>CM035847.1:212444925-217244925 GCA_020510985.1 Pholidichthys leucotaenia | reverse complement strand
ACCAACACAGCATGCAAAGACAAAGTAGACGTAGAAGACAGTGAGGAAGTGGAAGATGAGAATAAAGCTGGATTCATGCTGCACCTCTGTTGTCTGTGTACACACAACCGGAAGGCTTGTGTGATGAAATTTATGTCATATCCTCCCACATGCCAAAAACATGCAAGTTAGGTTAACTGACATCAAACTGGGGATTCTAAATTGTCCTTAGGTATGACTGTGAGAGTGAATGGTTGTCTGTCTCTCTGTGTTGACCCTGCGATGGACTGGCGATCTGTCTGGGGTGTACCCTGCCTCTCGCCCAAAGATGCTGGGATAGGCTCCAGCCCCCCCGCGACCTGAAAAGGATTAAGCGGAAGAAGATGGATGGATGGATAGATCCTCCAGTCGGCTAGTGCCCGCAGAGCTCCTCTGCGGATGACCGGGTGCAGCCCAAATTTTCTGACCGCACGACCTGACTGTGTTGACTGCGCGTGCGCAAGATTGAACATTCCATTCACAAGGTGGCGCCACCAACACAGCTTACAAAGTCAAAGTGGACAAAGAAGACGAAGAGGACGTGGAAGACGAGAATAAACATACATGAATTGTTTTGCAGCAGCAGCAGCTTGAGTGGACAAGGGCACTGAAAAACGGTAATTCCTCCTTTTCCTTGAAACAACACCATTGTTGTTGCTACAAAAAAATGTGCGTCACTCTCATGTTTATAACCGGTAAACAAACTGGTATGTTAGCACATTTGTGCTATCCATAGGGCTGGGGCGAAACCATAACAGTTGTGCACATGCGTCAACCACTAGGCCTGGTAGATGAAAAAAAATGAGCATGTACAGCCCTGCGTGTGCGCCAGGCTCGTCCAAAGCGCACACAGACCAGAGAGGAAATGAAGAATGAATTTTAATCTAATCCTTTAATCCTCTGTTTGTTTTATTTTAAAAAATCTGTTCTGTTTTACCTTTTTCTTTTATTCTTTTTTCTAAAAGTCTCCTAAGGACCAGTGTTGTGAATTAGCATGTATTGCTAAAACACTTAAGCAAAGTATCTGGTTTGTCCAATACATTTGTCTGTCCATATCAAATAAAATAAATAAATACAAATTTATTTAAGAATGAAAATAATTCTGTTTCATGACAAATGAGTCTGTCCAAGTTGTGTACTTCTAAATTTTAGTCTCTCCCACTGCTTTCTCACTTTATTCTTCCTCTAAATCCAGGGTTTTTGATTTCAAGCATGAAAGATGCATCACCTACAGATAATGCTCATGAAAATTTGTTAAATGTCAATACATTTTGATTTTAGCCGCCTTACTCCTGAGGGTGCTGCTGTAACAACTATTATGGGGGCAACATCTGGTTTTGGGCTGAAATAGTGTTAAATCAGTCAGCAAGAGTTGAGTAGTAGGGCATTGAAAATATCATTTTTAAAAGTTTTTCAAATTTGTTTTAGTGTATAGTTCATATACATGTTTTGCTGTCAAGTGTCAGCTAATTTCAGCACTTGTACTTTTTGTATTTTTTTGCATAGTTCTGGCACTTGTTGCTGCTGTTGGTGGTTGTGCCATAGATTGGATAAATGGAGGCTCCTCACAAATAAGCACGGCTAAATCTGTGGCTTCAACAGCAATGCGTAGATCATGCACCGAAAACTACTTCTTCTTTTAGATTTGATTGGCGGTTGGCAACCAGCTTAGAAGTGCATTACCGCCACGTACTTCTCTCTATATCATCACTCTATCTGGTCAGGAGCTGTAGTTCTTACCGCCACGTATTCTTCTTCTTCTTTTAGATTTGATTGGCGGTTGGCAACCAGCTTAGAAGTGCATTACCGCCACGTACTTCTCTCTATATCATCACTCTATCTGGTCAGGAGCTGTAGTTCTTACCGCCACGTACTTCACTCAGTAAACATCACTCTGTGTATCAAAAGTCAGAATTCTTCTCGGTTGGCAACCTCTTCTTTGTCTTCTTCACTCTATATCTTTGTATAAGGAGTTCTGAACAATCTTCTTCTTCAAACAGTGAGATTCTTCTTTTAGATTTGATTGGCGGTTGGCAATCAGCTTACAGGTGCATTACCGCCACGTACTTCACTCTGTATCATCACTCCATCTGGTCAGGAGCTGTAGTCCTTCTATCATCATTGCTGTGTCCAATCGACCCTCTACTCTATCTTCAGACATCACTCTTCTTCGTCTCCTCGTACTTCACTCTGTATCATCACTCTGTCTGGTCAGGAGCTGTAGTCCTTCTTCTTCTTCTTTTAGATTTGATTGGCGGCCGACAACCAGCTTACAGGTGCATTACCGCCACATACTTCACTCTAAATCATCACTCTATATTCTTCTTTCAAGCTGGATTCATGTTCTTCTTCTTCTCTTAGATTTGATTGGCAGTCAGCAACCAGCTTACAGGTGCATTACCGCCACATACTTCACTTTATATCACTCTTCTTCTTCTCAGGTGCATTACCGCCACGTACTTCACTCTATATCTGCCACACACTCCATCCATTCTTCTTCTTCTTCTTCTTTTAGATGTGATTGGTGGTTGGCAACCAGCTTACAGGTGCATTACCGCCACTGACTTGATTATCATCACTCTGTATCTTTGTATAAGGAGTTCTGAACAACTCCTTATGTGTGAAAAAATTATCCATCCTTGTACTGTGTCCGAGGTGCGGGTGGTAAGCTGTGTCAAATCGAACCTCAACTCTATCTTCAGACATCACTCTTCTTCGTCTCCTTGTACTTCACTCTATATCATCACTTCACTCTGTTCGTGTGATCGGTGGTACAGACACAAAAGCACCAGGTATGTTTTCACTTGTATGACTGTCACAGATCTGATGTTTGTGTCATATATGTCACCAGTTGCAAGGCTGTATGAAGTAAAATCACTCTATCTATAAATTTAAGAAATCTCTGTGTGTCTGTCTGTCACGATCATAGGATGGCCTATGATGTCTGCCTGATGTCCTATGATGATCCTATGATCTCAGGCTACATAGGACTAGCGATGCCGTCATACAGACAATAGGACTGGCTACCTATGATGTAGTGTCCTATGATGCCGGCCTTGATGTCTTTATGATGTCATATAGACCATCACTCACGATGCCTGCCTATCTATGATGGAGTGTCCTATGATGCTGGCCACAGGAGGAGACTCTTCACCAGCATAGGGTATGACAGACAAGGGATGCACAGACAGGAAACATGTGGCAGTGCGCCATGCATGTGCTGAGTTACTTGAAGCCTGAAATGCCCGCAAAGCGAGCAACACTGCACGCCAGGCAAGGCACAGACAAGCTGAGACCCGGGAGATGCGGAATAGTCGGCTGGCTGCCAACGCTGCACGCCAGGCAAGGCACAGAGAAGCTGAGACCCAGGAGATGCGGAATAGTTGGCTGGCCGCCAACGCTGCACGCCAGGCAAGGCACAGAGAAGCTGAGACCAAATAGGACGCACTACTTTAAACCACACCCATTCGAAGCAGTAAATCTGGAAATCTCACTCAGTAAGGCAGAAAGCACTCTGTAAATTCAAGAAACCTCTGTCAGTGTGTCAGTCTGTCACCCGATTAAGAATAGGACACCCTACTTTAAACCACACCCATTCGAAGCAGTACCCATGAAGAATGGCAGTCTACACTACAAATGTGTAAAATGCCAAGCAAAGCGCTGATTTTCTCGAGGTGCTCTGGTGTCTGGATTTCAACGGGTATGCACAGGTCTTCATGAACAGGGTCGAAAGCCACTTTTTGCTCAGATCTATTTGCATGATCCTGTCCATGAACTGGAATTACAACACACATATCCCCCAACCAGTCGTCTCAACGAAGAAGAAGAAGACCCACCAGATGGAGAGCAATAGAATGAGGAGAACTGCTGCACGTCAGAAAAGATGCCATGAAGATGAAACACCCCAGGTTCGAGCAGTACGCCGCAGGCATGACTGAGAACAACACAGCCATCTCAGACAGGAAGAGACCCTTCAGCAACGGGCATGCAGAAATACTTGCGTATACTTGGTTTCGATGGGCATGGACAGGTATGTACTAGTAATAAATTTAAAAAAAATAGTAACACTTTGCTTCCTGAGGCTTAACGATTTAAGAAATACATCAAATTTATTTATTTTATTTTTTTTTGCATTTGTTGCACTGCGTTGGAACAATATGGACTTGATATTAGCAGCTTCAGCATGGATTAATTTTTAAATGATCACAAAATGTTGTAAAGTTATGCACATAATTCACTCAAGGCATCATGGGGGGTAGGAATAAGGTGGATAGGCCAGTAAATGTGTACAGGTATTCTTTGGTCTGTGTCTTGTGATGTAGCGATCAAAATTTACGAAACTTTACACTTAGAATCCCCAGTACTTTCTTTAGAAGTACACCGAATTTCATGTAATTCTGTTCATAGTGTGTGCCACAAATTGCCTTCATGAAATATCTATTAGCCTTTGTGTCTTGTCAATGGAACAATTGCTGTTGAGGAAGTAAAGTCTGTGAACTGAAAGAGTCCTGTGGTGTAGTTAAAGTAAGATTAGCAGTTGGCAGTAAGGCCCAAAAATGATACCACAAGCTTTCTGTGAATTTTCACGCTGATGATATTCTTGAGTTTTCTTTTTCTTCTTCTGGCTGCTCTCTTTAGGGGTCGCCACAGCGGATCATCTGCCTCCATCTCACCCTATCCCTTACATCTTCCTCTGTAACACCAACCCTCTCCATGTCCTCCTTCACTACATCCATGAATCTTCTGTGGTCTTCCTCTTCTCCTCCTGCCTGGCAGCTCCATCTTCAACATCCTTTGTCCATTATCTCCACTATCCCTCCTCTGCACATGTCCAAACCATCTCAGCCTTGCCTCTCTTACTTTGTCTCCAAACCGCTCAACCTGTGCTGTCCCTCTGATATACTCATTTCTAATCTTGTCCCTCCAAGTCACTCCCAATGAAAATCTTAGCATCTTCAACTCTGCCACCTCCAGCTCCTGTGTTTTTGTCAGCGCCACTGTCTTCAAACCATACATCATAGGTCTCACTATCGTCTTGTAAATCTTCCCTTTCACTCTTGCTACTAACCTTCTGTCACAAATCACCCCTGACACTTGTCTCCAACCACTCCACCCTGCCTGTACTCTCTTCTTTACCTCTCTTGTGCATTTTCCATTGCTTTGGATGGTTGACCCCCGGTATTTAAACGTCTACTTTCACTGTTGCTACTTCTTACATCTTCACTGTTACACCTGCATCCCTCTCATTCACACTCATGTATTCCGTCTTGCTTCTACTAACTTTCATTTTTCTTCTCTCCAGAGCATACCTCCACCTCTCCAGGTTCTCTTCCACCTGCTCCCTATTCTCACTACAGATCACAATGTCATCTGCAAACATCATGGTCCATGAAGACTCCTGCCTGACCTCATCTGTCAGCCTGTCCATCACCATGGCAAACAAGAAGCGGCTCAGAGCTGATCCCTGATGTAACCCCACCCTCACCTTGAATCCATCCGTCACTCCTTCAGCACACTTGACCACCGTCTCGCTGTCCTTATACATGTCCTGCACCACCCTCACATACTTCTCTGCCACTCCTGACTTTCTCATACAGTACCACACTTTCTCTGTTGGCACCCTATCATATGCTTTCTCTAGATCCACAAAGACAGTGCAAATCCTTCTGATCTTCTCTATACTTCTCGATCAACACTATTAAAGCAAACATTGCATCTGAAGTACTCTTTCTTGGCATGAAGCCATATTGCTGCTCAATGATTGTCACCTCTCCTCTTTACCCTGGCTTCAACAACTCTTTCCCATATCTTCATAGTGTGACTGATCAACTTCATGCCTCTGTAGTTACTACAGCTCTGAGCATCACCTTTGTTTTTGAAAATTGGTACCGAAACACTTCTTCTCCACACCTGAGGCATCCTCTCACTCTCCAAGATTGTGTTAAACAATCTGGTTTAAAAATTCTACTGCCGTTCCGGTCTGGACGCCATGGCGACTGCAGCTTAACACTGAAGCTCTCAGACCCAATCCAGGATAACACCTTGAAAATCAAACTTAACGGATTTTTGGAGGAGTGAAAATCAAAAGACAAAATCATCATGTCTAAAGGAAAACAGAAGAAACTGAAATTCTCCAGGCCAGGACACGTATCGGCCGGAGAATCTGAACTGGAAGATCTCCGTTCAGAAGACGAGGAACTGGTGATAGCTAACAAAAGGGTTAGCCTGAAATCACTATTTGAGGAGCTACGACGATTTCGCCGAGAAATTACGGCCGAATTTCGGGAATTCAGAGAAGAATTGAAAAGGACAAACAGCAGAGTGGACCAGGCCGAGAACCGAATCTTGGAAACAGAGGATCGAATAAAAGTGCTCGAAGGTTCTGTGCTAGACCTACGCAAAAGACAAGCAGCTATAGAGGCTAAGCTAACCGACCAAGAAGGAAAACAAAGAAGAGACAACATAAGAATTCATGGTCTGATAGAAGGAACCGAAAATGGTTTTAACTCAATGGCAGAATGCGTGGAATCCTTACTAAGAGAGAAATTGGATATTCCACAAACCACCGACTTGAAGATAGAAAAGGCACATCGTTCATTAGCCGCTAGGCCGGCGGCGGAAGCGCCCCCACGTTCGGTGTTGGTAAGATTTTCCAATTTCAAAATAAAACAAGAGGTTGTAAGACTGGCCTGGCAGAAAAAAGGATTTATGCACCAGGAGAGAAAAGTCTACGTGGAACACGATTACGCCCCGGAGGTCCTTAAAAAGCGCAGGGAATACAATGACGCGAAAAAGGTGTTAAGAGAGAAGAAATTGCGCTTTCAGACTCCATTTCCTGCGAAGTTAAGGGTCTTCTACGGCGATGAAACGTGTCTCTATAATTCGGCGGAAGAAGCAACAGCTGACATGGCGAAAAGAGGGCTCCCGGTAACGGTATTTAAACCCGCAGCAGACCCGAGTGAGAAGATCAAAGCGCAAACATGGACAACACAAAGACCCTCAAAATCCACGGACCAGCAGCGGGAAACCCAGCACCAGAGCGTCGCGGATAAACTATCCGTTTTCAGGTTGGAATAGCGACCTTTTTTTTTTTTTTTTTTCTCTTGAATCAATCCGCACATCCAACCCCCCCTCATACAAGGTAACAAACATTAAAGGAGATGCATATTCAGCATGTGGTAAAACATTTCATGGAACAATCATATTATTTGAAACAAATAAGTCTTTGTAATAAAAAAAAACAAAAAAAAAACTTGTTAAAATAGAAATGTGACAATAATCCACATGTTCTCCTCATACTAACAAATACTGTTTTTGCGTGAATGTTTGATGTGATGGGGGTGGGAGGGTGCACACAATTTCACAGGGTTTAGGCATAAAAGGAAAAAAAAAAATCATTACAAGTTTGGATTGGGTTCTGAAACTCACGTTAAAAGCATGGGACTACTTTCAGTGGTAAGAGAGGGCCCTCAACACGTAACAGAGTTTGAGGAATTTCCCTCAGAGCCTTCACTCCATCAAGGCTCTTACAGGGTCTTTAAAAAGACCTCAGCTCAGGAAGTTCTTATGACAGCTTTTTGTTTTAAAGTTTTTTACACTATGTTCTTAATGTTTTTCTTGTTTTTAATGTTCTTTCAGTTTCTGAGTAGCACAAAAGAGGGCCACCACACAGTTATACTAAACAAAACAACACAATGGAGAAACAGGGTGTAACCAAAATAATTTCATATAATGTAAAAGGAATCCTGAATCCAGTTAAAAGATCCAAGATTCTAGGCAAAATGAAAAAAGACAAAGCAGGAATAATATTTTTTACAAGAAACCCACCTAACAGATGTGGAACACAATAAACTCAGTAGACAAGGGTTTAAAATGATCTCTTCATCTTCATATAAATTAGGGAGGAGGAGGGGAGTAGCGACATTGATATCAACCAAAATTACATTTGAAAAAAAATCAGAACACAAAGATAAAGAAGGGAGATACAGTTTGGTAACTGGGCGGCTAGAGGGAGAAGATATCACCCTGCTGAATGTGTATGCTCCCCCAGGGGCTAACTGGAAATTTTATAAAAATGTATTCGACCTAATGATAACTAAAGCTCAAGGTTTAGTGATATGTGGTGGGGACTTCAATCTTAGACTGAATCCATACTGGGATGCTTCTGGTAATTCCCCACATCAAAATAACACCCAAAACAGGAAGACTCGGATGCTACTAAAAGAATTGGGAATCTGTGACGTGTGGAGGGAACTCAACCCCAGTGTAAAAGACTATACATTTTACTCAACTCCACATTCATCTTACTCAAGGATTGACTATTTTTTTATGTTTAATAGAGACATTGGAAGAGTAAAAACATGTAAAATAGGACTGATGGATCTCTCCGACCACAGTCCGATCTACATGGACTTAAATATCCAAAAATACACAAATAATACATTTTCTTGGAGGTTAAATTCAAATGTCCTGAAAGGACCATTGAAAGATGAATTGGAATCAGATATTCTCAGATATTTGGAAGATAACGATAATGGAGAAGTATCCCCTTTAATACTGTGGGATGCATGCAAAGCTGTAATAAGAGGAAAGATTATTGCAAAACTGGCAACCCAAAAGAAACTAAGACAAGAAAAACTATCCACATTAGAGTCAGAACTTAGGAACCTAGAAAAAGAACACAAAGGCAACACTCATTCTACTGACTCGCTCAAGATTAAGGAAATTAAAAACCAAATAAATGAGATCTACACAATAGAAATCCAGAAGAAACTTACATTTCTGAAACAAAAATACTATGAAGCAGGCAGTAAATCGGCAAAATTGCTAGCCTATAAATTGAGGAAACATCAAACAGAAAGAGCAATCTACAAAATCAGAGACCCAGTATCAAAGGAAATAAAATTCAGAATTCAGGATATTCTTAAAAACTTCGAGAATTACTATAAGAACTTATACTCCCACAAAAAACATAAAAACGCATCCGAGGCATTCCTAAACACATTAAACCTTCCCCAACTTACGGAGTCACAAAATAAAACACTACTGTCAGAAATACATCCTAAAGAATTGGAAAAAGCAATTATGAAACTTAAAGCTAACAAATCCCCAGGAGCTGATGGCTATACAGCAGAGTGGTACAAAACCTTTAAACAGCAACTATCTCCTCTCCTCCTGAAAACATTTAATTATGTCCTCCACACAGGGGAAATCCCCCCCTCCTGGAGAGAAGGGGTCATTGCAGTTATACCTAAACCTGAAAAGGATAAACTAGAGTGCTCCAACTACAGACCAATCAGTGTACTAAATCAGGACTATAAGCTTTTTACCATTATCCTTGCCAAAAGGTTAGAAAATATACTGACAGACCTAATTCATTTAGACCAAACAGGTTTTATAAGACAAAGACAGACACAAGACAACATTCGACGCACTTTACACATAATTCATCATATAAAAAAATATAACTTAAATGCAGTCATATTGGGATTAGATGCTGAAAAAGCATTCGATTCGGTTGACTGGTCTTTTCTATATAGAATCTTATCCAGTTTCAATTTTCATAACAACTTCATTAGAACTATACAGGCATTATATAAAAAACAAACAGCTAAAATAAGGATTAACGGTATTTTATCATCTTCTTTTGAACTGGAAAGAGGATGTCGTCAGGGCTGCCCCCTGTCTCCACTGCTCTTTGCAATCTTCATAGAACCTCTGAGCCAATGGATAAGACAAAACCAAAAAATTCAAGGTATTACACTTGGTCAGAAGGAACATAAAATAGCACTCTTTGCTGATGACATTTTAATATACCTAGGGCAGCCGAACACTTCTTTACCAGAACTAACCTCAGTTTTTTCAGAGTATGGAGATTTATCAGGGTACAAATTAAACATGCATAAAACCCAAGTTTTAACATTCAACTATGACCCAAATCATTATTCACTAAGCAAACTCAAAACTAACTGGGAGTCGGAATCTATGAAATATCTGGGGGTCAATATCCCGAAACAACTCAACAAAATTATATCACTAAACTATGATCCACTAGTGACAAAAATAAAATCTGACCTAGCAAGATGGAATATGATACCATTCTTGGGTACTGCACAAAGAATTGAAGCAGTCAAAATGAATATACTTCCACGTCTTCTGTACCTTTTCCAAACAATACCGGTAGAACCTCCCAAAAAAACATGGCAGGAGCTGGACAGAAGGATCTCAAGATTCATATGGCAGGGCAAGAGACCTAGAATCAGATATAGAACCCTACAGCTAAACAAAGACAAAGGTGGGCTCGCGCTGCCAAATATCAGGGACTACTTTAAAGCCGCACAAATTAAAACTTTAGTAGAGATATGTAACCCAGTCTACACTGCACAATGGAAGGAGATCGAATGCCAAATAACAAGTGACATCCCCCTACAGGCGATAATAGGGAACAATGCCTTACCTAAGCTTTTGAATAACACTAACCCGTGGATAGAGACCCCGCTAAAAATTTGGTTTAAGATAGTCAGAGAGAATCAAACTAAAGAGCCCCATCGACTTCTGCAATGGATTGCCTATGATCAGGACTTTACTCCTAATAAAACAGACACCAGATTTAAAAAGTGGAAGGAGAAAGGGCTGATAAAATATTACGATTTTTTTAAAGGGCAAATCTTAAGAAGTTTTGAAGATTTGAAAAAACAAGGCCTAATAAATCAAGACCTTTACAGGTTCTTCCAGCTTAGACACCACATAAACAATATACTTAAAAAGGAGGTTTTGGAAAGGGCCCAGTCAGGTGTTCTGAAGGTACATTTCTAAAATATACCAAGGTCTTCAAGACTTAAAAGGAGACAACACATCTTATATAAAAGAGAGATGGGAAAAAGAGGGGAATTTCACTTTACAACTTGAAATATGGGAAAAGCTAAATAAACAGCAATGGAAAAGTACCTCATCCCTGCAGTGGAGAGAATTTGGATGGAAAAACTTGGCAAGATTTTTC
This sequence comes from Pholidichthys leucotaenia, assembly GCA_020510985.1. Taxonomy (NCBI): domain Eukaryota; kingdom Metazoa; phylum Chordata; class Actinopteri; order Cichliformes; family Pholidichthyidae; genus Pholidichthys; species Pholidichthys leucotaenia. The sequence goes on along the minus strand of CM035847.1, from coordinate 217,233,908 downwards.
AGAACACCTGCACAAAACAAATTTACCCATAAGGGATTGAACTGTTGGCGCTCGTGTGGTGAAATGACTGCAAATCATTTTCATGTGTTTTGGTCATGCCCAGTTATCCACCAATATTGGACCAATGTACAGACAATATTGGGGAAAATATTCAAAATTACAGTTCCCTTTTCTTTTGTAACTTTGTATTTGGGTTTACTACCGGACTCACTGGAAAGACGAGGAGAAAAATACTTATTCAATGTTTTAATATTGGCAAGCAAAAAAGCTCTAACTAAAAAATGGATGTTGAAGGACTGTCCTACACCTGAAGATTGGACTAACGTGATCCAAGACATTTACTCGATGGAAAAGTTGACATTCGCACTGAGACAGGACATGGATGGGTTCATGAACTTTTGGCAACCCTGGACCGCATATGTGTCTTCCATTAGATCTAATCTTTGACAAATACCATTTCAATAATGGTTCCACTCTTTGTTCCAACTCTACTCAGATGCTCTTTTATCTTTATTTACTTACTTTTTCTTTTTGTTTGTTTTTTACTGGTTTGTTTGGTTTTTTTTATTTGTTTTTTGTTTTTTTTTTCTCTTTAATTTCACTTTTTCTTTCACTTTAAAAAAAAAAAAAAAAGGGGTGTTGTAAGAATTAATCTTCCAATGTTGTCAGATATCAGAAAATAAGGGAACATGTGATGAAAATGTAAACAATGCATTGCTGTAACGACCTGTATACCCTTTACAAAAACTTAAATAAAAAAAAAAAAAAAAAAAAAATTCTACTGCCATCTCTCCTAAACATTTCCATACCTCCACAGGTATGTCATCTGGACCAACCGCCTTTCCATTCTTCATCCTCTTCAAAGCTGCCCTCACTTCTGCCTTGCTAATCCTTGGGACTCCCTTGTTCATCATCTTTTCTTCATCCATCCTCCTCTCTCTCTCTTATTTTCTTTATTCACCACCTTCTCAACACACACTCGTCATTTATTAGTACATTACCATTTCTGTCCTGAATCAACCAAACCTGCTGTACATCCTTTCCAGCTTGATCTATGTCTAATCAATCAATACAAGTCATTTTCTCCTTCCTTAGTGTCCAGCCTCTCATACAACTCACTATATACCTTTTTCTCTGCCATGCGCCTAGATTCCAAATACTATTTTCTTCATCTGCCTGACTATCCCACTTTTTCTTTGCCAACCTCTTCCTTTGAATACTTTCCTGCACCTCCTCATTCCACCACCAAGTCTCCTTGTCTTCCTTCCTCTGTCCACTGGATACACCACATACCTTTCTACCTGTTTCCCTCAATACTTTTGCTGTACTTTCCAAGTCATCTGGTATTTCTTCCCTACCACCCAGAGGCTGTACCAACTCCTTCCTGAACTCTGTGCAACCTTCTTCTTTCTGTAACTTCCCCCACTTAATCTTTGGCTCTGCCTTCACTGTTTTCTTCTCCTTGCTTTGCAAAGTCATTCTATAGGCTACCATCCGATGCTGTCTAGCTACATTCTCCCCTGCCACCACCTTGCAGCCTCCTATCTCTTTCAGATTTCTCCTTCTGCATAAGATGTAGTCCACCTGTGTGCACCTTCCTCCACTCTTGTAAGTCACCCTATGTTCCTCTCTCTTCTTATGTGCTAAGTATGTGTTCACCACAGTCATTTCCATCCTTTTAGCAAAATCCACAACCATCTGTCCTTCCATATTTCTCTCCTTAAGACCATACCTACCCAGAACCTCATCATCACTTCTGTTCCCTTCCATTAAAGGGAACATGTCCATTAAATTCCACTCCAATCACCACTCTCTCTCCCCTGGGAACACTCTCTACCACTTCATTCAACTTACTGCAGAATTCCTCTTTCTCTTCTACCTGACATCCAACTTGTGGGACATGGGGAGTGAAAACATTCAACATCACACCTTTGATTTCTAGCTTCAAACTCATGATTCTGTCTGACTCACTCTTTACCTCCTGAACACTCTTCACACACTCATTCATTCATTCATTCATCTTCTTCCACTTAATTCTTTTCGGGTCGCGGGGGGGCTGGAGCCTATCCCAGCATCTTTGGGCGAGAAGCAGGGTACACCCTGGACAGATCACCAGTCCATCGCAGGGCCAACACAGAGAGACAGACAACCATTCACTCTCACAGTCACACACTTCCTTCAAGATTACTCCTGCTCCATTTCTCTTCCCATCTACACCTTGGTAGAACAGTTTAAATCCACCTCCAATGCTCCTAACCTTGCTTCCCTTCCATCTGGTTTCTTGAACACACAGTATATCTACCTTTCGTCTCTCCATCATATCAGCCATTTTTCTGCCTTTACCAGTCATAGTCCCTACATTTAAAGTCCCTACTCTCTTTGACCAACAGTAGCCCAATTTCTACTGGCACCCTGTCTGTTAATAGCACTGGTGGTGGTCATTAACCCGGACCTCAACCGATCTGGTATGAAAGTTTCATTCATATTGATCCGCATGTTTGATTTGGCAAAGGTTTTAGGTCAGATGCCCTTCCTGACACAACCCTCCCCATTTACCCGGGCCCTACCGGCACTAGGTGTACACTGGCTTGTGCACCCCCTGTGGCTGGGTTTAACTATAATCTTGATGATATGACAAAATATATTGTTAATTTATTTAAAGAACAGTTTCACAGGCCAGCATTGTTTGCCTTCCACATATTCAGTAAAAACAAAAAATATATACTCTGTGTGTGTGTGTGTGTGGGGGGGGGTTTCCATTTCATCAATAGTAGTTCAGACAAGTAAATAGCAAATCAGATTCAGTATGAACTACTGAATAAATTCAACCTGAAGCGGAATAAAAATCAAACTCCATACACTAGAAACATCACACTGAGCAGCGTGAATAGTTGAAAAAGAATTTGTGGGTAGATTTTCCGCACTGCTACACATTACAACATTTTAAAACAGCCTTAAAGCCAAAATATTCCCACAGTAGTAGATCCTCCTTCAGGTAACTCCAGTGGTAGAGTGGCTGCCATCTTCAAGCATGTAACTAAAGTCACCAGTGTAACATGTGAAGCCATTATGCAGCCAATATTCATTTTACCTGTGGATCAAATTTTATACCGGGAATATCATGAATGGAATGATGGAACACTTCTAGTTAAGATGTTAGCATGGTTTGCTGGAGGTCAAATCTCAGGAAAATCATTTTCTTCTGAACAGTAATTGAAATGCAGCATTCCTCTCCTGTCTGTTTCAAGGCTAAGGTGTTAATGAGGGTATCAGCTGATTAGCATTCACCCGTTGCATAAATGCAGTCTGAAACCTCCGTGATCTCGGGCATGGAGAATGTTTCTCTGGTCTCTTGATCCTGAGATTTGCATGTGCAAACCAACTTCAGCCATTCTGTGGCACATGACAGCTCTCATGCTGGCAAGAGCTGATGTGTCTTTGCCTCGCAGGTCTGAATAGCGCAATTCACAAATTTCTTTGGTAAATGGTATAAAATCTTGGAAGTCCACAGTTGCTTTGAACCCAATGATCACTGCTTGCAGCTATATTTCTTTTTTGAGACTTGAAATGAAGTCAAAACAAGACAAGGGTGATGCTCAGAGCTGTAGTAACTACAGAGGCACACTATGAAGATATGAGGAAGAGAGGTGACAATCAGCGAGCAGCAGTACAGTTTCATGCCAAGAAAGAGTACTACAGATGCATTGTTTGCTTTAAAGGGGTCAGTGCGCTTTTTTCACACTTTAACGTGTCACACGTCTTAATAAAATGTTTGTGATATATTTTGTTCACATTTTCTTTAATTTTTTAATTATTGAAGCAAATTTATTTTGTATTTTCCGAGCTTTCTTGAAATGCTCTGAAAGGCTCTTCTTCTTCCGGCTTTCAGAGAGAGCAGATGCATTTCTTCTCCTCTCCTCTCCCCTCTCCTCCCTTCACTGATCCCAGCTTGCTGTGTCCTGTCTGTGTCTCGCTCTTCTTCTCGCTGATCTCGATCCAAACGGAAAATTATGGAATTGAGCTGGGCTTTAAATGCAGTTGACACCACTTTTTCAAACAGAAAATCGGGCCCGGGGGAGCCCAAGTATGTGAGAGACTCATGGGACAATTGGATTGAAGATGTGGAAGACATCTACCTGTTTGGCTTTATGATCACAGGATTTCTGCTGTTTGGCTTTGGAGTTTTCCTGGTGTATCGGAAATTAAAGAAGCTGGAAAGAGCTAATCAAAATGCGGACCCGGCGAAGCTCCTTCAACAATTCGACCAGCTGGGGAGAGCACTGATAGCGGCAAATGGTGAACTGAATTTAGGAAGGTGGGAAACATCTCGGAGTCGCTGGGTGCTCTCCAGGGAATGATTTTAAAGCCTGTGAATGTATGTAAATTGTAATGCACAGAATCGCATGAGAGAAGAAATTTCTATGCTCCAAGTGAACTGTGCTCATCAGGCCTTGATTCGGCGTCCTCGGGAGAACTCATTCCTCCAGGAGAAGAGATAAAGCAGAAGGGAGTTTTGGCTTCTCTCTAACCCAAACAATTGCTGATGTGCAGCAATCTGAACTCTCCAAGGACAGCGTCATGTGACTAACATGGAATTTTACCATCTGGCATGCACTGAAGAGATGAACTCTGTGGACATGTTATCTATGTTTTAGAACACCAAGGACATAACATCTAGCCGTTGCCTAGGAGAGGATTTTTGTTGTCCACCAGTAACTGATACTTCACACACTGCATTCACACTGATATCACATGAATGACATACACACACTGATCTCTCTCTTGCTTTGTTAATGTGTGGATCTGTATTGTCTGCTAAGTGTGCAATTAGAGGGGTTGTTTTCTATGTGATCACAATCTTGCTCACTCGAGCTATATTTTGATAACTGTTTTTTCTCGCTGCCTAATGTGTCACCCCCTCCCCCTCTTTACCCCCCACTGTATGAGGCGCCTGTATGGCTGCCGCGTCATTAGGGAGCGCTTAACACAAGCACACCTTAGTGATAAGTAAAATTCCTTGTATGTGTAAGCATACTTGGCAATAAAGTTGATTCTGATTTAAAGCCTATCACATTAAGAAACATTCTTCACCTGTTCAACTCTGCCCTCCCGCTAATGTCAGTTAGCTATTAGCTAACTAGCTTCGAGCCTCTTTCTAGCTTGAATGAGTGGCACTGGTTCCACACTTGATTGTTTATCTCACGTCACTCTGGCCCATCTCCAAATAATTTTGCTGTGATTCCACAACAGATCGCTAGCACCATGCGCTGGGCCGTCCCCCAATCGCTGCAACTGGCCTGGCATGAGACCCGAGGCTGCAGGCCGAGCTGCCAAGCCATGAGATCTCAAAGGGCAGTGTCTTAACTCTGCAGGACTCCGTTCCACTCCCATGGCCAGCCAGGGGACACCCCGTCATGTGAGGTGGCTCCCCTATGCTGCCCGCGAGAGCAGAGCGGAGTTGTGCAGAGTCCCAGAGGACAGTGGGGGAGCTGGCTGTAAGAGCCAGCAACCTTGGGTCCCAGTGTAGGTGGTTGCCACGACCAGTGCTGGTGATTTGTTGTGGAATCATGGCAAAATTATTGGGAGATCGACCAGAGTGATGCAAGGTATATTGTGGACTGGTGAACTAGGTGGTAACAATATACAGTAAGCCACACTTGGTGTGAGTCTCCTGGTACCACTGTTAGCTGGGGGGCTAATGGATTACTTACACTGAACAGCGTGATGTATATCTGGTTGTGAACGATCCGGTTTGTATTTATAATATAGGATTGCGGTAGATCTAGGAAGATTAATCACAAATGTACATAAAAAAATTTAAGTTGGAATGTTTCCATACTGGATTGGTTGAGGCCCGGGTTAACAACGACCACCACGGGTGTTGTTAACCAACAGGGTGTCGGTGGAAATTGGGCTACTGTTGGTCAAAGATCAAGGAGGAGGAGAGGGGGAAGGCGTGTTAGGAGGGAGAGAGAGAAAAGGAAAGGTAGAAGTGTGGAGGTGAGAGTAGGGACTTTAAATGGAGGGACTATGACTGGCAAATGCAGAGAGTTGGCTGATATGATGGAGAGAAGAAAGGTAGATGTACTGTTTGTTCAAAAAACTAGATGGATGGGAAGCAAGGCTAGGAGCATTGGAGGTGGATTTAAAATGTTGTACCATGGTGTAGATGGGAAGAGAAGTGGAGTAGGAGTAATCTTGAAGGAAGAGTGTGTGAAGAGTGTTCAGGAGGTAAAGAGTGAGTCAGACGGAATCATGAGTTTGAAGCTAGAAGTCAAAGGTATGATGTTGAATGTTTTCAGTGCGTATGCCCCAAAAGTTGGATGTCAGGTAGAAAAGAGAGAGGAATTCTGGAGTAAGTTGAATGAAGTGGTAGAGAGTATTCCCAGCGGGGGGAGAGTGGTGATTGGAGCAGACTTTGATGGACATGTACACACATGGACAAAATTGTTGGTACCCCTCTGTTAATGAAAGAAAAACCCACAATGGTCACAGAAATAACTTGAATCTAACAAAAGTGGTAATACATAAAAAGTCTATGAAAATTAACCAATGAAAATCAGGCAATGCTTTTGAATTGTGGTTCAACAGAATTATTTTAAAAAACAAACTCATGAAACAGGCCTGGACAAAAATGATGGTACCTTTAACTTAATATTTTGTTGCACAACCTTTTTTTTTTTTTGTTACTTATTTGTACCCGTAGGTAGATTCGGTTTGCAGTCTGGTGACAAGCCGGCTGCTGGTCGCTGCGTGCGCGAGCGCCCTAAACCTACATGTTTTTGTATGCGGGAGGAAACCGGAGAAATCCCACGCAACACGGGGAGAACATGCAAACTCCACACAGCTCACTGTTGGTCGGGGGCTGGGATCGAACCCACGATCTCATGATCCCCACAATCCCCCGGCCGAGGGTAAACTGTGCTGCCACAGTGCTAAACCACTGCGCCACCGTGCAGCCCTTTTGAGGCAATCACTGCAATCAAACGATTTCTGTAACTGTCAATGAGACTTCTGCACCTCTCAGAAGGTATTTTGGCCCACTCCTCATGAGCAAACTGCTCCAGTTGTCTCAGGTTTGAAGGGTGCCTTCTCCAGACGGCATGTTTCAGCTCCTTCCACAGATGTTCAATAGGATTTAGATCAGGGCTCATAGAAGGCCACTTTAGAATAGTCCAATGTTTCGCTCTTAGCCATTCTTGGGTGTTTTTAGCTGTGTGTTTTGGATCGTTATCCTGTTGCAAGACCCATGACCTGCAACTGAGACCAAGCTGTCTGACACTGGGCAGCACATTTCTCTCTAGAATACCTTGATAGTCTTGAGATTTCATTGTACCCTGCACAGATTCAAGACACCCTGTGCCAGATGCAGCAAAGCAGCCCCAGAACAGAACAGAACCTCCTCCATGTTTCACAGTAGGGACAGTGTTCTTTTCTTGGTATGCTTCATTTTTGCGTCTGTGAACATTGAGCTGATGTGCCTTGCCAAAAAGTTCCAGTTTTGTCTCGTCTGTCCATAGGACATTCTCCCAGAAGCTTTGTGGCTTGTCAACATGCAGTTTGGCAAATTCCAGTCTGGCTTTTTTTATGATTTGTTTTCAACAGTGGTGTCCTCCTTGGTCGTCTCCCATGAAATCCACTTTGGCTCAAACAACGACGGATGGTGCGATCTGACACTGATGTACCTTGACCTTGGAGCTCACCTTGAATGTGTTTAGAAGTTGTTCTGGCCTCTTTTGTTACCATTCGTGTTATCCGTTTCTTCCATTTTTCATCAAGTTTCCTCCTGCGGCCACGTCCAGGGAGGTTGGCTACAGTCCCGTGGATCTTAAATTTCTGAATAATATGTGCAGCTGTGGTCACAGGAACATCAAGCTTCTTGGAGATGGTCTTATAGCCTTTACCTTTAACATGCTTGTCTATAATTTTCTTTCTAATTGTTATTTCCGGCGCCACACGAGTAGGCTGCCTTTTTGCAACAGCGGCTCAATTTCTTCCTATTTCTATTTACTATCTGGCTCTCTTGCTAATCTTTCTGATTCGGCGACACCTTTATTCATCACAGACACGTAGATTACCCAAATGTCTCCTGAGCCAGCGGACGGAGCCACTGTTTCTTGCAGGAGGCAGTACAATAGAGACCAGCTGTTAGCACTTAACCGGCCCACGATGCTAACGCAAAAACTCGACATACCGGGAGAAATAAGACGGAAACGGCGTGGATGTTGAGCTGGAGTAAGACAGCGGGCGAGGAATATACAGTAAGGTACAGACCCGTCCTCCCATCCGTTATTATGGGGAATGTACGATCGCTACTCAATAAAACAGATGAGCTAGCGGCTATCTCCTGTTACGAGAGCGTGTACAGAGAGAGTAGTTTGATGCTGTTTACGGAGACGTGGCTAACAGAACTAGCAACAGATGCTAACATTGAACTGGAGGGTTTCCACGCAATATGGGCAGACCGAACACCAGACAGTGGGAAAGCAAGGGGCGGAGGAGTGATAATGTATGTCAATAACAACTGGTGCAGACCGGGACATATCACGGTTAAACAACAACACTGCAACAAAGACAAGGCGTTGCTAGCTGTTAGCATGCGGCCTACATATCTCCCGAGGGAATGCTCACACGTGATCTGCATTGTTATTTATGCAAATCCGACTGCGAACGCTGAGACAGCGCGTGATGCCATTCACTCAGTAACTGGCAGGCTGCTGACAGAACACCCAGATGCTCTTCTCCTCATCTCAGGTGATTTCAACCATATTTCACTGTCCCCCATTCTACCCACGTTCACCCAGTATGTCACATGCCACACTAAAGACAATAACACGCTGGACTTATTCTATGCAAATAGGAGGCGTACACCTCATCACCACTCCCCCCACTCGGGAGATCGGATCACAACTTGGTTCATCTCCTGCCGGTGTACAAACCCCTAGTACACAGACAACCTCCGGTCATGCGCACAGTGAAGTTATGGTCTGAGGAGGCAATGGACGCTCTAAAGGACTGTTTTGAAACCACTGCCTGGGAGCAGCTCTGCGATCCACATGGTGAGGACATCGATGGCCTCACTCACACCGTCATGGACTACATCAGCTTCTGTGTGGACAACACCATACCCACCAAGACCATACAGTGTTGCTCGAACAACAAACCCTGGATCAACCCTGAGATAAAAACACTTCTGAGAGAGAAGAAGAGGATCTTCAGGTCGGGGAACAGGGAGATGCTGAAGTCTGTACAGAGGGAGCTGAGGAGGAAGATCAGAGAAGGCAAAGACAGCTTCAGGAAGAAGATGGAGGACAAGCTGCAACAGAGCGACATCGGCGGGGTCTGGAGAAACCTTAAAACCATCTCTGGGCTCCAGAATACCTCCCCCCAGGCCACGGGGGGCAGGGAGTGGGTGAACAATCTGAACCTGTTTTTTAATAGGTTTGACCAATGGCCCTCCCCCCCGACTGCACAACAACCACTGCTGCCTCTAAAGACATCGAGTCCAGCTGCCCACACCCCACTCCACCAACACCCCCCCACTCCCAGCACACAACCCCCCAACATGACCCTCACTAAGACCCAGGTAAGGATGGAGCTGAGGAAGATCAAGGTGAGGAAGGCCTCAGGACCGGACGGCATCAGCACGAAGCTCCTCAAGTCCTGTGCAGACCAGCTGTGTGGGATTGTGGAGTACATCTTCAACCTGAGCCTGAAGCTGGGGAGGGTACCACAGTTGTGGAAAACATCTTGTGTGGTACCTGTACCAAAGACTTCCCACCCCAAAGACCTGAACAGCTACAGACCAGTGGCCCTGACGTCTCACATGATGAAGACCCTGGAGAGACTGCTCCTTGCTCACCTCCGCCCCCTGGTGGGACCAGCGATGGATCCACTCCAGTTTGCCTACCAGCATGGCATTGGGGTGGAGGATGCAGTGATTTTCCTCCTTCACCGTTCTCTGTCCCACCTGGAGAAGCCCGGGAATGCGGTGAGGTTCATGTTCTTTGACTTCTCCAGTGCTTTCAACACCATCCAACCGATGATCCTGAAGGACAAGCTGCTGTGCGCAGGGGTGGACCAGCACCTGTCATCATGGATCCTGGACTACCTCACTAACCGGCCACAGTTTGTGAGAACCCGGGATGGTGTGGCTGACACGATCATCAGTAGCACGGGGGCCCCCCAGGGAACCGTTTTGGCTCCCTTCCTGTTCACCCTTTATACTGAGGACTTCTCACACAACACAACACACTGCCATCTACAGAAGTTCTCTGATGACTCTGAGATCATCGGCCTCATCTCCAACGGAGATGAAGCTGAGTACAGAGGACTTATCCAGGACTTGGTGGACTGGTGGCATCGGAACTGCCTCCAGATCAACGCAAGGAAAATTAAGGAGCTGGTGGTGGACTGCCGCAGGCAAGGACAACCCCTCACAGCACCAGTAAACATACAGGGAACAGACATTGAGATGGTGACATCCTACTAAGTACCTGGGTGTTCATCTGAACAATAAACTAGACTGGTCACACAATACCGATGCACTCTACAAGAAGGGACAGCGCAGGCTGTTCCTACTGAGGAGACTCAGGTCTTTTGGTGTACAAGGGGCGCTGCTGAAGACATTCTACGACACGGTGGTGGCATCAGCCATCACTTTTGGAGTGGTCTGCTGGGGCAGTGGAATTACAGCAGCCGATAGGAAGAGACTGAACAAACTGATCAAGAAAGCTAGCTCTGTCCTGGGGCAACGCCTTGACCCAGTGGAGGAGATAGGAGAGAGAAGGATGGTGGCTAAACTGTCATCTCTGCTGGAGTCTGAGTCCCACCCTATGCAGGACATACTGAACGCACTGAGGAGCTCATTTAGCAGCAGACTACATCATCCTAGGTGCACAACCGAGAGGTTTCGCAGGTCCTTCCTACCTACGGCTGTCAGACTGTATAACCTAAGCAGGGCTGCTCGCAGAGATAGCAAAAAAACGTGACGACCTAATAGTATTGAATGCAAAAGACGCAATAGACTTACACAATGGTCCCCTCCAGTATACAACTACAGTGGGGCAAAAAAGTATTTAGTCAGCCACCAATTGTGCAAGTTCTCCCACTTAAAAGATGAGAGAGGTCTCCAATTTTCATCATAGGTATACCTCAACTATGAGAGACAAAATGAGAAAAAAAAATCCAGAAAATCACATTGAAGGATTTTTAATGAATTAATTGGTAAATTCCTCAGTAAAATAAGTATTTGGTCACCTACAAACAAGCAAGATTTCTGGCTCTCACAGACCTGTAACTTCTTCTTTAAGAGGCTCCTCTGTCCTCCACTCGTTACCTGTATTAATGGCACCTGTTTGAACTCGTTATCAGTATAAAAGACACCTGTCCACAACCTCAAACAGTCAGACTCCAAACTCCACTATGGCCAAGACCAAAGAGCTGTCAAAGGACACCAGAAACAAAATTGTAGACCTGCACCAGGCTGGGAAGACTGAATCTGCAATAGGTAAGCAGCTTGGTGTGAAGAAATCAACTGTGGGAGCAATTATTAGAAAATGGAAGACATACAAGACCAGTGATAATCTCCCTCGATCTGGGGCTCCACGCAAGATCTCACCCCGTGGGGTCAAAATTATCACGAGAACGGTGAGCAAAAATCCCAGAACCACATGGGGGGACCTAGTGAATGACCTGCAGAGAGCTGGGACCAAAGTAACAAAGGCTACATCAGAAACATACTACGCCACCAGGGACTCAAATCCTGCAGTGCCAGACGTGTCCCCCTGCTTAAGCCAGTACATGTCCAGGCCCATCTGAAGTTTGCTAGAGAGCATTTGGATGATCCAGAAGAGGATTGGGAGAATGTCATATGGTCAGATGAAACCAAAATAGAACTTTTTGGTAAAAACTCAACTTGTCGTGTTTGGAGGAGAAAGAACACCATACCTACTGTGAAGCATGGGGTTGGAAACATCATACTTTGGGGCTGTTTTTCTGCAAAGGGACCAGGACGACTGATCCGTGTAAAGGAAAGAATGAATGGGGCCATGTATCGTGAGATTTTCAGTGAAAACCTCCTTCCACCAGCAAGGGCACTGAAGATGAAACGTAGCTGGGTCTTTCAGCATGACAATGATCCCAAACACAACGCCCGGGCAACGAAGGAGTGGCTTCGTAAGAAGCATTTCAAGGTCCTGGAGTGGCCTAGCCAGTCTCCAGATCTCAACCCCACAGAAAATCTTTGGAGGGAGTTGAAAGTCTGTGTTGCCCAGCGACAGCCCCAAAACATCACTGCTCTAGAGGAGATCTGCATGGAGGAATGGGCCAAAATACCAGCAACACTGTGTGAAAACCTTGTGAAAACTTAAAGAAAACGTTTGACCTCTGTCATTGCCAACAAAGGGTATATAACAAAGTATTGAGATGAACTTTTGTTATTGACCAAATACTTATTTTACCGAGGAATTTACCAATTAATTCATTAAAAATCCTTCAATGTGATTTTCTGGATTTTTTTTTTCTTATTTTGTCTCTCATAGTTGAGGTATACCTATGATGAAAACTGGAGACCTCTCTCATCTTTTAAGTGGGAGAACTTGCACAGTTGGTGGCTGACTAAATACTTTTTTACCCCACTGTAGGACAATATCAGTCGCTACAGAGGGTGACAATATGTATGGGTACATATTCATACTATGTAGGATAACTAAGTAGACGGTTATGCTGTTTATTCCATCTAGCTGCAATGCTCCGCACTGTGTGTATATATATTTATATATTTATGTGTACATATGTATATTCGCTGCTCTTGTTTTTCTTGTCTTTTTGATTGTTGCTCTGAGTGTTGCTGTCCCTGTGCTGTTGCAATCCTGGAATTTCCCCAGTGTGGGACTAATAAAGGCTTATCTTATCTTATCTAATCTCCTGAGACAACTCTCTCCTTTGCTTCCTCTGGTCCATGTTTAGTGTGGTACACACCATGTCACCAAACAGCACAGTGACTACTTGTCACCCTTTAAATAGGCCGACTGACTGATTACAAGTTTGTAGACACCTGTGATGTTAATTAGAGGACACATCTTGGTTGAACATGTCCCTATGGTCACATTATTTTCAATCTTTTCTAGGGGTACCATCATTTTTGTCCAGGCCTGTTTCATGAGTTTGTTTTTTAAAATAATTCTGTTGAACCACAATTCAAAAGCATTGTCTGATTTTCATTGGTTAATTTTCATAGAATTTTTATTTATTACCACTTTTGTCAGATTCAAGTTATTTCTGTGACCATTGTGGGTTTTTCTTTCATTAACAGAGGGGTACCAACAATTTTGTCCACGTGTGTAGGTGAAGGGAACACAAGTGGTGAGGAGGTTCTGTGTAGGTATGGTCTTGAGAGAAATGTGGAAGGACAGATGGTTGTGGATTTTGCTAAGAGGATGGAAATGGCTGTGGTGAACACGTATGTCAAGAAGAGAGAGGAACATAGGATGACTTACAAGAGTGGAGGAAGGTGCACACCAATGGACTACATCTTATGCAGAAGGAGAAATCTGAAAGAGATAGGAGACTGCAAGGTGGTGGCAGGGGAGAATGTAGCTAGACAGCACCAGATGGTAGTCTGTAGGATGACATTGGAAAACAAGAAGAGCAAGAGAGTGAAGGCAGAGCCAAAGATTAAGTGGGGGAGGTTACAGAAAGAAGACACACACAGTTCATGAAGGAGTTGATGCAGGCTCTGGGTGGCAGGGAAGAATTATCAGATGACTTGGAAAGTACAGCAAAAGTATTGAGGGAAACTGGTAGAAAGGTATGTGGTGTATCCAGTGGACAGAGGAAGGAAGACAAGGAGACTTGGTGATGGAATGAGGAGGTACAGGAAAGTATTCAAAAGAAGAGGTTAGCAAAGAAAAAGTGGGGATAGTCAGGGGGATGAAGAAAGTAGACAGGAGTATTTGGAATGTAGGCACATGGCAGAGAGAGAGGTGGCAAAGGAAAAGGCGTATAGTGTGTTGTATGAGAGGCTGGACGCTAAGGAAAGAGAAAAGGACTTGTATTGATTGGCTAGACAGAGCAGTCAAGCTGGAAAGAATGTACAGCAGGTTCGGGTGATTGACAGAAATGGTAATGTACTAATAAATGACGAGTGTGTGTTGAGAAGGTGGTGAATAAAGAAAATGAGAGAGAGAGAGAGGAGGATGGATGAAGAAAAGATGATGAACAAGGGAGTCCCAAGGATTAGCAAGGCAGAAGTGAGGGCAGCTTTGAAGAGGATGAAGAATGGAAAGGCGGTTGGTCCAGATGACATACCTGTGGAGGTATGGAGATGTTTAGGAGACGGGGTTTCCTCTGGTAACATTTCCGAGTGGGGGGTCGCCACTCTTAAACTTATGCCGCCATGCCAAAGAAATATAAATTTAAGAAAAATTGTAATGAAATGATGCTCTGTAAGCGTGCACACAAACAACACACGTGATCGTCATCCGCGTGGAGTTCAGAAGCACCCGCCTGCGTGTTCTAGTTGGCAGGCAGAGTGTCTCACTACTGGCGTTGCTGTCCGAGAGAAGCATGAACTTATTAAAGTACTTTAAATGCAGAAAAAACGCAGAAGAGGCATGTAAGCAGTGGAGGCATTTATCATGGTTTTAAGCCGCTGGTAACAGGAACAATGATGAAGAGTCGCTTGGCTTCTATGCCGCCAGCTTCATATGCAGGGAAAGGCAGGGGGACTGATGAATTGCTGAGGATTTATTTCACCAGCCACTACAATCTTAACTAATTTACAGTATTGTGGTGACGCCAGCACACTGCGGGCGGACATTATCCCTCACCCAGAAGCAGACAGAGGGTCTTAATAATGGACCGGGGGGGATAGCACCCCACAGGGGTAATTACACCAGACTCTAAGACTCCTCCGCTTCTTGCTGCTTTAAACTACAGCACAGGGAGGCGAATGTATGGCAGGAAGGTAACATGTGTTATGTTTATTGTGCCACACGGTGCTTTGGTATGTAACAAGTGTTATTATAATTTTGCCACTCACGGCCTTTGTCAGACCTAATGAATATGCGCCAGCCTCAGTTCCTACGCACAGGTCAATAAAGCTATATAAGAGAGCGCAGAGGAACTGAGGCAAAGTTTTTTCCAGACTAGGCTCTTCACGGCCCCAGCGTCTACGCTGGGGTACCAGGTTGTACATATGATGGAGGGTTCAATAAATAATCTGTGTCGACCTACGCTCGTGCCTCGCCTCCACATCCTTTCCCTTTTACCCTCTACAATATGTTCATTATTATGTACCTGGCAAGTTAATGGGTACCTGTAGTGAATTTTAATCAATAGCTGTTTCACAGGATCAAGTATGCTACTAGTGGTTTTGTCTGGTAATTTTGTTCATGATTCCTTCTCAAATACGCACAAGTTTCAAGTCACTGCTCTGTCTGTCAGTCAGTCAGTCAGTCAGTCATGGTCATCCTGCCTCCTCCATGGGCTGTTTCAGCATGGTAGTGATGCACAGTCATTGCTTTGTGCGACTGGCTGGGCTGCAGTATAGCAGTCAACAAAGTTTTATCAGAATTTTATGTAATTTTTTTTACAACGATGTACAAGCAAATCTAGCTGCCTATAATTTAATGAAATAAAATTCTAGTATATCAAGATTTATTCAATGTGTTCTGAAGTTACTTAAATTAAATCACCCCTTATTTTCATTCAGCTGTACAACCAATAATGTACAGTAGAACGAGATTGTGTTTTACCTATCTACTGTGTTAATCTCACACACCCCAAGTGTAGAATCAGAGGGCCGCTGCCATGCAAGGCGCTGCCACAAGTTTCCCTCCTCCATTCCATTATTGCTGAGCACCAAGCTGGACGGCAAGAAGTTCCACTTTTATATAGACTTTAGGCTTAGACTTTCTGCTGCACATTCACCAACCACAATGCTCCGCACTGTGTGTCTATATATATACTGTATATATATATATATATATAGTGATATGTACATATGTATACTAGCTGTTCTTGTTTTTTTCTTGCCTTCTGATTGTTGCTCTGAGTGTTGCTATCCCTGTGCTGTTGCAATCCTGGAATTTCCCCATTGTGGGACTAATAAAGGCTTATCTTATCTTATCTTATCTTATATGGTCTTTGGCATGACCCAGCCGGGATTTGAACCCCTTCCTCCCGGGTGTGGGGCGGATGCTCTACCAACTGGGGCTGCACGGTGGCGCAGTGGTTTAGCACTGTGGCAGCACAGTTTTACCCTCGGCCGGGGGATCGCGGGGATCATGAGATCGTGGGTTCGATCCCAGCCCCCGACCAGCAGTGAGCTGTGTGGAGTTTGCATGTTCTCCCCGTGTTGCGCGGGTTTACTCCGGGATTTCTCCGGTTTCCTCCCGCACACCAAAAACATGTAGGTTTAGGGCGCTCGCGCACGCAGCGACCAGCAGCCGGTGGCTTGTCACCAGACTGCAAACCAAGTCTACCTACGGGTACAAATAAGTAACAAAAAAAAAAAAAAAAACTGAGCCACCACTCCGGTCTTGACTAGGAACTTGCCTTTTCGTCAGGTCCCCTTCAGCTGCTGGTCCCCAGAGGAACCTGCGGACAAATGAAGGCCATTTCCAAGGACGGTTTGTGCAGTATATATTTGTGCAGATTTTTGCGCTGTTTTCAACTCGGATCTCGACCCACTGAGCATCTACTGAACACGTTTACTCGTCCGCAGTAAACATGTTACTCATCTGCAGTAAAGCCGGAAGCAACGAGAGTACCTCACTTCCAGCCGGCAATGGCTGCTCCCCATTGGTTTTGACCGAGCGTTTTTCATGGGACAAAATTATTCAGTATACTGACTCTAGGGGGTTATTTTTACTGAATAAACACATTTTTTGGTTTATAAGTAATACCTAAACCACGATGAATGTTGTTATAATGACCAGTACTAAGGGAGGTTTTTCCTGCTGTCTGGTTGGAGAGGAGAGTTCTAAAAAACTATAAATGTATAGAAATATTTTAACAGAAATAACTGAATCTTTGGTAATTTAAGTTAATTTATTTCATTAAATATAATTTTATTGATTTTTTTTTCCCCATTGAAATCAGAGTTAAATTATTGTTCTGGATCTGCAAAATTATGGCCAAAAGTGTAAATTGTATAATGAAAAAAAAAAAAGTCAAAATTTTACCACAGTCTGTTTCAAATTTATATATAAAAAACTAATTTTATTTTGAAAAATAGGCAAAAATTAGCCATAAAATAATCCACAAATTTATAATAAAGTCTCAAATGTACAAGAAAAGTCAGTTTTACAAGAGGAAATTACAAATTTGAGAAAAATGGTTCAAATGTAGATAAATTTACAGAGAAAAGTACAAAACTATAAGAAAATTGTTGTAAATTTGAGTAAAACCTCAAACCTTCAAGGCTGAAGTCATTACTCAAGTTTTGAAGTGGGTGCCTTTTGTATCCTTAACTAGAAATTTTTGGTTGTCTACTTTTAATTATTAAATTCTTAGCACTGCTTTTACATGAGTAGAATTTCTGGTTACTATACCCACCACTGATCATATAATTTAAGTATGCATGAGTAAATTATTATTATGAATGTTTTTCCCTTCCCTTTCCTACTCTTTCTCAATGGAAAAAAAGAAGCACTAGAATAAAAATGTACAAAAAAATACACGTTTTTGTCATTTATGTAAACCATGAAAAAAAAAAAAATCCTGCAGGACAAAACGTGACACTTGTTATTTTCTAACCTGTTTGTATATCACCATAGACAGAGAGAGAACCTGAATTAAACAAGGCTCAGAGAGGGAAAGATGAGACAGACAAGATGAGCCAAGGAGAGGAAAGTGTTCAGGCAGAGGGTCCAGGAAAGGTTAGGGCAGAGGAAGGAGAAAAGGATACACAAGTAAAAAGTCCAAACACAGGACGTCTGGGTGGAACCCCAGCTGGCCCAATATTCCAACATTCAAGCCTTGGTTGTACAATACTTCAAATAATAAGTTCCATATGCAACGTTACTGTGCAAAATTTAAAAAAACAACAAAACAAATTGTATAAAATTAACCCTTTGAGTGTGTAGAATTTTTGGCAGGAAAACGCAGAGTTTGACCTCAAATTTTCAAATGACAATAGCTTCAGAACCGTAATAGTTAGAGGCAAAGTCCCAATTACAAAAATGTTGCAGAGGAACCCAAGTGTCTGCCAAGTGAACTTGCATCCATGCATAGTGCATAATTGGACCTAATTTGTATATTGCAACAATCCAAATTTTATTATAACACTATAGCTTCAGAATGATTATAGTTAGATGCACAGTCCCAATTACAAAAATGTTGCAGAGGAACCCAAGTGTCTGCCAAGTGAACTTGCATCCATACATAGTGCATAATTGGACCTAATCTGCATATTGCAACAATCCAAATTTTACAACACTACAGCTTCAGGACAGTAATAGTTAGATGCAAAGTCACAATTACAAAAATGTTGCAGAGGAACCCAGGTGTCTGCCAGGTGAACTTGCATCCATGCATTGTGCATAATTGGACCTAATGTGTCAACGCATGGTCCTTTTGTCCCTTCATTTGCCCCTTCATCTTCTATCGCTCCGGAAAAGCGGTAGAAGATGGATGGATGGACAATTTTTGTTTCACACTTTGTCAACACATGGTCCGTCCCTTCATTGCCAGAATTACTAAAAATCATTAAAAAAAAAAACCACCAATCTCATGGCACATTTGTTTCACACTAAACTAAAATGAAGCAAATGAAAGAGTTTATGCAACAAATATGTACCTGTTTGTTTCATCGGTCACAAGCATCCAGAATTCCGGAGTCCAAAAAAGTGACACAAAATCAATGGCGGGCGCAGATGACAGGTCCTTCTGTCCACAATATCCAACTGGCTGTTCAAATGCTTTCAGCCGCAGCTGATAAACTTCTTCATCTCTAAGAAGCTCCCAGCCATCAATGTCCAAACCTCCTGCCACATCGCCACTACCCATTGTCCTGCCACCGTGCACACGTGGTGCACGTCAGTGCACATTGGCTTTGTGCTCTTGCCCAGCCAAACATTGCCCACGGCTGCTCGGGACCTTTTCGCTCCGTGACCATGGTTTGGCAAAGCAGAACAATCTGCAGACGAGGCTCCTGTGCCATTTTGGGCACGGCTGGACACTGAAAATGCAGCTGCAGCGTCGCGCACAAGATGTCCGTCTCCACTTTTGCCAGAACTGCTTGCACCATTGTCTGAAGGCACATAATCAGAGCTGGACTCTAACTCAGATGACGAACTAGGGCTAAGCTCTTCCTCTGAACCAGGAGCAGCGAACACCAATGCTAAAACCTCTTCAGCTGAGAGCGTCTTCCTTGCCATCCTGTCTCCTCCGTGTCAAACAGCAGAATGAAAGGGGGCGTGCTTCAAACGCTGATTTGACCTACTTATTGAATTGGACCGTTTCCAGTTCTCGCGGTAAGTGAAAAGCCACACCTCTTGACCACCAAGTGGTGTTAAAAGGCTTGTACACTTCACACACTATTCAGCTGTACAGGCTTTGTTTGGCCCGATCAGCTGACAGTCGCACTTGTGCACCATACACACTTAATGGGTTAACATATTGGGGTTACAATAGTGTCATGTGTTTACTGCCCCCCCCCCCCCCAAAAAAAAAAAAAAATAGTTGCCACCGCACCAAGGTCTTTAAGCCAGAGGAAACACTGGGAGAGATGGCAGTGGAATTTTTAACCCGATTGTTTAACACAATCTTGGAGAGTGAGAGGATGCCTCAGGTGTGGAGAAGAAGTGTTTTGGCACCAATTTTCAAGCACAAGAGTGATGCTCAGAGTTGTAGTAAATACAGAGGCATAAAGTTTATCAGCCATAGTATGACAATATGGGAAAGAGTTGTTGAAGCCAGGTTAAGAGGAGAGGTGACAATCAATGAGCAGCAGTATGGTTTCATGTCAAGAAAAAGTACTACAGATGCAGTGTTTTCTCTAAGAGTGTTGATGGAGAAGTATAGAAAAGGTCAGAAGGATTTGCACTGTGTCTTTGTGGATCTTGAGAAAGCATATGATAGGGTGCAAAGAGAGGAAGTGTCATACTGTATGAGAAAGTCAAGAGTGGTGGAGAAGTATATGAGGGTGGTGCAGGACATGCATGAGGACAGGTGTGCTGTAGGAGTGACAGATGGATTCAAGGTCAGGGTGGGATTACATAAGGGGCTCTGAGCCCCTTCTTGTTTGCTATGGTGATGGACAGGCTGACAGATGAGGTCAGGCAGGAGTCTTTGTGGACCATGATGTTTGCAGACGACATTGTCATCTTTACTGAGAGTAGGGAGCAGGTGGAAGAGAACCTGGAGAGGTGGAGGTATGCTCTGGAGAGAAGAGGAATGAAAGTCAGTGGAAGCAAGACAAAATACATGAGCGTGAATGAGAGGGCGACAGGTGTAACAGTGAAAATGCAAGGAGTAGAGGTAGTGAAGGTAAATGAGTTTAAATACCCAGGGTCAACCATCCAAAGCAATGGAAAATGCACAAGAGAGGTGAAGAAGAGAGTGCAGGCAGGGTGGAGTGGGTGAAGACGAGTGTCAGGGGTGATTTGGTACAGAAAGAAAGATAGCAGCTAGAGTGAAAGGGAAGATTTACAAGACGGTAATGAGACCTGCTGTGATGTATGGTTTGGAGACAGTAGCACTGACAAAAAGACAGGAGGTGTAGCTGGAGGTGGCAGAGTTGAAGATGCTAAGATTTTCATTGGGAGTGACTTGGAGGGACAAGATTAGAAATGAGTATATCAGAGGGACAGCACAGGTTGAGCAGTTTGGAGACAAAGTAAGAGAGTCAAGGCTGAGATGGTCTGGACATGTGCAGAGGAGGGATAGTGGAGATAATGGACAAAGGATGTTGAAGATGGAGCTGCGAGGCAGGAGGAAAAGAGGAAAACCACAGAGAAGATTCATGGATGTAGTGAAGGAGGACATGGAGAGGGTTGGTGTTACAGAGGAAGATGTAAGGGATACGGTGAGATGGAGACAGATGATCGCGGTGGTGACCCCACAGCGGATCAGCTGAAACAGCTGATCCGCAGTTGAGCAGCTGAAACAACAAGATTTTTGTAAATTTGTTATTTTTTCTTCTTTGTGACTATTTTCTAGTAATGTTTTCTTGTGAATTTGTGGCTTTTTTTGTTTGACTTTTGTTACCATAAATTTTTGAATTTATTTTTTCCCTCACAGCCATTGAGCACTAATGGTTTGAAAGAGTTGCAAATGACTCTAGAGACACAGGTTGAAGACCCCTTTACTAAATCAGTCATCCATCATCTTGCTCATTACCTGTTCCATCCTCCTCCCTTCATTTTTCTCATCTTAAATGCCATCCAGTTTGCATATTTGATGTCCGTTTCTCCTGTAATAGGCTTTGTAAGTGAAATAATGATGTGCATGAAATGTGCATGACAGATTCAAGGTGACTAACAGAGTAAGTGCTAGGGTGCATATAGATAGGTGTACATTCGTGTTTCCTTATGGGCTAAAGGTATGAATATAGTGGTACCAAATATTTTGATAGTAAATATAAGTATAAAAGTTGTTAAACAGGCATTTATTACCTTGTAAATATTGGTTGTTCACATGGTAATAATTCACTTTCCTAATATGAGGGAGAAAAAGAGTTGTTGAATTTGAGTTAGTAAAATAAACACCAGCTGTAAGCTCTGTTAGTGATTTCATAGTTGATTAAAATCAAATTGAAGCTTTCCTTTATTTCAAGACCTGTTTGTCCTCAAACAGTGTTTTAATTTTTAATTCAGACTGGGATCCTAATGATTGATGTTTGTAGTATTTTTAATCAAAGACTTTTGGCTGATTGTTTCTAAAGAGGAAAAATGAAGCATATGGGGGTGGGGGCTGTAAAAGTTCCTAGGGGTCAAATTTGACCAAATGTGGTTTATTTTTCAACATAGTCTTCCCTTCGGTCCTCACACTTCTTCCATCGGTGTTGCAGCACTTTGATCCCTGCGGTTGAAAAATAAACCATATTGTCAAATTTGACCAGTGAACTTTTCAGTCCCCCCTCACACATTTCCATTCCAGTAACTACGAACCAGTGCACTGATATACAGTAAAACCTTGAGTGAGAAGCTCTTCAGTGAGATTACAGGGTCACACAGATACACACACACACACACACACACACACACACACACACACACACCTCACAGTAGGCAAAATGGAGTCCCGATGTGCTAATAATCATTTTCCTCTCCCTCTATCGGTGCTGAGGGAGCTCATTAGTGAGCTCTGTTACATGTCTGCCATGTGTTTGACTATTCACAGAGCAGGTTATGAGAGGACAGTAATGTGGTGTATTCTGAGTAGATTTATTGAGTAGCTTTCACACGCTGATTTCTTGTTCAGCGATAAGGCTGTGGCTTCCAACTGGCCCACAGCTGAGGGTGAAAAACTTTGTGAGGAGGTTGTGTGAGGAGACAGAGTTGTGGTTTGGGAGGGGCATCACAGCATTTAAGTGTAAAACTTTTAATTTACTTGTGGTCCAGGGTGATGTGCCCTACTTTATCCAAACAGTCTTCCTCCTCTTCCCTGTCTATTCAGAGGATGCACAGAGGAATACGAGATGAAGACCATGGAGCAGAAGCCTGAACCTGAGCCTCTGGCAGCAGGCTACCGACCTTCTCCTCGACAGACATGGCGATGGGAAAGCTCACCTATTCCTCCAGGACTTCACAGTGTCCCCAATCCACCGCGCTGGGTCCCCATGGGACCTCCACCCCCTCCACTGACACGTTCTCACAAAGCACTGATGCCAGTCCCCTACAGAGAGCCGCAGCACCTCAACTCCAAAAGGTGAGCTCTTTAAGGAGTCAAAGCTTGTGGTAACCTGTGTTTGATGAGGCATGGACACTTGTTTTTATTGGGACATATTGCATACCACAATAGACATTTTAATACTGGAGACAAATACAAGTAAGTCTCGTGTTTTTTTATGCATATTTAAAATAATGATTTAACATGGTAATCTACTGAGAATTTGGCCATAAACATATGATGCATATTAAGTGACACCAGACCAATATAATACATAAGATGAGAGTGATAAAGAAGGGGAAAAACGGGCTACTTCTACAAGAACATGAACTATGTATGGGTGCATGTCATCCATCCATCCATCTTCTTCCGCTTAATCCTTTTCGGGTCGCGGGGGGGTCGGAGCCTATCCCAGCATCTTTGGGCGAGAGGCAGAGTACACCCTGGACAGATCACCAGTACATCGCAGGGCCAACACAGAGAGACAGACAACCTTTCACTCTCAACAATCATACCTAAAGACAATTTAGAATCCCCAGTTTGATGCCAATTAACCTAATGTAGGAAACCGGAGAAATCCCGGAGTAAACCCCAGGTGCATGTCAATAAATTAGAATATCATCAAAAGTTAATTTATTTCAGTAATTCAATTCAAAAAGTGAAACTTGTGTATAGATTCATTGCACACAGAGTGATATACTTCAAGTGTTTATTTCTTTTAATTTTGATGATTATGGCTTAAAGCTAATGAAAACCCAAAATTCAGTTTTTCAAAAAATTAGAATATTACATAAGATCAATTTTAAAAAGTGGATTTGTAATAGAAATGTTGGCCTACTGAAAAGTATGCCCATGTACACACTCAGTACTTGGTCAGGTTTTCTTTTGCATGAATTACTGTATCACTGGTGTGGCATGGATGGGATCAGTCTGTGTTAGTCCTGAGGTGTTATGAAGGCTCAGGTTGCTATGATAGCAGCCTTCAGCTCATCTGCATTGTTAGGTCTGGTGTCTCACCTTCCTCTTGACAACACTCTATGGGGTTTACATCAGGAGAAGTTTGCTTGCCAAGCGCAATGATACCATAGTTAGTAAACTGGGTATTGGTACTTTTGGCAGTGTGGGCAGGTGCCAAGTCCTGCCCACACTGGAAAATGAAATCAGCATTTCCAAAAAGCCTGTCGGCAGAGGGAAGCATGAAGTGCTCTAAAATTTCCTGGTAGATGACTGTGCTGACTTTGGACTTGATAAACACAGTGGACCAACACCAGCAGATGACGTGGTTCCCCAAATCATCACCGACTGTGGAAACTTCACACTGGACCTCAAGCATCTTGGATTCTGTGCCTCTCCGCTCTTCCTCCAAACTCTGGGACCTTGATTTCCAAATGTCAGGATTTGGCAACTAACTTGGGATGTTGTTATTGAGAACTGTATTTATATATTATTAAGCCATATTATTTATTAAGTAACAAACATGTCACTTGTTCAGTTGGGTTTGTACCAACAGTGTCTCTGCATGCAAAACCTGTTTTTTTAAAATATGCTCAGATAAAGTGATGATGCAGATATGGTTGGAGTAACACTTTCAGACTAAGAGTGCACTCTCACTTCCGGTTATGGCTGCCACGTAGGACGGACGTGTCTCGCTCTGCTCTGCTCCTGGAGAAAAAAAATCGGCAAATAACTCTCTCATTTGGGACAGAACGTATCCCAGCATTTGGGCGAGGATATGTCGGCGAAGCCTAAGGCTGGAAAACCAGGAAAAGGGAAAAGCGAGCCGCCGAAACAGTCCAAATTAACGGACTTTCAGGTCTGTGACGCAGCAAACAAAACTCCATATATGGCGGAGGAGGCTGGCAACGGTGCGATGTCTGCGGGGGGAGGCGCAGATGCGCTGATGGCTGCCATGAGTTCAATGAGAGCGGACTTTTCCTCTAGATTTGATGGGATTATGACAGCGTTGGAAGGAATAAGAAAGGAATTGGGTGACTGTGTAGAACGAACGGCGCAGATGGAGCTCCGTCTCGCTAGTGCTGAAGATGACGTCACCCGTCTTCAATTAAAGGTGCGCACTTTGGAAAAAAAAAATAAATCTCTGGAAGATAATATTTTGGATTTGGAATCTCGGTCGAGACAGAATAATTTGAGGCTGGTGGGTCTTCCAGAGGAATCAGAAGGTCGGGACGTATGTTCCTTTCTGGAAAAGTGGATTCCGGAGGTGCTGGGCAGCGAGGAGTTGCAATCAGCAGTGGTTCTGGAAAATGCACATCGTATTGGCCCACGGAGAGATAAGGGACCGCCGAGGACCTTAATTATGAAGTTTCTTAGCAACAGAGACAGGATGAAGATCTTCAACGCTGCACGTGCTAAAGGAGAGATTAAACACCAGGACCAGCAGGTGCGGTTCTACCCAGATTTGGCCACAGGAATCCAGCAATTGAGGAAGCAGTTTGATCCCGTACGTAAGGAGCTGCGCAACCTTGGGATTCGTCATGGTGTAATCTATCCTGCGAGACTGCTGACCACGTATGAGGGCAGAACCCACATCTTCAAGACCCCAGAGGAGGCGCAGGAGTTCATCAAGAAGATCAAAGAAGAAGAAGAGACTGGTGGGAGCTAAGCATGAACAAAATATAAGGTAGAATAATTAAGCATTTGCACAGGCATCTGACTGACTTGAAGTAAATAGTAAGTTTACAAAATATAGATTGTATTATATATTAAAAAAACAAAACAAAAACAAAACAAACACAAAAAAAAACTATGATGTACAAAGTTGTTAAAAATTTTGGAGTTAAGTTGGAAAACTACAGAGGAGAGTTAATGTTACGTCATTAAAAGCAGTAGAGTTAGGGTGATTGGGAGGATGAAGAAGGAGTGGCTTAGGCTGTTCCCCGTGGGTGTGGAACGGTCGATGGCTATATCGGGAGACAGAATTTTTCTTTTGATTTTGGGGGGTTTGCCACAAGTGTGGGAAGGGGAAATTTGTTTGTGTGTAGTTTGTAGGATGAATGTTCAACCACTCATGTTTTTGCTTCTCTGTATGAGCATGTTTACACTGCAAGGTAATCCCAAACTCTCTATTGATCATGGACCAAAGTGTTAATCTTAATTTAACTTCATGGAATTGCAGAGGTCTACAAAATTTAAAAAAACTTTAAACAAGTTATGAATAAAATAAAGGACATGGGCTCAAGAATTGTGTTTTTACAAGAAACTCATCTGATAGAGGAGGATGTTAAAAGAATTAGGAGTAGATGGCAGGGAAGTGTATTCACCTCTTCATTTTCATCCCGAGCCAGGGGAGTTATGACTCTCATACATAAATCAGTTCCTTTTCAAGTGAAAAATGTAATTGGAGACAAATTTGGAAGATATGTAATCATTCAAGGTTCTTTGCTATTAGAAAATATAAATCTTGTGAACTTATATGGTCCCAATATAGATGATCAGAAGTTCTTTGCTAATTTATTTCTCATCTTATCATCACTTACAGGGCAACATATAATAGCAGGGGATTTTAATTGTACATTGAATCCAGGTGTGGATAGATCAACAGGACTGGATTGTACGCACATTGGATGTAGGATGACTATTAATCATTTTATGAAAGAATTGAGATTGTTAGATATATGGAGAGAAATGAAACCACAAGTTAAAGCCTATTCTTGTTATTCCAGTACCTACAAGACATTCTCACGTATTGATTATTTTTTGATTTCCACAGAATTAAGGTCCAAGATTCAAAACTGCTTTTATGATAACATCGTGATCTCTGATCATGCACCCTGTTGTCTAATATATGTAGATAAAAAATTGACAAAGGAATCAGGTAGATGGCAATTTCAGCATAAATGGCTTCAAGATGAGGAATTTGTCAAGTATATAGAAAAACAGATAGACGAGTTCTTTGACATCAATACTACACAAACATCAGCATGTGTAAAGTGGGAGGCTTTCAAAGCTTTTATTAGGGGACATATTATTAGTTATACAGGATCAAAATCTAAGAAGACTCGAGAGGAGAGAGCTAAATTGGAACATAAAATAAAAAGTCTTCAGGAAAAAGTGTATGCAGGAAGTGACCCAAGGTTGGAGAATGAATTACTGATTTTGAGAGCTGAATACGACAAAAAATCAGCGAATAGAGCTGCCTCGAGTCTTCTAAGATTGAAACAATCTTTTTATGAACAAGGTGAAAAATCAGGAAAATTATTAGCATGGCAGATTAAACAATTGGAAATTAAAACACCAATTACCAGTATTATAAGTAATGGACAGGTAGTTATAGATCCTTTAGAAATTAATAGAGCCTTTAGAGATTACTATGAAAAATTATATGATACCAAAAATGAACCTGATTTAACAAAACTAAATGGGTTTTTGAACGAACTATCTATACCGTGTATTCCAAATGAAAACAGGGAGATATTGGAGTCTAAAATTAGTCAAGAAGAAGTTGGGCTAGCCATTGATAATATGAAATCAGGAAAAAGTGCAGGACCAGATGGTCTTCCAGTTGACCTTTATAAAAAATTTAAGAATAAATTAATAAAACCTTTTTTGGAAATGGTTTTAGAAGCATTTCAAAATAATAATTTACCATCATACATAAATAATGCCTTAATTATACTGCTGCCAAAACCAGGTAAGCCCTCTAATAAATGTGAAAATATGAGACCAATAAGCCTATTAAACGCCGACCTTAAGATAATCTGTAAAATTTTAGCAAGACGAATACAAGAAATTTTACCAAATATTATTAATCGAGATCAGAATGGCTTTATAAAGGGTAGACAAGGCTTCCATAATGTAAGAAGACTATTTAATATTATTTATTTTAATAAAGAAGCACCGGATACAGCTCTCCTATCATTGGACGCCGAAAAGGCCTTTGATAGAGTTGAATGGCCCTTTCTTTTTGAAGTCCTACAAAGGTTTGGACTTGGAAATAATTTCATAAAATGGGTTCAAATAATATACAATAATGCTACAGCAGAAATCCTAACAAATAACAATATTTCAAAACCAATAAAAATCAATAGAGGATGTCGACAAGGCTGTCCACTTTCACCTTTACTGTTTACTATGGCAATTGAACCTTTAGCGATAGCGATACGTTTACATTCACAAATATATGGAATTAAAGTTGGACCAACAGAACATAAAATCTCCCTGTACGCCGATGATATAATTTTGTTTATGTCGAATCTAAAAAAATCAATTCCAACCTTGTTGAATTTAATAAAGAATTTTGGGGAAATATCAGGATATAAAATAAATAAAACTAAATCTTCAATATTAATGCTAAATGAGACCCAGAGAAATTACCCAGCCCCTGAGGTAAATCAATTCAATGTTGTAAATCAGTTTAAATATTTAGGAATCCAAATTATGCCTAAGCTAGAATCAGTCGCCAGTGTCAACTATGAAGCCTTAATGTCAGATATCAATGAGTTAACTCAGAGATGGATGTCACTACCAATGTCGATGATCGGGAGAATCAATATACTTAAAAGTAATATTTTACCTAAAATACTTTATTTATTTCAATACATTCCCTTATCACCACCTTTAGATCTATTCTCAAGAATAAAAAAAAAAGTTAGTGGAATTTATATGGAACAACAGGAGGGCTAGATTACGTTTGTCTTTATTATATTTACCATTTGATCGTGGAGGTCTGAAATGTCCAAATTTTATGTTGTATTATTGGTCGGCACAACTGAGGTCTATGACATATTATTTTTCATCAAATGATCTCCCTCACTGGACTGAAATGGAATCATACAATTTACCTTTACCTCTTCCCATATTCATATACTCAGATTCGGCAAAAAAATTACAAAAACAAGTTAAAAATCCATTTGTAAAGCATATGATCAAAATATGGTGTGAAGCTAAAAACTATTTAAAAGAACCACAGTTATTGTCACAATTTAGTCCAATATGGGGTAATCAATATTTTAAACCAGGGAGAGCGGACGCTGTATTTAAAGTATGGAATTTAAAAGGGATACAAAAGATTCAGGATTTATATTTGCCATGTGCAGACAACATAATGTCTTTTGAAGAGCTGAGGATCAAATTTAATCTCAATAGAACACATTTTTTAAAATATCTTCAACTTAGAAACTTTATTCGATCAAATCAAAATAAAGCTCTCACTCGACCTATTTATTCATCCTTGGAAAAAATGATGATGAAAGATAGTAAAAGAAAGGGTATTATTTCAGAGTTTTATAACTCATTGACACTATCTTCAAGTGAAAATTCACTGAAAAGATTAAACTACTGGAAAGAAGATCTGCAAATTGAAATTTCAGAGGAACAATGGGAATTGGCTTGTACAGAAGCTCAAACCAAATCAATAAATGCACGCCTTAAATTGATACATTTCAAATGGTTAATGCGGATGTATGTTACACCGGAGGAGTTAAATAGATATAACAAAAATATACCAGATACATGCACAAAATGCATGGAAAGTAAAGGAACCCTATTTCATTGTTTATGGGAATGTAGATTAATAAGAATGTTTTGGGAAGAGGTGAGGGTAACAATTGAAAAAATAATTTCAAAACAAATCATATTGAATCCTAAACTGTTTTTGTTGGGTCTGTACCCAGAAAAGCATAATTTTAATAAAAGTGAAAGAACATTCATAGACCTCAGTTTGCTTAATGCCAAAAAATGTATTGCACTATTATGGAAAAAGACTCATAGACCAGATGTGACTCAGTGGTTAAGACAGATGTTAACAAACCTTCCATTAGAAAGAATAACATATATACTGAAATCAAAGGAAATTGTGTTTGAGAATATATGGAGACCTTTTATTGATTATGTAAAAAATTTAAACATAACTCTTGAAGAAGAAGGTGAATGATGTGTGTGGACCTTGTAAATTCCAAACTGGTGAACATAATATGTATACTTATGTATTGGATTATCTAGACTAAACAGAGGAGCATTGTTGAAGACTTGATTTTGTTGGTGGTTGTCCCTTAATGGAATTGTCCCCACTGTTTTTAGTGCATTTTTTTTTTGTAGTACTTTAGTGTTAGTGTTTGATTGTTTGTATCATGTTTGTTAAAAAAAAAAAAGGTTCAATAAAGATATTGTGGAAAAAAAAAGAGTGCACTCTCACCTCGGTCACTTGGTTTGTGCCATGCAAAAATATAATTTTCCCCACTGTCCTGCAATGAGATTGCTTCTGGCCCAGCAGGGCACCACTACCTCTGGTAGATGCATCATCATGTTGTAATATGACCAACACTCATAGCTTTACTTCACCAGGAAGAACCCTTTATATGTGGTTGTTGTTATTATTTAGTAAATAATAATCTGTATTTTTTTTCTCTAAACTTATAGAAATCTTATGTAGCTTTTTTTTTTTTTTTTTTTTAACTTAATGGAATTGTCCTCTGTGTATATCAGGCCAGTGAGCTATCCAGAGAACCACTACAGCCTGTCTCCTGCAGGAGGCGACAGAGTACTGCCCTACAGGAACCCCTCAGCCAGTTTCTCCTCCTCACCCTCTGGCCTGGTCAGCCTCTCCACTATGGGGCCACCTGGAATCACACCAGGTCCTTTTGTACGCTACAAACCTTCACAAGACAGGTGTGTGTGTGTGGGCTTTTGGTCTCTGAGCTTTCCTTCTGTTATTCCATTAATCTTGATTCAACACACATATAGTCATAACTTCTGTGTGCTAAAGGAGGGTTATATTGGTTCATAAGACAAGGTGAATAATATGGTGTATTCAAGTCTGCGGTTAGACATGTATGAACACACTGTCTCCTAGAGGAAGGATCTGTTGTGTGGGTGGCTCTTCCTCACACTGTGGAGGTTGATAATATCTCAGTCTGAGCAATGCGTTTTATTCAGCCACCATCAGGATGCAAAAGTGAAAAAATCTCTGTCAAACCAAAACTTACGATTTTTACATTGTACTTTGAATTTTAAGTCTATTCTCTTTTTGGTGGTCCAAAGTCTGTGGGGAATTTTTTTTTTAAGTGTTGTGCCTCAAAGCTGTCCCCTTTCTTTAGAGCAAATAATGGTTGTATATGAAAAAATTGTGCCATTTGAATATTTTGGTAGTGACCTTTAAATACTGCCCAGTTTTTATTAAATGTCAGAAATGTGCTCAATTGGTCAGTAAAAACAGTGCAAGGTTCCCACTCTTTTCTTGAGATTATTTTCCAGGACTGTTCTAGGACATTTTCAGTTGCTACAGTATGACAGACAACTTATAATGTCATATACTAATGCATTCCCCCACCCCACCTTGCATTGCAGAAGAGTTCTTCTCTATAGTTGTACCTTGCATTTTGTACATTTACCCAGATTGCCTCTCTTTATTCCCCTTCCACACCCAGAGGTATGATTTAAAAGATATGCACTCTATGGCTATAACTTGTCTATGAAATAATCTGCTCTGAGGGGACATGCAACGTTGATTGACTGGTAGCATCACATCACTGCGCTGGCTAGAAGCAGAGCATAGATATGAAGACTAGATCTCACGTTTGCTTCTCAGCATGTGTCAATACCGCTGCCATACTGGTGCGGGGTTCCAAGCTAAAATTGGTCATTCAGATCAATGAAGATACCGGACTTTTGTGCTGCATGCAGCTGTTGTAATGAATGGACAAAGAACACTAAAAAATAAGGCATAACATTTCATAGGTGAGATTTTGCATGCACCTTAAAATTCCCTGCACAGAAAGTGTACATATTAGAACTCAAGAAGAAACGCAGTGACTGAAGAAAATGGAGAACTACACCTAAATAATAAAAAGTTGCATGCACTTGAAAACACTGTATGAGTACTCTGAGGCGAGTGCAGTATCTCCCGCCTCTGTTTTTTTTTGAAGATCCCAATATGGCCCTGAAGGAGAGCAGTTTTAAAGGGGTCATTGATTGAAAAACGGTGTGTTTGTAGGTTTTAACCGTCTCAAATGTGTCAAGTAGTCATGTAATTAGCCAAAAAATCAACTATTTGAAAAAAACACAATGACTTTATCTCATATTTCTCTCAAGAGAAACTCCCCAAAACATTTTTTGACTCTTCCGGGTAAATCGTATACATCAAGTTTTGAAAAAGTCAACCCACTGCTGTCCTTGAGACCCACCCACTGCTCTATTATTGGCCCACCTAGCTGTCCGTCATGTAGATCAAAGTGGTGGCTAAAGGTAGCCTATTAGCCCATGAGCTAACACTGTTACCAAGACACTTGCTGTAAGCGTGGCTTATGTTGTTATTTTCTTCAGATCTTAGTCACCCTAATAGCCATCACTGATGTGAGATTGACTGTGGATCAGTGAACCAGAGCGCTGCTCAATCGAGCTAGAAAGCTAGAAGCTAGTCAGCTATAATGACTACCTGACGTAAGAGGGAGGGTGGAGCTGAAATGGTGAAGGGTGGCTCTTAAAGTGACAGGCCTTAAATCAGAGCGTTTATAAAAAGACAGGAAAAAAAATTGCTTCAATAATTTAAAAGATTACAGAAAATGTGAAGAAAATGTCATAAACATTTCATTAAGAAATGTGAGCTATTAAAATGTGGAAAAAGTGCGATCATTGACTCCTTTAAACACTTCCATATCATTATTGGGGCAGAACAAAATTATGATAAGCCTGTCATCCAGGAATATACAACAAAAATAGTTGTATGCAACCCAGAGATGTAGGTCAGGATCCTAAGGTGAACCTTTGTAGCAAGTTTGGTGACCCTAGCTTTACTCGTTCTACAATAATAATGCATAGGGAATGCTAACCTTGACTTTTGACCCCAAACCCTTAGATGTAGGTCAGGATCCCAAGGCGAACCTGTGTAGCAAGTTTGGCGAATCTAGCTTTCTTTGCTGTTGAGATATAGTTTATGTGGCATTTTGATGTTCACCTTTGACTTTTTGACCCCAAACCCATAGTCAGAGGTCAGGGTCTCGGGGTGAACCTGTGTATCAAGTTTGGTGACCATAGCTTTACTTGTTCTATAGTAATAGTGCAAAGGGAACATTGATCTTTGACCTGTTGACCCCAAACCAGTGTTTTCTCTGGCTTAAAGACCTTGGCACGGTGGCAACATATTTTTACGGGGGGGGGGGGGGCAGAAAACGCATGACACGATTGTAGCCGGAATATGTTAATTTTATATGTTTATTTATTTATTTTTTTTAATTTTGCACAGTAATATTGAATAATGGAATTTACCATTTGAAGTATTGTACAACCAAGGCTTGAATGTTTGCATATTGGGCCAGTTAGGGTCCCACCCAGACATCCTGTGTTTGGACTTTTTACTGGTGTCATCCTTCTCTTCTCCCTCTGCTCTCACTTCTCCTGGACCCTCTGCCTCAACACTTTCCTCTCCTTGGCTCCTCTCTTCTGTCTCATCTTTCCCTCTCTGAGCCCTGTCTAATTCAGGTTCTCTCTGTCTATGGTGGTATACAAACAGGTTAGAAAATACCAAGTGTCATGTTTTGTCCTGCAGGATTTTTTTTTCATGTTTTATATAAATAACCAAAATGTGTATTTTTTGTATTTTTATTCTAGTGTTTCTTTTTTCCATTGACGAAGGGTAGGAAAGGGAAGGGAAAAAACCATTCATAATAGTAATTTACTCATGCAAACTTAAATTATATGATCAGAGGGGGGTGCAGTAGCTAGAAATTCTACTCATGTAAAAGCAGCGCTAAGAAATTAATAATTAAAAGTAGACAACCAAAAATTTCTAGTTGAGTTAAGGGTACAAAGAGCACCCACTTAAAAACTTGAGTAATGACTTAAGTCTTCAAGGTTTGAGGTTTTTCTCCAAAATTTATAACAATTTTCTTAGTTTTCTTCTTTTCTCTGTAAATTTATTTAAATTTGCAACCATTTTCCTCAAATTTGTAATTTTCTCTTGTACATTTGTGAATGGGTGGATAGCAGGATCTGTAAAGCGCTTTGGTCATCAAGAGATGAGAATAAAAGCACTATAAGTGAATACCATTTATTATAAATTTGTGGATTATTTTATGGCTAATTTTTTATCTTTTTTTTAATCCAATCCAACTTTATTTATAAAGCTCTTTAAAAACGACAGTTGACACAAAGTGCTGTACATCAACGATAAATAAAATATAAAAAACAATAAAATACAGCTAAAGTACAAGACGGCACAAACAGAACAATCGTCATACAACAGAGACAATAAGAAGAAATAAAATCAGTGTCTCAACCTGGGTCAAATGCCAGAGAATAAAAATGGGTTTTAAGAGGAGTTTTAAAACTGGACAGTGAAGAGGCCTGTCTGATGGACAAAGGCAGATTATTATAAAATTACTGTTTTTTTAAATAAATTTAAAACAGAATGTGGCAAAAAAAAATTTACTTTTTCCTCATACAATTTAAACTTTTGACCATAATTTTGGAGAGCCAGAACAGTAACTCTGAATTCAAAGAAATATAATTATTAAAATTGTGCTTAAAGAAATAAATTAACTTAAATGACCAAATATACAGTTATTTCTGTTATA
Organism: Pholidichthys leucotaenia; assembly: GCA_020510985.1. Classification (NCBI taxonomy): domain Eukaryota; kingdom Metazoa; phylum Chordata; class Actinopteri; order Cichliformes; family Pholidichthyidae; genus Pholidichthys; species Pholidichthys leucotaenia. Next base: position 217,199,541 of record CM035847.1, on the reverse strand, counting down.
ATATTTCTATATATTTATAATTTTTTTGAAATTCCTCACCAACCCGACAGCAGGAAAAACCTCCCTTATTTTGAAATCCAAATCTTGGCACGTTTAGTTTCTCTGAAGGCTGCTGACGGATTAAAGTCATTGACTTTGTGAATTTTGGTCATCTTTACTTGCCAGGTACATAATAATGAACATAAATTATTAGTTAATATTGTAGTAGATGGTGAAGTAAATCCTCAGCGGTTCATCAGTCACTGTTACCTTTCCCTGCAATGAAGCCTAACCAGACCTGTTAGCTAAGCAACTCCTCATTGTTGTTCCGGTTACCAGCCTGTTAAAACCACCATAAATGCCTCCACTGCTTCTCTCGGACAGCAACGCTAGAGAGACATGCTCTGCCTGCACAAATGGTCACCCGGGCAGGTGGAGCGCTTCCACGCAGATGACGGTCACATGCGTCGTTCGTGTGCGTGCTTGCAGAGCATTTCTTTCATATTTTTTTCTTAAATTAATGTATCATAGGCGTGGCGGCATACCTCCTTAGGGAGGCGGGCCGCATAGTCAGATCAGGGTGTAAGCCACCCGAGTTGTTTGATACAACTGTGGTAACAATTTGAAAAGCCTACATCATTTCTTTCAGTAGTTGTTGCATTTACAAGATTTAGGAAAAAACTGACCTCTGACCTGGACCTGAAGGTCTATAATTCCTGCAAAAATCATCCAATCAAAGCCAAATTGGAATAGGCACATCATCAGTGTGTGTCAAACCCTGGTACCAAGTTTCAAAACATTAACATTAAACACTTTCTCTTTCATTTTACTCACAACTCAATTGTAAATACATTTCTGACATTTGTAACGAACCAAGTAAAAAAAAAAAAGCTTGTAAATTTGTCAGTTTGTGGTGAATTAATTCTGGGTAGGCCATGGCCCCGATTGACCTTCATGCATTAAATAGGAGTGGCTCTAAACTGTTTTTGTTGGGTTTGTACCCAGAAAAGCATAATTTTAATAAAAGTGAAAGAACATTCATAGACCTCAGTTTGCTTAATGCCAAAAAATGTATTGCACTATTATGGAAAAAGACTCATAGACCAGATGTGACTCAGTGGTTAAGACAGATGTTAACAAACCTTCCATTAGAAAGAATAACATATATACTGAAATCAAAGGAAATTGTGTTTGAGAATATATGGAGACCTTTTATTGATTATGTAAAAAATTTAAACATAACTCTTGAAGAAGAAGGTGAATGATGTGTGTGGACCTTGTAAATTCCAAACTGGTGAACATAGTATGTATACTTATGTATTGGATTGTCTAGACTAAACAGAGGAGCATTGTTGAAGACTTCATTGTGTTGGTGGTTGTTGGTGTTTTTAGTGCATTTTTTTTTTTTTTTTTGTAGTACTTTAGTGTTAGTGTTTGATTGTTTGTGTCATGTTTGTTTAAAAAAAAAAAAAAAGGTTCAATAAAGATATTGTGGAAAAAAAAATAGGAGTGGCTACCCTGTACCAAGATGGCAGCTCCATTGATGCATTCACTCCAATGAAAAGCAATAGCCAAGGCAAGCTAGTGTTCATATCTGTGGAGGCGGAGAAGCGGTGTGCCTCATTGATGTCCATTACAGATAGCGTGACAATAGACATGCATATGCATAACATTTAATCCATTTGCATTCACTCACACGGCAGAGAGAAGGAGAGAAAGGAGAAATAATATTCCAGGACAACTTAAGCTTTTCCTGGACATTTGACTTTTTTCCCTCCTCATTTCCATGTTTTCCATGACCGGAAAATTGGTCAATCATTTTCCAGGTTTTCTAGGATGAGTGGGAGCCCTGACAGTGGCCACCTTGTAAACCAGCAAATATTTTAAAAAGCATTTTTGGGGCCACCCTAGTCCTCCTGTATTCTCAGATGCTGTAACTATTTAAGGCACTATCACATGTGTTCTTTAACCACACTTTTCATTTTTTGATCTAAATAGATATGGAACAGGACAGAGGCCTCTGCTGCCTTATGAGCCCCACCTCAGTGTGGATGTTGCCTCCAGTGGTGAGTCTTCATCAGGATTCACCAGCCAGGACAGCACCATGGAGCGCAATAAAACAGGTACAGCATGCCTGTAAACATTTCTGTGGGGCTTCTTCCAGATGTACAGTATGTATGTTCTTTTGATGCATTTTCACTTCTTAATGTTTCATCTTGAGAATCCTACTAACTAAAAAGCAAAACGACATGCAAAGTTAGCTACTAGCTTTCGTTGTATCTTCCTAACAAGCTGGTAAAACATTTACCTGTTAAATGGACTGCTTTGGGAGAGAAATAGTGCAGCAACAAAGCAGTGGATTTCAACCAGGGCTCCTAGGCACTCCAGATGTGCCAAAAAAATGTCCCATTCAGGAAAACTCTTCAACGTCACCCAGTTGGTCCAAAAAAATTGGCCAGTTATTTTGGACGAGACAGCCCTCCTGTACCAGGAAATTTTTTGTAGCACACCAGGTAGAGGTTGAAAATCACTGGATTGACTAGTCGATCAACAGAAAGTTAATCAGCAAAAAAAAAAGAAGATTGTTTTCAGGTTCTCATACATGAAAATTTGCCACTTTTCTTGATTTTCATGAATTATTTCTGGAGTTTTGTACCATTTGTCTGACAAAGACATGTTTCAGTGCTGAGATATGATGTGTCTGAGGTAAGAGGTGTTTTGGGCACGTCCAACTGGGAGAAGACCCCGGGGCAGACCCAGGGCATGCTGGAGAGACTGTGTCTCCCAGCTGGCCTGGGAACGTCTTGGTCTCCTCTCTGAAGAGCTGGAGCAGGTGGCCGGGGAGAGGGAAGTGAGCTGCTGCTGCCTCTGTGACGCGGACCTCCAGAAAAGTGGTAGAAGATGGATGGATGGACGGAGATACGATGATGGACCTTATTAGCTGTTTTTCAAAATGTTTTATAGAACAAATGATTAGTTGACTAATCGAAAATAAACAGTCAGCAGATTAATCAGCAACACAAAATAATAGCTATTTGCAGCTCTAGAGAGAAAAGCATTTACTGGTGTCTAGAAATAGAATTTAAATAAAGGTTGGTGAACATCCATATTTGTTGGATGATGGCTGTTCTGACTGGGCCCTGTGAACTTTCAGAGTGTATATTTTGCTGAATAGACAGATATCAGAGCATGATTCTGAGTGATTGTGTGGGGGAAGGTCAGTGTTTTAAATGTGCTGTAAGTCTTTAATCCTCTTTGACAGCCATAGACATTCAGTGTAATTTGTTTTAATCCTATGCGTGTTTGTCTTTTATCTAGAACCTCTCTGGCATGTCCCAGCATCATCTCGGGGACCAGGTGGTGGAGGGGGTCAGAGAAGACTACCCAGACAAGATGTCCCAGGGAAAGACTCCCCAAACAGACACTCAAAGGTCAGTCTAATTATCACCCCTCCTATTTTTTTCCTCCACCTGCCACCTCCTTTGCCTCGATGTGTCTGACTATTGTCGTTGTGTCCTCTGCAGGGTGAGACTCAATATTCCAGCCACTCCAGCAGCAACACCCTGTCCAGTAATGCCTCCAGCAGCCACAGTGATGAGCGATGGTTCGATGGAGGAGCTGGAGGAGAACGTGGGGGCGGGGGCTGCCTCGGTGACCCAGCAGATCCCGAGCCTGACCTTTTAAACAAGGGTGGGTCCAACGACAGCGGCATTGATGCCTCGACCCACTACAGCAACACTCGCCACGGAAACATGTCCAGCAGCCAATCGCACAGACCCATACACTCTTTGGTGACTTACAGTGGTGTCCAGGAGTTGTCAGTGGGCAGGAGCAGTGGTGGAGGAGAATCCAGGAGACGGGAGTCTTCTCCCGTCATACCAACTGCATCCAATCAGAACAAAGGATACATGACTAAGACATTCCCTCCTCCTGGCTCCAGTGCTGAGAAAATGGATGCATTCAAACCCAGGTAAAACACCAACTCTGAGATATTTATGAAGCTAGTATAAATGAGCATGAAAGTCAGTCAGATTTATTTATAGAGCACATTTAAAAACAGTCAAGTTGACCAAAGTGCTGTACATTGAGATGAGTTAAAACCAAACTACACAACCAAACGTACACGATAAAACTGAGTGAAGAAAGGGGCAGATTTGAGGCCAAAGTTTTGTTGACTTTTCCTGTAAAGAGAGCCTGAACAGTGGGAAGACGCTTAGTTTAACAGAGAACCTATTCAGTAATAAAATGTATTTATACTTTTTAGGGATGTTGGTGTTTGAACTACCAAGTTGCAGTGTTGTAATGCTGACAGATTAATGGTATTAACCATAAAACTGTACCAGACTCTACTAAATGTAGGGTGAATGAAGAATTACAACTGTGTAATCTCTGTGAAACATCCAGATCATCATGTGATCTAGTTCCTCTGCTGGATTCCAACTGCACACAATCACTGAGTGCACCAACCTGCTCCGGCTGTGTCCGCTCTGTGCTGGATTAAAACAATCTGCGTTTAAATCCTGGGCAGCATCACTCTAGCTCTGTATTCTGTGCCTGCAATAAGTCATAGAAAATGGTCATAATCAAGGAAAATATTTTTTTTTTTAAATAACAGGCTGTCCATAATGCACTGAGTGATGTTTTATTTATAACGTTTAATCATTTTCCTTTAGCTACTTCTGACAAAACTACTTGGACTGTCAGAAATGTTAATAGCTGAATCAGTGTTTCTTTGGGGTATTAAAAGTGTAATAAAATTTGCAACATTAAAAGACATTAAAAATCATTAAATTTGATTTCCACAAGCATATATTTATAAGGTGTGTCACTGAGTTGTGGAAGTTGGAAAAGAGTTAATTACATTATTGTCATGTAATATTTTGGGGAAAATCCTTTTGACTTGGAAAAGATAAAATATTTTTAAGTTCTTAAAGACATTGATTTTCTAAAGCTGCATTAGAAATCACAGTTTAGGCCTTTTCTCTGACTTTTTATCCCTTGCCGGTGGAAGCCCAAAGGGGTCGAAGACCGAAGGGAGATTATGTTATGGGTCAGTCCGTCTGTCTGTCCCACTTTTGTGAACTTAACTCCTACAGTTTTGTTCCGATTGTTTTGAAACTTGGTACCATGGTTTGATATACACTGAGGATGTGCACATTGCAATTTTTCTTTAATCAGATGATTTTTGCGGGAATTGTAGCCCTGACCTATGACCTCCTGTTTCACCTCACTTCATAGGCAGCAACTGTCTTGTGAAATCAACTCCTTCTACAGTTTTGTTCCGATTGTTTTGAAACTTGGTACCATGGTTTGATATACACTGAGGATGTGCACATTGCAATTTTTCTTTAATCAGATGATTTTTGCGGGAATTGTAGCCCTGACCTATGACCTCCTGTTTCACCTCACTTCATAGGCAGCAACTGTCTTGTGAAATCAACTCCTTCTACAGTTTTGTTCCGATTGTTTTGAAACTTGGTACCATGGTTTGATATACTCTGATGATGCGCATATTGCAATTTCACTCTCATCAGATGACCAGGTGTCAAAGGTCAGGTCAGATTTTTCCCTAAATCTTCTAAATACAGTAACTGCTGAAAGAAATGATGTAGGCTTTTCAAATCGATACAGTAGTTATATCTAATACACATCTTGGATATCGGGTTTTGGGGTCAAGGGGTCAAAGGTTCAAAGTTAACATTGCGTTGCACTATGGTAAATGCTACATTTACTATTACTATAAAACGAGTAAAGCTAGGGCCGCCAAACCTGGTATACAGGTTCACCTTAGGAACCTGACCTCTGACTATGGGTTTGGGTTAAAAGGTCAAAGATCAGGGTTAGCATTCCCTATGCCTCATTAGAGTACAGCGAGTAAAGTTAGGGTCACCAAACTTGGTACTCAGGTTCACCCTGTGATCCTGAAGTGTGACTATGGTTTTGGGATCACAAGGTCAAAGGTCAGCATCAAAATGGCTTATAAACTATATCTCAGTGACAAAGAAAACTAGGGTCACCAAACTTGCTACATAGTTCACCTTGGGATCCTGACCTTTGATTATGGATTTGGGGTCAGAATGTCAAAGGTCAAGGTTAGCCTTTCTTATGCCTTATTGCCGTACAACAAATAAAGCTAGGGCCACCAAACCTGGTACACAAGTTCGCCTTGGGATCCTGACCTCTGACTATGGATTTGGGGTCCAAAGGTCAAGGTTAACATTCCCTATGCCTTATTACTGTACAGTTAGTAAAGTTAGGGTCAACGAACTTGGTACATAGGTTCATCCTGTGACCCTGAAGTGTGTCTGTGGTTTTGAGATCACAAGGTCAAAGGTCAACATTAATTCAATTCAATTCAACTTTATTTACTGTATATAGCACCATTTCACAACAACAGTCATCTCATAGCACTTTCAACTGGAGGGGAAACCCCCACAATTGTAGAAAGACCCCAGCAATCAAGTGATCCCCTGTGAGCAAGCGCTTGGTGACGGTGGAGAGGAAAAACTCCCTTTTAACAGGAGGAAACCTCCAGCAGAACCAGGCCCAGGGAGGGGTAGCCATCTGCTGCGACTGGCTGGGGGGTGAGGGGATAGAGAAGACGAAAAGAATGATTGATTGAGCATTTTTATATAATCTTGATACCTCAGGGTCCAAAAGCACAAGATGGCAGCATCCAAAATCCACTTTTTTACAGTGAACTTATGTGGCAACACTGTCTATATTTATCTCCCAGTATTTTTAACATTGATATTAAATATCCATATGTCCAAATATGTTAAAAAACACACAAGCTTATACAGGGTGTCCTAAATTTTTCACGACTGTAATTACTGTGGCAGAACCACATTATGATAAGCCCATCTATCTATAAATGCAGCATATCTCTGTGTGTGTCTGACTGTTCCTCACATATCTCTTGAACTCTCTTTCATCTCTTTCAAAGCTCTTAACAATCTGGCCCCCCAGTATATAAAAGATCTGATATTACCTTACCATCCTAACAGAGCATTACGCTCCCAAAATGCTGGCTTACTTGTGGTGTCCAGAATCTCCAAAAGTACGATGGGAGGCAGAGCCTTCTGCTACCAAGCCCCTTCTCTCTGGAACCAGTTACCACTCTGGGTCCGGGAGTCAGACTCGGTCTCTGTCTTTAAGAACAGGGTAAAATCGTTCCTTTTTAATATAGCTTTCGTTTAAGGAGGGTATTTGTGTCTTTTAACCCCACTCTTGTTCTATTGTTATCTGATCCATACTGCTGGTTGATCTCCAATATTGTACTTGGGATCTTACTGCTATGTTCTTTATGTCTGTCCTCTCCATCCTCCCTATCCCCTCATCCCCAGCCAGTCGCAGCAGACGACTGCCCCTCCCTGAGCCTGGTTCTGCTAGAGGTTTCTTCCTTCCAAATGGGAGTTTTTCCTCTCCACTGTCGCCTAGTGCTTGCTCATAGGGGATCGTCTGATTGCTGGGTCTTTCTGTGACTGTGTGATTTTTTTTTTTTTTATCTGCACTGTGGCGCCACGAGACGGCTTTTGTTGTGATGTGGCGCATTATAAATAAAGCTGAATTGAATTGAACCGTTCGTCAGACTGACCTCAGATTTTATAAGTGCTTTGCTGAGGTTAGGAGGGTGTGCATCTCCAAGTATAGAGTTGCACAGTCAAAATATGTGATTTTTATGAATAAAAGTTTAGCCACCACTGTGTTTCCTCATGCTCTGGCTTCTGGAAGTGTGGCCGGGGTTTTGGATTGACTCCCTACGGATTGGATAGTATGCGGCATCATGACCAGTTACTCACCACAGTGCGGCGCAAACAAAAAAAGGAAGTGAAATGTGACAACTTTGACCAGAAAAGAGAATGCTGAAGATGTAATGCTTAAAAAATTACACTATAATGTTGCCATGATTGGGTAGGTCTAAAGGATAATTCGGGGAACACCAGGGTCCGACAAAGAACACCGGTGTTGGAGAAGCAGCAGGCAGAACGCGGTCCTTCGCAGGGAAGCAAGCACAGCCCACCTGGTCAGTGGTAGACAGGAGTCCCTTTGCAGGACCGCTAGTCGCCGATGGCGCTCCTCTCAGTGTGCTCGCACAGCTATCTAAAAATTAAAAGTTAATAATAATACCACCATGATTGTGGAGCAGAATGCCCAGATCAATTGCATATCATATGCGGCCACATATGCACGGTTTGACTAAATAACAACCGTGCCCAAACAGGACACACAAACGCCCAAATAACAAAATAAATCATTTTTATTTAAATATTTACTGATAAATGGGCAACACTGATGCAACAGTTGCAGCCAAATGGATCATTCTGCTGTGTATAATAATGTTGGGTGTTTTGTGCTGATAATATTGCTAAAATATAAAAGGATGCACTAGAATGTGTCTCAAATATTTGTAAATGTATCCTGTTATAGTACTGCATGAATTTATTTACAATAGACTATAAACTACACATATAAACTAAAACAATTATAATGGTGACTGAACAACTCCCATTCCCCAAAGTGCAAGATACAACACCTATGAATATAACTCATAAAAGATCACACAAATAGGTGATCTGACAAAAAATAAACAAGGATTCCAAAACAGTCGCTAATATTGGATGTCCCATTCATTTTCAATAATTCTGTAATTAAAGGGGTCACTGACTGCTCTTTTTACACATTTCAACAACTCACTCATGTCTTCATGAAGTGCTTGTGACATTTTGTTCAGATTTTTTAACATTTTTTAATTATTGAATTTTTTTTTTCCCTTGGCTTTCTTCAAATGCTCTGATTCAAAGCCTGTCACTTTAAGAAACAGACTTCAGCTGTTCAACTCCACCCTCCCTCTTGCGTCAGTTAGCCATTAGCTGAGTAGCTTCTAGCCAGCTCCTTCTGCTCCATTGAGCAGCACTCTTGTTCACTGATCCACAGCCAGTGGTGTATCTCACGTCATTCCGGTCTATCACCCAATAAATTTTGCCATGAATCCACAACAAATTGCTAGCACCACGCGCTGGATGATTGCCACAACCCCACTGTCCATGGAGGACGGTGGGGTTGCTGAGCGTGAGAGCCAGCAGCCTCTGGTTCCGGGACATTTTGATTGTAGGGAGCCAGTTAGCCGGAGGCTTCGTCGTGATTCTGCAGCAGATCGCACGCACCAGTGTTATGCTGATAACTCCCCCGCCAATCCAGGGGAGTCCTCAGCATAACACTGGCCAGTAGCCCTGGTCCCGGGCCATAAAAGCGACCAGTGTGCTGTGGTGGGTGATCTGCCACGGAATCACGATGAAACCACTCGAAGATGGGCCGGAGTGAACCAGGTGATAACAAGGATCACTATTAGGGTGACTAAGATCTGAAAAAATAACAATATAAGCCACGTGTACTGCAAGTGTCCTGGTAACAGTGTTAGCTCATGGGCTAATAGGTTACCTTTAGCCACCACTTGGAGCTACATGACGGACAGCTAGGCATGCCAATAATAGAGCAGTGGGCGGGTCTCAAGGACGGCAGTGGGTTGGCTTTTTCAAAACCTGACGTATATGATTTACCCAGAAGAGTCAAAAAACATTTTGGGGAGTTTTTCTGAAAGAAACACAAGATAAAGGCAGTGTACTTTTTTCAGATATTTGACATTTTGGAATTTTTTTGGCTAATTACATGACCAGTTGATACATGTGAAACAGTTAAAACCTACAAACACACCATTTTTCAATCAATGACCCCTTTAATATTCACACAATCAAATAAATCTTGGTGCCGTTCAGTCCCTTTCATATTTGTCAAAGTCTGACATGTGGGATTGCCTACATATAGGCTGCCTACACCTCTTTGTATTCCACTTTCAAATACAGCCTACATTTGGGCCTGTAAAGCCTAATTGAGATACCCGTTTTCAGACCAGAATACTTGCTTTCTATGGGCATGCACTAGTTAACCTATAATTTAACATCTCAAGCTAGAAATTTTGTCATCACTTCAGTTATCATCCTGCCACCACACAGTTGATAGAGCATCCGCCCTACAACCAGGAGGTTGGGGGTTCAAGTCCCAGCCGGGTCATACCAAAGACCATATAGAAATGGTACTTCCCGCCTCCTAGCTTGGTGCTCAGCGTAATAGAATGGGGGAAGGAGACGTTGTTTGTGGCGGCACCTTGCATAGTAGCAACCCCTCTGATTCTCCATGTGATTAACATTGTACATAGGAGAAACGTAATTTCATTCTACTGTACACGATTGCCTGTATGGACTGAATGACAACAGAGATGACTTCTTCTTCTACTTAATTGGTGGCAACTGAAACCCAAAAAATTAGCTTTCTCACTTGAACTGTTGACATATGATTGGTTTAAGTGTTATTGATCCTGTCTGTCCATCCTTACAGGGCCTACACACCACAAGGTTACAAGACACCAACAGCAGAGAAAGCAAGGCCGGTCCGAGCCGCTACCACAACCCCCACTTCAGCTCAGCTAAGTGCCACTCCGCTTTCCAGCTCTGCCCCCAAGTCCTTATATGGAAAGGGCAGACAACAGAACACTTGGCAGACAGAAGACGATGGCCCACCACCTTCAAATACAACAAAGGCATCAAGCTCTGACAACAACAGCAAGCAGTAAGACAAAGAATGAGTCTTCATTGACTTGTACCTGCACCATTTTTTCTTTTACATGAGCACATTGCATAGTATAAACCAGAGCTCCCAACTATTCAAAACATTCTGTTTGTTACTTTTCAACACTGGATGCATACAATGAGAGTGAAAAGACTAAATCTTTTATTTTATCAAGACTTCTTAAGCTAGATTCATGCTGTCCGTGTCTGTGTGACCGCGAGGCTTGTGTGATGAAATTTACATCATCGTCTCCAGTCCGCTAATGTCTACAGAGCTCTTCTGTGGACAGTCGCATGCAGCCCAAATTTTCTGATTGCACGGCCTGTCCACATTGACTGCGCATACGCAAGACTGAACGTCCCATTCACGAGGTGGCGCCATCAACACAGCATACAAAGTCAAAGTAGATGAAGAAGACGAAGAGGAAGCGGAAGAAGAGAATAAATATACATGAATCGTTTTGCAGCAGCTTGAGCGGAAAGGTGCACTGAAAAATGGTAATTCCTCCTTTTCCTTGAAACAATGCCATTGTTGTTGCTACAAAAAATGTGCGTCGCTCTCGTATAGCCGGTGAACAAACTGGCATGTTAGCACATATGCGCTACCCATAGGGCTGGGGTGAAACTACAAATAACAGTTGTGCACATGCGTCTACCGCTTGGCCTGGTAGATGAAAAAAGTGAAGTATATACAGAGCCGTGTGCACACCGACCTCGTCCAAAGTCAACGCGGACCAGAGAGGAAATGCAGCATGAATCCAGCTTTATACCTATTGTGTATTTTGCTGGGAGCAATTTAAGCATTAACCTCTAGAGGTTTAGTTAAATACCAGAGAAAACGCTAAACACATCTGTTTGTTTACCTCTTGTTGTCAGGGACATGCTTCCTTATTGTATTTTTCTGATGAGTTGAAATTGCTTTATTGTGAGAAGAAGAAAAAAGTGATAGAAGGGGGAAAACATTTAGTTGTATTTTAATATCTTATCCTGTGTCTTCAGGCAGGTGGACACAAATTCAAAGAATGTGTTTGGACAACCTCGCCTCCGAGCATCACTAAGGGACCTGCGCTCCCCACGACGGACGTACAAGAGCACCATTGAAGATGACCTGAAGAAGCTGATCATCATGGACAACCCAGGAGAGACGCCGCAAAGAGCCCCAGTGAGAAACACTCTAAGATTGCAGACTTTAGTCAGCAGCTTTATTGTCGGCGCTGACCTCTGTTGCTCTTCTCCCTGCAGTCTCCCAGACGCACTTTGCAGCGTACCTTTTCAGATGAGTCACTGTGCAGCGGCCGCAGAGATGCCAGTTTTGCAAACTCTGAGAATCCAACGACCCCCAGTGACGTGCTCTTCACCTGCACACTGCCCACACGGAGACACGATGTCTCTTCCAACCACATGCAGAGCAAGAAGGGTGAGTGCCTAAGCTGCAGTGCTGAATGTTATAAGATACATTTATCCAAAACCCAAGCAGCTCATGTTCCAATTGTTTGTTGCGTTCATGATTTTGTTTACACGGTTTGTTTACTTACCACAGCTGCTTCCCTCTGCTGTCCCTCAGTGCCTCTGTCTGCATCAGAGCTGTCTCTGACTGAAGCAAGAGACAAAGTCCCCCCCCTGAGAAGGCTTGATCCCAGCCTGATGCCCCTCCCTGACACAGCCTGTGGACTAGAGTGGTCCAGCCTGGTCAATGCTGCTAAAGCCTACGAAGGTGAGGATGGTCACATTTAACAGTTAATTAGGCTCCGTCTGGGATTTGACGTGTGATCTATCTGACCAGGACTTCACAGCCTGTGCTGTGGAAAGAATAATTCTGAATAATTTTGGGTTAATTAAATCCACATAAAGCAGCAAAACATTGAGTGTAAGAATGAAGGTAAAACTGTTAAATTACAAGTATAAACTGGTTATTTACAGAATAAAGTGGCTTTTTTCTACTTAAATGTGCAGTCTTTCTATCATAAATGTCCAACTTTTTCATAAATGTGTAACTTTTTCTAAGGAAAAGTGCAACTTTTAATGTAAACATTTTACTATTAGTATAAATTTAGATTTTTTTAAAACATTTAATTTTCTTGTAAATTTACCATTACTTTTAAAGGTCTGATGACACGATTTTGACATTTTTCAGCATGTTGTGTAAATCCAAAAGTTATTGTCTATGATCAACATAATATTTACAACCACGCCTGCATAAACTTGTTATCAAAAAACCGCAGCCGCTGACTGGACTGTGGTGCCATCTACCGAATGAAGGGCGGCACCCCCATGACGTAAGCAACAGAACGGATGCCAGTGTTGTTGACTGGAATGACAGCAGCTTTGTGGCTCACAGTTTCTGTGGTTTCTTGTTTTAATTTTACGGCTATGCCTTCGCGTTGTGTCGCAGGCTTAGATAAACAGCAGGCCGTGAAAGATGACATCACACGCTTGAGCTCCAACTGTCATAAGCCTCCTCGTGCACTTTTACGTAGGAGGAGCACACGAGGAGGGGAATGATTAATGGATTTACACGCAGCTTTGACCTACTTTCTGTGAGCGCATGCTGACGCTCGCCGGTCCGGCCACGTCCCCTCTATCATTATCACCAGCTGATTCAAACTCCCGCTGATCATGTTTCCCGGTCCTCACCCAGGTGCTTCTCATCACACCATCACCAGCAGTGCGTGTACGTAGCAGACATTTGCCAGTCACGCACTGCTGGTCCATAGTATTGTCATCTGTGCTGTTAGTCTGCCAGTATTTTCAGCACTCTCACAACATTAGTCACTCCATGTTCGCTGTGGTTCTCGTGCATCCTTGAAACGATGTCGGCTCTGGGGCGCACCTGTGGCTAACACGTCTCCGCTCATTCGTTTGCTGGGCAATGCCGGCCCCCGAACGCCATCAGTAAGTGTGTTTGTGTTTTTTGTACGTCTTCACCTTTTTGGGAATCGTCTGTCTTTCTGTATTAAATGTGCTGTGGTGAACCCTGCACATAAATCCTTGTTATTTCATCCTCCCTCTCCTTGCCCTGTGTAAGAGCGCACGAGGAGGGGAAGGAAGAATGGATTTACGTGCAGGGTTCACAGCAGCACATTTATTGAACATAAAGACAGATCTCAAAAGGTGAAGACTTACAAAAATACACAGAAACACAAACAGTAGGCATTCGGGACCAACATCGCCCAGCGAACATGGAGAGGAGACATGTTAACCATGGTTGCGCCCCAGAGCTGACATCACTTCAAGGGGCGCAACAGAACCACAGCTGTGTGGAGTGGCTAACACGTTGTGATAGTGTTGGCAATATTGGCTAGCTGACAACACGGTAGATGATGCACACAAGACATGAACAGCTGACTGTCAAAGAGAGAGGGCGCATGATCGGACCAGCGAATCTTGGACAGTGCCCACCTGAAAGTGGGTCAAAACGGCACATTATTCACATGTACAAAACATAAAAACAAGAACTCAAAATATAATACATAATAAACCCAATGCCTGAGCCACAGAGAATACACTGCTATGATTTTATTGGAAAATCAGGTTGTGGGGAACCTAGACGTTACATTCTCCACTCAGACTGAATGGCACAGGAGGAGAGAAGCCGACGGGAGGTCGAGATGGGACAGCAGGGGTGGAGACGCTAAAAGGCTGTTAGGCGGATATGCAGGGCAGACTGTGGCTTCCCCACCGGACTGCATGATAATGCGCCTTCTCTACCGGACTGCATGATAATGCGCCGACAGGCTTGGTGACAACACAGATTGTAATTGTGTGTTTTGTGGTGTGAACCCCTCAGGTCGCTAGGCGAGGATGTAAGGTATAAAAGAGAGATGCCCAGCGACCTGGGTTAAGCTTCTTGTTGACTTATGGATAGAGAGAGAATAAAGTCCACTCTGATCCAGCTCACTGCCTCGCCTGCTCATTTCTCCCTCTACACTGGTGACCTCTGACGAATAATGGAACTCGAGGCAAACACCCCAGAGACGACCCGGACTGGAGGCGCCAGCACCGCGTGCACTGTTTCGGTCAAGCTCCCAGACTTTTGGCTACATGACCCGAAGGCTTGGTTCCTCCACACCGAGCCCAGTTCGCACTCCCTGGAGTGATGGTGGATGGCACGAAGTACTACTATGTGGTTGCAGCGCTGGACGCACGCACAACACAGCAGGTGACGAACCTGCTCCAACAGCCCCCAGCTCATGACAAATATGACAATCTCAAGACCACGCTGACCCAGCGCTACACGCTCTCAGACCGCAAGAGAGCGGAAAGGCTCCTGACACTCTCCGGCTTGGGAGACGGGTCGGCGGTCGAACTAATGGAGAAGATGTTGGTGTTGATGGGCACAGATGGCGAGCAGTTTCTCTTTGCCCACCTTTTCCTCCGGAACTTCCCGACAGTGGCCAGAGCAGTCCTTGCCAATTCGCCGCTGCTGGCCACGCAGAACTACCGGGCGCTGGCACAAGAGGCGGATCGGATTATCCTGGTGACAAGAACCTTCGCTATGAATGCAGCGGCGTCGGAATCCAGTGAGACGGTCAGCAAAGGCGAGGAGCCATTAATGGTGGCCGCCGTGGAGGCCAAGAAGCACCGGAGGGGCAAGCTGTGTTCCTACCACCGCCGCTTTGGAGAAGACGCACGCCAATGCGTGCCACCGTGCCAGTTCAAGCGCTCAGGAAATGCCAGGACCAGCAGTCGGTAGCAGCTGCGACCGCCAGTGAAACAACCAAGCTGCTCTATGTGACAGACTCACGTTTAGGGAGATGGTTCCTCATGGACTCCGGCTCCCAAAAGAGCCTTATCCTGCCGTCCTACACAGACCGGCTGGCTGGAAGTAGCGGCCCCGAGCTGGCAGCCGCAAACGGCTCAGACATTAAGACTTTTGGTGAGAGGACACTGACCATATCCTTGCACGGCTGTACCTACCAATGGTCCTTCGTCATAGTGGCATGTAGCTCCCCCATTTTGGGTGCAGGTTTTTTGTGTGCACATGGACTATTAGTCGATGTGGCTAACAGACGCCTGATTAACGCTATGTCTTTTGATTCTCTGCCCTGTACAGCTCGAGGAGCCGGGTCCACAACACTAGCCAACCTCACAGCTCCAGGGGGTAAGTTCCACACACTACTCACCCAGTTCCTAGCACTCACGGTTCTGACATTTTCGGCGGCCATCACTAAACACGGGGTAGAGCACTTCATTACCACCACGGGGCCGCCCGTTTTCGCACAACCTCAGCACCTAGACGCAGCTAAACTGGCCAGTGTGCGCAAGGAGTTGCCAGCTTGGAAAGGTTGGGCATCATCAGGCGTTCAAACAGCCCATGGGCGTCCCCGCTATATATGGTGCCTAAAGCCGAGGGATCGTGGTGACCATGCGGAGACTTACGTAGATTAAACAACGCCACAGCGCACGATCGCTACCCAATCCCCCATATTCAGGATTTTTCCGTCCACCTCACTGGGGCACGCATTTTTTCCAAGGTGGACCTGGTCCGCGGGTACCACCAGGTCCCAGTGCGCACAGAAGACATACCCAAAACGGCAGTTATAACCCTGTTTGGTCTTTTTGAGTTTTTACGCATGCCTTTCGGGTTAAAAGGTGCGACGCAGACATTTCAACGCATGATGGTTGCGGTGCTGCGCCATCTGCCGTTTGTGTTTGTCTACCTGGACGACATCCTGGTGGCCAGCGCGTCTGAGGACGAACACGCAGCCCACCTCAGGATGGTTTTCCAGAGGTTGGAAGAGCACGAGTTAATAATCAACCCGGCGAAGTGCCAGTTCAGGGTTACAGTGATCGACTTTTTGGGCCACCGCATCTCACCAGAGGGCGCGACACCCTTACCGGACAAAGTGCGTGCAGTGGCAGAATTTCCCTGGCCTCAGACGGTCAGGGCGCTGCAGGAGTTCTTGGGGATGGTTAACTTTTACAACCGTTACCTCCCCCGCGCAGCCCAGCTCATGCAGTCGTTGTACGCCGTGCTTAAGAAACGGAAACCGGTGGACAGAATTGACTGGACTCCTGAGCGGGAGCAGGCATTTTCCAATGCCAAAACAGCCCTAGCAAACGCCGTACTACTGGCGCACTTGGACCCGGCGGCTCAGATAGTGCTCACTACCGATGCATCGGACGTGGCCATAGTGGCCATCATGGAACAGCGCGTCACCGGTTCTTGGCAGCCACTCGCCTTTTTTAGCAGGTCTTTGCACGACAATGAGTGTAAGTACAGCGCGTTTGACAAGGGAGTTACTGGCTCTCCACCTGGCCATATGCCACCTCCAGTTCTGGCTGGAAGGGCGCAGCTTCACTGCGTTTGTGGACCACAAGCTGCTAACGTACGCTATGGCCAAAGCTTTGGAACCATGGTTGGCCCGGCAGCAGAGACGGCTGGCCGCGATCTCGGCGTTTACGGCCAACATTCAGCGTGTGGCCGGTAAACTCAACGTGGTGGCAGACTGCCTCTCGCGTGCATCAGTGGCCTCAGTCTACGTAGGGATAGATTACATGGCCATGGCCGCCAAGCAGGTCCACGATACGGACGTTTGCGTGCTCCAGTCTGGACCAACAGGGTTAAGGATGGAGAGCAGAGTACTGCAAGATGGGGGGGGGGGGGGGGGTGGCTAATCTGTGATGTTTCCACAGGCCGCCCATGCCCAGTGGTCCCACATGCTTGGCGCTGCTGCGTTTTCGAGTCGGTTCACTCCCTGGCACACCCGGGAGTGCGCGCATCAGTCAAAATGGTGGGAGCAAAGTTTGTCTGGCTGAGCCTGCGCATACAAGTGAAAGAGTGGGCTGCAGCCTGCGTAGCGTGCCAGCGAGTCAAGGTGCACAGGCACACAAAGGCCCCCCTTGAGCCATTCCATGTCCCGGGTAAGAGGTTCAACCACGTTCACGTGGACCTTGTGCACCCCCCCCCCCCCGCCATCACAGGGGTTTACACACCTCCTGACAGTGGTGGACCGCACCACGCGCTGGCCTGAAGTGGTGCCGCTAGCTTCCACTGCATCCGCAGAAGTTGCACATGCTTTTTTGACGACATGGGTGGCACACTTCGTCCGAAGGGGCGCCCGCAGTTCATTTCCGACCTCTGGTCCACAATGGCCCGGAGCCTGGGCGTCACCATTCATCGCACAACCGCGTACAACCCCCAGGCCAACGGGTTATGCAAGTGTTTCCATAGGTTGCTTAAAACAGCGGTCATGGCTTCGCTTACGGATGCAGTTTGGGTGGACCGGTTGCCGTGGGTTCTGTTAGGGTTGCGTTCAGCACCGAAGGAGGATTTGGCTGCCTTCCCAGCAGATCTTGTTTTTTCCCAGCCACTGTGGCTCCCCGGAGAATTTTTGCCTGACAACCCCGCACTGAATACCAATCCATCCCCGCCTTGACTACGTAGCGCAGAGACAGGGACAGTATGTGGTCCACCACTGTTTTCCCCACGCTTTCGTGCCAAGGACCTTGAAGGATGCGTCGTTCGTGTTTGTCAGGCACGATGCCCACCGGACCCCTTTGCGCCCGCCCTACGACAGCCCATTCAGAGTGTTGGAACCTGGGGATAAACATTTTGTGTTAGACTTGGGGGGACACAGAGAAACAGTCCGCATATACAGGCTTAAGCCCGCCTTCGTATTGGCAGACGAGCAGGTGGTGTTGGCCCGAGCTTCTCGGCGCGGATGACCCCCACTGAGAACTCCCCAGGTAAATGACTCGTCAGCTCAGTCACAATGGCATGGTGAAGATGTGTTTCCCCCCCAACTCCCCAGTGTTCCTCCACAGACGGACACGCCTCCAGCAGTGCCTCACCGGCACAGCAGCGCCTCGGACCTGGCGACTCACTGTTACAGCCGCTATGGATGTCGGCTGAAGCCCACAGGACATGAGGGTTAAGGCCCATTCTGAGTGTTTGGGGGGGAGGGGGGCTAGACAGTACATTCTCCACTCAGACTGAATGGCACAGGAGGAGAGAAGCCGACGGGGGGTCGAGATGGGACAGCAGGGGTGGAGACGCTAAAAGGCTGTTAGGCGGATATGCAGGGCAGACTGTGGCTTCCCCACCGGACTGCATGATAATGCGCCTTCTCCACCGGACTGCATGATAATGCGCCGACAGGCTTGGTGACAACGCAGATTGTAATTATGTGCTTTGTGGTGTGAACCCCCCAGGTCGCTAGGCGAGGATGTAAGTTATAAAAGAGAAATGCCCAGCGACCTGGGTTAAGTTTCTTGTTGACTTATGGATAGAGAGAGAATAAAGTCCACTCTGATCCAGCTCACTGCCTCACCTGCTCATTTCTTTCTCTACAGGGTTTAAATAAATTACTGTATATTCATGAACAAATAATTTGTTGCAATATCTGTAACAAAAGCATAACACTTGGTGTTCCCCTGCCGTGTGTTTGTCGCTACTGCTGCAGTGGGCATGTGTGCCTCTCCACTGTCACTCTCTGAGTCTGACTCGCTAGGCACAATGCCTGCTTGGCACGGCTCAAATCTATAAGGTCTGATGCCCCAAAATTCTTCATTGTCATCCCATTCTTCTGAACTATAATCGTCTGAAGATTGGACAACACAAACCAATTTCAGACTACATGTGCTGGAACCATCGTCAATGTTTTCTACTGCTTCCATCCTGTGTGTACAATGGGCAGCCAAGCACTGTGTTCTGTCGATGACATTACAACATGGCCGGGGGGTTTTCCAGCCACTGATGCAATTGGTGACATGGCACTCATGAAAACATCGGATATTCATGTGAAAAAAAGGATGTTTTGAGTTAGAACTGCACAGACCAACCTACAGCCGTGGACAAAATTGTTGGTACCCCTCTGTTAATGAAAGAAAAACCCACAGTGGTCACAGAAATAACTTGAATCTGACAAAAGTGGTAAATAAAAATTCTATAAACATTAACCAATGAAAATCAGACAGTGCTTTTGAATTGTGTTTCAACAGAATTACTTTAAAAAACAAACTCATGAAACAGGCCTGGACAAAAATGATGGTACCCCTAGAAAAGATTGAAAATAATGTGACCATAGGGACATGTTCAACCAAGATGTGTCCTCTAATTAACATCACAGGTATCTACAAACTTGTAATCAGTCAGTCGGCCTATTTAAAGTGTGACAAGTAGTCACTGTGCTGTTTGGTGACATGGTGTTTACCACACTAAACATGGACCAGATGAAGCAAAGGACAGAGTTGTCTCAGGAGAGTAGAAAGAAAATTATAGACAAGCATGGTAAAGGTAAAGGCTATAAGACCATCTCCAAGCAGCTTGATGTTCCTGTGACTACAGTTGCACATATTATTCAGAAATTTAAGATCCGACTTCCGGTCTGGACGCCATGGCGACTGCAGCTTAATACTGAAGTTCTCAGACCCAATCCAGGATAACACCTTGAAAATCAAACTTAACGGATTTTTGGAGGAGTGAAAATCAAAAGACAAAATCATCATGTCTAAAGGAAAACAGAAGAAACTGAAATTCTCCAGGCCAGGACACGTATCGGCCGGAGAATCCGAACTGGAAGATCTCCGTTCAGAAGACGAGGAACTGGTGATAGCTAACAAAAGGGTTAGCCTGAAATCACTATTTGAGGAGCTACGACGATTTCGCCGAGATGTTACGGCCGAATTTCGGGAATTCAGAGAAGAATTGAAAAGGACAAACAGCAGAGTGGACCAGGCCGAGAACCGAATCTTGGAAACAGAGGATCGAATAAAAGTGCTCGAAGATTCTGTGCTAGACCTACGCAAAAGACAAGCAGCTATAGAGGCTAAGCTAACCGACCAAGAAGGAAAACAAAGAAGAGACAACATAAGAATTCATGGTCTGATAGAAGGAACCGAAAATGGTTTTAACTCAATGGCAGAATGCGTGGAATCCTTACTAAGAGAGAAATTGGATATTCCACAAACCACCGACTTGAAGATAGAAAAGGCACATCGTTCATTAGCCGCTAGGCCGGCGGCGGAAGCGCCCCCACGTTCGGTGTTGGTAAGATTTTCCAATTTCAAAATAAAACAAGAGGTTGTAAGACTGGCCTGGCAGAAAAAAGGATTTATGCACCAGGAGAGAAAAGTCTACGTGGAACACGATTACGCCCCGGAGGTCCTTAAAAAGCGCAGGGAATACAATGACGCGAAAAAGGTGTTAAGAGAGAAGAAACTGCGCTTTCAGACACCATTTCCTGCGAAGTTAAGGGTCTTCTACGGCGATGAAACGTGTCTCTATAATTCGGCGGAAGAAGCAACAGCTGACATGGCGAAAAGAGGCCTCCCGGTAACGGTATTTAAACCCCCAGCAGACCCGAGTGAGAAGATCAAAGCGCAAACATGGACAACACAAAGACCTTCAAAATCCACGGACCAGCAGCGGGAAACCCAGCACCAGAGCGTCGCGGATAAACTATCCGTTTTCAGGTTGGAATAGCGACCTTTTTTTTTTTTTTTTTTTTTTTTCTCTTGAATCAATCCGCACATCCAACCCCCCTCATACAAGGTAACAAACTTTAAAGGAGATGCATATTCAGCATGTGGTAAAACATTTCATGGAACAATCATATTATTTGAAACAAATAAGTCTTTGTAATAAAAAAAAAAAAACTTGTTAAAATAGAAATGTGACAATAATCCACATGTTCTCCTCATACTAACAAATACTGTTTTTGCGTGAATGTTTGATGTGATGGGGGTGGGAGGGTGCACACAATTTCACAGGGTTTAGGCATAAAAGGAAAAAAAAAAAAATCATTACAAGTTTGGATTGGGTTCTGAAACTCACGTTAAAAGCATGGGACTACTTTCAGTGGTAAGAGAGGGCCCTCAACACGTAACAGAGTTTGAGGAATTTCCCTCAGAGCCTTCACTCCATCAAGGCTCTTACAGGGTCTTTAAAAAGACCTCAGCTCAGGAAGTTCTTATGACAGCTTTTTGTTTTAAAGTTTTTTACACTATGTTCTTAATGTTTTTCTTGTTTTTAATGTTCTTTCAGTTTCTGAGTAGCACAAAAGAGGGCCACCACACAGTTATACTAAACAAAACAACACAATGGAGAAACAGGGTGTAACCAAAATAATTTCATATAATGTAAAAGGAATCCTGAATCCAGTTAAAAGATCCAAGATTCTAGGCAAAATGAAAAAAGACAAAGCAGGAATAATACTTTTACAAGAAACCCACCTAACAGACGTGGAACACAATAAACTCAGTAGACAAGGGTTTAAAATGATCTCTTCATCTTCATATAAATCAGGGAGGAGGAGGGGAGTAGCGACATTGATATCAACCAAAATTACATTTGAAAAAAAATCAGAACACAAAGATAAAGAAGGGAGATACAGTTTGGTAACTGGGCGGCTAGAGGGAGAAGATATCACCCTGCTGAATGTGTATGCTCCCCCAGGGGCTAACTGGAAATTTTATAAAAATGTATTCGACCTAATGATAACTAAAGCTCAAGGTTTAGTGATATGTGGTGGGGACTTCAATCTTAGACTGAATCCATACTGGGATGCTTCTGGTAATTCCCCACATCAAAATAACACCCAAAACAGGAAGACTCGGATGCTACTAAAAGAATTGGGAATCTGTGACGTGTGGAGGGAACTCAACCCCAGTGTAAAAGACTATACATTTTACTCAACTCCACATTCATCTTACTCAAGGATTGACTATTTTTTTATGTTTAATAGAGACATTGGAAGAGTAAAAACATGTAAAATAGGACTGATGGATCTCTCCGACCACAGTCCGATCTACATGGACTTAAATATCCAAAAATACACAAATAATACATTTTCTTGGAGGTTAAATTCAAATGTCCTGAAAGGACCATTGAAAGATGAATTGGAATCAGATATTCTCAGATATTTGGAAGATAACGATAATGGAGAAGTATCCCCTTTAATACTGTGGGATGCATGTAAAGCTGTAATAAGAGGAAAGATTATTGCAAAACTGGCAACCCAAAAGAAACTAAGACAAGAAAAACTATCCACATTAGAGTCAGAACTTAGGAACCTAGAAAAAGAACACAAAGGCAACACTCATTCTACTGACTCGCTCAAGATTAAGGAAATTAAAAACCAAATAAATGAGATCTACACAATAGAAATCCAGAAGAAACTTACATTTCTGAAACAAAAATACTATGAAGCAGGCAGTAAATCGGCAAAATTGCTAGCCTATAAATTGAGGAAACATCAAACAGAAAGAGCAATCTACAAAATCAGAGACCCAGTATCAAAGGAAATAAAATTCAGAATTCAGGATATTCTTAAAAACTTCGAGAATTACTATAAGAACTTATACTCCCACAAAAAACATAAAAACGCATCCGAGGCATTCCTAAACACATTAAACCTTCCCCAACTTACGGAGTCACAAAATAAAACACTACTGTCAGAAATACATCCTAAAGAATTGGAAAAAGCAATTATGAAACTTAAAGCTAACAAATCCCCAGGAGCTGATGGCTATACAGCAGAGTGGTACAAAACCTTTAAACAGCAACTATCTCCTCTCCTCCTGAAAACATTTAATTATGTCCTCCACACAGGGGAAATCCCCCCCTCCTGGAGAGAAGGGGTCATTGCAGTTATACCTAAACCTGAAAAGGATAAACTAGAGTGCTCCAACTACAGACTAATCAGTGTACTAAATCAGGACTATAAGCTTTTTACCATTATCCTTGCCAAAAGGTTAGAAAATATACTGACAGACCTAATTCATTTAGACCAAACAGGTTTTATAAGACAAAGACAGACACAAGACAACATTCGACGCACTTTACACATAATTCATCATATAAAAAAATATAACTTAAATGCAGTCATATTGGGATTAGATGCTGAAAAAGCATTCGATTCGGTTGACTGGTCTTTTCTATATAGAATCTTATCCAGTTTCAATTTTCATAACAACTTCATTAGAACTATACAGGCATTATATAAAAAACCAACAGCGAAAATAAGGATTAACGGTAATTTATCATCATCTTTTGAACTGGAAAGAGGATGTCGTCAGGGCTGCCCCCTGTCTCCACTGCTCTTTGCAATCTTCATAGAACCTCTGAGCCAATGGATAAGACAAAACCAAAAAATTCAAGGTATTACACTTGGTCAGAAGGAACATAAAATAGCACTCTTTGCTGATGACAGTTTAATATACCTAGGGCAGCCGGACACTTCTTTACCAGAACTAACCTCAGTTTTTTCAGAGTATGGAGATTTATCGGGGTACAAATTAAATATGCATAAAACCCAAGTTTTAACATTCAACTATGACCCAAATCATTATTCACTAAGCAAACTCAAAACTAACTGGGAGTCGGAATCTATGAAATATCTGGGGGTCAATATCCCGAAACAACTCAACAAAATTATATCACTAAACTATGATCCACTGGTGACAAAAATAAAATCTGACCTAGCAAGATGGAATATGATACCATTCTTGGGTACTGCACAAAGAATTGAAGCAGTCAAAATGAATATACTTCCACGTCTTCTATACCTTTTCCAAACAATACCGGTAGAACCTCCCAAAAAAACATGGCAGGAGCTGGACAGAAGGATCTCAAGATTCATATGGCAGGGCAAGAGACCTAGAATCAGATATAGAACCCTACAGCTAAACAAAGACAAAGGTGGGCTCGCGCTGCCAAATATCAGGGACTACTTTAAAGCCGCACAAATTAAAACTTTAGTAGAGATATGTAACCCAGTCTACACTGCACAATGGAAGGAGATCGAATGCCAAATAACAAGTGACATCCCCCTACAGGCGATAATAGGGAACAATGTCTTACCTAAGCTTTTGAATAACACTAACCCGTGGATAGAGACCCCGCTAAAAATTTGGTTTAAGATAGTCAGAGAGAATCAAACTAAAGAGCCCTATCGACTTCTGCAATGGATCGCCTATGATCGGGACTTTACTCCTAATAAAACAGACACCAGATTTAAAAAGTGGAAGGAGAAAGGGCTGATAAAATATTACGATTTTTTTAAAGGGCAAATCTTAAGAAGTTTTGAAGATTTGAAAAAACAAGGCCTAATAAATCAAGACCTTTACAGGTTCTTCCAGCTTAGACACCACATAAACAATATACTTAAAAAGGAGGTTTTGGAAAGGGCCCAGTCAGGTGTTCTGAAGGTCTTCTTAATGGCATATAAAGGGATCCCAGGGATCAGATACATTTCTAAAATATACCAAGGTCTTCAAGACTTAAAAGGAGACAACACATCTTATATAAAAGAGAGATGGGAAAAAGAGGGGAATTTCACTTTACAACTGGAAATATGGGAAAAGCTAAATAAACAGCAATGGAAAAGTACCTCATCCCTGCAGTGGAGAGAATTTGGATGGAAAAACTTGGCAAGATTTTTCAGAACACCTGCACAAAACAAATTTACCCATAAGGGATTGAACTGTTGGCGCTTGTGTGGTGAAAAGACTGCAAATCATTTTCATGTGTTTTGGTCATGCCCAGTTATCCACCAATATTGGACCAAGGTACAGACAATATTGGGGAAAATATTCAAAATTACAGTTCCCTTTTCTTTTGTAACTTTGTATTTGGGTTTACTACCGGACTCACTGGAAAGACGAGGAGAAAAATACTTATTCAATGTTTTAATATTGGCAAGCAAAAAAGCTCTAACTAAAAAATGGATGTTGAAGGACTGTCCTACACCTGAAGATTGGACTAACGTGATCCAAGACATTTACTCGATGGAAAAGTTGACATTCGCACTGAGACAGGACATGGATGTGTTCATGAACTTTTGGCAACCCTGGACCGCATATGTGTCTTCCATTAGATCTAATCTTTGACAAATACCATTTCAATAATGGTTCCGCTCTTTGTTCCAATGCTACTCAGATGCTCTTTTATCTTTATTTACTTACTTTTTCTTTTTGTTTGTTTTTTACTGGTTTTTTTTTTTTTTTATTTGTTTCTTGTTTTTTTTTCTCTTTAATTTCACTTTTTCTTTCACTTTAAAAAAAAAAAAAAAAGGGGTGTTGTAAGAATTAATCTTCCAATGTTGTCAGATATCAGAAAATAAGGGAACATGTGATGAAAATGTAAACACTGCATTGCTGTAACCCTTTACAAAAACTTAAATAAAAAAAAAAAAAGAAAGAAATTTAAGATCCACGGGACTGTAGCCAACCTCCCTGGACGTGGCCGCAGGAGGAGACAGATAATACGAATAGTAACAAAAGAGCCCAGAACAACCTCTAAACACATTCATGGTGAACTCCAAGGTCAAGGTACAGTTTGGAATTTGCCAAACTGCATGTTGACAAGCCACAAAGCTTCTGGGAGAATCTCCTATGGACAGATGACACAAAACTGGAACTTTTTGGCAAGGCACATCAGCTCTATGTTCACAGATGCAAAAATGAAACATAGCTACAAAAATACACTGTCCCTACTGTGAAACATGGAGGAGGTTCTGTTATGTTCTGGGGCTGCTTTGCTGCATCTGGCACAGGGTGTCTTGAATCTGTGCAGGGTACAATGAAATCTCAAGATTATCAAGGTATTCTAGAGAGAAATGTGCTGCCCAGTGTCAGACAGCTTGGTCTCAGTCGCAGGTCATGGGTCTTGCAACAGGATAATGACCCAAAACACACAGCTAAAAACACCCAAGAATGGCTAAGAGCCAAACATTGGACTATTCTGAAGTGGCCTTCTGTGAGCCCTAATCTAAATCCTATTGAACATCAGTGGAAGGAGCTGAAACATGCCGTCTGGAGAAGGCACCCTTCAAACCTGAGACAACTGGAGCAGTTTGCTCATGAGGAGTGGGCCAAAATACCTGCTGAGAGGTGCAGAAGTCTCACTGACAGTTACAGAAATCGTTTGATTGCAGTGATTGCCTCAAAAGGTTGTGCAACAAAATATTAAGTTAAGGGTACCATCATTTTTGTCCAGGCCTGTTTCATGAGTTTGTTTTTTTAAATAATTCTGTTGAACCACAATTCAAAAGAATTGTCTGATTTTCATTGGTTAATTTTCATAGAATTTTTATTTATTACCACTTTTCTCAGATTCAAGTTATTTCTGTGACCATTGTGGGTTTTTCTTTTAGTAACAGAGGGGTACCAACAATTTTGTCCACGTGTGTATTTCGTCATATTGAAATTGTGTTGCAAAATTAGATGAAGTCAGAATCGTGTCATCAGACCTTTAAAATAAATTTGTTTTTTAAATATAAATCTTATATTTTTGAGGTTTCTCTCTTGTGAATTTGCTTTTTATACACAAATTTAACTTTTTAAATCTAAATTTGCATCATTTTTTTTCCACAATATTTTTATTGAACCTTTTTTTTACAAACATAACACAAACAATCAAACACTAACACTAAAGTAATATAAAAAAAAAAGTACTAAAAACACCAACAACCACTAAAAGACAGGTCTTCAACAATGCTCCTCTGTTTAGTCTAGGCAATCCATTACATAAGTATACATATTATACATTCACCAGTTTGGAATTTACAAGGTCCACACACATCATTCACCTTCTTCTTCAAAAGTTATGTTTAAATTCTTTACATAATCAATGAAAGGTCTCCATATATTCTCAAACACAATTTCCTTTGATTTCAGTATGTATGTTATTCTTTCTAGTGGAAGGTTTGTTAACATCTGTTAACCACTGAGTCACATCTGGTCTATGAATCTTTTTCCACAATAGTGCAATACATTTTTTGGCGTTAAGCAAACTGAGGTCTATGAATGCTCTTTCACTTTTATTAAAATTATGCTTTTCTGGATGCAGACCCAACAAAAACAATTTAGGATTCAATATGAATTGTTTTGAAATTATTTTTTCAATTGTTACCCTCACCTCTTCCCAAAACATTCTAATTTTCCTACATTCTCATACACAATGAAATAAGGTTAATTTGCATCATTTTTACTCAATTTGTGTAGTTTTTTTTTTCTTTTCTGCCAAAGTGAGCCATCATTGCAGACCCCTGACTTAAATGGTATAAAATTTTAGGTCCCTGGTGGAGTGTGAAGCATAGGTGATGTCTGTTGATCGTTTTCACAAAGCCTCAGCTCTCTTCTGTCAGATGACACTCCTGGGAGAGAAGAAGAGATCTGTGTGTTTGTCTACATTTCTGCTTCTCAGCCACAGTCCTTTTTTCTGGCCCCATTGTCCCTTGTCTCCTTTGCTACCACATTTCCCAACTCAAAATAAACTCTGGTCTGAGCCCAGCATTTGATCCATGTCCACCTGCTGCCAGGCCCACCTGTGCAGAGTAACTGTGTCAGTGAAACCCTAGGGATGCTCAAGTAAAACTGCTCCATTCATGTCTCTGTTGCAGCACAAAGAGCCATTTCCCTTTTCTCACTTACTGAGCCGCCGGTTGGAGGGCCAGACGTGAGACCGGTCATCAGTCCGGTCCAGTTTCAGACTCCTCAGACTCCTCGGACTACGCCCACCTTCAGCGGGTAAGTCAGCCTCACACAAAACAAAGACCAAATCTCAATCCCCACCCTTGCAGACTCGTTCACGATAAGTGGCTGAGAGTTCAGGGTTGTCCCAATCTGAAATCAGGAAGTGGCTGGCTGCTCACTCTGTGATTTTTTTTTTTTTTTTTTTTGAGCCCTTAAATGACCCCTTTCTCTAAATTGGCATGCTGTGCCCTTAGAGAACCTTTTTCTGCTCTCTCTATAGTATAAAAAAGTTTAAAAAAAAATATAGAATGCATAAACTTCCCAGATTGATTAAACAAAATGTTAGTAAAATTCTAATCCAGCCTCAAGTCTCTAAAATCAATAATTTGGCCTCTGTTCCCCTCAAAGTTTAAAAATTAAATGTGGCTTATTAAACATTAGGTCTCTATCTTCTAAGTCTCTTCTGGTCCATGATCTATTAATCGATCACCAGATCGATCTACTATCCCTCACAGAGACCTGGCTTGGGCTTGATGACTATGTTGGTTTGAATGAATCAACTCCCTCTGGGTATTTAAACTGTCATAACCCCAGAGGTTCTGGTCGTGGTGGTGGAGTGGCGGCAATTTTCCATTCTAAATTACTAGTTAATGTTAAGCAGAAATTATGTTTTAATTCCTTTGAAGGTTTGGTCCTCAGTGTGGGGCCTGTTGGCAATCTTGGCATGAACCCAATTCTCTTTGCCATAGTTTATCGTCCTCCCACAGCCTATTCAGAGTTTTTATCGGAATTTGCCGAATTTTTAGCTGATTTAGTGCTGAAAACCGATAGAATAATTATTGTAGAGGACTTTAATATACATGTTGATGTTGAGAGTGACTGTCTTAACCCCCTTTGCACTCCGGTCAATTTCCCTAAAAATGCCAAAAAATAACGTGCCCAAATTAAATCCAAAGCTGTTCTTCAACCCTTTGCAGCATCTTCATGGGGTTGGTCTCATTTAAAAGAAAACACTTTGAATTTTTTGGCAAAAGTCATAATCTCTCTAAGTGCTCCGGCCACTGAGTTATAGTCATCTAAACATAGTGAACTTCAAGAAAATAAATTTGGCCTGGGTGTTTTTTTGGATACAAATGCTTGCAAATAACACACAACTTCAGATCTAGGCTGGAAAATGCAACAGAAATGTAGAACCAAGTGTTATCCAGCTGAGGTCCAAATTTCGTAACAATACCACAAAAAATGAATATATTGCACAGCTTTTTCCTCAGGTAGTTCCCAGGCGTTTTGGAACTGTGCCAAATTGTGCCAAATGGCACAGTTTGGAAAAACGTCTAACTTTTGAATGATTCAATGTAGAAGCTTCATTTTGGGCTCTAATGAAAGGTCACACTCAGGGCTGTGTCGGGGGGGGGGGGGGGGGTTGTCCCCCCCACCTCGCTACAGAGGATGGACATCGGCCATCATTACATGACGGATTAGCCTCATGTGGCGACAGCAGCGCAGTCACCGCGGCTTTCCCCCCCCCCTCGCTACAGAAGAATAGCGGGGGGGGGGGCGGCGTTCACGGTCTGGACGGGCGAACGACCCGTGTACCGCGGCGCACGAACTTCAGACTTCGTGCGCCGCACATTTGTAATTTACCGATCGGTCAAAAGTCATTTGGGATTACAATTTTCAGGGATAAAGAATAATTTAGCTTATAACACCTTACCTCTTCACAGCAGCGTCCTGGCGAACTTCTCTTCCTCATTGTCAGACGAACGCGACGCTGGTCCGCTCGTGGTTCTGGTCTCGCGACCCGATCAAAACATAATTCCATTATTGCGGTTTTATGTTTCCATGATTGCGGTTTTTGGCGAACGATTTTTCAAAACAAATAACAGTAGTAATTAAAAAAAGACTGGCGAACGCGTGTGTGTCACTCAGCCTTCGTCGTCGGCCTCCGTCGGTCTATGACCATGGAAGAAATCATAACGTCTACTCTGCTGGAACAAAAACAAAATAAGCACCGTCTGTGGCCGAACATGCCGATGCGCGAATGGCAGTCGCTGTCACACAGGTTGCATTTGTGGGTGGTCTCCGTGCTGCTGGGTCTGTGACGGTTCTTCCTGCGGGTCCTTTTTTGATCTGCTGCAGCAGTCTGTCTTCACCCAACCTTAAAAAAAACAGCTGGCGAACTTCTCTGCTTCAATTGGCTCACTGCATTCACAGCGTTGGTAGGCGGGTCCTTCTTGCTAGGTTTTCTTTCTTTCTTTTCTTTCTCTTCTCTTTCTTGCTAGGTTTTCAGTCATTGGTTCTTCAAGGTTTCAGAAACCCAATTCAAGGCTCTGATTAGTCGAATGAGAAGTCAATCATATCCAATCTGTTCGCGGCTGTGTCTGTAATGGAAGGATTTTTTTTTTTTTTTCAGTGCGCGCTCCTGCGCCCTCGTGCGCTCGAGGATGCAGAGACTTGCCTGCCCGCGGTACAACGGAGTGCAAGAGGTTAATAAGGCTTTCAATTCAATTTTAGACTCAATGGGGTTTTCCCAAAAAGTAAAAAATTCTACCCATTATTTCCATCATACATTCGACCTTGTTTTGACTTATGGTATAGATATCGAAAATCTGGTTGTGTCTCCTCATAATCCTGTACTGTCTGACCATTGTCTGTTAATTTTTGATTATTGATTATCTCTGATCACTTATTTCCTAAAGAAAAATACTACAGCAGATGTCTTTCTGATGACGTTGTTGCTAAATTTTTGCAGATTGTCTCCTCTATGCCATGGGTCAACACAACAGAAACACCTGAAATAAGTGATGGAGAGTCTGCTCCATTCATGATTGATAGCATGGTTGATGGTGTTACTGCCTCTCTGCATCGGACTCTAGATTTGGTAGCCCCTTTAAAAAAGAAAAAGTCTAACCAGAGATTTCTTACCCCTTGGTTTAACTCAGAAACTCGTGGCTTAAAACAGAAAACTCGTCAATTGGAAAGAAAATGGCACTCAACTAATTCAGATG
Organism: Pholidichthys leucotaenia; assembly: GCA_020510985.1. Classification (NCBI taxonomy): domain Eukaryota; kingdom Metazoa; phylum Chordata; class Actinopteri; order Cichliformes; family Pholidichthyidae; genus Pholidichthys; species Pholidichthys leucotaenia. The sequence goes on along the minus strand of CM035847.1, from coordinate 217,168,511 downwards.
AATTCTAGTTGGCGTGGAGAAATCATCTCTTAATCTATAAAAAATCTCTTAGAAAAGCTAGATCAAGCTATTATTCTGCATTAATAGAAATGAACAGGAATAACCCCAGGTTTCTCTTCAACACTATAGCCAGGCTTACAAAGAGCCATGACTCGGTCAATCCTCGCATCCCCCCTGAGCTTTCTAGTCAGGACTTTCTGAACTATTTTAGTCTTAAAATTTTATCTATTAGAGATGAAATCAGTCAGATTGTTTCTACCATAAACTCTAGTACATTAACTACTGCAACTCCCTCAATTGATATCGGCTTAGATAAGTTTACTCCAATCGACCTCTTAGAGTTGGATAAAATAATTTCCTCGTCTAAGCCTTCATCTTGCCTTCTGGACCCTATTCCTTCCAGGTTATTTAAAATTATTTTCCCAATTATTGGTAGCCGTATTCTTCTTATCATTAATTCTTCTTTAACTCTGGGTTATGTTCCTCTGGCTTTTAAAACTGCTGTAATAAAACCTTTACTTAAAAAAACCAACGCTCGATCCTGGAGTTTTGGCCAATTATTGACCAATCTCTAATTTGCCTTTCATTTCTAAAATCTTGGAAAGAGTTGTTGCTGTGCAATTATCTGACCATTTGCAGGGAGTTGGTTTGTTTTGGTTCAGAGCTCATCACAGCACTGAAACTGCCTTAGTGAAGGTCTCTAATGACCTCCTGACTGCATCTGATAATGGACTTGTCTCTGTTCTTGTTCTTTTAGATCTCAGTGCAGCCTTTGACACTATCGATCATGCCATTCTACTTGATAGATTGGAACACTTTGTTGGACTCAGTGGAACCCCGTTGCAGTGGTTTAGATCTTATTTGTCTGATAGATTTCAGTTTGTCCATGTCAATGATGGATTTTCTTCCAGCTCTAAGCTCAGTCATGGAGTTCCACAGGGATCTGTGTTGGGCCCTACTCTTTTTAGTCTATATATGCTCCTGTTAGGCAATATCATCAGAAAGCACTGTATTCATTTTCACTGTTAGGCAGATGACACACAACTATACCTGTCAATGAAGCCTGATGATTGTGATCAGTTGGCCAAGTTAGATGCCTGTCTTAAGGACATTAAAGCTTGGATGACTTGTAATTTTTTACTGTTGAACTCTGATAAGACTGAAGTCATTGTTGTTGGCCCAAAACATCTTAGAAATTCCTTTTCAGACTATGCCCTTAATTTAGATGCGGCCACTCTCACTCTGAACAGTTGTGTGAGGAACCTTGGAGTGATTTTTGACCAGGATTTGTCCTTTAATTCACATATTAAAAGTGTTTCTAGGAAATAATAATTTACCATCATACATAAATAATGCCTTAATTATACTGCTGCCAAAACCAGGTAAGCCCTCTAATAAATGTGAAAATATGAGACCAATAAGCCTATTAAACGCCGACCTTAAGATAATCTGTAAAATTTTAGCAAGACGAATACAAGAAATTTTACCAAATATTATTAATCGAGATCAGAATGGCTTTATAAAGGGTAGACAAGGCTTCCATAATGTAAGAAGACTATTTAATATTATTTATTTTAATAAAGAAGCACCGGATACAGCTCTCCTATCATTGGACGCCGAAAAGGCCTTTGATAGAGTTGAATGGCCCTTTCTTTTTGAAGTCCTACAAAGGTTTGGACTTGGAAATAATTTCATAAAATGGGTTCAAATAATATACAATAATGCTACAGCAGAAATCCTAACAAATAACAATATTTCAAAACCAATAAAAATCAATAGAGGATGTCGACAAGGCTGTCCACTTTCACCTTTACTGTTTACTATGGCAATTGAACCTTTAGCGATAGCGATACGTTTACATTCACAAATATATGGAATTAAAGTTGGACCAACAGAACATAAAATCTCCCTGTACGCCGATGATATAATTTTGTTTATGTCGAATCTAAAAAAATCAATTCCAACCTTGTTGAATTTAATAAAGAATTTTGGGGAAATATCAGGATATAAAATAAATAAAACTAAATCTTCAATATTAATGCTAAATGAGACCCAGAGAAATTACCCAGCCCCTGAGGTAAATCAATTCAATGTTGTAAATCAGTTTAAATATTTAGGAATCCAAATTATGCCTAAGCTAGAATCAGTCGCCAGTGTCAACTATGAAGCCTTAATGTCAGATATCAATGAGTTAACTCAGAGATGGATGTCACTACCAATGTCGATGATCGGGAGAATCAATATACTTAAAAGTAATATTTTACCTAAAATACTTTATTTATTTCAATACATTCCCTTATCACCACCTTTAGATCTATTCTCAAGAATAAAAAAAAAGTTAGTGGAATTTATATGGAACAACAGGAGGGCTAGATTACGTTTGTCTTTATTATATTTACCATTTGATCGTGGAGGTCTGAAATGTCCAAATTTTATGTTGTATTATTGGTCGGCACAACTGAGGTCTATGACATATTATTTTTCATCAAATGATCTCCCTCACTGGACTGAAATGGAATCATACAATTTACCTTTACCTCTTCCCATATTCATATACTCAGATTCGGCAAAAAAATTACAAAAACAAGTTAAAAATCCATTTGTAAAGCATATGATCAAAATATGGTGTGAAGCTAAAAACTATTTAAAAGAACCACAGTTATTGTCACAATTTAGTCCAATATGGGGTAATCAATATTTTAAACCAGGGAGAGCGGACGCTGTATTTAAAGTATGGAATTTAAAAGGGATACAAAAGATTCAGGATTTATATTTGCCATGTGCAGATAACATAATGTCTTTTGAAGAGCTGAGGATCAAATTTAATCTCAATAGAACACATTTTTTTAAATATCTTCAACTTAGAAACTTTATTCGATCAAATCAAAATAAAGCTCTCACTCGACCTATTTATTCATCCTTGGAAAAAATGATGATGAAAGATAGTAAAAGAAAGGGTATTATTTCAGAGTTTTATAACTCATTGACACTATCTTCAAGTGAAAATTCACTGAAAAGATTAAACTACTGGAAAGAAGATCTGCAAATTGAAATTTCAGAGGAACAATGGGAATTGGCTTGTACAGAAGCTCAAACCAAATCAATAAATGCACGCCTTAAATTGATACATTTCAAATGGTTAATGCGGATGTATGTTACACCGGAGGAGTTAAATAGATATAACAAAAATATACCAGATACATGCACAAAATGCATGGAAAGTAAAGGAACCCTATTTCATTGTTTATGGGAATGTAGATTAATAAGAATGTTTTGGGAGGAGGTGAGGGTAACAATTGAAAAAATAATCTCAAAACAAATCATATTGAATCCTAAACTGTTTTTGCTGGGTCTGTACCCAGAAAAGCATAATTTCAATAAAAGTGAAAGAACATTCATAGACCTCAGTTTGCTTAATGCCAAAAAATGTATTGCACTATTATGGAAAAAGACTCATAGACCAGATGTGACTCAGTGGTTAAGACAGATGTTAACAAACCTTCCATTAGAAAGAATAACATATATACTGAAATCAAAGGAAATTGTGTTTGAGAATATATGGAGACCTTTTATTGATTATGTAAAAAATTTAAACATAACTCTTGAAGAAGAAGGTGAATGATGTGTGTGGACCTTGTAAATTCCAAACTGGTGAACATAATATGTATACTTATGTATTGGATTGTCTAGACTAAACAGAGGAGCATTGTTGAAGACTTGATTTTGTTGGTGGTTGTTGGTGTTTTTAGGGCATTTTTTTTTTTTTTTTTGTAGTACTTTAGTGTTAGTGTTTGTTTGTATCATGTTTGTTAAAAAAAAAAAAAGGTTCAATAAAGATATTGTGGAAAAAAAAAAGTGTTTCTAGGACTGCCTTATATCATCTGCGCAATATTGCCAAGATCAGGAGCATCTTGTCTCTGGGTGATGCTGAGAAACTGATTCACGCCTTTGTCAGTTCGCGATTAGATTATTGTAATTCGCTACTATCTGGTTGTCCTAAAGTATCTTTGAAAAATCTTCAGTTGATTCAAAATGCTGCTGCTAGAGTTTTAACTGGTTCTAGAAAAAGAGATCATATTTCCCTGGTTCTGTCCTCCCTCCATTGGCTTCCCATTGAATTCAGAATCAAGTTTAAAATCCTTCTTCTTACTTTCAAAGCTCTTAACAATCTGGCTCCCCAATATATAAAAGATCTGATATTACCTTACCATCCTAATAGAGCATTACGCTCCCAAAATGCTGGCTTACTTGCGGTACCCAGAATCTCCAAAAGTACGATGGGAGGCAGAGCCTTCTGCTACCAAGCTCCTTCTCTCTGGAACCAGTTACCACCCTGGGTCCGGGAGTCAGACTCGGTCTCTGTTTTTAAGAACAGGGTAAAATCCTTCCTTTTTAATATAGCTTTCGTTTAAGGAGGTTTTTGTGTCTTTTAACCCCACTCTTGTTCTACTGTTATGTGATCCATACTGCTGGTTGACCTCCACTATTGTACTTGGCATCTTACTGCTATGTTTTTTATGTCTGTCCTTTCCATCCTCCCTATCCCCTCATCCCCAGCCAGTCGCAGCAGACGACTGCCCCTCCCTGAGCCTGGTTCTGCTAGAGGTTTCTTCCTTCCAAATGGGAGTTTTTCCTCTCCACTGTCGCTTAGTGCTTGCTCATAGGGGATCGTCTGATTGCTGGGTCTTTCTGTGACTGTGTGGGTTTTTTTTTTTTCTGCACTGTACCGCCACGAGACAGCTTTTGTTGTGATGTGGCGCATTATAAACTAGAAAAGCACTCGGAGAGTGCAGACCTCCGCCAAGCGGCACAGTTCCCCCCATAGAGTGTTTGTGTGTACGTTTTCAGATTCCCTGAGCATGAAAAGATATGACTAGCAATTGGATTCACAATGATTATTTGTTTATTTGACATGGACAGTGCAATAAACAGACAATTAATGAATGACAATCAATGTGATAGTGATAGGATTAGTGGTTCAGTAGTGTAAAACGGGGCCATAAGGGACGGCGGGTTGATAAGGGACACTTTTCTGGGAAATGTTTTAAATGTAATTGTGCTTTTTTTATTCTGAGCAGGACGCTGAGTTGTGTTTTTATTGTCAAATATCCATGAATCCTTCATCAAATGTAGGCGGAGGCAAAATTAAAAAAGCAGAATTACATTTAGAAAAGTGTCCCATATTACCCCGCCGTCCCTTATAGCCCCGTTTTACGGTTGTAAAAGCATTGCCTCCTTGGCGGAGGTAATAAACTGAAGTGTTGGTGTGTCCATCTCCTCCACTGACGGATGCAGATTGGTTAGACAGGTTGCCGTGGGTTTTATATTATATTGGGTTGCGCTCCACGGTAAAACAGAATTTAGAATCTTCCCCGGCAGAGAGGTCGTTTTTACGCAGCGCCTATAGCTGGGCGGGGAATTTGTGGCAAATAATCGGGCGGCGGACAGGTGGCCGTGTCAGGTTTTGCAGCGTCGCGGAAAAAGCGGGCACGCTGGCGGGCCCAGGCCAGCAGTGTTTTCCGCGTGCTTTTGTGCCTAAAACGTTGAAGAACGCGGAGTTTGTGTTGGTCAGACACGACGCCCAGCGCCGTCCATTGCGCCTGCGCACATGTTGGAAATGGCCATATGTCACAGTGTGGAAAAATGCTTTAAAAAATTCCTGTATGCAGATGGTGATGCGGATCATCCCCAAAATGTAATCCGTTCTTCCTTGTACCATTTCCAACAACGCCTGAAAGTTTCATGGAAATGCGTCCAAGATTTTTTGAGTTATCTTGCTAACCAACAGACAGACAGACAGACAAACAGACAAACCCCGGCAAAAACATAACCTCCTCCTGGCCTTTTCGGCCTGGCGGAGGTAATAAAGCTGAATTGAATTGAATTGAATAGGGGGAGGTTGAGATTTGGTCAAACTATTTGTAGTGCAGAGAAACCTTTATGCTGTAGCAGACTTTGTCACTGCTGCCACCTTTTGGTAGTTCAGGATTTAAGCCAACACTGCAGTCGGTTTAATCAGCATTCATCATCGTTATTGTTACATACACAAGGATGCAGCAGACACTTGTTTCCATTAGGAAAAGAAAGTGAGCAAAAGGTTTTGGTGGGTGTGTTTTCAGTTAAACATACACACATGTACTGAGGGCTGTACATCATACATCAAATTTGTTTGTGTATGTGTGTTGTCACAGTAGCAGGTAGAAGTTCTGTGTGAGCCCTCTGGATTTGGCTCTGATGTTTCTGTCCTGTCATCCAGAAGACAGGACAGTGTGTTGCTGGGGTTGTCTGGGTCATTTATTAGTTTTGAAGTTATGACAAGGTCCTGCATGGATGGCAATGTCATGACTAACTTCACTAAAGTTCACCATCTTTGTTAGTAAAAGGTTTTTTTTTATTTTTAAAGACTAAGACATGTAAAAAATAGAAATTAGGTGCACATTAATAAGTGTTTTTGTATTGTATTTATTGGCTCAATCTAAACATGAAGTGCATTGTTTGTTTACAGCGACGAGGTGCCCAACGATTTGTCTGGTCGACTCTACCACCTAGAGGCAATGTTGAAGCAGCTCAACAATGACCTGGAGAGAGTAAGAGTTCTTTTGTTAATAATCAGTAAAATCTAATAATCACTGCAGCGTTTAACTGATGCCATCCTAATAGTTCTGTATGTGGTCACATTTATAATTACTTTAGTCATTACGCTGCAAGGGTATTTTGAGGAGTTCCTCCCTAAACAGACATGTCCAGAATAAATCTGTTTTTACTCCACAAGTGTAAGGTCTACATGCTCCTTAATTACTGTATAATTATACTTCATTATTATACTCAATTAGCAATGTGAATTTTACTATGACTGAGGAAACTGTGACAAACCAAAACAGAAATTAATTTTCTTTTTTCTTTTCACTTAATTCTTTTTTTCTTTTTAAATTTCAGTGTTTAAAATGCCATCACAGCAATAAATCTGTTTGCAGAGAAGCCACTGAATCAAATGGGCAACTTCTTGACTGCAACTGGACCAAATTGTATAGAACTGACTCTTTTTGCACAGATTCTGGAGTTTTTATATATATATATACAGTATATTATATATATACTGTATATTCATATATATATATATACTGTATATATATACTGTATATAATGACACAAGGACCAGAGACCTCATGTGTAAATGGTGTGCATGCACAAAAACACGGTGTACACTGATTTTAGATAGATGTACTTTATTGATCCCAAACTGGGAAATTACAGTGCTGGTACAGCCGCCCTTCCTCCGGCGCCATTAAAAAACAAAGGCGCCATTTTCACGCACACAGTGGGATGTATAAAAACAAACGTGACGTGAGAATCTGCGGGCTGAGCCTCACAGTTGCCACCTGCTGTGAGAAGTTGCAGGCTCATCGCAAAATTCTGTTTGACTCAGTCAGGTGGGTCTGTTAAACTACAAAACAGCTGAAACTCACAGAATGTGTTAAAATAACATTTCTGCTTCAGTTAAAATGATTTGTCCACGAATTAGTGGTTGAAAAACATGATTATTATTATTACAAGATTTATCTCCACAACTCTGCTTATTGAGCGGAGTGAAACCCCGATGAATAATAACTAATTTCCCTCAGATATAACCTGCCTCATTCATGGTCCAAAGCCAGCACCACTTAAAACTCCCTCGGATCCCGTCTCTGTAAATGTGACATAGAGATAAAAAAATTACTATAGACTATACAGTTGACTCACGAGGCAACGCGCACAGATCCATCTCTCCTGGGAGGAATTCTGTTTGGCAAAACGCATTCTAATCGAGCCCCGGCACAATATGTGCCGAGGCAACAAGAAGCCTTGGACTGCAGACTACTTGGAGACAGCTGGATTGTGGATCCCTGCAGGTGAACCCTGGTAGTTGCAGCGGTGACATTTACAGCTGTATCGGAGTGAAGAGGTTTCCATAGTCTAAAATATCTCTGTTTGGAGATTAGTCTGGAAATAAAAGGCTTCTCCCTGGCTGTCGTGCATAATTTGGATTCTGACACAGATCTGGTTTGTAACTATAAATTTAGCTGTAAGATTGGAGTGGTATTCAGTGGTGTTTATTTTATTTACTTATTTTACTCAGTAAAGTCACATCTGTCTGCGGATTACCCAGGGCTTTGCTTCACGGCATTTTTGTTCCGTGTCTCAGCCCCCCGTCACACTGTCATATAGTGATCTGTCTATAGACTTTAACTTTAATGCCATTTTATTTTGTTTCAGTCTGAGCCGGCTGCATTAACTGAGGTGTAGGCACAAGTTGCTGCCTCAGCCTACACCCTTTCTGTCCAAAATATGTTGTCGTTTTCCTCTTTCTTTTTTGTCTTGTTATGATCCAACAGAATTTTTTTTTTTTTTTTTAATGAATGAATGAACTGTCATTGTAACACGGTCAACTCGTAAACTTGGGTTTATTGTTGATTCCGGAGGGTCAGAACAAAATAAGATAATTTTTTTCTGACTTCCACCTCTGTTAACACCCCACATCACACTCCGTGAGGTTATTTTTTTTATGTTGTGCTTTCCCGCAGGATTGACAATCACTGTTTGACAGAGGAGTGACAGAAGGGGCGCTTTTCTTCATTTACATAGTCATTAGTGGGAGGAACTGAGGCAGCGTAAAGAGATTGTGCTGGTTTTCATGTGAGGTGGGATGTGTAAAGAAAAGCAGCAGAGAATCAGGCATATGCACAGTTTTATAAGTCTGAACATTTTTGTGCGCACGTACTTTTCAAATTTTGTGAGTACGTCATCTCTCACTCTTTTTATCCCTATTAATATACAGTATATATAGTATCTTATTTCTATTGATTTTAATTTCTGGGTATTTGTAAATTTTAACTTGCTGTGAAGCACTGTGATATACATGTATATATATATATGTATATGTATAGATATATACATGTATATCTGTGAAAAGTGCTATACAAACAAGCTTTGCTTGCTTGCTTCAGTATGAAAGCTGCACAATCCTTTATACATGAGGTCCCTGGTTTTTACTACTGTATATAAAATAAATGTAATGAATAAAATATTTTTAATATAAGTGAAAATGTAAATAATGTGTTAAAAAAAAAGTAAACTGCACATGTCATACAGCTTTGGAAAGCTTACAAGATTTTTTTTTTTTTTTGTACTTGATTAATCCCAGAGGGAAATTCAGGGCATCCACGTGGATGGATGAGGCAGCCACAGTGCGGTGACAGTTCCTTCACCATTCACACACACATTCACACCTAGGGCCACCAGTCTCCAGTTAACCTAACTTGCATGTTTTGGGCCTGTGGGATGAAACCAGAGTACCCAGTACCCTGATGTAGAGCAATGTCAAATTGATGTTATAATTTGGAGTACCACCGTTAAACTACCAGATGGCAGCAAAAGACAGTGTCTGAATTTACACTTTTTTTTTTTTTGATCCGCAGGAGGGTGTGTGGGGCTTAACAGATTAAAGCAGAGCTAAAATAAGGGTGGGTGTGTTTTAGCAGCTCACATTCAGATTCTAGGTTTGCTTTAATTATAATTTAGAACAGGGCTCTGCAGCCTTTAACCCATAAGGATCCCTTGTAATTTTGACCAAGAAAGAGAATGCAATTTTTAAAGTAAAAAGTGTGTGCATACGTGTGTGCAAAAATCAAGTCCATATTTGGATAAAATAAGTTGCAACTTTGCATGGGGAACAGTCACTTAGAAGTCAAAAAAAAGAGAAAATATTTAAGATGAAAGCCATTTCATACTTGGAGCTTGATTCTTTTACCTTTGTTTCAATACTCAAATACAATTACAATCAACATTATTTAGCAAAAATTAAATCAAAAACATTTGCATAGATCAACTGTTGAACTATTTGAATGTTTCCTTGTATGTTGTTGCTGTGTTTTTTTACTCAGTCCAGGTTTTCTTTGGACAAAAATTGCTCAAAATGTCTCGTTGACTAGATGTTGCCCACCCCCAATTTAGAACAATAGTTTGACCTTAAATGTGATCATCTACATTTCCTCTAATATTGTGTATCATTCTCTGTAAGGTAAACTAACTTCCACCCTTTTTAATTTCTCTCGCTCTTCCCCACCAGGAGAAGCAGGATAAAGTCGTTCTCCTCGCAGAGATGGCCAACCTGAGAGAGAACAACCAACGGCTGCAGGAAGAGAGCCAGACCACCAGCGAGCAGCTGCGCAAGTTCAGCCTCCTTTTCACCAACCTCAAGACAGGGAGCGACCACGAGCCTCACTCCTTAGCTGACTCACAGAGGGAGTGACTGACAGCTGCAGAAGTTTAAAAAAATCCAGCATGAGCATCACTCAGCTTCCACTGGACCGCCTTAAACCACAGACAACGAAAAAGTTCTGGAATTCCTTAAATGCATTATTCTCAGAAAGTCTCAGCGAGCCTCTGCACAGAGAGCCTCCCTCTCTACACTCTGAGCCGGTTTATTTTTCTAAAGTGAAGAAAACGCATCTTTACATACAGTTACATCTGCTACTATGCCAGAGGAGGGAGCAGGAGACGAGATCCTGACTGTTTCAGAGAACACTACATCACCCGGAGAGGCCTAATACTGTTCCTGCAGCCATTCAGCCAAAAACAGACTAATATACAGACTGCATCTCCCAGAATGCACTAGAAGTAAAGGAAGCTCTACAGACCTGGTACTGTAGATGGATACCTACCTGTGTGGTACAGTTCTTATGTATCCAAGTTATCATTTGTACTGATGTTGTGTAATGGTCTTACTAAAGAGGTGTGTGACTGATGGTACAAAAGTTTAGAAGCATCACAGCACAACCGTGTTTGTGCTCAGGTCAAGTTTGCTTTTATTCCTTCTGTGTGTGTGTGTGTGTGTGTGTGTGTGTGTGAGAGAGAGAGAGAGAGAGAGTGAGAGAGAGTGTGTGCGAGTCTGATTTGACCATGAAAGGACGACTGAGTGACGAACAAACTTGTTTACTGTACAACGAACACTTGAGGGCCGCGCTATTTTTCTCAGTTAACATGGACGAACCGCGGTGCCCACATGAGAAACAAGCCATCAGCGTGTTGTGTGAAAGGTAGTGATTGATGACACAAAGCTCAGTGATACAACGGCGTCATATCTCTAAAGGAGTGCGCTATTTTTTTTTTCCTGTCTTTAGCAGTGCCCCATCATCTCAGATCTAAATGTACTGGACCGTTATTTTGTTTTTCTAGTTCATCATTTTGTTTTTAATAGCTTTGATTTAACATCTATGGAGGTACAGTGCATTCACAATGGAAAAAAAATTATATTTAAAATAACTTGAGAAAAATGTTTTTTCAAAATTCATCTTGATCTTTAGTCATCACTTTACTTAAAGGGCATATAATGTGCAAAATGACATTTTTGTGCTTTATAAAATACATCCATGGGTCACATCTATACAGTTAAATATTAAAAATCTCACTTCACAGAGAAATACACTCTGCTTTTGTTTAGTTAAACCCTTAGAGAAACAAGTAACCTGCACTTCCTGGGTAATATGTTATTTCCAACAAGCCCCGCCTTCATTTCTAACTGGGCAAAAACAAATGGGTCCTGACTGCCTTGTCACTTGAGATTGGACAACTTGGAAAACCTTTAGCCAATTAAAGGCTTGTTAACATTGGGGAGGCTAAAAACAGTTATTTTAGAGAGCTTTTCTTGAGTTTAAAACCACACAGGAACAATTTTTATCATTAAACCTACAGTAGTGCTTTAAAGTTTGTGAACCCTTTAGAATTTTCTGCATAAATGATCTAAAACATAAGATTTCCACACAAGTCCTAAAAGTAGATAAAAAGAACCCAGTTAAATCAATGAGACAAAACAAATTTACTTTTTCATTTATTTGAGGAAAATGATCCCATATTACTTATGTATCTGAGTGGCAAAAGTTTGTGAACCCTTGATTTCAGTATCTTGTGTAACCCCTTTTACTGCAATAACCACAACTAAACATTTCCAGTATCTGTTGATCAGTCCTGCACATTGGCTTGGAGGAATTCTAGCCCATTCCTCCGCACAGAGCAGCTTCAACTCTGGGGTGTTGGTGGGTTTCCTCACATGAACTGTTCACTTCAGGTCCTTCCACCACATCTCAGTTGGATTAAGGTCAGGACTTTGACTCCGCCATTCCAGAACATTAACTTTATTCTTCTTTAACCATTTTTTGGTAGGACAACTTGTGTACTTATGATTGTTGTCTTGCTGCATGGCCCACTTTCTCTTGAGATTCAGTTCATGGACCGATGTCCTGCTATTTTCCTTCAGTATTTGCTGGTATAATTCAGAATTCATTGCTCCATCAATGATGGCAAGCCATCCTGGCCAAGATGGAGCAAAACAGGCCCAAACCATGATACTACCACCACCATGTTTCACAGATGGGATAAGGTTCTTATGCTGGAATTCTGTGTCTTCCTTTCTCCAAACATAACACTTCTCATTCAGACCAAAATTCTATTTTGGTCTCATCTGTCCACAAGACATTTTTCCAATACTCTTCAGGCTTGTCCATGTGATCTTTAGCAAACTGCAGATGAGCAGCAATGTTCTTTTTGGAGAGCAGTGGCTTTCTCCTTGCAACCCTGCTATGCACACCATTGTTGTTCAGTGTTCTCCTGATGGTGGACTCATGAATATTTACATTAGCCAATGAGAGAGAGGCCTTCAATTGCTGGGGTCCTTTGTGACCTCGCTGACTGTTACACGCCTTGCTCTTCGGGTGATCTTAGTTGGTCAACCACTCCTGGGGATGGTAACAATGGTCTGAAATTTCCTCCATTTGTGCACGGTCAGTCTTACAGTGGATTGGTGCAGTCCAAACTCTGTAGAGATAGTTTTATAACCTTTTTCCAGCCTGTGAGCATCAACAGTCCTTTTTCTGAGGTCCTCAGAAATCACCTTTTTTCGTGCTATGATACACTTTGATAGATCTTTAAATAAAACAGAGCACCCACTCGCATCTGATTGTCATCCCACTGATTGAAAACACCTGACTCTAATTTCACCTTCAAATTACCTGCTAATTCTAGAGGTTCACAAACTTTTGCCATTCACAGATATGCAATAATATTGCACAGATATGCAATATTATAATTTTCCTCAATAAATAAATGAAAAAGTAAAATTTTGTGTCATTTATTTAACCGGATTCTCTGCTTGTAGGATTCGTGTGAAAATCTGATGATGTTTCAGGTCATAATTATGCAGAAATGTAAAAAATTCTAGAGGTTTTACAAACTTCAAGCACCACTGTACATATATATGAGTTTGAGGGATGTCTGAATTTGAAATTAATTCCTGTGAAATGCTCAATATAGGACCTTTAAGTATGTAGTGATTGTATAATTTGAGCCCTGGGTCCTGTACTACAAAACCACCCTCTTCTCATTTGTCTACACTTTTACCACCACTGGAAATGCAGCTTAGTGGTCGTCTGTAGGTGTTTAGTTACTCCATAAGAGCTGGTTGTCAGCATTTTTACATAAGAGATGGAGGTAGCATTGTATCAAAAACTAGAGTTAACAGGTTTAAAAAATTGAAATGGAACAGCAAATTAATAATGAAACATGGAATACATGTTCAAAAGAAAGTTTTGATATCATGACCTAAAATTTATTTCTGAAAAGCTGATATTTCAGATAATATATAATATAGGTGCATCTAAAAAAAAAAGTTTTGTGGAAAAAGGTTTATTTAAAAAAATGTCAGCTTTCCTATATTCTATATTCAGTGGATGAAAAGTTAAATATTTCAAGCAGCTTTTTAAAAAATTTGGATGGCTTTAAGCTTTTTGACTGAAATTACAGATCACAATATTTTTAATGCAAATGTATTTTAATAAGCAGCATATTCCCAGTATTAATGGTATGATTCATAGTAAAATTACACATTTATTTCATAAAATATTCTGTTTTAAAGAAATATGGATTGTGGTCAGTGTTGGCTTATTAGCAATGATTAAGTATGACACTGAAGGTGTTTTTGAATTACAGGCTATTAGAATAATAGAATGGCTTTTAAATATGTTGTATAACTTGTTCTGCTTACTGCTGGGCTCCAACTATGAGCTCTTCTAAGATAGTAGTGAATCCGTTTTTTTCAGGGATCTGATTGGGCTTTGGATGGTGGTTTTTTAGCAGGTTTGCTGTCCAGCAGCAGTTACTATGGTGATATCCCAGTATCCACTAAGCCAGCTTCATACCCTGAAAACCCAAAGTGAAACAAGCACTTTCCTCAATAAGCCCCAAATCTGATGTCACAGTGCAGGCCTCAGGTTGTGTTTGTACTTTTTTACATTTTGAAAAATGAATTACATAGAACCAGGTTTTATCATCCCCGTGTATACTACTGCTGTACTACATTGACAATGACAATAACAAATGAGCTCTGAAATGGCCCAATTCCTAATTCACTAATTTGTTACACATCTGCAAGCATGTCGTTCCTTCAGTTTTTTTCTTTGTGAATTCATTGTGCTTCCATAGATACTACTCTGATGCTGCAACATCTTTGTTAAATAATGTAAAGTATGGAATACAGTTTGTGTCAAAAATGTGTTTCACAACATTCAAGAATTGCACAAAAATGTTGTCTACCTGTTGATTTTTGGCACATTAACATGCTCTCTGCTGCACATACACACGTTTTATCTCAGATGTCAGTCTCACACATTTGACCGTTTGCTATAGTTTGTTTTGCTGAGGATTTAAGCTCCTAATGACTGCTGAACTTTGGGTTTAAAACATTTCTGTGTGGCAACAGGATACGTACCAACTTTTGACATGGTTTTTTGCCTCTAAAATATAAAGTATTTGCATTGGGATGCACTGATTCTGAAATCTTGTGCCAATAACGTTTCTGAATTTGCAGCTGTAATCTACTGTTTGACCAAAATCAATGGAACACAACTGGGACACACCAGATAAATATCAGCAATGACCATCAGTGAACCCAAATTTTTTTTTTGCGAGTGGGTCCAAATCAACTTCAACTTCAACTTTATTTATATAGCGCCATTTCACAGCACTATCAACTGTAGGGGGGACCCCCACAGTTGCAGAAAGACCCCAGCAATCAGGCGATCCCCTGTGAGCAAGCACTTGGCGACGGTGGAGAGGAAAAACTCCCTTTTAACAGGAAGAAACCTCCAGCAGAACCAGGCTCAGGGAGGGGCAGTCATCTGCTGTGACCGGCTGGGGGGTGAGGGGATAGAGAAGAAGAAAAGAACAGACATGTAGAGAGCAAACAGCACGATGGGGACTCAATCTATGGGAGAGAACAAACAAATGTTAATGACCAGCAAAAAAAAAATATTTCATAGAGAGTGAGGAAAGGAGTGAGGCCCAGTGCATTACTGGAGGTCCTCCGGCTGACTAAACCTATTAGCAGCATAACTAAGGGAGGGTTCAGAAACACATGATCCCTCCCTAATTGTAGGCTATATCAAAAAGGTAGGTTTTAGCCCTATTCTTAAAAACAGAGATCGAGTATGACTCCCGAATCCAGATTGGCAGCTGATTCCACAGGAGAGGAGCTTGATAACTGAAGGCTCTGCCTCCCATTGTACTTTTGGAGATTCTAGGTATTACAAGTAATCCTGCATTTTGGGAGCGTAGTGCTCTGTTAGGATGATACGGTAGTATCAGATCTTTTAAATAAAAAGGAGCCTGATTGTTTAGAGCTTTGTAAGTAAGAAGAAGGATTTTAAACTTAATTCTAAACTCTATGGGAAGCCAATGAAGGGAGGCCAGAACCGGAGAGATATGATCTCTCTTTCTAGTACCTGTTAAAACTCTTGCTGCAGCATTTTGGATCAGCTGAAGACTTTTTAAAGATGTTTTAGGACAGCCTGATAATAAAGAATTACAATAATCTAATCTTGAGCTAACAAAAGCGTGGATCAGCTTCTCAGCATCACTCTGAGACAAGATGCTCCTAATCTTGGCAATATTACGCAAATGATAGAAGGCAGTCTTAGAAACAAATTTAATATGTGAATTGAAGGACAAATCCTGATCAAAAATAACTCCAAGGTTCCTCACAGAGCTATTAAGAGAGAGTAACTGCATCCAAACTGAAAGTTTGATTTGGAAAGGAATTTCTAAGGTTTTTTTGGACCAACAAGAATGACTTCAGTCTTATCTGAATTTAATAGCAGGAAATTACAAGTCATCCAAGCTTTGATTTCCTTAAGACAGGCTTCTAACTTGGCTAATTGATTAGTATCATCTGGCTTCATTGACAGGTATAATTGTGTGTCATCTGCATAACAATGAAAATGTATACAGTGCTTTCTAATAATGTTGCGTAACGGAAGCATATATAAACTAAAAAGAGTAGGGCCTAGCACAGATCCCTGTGGAACTCCATGACTAAGCTTTGAGCTGAAAGAAAACTCATCATTTACATGAACAAACTGGAACCTATCAGATAAATAAGATCTAAACCACTGCAACGAAGTTCCATTAAGTCCAACATAGTGTTCTAATCTATCAAGTAGAATATTATGATCAATAGTATCAAAAGCTGCACTAAGATCTAAAAGGACAAGTACAGAAACTAGTCCATTATCAGATGCAATGAGGAGGTCGTTAGTGACCTTCACTAAGGCTGTTTCAGTACTATGATGGATTCTAAACCCAGATTGAAACTCTTCAAGTAAACCATTTCCCTGCAGGTGGTCAAATAATTGCGTAGCAACAACTCTAAGATTTTTGAAATGAAAGGGAGATTAGAGATTGGTCTATAGTTAGCTAAAGCTCCTGGATCTAGCGTTGGCTTTTTGAGTAAGGGTTTAATTACAGCCGTTTTAAAAGCCTGCGGTACATGGCCTAAAGTTAATGAAGTCAACAGGGTGTCAACAAGGTGAATATTGGTTGATACCAATGTTGTGCTATATCAGTATGTCCCTCATTTTAACACCTTTGAAGTATTTGCATTGAGTAAAAATAAGCTAAAGTGCACACAAAACTCTTGCATTTAAAATATTACACAAACAAATTTTGGGATGTTTTAGCAGCAAGAAGTTCTAAAAATTCTAATACTTGATATTATCAAACTGTACAAACTTGGTTTGTTACACAGAAATGGTTTAACCCACTGAAGCTGAGCAGCCAGTGGGACCTTTCAGATATTCTCTCATCTGTGTGCAATTGATGTCTGAGATCAAGAGCTATTAAATGTGATTAAAATCAAACATATGACGTTTGTCAACTAGATGTGTGAATCTTCAGTTGACTCAAAATTTGATTCTCAATGCATTTTTCTATATTATTGCACATGAATACTTTTTCATCAATAGTGTGCTAACCTTGATTAGCATGCTAATTTCTGCATAGGCTGCAAACCTTATGATCACCCTTGCAGACACCTACACTACCATTCAAAAGTTTGGGGTCACTTAGAAATTTATTGAAAGAAAAGCACTGTTTTTTCAATGAAGATAACTTTAAACTAATCAGAAATACACTCTAGTACACAGGTGTCAAACTCATTCCATGGAGGGCCAAGACCCTGCAGGTTTTACCTCCACCCAGTGGCTTCAACAGGTGTTTTCTCTGAATTTCCTCCCACTGATTGCTGATCAGTGAAAACACCTGCTGAAGAGACTGGGTGGAAGTAAAACCTGCAGGGTCTTGGCCCTCCATGGAATGATGAGTTTGACACCCCTGCTCTAATATCTAATATACATTGCTAATGTGGTAAATGACTATTCTAGCTGCAAATGTCTGGTTTTTGGTGCAATATCTACATAGGTGTATAGAGGCCCATTTCCAGCAACTATCACTCCAGTGTTCTAATGGTGCAATGTGTTTGCTCATTGTGTCAGAAGGCTAATGGACGATTAGAAAACCCTTGTGCAATCATGTTAGCACAACTGAAAGCAGTTTAGCTGGTTAGAGAAGCTATAAAACTGACCTTCCTTTGAACAGGTTGAGTATCTGGAAAAAATTATTTCAAATACAAATCATTATTTCTAGCCTTGTCAATGTCTTGACTATATTTTCTATTCATTTTACAACTCATGGTGGTAAATAAGTGTGACTTTTCATGGAAAACACAAAATAATTGTCTGGGTGACCCCAAACTATTGAACGGTAGTGTACATTGTGGTGCATCTTAGAATCAAGAAAATTCCACATCTTTATCGTTGACATGAAAATGTGTCACTTTTTGCCTGGGTGGGTTTTATTATCAGATGGTTTGAAGGTCCATTTTAACACACCATTTGTCTTTAAACCTGCAGAAAACCGATTTACATGCAGTATATGTTGTATTGGATTTTTCCTTAAGTTTTATTGCCAATTTGGCCAATACAAGCTTTGTTTTTACTTTACAAATATTTCATAATTTTTAAATTTAACATGAGTTTGATGTTACTCATATGTGCATCATATTTAGATATTAAAACAAAGGGTGTGTAGGCTGTTGATGGGTGCATCTTGTTACCATCTGCAGTCTTTAAGCTATTGTGTTAAATTACTCAGCATGAGGTATAACACTGTATGAGAAAATGTTGAAATTCTTCCCTCTAAATCTCAAGAAAGCAAATAAGTACACTGCTCCAAAATGTCTATCCTTTTAATTGTAATTAAAATAAGTCCTCACCATAGGCAACATTTACTGCACATAAACTCTCAACACTGAATATGCTGTTTGTGTGAATGAAATGTCCTTTTGCTCTGTGATGAACCCAAACGATCACAGATGACTTTCTACTGCAAACCTACTTAATGTTGTTACTATATCTATTTTTCATACAGAAGCGTGTGTTTTGGGATGCTGGTACTGAATGGACAATGCATTCCTGCAGATGATAAATGTCTCTGTGCTTATAAAAATTCCCACATATAAAATCATCGTCATTTCTTAAACGGCTATTAATCACCAGGAAGTTTCTCTTTAATACAACTGGAAATGTTTTGACTTTTCCATCCCTCTCAGGTTCCTCTGGATGCTGTTAATGACACTAAACCATCAAACAGGGGTGGATGAAGCAATGCAATTTATATTTGTGTATATTCAGAGTTTGCCCTTCTTCAAGGCTTACGTTGTGTTTTCTGGTTTTACTGCTTGAATGGTAGTACCTATTAGAAGTCTTTCGTTTGCTGGATAAGCCAAAAACTGACTTTCTAATCAATCTATAAACGGTTTCTCAATTTGGTTTTCAGTACTACTGTATATGAATATTTCGATATGCTGTGATAAATTATTTGTATCCTCATTGGCCGCTTTGTCAAATGGTTTTTTCTTTTTTTAGATTGACACAGGAGTACATGTTGAGTATATAAAACTCCCATCTTCTGCTCCTCTCCTCCTCCTGCTTTAACCTCCTCACGCCTCCTTTAATCTCATCAATTAAAAGTTCCCATGTTGAACCGTTTTAGAACACTCATCCTTGTGTGAGCTGTGAGTTTAGTATCTTAAAGTCTTAATTCTCAATAAGGGTAAGGTTTTATATATAAATATATCTTGTTCATGTCATGTATAATTTTATGATATTTATAGCCTACGCAACAGCTCCCGTTGAACAAATCCAATATGCATCAATGGTTATAATGTGTGACTAGTTTCTTTTTTTTTTTAAGATGTTAATATTTTTGTAATTTATTTTTTGACATGTTGGCCATTGTTGCAGACAGTAGTGAAGATGAGAGGGTACGTTTTATTTGCTGTTTTTACTTTGGACTTCTGTACAAAAATACTGGTCTGTACGATTCTTGTTTTTTTTCTGGTATCTTTGATTTGTGTTTCCTGTGTGCTGCAGGAGCACATAAAGCAAACATTTTGGTTTTCTTTGGGTTGTAATAACTTGTACATTTAAAAGTGTAAATTATGTTTTCATTATTTTATAAAATATATATATATATTAAATAACATCTGCTTTGGATTCTTTCAGTTTCTATGCTTGCTTTAAACCTGTACAGAGGACATACACTGATTTAAAAATTAGCTTCATAAATAAATTTTCCATTCAACGCACTGTACTGCAGACCAGTGGTCCCCAACCACCCTACAGGGGGGCTAATATCTTAGACAGCTTACACCCTGTCCTGACTATGGGGTTAGCATCAAAAGGTCAAAGGTCACAATTAACATTCAATTTGCACTACTATAAAACAAGTAAAGCTAGGGTCACCAAACCTGGTACACAGGTTCACCTTGTAACCCTGAACTGTGACTATAGGTTTGGGGTCAAAAGGTTAAAGGTCAAGCTTGGCATTCCCCATGCCCTATTACTATACGAGTAAAGCTAGGGTCACCAAACTTTGTACAGAGGTTTACCCTGTGACCCTCAAGTGTGACTATGGTGTTGGGATTGAAAGACAGAAGCCCCTTTGATTCTAGATGTGACTGACAATGTAGATAAGGAGAAATGTAATTTTGTTCTGCTGTACGGATTACATGATAATAAAGCTGACGTTGTGCATATAAAAATTTTTCTTTTGGTGCACATGTACAATCTTGGACACAAGCAAGGTAGGATTCCAAGGGAAAAAGGCTGGGAACCAACCACGTTCAGTAAAAGTGAAAAGACATTTGCTTTATTTTTCCACCTGAAAAGCTAGTTTTTATTTCAGTTTTGCAAATGCCATGGTGCTTTGGCAGATTTATGGAAGGTCACCATGGACCTGGATCAAACAAAGGCTTTTGAATTTCCCAGTTCCTTTTCAAACAACTTGTTAACAATTGCAAATGGCTAACATGGGTATTTAAAACAGTAGTAACACAACAGTATCACATCTATGGGGGGACCTCGGGAGCAAATCTTTGACAGTGTTGCTTTAAAAATAGATTTCAAATGGTTCACTTGATCCACAAGAATATGAACTTGGCTGGAATTTACACAACTCCCAATTTCTGTATGTTTACCTAAAAAACAAACACATGAGAGTACTGTATTTCACAATACAATTCCCCCATTGTAGGACTAAAAGGCTTATCTTATTTAACCACCAAGAATTATGACACAACAGTAACAACACAGTCATTGAATATGCCACCTTGAGTGTCCATACCACCAAATACAAAAGCTAGATTTACTGTATCAGAGGCTGCTGGGATGTTGGTCTGCCCGTCATCATTGCTCCCCTCAGATACCTTCCAAGACAGTAAACACATGGAGTGGTCGAGGCGGGGTGGAGGGACATCTCCTTCAAATTTCATTAGACTCCAAGAACTCCTGTCTACAGAGAATAAAATGTTATTTCTTGCTTGACCTGAATTTTCGTGAAAAAAGGTGCCGTGGGTAGAAGCATTTTACCAGTGTTGAATCTGTGCATGCTGTTGATGGCTCCATCTGCTGTCATTCCTCCAAATGTGTAGATATTTTTCCCCACTGCTACAGCTGAGTGGGCTGCCACTCCTGGCGGGATATCTCCTTTGGTCTTCACTTTCTCCCACTTCATGCTCTCTTTAGGCAGTTTTATTAATAAGATTTAAGCATGTACAGTGGTGCTTGAAAATTTGTGAATCCTTTAGAATTTTCTACATTTCTGCATAAATATCACCTAAAACATCAAATTTTCATACAAGTCCTAAAAGTAGATAAAGAGAACCCAGTTACATAAATGAGACCAAAAAAATACTTTTTCATTTATTACCCCCGCCAAGGGGAGGAGGTAACGTTTTTGGAAGCGTTGGTTGCTTGCTTTGTTTGTTGGTTTGTCTGACTTTTAGCAACATTACTCAAAAAATTCTCAACCGATTTTGATGAGATGTTCAGGAAAGGTGTGTAATGGCACAGGGAACAGATGATTAGAGGCTGGTGGTGATCACAATCTGGATCCAGGAATTTTATGAAAATTGTTTTTATATATTACTGTGGCACTTTTCGTGTACTGCCCCTTTAAGACATGTACACTGAGTTACATGCATTGCCACACCATAGGCCCATGCACGTCCACAACCCGGAAGTTGCAGACTTGCAGTATGTGATGATTGACATTATTTTTTCATCTGAAGATGTCAAGAAAAAAAGCAAGACAGGGCGCTCGAGCAGCACAGCGAGTTATCAGCAAACGACAATTTCAATGCATTTCTATGGCAATGTTAGCTAAATTTAAACAAAATGCTGAAATGGTACGCGACTGGCTCATGTAGCAATCACTGTCTTATGAAAGATGGTGATAGCAATCAGAAATATAAGTTTTTTAGATTCACATCGGCCAGCAGAGATTACCGAAGGAGAATATTGTGGGCTGCCTTTTCATAATGGAATGAGAAACATGTCGGCTCGGTAGAAATATTCATTCCAATTTTAGCTGCTAATCAGCCTCAGAGTACAGTAAACATGTCAACACTGCAATTAAACCAGTTTAAAAATAAGACTGACACTCACCTGCTGACAAATGGACTGAAGTGATGGAGAGCTAAAACGAAGTTCCGGAATTAATGAGGGCTAACGAGTGTAAACAAACAGCGTCTCCCATACTGGAGACGGGAGGTTGTTTTTCCTGTGAGCTCCAGTGGATAAAGTTTAACTACTGGACGGTTTTGGTGAAAATTTCACCAGAGGTAGCCCTTGGCACAAGGATGAACCCATTAAATTTTGGTGATGATCTGAGAGTGCATACCTCCAGCAAGGACCTTGTTTGTATTTGTGCAGCAGTAGATTACACAAAACTACTGGATGGATTTGGGTGAAATTTTCACCAGAGGTGGTTATTGGCCTACAGAGGAACCCATGACATTTTGGTGATGAACTGAGAACGCATACCTCCACCAAGGCTCTTATATTCTCACAGTATGTTAGCAAGAATCTCCAAAACAATACTGGATAGACTTTGATGCAATTTTCACCAGAACTGGCTCGTGGCCTACACATAAACCCATTACATTTTGGAGGTGATGCATGAGGGACAGAAGGAGCCTTGGCAGAGGTATGCGCTCTCTGAGTGCTTTTCTAGTTTATTGAGGAAAATGATCCAATATTACATATTTGTGAGTGACAAAAGTTTGTGAACATTTGATCTCAGTATTTTGTGTGACCCCTTTTGCGGCAATAACTGCAATTAAACACTTCCAGTAACTGCTGATCAGTCCTGCACATCGGCTTGGAGGAAATTTAGCCCATTGCTCTGTACAGAACAACTTCACCTCTGGGGTGTTGGTGGGTTTCCTTGCATGAACTACTTGCTTCAGGTCCTTCCATAACATCTCAATTGGATTAAGGTCAGGACATTGACTTGGCCATTTCAGAACACTGACTTTATTCTTCTTTAACCATTCTTTGGAAGAATGACTTGTGTGCTTAGGATCACTGTCTTGCTGCATGCAGGGCCACCTTGCCGTTAGGCCCTGGAGCTGAAAGGCTTTGTAGCCCCCACCCCCAACAGAATCTCAGTTTAAAAACGTGTAATAGCTATGTTTTTAATAATGGATTGTAGTTATTGATCCCAGCCCCCGACAAACAGTGATCTGTGTGGAGTTTGCATGTTCTCCCCGTGTCTGCGTGAGTTTACTCCGGGATTTCTCCGGTTTCCTCCCACATGCCAAAAACATGCAAGTTAGGTTAACTGGCTTCAAAAACTGGGGATTCTAAATTGTCCTTAGGTATGTCTGTGAGAGTGAATGGTTGTCTGTCTCTCTGTGTTGGCCCTGCGATGGACTGGCGATCTGTCCAGGGTGTACCCTGCCTCTCACCCAAAGATGCTGGGATAGGCTCCAGCCCCCATGCGACCCAAAAAGGATTAAGCGGAAGAAGATGGATGAATGAGTTATTTAGCACTTTTCATTACATCTAAAGACACTTTACAATGAGTCCATTATTCATTCACTCCACAGACAATGATAGTGGTAAGCTACCTCTGTAGCCACAGCTGCCCTGGGGACTGACAGAAACATGGCTGCCAATCCACGCCAACGGCCCCTTGGACCACTACTGAACATTTATTCACATTCATACACCAGTGTCATGAACCATGAACACACTGGAGGCAAGGTAGGTAAAGTGTCTTGTCCAAGGACACAACAGCAAGGTGGGGGAGTAGGATTTGAACCACCAGCTCTCTGGTTATTGGGCAATCTGTTCTACCTCTTGAGCCACTACGGCCCTATTTTTGTTTCTCTTGGAGAAACAAAATGCAACTGCAACTGTTAGCTAGAAAACACAACTACACTGCAAAAAGTTAAATATAAGTAAAACGAATTAAATTAAGGCTGCTTACGCTTGTTTTTTTGTCTGACAAGATATTTATTCTTGCTACACAATTTATGTGTAAGAAAATAGTTTTAACTTGTCATACGCAATTTAATAAGTCAAATTTTCTTGCTCTGTTGGAAAGTAATTTTCCTTAAAATTAGAAAAAAATATCTGCCAACAAGGTAAGATTAATTTGCAATTGCAACAACTAAAAACTATCGGGTGCAAGGGTGAATTTAGGTGTGAAAACACCCTTAAAGCAAATAAAATCTTACAGAAAACTGCACAACACAAAGAAATTCTTGTCTTGTCAAAATTATCTTTTGTGAGAAAAACAAGCATAAAGCCTTTATTTAGGATATTTTATCTTACTGAGATTTCCCTTTTTACAGTGTGACAGATACTACTGTCTTCGGCATAAAGTTACATCAGTGAAGTATTCCTGATTCAAACAATGCACAACAGCAGCAATGAAAAACCTGCACAGGTGGCTGGAAAGCACTGCAATAGAATAGAATACAATACACTAGGATTTACTGTCATTGTACAATTGTACAGCACAACGAAATTGTGGGTGCTCCACCAGGCTACTGCACAATAAAGTAAGAAAGCAGGATTAGATAAAACACAGTTATAGAACACATGATTAAACACATGACTGAAATAAAAATAGCCCAGGATTATGGAAATTACACAGGTATGGTAGTGGCTTCATGGACGCAACTATGTATATAAAAGTGCGGAATGCAGAAAACACAATTGAACACATGATTGAATAAACTGGCCCAAAGATTATGGAAAATATACATAGGTACTGTAGTGGTTTCACAGATGGGTCAGTGTACATGAAAGTGTGGAGTGTAAAGACAGGTGTGATTATTATGACAATTTAAAAGGTCCTCAGTTCTGTGCATGTGAGCATTCAGAGGGAGGGGGTGGGGCCTCTGACTGTTTATAGTCCAGATGGCCCAGAGGAAGAAACTGTTTGCCAGTCTGGAGGTGTGGGACCTAGTTGATCTGAACCGTTATCCAGAGGGAATGTTACCTTTTTAGAAGTTCTTTCTTCTGGCCTTCTTTAAAGAAAAATCCTTCATTATGCCCTTTAAGTCCAGCTCATGAATATCGTCATACTCTATATGGATGCATGCTTGATCCAGTCTACTTTTTACCAAGTAAGGAGTCCACTGTCCCACGCATAGCTGTCTGATGTAAGCAATCATGGCCTTTCTTCTCCCTTCATCCTTCTCCTCCAGGTGAGTGCTTTAACGGCCCACCTGTCTCCTCAGGTGCAGTAATTAGCAGCCCTGCCTCCACTCGATGCTCCAGCTTAGAAAAATCCTTTACACTTAGGGATTTTTTAAGCAATTCATTTTCCCTAAGCTCTTTTTTCTCAATAATTTTATGAGCACCACTCTCAAACTTTTTTCCAGACATTTTGACCAAGCTAATTACTTCTTACCTCTCACTGACGCTTGCATAGTCACATGCCAAAACAATTCCTCTGATAGACTATGGTTACACTGTACCCACATGGGGCACTTGTAAATTGGACCAATCAGCAGCCATACATGAATATCAAGTGATGGACATAGAATTTGACCAATTAACACTCGTGAGAGAGAAGAAGAGGATCTTCAGGTCGGGGAACAGGGAGATGCTGAAGTCCGTACAGAGGGAGCTGAGGAGGAAGATCAGAGAAGGCAAGGACAGCTTCAGGAAAAAAGATGGAGGACAAGCTGCAACAGAGCGACATCGGTGGGGTCTGGAGAGACCTTAAAACCATCTCTGGGCCCCAGAATACACCCCCAGGCCATGGGGGGCAGGGAGTGGGTGAACAATCTGAATCTGTTTTTCAATAGGTTTGACCAACTGCCCCCCCCCCGACTGCACAACAACCACTGCTGCCTCTGAAGACATCAAGTCCTGCTGCCCACTCCTCACTCCACCAACACCCCCCCACTCCCAACACACAGCCCCCCAACATGACCCTCACTAAGACCCAGGTGAGGACGGAGCTGAGGAAGATCAAGGCGAGGAAGGCGTCGGGACCGGACGGCATCAGCGCAAAGCTCCTCAAGTCCTGTGCAGACCAGCTGTGTGGGATTGTGGAGCACATCTTCAACCTGAGCCTGAAGCTGGGGAGGGTA
This sequence comes from Pholidichthys leucotaenia, assembly GCA_020510985.1. Lineage (NCBI taxonomy): Eukaryota > Metazoa > Chordata > Actinopteri > Cichliformes > Pholidichthyidae > Pholidichthys > Pholidichthys leucotaenia. The sequence goes on along the minus strand of CM035847.1, from coordinate 217,142,194 downwards.
CCACAGCTGTGGAAAACATCTTGTGTGGTACCTGTACCAAAGACTTCCCACCCCAAAGATCTGAACAGCTACACACCAGTGGCCCTGACGTCCGACATGATGAAGACCCTGGAGAGACTGCTCCTTGCTCACCTCCGCCCCCTGATGGGACCAGCGATGGATCCACTCCAGTTCGCCTACCAGCATGGCATTGGGGTGGAGGATGCAGTGATCTTCCTCCTTCACCGTTCTCTGTCCCACCTGGAGAAGCCCGGGAATGCGGTGAGGATCATGTTCTTTGACTTCTCCAGTGCTTTCAACACCATCCAACCGATGATCTTGAAGGACAAGCTGCTGTGCGCAGGGGTGGACCAGCACCTGTCATCATGGATCCTGGACTACCTCACAAACCGGCCACAGTTTGTGAGAACCCGAGACTGTGTGTCCGACATGATCATCGGTAGCACGGGGGCCCCCCAGGGAACGGTTTTGGCTCCCTTCCTGTTCACCCTTTATACTGCGGACTTCTCACACAACACAACACACTGCCATCTACAGAAGTTCTCTGACGACTCTGCGATCATTGGCCTCATCTCCAACGGAGATGAAGCTGAGTACAGAGGACTTATCCAGGACTTTGTGGACTGGTGCCATCGGAACTGCCTCCAGATCAACGCGAGGAAAACTAAGGAGCTGGTGGTGGACTGCCGGAGGCAAGGACAACCCCTCACAGCACCAGTAAATATACAGGGAACAGGCATCGAGATGGTGACATCCTACAAGTACCTGGGTGTTCATCTGAACAATAAACTAGACTGGACACACAATACTGACGCACTCTACAAGAAGGGACAGCGCAGGCTGTTCCTACTGAGGAGACTCAGGTCTTTTGGTGTACAAGGGGCACTGCTGAAGTCATTCTATGACACGGTGGTGGCATCAGCCATCACTTTTGGAGTGGTCTGCTGGGGCAGTGGCATTACAGCAGCCGATAGGAAGAGACTGAACAAACTGATCAAGAAAGCTAGCTCTGTCCTGGGGCAGCACCTTGACCCAGTGGAGGAGATGGGAGAGAGAAGGATGGTGGCTAAACTGTCATCTCTGCTGGAGTCCGAGTTCCACCCTATGCAGGACACACTGAATGCACTGAGGAGCTCATTTAGCAGCAGACTACATCATCCTAGATGCACAACCGAGAGGTTTCGCAGGTCCTTCCTACCAACGGCTGTCAGACTGTATAACCTAAGTAGGGCTGCTCGCAGAGATAGCAAAAAGACGTGACAACCTAATAGTATTGAATGCAAAAGACGCAATAGACTTACACAATGGTCCCCTTCGGTATACAACTAGGAAAATACCGGTAGCTACGGAGGGTGACAATATGTATGGGTACATAATCATACCATGTAGGATAACTAAGTAGACGGTTATGCTGTTTCATTCCATCTAGCTACAATGCTCTGCACTGTGTGTCTATATATATATGAATGAATGAATGAATGAATGAATTTATTTATTTATTTATTTCGGATAATACAGTACAGGTTAAAGAAACTGTATAATATAACAACAAGGTCAAATTAGACAAAGACTCCTTCTACTAAACAATTCCACGTGAGTTATCCGAAATGGGTGATGGCTGAAGCCGCAGCTTATATTGCCCACCCATATTCCATCCAAGAATTCAAAGAAAAAAGAGTAAACAAGACAAGAGTGATTACAATTTAGAACAAAGCTAAGACAAAGTGTGACTGAGAGAAAAAAAAAAAAAGAAAAAAGAAAAAGAAAACTAAGCTAAGCTAAGTTAAGCAGTTACTATTCGAGACAAATCTAAGACAGAATGTCACAGAGAGAAAAAAAAAAAAAATATATATATATATACTGTATATACTGTATATATATATATATATATATATATATATATATATATATATATATATATATGTATACTTGCTGCTCTTGTTTTTCTCTTGCCTTCTGATTGTTGCTCTGAGTGTTGCTATCCCTGTGCTGTTGCAATCCTGGAATTTCCCCGTTGTGGGACTAATAAAGGCTTATCTTATCAACAATGTGATCTTTTTCATTGGCTCATGATAGGCCCCTGATCTTTGTAGGCCCCTGGGCTTCAGCCCAGCCTAGCCCGCTCATTAAGGCGGCCTTGGCTGCCTGACCCACTTTCTCGAGATTCAGTTCATGGACAGATGTACTGACATTTTTCTTTAGCATTTGCTGGTATAATTCAGAATTCATTGTTCCATCAATGGCCCACATGCACTAAAACAGGCCCAAACCATGATATTATAACCACCATGTTTCACGGATGGGATAAGGTTCTTATGATGGAATTCAGTGTCTTCCTTTCTCCAAACATAACGCTTCTCATTCGGACCAAAAAGTTTTATTTTGGTCTCATATGTCCACAAGACATTTTTCCAATAATCTTCTGGTTTGTCAACATGATCTTTAGCAAACTGTAGATAAGCAGCAATGTTCTTTTTGGAAAGCAATGGCTTTCTCCTTGCAATTCTGCCATGCACACCATTGTTGTTCACTCTTCTCCTGATGGTGGACTCATGAACATTTACAACATTAGCCAATGAGAGAGGGGCCTTCAGTTGCTGGGGTCCTTTGTGACCTCGCCGACTATTACAAGCCTTGCTCTTGGAGTGATCTTAGTTTGTCAACCCCTCCTAGCGAGGGTAACAATGGTCTTTAATTTCCTCCATTTGTGCACAATCAGTCTTATGTGGATCGGTGGAGTCCAAACTCTTTAGAGATGGTTTTGTAACAGTTTCTTTTAGGACTTGTGTGAAAATCTGATGATTTTTTAGGTCATATTTATGCAGAAATGTATAAAATTCTAAAGGGTTCGCAAACCTTCAGGCACCACTGTATCCACATCATCAGACTGGTATAAAGCTGTCAGGAAAATGCAAGTAAAGTGTTTCTTCTAACAACTTACCTGAGTCAAGCATGTACATATCACTGTAGAATTTGTCTCCAGCCATGCCTCCATGAATGTAGATTTTTGAACCCACACCTACAACAATGTGTCCATGTCTGGCTGGTGGTTGCCTGCCTTCCGTTTCTGGTTGGGTCCAAGTAGAAGACACTGAAACACAATTATGTTAACACATGCTGTTATAAATGGAAAGAGAGACAAGAATTGAAGTCTTATCTGTGGCAGTCATACTGTAGGTTTCTGAACAAGATAACACCCTATTTGAGATATAAAACTTCTATAGAAAAATACACAAGAAAGATTGGACTCTATTGAGAAAATTGTAACCATATTTAAGGATCTTTAGGTTAGGATACAGTGACCATGTTTACATGCACATCAATACTCCCATATTAAAGTGTAGGAAATTAGTCGTGAAAAAATTAGGACACCCCATTAAATATTCAGTTCTTTATTAAAAAATGTTCACATATCTAAGTCTGACCTTGTTTTTGTTTTTAGTTGCATTTTTTAACATTTATTTTAGCCATTTTAAGTGGGAATGAATGTGGGGGTGTCCAAAAAAAGATGGGAGGTGTCCTATTCCTCACAATTTTTTCAAATTACATTTTACAGAAAATTTTTAAAAAGTCTTTAATTCACTTTTAATTGTTTAGTTGTATTATGTGAATCTCCCAGTACTTTTTAACATTGATATTAAATAACCATATCCATGTTTTTTTTATGCTAAAAAAAAAAACAAAACAAAAAAAAAAAAACACATAGGCTTATACAGGGTGTTCTAATTTTTTCACATGACTGTATACTCCAAATAAGACACCATGCCAGTCCTACTTACGTATGTCCAGTTGCCTACAAAAGGTGTCATATAAATAGGGGAAGTTTAGTGTTGCTCCTTTTTGGGCTTGTTTTATATCTTTTTTTTTTTTTTGTTACTTAGATTTTTATTAGTTTTTCAGCTTAAATCATACACACACAAAAAGTATATATAAAAGAAGAAAGAAACCTAAAACCGCAACATCAACAGAAAAACAAATCAATAACATCCACTGCTCGAGTCCAACATTAGCTCTTGTTCCTCCCCATAGTCCACATTATTTCTTTGAAGTCCACTTATTTATCGTCATTTCGGAATTTGTAAATTGTCCATTTTTCCCCACTTCTCATCAAATTCAGCTTCTTGTAGTTGTTTCTGTGTTAGTTTTCCCATTATGTAGATGTCTTCTATAATAGCCCAATATTGCTCCTTTGTAGGTGGTTCTTTCTTCAACCAATTCCTTGTTATGGCATTTTTACTCACTACTAACAATACTTTGACCAGATATCCATCACTCCCAAAGATGTTTGCCTCTGTTAGATCACACAGATAAAGTATCTTACAGGTCATAGGGAGCTTGTATCCTATTATCTTCTGTAACATTTCACTTATCATTTCCCAAAATACGGTTATTCTCTTACACTTCCAAAAAACATGTGTGTGATCCACATCGTATTCTCCACATTCTCTCCAACATTTCTGAGGTTGGTTGAGTGGTTTATTTTTCATCTTTGGTGTGATAAAGTAACGCACTAAGTTTTTCCAGGCAAATTCCCTCCAAATCCGCGAACTGGTGGATGAGTTTTGCATATATTTTGCCATTTATCTTCTGTGATTTCTATGCTAATTTCTTTCTCCTACTTCTTTTTTTATATACTTGGTTGTATGTTTATTATTTAGGTTTAATGCCTTATACATTGATGATATAAATTTATTTTCGTTTTCTTTATATGCTTTAATTATGACTTTTATCACGTCATTCACTTCTTTGGAGGGATCCACCCGGATTATTTTTGTGTAGTAGTCTCTTAGTTGGAGATATCTGAAAAAAAAAAAAAATCAGAGATCCCCAATTCATATTTTTCTTTTAAATTCTGATAACTCTCCAACTTTCCTTTCTTTTCTAGAACACACCAAGCTGTGGCTCCTTTTTCTGTCCAGCTTTTAAATCGCTGGTCATATTTTTTTTTTCCACAATATTTTTTATTGAACCTTTTTTTTTTTTTTTTTTTTTTTTACAAACATGACACAAACAATCAAACACTAACACTAAAGGAATTTAAAAATTAAAAAAAAAACAACTACAAAAAAAAATGTACTAAAAACACCAACAACCACTAACAAAGGCAAGTCATCAACAATGCTCCTCTGTTTAGTCTAGGTAATCCATTACATAAGTATACATATTATACATTCACCAATTTGGAATTTGCAAGGTCCACACACATCATTCACCTTCTTCTTCAGAAGTTATGTTTAATTTCTTTACATAATCAATGAAAGGTCTCCATATATTCTCAAACACATTTTCCTTTGATTTCAGTATGTGTTATTCTTTCTAGTGGAAGGTTTGTTAACATCTGTCTTAACCACTGAGTCACATCTGGTCTATGAGTCTTTTTCCACAGTAGTGCAATACATTTTTTGGCATTAAGCAAACTGAGGTCTATGAATGCTCTTTCACTCTTATTAAAGTTATGCTTTTCTGGATACAGACCCAACAAAAACAGTTTAGGGTTCAATGTGAATTGTTTTGAAATTATTTTTTCAATTGTTACCCTCACCTCTTCCCAAAACATTCTAATTTTTCTACATTCCCATAAACAGTGAAATAGGGTTCCTTTACTTTCCATACATTTTGTGCATGTATCTGGTATGTTTTTGTTATATCTATTTAACTCCCTGGTGTAACATACATCCGCATTAACCATTTAAAATGTATCAATTTAAGACGTACATTTATTGATTTGGTTTGAGCTTCTGTACAAGCCAATTCCCAAAATCTCTGGTCATTGATTTGGTTTAAAATTTTTATCATATCCTACCCAATTCAGAATTTTTATGTCTTCCTTAATCTTGTATCTTTTTAAAATTTTAAACCTTGTGTCTAATGTAAGCTCACTGATTGAATCCATTTCATGTTTGAGTTTCTTATACAAGTCTTTATCTCCAATCACAGTTTGAATCGGAATATTTGATATTACTTTTTCTATATCTTTCCATTTTGCTAAAAAATTTGGATTGCACCAACAGTACAAGGGTCTTAATTGAGCAGCATAAAAATATTCCTTTAATTTTGGTAATGCCATTCCACCTAGGTTTTTGGAAAGCTGGAGAGTTTGATATCTAACTCTGGGTCGTTTACCTCCCCAAATGAACCTGGATATTGTTTTGTCCCACTTTATAAATTGCTCTGGAGAGATCTCTACTGGTAACGATTGGAACAGATAGAGAAATATGGGTAGTATATTCATTTTAACTATTTCGATTTTTGAATTAAAGTCCAGTGGTAGGGTTGCCCATCTTTCTATATATCTTGATATACCTTTTCATAATTTATATTGAATAGTTCAGAGAGGTCTTTTGTTAATGTTACTCCCAAGTATTTAATTTGCCTCATACGCCAGCTAAGTTTATAAGATTTCTGAATTGTTATTGAGGGTGTATAATTAATTGTAAGTATCTGAGTTTTAGAAATATTTATTTTATATCCTGATAAATGGCCATATGTTTCAAGGAGCTTCATCGCTATGGGAAGTGTTGTGTTTGGTTGTTCGAGGAAGATCATTACATCATCAGCAAAAAGTCCAATTTTATGTTCTATTCCTTTGATTGTGACCCCTTTAAGTTTCTCATTTTTTCTTGGGCCAATGGTTCAAAGTAAATGGCAAAGACAGCCGGTGATAGGCAGCATCCTTGTCTTGTGGACCTTTGCAGATGTATTTTACTAGTTAAGCTTCCATTTAGTTTTATTCTGGCTGTAGGCTCTTTGTAAAGTGTTTTAATCACCTGTATTGATTTTTCATTAAATCCTAACCGCTCTAGCACCAAATATAAATATCTCCAATTCACACAATCAAATGCCTTTTCAGCATCTATGCTCATCAAGACTGTACTTTGTTTTTTCTTTTGTGTCTGTTCTATAATACAGTGGGGTAAAAAAGTATTTAGTCAGCCACCAATTGTGCAAGTTCTCCCACTTAAAAGATGAGAATGGTCTCCAATTTTCATTATAGGTATACCTCAACTATGAGAGACAAAATAAGAAAAAAAAAATCCATAAAATCACATTGAAGGATTTTTAATGAATTAATTGGTAAATTCATCGGTAAAATAAGTATTTGGTCAATAACAAAAGTTCATCTCAATACTTTGTTATATACCCTTTGTTGGCAATGACAGAGGTCAAACATTTTCTGTAAGTCTTCACAAGGTTTTCACACACTGTTGCTGGTATTTTGGCCCATTTCTCCATGCAGATCTCCTCTAGAGCAGTGATGTTTTGGGGCTGTCGCTGGGCAACACGGACTTTCAACTCCCTCCAAAGATTTTCTATGCGGTTGAGATCTGGAGACTGGCTAGGCCACTCCAGGACCTTGAAATGCTTCTTACGAAGCCACTCCTTCATTGCCCGGGCGGTGTGTTTGGGATCATTGTCATGCTGAAAGACCCAGCCACGTTTCATCTTCAATGCCCTTGCTGGTGGAAGGAGGTTTTCACTCAAAATCTCACGATACATGGCCCCATTCATTCTTTCTTTTACACGGATCAGTCGTCCTGGTCCCTTTGCAGAAAAACAGCCCCAAAGTATGATGTTTCCACCCCCATGCTTCACAGTAGGTATGGTGTTCTTTCTCCTCCAAACACGACAAGTTGAGTTTTTACCAAAAAGTTCTATTTTGGTTTCATCTGACCATATGACATTCTCCCAATCCTTTTCTGGATCATCCAAATGCTCTCTAGCAAACTTCAGACGGGCCTGGACATGTACTGGCTTAAGCAGGGGGACACGTCTGGCACTGCAGGATTTGAGTCCCTGGCGGCGTAGTGTGTTTCTGATGTAGCCTTTGTTACTTAGGTCCCAGCTCTCTGCAGGTCATTCACTAGGTCCCCCCGTGTGGTTATGGGATTTTTGCTCACTGTTCTCGTGATAACTTTGACCCCACGGGGTGAGATCTTGCGTGGAGCCCCAGATCGAGGGAGATCATCAGTGGTCTTGTATGTCTTCCATTTTCTAATAATTGCTCCCACAGTTGATTTCTTCACACCAAGCTGCTTACCTATTGCAGATTGAGTCTTCCCAGCCTGGTGCAGGTGTACAATTTTGTTTCTGGTGTCCTTTGACAGCTCTTTGGTCTTGGCCATAGTGGAGTCTGGAGTCTGACTGTTTGAGGTTGTGGACAGGTGTCTTTTATACTGATGAGTTCAAACAGGTGCCATTAATACAGGTAACGAGTGGAGGACAGAGGAGCCTCTTAAAGAAGAAGTTACAGGTCTGTGAGAGCCAGAAATCTTGCTTGTTTGTAGGTGACCAAATACTTATTTTATTGAGGAATTTACCAATTAATTCATTAAAAATCTTTCAATGTGATTTTCTGGATTTTTTTTTTTCTCATTTTGTCTCTCATAGTTGAGGTATACCTATGATGAAAATTGGAGACCTCTCATCTTTTAAATGGGAGAACTTGCACAATTGGTGGCTGACTAAATACTTTTTTGCCCCACTGTATGTAAGGTTCTCCTAATATTGTCCTGGGCTTTACGTCCCTTTATGAATCCTGTTTGATCTTCATCTATTAGTTCTGCCAGAAATGTGTTTAATCTTTTGTCTATTATTTTTGTATACAGCTTATAATCTATGTTTACCTCCGCCAAGGAGGTTATGTTTTCATTGGCGGTGGTTTGTCTGTCTGTCTGTTAGCAAGATAACTCAAAGTTATGGACGGATTTTCATGAAATTTTCACAGATTGTCAGAAATGGGGTATCCTACAGATGACTAGATTTTGGTGGTGATCCGGATCACCGTCCAGAAGAAAACCGCCATTATGGAAAATGCCATTTTCGTGAATAACTACTGAACCACTAATCCTATCACTGTGAATCCAATTGCTAGTCATATGTTTTCATGGTCAAGGAATCTGAAAACGTACACACAAACACTGTATGGGGGGAACTGTGGCGAAAACCGCCATTACAGAAAATGCAATTTTCGTGAATAACTACTGAACCACTAATCCTATCACTGTGAATCCAATTGCTAGTCATATGTTTTCATGGTCAAGGAATCTGAAAACGTACACACAAACACTGTATGGGGGGAACTGTGGCACTTGGCGGAGGTCTGCGCTCTCCGAGTGCTTTTCTAGTTAACACTGAGATTGGTCTATAGTTGTGGCACTCATTCTTATCTTTATCCACTTTGGGAATGACTGTTATTGCTTCTGACCATGTTGGTGGGATTTTATTTTTTGAGAGTGTCCAATTAAAGGATGTCTGGAGCAGTGGAATTAGTTCTTCTTTAAACAGTTTGTACCATTCTGCTGGATATCCGTCACTCCCTGGAGATTTATTATTTTTTAATGAATTTATTGCTTCTTCTACCTCTTTCTGTAATTTTGACTATTAATCTATCATTTTGTGAGGTACCAATTGCCGGTAAATCCAAATCATTTAAAAAGGATCTCATTTCATCCTCCTCTGCAGCAGGTGGCTGCGTATGTAATTTTTTTATAGTACTGGTAGAATATTCTCTGTCTTCTGGATCATCAATTATCTCCTTAGTTAGTGTATTGTATTTATTGCCTGTTGTTTTCTTATACGTTTTGCTAATAATTTTGTAGATCTCGAGCCCGTTTCATAATAATTCTGTCTTAAGAAGTTTTATATCATATTTATTGTATATTGGTAAAGTGATTTACTAATTTATTCCTTTTCTCTATATTTTCATTGTTTTCTTCCTGTGGAGACTGTGTTGCCAGGCTGAAATATAAATCCAAAAAAAAAAATTGTTTCTAATTTGCATTTAGTTATTTGGATGTTTTTCATTCATTGTCACTTTTCTGTCAATACAAACATGTAAGTATTTCCCAAGTGCTGTTAAACAGTGCAGATAATTTTTGACACAGCTTTTCCAAACATCCTAGTTGTCTTAAGGAAGCAAAAATGATTTTACTTTGTACACAAAACAAAATTATTTCACAAAAAACAAAAACTGCCAGATTCAAACTTATGAGCCCCCTGATGCCAATAGTCAATTGCATATCCTTTTTGGTGGATATGCCTGCAGTTGTTTGTTGTAGCTTTCAACAAGTCTCACACACATCTCCTGATCAATTCCAGCCCATTCTTCTTTTTTGAATCTCTCAAGCTTCTCCAGATTTGATGGTCTTCTGGTGTGGACCTTGGTCTTTAGTTCACCCCACAGATTTTCAATGGAATTCAAGTGAGGCTTTGTGTAGGCCAGTCAGTAACATTCACTTTGGTCTTCTGGAGGTAGTTCTTCACCAGGAGCGATGTACGTTTTGGGTTGTTGTCATGTTGGAAGACAAAGCGACAATCCAGACCCAGTTTTGTTGCTGACTGCTTGAGGTTTTCCTTCAAAATCTTCACATATCTTCTTTCTTCATAATTCCTTCCACCTTGACATGATTCCCAGTTCAAGATGCACAGGTTGTCTGGTTTGAAGGTGTCTCTTCTGCAGAAGTGGAGTTTTTCTTGTTCTGCAACCTCACAGTCCATTCCTACAGGGTTCTGGGGATTGTCTTCTTTAGAGGGCCTATATCATGCTATTTTAAGCCTTTCAGAGTAAACTATATGCATGTATGTGATAGTATATTACCTTTGGTACATTGGAGAATGAATTTCTTATGAAATATGAGTTATTTTCGCGAGCTACTTTTCCAACCTGGAAGTAAGATGCTTCAATCTCTGAGGCTCCGCCTCTCCTTCTTGTGGCTGCCGCCCATTTCATGACGATAATAAACTAAAAACCATTTCTGAGGAGTAGGCTCTTCTTAGGAAGGCTGAACAAACTCCTAAATCTCTCACAGCCAAAGACACATTTACGCCACTTAGAAGACATTGTCTTACGTAAAAAAGCAAACAGTTGTTGTCACTGAGCAGATTAGGTGCGAGAGGAACTACTTCTTCACAGCGTCAATGCTAAAGTGAAAGAGTTTTGTCGATCACCGCTCCGTTATCTGCGTGGAAAAAGTGGGTGTGTGCGTTAGCCTGGGGGTGGTGCTGGCAGCACAGACACTTCCTGGAGTGGGCGGCTCACCCATGTTCATACGTATGAACGTGGGGACCCAATCATTATCAGGGACAGGGCGGAGCAGCAGCTCAGAGAGCAGGGTTGAGGAGGAATACTCAGAGATGCGTGAATGGAGCAAAATACCACTTTGGGGGTGTTTTTGGTGAGGAATTAACATTATAACATGCTTAAAAGCTCAAAAAAGTCAATTTTGCATGATATAGGCCCTTTAAGACTGAGGGCATGGTGTGGGGGTTTCACCACCCAGAGAAGGCAGTGGGAAGGAGAGAACAATTGACCGAAGGAGGAGGTGTCACCGGGGGGGGGGGGGGGGGGCGGGAATAAGACAGGACTGTTGGGTCTATGCACCCCCCAGGGAGAGTAAGAGCTGCCGATGCTGCTGAAGAGAAGAGTGTTGGAGTGGTGCCGGCGTTGTGTTATGTTAATGTGCCACACATTTCTTTGTTCAAATGACAATGTGTTATGGTCGGAAGTTCCGGGTCTCGATGCAAGGAATGAAAAATATAAAAGAGGAATGCACAGAGACCTGGGATTCTCTTTTGCTGCAAGTTATGTTGGAGGAAGAATAAAGTTTCTGTGTCCTTCAACTCGTTGCCTCGCCTGCCTCCTTTCTCCACATTGGTGACCCTAAGACGTGCCATGGAAAGCGAGCCGAGCACTGCCCCGGAGACTGCCTGGAGGGAGAGCACCAGCGCCGCATGCGTGATATCAGTCGAGCACCCAGACTTCTGGCTTCACAACCCGACCGCGTGGTTCTTGCACACAGAAGCCCAGTTCGCACTCCACGGGATAACAATGGACAATACCAGGTATTACTACGTGGTCGCTGCGCTGGATGCGCGTGCCACGCAACAGGTGACGAGCCTGCTCCAGGAGTCACCGACCCAAGGAAAATATGAAGCGCTCAAGAGGATGCTTCTCCAGCGCTATACCCTTTTTACCAGTGAGAGAGCAGAGAGACTCCTAACACATTCGGAGTTAGGGGACAGATCAGCAGTGGAGCTGATGGAGAGCATGTTGGCGCTGAGGGGGAAGGATGACGAATCCTTCCCGTTCGCCCACTTGTTCTTCAGGAACCTACTGGCTACAGTGAGGATGATCCTGGCCAACTCGCCACAGCTGGTTGCCAAGGACTACCGCGCCCTGCCGCAGAAAGCAGACCGCATCATTTTGGTGACAAGAACTCTCAGCATGCAGACAATGGCACCGGCATCCATGAGAGACTTCAGCAAGGTCAAGGAGTCGTTCGTGGTAGCCGGGACGGCCACCAGAGATCAAAGGAAAAGGGTGATCCGTTTTTATCATCACCATTTCAACTCAAACGCCCAATGCTGCCTGTTGCCATGCCAATTCAAGAAGCCGGGAAGACGGCAAGATCGGAATTCAGTGGCAGCTGCAACAGATGGCGACAGAAACAGACTGCTTTATGTCACAGACACACGTTCGGGGAGACGGTTTTTGGTGGATTCCAGCTCCCAGAAGAGCCTCATCCTGCCGGACAACGCAGACAGGGTGGCAGGAGGCAGCGGTCCCGAGCTCACGGCCACCAATGGATCCACCATCAGGACATTTGATGAGCGGACGCTGACGATATGCCGACATTCCAATATTCAGAATGCCGATAGTCGACATTCTGGTAGCCAGCGCGTCCGAGGAGGAGCACATCGCCCATCTCATCACAGTTTTCCAGAGGTTGGAAGCGCACGGCCTGATAGTCAACCTGGCGAAGTGCCAGTTCGGTGTGCCAATGATTGATTTTTTTGGGCCACCGCATTTCACTGGAGGGCACGATCCCGTTAACGGATGAGGTGCGCGCGGTGTTGGATTTTCCATGTCCGCAGACCGCGAGAGCACTACAGAAGTTTTTGGGAATGGTTAATTTTTATAACCGTTTCCTTCCCTGAGCAGCCCACCTGATGCACTGTATGCTGAGCTTAAAAAAAAAAAAAGAAGCCTGCGGAAACCATCGACTGGACCGAGTGAGACCAAGCTTTTGCAAATGCCAAAATAGCGCTGGCGGATGCCGCGATGCTAGCCCACCAGGATCCGTCTGCACGGATAGTGCTCACTACGGCTGCGTCTGATGTTGCCATAGGGGCAGTGGTAGAGCAGTGCGTCTCAGTTTTGTGGCAGCCGCTAGCATTTTTTAGCCGAACCTTGTATGACAACGCAAATACAGCGCGTTCAACAGAGAATTGCTGGCTCTCCACCTGGCGACGTGCCATTTTCAGTTTTGGCTGGAGGTGCGTGAGTTCACAGCATTTGTGGACATAAGCCGCTGACATACGCAATGGCCAAGGTCTCGGAACCGTGGTCAGCCCGGCAGCAACAGCATCTGGCCGCAATTTCGGAGTTTACTACCGACATTCAACACGTTGCCTGTAAGCTTAACATCGTAACCAATTGCCTGTCGTGTGCGTTAATCGCCCCCGTCTATATGGGAATTGATTTCCCTGCCATGGCCGCGGAACAAGCCGGGGACGCAGACATTTGCATGCTCCAGTCTGCGCCTACTGGGTTAAGGCTGGAGAACAGGGTGGTGCAAGAAGGGTGCCCTCCCTTTCTCTGCAACATCTCCACCGGCCGCCCGCGCCCGGTGCTTCCAAGCTCTTGGCGCCATCGCGTTTTTGAGTTGGTCCACTCCCTTTCGCATCCGGGAGTGCGCACTTCGGTGAAGCTAGTGGGAGCGAAATTCATCTGCCCATGCTTGAGCAAAGACGTGAAAGAGTGCGCTGCAGCTTGCGTCACACGCCAGTGGGCCAAAGTGCACAAGCACACCAGAGCCCCCCTTGAGTCGTTCCAAATCCCAGCTCGGAGGTTCGACCACGTCCACGTGGATTTGGTGGGACCCCTCCTACCATCACAAGGTTTTACACACCTCTTAACAATCGTGGACCGCACCACGTGCTGGCCTGAAGTGGTCCCGCTGGCTTCTACCACATCCGCAGAAGTGCCTTTTTCTTTTTTGTCGGCTTGGGTTGCACGTTTCGGATCTCCGTCGGACGTCACGTCTGACAGGGGTCCACAATTCATTTCAGAACACTGGTCTACTATGGCCCAGAGCCTGGGGGTCAAAATTCACCACACTACCACGTACAACCCCCAGGCTAATGGGTTATGCGAGCATTTTCATAGGTCGCTTAAAGCAGCACTCAGAGCTTCACTCATGGACACAAATATGGTCGACCACCTGCCTTGGGTTCTTTTAGGGTTGCGCTCCGCACCTAAGGAGGATTTGACAGCCTCCCCGGCAGAACTCATTTTTTTCTCAGCCGCTGCGGATCCCCGGAGAGTTTTTAACCAGAAAACCCCGCGCCCGACGCTGATCCGCCCACACAATTTTTACACAGTATGGAGGCTGTGAGCGTATCGGGCCTGGCCCACCATTGTTTTCCCCACACATTCGTCCCAAAAAGCTCGCAGAACGCCAGTTTTGTTTTTGTCAAGCACGATGCTCACCGGACCCCGCTACGCCCACCGTACGACGGACCGTTCAGGGTGTTGGAACCTGAGGTGAAGCATTTTGTGTTAGACTTGGGGGGGGGGGGCATAGGGAGACTGTCTGCATCAACAGGCTGAAGCCTGCTTTTGTTTTGGCAGACAAGCAGGTGGTGTTGGCCCAAGCTCCCCGGCATGGATGCCCACAATTGGTGGCTCTGGAAGGTGGTGATCCCTCGGCAGGCACCTGCGCTCACGAAGCTAATATGTTTTCCCTCCTCCGGTACGCCTCACCAGCAGGGCGGTTCAACTGGATCGTGACCCCCCCACTACAGCCGGTCTGGGCATCAGCTCAAGCCCAAAGGACGGGGGGGTTAGTGCCCCTTCTGGGTGTTTGGGGGGGGGGGGCTATGTGGGGGCATGGTGTGGGGGCTTCTCCACCCACAGAAGGCAAGGGGAAGGAGAGAACAATGGACCAAAGAAGGAGGTGTCACCAGAGGGTATCAGACAGGACTGTTGGGTCTATGCGCCCCCCGGGGGGGAGTAAGAGCTGCTGGTGCCGCTGAAGAGAAGAAAAATGTTGGAGCGGTGCCAGCATTATGTTATGTTAATGTGCCACACATTTCTTTTGTTCAAACAACAATGTGTTATAGTCGGAAGTTCCGGGTCTCGATGCATGGAATGAATGATAAAGAGGAATGCACTGAGACCCGGGATTCTCTTTTGCTGTAAGTTATGTTGGAGGAAGAATAAAGTTTGTGTCATCCAGCTCGTTGCCTCGCCTGCCTTCTTTCTCCACAAGACTACAATTCCCAACTTGGCTAAGTCATTCACTAGTGTCTTGGCAGTTGTTCTGGGGTCTTTAGACACACATCTCTCACTAGTTTTCTTTCAAGAGTCTTTCGCTTCCTACCTCTGCCAGGCTTGTTCTGTATCTCTCTTGAATTTCTTGATGGTACTTCTCACTCCAGTTCTTGACACTTGGAAACGCTGTGATAACTTTGTATATCCATCTCCTACTTTGTGAGCATCAACATTTTTTTTTTCCCCCCCAAGACTAAATTGATCTCTGTTTTGGCATGATGCGGTCTCAAGTGACAGCTCAAACCCTTAAGTTTTTATACTGTGCGTAAAGTGGAAGATAACCTTCAGTTTTAACTTGATTTTACAAGCTTTGAGCATCACAAAGTTAAAGCCTATTATTGCACACCAGTAGCTTGTGCTATGGCTCAATAAAAAGTTGTTTTTCAGGGGACTCATAATTTTGACCCTGGTTGTTTTTGCAAAATAATTCTGTTTCTGTGTGCCAAGTAAAATAATTTATTCTTTCTAAATAAAACTAGGATGTTTGGGAAAACTGTATTAAAATTATTTGCACTGTTTAGCAGCACTTGGGAAATACTTTCTAAAAAAAAATTGAAAATTTCATCAGGGGGTTTATAATTCTGTCCTCAACTGTATGCATTTGTCCCATTATCTAGTTTGCAACAGTTAAAAATCCTTTAAAATATTTCTCATGCCACACTACCTTTTCCTGCAATTTGCATTTTCATGCAAATACATTCACAGATTTTTGAGTAATCCTGCAATCAGATTTAAAAAAAAAAATACAGTCACTTCCTTGGCAGGAGTAACTAAGTAGCAGATTTATTTTATACAAACCTATATCAAAGACATGGAGTTTGGAGTCTGAAACAGGTGCAGCCCCAGCTTCTCCACCAGAGAAGATGTACAGCCTGTCGCCTATGCAGGCTGAGTTGGTGTGGTATGTTCTGGGACTGGGGAGCTTCCCGTTAGCCACAACATGTTTCCAGTGAATCTCACTGTCTGAACACAGATGTGTGGTTTTTACTTTCCCCAAATATTAAGAAAATTACTAGGTGATTACAAGCTGGGCTATACCTGTTAGCTGTATATTCTGGATACAGTTGCGATTGCCAGTCTGCTGTGCTCCACCAAAGACCCATAAGCTCTGTGGGTTGCTCTCTGGTAAAAAGCTGCAGTGTTCATACCGTGCTTCCAAACCTTCCCACTCTGAAAGTTCCCATTCATGGTTATCTGCTCAAAAACAAATCAGCATGCAAAGAAATATATGTCATCAATTTGCAATGAATACGAGGACGGGGTCTGAAAAGTTCATAGGCTGAAAAGTTCATAGCGGTCAAAGTTGACCAAATGTGGTTTATTTTACAACTGCAGGGATCCGGGCACTGCAACATTGATGGAAGAAGCGTGTGGACCGAAGGGGAGACACTGTTGAAAAATAAACCACATTTGATCAAATTTGAACACTAGGAACTTTTCAGCCCCCCCCCCCCCACACACACACACGAACATGTCCTAAACACATAAGTTGTTTGTCCAGTTTAACCTGTCTCCCCCATCACAGAATCACTGTCTGCTCCCTCTAAAGTAAGTAAAAATATAATGCAAAAGCATCCCAAAGTGATTAAACAAAAAGTTGATAAACCCATATTAAACATATACGGTAGCCTGGCCTCTGTTCCTCCTCATAATTTAAAAATGAAATGCAGTAGATGTCTCTCAGATGATGCCATTACCAAATTTAAACAGGCTGTTTCCTCAATGCCATGTGTCAACACAACAGAGATAAATTATGGTGAGTTTACTTCTTCTGTATTTGATAGCATGGTCGATAGTGTGACAGCTTCACTGCATCAGACTCTAGACATGGTGGCCCCTTGAAAGAAGAAAAAGGCTAATCAAGAGATTTCTGACTCCTTGGTTCAACACAGAAACTCAGAGTTTAAAACAGAAGATTCGTCAATTAGAAAGAAAATGGTGCTCCACTAAATTAGATGAACTTTATTTAGCTTGGAGAACTCAACTTCTAATTTACAAAAAAATCTTTGAAAGCCAGAACAAATTTTGCATTAATAGAAGAGAACAAGAATAATCCCAGGTTTCTTTTCAGCACTATAGCCAGGCTGACAAAGAGTCAGGACTCTGTCAAATTTAACATTCCCTTAGAGCTTACTAGTAGGACTTGATGAACTTCTTCAATAATAAAATGTCATCGATCAGAGATAAAATCAGTCAGATCCTTCCCATCATTAATTGAAATACAGTAGCAGCTACAACTCCTTCAAATGATATCTGTTTGGACAAGTTGACTCCAACTGACCTTTTAGAGTTAGATAAAATAAGTTCCTCATCCAAGCCTTCAACTTGTCTACTAGACCCTAGTCCTACCAGGTTTTTAAAGAAGTCTTCCTATTTACTGATAGCTCTATTCTTCAAATAATCAATTCTTAATTAACATTAGGCCATGTACCACAAGCTTTTAAAACTGCTGTAATTAAACCCTTACTTAAAAAGCCAACACTGGATCCAGAAGTTTTGGCTAACTACAGACCAATTTGTAATCTGCCTTTTATTTCAAAAATCTTAGAAAGAGTTGTTGCTGCGCAATTATTTGGACACTTGCTGGGAAATGGTTTATTTGAAGAGTTTCAATCAGGGTTTAGAATTCATCATAGTACTGAAACAGCTTTAGTAAAGGTCAGGATTGATCTCCTTATAGCATCTGATAATGGACTTGTTTCTGTGCTTGTCCTTTTAGATCTCAGTGCAGCTTTTGAAATTATCAATCATAATATTCCCATCAAAAAAATTTAAATATTAGACAAAGATAACACAAGTAAACACAAAATGCAGTTTTTAAATGAAGGCATTTATTATTAAGGGGGCAAAAAAAATCCAAACCTACATGGCCTTGTGTGAAGAAGTGATTGCCCCCTAAACCTAATTACTGGCTGGGCAACCCTTAGTAGCAATAACTGCAATCAAGCGTTTGCGATAGCTAGCAATGAGTCTTTTACAGTGCTGTGAAGGAATTTTGGCCCACTCATCTTTGCAGAAATGTAATTCAGCCACAGTGGAGGGTTTTCAAGCATGAACCGCCTTTTTAAGGTTATGCCACAGCATCTCAATCGGATTCAGGTCAGGACTTTGATTAGGCCACTCCAAAGTCTTTATTTTGTTTTTCTTAAGCCATTCAGAGGTGGACTTGCTGGTGTGTTTTGGATCATTGTCCTGCTGCAGAACCCAAGTGTGCGTCAGCTTGAGGTCATGAACAGATGGCCAGACATTCTCCTTTAGGATTTTTTGGTTAACAGCAGAATTCATGATTCCATTTACCACAGCAACTCTTCCAGGTCCTGAAGCAGTAAAACAGCCCCAGACCATCACCACCACCATATTTTACTGCTGGTATGATGTTCCTTTTCTGAAATGCTGTGTTACTTTTACACAGGATGTAATGGGACACACACCTTCCAAAAAGTTCAACTTTTGTCTCGTCAACCCACAGAGTATTTTCCCAAGTCTTGGGGATCATCAAGATGTTTCTGGCAAAACTGAGACGAGCCTTCATGTTCTTTTTGTTCAGCAGTGGTTTTTGTCTTGGAACTCTGCCATGCAGGCCATTTTTGCCATTTCTTTCTTATGGTGGAGTCATGAACACTGACCTTAACTGAGGGAAGTGAGACCTGAAGTTCTTTGGATGTTGTTGTGGGGTCTTTTGTGACCTCTTGGATGAGTCGTCACTGCGCTCTTGGGGTAATTTTGGTCAGCCAGCATCTCCTGGGAAGGTTCACCACTGTTCCATGTTTTCACCATTTGTGGATAATGGCTCTCACTATGGTTCGCTGGAGTCCCAAAGTTTTGGGACTCCATGAGTCCCAAAGCTTTAGAAATGGCTTTATAACCTTTTCCAGATTGATAGATCTCAATTACTTTGTTTCTCTGGGCCCCTCCCCAATCTGACCAGTGATGACATGTTTAGCCGCTCGTCATCCTTGAACCGCTGGCTGTCTGTGTGGTGTCCTGCAAATGACGTGGGCTACATTGACAATTGGAGCTCATTTTGGGGAAAACCTGGTCTTATGAGACGAGACAGCATTCATCCCACTTTGGATGGTGCTTCTCATTTATCTAACAATCTGGCATCTTTTTTATCCAAATTTCCAAAACCTTGACTACTCAGAGTTGGGACCAGGAAGCAGAGTCGCAGTCTTACACGCCTCTCTGCAGCTCCTCTTCATCCGCCACCCCTCAACTTAGCCCCTGTCTTCCCCATCAGTGAATCATTGTCTGCTCCCTCTAAAGTAAATAAAAATATAATACATAAGCATCCCAAAGTGATTAAGCAAAATATTGGTAAAACTCAAATTAAACATAAAGCCTCTACATTGAATGATTTGGCCTCTGTTCCTCCTCATAATTTAAAAATTAAATGGCGGCGGCAGCGGCCTCCATCGGTCTATGATGACCATGGAAGAGAATCCTAAACGTCTACTCTGCTGGAACAGCACCGCCTGTGGCTGAACAGGCCGATGCGCGAATGGCAGTCCCTGTCACACAGGTCGCACTTGTGGGTGGTCTCCGTGCTGCTGGGTCTGTGGCGGTTCTTCCTGCGGGTCCTTTTTTCATCTGCTGCAGCAGTCAGTCTCTCTTCACCCGCCTTGAGCTGTCTGGTCAGGGTGCCTCTCCATTTGGAGCGGTCCGTTGCAAGGTCCTCCCAGCGCTCTGTGTTGATCTCCAGGGCCTTCATGTCTCTCTTGCAGACGTCTCTAAAGCACAGCTGTGGGCGGCCAACATCTCTCCTGCCAGTCGCCAGTTCTCCGTAGAGGACGTCTTTGGGGATTCTGCCATCCTCCATACGGTGAACGTGGCCTAGCCAGCGGAGCCTGCGCTGCCTGAGTAGAGTGAACATGGAGGGAAGGCTGGCGCGGGACATAACTTCTGTGTTGGGCACTTTGTCCTGCCAGGATATGTCCAGGATGCGGCGAATGCAGCGCAAGTGGAAGGAGTTCAGTCTCTTTTCCTGCCGGGCGTATGTTGTCCACGTCTCACTCACATAGAGCAGTGTGCTGATGACGCAGGCGTTGTACACTGCCATCTTCGTGGTTTATTAAATATTAGGTCTCTAACTCCCAAGTCTCTGTTAGTCCATGATCTGTTAATTGATCATCAGATTGATTTAATATCCCTTACAGAGACTTGGTTAGGACAAGAGGATTATGTTGGTTTAAATGAATCAACTCCCTCTGGTTATTCAAACTGTCAAAATCCCAGAAGTTCTGGTCGTGGAGGAGGAGTAGCAACAATTTACCATTCCAAATTACTAGTTAATGTAAAGCAAAAAACATGTTATAATTCCTTTGAGGGCCTGGTCCTCAGTATTGGGCACTTTAGCAATTTTAGGTTAAACCCAATTTTATTTGCCATAGTTTATCGTCCCCCATCATCCTACTCAGAATTTTTATCCGAATTTGCTGATTTCTTAGCTGATTTAGTGCTGAAATCTGATAGAATAATTATAGTAGGGGACTTTAATATACATATGGATGTAGATAGTGACTGCCTTAATGTGGCATTTAATTCAATATTAGACTCGATTGGGTTTTCTCAGAAAGTAGGAAATTCTACTCATTACCTCCACCATACATTGGACCTTGTTCTGACATATGGCATAGAAACAGAAAATCTTGTAGTGTCTCCTCATAACCCTGTACTGTCAGACCATTGTCTGTTAACCTTTGATTTTACTATTTCTGACTATTTGGCTCCTAAAGAAAAATATTATTACAGTAGATGCCTCTCAGATGATGCTGTTACCAAATTTATGCAGACCGTTTCCTCTACGCCATGTGTCAACACAACGGAAATAAGCTATAGACAGCTTGCTCCTTCTGTAATTGATAACATGGTGGATAGTGTTACAGCTTCTCTGCATCAGACTCTAGACTTGGTGGCCCCCTTAAAAAAGAAAAAGTCTAATCAGAGATTTCTAACTCCTTGGTTCAACACAGAAACTCGTAGCTTAAAACAGAAGACTCGTCAATTAGAAAGAAAATGGCGCTCCACTAATTTAGATGAAATCTATTTAGCTTGGAGAAATCATCTTTTAATTTATAAAAAATCTCTTAGAAAAGCTAGAACAAGTTATTATTCTGCATTAATAGAAGAGAACAAGAATAACCCCAGGTTTCTTTTCAGCACTGTAGCCAGGTTGACAAAGAGTCAGGACTCTGTCAATCCTAGCATTCCCTTAGAGCTTACTAGTCAGGATTTTATGAACTTTTTCAATAATAAAATTTCATCCATCAGAGATAAAATCAATCAGATTCTTCCCACAGTTAACTTAAATACTGTAACTACTACTTACTCCAATCAACCTTTGTGAGTTAGACAAAATAGTTTCCTCATCCAAACCTTCAACTTGTCTTTTAGACCCTATTCCTACCAGGTTATTTAAAGAAGTCTTCCCACTTATTGGTCGCTTTATTCTTCATATAATCAATTCTTCATTAACTTTAGGCCATGTACCGCAGGCTTTTAAAACGGCTGTAATTAAACCCTTACTCAAAAAGCCAACGCTAGATCCAGGAGCTTTAGCTAACTATAGACCAATCTCTAATCTCCCTTTTATTTCAAAAATCTTAGAAAGAGTTGTTGCTACGCAATTATTTGACCACCTGCAGGGAAATGGTTTACTTGAAAAGTTTCAATCTGGGTTTAGAAGCCATCATAGTACTGAAACAGCCTTAGCGAAGGTCACCAACGACCTCCTCATCGCATCTGATAATGGGCTGGTTTCTGTACTTGTCCTTTTAGACCTTAGTGCAGCTTTTGATACTATCGATCATAATAGTCTACTTGATAGATTAGAACACTATGTTGGACTTAATGGAACTTCGTTGCAGTGGTTTAGATCTTATTTATCTGATAGGTTCCAGTTTGTTCATGTAAATAATGAGTTTTCTTTCAACTCAAAGCTTAGTCATGGAGTTCCACAGGGATCTGTGCTAGGCCCTACTCTTTTTAGTTTATATATGCTTCCGTTAGGCAACATTATTAGAAAGCACTGTATACATTTTCATTGTTATGCAGATGACACACAATTATACCTGTCAATGAAGCCAGATGATAGTAATCAATTAGCCAAGTTAGAAGCCTGTCTTAAGGAAATCAAAGCTTGGATGACTTGTAATTTCCTGCTATTAAATTCAGATAAGACCGAAGTCATTGTTGTTGGTCCAAAAAACCTTAGAAATACCTTTCCAAATCAAACTTTCAGTTTGGATGCGGTTACTCTTTCTATTAATAGCTCTGTGAGGAACCTTGGAATTATTTTTGATCAAGATCTGTCCTTCAATTCACATATTAAATTTGTTTCTAAGACTGCCTTCTATCATTTGCGTAATATTGCCAAGATTAGCAGCATCTTGTCTCAGAGTGATGCTGAGAAACTGATCCACGCTTTTGTTAGCTCGAGATTAGATTACTGTAATTCTTTATTATCAGGCTGTCCTAAAACATCTTTAAAAAGTCTTCAGCTGATCCAAAATGCTGCAGCAAGAGTTTTAACAGGTACTAGAAAGAGAGATCATATCTCTCCGGTTCTGGCCTCCCTTCATTGGCTTCCCATAGAGTTTAGAATTAAGTTTAAAATCCTTCTTCTTACTTACAAAGCTCTAAACAATCAGGCTCCTTTTTATTTAAAAGATCTGATACTAGGCGTATCAGTGGGACAAGTGGGACAGTGGGTCAAGACTCCAAGATACTTAAACTCCTCCACTTGGGGCAGGAGCCTGTCCCCAACCCGGAGAGGACAATCCACCTTTTTCCAGCTGAGGACCATGGACTCAGACTTGGAGGTGCTGATTCTCATCCCAGCCGCTTCACACTCAGCGGCAAACCGTCCCAGCAAGAGCTGTAGGTCATTGCTGGATGAAGCCAACAGGACAACATCATCTGCAAACAACAGAGATGAGATCCTGTGGTCACCAAGCATGACACCCTCCATTCCCTGGCTGCGCCTAGAAATCCTGTCCATAAAAATTATGAACAGGATCAGTGACAAAGGGCAGCCCTGGCGGAGTCCAACTCTCACTGGGAATGACTCCGACCGAGTGTTGGCAATACGAACCAAACTCTCACAACGGTCATACAGAGACCGAATAGCTCGTAACAACAAGCCCGATACCCCATACTCCCAAAGCACCCCCCACAAAAATCCACGAGGGACGCGGTCAAATGCCTTCTCCAAGTCCACAAAACACATGTAAACTGGTTGGGCAAACTCCCATGAACCCTCAAGAATTCTCGAGAGGGTAAAGAGCTGGTCCGATGTCCCACGGCCAGGACGAAAACCACATTGCTCCTCCTGAATCCGAGGTTCGACCAACGGCCGGACTCTCCTCTCCAGTACCTTGGCATAGACCTTCCCAGGGAGGCTGAGGAGTGTGATCCCTCTAAAGTTGGAGCACACCCTCCGGTCCCCTTTTTTGAAGAGAGGAACCACCACCCCGGTTTGCCATGCCAAAGGCACTGCCCCTGACCTCCACGCAATGTTGCAGAGGCGTGTCAACCATGACAACCCAACAACATCCAGGGCCTTGAGGTACTCAGGGCGAATCTCGTCCACCCCCGGGGCCCGGCCACCAAGGAGATTTTTAACCACCTTGGCGACCTCAGCCCCTGTGATAGGCGAGTCATCCCCCTCGTCCCCAAACCTTGCTTCCTCTGTGGAAGGCGTATCAGTGGGATTCCTACTCTCACCTATGGTCACGAGCTTTGGGTAATGACCGAAAGAACGAGATCGCGGATACAAGCGGCTGAAATGAGCTTTCTCCGTAGGATTGCTGGACTCACCCTCAGAGATAGGGTGAGGAGCTCAGTCATCCGGGAGAGGCTCAGAGTAGAACCGCTGCTCCTACACATTGAAAGGAGTCAGTTGAGGTGGTATGGGCATCTGATTAGGATGCCTCCTGGACGCCTCCCACTTGAGGTGTTTCAGGCACGTCCCACTGGGAGGAGACCCCGGGGCAGACCCAGGACTCGGTGGAGAGACTATGTCTCCCAGCTGGTCTGGGAACGCCTTGGTATCCCCTCTGAAGAGCTGGAGCAGGTGGCTGGGGAGAGGGAAGTCTGGGCTTCTCTGCTTGAACTGCTGCCTCCGCGACCCAGACCTCCGGAAAAGCGGTAGAAGATGGATGGATGGATCTGATACTACCGTATTATCCTAACAGAGCACTATGCTCCCAAAATGCAGGATTACTTGTAATACCTAGAATCTCCAAAAGTACAATGGGAGGCAGAGCCTTCAGTTATCAAGCTCCTCTCCTGTGGAACCAGCTGCCAATCTGGATTCGGGAGTCAGACTCGATCTCTGTTTTTAAGAATAGGGCTAAAACCTACCTTTTTGATATAGCTTACAATTAGGGAGGGATCATGCGTTTCTGAACCCTCCCTTAGTTATGCTGCTAATAGGTTTAGTCAGCCGGTGGACCTCCAATGATGCACTGGGCCTCACTCCTTTCTTCACAATGAAATTTTTTTTTTTTTGCTGGTCATTAACATCTGTTTGTTCTCTCCCATAGATTGAGTCCCCATCGTGCTGTTTGCCCTCTACATGTCTGTTCTTTTCATCTTCTCTGTCCCCTCACCCCCCCAGCCAGTCGCAGCAGATGACTGCCCCTCCCTGAGCCTGGTTCTGCTGGAGGTTTCTTCCTGTTAAAAGGGAGTTTTTCCTCTCCACCGTCGCCAAGTGCTTGCTCACAGGGGATCGCCTGATTGCTGGGGTCCTTCTGCAACTGTGGGGGTTCCCCCTACAGTTGATAGTGCTATGAGATGACTGTTGTTGTGAAATGGCGCTATATAAATAAAGTTGAATTGAAATTCTTATTTGTTCCTGAATTTCTCTGGATCGCAGCATGATGTCTAGCTTTTGAGGATTGTTTGGTCTACTTTACTTTGTCAGGCAGGTCCTATTTAAGTGATTTCTTGATTGAGAACAGGTGTGGCAGTAATCAGGCCTGGTTGTGGCTAGAGAAATTAAACTCAGCTTTCCAAAGATTCGATAAACCACAGCTAATTTATGTTTTAACGGGGGGGGGGGGGGGTGTCACTTTTTCACACAGGGCCATGTAGGTTTGGATTTTTTTTTACCCTTAATAATAAACACCTTCATTTAAAAACTGCACTTTGTGTTTACTTGAATTATCTTTGTCTAATATTTAAATTTGTTTGATGATCTGAAACATTTAAGTGTGACAAACGTACAAAAAAAATGAGAAATCAGGAAGGGAGCAAACACTTTTTCACACCACTGTAAATATAGCTGAATTAAATTGAATTCTATGGTGCTTTGAATTTAATCTATTAACTGTGGCTCATTCCCAGTTTTCAAGCATGTGTTGTTACTTTCTTAAATTTTTCTTCCTGTAACTTAAATATAAATTCCATATGCAATTTGCTAAATGTCAAAACTAGTATTTTTTTCTTATTGTAAATCTTTAGTGAAAGTAGCTTATAAAATCTCAACGTAATGCCAACATTTTTACCAAGATTTATAATATGAGAATCAGAGAAACTGCCACTGGGATCAGCTCCCCCAACAATAAGAATCCTCCCTTTTCCTCCTTCTCCAGATGGGACAAATATGCAGGTGTGACCAACACTAACACCTGGTACACTTCCCCTGGGCATCAAACAGTACCTGTTAAAATAAAAACATTTTCAGTTAAGAAAAAAAAAGCTGCTGCTATTGTCCTATTAATTTATAAGTACAATTAACTTACCACAGTCCCTCCTTGGGTTTATCCAGGGGGTCTAGTACAGGGAGAAGCTCCATGGCTGTCAGAGATAAGAGATTTTAAAATGGTCTCATCACTGCCTTATATGTATGTGTTATGTTTCTGATATTGTTCAACTTTTGGTGGTGACTGGGTTAGATTTGGACCAGCTAGTTACAAAGTTTGACAATTATTTTGACTGAAAATATTTTATGGACCAAAATATTTTATGGAATATTTTATATTCTATGGACCTTTTCGCAAATACCGCCATCTCTGACACATGCAAAGCAGTATGGAATTGTTTGGGGGCATCGGAAATTGGCTTGTGCTTGCTTATAGTGGATATTTCATTTTTAGATATCATTTGTGAATATTTAGACATTTCTAGCAGACAAGAAGACTGATTGTTGCAGAGAAATAAGAGAAGAAAAAAATAATACTGTGTGGCAGCCTCAAAAGTCACATTTATTTCTAAAGAACCATGTTTTGGAGGAGACCGGTGCTGCACAACACCGTTAGTTTTAATGCCGGCACACACTACTTTATTACTTTTATTAATCCTCAGATGGTGATCAGCTGGTCAAACCGTCATTAAAGGCAGGAAACTGATAGTGGGAATGAAATCCATGATGCACAACACTGGGGTGAACTCAGGCTGATGGATGATGATGACTGAGACAGCAAACGCGACGCTGGTGCTCTCCTTCCAGGTAGTCTCCAGGGTGGTGCTCGGCTCGCTCTCTATGGCATGTCTTGGGGTCACCAATGTGGAGAAAGGAAGCAAGCGAGGCAATGAGCTGGACAACACACAAATTTTATTCTTTCTCCAACATTCAGTACAGTAGACAGTAGACTCCTAGGTCTCTGTGCATCCTCTTTTTATAATCTTCAATTCCATGCATTGAGACCCAGGAATCTCGACCATAATCATTGTGTGGAACAAAGACATGTATGGCACATTAACATAACGCCAGTACTGCATTCTCACACCCTTTCCTCCTCCAGTGGTTCTGGCGCTTCCTCCTCTCCCGGGGACCGAATAGTCCTTTCTGTCCTGTCTAAGACTCCCCCGGTGACACTTCCTCCTTCAGCACATTGTTCCCTCTTTCCCCCAGCTGCCATCTCTGGGTGGAGAATCCCCCACCCGTACCACCACAATGCAACAGTTATAGCTACTAAAATCTGCCTCTTTAATCTTTAGAGTAAATCGTTAAAACACTCATCTAAATCTAACACAAGGCAAACTGATCACTGCTCAATATAACCCCAATATAAGGATGCACTGCTCAATATAACCTGATATGATCTGCTTTCTGGTGTCATCCAGTATCTTGTTGCGTTGGGCTGGAGTCACTTTTGGAGTCAACCCAAGTGTGGCAGCAGCATAACATCCTGACTAATTCATCCTTGCCTTGGTTAGACAAAGTAATATCTTGATCTAAGAGATATTTCTTCAATTCTGGCACTTTTTCCCCCTCAAAATCCATGATTGTAGCTGCTGCTAACAAAGAACGTCAAGCCAACATCTGCCATCCTTGCGTTCAGTTGACAAAACAGTTCGCCAAACATAGTTTGCAAGGCAAACTGACCTAAATGAACGGGCACTTCTCGGCGAACGTTTTTTTCTGTTTGGCTCGCGCATTCTGTAGTTGTGTAGCTCTATGGTCCTCTGTCAGCCAGTAGAGGACCCTAGTAACTACGGCGTAGACTGTAGCCTACTTCAGCTTCATATTACTTAAGAATTCTCCGTTATCCACCTTATTCCTGGAGGTGCCGCTGTAGGAACGATTATGGACGGAACTTCTGGTTTCAGCTGACCCAGTGTAAAATCACTCAGTTCGAGTGGAGTCGCATGGGCATTTAAAATAGCGTTTTTAAAAGTTTTTCAAATTCATTTTAATGTATAGTCAACATATGTGTTTTTCACTCAAGTGGCAGCTAATTTCAGCACTTGTAGTTTTTGTATTTTTGAATGTTTAGTTGTGTGAGGCTCCTCAGAGATAAGCACAGCTCAATCTGTGGCTTCAACAGCAATGAGTAAATCACACACTGAAAACTAAAGGATTGTTTGTGAGATCGGTGAGACACACATGACAGACACCAAGAATAGAGCCAGGTGTGGCTTATATTATTCATATATCCATACCTACATATGTATAGACATAAGTGGAATGTTTAGAGATTGCATATGTAGAATGACCTCACGTCTCAGAGCAGGACAAGAGGTCTCGACCACCGGCGAAGATCAAGGAGCAGACGGAGTCGCAGCGGTGGAGACCTGATCGAACCTCCTGACCACCCAGGGTCAGGTGGAGGAGAGAGAGGACAATGGAGAGGGATTACGCTAATGCAGGATGTCAGCTTTGATATGCAATGTCTTTTGTTGAGTGTGGGTATAAGTATGAAGGTCTGACTGCGCTCGACCTCTTCATTCTGCTTCTGCATCGAGATGAGACATGTAAGGGACTGGAAGCTGATAATAAAACTTGATTTATAAAATCACATCGCTTCTTCATTTCAAGCTCCCTACATTGGTGACCAGACGTGAGGATGGACCAAAGACGTTCTCCCGCTACAAGCTCATCAGAGGCGACCCAAGCAACCGCCGTCGCCAACGCAGACAGGGGAACGGATGGAAGACGTTCCCCCACAGCAGAATCGTCAGAGAGGGCTCAACCGAGCACCGTCCCCAGCCCCGCCGCGAGAACGGAAGAAAGGCGTTCTCGCCCGGCAGACACATCAGAAACGGCCCAGACAAGCGCCGTCACCATCAAACTCCCAGAGTTCTGGCAAAATGACCCGAGCTTGTGGTTCCAGCAAGCTGAGGCTCAGTTTGCACTGGCAGGAATAACGGCGGATGAAACAAAATTCTACCACATCGTCGCCAGACTCGATGCCGCCACATCAAGATGCGCGCGGAGCGTGATACAACAACCGCCCGCCCACGACAAGTACAAAGAACTGAAGGCGACCCTCATCGAGAGCTTCGTCCCCTCAGCCGAGGAAAGAGCAGGGAGGATTCTGGCGATTTACGGCCACAGAGGACACAGACCGATGGCCCTCATGGAGGACATGCTGCAGCTGAGGGAGGCAGACAATGAAAACTTCCTCTTCCAACATATCTTCCTCAGCACTCTGCCGTCGCACATGAGAGGGACCCTGGCCAACATGCGGTGCAGCACCCAGCGGGACTTCCGCGCGCTGGCCCGAGAAGCGCAGCGGCTCAACTCCTGCGGCAAACAGATGGCCACAGCAGCATCTGCAGATCTCGGCGCGGAAGCCCAGAGCAGCGGAGATCCGCAGACAACAGAGCAGAGCCCGCCCACCATGGCAGCGACGCGACCAAGGCGCAGCAAGCGGAACGACCTCTGCTATTATCATCAACGTTTCACCGAGAGGGCGTACAAATGCGTGCCCCCCTGCAATTTCAAGAGCTCGGGAAACGACAAAGCCGGGAAATGTTAGCAGCTATGGCTCTCGGCGAGACAAACAAGCTGCTCTACGTGACTGACGGATGCTCCGGGAGACAGTTCCTCATCGACAATGGAGCTCAGGTGAGCTTCATCACCCCGTCCAACGCAGACCGAGCAATGGGACCCCGTGGAAACAGAGCGATGGCAGCTAACGGCTCGATCATCAACACCTTCGGTGAAAGAAACCTACCCCTGTCCATTCACAGCCGCAACTATAGGTGGACATTTATCATAGCGGCGGTGAGTTTTAACTTGTTGGGCGCAGATTTCTTGTGTGCACATGGGTTGTTAGTTGATCTTGCAAATAGATGCTTGGTTAATGCACTATCATTTTCTTCTATCCCCTGCTCAGCTCGAGTCTCTCCACCACCCGTGCAGGCCAGCATCACCACAGCAGGAGGTAAGTTTGACCAACTCCTCACCCAATTTCCAGCACTCACAGTTCCCAAATTTTCAGCGACAGTAGCGAAACACGGGGTTGAACACTTCATCCCCACAACGGGCCCACCTGTTTTTGCCAAAGCTCGGCGCTTAGACGCGACCAAGCTCGCCATAGCACGCGACGAGTTTGCCAGCCTAGAAAAATTGGGCATTATTCGGCGCTCGAAAAGCCCGTGGGCATCACCACTACATATGGTCCCGAAAACCGACAGTTCTTGGAGACCTTGCGGTGATTACCGCAGATTAAACAATGCGACAGCGCATGACCGCTACCCAATCCCTCACATCCAAGATTTTTCACTACATCTGGCGGGTGCGCGCATTTTCTCTAAAATAGACCTGGTCCGCGGCTACCACCAAGTTCCAGTTCGACCGGAGGACGTTCCCAAAACGGCTGTAATAACCCCTTTTGGTCTTTTTGAATTTTTGCGAATGCCGTTTGGCCTCAAAGGCGCTGCTCAAACTTTTCAGCGTATGATGGACGCGGTATTACGCGACCTCCCCTTCGTGTTCATCTACCTCGACGATATTCTGGTAGCCAGCTCGTCAGAGGAAGAACACGAACAACACCTCACTACAGTTTTTCAGAGATTGAATAGCACGGGTTAATAATCAACCCAGCCAAATGCCGATTCGGCGTGTCACAAATTGATTTTTTGGGACACAGAGTTTCACCAGAGGGGGCAGTTCCATTGCCGGACAAAGTGCGCGCGGTAGCAAATTTCCCACAACCACAAATGGTCAGATCACTACAAGAATTTTTAGGAATGGTGAATTTTTACAACAGTTTCCTCCCCCGCGCAGCTCAACTCATGCAGCCCCTATATGCCGCGCTCAGAAAACAAAAGCCCTCCAACGCGGTCGAATGGACCCCGGAGCGGGAACGCGCCTTCGCGGAAGTAAAAAGTGCACTAGCAAATGCCACATTGTTGGTTCACCCCGATCCCTTGGCCCGCATAGCGTTAACCACAGACGCTTCAGACCTGGCCATAGGGGAAGTCGTAGAACAGCATGTTGGCGGAACCTGGCAACCGTTAGCATTTTTTAGTAAATCTTTAAACCAAACCGAGCGCAAATATAGCACTTTTGACAGGGAGCTGCTAGCGCTTCATTTATCCATCCGCCACTTCCAGTTCTGGCTGGAAGGGCGGCGTTTCACGGCTTTTGTAGACCACAAACCACTCACTTTTGCGATGGCTAAAATTTCAGAACCATGGTCAGGCAGGCAACAAAGACAACTAGCTGCAATTTCAGAGTTCACCACAGATATTCGACATGTGGCAGGCAAGCTTAATGTGGTAGCAAACTGCCTCTCCCGCGCTGTGACATCGTCAGAGCACGAGGAAGCAGATTATACTACCGCAGCCGCAGAACTCATGGCCAACGCGGACGCGTACGCGGCCCCAATCCACGTAGGGATAGATTACGCGGCCATGGCAGCGGAACAAAGCAGTGACGCGGACGTGCGCGCGCTCCAGTCTGGACCAACAGGGTTAAGACTGGAGGAAAGGGGTTTGCGTGACTGCGTTCCCCCCCTAATCTGCGATGTGTCAACCGGCCGGCCTCGCCCGGTGGTTCCAGCCACGTGGCGCCACCGCATTTTTGACTCGGTTCACTCCCTCGGTTAAAATAGTCGCGGAGAAGTTTGTTTGGCCGGGCCTGCGTAAAAATGTAAAGGAATGGGCAAGGACTTGCATGTCTTGCCAACGCGCCAAAATACACAAACACACAAAAGCTCCTATAGAACCTTTCCGAATTCCAGCCAGGAGGTTTGACGCGCTGGCCGGAGGCGGTCCCGCTGGCGTCAACCACAGCCGCGGAAGTCGCTCGCGTTTTTTTAACAAACTGGGTGGCGCGTTTCGGCGTCCCATCGGACATCACATCCGATAGGGGGCCTCAATTTGTCTCAGAGCTGTGGTCAGCCATGGCCAGCAGCTTAGGGGCGACAATTCATCGCACCACCGCGTATCACCCTCAGGCTAATGGGTTATGCGAGCGTTTTCATAGGTCTTTAAAGGCCGCCCTCAGGGCCTCACTAACGGATACAGATTGGGTGAATAAACTTCCCTGGGTTTTATTAGGGTTGCGTTCTGCGCCTAAGGAGGATCTAGATGCCTCCCCGGCAGAATTAGTTTTTGCACAACCTCTCAGGCTCCCAGGTGAGTTCTTACCAGAACATCCAGAGCCCGGGCACCTACCAGCCCTGAGGCTCCTAAGCAGCACGGGACCGGACACGCTCCCCGGACCGGTACATCACTCTTTTCCGCGGGTTTTTGTCCCCCAAGCTTTGAAAAACGCCGAGTTCGTTTTTGTTAGGCACGAAGCTTTAAAACCAACCCTCCGCCCTCCATACAACGGACCATACAGAGTGCTGGAACCTGGTGATAAGCATTTTGTGCTTGATTTAGGGGACAGAAAAGAAACAGTCAGCAGTGACAGACTTAAACCTGCTTTCTTGTTGAGCGACGAGCCTGCACGGGTGGCGAGAGCGCCTCGGCGGGGTAGACCCCCCCCAAGAGAAAAGACTCAGCCCCCCTGCAGGGAACAAATAACCACTCTCCTCCCCAAGCTGCAGATCCCTTACAGGACGGTCCCGCCAGGACGCCAAAGCGGGCCTACAGCAGATTCGGGAGAAGATTAAAACCCAGACGACACATAGACTGATGTAAAATTGACAAAGAGTTGTTAACTATGTCGTTGGATTGTGCCGTTGCAGTTTTAAGGCTGACTTGCGACATTAATTATACTGTTGTTGTTACCACTGAATTTTTAACAGGATCATGCTGCATAACTTGAAGGTTAACATGACTGCTGAAGATATTTTTCCTTTTTCCTGTCGAGATGTATAACAGTATAATATGTCATGGATGTTATCTTAAGCTGTAAACTTAATTTGATTGTCCTTTTCTTAGACGTTTGGGGGGGGGGGGCTGTGACTTATATTATTCATATATCCATACCTACATATGTATAGACATAAGTGGAATGTTTAGAGATTGCATATGTAGAATGACCTCACGTCTCAGAGCAGGACAAGAGGTCTCAACCACCGGCGAAGATCAAGGAGCAGACTGAGTCGCAGCGGTGGAGACCTGATCGAACCTCCTGACCACCCAGGGTCAGGTGGAGGAGAGAGAGGACAATGGAGAGGGATTACGCTAATGCAGGATGTCAGCTTTGATATGCAATGTCTTTTGTTGAGTGTGGGTATAAGTATGAAGGTCTGACTGCGCTCGACCTCTTCATTCTGCTTCTGCATCGAGATGAGACATGTTAGGGACTGGAAGCTGATAATAAAACTTGATTTATAAAATCACATCGCTTCTTCATTTCAAGCTCCCTACACCAGGTATGTTTTCACTTGTATGAATGTCACAGATCTGACGTTTTACCCCAAATTCAAAACTCCCAAGCACGGTGTTGAATGTGCACCGTGCCATTACGAGCTCTACAGGCACGAGAAGTCATTAATCATGACACTTTCTTTGTTTGCTAGCAGTAAATTCCCAGGAAACCCCAGAGTGTCTGGTATCATTTTAAAGCTTGGAAATTGTACTTTCTAAAAACACCCGTTTTTGCGGAAGACATAACTGCCGACCGATTGAATGCGAGTTTTCAGCCTAGCTAAAATATCGTTTACATCGTTAGCATCTTAGCAGCAGCGCTAACTAACAGAGCTACTGTGTACGAGACCACTTTTTAAGATCATCTTTCCATCCCTCGATAGTCATGGGAAGTAGTATGATTATGTTACTGTTTTGAGGTGCAAAAGGCTGTGTTCCTGCATTTCTGATGCCGAAGTCATTGTTTATTAACAAGTAAAAGTGTCCCATTTCAGTGATAGCCATATGTTGTAAACTAGCACCGGAAGTTGCTACCATAATTCACGCAAGGCATCATGGGGCCTAGGACCAAGGTGGATTACCCCCCCCCCCCCAAAAAAAATATATTTTTTGCGTGATACTGTTTTACTTACAAAATGACATAACCTCTACTCTTAAATTGATGGAATTGCTCCGAAAATAA
The DNA here is from genome assembly GCA_020510985.1 of Pholidichthys leucotaenia. Lineage (NCBI taxonomy): Eukaryota > Metazoa > Chordata > Actinopteri > Cichliformes > Pholidichthyidae > Pholidichthys > Pholidichthys leucotaenia. The sequence goes on along the minus strand of CM035847.1, from coordinate 217,108,178 downwards.
AAGAAAACAAAATATCACAAACTATCTTACCTAGCTGCCATCTTTGCTCGCTACACGAGCCACCTACAAACACGCTCGGCCAAAGAGAAAACGGTTCGCAGCGACCGTGTCGTTCAGTTACGGAAACTAACAAACAGTTCTGTCCATCCATCTTCTTCCGCTTAATCCTTTTCGGGTCGCAGGAGCCTATCCCAGCATCTTTGGGCGAGAGGCAGGGTACAACCCGGACAGGTCGCCAGTCCATCGCAAAGCCAACACTGAGAGACAGACAACTCTTCACTCTCACAGTCATACCAAAGGACAATTTAGAATCCCCAGTTTGATGCCAATTAACCCAACTTGCATGTTTTTGGCATGTGGGAGGAAACCGGAGAAATCCCAGAGTAAACCCACGCAGACACGGGGAGAACATGCAAACTCCACACAGATCACTGTTGGTCGGAGGCTGGGATCGAACTCAGGATCCCCCGGCCAAGGGTGAGTTGCTGTGCTGCCGCAGTGCTAATCACTCCGCCACTGCGCTGCCCAAACAGTTCCCAACAGTTGCAAACTGTTTTGTCAACTGAATGCGCCCCTTGTTTGCCCCCAAACGATCCCAGAGTGCTTTGCAGCACGCAGCACGAGCCGCTGCCATCATGCGAAAAGGTCCATGGTGTTTGAGACAGCTTTTTATCCCCCTCAAAATCTTCAGTAAACACACTTCTATCAAAAATAAGAAAAAGTGGAACAGAAATACAAGTTACAAAAGGAAAAGCTTGCAAAAACAGCATATTAAATAAGATTTTTTTTATACACTGAAAAACACTGATTAACTGCTGATAACTGATAGCCTGTATGAATGTTGGAGACTCATAACAATGATCAATCAGTATTTCTTCAGAGCAATTCAAATTTTAAGTCTATTTAACAATTTTGACTTTACGAATACGAAATTTCCCAAGGTTTACAATAGTACAAATTGTGTGCCAAATAACAGTAAGCAATGAAATTATTTTCTTAGCCGTTTTCTTAGTTATTTATTTGATGTCTTTTCCCAAATGACAAGAGGCAAAGCAGAACGAATCATCTGCACAAATCGAAGCAGCACAAAAGCTGTATTTCTTTTCTATAACCTTACGGGAGATTTGCTTTAAAAACGTTAAAATATCGCATAATTTTGCTAAAATATTTGAAGGCGTGCCACTAATTCAGTCACACATGTACGAGCTGTCGCTTTACTTACCTGTTCCTCCTTGTTAAAAGTGTAAGAACTATTTAACCGAAGTCGATGTTGTTTAGGCTCTTTATACGTCAATAAATTAGAAACCAAAATCTTAGCACGTGTTTGCTGTCAACTAAATCGTAAAGCTAACAAGCTAGGCTAACACACTTAACTTTCAAGACGTAAACGGACGCAAACTGTTGGTACATAACGTAGCTGACGTAGTTGTCATAGTTGCCAGCCGTAGCGTGCGTAGTCAGTTTACGCAGTTCACCTTACTTCAGCTACTCCAGTAGCCCTTGTGGACCCCTCCGTCATTTTTGTACATTTTTTTTTTTTCATTTGGTGATCATTTTTGGCTGCGTTACAGCTCATGACATGAATTTCTGCAAGGTCTGTTGTTTGACATATTTTTTATTCTAATGTCAGTTACTCTTACAAGTCTGTTATACACTGCAATTTTTGCACTCTGGGGATCTTCAAGCCAAAAATGTACACGCAAAAAAAAAACCCTGCTATAAAATCATCAGACATCAATATTATCTCCTGCTTTTTTTCTGCATAAATCTCTTAAACCACTTCAGCTCTGCTCAAAACTATCAAAAGTTTAATCATTTTTAGAATTTTAACCCTTTAAATATCAGTTTGAATACATGATGTTACTGTTATTTGTGAAAAAACACACAAGATAGTTTTTATAAAATGAATAGTGGGGGGAGAGGTGTTGCTGGTGATTAGTCTTGGATATGTCAAAAAAGTAACAACATTGATTTCATTGCACTATTACTTTTGATGTGGTGCCAAGAGAAGAAGTGTGATACTGTATGAGAAACTCAGGAGTGGTAGATATGTGAGGTTGGTGCAGGACATGTATGAGGACAGCGAGACAGTGGTGAGGTGTGCTGTAGGAGTGACAGACGGGTTCAAGGTGGGGGTGGGGTTACATCAGGGATCAGATCTAAGCCCCTTCTTGTTTGCCATGGTGATGGGACAGGCTGACAGATGAGGTCAGGCAGGAGTCTCCATGGACCATGATGTTTGCAGATGACATTGTGATCTGTAGTGAGTAGGGACCAGGTGGAAGAGAACCTGGAGAGGTGGAGGTATGTTCTGGAGAGAAGAGGAATGAAAGTCAATAGAAGCAAGACAGAATACATGAGTGTGAATGAGAGGGAGGCAGATGTAACGGTGAAGGTGGAAGAAGTAGAAGTAGTGAAACAATCCAAAGCAATTGAAAATGTACAAGCGAGTTGAGAAAGTGCAGGCAGGGTGGAGATGAGTGTCAGGGGTGATTTGTGACAGAAGGATAACAGAAAGACTGAAAGGGAAGATTTACAAGACGGTAGTGAGACCTGCTATGGTGTATGGTTTGGAGATGGTGCTGACGAAAAGACAGGAGATGGAGCTGGAGGTGGCAGAGTTGAAGATGCTAAGATTTTCATTGCGAGTGACCAGATTAGAAATGAGTATATCAGAGACAGCTCAGGTTGAGCGGTTTGGAGACAAAGAGAGGCAAGGCTGATATGGTTTAGATGTGTAGAGGAGGGATAGTGCATATATTGGACAAAGGATGCTGAAGATGGAGCTGCCAGGCAGAGGAAGTGAAGGACATGGAGAGGGTTGGCGTTACAGAGGAAGATGCAAGGGATAGGGTGAGATGGAGGCAAATGATCTGCTGTGGCGACCCATAAAGGGAGCAGCCGAAAGAAGTATTTTTGATGTGGTGTTCAGATTTAGTTTTGCTGATAGTTGATAGTTTTGAGCAGAGCTTAAGTGGTTTAAGAGATTTATGCAGAAAAAAATATTGATCTGATGATTTTATAGCAGTTTTTTTTTGTGTGTGTGTGTACATTTTTGGCTCGAGGGTCCCCAAAAAGTTGTAAAAATGGGGGGTCCCTGAGGGCTAGGAATATTCACACCACTACTGGATGGATTTGGATGAAATTTTCACCAGAGGTGGTCCTTGGGCTAGAGAAAGCAATTACATTTTGATGATGATCCCTAATGCATACCTCTGCCAAGGATTTTATCTTATCAGTGTTAAAAATACTCCAAAACTAAGACTTTGATGCAATTTTCATCTGAAGTGGCTCTAGGCCTACACACAAACCCATTACATTTTGGAGGTGATCCATGAGGGATGGAAGGAGCCTTGATGGAGGTATACATTCTCAGTGCTTTTCTAGTTCATCTTCTTCCGCTTAATCCTTTTTGGGTCGCGGGGGGGCTGGAGCCTATCCCAGCATCTTTGAGCGAGAGGCAGGGTACACCCTGGACAGATCGCCAGTCCATCGCAGGGCCAACACAGAGAAACAGACAACCATTCACTCTCACAGTCATACCTAAGGACAATTTAGAATCCCCAGTTTGATGCCAATTAACCTAAACTAATTAACCTGCTTTTCTAGTTTTTCAAATAAAATGGGACCTCCTGGAAACATGTCATTTTTCTTTGACTACTTGGAGTAATAATGCATGGACACAACTAGGCAACCTGCCAGCTAACAAGCCTTATAGTATGTTTCTTAGGTTTAGACACCCGGGGGACCAAGCTGCACCGGGCTTTACTCCTTTCTTCACTCTGTAGTATTTTTGCTGGTCATTAACATCTGTTCTCTCCCATAGACTGAGTCCCCATTGTGCTGTTTGCTCTTTTCTTCTCCATCCCCTCAGCCAGTTGCAGCAGATGACTGCCCCTCCCTGAGCCTGGTTCTGCTGGAGGTTTCTTCCTGCTAAAAGGGAGTTTTTCCTCTCCACCATCACCAAGCGCTTGCTCACAGGAGCTCGCCTGATTGCTGGGGGTCTTTCTGCAATTGTGGGGTTTTCCCCTACAGTTTGATAGTGCTATGAGATGGTTGTGAAATGGCATTATATAAAGTTGAACTGAACTGCATGCATTTATTTGATAATTGCTATTGTTTATTTACAACTGTCAAGTACGGAACATGCCAAGTGCTGACTGCAGCTCATGACAAAGGCACATTGACATAGAAATGACAGCAGTTAGGACCTGTAGACGTCCCGTATGCAATATACAGTATATGGAACACATGTTCTGTACCAGTTGTTCTGTTTTAGTAGGCACCCACCAGAATTGGGGCTGTATGTAAGCCCCTTTCATGTTGGCAAAGAAGTCAGGGAAAACTGCCCAAGAACTGGGTTTTATCTGCACAGGGAACACTTGCACACAGGATTCAGTCCCAAATTACTCTCTATATAAAGAGACCATTGTCGACTTCACCTCCTATTCGTAATGATGTGAACATACAGTATGGCTAGTGGGAATCTAACCAACTGAACTGGGATTGAAACAGCGTTTATGGGTTCAGTATGCATGTGCCAAGTTTGGATTGCTTAACAGAATATAAGAGTACATGGGGTGGGGGTGGGGGGGGGGACTGGCTCTCACTGGCTTGTGTTCCAGCACATCACAACACCACTAATGTGAAGACAACAGTGTGCTTAAAGAAATAAACAGAAATACAATCTGGTCTGCAGGAGATTGGCCTAAGTCAGCTTGCAGTGGGAAAGAAGTTGTAGGACAGTTGTTGGTGGGCTAAAAAGCTCAGGGACACTTGCAAATTTTGGTGCGAAAGCAGCTATACCAGATCTAAAGAAAATAAGAGTACAAAACTCAGATTTATGAGAAATAAGTCACTTATTCCTAAGTTTAAATGAACTAGCATCACAGACAAAATGCAATTCAAAACCATTTTGTGCTAGAAAACCATTATACAATACGCATTTGTTTGTTGTAATTAATAAGATTTATTTTACAATATGAGGGAGTATCTTTATGCACCACTTGTGGATCAGTGAAAAAGTTCAAACTGGAGTGGAAGAGTTTAATATGCAAGCTTCACGTCAATTCATATGACGACTTTCAGCCTTGGCAGATGAGAGGGGAGCGGTTACGATCCACACATGAGGCACTCATCTCTGTTCTCCAGAGAACACACCATGGCCACCGTGTTCTGTTCTTTGATCTCCTTCTCCAAAGCCTCGGCTGGCTGCGCCTCCTTCAGCTTCTCCTTGTTGAGGGTGAACTGAATGGGGTTTGCAGCAGGTTTGGTCCTCAGGTAGTACATTCCTGTCTTCAGACCCTGAGAAACAAAGAGGAGAGTTTACATATTTACCACCAGAAAGTTTTCATTCTCCCATCACTTAGGTCTGACCATCACTGACCTGTTTCCAGCCGTAGAAATGCATGCTGGTCAGTTTGCCATAGTTTGGCTCTGCAATGTGGATGTTCAGGGACTGGCTCTGGTCAATGAAGGCACCACGGTCGGCGGCCATCTTGATAATAGTCTTCTGGGAGATTTCCCACACAGTTTTATACAGCTGCTTCAGATCATTTGGTATCTCATCGATATCCTGTCAAAATACAAAGTTTGCAGTTTGAAATTCAGTTAAAATAAACTACCGTCCCAGGTGTTAAAAATTCTAATACATTTCAAATACTTAAGCAATATTACAAAAGAGAGAGTATGGCATCAATGAATATAGTAAATGTGGGTGAGATATGTCTAGTGCCCTCTGCGCATCATTCACACTTGCAGTTACTATATTCATTGATACCATATGACCTCGTGTAATACTGCTTTTATACAAGTTAGGCAAGTACAATTAAATGACAGCGATACTGGACAAAATATTGTTTAACCAGTTATTTTGCACAGCCGAGGGTGACAAAAAAAAAAAAAGTCCCTTCTAAATGTAGCCAGTAATTCTTGCTAAGCACCTAAATACATACCATAACCTGATAAGTCAGTACTGCAGAAGAGCCAAGATCAATGCTTGTTGCTAGTTAGCATGCTAGTGATTTGACTTTGGCACACTTCACTTACTTTCTTTTAGTATTTTCATATGAAACAAAGAGTCCATCACCACAAAGGTAGTGTGGTTTGTTAATCAAAACAATGAATCCAACTCTAGAACTGCCCATTTATTTATTTTTTAAACAGACGTGAAATAGCTTAGCGATGTTTAAACAAGGGCAGACTTTGTAAACTGAGTAAAGTGCCCCCCCCCCCCAAAAAAAGGGGTGGGACTTCCAGGTCAGGTAAGAAATCTTTTCAAACAATGACAGTACTGCAATTCTCAGAGTTGACAGTAAATTACTGTTAGTAATTAACAGTTACATGAACACCTTTGAAGCGGAGTGATACATATTCAGTGAAATGGGAGTGCAATTATTGTGGGATATACCAACTCCTGGAATCCCTATTGTCCAATCAAATTGCTTGGTCGGAACTAACCATTGTGTTTCCTCTCACTTAAACACCTTGGCATGGTGGCAACATAATTTTCCCGGGGGGGGGGGGGGGGGGGGGGGGGAGAGGAATGACACCATTGTAACTGGAACGTTAATTTTATGCCATTTATTTCTATTTAAAAATTTTGCACAATAACTTTGCCTATGGAACTTGCATAAATTAGTTAATACTGTAGTGGCTGAAGTCAGTCCTCAGCAATTCAGTCATGCTTGCCTTTCCCTGCATGTAAAGCCTAACCACACCTGTTTGCTAAGCAACTCTTCATTATTGTTCCCATTAACAGTGGGTTAAAACCACGATAAAGGCCTCCACTGTTTACATTCCTCTTCTGCTTTTTTCCTCCAACGTTTAAAGTACTTTAATAAGCTCAGGCTTTTCGGGCAGTGACGCTAGAGACACTGCCTTCCCACTGGAATGGTCACGCAGGCAGGGTGCTTCCCAACTCCGAACGTGCAAATGACTGTCACGCACATTGTTCGTGTGCACGCTTGCAGAGCGTCATTCATTTATTTTTCTTAAATTTATGTTTCCTTAGCATGGCAGCATAGTTTCAGGGGTGGCGGCCCACCATGTGGAAATGTTACCAGTGGAAACCCTGCAATGCAAGTCACCATTATAGTTACTCTTTAAAAAAAAAAAAAAAAGATTTCTTGTTTGGAAGAGACTGAACATAGTTTTTTACTGTTATGTACCACAATGTTATATAAATGGAATTGATAACTGCATACCCCAAACTAAGCTGTCATTTTTGTATCAAATATCAATTATAATCCAAATTGAAAAAACAATTTAAGAACTTTACTAGTTCACATGCATGTAACACATTTTAAGACTGTAACAGAAGAGAAAATTGCAATTTCTTCAAAATAGAAAGTTTTTAAATCAAAACTAGAAATCATAACATCCTTTCTGGGTTTAGATTTGCTCAACTAAAACTGGATCAGGTAAATTTGTAAAAGTAATTTCTGTGATTTGCAGCCTTTGTTTACCTGAATGGATCCATTGTGGCCAATGAGTTGGTTCTTCATCTCCTCATTCCACAGGCCTCTCTCTGTCAGGTCTTTGAGCAGGTGAGGGTTAACAATCTGGAACTCTCCTGAGAGCACCCTACGGGTGTAGATGTTGCTGGTGTAGGCTTCAATAGACTCATTGTTGCCCAGGATTTGGGCGGTGGAGGCTGTGGGCATTGGAGCCATCAGCAGGCTATTCCTTACACCATGTTTGGCAATCTTCTCCTTCAGGGCCTTCCAGTCCCACAGGTCTGTCGGCATCTTCTCCCACATGTCGTACTGTAGGATGCCTTTACTGACGGGGGAACCTTGATACGTTTCGTAGGGACCAACCTTGGCAGCCAACTCACAGCTTGCCTCCAGAGCAGCATAGTAGATGGTCTCAAAGATCTGAATGTTCAGCAGCTGAGCTTCGGGGCTTTCAAATGGGTACCGCATCAGAATAAAGGCGTCCGCAAGACCCTGGACTCCGATCCCTATTGGTCTGTGACGCATGTTGGACCTCTTGGCTTCTTCCACTGGGTAGTAGTTGATGTCGATAATTTTGTTCAGGTTTTTAACAATTACCTTGGTCACAGATGCCAACTTTTCAAAGTTGTAAGTCCGTTCGGGGGTGACATACATGTTGAGCGCAATGGAAGCCAGATTACAGACGGCGACCTCGTCTTTGCTGGTGAATTCTACAATTTCCGTGCAAAGATTGCTGCACTTGATGGTACCCAGATTTTGTTGATTGCTCTTGCTGTTGCAGGCATCTTTGTACAGCATGTATGGTGTACCCGTTTCTGTCTGGGACTCAATGATTGCGTACCACAGCTGCTGAGCCTTCACAACCCGCTTCACCTTCCCTTCCTGCTCATATTTGGTGTAAAGCTGCTCAAACTCATCCCCCCAGCACTCGTCCAGCCCTGGACAGTCTGCTGGACACATTAGAGACCAGTCTTGGTTGCTCTCCACTCTCTTCATGAACAGGTCAGGGATCCACAGGGCATAGAAGAGGTCTCTGGCTCGTTGCTCCTCCTTCCCAGTATTCTTCTTTAGCTCCAGGAAGTCAAACACATCAAAGTGCCAGGGCTCCAGGTACATGGCAAAGGCTCCTGGCCTCTTATTGCCCCCCTGGTCGACGTAACGGGCTGTGTTATTGTAGACTCTCAACATGGGGACGAGCCCATTGGAAGAGCCATTGGTGCCGGCAATGTAGCTCCCTGTTGATCTGATACAGCTCACTGCCACTCCAATTCCTCCAGCTGATTTAGAGATGAGGGCACACTGCTTCAGTGTGTCATAAATGCCTTCTATGCTATCATCTTTCATGGCGAGTAGGAAGCAGCTGGAAAGCTGTGGCCTGTTGGTTCCAGCGTTAAAAAGTGTTGGGGACGCGTGAGTGAACCATTTCTCTGACAGCAGGTTATAGGTCTCAATGGCAGCATCAATATCTCTGCTGTGGATTCCAACGGACACACGCATAAGCATGTGCTGTGGTCGCTCTGCCACTTTTCCATTGATCTTCAGCAGGTAGGAACGCTCCAGAGTCTTGAAGCCAAAGAAGTTGTAGGCGAAATCTCTGTCGTAAATGATGGCCGAGTTGAGGCGGTCTTTGTTCTCGAGAACAACATCAAGCGTTTCTTTTGAGATCATGGGAGAGTGGCGTTTATTCAGCGGGTTGATGTAGTTGTACAGGTCCTCCATCACATCACTGAACACTTTCTTCGTCTCTTTGTGCAGGTTGGAAACGGCGATACGTGCAGCGAGGATGGCATAGTCGGGGTGTTTAGTGGTGAGAGTTGCAGAAATCTCAGCTGCCAGCGTGTCAAGCTCAACAGTTGTGACTCCACTGTACAAACCCTGGATCACCTTCATTGTAATCTGAGCTGGATCCACAAAGTCAGAGTTGAGGCCGTAGCAAAGCTTCTGGATGCGGGAGGTGATTTTATCAAACATAACGCGCTCTTGGCGTCCATCTGGAGGGGGAAAAAAAAAAAAACACACACACACACACACACACACAACACACCTTAGTAAATTATTGCCGAACTTCATCTTCAGTAGACTTTAAAATAAATGAAAAAAAGTGCCAAGTTTGTTGATATTTTTAACTGGTGAACTGTTTTTTAAAGTTGGGAGTTAAACTATTCTGTTTAGAGCCAAGTATTTATAGTAAACGGTCCCTCCAGGATTTCACGGGATGTTTTTAATCATTGTTGCAGTCCAAAAAGCCTGAATTCGTGGGAGCTTTTTTAAAAAGTTGTGATGTTTTTAGAGCGTTTTTTGCAATAGAAGTTGAGGGAAGAATTCCAAGTTTTAAAGCAGATGCTTTTTTTCCCAGTTTACTGCAGTGATATTCTATATAATAGAAGAAAAGCACAGGATTGTCAAAAATTTCCTATTCTAGTGAGTTGTAAATTAATCAGAAACTTCTTCTATACAGAAAAACTCTTGTGCAACAGCAAATACAAACATTAACACAATATCCATTACAACAGCTAAATTGCATTGAATGCATGTTAAAGAGTAGAGATTTGTAAATTATTGGCAGCACCTTCATTTGAAAACTCTACGGTTCCCAACCACTCGGTACCGAGCAGAGAGGAAAAAATAAATTATTCATTCTGTTGCTCTGTATTGACTATTGGAGTCCGTTTTTCTGAAGAAGAAAAAAAACACAAACGAGAATATTCTCTTTCCATGACTGCTGCACGTCGGTCTTCACTCACATCTTTCATTTACAGCAGTATGTCGCATTTGTCCGTCCACACCGGAGATTGAGTTTTAAAGCTCATTGACCAGATGCAATAATGATTTTACCTTTAAAGATGTATAAATGTTCAAACACTCTGTTTACATGGACACAAGTAACCGGATTAAAAGCTTGATCGGAATAAAAATGCTTCATGTAAACATGGCAATCTGAATATTCTAACCCAATCATGCTCATTCGGATCAAAATTTCATTCCGATTGAGAGGGGTGGGTCATGTCGACTGTTAATCGGAATGGTGCGCATGAAAACACTTATTCCGAATATAGGGCAGAAAATATGTTTACTGCGCATGTCTGTACACCAGCCGCACGTCGACGTGACGTATTTCCGCCTTAGCAGCAGCTAGCGGAAAACATAGCGGGAGTAAAACAAAACTGGTCTGTATCGTCCTGCTGTCGCCCTCTGTTCGTCATATGCAAAAGTATGTACTTGTAGCTTCATTACGGAGACCAGCAGAAGCAAAAGTACAGCCTGAATAACACAATACAGGTCAATTTCGACACGAAGCGGGGCTTGCCAACACCGGAAGTTGCTTCTACCATTTTCGGAATGTCGAAGTGCGCATGTCAAAATGATTTATTCTGTTCAAACGTGTGACACATGGAAACGCATGTCCTAATCAGATCAGCTTTTTCAGTATCCATGTAAAGAGTAAAATTCTGATCTGAATTGTAATCAGATTGAAGAAATTTTGCCCATGTAACTGGCCACTGGCTGTAGTGTACTCTCCTCACGCGCGCTCCCGTGACGGGGTGCTTTTGGGGCAGGCGCATGTTTTTCAACACAAACCCAGCGCTTCGTACACGCGGTCAGGATGGAGACGTGGCGAGGGGTCTACGGGCAGGCTGGGGGAGACGGAGGAAGGGACGGTGTTGAAAACCTCGCGGGTGAGTGTGCGATTTAAAAAAAAAAAAAAAAAACACCACCCACACTCTTGTTTACTGATGTGTTCTGTTATTCACTGTAAACACGGAAGTGAACGCGGTGCAGCGATTTCCATTTCAGCGCCAGTTGAGACAAATTTGATTGGTGAAAATGGCGGAAGTTGACGAGGATTGGCCAAAATTGCAGGAAAGTTGTGGTGATTGGACAAAGTTGCAAGGTCGTGCAATAGTTGCACTGATTGGCTGATTTCGCGGGAATTGGTGCGATTGCAACATCGCGAAATCCTGGAGGGACTGAGTAAAGAAGATCCATGAATAACTTAAGATGGTGTAGTAAATAAGAGTTAGAAATATTACCTCCACCCAGTGTCTTCAACAGGTGATTTCACTTCATTTCTTCCCACTGATTGCTGATCAGTGAAGACACCTGCTGAAGACACTGGGTGGAGGTAAAACCTGCAGGGTCTTGGCCCTCCCTGGAATGAGTCTGACACCCCTGCCTATATGATCAGGGATTTGCCCTTTTTATATTATTGGGACTTAAAAACCAATCATTACAGTATGAGTTAACCAATGAGAAAAACTTTAATATCAGCCCAATAACTGGCCTACTTAATGAGCATGTGGTTCATGCCAAAAAAACAAAACAACTTTCATCTATACATTGTATTGGTTTGACAATCATCGAATGATGTGATTGTGAGATGTATGCAGGGTTCATATTTCCTTTCTGTCCTTTGGCAATTTTAGTATGTATTCAGTCTTTATGCAGATCAGGGATAGTCTGATTATTAGAACCATATTCACACTTTTCATATTAGTATATTTTTCAGCTAAAAAAAAAATAAATTGCAACTTGTCTTGTAAAAGCCCTACATCGACTTTTACAGAAAGTGGAGTATGCTGTACATTTTTTAATAAGCGAGTGTGGATCCATTATTTGACAGATTTATCCACATATCCCCTGCCTGACTGATTAAATCAAAATCGATCCGAAAGACAAATGGAGACATAGCGATTAATGCTGGTTGTGCCCATATTTTCCTTTAATAACAATAAAACTGCTCCAACATTATTCATGCCCTAGCTATGCTTTCGTATGTTTTTAGTGCACAATATTTCATACCTACATTACAGAGTATAACAGGTGCTTCTCTGGTGGACCTGTAACAACTAACTTTTTTGGCGCCATATGGAACAAAGGCTGACAAAAGCTCTGCGTTAACACCACACACACACACTACACACAAGGAGACGCATACACATTTTAACGTCTACAGGAAGCCGTTTCTGAGAAAACCATACCGCAGGATTGACAGACATTTATCAGGTTCAACTTGGGTCAACAAACCACACAGATAACATCAATTAACAGAGTAGATCATCTCAAATATGGCACCATTTTCTGACATAACAGCAATCCCCACTTATATTATTAAAATTACCACAGTCAGTCAACAGCGCTGAAGCTAGCCAAGCTAACATCCGCTCCATGGATATAAACTGCTCACCTCTCTTAACAACATGCATACTGGCAGACTGAGCCTCTTCTCAACAGTGTAGAGCTCAATACAACTCCCAAACCCGAAGGAAAAACGCGCGAATGACTACCGAAAAACTCGGCTCAAATTGATTATAAGGGAAAGACGAACCCAGGGGCGGGTAATGGACATATGTCTCAGCCAATCAGCTTAAAGAGAACACAGCCAAGGCTGGAATGATGTCATCTTACGCTTCCGGTCTTTGGAACTGGCGGGACAGAAAATAGGCCAGACGTTAGTTACTTCACAGCCGGTTTTCAATCTCGTGTCTGCTGGAAAAATACGGTTAAAAAGCTGTGTGTGTGGCTACATAATACTGTGACTTCTGAGGGGTAAAAACCTGAGGAGAGGTGGGAAGTTTCCGCGAGAAAAGTGAGCAAGTTACCAAGGAAGGTAACAAATCTATGACCAAAAAATGCCAAATCTGTGAGAAAAAATTTACAAGGAAAGAAGCTCAAAAAATGTTGTCTTGGCCGAGTCTGTTTCTACCTTTGCAAGGTTGGACTGAATTAAAGTTTGATTTTCTTTATGGCTGCAGACTATTATTGATCATTTCTATTATAAATTTGCCTGTTTTTTTCTTGATTTGCCCCCTTAATGCTTTTTACTTCTCAAATGAGCCTCATTTGCAGGAAAAAGTATAAATTTACAAGAAAAAAATGCATATTTAAGAGAGAAAAGTGCATAAAGACAGTTAAGTTAGGTATTTAGCAGCAGTAATACACAACATTTTAGCAGCAAAATCAAAAATGAGTAAACCAGTGTTAGTGGAGAAACAAGGTCATGGTACGGTGGCCCTCTTTCAGAAAGCAGGTTTAGTGAAAGTTTTAGTTCCCTTCAATTTGCAGTTTTCACTAAACCCGCTTACTGAAACAGGGCCCTTGCCAGTCTGTTAAAACTTCTACAGAACATTTTCAGCCCAGTCTGTTTTTTGATAGTCATTAAGTAAATAATGAATCAATTTATCATTTACTTAATGCTTGTGATACAATAATTAAGTAAATATGTCTCCTGGCCAGTAGGGGGCGTGAACGTGTCACATTCATTTGTCTAACCACAATGACAACCTAAAAGAAGACTGGAGACTACAGCGGAAGGATCGATAGGACGTGAAGAAGCCAGAAAAGTTAATGTACACATTAATTGACACACGTGTTAACAGGGATTATTGTATGAATCCTATTTAAATTTTTAGTAATAGCAGCTGTTGCAGGATGGATTTTACACAGAAAAGTGGTGACTAGTCCACAGAGCTGCAGTTGGACTTCATGGATCAGTTTCATGCCTTATAATTTATTTTGGATTAATTTGGTCAGCCATGGGTTACAAGCACAGGAAGCCGGAGTCCTGAGGAGACCTTCGGCAGCTGATGGATCACGACGATGAAGACGGCAGCAGCCGCGGCGGCGTGTGTCCCCTCTGCTCCTCTGCATTCACTTCCTGTGGCGACGTCCCTCTGTTGGGACACGTAGCTCCCTTCGGCTGAGAATCCACGCACAGGCAGCCACCGTGTCTTCAGTCATGTCCAGGTCCAGTCGGCGCTACAAGCCTCTCCAGCAGACCACCGGCGGCGGTTCTTCCTCCGGCTGTGATCGGGTGCGGATGCCCCGTGCCCGCGTACTGCTACTCTGCCTCCTCGGTGTGCTGGTTCTGGCGGTGGTGTTGGGGGTCTACCTGTCCAACGAGACCACCGGGGGACACGGGAATCGCATGCCTGCAGCAGATCTGACCAGAGACAGGGTTAGTAAGGGACGAATGAGCAGATTTAACTTGACATGTGGCGGGATTTTTGTCGTGCACATACTGTACAGATGCGTTAAGGAGGCGCGTTGTCCTCTTAACTCTTGAATGAACGAGACTTTAAGCTTTTTACCATTTCTTGTTACCTGTCAAAGTAATGCCATCTATGATAATTCAGTCATAACGTAGCACACATATACTTTAAAGTGCTATAATGATGCACTTGTATTAAGGCAACCTAGTTTAATGCACTTAATCAGTATTTGTTTTTGAATTGACGTTTCATAGTGTTGTGCAAAATCGACATAGATAAAAGACATGCACCATTTGATTTATGTTTTTGCTCTGTGAAGCTAAAAAAGCCAGTTAAAGCACATTTTGCCATTCTCTGTTTTAGATCATTGTGAGCTGGATACATCAGGGGAGATTATCATCAGGGGAGACATTAATTATTAAGTTAAAGCACGTTTTTCTGATAGTTCATACATGGGGGAAATTAGAAATAGCTGAAGGGATTATCATATGTCATTAAAAGAGAAAACGATCTTGGTCTAATTGTTCTTTTCATGTATTTGATCTTTTTGAGAGAACAGTCCCAGGTGTGCTGCTGATCATGTTTCCCACCGCACTGATCTGTGGGATCATTTGGGGGAATCCTTGTGTGTTTTGGGCTGAGTCAAAACTTTGAAGAGACTGTGGAGATCATTGATGGATCAAAAACTGGCCAGAGCTCAACGGTCTCTCAGTGATCTCCACCCCTGTGTGAAGGGGGTATATTGAAATACCGAAGTAGCTGCAGTGATTGATTTAGTTTTAAAATCAAGGCAGTTGGCTAACTTCTGCTCATGCTGTTGATATTTCTTTAGCAAATTAAAAGCTACACAAATTATTTTATAGTTAGTTAGAATCTGCCTCGCTGCCGGCCTGTACTCCACCAACTACAAAGCAGAAGCCCTGAAACTAGCCACAAATCACATCGAAGTCAGTCCCCATGCCAGTCAGAATGTCGTCTTCCTGACTGATGCCCTGTCTATCCTACAGGCCTTGCAATACAATAGAGACACTGACCTGAACGACCTGTCCTCCTCTCTTGTCTCCCTCTGCGTGAGCCCCACAGTCGCCTTGCAGTGGATTCCTTCCCATTGCGGTGTGTTTGGTAATGAGGCAGCTGACCTCCTATCAATGTGGGAACAGGTGGACAGGTCTACTAGCTACACAGAAGTTAAAAGTATCATCTGGGCCAAGCAGCAGCATCCAAGCCAAAACGGAGAAGATCCATACTTCTTGCTGACCCGGCATGAGCAAGCAGCCTTAGTCAGGCTTAGGACAGGCCACAGCTGCCTGAACTATCATCTATACACAAAATTCTATAGGCAACACAAAGCAGGGTCCCTGTAGGTCAGGCAGCCAGACGGCAGAACATTTGCTACAGTCCTGCCCACTGCACGAAGCACTGAGAGAGGACCTGGCCCACCCCAATCCCAGTGGCCTGGAAGCTCTACGGCGAGTTGGGGGACTGTCGCCTTCATTGAAGAGGTGGGAGTGTCCATCTGATGAACGAGAAGAAGAAGAATTAAATTCTGAATGTGACGGAGGGGGGAGAGAAAAAGAAAGCATTATCCTCCTGTTGTTAAATCTTTGCTGACACATTTCTGATGCTCGCCCTGCTTCTCCTCTTTGATCTTACCCTTCCTCCAGCTGTCCCACAAACCCAGTAAATGCTCTCCAGCTCAAATCCGGCGCCTGGCCTCTCAGGTAGATGGCACTCGCCTGTGGGAGACGCACCTGCGGCCCATCCTCGTCGAGCGAGTCCCTGGAACACAAGGCAGTCTGACCGTACAGCAGGTGTGTGTGAATATAATACTCATTCCATTTTAAACACATTCTCTCTGCTCGTGTTTAACTCTGTGCTCCTCTGCAGCACATCACCTCCACCCTGTCCTCGCTGTCCGCTGGCTGGTCCATAGACCTGGACTCCTTCCAGTCCCCGACTCCTCGTGGGCAGGTCACATTCACCAACGTCATTGCAACCCTGAACCCCTCAGCCCCTCGGAGGCTGCTCCTGGCCTGCCACTATGACTCTAAGGTCCTTCCTCCAGACCCACGGGCCCCGGAGAAGGTGTTCCTGGGAGCCAGTGACTCTGCAGTGCCCTGTGCTATGATCTTGGAGCTAGCCACATCTCTGGATACACAGCTAAAATCATTCAAACAGCAGGTAGAGTAGGTGGTGTGCAAAAATGTTTTGATGGCTTGACATTTATGATGCTTTTGTGGGTTTTAACCTTCGAAAATATGTCCATGGGTGAAAATATTAAACACTCATTCACACTCAACACTCACTTCACAGAAACTGCACACTGAGTTTATTTTAGTCACACTCTTAAAGAAAAGAACTGATTACACTTTTAGGGTTTTGATAGCAAACCCAAGTTAGCCAAACAAATGCACTCACACTTTACTAGTGATTGGCCAGCCCAAAAACCTTCACCCAGTCAGATTAGGGGCTCATTAATATTAATAATCAGACTGAAAAACTGACTTCAGACAAAACTGTTCAAACAGCATTTTTGACAGCTGTAAAACAACACAGAAATGGTTTCCTTGAGGCTGTCAAAACTTAAACCAATTCAAGGAAAACGTATATTATGGGACCTTTTAAAGAGGCTGGAGCAAATGCAGAAAGATCGTTGAGGTCTTTTTTTTTTTTTTTTTAAACACCTGGCTGTGATGAATAGATGCTGATGAGGGTCTCCTCTCTGTTCCATCCGTCTGCCTCTGAGCCTGCAGTAAAGGAAAGAAAGTGCTGACTACAGCTCCTGTTATAAGCACAGCAGTCATCTGTATATAGCACTATCTCTCTGGAGGCTGTGATTTATCTAGTTACTGTAGGAACACAAAGACACACTGACTGCATAACCGCTGCAGAGTAAGAAACAGGCCTTTAAAATGTGATTCTTTACTTTCCTCCCAGAAACTCCCCGTGTCGCTCCAGCTTGTATTTTTTGACGGCGAGGAATCATTTGAAGAATGGAGCACCACAGACTCACTGTACGGCTCTCGTCACCTGGCCGAGCGCATGGCCAGCACACCTCACCCTGCAGGCTTCTCTCATGCCACCATGCTCCAGGCTGTGGTGAGGGAAAAAAAAAAACTGCAGACAGTCACGTTCTGTCCTCTGCGGTCACCAGCCTGATCCAGACACACTTTGAATAATGCATGGGAATTTAGCCACAGCTGCAACAACTCAGCAACAGCTGACGATGCATGACCACATAAATTTAGTCCGACCTGTTGTCACTCTCTTGTGTCTCTCCAGGACCTCTTTGTGCTGCTAGACCTGCTCGGTGGTCCAGATCCCCTGATTGCTAATCACTTTGATAACACTGCACGCTGGTTTGACCGCCTCATTGCAGCAGGTATACCCTTCCCGTGACTTCCCTCTTATGTTATTATTGACGGACATTTGGATATCCAACAGTGCTTTATCACCTCGTTTTTAGAGAAGAGGCTCCATCGACAAGGTCTCCTGATGTCCCACCCCTCAGAGCAGACGTATTTCAGGAAGGATGTGTACCTCGGACCTGTACAAGATGACCACATTCCCTTCCTTCACAAAGGTGAGGGATGAGTATTATTGCTGCAGTACACTAACACTCTTTTGTAGCTGACCCAGACACCTGCTTCACATATGAGGTTTGAGGGAAACAAAATGTGAGAGGAATAAAGTGCCATTGAAAGGTTGAAAGTGCATGAGAGAAAAGAGCAGTTTTCTGTTACCATGCCTAAAGCAATGTAACAATACTCCAGCTTTTCTCTTATACATTTGTGGCATTTTTCAGTCGACCTTTGTTCAGTATGGTGCTTATATTTGGAACAGAATCTCCACCTATTGTCACAATTAAAAACATATTGGTGGACTTTGATGAGTTTGCAGGACTAGCAGCTGAATCTTTTCCAAAAACATCAATAATTCTGCCTGTGAGGACAACAGGTTGAAATCTTGGATTTTCTTTTTGTTTTTGTTTTTTTAAAGGCCTGTGCAATTTTTCTTCAGTTTTCTTGACAAATGCTGCTTGAGTCAGAACAGTGATTTATGTCTTTTATTTCTTCCTCAGTCAACTATTTTGACATTATTGTATTCTTGAGCTGACTGTGCATTTTTTGTTTTGTTAGATTATTTTGGGGGCGTTTTTGTCTTTATCTGTCAGAGACAGTGAAGATGGACAGGAAATGGGGTAGAGAGCAGGGGAGACAGACATGCAGGAAAGCCTGCATGGGCCTGGACTCAGATCTGTGCTGCCTGTGTGAGCATCGAGCAGCACGCTCTACTATGGTACATGCACCGTGCTGTAGACTGCCAGGCCCCAGGATGACTCAGACTGTGTAGTTTAACCTTGATGAATTCCTTCCTGTTTAACGTCTGTAGTTACCTCAGATCAGAAAACGGGGCTAGTGAGCACTGAAATACAGAAAAATGTGCACCACCAAAACAAAGCATATCTGTGAAAAGGTTTGAGATTTCTAACATCTGGTTTGAAAAGAGTGCACAAGCATGAAGTGATTCATGCAGTTTAATCACAGCAAGAGGGTTTGGGATTAGAATCATCCGTCTGATCTGCTGTGCCCAGCAGTTCACCAAAAAATATATTTTTATTTTTGTGTTTCATTGCTATCAAAACTTTATAGATTGCAGCCACTGTTTACTATAATTGCTGATAATTTAATGTTTCTTGTTTGTTTTGTTGCATCCTCAGGAAGAAGTGGGGCTGGTTTTTGCTCATTTAGGCATTTCTACTTCCTTGTAGCAAATTGATCAAGAATGCTGATTAACTTGGCATCCAAACCATTGGTCACACAATACTGTGTCACTGAACTAAGAAAAATGATAAAAACTATTAAACTAAACAATTAAAATGCATACATGATTTATATTCTTTTCTTAAGTATGTCTCAAGTGCTCATTTAAGAGACATTCAGAATAAGATCCCTTTCTGTAATTAATAAAGTACATGTTGGGTGGTGTACTCTGATTTTCAGGCTACAGCCCTCTAACTTTACTGTTTAAAGTCGCTTTCTCATCAAACCCCTTCACTTTCCTCCAATGAGGCCTCATCTCTGAGGATCTTGTGGTCTTCATTCTGGTCTGTTGTCCTCTCTTTCATGGTGCTATAGAAATAAGCTTTTCTCTGAACCAGTGCCAAACTACACAATCAACCTTTAAAAACTCGTGCCACAGACATGTTTTGTCTTAGCGCTGCATTTAGACAACCAAAAATCAACTAAGATCAGTTTAAAAAACAATAAAGATTTAGGTTTAAATATAAGGACTGTCACTTGTGTCAAAGCCCAGTCTCTTGGTTGCACAGCAATACTTGGATATTAACCCCAATAAAATCAGATTACAAATACAATTCCATGTAAACGTCATCCTATGATTTTCTTAATAAAAATAAGGTCATATTCAAAGTAAGCAATAGTCAGATTAAGACATGAGGTCCTAGTTGCGACAAATGCCCTGGTTTATAGCTGTTAAACTAGTGTGAGTAAACAAATGCAACATGGCTAATTGTTGAAGATGTGGATTATAACTATTTTATTTTTTTTTTTTTTTTGTAAACTGAGCTGTAGAATAGCTTAAAGACAATATAAAATGAGTCCGTTTTTTTTTTTTTTTTTCCCCTTTGGATGGGATGGAGATCACTGCTAGAAAAGAATACTGTAACATGCTACCACTTGTAGTGTTTTTTGTTTTGTTTGCAGAATATGCTGGTTAACATGTAAATAATCCTGAGCATTTAAGTGCCTTATTTAGAATATTGCCTTAACCAGATTTTGTGTGCATGGAAACAGACTGTGATGTGTATGAATAGAGGGTGTGGGGCTGCAGTTCACTATAGCGGCCACTTCTTGTTTAGGCTTGTTTAGGGGTCACAACAGCGGATCATCTGCCTCCATCTCACCCTATCCCTTGCATCTTTTTATCTCACACCAGCCCTCCCCATGTCCTCCTTCACTACATCCATGAATCTACTCTGTGGGCTTTATCTTTTCCTCCTGCATTGCAGCTCCATCGTTAACATCCTTTGTCCATTATATCTACTACTCCTCCTCTGCACATGTCCAAACCATCTTAGCTTTGCCTTTCTTACTTTCTCTAAACTGCTCAACCTGAGCTGTCCCTCATTTCTAATCCTGTCCCTCCTAGTCACTCCCAACAAGAATCTTAACATCTTCATCTCAGAGCCAGTCCCTGATGTAATCCCCTCCCCCCACGCCTTGAATCCATCAGTCCCTTCTACAGCACACCTCACCACTCTCTCACTGTCTTCATATGTGTCCTGCACCACCCTTATACTTTTCTGTCACGCCTGTCTTTCTCATACAAGACAACATTTCCTCTCTTGGCACACTGTCATATGCTTCTCTAGCTCTAACTCCTTCTGACCTTCTCTATAGTTCTCCATCAACACTTTTAAAAGCAAACCTTGCATCTGTAGTACTCTTTCTTGGCATGAAACCATACTGCTGCTCACTGATCATTACCTCTCTTCTTAGCATAGCTTAAACAACTCTTCCCTCATCTTCATAGTGCGACTGATCAAGTTCATGCCTTCGTAGTTACAACTCTGCACATCGTCTTTGTTCTGATGATGAGCAAACGGGCTGACATACTACATCACTCCTGCTACAACAAGTTGAGTCCTCAGCTAGGAGCCCTCCAGTGGTTTCGGCCCATTATTCCTAGTACCACTATAAAAAGAGGATGGACCCATGTCTGGGGACGTGTTCAACTGGTTGGCTACACCGCAAGCACTGCTTCTTACTACTTCCACCAAATCCAGGCGGTTCCTGCTTCAGCTGCTCTCTCCAGGTTCTTACACATAGCTCTCTTCTTCTGGCCTTCTGTCCCTAGGCATCATAAGAATGCCATCATAGAATGAGCCACAAACCCTTGACAACTAACCTCAAAGTTATAGCAGTGTGGCTTCCACCCTCTTTCCGAGCACTGTAACACCAACTCTTCATATTTCTCCTTCCTTTCGTAGGCCTCTTCAATGTTATCTTCCTACGGAAATGGTAGCTCTCCAATGATCACTGTCCTCGTCATTCTAGATGTTATCACCACATCAGGCCTCAGCCTTGTGAGAGCAATTTCTCCTGGGAACTGAAGTGCCTTGTCCAGGTCTTCTTGACACTGTCAATCATTTGCTCCTTGTAGGAGGCCCCTTGCCAGACCCTGACGAGGAGCCTGGCGTCTTAGCCCAGTCCCAGCTGGAAGGAAGTGGATCTTCTGGGTGACAGTGGTCCTCTTTTTCTTATTCGCCTTTTCCACAGCAACTTCAATGACCTCCTTGATTGTTCTCAACACCTGGTCATGCCTCTACTTGTACACTGAAAGCTTACTTGGGCAGGCACTCAGGATGTGCTGGAGAGTCCCACGCTGGGAGCATGCTGAACACAAGTTAGACTCCTCATCGTACCATCGGGCCAGGTTGACCGGAGTTGGTAGGAGATCATAGACTGCCCTTAGCATAAAGCTGACTCTGGCTGGTTCTGCTTTCCACAGATTGCTCCATGACATCCTCTTTTCCTGAAGCTGCTTCCATTTTGTCCATGCTCCTTGTTGGGTTTGGGATACTGCTCTAGTCATCCGAGTCTGCTCCTCTGACCGCCAAAACTCAGCCGCAACAAGGTCTCGCTTTTGACTATCACTTGCCTGTGACCACCAGACCGTTCTGCCATGTCCCAAGCCCCTCCAGTCAAGCTGGGTTGCCCCAACTATTTCCCGGATCCTTAGATTGGACTCAGCCTCTGCAACTTCAACACTTGCCTGCCACTTCGTGCCTGTTCTGACGTCCGGGAGCACACCCCTAACGGCTTGATCCTTCGAGTCTCTGAGCGCCATATGAAACTTTGACTTCGCCACCTTGAACTCTTCTGACAGGGACTTCACCGGTAGTTGGACCTTCGTTCCTCTGCCATACAGTGCCACAGATGTAAGGTTTCGGGACACTCCAAGCCATCTACGGATGTAAACACTGATACGTTTCTCCATGATTTCCACATGAGCCAAAGTTACCTCATAGACGGTCAGGGGCCACATCAATCTTGGCATCAACCCGAACTGCAGACACCACAACTTTAACTTTCATGGAAGGCCATACGTATCAATGGCCTCCAGTCCTTCTTCCATCTTCTGCTTAATCTCATCTACTCTTCCAGTGTCTCGAAGTTCTTTTTTTTTTTCCACAATATCTTTATTGAACCTTTTTTTTTTTAACAAACATGATACAAACAATCAAACACTAACACTAAAGTACTACAAAAAAAAAAAAAATGCACTAAAAACACCAACAACCACCAACAAAATCAAGTCTTCAACAATGCTCCTCTGTTTAGTCTAGACAATCCAATACATAAGTATACATATTATGTTCACCAGTTTGGAATTTACAAGGTCCACACACATCATTCACCTTCTTCTTCAAGAGTTATGTTTAAATTTTTTACATAATCAATAAAAGGTCTCCATATATTCTCAAACACAATTTCCTTTGATTTCAGTATATATGTTATTCTTTCTAATGGAAGGTTTGTTAACATCTGTCTTAACCACTGAGTCACATCTGGTCTATGAGTCTTTTTCCATAATAGTGCAATACATTTTTTGGCATTAAGCAAACTGAGGTCTATGAATGTTCTTTCACTTTTATTGAAATTATGCTTTTCTGGGTACAGACCCAACAAAACCAGTTTAGGATTCAATATGATTTGTTTTGAGATTATTTTTTCAATTGTTACCCTCACCTCTTCCCAAAACATTCTTATTAATCTACATTCCCATAAACAATGAAATAGGGTTCCTTTACTTTCCATGCATTTTGTGCATGTATCTGGTATATTTTTGTTATATCTATTTAACTCCTCCGGTGTAACATACATCCGCATTAACCATTTGAAATGTATCAATTTAAGGCGTGCATTTATTGATTTGGTTTGAGCTTCTGTACAAGCCAATTCCCATTGTTCCTCTGAAATTTCAATTTGCAGATCTTCTTTCCAGTAGTTTAATCTTTTCAGTGAATTTTCACTTGAAGATAGTGTCAATGAGTTATAAAACTCTGAAATAATACCCTTTCTTTTACTATCTTTCATCATCATTTTTTCCAAGGATGAATAAATAGGTCGAGTGAGAGCTTTATTTTGATTTGATCGAATAAAGTTTCTAAGTTGAAGATATTTAAAAAAATGTGTTCTATTGAGATTAAATTTGATCCTCAGCTCTTCAAAAGACATTATGTTGTCTGCACATGGCAAATATAAATCCTGAATCTTTTGTATCCCTTTTAAATTCCATACTTTAAATACAGCGTCCGCTCTCCCTGGTTTAAAATATTGATTACCCCATATTGGACTAAATTGTGACAATAACTGTGGTTCTTTTAAATAGTTTTTAGCTTCACACCATATTTTGATCATATGCTTTACAAATGGATTTTTAACTTGTTTTTGTAATTTTTTTGCCGAATCTGAGTATATGAATATGGGAAGAGGTAAAGGCAAATTGTATGATTCCATTTCAGTCCAGTGAGGGAGATCATTTGATGAAAAATAATATGTCATAGACCTCAGTTGTGCCGACCAATAATACAACATAAAATTTGGACATTTCAGACCTCCACGATCAAATGGTAAATATAATAAAGACAGACGTAATCTAGCCCTCCTGTTGTTCCATATAAATTCCACTAACTTTTTTTTTATTCTTGAGAATAGATCTAAAGGTGGTGATAAGGGAATGTATTGAAATAAATAAAGTATTTTAGGTAAAATATTACTTTTAAGTATATTGATTCTCCCGATCATCGACATTGGTAGTGACATCCATCTCTGAGTTAACTCACTGATATCTGACATTAAGGCTTCATAGTTGACACTGGCGACTGATTCTAGCTTAGGCATAATTTGGATTCCTAAATATTTAAACTGATTTACAACATTGAATTGATTTACCTCAGGGGCTGGGTAATTTCTCTGGGTCTCATTTAGCATTAATATTGAAGATTTAGTTTTATTTATTTTATATCCTGATATTTCCCCAAAATTCTTTATTAAATTCAACAAGGTTGGAATTGATTTTTTTAGATTCGACATAAACAAAATTATATCATCGGCGTACAGGGAGATTTTATGTTCTGTTGGTCCAACTTTAATTCCATATATTTGTGAATGTAAACGTATCGCTATCGCTAAAGGTTCAATTGCCATAGTAAACAGTAAAGGTGAGAGTGGACAGCCTTGTCGACATCCTCTATTGATTTTTATTGGTTTTGAAATATTGTTATTTGTTAGGATTTCTGCTGTAGCATTATTGTATATTATTTGAACCCATTTTATGAAATTATTTCCAAGTCCAAACCTTTGTAGGACTTCAAAAAGAAAGGGCCATTCAACTCTATCAAAGGCCTTTTCGGCGTCCAATGATAGGAGAGCTGTATCCGGTGCTTCTTTATTAAAATAGATAATATTAAATAGTCTTCTTACATTATGGAAGCCTTGTCTACCCTTTATAAAGCCATTCTGATCTCGATTAATAATATTTGGTAAAATTTCTTGTATTCGTCTTGCTAAAATTTTACAGATTATCTTAAGGTCGGCGTTTAATAGGCTTATTAGTCTCATATTTTCACATTTATTAGAGGGCTTACCTGGTTTTGGCAGCAGTATAATTAAGGCATTATTTATGTATGATGGTAAGTTATTATTTTGAAATGCTTCTAAAACCATTTCCAAAAAAGGTTTTATTAATTTATTCTTAAATTTTTTATAAAGGTCAACTGGAAGACCATCTGGTCCTGCACTTTTTCCTGATTTCATATTATCAATGGCTAGCCCAACTTCTTCTTGACTAATTTTAGACTCCAATATCTCCCTGTTTTCATTTGGAATACACGGTATAGATAGTTCGTTCAAAAACCCATTTAGTTTTGTTAAATCAGGTTCATTTTTGGTATCATATAATTTTTCATAGTAATCTCTAAAGGCTCTATTAATTTCTAAAGGATCTATAACTACCTGTCCTTTACTTATAATACTGGTAATTGGTGTTTTAATTTCCAATTGTTTAATCTGCCATGCTAATAATTTTCCTGATTTTTCACCTTGTTCATAAAAAGATTGTTTCAATCTTAGAAGACTCGAGGCAGCTCTATTCGCTGATTTTTTGTCGTATTCAGCTCTCAAAATCAGTAATTCATTCTCCAACCTTGGGTCACTTCCTGCATACACTTTTTCCTGAAGATTTTTTATTTTATGTTCCAATTTAGCTCTCTCCTCTCGAGTCTTCTTAGATTTTGATCCTGTATAGCTAATAATATGCCCCCTAATAAAAGCTTTGAAAGCCTCCCACTTTACACATGCTGATGTTTGTGTAGTATTGATGTCAAAGAACTCGTCTATCTGTTTTTCTATATACTTGACAAATTCCTCATCCTGAAGCCATTTATGCTGAAATTGCCATCTACCTGATTCCTTTGTCAATTTTTTATCTACATATATTAGACAACAGGGTGCATGATCAGAGATCACGATGTTATCATAAAAGCAGTTTTGAATCTTGGACCTTAATTCTGTGGAAATCAAAAAATAATCAATACGTGAGAATGTCTTGTAGGTACTGGAATAACAAGAATAGGCTTTAACTTGTGGTTTCATTTCTCTCCATATATCTAACAATCTCAATTCTTTCATAAAATGATTAATAGTCATCCTACATCCAATGTGCGTACAATCCAGTCCTGTTGATCTATCCACACCTGGATTCAATGTACAATTAAAATCCCCTGCTATTATATGTTGCCCTGTAAGTGATGATAAGATGAGAAATAAATTAGCAAAGAACTTCTGATCATCTATATTGGGACCATATAAGTTCACAAGATTTATATTTTCTAATAGCAAAGAACCTTGAATGATTACATATCTTCCAAATTTGTCTCCAATTACATTTTTCACTTGAAAAGGAACTGATTTATGTATGAGAGTCATAACTCCCCTGGCTCGGGATGAAAATGAAGAGGTGAATACACTTCCCTGCCATCTACTCCTAATTCTTTTAACATCCTCCTCTATCAGATGAGTTTCTTGTAAAAACACAATTCTTGAACCCATGTCCTTTATTTTATTCATAACTTGTTTAAGTTTTTTTAAATTTTGTAGACCTCTGCAATTCCATGAAGTTAAATTAAGATTAACACTTTGGTCCATGATCAATAGAGAGTTTGGGATTACCTTGCAGTGTAAACATGCTCATACAGAGAAGCAAAAACATGAGTGGTTGAACATTCATCCTACAAACTACACACAAACAAATTTCCCCTTCCCACACTTGTGGCAAACCCCCCAAAATCAAAAGAAAAATTCTGTCTCCCGATATAGCCATCGACCGTTCCACACCCACGGGGAACAGCCTAAGCCACTCCTTCTTCATCCTCCCAATCACCCTAACTCTACTGCTTTTAATGACGTAACATTAACTCTCCTCTGTAGTTTTCCAACTTAACTCCAAAATTTTTAACAACTTTGTACATCATAGTTTTTTTTTTTTTGTTTGTTTTGTTTTTGTTTTGTTTTTTTTTTAATATATAATACAATCTATATTTTGTTAACTTACTATTTACTTCAAGTCAGTCAGATGCCTGTGCAAATGCTTAATTATTCTACCTTATATTTTGTTCATGCTTAGCTCCCACCAGTCTCTTCTTCTTCTTTGATCTTCTTGATGAACTCCTGCGCCTCCTCTGGGGTCTTGAAGATGTGGGTTCTGCCCTCATACGTGGTCAGCAGTCTCGCAGGATAGATTACACCATGACGAATCCCAAGGTTGCGCAGCTCCTTACGTACGGGATCAAACTGCTTCCTCAATTGCTGGATTCCTGTGGCCAAATCTGGGTAGAACCGCACCTGCTGGTCCTGGTGTTTAATCTCTCCTTTTTTAGCTCGTGCAGCGTTGAAGATCTTCATCCTGTCTCTGTTGTTAAGAAACTTCATAATTAAGGTCCTCGGCGGTCCCTTATCTCTCCGTGGGCCAATGCGATGTGCTTTTTCCAGAACCACTGCTGATTGCAACTCCTCGCTGCCCAGCACCTCCGGAATCCACTTTTCCAGAAAGGAACATACGTCCCGACCTTCTGATTCCTCTGGAAGACCCACCAGCCTCAAATTATTCTGTCTCGACCGAGATTCCAAATCCAAAATATTATCTTCCAGAGATTTATTTTTTTTTTCCAAAGTGCGCACCTTTAATTGAAGACGGGTGACGTCATCTTCAGCACTAGCGAGACGGAGCTCCATCTGCGCCGTTCGTTCTACACAGTCACCCAATTCCTTTCTTATTCCTTCCAACGCTGTCATAATCCCATCAAATCTAGAGGAAAAGTCCGCTCTCATTGAACTCATGGCAGCCATCAGCGCATCTGCGCCATTCCCCGCAGAAATCGCAGCGTTGCCAGCCTCCTCCGCCATATATGGAGCCCTGTTTGCTGCGTCACAGACCTGAAAGTCCGTTAATTTGGACTGTTTCGGCGGCTCGCTTTTTCCTTTTCCTGGTTTTCCAGCCTTAGGCTTCGCCGACATATCCTCGCCCAAACGCTGGGATACGTTCTGTCCCAAATGAGAGAGTTATTTGCCGATTTTTTTCTCCAGGAGCAGAGCAGAGCGAGACACGTCCGTCCTACGTGGCAGCCATAACCGGAAGTCGTCTCGAAGTTCTTTGGTATACCAGCAACCCAGACTCTTCACTGGTAGGTCAGGCAGTGATGGGATTACTTCCACTCCCAGGTTGAAGTGGAACTCCCTATCAAGTCTTCCCTTTCACAGGACCAGGCTCCTTGATTTCTTTGCTTTAAATGCCATATTCGCCCAGTCAATCAGCTCCACCAGCCGTTTCAAGATGTCTTCTGTCACGACAGTGCACTAGTTCACCAAGGTTAGGTCATCCATAAAAGCTCGAATTGGAGGCAGTTCTTGTCCTTGAGCTAACTCTACTCCTGGGCCGACCTTCTTGGCAGCACACACTATCACTTCCATAGCTAGAATGAACAACACTGGTGATATTGTGCACCGCATTGGGATTCCTACCTCCAGCTCCGGCCAGCTTGTGGTATACGACTTGGTGGTGAACCTCATCTTGAGGTGCTCATACTACTCTCTGGACCTTCTCTGGAATGTAGAAGTACTCCATGGCATACTTAATGTCTACGCAGAACAGATCCGTAGGCATTGGCCAGGTTCAACCACACTACCGCCAGGTCCTTGTGTCGCTTTGCTTCTTGGATTGTATGCCATATCATAATTGCATGTTCTATACATCCTGGAAAGCCTGGAAGCCCTGCTTTCTGCACAGATGTATCAACATAGCCGTTCTCAGAAAAGAACCTCACAAATTGCCCAGTTAGCACACCAAAGAAGATCTTCCCTTCCACGTTCAGCAGGGATATTGGACGGAACTGATACAGGAATTTTGACAGCTCTTCCTTGGGGATGTACACTCCATCAGCTTGAGCCCAGAAAGCGGGGATGACTTCCAATCTCCAGATGACCTTCAGAAGCTTCCACAGTACCCGCAGCAACCCAAGACAAACCTTGTACACCTTGTAGGGTATTCCATTGGGACCAGGTGCTGCTCCAGTCCTTGCCTTTCTCACAAACTCTTCCACTTCCTTCAACCGTGGCTCTGCCAGATTAAAGGGAGACCTGGGTGCCGACGAATGCTCCAGGCCAGCAATGGGTTCCATTATCTCACCCTTCTTCTGGTCTGTGTAGGTCTTCTTAAAATGACTCTCCAGGTCCTCCCTCAGAATGTCTAGCACACCACTCCTGTTCTCTTCAAACAAGTTCTTTGTGAACCTATGCAGATTCTCATAGAATCCTCCAAACGCCACGGCAGGGGGCGTGACCGACCTGGCAGAGCTGTCAAATCTGTCAGGTCAGTCGCGCCTAAAACAGCTGTGACGGGTTAGGAAAATCAGACAACAGTTGTCACAACCTGGCTTAAAGGCTTACAAACTGATGGTGATAAGCAAACATTGCTGTTGCTCTGGATTTGATTGCTTCCGGTTCCTGTCAACCTGCTGTCAACTTGCTGTCAGATCCTGTCAGTCTCAGTTTTTGACTACTTTTTTTGGCTTTTGAGAACTGAATTTGGATTACGGACTGGACATCTTAGTTTCGACCCCTGCCTGACTTAAGACGCCAATAGCGGCATCTACGGCATCTACGGACTGGGAAACGAGAGCGGAGCGGCCCGCCATTCAGCTAGCTAAACAGCTGTTCATTAGCTGTTTAGTCAACATACATCGTCCGGAATCATGGGTCCCAAGAAAGCTCAGCAGACTGAGGAGGTGGACAATATTAAAAGATCGCTCGACTTCTTGGCTGAAGAGATTTCTGCTGTTAAGCTGCAGCAAAAAAACATCCTGGGCCTGCTCAAGGAGGTGAAGGCGCTGCGGATCCAGAACGCCGAGAAGGACAAAAGGCTGGCGTATCTGGAGAGCAGAGTGTCGGACCTGGAGCAGTACATCCAGGTGAACGACGTGATCATCACTGGGCTCCACATTAAATCCCGATCGTATGCTCGGGCGGTGGCCGCAGACAGCAGAGGGAGGCTCGACGCGCTGGAAGACGAATCCACGGAGCAACAAGTGGCGGCCTTCCTGCAGTCCAAAGGAATCCAGCTGGACTGTGACACCATTGAGGCCTGCCACCCTCTGCCCAGGAAAAACAGCGACAAACCGGCTGTCATCATAAGGTTTGTCAATAGAAAACACAAGACTGCACTGCTAAAACAAGGGAGGAAACTGAAAGGAACGAACATCTATATAAACGAGCACCTTACAAAAGAAAACACAGAAATAGCCAGAAAAGCTAGATACGTGAGAAAGCAGAAAAAGAGTCAAAACACCTGGACATCAAACTGTAAAATATACATCAAATTAAATGGATCACCTGAAGAAGCCAAGGTCATTAACATCCATAATATTACGGAACTGGACAAATATCGATGAATATTATGAAATGGAGTCGACAGCAACAAGAGACAACTGTAGGACACTGAAGGATCACACTCATCTGCATCTGGACATTTAATTACATGAAACAGAAGATCAACAAACAGGAACATCAGGAACTGAAAGTTTTTGAATATACGGATCACAACCCACAGGGCGTAGAATATAACATAGACCCTGATAATTTATTTACCTCCATCAATAATAACTGTAGTTATTACACGGATGAACAGTTTAACACAGTGGTCACATCTGATTTCAATATTTCTGTGATCCACTTCAACAGCAGAAGTCTCTATGCCAACTTTAATAACATTAAAGATTATTTACATCAGTTTAAAGAGCCATTCAATATTGTGGCAATATCAGAGACATGGCTCAGTGAAGAGAAAGGAGTGGATTTTACCATGGATGGCTATGAATTAAATTATATAAATAGAAAAGTGAAAAAAGGAGGAGGAGTTGCAATTTATGTTGACAAGAGCTTGCAATACAAGGTTGTTGAAAATTTGTCAGTAACTGTGGATGATTTATTTGAATGTATTACAATAGAAATCTGTCTGGACAATATGAAGAATATAGTAGTGAGCTGTGTATATAGAACACCTGGATCAAACATTGATTTATTTAAGGACTGGATGGAAAAAAATTTATGCAAAACTAACTCATAAAGTTATGTTCATCTGTGGGGATTTCAGTATAGATTTTATGAATTCAAAACAACATAGTTTGACAGAAGAATTTATCAATACAATGTACAGTATGGGCTTACATCCAACAATTACCGGACCTAGCAGAATCACGTCACACAGTGCCACACTAAGAGATACCATATTCACAAACATTATGGAAAATAATATCATGAGTGGGCTTTTATTGAATGATATCAGTGACTACCTGCCGATTTTTGTTGTCTATCAATGTGATTATAGGAAGAAAAAGTATACCAAAAATATTAAATATAAAAGAATAAGAACTGAAGAATCTATGTATTTACTGGCAAAGGAATTATTAATACAAGACCGGAAGATAGTTTGTGATGAAAATGATATAAATGAAGCATATGATAAATTTTTACAAATATTTCAATCATTGTACAATAAAAACTATCCTATAAAACAATACAGTGACAGACAACAAAAAAAAAATATTCCTTGGGTCACCAAGGGGTTACTAAATGCATGCAAAAAGAAGAATACATTATATAAACAATTCATTAAGTGCAGAACTGTGGAGGCTGAGAACAAATATAAAAGATATAAAAACAAGCTTACTAATATAATGAGGACCTGTAAGAAAGAATGTTACAACAGAATATTGGAGGATAATAAAAATAACTTAAGAGGAATATGGCAAGTACTCAATGGGATTATTAGTAACCAACCTAAGAATGCTAATTATCCAGAATATTTTATTGAAAATGACAATTTGATAAATAATATGGAGGATGTGGTTTCAATAAATTTTTTGTAAACGTTGGTCCTAAATTAGCAAAATCAATAGTGACACCAGAAACAAACAACAGTGGTTCTGTAAATGAAATAGAAGATAGAAATCCAAACACAATCTTTTTGGGTGCAGTTACTGAAAAGGAAATTATCGAGACTGTGAGTAAATTTAAGAACAAAATATCAACTGACTGGAATGAAATTGACATAACAATAATGAAAAAAGTAATTGAAGGAATTGTTAAACCACTCACCCACATCTGTAACCTGTCATTTCAAACTGGTACATTTCCAAACAAAATGAAAATAGCAAAAGTAATACCACTATACAAAGCAGGAGACAGTCATTATTTCACAAATTACAGGCCGGTCTCTTTACTCTCACAATTCTCCAAAATACTTGAAAAAAATCTTCACTAAGAGAATGGATGATTTCATTGAAAAACACAACCTCCTTACAGATAGCCAGTATGGTTTTAGAGCAGATAAATCTACATCTTTGGCACTGATTGAACTTATAGAAGAAATTACTAGTTGTATAGATAAAAAAAAAAAAGTTTGCTGTAGGAGTATTTATAGATTTAAAGAAAGCTTTTGACACCATTAACCACAGAATTCTACTGAGGAAATTGGAAAGGTATAGGATAAGAGGGGTCGGACTGAGTTGGGTGGAAAGTTATTTAATTAACAGACAACAATTTGTACAAATTGGTGAACACAAATCACCCTTCATGGACATCACTTGTGGTGTGCCCCAGGAGTCAGTTTTGGGACCCAAACTCTTTATCTTGTATATAAATGACATATGCCAAATATCAAAAATTCTGAAATTTATTTCGTTTGCGGATGACACAAATATCCTTTGCACTGGTGAGAATTTGCAGCAGGTTTTAGAGGTGGTCACAACTGAAATGAAAAGGTTAATGCAGTAGTTCAACAAAAATAAATTATCTCTAAATCTGAAATAAACAAAGATTATGTTGTTTGGAAATTATAAGATAAATCATGAAATAATGGTAATGATAGATGATACCAGAATAGAAACAGTACAGGAAAATAAGTTTCTGGGGGTGACGCTAGACAATAAAATCTGCTGGAAACCTCACATTGGTCCATTCAGACTAAAACCTCCCGCTACATGAACAGCTTCTTCCCCTCTGCCATCAGACTGCTGAACACTAAGTGACTTATTAGACTCTCGTGCACTACGTACAGCAGCTCAACCGGACTCATGATAATTATCACTGTTTTCTTTTGCACTACCGACTGCACTATGTGGAACTCCACAATATCTGCTGCTTGTTAATATATTTTAAATTGCATAGATTAGTATTACTCATTCATATTCTACATTTTATTGCATGCATAGTTTTTTATTTTTATCTTTAGTGCTACTCCATGTTTAATGTTGCAGCATTGCACCGAGACAAATTCCTAGTTTGTGTACTACATGAACAATGGCAATAAATGTGATTCTGATTCTGATCAGTCACATCCGGGCCAAGCTGGCAAAATGTATAGGGATACTGGGGAAGACAAGATACATCTAGGACTATAAATCATTGTTCTTACTGTACAATTCACTGTTTCTACCTTATCTTAACTACTGTGTAGAAGTCTGGGGAAACACCTACAAGACCAACCTACAGCCAATATGCACATTACAAAAAAAAGCTATAAGGATAATAAATAATGTAGGATATAGAGACCATACCAATTCGTTGTTTTTAAAGTCACATGTCATAAAGTTCATGGATTTAGTTAAATTTAAGACAGCACAAGTCATGTACAGGGCAATTAATAATCAACTCCCAACTAATATACAAAAAAATATTCAAAAAAAAGAGACAATGATTATAATTTGAGAGGAGACTTAAACTTTACAAAACCTAAGATACGAACAACTAAGAAAAGTATGTGCATATCTGGCTGTGGGGTGGATTTGTGGAACAGTTTGGAGCCGGAACTGAAACTATGTACAAACAGAAATCAATTCAAAAATAGGTATAAACATTATTTGCTGAAAGAATATATGTTAGAAGGGTAGTATTTATATGTACGATTCACTATGCTCACTCTGGGACACTATGGAATGGTGGGTGGGACAGTGCTGTGTATATCTGTGTTGTTTGGGGCTGGTTTTGATGTATGGACTGTATGTATGTTGGGATGGATGGGAGTTAATGTTGATATGTACAAAATATAGTTAATTATTTACTTGGGGTCTTAAATGTGGTAAATTGTATATATTTCGCATGGAAAAGAGGAGTTGGAGTTAATAAGTGTTCACTTCTTCCTTCTCCCTTTCGAGCACTGTATACTGTCACTTTATCGCACTTGTCATTTGTTTTGGTTTTTTTTACCTTTTTGTTCGAAATAAAGTATCTATCTATCTATCTATCTATCTATCTATCTATATCTAGAATGCTGCTCTTTTCCTTCAAAGACAAGTAAATTATTACAACACTTCCTCTCCACTCCTGAGTTATCCTCTCACTCTCTGATTGTATTAAACAATCTGGTTAAAAAGTCCACTGCCATCTCTCCTAAACATATCCATTCCTCCACAGGTATGCCATCTTGACCAACCGCCTTTCCACTCTTTATCCTCTTCATAGCTGTCCTCACTTCCACCTTGACAATCGTCTGCACTTCCTGATTGGCTATCTTTCCTGCACCCATCTTCCTCCTCTTTCTGATTGTCCTCATTCATCAGCTTCTCAAAGTACTCCTTCCATCTTCTGTAAAGTTTTCAAAAGTTTTATGGTCTAGCTCAATGTTTTTCAACCAGGGTGCCCTGGTACATTCAGGTTTTTGTGGGACATTGTCTAATTTCAGTTCTTAATTGGTCAAAAAAAATTGCAAATATTTGCTGTTGTTGTGCATGGTTCCTGTAGGCACCCATGCTGAACCTGAATGTACCAGGGCACCCTGGTTGAAAAACAGTGGTCTAGCTAGCCCCTGATAAACATCCAAATCTGCAGTGACATTATTCTAGTACTACTGTATGTGATCGTCAGACCAAAGCTTATTAAATGTCTGACATTCTTATTATGAATCCATAGTCAACCACAATTTTAAGGTGGTAGATCTCTTTCATCATGTTGGCTTGGTCTCTGGTTAGTTTATGTGGTTTTCTGCTTTAATTACCCAGTCATTGGCTCTTAACTTTGCAATGGTTCTCTCTCCAGAATTGGTATGTAAGCTTGTGTATGATGTATTCGTGTTTGGATGTGCACTTCTATGAAATGTGTGTAATTGTGATATGCCTGACTCCCTAAGTTTAAACACATTGTTCCTATTAATCCAATAGTCATCATGTCTATCTTCATCCTTTCTATTCAGGTGTCCCTGTGCTACATGTCATCGCCACTCCCTTCCCACAGTTCTGGCACACTCTGGATGACACAGAGGCAAACATGCACCGTCCGACAGTGGAGAACCTGACTAAGATCATGGCCGTGTTTCTGGCAGAGTACCTGGGCTTCTGAACATTAAACAAACAAACCGCTCTGGTTCAGAAACTCTGTTCAGGATCGCCAATAACAGCTGGTTAAACAAGAGCTGGACTTAACAGGAATTTCAGCTGAACTTAACCAAAGACTTATACCTATTGGACAGTCCTGAGGTTTGTGTGACAGATTTGGGGTCCAGTTAAGTCGTATGAGTGTTGTACCCAAAGCTGAGAAAACAATGTGAAATCAAAAGTGGCCGGACTTAAAATTTTTGCTCCGTTCCTTTAAAAAAAAAAAAAAAAAAAGAAGCCTTAATACCTTTATGCCCCCTCTTAATGATGATGAGAGGCACTTTGTCTACTTAAAGCTTCATGAGCAGCTGTATTCTCAGTGACTATGATGAAGGGCAGCAGGTTCATAGCTGTGAAGGATTTTAATTTCTCTTGATTTTACCTCTGTGAAGCTGCTTATCACCATGGCTGTTAACAAAGATCAAAATAATGTTATTATTTCCATTTTTAACAATCCAACAAATTTAAACTCTGTGGGTAGTGACATACAATAATTTTATTCAGTTTTTTGCTTAGGTGGGGAACATTTTACCTGCACACTCCATACACAGGAGGAAGGATTTGTCACTTTAAATGTCTTTAGGTCATGATTGAATGCAAAGTGGAGATTAACACATGTGTGAAGATTCAAGTTTAATTTAATCCAGACAAATGGTGTTGAGTTTTTTTTTAAGTCTGTCTTGTATGGTTGATTTTCCTGTGTATGTTTACGTCACGGTACAGCATCTGACTCTGCAAGGTCACATTTTGGTTATAAACTTTTTCTGAAATCAGAAGATTGACTTTGCATTAACAGAGGAGATGAATATATCAAATATGAGACATTAGTGAGATATCAGACATTTGTATGAGCCCCACATGAGTGATGTGGGGGGGCGGTGGATGGAAAAGAGGAGGGGGTGTAGGATGGCAGCAGTGACGATGTGGGCTGCCTGAGGGCGAAAGGTTGTTGTCAGAGGAAGGGTAGGTGCCTTCTGAAGATCCTCCACAATGTTTAGTTTGGAAACTGGAGGGAACAAGACAAGACAGTCAAACAGCTGCAGCCAATGGTGCACAATTTGATAACAGCTAATGTCATATTTCAACCACAAGAGGCTGCTGTTACTCCAAATTTAACTACAAGAGGTACTCTGACACATTATAAGTTAAATGCTTGCAATATTGGGCTAAAAAGTTATTGTTTTGGTCAGAGACAGATTATCATTTCAGGTACATAAAACAGTAGACCTAGTTCTGTGTAGGAGTGGACATCTTTACAGCATGTTGTAACACCCTCGTATTTACATGCTATGACTACTTGTTCAACCAAAGAACACTTTCAGCTTCTTTTCGCTCTTGAGCATATGTTCTTCCCATTTGCTAAATGTGTCTATTCATAGTGGACATAGAAATGGTGATTGACTTTTGCTGCAGGGTACTTTATCGACATCTGTTCAAGAGTCTGTGCAGTGGTGCTAAACTCAACCCATCCATCCATCCATCCATCTTCTTCCGCTTAATCCTTTTCGGGTTGTGGGGGGGGGGTGGGGGGGCTGGAGCCTATCCCAGCGTCTTTGGGCGAGAGGCAGGGTATGCCCTGGACAGATCGCCAGTCCATCGCAGGGTCAACATAGAGAGACAGACAACCATTCACTCTCAGCTGAATTAAGGCAATTGATTTTCAAGCTACCTTTCTGTGGCCAGTTATCCTGTCAATTTGTGACTGCCATAGATACAGTCGTGAAAAAATTGGGACACCCCATTAAATATTCAATTCTTTATAAATAAATGTTCACATATCTATGTGTAAACTTGTTTTTATTTGCATTTTTTAACATTTAGCCATTTTAAGTGAGTATGAATGTGGGGGTGTCCTAAAAAAGATGGGGAGTGTCCTAATTTATTCTTCACTATTTGTTAAGAATTACATTTTACAGAAAATCTGGAAAAGTCTTTAATTCATTTTTAATTGTTAAGTTGTATTACATGAATCTCCCAGTATTTTTAACATTGATATTAAATATCCATATGTCAAAATGTTAAAAAAAAAAAAAAAAAACCCACAGGCTTATACAGGGTGTCCTAATTTTTTCACGACTGTATATATAGATAGTCACTTAGACAATATTTTGCTCTTTCAACAAACCTTCCAAAGCAAAACTACATACTGTACATGTGACATAGAAAATTAAAGGTGGGTCACAAGTCACAATTACTCATACATGTAGTCAGTTTTTTTTTTTTACATAAATACTGTAGTTTCAGTGTAGAATACTATATGAAGGAAACACAAGGAAATTTATATACTGCTCAAAAAAAGTAAAGGGAACACTTTGAAAACACATCAGATTTTAATGGGAAAAAATAAGCTGGATATCGAAATTGTGGCAGGCTAGTCCAGCTTACTCAGATTAAATGAACACTTTTTAATCTGAGTAAACTGGACTAGCCTGCCACAATTTCGATATCCAGCTTATTTTTTCCCATTAAAATCTGATGTGTTTTCAAAGTGTTCCCTTTACTTTTTTTGAGCAGTATACTTTTATTTAATTGAAATTGAGAGTTAAAAATCATTTTTTTATGGCTCTTTAGATATTTCATGCATCACTGTCTACTCTTTCGTTATATTATTTGGATAAGTGTGTACATATGGATATTTTGTTTTCCTCAGATTAACATATTCAAGAGAAAAAAAAAACCCAAACTAGTGACAGTAAAGTGCCAAATTTACAAAAAAAAAATCAAATAGTAAATAAAATGTTCTCGAAGCTGCAAGCCCCAACATTTATAGTTTAAAAAAGGATGGAAATGTCTGACGTATTGGGGCGGTTTAAAAAAAATCAAATTTACTAGAAAAGAGTGGGGAAAAAAAAGAGAAAAAACTAATCATTTGGTGAGAATAAAATCATAAAAACAGTGCAAAACATACTAAATTTACATTTTCAAAAATATCTTACTCCAATGGTTTGAAAACACAGCCATCTAATATATAAAAAATGGGGGAAATAATTATCTGATCCCCTGCTGAATTTGTAAGTTTACCCCTTACAAAGAAATGAACAGTCCATAATTTTTATGGTAGGTTTATTTTAACAGAGAGACAGAAGATCAACAAAAAAATTAGTGAAAATATTAAATAAGGGTTATAAATTAATTTGCATTTGATCAAGGGAAATAAGTATTTGATCCCCTACTAATCAACAAGAATTCTGACCCGTATAAACCAGTTATGTGTCCATGAGGCACATAAAATAGTCCTGTCTCTTTAGGAAAGTACTCCTAATCTCAACTCATTATGTGTATAAAAGACTTCTGTCACAGAATCAATCTCTATCATTCAAACTTCTCCACCACTGTGGACAAGATCAAAGAGCTGTCAAAGGACATCAGAGACAAGATTGTAGACCTGCACAAAGCTGGAATGGGCTACAAGACCATCAGCAAGAAGCTTGGTGAGAAAGAGACCACTGTTGGCGCAATAATTCAAAAATGGAAGAAATATAAAATAAGTCAATCATCCTCGCTTCAGACCTCCGTCAAGATTTCACCTCGCGGGGTAAGGATGATTCTGAGAAAGGTGAGGGATCAGCCCAGAATTACACAGGAGCTTGTTAATGATCTTAAGGGAGCTGGGACCACAATCACCAAGAAAACCACATACTTCACCATAATGGATTGAGATCTTGGAGTGCCTACAAGGTCCCCCTGCTCAAGAAGGCACATCTGAAGTTTGCCAGTGAACATCTGAATGATTCAGAGAAGGCTTGAGAGAATGTGATGTGGTCAGATGAGACCAAAATTGAGCTCTTTGGCATCAACTCAACTTGCTGTGTTTAAAGGCAGAGAAGTGCTGAATATGACACCAAGAACACCATCTCCACTGTCAAATATGGAGGTGGAAACATTCTGCTTTGGTGCTGTTTCTCTGCTAAGGGTACAGGAAGGCTTCACCACATTGAGGGGCTGATGAACAGGGCCATGTACCATAGAATCTTGGATGAGAACCTGGCCTCAGCCAGAACACTGAAGATGGGTCATGGATGGGCTTCCAGTATGACAATGACCCAAAACATATGGCCAAGGCAACAAAGGAGTGGCTCAAGAAGAAGCACATTGAAGGCCTGGAGTGGCCTAGCCAGTCTCCAGACCTTAATCCCATAGAAAATCTGTGGAGGGAACTGAAACTTAAGGGACAGCCTCAAAACCTTCAGGATTTGGAGAGTATCTGTAAAGAGGAGTGGACCAAAATCCCTACTGGGATGTGCACAAACCTGGTGACTAGCTATAAAAAACATCTGACCTCTGTGCTGCCAACAAGGGTTTCCCCAACAAATACTAAGTCACGTTTTTCTTGGGGCTCAAATACTTACAGTGATGTGAAAAAGTGTTTGGCCCCTTCCTGATTTCTCATTTTTTTGTATGTTTGTTACACTTAAATGGCAGGGGAGAGGGAAGTCTGGGCTTCTCTGTTTGAACTGCTGCCTCCGCGACCCGGACCTCCGGAAAAGCGGTAGAAGATGGATGGATGGATGGATGGATGGATGGTTTGTCACACTTAAATGTTTCAGATCATCAAACAAATTTAAATATTAGACTGTGGTGGACACAATACACAGTGCCATGTGTAGGCACTCCACCCAGGACAAGGGGGTTGGTGGGGGAGAAGATATGGAGCTTTCCCCATGCTAATGGGGAAAGCTGAGTAGAGCCAACCAAACAAAGATGTGCCTTTCACCCCCTGCCACGCCAGGCTGGCACCTGGGAACACAGGGGTGTGAATGTATTGTGGCAAGACATGCTCTGTGATGTGTGTTTCAAAGTTATGTTAATGTGTGTGCATGTTTTGCAGTCTGAATGTTAATGTGTTCATCCTGAGTGCCGGAGGCAGGAATTAAAGAGTATAAAGGAGTTCGCTCAGGCACTCAGGCTTCAGAGTTTTTACTGTACTTGATGTTGGAGGAGAAAATAAAGTTCATGTGTTGTTCAGCTCGTTGCCTTGTCTGCTTTCTTCCTCCACATTGGTAACCCTAAGATGTGCCATGGAGAACGAGCCAAGCACTGCCCCGGAGACTACCTGGAGGGAGAGCACCAGTGCAGCGTGTGCTGTCTCAGTCAAGCTCCCAGACTTGTGGTTCACAACCTGACTGCGTGGTTCCTGCACATAGAAGCCCAGTTCGCACTCCGTGGGATAACAACAGACGACACAAAATATTACTATGTGGTCGCTGCGCTGGATGCGCACGCCACATAACAGGTGACGAGCCTTCTCCAGGAGCCTCAGGCCCAGGGGAAATATAAAGCGCTCAAGCGGATGCTACTCCAGCGCTATACCCTGTCTGACAGTGAGAGGGCAGAGAGACTCCTAACATGTTCAGAGTTAGGTGACAGATCAGCCGTGGAACTCATGGAGAGCATGTTGGTGCTGAGGGGGAAGAATGATGAATCTTTCCTGTTCACCCACTTATTCCTCAGGAACCTACCTGCTACAGCGAGGGCAATCCTGGCCAACTCACTGCTGCTGGTGACCAAGGACTACCGCACCCTGGCGCAGCAAGCAGACCGCATCATTTTAGCAACCAGCGCTCTCAGCGTGCATGCAGCAGCACTGGCATCCACGAGGGATTCCAACGAGATTGAGGAGCTGTTGGTGGTAGCCAGGATGGACGCCAAAGGACGCAGGAACGGGATGATCGGTTCCTATCATAGCCGTTTCGGCTCAGATAAGGATAAGGACTTGTACTTATATAGCGCAAAGACCACTCAAAGCACTTCACTAGCACTAACCCTCTACTCTAAGGGTCTATAGGAGACAGATCTCCAGGCACAATTTAGAACAACCAATTAACCTAACATGCATGTCTTTGGATTGTGGGAGGAAACCGGAGCCCCCGGAGTAAACCCACGCAGCACAGGGAGAACATGCAAACTCCATACAGAAAGGTTCCTACCCCTGCCAGCCTGGGGATTCGAACCTGGAACCTTCTAGCTGTAAGGCAACAGTGCTAACCACTGCACCACCATGCTGCCCAAGATGCTCAGATGCCCAATGCTGTCTGCCGCCATGCCAATTCAAGAAGCCAGGAGGACGGCACGGCCAGCAGACGGTAGCAGCTGCAACCGCTGGTGACAGGAACAAGCTGCTTTATATCACAGACACACGTTCAGGGAGACGGTTTTTGGTGGACTCCGGCTCCCAGAAGAGCCTCATCCTGCCGGTCAGTAGGGGCAGGTCGGCAGGAGGCAGTAGTCCCAAGCTCATGGCCACCAACGGATCAACCATCAGGATGTTTGGTGAACGGACACTGATGATATGCTTGCACGGATGCAATTATCAGTGGGACTTTGTTGTAGCTGCATGTTCAGCTCCCATTTTAGACACAGATTTTTTTATGTGCTTATGGGTTGTTAGTCGATGTTGCCAAAAGATGATTAGTGGACGCTGTTTCTTTCACTTCACTGCCCTGCACAGCTCGGGGAGCTGGGTCAACAATACTGGCTCACGTTATAGCTCCGGGGGGTAAATACCAGCAATTACTTGCACAGTTCCCACCACTCATGGTCCCGACTTTTTCGGCTGCGGTAACAAAACACGGGGTCAAATCAAATCAAATCAACCTTTATTGTCATATTGCTGTACATACAACTGTAGTGCAGGCAAGATGAAATTGCGTTTCTCTCGGCATCCATATAAGTAAAAAGAACATAATTTAAGACACACTCACACACACCCTCACCCCCCACCCCAACACAGCCATTCACACATCCCTGAGACATTCTTGAAAACTAACCAGAGCTATAATATACAAATAATATACATAATGTCCATAGGTGCAGTAGTATGTATGAGAGATTCCGGATCAACTGTTCAGCATCCTAACAGCTTGTGGAAGGAAGCTGTTAATCAGTCTAGTGGTTCTGCCTCTGATGCTCCGGAATCGTTTGCCAGATGGCAGAAGTTTAAAGTGTTTATGCAGAGGGTGAGAGTGGTCCCTGACAATGTTCAGTGCCCTGCTCCTACAACGGTTCTGAAAAAGTTCTTGGACAGAGGGGAGGGAGACTCCAATTACCCTCTCAGCTCCCTTAACTATCCTCTGCAGGGCTTTTTTGTCTGACATACTGCAGCTGGAGTGTCCTGGGCATGACGTTAAACTACATCCGGCAGCAAGGCCCCAGTCCGGGAGTTCTGGGGTTCTGAGGAGAATGTCACTACCTCTTAATTGCTGCTGTGCTGGGTCACCCTTGGGCAAGGTGTAGCACCCAATAGCCTCCCATACTGGGTTACGTACAAGCCACCAACAGCGTGCCAGGCAGATGATGTCAAGTAAGACCGCACCTGTTTGACATGGAGGACGAGTGCAACGCTTAGCGGGCAGGCGGTAAAGGTGGGCCTTGACATACCAAGCACTCAGCAGCCCGCTGCAACTGCCTTCTACTGAAGCTGCGCGTCTCAATCCCTTGAGCTGCAGTGAATTGGCTGGCAGTCAAGTGAGTGTGCGTGGCCCCTCGCGCAGCCATGACCACCTTAAACAACTTCATCAGCGAATGGCTTGTTCCTTTTCCAAAGTCCAATGGCGACGGAAGTGCGGGTGACGGGGGTAGGCCTGGAAAGCTGGAAGCCCCTAGTCCGCACCCGCACATGTGACGGGTTAAAAATGGGGATTAATAGTATGTGACTGGTTAAAAATGGGGATTAATGGGTTAATTAAGAGCGCATCATACACGGGTTAAGAAGCAGATTACAGGTTAAGAAGTAAGTTAAAAAGCTGATTGTAGACAATATATACAGTTAGGGATGAGAGTTAAAAAGATTGTTTCATTATTGTTGTTGCACATGATTGTCACGTTCAAAAACATCAGTACAGTATTAGGGGGTTTGGATGCTGGGTGCACTGTTTATGGTTTGTTGAGAGCTCGATGATTCACAAATTGATTGCTTTTGCCCGGAGAGGGAACTGTGTTGCGCGCTTGCGCAGAAGTGTCCAAGTTTGATGAGTCACAAATTGATTGCTTTTGCCCAGAGAGGGAACTGTGTTGTGCGCTTGCGCAGAAGTGTCCATGTTCTTTTTGAATGAAGTAAAATGGAGTGAAGACGTAGACCGCGATTCTCTTCATTATTTCTTGTTCAAAAGCACCACGTACCTCTCCCGAACTGTGGAGCAGAGGGCGCAAC
Organism: Pholidichthys leucotaenia; assembly: GCA_020510985.1. NCBI lineage: Eukaryota > Metazoa > Chordata > Actinopteri > Cichliformes > Pholidichthyidae > Pholidichthys > Pholidichthys leucotaenia. The sequence goes on along the minus strand of CM035847.1, from coordinate 217,064,576 downwards.
ATTATGGAGGCACCGCTTGGGATATTTTGGTGAGAGATAAACCCGCCAGCCGAAGTGGAAACTCGAGCCGAATATCCCTCCACGAACCCTGGAGACGTAAGGCATCGCAGACATTCACCGTGGCTTCGACACCACGTGCAGAGGTTGTAACTCTAGCGCCGCAATCACCACTAGAGGACACCGCTATACCACGAAGGTAAAAGAAGCCTACGTTGAACTGTTTTATGCCCACTTCACTGATGAAAATGGAATGTTTGGAGGAAGTTCAGTTAGGAGTTATAGGCACATTATACAAACTGAATGTTGAACAACTGCTTTATGTATGCAATGGACTACAAATAGCTGGAATGGGAAAAGAGCAATTTGCAGACAAAACTCGAGGCCAGCTAATCACATTTGTCACAAGTTATGTTGAAAGAACTGAGTTAGCTGAGCTAGAAGATGAGGGAATGTCTCATTTGCTCAGTATAAAGGACTTGATTGAAAATGCAAAGGTGCCAGAGTTAGAGATAGTGGGTGAAGATAAACAAAAAGAAGACCTGCAGAAAGAAGTACATGCTTTACGGGCCACACTTCAAGCCAAAGAAGAGGCTATGCATCAGCTAATGAATAATAAACTGAGCCTACAGAGCACACCAATGCACGGGTGAGCTTCAGCGCCTGCAGATAACCCCATGTGGTGTAAAGACTTTAAGATATCAGGCCAAATAGGGGAGCCGGGACAAAAAGACAAGCTCACATTTTCCAGTTTGGCCAGGCAGATTGAAAGTGGGCTCAGTAAAGGCTACCATGGAGATGAGCTCATCGACGCAGTGATTCGTGCCATCACACCAGGCCTGCAGCTGAGAAGCTACCTAGAAGGCAAAGGTAATCTGACTCTTCCTGCCCTGCGGAGGATCCTAAGGTCTCACTATCAGGAGAGAGGGGCTACTGAACTGTACAAACAGCTTTCTTCAGAAGCTCAGAGCAGTAAAGAGACTCCTCAAAACTTCCTTCTGAGAGCCATGGACCTTCGCCAGAAGATTCTTTTCGCGTCCCAGGAAGATGAGTCGGGTCTAAAATATGACCCCGCCTTGGTCCAAAGGTTATCCATGCACACCATCCTAACAGGTTTGCAGAGTGACAGTGTTAAGAGTGACATGCAGCCGTACCTTCTTCAGCCCACGACACCTGATGAAGTTTTATTGGAAAAGGTGAATATTGCATGCGCTAATGAGAAGGAAAGACAAGACAAGAAGAGACATGCTGTCCCCCAGCGAGCGGCTGCCGTGAATGCTGTTCAGCCCAGTGACACCCCTGCACCTGCAGAAAAAAAGACAGTTCAAAAACAAAGCACAGCCGTGCCGTCACCTGATCTGCTAGCAGAGATTAAAGAGATGCGGTCTGAGATGGTATTTTTAAAGGACTTGCGAGCTGAAGTGTTCCAAATCCGAGAAACCATGCAGTAGTCTTCAGCCACAGCACAACCCACCACCAGCGGAAGACCTGAAAACCACTCCCCAGCGCCAACTTTCACGCCATACCCACGATACCCAGCTGGACCCATCTGCTCAGCACTACTTTCCTCAACAGCAGCCTCAAGCAGCTCTTCAGCAGTACTATCCAGTGCAAGGCCTGGCGCTGATGAGAGGCACTGCACAATTCCAGCCGCGCTTCGCCCCTCAGCGGTACCACATGCCCCGCCCACAACCAAGGTGTTATTATTGCATTCAGACAGGTGAAGAGTTTTGCCAGCACTGTTTTAGCTGTGGGAGCAGCGAGCATTTTAGAGCAGGCTGTAAAGCACAGAAGCCAGTGAAACCAGCCAAAGGTAACTCTTTAAACTAGAAGGGGTCACTCCAGCGGGACGTGGTGTGACCAGTGACATAAAAAGGTCCCAGTGTTGTTATAGCTGTGCTACACAGGGTGAAAACCAGAGTTTGAAATGTTGTTCAGTGTGTAGAAGTGCCTTGTGCTGCCCCAAAAAGTGTCGAGGAGAGCGCTGGCCCACACACAAAGCCAAATGTAAGCCCTACACCTGTGGTAGTATTCGTAAAGGGAGTAGTGAGCATTTTCAGGCAGGCTGTAGAGCATATAGGGAGCACAATGCTGCAAGAGGGAGGGAAGCAGAGAGCCCGAAAGGCAGTAGCCCATCCAGCCTGGCAGCCGCAGCTCCAGTGGGGAATAAGAAGGTCATCGCAACAAGAGTCTTGGGTACAGTCAAATGGTTCAACGTCAGAAATGGATATGGTTTCATCAATAGGAATGACACAAAAGAAGACGTTTTTGTACACCAGACAGCCATCAAAAGGAACAACCCGAGGAAATATCTTCGCAGTATTGGAGATGGCGAAACTGTGGAGTTTGATGTAGTTGAGGGAGAAAAGGGAGCAGAGGCGGCAAATGTTACTGGCCCAGGAGGCACTGCAGTCCAGGGAAGCAGGTATGCCGCTGACAGGAGCTGCTATAGGCGCTACCCCAGGAGGAGGGGCCCTCCCCGTGGAGACTATCCAGAGAACTACCAGAGTGATGGAGAGGGCGAACCTGGACGTGACAAAAGCAGCAGGGAGGGGGGAGAGAGCGCCCCCGAAGGAGACCAGCAGCAACAATGGCGCAGACCCACTTACCCTGGCAGACAGCGCTTCCCACCACACTTTGCACGTAGACGCTACCGCCGCCGGCCCCGTACACCAATTTCACCACGTGGAGGAGCTGATAAGCTGCGAAATCACTGGGGGGACGCAATCTATGCTGTGGTAAGGCAGGTTGGGCAGGGTGGTCCCATTTATGAACTAAAACCTGAGAGAGGCAAGGGTAGATCTAGAACTTTGCATCGCAATCTTCTTCTGCCATGTGATCATTTGCCTTTGGAGACTTCTTTGCAGCCTCGTCCAAAGAAATACACCACTACCAGATCAGCGGAGACACCGGAGATTCACTTAGAAGAGGACGATGATGATGAGGACGAGTATTATCCAGTGCCACTTCACTTGAGCGCCCGCCCCGATTCGCCACCGCCTGAGAGGACTGAAGACCCAGCTCAGCAGGAGAACAACATACCTGAAGAGGTGCAGCAGGAGACAGAGCTTGAAGCTGCAGCAGCTGACCAGCCACCAGAGGACGACATTGGTCAGGTAGAGGACTTACCTGCGGAGGTAAGCCTTCCTTCACCGCACCCTCCTTCTCCTGCCTATAGTGATCCTGGTGAGGAAGTGAATCAGAGACCTAGACGTAACGCTAGAAAACCGAAAGTATTCACTTATGATACATTGGGTACACCAGCATGTTATAACATACAGACGTTGCCTTATTATGCTGAACCGACCATGCCATGGGTATACAGAGTACATCCTTTCTACTTCCAAGAGCTTTGTGGTAAATGTTAGTAGGTTGGTGGTCATTTTGTGTACTTGAAGTAGAGTAAATGCAGTTACATTGGACCCAAAACTGAATGTATCAAAAGAGTTCCAGCCTGTCATATGTGTTATTTGGACTCAAAACTGAATGTATCAAAAGAGTTCCAGACTGTAACAAAATGCATACACAAGAAACACTGGACAACAAGTATCTGATACTTGCATAACAGAATGTATGAAAAGAGTTCCAGTCTGTAAACTTTTTTTTGTTGAATTAGTTGACTATGCACTCTTTGAGAATATTGCACTGTGACAGTGATTATTATACATTTCACATGTCCTGATGTTGGGGACAACATCTATTTTGAGGGGAAGTATGTGACGGGTTAAAAATGGGGATTAATAGTATGTGACTGGTTAAAAATGGGGATTAATGGGTTAATTAAGAGCGCATCATACACGGGTTAAGAAGCAGATTACAGGTTAAGAAGTAAGTTAAAAAGCTGATTGTAGACAATATATACAGTTGGGGATGAGAGTTAAAAAGATTAATGTTTCATTATTGTTGTTGCTCATGATTGTCACGTTCAAAAACATCAGTACAGTATTAGGGGGTTTGGATGCTGGGTGCACTGTTTACGGTTTGTTGAGAGCTCGATGATTCACAAATTGATTGCTTTTGCCTGGAGAGGGAACTGTGTTGTGCGCTTGCGCAGAAGTGTCCAAGTTTGATGATTCACAAATTGATTGCTTTTGCCCGGTGAGGGAACTGTGTTGTGCACTTGCGCAGAAGTGTCCATGTTCTTTTTGAATGAAGTAAAATGGAGTGAAGACGTAGACCACGATTCTCTTCATTATTTCTTGTTCAAAAGCACCACGTACCTCTCCCGAACTGTGGAGCAGAGGGCGCAACACACATTGGCGGCAGATCTAAGATGGTCGCTCCCTGCTGAACAGCTGTGACGGCAGGGCTTCGGCAGCTGGATCTGTGACTGGGCTGGCCTCTTTAGGATCACCACAGCCCACCCTAATTGGGGAGACCCCTAGAAAAGGTGGGGTAAACATCGGACACGGCATTTCAGTCTGGCCAGTTCACCGCGGCTGGCGGACTTCCCATCTCTGCGGTCGAAAATCAAAGAAAACACTCCACTCTCTCAAGAGGCCTCTAACTCTCGGGGCCTGGAATATTCGGACACTCCTCGACAAAAGCAACACAGAAAGACCAGAACGCCGAACAGCACTTGTCTGCAAGGAGCTCAACCGATTCAACATCGACGTGGCAGCTCTTAGTGAGACAAGATTCCCAGATGAAGGTAACATCGAAGAAGCAGGGTCAAACTACACCATTTTCTGGAAAGGGAAAAGTGCTGAAGAACCACGTATTCACGGAGTTGGCTTTGCTATAAGATCGAAACTTGTTGACCAACACAACCTCGTCCCTACGGCCATCAGTGAATGCATGATGAAAGTCAGAATCCCTCTTGTCCAAAACAGATTTCTCACCTTGATATCTGTGTATGCTCCAACGCTCACCTCAGAGGATGATGAAAAAGCCTCCTTTTACGACCTGCTTAACCGTACCATCCAAAGTGTCCCAAGACAGGACAAACTTGTCATCCTGGGCGACTTTAATGCCAGAGTAGGCAGAGATCACAATCTCTGGAAAGGCGTCCTAGGACATCATGGAATTGGAAACTGCAACTCCACTGGCCAACTCCTCCTTGGCCTTTGTGCTGAACATGAACTGGTCATCACCAACTCCTTCTTACAGCTACCATCTCGTCAAAAAACAACCTGGAAACACCCAAGATCTAAACACTGGCATATCCTTGACTACATTCTAACTAGAGCCAGAAACAAAAGAGACGTGCACATCACTCGTTCCATGCCTGGTGCAGATGACTGTTGGACAGACCACAGATTGCTTATCTCACGACTCCAAATCAAAGTCCGTCGTCCACCAAAACGGACCTCATCAAGTGCTCCTCATCATCGCTTTGACTGCGAAAAACTACGCAATCCACAAACATCTCAAGACTTCAAGGAAGCCGTAGAAAAGAACATCGCGGATCTTCCAGAACCACCACAGGTGGAAGATAACTGGACCACCCTTCGTGATGCAGTGCTTGACGCTGCAGAAAAGACAATAGGTTTCTCTCGGAAGAAGTCCCAAGATTGGTTTGATGAAAATGACGAAGTCATCACAAACCTTGTTGAAGCTAAACGTTAGGCAAGGCTCACTTTTGAAAACCAGCCATCCACACAGAACAAACAAAAATATAAACAAGCACTTGCAAACTGTCAGAGAGAAATTCATGCTGCTCAGAACAACTGGTGGCAACAGAAATCGGAGGAGATCCAAAGATTTGCAGACCAACGTGACATGCGCTGCTTTTATGCCGCAACAAAGGAAATCTTCGGCCCTACAAGGTCAACTGCCTGCAGTCTGAAAGATGCAGATGGCTCCACTGTCATCAGTGACACCCAGGGAATTTTAAACCGATGGAGATCCCACTTTGAAAGCCTTCTCAATGATCATTCGCGCACACCAGACGACCTTCTCTGTAAAACGCCACAACATCCTGTTCGCTACTGGATGTCTCTTCCACCCTCCTCTGAGGAAATGAACAAAGCCATCAAGCACATGAAACCAGGCAAGGCACCGGGACCAGACAACATCCCACTAGAATTAATCACTCATGGTGGCCCGGAATTTAAGAACCGACTGCTGAACCTCATCCTAAAAGTCTGGGAAACAAAGACAGTCTCTAGTGACTTCCGCGATGCAAACATTATCACCATCTTCAAAAAGGGAGATCGAGAAAACTGTGGAAACTACCGTGGCATCTCACTGCTAAGCATAGCAAGTAAGATCTTTGCACGCATCCTCCTCAACTGCCTCCTTGTCATTGCAGAAGAAATACTTCCTGAATCACAGTGCGGTTTCCGATCTTCTCGCGGGACAATAGACATGATCTTCTGTGCCCGACAACTGCAGGAGAAATGTCAAGAACAGCAACAGCCACTAATGCTCATCTTCTGGGACCTAAAGAAAGCCTTCGACAAGGTCCCACGGCTGGCTATGTGGGCAGTCTTGGCAAGATTCGGCTGCCCAGATGACTTCATTATGCTGATCCGCTCACTTCATGATGGAATGGTGGGCAGAGTATGCCATCAAAAAGCTCTCTCTGTTATGTTTTCCCATAACAGGAGGACTCAAGCAAGGCTGCGTTCTAGCCCCAACCTGCTTCTCACTGTACCTGGTGGCAACGCTCAATGAAATCCCACCAGACACTCCTTCCATTGATGTACGATATTGCATGGACGGTGGCCTCTTCAATCTCAGTCGACTCCAAGCAAAAACAAGAACATTAACCACCACAGTCCACGAGCTGCAGTATGCAGATGACAACGCTACCCCTAGCTTAACTGCTGAAGATCTACAGAGGACGGCTGACCTCTACAATAATGCTTATGAGCGTTTTGGAATGGAGGTGAATACTGATAAGACCAAAGTCCTCATCCAACCACCACCAGGCTACATGCTCCCTGACACAATCATCACTATTGATGAAAAGCCTCTGGAAAAAGCGGACCATTTCTGTTATCTAGGAAGCATTCTATCAAAGACACCTACATGCGATCAGGACGTGGAGAATCGCGTTAGGGCAGCTCACTCCGCTTTTGGACATCTTAATCGTCAAGTCTTCAACAACCACGCGCTATCAAAACAAAGATCATGGTTTTCAGGGCTGTAGTTCTGTCTACCCTTCTCTACGCCTGCGAGACCTGGACTCTCTACCGTCGCCAAATCAAACGTCTTGAGCACTTCCAACAGCTGAAGCTTAGACAAATCCTTAAAACCAAATGAACAGACCGGGTAACAAGCACAGAAGTTCTCGCTCGCGCTGCACTACCTAGTGTTGAAGCTACCATTATTCAGCACCGTCTCCGCTGGGCAGGCCATGTCCAACGAATGGACTCAAATCGTCTACCGAAAATTCTGCTCTATGGAGAACTCACCTTTAGAAAGCTTGGGATCAGTCCGCCAAGGTCTCCGCCTTTGACTGCCACCTAATCCACATAGCACCGGACTTCCATGATCCCTCCTGCAGGTGGTGAACCTACTGGAGGGCGGACCCATGTAACTCCTTCGGGCTGAGCCCGGCCGGGTCCCATGGGTGGAAACCCGGCCACCAGACGCTAGCCTTCGAGCCCCTCCCCCAGGCCTGGCTCCAGGGTGGGGCCCCGGTAACCCCATACCGGGCGGGGTACACTGAATCCTTGATATACAATTTATCATGAGAGTCTGTTGGATCGTTCTTCGTCTGGCCCTTCACCCAGGACCAGTTTGTCTTGGGAGACCCTATCAGAGGCAAATTGCCCCGGACAACATAGCTCCTGGGATCACTGGGGCACGCAAACCCCCCCACCACGATAAGGTGACGATCCATGAGGGGGACGCCTCCCACTTGAGGTGTTTCAGGCACGTCCCACTGGGAGGAGACCCCGGGGCAGACCCAGGACTCGGTGGAGAGACTATGTCTCCCAGCTAGTCTGGGAACGCCTTGGTATCCCCTCTGAAGAGCTGGAGCAGGTGGCTGGGGAGAGGGAAGTCTGGGCTTCTCTGCTTGAACTGCTGCCTCCGCGACCCGGACCTCCGGAAAAGCGGTAGAAGATGGATGGATGGATGGATGGATGGAGAACTCACCTCAGGAACAAGACCACTAGGCAGACCAAAACTGCTCTATAAAGAACAACTAACAAATCTACCTATGGGTACAAATAAAGTAACCTGAACCTAAAGTCCACCTTGGCCCAAACCAATATCTACAGATGGGAACACCTAGCAAAGGAGAGAATGGTATGGAGAGAAGCTACCCGCAATGGCACTATAGCCTTTGAGAAAAACAGATGTGCATTTGAGGAGGAGAAGCGAAGAAGAAGGAAGGAGCGTTCGCAGCAGCCGCGGCCTCCACCGTCACTTCCCTGCGGTCTCTGCCCACGCCTCTTCCATCACCGGCTCGGGCTACAGAGCCACATCCGTCACAAGCACAAGTGATTTCTGGAACGGGAGTAACCCTATGCTTGGACACGCAGGAGCCGACGACTGCAGCTGGAGTACCATGTTGCAATGCAGTACGTCAGAACACTCTCCACCACACCTCTGTAGAAGGTCCTGAGGATGCAGATGGGGAGAGAGGCCTGTTTGAGTTTCCTCAAGAAGTGCAGTCTCTGCTGGGCCTGCTTCCTGATCCCCAAGGAATTCTTGCTCCAGGTCAGGTCCTGCGAGATCTGCACTCTGAGGAACTTGATGTTTTCTACTCTCTCTACTAAACGGCCGCCGATGCTGAGAGGTACATGTTCAGGCTGTGACCACCGGAAGTCGATAATCATCTCCTTCGTTTTGTCCACGTTAAGTACCAGATTGTTCTCCCTGCACCAGCCCTCCAGGTCTCTAACTTCTTCCCTGTACATTGATTCCTCATCCCTCTGAATAAGTTCCACCACTGTGGTGTCGTCTGCAAACTTAATAATCTGGTTCCCCTCGTGTCTGGATACACAGTCATGTGTTAGAAGTGTAAACAACAGTGGACTGAGTACACAGCCTTGAGGGGATCCGGTGCTCAGCGTGATAGAGTTGGAGATGTTATTTCCAACACGGACAGACTGAGGTCTCTCAGTCAGGAAATCCAGGATCCAGAGACATGTGGCAGTGTTCAGACCGAGAAGGAGTAATTTCTCCATCAGTCTCTGGGGAATAACTGTCATCACCCGCAGCTCACGGGCATCCACCTCAGCTGCGCACACACCTGCTCCTCGTTAGTGCACAGCTATTTATTCCATCCTGCCCTGAGCTGCAGCCTGGAGCCGTCTGTCTCCCTGCGTACTCAACTCTCAGCAGCATCCTATCCTCTAGGCCTGCTGACTCCTCATCACGGCACGTAAGCTGTTTATTATTCCCTTACCTTCTCCTGTCAGCCTTCCCCTGTGCACAGGTGGATCTCCCGGCGGCGGACTCACTCCCCTTCGTCTCGCCGCTCCTCTGCCTCGCCGCTTCATCCCGGACGCACAGCAGGACACTGTCTCCCAGGCTTGGGACCTTGCCAACGCCAGTCACCGCAGTACTACAAGTAAGCACAGAACTTTATCACTCCCCTGTGTGGTTGCCTAGCTAATCCCTGTTCTCCTCTCACTCATAGGGTTGCCTGGCCGCACGGCGTGTTGCTCTGTCCTGACCTGCATCCTCCACCCTCATTACACACTTATCCCTCACACACGCATTCATACACATCACACTGTTGTTAAATAAAGCTTTCAAATCTGCCTGAGCCTGCGTGCGTGTTTCCTGGGCTGAACAATATGTCAATAATGGTGTTGAATGCTGAACTGAAATCAATGTACAGGAGTCTGGCATAGGTGTCTTTCTGAAGGTCGAATATTTCATAACTACTAAAGGCCCGACGGTGTTTGTGCGACCTTGGTGCCTGGATGCAGCTAAACTGGCCAGCACGTGCGAGGAGTTTGCCAACTTAGAGCAGTTGGACATGGTCAGGCACTCCAACAGCCAGTGGGCATCCCCACTACACATGCCTAAGGCCCACGGGTCGCGGCAACCGTGCGGCGATTTCCGTCGCTTGAACAACACCATGGAACACGATCAGTATCCCATCCCGCACATCCAGGATTTTTCCGTGCACCTGGTCGGGACACGTGTTTTTGCGAAAGTGGGTCTGGTCCGTGGCTACCACCAGGTCCCAGTGCGTGCGGAAGATGTTCTTAAAACAGCAGTAATAACTCCTTTTGGCCTTTTAGATTTTTACGCATGCCGTTGGGATTAAAAGGCATGGCGCAGACCTTCCAGAGAATGATGGACGCAGTGCTCCGTGACTTGTCGTTCGTTTTTGTCTACTTAGATGACATTCTGGTGGCTAGCGCATCCGAGGAGGAGCACATCGCCCATCTCAGGACAGTTTTCCAGAGGTTGGAAGCGCATGAGCTTATAGTGAACCCGGCGAAGTGCCAGTGATCGATTTTTTGGGTCACCGCATTTCACCGGAGGGCGCAATTCTGCTACTGGATAAGGTGCGCGCCGTGTCAGACCTTCTGCGTCCGCAGACCATGAGGGCCCTACAGGAGTTATTGGGAATGGTCAGTTTTTATAACCGTTTCCTTCCCCCGGCAGCACAGCTAATGCAGCTGTTGTATGCTGCACTTAAGAGAAAGAAGCCCGCAGAAAACATTGACTGGACTCCCGAGCGAATCCAGGCTTTCACAGACGCCAAAACAGCACTTGCAGATGCCACTTTGCTAGCCCACCCGGACCCGTAGGCATGGACAGCGCTCACCACGGATGCGTCTGACGTTGCCATGGGGCAGTGGTGGAGCAGTACATCTCTGGTATGTGGCAGCCGCTCGCATTTTTCAGTCGAACTTTGCGTGACAACGAACGCAAATACAGCACGTTCAACAAAGAATTATTGGCTCTCCAACTGGCGACGTGCCATTTCCAGTTTTGGTTAGAGGGGCACGAGTTCACCGCATTCGTTGACCATAAGCCACTGACGTATGCGATGTCCAAGGTCTCGGAACTATGGTTGGCCCGGCAGCAACAGCATTTGGCCGTGATTTCAGAGTTTATGACTGACATTCAACACGTTACCGGTAAGCTCAACATCGTGGCTGATTGCCTGTCACGCGCATTAGTCTCCCTGGTCTACATGGGAATAGATTTCCCTGTGATGGCCATGGAGCAAGCCGGGGACACGGACATTTGTGCTCTCCAATCTGCGCATACTGGGTTAAAGCTGGAGAGCAGGGTGGTGCAAGAAGGGTGCCCTCCCTTGCTCTGCGACATCTCCACCGGTTGCCCGCGCCTGGTGGTTCCGAGCTCTTGGCACCGCCTCAATTTTGAGCCAGTCCACCCCCTTTCACATCTAGGCATGCGCGCTTCAGTTAAACTGGTGGGGGCAAAATTTGTTTGGCTGTGCTTGCGCAAGGACGTGAAAGAGAAGCTGCAGCTTGCGTCACGTGCCAGCAGGCCAAAGTGCACAAGCACGCCAAAGCCCCCCTCAAGCCGTTCCAAATCCCGGCTAGGAGGTCTGACCACATCCATGTGGATTTGGTAGGACCCCTCCCGCTGACACAAGGTTTTACGCACCTCTTAACAATCGTGGACCGCACCACGCACTGGCCTGAAGTGGTCCCACTGGCTTCCACCATGGCCGTGGAAGTGGCTCGTGCTTTTTTGTCGGCTTGGGTTGCACGGTTCGGATCCCTGTCGGACATTTTTTCCAACAGGGGTCCGCAGTTCATTTCAGAACTCTGGTCCGTGATGGCCCAGGGCCTGGGAGTCAGAATCCATCGCACTACCGCGTATAACCCCCAGGCTAACAGGTTATACGAATGTTTTCATAGGTCGCTTAAGGCGGCGCTCAGAGCTTCACTCATGAATGCAAATTGGGTCGACTGCCTGCCCTGGGTCCTGTTAGGGTTGCACTCCGCTCCTAAGGAGGATTTTGCAGCTTCCCCGGTAGAACTCGTTTTTTCTCAGCCGCTGCGGATCCCTGGGGAATTTTTACCAGAAAACCCTGCGCCCGGGGCCGATTTGACCGCACAATTTTTGCACAGTATGGAGGCTGTTAACGTGCTGGGCCCGGCCCACCATTGTTTTCCCCGCACCTTCCTCCTGAAAAGCTTACGGAATGCCAGTTTTGTTTTTGTCAGGCACAATGCACACCGGACCCCACTGCAATCACCGTATGACGGACCGTTCAGGGTGCTGGATACTGGGGCAAAGCATTTTGTGTTAATCTTGGGGGGGCATAGGGAGACTGTCTGAATTGACAGGCTGAAGCCCAGTTTTGTGTTGGCAGACGAGCAGGTGGTGTTGGCCCAAGCTCCCTGGTGTGGATGCCCACCATTGGTGTTTCTGCAAGTTGATGTCCCCACGGTAGAGACCTGCGGTCGCGAAGCTGACATGTTTCCCCCCCACCCTTTTTCCCTCCACAGACTGATGTGCCTGCCTGCACAGCTCGCCAGCAGGGTGTTTAAACCGGACCGGTGAACCTCCACTACAGCTGCTATGGGCACAGGCTCAAACCCAAAGGACGAGGGGGTTAGTGCCCTTTCTAAGTATTCGGGGGGGGGGGGGCTGTCACTGTATGGGTGTTCTCCACCCAGAGTCGGAAGCTGGGGGAAGATGGAACAAAAGGACTGAAGGAGGAAGTGGCTCCGGTGGGTCTCAGATGTAACAGAGAGGACTATCCACCTCCCGGGTAGTCGGGAGACGCAGGAGTCAAGAGAGGAAGAGAGGGGGTTATTATGTTAATGTGCCACACATGTCTTTGTGCACTGAAAGCATTGTGTTTGGACTCCCTGGGTCTTATTGTGCTTAAATAAAGGTTATAAAAAGGAGGCGCAGAGAGACCCAGAGAGAGAGTATTTCCTGTACTTGATGTTGGAAGAAGAATAAAGTTCATGTGTTGTCCAGCTCGCTGTCTCGTCTGCTTTCTTCTTCCATAACACTACCAATTATGCTGTAATAGCTAATTCTATTAGGTCTATGAATAATAGAAAATAGGCTGTTGCTATGCTACTTACTTTTTTCTGGGGCAGCGCGGTGGCGGAGTGGTTAGCACTGCGGCAGCACAGCAACTCACCCTTGGCGGGGGGATCCTGGGTTCGATCCCAGCCCCCGACCAACAGTGATCTGTGTGGAGTTTGCATGTTCTCCCTGTGTCTGCGTGGGTTTACTCCAGGATTTCTCCGGTTTCCTCCCACATGCCAAAAACATGCAAGTTAGGTTAATTGGCATCAAACTGGGGATTCTAAATTGTCCTTAGGTATGAATGTAAGAGTGAATGGTTGTCTGTCTCTCTGTGTTGGCCCTGTAATGGACTGGTGATCTGTTCAGGGTGTACCCTGCCTCTCGCCCAAAGATGCTGGGATAGGCTCCAGCCCCCCCGCGACCCAAAAAGGATTAAGTGGAAGAAGATGGATGGATGGATGGATGGATGAACAACTGACAGGATTTACTTTATCCCGTTATTGCCTAATAGAGGAATTTATGTCACTCTGGTTCACTGCCCTGCGGAAAGTAACTCATTTAAACATAATAAGAACAATAATAATAATTTCACTGCAGTTAAAATCTTTTGTTTTTGGAAGGATGCTAGTAGTAACTGGCATCCACCCACTCCTAGTTGTTACCTCCTGGTTAATTAGCAGTTTATCAAGATTTTTATGATGAAAGGAGCTTTGCTGTACTGACCTGGTGACCTGGTCGGTTGTTCGGTCCCTCTGTCTGCGGTTTTTGAACCAGTTGCTGACCTGAACAGATGTGAGGCCTGTAGCGACTGCTAGCTCCCTCTTCTCCCTGGTGGAGGGATAAGGTCTCTGATGGTACCACTCTCTCAGTATACTCCGAGATTTCTCCTGTTTAGCAGACAAAACCCAGTAATGTATTCAGATTTGAACACTGTCATCACAATTCAACAGAAAATCTCTCAGGTGAAAATCAAAACCTTGTGATTAGATGTTAATGAATTCAGGATATTGTTTCAAGCTGATAGACATGCAGACAGCAAAAGGAAAATAGATTATTCTTTTGTACAACTGGAAAAAACAGAAAATAAAAATACAATTATTTTATAAGGAAACCAAGATCACCATGGTTGCTGCTATCTTTTAGTCTCTTCTTGAGATTATAAATAGTGTGGTAGTCAAGACCAGACCAAAACCAGTAGAAAGACCAAGACTTTAAAAGGGTCCAGACCATGTAATGACCAAGACCAAACCTGGCAGAGACCAAGTCCAGACAAAGATGACTGTGAGTGAAGGACTTGGTCTCAAACTCTCTCATCTGGTCTTGTCTTGGAAGACTGTGGTCTTATCAGTTTCTTGACTACAAGACTAATTACAAAGTAAACTACAAGGCAATCACACAGCACATTCCTCCAAAAAGGCTCTGTTCCACCCCTCCCTCACTTCATCCGTCCATCTGTCTGTCCATACCTCCTTCCTTCCATCCATATATTGTGAGATAGGGCCTTGGTTGAGGTATGTGATCCTGGATAACCTCCAAAAGCTAATGGACTCATCTGTAGCCCAAGGCCCATCTCTGTTGAAAATTTCATCCAAATCCATCCAGCTCATTAGAGCAGCTCGGTGGAACAGTGGTTAGCACTGTGGCAGCACAGTAAAAAGATCACAGGATCAATTCCACCCCTGACCATCGTGGGTTCAGTCCCACTCCCTGACCATCAGTGACCCTTCTGTGTGGAGTTTGCATGTTCTCCCCGTGTCTGTGTGGGTTTACCCCGGGTACTCTGTGTTATGTTTGAAATTACCCTGGTTCACAGATGAGGTGACTTGTGGAACACAGCTTTATTGGACTCACTGGATATGGTGGCCACCAACAGGGCCTCGGCCAAGGCACCGGCAAAACAAGAGACCGTAGAATGGACGACCCCGGCCTTATATAGGGTGGGGCAGTGACACCACCGGAGGTGCACGTCATCATTTCATCATCTCACACTTCACATTAAAATATACAGTATATACAGTATCACCCCCCCTACCCCTTTAAAAAAAGGTCCAAAACCACTCACTCACTGAAGACCCTCCCCAATTTGGGACCCGAATCACACACTAACAAAGAAAACTACTGTCTCTAAATGGCCTAACACATTCATACAACAGAACCTAAAATAGGGAGGACAGGTGGACTGCCGTTCTACCCACACAGCATGGTGGATTATTCTGCCACCTGCTAAGATAAAGCAAAGTCCATTAATAAACTAGAATTGTGTGCCGTGTTCCTAAACTAAAGAAAACACAAAATAATCCCATATACAGTATAACATTTCTATTAACCCCAGAACTTTAATATATACTTTTTACAACTCAGTTCTTTGGGTAAAAGGATAGAACTGGCATGGGGGCCCAGGGCACCCTCTCAGCAGATGTGCCCCTGGAAACTACCAGTCCCCAGGGTGATGGCTGACCCTCCGGATGCTGAAGCCGCTCCTCCTCACCGTTGACCTCGTCCCACCTCCAGCCTCGTCTCCTGGAGTCTTCTCCCGGACATGCCAAAGTCAATTTGCATGCCACACCGAGCCGTCAGACAGCCTGAAGTGTGCTGCGCCCAGTTTGTCTACTATACGCAGACACTCCTGATGCTCCTCAGGTTGTCGTTTGTCCCATCTTCACCACCGACGTTCCTCATCTCGACTCCAAACCCAATCCAGGACCCTCAACGGGGCCCGGCTCGGCTTGAGACCTTATCAAGCATGCTGGTCCTCCATGCTTCTCGGTCCTGCCCTGACCTCTTCTAAGGCTGTTGTTACATGCACCCTTGTAATCGCAGACCCCCGTCATCTTTAATGGCGAAACCCAGTCCATAAAATAAATCACAGCCTATGATGTTATCGCCCCATGCTGTCACATGGAACATGAAGCTGGTCACTGTCGCAGACTTTTACCGAACAGTCAACTCCAAAGTCCTGACAGTGTCCAGTCTCCCACCTCCATAACCGTACAACGGCGCCAGTGTTGGGAGTAATGCGTTACTGTAACGCCACTACTTTTGCAGTAATGTGCTGTGTAACAAAATCATTGTTTAAAAATTCAGTAATGTGTTACTGAAATTTGATCAGATGCATTACTTGTTTTATTAATATGGATAGATATTTTTAGCGCAAATAAACTGACCCTACCATAGCTGGTGCAGCTGTCAGTCTCCTCCGTGGGTCAGTTTCCTGTCCTGACCCAGTTCACACCGCAGCCCAGTAGGAAGAAATGCCGTGGCGGTGGTGACGTCTCATATCGAGCCCTGATCACCTGTTGTCCGAGCAGTGAATAGCCCCCAACAGCTCCTACCTCTGTGGTTAAACATGAGCATTTTTGAGCAAGAAACTCACATTTAATGTCCGCATTAAATGCATTTAAAGTTTTCTTACGCACAGAGAAAAAGCGACTGTGATTTGTTGCAGTAAAGAACAGAACTTTCAGTTATCTGTGCTTTCCGTTTTATTTTATCTTATTAATTTACATGCAGTTGTGATATGCAACTATATCATGGAAGTAAATCCTCTAAATATGTGTTTTTAATGGGCTGGTCCAGGAGTGTCAAACATATACAGTACAGTGGGGAAAAAAAAGTATTTAGTCAGCCACCAATTGTGCAAGTTCTCCCACTTGAAAGATGAGAGAGGTCTCCAATTTTCATCATAGGTACGCCTCAACTATGAGAGACAAAATGAGAAAAAAAAAAATCCAGAAAATCACATTGAAGGATTTTTAATGAATTAATTGGTAAATTCCTCGGTAAAATAAGTATTTGGTCAATAACAAAAGTTCATCTCAGTACTTTGTTATATACCCTTTGTTGGCAATGACAGAGGTCAAACGTTTTCTGTAAGTCTTCACAAGGTTTTCACACACTGTTGCTGGTATTTTGGCCCATTCCTCCATGGAGATCTCCTCTAGAGCAGTGATGTTTTGGGGCTGTCGCTGGGCAACACGGACTTTCAACTCCCTCTAAAGATTTTCTATGGGGTTGAGATCTGGAGACTGGCTAGGCCACTCCAGGACCTTGAAATGCTTCTTACGAAGCCACTCCTTCGTTGCCCGGGCAGTGTGTTTGGGATCATTGTCATGCTGAAAGACCCAGCCACGTTTCATCTTCAATGCCCTTGCTGATGGAAGGAGGTTTTCACTCAAAAATCTTACAATACATGGCCCCATTCATTCTTTCCTTTACACGGATCAGTCGTCCTGGTCCCTTTGCAGAAAAACAGCCCCAAAGTATGTTTTCACCCCCATGCTTCACAGTAGGTATGGTGTTCTTTCTCCTCCAAACACGACAAGTTGAGTTTTTACCAAAAAGTTCTATTTTGGTTTCATCTGACCATATAACATTCTCCCAATCCTCTTCTGGATCATCCAAATGCTCTCTAGCAAACTTCAGACGGGCCTGGACATGTACTGGCTTAAGCAGGGGACACGTCTGGCACTGCAGGATTTGAGTCCCTGGCGGCGTAGTGTGTTATTGATGTAGCCTTTGTTACTTTGGTCCCAGCTCTCTGCAGGTCATTCACTAGGTCCCCCCGTGTGGTTCTGGGATTTTTGCTCACCGTTCTCGTGATCATTTTGACCTCACGGGGTGAGATCTTGCGTGGAGCCCCAGATCGAGGGAGATTATCAGTGGCCTTGTATGTCTTCCGTTTTCTAATAATTGCTCCCGCAGTTGATTTCTTCACACCAAGCTGCTTACCTATTGCAGATTCAGTCTTCCCAGCCTAGTGCAGGTCTACAATTTTGTTTCTGGTATCCTTTGACAGCTCTTTGGTCTTGGCCATAGTGGAGTTTGGAGTCTGACTGTTTGAGGTTGTGGACAGGTGTCTTTTATACTGATAATGAGTTCAAACAGGTGCCATTAATGCAGGTAACGACTGGAGGACAGAGGAGCCTCTTAAAGAAGAAGTTACAGGTCTGTGAGAGCCAGAAATCTTGCTTGTTTGTAGGTGACCAAATACTTATTTTACCAAGGAATTTACCAATTAATTCATTAAAAATCCTTCAATGTGATTTTCTGGATTTTTTTCCCCTCATCTTGTCTCTCATAGTTGAAGTATACCTATGATGAAAATTGGAGACCTCTCTCATCTTTTAAGTGGGAGAACTTGCACAATTGGTGGCTGACTAAATACTTTTTTGCCCCACTGTAGCTCATGGGCCAAAAATGGCTCACAAGGGGGTCCCAAATTTTCTCTGTGAATTTACAAATTTATTTCTAGTAAATTTCTGACTTTCTACTGATTACAATAGTTTATGTAAATCTGAGACCTTTTTTTCTCTGTAAGATGAGACTTTTTTTCTCATCAGTTTTCTTTTTCTTCTTTTTTCTGATGAGAACAAGGGGCTCTTGAGCTTGCTATGTGTGCAAGACAATTTAAGTATGCATTTAAAAGTAACGTGAAAGTTACTTTTCCAAGTAACTAGTAACTTTAATCATGCAGTTGTGGCGACATGGGATAATAAGTGGCGAGCTGAGGAGTTTAAAGTGCCTTTATTAAATCACATCGCCAACACGAGCTCACTCTGGTGCTGTGCAGAGCAGCCCAGAGCGAGCCCTGAGGGCTCTCAGTAGCGTGGAGACAAATGCAGTCAGTTGAGCAGTCGCAGAGAGAGGGTGAGTTACATGATACGTGCGGTATTTATACCGGTTACAGACAATGCATGAAAGAGCATGGGCATTTGCATATGAGAGAGACATACATATCAAATAGGCAGATTGCCAGCCCCTGCTCCAGCTTGCAGGACCAAGAGGTGACAAGTCACATCTACATATTGATCTGTCTCTAGGTCAACAGTGACGACAGGACGTGTGAACACAAAGCATGAATGGCACATTAACATCACACTAGCGCTGTGGAAAATAACCAGGAGTAGCGAGCTGTCTGTCCTTAGTCTGTGGGGGTTGTCCCACACAGTAACTCAAAAGTAACTCAGTTACTTTTGAAAAGAAGTAACTAGTAACTGTAACTAATTACTATTTTTAGTAATTTGCCCAACACTGAACGGTGCTGGGTTACCTTTAATCTTGTGGTGGGGAAAAAACTTCTTCACCGTGGTGCAATTCAGCAACAACCCCTCCACCCCCGTGTCAGTCAACAGCTGCAGCTCCACGTCGTCCAGCCCCACTGTGCAAAATGTGTACCCGTTCGTGTTGGGGTACACTGTGTGGATGGTTGTCAGGGGCAGGCTGAGTGATTTATCCTGTGGGCTTTCCTGCTTAACTTCACGGCACACCCTGGCAAAATGGTTCAAGCGACCCCATCTGTTACAATGTGCTCTTCTGACTGGCCAGTCCTTAGCCTTATTTCGGTGCTTAGCAGACCCACAACCCATGCACAGGAATTTTCCTGATACAGACCTTCTGCTAGTAGCGTCGGCTTCCGTCTCTTCACCGTCCAAGCTACCTTCGCTATCTGGGTCCACAACATTTGCCACGACGAGTGACTTTAGCAGCTGCTGTGACTGGCGCCCAGTTAGCTCCAGAGCTAGCTTGTCCGCAGCTTCCATTTGAAGAGCTAGCTTAATGGTTCTGGTTAATGTAAGGTCACTAGGCACTATAAGTAGCCTAGCCCGCAATGTAGCGCTGTATGTCTGTTCCACCAGCTGGTCACGAATCATTTCTTCTTCCAGTGCTTCAAAACAGCACTCGCTAGCTAGCTGCCTCAAGTCAGCGATGAATTGCCGAATGGGTTCACCCACCCACTGATGCCGCTGCCGAAAGCAGATCCTCCGGACTGTGACGTTATCCGGGGTGTGGAAATGGCTAGCTAGCAGCTCCGCTACCTCTTCATAAGTGTCCGAGGGACCGAGTGTTCGCAGGACCCGCTGGCCCGCTATACCCAAATTGTGAACCAGAAGCACCCAAGCTCTTAGCTTATCGAGCTCGCCAAGTCCCAGCGCGGCCATAAACACTACCGTTCAAAAGTTTGGGGTCACTTAGAAATTTCCTTATTTTTGAAAGAAAAACACTTTTTTTCAATGAAGATAGCTTTAAACTAATCAGAAATACACTCTATACATTGCTAATGTGGTAAATGACTATTCTAGCTGCAAATGTCTGGTTTTTGGTGCAATATCAAGATAGGTGTATAGAGGCCCATTTCCAGCAACTATCACTTCAGTGTTCTAATGGTACAATGTGTTTACTCATTGCGTCAGAAGGCTAATGGATGATTAGAAAACCCTTGTGTAATCATGTTAGGTCTGCAATGCTGTAATTGCTGCAAATGGAGGATTCTTTGACGAAAGCAAAGTTTGAAGGAAAAAATGATTATTTCAAATACAAATCATTATTTCTAACCTTGTCAATGTCTTGACTATATTTTCTATTCATTTTACAACTCATGGTGGTAAATAAGTGTGACTTTTCATGGAAAACACAAAATAATTGTCTGGGTGACCCCAAACTTTTGAACGGTAGTGTAAGTTTCAAACCACCTAGGCCAGGACACCGGCAGCTCCCTGGGAAACTCAAGAAAAGGCCAAATTGGAGCTACGCACGCCTCCATGGTTTAATCCAACGTCGCCAATGTTATGTCTGAAATTACCCTGGTTCACAGATGAGGCGAGGTGACTTGTGGAACACAGCTTTATTGGACTCACTGGATATGGCGGCCATGGATAGGGCTGTGACCAAGGCACCAGCAAGACAAGAGACCGTAGAATGGCCAACCCTGGTCTTATATAGGGCGGGGCAGTGACACCACTGGAGGTGCGTGTCATCATCTCACACTTTACATTAAAATACATATATTGTGGTGGACACACATATGTGACCTGCTTTGTGACTCACATTTTAGATCAGAACAAAGGCAGAGCTTCCTTGGAGATTACAGGGAGCTGCAAGGATGTTAGCTTTGGTATGCAAGGCTTGAGATTGTGGGGGTGTTATGAAAGGATTAGAGAGGAGATGCATTGTAGACAGTGGGGGTGATATCAGAGAGAGGGGATGCATTGTTACTGTCAATTATAATGCAATGTGAACTGTGAGAGTCCTGGTATTTAAGGATGAGAGTTTCCTGTGTTGTCCTCTTTTTCTTCTTTGAGATGCTAGTGAATGTGAATAAAGCTGACTTGAGAGAAACCTGTCTCGTCATTCCCACATTCCCACACTGGTGACCCAAGACGTACCATGCAGGAAGAGGAGATTTTCCCCGGGCCAGCCTCATCAGGAGCCCCCAGCCAAGCGAATGCTGCTACAGTCCAGCTACCGGACTTTTGGCAGAACAATCCGTGCTCCTGGTTCAATGCGATTGAGGCACAGTTCAACCTCCGGGGGATATCGGTAGATGCCACAAAATTCTACCACGTAGTCACAAAACTGGACAACAACACAGCCCAGCATGTGGAGAGCTTGATCGACCAGCTGCCGGACAGCGACAAATACGACACGTTGAAGGCTGCACTCATCCAGCACTTCACCCCCTCGGTGGAGGAGCGAGCAGAGAGGCTCCTGGCACTGACTGAGTTGGAAAATGACATGCCCGCGAACCTTATGGAGAAGTTGTTGAGGTTGAAAGGCTCTGACGACGATCACTTCATTTTCACCCACCTCTTCCTCAGGACTCTACCGTCAGCGGCGAGAGCGACCCTGGCCAGTTCGCCACTGTTGGCCCAACGGGACTACCGCGCGCTGGGCTGAGAGGCACAGCGAATTGTCAATGCCACCAAGCGGCGCGCGGCCACGGCCGCTGCAGCAGAGCTCGGCGCAGCGACCGGAGATGACAGGGGGCCAGAGGCAGCGGTACCATACTCACCGATGACGGCGGCGGCAGAGGCCAGGGAATGCGGATCAGACGTCCTTTGTTTCTACCATCGCCGCTTCGCAGAGAGGGCATGCAAATGTGTACCACCGTGCCAGTTCGGGCATTCGGGAAACGCCAAGACCGGGGGTCGGTAGCAGCCGCGGCCCTCGGGGAGGAGAACAAGCTGCTTTACTTGTTGGACGCACGCTCGGGGAGACAGTTCCTCGTGGACACAGGCTCCCAGTTGAGTTTCATCACACCTTCCTATGCGGACAGGCTAGCAGGTTCCAGAGGTCGCGGGGTGACAGCAGCGAACGGCTCGGAGATTAAGACCTTTGGTGAGAAGACCCTGCTTCTGTCTCTACAGGGCCGTACATTTGAGTGGACTTTTGTTGTAGCAGCAGTGAATTTCAATATGTTGGGGGCTGATTTTTTGTGCTCACATGATTTGTTGGTTGATCTGCACGGTGGAGCAGTGGTTAGCACTGCGGCAGCACAGTTTACCCTTGGCCGGGGGATCGTGGGATCGTGGGTTCGATCCCAGCCCCCGACCAACAGTGATCTGTGTGGAGTTTGCATGTTCTCCCCGTGTATGCGTGGGTTTACCCCGTGATTTCTCAGGTTTCCTCCCACATGCCAAAAACATGCAGGTTAGGTTAATTGGAGACTCTAAAGTGGCCCTAGGTGTGAATGTGTGTGTGAATGGTTAAGGGATAGCGCCGTATCGTGGCTGCTTCATCCATCCAGGTGGTGGATGACCCTCAGTTTCCCCTCTGGGGATCAATAAAGTATACTAAATCTAAAAAAAAAAAATCTCACTAACAGGCGCCTGGTTAATGCATTTTCTTTTGATTCTATTCCCTGTACAGCGCGAGTGGCCCCGCCATCAGCACAAGCCAACGTCACAGCTGCAAGCGGTAAGTTCCACACACTGCTCACTCAGTTCCCAGCACTCACGGTCCCCACATTTTCGGCGACAGTCGCTAAACACGGGGTGGAACATTTTATTACCACTACCGGACTGCCCGTTTTTGCAAAAGCTCGGCATTTGGACGCAGTTAAACTGGCCATAGCGCGCAAGGAGTTTGCCAACCTGGGAGGTTGGGCATTATCAGGCGTTCAAACAGTCCGTGGGCTTCCCCGCTACACATGGTCCCGAAAGCTGACGGATCATGGCGACCTTGCGGGGATTTCCGCAGGTTAAACAACGCTACAGCGCACGACCGCTACCCAATCCCGCATATCCAAGATTTTTCAGTTCATTTGGCAGGGGCGCGCGTTTTTTCTAAAATAGACTTGGTCCGCGGTTACCACCAAGTCCCAGTGAGTGCTGAGGACATACCCAAAACAGCGGTAATAACTCCATTTGGCCTATTTGAGTTTTTGCGCATGCCATTCGGGCTTAAAGGGGCTGCACAGACGTTCCAACGCATGATGGACGCGGTGCTTCGCAATCTCCCTTTCGTGTTCGTCTACTTGGACGATATTTTGGTAGCCAGCGCGTCCGAAGACGAGCACGAAAAACACCTGGCCACAGTTTTCCGAAGGTTGGGAGATCACGGGTTAATAATCAACCCAGCGAAGTGTCTGTTCGGGGTGGCGCAGATCGATTTTTTAGGACACCGCGTCTCCACCGAAGGAGCAGTTCCGCTTCCCGATAAAGTGCGCGCGGTGGCAGATTTCCCCCGGCCGCAGATGGTCAGGGCGTTACAGGAGTTTTTGGGAATGGTGAATTTTTATAACCGTTTTCTCCCCCGCGCGGCGCAACTCATGCAGCCGCTGTATGCCGCGCTCAAAAAAAAGAAACCCGCGGATAAAGTCGAGTGGTCCCGGGAGCGGGACTAAGCGTTCTCGGAGGTGAAAGCAGCCTTGGCAAAGGCTGCGTTGTTGGCACACCCAGACCCAACGGCCCGCATAGCGCTCAGTACTGACGCGTCAGATGTGGCCATAGGGGCAGTCATGGAGCAACATGTAGCCGGGGTCTGGCAGCCCCTCGCCTTTTTCAGCAGGACCTTGCGTGATAGCAAGCGTAAATACAGCGCGTTCGACAGGGAACTGCTGGCTCTCCATTTGGCCATCCGCCACTTTCAGTTCTGGCTGGAAGGATGCTGTTTCACCGCGTTCGTTGACCACAAATCGCTAACATTCGTGATGGCCAAGGTTTCCGAACCTTGGTCAGGCCGGCAGCAGAGACAGCTGGCCGCGATCTCAGAGTTTACCACTGATATTCAGCATGTGGCAGGCAAACTTAATGTAGTGGCAGACTGCCTCTCGCACGCCGTGGCGGCTCCAGTCAGCGTAGGAATAGATTACGCAGCCATGGCCGCGGAACAGGTTAGTGATGCGGATGTGCGCGCGCTCCAGTCTGGACCAACAGGGTTAAGGCTGGAGAACAGGGTGCTGCAAGATGGTATGCCCCCCCCTAATCTGCGATGTCTCCACTGGACGGCCGCGTCCAGTAGTACCGGCCGCGTGGCGCCGCCGCGTTTTTGACTCGATTCATGCTTTGGCGCACCCGGGAGTGCGCGCGTTGGTCAAAATGGTAGGAGAGAAATTTGTGTGGCTGAGTCTTCGCAAACAAGTTAAAGAGTGGGCAGCAGCCTGCACGGCGTGTCAACGGGCCAAAGTACACAGGCACACGAGAGCTCCTTTGGAGCCATTTCACATTCCGGCCAAGAGGTTCGATCACGTTCATGTGGACCTTGTAGGACCCCTCCCGCCGTCACAGGGGTGCGCACACCTTCTGACAATGGTGGACTGCACCACGTGCTGGCCTGAAGTGGTTCCACTGGCATCAACCACGGCTGAGGAGGTAGCGCGCACGTTTTTAACAGCTTGGGTGGCGCGCTTCGGAGTTCCGTCGGACATTACTTCCGACAGAGGCCCTCAATTTGTGTCCGAGCTGTGGTTGACAATGGCCCGCAGCCTGGGTATCACAATTCACCGCACAACTGCGTACAATCCGCAGGCTAACGGGTTATGCGAACGTTTTCATAGGTCATTGAAAGCAGCTCTCAGAGCGTCACTGACGGATGCAAATTGGGTAGACAAGTTACCATGGGTGTTATTGGGGTTGCGTTCTGCGCCTAAAGAGGACTTAGAAGCCTCCCCAGCGGAGCTCGTGTTTGCGCAGCCACTCCGGCTGCCTGGGGAGTTTCTCCCAGATAACCCTGTGCCAGACACCTCCCCGTCTCAGCTGTTGCAGAGTAACATAGAATCAAGCACGCTGCCCGGCCCCGCGCACCACAGTTTTCCGCGCGTTTTTGTGCCTAAAGCTTTGAAGAACGCAGAGTTTGTTTTTGTCAGACACGATGCGCATCGAACCCCGCTGCGACCACCTTATGACGGACCGTTCAGAGTGCTGGAAACAGGGGACAAGCAGTTTTTGCTAGATTTGGGGGATAGGAAAGAGAAAGTTGGCATAAACAGACTCAAACCCGCTTTTGTGGTGGCAGATGAGCAAGTGCTGTTGGCAAGGGCCCCGCGGCGAGGTAGACCCCTACGGGGGGCTTCACAGAGTAATGTTTCCCCAGAACACCCGCAGGTACTGACAAAAGATTTCCACCCCCAGACGGCAAACCCCCAGCGTGACAGCGCCGCAGAGACGTTGAATCCCAGCTACAGCAGATACGGCAAGAGACTGAAGCCTAGACAGCATGTGGACTGATGTGTATTGATTCTATCACGGCATGCATGTTGTTATTCTCTTGTTTGTTCTAAAATGTTGGGGGGGCTGGTGTGGTGGACACACATATGTGACCTGCTTTGTGACTCACATTTTAGATCAGAACAAAGGCAGAGCTTCCTTGGAGATTACAGGAAGCTGCAAGGATGTTAGCTTTGGTATGCAAGGCTTGAGACTGTGGGGGTGTTATTAAAGGATTAGAGAGGAGATGCATTGTAGACAGTGGGGGTGATATCAGAGAGAGGGGATGCATTGTTACTGTCAATTATAATGCAATGTGAACTGTGAGAGTCCTGGTATTTAAGGACGAGAGTTTTCTGTGTTGTCCTCTTTTTCTTCTTTGAGATGCTGGTGAATGTGAATAAAGCTGACTTGAGAGAAACCTGTCTCGTCATTCCTACATTCCCACAATATCACACTCTGGTTTCCTCCCACAGGCCCAAAACATGCAAGTTAGGTTAACTGGAGACTCTAAAGTGGCCCTAGGTGTGAAGGGATTGGCGCTGCACCGTGGCTGCCTCATCCATCCAGGCGGATGACCTGTAATTTCCTTCTGGTATTAATAAAGTATACAAAACACACACACACACACACACACACACACACACACAGTTTTTGTGTAATCCTGTTAACACATTGCGAGGAAATAGGGCCTTGGTAGAGGCATGCACGCTCAGATCAGCAGCAAAATTTAATGGGTTCATCCATAATCCAAGGTCCACCTCTGGTGAAAATTTCATCAAAATCCATCCAGTAGTTTTTGCGTAATCCTGCTACCAATCAGACGGCCACACTGCTCCATCACTTTATCTTCTTGGCTGAGGTAACAAACTATAGGAGACACAAAGTGCATATTTTCACCAAAGCTGTTCGTCCATTAACGGAAGATCTTAACTGTCTGTGTATGTATTTTCAGGTTGATCAGCTCATTATTTTTCATGATATTAGCAAAAATGTATTAAAATCTTATAATGTGGTGAAAAAAGTGATCCAGAAAAATCTAATGGGTTCTCTCAAGTGCCACTGATGAAAATTTCATCAGAATTTGTCTCATAGTTTTTGCTTAATTCTTCCAACAACTAGACAAACCACAGTAATCACATGACCTCCTTGGCAGAGGTGATAAAAAGATAGTAATAACCATGGCCAGTTTCATTTATCTCAAAGAAACCAGTTTGAAATTCACATAATATGAATGCAATCAGCATTATTTTGTCCCATATGCCCATATCTGTCAGGTGGATGGTTTATCATAGCAAACAAAGTGCTCACTATTGCAGATTAAAAAGTAATACATTCACAATTTAATAAAAACATACCATTTAAGTGTGCAGAGTAAAAGTCTTGAATCCTATTCTTCCACTTGTATGACTCCATCCATCCATTTTCTACCGCCTTTCTGGGGATCCGGGTCACGGAGGCAGCAGTCCAAACAGAGAAGCCCAAACTTCCCTCTCCCCAGCCATCTCCTCCAGCTCTTCAGAGGGGAGACCAAGGCGTTCCCATGCCATCTGGGAGACATAGTGTCTGCAGCGTGTCCTGGGTCTGCCCCGGGGTCTCCTCCCAGTGGGACATGCCCAAAACACTTCAAGTCGGAGGCATCCAGGAGGCATCCTAATTAGATGCCCAAATCACCTCAGCTGGCTCCTTTTGATGTGAAGAAGCAGCGGTTCTATTCTCAGCCTCTCCCAGGTGACTGAGCTCCTCACCCTATCTCTAAGGGTAAGTCCAACAATTCTACGGAGAAAGCTCATTTTAGCCGCTTGAATCTGTGATCTCGTTCTTTTGGTCATTACCCAAAGGTCATGGCCATAGGTAAGAGTAGGAACGTAGATTGAGTGGTAAATCAACAGCTTTGCTTTAGAGCTCAGCTCCGTTTTCACCATGACAGACTGGTACAACGTCCGCATCACTGCAGATGCTGCTCCGATTCATCTGTCAATCTCCCGCTCCATTTTCCTGTCACTCCTGAATAAGACCCCGAGATACTTGAACTCCTCCACTTGGGGCAGGACCTTGTCCCCAACCCAGAAAGGACAATCCACCCTTTTCTGGCTGAGAACCATGGACTGTCACTTGGAGGTACTGACTCTTATCCTGACCACTTCACACTCAGTAGCAAACTGTCCCAGTAAAACCTGTAGGTCATTGCTCCATGAAGCTAACAGGACAATATCATCTGCAAACAGCAGAGATGAGATCCTATGGTCACTGAACATGACACCCTCCGTTCCTTGGCTGCACCTAGAAATCCTATCCATAAATATTATGAACATGATCCAGTGTTTCCTCTGGCATAAAGATGTTGGCGCGGTGGCAACATATTTTTCCGGGGGAGAGTGGGGGGGGGGGCACAGAAAACACATGACTCTATTGTAACAGGAATATGTTAATTTTATACTATCCATCCATCCACTCATCTTCTTCCGCTTAATCCTTTTCGGGTCGCGGCGGGGCTGGAGCCTATCCCAGCATCTTTGGGCGAGAGGCAGGGTACACCCTGGACAGATCGCCAGTCCACCGCAGGGCCAACACAGAGAGACAGACAATCATTCACTCTCACAGTCATACCTAAGGACAATTTAGAATCCCCTAGTTTGATGCCAATTACTATTTATTTCTTTTTTAAATTTTGCACAGTAACTTTGCATATGGAACATACCATCTGAAGTATTGTACAACCGAGGCTTGAATGTTGGAATATTGGTCCAGTTGGGGTCCCACCCAGACGTCCTGTGTTTGGACTTTTTAGTGGCGTTATCCTTCTCTCTTTCCTCTGCTCGCACCTCTCCTGGACCCTCTGCCTGAACACTTTCCTCTCCTTGGCTCCTCTCTCCTGTCTCATCTTGCCCTCTCTGAGCCCTGTCTAATTCAGGTTCTCTCTCTATCTATGGTGGTATACAAACAGGTTAGAAAATATCAAGTGTCATGTTTTGTCCTGCAGTATTTTTTTGTCTGTCTCTCTGTGTTGGCCCTGCGATGGACTGGCGATCTGTCCAGAGTGTACCCTGCCTCTCACCCAAAGATGCTGGGATAGGCTCCAGCCCCCCCGCGACCCAAAAAGGATTAAGCGGAAGAAGATGGATGGATGGATGGATGGTTTACATAAATGACAAAAATATGTGTATTTTTTGTATTTTTATTCTAGTGTTTCTTTTTTTTCCATTGAGAGAGTAGGGAAGGGGAAAAAAATCCATAATAGTAATTTACTCATGCATACTTAAATTATATGATCAGAGGTGGGTATAGTAGCTGTTGTATAGTTCAATGTTGTTCAGATGCTTTTATTTGTGAAGTGCATTGTAGTGGCGCCCACTTCTGTTTCTGCCACTACACCACCCCTATAAATAGCAGCAGACATCTGAGTTCGGCCTCTTTGCCAATGTCCCTGCCTGGTGGCTGCATGTTGTGTGTTGCCAACCCCTTCAATAAAGCTAAATTCGACTGTGCACCTGGCCTTGTCATTACAAGGTATTTCCAGACATAACATTTTGGCGATGAGAATAAAAAATGGAGGCGTGTGTTTCGCTGCTTTGGCCCTTCCTGGAGCTCCCGGGTGAGTCATCTGTGCCTTGGCGAAGATGGTTTGCCGCCTTTCAAAACTACATCACGGCGCTCGACCTGGGTGAGCTAGACAGACAGAGGGCACGTGTGTTTCTGGTGTATAATTTGGGGTTCAAGGGCCAGCACATCCAGCGTACACTCGGAGCTACCGACTCGTATGAGGATGTGGTCGAGTTGCTGGCGCGCCATTTCCACACCCCGGACAACGTCACCGTCCAGAGGATTCGGTTCCAACAATGACACCAGCGTGTGGGTAAGCCTGTCCGCCAGTTTGTTGCTGACCTGTGGAAGCTGGCGAGCAAGTGTTGTTTCAGGACATTGATTGATTTTATTTATTTGAACATTCTGAAAAAGAAAAAAAAAAGAATTTAAAACAAAACAAAAAACAACCCCAAAAAATAAAATGTTCAAAAGGAGTGGGAAGAAGCCAACACTTATATAGTCTCACCCCTTTTTCATACCCAACAAATTACAGTATCACTCTTAATCATCATTCATCCCACAACCACATTCACCATAATACACCCCATAGTCAAATTATACGACAGAAATGACACAACGACAGTCCATATTGACAACAATACCAACATCCAACAATATTGCAACAACAATAAACAAACACTTCTGACATGTTCAGCACAAACACAGACAACACCATCACCATCACAATCACCATAACACAATAACACTCACAACAACAACCTTCCCTCACTGAAGACACATTGTAACATCACTGCCCTTCATTTTCATACTGCTCAAAAATTATTTCTTTATATGTTGATTTAAATATATGGATGTTTGGACATTGCCTGTGTTTCTCCCCCAACCCATTCCACAATTTAACCCACACACAGACACACAAAAACCCTTCCTAGTAGATCTTACTAAGTGCATTTTAAATTTTGTGTTCCCCCGTAAATTATATTTCCCTTCTCTCTCACTGAAAAGATTTTGTATATTGTGTGGCAAAAGGTTTTTACTGACTTTAAACATTAATTGTGCTGTATAATAATGAACCAGATCCCATAATTTCAATAACTTTGAATGTAAAAACAATAAATTAGTATGTTTACTTTGTATGTTTATTAGTATATGTTTATTAGTATGTTTACTATAAATTAGTAAGTTTACTTTTATAACTGTTACCCCAGACCTCTATACAATAGGTCAAGTATGGAAGTATTAATGAGCAATACAAGATATGAAGTGATTTGTAATCTAGTTAGTTAATCCCTTCACACCTGAAGGTGTATATGGGCGGCGCCTATCTCCTTTTCTCTGACCCTAGGCCACACAGCTACTGTAAGTCGTGAAAGCTACAGCGGGGGGTCAGTCCTCTGGTAGCTCTGTGTGTAACTTTACTTTCCCCATTCCAATATGCAGAGCACCACGCTAGAAGGCAGAAAGCACCATTTTTATATGGTCTTTGGTATGACCCGGCCGGGATTTGAACCCCTGCCTCCCGGGTGTGGGGCGGATGCTCTACCAACTGAGCCACCACTCCGATTTGTAATCTAGGACCTGCTTAATTTTATTTATAATTGCAATATTTTTTGCAACTTTGTTTTGTATGTACTGTATCTGACGTGTGGTTTCCAACTAATTTTATCATCTAGTATTACACCCAAAAACTTGATCTCCTTAACTTTTTCAATAATCACATTATCTATATGAATATGTATATCTTCTTTATTTTTACATTTACCAAATATCATTACCTTAGTTTTATCTATATTTAGTGATAATTTATTACAATCCATCCATTTTTTAAGCTTATTTAATTCATTATTTAGAGTATGGATTAGTTGATTATAATTATTTCCAGAATAAAATATATTTGTATCATCAGCAAATAATATTATTTTTAATAGTTTAGAAACTTGGAATATATCATTTATATATATGTTAAATAATTTGGGGCCCAATACTGACCCCTGGGGGACCCCACAGGCAATTCCCATGCACCCAGACAGATATTCTCCCATCTTCACAAACTATTGTCTCTCAGATAGATAACTTGTAACCCAATTCAGAGCTATTCCCCTAATACCATACATTTGCAGTTTATTAAGAAGTATTGAATGATTTATTGTATCAAATGCTTTTCTAAAATCTATAAATACACCAATTGCATATTTTCCTTGATCTAATGCATTTATTATTTCCTCTGTTGCTTCCATTACCACCAATGATGTTGTACTCTTGGCTCTAAATCCATTGGTTCTGATTAAGGACATCGTGTTTATTTAAAAAGTTTTCTAATCTGTTGTTGAAAAGTTTTTCCAGAATCTTTGAAAATTGTGGGAGAAGCGATACTGGTCTGTAGTTTGTGTATTGGTGTTTATTTCCTTGCTTGAATAATGGTATTACTTTTGCTATTTTCATTTTCTGCGGGAATGAGCCAGTTTGAAATGATAGATTACAAATATATGTGAATGGTTTTAATATGCCATCAACAGTTCTTTTTACTTGTGCCATATCAATACCATCACAATCAGTAGATAATTTATTTTTACACCTTTCAACAACAGATTTTACCTCTAGTTCATCCACCGCTGTAAGAAAGATTGACCAAGGGTTATTTCCAATCAATGTTTCGCTCACGGTGTCTCTTCCTTGGTTTGGAATTTTTGCTGCCAACTCTGGTCCAACATTTACAAAAAATTATTCATTTTATTTACTACCATATTCTTATCATTATTATCACCACAATTATCAGTAAAATACTCTGGATATATAATTTTCTTAGTTCCATTTTTCCTTAATTTATTTAATATATCCCAGACTCCTTTTATATTATTTCTATTTTCATTTAACATTTTCCTATAGTATAATTTTTTACTAGTTCGTATTATTTCAGTTAATTTATTTTTATATGTTTTATATCTTTTTTCAGATTCTTTGGTTCTTAATTTAATGAAATTTTTATAGAGATAATTTTTCTTTTTACAAGCATTTTGTAGCCCCTTGGTTAACCACGGGCAATTTTTGTATATATGTCTTTTATTAATTTCTTTAATTGGACAGTTTTTTATCATATAATGATTTAAATATATCAATAAATTTATCATATGCCAAGTCCACTTTTTCTCTCTATAGACAACATCCCAATTCTGTAACATTAAGTCTTTTTTTAAATCATTGATTCTATCTTCTGTTCGTATTCTTTTATAGATAATCTTTTTACATGGTTTATTATTATTATTACTCTCATTAGCCCCATAATTAACATCTAAAGAAACAAATACAGGCAGGTGGTCACTAAAATGCACCAAGCAGTGTTGTCATCACCATAAGTGCAGCCCCCCCCCAAAAAAATTTGGTCACTAATATCATTTATTAGTATACCACTCACCATATTATGTTCAATAATATTGGTAAAAATGTTGTCTATCAGGGTAGCACAGTGTGTCGTTATTCTCGTAGGTTTTGTAATCTTTGGAAATAAAGTTAAGCTATACATTGTATCTAAGAAATCTTCAGCTGGTTTGTGTTGTTTTGTTTTCATTAAATCTATATTAAAGTCACCACAAATAAAGATATCTTTTTGTCTTATTTTTGCATACATCTTTTCCATCCCATTTCTAAAGTTTTCCATATCAGATCCCGGTGCTCTATATATACAACTTACTACTATGTTTTTTCTATTTTCCATCGTAATTTCAATTGTTAAACATTCCATACTTTCATTCACTGTTGATGTCATACTGTCCACTTTTTTACTTTTTAACTTTCTATCAACATACAGTGCTACCCCGCCACCACTTTTACATTTTCTATTTTGTGTGTACATCTCATATCCATATAGTTCAAAATTTACATCTTTTTCTTCATTAATCCATGTTTCACTTATTGCAATAATCGTAAATGGTGTGTTAAATTGATTTAAAAACTCCTTAATACTATCAAAGTTTGCATAGAGACTGCTACTATTAATATGTATTATTGTCAATGTCTGATCCAAATTCATATAATTCCATTTAATTGTTGTTCATCATAATAAACACACTTATTATTAATATGATTAAAATAGTTATTGCCTGGGTCAATATCTCCTAAAATGTCTTGTGGTTACTGTTCAGTATTGACAAAGATTCCAGCTTCAATTTGCCCTAATACACTTTCATTATTAAATGAGGAAGGATGATTGGTTAAAGTACTAATCACAAATTATGTCAACAATATACACCAAAAGGAAAAAAGGAAAAAGAACACAAAAATCTCCACTCATGGTCTTACTGCAGTTATTCTTGCATCAGGGCTAAGGTTTAAATTTGTCTAATTCCTCCATTTCTCTAATCATTATTACTTTAGCTTCTTCTGGAGTGCCAAGCAGTTTTATCCACACCTTACAGTTCTTTGTCCATGTCAATTGTATTTTTCCCTGTTTTCTGAGAGCCCTGGCTTGTCTAGCTATTTCAGAGTTATTTTTTGTTAAATGTTTGTTTATATAGACAGCTGTTCCTCTCAGTTTTTTTGCTTGTCGCAGAAGATCAGTTTTTGTTTTCCTGCTGACGAATCGGATGATGACCGCTGGTTTTCCTTTACTGTCTTTTCTAGGTAACGTGTGACAAGCCAAAATAGTCTCATTGTCCACAACAATGTTTTTAGAGTTGAAAAAAGTTAACACCTGCTGTTCAAGAGTGTGTGATTCTGCCAATGTCTCATCCTCCCCATCCTGGTTATAAACTCCAGCTGTCACACGTGCATAGGAGCGGTGTCTGGTGTTCAGACCGCTCATTATGACATCATCCATTCTTGTATATTGTTCTAATTCATCCACACGTCTTTCTAAGAAATAACTTTTCTTGTCTTTTTCCATGACTTCAGCCTTTAATTCACACACTTGATCCATAAGGCCAATAAGCAGAGTTTGTTGTTTTGCTATCTTGGATATTTCTTCAGTCATGAAATTTAATGAGAGTTTGATCTCCTCCAATTCCTCTCCATTTGCCTGATTCCTTTTTGGAGGCATAATGACTAGACTGATTGGGATCAAAGGCGGCTCACCTGTTGTCTAATACAGGAGGCGAAGCACGTCCAATGGCTAGTGGAGGCCGCCAGCTGGCCCGCCGTCTCAATTATAGATGTCACCCGACTGCGAGGTCGAAGCGCTCCTGATGGCCAGTGATGGCTAGTGAAGGTCACCAACCGGTGTCACCACCTAACAGCTGAATCCGCCGGTTAAACCAAGGCTCCCTTGGCAGCTAGCGTCGTCCCAGCTAGCGTCGTCCTTCACCAATCCGCCTCGGCCCAGCCGAATGCCACAGAGCTGAAACGTCTCTCTCACAGAAAAACACCCGGTTCTTGAAACATGGAATATGCAGGAGAAGTCCCCAAACAAGTGGTCCACATCCCAGATATCACCACCACGCCTCTCTGACTGCTCATCCAGGTGAACAGGTGTCACAGCCACTTTCCTCTCCAGCTACCGAAGCATCTCTGGCCCTCTGGTGTACTTGGCTCCCGCGGTGCTCGTCTCGCTGCCCAGGACATCTCCACGCTGCTCCTCTCCAGTGCCCCGCACAGATGAGCAGAAGCCGTTAACTGGCTGCGTCGTCCTTCCACCTCCACAGCTCTCATCAGCCGAACAGATTCAGTCGTTGTCAGTCTCCTCCAGGATGGTGAGAGTGGCCATGGCCCAGTAGTTGATGATTTTGTTCACTGGTGTGAGGATTCCTACCTGCAGCTGACACCACTCCACACACCTGCTCCCACAAACGCTCACGCATGCGCATGCGCATGAGAGGGAGAGAGAGAGGAGGGAATGCTACGTGACCAGCTGGCGGAACACACAACCAGCAATGCTTTGCAAGCTAGGCTGCTTTCGGCACCGAGTGAACTGACGTTCGCCAAGGCTGTCAAGTTAGCTCTCGAGGTGGAGAACGCGGATGAGCTAGCTTCGGAGCTAAAGTGGCGCCAATCATGACAGCTGGGACCTGCCACTGCAGCATTAGTAGTGGAACCTGACAGCGAGGATAGTGCGGCCGACAACAGCGTGGAATCCTATGGCATTAACCTGAGGTCTGCCCCGAGAAAGCCCGTGTGCGTGGGCTGTGGGTCCGTGAAGCACCGATACAAGGCTAAAGAATGTCTGGTTAGAGGGAAGCGCTGTGGCATATCTGGACGTTTGAACCATTTTGCCAGGGTGTGTAGTGTGTCCAAGCCGGAGAGCCCGCGGAGGATAACATCTGCACGGTAATGCTACGTGTCCACTGGTTTCATCATTTTTCTGCTTCCCATTCATTGTGTATTGGAAATGGAACAGAAAGCATTTGGGTGCAGAGCGGTCGAAAACTGTACTTGTTGTGCCAAGTTG
Organism: Pholidichthys leucotaenia; assembly: GCA_020510985.1. NCBI lineage: Eukaryota > Metazoa > Chordata > Actinopteri > Cichliformes > Pholidichthyidae > Pholidichthys > Pholidichthys leucotaenia. The sequence goes on along the minus strand of CM035847.1, from coordinate 217,029,347 downwards.
CCCGTAGGTACCCTACAGCTCATTTGCATAAAGATCTCCCTCAGTAAAGATTTTTTCCATATGGTCATGAACTGGAGGCAGCACTCTCATCCTGAACTTTTAAAACCAGCGGTTTTTGATTTCAAATAACGGATTCATTAACTGAACTGACTATTTCTCGCACAAAATGCTGTTAGAAACACTTTTCGCCAATTTGTTTTAAAGATATGGAGACCAAGGACGCCATATTGTCCAGTAGCAGCCGAGACCTGAAGACCATCCACAGCCGGACCCATCGACCAATCCAGTGAACCAGCCAGCTGGAGGAGAAGACAAGAGAGGCGGGGGGGGGGGGGATACAAGCAGATCTGTACATTACCTGTTGTTGTGAAGACTTGAAGGAGAAATTAATAACCGCTGTTTCAGGCAACCCGATACTATAGGACCAATTCTTGCCATCATACATACAAAGGAACGAGGCATGAGAAGCAACTGGATGTGCTGCTGGTCCTGGTTCAGCAGATCTTCAGCCTCCGGTGGGACTCTAGAATGAAAATACACACACAACTTAAGTATATGCACAGCACGAAAGTGCAACATGTAAAAAACTACTTTTTAACCAGGATTAACACTAGCTTATTTTGTCAGATATTGTTGACACAAGCGCAAAATACAAGCAGAGCACGGAGTTAGCATTGATGGCTAACTAGCTAGCTCATTGTTTGCATACAGGAGACAACGGTGTTGTTTGTTCAAAGTGAGCTTTCCACCACTGGGATAAATAACGGCAAAGATGCATAATATCACATCACTCACCATCCTCTATCACTGTTGTCAACAATGATGATGCTGTGGTCAGATCGACGCCACTGACTCCCATCTGCCTTTGCCGGTCGGTGGCTGTGAATTCTTTTCAGGTCGCTCTGTCCAGCTCCCTCTGGATTTCTTTACTCAGCTACCAAGCACAGAAAAGTCTGCACTTCTTCATTGGACCACGGTGTTGATTTATGTGTAGCCATTTATCTTGTTGATTACATTCACTCACGCTTGCTGTTGGTGATTTGACTGTTTATTGCTGTCCAAAATGGCGCAGTAAACAAAATGTAGCAGAATCAATAAAAAGCATTCCTGCTTGGCTTGCCAAGTGGGTTGACCCTATTGGCGACACAGGTAGAGTGCTGGACTCTGAAGCTGGAGGTTGTGAGTTTGAATCCTCCGGTTGGACGTCGCCAGTTGAGGTTTGGTAATCACCCTCCACTCAGTTACACTTGGCGTTGTCGGCAGGATATACTGGTGGCGTGTTTCCCCCAGTTACCATCAGTGTGTCAGTCCCGCAAGTGGTGTTTGGTCCCCACCACAAGAAATGTCGCTGGTAGGACTCACTGGTGTTGACATAGTCAGAAGGTGGGTATCCTTAAAGCTAAAATGCACCTCTGACATTGGGACAATGTCAAAAATTGGAAGGAAATATGTAGCATCCATCCATCCATCCATCTTCTTCTGCTTAATCCTTTTCAGGTCGCGGGGGTGCTGGAGCCTATCCCAGCATCTTTGGGCGAGAGGCAGGGAAATATGTAGCAGAGTCAATAAAAAAAGCATTCCTACTTGGCTTGCCAAGGGGGTTGACCCTATTGCCGACACAAGTAGAGTGCTGGACTCTGAAGCCGGAGGTCATGAGCTCAAATCCTCCGGTTGGATGTCACCAGTTGGAGCTTGGTAATCGCCCTCCACACGGATACAAAAAGACATGTGACCTGTGTGACGTTGGTGCAACCCCTCTATATACAGTGAAACCTGGTGTATGGAACAAATAGTCCATAAAGCATTCTCTTATAGCCCACTTTAAAGCCAGGGACTCTAATTTGCCAAAGTGCAATTTGTAATTCCTCTCTGCTGCTGTCAGGGTTCTGGATTCATATCCTATGACTCGAAGAGACTCTTCTTGCCGTTGATATAACACTGCACCTAGCCCCATCTTCTGAGACATCCACATGCAGGACAAAGGGTTTCTCCAGGTCTGGGTAGGCCATGATAAGAGGGTTTGTCAGTTGGTCAACTATACTGTTGGGCAACATGGTGGCGCAGTGGTTAGCACTGCGGCAGCACAGCAACTCACCCTTGGCCATGGGATCCCTGGTTCGATCCCAGCCCCTGACCAACAGTGATCTGTGTGGAGTTTGCATGTTCTCCCCGTGTCTGCGTGGGTTTACTCCGGGAGTTCTCCGGTTTCTTCCCACAGGCCAAAAACATGCAGGTTAGGTTAATTGGAGACTCTAAAAGTGGCCCTAGGTGTAAATGTGTGTGTGAATGGTAAAGGGATAGTGCCGTACCATGGCTGCTTCATCTATCCAGGTGGATGCCCTCAATTTCCCCTCTGGGGATCAATAAAGTATACAAAATAATAAAAAAGAAAATCAATCAAAAATATACTGTTAAGTATTTGTTGGTGGGTCTCAGTCCACTGAACTGGATAGGATGGTGGCAACTGAGTGGGTTGATGACCAGTCCCCTTTTTCTTTTGATTGTTCCTCTGAGCTGACTTTGGTTTGGCTAGCAGCTCATACAGGGGCTTGGCCATACAGGAGAAGTCTGGTATGTAGGTTCTGTAGTAACTGAGAAAACCCATCAACTTTCTCACCTCCCGAGCAGTGGTTGGCACCTCATGTCTCAGAGCCTGCACCACCTCGACTTCTTTGGGGTTCATTGTGTATCCCTCCTCAGACATTATGCGACCCACATAACACACCTCCCGTTTGAAGAAGTCACACTTCTTTGGTCTTAACTTCATGCCACACTGTTTTTGTCACTGTAACACCTGCCTCACATTTTGGATGTGTTGTTCAAAGCTGTGACTGAATACCAGTACATCATCCAAATACGGCACATGTGGCGGTTTGGGAAAATCCCCACAAACAGACTAAGAACAGACAACTCGCTACTCCTGGTTTTTTCCGCTACACTACTGTGATAATGTCACCTTTCATGTATTGTGTTCATGCGTCCTGTCCTTACTGTGACCTAGAGATTCAGATCAATATGTAGATGTGCCTGTTAACCCCTTTGTTCTGCACCTACAGCACAGTCTAGCAAATCTGCCTATTGTGATGTATGTCTCACAAATGCAAATGCCATACTCCCTGCTGTGAATGCCTTTCATGCATTGTTTGTAACTGGTATTTAAGCTGACTGAAATCCATGCTCTCTCGCTCACTCTGATCCTGCAACTGGTAGACACACAGTGTCCGCCTCTCCTTCTCTGAGAGCCTTGGGATCCCTCTCCGGGCTGCTCACACTATGCACCGGAGAGGGAATCCCGTGACGGCGGTATGATTAATAAAACTCTACTTAAAACCTCCAACAACGCCGCTTTATTTCATGCCGCCGCACTGGTGACCCGACGCTGAAACGAACACGCTGCCAGCGAACGCAACACCCGGCAGTGATTCTCCGACGACAAGCGAACGCGGCAGCCTGACTGATCTGCCCTCCCTTCTGCTTCAGGGAGACCGCAACGCGGAGTTTCCAGGCGAAACTCCACGGAGAACACCCACGACCGGGAGAAGCTGAGCAACGTTTCATGGTGAGATCTGCACGCCTAGATCGGCACATCCACGCTGGACCGGCCGCGCTCACAGCTCCTCCACTCGAGAGCGCATGTACCTCGTCCTTTCTCCGCAACGGCGACTCCCATGGCTGACGGAGCACACGTGGACCTGAACGCACCATGACCGAGCAAGGGACAAGAGCGTCTACTTTCCTCGCACCGCTCCAACGCACCACGACCGAACGACGCAACAGACAACAGGGATGATCTCCAGCAAGCTCCCTGACCCTGGTTCTCCTCTCCAGCGGCCCAACCACGCACGGGACCCCGGCACACGCACCGGGGAGTCACGGGCATGGCGCACCACGCATGGGACACATACGGCTCCACAGACTGCCTTCCTCCTTCGCCGCTGCCCTTCAGGGCTGCTCGCTCACCTGAGGCACGCATGCAGCATGCTCGAAGGATTTGTTAATAGTCTCAGCCATGGCACACATGGGGAATTCAGCGGTTTTGCGATCCCCGAGGACTTTAAGGCTGTGCCCGTACCTAAAGTCAACATGCCAGTCCCTCTGCTCTCATCACAGCCGCCAAGCAGCCTCGTCTTTTCTTCACGGCCGCTATTAATCCTTGCAGGACTTAATAGCGGGAGGAGCCAGTGACTAATTTTTCTTCTTGTGGACCTCTGCACGTTCAACGGGACCAGCCCTTCGACATCGCGGACCCACAAGCAATTTTTGCGCGGCCTGGACGTTTTCATCGTCTCCGGCTGGCTTTTACTACCTCCACCCCCCTCCACCCCCTCCTGCACAGAGCTTTTCCCTGCTCGCTGCCCAAGCTGCACTATCGAGGTCTCGACCACCTGATGAGCCCTCTGGGGGGGGGGAGCTATGGCGGTTTGGGAAAACCCCCACAAACAGACTAAGGACAGACAACTCGCTACTCCTGGTTTTTTCCGCTACACTACTGTGATAATGTCACCTTTCATGTATTGTGTTCATGCGTCCTGTCCTTACTGTGACCTAGAGACTCAGATCAATATGTAGATGTGCCTGTTAACCCCTTTGTTCTGCACCTACAGCACAGTCTAGCAAATCTGCCTATTGTGATGTATGTCTCACAAATGCAAATGCCATACTCCCTGCTGTGAATGCCTTTCATGCATTGTTTGTAACTGGTATTTAAGCTGACTGAAATCCATGCTCTCTCTCTCACTCTGATCCTGCAACTGGTAGACACACAGTGTCCGCCTCTCCTTCTCTGAGAGCCTTGGGATCCCTCTCCGGGCTGTTCACACTATGCACCGGAGAGGGAATCCCGTGACGGCGGTATGATTAATAAAACTCTACTTAAAACCTCCAACAACGCCGCTTTATTTCATGCCGCCGCACACACAGATTTCATCCCTGAGATCCCCCAAGCATCCCTCCATGTAGTGCTGAAAAGCAGCCGGGGCATTGGTTAGTCCGAAAGGGATTCTGACCCATTCATAAATTCCCCAAGGTGTTATGAATTCCGTACAAGGCAGACTTCTCACTCATGAAGCCCTGATGGTAGGCCTTTCCCTGGTCAAGCACAGTGAATCAAGAATTTCCTCCCAGGTTTTCAAGGATTTCCTGAATCCTTGGGATGGGGTGACGATCAGGCAGTGCCTTCCCATTTAATAGTCTACAGTCTACACATAAGTGGAGACCTCCATCTTTTCTTCCTGACACATACTACAGGTGAAGAGTATGACGAGCATGATTTTTGGATCCAGCCTCTGCTGAGTAGATCTTGTGTGTTTTTACTTCTTGGTAGAGGTGTCAAGGTATTGCATTGTATGTTTTCTGCACAGGGACGTTATCTTTTAGCTGTATAGCCATCTCCAAGTCTTTTACACACCCAGTGTCCCAGTCATCCTTTGCAAAGACACTCCTCTCTCAGCATCTGCTGTACACATGCAAATGTGAGTTATGTTATATGTGTTAAATGTGAGTCAGGCTGTTATATTTGTGTATTTATAATATTTATAATATTTATGTTAAGTGTGAGTCAGGCTGTTATATTTGTGTATTTATAATATTTATAATATTTATAATTGTGTATTTATAATTTTTCTGCATTGATGTATGTGGTTATTGTGTATATTTTTTATTTTTTTTCCCATCTTTATTTGATTCTTTTTTCTAAAGCCCATCCAGGGACAAGAGTTGCAAATTAGCTAATAGCTATACACTCTATGTGCAACACATCAGATTGATTGTCTTTGATTAATTGTCTATGTTTATTGCACTGTCCCTGTCAAATAAACTAATCTACTACTACTACTACTACTACTACATGTTTTCGCTGCTCGTTGGGACAGATGACTCAGGTCCACAGGTGGATCCCAGGGTTCACCTTGTGATGTATGGCTGGACTGCTCTATAGGGGGTGTGACATTGCTGGGAGATGACCAAAGTTCCTGGCCCTCCACGTGTTTTGTCTCCAGTGGGTAGACTGCATCTATACTATATAGCCAGCCAAGTGTTGTGTGGCCACACAGGATGATATTGTCAGCTTGGTTTTCAACAGTCACTGTTATTCTCTTACTGCCCTCTTGTGATAACTGTATTAACTGCTCTCTGATGGCCAACCCTGTAGGCCATGGTGCTTCCAGATTTGGTTCCAGCACTACCTGTGAGCAAGTCAGCATTCTCTTGTTCAGGTGACCACATTCCACCCCCATGGTTTTCCTTGCTGGTATGGTCACAGGGCGTTTGCCTAGCCTGGCTATGTGGGGTCTGCTTTCATTCTTTTGTCTCTTTTGGATGGACAAGACAGCTCTGGCAGTTCTGCACCCCACTTCATGTGTCAAGGACAATCTCTGCACCATGTGACCAGATGGGAAACAATTTTCAGGTGTGTCATTTGTCAGTGCCAATTCCTCAATTACATTAAACCCTATGATGGGGTGTTCCAGTTTACTGCTATAAACCAGAATTGGGACAAGAACTGGTTTATCACTCATTCCAGACACAGCATTTTTGGACAGGGTAAATTCAATTCCCATCCATCCCTCATATGGAATTTCTGTTCCGTTTGCTGCTGAGCGGTCTAATACACCTTCTTCAAGTAGCTCTAAGATAAGATAAGATAAGATAAGCCTTTATTAGTCCCACAACGGGGAAATTCCAGGATTGCGACAGCACAGGGATAGCAACACTCAGAGCAACAATCAGAAGGCAAGAAAAAAAAAAAAAAAAAAACAAGCAAGCAAGAGCAGCTAATATACATATGTACATATTACTATAAAATATATATATATACACACACACACACACAGACCCACAGTGCAGAGCATTGTAGCTGGATGGAATAAATATATGAATATATGAACACACAGTGCAGAGCATTGTAGCTAGATGGAATAAATATGTAAATATATAAACACCCACAGTACGGAGCATTGCAGCTAGGTGGAATAAATATGCAAGTATATAAACACACACAGTGCGGAGCAATGTAGCTAGATGGAATAAATATATAGATATATAAATATAAACACACCCAGTGCTGAGCATTGTAGCTAGATGGAATAAATATATAGATATATAAATATAAACACACCCAGTGCAGAGCATTGTAGCTAGATGGAATAAATATGTAAATATATAAACACACACAGTGCAGAGCATTGTTGCTAGGTGGGATGAAACAGCATAACCGTCTATTTAGTTATCCTACATGGTATGATTATGTGCCCATACATATTCTCACCCTCCATAGCGACCGGTATGTTCCTAGTTGTATGCCGGAGAGGACCATTGTGTAAGTCTATTGCATCTTTTGCATTCAAAAAAAAAACAAAACTATTAGTTTGTTACGTCTTTTTGCTATCTCTGCGAGCAGCCCTGCTTAGGTTGTACAGTCTGACAGCCGTTGGTAGGAAGGACCTACGAAACCTCTCGGTTGTGCACCTGGGATGATGTAGTCTGCTGCTAAATGAGCTCCTCAGTGCATCCAGTATGTCCTGCATAGGGTGGAACTCGGACTCCAGCAGAGATGACAGTTTAGCCACCATCCTTCTCTCTCCTATCTCCTCCATCGGATCAAGGCGTTGCCCCAGGACAGAGCTAGCTTTCTTAATCAGTTTGTTCAGTCTCTTCCTATCGGCTGCAGTGATGCCACTGCCCCAGCAGACCACTCCAAAAGTGATGGCTGATGCCACCACCGTGTCATAGAATGACTTCAGCAGCGCCCCTTGTACACCAAAAGACCTGAGTCTCCTCAGCAGGAACAGCCTGCGCTGTCCCTTCTTGTAGAGTGCGTCAGTATTGTGTGACCAGTCTAGTTTATTGTTCAGATGAATACCCAGGTACTTGTAGGATGTCACCATCTCGATGTCTGTTCCCTGTATATTTACTGGTGCTGTGAGGGGCTGCCCATGCCTGCGGCAGTCCACCACCAGCTCCTTAGTTTTCCTCGCGTTGATCTGGAGGCAGTTCCGATGGCACCAGTCCACAAAGTCCTGGATAAGCCCTCTGTACTCAGCTTCATCTCCGCTGGAGATGAGACCAACGATCACAGAGTCATCAGAGAACTTCTGTAGATGGCAATGTGTTGTGTTGTGTGAGAAGTCCGCAGTATAAAGAGTGAACAGGAAGGGAGCCAGCACCGTTCCCTGGGGGGCCCCCGTGCTACTGATGATCGTGTCGGAAACACAGTCCCGGGTTCTCACAAACTGAGGCCGGTTCGTGAGGTAGTCCAGGATCCATGATGACAGGTGCTGGTCCACCCCTGCGCGCAGCAGCTTGTCCTTCAGGATCATCGGTTGGATGGTGTTGAAAGCACTGGAGAAGTCAAAGAACATGATCCTCACCATATTCCCGGGCTTCTCCAGGTGGGACAGAGAACGGTGAAGGAGGAAGATCACCGCATCCTCCACCCCAATGCCATGCTGGTAGGCGAACTGGAGTGGATCCATCGCTGGTTCCACCAGGGGGCGGAGATGAGCAAGGAGCAGTCTCTCCAGGGTCTTCATCAAGTGGGACGTCAAGGCCACCGGTCTGAAGCTGTTCAGGTCTTTGGGGTGGGAAGTTTTTGGTACAGGTACCACACAAGATGTTTTCCACAGCTGTGGCACCCTCCCCAGTTTCAGGCTCATGTTGAAGATATACGTCACAATCCCACACAGCTGGTCTGCACAGGACTTGAGGAGCTTTGCGCTGATGCCGTCCGGTCCCGACGCCTTCCTCGCCTTGATCTTCCTCAGCTCCGTCCTCACCTGGGTCTTGGTCAGGGTCAGGATGGGGGGCTGTGTGTTGGGAGTGGGGGGGGGGGGTGTCGGTGGAGTGGGGAGTGGGTAGCAGGACTTGATTTCTTAGAGGCAGCAGTGGTTGTTGTGCAGACAGGGGGGAGGGCGGTTGGTCAAATCTATTGAAAAACAGATTCAGGTTGTTCGCCCACTCCCTGCCCCCCCGTGGCCTGGGGGGAGGTATTCTGGAGCCCCGAGATGGTTTTGAGGTTTCTCCAGACCCCGCTGATGTCGCTCTGTTGCAGCTTGTCCTCCATCTTCTTCCTGAAGCTGTCCTTGCCTTCTCTGATCTTTCTCCTCAGCTCCCTCTGTACGGACTTCAGCATCTCCCTGTTCCCCGACCTGAAGATCCTCTTCTTCTCTCTCAGAAGTGTTTTTATCTCAGGGTTGATCCAGGGTTTGTTGTTTGAGTGACGCCGTATGGTCTTGGTGGGAACGGATTTGTCCACACAGAAGCTGAGGTAGCCCGTGAAGGTGTGAATGAGGCCATCGATGTCCTCACCATGTGGATCGCAGAGCTGCTTCCAGGCAGTGGCTTCAAAACAGTCCTTTAGAGTGTCCATTGTCTCCTCAGACCATAACTCTACAGTGTGCATGGCCGGAGGTTGTCTGTGCACTAGGGGTTTGTACACCGGTCGGAGATGAACCAAGTTGTGATCCGATCTCCCAAGTGGGGGGAGTTGTGATGAGGTGTACGCCTCCTTAGTGTTTGCGTAGAACAAATCCAGTGTTTTATTGTCTCTAGTGTGGCATGTGACATACTGGGTGAAAGTGGGCAGAATGGGAGACAGTGAAACGTGGTTGAAATCGCCTGAGATGAGGAGAAGAGCATCTGGGTGTTCTGTCTGCAGCCTGCTGGTTACTGAATGGATGACGTCACGCGCTGTCCCAGCGTTCGCCGTCGGATTTGCATAAACAACAATGCAGATCACGTGTGAGTGTTCTCTCGGGAGATATGTAGGCCTCATGCTAACAGCTAGCAACTCAATGTCTTTGCTGCAGTGTCGTTGTTTAACAGTGATATGTCCCGGTCTACACCAGTTGTTGTTAACATACATTATCACTCCACCGCCCCTAGTTTTGCCACTCTCTGGTGTTCGGTCAGCTCGTATCATGTGAAAACCCTCCAGCTCAATGTTAGCATCTGCTGCTAGTTCAGTTAGCCACGTCTCAGTAAACAAAAGGAGAGAGCACTCCCGGTAAGTGCTATCATAACGGGAGATAGCCGCTAGCTCATCTAACTTTCCCAGTATCGACCGTACATTTCCCATGACAACAGATGGAAGGGAGGGTCTGTACCTTATATTTTTTGTCCTCCGCCTTACTCCAGCCCGGCAGCCGTGGCGTTTTCGCCTCAGTTCTCTCGGTATGTCGAGTTTTTCCAGTGGGACCGGGTGGCGGTTAAATGCTAGCAGCTCTTCCCTGTTGTATCGTATCCTGCTATAACAGTGGCTCCGTCCACCGGCTCAGGAGACATTTGGGACGATCTGTGTGTCCGTGATATAAGTGGGGTGAAAAAAAAAAGTGATCAAAAGAGAGAGGAAGGGAAAAAAAACTCGGAATCGAGCCACTGTTGCAAAAGGCAGCCGACTGGTGTGGCGCCGAGAGGTGAGCTCTGCTACTGGTCTCACCTCAATGCCAGGCAGGTGTCTCTTTTTCCAGTCTGCTCCGACAACTGACACTTGTGAGCCAGAGTCCCATAACACTACAGTGTCAACACCACCCAGTGAGGCTTGAACAAGGCATCTCTTCTCCACCATCTTGGCTGTTTGTTGTTTACCAGTTAGAGGTGCTTCTAGGTTAAACTGGTTAAATTTGTCTGTCCTCTCCTCAGGACATAGCAGGGTTTCAATCTTATTGGTGGTGGCTGAGATGGTTCTTGTACAACAACCAGTAGCTCAATGCTCTGTGCTGCCGCATTTATAGCAGTGGTTACACTTCCCTTCAGGGTCAGACACCTGGCACTGCTGACATCATCTGATGTTCACCAGTCTGGGCTGTGGTCGATATTTTCTGTTTGGCTGCTCATGCACTTTCATGGCTTGGAGCTTAGGAGTCTGGCTGAGACTTGCAATGTGCATGGTGAGGTGTTGGATAGCCTTGTGGAGAGTGTGAATAACGGAGGCAGATTTATGGACAGACGACTTTATTCCACTCTCTCATCAGTCATACACAGAAAAAGCATGTCACAATACACCATGGTTTCCCCTTTTATCCCAACCGCTCATCTCACATTTGCATGACACCATCCTTTCTCCCCCCAACCTCTTCTTCCTGCTATCTCCCCACGATCTCCCTAGCTATTGTTCTCCTCTCTCTACCCTCTGCATCCAGTCTGAGATGATTCACCCAGTCTCTACACCGCCCCCCCAGAATCTCAGACCAAGTCTCAGTCCTCACATCCTTTTGGCTTCAGTCTCCTCCCATATCTGCTGTAACGGGGGTTTACCGCCTCCGCGGAGCTGCTGTGCCGGCGGGGGGCTGCTGGGAGTGTGTCTGACTGCGGGTGGGCCATGTCGAGGGGGGAGGAAACTTCGATTTGCCCGTGTAAAGCGCTTTGAGTGGTCTTTGTGACTAGAAAAGCGCTATATAAGTGCAGGTTAGTTAGTTAGTTAGTTAGTGTAGCTGTCCTGATGAATCATTTACCTGAGGAGTTCTCAGTGGGGGTCTTCCACGCCGAGGGGCCCGAGCCAACAGCACTTGCTCGTCCGCCACTACAAAGGCAGGCTTAATTCTGTCTATGCATATTTTCTCCCGACGACCCCCCAAGTCTAACAAAAAATGCTTGTCCCCTGTTTCCAGCACTCTGAAAGGGCCATCGTAGGGTGGGCGCAATGGAGGGCGGTGGGCATCGTGCCTGACAAACACGAACGCCGTGTTCTTTAAAGTTTTTGGCACAAAAATGCGTGGAAAACAATGGTGGGCCGGGCCCGGCAGCGTGCCTGTGTCTGCACTATGCTGCAAACGCTGAGACGGGCAGCTGTCCGGCGCGGGATTGTCTGGCAAAAATTCCCCGGGCAGCTGCAGTGGCTGAGAAAAAACAAGCTCTTCCGGGGAAGCCTCCAAATCCTCTTTTGGTGCGGAACGCAACCCCAATAAAACCCACGGCAACTGGTCTACCCAATTTGCATCAGTCAGCGAAGCCCTGAGCGCTGCTTTCAGTGACCTATGAAAATGCTCACATAACCCATTGGCCTGTGGGTTGTACGCGGTTGTGCGATGAATTGCAACACCCAGGCTGCGGGCCATCGTGGACCAGAGGTCGGAAACAAACTGAGAGCCCCTATCAGACGTGATGTCCGACGGGATTCCAAAACGCGCCACCCATGTCGTCAAAAAAGCACGCGCCACGTCCACGGACGTGGTTGCCGCCAGCGGGACTGCTTCTGGCCAGCATGTGGTGCGGTCCACCACTGTCAGAAGGTGCGTGCACCCCTGCGATGGGGGGAGGGGGCCCATGAGGTCCACGTGAACATGATCGAACCTCTTAGCCGGTATACGAAACGGTTCCAAAGGAGCCTTCGTGTGTCTGTGTACTTTGGCCTGTTGGCACACTACGCAGGCTGCAGCCCACTCTTTCACTTGTTTGCACAGGCCTGGCCACACGAACTTCGCTCCCACCATTTTGACTGACGCGCGCACTCCTGGGTGCGCCAGAGCATGAACTGACTCAAACACGCGGCGGCGCCACGAGACTGGGACCACCGGGTACGGGCGTCCCGTGGAGACGTCGCAGATTGGTGGGGGGGGGGGGGCTTGCCGTCTTACAGTACTCTGCTCTCCAGCCTTAACCTTGTTGGTCCAGACTGGAGTGCGCACATGTCTGTATTGCTAATCTGCTCTGCGGCCATGGCTGTATAATCTATCCCCACGCAGACCGGGGCCACTACTGCGTCCAAGAGGCAGTCCGTCACCACATTCAGTTTACCCGACACATGCTGAATATCGGTCGTAAACTCCGAGATCGCGACTAGCTGTCTCTGCTGCCGGCCCGACCATGGTTCCGAAACCTTGGCCATCGCGAACGTCAGTGGCTTGTGGTCCACGGACGCAGTGAAGCTGCGCCTTTCCAGCCAGAACTGGAAGTGGCGTATGGCCAGGTGGAGAGCCAGCAACTCTCTGTCGAACGCGCTGTATTTACGCTCACTGTCGCGCAAAGCCCTGCTGAAAAAAGCGAGCGGCTGCCAAAAACCGGCGACACGTTGCTCCACGACGGCCCCTATGGCCACGTCCGAGGCGTCGGTAGTGAGCGCTATCCGGGCCGCCGGGTCTGGGTGCGCCAACAGTGCGGCGTTTGCCAGGGCTGTTTTACAGAATCAATCATCGACCTGCAATCTAGGTGTCCTGGTGCCAGGTGCACATATGGACACCCTTATACTTGAACATGGTGTCTGTTATGGACAAACTGTGGTTGGCACCGAAGTTCAATAACTAAACACCACTCGAGTTCAGATGGGGCAGGCCGTTCCTCCCAATCACACCCCTCCAGATTTCACTGTCATTGCCCACATGCACGTTGAAGTCCCTTAGTAAGACAATGGAGTCTCCAAGGGGAGCACTTTCCAGTACACCAGTCAGAGACTCCAAAAAGGGTGGGTACTGTGAAACATCATTTGGTGCATAGGCACAAATGATGGTCAGGACCCGTTTTCCAACCCGAAGGTGCAGGGAAACAACCCTTTTGTCCACTGAAGAGAACCCCAACATAGAGGAGGCCAGGTGGGGGCTACAAGAATATTACCCCTGCTCACTGCCTCTCACCTGGGACAACTCCAGAAAAGGTCAAGGTCCAACATCTCTCCAGGAGATTGGTTCCAGAATCCAAGCTGTGCATCAAGGTGAGGTTGACTATATCTAGCTGGTATCTCTCAACCTCATGAACAAGCTCGAGCTCCTTCACCACCAGAGATATGATGTTTCATGTTCCAAAAGCCAGGTTAGTAAGCCGGGGATTGGACCGCCAAAGTTTCTGCCTTCGACTGCCGCCCAGTCCGCATAGCACCAGACCCCCATGATCCCTGCTGCAGGTGGTGAGCCCACTGGAGAGCGGACCCATGTGCTTAATTTGGGCTGAGCCCAGCCAGGTCCCACGGGCAGAATCCTGGTCATCAGGTGCTTGCCGTCAAGCCCCTCCACCAGGCTTGGCTCCAGGGCAGGGCCCTGGTAACTCCATACACTGAATCCTTGATTGAACATTCATCATGAGTCTATTCATCATGAGTCTAATGGGTCGCTCTTTGTCTGGCCCTACACTCAGGACCTGTTTGTCTTGGGAGACCCTACCAGGGGCGATGCCCTCGATAACATAGCTCCTGGAATCACAAGGGCTCGCAAACCCACCCCACCACAATAAAGTCACCACCTTATCATTGTTGTATAAAATGTGAGTGTATTCCAAAGTACATAGTGATCTGGCAGTTGTGGCATTACAGTTTGCCTTAGTCTTTTTATTATAAACTACCATATCACAAGAACAAGACTATATGTAAAAGACAGACATACATGGTCTAAAACATGAAACCAGTGTAGAAATACTATATTATTTTTCTCCTTCTTCTTTCGGCTGCTCCCTTTAGGGCTCGCCACAGTGGATCATCTGCCTTCATCTCACCCTATCCCTTACATCTTCCTCTGTAATACCAACCCTCTCCATGTCCTCCTTCACTACATCCATGAATCTTCTGTGGTCTTCCTCTTCTCCTCCTGCCTGGCAGCTCCATTTTCAACATCCTTTGTCCAATATATCCATTGTCCCTCCTCTGCACATGTCCAAACCATCTCAATTTTGCTTCTCTTACTTTGTCTCTAAACCACTCAACCTGAGCTGTCCCTCTGATATACTCATTTCTAATCTTGTCCCTCCTAGTCACTCCCAATGAAAATCTTAGCATCTTCAACTCTGCCACCTCCAGCCCTATCTCCTGTCTTTTTGTCAGTGCCATCATCTCCAAACCATACATCATAGTAGATCTCACTACCGTCTTGTAAATCTTCCCTTTCAGTCTTGCTGCTACCCTTCTGTCACAAATCACCCCTGACACTCATCTCCACCCACTCCACCCTGCCTCATGTGCATTTTCCATTGCTTTGGATGGTTGACCCAGATATTTAAACTCCCTACTTTCACTACCACTACTACTTCGATCTTCACCATTACACCTACCTCCCTCTCATTCACACTCAGGTATACTGTCTTGCTTCTACTCACTTTCATTCCTCTTATCTCCAGAGCAAACCACCACCTCTTGAGGATCTCTTCCACCTGCTCCCTACTGTCACTACAGATCACAATGTTGTCTGCAAACATCATGGTCCATGAAGACTCCTGCCTGACCTCACCTGTCAGCCTGTCCATCGCCATGGCAAACAAGAAGACGCTCAAAGCCAATCCCTGATGTAACCCCACCCCCACCTTGAACATATCTGTCACTCCTACAGTACACCTCACCATCGTTTCACTGTCCTCATACATGTCTTGCACCACCCTCACATACTTCTCTGCTACTCCTGTCTTTCTCATACAGTACCACACTTCCTCTCTTGGCACCCTATCATATGCTTTCTCTAGATCCACAAAAGCACTATGCAACTCCTTCTGACCTTCTCTATACTTCTCCATCAACACTCTTAAAGCAAACATTGCATCTGTAGTACTCTTTCTTGGCATGAAACTGTACTGCTGCTCACTGATTGTTACCTCTCCTCATAACCTGGCTTAAACAACTCTTTCCCATATCTTCATTGTGTGGTGATCAACTTTATGCCTCTGTAGCTACTACAGCTCTCACCTTTGTTCTTGAAAATTGGTACCAAAACACTTCTTCTCCACTCTTGAGGCATCCTCTCACTCTCCAAGATTGTGCTAAACAATCTGGTTAAAAAGTCCACTGCCATCTCTCCTAAACATCTCTATACCTCCACACGTACTGTATGTCATCTGGACCAACCGCCTTTCCATTCTTCATCCTCTTCAAAGCTGCCCTCACTTCTGTGTTGCTAATCCTCGTGATTTCCTTGTTCACCACCTTTCCTTCATACAGCCTCCTCTCTCTCTCTCATTTTCTTTATTCATCGGCTCTTTAAAGTACTCCTTCCATCTTCTCAACACACTCTCGTTGCTTGTTAGTACATTATCATTTCTGCCTAACCTGCTGCACATCCTTTCCAGCTCGATCTCTATCTAGCCAATCGATGCAAGTCCTTTTCTCCTTCCTTAGTGTTTAGCCTCTCATACAACTCACTATAAGCCTTTTCCACCCCTCTTTGCCATGCGCCTAGATTCCAAATACTCCTGTCTACTTTCTTCATCTCCCTTACTGTCCCACTTTTTCTTTGCTAACCTCTTCCTTTAAATACTTTCCTGCACCTCCTCGTTCCACCACCAAGTCTCCTTGTCTTCCTTCCTCTGTCAGCTGGATACACCACATACCTTTCTACTCGTTTCCCTCAATACTTTTGCTGTACTTTCCCAGTTACATATCTGGTAATTCTTCCCTACCACCCAGAGCCTGTATCAACTCCTTCTTGAACTCTGTGCGACCTTCTTCCTTCTGTAACTTCCTCCATTTAATCTTTGTCTTTGTCTTCACGCTCTTCCTCTTCTTGCTCTCCAAAGCCATCCTACAGACTACCATCCGATGCTGTCTAGCTACATTCTCCCCTGCCACCACCTTGCAGTCTCCTATCTCTTTCAGATTTCTCCTTCTGCATAGGATGTAGTCCACCTGTGTGCACCTTCCTCCACTCTTGTAAGTCACCCTATGTTCCTCTCTCTTCTTGAAGTATGTGTTCACCACAGCCATTTCCATCCTTTTAGCAAAATCCACAACCATCTATCCTTTCACATTTCTCTCCTTAAGACCATACCTACCCAGCACCTCCTCATCACCTCCTGTTCACTTCATCTACATTGTAGACGCTGGGATAATCATCTCAGACTGGATGCAGAGGATAAACAGATGAGGACAATAGGTATTGAGATGGGAGAGATTATGGTGATGTAGCAGGAAGGAGTAGCTGGGGGACAGTGGGGGGAGAATGGTTGAATGTATTGTGATGCGAGATTTCATGCAGATGGGAGATGGAGGGATGATATAAAAAAAGAGACCCTGGTGTATTGTGAAAATGCTTTTCGGTGTATGACTGAAGTGAGAGTGAATAAAGTCGTCTGCTGCGCAAGTCTGGGTCTGTTATTTGCACTCTCCACACTGGTGACCCTTGACGAATTATGGAACACGAGGCAAGAACCCCGGAGTCGGCCCGGACGGGAAGCCCCAGCAACGCGTGCGTTGTTTCGTTCAAACTACCGGACTTTTGGCTGCACGACCTGCGGTCTTGGTTCCACCATACCGAGGCTCAGTTCGCCCTCCGGGGAATAACAGCAGACGACACCAGATATTACTATATGGTCGCAATGCTGGACGCTCGCACGTCTCAGCAAGTAGCGAGCCTGCTCCAACAGCCTCCAGCCCACGATAAATACGGGACTCTCAAGGCCGCGCTGACCTGGCGCTACACGCTCTCGGACTGTGAGAGAGCAGAGAGGCTCCTGAGGCGCTCCGAGTTAGGAGATGGGTCGGCGGTCGAACTGATGGAGAAGATGTTGGCGTTGATGGGCACGGACGACGGGCATTTTCTGTTTGCCAACCTTTTCCTCCAGAACCTCCCAACAGAGGCAAGAGCGATCCTGGCCAACTCGCCGTTGCTGGCCGCGCATGACTACCGTGCGCTAGCCCAGGAGGCAGATCGGATCATCCTCACCACCGCAGCCCTCACAGTGAACGCGGCGGCATCGGAACCCAGCGAGACGACCAGCGGAGGCGAGGAGCCGGCAACGGTAGCGGCAGCGGGGGCCAGGAAGCGCCAGAGAGAAACGCTCTGCTTCTACCACTGCCACTTTGGAGAGAACGCACGCAGATGTGTGCCACCGTGCCAATTCAAGCGTTCGGGAAACGCCAAGGCCGGCAGTCAGTAGCAGCTGCGACCGCCGGTGAAGAGAACAAGCTGCTCTACGCGACGGACTCGCGCTCAGGGAGACGGTTCCTCGTAGACACGGGCTCCCAGAAGAGCCTCATCCTGCCGTCCTACGCCGACCGGCTAGTGGGAGCTAGCGGCCCCGAGCTGGTAGCCGTAAACAGCTCGGACATTAGGACTTTTGGTGAGAGAACACTGACTTTATCCCTACACGGCTGTATGTACGAGTGGACTTTCGTCATAGCGGCATTGAGTTTCCCAATCTTGGGAGCTGATTTTCTGTGTGCACATGGGTTGCTAGTCGATGTTGCTAACAGATTCCTGATTAATGCAATGGCTTTTGATTCTTTCCCCTGTACAGCTCGAGGGGCCGGGCCAATAACACTAGCCAACATCACAGCTCCAGGCGGTAAGTTCCACACACTGCTTACTCAGTTCCCAGCACTCACGGTCCCAACGTTTTCGGTGGCCATCACTAAACACGGGGTGGAACACTTTATCACCACCACCGGGCTGCCCATTTTCGCACGACCTCGGCGCATGGACACAGCTAAACTGGCCATAGCGCGCGAGGAGTTTGCCAACTTGGAAAGGTTGGGCATCATCAGGTGCTCAAACAGCCCATGGGCATCCCTGCTACACATAGTCCCTAAGGCCAAGGGATCGTGGCGACCGTGCGGTGATTTCCGCAGATTGAATAACGCCACAGCGCACGACTGCTACCCGATTCACCATATTCAGGATTTTTCCGCTCACCTCGCTGGGGCACGCATTTTTTCTAAAATAGACCTGGTCCGTGGTTACCACCAGGTCCCAGTGCGCACGGACATACCCAAAACAGCGGTAATAACTCCGTTTGGCTTGTTTGAGTTTGTACGCATGCCCTTCGGATTAAAAGGCGTGGCACAGACATTCCAACGCATGATGGATGCAGTGTTGCGCGATCTGCCATTTATGTTTGTCTACCTGGATGATATCCTGGTGGCCAGCGCGTCCGAGGACGAACGAGTTACCCGCCTCAGGACGGTTTTCTGGAGGCTGGAAGAGCACGGGTTAATAATCAACCCGGCGAAATGCCAGTTCGGCTTGACGGGGATTGACTTTTTGGGGCACCGCGTCTCACCAGAGGGAGTGATACCCTGCCCGACAAGGTGCGCGCCGTGGCGAATTTTCCCCGGCCTCAGATGGTCAGGGCGCTGCAAGAGTTTTTGGGGATAGTTAACTTTTATAACCGGTTCCTCCCCCACGCAGCTCAGCTCATGCAGTCGCTGTACGGCGCGCTCAAGAAACGGAAACTGGCGGACAGAGTCGAATGGACTCCGGAGCGGGAGCAGGCATTCTCTGACGTTAAAACAGCCCTGGCAAATGCCGCACTGTTGGCGCACCTGGACCCGGCGGCCTGGATGGCGCTCACTACCGACGCCTCAGACGTGGCCATAGGGGCCGTCGTGGAGCAACGTGTCGTCGATTCTTGGCAGCCGCCCGCATTTTTCAGCAGGGCTTTGTGCGACAGTGAGCATAAATATAGCGCGTTCGACAGAGAGTTGCTGGCTCTCCACCTGGCCATACGCAACTTCCAGTTCTGGCTGGAAGGGCGCAGCTTCACTGCGTTCGTGGACCACAAGCCGCTAATGTTCGCGATGGCCAAGGTTTTGGAACCATGGTCGGGCCGGCAGCAGAGACAGCTGGCTGCGATCTCGGTTATGACCAATATTCAGCATGTGTCAGGTAAACTGAAAGTGGTGGCAGACTGCCTCTCACGCGCAGTAGTGGCCCCAGTCTGCGTAGGGATAGATTATACAGCCATGGCCGCAGAGCAGACTGGCGATGCGGACGTGTGCGCGCTCCAGTCTGGACCAACAGGGTTAAGGCTGGAGAGCAGAGTACTGCAAGACGGCAGCCCCCCCCCCAAGTCTGCGACGTCTCCACAGGACGCCCGCGCCCGGTGGTCCCAGTTGCTTGGCGCCGCTGAGTGTTTGAGTCAGTTCACGCTCTGGCGCACCCAGGAGTGCGCGCGTCAGTCAAAATGGTGGGAACGGAGTTCATTTGGCCAGGCCTGCGCAAACAAATGAAAGAGTGGGCTGCAGCCTGCGTAGCGTGCCAACGAGCCAAAGTACACAGACACACGAAGGCCCCTTTGGAGCCGTTTGGTATACTGGCTAAGAGGTTCAACCATGTTCACGTGGACCTCGTGGGCCCCCTCCCACCATCGCAGGGGTGCACGCACCTTCTGACAGTGGTGGACCACACCACATGCTGGCCAGAAGCAGTCCCGCTGGCGGCAACCGCATCCGCGGATGTGGTGCGCGCTTTTTTGACAGCATGGGTGGCACGTTTTGGCATCCCGTCAGACATCACATCTGATAGGGGCTCTCAGTTTGTTTCCGACCTCTGGTCCGCGATAGCCCGTAGCCTGGGTATCGCAATTCATCGCACAACCGCGTACAACCCACAGGCCAATGGGTTATGTGAGCGTTTCCATAGGTCACTGAAAGCAGCGTTCAGGGCTTCGCTGACGGATGCAAATTGGGTAGACTGGTTGCCGTGGGTTTTGTTAGGGTTGCGTTCTGCACCAAAAGAGGATTTGGAGGCTTCCCCGGCGGAGCTTGTTTTTTGTCAGCCACTGCGGCTCCCCGGGGAATTTTTTTACCAGATAACCCCGTGCCGGACAACTGTCCGTCTCAGCGTTTGCAGCATAGCGCAGATACAGGCACGCTGCCGGGCCCGGCCCACCACTGTTTTCCATGCGCTTTTGTGCCAAAAACTTTGAAGAACGCGGCGTTCGTGTTCGTCAGGCACGATGCCCACCGCCCGCCATTGCGCCCACCCTACGATGGCCCGTTCAGAGTGCTGGAACCAGGGGAGAAACATTCTGTGTTAGACTTGGGGGGGTCGTTGGGAGAAAATATGTATAGACAGACTTAAGCCCACCTTTGTGGTGGCGGACGAGCAAGTGATGTTGGCTTGGGCCCTTCGGCGTGGAAGACCCCCACAGAGAACTCCCCAGGTAAATGATTCATCAGAGCAGCCACACGGGCAAGTCGAATGTCCCCCCCCCCCCCCGCCATTGCCCACCCGCAGACATAAACACCCCCAGGAGCCCCCCACCGGCACAGCAGCGCCGCAGAGGTGGAGAACCCCCGTTACAGCAGATACAGGAGGAGACTGAAGCCAAAAGGACGCGAGGATTGAAACTCGGTCTGAGATTGGGGGGGGCGGTGGAGACGCTGGGATAATCATCTCAGACTGGATGCAGAGGGTTAACAGATGAGGACAATAGGTATTGAGATGGGAGAGATTATGGTGATGTAGCAGGAAGGAGTAGCTGGGGGACAGTGGGGGGAGAATGGTTGAATGTATTGTGATGCGAGATTTCATGCAGATGGGAGATGGAGGGATGATATAAAAGGAGAGACCCTGGTGTATTGTGAAAATGCTTTTCGGTGTATGACTGAAGTGAGAGTGAATAAAGTCGTCTGCTGCGCAAGTCTGGCTCTGTTATTTGCACGCTCCACAACATGTCCATTAAAGTCCGCTCCAATTACCACTCTCTCCCCCCTGGGAACACTCTCGACCACTTCATCCAACTTACTCCAGAATTCATCTTTCTCTTCTACCTGACATCCAACTTGTGAGGCATATGCACTGACAACATTCAACATCACACCTTCAACTTCTAGCTTCAAACTCATGATTCTGTCCGACTCCCTCTTTACCTCCTGAACACTCTTCATATACTCTTCCTTCAAGATTACTCCTACTCCATTTGTCTTCCTATCTGCACCATGGTAGAACAGTTTAAATCCACCTCCAATGCTCCTAACCTTGCTTCCCTTCCATCTGGTTTCTTGAACACAATGTACATCTACCATTCTTCTCTCCATCATATCAGCCAACATTCTGCCTTTACCAGTCATAGTCCCTACATTTAACGTCCCTACGCTCACCTCCACACTTCTACCTTTCCTTTTCTCTCTCTCCCTCCTAACACGCCTTCCCCCTCTCCTCCTCCTTGATCTTTGACCAACAGTAGCCCAATTTCCACAGGCACCGTTGGTCAACAGCACCAGTGGCAGTCGTTAACCCGGGCCTCGACCAATCCGGAATGAAAGTCTCATTCGTCATGATCCACATGTTTGATTTGGCAAAGGTTTTACATGGGATGCCCTTCCTGACACAACCCTCCCCATTTACCCGGGCTTGGGACTGGCACTAGGAGTACACTGGCTTGTGCACCCCCTGTGGCTGGGTTAGTGTAGAAATACCATATACCAGTGTGTGTCAGGAACTGTGAATGGAAAATATTCCAGGCTTAAAGTCTTTGGGGTAATCACATGTTGGATTTTTTTTGCAATTGCTAGTTTAACATCATATAGTGTACTCGTAAAAGGGGCACCATAAGGTATATCATGACAGTGACAATCAAAAAATCATCCTCCCAATAGTCTTTTTTGACACACAGCAAGAGATGCGCACAAATTGAGTAAATCACGGTTTCAGCAATGATGGTTACCACAGAAATCACCAGCAAACTGTAACCCTTTTCACTATTCATTATTAAGCATAATTTATATCGTAATGTTTAGCCACTGCTTTAAAATCTACTATTGATTAAAAAAATCTACCATACACAAGATGCACTGATATGTTCACCAATATTCATCTTTTTGAATGGTATTGACCTGCTGGCAATAAGATAAAACTGACCGATGGCAGTGGCCGACATTTGTCTGGAGTGTCCCAGTTGCATGGCAATGATTTTACCCTTGAGGACAACAGCAGACTGCAGGGACAAGTAAAAATTCATCCAGGACTGCTGGATGTACAAGATTAACCATATCCCATCTTTTAGAAACAGATAATGATTCTTGCAGAAATGGTAATGCAATGTAACTGTGAACACTTCCAACCTTTACTTTTATCATGAGATTATCAAACTCTCCTCGTTTATCCGTATACTGATTGATTGTATGTCTATGACCAGAGATGCACATTTTTCTACAAGATAATCAGGTAAAGTTGACATAAAAATGGAGAGCTGTGCCAGCTTCTTAAGCAGTATGTCTTATCAACATAATGTCCCAAAGTACAAAAAAAAAAATAAGCTCCATTTAACATTAGTTACACCTACATCACTTGTAACTTAGTTTATCAAATGTTCTCTGATTGATTCGAAAATAAAATACTCAAAAGTCCCAAATACAGTACAACCACAAATACATGCAATTTAGACATGGAGACCATTAGTATTATGAGCTGCTTACTTTAAAGCAGTAGCTTGTCTCCTCTCCATCCCAGATGGTGTGCGGCAGAGGAAACTTTCTCCTCACTCGATACTTTCCCACAGCACCCAGGGGTCGGCCCCTCTGCCTCTCGGCTTCCATGTAGTGGGCTCGCAGCCAGAGTTGCTGCAAGAGTGGGTGGCTGCGTGGAGAGAATGGGAAACCCTCCAGCAGTGTGTAGAGGTCTGAGAAGTGCCCCTGGTGAAAGGCCACTGCGGCTTTAGCCTTCAGCACGCTCTCCAACTCCCCAAAGCACTGAGAGGAAGAGACAGGGGGAAGAGTGTGGAGGAAGCTGGCGAGGCGATCCATGCAACCCCTCTGTAGCAGGACCTCACACACACAGGTGACCTGCTCAGGCGTGAAGATCATCCTGTGGGAACTGTCCTGAAATGTAAGAGGGCAAATGTCTGGCAATTCAGAGAGCGTTGAAGCCGTTGTGGAGCATCGCGTCCTGTGTGTGTAGAGGAACAGACAAATCTGTGTGTTTAGCATTACTCATCATCATACCCTGGAAAAGGTAACCTGAGACCATCAGGGCTATAACAACACAGCATACATCTCTCCTTCACTTGTACAAACACATGCATCCACACCCTCACACACATTTTAGACCTATGAAATTGTACCAACGCGCAAAGGATGTTTGGTGCTTTAATAGTGCAGTCAGAGAATGCATTTGAATAAAATTTTCTTGTCAAATTAGAGGCAAAGCCTCACAGTTTCAGAACATGGGGTACAATGGAACAAATTAACAAGTTTTTCTGTAAATGTAGTTTATTACAGTATCATGTAATATAAAAAATAGAATGCATTTTAATACAAAAATGAGAAAAACAAGACCTGAAATAACAGGCACAAATGATCCCTTTTCAAAACTATTTCAAAAAGATGATCAACTACAAACATCTTTGGTTAAGTGTGGAGTCATGTACATCGTGCACTGGCAAGAGTAAAAAAAAAAACAAAAAAAAAACTACAAACTAACATGAGGGTACACATGTGCATAAGCCTTTAATAGCTTTCATGTCACCATACTTTGGTACAAAAAATAAGTCAGCATATGGACATTTCCTTTAACTCCCAACAAGTTTAAATGTTCAGTAACATTCAACATAATATTGATTAATCAAAGATATTGAGAAACCACCAACAAATCACAATAAAGATGTTCAGTGTAACTCTAGTAAACCCTTGTTTTTAATGACAATTAGCCAATAAATAACTGCAGCCCATTTTCTCCTTCAAAGCTGGAGTAAGCAGAAATTTGAGAACCCAGAAAAAAGTGTGAAATTTTAAAAGAGGCCTGCCTGTTTCAGTTTCCATTCCCATCCCTGTCCTAATCCACTGCCCAGCTGAAGGGCACATCAATTCTGTAGTGCAGTCACTGGTTGATGAGGCTTGTTACTAGGCAAAGAAACAGTCCTGCGTGAAACTTTCTGCAGGCTGAAGAGAGCCCAGAGAAGACGCTGTGGTGTGGTTGCCCTGCCACACCACTTGCATTATAAATTAGTACAGGGTGATAATTGAATTATTTTCAGATATAAACAATTTTTTCTGTCCACTGCAACTTTAAAACTAACTAGCTTCTTTCCTTAGCATCTGTCTACAGCCTGAAGCTTAATACACATTCCAACCACATCACATTCTGGGATTAGATGTGGACACGGTGGTTAGGGTTAGCAGCAAGGACCTCTCGGGACCTTCTTACATGACACATTTCACCCCCCGACTTGTAGTCTGAAAATGAACCTCCCTTCACATCCTCAGTTGCTTCTGAGAGAATTAGACCTTCAGTTTTTCAGAAATGGAGAGAATGGGCAGCAGCAGAGTTAAAATGGGAGTTATTAACAGTTGGTGATCCATTTGATGTTGCGTGAGTGACCTTGAATTTTATACAAAACTCATAGCATGAGAATGCAAAAAACTCAAGATGCACTGTAACGCTACTTTCCAAGTTAAAATGAATATCGCTTCCTATTTGCATCAATTAAACTAGAAAATGATTGATACATGCTTTAAATATCTTACAAGAACAGTTGTGACGAACAAATAAACCCTCAGGCCATTATTGTAACTTAAAGTGTATTTTGGGTACCATAATTGGCCAAAAGGTTTGACCGCCACCTGTGTTATGACAACAGAAATACTATGTCAATCTGGCAATCGGTATACTATTTTCTGATTTACATCTTTATCAACAGTCAGTTCAGAACTGATATGAGAATTCAGAACAGAGGAGTTCAACTGGTGTCATAACATGGCAGTGAGGCGTAAACATTGCGTGGATGAAATGTGCAAAATATACAAAAAAAGAGCTATGCAACCAAAACTATCACATTATTTGACTGAAGATCAAATGGATTCATATTTTTTTTAAAATCCATATGAAATTAAGCCAGATATTTGGTCAAGTACATAGCACAATCTAGGACAAACTGCAAGGCACTTATTGGTATCAACATACTGAGAATTTGGATGCAGTTGTCAGGACATCTTCATCACAACAAATGCATTAGTGTGTTGCACTACCATGATTCATTAAAGGTTTCTCCCAAGTGAACTGGCTTTTTCAACTTAGCCACTGTGCGAAATAGTGTCCTATGAAGAACTAAACATGAATTGCATAGAATGTAAAACCCTTTATTTCCTGTGCTTTATTAATTACCAACACACGGCAGCATGGTTGATCTTTTGTCAGCTATAATGCTACACTTTTCCAGCCTGTGTTTGCGTACAGCATTTGGAAGTGACGGTCTTCAATCCTGGAGTGTCTGTAGAGAATATAGTCCGGCTGTGAGGGAGAAAAACAAATTCAAATCTGTGAATTTCATTTGAGAAGAAAGTTTTACACTTTCCCCTTTGCCCATTAGTCTGGACAAACATTAACAGTGTGGATCCACGATGGACTGTTTTTGCCATTTCCTCCATATTACTAAATTTAATCTGTGGACCACGTCAAAGTAGAGCTGAAAAAGCAATTGTCAAATATTGACTGAATGGCAGCATTTGTGATCAGACCACTCCGTCTAATCCGTATTTCTTCTGCAGGGATTTGACTATAAAACCTTTGAAATGCCCACATAATTATACCCATTCTGCAGCACCCTGACGGTATCAGACAATAAAGTGAGAGCATCTTTATTGTAACATAAAAACACACAGCTATTTGAGGATTCACCACATGAAATGAAATAGTTGGATGACTTTAAAAACATAAAACAGTCTAGTTTTAGTTTCATCTCTTGTGTTTTCATAAAAAAAGCATAGCCAACCCAGACTGTCCAAAAATGGACTATAAGCCCAGCTCATCATCCACAGGGACAGATTGGAGCTGAGTAAGGATCTTTGAGTCCCCATCCATCTCCTCTGGATTATCCAACGGCGAGCTTCCGTCCACATCCTGCTCTGGAGAGGGGCTCCCCAGAAGCAGTGACTCTCCTCCAGGGAGGCTCAACAATGCCGGGTCTACGGGTAGATCCCCCTTGCCACGGACATCAAACATAGTTAGACCAGCTGAGGTGGAGAGTGACGCGGGGTTCCACGCCGGCTGGGACAGTTGGATGTTGGGCGTCACCCCACTGTACATGGGGCTGAGGGTGAGCAGGCTTTCTGGTGTGAGCGCGTTCGCCATTGTTTGGGTGACCGAGTGCTCAAGCGTGTGAGGGGAGGGAACAGCCAGCGTCTGGTTGGTCTCTGGAGCACAATATGGCGGAGACGAGTTAATGAAATTCAAGGGAGACTGTGTGAAGCCACTGGGCATCTGACCTGAGGTGACTGAAGGCTGAGAGCCTACGGGGGTGGTAGCGGGGTTAAGGATGGGACTCACACTGCTGGAGATGGCCGACGCATCAGGAACTGGTTTGAGCGGTACACTGGTGAGCTGAATGCCTGCTGGGATTGTCAGAATCAGCTTGCCTTGCTGGACGCTCAGGTAGGGGCTTCCACCGAGCAGGATGTTACCTAGAGTGGTAAATGATAAATTCTTTAAATAAGTAATACGGTCATTCACAGGTGGTTTAGCATAATAAATGCCAACAATTTAAAAAATGACAATTTCTTCCTATAATTTACTGCATATATTTTCTCTCATCTGTAGTACCACTTATTTCGCCAGAGTTATTTATCTGCCCATCTAATAAATAAATAAAATCTACAGTCCTTGTTCTGAGCAGTTTTATGTTGGGACATTTTTTAATCTTGGGCCCCAGAGCCTCCAAATCTGTGGCCTGATGTCACTGCTCATAAAAAAAAAAAAAAAAAAAAAAAAAAAAAAAAAAATCTATCATAAGAAATGCTTGGCACAGACAGTTCTTGTGGGTTTTCAGAACAAAACTATGAGGGGGGGCTGAAAAGGTCATTGACTGAAAACTTCATAGTGGTCAAATTTGACCAAATGTGGTTTCTTTTTCAATCACAGGGATCCAAGCGCTGCAACACCGATGGAAAAAGTGTGTGGACTGAA
This sequence comes from Pholidichthys leucotaenia, assembly GCA_020510985.1. NCBI lineage: Eukaryota > Metazoa > Chordata > Actinopteri > Cichliformes > Pholidichthyidae > Pholidichthys > Pholidichthys leucotaenia. Next base: position 217,001,829 of record CM035847.1, on the reverse strand, counting down.
GGGGAGACCATGTTGAAAAATAAACCACTTTTGGTCAAATTTGACCACTAAGAACTTTTCAGCCCCACCTCACAAACAGCTGAAATTACATGGACTGAATATCGGTGGTGATATACAAGTGAAATAGGATTATTTTTATTATATGGTACCCAAGATATCTAAAATGTGCCAGCTGTGCCTAAATGGCACAGTTGGCACTAAATATTTCTTAACTAATGCCTCTCTTAAAAAAAAGAAAAAAAATCTATTTTTCATTATTTCTGTATAAATTTTGGTGTAGGTGATGGTTACATGCTCTATTTTGATTTGCTAGAAGTTCTGGGCTACTACAGCATCTTTCTAAAAGGATATTTACTGTAACAATGTAAATTTCTTTTCAGCGAGAATGAAATTTTTCATCTTCTGCCGAGTCCCAGCTTCATTTATTCTAATCCAGTAGCTTATACAGTGATTTTTACACTTCTAAAATTATCTCACAAGTGTTACCTTTACTAGGATACCAAGATTAAACAAATAAACCTTGTGGTTGCTGAGATATACTCAGTTAATTTTGGGCATGCTATTTTCAAGCACAAGCCACACGAATAGACCTGGGACTTATAAGGTAACTACATTCAGCAACCAAGAGAAAAATAAACTTAGCCTCATATGAGTTATTCAAGAGAAAGTTTTTCTATAATAGAAACCTAGGTTTAAGTATGCAAATTTGATGTGAGGATAAACTGTCCCCCCTTCAATGATGTCTTTTACAGATCACAATTACCATAATCAGCTCCATTAGCCTAATATCGAATAATAAATCCGTCTGCAGACAGTGCCCTCTACTGGTAATCTTTAGACTACACAACAAGGCAGTGCATTAATTTCCCCTTTAAGTTAAATTCAGGGTAGCCGCCAGGGTAAAACAGAAGCAGTCTGTAGACTGTACTTGCATACACAGCACGGTTCAAAGTAGTTTTCTGAAGCCGTCTGTCACACAACCGTGTTTCACACACACTTGTATAGTAATCTGAGGTCTGCAGGTCCACATACTATGAGTGATGCTCCAGGAATCTCGTCTGAATACCCAGAATTACATAAAATGATGAGAAAGAACAAAAACGTGCTCACTTCAGTGTAAAACTAGAGGGCACTCAGAGAGTGCATACCTCCGCCAAGGTTCCCTCTCTCCCTCCCTTTGTCCTCCCCTCCAAACCTTTGTCCGTCCATTGCGAGATAGGGCCTTGGTGGAGGTATGCACTCACAGATCACCTCCAACATGTAATGAGTTCAAATGAGTTTTGGGCCAAGGGTCACCTCTGGTAGAAATGTCATCCAAATTCATCCAGCCAGAGAAACGGCAGCAAAAACAACTAGAAAAGCACTCAGAGCGCAGACCTCCGGCAAGCAGCTCACTTCCCCCATATGACACCGTTTCCTCCACAAAGGGAGGACGGAGGTAATGTTTGTAGTGTCGTTAGTTTGTTGGTATGTCTGTTAGCACCACAACTCAAAAAGTTATGAATGGATTTTGATTAAATTTTCAGGAAAGGTGTGTAATTTTTCCGGTTCCGGCACCACACGAGTTGGCTGCCTTTTGCAACAGCGGCTCAATTCTGAGTCTTTTTATCTTCCTTCTTCTGTCTGATCCGGTGATAACTTTCTGATCCGGCACACCTTTCACTCTATATATATCACGGACACACAGATCGCCCCAAAGGTCTCCCGAGTCGGCGGACGGAGCCTCTGTTTACAGCAGGAGACGATACAGCAGGGAAGAGCTAGCTAGCACTCAACCGCCACCTGGTGCTAACGGAGAAACTCGACATACCGGGGAACTGAAGCGAAAACGATGCGGGTGCCGGGCTGGAGTTTAGGTGGCGTGCAAGAAATATAAGACAGAATAATAAAGAGCGATGGCAAGAACCAAGCAGACCACTCGTAAATCTACTGGAGGAAAAGCCCCCAGGAAGCAGCTAGCCACCAAGGCTGCTCGAAAAAGCGCTCCGGTCACCGGCGGAGTGAAGAAGCCTCACTGTTACAGGCCCGGTACCGTGGCTCTGAGAGAGATCCGTCGCTACCAGAAATCCACGGAGCTGCTCATCCGTAAGCTGCCCTTCCAGCACCTGGTGAGGGAGATCGCTCAGGACTTCAAGACCGACCTGCGCTTCCAGAGCTCCGCCGTCATGGTTCTGCAGGAGGCCAGCAAGGCCTACCTGGTGGGTCTCTTCGAGGATACCAACCTGTGCGCCATCCACGCCAAGAGGGTCACCATCATGCCCAAAGACATCCAGCTGGCCCGCCGCATCCGCGGAGAGAGAGCTTAGACTTTCTGCTGCACATCCACCAACCACAATGCTCTGCACTGTGTGTGTGTATAATATATACATATATATACACTACCGTTCAAAAGTTTGGGGTCACTTAGAAATTTCCTTATTTTTGAAAGAAAAGCACTGTTTTTTTCAATGAAGATAACTTTAATCTAATCAGAAATACACTCTAATATCTAATATACATTGCTAATGTGGTAAATGACTATTCTAGCTGCAAATGTCTGGTTTTTGGTGCAATATCTACATAGGTGTATAGAGGCCCATTTCCAGCAACTATCACTCCAGTGTTCTAATGGTACAATGTGTTTGCTCATTGCGTCAGAAGGCTAATGGATGATTAGAAAACCCTTGTGCAATCATGTTAGCACAGCTGAAAACAGTTTAGCTGGTCAGAGAAGCTATAAAACTGACCTTCCTTTGAGCAGGTTGAGTATTGGAAAAAATTATTATTTCAAATACAAATCATTATTTCTAACCTTGTCAATGTCTTGACTATATTTTCTATTCATTTTACGACTCATGGTGGTAAATAAGTGTGACTTTTCATGGAAAACACAAAATAATTGTCTGGGTGACCCCAAACTTTTGAACGGTAGTGTATATATATATATATATATATATATATATATTTTAATATGTACATATGTATACTAGCTGCTCTTGTTTTTTCTTGCCTTCTGATTGTTGCTCTGAGTGTTGCTATCCCTGTGCTGTTGCAATTCTGGAATTTCCCCATTGTGGGACTAATAAAGGCTTATCTTATCTAATGGCACAGGGAACAGATGATTGATTTTGGTGGCGATTCAGATCACGATGTGGATGCAGGAATTTTTTGAATATTATTTTATATATTAATCTGGCACTTTTCATATACTGCCCCTTTAAGATGTGTCCACTCAGTTACTTGCGTGGTCATGCCACAGGGACATGGGCCTCTGCAACGCGGAAGCCAAACACTGCAGAAAAAGTATTAGGGGGTGAGTCCACCAAAATCGTTTTTTTCTGCTGTGGGTGACTATTTTCTATTCAATCTCTATGTAGTCCAGTGTTTACAGCGCTGAGCGCCTTTGGTGCTAAAACACTTCGAGCGATGACCGCTTTTTGTTGCAGTGCTCAGAGCTGAAAAACGTTCAACCTGTCAGACTACTGTATAGCTGTGCCCGTCAATGTCAGACCTTTCTAAGCAGCCAATCAGAATTAAGGAAGGACGGGACATAGGATGCCGGTACAGGAAGACGACAACGGTAGGTGACGGACGGTAGAGAGGCTGAACTTTGCTGCATCAAACAACCCAGTACTCTTTGATCTGACACTAAAAGGATATGATCAAAATTTGAAAGCAAACGCTTGGAGGAACATGTCCGCATCTGTTGGCGTGCCAGGTGCCTTTGTCATGGTCATATTTCTTACAAGTTTGTTGCAGTAGATAATATGGGTACTATGTGAATTTGTAGTTGATAACTGCAAAAAATGGTATGATACTGCACTGTTGTGTAATATTGCTTAATAATTATGAAACTTGTCAGTAAACTGTAATGGAGAAGAGAGGAGGAAAAAAAAACCCTGAAAACTGACCTGAAAGATTCAATAAACCATGATGGTGATTTAAGGTGGAATTGCCCAGCCCCAATGTATGGTCGATACAATTATGACAGTCTTGTTGTTATAATTATTATTATTATAATGTAGTCATGTTGTTTTTGCTGTTGTTTCTCTGTCTGTTAATAATAATAATAATAAAAATGGATTGTATTTATATAGCGCCTTTCATTCAAATTTTCAGGAAAGGTATGTAATGGCACACTGAACAGATGATTAGGTTTTGGTGATGATTTCAAAATGCATACCTCCACCAAGGCTCTTATGTTCTCACAGAGTGTTAGCAACAATACTCCTAAACTACTGGATGATTTGGATGACATTTTCACCAGAGGTGGTTCTTGGCCCAAAGATGAACCCATCAGATGTTGGATGTGATCCCTGAGTGCATACCTCCGCCAAGGCCCTCTCTCGCAATGTACAGATGGATGGCGATATGGATGGACAAAGGGACGGAGGGGAGGCCAAAGGAAGGGAGGGACGGAGCCTTGGCAGAGGTATGCACTCTCTGAGTGCCCTCTAGTTAGAAATTGGGCAGTTTTCTAAATGCAATATTTCTGCATTTGAGATTGATGAAAAATGCTAATTCAAGTTTCCTTCTATAAGATTTATTGAAATAACAAAAATAGTATTAGGTAACTTAGCTACAGAAATTTTGGTGTACCAGCAAAAGTAAAATTTAACCAATCTGATACTGATTTTTTTGGGCACCGTGGTGGCAGAGTGATTAGCACTGCAGCAGCACAGCAACCCACCCTTGGCCGGGGGATCCTGGGTTTGATCCCAGCCCCGACCAACAGTGATCTGTGTGGAGTTTGCATGTTCTCCCCGTGTCTGCGTGGGTTTACTCCGGGATTTCTCCGGTTTCCTCCCAGATGCCAAAAAAATACGTTAGGTTAATTGGCATCAAACTGGGGATTCTAAATTGTCCTTAGGTATGACTGTGAGAGTGAATGGTTGTCTGTCTCTCTGTGTTGGCCCTGCGATGGACTGGCCATCTGTCCAGGGTGTACCCTGCCTCTCGCCCAAAGATGCTGGGATAGGCTCCAGCCCCCCCGCAACCCGAAAAGGATTAAGCGGTAGAAGATGAATGAATGAATGAATGAATGATACTGATTTTTCCTAAAAATTCCTGGATCCAGGTGGTGATCCAGATCACTGTTCCCCATACCATTACACACCTTTCCTGAAAATTTAATCAAAATCCATTCATAAATTTTGGAGTAATGTTGTTAAGAGACAGACAGACAAAGCAATACCGGTGTTGTGGCAAAAAGTGATCAGCTGCCAAAAAATGATCACCAGGTGCCATATCATAGTTAATGGGTTATATTAGCTATAAAATATATATTTTAACAGGTAAACAGCACTGAGTTAGGCATAATAAGATATATTTAACACCTATGATGCATTTTGAACTGGAAACAAACTTGATGTAAGATTAAAAGCAACTAAAGTAATGTAGTCACAAGGTTACATGGAAAAATGCATAGATTTACTGGATATATACATGTAAACACTGTATAAATACATATTCTATGCATCAACAATTGATAATTACAGTGAACTTTTTGGCACGACACCGGCAAAAACATTACCTCCTCCTCTTGGCAGAGGTCATAAAAATTACACATTGCCCAGTGCTGTCTGTTTACATACCGTGTGGGTAACGTGCCTCACAAGACATCCTTAGCTTGTCTGCCGATACTCTCTTCCTCGTGCCATTACACACCTTTCCTGAAAATGTCATCAAAATCCATTCATAAACCACACAGTTTGCCTGCTTTTTCTTGGCGTCTTCAGATGAGATAATGTCAACCATCACATATTGTGTATGGGTGTGGAGGTGAACGTAACTCCGTGGACACGTCTTAAAGGGGAAGCTCAATATTATTATTTTCCGCAAAAAAAATTCCTGCATGCGCAACGTAATCCGGATCACCATCAAAATCTAATCATCTGTTCCTCATGCCATTACACACCTTTCCTGAAAATTTCATCAAAATTTGTTAAGAACTTTTTGAGTAATGTTATTGACAGATAAACCAACCAACGCCACTAAAAACATTACCTCGTCCCCTTGGCGGAGGTAAAAAATGGGGGGAGTTTAGGGTGGACCATTTACATACTCTGCACGCAGTCACAAATTTCGGGCCACATGCACTCTTTCTGCATTTACCCTCTGCAGAAGGGAAGACGCTGACATTTACGTTGCACACTGTGCCCTCACTCCGACACGTTTATGCCACCATGAATTGGGCTTTAGGAATCTTTAAAAAAAAAAATACTTGAGGTTTATATACTGATTCACATCATGCCTAAAATCTAACTGAATGGTCCTTGGTCTATTTGCAAACTTCCAAAAATTTCATCATGATTTTTAAATAACTTTTTGGGTTATACTGTTGAATATTTTTTATTAATAGTTTACTTCTGTGTCGACCTTGATTTACCCAAAATACTGCTTAGATTTTTCCCACTCATTTATTGATTAAAAAATGTGTAGTTGGGGTAAAATCTGCAATAATCATTTGGTAAACCATTTCCAGTTAATTTTAAACAGAGTAAGCCATTTTTCTGTGTGGCACATTCAGGTACTCTAGAAAATGTACCTGGTGGAGCAGAAGGTAGCTGAATGATCCCAGAGTTTAGAAGCTGCACCGTAGGGGCCACGCTGGTTGGTGTACCCACACTCTGAATGGGCCTCAGCTGGTTTATCCTGAGAGGGCTCTGTGTGACCCCTCCAGGTGGAGGAGCTGGCGTCAGGATCTGTAAGGGCACACCAGCAGCAGGGATGGACAGAGGGGGGTTGGCAGGGACCGCCTGGGGGAAAGAAATGGAGGAGGATGTTTGGACGGAGGAGACTGGGAGCAGTTGAGGCACAGAGAGCGGGACTAAATGGGTGGATGAGCTGCCTTTGGTTTGGGGAACTGGGACAACTTGTGTTGGAGACGAGATGGAAATAACCTGTGGGGCCTGGATTTTGCTAGGTGCGGGGTTTGTGGTTTTCTCTTCTATTTGGTGGATCATTGGTGGGGGGAGCTGGCTATTGTTGAGCTCTGAGATGGGAACTATTGTTGTGGCACTGTTGGATGTAGCTGCTGAAGCATTATGCTGCTGTAACTGTCTGTTGCCTGTGTTCAGAGTCTGAGAGGTTTGAAACTGAGAAGCTGGCGAGGAGGTGACTGGGGATACTGGGACAAGCTGAGGACATGGGGAGACCTGAGCTGAAGATTGTTGGACTAAATGGGACACTGGTATACCCTGGATGGATGGCACAACCTGGGGCAGAGAAAAGACTTGGGGGGTGGAGTTGCTGGATGAAACCATAGTGCTTGAAGGGTTTATCTGGGAGCCACCAGCAGCAGAGATAGCATAATCCCCTAGCTGAGTGGAGGAAGACACAACCGAACTGGACATAACCACACCTGAAGATGAAAGGGAAGCTGGGAGGGTAAGAGCCTGCTGGTGCTGGGGGTTTTGCGTGAGGACCAGTGAAGGGAGGCTAGCTGGGGATGACAGAGTTGGCGATGAGGGGGATAAAGATGAAGAAGAGGCGGACACCGTGTGGTTGGTGCCCTCAGCTTCAGGAACACCGACGAAATCCATTTCATTCTCTGTTTTCACTTGCAGAGGAAAAGAAATGACGGGGTTTGAGACTGGTGTGGCATTGCCGCTAAAAACAACAGCTGGAAGACTGCTCGGCTTGGCCTCCATGGCGGAAACTTGCTGATTTGCCACAGAAACTGCTTGCTGTGACTGCTGCATAGCGACTCCAGGCTTGGTTATTACTTGAGCCCCGTTCAGTATTAAAGAAGGGTTGGTCCCAACAGGACTCAGTGTGACTGTCTGACAATCGCCCAAGCTTAGCCCGTTTATTATGACACCGGCACCGCTGCTTGAGATCAGGGAGTTTCCATTGAGTAATAAAGGCTGAGATGCTGTGAGGAAGCTGCTGGACCCATTGAGGATGAGCTGACCTGTGCTACAAGGGACTGCAGACACGGAGATAACAGAAGCTGCAGAGCCAGGAGTCTCCTCTGGTTTGTCAGGGGTGTCATCCATAGCACTCGCCTCATCCTCGGTGCTGTGGTTCCCATCAGACTCACTGAAAAAAGGTCAAAAAAACTGATCAAATAAAGGAACACATGTACACATCTATGCATAGTACTCAATTTATGTTTTGTAGTGTTATTTCTTCAGATTGATTCAATAGTTTAGCTTCTCATATTTAGATGCAAATCACAATAATTCTGGTTTCACCTGAGAAATAAACAAAACCCTTGGACAATTTTGACATACAACCATCTTTAAATAAAGAGTAGACTTTAAAGTATGGCAGCAGAAGTTAGTACGGTAGACGGTGTATTTCCATGAACACAGAAAACGCTCCTCTGATGCATAAAATGATTCCCTTGATTCTGAAGCATTTCCATATATGGATATTCATCAATAATGTTAAGTATTATTTTGATATGAATGTGGGCAGGTATTCTATAATTATGCCCAGATGAGAAAAAAGGAAATTCCTTTAAAAAAAAATGCAGGCCCCAGACTCGTGAGTTATTTGAAAAATAAAACTTTGTTAAATTATTATTCCATTTTTCACATACAGTGCATCTGGAAAGTATTCACAGCGCTTCACTTTTTCCATGTTTTGTTATGTTACAGCCTTATTCCAAAAGGGATTAAATTGATTTTTTTTCCTCAAACTTCTACACACAATACCCCATACTGACAATGTGAAAAAAGTTTTTTTGAGATTTTGCAAATTTATTAAAAATAAAAAACTAAGAAATCACATGTACATAAGTATTCACAGCCTTTGCCGTGAAGCTCAAAATTGAGCTCAGGTGCATTCTGTTTCCACTGATCATCCTTGAGATGTTTCTACAGCTTAATTGGAGTCCACCTGTGGTAAATTCAGTTGATTGGACATGATTTGGAAAGGCACACATCTGTCTATATAAGGTCCCACAGTTGGCAGTGCTGGTCAGACCACAAACCAAGCATGAAGTCAAAGGAACTGTCTGTAGACCTCAGACAGGATTGTTTCGAGTCACAAATCTGGGGAAGGGTACAGAAAAATTTCTGCTGCTTTGAAGGTCCCAATGAGCACAGTGGCCTCCATCATCCGTAAATGGAAGAAGTTCGGAACCACCAGGACTTTTCCTACAGCCAGCTGGCCGTCTAAACTGAGCAATCGGGGGAGAAGGGCCATAGTCAGGGAGGTGACCAAGGCCCGATGGTCACTCTGTCAGAGCGCCAGTCTTCCTCTGTGGAGAGAGGAGAACCTTCCAGAAGGACAACCATCTCTGCAGCAATCAGGCCTGTATGGTAAAGTGGCCAGACGGAAGCCACTCCTTAGTAAAAGGTGCATGGCAGCTCACCTGGAGTTTGCCAAAAGGCACCTGAAGGACTCTCAGACCATGAGAAACAAAATTCTCTGGTCTGATGAGACAAAGATTGAACTCTTTGGCATGAATGCCAGGTGTCATGTTTGGAGGAAACCAGGCACTGCTCATCACCTGGCCAATACCATCCCTACAGTGAATTATGCTGGTGGCACCATCATGCCTCGGGGATGTTTTTCAGTAGCAGGAACTGGGAGACTAGTCAGGATAGAGGAAAAGATGAGTGCAGCAATGTACAGAGACGTCGTGGATGAAAACCTGCTCAAGAGTGCTCTTGACCTCAGACTGGGGCGACGGTTCATCTTTCAGCAGGACAACGACCCTAAGCATACAGCCAAGATATCAAAGGAGTGGCTTCACGACAACTTTGTGAATGTCCTTGAGGGGCCCAGCCAGAGCCCAGACTTGAATCCAATTGAACATCTCTGGAGAGATCTGAAAATGTCTGTGCACCGATGCTTCTCATCCAACCTGATGGAGCTTGAGAAGTGCTGCAAAGAGGAACGGCCAAACTGCCCAAAGATAGGTTTGCCAAGCTTGTGGCATCATATTCAAAAAGACTTGAGGCCATAACTGCTGCCAAAGATGCATCAACAAAGTACTGAGCAATTTCTTAGTTTTTTATTTTTAATAAATTTGCAAAAATCCCCCCAAATTTTTTTCCATGTTGTCATCATGGGGTGTTGTGTGTAGAATTTTGAGGAAAAAAATGAATTTAATCCATTTTGGAATAAGGCTGCAACATAACAAAATGTGGAAAAAGTGAAGCGCTGTGAATACTTTCCGGATGCACTGTATTGACACAGTTCCTAGAAGTCTTTCTTCAGGGTTTGAATACTAGGGCATCACTCAGATTAAACACCTTTCTTTAGAGTGACCCATTTTGGTGCCTACCTCTTCAAATACTAATGAACCCCAGTTCACCCCACCCCTTTACTTCTCTTTCATCCCTTCTGAAATCTCTGGTTGAAGATAATATTAGCTGGCTAACTCTGGTTATCAGACTTATTCTGAGCCAACTACTGGAAAATTAGCTGAATGTCAGAAGGTAAAAAGCCAAAATAAAGCATTGTTGGAAGACAAAGTATACGGTTTGAGTGGTTGATGCGTGCCTGACACAAAAACAAGCCCAACTGAGTGAATGGCTGCTTCTGCAATCCATTGTTGGTATAGGAGTCGTCCCAGCCAGAGTATAACTATAGTAAAATAAACTAAAATAATAAGAATGTCTAGAATGAAATATATTGACAAGTGCTAGCAGATGGGGTGGGGTGAGTTAGGTTAAGGGGAGCCACAAGTAGTTGCTATGCTAGGCTAACCCTGCTAGCATATTTGCCATGGTAATTACAGGGTCATCCCTGCCAAAACATAGCACAATAAGTCAGAATAAAGCCTTTAAGCAAGATATACAGTGGGGAAAATAAATATTTAACACATCAATTTTTTTCTCAAACATATTTCTGATGGAGCCGTTGACCTGAGATTTTCACCAGATATCAGTAACAACCGAAGTAATACATACATACATAAAAAAAAAAAAAAAAAAAAATCAAGGCAACTATGTTCACAAAAACAAGTTATATTTAATAAAATGGAATGACACAGAAAATAAGTATTGAACACACTTGGCGAAATTCATTTAATATTTAGAAGAAAAGCCTTTAATGGTAATAACAGTGTCCAGACACCTCCTGTATGGAGAAACTAGGTGCAGGCATTACTCAGGAGTGATTTTAGCCCATTCTTCCAGACACAGTGTCAAATTTTGAAGGTTCTGTGGGTGTCTTCTATGAACAATGATCTTCAGTTCATTCCATAGATTTTCAATTGGATTCAGGTCAGGTGACTGACTAGGCCATTCTAGCAGCTTTATTTTCCTTCTCTGGAGCCAATTGAGAGTTTCCTTGGCTGTGTGTTGGGATCACTGTCTTGCTGAAATGTCCACCTTCGTTTCATCTCCAGCATCTTGGCAGATGGCAACAGGTTCTTATCAAGGATGTCTCTGTACATTTGTCCATTCATCTTTCCTCCAATTATATGAAGTCTGCCTGTACCATATGCTGAAGAACACCCCTACACCATGATGGGATGTGCAGCGCCATTTCTCATCCAAACATACTGTGTGTTGGGGCATCCAAAAAGTTCAATTTTGGTCTCATCTGGCCAGACTATATTCTCCCAGTATTTTACTAGCTTGCCCAGATGTTGTGCAGCAAACTTTGAATAAGCTTCAACATGCTTTTTCTTCAGCAATGGAGTTTTGCAAGGTGAGTGGGCATAGAGCCATATCGGTTGAGTGCATTACTTATCGTTTTCTTTGAAACAGCAGTACCTGCTAACTCCAGGTCTTTCTGGAGCTCTCCATGAGTGGTCTTTGGCTCTTGGATAACTCTTCTAATGATTTGTTTGACTCCTGTGTCAGAAATCTTGCGAGGAGCCCCTGGTCATGGCCAGTTTATGGTCAAATGGTGTTCTTTCCACTTCCGGATGATAGCTCCAATTGTGCTCACTGGGACATTCAGCAGTTTAGAAATGCACCTATAACCAATGCCATCATTATGTTTTGTAACAATAAGGTTGCAAAGGTCTTTGCTTCTACCCATCATGAGTTCTTTGTGGTATAACAATCTGATATTCACAGACCTTTTAAAAGGCTATCAGTCAGGACTTAACCAGCTGAAATTAATTTGCACTGATGGGGGACAGAATGGCTTCCTAAATTCTGATGGATTTCAGCTGGTTTCTTGGCTTTCTATGCCTTTTTGCCCCTCTTTTTCTTCATGTGTTCAATACTTATTCCCTATGACATTACACTTTATTAAATATAACTTGTTTTGTGAATGCAGTTGCCTTGATTTATTTGTGTGTATGGATTACTTGGGTTGTTACCGATATCTGGTGAAAATCTCAGGTCAATGGCTCCATCAGAAATATGTTTAATGAGAAAAATGTTGACGTGTTCAATACTTATTTTCCACCGCTGTACAATGGAGTGTTGAATAATAAACTAGCTGGAAAACATCTGGTGATGTGAGTAGAATATACAGTGCATCCGGAAAGTAATCACAGTGCTTCACTTTTTCCACATTTTGTTATGTTACAGCCTTATTCCAAAATGGAATAAATTCATTTTTTTCCTCAAAATTCTGAACACAAACAACTTCATTAGAACTATCCAGGCATTATATAAAAAACCAACAGCTAAAATAAGGATTAACGGTAATTTATCATCATCTTTTGAGCTGGAAAGAGGATGTCGTCAGGGCTGCCCCTTGTCTCCACTGCTCTTTGCAATCTTCATAGAACCTCTGAGCCAATGGATAAGACAGAATCAAAAAATTCAAGGTATTACACTTGGTCAGAAGGAACATAAAATAGCACTCTTTGCTGATGACATTTTAATATACCTGGGGCAGCCGGACACCTCTTTTCCAGAACTAATCTCAGTTTTTTCAGAGTATGGAGATTTATCGGGGTACGAACTAAACATGCATAAAACCCAAGTTTTAACATTCAACTATGACCCAAAGCAATATTTACTAAGCAAACTCAAAACTAACTGGGAGATGGAATCTATGAAATATCTGGGGGTCAATATCCCGAAACAACTCAACAAAATTATAACACTAAACTATGATCCACTGGTGGCAAAAATAAAATCTGATCTAGCAAGATGGAATATGATACCATTCTTGGGTACTGCACAAAGAATTGAAGCAGTCAAAATGAATATACTTCCACGTCTTCTATACCTTTTCCAAACAATACCGGTAGAACCTCCCAAAAAAACATGGCAGGAGCTGGACAGAAGGATCTCAAGATTCATATGGCAGGGCAAGAGACCTAGAATCAAATATAGAACCCTACAGCTAAACAAAGACAAAAGTGGGCTTGCGCTGCCAAATATCAGGGACCATTTTAAAGCCGCACAAATTAAAACTTTAGTAGAGATATGTAACCCAGTCTACACTGCACAATGGAAGGAGATGGAATGCCAAACAACAAGTGACATCCCCCTACAGGCGATAATAGGGAACAATGCCTTACCTAAACTTTTGAATAACACTAACCCGTGGATAGAGACCCCGCTAAAAATTTGGTTTAAGATAGTCAGAGAGAATCAAACTAAAGAGCCCTATCGATTTCTGCAATGGATTGCCTATGATCAAGACTTTACTCCTAATAAAACAGACACTAGATTTAAAAAGTGGAAAGAGAACGGACTGATAAAATATTACGATTTTTTTAAAGGGCAAATTTTAAGAAGTTTTGAAGATTTGAAAAAACAAGGTTTAATAAATCAAGACCTTTACAGGTTCTTTCAGCTTAGACACCACATAAACAATATACTTAAAAAGGAGGATTTGGAAAGGGCCCAGTCAGGTGTTCTGAAGGTCTTCTTAATGGCATATAAAGGGATCCCAGGGATCAGATACATTTCTAAAATATACCAAGGTCTTCAAGACTTAAAAGGAGACAACACATCATATATAAAAGAGAGATGGGAAAAAGAGGGGAATTTCACTTTACAACTGGAAATATGGGAAAAGCTAAATAAACAGCAATGGAAAAGTACCTCATCCCTGCAGTGGAGAGAATTTGGATGGAAAAATTTGGTAAGATTTTTCAGAACACCTGCACAAAACAAATTTACTCATAAGGGGTTGAATTGTTGGCGCTTGTGTGGTGAAGAGACTGCAAATCATTTTCATGTGTTTTGGTCATGCCCAGTTATCCACCAATATTGGACCAATGTACAGACAATATTGGGGAAAATATTCAAAATAACAGTTCCCTTTTCTTTTGTAACTTTGTATTTGGGTTTACTACCGGATTCACTGGAAAGACGAGGAGATAAATACTTATTCACCGTTTTAATATTGGCAAGTAAAAAAGCCCTAACTAAAAAATGGATGCTGAAGGACTGTCCTACACCTGAAGATTGGATTAACGTGATCCAAGACATTTACTCGATGGAAAAGTTGACATTCGCACTGAGACAGGACATGGATGGGTTCTTGAACTTTTGGCAACCCTGGATCGCATGTGTCTTCCATTAGATCTAATCTTTGACAAATACCATTTCAATAATGGCACCTCTCTTTGTTCCAACACTACTCAGATGCTCCTTTATTTTTATTTATTTTTTGTTTGTTTGTTTTTTGCTCTTTTTTTTCCTTTTTTCTTTTTGTTTTTCTTTTTTTTGTTCTCTTTAATTTCACTTTTTCTTTCACTTAAAAAAAAAAAAGGGGTGTTGTAATAATTATTCTTCCAATGTTGTCAAATAACAATAAGGGAACATGTGATGAAAATGTAAACAATGCAATGCTGTAATGACGTGTATACCCTTTACAAAAACTTAAAAAAAAAAAAAATTCTGCACACAATACCCCATAATGACAACATGAATAAGTTTTTGATATTTTTGCAAATTTATTAAAAATAAAAAACTAAGAAATCCCATGTACATAAGCATTCACAGCCTTTGCTCAATACTTTGTTGATGCACCTTTGGCAGCAATTACAGCCTCAAGTCTTTTTGAATATGATGCCACAAGCTTGGCACACCTATCTTTGGGCAGTTTTGCCCATTCCTCTTTGCAGCACCTCTCAAGCTCCATCAGGTTGGACGGGAAGCGTCAGTGCACAGACATTCTCAGATCTCTCCAGAGATGTTCAATTGGATTCAAGTCTGGGCTCTGGCTGGGCCCCTCAAGGACATTCACAAAGATGTCTTGAAGCCACTCCTTTAATATTTTGGCTGTATGCTTAGGGTCGTTGTCCTGCTGAAAGATGAACCGTTGTCCCAGTCTGAGGTCAAGAGCACTCTGGAGTAGGTTTTCATCCAGGATGTCTCTGTACATTGCTGTGTTCAGCTTTCCCTCCATCCTGACTAGTCTCCCAGTTTCTGCCGCTGAAAAACATCCCCACAGGGGGACATCCCCACAGCGTGATGGTGCCATCACAATGCTTCACTGTAGGGATGGTATTGGCCAGGTGATGAGCGGTGCCTAGTTTCCTCCAAACATGACACCTGGCATTCATGCCAAAGAGTTCAATCTTTGTCTCATCAGACCAGAGGATTTTGTTTCTCATGGTCAGAGTCCTTCAGGTGCCTTTTGGCAAACTCCAGGTGGGTTGCCATGTGGCTTTTACTAAGGAGTGGCTTCCGTCTGGCCACTCTACCATACAGGCCTGATTGATGGATTGCTGCAGAGATGGTTGTCCTTCTGAAAGGTTCTCCTCTCTCCACAGAGGAATGCTGGAGCTCTGAGAGTGACCATCGGGTTATTGGTCACCTCCCTGACTACGGCCCTTCTCCCCCGATTGCTCATTTTAGACGGCCGGCCAGCTCTAGGAAGAGTCCTGGTGGTTCCCAACTTCTTCCATTTACGGATGATGGAGGCCACTGTGCTCATTGGGACCTTCAAAGCAGCAGAAATTTTTCTGTACCCTTCCCCAGATTTGTGACTCGTGACAATCCTGTCTCAGAGGTCTACAGACCACTCCTTTGACTTCATGCTTGGTTTGTGCTCTGACATGCACCATCAACTGTGAGGCCTTATACAGACAGGTGTGTGTCTTTCCAAATCATGTCCAATCAACTGAATTCACCACAGGTGGACTCCAATTAAGCTGTAGAAACATCTCAAGGATGATCAGTGGAAACAGGATGCACCTGAGCTCAATTATGAGCTTCATGGCAAAGGCTGTGAATACGTATGTACATCTTAGTTTTTTATTTTCAATAAATTTGCAAAAATCAAAAATATATATATATATATATATATATATATATATTGTGGTCACCCAGCACAATGCAGATTGATACTATTCACGCTCATCAGGGATTGCATACGGACAGAGAACCCCTGGGGGAACAACCAGAACAACAGACTATTGTTATACATCCCCGGATTAAGGAGAGGAAGTCCGGGCGCCAGTTGGTCACGCAATTGATATGTATTGACTGATATGTATAGCAATATGCAAATGTGCCATGCATTCTCTCTTTGTGTAACGTGTATAAAAGAGCTTGCTATACATGCCTCAAGGGGATGCACACACACAGAGCACACAGCGGTACAGCGTGTCTCATGATGATGGAGGAAATAAAACTCTGAAACCTTCCAGCTTGTCGCATCTCACCTGAACTTATTTGTTCCTCCACACTGGTGACCCTTGACGAAGAATGGAACACGAGGCGAACACCCCGGAGATCACCCGGATGGGAAGCCCCAGCACGCGTCATGGTGCGCCCCTCGCCTTAGCTTTTACCTTCACACTGATGACCTGACGAGGGAGAATGACCGTCTGCTCCCTCTCACCGCGCTGTGGATCCTAGAGGACCAGAGAACGCCTGCAGCTTCTTCATCCTCACCGGAGCGCAGCGCTGGGACCAAAACGCACCATGAACGACACGAGCGAACAAAGGAAGCAGCCTGAATGGGGACAATCATCAATGCCAACTGCGTTGAGTTCCACCGAGCTCCCCGACTCTGACTAAACTCCGGACAGTGGACCTCCCGCGCACAGAAGCCCTACACGCACACCGCAGGATTACGAGGACAGTGCAACTACCAGTTATGTGGTCACGGTGCCAAGCGCGCACCACGCACAGAGACAAACCGGCTCCACAGACTGATACATCGTCCTCCGCCGCTGCATATGCCCGAGACAAACAGCCGATCGCCACCCTCGGAACATTCAGGGCTGCTTGCGCACCTGGAGCAGATGTGCAGCCCGCACACAGGACTTTGTACGGGTTTCTCAGCCACGGCGCACAAGGGGAATTTAGCCGATTGCTTTCCCCGATGACTTTAGGGCTGCCTCCCGCACCTAAAAGCCAAACCGCCTCACACCCTCACACAGCTGCAGTTGTTTCACAGCCACTACGCATCCTCTGGGAATTTGGCCGCTCGCCTTCCCCACATCCCCGCTGGATCGAGCCACGAGAGAAGTCAGAGACTTATTAGTTTTTTATTTTTTCCACAGCTGATGTGGATCTCCGCCAGGTTTACCGGGGAAGTCCCTCACCATCGCGGATCCACACGCAATGTTTGGGTGGCCCAGACACCTTTGACGTCCCCGGCCAGCACTCACTTACTCCCACCACCCTCCCCCTCCTCCTCCACAGCGCTTTTCCCGCACCTCACTCCCTAAAGCCGGCCGATCGACGTCTTGTTCCATTACGCACGAAACACACCGGCCCGTGTGCCCACGATCCACAGCCATTCAACGTGCTGGAACTTGGAGGGAGCACACTTTTTTTCCACCCCTTCCCCGTCCTCCCCACGGACTGACATGCCCTCTGACAGTTCTACCGGATCTGGAGCCAAACTGGGGGGGGGGGGGGGGGGGGGGGAGATGTCACAGCCCCTTCTGAGTGTTCTGGGGGGAGCCGTGTGGTCACCCAGCACAATGCAGATTGATACTATTCACGCTCAACAGGGATTGCATACGGACAGAGAGCCCCTGGGGGGACAACCAGAACAACAGACTATTGTTATACATCCCCAGATTAAGGAGAGGAAGTCCGGGTGCCAGTTGGTCACACAATTGATATATATTGACTGATATGTATAGCAATATGCAAATGTGCCATGCATTCTCTCTTTGTGTAACGTATAAAAGAGCTTGCTATACATGCTTCAAGGGGACGTGCACACACACACAGCACAACACAGCGCTACAGTGTGTCTCATGATGATGGAGGAAATAAAACTCTGAAACCTTCCAGCTCGTTGCATCTCGCCTGAACTTATTTGCTCCTCCACAATATACGTATATACACTGCCGTTCAAAAGTTTGCGGTCACTTAGAAATTTCCTTATTTTTTTTTTTTTATTTAAGTTTTTGTAAAGGGTATACAGGTCATTACAGCATTGCATTGTTTACATTTTCATCACATGTTCCCTTATTTTTTGCTATTTGACAACATTGGTAGGATAGTTATTACAACACCCCCCCTTTTTTTTAAAGTGAAAGAAAAAGTGAAATTAAGGAGAATTAAATAAAAAAAAAAAACATCAAACGAATAAACAAACAGAACAGCAAAAAACAAACAAACAGAAAATTAAGTAATTAAAAGTAAAAGAGCAACTGAGTAGCATTGGAACAAAGAGCTGGACCATTATTGAAATGGTATTTGTCAAAGATTAGATCTAATGAAAGACACATATGTGATCCAGGGTTGCCAAAAGTTCATGAACCCATCCATGTCCTGTCTCAGTGCGAATGTCAACTTTTCCATCGAGTAAATGTCTTGAATCACGTTAATCCAATCTTCAGGTGTAGGACAGTCCTTCAGCATCCATTTTTTAGTTAGGGCTTTTTTACTTGCCAATATTAAAACATTGAATAAGTATTTATCTCCTCGTCTTTCCAGTGAGTCCGGTAGTAAACCCAAATACAAAGTTACAAAAGAAAAGGGAACTGTTATTTTGAATATTTTCCCCAATATTGTCTGTACGTTGGTCCAATATTGGTGGATAACTGGGCATGACCAAAACACATGAAAATGATTTGCAGTCTTTTCACCACACAAGCGCCAACAGTTCAACCCCTTATGGGTAAATTTGTTTTGTGCAGGTGTTCTGAAAAATCTTACCAAGTTTTCCATCCAAATTCTCTCCACTGCAGGGATGAGGTACTTTTCCATTGCTGTTTATTTAGCTTTTCCCATATTTCCAATTGTAAAGTGAAATTCCCCTCTTTTTCCCATCTCTCTTTTATATATGATGTGTTGTCTCCTTTTAAGTCTTGAAGACCTTGGTATATTTTAGAAATGTATCTGATCCCTGGGATCCCTTTATATGCCATTAAGAAGACCTTCAGAACACCTGACTGGGCCCTTTCCAAATCCTCCTTTTTAAGTATATTGTTTATGTGGTGTCTAAGCTGAAAGAACCTGTAAAGATCTTGATTTATTAGACCTTGTTTTTTCAAATCTTCAAAACTTCTTAAAGTTTGCCCCTTAAAAAAATCGTAATATTTTATCAGCCCTTTCTCTTTCCACTCTTTAAATCTAGTGTCTGTTTTATTAGGGGTAAAGTCTTGATCATAGGCAATCCATTGCAGAAGTCGATAGAGCTCTTTAGCTTGATTCTCTCTGACTATCTTAAACCAAATTTTTAGCGGGGTCTCTATCCACGGGTTAGTGTTATTCAAGAGTTTAGATTGGCATCAGGTGTGCTGGCAATGGAGTAGGTGTGTGCGTTGCTGGCTGCTGCTATATTTTTTTTCCCTTACTTTTTAAACCCTATTTTGCTGTAAGCTGTTAATGTTTTGGACATTTAATACGCGCAGAATTTGTTTTGAGTTGTGAAATATGTCCAAAACAAGAAAGCAGACTGAAAAGGAGGCAGCAGGGAATAATACTACCACCAGCTTAGCTGAGGATGCTAATATCAGCCTTAACCCTGCACTTGTTGCCTTGCTAGAGCAACACAGAATGTCCATAGCTGCTGACTTCAAAGCTTCATTTGAACTTATTAATGGTAAGCTGGACAAAATTCAAGCAGATGTGGCGAACCAGGAGCAACGCATTGGCGACCTTGAAAACAACGCGGAGGACGTCAGCCAGCGCCTAGCGGCGCTTGAAGTTACATGTGAGTCAATGCAGGAGGAGAACAAACTTTTGAAAAACAAACTTTCTGACCTGGAGGGAAGAAGCAGGAGGCTGAATATTCGTCTGGTGGGTCTGCCGGAGTCCTTTGATGTGGGTCCACGGCCATCTGAATTTTTTTCTCGGCTGTTGGTGGACGTCTTTGGCGCACAAATTTTGCCATCTCCTCCAGAGCTGGATAGAGCCCACCGCAGCCTCACACTCAAGCCGGGTCTGAACGGGAAGCCGCGCGCTGTCATTATTTGTTTCCACCGGTTTCGGACCAAAGACTTGGTGATGAGAGAAGCGCGGAGACGCCGTGGGACTTTGGAATATCGTGGACATAAACTTCAGTTCTACGAGGATTATAACGCCGACGTTCAGAAGCAACGAGCCGAATATAAGGAGGTTATGTCTGAGTTGTACAAGAGAGGTTTTCGTCCTTCTCTTCTTTTCCCCGCCAGGCTCCGGATAACTCTTCCAGACGGCAAAAACCAGTGGCTGGCGTCCGTCTCAGAGGCCACCTGCTTCATGCAAACCAGGGAGAGAAACCAGCAATTTTCGCCTTGAACTGGACATTTCTGGGTTGACCAGCTGCCGCGCTGGACTGCTTGATTGTAACTTCATTGAAGCTGCACTGACTGGACATTGATGCATTTTTAGATGTTCAAAAACAAGGTAAAATTGGCTCCCTATACGTTGTTGTTTACTTAATTCTTTTTTAATTTTATTTTATTTTTTTTTTTAGGGTAAAACGTTCATATTATGCAGGATTGAAGCCAGTTGTATGGGAGCATTCTGTTAGGATGAAAATAGAGCAGGAGATGGAGCGGTTGCTGTTTTTTTGCAACCGGCTGGAGTGTTGTTATAGGTTTGGTTGTTGGATTTTTTTTATTTTTTTATTTTTTATTTTTTTTATTATTTTTTTTTGTTTTGTTTTGTTTTTTGTTATGGATTTATTTACACCCCCCTTACCCCCTCCTTTTTTTTTTTTTTTTTTTTTACCCGTACCTCACTTTACTCTTCTTTGGGCTACACAACATAATATATAAATTTTACTCTTTGAATAGTAATCTTACTTTGGTAAGCTGGAATGTGAAGGGGTTGAACCATCCAATTAAACGAAAGAGAGTCATGTCACGTCTAAAGCAGTTTAAGCCTGGGGTATTGTTTTTGCAGGAAACCCATTTGCAGGATTCCGACCACTTGCGTTTGTCAAAATGTTGGTCAGGACAATTTTTTCATTCAAATTTTAAAGCTAAGGCCAGGGGTGCTGCTATTCTTATTGATCGAAATATCCCATTTATTCCCTCTAATGTTGTATTAGATAAAAATGGACGATTTGTAATAGTATCAGGTAAACTTGGCAATAAACATGTCACCTTGGCTAATTTGTATGCACCGAATTTTGATGATGTGCACTTTTTTCGCAACCTTTTTTCGCAACTTCTGGATTTAAATACTCATTCTCTAATTCTTGGGGGTGACTTTAATTTGTATATGGATCCGATCTTAGACCGCTCATCCTCAAAACCTGCTAGTCTTAATAAATCTGCAACTTATGTTAAGTCTTTTCTTGAGGAATATAGCCTTACAGATCCTTGGCGTTTTTTACATCCTAACGGCAGGGACTATTCTTTTTTCTCTCACGTACACCATACTTATACCAGAATAGATTATTTTTTTGTTGACAATTTATTAATTAATAACCTTTGCTCTTGCAGTTATGATAGCATCTCGGTTTCTGATCATGCCCCTCTTGTACTTAAAATGATCCTCCATGGATGTGACTCCATGAGAAAGCATTGGAGATTGGATCCATTATTACTTACAGATGAAAAATTGGTTGCGAATATTTCTTCTAAAATTAATTTTTTTTTGAAAGAAAATAAAACTCCTGGTATGCCAAATAAAACGATATGGGAGGCCATGAAGGCATTTCTTAGGGGGGAATTTATTTCATTGGCAGCATTTAAAAGACGATCCTTAATACAGGAACAGAAGGCTATTTTAGATCAAATCCTGGACATTGACAGACAATATGCTCAATCTCCATCACCCGCTCTGTACAAGGAACGTATGACATTACAAACTAAACTTAATTTACTTTCTACTCGACAAATTGAAGGTTGTTTAATAAGGAACAAGAGTGAATTTTATGAACATGGCTCATATCCCCTTTACCCCACCCCCACTTCACACACACAATTTTTCTTTGTATTTTTTTTAATTATTGTTTATTTAAAGGTTTTTGTGCTTTGAAGCATTTACATTTGTTAGCTTTAAATTCTAGTTTTTCACTGTTTGGTTAAAACAAAAATGAAAATTTTTAATACTTTGTATTGTATTAATAATAATAAAAAGACCTTTGAAAGAAAAGAAAGAGTTTAGTTGAGGCATTGTTCCCTATTATCGCCTGTAGGGGGATGTCACTTGTTATTTGGCATTCCATCTCCTTCCATTGTGCAGTGTAGACTGGGTTACATATCTCTACTAAAGTTTTAATTTGTGCAGCTATAAAATAGTCCCTGATATTTGGCAGCGCGAGCCCACCTTTGTCTTTGTTTAGCTGTAGGGTTCTATATCTGATTCTAGGTCTCTTACCCTGCCATATGAATCTTGAGATCCTTCTGTCCAGCTCCTGCCATGTTTTTTTGGGAGGTTCTACCGGTATTGTTTGGAAAAGGTATAGAAGACGTGGAAGTATATTCATTTTGACTGCTTCAATTCTTTGTGCAGTACCTAAGAATGGTATCATATTCCATCTTGCTAGGTCAGATTTTATTTTTGTCACCAGTGGATCATAGTTTAGTGTTATAATTTTGTCGAGTAGTTTCGGGATATTGACCCCCAGATATTTCATAGATTCCAACTCCCAGTTAGTTTTGAGTTCACTTAGTGAAAAATGATTTGGGTCATAGTTGAATGTTAAGACTTGGGTTTTATGCATGTTTAATTTGTACCCCGATAAATCTCCATAGTCTGAAAAAACTGAGATTAGTTCTGGTAGAGAAGTGTCTGGCTGCCCTAGGTATATTAAAATGTCATCAGCAAAGAGTGCTATTTTATGTTCCTTCTGACCAAGTGTAATACCTTGAATTTCTTGATTTTGTCTTATCCATTGGCTCAGAGGTTCTATGAAGATTGCAAAGAGCAGTGGAGACAGGGGGCAGCCTTGACGACATCCTCTTTCCAGCTCAAAAGATGATGATAAATTACCGTTAATCCTTATTTTAAAGCTGTTGGTTTTTTATATAATGCCTGTATAGTTCTAATGAAGTTATGAAAATTGAAACTGGATAAGATTCTATATAGGAAAGACCAGTCAACCGAATCGAATGCTTTTTCAGCATCTAATCCCAATATGACTGCATTTAAGTTATATTTTTTTATATGATGAATTACGTGTAAAGTGCGTCGAATGTTGTCTTGTGTCTGTCTTTGTCTTATAAAACCTGTTTGGTCTAAGTGAATTAAGTCTGTCAGTATGTTTTCTAACCTTATGGCAAGGATAGTGGTAAAAAGCTTATAGTCCTGATTTAATACACTGATTGGTCTGTAGTTGGAGCATTCTAGTTTATCCTTTTCAGGTTTAGGTATAACTGCAATGACCCCTTCTCTCCTGGAGGGGGGGGATTTCCCCTGTGTGGAGGACGTAGTTAAATGTTTTCAGGAGGAGAGGAGATAGTTGCTGTTTAAAGGTTTTGTACCATTCTGCTGTATAGCCATCTGCTCCTGGGGATTTGTTAGCTTTAAGTTTCCTAATTGCTTTTTCCAATTCTTTAGGTTGTATTTCTGACAGTAGGGTTTTATTTTGTGATTCCGTAAGTTGGGTAAGGTTTAATGTGTTTAGGAATGTCTCGGATGCGTTTTTATGTTTTTTGTGGGAGTATAAGTTCTTGTAGTAATTCTCGAAGCTTTTAAGAATATCCTGAATTCTGAATTTTATTTCCTTTGATACTGGGTCTCTGATTTTGTAGATTACTCTTTCCGTTTGTTGTTTCCTCAATTTATAGGCTAGTAATTTTGCCGATTTACTGCCTGCTTCATAGTGTTTTTGTTTCAGAAATGTAAGTTTCTTCTGGATTTCTATTGTGTAGATCTCATTTATTTGATATTTAATTTCTTTAATCTTGAGCGAGCCATTAGAATGAGTGTTGTCTTTGTGTTCTTTTTCTAGGTTCTTGAGTTCTGACTCTAGTGTGATTAGTTTTTCTTGTCTCAGTTTCTTTTGGGTTGCCAGTTTTGCAATAATTTTTCCCCTTATTACAGCTTTGCACGCATCCCACAGTATTAAAGGAGATACTTCTCCATTATCGTTTTCTTCCAAATATCTGAGAATATCTGATTCCAATTCATCTTTCAGTGGTCCTTTCAGGACACTTGAATTCAACCTCCAGGAAAATGTATTATTTGTGTATTTTTGGATGTTTAAGTCCATATAGATCGGACTGTGGTCGGAGAGATCCATCAGTCCTATTTTACATGTTTTTACTCTTCCAATGTCTCTATTAAACATAAAAAAGTAATCGATCCTTGAGTAAGATGAATGTGGCGTTGAATAAAAAGTATAATCTTTTACATTGGGGTTGAATTCCCTCCATACGTCACAGATTCCCATTTCTTTTAGTAGCATCCGAGTATTCTTATTTTGGGTGTTATTTTGATGTGAAGAATTACCTGTCGCATCCCAGTATGGATTCAGTCTTAGATTGAAGTCTCCACCACATATCACTAAACCTTGGGCTTTAGTTATCATTAGGTCGAATACATTTTTATAAAATTTCCATTTAGCCCCTGGTGGTGCATATACATTCAGCAGGGTGATATCTTCTCCCTCTAGCCGCCCAGTTACCAAACTGTACCTCCCTTCTTTATCTTTGTGTTCTGATTTTTTTTTTCAAATGTAATTTTGGTTGATATCAATGTCGCTACTCCCCTCCTCCTCCCTGATTTATATGAAGATGAAGAGATCATTTTAAACCCTTGTCTATTGAGTTTAGTGTGTTCCCCGTCTGTTAGGTGGGTTTCTTGTAAAAATATTATTTCTGCTTTGTCTTTTTTCATTTTGCATAGAATCTTGGATCTTTTAACTGGATTCAGGATCCCTTTTACATTATATGAGGCTATTTTGGTTACACCCTGTTTCTCCATTGTATTTTCTTATTTAGTATAACAGTGTGGTGGCCCTCTTTTTCGCTACTCAGAAACTGAAAGAACATTAAGAACATAAAAAACATTAAGAACATAGTGTACGAAACTTTAAAACAAAAAACTGTCAAAAAAACTTCCTGAGCTGGGGCCTCTTTAAAGACCCTGTAAGAGCCCTGATGGAGTGTAGGCTCTGAGGGAAATTCCTCAAACTCTGTTACGTGTTGAGGGCCCTCTCTTACCCCTGTAAGTTGTCCCATGTTTTTAACGTGAATTTCAGATCCCAATCCGAATTTGTAATGATTTTTTTTTTTTTTTTTTTTATGCCTATACCCTATGAGATTGTGTGCACCCTCCCACCCCCATCACAGCAAACATTCACTCTAATACAGTATTTGTTAGTGTGGAGAGAACATGTGGGTCATTGTTACGTTTCTATTTTAACATGATTTTTTTTTTTTCCCCCTTTAAATTAAGAAGACATTTGTTTCTAATGCTATAACTGCTCCATGAAAGGTTTTACCACATGCTGATTCTGCATCTCCTTTAATGTTTGTTACCTTGTAGGAGGGGGGGGTGGAAGTGCAGAGTGACTGAAAAGAAAAAAAACCCCAAAAAGGTCACTATTCCTTCCTTGAACTGGAAAGCTTATCTTTGTAGCTCTGGGGCTGGATTTCCCGCTGCTGGCCCGCGGTTTTTGAAGGTCTCTGAGTGGACCACGTTTGAGCTCTGATTTTCTCGCTCAGATCCGCTGCGGGTTTAAACACCGTTACCGGGAGTCCTCTTCTTGCCATGTCAGTTGTTGCTTCTTCCGCTGAATTATAGAGACATGACTCTTCCCCGTAAAAGACCCTTAGCTTCGCTGGAAATGGCGTCTGAAAGCGTAGATTCTGTTCCCGTAGAACCTTTTTGGCGTCGTTATATTCCCGTCGCTTTTTAAGAACCTCAGGGGCGTAATCGTGCTCCACGAAGACTTTTCTCTCATGATGCATAAATCCTTTTTTCTGCCAAGCCCGTCTTACAACCTCTTGTTTTATTTTGAAATTGGTGAATCTCACCACCACAGAACGTGGGGGCGCTTCCGGGGCTGGCTTTGCGGCTAATGTACGATGGGCTTTTTCTATCTTCAAATCGGTGGTTTGTGGAATATCCAACTTCTCTCTCAATAAGGATTCCACGCATTCCGCCACAGTGTTGAAACTATCTTCAGCTCCTTCTTTCAGACTGTGAATTCTGATGTTATCTCGTCTCTGTCTTCCTTCTTGGTCGGTTAGCTTAGCCTCCAGCCTTGACTGTTTTCTATGTAAATCCAGCACAGAATCTTCAAGCACTTTTACTCTTTCTTCAGCTTCCAAGATTCGGTTTTCGGCCTGGTCCATTCTGCTGTTCGCCCTTTTTAGATCCTCTCTGAATTCAAGAAATTCGGCCCGAAATCGTCGTATTTCGTCAAATAGCAATTTCAAGCTAATCCTTTTGTTAGCTAGGCCCAGGTCCTCGTCTTCTGAACGGAGGGCCTCCGGTTCAGATTCTGCGGCCGCTGCGCGTCCTGACCTGGGGAATGTCAGTTTCTTCTGCTTGTGGTTAGGCATGGTGTTATTGTCTTTTGATTTTTAATCTTCCAAAAATCCGTTAGGTCTGATTTTGAGGATGTTTTCCTTGGATTGAGTCTGGGAGTTTCAGCGTTAGGTTGCTATCACCATGGCGTCCAGACCGGAAGTCAGAAATTTCCTTATTTTTGAAAGAAAAGCACTGTTTTTTTCAATGAAGATAACTTTAAACTAATCAGAAATACACTCTAATATACATTGTTAATGTGGTAAATGACTATTCTAGCTGCAAATGTCTGGTTTTGAACGGTAGTGTATATATTTTTTTATGTTGTCATTATGGAGTATTGTGTGTAGAATTTTGAGGAAAAAAATGAATTTAATATATTTTGGAATAAGGCTGTAATATAAAATGTGGAAAAAGTGAAGCACTGTGAATACTTTGCACTGTATGTGAAGTGGCCATAAAAACCGTGGCTGTCTGGTTTA
The DNA here is from genome assembly GCA_020510985.1 of Pholidichthys leucotaenia. NCBI lineage: Eukaryota > Metazoa > Chordata > Actinopteri > Cichliformes > Pholidichthyidae > Pholidichthys > Pholidichthys leucotaenia. Next base: position 216,974,708 of record CM035847.1, on the reverse strand, counting down.
GCTAACGAGGCAAGCTATACTGCTGGTATGTGGTTTCAGAAACTCATGGGGCCATGTCTATCCCCACCGTAATTAAAATGGGTAGAGATGAAGATGTAGGGACTTCACAGCCTGAGGCAAATCTTAACGGTTCACTGAATGAGACCGAATGATACCCTAACAAGTCACAGAGTGATGCCGTTTCTGAGGCTTTGCGTGGATAGCCACACCAGACGCCAAAATTTGTGTAGAAAAGCACTGAAAAATATTACAAAATTTTACGTCCCATTTAGAGGGACCATATTGTGCATTTTATAGGGATTATTTATAAATTCAAACACACACATAAACACGCTTTATAAAATCTGACAGATTATAAGTATATTTGTCAAAGTATTCATCACCATTCGCCATTTTGGATGTCTCATGGTCATGAAATCGAAATACAGCAATTGATTTAAAAAAAAAATCTTAAAATAATGATAGATACAAAATAGATAGCTTTTCTGCACAGAAAAGACTTGCATGCACATTTTTGCTGTACAGTTGAATTTGATAATCCGAGTTGCCTTCTACCTTTTCCTCCTGTACTTTGTAGTCCACTTACCATGTTTGCCATCCTGAAAACTATAGACAGTGCGCCCCTTTGCAAACAAGGAATCAAAGCTCAAAAAGATTCCTACACAACTATTTTACTGTGTAAAAGTGTAACATCATTATGAATCCTGTTAGTCTGCCAGCCCTCCACAAAGGGCTTTAGATTAGATAAAAGCCTACATAGCTCTCTCTCTCTTATCAACCCACCTCCCCCTGCTTGGTGAAACAGTTCCTGTAAAACTGATTTTAAGTTTGTGACAACCACATCCTATCCTCTTTAGATGATTTTTTAACTTTGAAATTTCATCCATCCATCTTCTTCCGCTTAATCCTTTTCGGGTTCACGGGGTGCTGGAGTCTATCCCAGCATCTTTGGGCGAGAGGCAGGGTACACCCTGGACAGATGGCCAGTCCATCGCAGGGCCAACACAGAGAGACAGACAACCATTCACTCTCACAGTCATACCTAAGGACAATTTAAGAATCCCCAGTTTGAGGTCAATTAACCTAACTTGCATGTTTTTGGCGTGTGGGAGGAAACCGGAGAAATGCCGGGGTAAACCCACGCAGACACGGGGAGAACATGCAAACTCCACACAGATCACTGTTGATCGGGGGCTGGGATCCAGAAAAAAAATCAGCATAATCAAGAGGAAGACTCAAGCTCATTACTAGTGATACCAGGTCAGTTTGTAACTTGAATAGTTAACCTTCATTTTAAGGGTCAATTTTTTGCATTTTTTTTTAAAGAACATTTGCTCAAAACGGCTCTTTGTGCAGCAGAGGTTGCAGACCCCTGCTCTAACCCATGTCCCCCTGCTGTGAGGGCAGCAGTGCAGCGGTTCAAGAAACTTGAGCCATGGTCTGTGCCTGGATCTCACATTTCATAACAAAGCAACACGCTCTCACGGCTGTCACAAGTCAACCCCAGCCATCTCATGTAATTTTATTTTTAATTTAATATGTATTTTTATGTGATCTGCCCTTTCGTCCTTAGTTGTGACAGCCTGTCACAGTGAGCCTTGTTAAAAAAAAAAAAAAAAATGAAACTGTTGGATAAACAAAGGAGCTGGTGCAGCAGTTGCCCACATCAGCATAGCAGCATTTTACTGAGCAGGCTGTTGGAACATTTCAGCAGTTGGAGGAGTGTTTGCAGTGTGTTTTGGGGGGGGTCTTGCCTTTTGCTGTGGGTCCCGGACGGCGTTCTGTCCCTCTGCCTGCGGTTCTTGAACCAGTTGCTGACCTGGGTGAGGGACAGTCCGGTGACTTTGGCCAGGTTTTTCTTCTCGTCCGGGGTCGGGTACCTGTTGCTCTTGTAACACTCCTTGAGCGCGTTGCGGGATTTCTCTTTAAAACAGTACACTGTCTCCTCTCCGTCCCAGATGGTTTTGGGCAGGGGGAACTTCTTCCTGAGCCGGTACTTGTCCACGGCGCCCAGGCTGCGGCCCCGGGACCTCTCCGCCTCCTTGTAGCGGGCTTTGAGGTACAGGTCCTGCAGGAAGCCGTGGTTGGACGAGTGGAAGTCGTGACACTCCAGGATGGCGTACAGCTCGCTGAATTCCTCCCGGTGAAAGGCCACCAGGGCCCGGGCCTTCAGCAGGGTCTCGTTGCCACGTAGCAGCTCGTACGAAGGAGGAGGAATGGTGGAGAGAAACCTCCAGAGCCGATCCACATTGCCCGCCTGCAAAAGGGCCTCGCACAGACATGATACTTGGTCCGCGGAGAAACTCAGAGCCGACTTTTGGAAACTCTGCAGCAGTTGTTCCGAATCCGGGAGCGGGTCTTTGTTTTCTTTGGTCTCGGCTGGTGTCGCTGGCTCTCCTGTGCTGCTCTCACTTTGTTCTGTAGACTCCAAAGACAAGGAAGCCATTTTTTACTTGAACTTTTTTTTCTCCCACTACTAGTTCCTCCTCCTCCTCCCTCCCTGCGCTCTCCTCTCCACATGTGCCTCCAAACCACCACCGGGAACGCCTCTTTATTCATCTGAGAAAAAAAAACTGGGAAATTTACAAGAAAGGGGTCAAATTTACAAGAAAAAGTGGCAAATTCAGCAAATTTATGGGAAAAGTGAAAAATCTAAGTGGTGTTAACGTTACATTAGCAAGACTACAAAATGGTGTACAGGGCACCCAGAGAGTGCATAACTCCGCCAAGGCTCTATCTGACAGTGTTAAGAAAGTGAAAATCCCCTCCCCCCCCCCAAAAAAAAAAAAATCTGGACCTGGATCCACCTCCAAAAACGAAAGGGTTCATCTGTATCCCAAGGGTCACCTCTGATGAGAGTGTCATAAAAGTCTGTCCAGTATTTTGTGTATAATCTATCTATAAATTCAAGAGATCTCTGTCTGTTTGTGTGTGTGTCTGTGTGTGTTCCTCAGATACCTCTCAAACTGTTCAGCACACTGACCTAAGATTTTAAACGTGCTTATGTAAGATAAGATAAGATAAGATAAGCCTTTATTAGTCCCACAACGGGGAAATTCCAGGATTGCAACAGCACAGGGATAGCAACACTCAGAGCAACAATCAGAAGGCAAGAAAAAAAAAAAAAAAAAAAAACAAGCAAGCAAGAGCAGCTAATATACATATGTACATATTACTATAAAATATATATATACACACACACACACACACAGACACACAGTGCAGAGCATTGTAGCTGGATGGAATAAATATATGAATATATGAACACACAGTGCAGAGCATTATGTGGCGCATATGTTGGGCTCACATTTTCCACAAAGGTATGACTGCATGTTTATTGGAGGCTTCAAGTCTCAAAGGACAAAAGGCTTGAATCTGCAGAAGATGAGATTTGGCCTTTGTCTCGGAGAAGATGCCCCAGAGAGATTTCCAGTTCATCAATGAATAAGAGACAATGGTGAAGGTTCAAAGGGTTGCATTGTGACTGTATGTTTACTGAAGCATCATGTGACTTGAGTTCTGATGCTGGAAACATATAAAGAGGTGATGTGATATAGTCCTTTCTCTTCTTCCTGCTTTGAGAATGCTAGAGTATGTGTTCTGTCAATAAAGCTGAACCTGAGAAATAAAACTCAGCCTCATCACTGAACGCATCCTCTACACCAGGGGTGTCAAACTCATTCCATGGAGGGCCAAGACCCTGCATGTTTTGCTTCTACCCAGAAAGCAGGTGTTTTCACTGATCAGCAATCAGTGGGAAGAAATTCAGTGAAATCACCTGTTGAAGACACTGGGTGGAGGTAAAACCTGCAAGGTCTTGGCCCTTCATGGAATGAGTTTGACACCTGTGCTCTACACTTTGCTGAAGCTACGAGGGTGTGCATCCCCGAATATGGAGTCACTCAGTCAAAATATGTAATTTTTATCAATGAAAGTTTAGCCACCACTGTGTGACTGCTCTACAGGTGCATCTCAATAAATTAGAATGTCATTGAAAAGTTGATTTACTTCAATAATTCAATTCAAAAAGTGAAACTCATATATTGTATAGATTCATTACACACAGAGTGATATATTTTAAGTGTTGATTTCTTTTAATTTTGATAGTTATGGCTTGCAGCAAATGAAACCTCCAAATTCAGTTTCTCAAAAAATTAGATTATATTGTTGATAATGTGAAAATGACGAAGCAGAGTTCATCTCACGAGTCAGGTTTATTCACATCATCCAACATCAGGATCCTCCCCCAAGTGGAGGAGTTTAAGTATCTTGGGCTCTTGTTCACGAGTGAGGGGAAAATGGAGCGAGAGATCGACAGACGGATTGGAGCAGCATCTGCAGTGATGCAGATGTTGTACCGGTCTGTTGTGGTGAAGAGGGAGCTTAGTTCTAAGGCAAAGCTGTCGATTTACCAGTCAATCTACGTTCCTACTCTCACCTATGGTCACGAGCTTTGGGTAATGACCGAAAGAACGAGATCGCGGATACAAGCGGCTGAAATGAGCTTTCTCCGTAGGATTGCTGGACTCACCCTCAGAGATAGGGTGAGCAGCTCAGTCATCCGGGAGAGGCTCAGAGTAGAACCGCTGCTCCTCCACATTGAAAGGAGTCAGTTGAGGTGGTATGGGCATCTGATTAGGATGCCTCCTGGACGCCTCCCACTTGAGGTGTTTCAGGCACGTCCCACTGGGAGGAGACCCCGGGGCAGACCCAGGACTCAGTGGAGAGACTATGTCTCCCAGCAGGTCTGGGAACGCCTTGGTATCCCCTCTGAAGAGCTGGAGCAGGTGGCTGGGGAGAGGGAAGTCTGGGCTTCTCTGCTTGAACTGCTGCCTCCGCGACCCGGACCTCCGGAAAAGCGGTAGAAGATGGATGGATGGATGGATCCAACATCATCAAAAGCAGAAAGAGAAAGAAACCCAGACATTCGTCCTTTAAATACCTCAGGACTTCAAAGCACACAGTCATATTGTATTTAATCCCAAGTAACAATACATCTTCCTTCAGATCTTAACACCTCCACCCCCAGCCTCTGGCAGCCAGGAAAATCCCCCCAGGCCGTCTCTCTGCATACCAAAGACTAGACTTTCACATCCTCCTGTTATCTCCAGAGACACTCAGTCCTTTGTTCAATCTAAGATGTGAAGCCTAAAGTGGTATACATATGAAGCATGAAGTGATATACATATGTGCACATATATGTGTCCCACAATATAAAATTTAAAAAAAAAGATTTTTAATAGAAATGTTGACCGATTGAAAAGTTATGTCCATGTACAGACTCAATACTTGGTCAGAGCTCATTTTGCATAATTACTGCATCAGTGCAGCATGGCATGGAGGTGATCAGCTTGTGTTACTGTTGCTTTGATAGCGGCCTTCAGCTCGTTTGCATTGTTGGATCTGGTGTATTTCATCTTCCTCTTGACAATACACCATAGATTCTTTATGGGATTTAGGTCAGGAGAGTTTGCTGGCTAATCAAGCACAGTGATACCATGGTCATTAAACCAGGTATTTGTACTTTTGGTAGTGTGGGCAGGTGCTATATCCTGCTGGAAAATGAAATCAGCATCTCCATAAAGCTTGTCAGCAGAGGGAAGCATGAAGTGCTCTAAATTTTCCTGTTAGATGGCTGCACTGACATTGGACTTGAATAAACACAGTGGAAGAACACCAGCAGATGACATGGCTCATATCACATATTGTGGTGATGTGAAAATGACGAGACAGAGTTCTCTCTCAAAGTCAACTTTATTCACAACACCATCATCTCAAAGCAGAGAGAAAAAAGTGAATGAAACAGTAAACTCTCGTCCTTAAATATCAGGGACTTCACACTTCGTAGATCACATGTCACACAGACCACTTTGCATTATAAAGACAGTCACAATGCATTTCTCTCCATGATATCACTTCCACTGTCTCCCATGCATCCTTTCCTTAATCCTTTAATTGCACCCCCACAGTCTCAGGCCTTGCATACCAAAGCTAATATTCCTGCAGCTTCCTGCCTTTCTTCTGAACTAAAATGTGAGTCACAGAATCTCCATGAGTGTGTCCACCACACCAAGCCCCCCCAGCATTTTAGACAACAGAACAACAAGAGAATACACATCAGTCCACATGCTGTATAGGCTTCAGCCTCCTGCAGTATCTGCTGAAGTTGGGGTTCAATGTCTCTGCGGCGCTGTCATGCTGGGGTTTTGCCTTCTGGGGGCGAAAACCCTTTATCAGTCTCTGCGGGTGTACTGGGGAAACATTCTTGTGGGAAACATTATTGTGTAAAGCCCCACGAGGTGGTCTACCTCTCCGCGGGGCCCTTGCCAACAGCACTTGCTCATCTGCCACCACAAAAGCGGGTTTAAGTCTGTTTATGCCAATTTTCTCTTTCCTACCCCCCAAATCTAGCAAAAACTGCTTGTGCCCCGTTTCTAGCACTCTGAATGGTCCGTCATAAGGCGGTCGCAATGGGGTTCGATGCGCATCGTGTCTAACAAAAACAAATTCTGCGTTCTTCAAAGTTTTAGGCACAAAAACGTGCGGAAAACTGTGGTGCGTGGGGCCGGGCAGCGTGCTTGATTCTATGTTACTCCGCAACAGCTGAGACGGGGAGGCGTCTGGCGCAGGGTTATCTGGGAGAAACTCCCCAGGCAGCCGGAGTGGCTGCGCAAACACTAGCTCAGCTGGGGAGGCTTCTAGATCCTCTTTAGGCGCAGAACGCAACCCCAATAACACCCATGGTAACTTGTCAACCCAATTTGAATCCGTCAGTGCCGCGCTGAGAGCTGCTTTCAATGACCTATGAAAACGTTCGCATAACCCGTTAGCCTGCGGATTGTACGCGGTTGTGCGGTGAATTGTGACACCCAGGCTGCGGGCCATTGTCGACCAAAGCTCAGACACAAATTGAAGGCCTCTGTCGGACGTAATGTCCGACGGAACACCAAAGCGCGCCACTCAAGCTGTTAAAAACGCGCGCACCACCCCCTTGGCCATGGTTGATGCCAGCGGGACCACTTCAGGCCAGCGCGTGGTGCGGTCCACCATTGTCAGAAGGTGTGTGCACCCCTGTGACAGCGGGAGGGGTCCGACGAGGTCCACATGAACGTGATCGAACCTCTTGGCCGGAATGTGAAACGGTTCCAAAGGACCCCTCGTGTGCCTGTGTACTTTGGCTCGTTGACACGCTGTGCAGGCTGCTGCTCACTCTTTGACCTGTTTGCGGAGGCTCGGCCACACAAATTTCTCTCCCACCATTTTGCCCGACGCGCTCACTCCAGGGTGCGCTAATGAATGAACCGAGTCAAAAACGCGGTGGCGCCACGCGGCCGGTACTACTGGACGCGGCCGTCCAGTGGAGACATCGCAGATTAGGGGGGGCATACCGTCTTGCAGCACCCTGTTCTCCAGCCTTAACCCTGTTGGTCCAGACTGGAGCGTGCGCACGTCCGCGTCATTAACCTGCTCCGCGGCCATGGCTGCATAATCTACCCCTACGCTGACTGGGGCCGCCACGGTGCGCGAGAGGCAATCTGCCACTACATTGAGTTTGCCCGCCACATGCCGAATATCAGTGGTAAACTCTGATATGGCGGCCAGCTGTCTCTGCTGCCGGCCTGACCACAGTTCAGAGACCTTGGCCATCGCGAATGTTAGTGGTTTGTGGTCAACGAACGCGGTGAAAGCGCGTCCCTCCAGCCAGAACTGGAAGTGGCGGATGGCCAAATGGAGAGCGAGCAGCTCCCTGTCGAACGCGCTATACTTACGTTCGCTATCGCGCAAGGTCCTGCTGAAAAAGGCGAGGGGCTGCCAAACCCCGGCTACATGTTGCTCCACGGCCGCCCCATGGCCACATCTGACGCGTCAGTGGTGAGCGCTATGCGGGCCATTGGGTCTGGATGTGCCAACAACGCAGCCTTTGCCAAGGCTGCTTTCACCTCCGAGAACGCTTAGTCCCGCTCCGGGGGCCACTCGATCTTATCCGCGGGTTTCTTTTTTTTGAGCGCGGCATACAACGGCTGCATGAGTTGTGCCGCGCGGGGGAGAAAACGGTTATAAAAATTCACCATTCCCAAAAACTCCTGCAACGCCCTGACCGTCTGCGGCCGGGGAAAATCTGCCACAGCGCGCACTTTGTCAGGCAGCGGAACCGCTCCTTCGGGGGAGACGCGGTGTCCTAAAAAATCGATCTGCGCCACCCCGAACTGACACTTCGCTGGGTTGATTATTAACCCGTGATCTCCCAACCTTCGGAAAACTGTGGCCAGGTGTTTTTCGTGTTCGTCTTCGGACGCGCTGACTACTAAAATATCGTCCAGGTAGACGAACACGAAAGGGAGATCGCGAAGCACCGCGTCCATCATGCGCTGGAACGTCTGAGCAGCCCCTTTAAGTCCGAATGGCATGCGTAAAAACTCGAATAGGCCAAACAGTGTTATTACCGCTGTTTTGGGTATGTTCTCGGTGCGCACTGGGACTTGGTGATAACCGCGGACCAAGTTTATTTTAGAAAAAATGCGCGCCCCTGCCAAATGAACGGAAAAATCTTGGATATGTGGGATTGGGTAGCGGTCGTGCGCCGTAGCGTTGTTTAACCTGCGGAAATCCCCGCAAGGGCGCCATGATCCGTCAGCTTTCGGGACCATATGCAGGGGGGAAGCTCACGGACTGTTTGAACGTCGGATAATGCCCAACCTCTCCAGGTTGGCGAACTCCTCGCGCGCTATGGCTAGTTTAACAGCGTCCAAGCGCCGACTTTTGCAAAAACGGGTGGTCCGGTAGTGGTAATAAAATGTTCCACCCCGTGTTTAGCGACTGTTGCCGAAAATGTGGGGACCGTGAGTGCTGGGAACTGAGTGAGCAGTGTGTGGAACTTACTGCTTGCTGCTGTGACGCTGGCTTGAGCTGTTGGCGGGGCCACTCGCGCTGTACAGGGGATAGAATCAAAAGAAAGTGCATTAACCAGGCGCCTGTTAGCGAGATCAACCAACAAACCATGCGAGCACAAAAAATCAGCCCCCAACATATTGAAATTTACTGCTGCTACAACAAAAGTCCACTCAAATGTATGGCCGTGTAGAGACAGAAGCAGAGTCTTCTCACCAAAGGTCTTAATCTCTGAGCCATTCGCTGCCGTCACCCGGGGACCTCTGGAACCAGCTAGTCTGTCCGCGTAGGAAAGTGTGATGAAGCTCAACTGGGAGCCTGTGTCGACGAGGAACTGCCTCCCCGAGCGTGCGTCCGACAAGTAGAGCAGCTTGTTCTCTTCCCCGAGGGCCGTGGCTGCTACCGACTCCCGGTCTTGGCGTTTTCCGAACGCCCGAACTGGCACGGCGGTACATACTTGCGTGCCCTCTCTGCGAAGCGGCGATGGTAGAAACAAAGGACGTCCGGTCCACGTTCTGTGGCCCTTGCCGCCGCCGTTGTCGGTGAGTCTGGCACCGCTGCCTCTGGCCCCCTGTCGTCTCTGGTCGTCGCGCCGCGTTCCTCTGCAGCGGCCGTGGCTGCGCGCCGCTTGGTGGCGTTGACAATCCGCTGCGCCTCCCGGCCCAGCGCGCGGTAGTCCCGTAGGGCCAACAGTGGCGAACTGGCCAGGGTCACTCTCGCTGCTGACGGTAGAGTCCTGAGGAAGAGGTGGGTGAAAATGAAGTGATCATCGTCAGAGTCTTTCAGCCTCAACAACTTCTCCATCAGGCTCGCGGGCATGTCGTTTTCCCCCTCCGTCAGCGCCAGGAGCCTCTCTGCTCGCTCCTCCGCCGAGGGGGTGAATTGCTGGATGAGTGCAGCCTTCAACGCGCCGTATTTGTCGCTCTCCAGCTACTGGTCGATCAGGCTCTCCACATGCTGGGCCGTGTTGTTGTCCAGCTTTGCGACTACGTGGTAGAATTTCGTGGCATCTACCGATATCCCCCGGAGGTTGAACTGCGCCTCAACCGCGTTGAACCAGGAGTGCGGATTGTTCGGCCAGAAGTCCGGTAGCTGGACTGTAGCGCCATTCGTTTGGCTGGGGGCTCCTGATGCGGCTGGCCCGGGGGAATTTTCTTCTTCCATGATACGTCTCGGGTCACCAGTGTGGTGATGTGAAAATGACGAGACAGAGTTCTCTCTCAAAGTCAACTTTATTCACAACACCATCATCTCAAAGCAGAGAGAAAAAAGAGAATGAAACAGTAAACTCTCGTCCTTAAATATCAGGGACTTCACACTTCGTAGATCACATGTCACACAGACCACTTTGCATTATAAAGACAGTCACAATGCATTTCTCTCCATGATATCACTTCCACTGTCTCCCATGCATCCTTTCCTTAATCCTTTAATTGCACCCCCACGGTCTCAGGCCTTTCATACCAAAGCTAATATTCCTGCAGCTTCCTGCCTTTGTTCTGACCTAAAATGTGAGTCACAGAATCTCCATGAGTGTGTCCACCACAATATCACCATTGACTGTGGAAACTTCACACTGGACACTCAAGCAACTTGGATTCTGTGCCTGTTCACTCTTCCTCCAGACTCTGGGATCTTGATTTCCAAGTGACAGGACTTGGCACCTGGTTTAATGACCATGGTATCACCATATTTTACTGGCCAGCAAACTCTCCTGACCTAAGCCCCATACAGAATCTATGAAGTATCATCAACAGGGAGATGAGAGACACCAGGCCAAACAATACAGATGAGCTGAAGGCCGCTATCAAAGCAACCTGGGCCTTCATAACACCTCAGCAGTAACACAGGCCGATTACCTTCATGCCATGCCACAGTGATGCAGTATTAATTCATGCAAAAGGAGCCCTGACCAAGTATTGAGTGTGTGCATGAAAATACTTATATCCAGCCAACATTTCTATTAAAAAAATCATTTTTTAAAAATTGATCTTATGTAATATTCTAATTTTTTGAGAAACTGATTTTCGGGTTTTCATCAGCTGCAAGCCATAACCATCTAAATTAAAAGAAATAAACACTTGAAATATATCACTCTGTCTGTGATGAATCTATATAAAATATGAGTTTCATTCTATGAATCGAATCACTGAAATAAATCAACTTTTTGATGGTATTCTAATTTAAGTGAGATGCACCTGTATGTCTTCATCCCACTGGCTTCAAGTGTGGGCGGGGTTTCGGATTAACTCCGTGCTCATTGGAGAATACGCCGCATCACGACCATGCTGATTGGATAACACAGCATTACGACCTGTCAGTCACCACAACGCTTTGCAAGCAAAGATTTTAGAAGTGCTTTGTTGCTGAGGTGTGCATCCACAAGTTTGGAGCGGCTCAGTCAAAATATATACCATAAAGTTGCTGTGATTGCGTGGGTTATGGTTCCAAGGTTGTCATAGCCAGGCACGGCACTGGGTTTTTTTTTTTCTTTTTTTCTTTTTTCCAAGATCTATTCTTTATTGTTGCTTCTTTACCTGGTGCTTGCATTATGGCGGGCGAATTCAGTTGCACTTGAATGAATGAATTTTTGAATGAATGAATGAATTTATTTCGGATAATACAGTACAGGTTAAAAGAAACTGTATAATATAACAACAAGGTCAAATTAGACAAAGACTCCTTCTACTAAACAATTCCACGTGAGTTATCCGAAATGGGTGATGGCTGAAGCCGCAGCTTATATTGCCCACCCATATTTCATCCAAGAATTCAAAAGAAAAAGAGTAAACAAGACAAGAGTGATTACAATTTAGAACAAAGCTAAGACAAAGTGTGACTGAGAGAAAAAAAAGGAAAACTAAGCTAAGCTAAGTTGAGCGGTTACTATTCAAGACAAATCTAAGACAGAATGTCACAGAGAGAAAAAAAAAACAAAAAAAAACTAAGCTACAACACAACACAGGCTGGATATGTCAATCCTTATGTGAGTTTACATGTCGTCTTGTAAATATGTTTGGAGTATTTCTTCCTTTAGTTTTTGTTTAAATTGTCCAAGCGTTGTACATGATTTTAATTCAGGTCCATAATCGTTCCATAATCTGACTCCTTGCACTGAAATACAGTGTTGCTTGGTGGTTGTTCTCACTGTAGGCTTTTGAAATATACATGTTCCTCTGAAGTGATATCGTTTCTCCCTTGTTTGGAACAACTTTTGGATATTTGCGGGCAGTGATAAATTCTTCACTTTGAACATTATTATTGCAGTTTTGAAGTCAACCAGATCTTTCAACTTGAGAGTTTTTTGTTTAAGAAAAAGTGGGTTTGTTGGTTCCCTGTAAGCTGCTTTGTTTATTATTCTAATAGCTCTCTTTTGAAGCATAAAGAGTGGATATATGTTTGTTTTATATGTATTTCCCCATACTTCATTACAATATGTCATGTATGGGAGTATTAGTGAATGATACAAGGTGTATAGTGTGGGTTGATTCAGCAAATATTTCACTCTGTGTAATATTGCAATTGATTTGGAAACTTTACCTTTAATATAATTAATATGTGACTTCCAACACAGTTTGTTATCAATTATTACTCCAAGGAATTTAGTTTCAGATACCCTTTCAATCTCTACACCATTTACACTGAGTTTGGGTACTGGATTGTTGTGATGGTTGTTAAAGACTATAAATTTTGTCTTACTTAAATTGAGCGTTAATTTGTTTGAATCAAACCACAGTTTAAGCTTTTCTAATTCCTTCCCGAGTGTATCCATAAGTTGTTCCAAATTGTTTCCACTGCATAGCAGATTAGTGTCATCGGCAAACAATATTAAGTCCATTTTTTCTGAAACTTTACATATATCGTTTATATACATATTGAATAATAATGGTCCCAAAACTGAACCCTGTGGGACTCCACAGGTGACCTTCAGCAACTCTGAGTTTTTGTTGCTAACACATACATACTGATATCTATTCTTTAAGTAACTACTTAACCAGGACAGTGCTACCCCTCTAATACCAGAATTTTGTAGTTTCTTTAATAATAAATTATGATCTACTGTATCAAATGCTTTTTTAAGATCTAGGAATACTCCAACTGAATACTCTTTATTTTCAATGGCTGTTGATATTTTTTCTGTAAATTCCATTAGGGCATATGCAGTTGTCCTCTTGTGTCTGAACCCATATTGCTGCTCACATAATAAATCATTCTTCAGTATGAAGTTGTCAATTCTCTCATAGAATATTTTTTCAAGTATCTTGGAAAATTGCGGTAATAGTGAAATTGGTCTATAGTTTGAGAGTTCCCCTCTGTCACCCGTCTTGTATATCGGAATTACTTTAGCTATTTTCATTGCATTGGGAAATATACCTGATTGGAGAGACAGGTTGCAGATATACGTCAGTGGTTTTACTATGCATTCGATAACAGTTTTGACTAGTAGCATGTCAATACCATCACAGTCAGTAGATGTTTTACTTTTGAACGATTTAACAATTTCAATGACCTCTCTTTCGTCTGTGTTCTTTATGAAGATGGAGTCTTTTACAGCAGTGTTATTGCATACTGTATCACCTGTTGGCACCGTAGTGGGTATTTCTCGGGCCAGTTTAGGTCCAATGTTAACAAAAAAATTATTAAATTCATCTGCAGGTGAAGCAATATTCACACTCTGAGTCGTTTTATTATTTTTTGGAATGTTAGTTGGGTAGCTTGTATTTCTGCTTTTATTTCCAAGGATACTGTTGAGTATTGTCCATGTATTTTTAATATTGTCTCTGTTTTTCTCCAGTTCTTTACTGTAATAGTCTCTTTTACTACATCTTATTATATATGTTAACTTATTTTTGTATGTTTTATACCGCTGCTCTGCTTCTTTTGTTCTTTTCTTTAGGAAAGCTTTATATAGTAAATTTTTCTTTTTACACGCCTTTTGTAGTCCTTTGGTTAACCATGGCTTGTTAGCAAATTTGTGTTTAAGCTTTTTTATTACTAATGGGCAGTTTTTTTCATAAAGAGTGGTTACAATATTTATAAATGTGTCATAGGCTTCATTTACATCTGATACATAGACTTCTGTCCAGTCTTGCTTCAGCAAGTCCTCTTTAAGAGAACTGATTGCATTTGGTGATTTGTGTCTGAACGATTTTGAAGTTTTTTCTGCGTTGGGCCCCGTGTGGCCATGGATAAGTGCAAAGGTTGGCAAGTGGTCACTTATATCATTTATCAATAATCCACTTTCTATTTTCTTATCGAAAACATTGACAAACAGGTTGTCAATAAGTGTAGCAGAGTGAACTGTGATTCTACTGGGATGTGTTATTGTGGGATATAGACTCATGCTGTACATAGAGTTCATGAACTCTGTAACTACATTTTGTTGATGAGGATTCAGTAAGTCAATATTGAAATCTCCACAAATTGCTACCATTTTCTTACTAGTAATATTATTGTACAGCTCGACTAATTTATCTCTGAATGTCTCAATGCAAGTTCCCGGCGTTCTATATATGCAGCTTATGATTAGATTTTTTGTTTTGTCTAGGTCAATCTCAACAGTAACACTTTCCAAAATCCCTGGTAGTGCTAAGGACATTTCATTTACAAGCTTACACCTGTACAGGTCATCAATATACAGTGCAACACCACCACCCTTTTTTTGAGTTCTGTTAATATAAAACATCTGATATCCTTCTATTGCCATCAGGGGAGCCTGATCTTCATTAAGCCAGGTTTCAGAGACTGCAATGGCTGTGAATTTTCTGTCTAGCTGTTTTAAATAGTCCTGAATCTGTGGAAAGTTTTTGTTTAGACTTCTGCTATTGAAGTGTATTATTGACAGTTTACCATCTAATTGCATTTGACTTTTGAATTGTTTTTCAGTGTAATATTCACAGTGGTTATGAATATTATTGAAAAAGTGGTTATCAGGATCAATATCATTCTCCATCTCTTGTGGTTTATGTTCAGCATAATGGTATGTTTTCAGAGTTTGAGTTTCCTCATTCTGTGTCAAATGACTTCCTCCAACTGGGGATAAGTGATGTCTACTTGAGTCGGTCATAAGTTTTTGTTTGTTTTGGTTATTTTTATTAAAGTACTTTGCCATGGTGTATCAAAAGAACTATTCTTATCGTGTGTGTTCATCTGTATTTATCTAAGTCAGTAGCATCTCTGATCATTATACTCTTTGCTTGCTCAGGTGATCCATTTAGTTTAATCCAAATTCTACAATTTCTTGTCCAGGTTACTTGTATCCTATTTTGTTTTTTTAGCATCCGTGCCTGTCATGCTAATTCAGCGTTTTTTTTTGTCAGGTGTTCATTTATGTAAACTTGAGTTTCCTTTAGCTTTTTGGCCTGCCTCAGTATGTTATTCTTTACCCTTCTGTTCACAAAGCGCATCACAATTGATTTCTTTGTTTTGTTATCTTTCTTCGGTAGAGCATAGCAGGCTGAGATTGCATTGGCTTCTACCTTAATGTCTTTATCATTAAGGAACTGAAGCACTTGATTTTCTAAGGACAAAGATTCTCTCATGGGTGCATCTTCACCACTCAGTCCTACTGTGGCATGGGCGTATGACTGATATCTGATGTCTAGTCCACTTATAACTAGGTCATCAATACGAGAACCTTGTTCAAGATCCTCGACGCGTTGCTCCAAAAGACGCCCGTGTTGCTCCAGGTCCATGATTTTTTTGTCTTTTTCTTGAATTATTAAATTTAGGGCTTGTACCTGTTCTATTAGGCCTATTATTTTGTCCTGTTGGCTAGTCAATTTGGCCAATTCTTCTGACATAAAGCTCAGAGCTTTTTTGATTTCTTCCATTTCCTCTTTCTTTGGTGGCATCTTACTGACCTGTAGATAGAAGTAAACAGAGAATCCGGCTAGGCCTCAACTAGCCCGGCCGATGCTGAACTCGCCGCAGCAGCTCCTGCACAGCTCCTCCGCCAAGTAGCGCTGTACAGCTCCGCAGATCACCCCCGTCATTCGCCACCGCCTGCCGCCGTCTGCCTGGCCGGTTATGCCGCACACCGCTGGCGCAGCCGAGCTTCACCGAAGCTGGGTTAAGCTCCCAGTGCTCATAAAATGCTCCTTATGGTGTGCGTCTCGAAAAGCCTCTGACAACTAAGTCCAACTCCTAGCCTGCCCGTGTGGTTTAGTCTCTAAGCCCGGCGGAACTGCTTTTACTAATAGGAGAAGGGGCGAGGGCGGATCTCTGGTGCCTTAAAACCAGATGCTTCGGGTAGATGGTGGCTCGTCAACCTGGGAAGGTAGCCCATCTAGGGGAAGGTAAACCCTGATTTCAAACCTCTGCTGCCTTGCGGTATACCCGGTCACGGGAAAGGCTTCGGGAGTCAACCCTGAGGAAAAATCCGGAGTCAGAGCCCCTAAGGCAGTTCTCTGTTGTGCTCAACATCGTTCTGGCAGCTCCTGCAACGACGCTGGTGCCAAACTGTAGCAGCCCTGCTGTTCCTTTGGATTCATCAGTGACGTGGAGAGGGGGGACATGCTGCATGGGCAACATCTTGTCCTCCATATCTTCCTGCCCAGGCTTGAATCCTACCAACGCCCAATGCTGGAAGGTAGAACACTGGATCACTGGAGAGGACACTCCAGCTTCGCCTTTGGCGTAGACAAAACATGGGGAATGACAGTTACCGGTTATAAGCCACTGCTCAATTGGCATAGAGCGCGGCGCCAGGGGTTGTTCCCGACGGTGGGAGGGATCATCGGATCTCACTGGACAGCTACCGCCAGCCTCAAGCTGGGCAGCCCCCAGCCAATAAGGTGTTGTCCCGCCACAGCTTGCTTTCCTCATTGGGTGCATGGGGATGAGGAGAAGTCCGAACAGCAGGCTGAGAACCTTCGCACCAGGCAAGACAATAAAACAAAAGAGACCAACTCTAAAACTGGGAACTTGGAATGTCCGCACTATGATGACAGGACTCGCTGCTAACCTCAAGGACATCAATGACACCAGGAAGACTGCCATCATCAATAATGAGCTGAAGAGACTGGGAGTGGATATCGCCACTCTCCAGGAAACACGGTTGGCTGACGCAGGCACACTGAGAGAGAAGGACTACACGTTCTACTGGCAGGGAAAGGGCAGTGACGAACACAGGGAACACGGAGTGGGCTTCACAGTGAAGAACACCTTGCTGAAGATGGTGGAACCGGGCAGCACTGGCTCTGCACGACTCCTCACCCTCCGCCTCAACACCACTCAAGGCCCAGTCACACTCATCAGTGTGTATGCCCCAACACTGACAGCCACACCAGAGGCAAAAGACGAGTTCTACGAGAATCTTGCAACAACTGTCAGGATCATCCCCAACTCTGAACAACTCATTCTCCTTTGAGACTTCAATGCCAGAGTGGGTGCTGACCACGACTCCTGGCCCTCCTGTCTTGGACCTTTTGGCGTGGGCAGAATGAACGACAACGGACAGCGGCTGCTCGAGTTCTGCACATATCACGATCTGTGCATCACAAACTCGTTCTTCAAGACCAAGCCCCAACACAAGGTTTCCTGGCAACATCTGCACTTAAAGCACTGGCACCAGCTGGACTTGATCCTGACCAGGCGCACCTCACTGAAGAACGTGCTAATCACCCGTTCGTTCCAGAGTGCAGATTGCGACACAGACCATTCATTGGTGTGTTGCAAGGTCAAGCTGCAGCTGAAGAAATTCCATCGTGCTAGACAGCCTGGAAAGGCACGGATTGACACCAGCAAGATGGCTCAACCAGAACTTGTTGAGCAGTTTGCCTCCACCTTTGAGAAGGAACTTGGTGTACCACAAGAAGGGGAATCTGCAAAGCAGAAGTGGGAAGAGCTGCGAAACACCATCCACCGCACAGCCTTGGCTACCTTTGGGAGGAAGACCTCGAAGTCACAGGACTGGTTTGATGCCAAGTTGACCGAGATGACCCCCGTCATTGAAGCCAAGCACTCAGCACTTGCTGAGTACAAGAAGTACCCAAACGAGAAGAATCTCCAGATTCTCAGGGCTGCGAGAAGCAAAGTTCAGCAGACTGCTCGGCGCTGTGCCAATGAGTACTGGACTCAGCTCAGCCAAGACATTCAAACCGCTGCCATAACAGGGAACATCCGTGGTATGTACGATGGCATCAAGAAAGCACTTGGTCCGGTTCAGAGCAAGACGGCCCCCCTCAAATCCTCCACTGGGGAGATGATCACAGAAAAGAACAAGCAGATGGAGAGATGGGTGGAACACTACTCCGACCTCTACTCCAGACAGAACACCGTGACACCATCAGCCCTTGATGCCATCGACTGCCTGCCATCCATGGACGAACTTGACGCCAAGCCAAACATCGACGAACTCAGCAAGGCCATTGATAGCTTGGCCGCTGGCAAGGCACCCGGGAACGACGGCATACCCCCTGACCTGATCAAGCACTGCAAGACCGCCTTACTGCTGCCATTGCATGACGTCCTCTGATAGTGTTGGAAGGAAGGTGCCGTACCACAGGACATGAGGGATGCCAAGATCATCACCCTCTACAAAAACAAAGGGGAGAGAAGCGACTGCAACAACTACAGGGGCATCTCCCTCCTCAGCATTGTTGGCAAAGTCTACGCACGAGTTGTTCTCGTTCGTCTACAGAAGCTTGCCGAACGTGTCTACCCCGAGTCTCAGTGTGGCTTCCGCACTGAGCGATCGACGGTAGACATGATATTCTCCATCCGCCAACTCCAGGAGAAATGCAGAGAACAGAACATGCCCCTGTACGTCGCCTTCATCGACCTCACCAAAGCGTTCGATCTGGTCAGCAGAGAGGGCCTTTTCAAGATCCTGCCAAAGATAGGATGCCCACCAAAGTTGCAAAGCCTCATCGAATTGTTTCACACCAATATGCAGGGGATAGTGCAGCACAACGGCAACGCCTCAGAGCCATTCAACATACGCAGCGGAGTGAAACAGGGCTGTGTACTTGCGCCAACCCTCTTTGGGATTTTTTTTGCTATGCTTCTGAGGCATGCCTTCAGCACAGCAACAGAGGGAATCTACCTGCACACAAGATCTGATGGCAGGCTTTTCAACCTCGCCCGCCTGAAAGCCAGAACCAAAGTACGCGAGGCTCTAATCAGAGACATGCTGTTCGCAGACGACGCTGCAGTTGCAACTCACACACAGCAGGAGCTTCAGACCCTCATGGACCGCTTCTCCCAGGCATGCAAGGACTTCGGGCTTACCATCAGCCTGAAGAAGACTAACGTCTTGGCGCAAGGCACGGAAGCATCACCAACCATCACCGTCGACGACTACGAGCTGGAGATTGTGAATCAGTTCACGTACCTGGGGTCCACGATCAGCAACAACCTCTCCCTTGATACAGAGATCAACAAGAGGATTGGAAAATCAGCCTTCACACTCGCTCGCCTCACCACACGAGTGTGGGAGAATCCCAAACTCTCTGTCAAGACGAAGATGGCAGTGTACAATGCCTGCGTCATCAGCACACTGCTCTATGGGAGTGAGATGTGGACAACATACGCCCGGCAGGAAAAGAGACTGAACTCCTTCCACTTGCGCTGCATTCGCCACATCCTGGACATATCCTGGCAGGACAAAGTGCCCAACACAGAAGTTCTGTCCCGTGCCGGCCTTCCCTCCATGTTCACTCTACTCAGGCAGCGCAGGCTCCGCTGGCTAGGCCACGTTCACCGTATGAAGGACGGCAGAATCCCCAAAGACGTCCTCTACGGAGAACTGGCAACTGGCAGGAGAGACGTTGGCCGCCCACAGCTGCGCTTTAGAGACGTCTGCAAGAAAGACATGAAGGCCCTGGAGATCAACACAGAGCGCTGGGAGGACCTTGCAACGGACCGCTCCAAATGGAGAGGCACCCTGACCAGACTGCTCAAGGCGGGTGAAGAGAGACTGACTGCTGCAGCAGATGAAAAAAGGACCCACAGGAAGAACCGCCACAGACCCAGCAGCACGGAGACCACCCACAAGTGCAACCTGTGTGACAGGGACTGCTATTCGCGCATCGGCCTGTTCAGCCACAGGCGGTGCTGTTCCAGCAGAGTAGACGTTTAGGATTCTCTTCCATGGTCATCATAGACCGACGGAGGCCGATGACGAATTGATATATTCGCCATAGAAAACATGAGGTGCGGGGGGGGGGGCGCTGCCGGGGACCCATGGTGCCGCAAACCTGTCAGTCACCACAGTGTTCCCTGGACAAAACAAGGAAGTGAAAAATTACAAATCTGACTACAGAAATATAATACTGAAGTTGCCGTGATTGCGTAGGTCTAAAGGATAATTCGGCATATGTGGAGAACATGAGGTGCGCGAGCAGACTGGGCGGAACGTCAGTGGGACCTGGGTCTGACGAAGAATACGGGTGTATCAACACACAACATGCCGGGAGAAGCGGCAGCCTAACCGAGCAGACCATGGTCCTGTTTGAAGTTCACATGTTTTCTTCTGCTGGCATCATCGTACAAATGGGACCGAAGTTGTTATGACCCGAGCATCGGTTCTTATCGCGCTCGGGTTAAAGTTATGTCTCGCTGCCGGCCTTGACTGCTGCGGGCGGTATTTTGGCCTCTCCGGGCTCTTATTGTGAAAGTGCTCGGAGGGGTTTCCGCCTGTCAACGGTCGGTCAGCTGTGTGTCATCTGTCATCAGTACCTGGGTTATTTAAGCTGACTGCTAGTGTAACGGGGAGAAACTTCTGCGTTGTGTTTTGTTTTTATATTAAAGGTGACGACCCAAACGTTCACTTGCTGCTGTTTATTTTCTGTTGACAACATGAAATACAGTGAGTCCTCCAAACAGCGTCACAGCTAGCACTCAGCAAAACTCTTCCATACAAATGTGAGACAGGAAGGAGGAAGGGGAAATCCGGTCAGACAAAGGGAGCTAGAGGAGGGGCTTACTATCAGGATACTCACTGTCAGTGTATGCAACCAAATGTACACAGAGATCTTGTGCAATTATAATGGAAGTACTATAACCTGTTACATTCACCCCCCTAGAATTGCACAAAGATCTACACACATCCATTCTGTATACAGGCCATTAGAAACTTTCCAGCACTAAAAGCTGCCTTTCCAATTAGGCTAAAAGAAACCGAGGTTGATCAAGTCTCAGTATTCTTTACAGGAAACAGGGATGCCATTTACACCCCATAACTAAGGCCTACTGCCTATACAGACATGGGAAATACACCAAAATGGAAAAAAAAAAATATAGGAGGACTTCACTAACTTACGACCCTCTAAGAACCTGGGTCAATGAGAAGAACAAGAAAATCAAACTCTGTCAAACATGGATGACATGTCTCCCTGGAACGTCATCGTTAAGGACAGACTGGAGTTAAACCATAGACTCAATTAACCTACACACTGGCCTAATAACTCGACCAAATCTAGAAGTGTGAGGTGCTTCTGGGTGGCCTGGTTCGGCTGCCGGTGGACTGGGTTCCTGGGATCTGGGTCCGGAGTTCGCCGTCCGAACATTTCCCTTTCCCCGGTTCGCCAACTGGACAATGGGCGGGGAGACCTCCGGAGCCACCTCGGCCATTTTGGACTCTGCCTGCCATATTCCTCGGGTGTCGCTTTTCTTTTATCATTATTAAGGTCACTCGGTGGCAGCAACGGTGGAGTTAACAGCAGCAGTCCCGGTGATCTAGCGAGCGTAGATCGGATGAACCAGATGGTCACGGCACCATTGTAACGGGGAGAAACTTCTGCGTTGTGTTTTGTTTTTATATTAAAGGTGACGACCCAAACGTTCACTTGCTGCTGTTTATTTTCTGTTGACAACATGAAATACAGTGAGTCCTCCAAACAGCGTCACAGCTAGCACTCAGCAAAACTCTTCCATACAAATGTGAGACAGGAAGGAGGAAGGGGAAATCCGGTCAGACAAAGGGAGCTAGAGGAGGGGCTTACTATCAGGATACTCACTGTCAGTGTATACAACCAAATGTACACAGAGATCTTGTGCAATTATAATGGAAGTACTATAACCTGTTACACTAGCGTCATGACGACGCAGCAGTGTCTGATCGCATCTGGTCACGAACCTGACCGCTAATCTGTTCACCCATCGTCACGTTGCGGATGCCTGGACGGTATTCACACCTCGGCTGCCTTGGGCTTGACCGTCTGTCACCGGGACCAGTAAGTGAGCTCATTAGCCTTATTCCCTCCGGTGTTGATTGTTCTGTAAGTCCCTGCCTTGGCAGCCCGTGTGCTAATTATTACCAAGCCTGACTGTGTGTGACTGTCTCTTGCTGTGGACCTATAGTGTGCTGTATAGCCCTATGCTTCCTGTTCTGCAAAGACCCCTGTCATTATCCCAGCAGCTTGTGTTAACACCTTTTTCACCGTAATAAACTCACTGAAAAACTCACTGGTGACGTTGTGTGCGTCTTATGCTGGCTCGTGAGGGCCAGTGCATGACAGTACACTGCTGCCCAAACAGCGTTTACGGTGACGCCATCTTGAGACGCTTTTCACCAGTGAGTTTGAGTTTTGGACGTTGCTTTTCTCTGTCTGGGTCCTGTGTATGTGAGGAATGCCGTCACCGAAGAGTCACGTGCTGACGAGTGTTTTGGAAGCTGTGGATGAGCTACTCATCTCCACTTCCATGTTGGATTATGACCACGGCATACATTGGTACCTGGACGCCGCTGAAGATGTTCTCAGTAATCTCTCCCCCCGCTACGCCAACCACCCGGAAGTCGACGCGAGGAGGGAGGACATCGCCGCACAACGCGAATTATTCCTGTTGATGGAGGAGGAACGCAGCATGAAGCAGGTGAAGAGGCACTCCTGCTCTTCGCTTATGGACCCTGATCCTGCCTTCAATCCATTTCGGGAGTTCGCACCATCTGGGGGCCGGCGAAGGCATCGGCGTCACGGCCGGGCGCATCTTCGGCAAGCTCCAGCTCCGGATCCAGTTCCGGGCCGCCGGGATGACCCCCTCAACCAGCCAGTTGCTGAGAGTGAGCTGAGTCCTGTGCCGGTGGGCTCCGTTCTTGGATCCTTTTTCATCCAGCGAGCGAGGGAAGAGGCAACGTCCGCTACAGCTGATAACATCCTCCCCCCGGGAGACAGGCAAGTCCAAGTTCACTTTCTTAGTAATAATAGTGATCTGTCTTGTCTGACTCCTGGGGGTGAAGCTCAGGGTTCGCAGCTCCCTGAGTTTCTTTCCCCAGCTGTAGCCTGTTATATTAAACCTGCTGCCTCTGTGTCTCCTCCTGCGGAGTGGTCCTCGGCGTCAGTCCCACGCCGTGGAACGAGGGGGAGGCCTGCAGCCCTGGGAGATGTCCCGGTCTTGCAGCCTTGTTTTGGACAGAGGAGGAGAACGGACTGCAGTGAGGAGCCAGAGCCGACGAGAGAGCGTCCCCAGGGTTCCTCAGGGATGCAGCCCGAGTCAGCAGGTCCAGGGTCCTCTGCCCCCACGCCATACGGGTTATTGGCGTGGACGCCAGCGCATGAGGATCCAGCTGCAGAGACCATCAGGCCGGCTGTGGAACCCGACACAGCCGAGTGGGAGCCCGACGACGAGTTTCTTCATGAACCTGGATCGGTGAAGTCCTGGACGGCTCCAGAGCCCGAGTGCAGGCAAGTGCTCTTTCTTGTTTTCCTGTATGGTGTGTTAGAGCATTTTTGCCTGCCTCATGGGGAGGCGAGTGAGGGGCAGCCGGCCGCTGCACCCGAGCTTGTCTCGCTGGGCTCTGGCGCTGCCGGTGGAACTGATCCCGGTTCTTCCTTGTGTTCTGAGCACCTCCACAGCGTTGCCGGTCCGGAGCCAGTCAAGGTTACGGGACCGGGGGTTCCAGGTTCGGAGATGGAGGTCGTCGCCGGAGCAGTCCTGACCCAGTCGGGGTCCAACGTGGGTGCAGCGGTGACCCAATCGGGGCTCGTTCTGACCCAGTCGGGGTCCGACGTATGGGCCGAGGTGACCCTGTCGGGGTCCAACATGGGTGCAGCGGTGACCCAATCTGGGTCCGTCCTGACCCAATCGGGGTCCGACGAGGTCCAGTGGGGGTCCAGCGCAGGTGCGGCTGCAACCCAATCAGGATTCGAGGGGGCCCAGGGTTTTGGTTGTCCCCCTCTCAGGAGCCACCAGCTGGGGGCCATTAGTGGGTTTTGTTTGACAGATCGGTGCTCTCCTGTGTTGTTGTTTTCAGGTGAGCGGCTGCACGCAATCCCTCCACGGTCCTGCTGGTTGTGGTATGTGGGTCGGCCACCCGAGGAACTGCTTGGAGCGTTCGGCATCTTGGGTTGGCCACCCAACAAACTGTGTGGGTTACGGGGTGACCTGGTTCGGCCACCAGAGGACGTATTCCTGGGGGCATGGGACTGGGGCAGGCCACCTGACTGTTTCATGTACTGTGGGATTTTCTGTGGGCCCTTATGGTGCCAATTCTTGTCTTGTACATCTTGTAATTTTTTGTTTTGTTTCCAAGTCATAGTCCTAGTCTGGTCTGAGCAATTTTAGATTGCCTCTTGTTTTTTTTTTCTTGTTGTCAAAGTTATAGTCTTAGTCAGGTCAAGTTCGAGCAATTTTTTTTTAATTGTCTCGTGTTTCTTTGTTTGTCTTAGTCTTTGTCAGGTCTGTGCAATTTTTAGATTGCCTCTTGTTTTTTCTTGTTTTCAAAGTTATAGTCTTAGTCAGGTCAAGTTCGAGCAATTTTTTTTTTAATTGTCTCGTGTTTCTTTGTTTGTCATAGTCTTAGTCAGGTCTGTGCTATTTTGTTTGCCTCTTGTTTTTTTTTTTTCTTGTTTCCAAAGTCTTAGTCAGGTCTGAGCAATGTTAGATTGCCTCTTGTTTTTTGTTGTAGCCAAAGTCACAGTCTTGTTCACGGTTTTGTCCGAGCAATTTTTGTTTACCCTTTGCTTCTTAGTATGTCTTAGTCTTAGTTAAGTCCGAGCTATTTTTGATTACCTCTTGTTTCCTTGTATGCCATTGTCTTAGTCAAGTTCGAGCATTTTTGTTACCTTGTAAATCATTGTCTTTGTCTAGTCTGAGCAATTTCTGTTTGCCTCTTGTTACCTTGTGAGTCTTTGCCATTGTCTAGTTAGAGCATTTTTTTTTGTCTCTTGTTTTTTTTTTTTCCCTTGTGAGTCTCAGTCTTGTCATAGCCTTGTTTAGTCATGTGTTTTCTTTTGTCTTTGTTTTTTTTCCCCCAGAATCATGTAGTTGTATGTATTTCTTGTCTGGTCTTAGTCTTGTTTTTCCCCGGAGTCATGTATTTCCTGTATTTTTTTTGTCTGGTCTTAGTCTTGTTTTTCCCCAGTGTCATGTATTTCCTGTGTTTTTTTGTCTGGTCTTAGTCTTGTTTTTTTTTCCTGAGTCATGTGTTTGTATGTATTTCTTGTTTTGGTCTTGTTTTTGTTGGTTGGTTTCTCTCCCTCCGTACCTGTCCCCCTACCTCCCACCCTGGGGGGGGCGGGGGGGGCAGGGTGGTCCCTTGGGGCGTCCGGAGTCCGCCCGTGGAGGGAGGGTACTGTTATGACCCGAGCATCGGTTCTTATCGCGCTCGGGTTAAAGTTATGTCTCGCTGCCGGCCTTGACTGCTGCGGGCGGTATTTTGGCCTCTCCGGGCTCTTATTGTGAAAGTGCTCGGAGGGGCTTCCGCCTGTTAACGGTCGGTCAGCTGTGTGTCATCTGTCATCAGTACCTGGGTTATTTAAGCTGACTGCTAGCGTCATGACGACGCAGCAGTGTCTGATCGCATCTGGTCACGAACCTGACCGCTAATCTGTTCACCCATCGTCACGTTGCGGATGCCTGGACGGTATTCACACCTCGGCTGCCTTGGGCTTGACCGTCTTTCACCGGGACCAGTAAGTGAGCTCATTAGCCTTATTCCCTCCGGTGTTGATTGTTCTGTAAGTCCCTGCCTTGGCAGCCCGTGTGCTAATTATTACCAAGCCTGACTGTGTGTGACTGTCTCTTGCTGTGGACCTATAGTGTGCTGTATAGCCCTATGCTTCCTGTTCTGCAAAGACCCCTGTCATTATCTCAGCAGCTTGTGTTAACACCTTTTTCACTGTAATAAACTCACTGAAAAACTCACTGGTGACGTTGTGTGCGTCTTATGCTGGCTCATGAGGGCCAGTGCATGACAGAAGTGGCTTCTTAATTATTTTAAAGTGTGTGTAGCCTGCTTCATGCTGCATTCCCCCTTTAGTCCGCCTTGGTCCGCATACGCTTTGGACAAGCCTGGTATGCACACGGCGCTGTTCATGCTCACTTTTTTTTTCATCTACCCAAGCCCCAAGCAGTTGACGCATGTGCACAACCATCATGTGTAGTTTAACTTCCGCCCGATTGGTAGCGCCAAAGCACTGACGCGCCAGGATTTTCACCAACGAAGAAACGGCCAACTTCTTCACAAAGTTTCTCTTCAAATATAGAGTCCATTTCTGCTGTTTGACTTCCTGATTTTCACTCCTTTTCCACGAAGATGCTGCTGCCGCTGTGAAAGAAAGTATGTATGTATGATTCATGTATGTTTTTATTCTCGTTTTCTGCCTCCTCGTTGTCTTCTTCCTCTACTGATGTGTGCCGTGTCAATATTGCCACCTCGTGAATGGGACCTTCTTCTTCTTCTCTCGGTTACTGGTGGAAAGCAAACAACTGAAAGGTGCATACTGTCATATAATGTGATAATTGTGTGTGCTGTGTCTTTAAGACTGTGGTGACGTCACAGGTCAGAGTTGACCTTCACCGAGTGATATGTATGAAAATGGCGATGTGTTGATGTTGCCGCCTGTAAATGTTTCCCGCTCCTAGTTGTTAAAAGAGAACTCTGTTGAAACCACTATTCGTGTGGACCTCAGTTCTTTACATGGTGTCAGAAGTGCTTGACGGACGCTCTGCTTCAGTAAGATGGCCAAGTTTAATCCCCCGGAAAGTTTTCTTTTTCATCGTCCGAATGAATGGGCGGGCTGGAAAGAGCGCTTTCTGCGTTTCCGGACGGCTACAAAACTGAATAAAGAGGACGGCGAAATTCAGGTCAGTTCACTGATTTATGCCAT
Organism: Pholidichthys leucotaenia; assembly: GCA_020510985.1. Taxonomy (NCBI): domain Eukaryota; kingdom Metazoa; phylum Chordata; class Actinopteri; order Cichliformes; family Pholidichthyidae; genus Pholidichthys; species Pholidichthys leucotaenia. Next base: position 216,947,766 of record CM035847.1, on the reverse strand, counting down.
GGGCCCCGAAGCTGAAAACATCTTCAAATCATTCTCCTTTACTGAGGAAACGGATCAAAAGAAGTTTGACGTTGTGTTAGGAAAATACGACGAGTACTTCTGTCCCAAACAGAACGTGATCCATGAGCGCGCTTGTTTTCACCAGAGGCTGCAGCGGCCCGGTGAGAAAGTGGAAATGTTTATCAGAGCCCTTCATGAGATGTCAGAACACTGTGACTTTGGTGTAAAGAGAGATGAACATATCCGTGACCGAATTGTTGTGGGCATCCTCGATAAAGAGCTGTCACGTAAACTGCAGATGATGGCTGATCTAACGCTTGCCCAAACTATTCAGACAGTTCGCCAGTCCGAGGAGGTTGTCCTCCAGGTTCACCAGCAGGGGGAGGCACACGCCACGGTGCAGGAGATCCAGGGAAAAGCAGCAGGCAGAGGAAGATCTCCATTTAAACCAAAGAAGGAAAAAAGTGGAGAGCAAAAAGACTCATGGTGTGGAAGATGTGGAAAATTAAAACACAGAGATCCTGAAAAGTGCCCAGCCATGAAGTCAACATGCAACAAGTGTAAAAAGGTGGGTCACTGGGAAAAGAAATGTCACAGTAAATCAGTCAGAGAAGTCACTGAAGAGACAGTTTCCCAGACACCATTTTTTTTGGGCGCAGTCACAAAAACAAATAGAAATGATGACCCATGGACCATACAGCTTACAATTGGAACAACACCAGTCAATTTTAAAATTGATACGGGTGCAGATGCAAACATTATGGGACAAAAGACATTTAACGAACTAGTTCCTAAGAAGGAATTAGAGCCATCTAATGTCACACTGTGCAGCCCGGGTGGTCAGTTGGACTGTATAGGGAAATTTCAAGCCTTCACAGAATACAAAGAAAAACCATATACTTTTCCTGTGTATGTCATCAGTGGCAATAATGCAAACAATTTGCTGGGCAGAGACACAGCAATGTCATTGGGGCTTGTGAAGCGTGTTGAAGAAGTTCACAAAGCATTTGGTGAGCATGGAACACTTAAAACAGAACCTGTTAAAAGAGAATGCTCAGCCATACACAGTGCACACTGCCCGTCGTGTCCCTTTGCCACTTTTGCAGGTTAAAGAGGAATTGCAGCGTATGGAGGAGAATAATGTGATTGAAGCTGTGATTGATCCTACAGATTGGTGCGCGCCAATGGTACCAGTCCCAAGGAAAAATGGAAAAGTGCGGATCTGTGTCGATTTAAAGAGGTTAAATGAAGCTGTACGAAGAGAGAGGTATGTTCTTCCTACTGCAGAGGAAATCACTGCAAAACTTAGTGGATGCTGCCTCCGGGTTTTGGCAGATTCCTCTCCATCCAGAAAGCAGTAAATTAACAACCTTTATCACACCCTTTGGGAGATATGCATTCAAACGTCTTCCATTTGGGATCACAAGCGCTCCTGAAATTTTTCAGCGCAAAATGACAGAAACCCTCAACGGCCTGGAAGGCGTGGCTATCTACATGGATGACATACTGGTGTACGGCGACACTCCTGAACAGCACAACCAGCGTCTCAGCAAGGTACTGGAAAGGATCGAGTCAGCCGGACTTAAACTGAACAGAGAAAAATGTAAGTTTAGACAAAACAAGCTTCACTTCTTGGGCCAAGAAATTGACAAATCAGGCGTGAGACCCGACCCTGATAAAGTCAAGGCAATCCGCGAGCTCCCTCCACCACAGAACGTGCATGACCTCAAGCGTGTCCTAGGCATGTTTAACTACCTAGGGAAATATATCCCAAATCTGTCAACAGTGGGCCAGCCACTATATGAACTGTTGAAATCCAAGTCAGTGTGGATGTGGGACCATTCTCAGCAGGAGGCATTTCAACGCATCAAAGACATTCTGTCTACTTCTCCAGTTCTGAAATTCTATGATGTGAATCGACCTACTGCCGTATCAGCCGATGCCAGCAGCTATGGTATAGGTGGAGTACTACTGCAACTGCACGATGGAAACTGGAAACCTGTGGCATACTGCTCACGTCGTCTGTCAGAGGCCGAGACTAGATATGCACAGATAGAGAAGGAGTGTTTGGCGAGTGTCTGGGCATGTGAGAGATTTGAGAAGTACCTCTGTGGTCTGGAAGATTTTAAGTTGGTCACAGATCACAAACCCTTGGTGCCTCTCATGAACAAAAAGGACCTGGACAATGTGCCAATACGGTGCCAAAGGCTACTTATGAGACTTATGAGGTTCAAACCGACAGCCGAATATGCTCCGGGAAAGACCTTGGTAGTAGCTGATACACTCTCAAGAAGTCCACTACAGTGCGTAGAAAACGAGACTGATACTCACTCTGATGTAGCGTGCTACATAGCAGCAGTTATTGATAACTTGCCAGCTACTACACATAAAATAGACACTATAAAGACCTCTACAGCAGCTGACTGTAACCTACAGTTGGTGTTGCGGTACATCAAGTCAGGATGGCCAGAATACATAGGCAATGTCCCAGCAGCTATCAGAGACTATTTTCCCATTAAAAATGAACTGTCTGAATGCGATGGAATTATCACCAGAGGAAGCCGCATGCTGATTCCGGATGTGCTCAGAGCAGACATCTTGGATCGAATACATGATGGACATCAAGGTCTGACAAAATGCAGAGAGCGGGCCTGCACATCTGTGTGGTGGCCTGGCATCTCATCTGAAATCAAACGCAAAGTCCAGTCCTGTCAGGTGTGTCGTGAGATGAGACCAGCTCAGCGAAAAGAGCCTCTCTTGTCAACCCCTCTACCTGATCGACCCTGGAAGAGACTTGCTGTTGACCTGTGTGAGCATAACAAGCACACTTACCTTGTTGTGTCAGACTATTTCTCTCGGTTCCTCGAGATACTTCATCTGCCAGTAACCACTGCTTCTCAGATGATCTTAAAGCTGAAGGCAGTGTTTGCAAGGTTTGGTTGTCCAGATGTGGTTGTATCTGACAATGGGCCTCAATTCTCATGCCAAGAATTTAAAAAGTTTGCAAGGGAGTTTGACTTTTTGCACATCACCTCAAGTCCACATAACCCCCAAGGAAACGGACATGCAGAGAGGGGAGTTCAAACAGCAAAAAGAATCTTAAAGCAGCAAGATCCTTTGCTCGCCCTCATGTGCTTTCGATCAACGCCCTGCACCACCACAGGCGTGAGTCCTGCAGAGCTACTTATGGGTCGAAAGATCAAAACAACTCTTCCTACACTCGAAGTGAATCTTCAGCCCCGATGGCCAGATCTGGAAGTCGTCAGGAATAAGGATGCAATGGAGAAACAGAAACAAGCATTCTACTTCAATCAGCGCCATGGAGCTAAACCCCTACCTTCGTTGAAGCCAGGAGATTCAGTCCTCACAAAGCTGGACCATCAGAAATCCTGGAAAACACCCGCTGTTGTCACAGGAGAAAGCAGCACACCTCGCTCCTTTTTTATTGAAACACCCCAGGGAGCAACTTTGCGACGCAACCGCTGTCACTTGCAACATGATCCTGAATCAGCCAGAGAGATACACTCTTCAGCTCCAAATGACCTGCAGCCAGAGATTGTCGATCAGCAGCCTGAAACTGCAGCTGCTGCTGACACTATTTTACCAGAATCCAGTGTCAAACCGCCAGACCCAAAGCAAAGACTGTTGTTTACCCGGTCTGGTAGAATGATTAAACCTGTGCAAAGACTAGATTTGTAGAGAAAAAAAAAAAAATGAATGAAAAAATAGAGAAATTCACGTGTTCACTGTGATAAGTGTGGTTATATGTGGTTCAATGATTAAGCCATAGGCTGTGGGGAAGGGTGAAATGGAAATGAAAAAATGTTTGAATTGAAAAATTGTTTTGTTCTGGAAAAAAAAAAACTAAAAAGGGGGAGATGTCATATAATGTGATAATTGTGTGTGCTGTGTCTTTAAGACTGTGGTGACGTCACAGGTCAGAGTTGACCTTCACCGAGTGATATGTATGAAAATGGCGATGTGTTGATGTTGCCGCCTGTAAATGTTTCCCACTCCTAGTTGTTAAAAGAGAACTCTGTTGAAACCACTATTCGTTTGGACCTCAGTTCTTTACACATACCTCCACCTACTGTACTTACTGTGTGTAACATTATGTCATTTGAGCCTGACAGAGCCCTTCTCGTGATTCTTAGCGGGCTGAGTGGTGCGGTGTAGGGCTAAGTGAGGCTAGTGGAAAAGGGCCTTTAGAGCCTCTCCATCTCCATCTGTTTCCAGAATCCCAGTTAAATCCCATTCCCTACCAGCCTTTCAAACTTCATTTTTCATTCTCTTGCTTTCATTTCCATACTTGTGACAGTGTAATAAGATGTGCTTGACATTTTCTTTTACTCCACATTCTCTACATTTGTCACTTTCGCTTTTCCCCATGGTGAATAAAGTACTGTTTAAACCTGTATGATCCAGTCTGAGTCTTGCCATAATGATGTCTTCCCTCCTGTTTGTTGTTTTATAATTCTTTATTGCATAAGATTTTTGTATTTTGTAATACAATCTACCTTTATGATCTTCATCCCATCTTTTTTGCCATAGCTCAATTCCTTTTTTCTTGATTACTGCTTTCCCTTCACCTTTTCCAAGAGACAATGGTATAGTTATTTCCTTCCCAAGTGCACTTTTTGCAAAGTTGTCCGCACAGTCATTCCCTTTCAAACCTTTGTGTGCAGGAACCCAACAAAACTGAATTTCTCCACCACCCCTGTGTACCCTAAATAAACTGTGATATAGCTCAATCACCAAGTCCTCCCTTGTAGATTTTAGTGTCTATGTGGTTTTTAAAGCTGCAAGTGAATCTGTGCACACCACCACCCTGTCTGGTCTGACCTCCTCCACCCACTGCAAACCAATAATTATTGCCACCATCTCTGCTGTAAACACAAATGTATTGTTGGAGAGTCTTTTTGAAACGGTCACTTTAAACTCTGGAATGTATACTCCAACTCCAACAGAGCCCTCTTTGTTCTTTGAACCGTCAGTATAGAGCTGTAAATACTTACAGTAATTGTTCCTGAGGTAAATGCTTGTTTTAACACCAACTTCACTCATATGCCAATCCTTTTTCCTCATTAGCAGACTAATGTCTACTTCTTTTCCCGGAAACAGCCAAGGGGGAACATTACTCACTAGACTGGTGTTTGCTATATCAATAGTGTCTAGTCCATGCATTCTGGCTTTTCTTTCAATTGTCCACCCAAACCCGTGTCCCTGGAAGTTAGAATATTCTCAGCAGTCTTGTAGTGTTGTTTTTGAAATATTTGCTTCCTCACTTCCTTTCAGCTTGACCCAGTATGATAATGCAAGTTTATCTCTTCTCAAATCCATTGGCATTTCTCCTGCTTCTATTAAAACTGCATTGTTTGGTGTTGTTTTGAGAGCTCCAATGCACAGGCGAAGTGCTCTATGCTGCATTCTGTCTATTTTTTCCAGAGTCGTCTTTGCTGCTCCTCCATAAATCACGCATTCATAGTCTATTGTCAATCTCATTAGTGCTCTGTAAATGTCAATTAATGCCTGTTTATCTGCACCCCATTCGTGTCCAGCTACAGCTTTTATGAGATTAATGACTTTTTTGCATTTTGTCTCCAGATTTTCAACATGAACTCTCCATGTGTATGCACTATCAAACCACAATCCTACATATTTGAACTCACTCACTTTCTCTATTGGTTGATTATATAATGTTAATGGTTCTGTACCAGTTGTGCGTTTTTGTTTTTGTTTTTTTTTGTGAAAATCATATAGCAGGTTTTACTGTTTGAAAATTTAAATCCCCACTAATGTGACCACTTTTTCACTTTCTCCATTGCTTTCCTGATGTTTTTGAACACAAATTTCTCCTTTCTTCCCCTTGTCCATATGGCTCCATCATCTGCATATAGTGCTGTTTTGATGGATCCCTCTTGATCCTCAAACGTGTCAGTAATCATTATGTTGAATAAAACTGGGCTTATCACACTCCCCTGAGGAACACCATTTTCAATTTCAAAGTCATTAGAAACTTCTGATCCTACTTTAACCCTAATTGTCCTGTGTGTTAAAAAATCCGTTATCCAATTATACATCCTACCACCAATGCCCATTTTATTCAATTTGATAAGAAGTCCCTCCACAGTGAGTCATAAGCCTTTTCAATATCCAGATAAACTATAATCATTACTTCTTTCATTTTGAGAGTCTTTTCAATATCATTACTTACCCTAACTAGAGCATCCACTGTGGATCTTCCTCTTCTAAAACCATTCTGATAGTTGTTTATTAATCGTCTTTGCTCTAGTACATATGAGAGTCTGTAAACTTAACACCTTTTCCATCCATTTCCTTAAGTGTGTGATGTCAATGCTATTGGCCTGCAGTTGCCTGGATGAGCTGGATCTTTCCCTGGCTTATTAAATGGTAAAATTACAGCCTTTTTCCACCCACTTGGAATAACCCCCTCCTTCCATATTCTGTTAAACAATTTCAGCACCAGTTCCATTGATTGCATAGGCAACTGCCGGAACATAGCATAGCTTAACTGATCATATCCTGGAGCTGTGTATCCACTATCCTGCAAAGCTCTCCTAAGCTCTGACATTGTGAGCTCCAGGCCTAATGCAGTCATATCTTCTTTCACTTCCTTTTTTAAGTTTGCATTTTCTCTGAGTTTATGCTCCCTTTGCTGTCTATGATTCTCACCAAGATGTTGTCCTCTATGCACTGCATCAAATGCTCTACCTAGGACTGTCACGCCGCGCTGCTCATCAGCGGCGCCAGCTGAACGCACACCTGCTCATCATCAGCGGCGAGGGATTTAAGCCGCCTCGCCCTGGGCTTCGGCCTGAAGCCGTCAGACTTCACTCACCGGATTGCTGTGAGTTCCCTCTCATACTTCAGCAAACATTGCGGTAAGAAGCCCTTACCTTTTCTTCTCCAAGTCTGCTCCCCTGTGCACAGGTGGATTTCCCGGCGGCGGACCATTCCTCTCCGTCATCTGTCCCTCGCTGCTGCACCGGGCTCTCCAGGTTGCTGTCTACCGGACCTCGTTCCTTGCTGTGCCAGCCACCTGTCCATTTCCAAGTAAGCTCCTCTCCAACTTGTACATCTCCTGTGTTGGTGTGTGCCCGTCACCCTTCTCCCTGTGCTTTTCCCATAGGGTTGTCCGGCTGTACGGTCTCCTGCCTCTGTTCCCGAAGCAGACGCCATCACCAACACATTCACATCTTGCAGACACACATTCATACACCCTTGTTGTTAATAAAGCTATTTGAGCTACTCTGAGCCTGCGTGTGTGTCTCCTGAGCCGTGCATTATGTCAGTACAGCTTCAGCAGAACAGCTCGGCAGACGGCGGGCTCACATGCTGACTTTCCACTCTCGAGGCTCGAGTGGACCAAATAGCTTTCCAGCAACAGGTGATTTTTAACCAATTGCTCATTATAAATAACCGATTGGACCGCTTGGACCCCCAACAGCCGTTCCCCCCGGCTCGTCAGGGTGGCGCGGCTCCTGCTGCTCCAGCGGCCGTCCAGCCGGCTCCGGTGGCACCGGTTCGGCTCACACCCATTCCGACCCCCGCCCGCTTTAGCGGCAAGCTCGGCGGAGCGCGGGGGTTCATAATGCAGTGTGAGTCCATGTTCCACCGTGTGCCCGGGGATTTTCCTTCAGATCACAGCCGAATTGGTTACATAGGGAATCTCCTAGAGGGGCGAGCACTAACTTGGGCTTACGCCGTAATGGCGAGGCCCAGTTACGCCACCCTCACCTATGGCCAATTCGTGAGACAGTTCCTGGAGGTCTTTGATCACTCTCGTACCGAGACCGTCCAGGTCGATCGGCTTCTCAGTCTCCAGCAGGGAAGCCGGTCGGCAGCAGACTTTGCGATCGACTTCCGGGTAGCGGCGGAGGAATTGGGCTGGGATGAACGTTCATTCTGCGGCCTTTTCCTCCGCAGTCTCAACGATGATCTGAAGGATGAACTGGCTGGGCGGGACATCCCGGAGACCCTAGCGGAGCTAACGTCCCTAGCCATCAGTTTGGATAACAGGCTGCGCGAGCGCTCCTCGGGGCGGAAGTCTTCTTCTTCTCGCTCTTGGGGTGCCTCGTCGCTCCTGTTCCAAGCTCGCCCCCTGGCGACGCCGCCATCATCGTGCCCCGAGGAGTCGGAGCCGATGGTGACGGGCTGGACAAAGCTTCCCCCTGCGGAGAGACAACGCCGACGTGAGTTGGACCTCTGCATGTATTGCGGAGACAGTCAACACACGGTGGAGCTTTGTCCACGGAAAGCCAAACGGCGGGGTCCGCGAGTCACTGTAGGGGGCCTCGCGGATATCAATCGGTTAAGTTCCCTCACACAATTGAAGCTGCCCATCCGATTTTGCCACAACTCCACTGGGCATCTCACTCATGCACTGGTGGATTCGGGCGCGGAGGGCAGTTTTATTTCACAAAGCCTGGCAGCCCGATTGGGCATCCGCTGCCAAGCACTAAAAACTCCTCTCTCCCTGGTCAACCTCTCCCGTGTCTCCCTGGGGAGAGTAACACACCAGACCGTCCCCGTTCCAGTTATCATCTCTGGGAACCACCGGGAGGAGATAACTTTCTACGTCCTACCCAACTCTGTGTCGCCCGTCATCCTGGGGTACCCCTGGCTACGCCTCCACAACCCCGTTTTGGATTGGAAGTCCGTCAGGGTATCGGCATGGAGCACATTTTGCATGAGCACCTGCTTACAGTCCGCTGCCTGCTCTCCGTCCTCTTCCCCATCACCTACGGACGCTGCACCCCCGGACCTATCCCTGGTGCCATCGGAATTTCACGACCTGGGTATGGTATTCAGCAAGTCCAAGGCGATGTCTCTTCCTCCACATAGACCCTATGACTGTGCTATAAACATCCGCCAGGGGGCACCCTTACCCTCGGGGCGACTCTACAGCCTGTCGGCGCCGGAGAAGGAGACCATGAACGCTTATCTCAAGGAGTCGCTGAGTGCTGGATTATCCGTCCCTCGTCATCACCTGTGGGGGCAGGATTCTTCTTCGTGGGCAAGAAGGACGGTTCCCTCCGTCCTTGCATCGACTATCGCGCCCTAAACGACATTACAGAGAAGGATCGCTATACCCTGCCCCTCATGGACACCGCCTTCCACTCCCTCCAGGGGGCGACTTGGTTCACCAAGCTGGATCTACACAGCGCATACCACCAAGTCCGGATCCGGGAGGGAGATGAGTGGAAGACAGCCTTCCGTACCCCGAACGGCCACTTTGAGTACCTTGTGATGACGTTCGAGTTGATCAACGCTCCAGCCGTCTTTCAGCGCCTAATTAATGACGTCCTCCGGGATTTCATTGGCCTTTTTGTGTTCGTCTACCTGGATGACATTCTCATCTTCTCCAAATCCAGGGACGAGCACCGGGTCCATGTGAGGTGGGTCCTCCAAAGACTGCTGGAGAATCGGTTGTATGTGAAGGCTGAGAAATGTGAGTTCTACGCTAAGACAACATCCTTCCTCGGGTTCATCATCTCCCACGACCAGGTGCTTCCGGACCCAGTGAAGGTGAAGGCGGTGGTGGAATGGCCCACACCTGCATCAAGAAAACAGGTGCAGCAATTCATCGGGTTTGCAAATTTCTACCGCCGCTTTGTCCCTAATTTTGGCACCATCATCGGCCCGTTGACCCGCCTCATGTCCCCTAAGGTCCCGTTCCGATGGACCGAAGAGGCCGTGGCTGCTTTTCAGGCACTGAAGGCAGAGTTCTCCTCCTCCCGGGCCCTTAGCCAAGTCAACCCTGCGCTGCAGTGCATCGTGGAAGTGGACGCTTCGGACACAGGAGTGGGGGCGGTTCTATCCCAGCGGTCGCCAGATGATGGAGTCAAACGGCCCTGCGCCTTCTTCTCCCAGCGCTTGTCCCCGGCGTAACGGAATTACGACGTGGGGGACAGAGAGCTCCTCACCATCAAGCTCGCGCTGCAGGAGTGGCGTCACTGGCTAGAGGGGGCGGACCTGCCATTCGTGGTCCTGACGGACCACAAGAACTTGGAGTACCTGAGATCTGCCAAGCGTCTGAACGCCCGCCAGGCGCGCTGGTCCTTGTTCTTTGCCAGGTTCCGATTCAACATCACCTTCAGGCCTGGCTCCAAAAACGGCCTGCCCGACGCCCTCTCTAGGCAATTTGCCCCTGAGGAGTCGGAGGACACGGTCCACACCATCCTACCCAGGTCGTGCGTCGTGGGAGCCGTCACCTGGGACATTGAAAGCAAGATCCGGAAGGCGCAGGAAGTGGAACCTGACCCTGGCGGCGGACCGGAGGGGAGGCTGTTCGTGCCATCCACGGTTCGGGGGGAGGTCATCCACTGGTTGCACACATCCAAGCTCACCTGCCACCCTGGCTCCTCCCGGATGATCGACCTCCTCCAGCGGTCCTTCTGGTGGCCGGGCCTGCGGAGGGACGCTGCCCGCTACGCCCGGGCCTGCCCAGTGTGTGCCACCAGCAAATCAGGTAATGCCCCTCCAGCGGGTTTGCTCCAGCCTCTGCCCGTCCCTGGCAGGCCCTGGTCGCATATCGCCCTGGATTTCGTCACCGGACTCCCAGTCTCAAACACCTTCGACACCGTCCTGACCATCATGGACCACTTCTCCAAGGCGGCGCACTTCGTCCCCCTACGAGGTCTCCCTACTGCCCTGGAGACGGCGGACCTCCTAATCCAGCACGTGGTCAGGCTGCATGGGATTCCGGTGGACGTGGTCTCGGACCGGGGGCCCCAATTTTCTTCAGAGGTTTGGAGGTCATTCTGCAATGCCCTGGGAGCCAAGATGAGCCTCTCCTCCAGCCATCACCCCCAAACCAACGGGCAGTGTGAGCGGACCAACCAGGAGCTGGAGGCTGCGCTCCGCTGCGTCACGGCGTCCAAACCAACATCCTGGAGTAACCACCTCGCCTGGGTTGAATACGCCCACAACACCGCTCGCTCTTCTGCTACAGGGATGTCCCCCTTTAAGGCGTCCCTGGGTTACGACCCCCCGCTGTTCCCGGCGCAGGAGAGTGAGGTAACTGTCCCCTCAGTTCGGGCGCACCTCAGGCAGTTCCGCTCCATCTGGGCGTCAGCGCGCAATGCGCTTTTACGCACGGCGGAGCGCAACAGAGCCGTGGCGGACCGGCACAGAAGACCTGCCCCAGCTTACCGAGTTGGTCAGCAAGTCTATGTGTCAACCCAGGACGTGATTTTAAAGGGCGAGAGGAGGAAGCTGGCACAGCGTTTTATGGGCCCATACCCCATCACCAGGATCATCAACCCGGTGGCTGTGCGTGTAGCTATTCCCCCCTCCCTCCGCATCCAGCCCACCTTCCACGTATCCAAGGTGAAGCTGGCAATCTCCGACCCCCTTTGCCCTCCTCCTGCTGCGCAGCCCGCACCCCGGATGATTGATGGCCATCCGGCCTGGCCCATCTCCTCCATCCTGTACTCCCAGCGCCGGGGCCGTGGGTTGCAGTACTTGGTGGACTGGGAGGGCTATGGGCCTGAACATCGGCAGTGGGTACTCTCGTTGTTTGTGTTGGACCCATCTCTCATTACTGAGTTCCACCGAGCGCACCCAGAGAAACCATCGCCAGGAGGCGCTGCTAGAGGGGGGAGTACTGTCACGCCGCGCCGCTCATCAGCAGCGCCAGCTGCACGCACACCTGCTCATCATCAGCGGCGAGGGATTTAAGCCGCCTCGCCCTGGGCTTCGGCCTGAAGCCGTCAGACTTCACTCACCGGATTGCTGTGAGTTCCCTCTCATACTTCAGCAAACATTGCGGTAAGAAGCCCTTACCTTTTCTTCTCCAAGTCTGCTCCCCTGTGCACAGGTGGATTTCCCGGCGGCGGACCATTCCTCTCCGTCATCTGTCCCTCGCTGCTGCACCGGGCTCTCCAGGTTGCTGTCTACCGGACCTCGTTCCTTGCTGTGCCAGCCACCTGTCCATTTCCAAGTAAGCTCCTCTCCAACTTGTACATCTCCTGTGTTGGTGTGTGCCCGTCACCCTTCTCCCTGTGCTTTTCCCATAGGGTTGTCCGGCTGTACGGTCTCCTGCCTCTGTGCCCGAAGCAGACGCCATCACCAACACATTCACATCTCGCAGACACACATTCATACACCCTTGTTGTTAATAAAGCTATTTGAGCTACTCTGAGCCTGCGTGTGTGTCTCCTGAGCCGTGCATTATGTCAAGGACTTCTGCCTTTTCTTTGTCTGATACAGCCATCTTGTCCTCATCCACTAGAGCTGGGACTTTAACTGATACCCTTTTCATTCATTCATTCATTCATTCATCTTCTCCGCTTAATCCTTTTCAGGTCGCAGGGGGGCTGGAGCCTATCCCAGCATCTTTGGGTGAGAGGCAGGGTACACCCTGGACAGATGGCCAGTCCATCGCAGGGCCAACACAGAGAGACAGACAACCATTCACTCTCACATTCATACCTAAGGACAATTTAGAATCCCCAGTTTGATGCCAATTAACCTAACTTGCATGTTTTTGGCACGTGGGAGGAAACCGGAGAAATCCCGGAGTAAATCCACGCAGACACAGGGAGAACATGCAAACTCCACACAGATCACCGTTGGTCGGGGGCTGGGATCGAACCCAGGATCCCCCGGCCAAGGGTGAGTTGCTGTGCTGCCGCAGTGCTAACCACTCTGCCACCGCGCTGCCCCCGATACCCTTTTATCACTCATTTTTTTAAACATACCCCAGATATCACCTAGTGTAGAGGATGACTTTCACAAACGAGACTGAGTTTATTTCTCAGGAAAGGTTTATTGTGAGTCTACATTCTCTATCAAGCAAAGTATCTCAGCAAAGAGGCAGAACAATTATTCATCACAGCTCTTATACTCTCCAGAGACACAAAACCCCCAACATCAAATATCACATCCCCAGCCCACAGTCCTTCAGTAAACATATAGCTTCTTGGCGTCTCTATTGTCTCTCAACTCCTCAGCCTCGGGGGCTCCTGCTGGGACATTCTCTCTGACTTCCTGTCTCTCAAGAAACCACTTCACACCTCCCGAGGTCTCCGCCGGGTCAGGTCTTCTTGGCCGTTTAGAGGTGAAGCTTCCAGAGTATGCACCGTCATGCCTACTGAATATATGTGAGGGAAAATGCATACCATACATGCATACTATATATGCGCCCTAAATGCGCGCCATACTAGTTCTGTTTTCCTACCAAGGGTGGAACAAAATTCCCTCCATGTTGACCTTTTCCTGTTTTTAATAATCCTTCGAGCTACTGCCCTTTTCTTTTTATAATCTATTAAGTTTTCATTCGTCATATTCTTCCTCAGCTCTCTGAATGCCTTGTTTCGCTCTTTTACTGCAATACTACATTCCTCATTCCACCAGGGTACAAGCTTCTTCCTACCCTGTGTTGTTTTCTTAGGTATACTTGCTATTGCAGCATTCAGAATATGATTGTTTACCTGATTTGAACACTCTTCTATTCCACCTTCTAATGTTACCAAATGACATGATTGTACACAGTATTGCCTAAATTTTCCCCAATCTGCCTTGTCAAAATACCATCTTGTAAAACATCTTCCCTCTTGTATACATACTTCAGTTTTAATGACTTTAAGTATTGGGAAGTGATCACTTCCCATAGTTGTACTGTTCATAATTGTCCATTCACAGGCTCTCACTAAAGAATCAGATACCAGAGTCAGGTCAATACATGATAATGTGCCCCTATGCACATCCACCCTGGTACCTTCACAATTGTTGAGACAAATTAACGATCTTTTATCTAACATCTCTTCCACAACATTTCCATTGTTATCTGTATGTGTGCTTCCCCATAAGCTATTAGGGCATTAAAGTCACCACACCATACCTCTTTCATATGCCTTTCCCCTGCCATAACACTGAAAGTATCTGCTGTTAACTTCCTACATGGGTTGTAATAATTAATCAGCTTAATATTTACTTGTCCATTTGGCCTACATATTTCAATAATGTTACACTCTATATCCTCAGGAGAGGGAATCACCCTATATGCCAGGCCGTCTTTAACCCCTTGCACTCTGGTCAATTTCCCTAAAAACGGCAAAAAATAACGTACCCAAAGTAAATCAAAAGCTGCTCTTCGGGACTTCCGGTTATGGCAGCCACATAGGAAGACGTGTTTCACACTGCTCTTCTCCTAAAAATAAAAAGTAGGTCAGGCAAATGTGACTTCCGGGAAGATGGCGGAGAGACATAACACTTAAACAAAGAGCTCTCCCTAGCCGGATTAAAAATCATCGGTAAATGGCCAACTCGACATAAACGAATCAATAAACTAAGGGATGAAAACACGAAGGAACCGGGCACAAGGACAAAAACAGGGTAAAATTGAAGAATTCCTCTCCAACAACGCAGGAAAAACCGCTGTACGCAAAGCCCAAAAAAACGAGATGTCTACAGCAGAGAAAATGGAGGACACCAGACTCGACAACATGAACGCTGGCATCGCCAGTTTGGGTGAAGAGTTAAGAGAATTCAAGCGACAGCTACAACAGGATTTAGCGGCTCTTAAGGAGGAACTGAAAAAAGAAATTAAGGAGGAAATCATGGACCTCCGAAGAGAAATGGAGCGTAAATTAACGGAAAACATGGAGGAGCTGCGCTCCCAGCGGGCGTGTATGACAGAAGCGCAGACCCGAATTTCGGAACTAGAAGATTGGAAAAGCGAGGCAAACGAAGAACTACAGACCCTGACGACGCAAACGCAGAGGATGCAGGAGAAAATAAACGACTTGGAGAGCAGATCCCGACGAAGCAATATGCGCATCTTTGGAATTCCGGAGGGCATTGAAGGCAACTCGATGACAAAATTCATGGATCAGTTCTTAAAAAAAGAACTGGAAATACCCGGAGAAACGGATCTGCAGATTCAACGGGCGCACAGAACACCGGCACAGAACCCGAAAACAAACTCTCCACCCAGGTCAGTTGTGGTAAACTTTGTGAAATATGACATAAAGGAAAGAATCCTGACGCAAGCATGGAAAAAAAAGATACGAATCGGCGACAAACAGGTATTTTTTGACCATGACTACCCGACAGAAATCGTGCAGCAGCGGAAGAAATATGCCAACATTAAAAAAACGCTGAAAGAGAAAAAAATTAGATTCCAAACGCCGCTAACGAAAATGAGGATTCACTGGGAGGAAGGCACAAGAACCTACAACACGGCCGAAGAGGCAGCGCGGGATATGATGGAGCGGGGCCTTGAGGTGAGCGTGCCGAAGGAGACGGCTGGAGCAGCGGCGGCCCTGAACGCACCACGACAGACGGAGTGGAGACGAGTGAACGGCGGAAGAAGGGGGAGAGACGTAGAGCAGCGGGCCCAGGACAAGCTACAAGGCTTTCAACTGAAAGCCTAGATCATAACAAAGATTAAGAAAGGCACAGAAGAAATGAAGGCCAAGAAGACAAGGTAAAAGAGAAACAGACGGCTAGGAGAGGTTTAAGTGATATTTGTTGGACATTTCTAGACTTATGACTATTACTTTGATAGTAATTAGAAGTCTAGGGAGGGCCCTTCACTCTGTGAAGACAAACCCCCCACCCACCAACAGGGACCAGTGGGCAGAAGAAAGGCCCAAAGTACGGAGGTCGAGTTTTTTTAATGTGTTTTTATATAAATATGTGTTATTTTTGTTGTTAAAGGGGCTAGGAGCACAAGTTAAAAAAATGGAAAAACATGAATATGGGTAAAAATCTTAAGATAATGACACTAAACGTGAATGGTCTGAACTCACCTGTTAAAAGGGAAAGAATAATAAGAAAATTCAAGAAGGAAAAAGCTGAAATTATATTTATGCAAGAGACACATTTGAGCAAGGCAGAACATGTGAAACTAAAGAGATTTGGCTATAAGAACTCCTACTACAGTTCATTTAAGGGAGGAGCAAAAAGGGGGGTTATGATACTAATCTCAAACAAAATACAATTTGAAAGTGAACAGGAAATCCAGGATAAAGAAGGCAGGTATGTAATAATAAAGGGAAGAATAGATGGTATGCAGATTACATTAGTGAACATCTATGCCCCACCAGAAAGTGACAAGGGTTTTTTTCAACATCTGTTTGATCTCATAGCAACACACAGTGAAGGAGTCCTAATTTGTGGAGGAGACTTAAATGCTGTCATGGATCATGAAGTTGACACAACAAGTGTTAAGAAGACAAAAAAACATGTAGCAAAGTTCATAAGAACCTCACTGGCAGAAATGGGTATGGTAGACATATGGAGGGACCTACACCCACTCGAAAACGACTATACACATTATTCAGCAGCCCATAAAGTACACTCTAGAATAGATTACTTCCTTATGAATGAAGGTGACAGACACAGGGTGAGAAATTGTTGGATTGGAGGGGCAGAAATATCAGATCATAATCCTATATACATGGAAATATATTTAAACAATAGAAAACGACAAACAACATGGAAACTTAACGTAGGACTGTTAAATGATGAGAAAATGAAAGAAAGAATAAAAATAAACATAAACGAATATATCCAAGAGAATGACAGTGAAGAAGTGGACCCAACAATACTATGGGACGCACTAAAAGCCGTGTTAAGGGGTAAATTAATTGTTGAAACAGGAAAAGCAAATAAGACTAAACTGGAAGCGTATGAACAAAGATGTGAGAGACTGAGGGAATTAGAACGTAAACATCAAAGCACAAATGATCCAAAAATATATCAAGAAATTAAAGAAGAAAAAACAAAGATAAAAGAAACACAAATGGATGAAATTGAAAGGAAAAATAGATATCTAAAGCAAAAATATTATGAAACGGGGCCAAAAGCCACAAAACTGCTGGCAAAACGGTTAAGAAAACAACAAACAATGAATAATGTATACAAGATTAAAGACCCCACCACAAATAAAACCACAGTTAACCCAGAAAACATCAAAGAAATTTTCCATAATTTCTACCAAGAACTATACTCGCAACCTGAAGAAACAAATACTAAAGATATCAAAAAATTTCTAGACACATTGGACTTGCCATCAATAGGAAATCAACAAAATGAAAAACTAACAGCAGAAATAACAACACAAGAGATCAGAGATGTGATTAAGTCACTTAAAAACGGTAAATCACCAGGTAGTGATGGATACCCATCTGAGTTTTATAAACTGTTTATAGAAGAACTCATGCCACAACTCCTAAAGTCATTTAATTGGACGCTGAACAACAACAAAATACCTCCATCATGGAACAAAGCTATCATTTCAGTTATTTTAAAGCCAGGGAAAGATAAAGAACAATGCGGAAACTATAGACCAATCTCTTTATTAAATGTAGATTATAAGGACTTCCGGTTATGGCTGCCACGTAGGACGGACGTGTCTCGCTCTGCTCTGCTCCTGGAAAAAAAAAATCGGCAAATAACTCTCTCATTTGGGACAGAACGTATCCCAGCATTTGGGCGAGGATATGTCGGCGAAGCCTAAGGCTGGAAAACCAGGAAAAGGAAAAAGCGAGCCGCCGAAACAGTCCAAATTAACGGACTTTCAGGTCTGTGACGCAGCAAACAAAACTCCATATATGGCGGAGGAGGCTGGCAACGCTGCGATTTCTGCGGGGAATGGCGCAGATGCGCTGATGGCAGCCATGAGTTCAATGAGAGCGGACTTTTCCTCTAGATTTGATGGGATTATGACAGCGTTGGAAGGAATAAGAAAGGAATTGGGTGACTGTGTAGAACGAACGGCGCAGATGGAGCTCCGTCTCGCTAGTGCTGAAGATGACGTCACCCGTCTTCAATTAAAGGTGCGCACTTTGGAAAAAAAAAATAAATCTCTGGAAGATAATATTTTGGATTTGGAATCTCGGTCGAGACAGAATAATTTGAGGCTGGTGGGTCTTCCAGAGGAATCAGAAGGTCGGGACGTATGTTCCTTTCTGGAAAAGTGGATTCCGGAGGTGCTGGGCAGCGAGGAGTTGCAATCAGCAGTGGTTCTGGAAAAAGCACATCGCATTGGCCCACGGAGAGATAAGGGACCGCCGAGGACCTTAATTATGAAGTTTCTTAGCAACAGAGACAGGATGAAGATCTTCAACGCTGCACGTGCTAAAGGAGAGATTAAACACCAGGACCAGCAGGTGCGGTTCTACCCAGATTTGGCCACAGGAATCCAGCAATTGAGGAAGCAGTTTGATCCCATACGAAAGGAGCTGCGCAACCTTGGGATTCGTCATGGTGTAATCTATCCTGCGAGACTGCTGACCACGTATGAGGGCAGAACCCACATCTTCAAGACCCCAGAGGAGGCGCAGGAGTTCATCAAAAAGATCAAAGAAGAAGAAGAGACTGGTGGGAGCTAAGCATGAACAAAATATAAGGTAGAATAATTAAGCATTTGCACAGGCATCTGACTGACTTGAAGTAAATAGTAAGTTTACAAAATATAGATTGTATTATATATTAAAAAAACAAAACAAAAACAAAACAAACAAAAAAAAAACTATGATGTACAAAGTTGTTAAAAATTTTGGAGTTAAGTTGGAAAACTACAGAGGAGAGTTAATGTTACGTCATTAAAAGCAGTAGAGTTAGGGTGATTGGGAGGATGAAGAAGGAGTGGCTTAGGCTGTTCCCCGTGGGTGTGGAACGGTCGATGGCTATATCGGGAGACAGAATTTTTCTTTTGATTTTGGGGGGTTTGCCACAAGTGTGGGAAGGGGAAATTTGTTTGTGTGTAGTTTGTAGGATGAATGTTCAACCACTCATGTTTTTGCTTCTCTGTATGAGCATGTTTACACTGCAAGGTAATCCCAAACTCTCTATTGATCATGGACCAAAGTGTTAATCTTAATTTAACTTCATGGAATTGCAGAGGTCTACAAAATTTAAAAAAACTTAAACAAGTTATGAATAAAATAAAGGACATGGGTTCAAGAATTGTGTTTTTACAAGAAACTCATCTGATAGAGGAGGATGTTAAAAGAATTAGGAGTAGATGGCAGGGAAGTGTATTCACCTCTTCATTTTCATCCCGAGCCAGGGGAGTTATGACTCTCATACATAAATCAGTTCCTTTTCAAGTGAAAAATGTAATTGGAGACAAATTTGGAAGATATGTAATCATTCAAGGTTCTTTGCTATTAGAAAATATAAATCTTGTGAACTTATATGGTCCCAATATAGATGATCAGAAGTTCTTTGCTAATTTATTTCTCATCTTATCATCACTTACAGGGCAACATATAATAGCAGGGGATTTTAATTGTACATTGAATCCAGGTGTGGATAGATCAACAGGACTGGATTGTACGCACATTGGATGTAGGATGACTATTAATCATTTTATGAAAGAATTGAGATTGTTAGATATATGGAGAGAAATGAAACCACAAGTTAAAGCCTATTCTTGTTATTCCAGTACCTACAAGACATTCTCACGTATTGATTATTTTTTGATTTCCACAGAATTAAGGTCCAAGATTCAAAACTGCTTTTATGATAACATCGTGATCTCTGATCATGCACCCTGTTGTCTAATATATATAGATAAAAAATTGACAAAGGAATCAGGTAGATGGCAATTTCAGCATAAATGGCTTCAGGATGAGGAATTTGTCAAGTATATAGAAAAACAGATAGACGAGTTCTTTGACATCAATACTACACAAACATCAGCATGTGTAAAGTGGGAGGCTTTCAAAGCTTTTATTAGGGGACATATTATTAGTTATACAGGATCAAAATCTAAGAAGACTCGAGAGGAGAGAGCTAAATTGGAACATAAAATAAAAAATCTTCAGGAAAAAGTGTATGCAGGAAGTGACCCAAGGTTGGAGAATGAATTACTGATTTTGAGAGCTGAATACGACAAAAAATCAGCGAATAGAGCTGCCTCGAGTCTTCTAAGATTGAAACAATCTTTTTATGAACAAGGTGAAAAATCAGGAAAATTATTAGCATGGCAGATTAAACAATTGGAAATTAAAACACCAATTACCAGTATTATAAGTAATGGACAGGTAGTTATAGATCCTTTAGAAATTAATAGAGCCTTTAGAGATTACTATGAAAAATTATATGATACCAAAAATGAACCTGATTTAACAAAACTAAATGGGTTTTTGAACGAACTATCTATACCGTGTATTCCAAATGAAAACAGGGAGATATTGGAGTCTAAAATTAGTCAAGAAGAAGTTGGGCTAGCCATTGATAATATGAAATCAGGAAAAAGTGCAGGACCAGATGGTCTTCCAGTTGACCTTTATAAAAAATTTAAGAATAAATTAATAAAACCTTTTTTGGAAATGGTTTTAGAAGCATTTCAAAATAATAATTTACCATCATACATAAATAATGCCTTAATTATACTGCTGCCAAAACCAGGTAAGCCCTCTAATAAATGTGAAAATATGAGACCAATAAGCCTATTAAACGCCGACCTTAAGATAATCTGTAAAATTTTAGCAAGACGAATACAAGAAATTTTACCAAATATTATTAATCGAGATCAGAATGGCTTTATAAAGGGTAGACAAGGCTTCCATAATGTAAGAAGACTATTTAATATTATTTATTTTAATAAAGAAGCACCGGATACAGCTCTCCTATCATTGGACGCCGAAAAGGCCTTTGATAGAGTTGAATGGCCCTTTCTTTTTGAAGTCCTACAAAGGTTTGGACTTGGAAATAATTTCATAAAATGGGTTCAAATAATATACAATAATGCTACAGCAGAAATCCTAACAAATAACAATATTTCAAAACCAATAAAAATCAATAAAGGATGTCGACAAGGCTGTCCACTTTCACCTTTACTGTTTACTATGGCAATTGAACCTTTAGCGATAGAAATACGTTTACATTCACAAATATATGGAATTAAAGTTGGACCAACAGAACATAAAATCTCCCTGTACGCCGATGATATAATTTTGTTTATGTCGAATCTAAAAAAATCAATTCCAACCTTGTTGAATTTAATAAAGAATTTTGGGGAAATATCAGGATATAAAATAAATAAAACTAAATCTTCAATATTAATGCTAAATGAGACCCAGAGAAATTACCCAGCCCCTGAGGTAAATCAATTCAATGTTGTAAATCAGTTTAAATATTTAGGAATCCAAATTATGCCTAAGCTAGAATCAGTCGCCAGTGTCAACTATGAAGCCTTAATGTCAGATATCAGTGAGTTAACTCAGAGATGGATGTCACTACCAATGTCGATGATCGGGAGAATCAATATACTTAAAAGTAATATTTTACCTAAAATACTTTATTTATTTCAATACATTCCCTTATCACCACCTTTAGATCTATTCTCAAGAATAAAAAAAAAAGTTAGTGGAATTTATATGGAACAACAGGAGGGCTAGATTACGTTTGTCTTTATTATATTTACCATTTGATCGTGGAGGTCTGAAATGTCCAAATTTTATGTTGTATTATTGGTCGGCACAACTGAGGTCTATGACATATTATTTTTCATCAAATGATCTCCCTCACTGGACTGAAATGGAATCATACAATTTACCTTTACCTCTTCCCATATTCATATACTCAGATTCGGCAAAAAAATTACAAAAACAAGTTAAAAATCCATTTGTAAAGCATATGATCAAAATATGGTGTGAAGCTAAAAACTATTTAAAAGAACCACAGTTATTGTCACAATTTAGTCCAATATGGGGTAATCAATATTTTAAACCAGGGAGAGCGGACGCTGTATTTAAAGTATGGAATTTAAAAGGGATACAAAAGATTCAGGATTTATATTTGCCATGTGCAGACAACATAATGTCTTTTGAAGAGCTGAGGATCAAATTTAATCTCAATAGAACACATTTTTTTAAATATCTTCAACTTAGAAACTTTATTCGATCAAATCAAAATAAAGCTCTCACTCGACCTATTTATTCATCCTTGGAAAAAATGATGATGAAAGATAGTAAAAGAAAGGGTATTATTTCAGAGTTTTATAACTCATTGACACTATCTTCAAGTGAAAATTCACTGAAAAGATTAAACTACTGGAAAGAAGATCTGCAAATTGAAATTTCAGAGGAACAATGGGAATTGGCTTGTACAGAAGCTCAAACCAAATCAATAAATGTACGCCTTAAATTGATACATTTCAAATGGTTAATGCGGATGTATGTTACACCAGAGGAGTTAAATAGATATAACAAAAATATACCAGATACATGCACAAAATGCATGGAAAGTAAAGGAACCCTATTTCATTGTTTATGGGAATGTAGATTAATAAGAATGTTTTGGGAAGAGGTGAGGGTAACAATTGAAAAAATAATCTCAAAACAAATCATATTGAATCCTAAACTGTTTTTGTTGGGTCTGTACCCAGAAAAGCATAATTTTAATAAAAGTGAAAGAACATTCATAGACCTCAGTTTGCTTAATGCCAAAAAATGTATTGCACTATTATGGAAAAAGACTCATAGACCAGATGTGACTCAGTGGTTAAGACAGATGTTAACAAACCTTCCATTAGAAAGAATAACATATATACTAAAATCAAAGGAAATTGTGTTTGAGAATATATGGAGACCTTTTATTGATTATGTAAAAAATTTAAACATAACTCTTGAAGAAGAAGGTGAATGATGTGTGTGGACCTTGTAAATTCCAAACTGGTGAACATAATATGTATACTTATGTATTGGATTGTCTAGACTAAACAGAGGAGCATTGTTGAAGACTTGATTTTGTTGGTGGTTGTTGGTGTTTTTAGTGCATTTTTTTTTTTTGTAGTACTTTAGTGTTAGTGTTTGATTGTTTGTATCATGTTTGTTAAAAAAAAAAAAAAAAGGTTCAATAAAGATATTGTGGAAAAAAAAATGTAGATTATAAAATATACACAACAATTATATGTAAACGAATAAAGACATTCTTGACGGAATTGATAGAAGATGATCAAACTGGATTCATAGAGGGACGCCAAACACATGACAATATCAGGAGAACAATACATATAATTAACCAAATACATAAAGAAAAGAAAAGCGCAGTAATAATGAGTTTAGACGCAGAAAAAGCATTTGACAGGGTTAACTGGAAATTCCTATATAGTGTACTGGAGCGCTTTGGATTTAACGAAAAATCAGTACAATGCATAAGGACGCTATATCAAGAACCTGTGGCAAGAATCAAGATAAACGGTAGCTTAACAGACAAAGTAAATATACAAAGATCAGCTAGGCAGGGATGCTGCTTATCGCCCACCTTGTTTGCTCTGTTCATAGAACCATTGGCTCAAGCGATACGACAAAATAAGAAATTAAAAGGTGTAACAATAAAGGGGGCGGAACACAAGATTGGGCTATTTGCAGACGATATTATAGTTTACCTTGAACAACCAGATAAATCAATAATGGAAATGATGAACTTGATAGAAAATTTTGGAAAATTATCAGGATACAAGATAAACATAACAAAAACACAAATACTGACATTCCACTATAACCCTCTAAACCAGATAACTGATAAGATCAAACTAAACTGGAATCAAAAAGAAATAAAATACCTTGGAGTGAACATACCTAAAGACCTAAGCAAAATATATAAAGCAAACTATGATAGGTTGGAACAAGAAATAAAAAAAGATATTGATAGATGGTCAATCTTAAATATGGATCTGAATTCAAAAATTGAGACAGTCAAAATCAGCATACAACCTAGATTACTTTACCTCTTCCAGGCTATACCAACAGAGATTCCAGATACCCAATTCTCAAAGTGGGACAGGATGATATCGAGATTTGTTTGGGGAGGTAAAAAACCAAGAGTGAAATATAAAACCCTCCAATTACCAAAAGAGAAAGGAGGCATGGGCCTACCGAGTCTAAAGGAATATTACTACTCAGCACAAATAAGATATATCATATGTTGGTGCGACGAGGGATATGAGGCAAAATGAAAAGAAATGGAAAAGGAAATTGAGGGACTCCCAGTACAAAGCATAATAGGGGATAAAGATGCATATAAGCAAATCAAACAAATAGACCCAATCACTAAATTTACTTTAGAACTGTGGTATAAAATAGTACAAAAATATAATATAAGGGAAGACATAAAACTATTGAAATGGGTAGCATTTGATAGTCAGTTTGAACCGGCAAAACAAGATAGGGGATACAAAAATCTGGTGAACAAGGGAATCACAGCATGGGGCAATATCGGAAAAAAAGATCTCGGGAGCTTTGTAAATATCAGGAAAAAATTTAAATTAGAAAGATCGGAATTTTTCAGATATCTGCAGATGAGAGATTACTATATGAAGAAGATTAGGCATAACCTCCAAACAGATGTGAACGAGATTATACAACTTATTTTAAGCTCATATGCAGGAAATAAAATAAGAATTATTTCAAAACTATATCAGAAACTTATGACAAACAATCATACAAGTAACTATATAAAGGAGAAATGGGAGAAAGAGCTCAATTTAAACATAACAGAAGAAAGCTGGCAGGAAATATGGAAAACACAACACACATCAACAAATCAAGGGCATGGAGGGAATTTGGATGGAAAAACCTGATTCGCTTTTTCATTACACCACAGATTCAAGGAAAATATACAAATACCCAATCTTTATGCTGGAGGGGATGTGGGGCTCAAAATGCAGACCACTCACATATGTTTTGGAAATGCTACAAAATATCATCATTTTGGAAATCTATGCATGTGACAATACAGAGGATATTAGGATATAATATACCAATGAACTGTAACCTGATGTACTTATGTGATCTTAAAAAAGACAATGTTATACAGGCTGAGGACAGATATCTAGTTAAAATCTTGTTGATTGCATGTAAAAAAACTATCACAAAAAAATGGCGATCAGAAGTTCTTCCTGACCAAGAACAATGGACTGACATTGTTGAGGACATACGTATGATGGAAAAACTAACATATCGACGAAGAATGCAAGAAGGAATATGGGAGAAAAAATGGCGGAAATGGACACACTACAAAGTGCAACAACGAGGCAGAAATTGAAAGAATAACCAAAGACACTGAAAAAACCAGAAGAATTAAGAGATGGAAACTAAAAACTTGATGCTCCAACATTTGTCCCCCCCCCCTTTTATTTATTTATTTATTTTTTTTATTTTATTTTTTATTTTTATTTTTTTATTTATTTATTTTTTTTTTATTTTTCCCTACCCTAACCCCTTTGTTTTTTAAATGTAGAATGTGATCTGAATGCATTATATATGATGAAAAATGAATAAAAATCTAAGTTACAAAAAAATGTCAGGCAAATGTGAGATGAGCGGTTGGGATAAAAGGAGAAACCGTGCTTGATTGTAACATGCTTTTTCTGTGTATGACTGATGAGAGAGTGTAATAAAAGTCATCTGTTCATAAAAAAAAAAAAAATAAAAAAAAAAAATAAAAAAAATAAAAAGTAGGCTAAAACTCTCTCAATTGGACCAAAAACCTATCCCAGCATTTAGGCGCAGATATGGTAAAGACTAAGGCTGGGAAATTAGGCGGAGGAAAAAGCGATTCATCAAAGCAATCCAAGCTAACAGACTTCCACGCTCGTGACGAAGCAGGAATTGATTGTGATTATGAAGTTCCTCAGCTACAGAGACAAGATGACGGTCACCAACGCGGCGCGAGCTAAAGGCGAAATTAAATACCAGGATCAACAGGTGTGGTTCTACCCAGATTTGGCCACAGGAATTCAACAATTAAGGAAACAGTTTGACCCCGCCCGTAAAGAGCTGCGCAACCTCGGGATCCGTCACAGAGTGATTCATCCGGCAAGACTGCTGGTCACATATAAAGGGAGAACCCATATCTTCAAGACCCCTCAGGAGGCGCAGGAGCTTATCAAGCAGATCCAAGAAGAGACTGGTGGGAGCTAAGCATGAAGCATGAACAAGATATAAAGGTAGAATATTTAAGCATTTGCACAGGCATCTGATTGATCTGAAGCATATAGCATGTCTACAAAATATAGATTGTATTATATTAAAAAAAAAAGCTATGATGTACAAAGTTGCTATAAAATTTTGGAGTTATGTTGGAAAAACTACAGAAGAGAGTTAATGTCATGTCATTAAAAAGTAGTAGAGTCAGGGTGATTGAGAGGAGAAAGAGAGTGGTTTGACTGTTCGCAGGTGTGGAACAGTCACTAGCTATAACGGGAGACAGAATTTTTTTTTTTATTTTGGGGGGATTACCATGAATGTGGGGAAAGGGAATTTGTTTTTGTGTAGTTTGTAGGATGAATGTTCAACCATCCATGTTTTTGCTTCTCTGTATGAGCATGTTCATATTGCAAGGTAATCTCAAACTCCTTATTGATCATAGACCAAAGCGTTAATCTTAATTTAACTTCATGGAATTGCAGAGGTCTACAAAATCTAAAAAAACTTTAACAAGTTATGAATAAAATAAAAGACATAGGTTCAAAAATTGTGTTTTTACAAGAAACTCATCTAATAGAGGAGGATGTAAAAAGAATTAGGAGAAGATGGCAGGGAAATGTGTTCACCTCATCATTTTCATCCCGAGACATGGGAGTTATGACTCTCATACATAAAACAGTCCCATTTCAAGTGAAAAATGTAATTGGAGACAAATTAGGAAGATATCTAATCATCCAAGTGAGGCGGATGATAAAATAGGCAGCTAACTGAGGGTTTTAAGTAGGTTTATTAAATCATACCGCCATCATAGGAACTCGCTCCAGCCCTTGTGCAAGCAGGCTGGAGCGGGTCCTCAGGCTCTCAGCAGCAGTAGTAGAAGCAGTCGTCAGAGTGAGAGAATGAGTTACAGAGCGATGCAGCTTATATACCCAACTACAGACAATACATGAAAGGCATGGGACATTTACATCACAGTAAGAGCAGGAAGCATGAACACAATGCATGAATGGCACATTAACATCACAGTACTGAGGAGGAAAAAGCCAGACGAAGCGAGGCTGCCTGCTGACATTAATACACACATTTCACTGTAATGTTAATCGCTCCAGATGCACGCTCTGATTGTCCCAGTCTGTTGTGGGGGTTAACCACACTACTCCCCCCCAGAGGGCTCAGCAGGCGGCTGAGGCCTCGATAGTCCGGCTTTGGCAGCGAGCAGGGAAAGCTCTGGGCAGGCGGAGATGGAGGGGGGGTAGCGAGTGCCGGCCCGGGACGGAGAATTGTCTGGGCCGCGCAAAAATTGCCTGTGGATCCGTGATGTTGAGGGGCTGTCCCGTTGAACGTGCGGAGGTCCACAGCAGCTGTACGAAGAAAAATTAGTCACTGACTCCTCTCGCAGTTAAGTCCTGCAAGGATTAACAGCGGCCATGAAGAAAAACAGGAGCGGCGAGGCTGCGTAGCGGCTGTAAGGAAAAAAAAACAAAAGCAGAGGGACTTGGCGTGTTGACTTTAGGTGCGGGCGCAACCCTAAAGCCCTCGGGGACCGCAGACTGCTGAATTCCCTTTGTGCGCCGTGGCTAAGACCATTAGAAAATCCTGTGAGCGAGCTGCGTGCGTGCTTCAGGTGTACGAGCAGCCCTGAAGGTTCTGTGTGCAGCGGCGAAGGACGATGGCGGTCTGTGGAGCCGTTATTGTCCCGTGCGTGGTGCGCCGTCCTCGTAACCCCCCGGTGCGTGTGCAGGGGTTCCGTGCGTGGGTGGGCCCGCTGGAGAGGCGAGTCAGGGTCAGGGAGCTTGCTGGAGATCAGCGTAGTCGGCGCCGATAATCATCCCTGTTCAGTGTGTTGCTGTAGATTGGTCACGGTGCGTTCAGGTCCACGCGCTGCGTTCTCTGTCAGCCCTGTAGGTCGCCGTCGTGGAGAGAGGACGAGGTGCGTGCGCTCTCGTGTGGATGAGCTGTGAGAGCGGCCGGTCCCAGCGTGGATGTGCAGATCTCACCATGAAGTTTTCTGTAGCTTTCTCGGTCGTGGGTGATCTCCGGAGAGTTTCGCCTGGTAACTCTGTGTCGAGGTCTCCCTGTAGCAGAAGGGAGGGCAGATCATTTGCGCCAGGCTGCTGAGTTCGCTTGTCGTCGGAAAATCACCGCCGGGTGCTGCGTTCGTTGTCGTCGGGTCACCAGCGTGGCTGTCCAGACCAGAAGGTTGCGTTGCACAAAGCGTGTGCATTTTCGGGGTCACCAATGAGGCGGATGAATAATATGCAGCTAACTGAGGGTTTTAAGTAGGTTTATTAAATCATACCGCCATCATAGGAACTCGCTCCAGCCCTTGTGCAAGCAGGCTGGAGCGGGTCCTCAGGCTCTCAGCAGCAGTAGTAGAAGCAGTCGTCAGAGTGAGAGAATGAGTTACAGAGCGATGCAGCTTATATACCCAACTACAGACAATACATGAAAGGCATGGGACATTTACATCACAGTAAGAGCAGGAGGCATGAACACAATGCATGAATGGCACATTAACATCACAGTACTGAGGAGGAAAAAGCCAGACAAAGCGAGGCTGCCTGTTGACATTAATACACACATTTCACTGTAATGTTAATCGCTCCAGATGCGCGCTCTGATTGTCCCAGTCTGTTGTGGGGGTTAACCACACAAGGGTCTTTGTTATTAGAAAATATAAATCTGGTGAACTTATACGGTCCCAATATAGATGATCAAAACTTCTTCGCTAATTTATTTCTTACTTTATCATCACTTACAGAGCAACATATAATAGCAGGGGATTTTAATTGTACATTGAATCCCAGTATAGATAGATCAACAGGACTGGACTGTACGCACAATGGATGCAGGATGACCATTAATCATTTTATGAAAGAATTGAGATTGCTAGATACATGGAGAGAAATGAAACCACAAGTCAAAGCCTATTCTTGTTATTCTAATACCTACAAGACATTCTCACGTATTGACTATTTTTTGATCTCCACAGAATTAAGGTCCAAGATTCAAAACTGTTTCTATGATAACATCGTGATATCTGATCATGCACCCTGCTGTCTAATATATGTAGATAAGAAATTGACAAAGGATCCAGGTAGGTGGCATTTTCAGCATAAATGGCTTCAGGATGAGGAATTTGTTAAGTACATAGAAAAACAGATAGATGAGTTCTTTGATATCAATACTACACAAACATTAGCATGTATAAAGTGGGAGGCTTTCAAAGCTTTTATTAGGGGGCATATTATTAGTTATACAGGTTCAAAATCTAAGAAGACTCGAGAGAAGAGAGTCCAATTGGAACGTAAAATAAAAATTCTTCAAGAAAAAGTGTATGCAGGAAGTAACCCAAAGTTAGAGAACGAATTACTGATTCTGAGAGCTGAATATGACAAAAAATCAGCAAATAGAGCTGCCTCGAGTCTTCTAAGATTGAAGCAAACTTTTTATGAACAAGGTGAAAAATCAGGGAAATTATTGGCATGGCAGATTAAACAATTAGAATTTAAAACACCAATTACCAGTATTATAAGTAACGGACAGGCAGTTGTAGATCCTTTAGAAATTGATAGTGCCTTTAGAGATTATCATGAAAAATTATATGATACAAAAAATGAAACTGACTTAACAAAACTAAATGGGTTTTTGGATGGATTATCCATACCATGTTTTCCAAATGAAAACAGGGAGATACTGGAGTCTAAAATTAGTCAAGAAGAAGTTGGGCTAGCCATTGATAATATGAAATCAGGAAAAAGTGCAGGACCAGATGGTCTTCCAGTTGACCTCTATAAAAAATTTAAGAATAAATTAATAAAACCACTTTTGGAAATGGTTTTAGAAGCATTTCAAAATAGTAATTTACCACCATACATGAATAATGCCTTAATTATACTGTTGCCAAAGCCAGGTAAACCCTCTAATAAATGTGAAAACATGGGACCAATAAGCCTATTAAATGCTGACCTTAAGATAATCTGTAAAATTTTAGCAAGATGACTACAAGAAATATTACCAAATATTATTAACCGAGATCAGAATGGCTTTATAATGGGAAGACAAGGCTTCCATAATGTAAGAAGACTATTTAATATTATTTATTCTAATAAAGAAGCGCCGGATACAGCTCTCCTATCATTGGACGCCGAAAAGGCCTCTGATAGGGTCGAATGGCCCTTTCTTTTTGAAGTCCTACAAAGGTTTGGACTTGGAAATAATTTCATAAAATGGGTCCAGATAATATACAATAATGCTACAGCAGAAATCCTAACAAACAGCAATATCTCAAAATCAATAAAAATCAAAAGAGGATGTCGACAAGGCTGTCCACTTTCACCTTTACTGTTTACTATGGCAATTGAACCTTCAGCGATGGCAGTACGTTTACATCCACAAATATATGGAATTAAAGTAGGACCAACAGAACATAAAATCTCCCTGTATGCCGATGACATAATTTTGTTTATGTCGAATTTTAAAAAATCAATTCCGACCTTGTTAAATTTAATAAAGAACTTTGGGGAAATATCAGGATATAAAATAAATAAAACTAAATCTTCAATATTATTGCTAAATGAGACCCAGAGAAATCACCCAGCTCCTGAGGTAAATCAATTCAATGTTGTAAATCAGTTTAAATATTTAGGAATTCAAATTGTGCCTAAGCTAGAATCAGTCGCCAGTGCCAACTATGAAGCCTTAATGACAGACATTAATTGACATAACGCACGGCTCAGGAGACGCACACACACAGGCTTAGAGTAGTTCAAAGAGTTTATTAACAGCAGGAGTGAATGAGTGCGTGTCTGCGGGGTGTAAATGTGTTGGTGATGGCGTCTGCTTCAGGCACAGAGGCAGGTGACCGTTCAGCCGAGCAACCCTATGGAGAGAGCACAGGGAGAGGGTGACGGGCATACACCAACACAGGAGGGAATTATGGCGAGAGAACGACTTACTTGGATTGTCAGGATAGCTGGCACAACAAGGGGGCGAAGCCCGGAAGACAGCCACCTGGAGAGCTCCGTACAGCAGCGAGGAATGGGCGATGGAGTGGAGATGTCCGCCGCCGGGGAATCCACCTGTGCACAGGGGAGCAGACTGGGAAAGAGAGGTAAGGGTTCTTACCCAAATAATGTTCGCTGAAGAGAAGTAGCTCACAACGGTGAGGGACGAAGTCTGGAGGCTTCAGGCCGAGCCTCCGGGCGAGACGGCCTTTATCCCTCGCCGCTGATGATTGTCAGGTGCGTGAGCAGGTGGCGCCGCTGATGAATGGCGCGGCATGACAGTACTCCCCCCTCTAGCAGCGCCTCCTGGCGATGGCTTATCCGGGTGCGCTCGGTGGAAGTCCGCGATGAGCGATGGGTCCAACACAAACGACGGGGGCACCCATTGTCGATGCTCGGGCCCATAGCCCTCCCAGTCCACCAAGTATTGCAACCCATGACCTCGGCGCTGGGAGTCCAGGATGGAGGAGACGGACCAGGCCGGATGGCCACCAATCATCCGGGGCGCGGGTTGCGCTGCAGGAGGAGGGCAAAGGGGGTAGGTGACTGCCAGTTTCACCTTCGACACGTGGAAAGTGGGATGGATGCGGAGGGAGGGGGGAATACCCATGCGCACAGTCACCGGGTTGATGATCTGGGTGATGGGAAAGGGACCCATGAACCGCTGTGCCAGCTTCCTCCTCTCGCCTTTTAATGTGACGTCCTGGGTAGACACATACACGAGTTGCCCAACTCTGTACGCCGGGGCAGGTCGTCTGTGCCGGTCCGCCACGGTCCTGTTGCGCTCCGCTGTGCGTAAAAGCGCATGACGCGCGGCAGCCCAGGTGGAGCGGAACTGCCTAAGGTGCGCCCTAACAGAGGGGACAGTTACCTCGCTCTCCTGCGCTGGAAACAGCGGGGGGTCGTAATCCAGGGACGTCTTGAAGGGGGACATCCCCGTAGCAGAAGAGCGGGCGGTGTTGTGGGCATACTCCACCCAGGCGAGATGGTTGCTCCAGGACGTCGGCTTGGATCTGGTAACACAGCGGAGCGCAGCCTCCAGCTCCTGATTGGTCCTCTCACACTGCCCGTTAGACTGGGGGTGATGGCCGGAGGAGAGGCTCACCTTGGCTCCGATGGCATTACAAAAGGATTTCCAAACCTCGGAAGAAAATTGGGGGCCCCGGTCCGAGACCACGTCCACCGGAATCCCGTGCAGCCTGACCACGTGTTGGACGAGGAGGCCCGCCGTCTCCAGGGCGGTAGGGAGACCTCGCAGGGGGACGAAGTGTGCCGCCTTGGAGAAACGGTCCCCGATGGTCAGGACGGTATCAAAGGAGTTGGAAACGGGGAGTCCGGTGACGAAATCCAGTGCGATGTGCGACCAGGGCCTGCCGGGGACGGGCAGAGGCTGGAGCAGACCCGCTGGAGGGGCATTTCCCGACTTGCTGGTGGCACAGATTGGGCAAGCCCGGGCGTAGCGGGCTGCATCCCTCCGCAGGCCTGGCCACCAAAAGGACCGTTGGAGGAGGCTGATCATCCGAGAGGTGCCGGGATGACAGGTGAGCCGGGAGGTGTGGAGCCAGTGGATGACCTCCCCTCGGACCGCAGATGGGACGAACAGTCTTCCCTCTGGTCCGCCGCCAGGATCAGGTTCCACCTCCTGCGCCTTCCGGATCTTGTCTTCAATGTCCCAAGAGATGGCCCCCACGACGCACGACCTGGGCAGGATAGTGTGGGGCGTCTCCTCAGCCTCCACGGGGGTGAACTGCCTAGAGAGGGCGTCAGGCAGGCCGTTCTTGGAGCCCAGCCTGAAGGTGATTGAGAAGCGGAACCTGGCGAAGAACAAAGACCAGCGCGCCTGGCGGGCATTCAGGCGCTTGGCAGATTGTAAGTATTCTAAGTTCTTGTGGTCCGTCAGGACCACAAACGGCAGGTCCGCCCCCTCTAGCCAGTGGCGCCACTCCTGTAAGGCGAGTTTAATGGCCAGGAGCTCTCTGTCCCCCACATCGTAGTTCCTCTCCGCCGGGGACAGGCGCCGGGAGAAGAAGGCGCACGGTCGTTTGGCGCCATCGTCAGGTGACCGCTGGGATAATACTGCTCCCACTCCCGTGTCCGATGCGTCCACCTCCACAATGCACTGCACCGCGGGGTCGACCTGGCGAAGGACCCGGGAGGAGGAGAACTCCGCCTTCAGCGCGTTAAAGGCAGCAGCGACCTCTTCGGTCCAGCGGAACGGGACCTTCGGGGACGTGAGGCGGGTCAGCGGTCCGACGATCGAGCTGAAATTCGGGACAAAGCGGCGGTAAAAATTGGCGAAGCCAACAAATTGTTGCACCTGCTTCCGGGATGCGGGAGTAGGCCACTCCACCACCGCCTTCACCTTCTCTGGGTCTGGGAGCACCTGGTCCTGAGCGATGATGAATCCCAGGAAGGATGTGGACCTAGCGTAGAATTCGCATTTTTCAGCCTTCACGTAGAGCCGATTCTCCAGCAGTCTTTGGAGGACCCGCCTCACATGGACCTGGAGCTCGTCCCTGGACTTGGAGAAGATAAGGATGTCATCCAGGTAGACGAACACGAAGAGGCCGATGAAATCCCGGAGGACGTCATTAAGGAGGCGCTGAAAGACGGCAGGAGCGTTGGTCAACCCGAACGGCATGACTAGGTATTCAAAGTGGCCGTTCGGGGTACGGAAGGCTGTTTTCCATTCATCTCCCTCCCGGATCCGGACGAGGTGGTAAGCGCTGCGTAAATCCAGCTTGGTAAACCAGGTCGCCCCCTGGAGGGAGTGAAAGGCAGTGTCCATGAGGGGCAGGGTGTAACGGTCCCTCTCAGTGATGTCATTTAGCGCTCGGTAGTCTATGCAGGGGCGGAGGGATCCGTCCTTTTTCCCGACAAAGAAAAACCCTGCCCCCACGGGTGACGACGATGGGCGAATAATCCCAGCGCTCAGTGATTCCTTCAGGTAAGTATTCATAGTCTCCTTCTCCGGCGCCGACAGGCTGTAGAGCCGACCAGAAGGCAGGGGAGCCCCCTGGCGGAGGTTGATAGCACAGTCATAGGGTCGATGCGGGGGAAGAGACATAGCTTTCGATTTACTAAATACCATACCCAGGTCGTGAAATTCTGGAGGCACCAGCGACAGGTCCGGAGGTGCTGTATCCGCCACAGGGGGAGCCGCGGATGGGGAGCAGGCAGCGGACTGAAGGCAGGTGCCCATACAGAAGGTACTCCACGCCGATACCCCAGCTGACCTCCAGTCCAGGACAGGGTTGTGGAGGCGTAGCCAGGGATACCCCAGGATGACGGGCAACACAGAGTTGGGCAGGACGTAAAATACCATCTCCTCCCGGTGGTTCCCTGAGATGATGACTGGGACAGGCATGGTTTGGTGAGAAACTCTCCCAAGGGAGGCACGGGAGAGATGGACCAGGGAGATGGGGTGTTTTAATGCCTGACAGCGGATGCCCAATCGGGTTGCCAGGCCTTGTGAAATGAAGCTGCCCTCTGCGCCCGAATCCACCAGTGCGTGGGTGAGGTGCCCAGTGGGATTGTGGCAGAAACGGATGGGCAGCTTTAATTGGGTGAGGGTGTCTAACCGGTTGAGATCCGCGAGGCTCCCTACAGCGATTCGCGGACTCCGCCGACTGGCTTTCCGCGGGCAACGCTCCACAGTGTGTTGGTCATCTCCGCAATACATGCAGAGGCCCAACTCACGGCGGCGTTGTTTCTCCGCAGGAGAAAGCTTGGTCCAGCCCGTCACCATCGGCTCCGACTCCTTGGGGCATGATGCTGGCGGCGCCGCCAGGGGGCGAGCTTGGGACAGGTGCGGCGAGACTCCACGAGGGCGAGAAGAAGAAGACTTCCGCCCCGAGGAGCGCTCGCGCAGCCTGTTATCCAAACTTACCGCTAAGGATGTCAGCTCCGCTAGCGTCCCAGGGATATCCCGTCCAGCCAGTTCATCCCTCAGATCATTATTGAGGCTGCGGAGGAACAGGCCACAGAGGGAGCGTTCCTCCCAGCCCAGTTCCTCCGCCGCTACCCGGAAGTCGACCGAGTAGTCCGCTGCCGACCGGCCTCCCTGCTGGAGAGCGAGAAGCCGATCGACCTGGACCGTCTCGGTTTGAGAATGGTCAAAGACCTCCAGAAAGCGCCTCACGAACTGGTCATAGGTGAGGGTGGCATAACTGGGCCTCGCCATTACGGCGTAGGTCCAAGTTAACGCACGCCCCTCCAGAAGATTCCCTATGTAACCAATTCGGCTGTGATCCGAGGGAAAATCTCCGGGCACCCGGTGGAACACGGACTCACACTGCATAATGAACCCCCGCGCTCCGCCGAGCTTACCGCTAAAGCGGGCGGGGGTCGGAATCGGTGTGAGCCGAACCGGTGCCACTGGAGCCGGCTGGACGGCCGCTGGAACAGCAGGAGCCACGCCACCCTGACGAGCCGGGGGGAACAGCTGTTGAGGATCCAAGCGGCCCAACCGGTTAGTTAAGTTTAATAATTGATTTAGGATAACCTGCTGTTGATAAGCAATTTGATCCACTCTAGCCTCGAGAGTGGTAAACCGGTGTGCGAGCCCGCCGTCCGCCGAGCCGCTCTGCTGAAGCCGTACTGACATAACGCACGGCTCAGGAGACGCACACACACAGGCTTAGAGTAGTTCAAAGAGTTTATTAACAGCAGGAGTGAATGAGTGCGTGTCTGCGGGGTGTAAATGTGTTGGTGATGGCGTCTGCTTCAGGCACAGAGGCAGGTGACCGTTCAGCCGAGCAACCCTATGGAGAGAGCACAGGGAGAGGGTGACGGGCATACACCAACACAGGAGGAAATTATGGCGAGAGAAGGGCTTACTTGGATTGTCAGGATAGCTGGCACAACAAGGGGGCGAAGCCCGGAAGACAGCCACCTGGAGAGCTCCGTACAGCAGCGAGGAATGGGCGATGGAGTGGAGATGTCCGCCGCCGGGGAATCCACCTGTGCACAGGGGAGCAGACTGGGAAAGAGAGGTAAGGGTTCTTACCCAAATAATGTTCGCTGAAGAGAAGTAGCTCACAACGGTGAGGGACGAAGTCTGGAGGCTTCAGGCCGAGCCTCCGGGCGAGATGGCCTTTATCCCTCGCCGCTGATGATTGTCAGGTGCGTGAGCAGGTGGCGCCGCTGATGAATGGCACGGCGTGACATTAATGAGTTACTTCAGAGATGGATGTCACTGCCAATGTCGATGATCGGGAGAATTAATATACTTAAAAGGAATATCTTACCAAAAATACTTTATTTATTTCAATACATTCCTTTACCACCACTGTCCTGACTCGCCGCTCATCAGCGGCGCCAGCTGCGCGCACACCTGCGCCTCATCACCGGCGAGGTATTTAACTCATCCTGCCCTGGGCTTTGGCCTGAAGCCGTCTGTTCTCCTCGGCATCTCTTGCTGCAAGGAACCCCCTTCTCAAAGCAAGGAAATCTGAGTAAGCTTCCCTCACCTCTTTTTCTCCCAGTCTTCTCCCCTGTGCACAGGTGGATTCCCCGGCGGCGGACCTCGTCTCCTCGCCGCTGCCTCCTCGCTGCTGCTACAGGCGCTCCAGGTTGCTGTCTCCCGGGCTTCGCCCTTGTCAACGCCAGCCACCAGCCCAAACCAAGTAAGCCAGCAAACTGTCTTAGTCTTCTGTATTGGTGTGGTGCCCGTTACCCTTCTCCCTCTGCTTCCTCCCTTAGGGTTGTCCGGCTGAACGGCTTCCTGCCCCCGTGCCTGACGCAGACGCCCACCACCAATACATTCTTATCCCACAGCCACGCAGCCACGCACTCTTGTTGTTCAATAAAGCTGTTAAATCTACCCTGAGCCGGCGACTTCTGGGAAGATGGCGGAGAGACATAACACTTAAACAAAGAGCTCTCCCTAGCCGGATTAAAAATCATCGGTAAATGGCCAACTCGACATAAACGAATCAATAAACTAAGGGATGAAAACACGAAGGAACCGGGCACAAGGACAAAAACAGGGTAAAATTGAAGAATTCCTCTCCAACAACGCAGGAAAAACCGCTGTACGCAAAGCCCAAAAAAACGAGATGTCCACAGCAGAGAAAATGGAGGACACCAGACTCGACAACATGAACGCTGGCATCGCCAGTTTGGGTGAAGAGTTGAGAGAATTCAAGCGACAGCTACAACAGGATTTAGCGGCTCTTAAGGAGGAACTGAAAAAAGAAATTAAGGAGGAAATCATGGACCTCCGAAGAGAAATGGAGCGTAAATTAACGGAAAACATGGAGGAGCTGCGCTCCCAGCGGGCGTGTATGACAGAAGCGCAGACCCGAATTTCGGAACTAGAAGATTGGAAAAGCGAGGCAAACGAACAACTACAGACCCTGACGACGCAAACGCAGAGGATGCAGGAGAAAATAAACGACTTGGAGAGCAGATCCCGACGAAGCAATATGCGCATCTTTGGAATTCCGGAGGGCATTGAAGGCAACTCGATGACAAAATTCATGGATCAGTTCTTAAAAAAAGAACTGGAAATACCCGGAGAAACGGATCTGCAGATTCAACGGGCGCACAGAACACCGGCACAGAACCCGAAAACAAACTCTCCACCCAGGTCAGTTGTGGTAAACTTTGTGAAATATGACATAAAGGAAAGAATCCTGACACAAGCATGGAAAAAAAAGATACGAATCGGCGACAAACAGGTATTTTTTGACCATGACTACCCGACAGAAATCGTGCAGCAGCGGAAGAAATATGCCAATATTAAAAAAACGCTGAAAGAGAAAAAAATTAGATTCCAAACGCCGCTAACGAAAATGAGGATTCATTGGGAGGAAGGCACAAGAACCTACAACACGGCCGAAGAGGCAGCGCGGGATATGATGGAGCGGGGCCTTGAGGTGAGCGTGCCGAAGGAGACGGCTGGAGCAGCGGCGGCCCTGAACGCACCACGACAGACGGAGTGGAGACGAGTGAACGGCGGAAGAAGGGGGAGAGACGTAGAGCAGCGGGCCCAGGACAAGCTACAAGGCTTTCAACTGAAAGCCTAGATCATAACAAAGATTAAGAAAGGCACAGAAGAAATGAAGGCCAAGAAGACAAGGTAAAAGAGAAACAGACGGCTAGGAGAGGTTTAAGTGATATTTGTTGGACATTTCTAGACTTATGACTATTACTTTGATAGTAATTAGAAGTCTAGGGAGGGCCCTTCACTCTGTGAAGACAAACCCCCCACCCACCAACAGGGACCAGTGGGCAGAAGAAAGGCCCAAAGTACGGAGGTCGAGTTTTTTTAATGTGTTTTTATATAAATATGTGTTATTTTTGTTGTTAAAGGGGCTAGGAGCACAAGTTAAAAAAATGGAAAAACATGAATATGGGTAAAAATCTTAAGATAATGACACTAAACGTGAATGGTCTGAACTCACCTGTTAAAAGGGAAAGAATAATAAGAAAATTCAAGAAGGAAAAAGCTGAAATTATATTTATGCAAGAGACACATTTGAGCAAGGCAGAACATGTGAAACTAAAGAGATTTGGCTATAAGAACTCCTACTACAGTTCATTTAAGGGAGGAGCAAAAAGGGGGGTTATGATACTAATCTCAAACAAAATACAGTTTGAAAGTGAACAGGAAATCCAGGATAAAGAAGGCAGGTATGTAATAATAAAGGGAAGAATAGATGGTATGCAGATCACATTAGTGAACATCTATGCCCCACCAGAAAGTGACAAGGGTTTTTTTCAACATCTGTTTGATCTCATAGCAACACACAGTGAAGGAGTCCTAATTTGTGGAGGAGACTTAAATGCTGTCATGGATCATGAAGTTGACACAACAAGTGTTAAGAAGACAAAAAAACATGTAACAAAGTTCATAAGAACCTCACTGGCAGAAATGGGTATGGTAGACATATGGAGGGACCTACACCCACTCGAAAAAGACTATACACATTATTCAGCAGCCCATAAAGTACACTCTAGAATAGATTACTTCCTTATGAATGAAGGTGACAGACACAGGGTGAGAAATTGTTGGATTGGAGGGGCAGAAATATCAGATCATAATCCTATATACATGGAAATATATTTAAACAATAGAAAACGACAAACAACATGGAAACTTAACGTAGGACTGTTAAATGATGAGAAAATGAAAGAAAGAATAAAAATAAACATAAACGAATATATCCAAGAGAATGACAATGAAGAAGTGGACCCAACAATACTATGGGACGCACTAAAAGCCGTGTTAAGGGGTAAATTAATTGTTGAAACAGGAAAAGCAAATAAGACTAAACTGGAAGCGTATGAACAAAGATGTGAGAGACTGAGGGAATTAGAACGTAAACATCAAAGCACAAATGATCCAAAAATATATCAAGAAATTAAAGAAGAAAAAACAAAGATAAAAGAAACACAAATGGATGAAATTGAAAGGAAAAATAGATATCTAAAGCAAAAATATTATGAAACGGGGCCAAAAGCCACAAAACTGCTGGCAAAACGGTTAAGAAAACAACAAACAATGAATAATGTATACAAGATTAAAGACCCCACCACAAATAAAACCACAGTTAACCCAGAAAACATCGAAGAAATTTTCCATAATTTCTACCAAGAACTATACTCGCAACCTGAAGAAACAAATACTAAAGATATCAAAAAATTTCTAGACACATTGGACTTGCCATCAATAGGAAATCAACAAAATGAAAAACTTACAGCAGAAATAACAACACAAGAGATCAGAGATGTGATTAAGTCACTTAAAAACGGTAAATCACCAGGTAGTGATGGATACCCCTCTGAGTTTTATAAACTGTTTATAGAAGAACTCACGCCACAACTCCTAAAGTCATTTAATTGGACGCTGAACAACAACAAAATACCTCCAACATGGAACGAAGCAATCATTTCAGTTATTTTAAAACCAGGGAAAGATAAAGAACAATGCGGAAACTATAGACCAATCTCTTTATTAAATGTAGATTATAAAATATACACAACAATTATATGTAAACGAATAAAGACATTCTTGACGGAATTGATAGAAGATGATCAAACTGGATTCATAGAGGGACGCCAAACACATGACAATATCAGGAGAACAATACATATAATTAACCAAATACATAAAGAAAAGAAAAGCGCAGTAATAATGAGTTTAGACGCAGAAAAAGCATTTGACAGGGTTAACTGGAAATTCCTATATAGTGTACTGGAGCGCTTTGGATTTAACGAAAAATCAGTACAATGCATAAGGACGCTATATCAAGAACCTGTGGCAAGAATCAAGATAAACGGTAGCTTAACAGACAAAGTAAATATACAAAGATCAACTAGGCAGGGATGCTGCTTATCGCCCACCTTGTTTGCTCTGTTCATAGAACCATTGGCTCAAGTGATACGACAAAATAAGAAATTAAAAGGTGTAACAATAAAGGGGGCGGAACACAAGATTGGGCTATTTGCAGACGATATTATAGTTTACCTTGAACAACCAGATAAATCAATAATGGAAATGATGAACTTGATAGAAAATTTTGGAAAATTATCAGGATACAAGATAAACATAACAAAAACACAAATACTGACATTCCACTATAACCCTCTAAACCAGATAACTGATAAGATCAAACTAAACTGGAATCAAAAAGAAATAAAATACCTTGGAGTGAACATACCTAAAGACCTAAGCAAAATATATAAAGCAAACTATGATAGGTTGGAACAAGAAATAAAAAAAGATATTGATAGATGGTCAATCTTAAATATGGATCTGAATTCAAAAATTGAGACAGTCAAAATCAGCATACAACCTAGATTACTTTACCTCTTCCAGGCTATACCAACAGAGATTCCAGATGCCCAATTCTCAAAGTGGGACAGGATGATATCGAGATTTGTTTGGGGAGGTAAAAAACCAAGAGTGAAATATAAAACCCTCCAATTACCAAAAGAGAAAGGAGGCATGGGCCTACCGAGTCTAAAGGAATATTACTACTCAGCACAAATAAGATATATCATATGTTGGTGCGACGAGGGATATGAGGCAAAATGGAAAGAAATGGAAAAGGAAATTGAGGGACTCCCAGTACAAAGCATAATAGGGGATAAAGATGCATATAAGCAAATCAAACAAATAGACCCAATCACTAAATTTACTTTAGAACTGTGGTATAAAATAGTACAAAAATATAATATAAGGGAAGACATAAAACTATTGAAATGGGTAGCATTTGACAGTCAGTTTGAACCGGCAAAACAAGATAGGGGATACAAAAATCTGGTGAACAAGGGAATCACAGCATGGGGCAATATCGGAAAAAAAGATCTCGGGAGCTTTGTAAATATCAGGAGAAAATTTAAATTAGAAAGATCGGAATTTTTCAGATATCTGCAGATGAGAGATTACTATATGAAGAAGATTAGGCATAACCTCCAAACAGATGTGAACGAGATTATACAACTTATTTTAAGCTCATATGCAGGAAATAAAATAAGAATTATTTCAAAACTATATCAGAAACTTATGACAAACAATCATACAACTAACTATATAAAGGAGAAATGGGAGAAAGAGCTCAATTTAAACATAACAGAAGAAAGCTGGCAGGAAATATGGAAAACACAACACACATCAACAAATTCAAGGGCATGGAGGGAATTTGGATGGAAAAACCTGATTCGCTTTTTCATTACACCACAGATTCAAGGAAAATATTCAAATACCCAATCTTTATGCTGGAGGGGATGTGGGGCTCAAAATGCAGACCACTCACATATGTTTTGGAAATGCTACAAAATATCATCATTTTGG
The DNA here is from genome assembly GCA_020510985.1 of Pholidichthys leucotaenia. Taxonomy (NCBI): domain Eukaryota; kingdom Metazoa; phylum Chordata; class Actinopteri; order Cichliformes; family Pholidichthyidae; genus Pholidichthys; species Pholidichthys leucotaenia. The sequence continues at coordinate 216,906,040 of CM035847.1, read as the reverse complement.
AAATCTATGCATGTGACAATACAGAGGATATTAGGATATAATATACCAATGAACTGTAACCTGATGTACTTATGTGATCTTAAAAAAGACAGTGTTATACAGGCTGAGGACAGATATCTAGTTAAAATCTTGTTGATTGCATGTAAAAAAACTATCACAAAAAAATGGCGATCAGAAGTTCTTCCTGACCAAGAACAATGGACTGACATTGTTGAGGACATACGTATGATGGAAAAACTAACATATCGACGAAGAATGCAAGAAGGAATATGGGAGAAAAAATGGCGGAAATGGACACACTACAAAGTGCAACAACGAGGCAGAAATTGAAAGAATAACCAAAGACACTGAAAAAACCAGAAGAATTAAGAGATGGAAACTAAAAACTTGATGCTCCAACATTTGTCCCCCCCCCCTTTTATTTTTTATTTTTTATTTTTATTTTGTTTATTTTTTTTTATTATTCCCTACCCTAACCCCTTTGTTTTTTAAATGTAGAATGTGATCTGAATGCATTATATATGATGAAAAATGAATAAAAATCTAAGTTACAAAAAAAAAAATCTACCCTGAGCCTGCGTGTGTGTCTCCTGAGCCGTGCGTTATGTCAACCACCTTCAGATCTATTCTCAAGAATTAAAAAAAAGTTAGTGGAATTTATATGGAACAATAGGAAGGCCAGATTACGTCTGTCCTTACTATATTTACCATTTGATCGTGGAGGTCTGAAATGTCCAAACTTTATGTTGTATTACTGGTCAGCACAACTGAGGTCTATGACATATTATTTTTCATCAAATGATCTTCCTCACTGGACTGAAATGGAATCATACAATTTACCTCTACCTCTTCCCTTATTCATATACTCAGACTCGGCTAAAAAATACAGAAACAAGTTAAAAATCCAATTGTAAAGCATATGATCAAAATATGGTGTGAAACCAAAAAATATTTAAAAGAACCACACTTATTGTCACAATTTAGCCCAATATGGGGTAATCAATATTTTACACCAGGGAGAGCGGATGCTGTATTTAAAGTATGGAATTTAAAAGGGATTCAAAAGATTCAAGACTTATATTTGTCATGTTCAGGTAACATAATGTCTTTTGAAGAACTGAGGATCAAATTTAATCTTAATAGAACACATTTTTTAAATATCTTCAGCTTAGGAATTTTATTCGATCAAATCAAAATAATGCTCTCACCCGACCTACTTATTCATCCTTGGAAAAAATTTTGACGAAAGATAGTAAGAGAAAGGGTATTATTTCAGAGTTTTATAATTCATTGACACTATCCTCAAGTGAAAATTCACAGAAAAGACTGAATTATTGGAAAGAAGACCTGCAAACTGAAATTTCAGAGGAACAATGGGAATTGGCTTGTACAGAAGCTCAAACCAAATCAATAAATGTACGTCTTAAATTGATACATTTTAAATGGTTAATGCGGATGTATGTTACACCGGTGGAGTTAAATAGATATAACAAAAACATACCAGATACATGCACAAAATGTATGGAAAGTAAAGGAACCCTATTTCATTGTTTATGGGAATGTAGAAAAATCAGAATGTTTTGGGAAGAGGTGAGGGTAACAATTGAAAAAATAATTTCAAAACAATTCACATTGAACCCTAAACTGTTTTTGTTGGGTCTGTATCCAGAAAAACATAACTTTAATAAGAGTGAAAGAGCATTCATAGACCTCAGTTTGCTTTATGCCAAAAAATGTATTGCACTACTGTGGAAAAAGACTCATAGACCAGATGTGACTCAGTGGTTAAGACAGATGTTAACAAACCTTCCACTAGAAAGAATAACATACATACTGAAATCAAAGGAAAATGTGTTTGAGAATATATGGAGACCTTTCATTGATTATGTAAAGAAATTAAACATAACTTCTGAAGAAGAAGGTGAATGATGTGTGTGGACCTTGTAAATTCCAAATTGGTGAATGTATAATATGCATACTTATGTAATGGATTACCTAGACCAGGGGTGTCAAACTCATTCCATGGAGGGCCAAGACCCTGCAGGTTTTACTTCCACCCAGTCTCTTCAGCAGGTGTTTTCACTGATCAGCAATCAGTAGGAAGAAATTCAGAGAAATCACCTGTTGAAGACACTGGGTGGAGGTAAAACCTGCAGGGTCTTGGCCCTCCATGGAATGAGTTTGACACCTGTGACCTAGACTAAACAGAGGAGCATTGTTGATGACTTGCCTTTGTTAGTGGTTGTTGGTGTTTTTAGTACATTTTTTTTCTTTTCTTGTAGTTAGTGTTTTTTTTAATTACTTTAGTGTTAGTGTTTGTTTGTGTCATGTTTGTAAAAAAAGGTTCAATAAAAAATATTGTGGAAAAAAAAAAGCTGTTCTTCAACCCTTTGCAGCATCTTCATGGGGTTGGTCTCATTTAACTAACTAACTAACTAACCTGCACTTATATTGCGCTTTTCTAGTCACAAAGACCACTCAAAGCGCTTTCATTAATACTAACCCTCTATTCTAAGGGCCTATAGGAAACAGATATCTAGGGACAATTTAGAACAGCCAATTAACCTAACATGCATGTTTTTGGCATGTGGGAGGAAACCGGAGAAATCCCAGAGTAAATCCACGCAACACGGGGAGAACATGCAAACTCCACACAGATCACTGTTGGTCGGGGGCTGGGATCGAACCCACGATCCCCACAATCCCCCGGCCAAGGGTAAACTGTGCTGCCGCAGTACTAACCACTGCGCCACTTTTAATTATTTAAAAGAAAACACTTTGAATTTTTTGGCAAAACAATCATAATCTCTCTAAGTGCTCCGGCCACTGAGTAACAGTCATCTAAACATACTGAACTTGAAGAAAATAAATTTCACCTGGGTGTTTTTTTGGATACAAATGCTTGCAAATAACACACAGCTTCAGATCCGACCTGGAAAATGCAACAGAAATGTATAACCAAGTGTTATCCAGCTGAGGTCAAAATTTTGTGGCAATACCACAAAAAATGAATATATTACACAGCTTTTTTTCTTAGGTTGTTCCCAGGCATTTTTGAACTGTGCCAAATTGTGCCAAATGGCACAGTTTGGAAAAACGTCTGTAACTTTTGAATGATTCAATATAGAAGCTTGATGTTGGGCTCTAATGAAAGATGACGCTCAGGGCTGTGTGTGTGTGTGTGTGTGTGTGTGTTGGGGGGGGGGACTCCCCCCCCCCGCTACAGAGGACGGACATCGCCCGGTGCGCCGCGGTCACGGTGCGCCGCGGTCTACTACACACAGTTGTAATTTACCAATCGGTCAAAAGTCATTTTTGATTACAATTTTCAGGGATAAAGAATAATTTAGCTTATAACACTTACCTGTTCACAACAGCAGCGTAGCTGGCGAACTTCTCTTCCTCATTGTCAGACGAACATGAAGCTGGTCCGCTTGTTACGGACTCGTGGTTCTGGTCACGCGACCTGGTCAAAACATAATTCCATTATTGCGGTTTTGCGCTTCCATGATTGCGGTTTTTGGCGAACGATTTTTCAAAACAAATAACAGTAGTAAGAAAAAAAGACTGGTGAACGCGTGTGTGTCACCCAGCCTTCGTCGTCAGCCTCCGTCGGTCTATGATGACCATGGAAGAGAATCCTAAACGTCTACTCTGCTGGGACAGCACCGCCTGTGGCTGAACAGGCCGATGCGCGAATGGCAGTCCCTGTCACACAGGTCGCACTTGTGGGTGGTCTCTGTGCTGCTGGGTCTGTGGTGGTTCTTCCTGTGGGTTCTTCTTGCTAGGTTTTCAGTCATTGGTTCTTCAAGGTTTCAGAAACCCAATTCAAGGCTCTTATTAGTCGAATGAGAGGTCAATCACATCTAAACCAATCAAAGCACTCCTTTGGCTTTCTGTTCGCGGCTGTGTCTGTAGTGGAAGAACGGAAATGCAGGGTTTTTTTTTCTTCAGTGCACCCTAGGACGCACAGTGTGCGTCCTAGGGCGCCCTCGTGCGCTCTAGGACGCAGAGACGTGCCCGCCCGCGGTACACCGGAGTGCAAGAGGTTAATGAAAGTGGCACATCCTTTTCCATTTACACTGTTAATTCTATCCTGTCTGATTGAACTATATCCTGGAATGACAAAATGTAAGTGAGGTTGAAGCCATGTCTCCTGTACACACACTACCTCTGGAACAACTTGTAGTTCGTAAAGATACTTCTTGAGTTCTTGTCCATTTGCTATAAGAATCCTCGCATTTCACTGTAGTATGTGTAGTACCATATTCAGATATTAAGTTTCAACATGTGGCTCCCCATTTTCAGCTGTCAATAAACCATGAATCTGGTCAGCTTTGATATCTTTCACCTCTAGGAATCTTCCTGCTGCTTCCACAGTGGTTTTGATTCTGTCACTTTTCTTCTTTAGCTGTGCTGCAACGTTAATAGTGTGGCAGATAAAAGCTACAAAGTTTGTCCTCTTAACTATCAATGTGTCATTATCCATTTTGCATTTGTGAACACAAAAATTCCTTGCAGCGGCATGATGTTGTGCTTGTGTGGGATTTGTTGATGGCTGTGCTTCCCTTTGAACTGAACTTCTTTGAGGAAGGCCTGTTGTGTTGCTAACCATTCCTGCCTCTCTAACTGTCTTTAGAGCTTCTGCATACACGATTTTCTTAGTTATTCTGATTTCCTGGGCTTGTCTAGCTTCTCTCTGCACAACACATCCTCCATATGCAGCACTGTGGTCTCCCCCGCAGTTGCAACACTTTACTTTAACGTCCTTTTCACATTTACCATATTTGTGCTCCCCTCCACATCTAGCACATCTCAACCCTCCCCCACACCACCGAGCAGTGCGACCCATCCCTCGACACCTGCAGCACCTGAGTGGCCCCGGGACGCACTCTCCAGCACTGCAATACAGGCACCCCACCTGGACTGATCCAGGGAGTGTTTCCCCAAACTGAATCATCACAGACAGTGTATCCTGCAGTGAACCCTTCCTTCCACTCCCCAGCCTTCTCATATCCCCCACCCCTCCTCCCTGGATCTTGCTCCTTACCTTTTCCATAGACATGCCCAAAGGGACACCCGATACAACTCCCCTCAAGTCTGCTGCCACGCCAGGAACATGCGCCTTCACTTGCTCTCCGTCTAGACATGTCATTGCCAGCATCCTCTCCTGCTGCCGTTTACTTGATGCATGAATTAACAGGCGGTCATTATTCAAGAACTTGGCAGACTCGACTCTCCCAATTTCCCTCTCAATTGCCCCTGCCAGCTCAACAGGGCGATAGTACCCCCAACCCTGACCAGACTCAATGACGGCGTGCGTCTCGAAAAGCCTCTGACAACTAAGTCCAACTCCTAGCCTGCCCGTGTGGTTTAGTCTCTAAGCCCGGCGGAACTGCTTTTACTAATAGGAGAAGGGGCGAGGGCGGATCTCTGGCGCCTTAAAACCAGATGCTTCGGGTAGATGGTGGCTCGTCAACCTGGGAAGGTAGCCCATCTAGGGGAAGGTAAACCCTGATTTCAAACCTCCGCTGCCTTGCGGCACACCCGGTCACGGGAAAGGCTTCGGGAGTCAACCCTGAGGAAAAATCCGGAGTCGGAGCCCCTAAGGCAGTTCTCTGTTGTGCTCAACATCGTTCTGGCAGCTCCTGCGACGGCGCTGGTGCCAAACTATAGCAGCCCTGCTGTTCCTTTGGATCCATCAGTGACGTGGAGAGGGGGGACATGCTGCATGGGTAACATCTTGTCCTCCATATCTTCCTGCCCAGGCTTGAATCCTACCAACGCCCAACGCTGGAAGGTAGAACACCAGTGTGCATCAGCCTGTTCAGCCACAGGCGGTGCTGTTCCAGCAGAGTAGACGTTTAGGATTCTCTTCCATGGTCATCATAGATCGACGGAGGCCGACGAAGGCAAAGCATGAAGCAGGCAGTGAGGAGGCACGCCCAGCCTGCCCAGTCAGTAGTAGATGGGAGTACCTGCTTCTGCTTCACCTGTGTCGTACCATTGTACTTTGCAGGACTGCGAGTCTCCCCCTCCTGTGCAAGTATCTAAAAATGAAAAACTTAATACCGCCATGATTGTGGAGCGGAATGGCCGGAATGACTTAACGACCAAATGCAGGACTCAAAAACACCCAAATAATGAAATAAATCATTTTTAGTTAAATATTTACTGACAAATGGGCAACACTGATGCAACGGCTGCAGTCAAGCGGGTCCTTCTGCTGTGTATAATAATAGATAGATGTACTTTATTGATGCTGGGTGTTTTGTAGTTAATTCGGTTGATTACAGTTTAAAAAACTTTTAATAACAAAATATTGCTAAAATGTAAAATGATGCACTACAACGGGCCTCAAATATTTGTAAACGTGTCCTATTTATTGATGATACACAGAAGAAATTCAATATTCCACTGAACTCCATCACTGAACAGTGATATAAACTAAAATAATTACAGTGGTGACTGAACAACTCCCATTCCCCAAAGTGCAAGACACACTATTATGAATATAAGTGATAAAGGATCAGACATAAGTGATCTGACAAACAAATAAACAAGGGATCTGAAACAGTCGCTAATATTGGATGTCCCATTCATTTTCGATAATTAGATATTCTGTAATTAATATTCACACTGTGGCGGTTTGGGAAAACCCCCACAAACAGACTAAGGACAGACAGCTCGCTACTCCTGGTTTTTTCCGCTACACTGCTGAGATGTAATGTGCCATTCATGCCTTGTGATGTTAATGTGCCATTCATGTGTTGAGTTCATGCATCCTGTCCTGTCTGTGCCTCTCATATGCAAATGCCCATACCAACTGCTGTGAAATGCTCTTTCATGTATTGTTGCAACAGGGTATATATGCTGCAAGAGCCTGTAACTCACTCTCAATTCTCACTTCTACAACGGCTGCTGCTGGACACAGACTTTGTGTCCCTTCTCTGAGAGCCTGAGGATCCCGCTCCAGCCTGCACACACTTGGGCCGGAGCGGGGATCCTGTGACGGCAGTGTGATTAATAAAACCTGCTTAAAACCTCAGCATCGCTGCCTTATTTTATCATCCGCCGCACTGGTGACCCGACGCTGAAACGAACACGCTGCCAGCGAACGCAACGCCCAGCGGTGATTCTCCGACGACCAGCGAACGCGGCAGCCTGACTGATCTGCCCTCCCTTCTGCTTCAGGGAGACCTCAACGCGGAGTTTCCAGGCGAAACTCTCCGGAGAACACCCACGACCGGGAAAGCTCAGCAACGTTTCATGGTGAGATCTGCACGCCTAGATCGGCACATCCACGCTGGACCGGCCGCGCTCACAGCTCCTCCACACGAGAGCGCATGCACCTCGTCCCCTTTCCACGACGGCGATCCCCATGGCCGACGGAGCACACGTGGACCTGAACGCACCATGACCGAGCGAGTGACAGAGCGTCTACTTCCCTTCACCGCTCCAACACACTGAACAGGGATGATCAAGCTCCCTGACCCTGGTTCTCCTCTCCAGCTGGCCCACCCATCACGGAACCCCGGCGCACGCACCGGGGAGTTACGAGGACGGCGCACACCACGCACGAGACAAATACGGCTTTTCTGACCGCCTTCCTTCTGCTGCACACTGGCCCTTCAGGCTTGCTCGTTCACCTGAGGCACGCAGCTTGCTCACTGGATTTTATGGTCTTAGCCACGGCACACAAGGGGAATTCAGCTGTCTGCGGTTCCCGAGGCTTTAGGGTTACGCCTGAACCTAAAGTCAACACGCCAGTCCCTCTGCTCTCATTACAGCCGCCACGCAGCCTCGTCTTTTCTTCATGGCCGCTATTAATCCTTGCAGGACTTAATCGCGGGAGGAGCCAGTGACTAATTTTTCTTCTTGTGGACCTCTGCACGTTCAACGGGACAGCCCTTCGACATCGCGGACCCACAAGCAATTTTTGCGCGGCCCGGACGTTTTCATCGTCTCCGGCCGGCTTTTACTACCCCCACCCCCTCCACCCCCTCCTGCACAGAGCTTTTCCCTACTCGCTGCCCAAGCTGCACTATCGAGGTCTCGGCCACCCGCCGAGCCCTCTGGGGGGGAGCTGTGGCGGTTTGGGAAAAACCCCACAAACAGACTAAGGACAGACAGCTCGCTACTCCTGGTTTTTTCCGCTACACTGCTGAGATGTAATGTGCCATTCATGCCTTGTGATGTTAATGTGCCATTCATGTGTTGAGTTCATGCATCCTGTCCTTGCTGTGTCTCTTGAAATGCAAATGCCCATACCAACTGCTGTGAAATGCTCTTTCATGTATTGTTGCAACAGGGTATATATGCTGCAAGAGCCTGTAACTCACTCTCAATTCTCACTTCTACAACGGCTGCTGCTGGACACAGACTTTGTGTCCCTTCTCTGAGAGCCTGAGGATCCCGCTCCAGCCTGCACACACTTGGGCCGGAGCGGGGATCCTGTGACGGCAGTGTGATTAATAAAACCTGCTTAAAACCTCAGCATCGCTGCCTTATTTTATTATCCGCTGCAACACAATCAAATAAATCTTAGTGCCATTTAGTCCCTTTTATATTTGTCAAAGTCTAACATGTGATTGCCTACATATAGCCTACACCTCTGTGTTCCATTTTCAAACACAGCCTATATTTGGGCCTGTAAAGCCAGAATGGGATACCTGTTTCAGACAGGAATACTTGGTTCTACGGGCATGCACTAGTCCTGCTAACAGACAGACAAACAAATTAACGTGAAAACATTGAGCTGGTTGAGTTTAAAAAAGTGACAAATTTATGAAAAAAGAAAGAAAGCCAGCTTTATTGTCATTCAATCCATACAGCCAATCATGTACAGTAGAATGAAATTACACTTCTCCTCTCTACAATGTCAGTCATATCTTCTTCACAGGGGCTGCTGCTATGCAAGGCGCCGCCACAAACAATTTTCCTCCCCCCATTCTATTATGCTGACCACCAAGCTAGAAGGTGTGAAGTGGTCTCTTGTATGACCTGGCCAAGGTTTGAACCCACGATCTCCTGGCTGTGGCGCAGATGCTGGTCTAGTGGTAAATGTATGAGGAAAAAAGTTGCAAATTTAAAAGAAAAAAACTGTTTGGAAAAACATCCTAAATTTAACAACAAAAGAGGACAAGTTATGGGGAAAAAAGGTGAAAAATTTATGAGAAAAAAGGTGCCACATGAGCAAGAAAAAGTGTCAGATACATGAGGAAAAAGGTGGAAATGTAACAGAAAAAGTCACAAATTCATAAGGAAAAAAGTGACAAATTTAAAAGTGAAAACTGGGAATAAATATGAAAATTTAACAGAAAAGGTGGCAAATTTGTGAAAAAAAATTTAATTTATAAGAAGAAAGAAGAAAATTCACTAATTAAAGAGAAAAAGTGGAAAAAGTTGATTAGAAAACCATTTTCAAATTAAGAGAAAAAGGTGGCAAATTTATCAGAAAAAGTGAAACATTTATGGGAAAAACTACCAAACTTGCCAGGAAAAGTGGCAAATTTATAAGAAGAAAGTGATAAATTCATGAAGAAAAAAGTAGCAGTAGAAGAAAAAAAATGCACATTTATAACAAAAAGTGGTAAACCTATGAGAAAAAAGGGTTGAATTTTAGGGAAAAAGTAGCAAATAAATTTCAGATTTCAATGTAGAAACTTTATGAGAAAAACTGGCAAATTTATCAAAAGCATGACCTACAAGCCTTGCTGGAATGGTTTGCTACTGAGTGTAAAGTGGCTGGGATGAGCAAAGACATCGAGCTGCTAGCTGTTAGCATGCGGCCTACCTATCTCCCGAGGGAATACTCACACGTGATCTGCATTGTTATTTATGCAAATCCGACGACGAACGCTGGGACAGCGCGTGACGTCATCCACTCAGTAACTGGCAGGCTGCAGACAGAACACCCAGATGCTCTTCTCATCTCAGGCGATTTCAACCATGTTTCACTGTCTCTCATTCTACCCACGTTTACCCAGTATGTCACATGCCACACTAGAGACAATAAAACACTGGACTTATTCTACACAAACACTAAGGAGGCGTACACCTCATCACCACTCCCCCCACTCGGGAGATCGGATCACAACTTGGTTCATCTCCGGCCGGTGTACAAACCCCTAGTGCACAGACAACCTCCGGTCATGCGCACAGTGAAGTTATGGTCTGAGGAGGCAATGGACGCTCTAAAGGACTGTTTTGAAACCACTGCCTGGGAGCAGCTCTGCGATCCGCATGGTGAGGACATCGATGGCCTCACTCACACCATCACGAACTACATCAGCTTCTGTGTGGACAACACCGTACCCACCAAGACCATACGGTGTTGCTCAAACAACAAACCCTGGATCAACCCTGAGATAAAAACACTTCTGAGAGAGAAGAAGAGGATCTTCAAGTCGGGGAACAGGGAGATGCTGAAGTCCGTACAGAGGGAGCTGAGGAGGAAGATCAGAGAAGGCAAGGACAGCTTCAGGAAGAAGATGGAGGACAAGCTGCAACAGAGCGACATCGGTGGGGTCTGGAGAAACCTTAAAACCATCTCTGGGCTCCAGAATACCCCCCCCCCCCCAGGCCACGGGGGGCAGGGAGTGGGCGAACAATCTGAATCTGTTTTTCAATAGGTTTGACAAACAGCCCTCCCCCCCCCCCGACTGCACAACAACCACTGCTGCCTCTGAAGACATCAAGTCCTGCTGCCCACTCCCCACTCCACCATCACCCCCCACTCCCAACACACAGCCCCCCAACCTGACCCTCACTAAGACCCAGGTGAGGACGGAGCTGAGGAAGATCAAGGCGAGGAAGGGCGTCGGGACTGGACGGCATCAGCGCAAAGCTCCTCAAGTCCTGTGCAGACCAGCTGTGTGGGATTGTGGAGTACATCTTCAACCTGAGCCTGAAGCTGGGGAGGGTACCACAGTTGTGGAAAACATCTTGTGTGGTACCTGTACCAAAGACTTCCCACCCCAAAGATCTGAACAGCTACAGACCAGTGGCCCTGACGTCCCACATGATGAAGACCCTGGAGAGACTGCTCCTTGCTCACCTCCGCCCCCTGGTGGGACCAGCGATGGATCCACTCCAGTTCGCCTACCAGCATGGCATTGGGGTGGAGGATGCGGTGATCTTCCTCCTTCACCATTCTCTGTCCCACCTGGAGAAGCCCGGGAATGCGGTGAGGATCATGTTCTTTGACTTCTCCAGTGCTTTCAACATCATCCAACCGATGATCCTGAAGGACAAGCTGCTGTGCGCAGGGGTGGACCAGCACCTGTCATCATGGATCCTGGACTACCTCAGTAACCAGCCACAGTTTGTGAGAACCCGGGACTGTGTGTCCGACACGATCATCGGTAGCACGGGGGCCCCCCAGGGAACGGTTTTGGCTCCCTTCCTGTTCACCCTTTATACTGTGGACTTCTCACACAACACAACACATTACCATCTACAGAAGTTCTCTGACGACTCTGCGATTGTTGGCCTCATCTCCAACGGAGATGAAGCTGAGTACAGAGGGCTTATCCAGGACGTTGTGGACTGGTGCCATCGGAACTGCCTCCAGATCAACGCGAGGAAAACTAAGGAGCTGGTGGTGGACTGCCGCAGGCAAGGACAACCCCTCACAGCACCAGTAAATATACAGGGAACTGACATCGAGATGGTGACATCCTACAAGTACCTGGGTGTTCAGCTGAACAATAAACTAGACTTGTCACACAATACTGACGCACTCTACAAGAAGGGACAGCGCAGGCTGTTCCTACTGAGGAGACTCAGGTCTTTTGGTGTACAAGGGACGCTGCTGAAGTCATTCTACGACACGGTGGTGGCATAAGCCATCACTTTTGGAGTGGTCTGCTGGGGCAGTGGCATTACAGCAGCCGATAGGAAGAGACTGAACAAACTGATCAAGAAAGCTAGCTCTGTCCTGGGGCAGCGCCTTGACCCAGTGGAGGAAATAGGAGAGAGAAGGATGGTGGCTAAACTGTCATCTCTGCTGGAGTCTGAGTTCCACCCTATGCAGGACATACTGAATGCACTGAGGAGCTCATTGCTCAGTGCTCATGCACTGAGGAGCTCAAACCGAGAGGTTTCACAGGTCCTTCCTACCTACGGCTGTCAGACTGTACAACCTAAGCAGGGCTGCTCGCAGAGATAGCAAAAAGACGTGACTGTGGGTGACCCCCACAACAGACTGGGACAAGCAGAGTGCTCAGCTGGGGCAATTAGCAGAACAATGAGATGTGTGTATTGACATCAATAGGCAGCCGCTCTTTGTCTAGCTTCTTCCTGCCAGTTCCGCTATTGATATGTATAACTCAAATGCAAACGTTCATGCTTCCTGCTCTGACTGTGATGCAAATGTCCCATGCCTTTCATGTATTGTCTGTAACTGGGTATTTAAACTGCATCGCTCTGTAACTCTTCCTCTCTCTCATACTGCTCATCTGACTACACGCATTGCCTGAGAGCCTGAGGACCCGCTCCAGCCCGCCTGCACAGGGCTGGAGTGAGTTCTATGATGGCGGGATGAATGATAATAAACACCCTTAAAAACTCTCAGTTCACTGCTTATTATTTCATATCACCACACTGGTGACCCCGAAGAAAGCACACGCTTTGTGCAGCAACCTTCTGACCTGGACATCCATGCTGGAACCGGCCGAGGGACACAAAGATCGTCTACTCCCTCTCACCGCTCCAACGCATCGACAAGAGCCCGAGGGACAGAGATCGTCTCCTCCCTCTCACTGCTCCAACGCACCATGACCCGACACAGCGAACGACGCAACAGCTTACAGGGATGACCATCGGCGCCGACGACGCTGATCTCCAGCAAGCTCCCTGACCCTGACTCGCCTCTACAGTGGACCTGCCATGCACCGAACCCTGCATGCACACTGGGGGGTTATGAGGACAGCGCACCCCGCACGGGACAATGCCAGCTCCACACAGACCGCCATCGTCCTTGGCCGCTGCACACAGAACCTTCAGGGCTGCTCACACACCTGAAGCACGCACGCAGCTCGCTCACAGGATTTTGTAATGGTCTCAGCCACGGCGCACAAGGGAATTCAGCCGTCAGCTGTCCCCGAGGACTTCAGGACTGCGCGCTCACCTAAAGTCAACACGCCAAGTCCCTCACTACTGCAGCTCCTGTTTTTCTTCATGGCTGCGAGAGGAGTCAGAGACTAATTTTTCTTCTCACAGCTGCTGTGGACCTCCGCACGTTCAACGGGACAGCCCCTCAACATCGCGGATCCACAGGCAATTTTTGCGCGGCCCAAACAATTTCGCCGTCCTGGGCCGGCACTTGCTACCCCCACCCCCTCCCTCCACCTCCTCGGCACAGAGCCTTCCCTGCAGCTCGCTTCCAAAGCCGGACTATCGAGGCCTCAGCTTCCCGCTGAGCCTTCTGGGGGGGAGTACTGTGAGTGACCCCCACAACAGACTGGGACAAGCAAAGCGCTCAGCTGGGGCAATTAGCAGAACAATGAGATGTGTGTATTGACATCAATAGGCAGCCGCTCTTTGTCTAGCTTCTTCCTGCCAGTTCCGCTGTTGATATGTATAACTCAAATGCAAACATTCATGCTTCCTGCTCTGACTGTGATGCAAATGTCCCATGCCTTTCATGTATTGTCTGTAACTGGGTATTTAAACTGCATCGCTCTGTAACTCCTCCTCTCTCTCATACTGCTCATTTGACTACACGCATTGCCTGAGAGCCTGAGAACCCGCTCCAGCCCGCCTGCACAGGGCTGGAGTGAGTTCTATGATGGCGGGATGAATGATAATAAACACCCTTAAAAACTCTCAGTTCGCTGCTTATTATTCCATGCCGCCACAGTGACAACCTAATAGTATTGAATGCAAAAGACACAATAGACTTACACAATGGTTCCCTCTGGTATACAACTAGGAAAATACCGTTCGCTACGGAGGGTGACAATATGTATGGGTACTTAATCATACCATGTAGGATAACTAAGTAGACGGTTATGCTGTTCCATTCCATTTAGCTACAATGCTCTGCACTGTGTGTGTTTATATATTTACATATTTATTCCATCTAGCTACAATGCTCCGCACTGTGTGTTTATATTGTGGCGTAACATTATGTAGCTCACATATTCCTTGGCAGAGACCCAGACATGAGGGAACTTTGAGCTCACAGTGTGTATTGACATCATGCCCCAGATGGACATTGAGTCTGGACCCCCTGCGGACTAGAGGAGAAGTGAGAAGATCTGAGAGTGAACCTGAAGAGACTGCCTGACTCATAGGGTCAGACAGAGAAGCCGAGAGGACAATGGGGGGATTAGTTATGAATGGAATTCTGTGTTTGATGTGAATGTGATTTGTGTCTGTTGTAACAGTATAAAGGTATGAGGTTTATCTCAGCCCGCTCTCTTCATTCCCTGACTGAGAGAGGAGCTGTAGGACTTGATATGGAATAAACCTATACTGAAAAATCATTCAGTCTCTTCATTTCGAGTTTCTACATTGGTGACCCACACGTGAGAAAAATGGAAAGACTTGGAGGTCGTCTCTCCGACTCCGAACCTGACTCACCGGAGACCGCCCGCACCGGCGTAAGCTCCATTAGACTCCCCGAGTTCTGGCAAGAGGACCCGCACTCATGGTTCCAACACATGGAATCACGGTTCGTGCTTTACGGGGTATCAGAGGATGACATTAAATTCCACAATGTCATCGCAAGACTCGACAGCCGCACAGCCCGATGTGTGCGGAGCCTGGTGCAGCAGCCGCCCGCTGCTGGCAAATACGACGCTCTGAAAGCCGCCCTCATTCGGAGCTTTGTACCATCGGCCGAGGTGAGGGCCAGAACACTCCTGGACCTGCGCGACAGAGGAGGACGCAGGCCGACCGTCCTCATGGAGGAGATGCTGCAGATGATCGGGGCAGACAATGATGTGTTTTTATTTAAGCACATCTTTTTGAGGACCCTTCCAGCGCACATGAGAGGCTCCCTGTCCAGCATGAGGTGTGTGGACCAGCAGGACTTCCGCGCGCTGGCTTTGGAAGCGGAGTGGCTCCTGGATGCATGCGGTGAGCAGGCGGCGGCAGCGGCAGCAGCAAACCTCGGCACGGCGGCCCAGGGCGACGGAGAACCGGTGGCAGCAGAGCCGACCCCAGCGACAACAGCGGCAGCGCGGTCCCGGAGCAGAGGAGAGGACGAGATGTGTTTCTACCATCGACGATTCGCGCACAAGGCTCATAGATGCGTCCCGCCATGCAACTTCAGGAAGCAGGGAAGCGCAAAGAGCCGGAGGTCGCTGGCAGCTTCGACCCTCGGCGAACGGAACAAGCTGCTCTACCTGACGGACGCGAGCTCCAGACGGCGATTCCTCGTTGATACCGGAGCACAGAGGAGTTTCATCACCGCGACCTACGCGGACCGGGCGGCCAGCCCCCGCGGAGATGGAGCAACAGCCGCAAACGGCTCGTCGATCAAGACGTTTGGCGAAAGAACTCTGCGCCTGTCCTTGCACGGCCGCAACTATGAATGGACCTTCATAGTAGCGGCGGTGAGTTTTGTTTTTTTTTTTGTAACTTAGATTTTTATTCATTTTTCATCATATATAATGCATTCAGATCACATTCTACATTTAAAAAAACAAAGGAGCTAGGGTAGGGAAAAGAGAAAAAAAAAGAAAAAGAAAAAAAGGGGGGGGGGACAAATGTTGGAGCATCAAGTTTTTAGTTTCCATCTCTTAATTCTTCTGGTTTTTTCGGTGTCTTTAGTTATTCTTTCAATTTCTGCCTCGTTGTTGCACTTTGTAGTGTGTCCATTTCCGCCATTTTTTTCCCCATAGTCCTTCTTGCATTTTTTGTCGATATGTTAGTTTTTCCATCATACGTATGTCCTCAACAATGTCAGTCCATTGCTCTTGGTCAGGAAGAACTTCTGATCGCCATTTTTTTGTGATAGTTTTTTTTACATGCAATCAACAAGATTTTAACTAGATATCTGTCCTAGCCTGTATAACATTGTCTCTTTTAAGATCACATAAGTACATCAGGTTACAGTTCATTGGTATATTATATCCTAATATCCTCTGTATTGTCACATGTATAGATTTCCAGAATGATGATATTTTGCAGCATTTCCAAAGCATATGTGAGTGGTCTGCATTTTGAGCCCCACATCCGCTCCAGCATAAAGATTGGGTATTTGTATATTTTCGTTGAATCTGTGGTGTAATGAAAAAGCGAATCAGGTTTTTCCATCCAAATTCCCTCCATGTCCTTGAATTTGTTGATGTGTGTTGTGTTTTCCATATTTCCTGCCACCTTTCTTCTGTTATGTTTAAATTGAGCTCTTTCTCCCATTTCTCCTTTATATAGTTACTTGTATGATTGTTTGTCATAAGTTTCTGATATAGCTTTGAAATAATTCTTATTTTATTTCCTGTATATGAGCTTAAAATGAGTTGTATAATCTCGCTCACATCTGTTTGGAGGTTATGCCTAATCTTCTTCATATAATAATCTCTCATCTGCAGATATCTGAAAAATTCCGATCTTTCTAGTTCAAATTTTCTCCTGATGTTTACAAAGCTCCCGAGATCTTTTTTTCCGATATTGCCCCATGCTGTGATTCCCTTGTTCACCAGATTTTTGTATCCCCTATCTTGTTTTGCCGGTTCAAACTGACTGTCAAATGCTACCCATTTCAATAGTTTTATGTCTTCCTTTATATTATATTTTTGTACTATTTTATACCACAGTTCTAAAGTAAATTTAGTGATTGGGTCTATTTGTTTGATTTGCTTATATGCATCTTTATCTCCTATTATGCTTTGTACTGGGAGTCCCTCAATTTCCTTTTCCATTTCTTTCCATTTTGCCTCATATCCCTCGTCGCACCAACATATGATATATCTTATTTGTGCTGAGTAGTAATATTCCTTTAGACTCGGTAGGCCCATGCCTCCTTTCTCTTTTGGTAATTGGAGAGTTTTATATTTCACTCTTGGCTTTTTACCTCCCCAAACAAATCTCGATATCATCCTGTCCCACTTTGAGAATTGGGCATCTGGAATCTCTGTTGGTATAGCCTGGAAGAGGTAAAGTAATCTAGGTTGTATGCTGATTTTGACTGTCTCAATTTTTGAATTCAGATCCATATTTAAGATTGACCATCTATCAATATCTTTTTTTATTTCTTGTTCCAACCTATCATAGTTTGCTTTATATATTTTGCTTAGGTCTTTAGGTATGTTCACTCCAAGGTATTTTATTTCTTTTTGTTTCCAGTTTAGTTTGATCTTATCAGTTATCTGGTTTAGAGGGTTATAGTGGAATGTCAGTATTTGTGTTTTTGTTATGTTTATCTTGTATCCTGATAATTTTCCAAAATTTTCTATCAAGTTCATCATTTCCATTATTGATTCATCTGGTTGTTCAAGGTAAACTATAATATCGTCTGCAAATAGCCCAATCTTGTGTTCCGCCCCCTTTATTGTTACACCTTTTAATTTCTTATTTTGTCATATCGCTTGAGCCAATGGTTCTATGAACAGAGCAAACAAGGTGGGTGATAAGCAGCATCCCTGCCTAGTTGATCTTTGTATATTTACTTTGTCTGTTAAGCTACCGTTTATCTTGATTCTTGCCACAGGTTCTTGATATAGCGTCCTTATGCATTGTACTGATTTTTCGTTAAATCCAAAGCGCTCCAGTACACTATATAGGAATTTCCAGTTAACCCTGTCAAATGCTTTTTCTGCGTCTAAACTCATTATTACTGCGCTTTTCTTTTCTTTATGTATTTGGTTAATTATATGTATTGTTCTCCTGATATTGTCATGTGTTTGGCGTCCCTCTATGAAACCAGTTTGATCATCTTCTATCAATTCCGTCAAGAATGTCTTTATTCGTTTACATATAATTGTTGTATATATTTTATAATCCACATTTAATAAAGAGATTGGTCTATAGTTTCCGCATTGTTCTTTATCTTTCCCTGGCTTTAAAATAACTGAAATGATAGCTTCGTTCCATGATGGAGGTATTTTGTTGTTGTTCAACGTCCAATTAAATGACTTTAGGAGCTGTGGCGTGAGTTCTTCTATAAACAGTTTATAAAACTCAGAGGGGTATCCATCACTACCTGGTGATTTACCGTTTTTAAGTGACTTAATCACGTCTCTGATCTCTTGTGTTGTTATTTCTGCTGTTAGCTTTTCATTTTGTTGATTTCCTATTGATGGCAAGTCCAATGTGCCTAGAAATTTTTTAATATCTTTAGTATTTGTTTCTTCAGGTTGTGAGTATAGTTCTTGGTAGAAATTATGGAATATTTCTTCGATGTTTTCTGGGTTAACTGTGGTTTTATTTGTGGTGGGGTCTTTAATCTTGTATACATTATTCATTGTTTGTTGTTTTCTTAACCGTTTTGCCAGCAGTTTTGTGGCTTTTGGTCCCGTTTCATAATATTTTTGCTTTAGATATCTATTTTTCCTTTCAATTTCATCCATTTGTGTTTCTTTTATCTTTGTTTTTTCTTCTTTAATTTCTTGATATATTTTTGGATCATTTGTGCTTTGATGTTTACGTTCTAATTCCCTCAGTCTCTCACATCTTTGTTCATACGCTTCCAGTTTAGTCTTATTTGCTTTTCCTGTTTCAACAATTAATTTTCCTCTTAACACGGCTTTTAGTGCGTCCCATAGTATTGTTGGGTCCACTTCTTCATTGTCATTCTCTTGGATATATTCGTTTATGTTTATTTTTATTCTTTCTTTCATTTTCTCATCATTTAACAGTCCTACGTTAAGTTTCCATGTTGTTTGTCGTTTTCTATTGTTTAGATATATTTCCATGTATATAGGATTATGATCTGATATTTCTGCGAGTGTACTTTATGGGCTGCTGAATAATGTGTATAGTCTTTTTCGAGTGGGTGTAGGTCCCTCCATATGTCTACCATACCCATTTCTGCCAGTGAGGTTCTTATGAACTTTGCTACATGTTTTTTTGTCTTCTTAACACTTGTTGTGTCAACTTCATGATCCATGACAGCATTTAAGTCTCCTCCACAAATTAGGACTCCTTCGCTGTGTGTTGCTATGAGATCAAACAGATGTTGAAAAAAACCCTTGTCACTTTCTGGTGGGGCATAGATGTTCACTAATGTGATCTGCATACCATCTATTCTTCCCTTTATTATTACATACCTGCCTTCTTTATCCTGGATTTCCTGTTCACTTTCAAATTGTATTTTGTTTGAAATTAGTATCATAACCCCCCTTTTAGCTCCTCCCTTAAATGAACTGTAGTAGGAGTTCTTATAGCCAAATCTCTTTAGTTTCACATGTTCTGTCTTGCTCAAATGTGTCTCTTGCATAAATATAATTTCAGCTTTTTCCTTCTTGAATTTTCTTATTATTCTTTCCCTTTTAACAGGTGAGTTCAGACCATTCACGTTTAGTGTCATTATCTTAAGATTTTTACCCATATTCATGTTTTTCCATTTTTTAAACTTGTGCTCCTAGCCCCTTTAACAACAAAAATAACACATATTTATATAAAAACACATTAAAAAATCTCGACCTCCGTACTTTGGGCCTTTCTTCTGCCCACTGGTCCCTGTTGGTGGGTGGGGGGATTGTCTTCATAGAGTGAAGGGCCCTCCCTAGACCTCTAATTACTATCCAAGTAATAGTCATTAGTCTAGAAATGTCCAACAAATATCACTTAAACCTCTCCTAGCCGTCTGTTTCTCTTTTACCTTGTCTTCTTGGCCTTCATTTCTTCTGTGCCTTTCTGTGCCTTTCTTAATCTTTGTTATGATCTAGGGAAAGCCTTGTAGTTTTTCCTGGGCCCGCTGCTCTACGTCTCTCCCCCTTCTTCCGCCGTTCACTCGTCTCCACTCCGGCTGTCGTGATGCGTTCAGGGCCGCCACTGCTCCAGCCGTTTCCTCCGGCACGCTCACCTCAAGGCCCCGCTCCATCATATCCCGCGCTGCCTCTCTGGCCGTGTTGTAGGTTCTTACGCTGTCCTCCCAATGAATCCTCATTTTCGTTAGCGGCGTTTGGAATCTAATTTTTTTCTCTTTCAGCGTTTTTTTAATGTTGGCATATTTCTTCCGCTGCTGCACAATTTCTGTCGGGTAGTCATGGTCAAAGAATACCTGTTTGTCGCCGATTCGTATCTTTTTTTTCCATGCTTGTGTCAGGATTCTTTCCTTTATGTCATATTTCACAAAGTTTACCACAACTGACCTGGGTGTAGAGTTTGGTTTCGGGTTCTGTGCCGGGGTTCTGTGCGCTCGTTGAATCTGCAGATCCGTTTCTCCGGACAGTTCCAGCTCTTTTTTTAAGAACTGATCCATGAATTTCGTCATCGAGTTGCCTTCAATGCCCTCCGGAATTCCAAAGATGCGCATATTGCTTCGTCTGGACCTGCTCTCCAAGTCGTTTATTTTCTCCTGCATCCTCTGTGTTTGCGTCGTCAGGGTCTGTAGTTGTTTGTTTGCCTCGCTTTTCCAATCTTCCAGCTCCGATATTCGGGCCTGCGCTTCTGTCATACACGCCCGCTGGGAGCGCAGCTCCTCCATGTTTTCTGTTAGCTTGCGCTCCATTTCTCTTCGGAGGCCCATAATTTCCTCCTTAATCTCTTTTTTCAGCTCCTCCTTAAGAGCCGCTAAATCCTGCTGTAGCTGCCGCTTGAATTCTCTTAACTCTTTACCCAAACTGGCGATGCCAGTGTTCATGTTTTCGAGTCTGGCGTCCTCCATTTTCTCTGCTGTAGACACCTCGTTTTTTTGGGCTTCGTGTTCAGCGGTTTTTCCTGCGTTGTTGGAGAGGAATTCTTCAATTTTACCCTGCTTTTGTCCTTGTGCCCGGCCCCTTCGTGTTTTCATCCCTTAGTTTATTGATCCGCTTATGTCGAGTTGGCCATTTACCGATGATTTTTAATCCGGCTAGGGAGAGCTCTCTGTTTAAGCGTTATGTCTCTCCGCCATCTTCCCGGAAGTCGAGCGGCGGTGAGTTTTAACATGTTGGGCGCCGACTTTTTGTGTTCACATGGCTTGTTGGTGGATCTGGCTAATAGATGCTTGGTTAATGCACTCTCTTTTTGTTCTATTCCCTGTGCAGCGCGAGTGTCCCCGCCGTCAGTACAGGCCAACGCCGCCGCAGCAGGAGGTAAGTTCCACACTCTCCTAAACCACTTCCCAGCACTCACAGTTCCCACGTTTTCAGCTAAGGTGGCGAAGCAAGGGGTGGAGCACTTTATAACCACAAGTGGCCCACCGGTTTTTACGAAAGCTTGGCGCTTGGATGCAGCTAAGCTCTCCATTGTGCGTGAGGAGTTCGCCAACCTGGAGAGGTTGGGCATAATTCGCCGCCCGAAGTCCGCTTGGGCTTCCCCCCTCCACATGGTCCCGAAGGCGGACGGCTCGTGGAGACCGTGCGGCGATTATCGCAGGTTAAACAATGCCACAGCGCAGGACCGCTACCCAATTCCGCATATCCAAGATTTTTTGGTGCATTTGGCCAAGGCGCAATTTTTTTCTAAAATAGACCTGGTCCGCGGTTATCATCAGGTTCCGGTCCGATCAGAGGACATTCCCAAAACAGCGGTAATAACCCCTTTCGGGCTTTTTGAATTTTTACGCATGCCTTTTGGCCTTAAAGGCGCTGCGCAAACCTTCCAACGCATGATTGATGCCGTTTTGCGCGACCTCCCTTTCGTTTTTGTCTACTTAGACGATATTTTAGTTGCCAGCGCCTCTGAGGAGGAACACGAAAGTCACCTCAGAACTGTTTTTCAGAGGTTGGGAGCGCACGGGTTGATAATCAACCCAGCCAAGTGCCATTTCGGCGCAGCACAGATCGATTTTTTAGGGCACCGCGTCTCCCCAGAGGGTGAAGTTCCGCTGCCCTCCAAAGTACACGCGGTGGCTGAGTTTCCCCAGCCACAAACGGTAAAAGCGTTACAGGAATTTTTAGGTATGGTAAACTTTTACAACCGTTTCATACCTCATGCGGCGCAGCTCATGCAACCGTTGTATGTCGCGCTAAAAAAACAGAAGCCCTCAAATGCGATTGAGTGGTCTCCTGAGCGGGAGCGCGCATTCATTGAGGTTAAGGAAGCACTAGCGAACGCAGCACTGCTGGCTCACCCAGACCCAGCAGCCCGAATAGCGCTAACCACAGACGCGTCAGATGTGGCCATAGGAGCCGTGGTAGAACAGCAAGTCGCCGGAGCTTGGCAACCACTCGCTTTTTTTAGCAGAACCCTACGCGATGCTGAGCGAAAATATAGCGCGTTTGACAGGGAACTGCTAGCGCTCCACCTGGCCATTTGCCATTTCCAGTTCTGGTTGGAAGGGCGGCGTTTCACCGCTTTTGTCGACCACAAACCATTAACTTTTGCAATGTCCAAAGTCTCTGAACCATGGTCAGGCCGACAGCAGAGGCAGCTGGCCGCAATTTCAGAATTCACCACCGATATACAGCACGTAGCCGGTAAATTTAATGTGGTGGCGGACTGCCTCTCGCGAACGGTAACAGCACCTGTCCGCGCGGATGGGGGCTGTAGCGCCGCAGACGCGGAGCGCGGTAACAGCGCAGATGCGCACGCGGCTCCGGTGCACGTAGGGATAGATTACGCGGCCATGGCAGCAGAGCAGGGCGAGGACACAGACGTGCGCGCGCTCCTGTCTGGACCAACAGGGTTAAGGCTGGAGAACGTAAGTTTACAAACCGGTTCACCCCCGCTTATTTGCGATGTATCCACCGGACGACCTCGCCCAGTGGTGCCAGCCACGTGGCGCCGTCGTGTTTTTGATGCGGTGCACTCCCTGACACACCCGGGAGTACGCGCTTCGGTGAAAATGGTAGCAGAGAAGTTTGTTTGGCTGAGCCTGCGCAAGCACGTGAAGGAGTGGGCACGAGCCTGCATGTCCTGCCAGCGGGCCAAAGTTCACAGACACACAAAAGCCCCTTTAGAGCCTTTCCACGTCCCGGCTAAGAGGTTTGATCATGTGCACGTAGATCTAGTGGGACCCCTGCCGCCCTCGCAGGGGTTCACACATCTCCTGACAATGGTGGACCGGACCACGCGTTGGCCGGAAGTGGTCCCATTGCAGTCTACCACAGCGGCAGAGGTAACTCGCGTTTTTTTAACAGCATGGGTAACGCGGTTCGGAGTCCCGTCGGACATTACGTCCGATAGGGGTCCGCAGTTTGTTTCAGAGCTATGGTCAGCCATGGCCAGCGGCTTAGGGGCAACAGCCCATCGCACCACCGCTTATCACCCACAGGCCAACGGTTTATGCGAGCGTTTTCACAGATCGTTGAAGGCAGCCCTCAGAGTGTCGCTCACGGATACAAATTGGGTAAACAAACTACCATGGGTTTTATTGGGGTTGCGTTCGGCACCAAAGGAGGATTTAGATGCCTCACCTGCTGAATTAGTGTTTACTCAACCTCTCAGGCTGCCAGGAGAGTTCCTGCCAGCCCATGCAGCACCCGAGCACCCCCCGGTGTGGGGACCTCTAAGTGGCACGGGGGCAGAAATGCTCCCGGGCCCCGCTCATCACACATTTCCGCGGGTTTTTGTTCCCAAGGCTTTGCAAAACGCAGAGTTTGTTTTTGTCAGGCACGACGCCCAGCGTCACAGTCTCCGCCCACCTTACGATGGTCCGTTCCGAGTGCTGGAAACCGGGGAGAAATATTTTGTACTGGACTTGGGGGGCAGGAAAGAGACAATCAGTGTTGACAGATTAAAGCCTGCTTTTGTGTTACGTGACGAACCTGTACGGCCGGCGGGGGTGCCTCGACGCAGCAGGCCTCCCAAGGGACAGCCCCTAGTTCCCCAGCAGGGGGCAAATAACCCTTCTCCCCCTCATTCCACAGGCGCACCGCAGGACGGCACAACACAGGCTGCAAAGCCTGCGTTCAGCAGATTCGGGAGGAGATTGAAGCCTAAGCAACGGGCAGAGTGATGTGTATTTTGATCAACCCGTGTAAATTGTGCTGTAGATCCTGCAAAGGGGGGGGGGGGGTGATGTAAGGGTGTAATGTGTATGACTGCCCATTATGGACATGAGGGCGGTGTGTGTGTGTCCCTTCTTGACATAGTGTGTATGACTGTCCATTATTGACTTAAGGTTGGTGTATGTCCGTTCTTGGGCGTTTCAGGGGGAGTGATGTGGCGTAACATTATGTAGCTCACATATTCCTTGGCAGAGACCCAGACATAAGGGAACTTTGAGCTCACAGTGTGTATTGACATCACGCCCCAGATGGACATGGAGTCTAGGCCCCCTGCGGACTAGAGGAGAAGTGAGAAGATCCGAGAGTGAACCTGAAGAGACTGCCTGACTCATAGGGTCAGACAGAGAAGCCGAGAGGACAATGGGAGGATTAGTTATGAATGGAATTCTGTGTTTGATGTGAATGTGATTTGTGTCTGTTGTAACAGTATAAAGGTATGAGGTTTATCTCAGCCCGCTCTCTTCATTCCCTGACTGAGAGAGGAGCTGTAGGGCTTGATATGGAATAAACCTATACTGAAAAATCATTCAGTCTCTTCATTTCGAGTTTCCTACAATATATTCATATATTTATTCCATCTCGCTACAATGCTCCGCACTGTGTTTATATATTTACATATTTATTCCATCTAGCTACAATGCTCCACACTGTGTGTTTATATATTTATATATTTATTCCATCTAGCTACAATGCTCCGCACTGTGTGTCTATATATTTATATTTATATGTACATATGTATACTTGCTGCCCTTGTTTTTTCTTGCCTTCTGATTGTTGCTCTGAGTGTTGCTATCCCTGTGCTGTTGCAATCCTGGAATTTCCCCATTGTGGGACTAATAAAGGCTTATCTTATCTTATCTTATCTTATCTTATCTTATGAGAATCAACACCTCCAAGTCCATGGTCCTCAACTGGAAAAGGTGGATTGTCCTCTCCGGGTTGGAGACAACCTCCTGCCCCAAGTGGAGGAGTTTAAGTATCTCAGGTGTGGTCTATATTACTCATATATTCCATACCTACATATGTTAGGACATGTGAAATGCTTAGTGACTGCATATGTAAGGAACTTCACACCTCTGAAAGGACAAAGGAATCTCACCCGCCGTGTGAAGAACAAAGATGTCCCAGGGCGCGACGGCGGAGACCGGAGGAGTCACCCTCACCCCCCAAGACGAGGAGAGGAGTTCCCATCACCTCCCAAGACTAGGAGAGGAGATAACAGGACAATGGGGGGATTAAGATAACGAGGGATGTCAGCCTTTGTAATGCCTGTCTTTGATGTGTGCCTGTATTTAATCAGCGAGCTGGCAGAACTCTTGTCTCTTTTTACCTTCTGCCACGCTCTGCACCTGATGAGACAAGTTAGGAGAGCTGTTCATTAAAACGCTGCTTTTAAACAAAATCACCTCATTATTTCCAGCTCCTCTACATCAGGGTCTTATTCACGAATGAGGGGAGAATGGAGCGAGAAACTGACAGATGGATTGGAGCAGCATCTGCAGTGATGCAGATGTTGTACCAGTCTGTTGTGGTGAAGAGAGAGCTGAGCTCTAAAGCAAAGCTGTTTATTTACCGGTTAATCTACATTACTACCCTCACCTATTGTCATGAGCTTTGGGTAATGACCAAAAGAACGAGATCGCCGATACAAGCGGCTGAAATGAGCTTTCTCTGTAGGATTGCTGGACTCATCCTCAGGAGACAGGGTGAGGAGCTCAGTCATCCGGGAGAGGCTCAGAGTAGAACCGCTGCTCCTCCATATCGAAAGCTGCCAGTTGAGGTGGTTTGGGCATCTGATCAGGATGCCTCCTGGATGCCTCCCCCTTGAGGTGTTTCGGGCACATTCAACTGGGAGGAGACCCCAGGGCAGATCCAGGACACGCTAGAGAGACTACATCTGCCAGCTGGCCTGGGAGCGGCTTGGTATCCTCTCTGAAGAGCTGAAGCAGGTGGCTGGGGAGAGGGAAGTTTGGGCTTCTCTGCTTGAGCTACTGCCTCTGTGACCCTGACCTCCGGAAAAGTGGTAGAAAATGGATGGATGGATGTGACAAATTTATGAAAAAAGCTAGGAATATCTGAGAAAGGATGTCAAATTTGTGAGAGTGATGTAGCAAATTTATTAGAAAAAAAAATTGCAAATTTAAAAGCCAGAAGGTATATTTCCAAGAAGAAAGTTGTTAAATTTCTTGAAATAGGGGACAAATTTATGAGAAAAAAGTGGGAAATTGAAAAGTGAAAACCATGAGAAAGCTGGCAAATTGAACAGGAAAAAGTGGCTAATTCATGAGAAAAAATTTTTGAAAAAGGGCAAATTTATGGGGAAATTTGTTTACGCAAAAAATTGAAATTTAAGAGAAAAATTAGTACATTTATGAGAAAATGTGGTAGCCCTATGAAAAAAAGGGAAAATTTATGAAAAAAGTACCAAACTTACCAGAAAAAGTGGATTATTTTTAAACTGTGGAAATTTAAGAGGAAAAAGTGGTAATTTTAGAGAAAAAGTATCAAATTGATGAGGAAAATTTGTCAAATTTATGAGACAAAATGGCAGATTTAAGAGTAAAACAACAATATTAAAAGAAAAAGAAAAATTTGTGAGAGAAATGGGAAATTTTAAGGTAAAAATGGCAAATTTATGAGAAAAAGTGCAAATTTATGAGGAAAAAATTGGAAATTTATGGGAAAAGTGGCAAATTTGCAACAAAAATGCAAAGATTTTTGAGAAAAAACTTGTAAGTTTAGGAGAAAATAAACTCCGATTTAAGTTGGGAAATTTTTAGTCAAAACGTTATTCTGCATGTCCCTAATTTGCAAGGTTGGATTATTAGTCATACATCTTGATGTTTTGGAGTTTTTCATTTGATGTTTATTGGCATGATTATGTCTACATTTATTAATCTACCCAGAGCTGGTATTATTGGTGATTTGTAACCGATACTATAAGCTGGTGTTTTCTTGTTAGAAATGGGTTAAATCTTCCTGGTCTAAAATATCCAGAATAAAAAGAATCTTATTTGGTCCAGATAGTTATGGTTTATAGATAACTAATATACGCTCTTGGAAAAATTCTTCACAACTTCTGTCCTTTCAGTTTATTCCTGAATTTACTGAAGATTTAACAAAGTGATTCTTCTTTGATTATGTTTACTTGTAAATATACTTGGCAATAAAGCTGATTCTGATTCTGATTCTGATTCAGCAAATGGGTTCGTATGTCATATAAGTTTTTGCAGCATGAAACTTACTCTTGTTCTGTTTTTGAATGCTCCTATTTATTCTGAATTCTGGACTGTGGTAGTTTTTTAATTATTTTATTAACCTACCTAATTATTTGATATGAAGGAAGAAATTGTACAACTTTCGTGTTTTTCTTGATAATGCTGAGAAGACATTGTGATTATTGGGCACATACTGTATATCCACAAATCCAGAGTGGTGCCATTTAAACCTTTTTATGTATTTTGCTATGACATAAACATAAAGTATTTATGAAATACTGATATTTTAAAGCAAGAAATCTATTAACATGCAAAACTTTAACTTCCGGTTATGGCTGCCACGTAGGACGGACGTGTCTCGCTCTGCTCTGCTCCTGGAAAAAAAAAAAATCGGCAAATAACTCTCTCATTTGGGACAGAACGTATCCCAGCGTTTGGGCGAGGATATGTCGGCAAAGCCTAAGGCTGGAAAACCAGGAAAAGGAAAAAGCGAGCCGCCGAAACAGTCCAAATTAACGGACTTTCAGGTCTGTGACGCAGCAAACAAAACTCCATATATGGCGGAGGAGGCTGGCGGCGGTGCGATATTTGCGGGGAATGGCGCAGATGCGCTGATGGCTGCCATGAGTTCAATGAGAGCGGACTTTTCCTCTAGATTTGATGGGATTATGACAGCGTTGGAAGGAATAAGAAAGGAATTGGGTGACTGTGTAGAACGAACGGCGCAGATGGAGCTCCGTCTCGCTAGTGCTGAAGATGACGTCACCCGTCTTCAATTAAAGGTGCGCACTTTGGAAAAAAAAATAAATCTCTGGAAGATAATATTTTGGATTTGGAATCTCGGTCGAGACAGAATAATTTGAGGCTGGTGGGTCTTCCAGAGGAATCAGAAGGTCGGGACGTATGTTCCTTTCTGGAAAAGTGGATTCCGGAGGTGCTGGGCAGCGAGGAGTTGCAATCAGCAGTGGTTCTGGAAAAAGCACATCGTATTGGCCCACGGAGAGATAAGGGACCGCCGAGGACCTTAATTATGAAGTTTCTTAGCAACAGAGACAGGATGAAGATCTTCAACGCTGCACGAGCTAAAAAAGGAGAGATTAAACACCAGGACCAGCAGGTGCGGTTCTACCCAGATTTGGCCACAGGAATCCAGCAATTGAGGAAGCAGTTTGATCCCGTACGTAAGGAGCTGCGCAACCTTGGGATTCGTCATGGTGTAATCTATCCTGCGAGACTGCTGACCACGTATGAGGGCAGAACCCACATCTTCAAGACCCCAGAGGAGGTGCAGGAGTTCATCAAGAAGATCAAAGAAGAAGAAGAGACTGGTGGGAGCTAAGCATGAACAAAATATAAGGTAGAATAATTAAGCATTTGCACAGGCATCTGACTGACTTGAAGTAAATAGTAAGTTTACAAAATATAGATTGTATTATATATTAAAAAAACAAAACAAAAACAAAACAAACACAAAAAAAAAACTATGATGTACAAAGTTGTTAAAAATTTTGGAGTTAAGTTGGAAAACTACAGAGGAGAGTTAATGTTACGTCATTAAAAGCAGTAGAGTTAGGGTGATTGGGAGGATGAAGAAGGAGTGGCTTAGGCTGTTCCCCGTGGGTGTGGAACGGTCGATGGCTATATCGGGAGACAGAATTTTTCTTTTGATTTTGGGGGGTTTGCCACAAGTGTGGGAAGGGGAAATTTGTTTGTGTGTAGTTTGTAGGATGAATGTTCAACCACTCATGTTTTTGCTTCTCTGTATGAGCATGTTTACACTGCAAGGTAATCCCAAACTCTCTATTGATCATGGACCAAAGTGTTAACCTTAATTTAACTTCATGGAATTGCAGAGGTCTACAAAATTTAAAAAAACTTAAACAAGTTATGAATAAAATAAAGGACATGGGTTCAAGAATTGTGTTTTTACAAGAAACTCATCTGATAGAGGAGGATGTTAAAAGAATTAGGAGTAGATGGCAGGGAAGTGTATTCACCTCTTCATTTTCATCCCGAGCCAGGGGAGTTATGACTCTCATACATAAATCAGTTCCTTTTCAAGTGAAAAATGTAATTGGAGACAAATTTGGAAGATATGTAATCATTCAAGGTTCTTTGCTATTAGAAAATATAAATCTTGTGAACTTATATGGTCCCAATATAGATGATCAGAAGTTCTTTGCTAATTTATTTCTCATCTTATCATCACTTACAGGGCAACATATAATAGCAGGGGATTTTAATTGTACATTGAATCCAGGTGTGGATAGATCAACAGGACTGGATTGTACGCACATTGGATGTAGGATGACTAGTAATCATTTTATGAAAGAATTGAGATTGTTAGATATATGGAGAGAAATGAAACCACAAGTTAAAGCCTATTCTTGTTATTCCAGTACCTACAAGACATTCTCACGTATTGATTATTTTTTGATTTCCACAGAATTAAGGTCCAAGATTCAAAACTGCTTTTATGATAACATCGTGATCTCTGATCATGCACCCTGTTGTCTAATATATGTAGATAAAAAATTGACAAAGGAATCAGGTAGATGGCAATTTCAGCATAAATGGCTTCAGGATGAGGAATTTGTCAAGTATATAGAAAAACAGATAGACGAGTTCTTTGACATCAATACTACACAAACATCAGCATGTGTAAAGTGGGAGGCTTTCAAAGCTTTTATTAGGGGACATATTATTAGTTATACAGGATCAAAATCTAAGAAGACTCGAGAGGAGAGAGCTAAATTGGAACATAAAATAAAAAGTCTTCAGGAAAAAGTGTATGCAGGAAGTGACCCAAGGTTGGAGAATGAATTACTGATTTTGAGAGCTGAATACGACAAAAAATCAGCGAATAGAGCTGCCTCGAGTCTTCTAAGATTGAAACAATCTTTTTATGAACAAGGTGAAAAATCAGGAAAATTATTAGCATGGCAGATTAAACAATTGGAAATTAAAACACCAATTACCAGTATTATAAGTAAGGAACAGGTAGTTATAGATCCTTTAGAAATTAATAGAGCCTTTAGAGATTACTATGAAAAATTATATGATACCAAAAATGAACCTGATTTAACAAAACTAAATGGGTTTTTGAACGAACTATCTATACCGTGTATTCCAAATGAAAACAGGGAGATATTGGAGTCTAAAATTAGTCAAGAAGAAGTTGGGCTAGCCATTGATAATATGAAATCAGGAAAAAGTGCAGGACCAGATGGTCTTCCAGTTGACCTTTATAAAAAATTTAAGAATAAATTAATAAAACCTTTTTTGGAAATGGTTTTAGAAGCATTTCAAAATAATAATTTACCATCATACATAAATAATGCCTTAATTATACTGCTGCCAAAACCAGGTAAGCCCTCTAATAAATGTGAAAATATGAGACCAATAAGCCTATTAAACGCCGACCTTAAGATAATCTGTAAAATTTTAGCAAGACGAATACAAGAAATTTTACCAAATATTATTAATCGAGATCAGAATGGCTTTATAAAGGGTAGACAAGGCTTCCATAATGTAAGAAGACTATTTAATATTATTTATTTTAATAAAGAAGCGCCGGATACAGCTCTCCTATCATTGGACGCCGAAAAGGCCTTTGATAGAGTTGAATGGCCCTTTCTTTTTGAAGTCCTACAAAGGTTTGGACTTGGAAATAATTTCATAAAATGGGTTCAAATAATATACAATAATGCTACAGCAGAAATCCTAACAAATAACAATATTTCAAAACCAATAAAAATCAATAGAGGATGTCGACAAGGCTGTCCACTTTCACCTTTACTGTTTACTATGGCAATTGAACCTTTAGCGATAGCGATACGTTTACATTCACAAATATATGGAATTAAAGTTGGACCAACAGAACATAAAATCTCCCTGTACGCCGATGATATAATTTTGTTTATGTCGAATCTAAAAAAATCAATTCCAACCTTGTTGAATTTAATAAAGAATTTTGGGGAAATATCAGGATATAAAATAAATAAAACTAAATCTTCAATATTAATGCTAAATGAGACCCAGAGAAATTACCCAGCCCCTGAGGTAAATCAATTCAATGTTGTAAATCAGTTTAAATATTTAGGAATCCAAATTATGCCTAAGCTAGAATCAGTCGCCAGCGTCAACTATGAAGCCTTAATGTCAGATATCAATGAGTTAACTCAGAGATGGATGTCACTACCAATGTCGATGATCGGGAGAATCAATATACTTAAAAGTAATATTTTACCTAAAATACTTTATTTATTTCAATACATTCCCTTATCACCACCTTTAGATCTATTCTCAAGAATAAAAAAAAAAGTTAGTGGAATTTATATGGAACAACAGGAGGGCTAGATTACGTTTGTCTTTATTATATTTACCATTTGATCGTGGAGGTCTGAAATGTCCAAATTTTATGTTGTATTATTGGTCGGCACAACTGAGGTCTATGACATATTATTTTTCATCAAATGATCTCCCTCACTGGACTGAAATGGAATCATACAATTTACCTTTACCTCTTCCCATATTCATATACTCAGATTCGGCAAAAAAATTACAAAAACAAGTTAAAAATCCATTTGTAAAGCATATGATCAAAATATGGTGTGAAGCTAAAAACTATTTAAAAGAACCACAGTTATTGTCACAATTTAGTCCAATATGGGGTAATCAATATTTTAAACCAGGGAGAGCGGACGCTGTATTTAAAGTATGGAATTTAAAAGGGATACAAAAGATTCAGGATTTATATTTGCCATGTGCAGACAACATAATGTCTTTTGAAGAGCTGAGGATCAAATTTAATCTCAATAGAACACATTTTTTTAAATATCTTCAACTTAGAAACTTTATTCGATCAAATCAAAATAAAGCTCTCACTCGACCTATTTATTCATCCTTGGAAAAAATGATGATGAAAGATAGTAAAAGAAAGGGTATTATTTCAGAGTTTTATAACTCATTGACACTATCTTCAAGTGAAAATTCACTGAAAAGATTAAACTACTGGAAAGAAGATCTGCAAATTGAAATTTCAGAGGAACAATGGGAATTGGCTTGTACAGAAGCTCAAACCAAATCAATAAATGCACGCCTTAAATTGATACATTTCAAATGGTTAATGCGGATGTATGTTACACCGGAGGAGTTAAATAGATATAACAAAAATATACCAGATACATGCACAAAATGCATGGAAAGTAAAGGAACCCTATTTCATTGTTTATGGGAATGTAGATTAATAAGAATGTTTTGGGAAGAGGTGAGGGTAACAATTGAAAAAATAATCTCAAAACAAATCATACTGAATCCTAAACTGTTTTTGTTGGGTCTGTACCCAGAAAAGCATAATTTTAATAAAAGTGAAAGAACATTCATAGACCTCAGTTTGCTTAATGCCAAAAAATGTATTGCACTATTATGGAAAAAGACTCATAGACCAGATGTGACTCAGTGGTTAAGACAGATGTTAACAAACCTTCCATTAGAAAGAATAACATATATACTGAAATCAAAGGAAATTGTGTTTGAGAATATATGGAGACCTTTTATTGATTATGTAAAAAATTTAAACATAACTCTTGAAGAAGAAGGTGAATGATGTGTGTGGACCTTGTAAATTCCAAACTGGTGAACATAATATGTATACTTATGTATTGGATTGTCTAGACTAAACAGAGGAGCATTGTTGAAGACTTGATTTTGTTGGTGGTTGTTGGTGTTTTTAGTGCATTTTTTTTTTTTTTTGTAGTACTTTAGTGTTAGTGTTTGATTGCTTGTATCATGTTTGTTAAAAAAAAAAAAAAGGTTCAATAAAGATATTGTGGAAAAAAAACATGCAAAACTTTAAATACAATGGTACTTATGGATGTTGGAACTCCTATTAAGGTTCTGTTTTCATTATTACCACTAGTGTGTGCCCGTAGAAACCAAGTATAAGCAAGTATTTCTGCATGCCCATAAAATCCAAGTGTAAGCAAGCATTTCTGCATGCTCGTAGAAAGTTACTGTTACCATGGCAACAGTAACCATGGTGATGCCTGCCTTTGACATGGTTACCATGGCAACATTAACCATGGTGAAACCTGCCTTTGATCTTTGACATCACCACTCATTCAGCGATGCCTGCCTTTGATCTTTGATGATGTGTCTGCCTGGCAACAGTAACCATGGCAACATCTGTGCATCTGTGATGTTATAGCTATGAACGCCCATAGCTCCCCTATGGATGCTCATTAAAAATTTCCCCTTCTACACTTCCCCATATCTGGGGAGGCTGAAATTTGGGGATGCACACCCTCGTAACCTCAGCACAGCACATATAAAATCTGAGGTGAGTCCGACGAACAGTTCGGGAGACATGCACGGAACACACACAGACACAGACTGACACATAGACAGAGATTCCTTGCATTATAATATGATATGCTGGCAAACATCGAATCAGTTATAGATAAGTTTTAAGAGCACGCTGAAGCACCCTGAAGCACGCTGGTATATGGCATAGTTTGCCGAGCTCCTCTTCAAATTTTCAGCAGAAGAAAACCTAACATCAGACACAGCGTTGTGTTGGAGCCCTGAATGATTGAGGGGGACAGAACTTCTTCACCTTGATGCAGCGCGGCAAAATAAAATGTTAATATCATTCAGAAATGATTATGCACAAAAATAAAGGAGACCGGCTTTATTCCTCAACATGCCAGATGACCGCTGTAATCAGCTCTGCTTTAACAGAACTGATCGATTAAACAGCTCTCTTGAAAATGAGACCCTGTGTCTCAGTGGGATTACCTGTATAAATAAGATTAATAATAAATAATCCTAGCAATTACAATAGGGCTTTCACCCACTGATGTTGTCAGTGGCTTGGACCCTAATACACAGCGTGGCTAGTACCAGTGGCACCAGTACTGCACAAGAAGGAAAAGCCACCATAGACTCCCCTCTCCTGAACTGTGGGTCCTCTAGCCATTCCGCTTAGGGATGGGCGATACCAGCATTTTTCCTTTCGATATGATAGCATTAATTTATGGGATGTTTTCTTCATTACTGAGACCAATACTTTTTGCCCAGAATCACATGATTGCAGTTTCATTAACAACTTAATTGCAAGGGCAATATGAAATATGAATAAAACTCATGAACATAAACAGTTGAAAGAAATGCTTATAAAATAATAATAAAATAGAACAATGAGCAAAGTAAATACAAATAAAATGGCTTTTTTCAATTATGATAAAAATAATTAAGACTGAAAATTAATGCAAAATTAATTCAGTTTCTTAATTTGATGAAGATTCTCAAGTGGATTCAAGTATTTTTTACTTCTGAAATGTTTCACCATTCCTATCCACCCTAATTCCTAGGCCCCATGATGCCTTGCGTGAATTATGGTAGCAACTTCCGGTACTAGTTTAGAACGTATTGTTGTCACTGAAACGGGACACTTTTCCTTGTTAAAAAAAACCAATGACTTTGGCATCAAACATGTGGGAACACAGCCTTTTGCACCTCAAAAACAGTAATATAATCATACCACATCTCACGACTACGGGGGGGATGAGAAGATGACCGACCTTAAAAAGGGGCCAGTAGCTTCATGAACGGTAGCTCCATTAGTTAGCTCCGCTGCTAACATGCTAACACTGTAAACAACTGCACACATGGACAAAATTGTTGGTACCCCTCTGTTAATGAAAGAAAAACCCCACAATGGCCACAGAAATAACTTGAATCTGACAAAAGTGGTAATAAATAAAAATTCTACGAAAATTAACCAATGAAAATCAGACAATGCTTTTGAATTCTGGTTCAACAGAATTATTTTAAAAAACAAACTCATGAAACAGGCCTGGACAAAAATGATGGTACCCCTAGAAAAGATTGAAAATACTGTGACCATAGGGGCATGTTCAACCAAGATGTGTCCTCTAATTAACATCACAGGTGTCTACAAACTTGTAATCAGTCAGTCGGCCTATTTAAAGGGTGACAAGTAGTCACTGTGCTGTTTGGTGACATGGTGTGTCCCACACTAAACATGGACCAGAGGAAGCAAAGGAGAGAGTTGTCTCGGGAGATTAGAAAGAAAATTATAGACAAGCATGTTAAAGGTAAAGGCTATAAGACCATCTCCAAGCAGCTTGATGTTCCTGTGACTACAGTTGCACACATTATTCAGAAATTTAAGATCCACGGAACTGTAGCCAACCTCCCTGGACGTGACCGCAGGAGGAAACTTGATGAAAAATGGAAGAGACGGATAATACGAATGGTAACAAAAGAGCCCAGAACAATCTCTAAACAACTCATGGTGAACTCCAAGATCAAGGTACAGTACATCAGTGTCAGATCGCACCATCCGTCGTTGTTTGAGCCAAAGTGGACTTCATGGGAGACGACCAAGGAGGACACCACTGTTGAAAACAAATCATAAAAAAGCCAGACTGGAATTTGCCAAACTGCATGCTGACAAGTCACAAAGCTTCTGGGAGAATGTCCTATGGACAGACGAGACAAAACTGGAACTTTTTGGCAAGGCATATCAGCTCTATGTTCACAGACACAAAAATGAAGCATACCAAGAAAAGAACACTGTCCCTACTGTGAAACATGGAGGAGGTTCTGTTATGTTCTAGGGCTGCTTTGCTGCATCTGGCACAGGGTGTCTTGAATCTGTACAGGGTACAATGAAATCTCAAGACTATCAAGGTATTCTAAAGAGAAATGTGCTGCCCAGTGTCAGACAGCTTGGTCTCAGTCACAGGTCATGGGTCTTGCAACAGGATAATGACCCAAAACACACAGCTAAAAACACCCAAGAATGGCTAAGAGCGAAACATTGGACTATTCTAAAGTGGCCTTCGATGAGCCCTGATCTAAATCCTATTGAACATCTGTGGAAGGAGCTGAAACATGCCGTCTGGAGAAGGCACCCTTCAAACCTGAGACAACTGGAGCAGTTTGCTCATGAGGAGTGGGCCAAAATACCTGCTGAGAGGTGCAGAAGTCTCATTGACAGTTACAGAAATCGTTTGATTGCAGTGATTGCCTCAAAAGGTTGTGCAACAAACTATTAAGTTAAGGGTACCATCATTTTTGTCCAGGCCTGTTTCATGAGTTTGTTTTTTCAAATAATTCTGTTGAACCACAATTCAAAAGCATTGTCTGATTTTCATTGGTTAATTTTCATCCATCCATCCATCCATCCATCTTCTGCCGCTTTTCCGGAGGTCCGGGTCGTGGAGGCAGCAGTTCAAGCAGAGAAGCCCAGACTTCCCTTTCCCCAGCCACCTGCTCCAGCTCTTCAGAGGGGATACCAAGGCGTTCCCAGACCAGCTGGGAGACATAGTCTCTCCACCGAGTCCTGGGTCTGCCCCGGGGTCTCCTTCCAGTGGGACGTGCCTGAAACACCTCAAGTGGGAGGTGTCCAGGAGGCATCCTAATCAGATGCCCGTACCACCTCAACTGACTCCTTTCAATGTGGAGGAGCAGCGGTTCTACTGTGAGCCTCTCCCGGATGACTGAGCTCCTCACCCTATCTCTGAGGATGAGTCCAGCAATCCTATGGAGAAAGCTCATTTCAGCCGCTTGTATCCGCGATCTCGTTCTTTCGGTCATTACCCAAAGCTCGTGACCATAGGTGAGAGTAGGAACGTAGATTGACTGGTAAATCGACAGCTTTGCCTTAGAACTAAGCTCCCTCTTCACCACAACAGACCGGTACAACGTCCGCATCACTGCAGATGCTGCTCCAATCCGTCTGTCGATTTCTCGCTCCATTCTCCCCTCACTCGTGAACAAAGACCCCAAGATACTTAAACTCCTCCACTTGGGGCAGGAGCCTGTCCCCAACCCGGAGAGGACAATCCACCTTTTTCCAGCTGAGGACCATGGACTCGGACTTGGAGATGCTGATTCTCATCCCAGCCGCTTCACACTCAGCGGCAAACCGTCCCAGCAAGAGCTGTAGGTCATTGCTGGATGAAGCCAACAGGACAACATCATCTGCAAACAACAGAGATGAGATCCTGTGGTCACCAAGCATGACACCCTCCATTCCCTGGCTGCGCCTAGAAATCCTGTCCATAAAAATTATGAACAGGATCGGTGACAAAGGGCAGCCATGGCGGAGTCCAACTCTCACTGGGAATGACTCCGACCGAGTGTTGGCAATACGAACCAAACTCTCACAACGGTCGTACAGAGACCGGATAGCTCGTAACAACAAGCCCGATACCCCATACTCCCGAAGCACCCCCCACAAAAATCCACGAGGGACGCGGTCAAATGCCTTCTCCAAGTCCACAAAACACATGTAAACTGGTTGGGCAAACTCCCACGAACCCTCGAGAATTCTCGAGAGGGTAAAGAGCTGGTCCGATGTGCCACAGCCAGGACGAAAACCACATTGCTCCTCCTGAATCCGAGGTTCGACCAACGGCCGGACTCTCCTCTCCAGTACCTTGGCATAGACCTTCCCAGGGAGGCTGAGGAGTGTGATCCCTCTAAAGTTGGAGCACATCCTCCGGTCCCCTTTTTTAAAGAGAGGAACCACCACCCCGATTTGCCATGCCAAAGGCACTGCCCCCGACCTCCAGGCAATGTTGCAGAGGCGTGTCAACCATGACAACCCAACAACATCTAGGGCCTTGAGGTACTCAGAGCGAATCTCGTCCACCCCCGGGGCCCGGCCACCAAGGAGACTTTTAACCACCTTGGCGACCTCAGCCCCTGTGATAGGCGAGTCATCCCCCTCGTCCCCAAACCCTGCTTCCA
The DNA here is from genome assembly GCA_020510985.1 of Pholidichthys leucotaenia. Taxonomy (NCBI): domain Eukaryota; kingdom Metazoa; phylum Chordata; class Actinopteri; order Cichliformes; family Pholidichthyidae; genus Pholidichthys; species Pholidichthys leucotaenia. The sequence goes on along the minus strand of CM035847.1, from coordinate 216,867,987 downwards.
CTGTGGAAGGCGTATCAGTGGGATTGAGGAGATCCTCGAAGTATTCCTTCCACCGCCCGACGATGTCCCCAGTCGAAGTCAACAGTGTCCCATCCGCACCATACACAGTGTGAACGGGGAGCTGCTTTCCCCTCCTGAGCCGCTGGACAGTTTGCCAGAATCTCTTTGAGGCCGACCGAAAGTCTTGTTCCATGGCCTCACCGAACTCCTCCCATACCCGGGTTTTTGCTTCAGCAACCACCCAAACTGCACTACGCTTGGCCTGCCGGTACACCTCAGCTGCTTTGGGAGTCCCACAAGCCAACCAAGCTTGATAGGACTCCTTCTTCAGCTTAATGGCCCCCCTCACCACTGGTGTCCACCACTTGGTTCGGGGGTTGCCACCACGAGATGCACCGACCACCTTGCGGCCGCAGCTCTGGGCCGCCGCTTCAACAACAGAGGTGAAGAACATGGCCCATTCAGACTCCATGTCTCCAGACTCCCTCACAATGTGGTTGAAGTTCTTCCGGAGGTGGGAGTTGAAGACCTCCCGGACAGGGGCCTCAGCCAGACGCTCCCAGCACACCCTCACTATACGTTTGGGTCTACCAGGTCTGAATGGCTTCCTCCCCTGCCATTGGATCCAACTCACCACCAGGTGGTGATCAGTTGACAGCTCTGCACCTCTCTTTACTCGGGTGTCCAAGACATACGGTCGCAGGTCTGATGATACGATAACAAAATCGATCATCGACCTGCGACCTAGGGTGTCCTGGTGCCAGGTGCACATATGGACACCCTTATGCTTGAACATGGTGTCCGTTATGGACAGACTGTGGTTAGCACAGAAGTCCAATAACTGAACACCACTCGGGTTCAGATCGGGCAGGCCGTTCCTCCCAATCACCCCCCTCCAGGTTTCACTGTCGTTGCCCACGTGCGCATTGAAGTCCCCCAGTAGGACAATGGAGTCTCCAAGAGGAGCACCCTCCAGCACCCCAGTCACAGACTCCAAAAAGGGTGGGTACTCTGAAACATCATTTGGTGCATAGGCACAAATGATGGTCAGGACCCGTTTCCCAACCCGAAGGCGCAGGGAAGCAACTCTTTCGTCCACCGGGGAAAACTCCAATATAGAGGCAGCAAGGTGGGGTGATACAAGAATACCCACCCCTGCTCGTCGCCTCTCGCCCGGGGCAACTCCAGAAAAGGCCAAGCTCCAGCCCCTCTCCAGGAGACTGGTTCCGGAACCGGAGCTGTGTGTTGAAGTGAGGCCGACTATATCTAGCCGGTATCTCTCAACCTCGTACACCAGCTCAGGCTCCTTCCCCACCAGAGAGGTGACATTCCACGTACCAAAAGCCAGTTTAGAAAGCTTGGGATCAGTCTGCCAAGGTCTCCGCCTTTGACCGCCACCTGATCCACATAGCACCGGACCCCCATGATCCCTCCTGCAGGTGGTGAACCCACTGGAGGGCGGACCCATGTAACTCCTTCGGGCTGAGCCCGGCCGGGTCCCATGGGTGGAAACCCGGCCACCAGACGCTAGTCTTCGAGCCCCTCCCCCAGGCCTGGCTCCAGGGTGGGGCCCCGGTAACCTCATACCGGGCGGGGTACACTGAATCCTTGATATACAATTCATGAGAGTCTGTTGGATCGTTCTTAGTCTGGCCCTTCACCCAGGACCAGTTTGTCTTGGGAGACCCTATCAGAGGCAAATTGCCCCGGACAACATAGCTCCTGGGATCACTGGGGCACGCAACCCCCCCCCCCCCCCCACCACCACGATAAGGTGACGATCCTTGAGGGGGAATTAATTAATTTTCATAGAATTTTTATTTATTACCACTTTTGTCAGATTCAAGTTATTTCTGTGACCATTGTGGGTTTTTCTTTCATTAACAGAGGGGTACCAACAATTTTGTCCACGTCTGTAAAAGCTCTGCGATATATCAATGTTTCCACCGCAATAAAGTCAGCTGCATTTTATTTAAATATGTTGGACATAATCAAATTTACCTCAGAGCAGACGTAGAGTCTAGTCAGAGCCACAAAGAAACACAACACTGTGCTTGGGTGTTTTAAATTCAGGGTAAAACGTCAGATCTGTGACATTCTCATACAAATGAAAGCATACCTGCAGTGTCTGTACCAGTGATCACACGAACAATCCTTTAGTTTTCAGTGCATGATCTACTCATTGCTGTTGAAGCCACAGATTTATCTGTGCTTATCTGTGAGGAGCCTCACACCACAAACAGCAGCAAATACCAGAACTAGCAAAAACATTCAAAAATACAAAAACTACAAGTGCTGAAATTAGTTGCCACTTGAGTGCAAAATACATATATGGACTAGTTATTAAAATAAATTTGAAAACCTTTTAAAAATGCTATTTTAAATGCCCCTGCTACTTCACTGACTGATTTAACAGTAGGTCAGCCGAAACCGGAAGCTCCACCCATAATCGTTCCTAGAGTGATAAATAAATAAAGTACTTGGCGGTAATGCACCTGTAAGCTGATTGCCAACTGCCAATCAAATCTAAAAGAAGACAAATCATTCCTACAGTGGCACCCCCAGGAATAAGGTGGATTTGTGTAATTTTTTTTGCAGTGCAACGTTTTGTTTTTTTTTTAATTAATTATTTATTTATTTTTACACTGTTATTTTACAAACTTAAATAGTGCTTACTTTGTTTATTTTTCAAATTTTATGCTGCTTGGTGTCGCCATAGAATTTGGATGTGTAACATTTCTGCTGCCCCCGACGCTGCTGAGCTCACTCTGCACAGGAGTGCTTGGCTGCGCAGTGCGGAGAGTCTGATAGGCGGCCAATATGCTTGGGCTGGTTTTTCACCAGTTTTCACACATAAATTTAATGCCTAAAACTCTCAAAAGTGAAAACAAATTGCACGTTTTGTATCGCAATATTTTAAAAAGTATCGACTCCAAAGTATCAACCAGCTGGTATCGAAGTATCGATAATTGAACATCGATCAGGACTCACGGTGTGCCGTTTAAAGGGAAAAAGAATTTGCAGCATCCAGTGTGTCGTTGCTGTGTGCCTACACCGACCGACACCCCCCCCCCCACCCCCCGAAATTTTGAAGTTGTTGTGCAGTAGGAGCCCACAAAATTACGATCCAGTGATAAAGACAATAACTGAACGGGATTCTAACTTGGAGCTACCCTATAATGGCATATTTGCAGCGTTTGTTCACAGAGCTCTGCTCAGCTGCTGCCACACACACACACACACACACACACACACACACACACACACACACACACACACACACACACACACAGAGCTAAACCCCGCCCACACTTAAGGGCATGAAGGGACAGAGCGGTGTCAGAGCACTGGCTAAACTTTTATTGGTAAAATTTGCGTACAGTATTTTGACTGAGCGACTCCATATTCGGGGATGCACATCCTCGGCCAGTCCGACAAACGGTGCGAGAGATATGAGTGGAACAGACACACACACACACACACAGAGACAGCGATCTCTATTATTATTGGGAGCAATTTAGCGCCATCTTGTGTATTTTACCATAACTAGAGCCACTCTAGATTATCTTTCTCCAGCACTTTTATGTGATTTTAACCTTACATATTCCTATCTAATGATTGGCTACAAGTTTTGTCCGTCTAACATAAAATGGGAGGGTTTTCCTCTTGTTGCCGTATCACCATTGGCTCAACTCGTTTGCTCCTCCCGTGATTCGCTGAAATTCTACGTGAAGGCGGGTGGAACCTTCCAGATCTTGATGTAGCAGGAACTGATGTTATTTTCTGGTAAAATCACACTGCGAGGTCTCATGCTCCAAGTCTGATGTAGCGTAGCTATGAATTGTTCAGGTTAAATGTAGATCTAGTGATTAAATTTACTCAGATAATTAGCACAAACGCTTTAAGAAGAAAACGCGCATTTGTAAGTAGCTATGTACACCTTGCCGTTGTTTTGAGACTTCTGCTGCTAGCTACTCTTTACTAGCTTAGCTTGGAGGCTTTGCTTATTAATTGTGTAAACACGAGAGAGAAAAGGACAGTTCGCCTATTTACATTTGAATTTAGTAGCGTTGCATGCTCAGTACTCGCACCATTGTGAATGGGAAACAATAGTGGGCGTGGTCTGACTCATAGCAGCAAGTCATTTGATTTATTTTTACACGAAATCAGTGTTAAAGCTATGGTCGGCAACCTATTTTGGTATCAGGCGAAGTAATCTGCAAAAATCACTGTAGCACTTTCAGGCTAGTGAATGTCTGACCAGACACGTTTTTCTCACGAGGATTTTTTCGAACCCAGACATAATTTCGCAAAAAAGGAAGCGTTGGTGTGTTTATAAAGTCTGTTGTGCAAGTGTTTGATATCATGGGATTTTGAGCTTTTCAGCCTTAGTTAGTAGATGTGGGATGGGTTACAGGTTAAGCGAAAACTAATAAAACCTTCAAAACTATAAATAATAATACTTGCAAATATCTGAAATATCATCAAGTAGTATTTTTTTTTTCATAGAAGTATCCAAAAATAGTTTGTGCCTGGAACAATACTTGATTTTCCATGGATGCTGATAGGGACTTTTACTATTGAATACACCATTTGGGCACTTATTCAGCATTGCTTGTGGTAGCACAGTCTGTCTTATACATTTTTTAATGCAGAAAAATAGTCAAATGAGTAGTTAACCTTTATAATATTTGCTTGTTGTTTATTTTCCAAGACTTACTGTATGTCAGGTTCATCAAACAAGTGATATTACATATGCAAACCCTTTCTAGGAAATATGCTGTTCAAATATATGAAGGAGCCTCTATGTATGTATGTTTGTGCCTTATACTATTAACTGTTATTCAGAAGAGAGAGTCGTGACTGCAGGAGGATGTCTGATTTATCTTTTAAATCTTTGTGGCCTGCTTTTCCCCCTATATTTCTCCTTACAGCAGTGTCAAACTAGATACTATGGTACTTTTTTGTCTTCTCATTTTAGCATTTGAAAAGTAGCTGCGTTTAAACAGACTGCATAATGGACAGTGGAGTGACAGTAGTTACCAATCCTGTTGTGACTGTGCGCCTCACAAGCACCATCTCCTCGTTTGAGGTGGAGAAGAGGTTCAATAGAGGGATGACTATCGCAGAACTGAAGGTGAGTAAGTTCATGTAGTACACATCAGCTTATTTTTTTTAAACTCATTGTATTAAATCTGTTTTTGTTACGTTGTATTTAGGGAAAATTGGAGATGATTGTGGGTGTACCGGGGCCCTCCATTGATCTGGAGTTATTTAGTGTCTCTGACAAGTTCCTGCAGAAAATGGATGACAATGAAGCTTTGCTGGGATCCTTTCCTGTGGATGATCAATGCAGAATACATGTATGTACCTGCAGTACAGTGGCCAAGACCACAGTCATGTTCTGTTAAATATAAGCAGCAACAATTGTGCAGTTTTTTTTTCCAGGATGTTGGGCAAAAACATATTTGACTTTATATACCATAAAGTTTTACCACATAGATTGTCTTAAGGAATAGTCCACACATTCATTCATTCATCTTCTTCCGCTTAATCCTTTTCGGGTCGCGGAGTGGCTGGAGCCTATCCCAGCGTCTTTTGGGCGAGAGGCAGGGTACACCCTGGACAGATCGCCAGTCCATCGCAGGGCCAACACAGAGAGACAGACAACCATTCACTCTCACAGTCATACCTAAGGACAATTTAGAATCCCCACTTTGAAGCCAGTTAACCTAACTTGCATGTTTTTGGCATGTGGGAGGAAACTGGAGAAATCCCGGAGTAAACCCACGCAGACATGGGGAGAACATGCAAACTCCACACAGATCACTGTTGGTCGGGGGCTGGGATCGAACCCAGGATCCCCCGGCCAAGGGTGAGTTGCTGTGCTGCCACAGTGCTAACCACTCCTCCACCGCGCCACCCTTAGTCCACACATACACGGCTATTTTTTTAAACATTTTTTTCCCTGTCCTCTGTTTATTAAAAAGTCATCTCCACACAACACTGTTTAAATCCACATGAAAATCCACAAAACCACTATATTGTTCCTCAATACAGTGGATCAGTAAATGCACATTTTCCAGTACATCTCAGTAAATCAAAATATCATAAATTTCAGAAATTATAACCATATTCCTAATTAGGAATGGTTAATGAGTAATTAACTTTAATTGTCAGTAAGAGTTTAGTTGACTAAATTAAATTAGTTGTCAGTTAATTCATAACTCAGCCGTCCTTTACAATGGGAGTTTATTCTATGAAATGTAGTGGTGTCATTGTCCAGGCAGGGGCGTGTGTGATCACCCATTGCTGCCTTTCAACTGAAACAAAAAACAAAAGCGCAGAAGAAGATGCCAAACCAACAAAACCCATGCACTGTGCACAGCAAAATGCCTTGTGTCCTACGGGGGTATGTCAGAGAGCCAAAACAAGAATGGCCAGTTCAAATGACGCACAGGCTAGAAGATCCACCGGCCTGCTTCAAATCAGCAGGGTGGGAAAATGGATTGGATCAAGGAAGAAGACTACACAAGCAACCCAAGTTACCGCCGAGGTAACACTTCGGAGAAGCCTGCTTGGACTAATGGCACAGGCTGACGATGACTCCACACCATATTTACAGTCTATGCTCCACACCAGCCAGGGAAGGTCAGAGAGCCGCAGCAGACTCCGGGGGAGTCAGTGGAAAAAAATACTCTTAAAATAAACCTCGCACTCAGCTGCTGCAGTATTTGTGTAAGTTGTCTGCTGCAGCTTTGAAATTAATATAATCTGTCAGAATAATGACAGACAGCCTCCTGATTCATTTCCACTCTCTGTGACGAGGTGACGGTGACAGCTACTTCATTGTAAGTTTATCCGCATTGACCCTAATGGCCGCTGAGGTGAGGTGGCCAGCAACCCATGTCGCTTGCAGGGTCATTTAGCCCATGTCTAGTAGCACGCATAACCCTATCAGACAACAGAGGGAGCTCAGATGGTACTGGGTTTGCCTGGATTGCAAGGGTACTCTGAAAAGAGCTATGTTTAATGTGAAACGGATAAAGCAGCTCACAATTTATTTTCCAAACAAAACAGTCTACTAGTTTCAATAAATAAGAATACTTTGAAAGTTACTGTTTTTGTAATATAAATAAAAAAGAGAAACTTACACATAGTGAAATAACGCAAACCTTTTTTAATGAACTTTATATTGCAGGGTTTCCTCTGATAACATTTCTCTGTGGCGGCCCGCATCTCCAGAAATGGTACCGCTGTAGGAGTCAAGAATTGCCAAGACTGGGTGTCTTTCCAGTATTTCTTTAATTCTCTCACATCCTACGTTCCTCTCTCTCAGTCAGAGTAAAAAGAGACAGAACGCGGTCACTGGCATCCATTTATACACACCTCCAATAATACATCACATACAAAGTCACACACTTCAGTTACATTCTCCCATTTGCATTATAAAACTCTAGAGTCCTTCTGCTCTCCTGTCTGACCCCAGATGGTCAGACGCGAGGAATCCTCTCCTTTCTCTCGAGCCGTAGGTGGTCCAGACGTATTGTCCTCTTGAGGTGTGATGTCAATACACATTGCCAGCCTAAAGTCTCTCTAGGCTGAATTCAAGCATGTGAGTCACATACATTCACAATTATGGACGCCACATCACTCCCCTTCCCACGCGAAAGACTGGACATACACCTACAGCGTCATCCCCCCCCGCAGAATCTTACAGCATAATCCAACAGTCTGATCAAAACCCACATCACTCTGCCTGTCGTCTAGGTTTCAGTCTTCTCCCGAATCTGCTGTACGCAGGTCTCACAGCCTGTGCCGGGCCGTCCTGCTGTGAATCTGTGGAATGAGGGGAAGAAGGGTTATTTGTAGGGATGGGCATAATTAACCGATAATTGATCATTAAGAATTTCACAGAGGAAGTTCATTTTTGTCGACAAACCAATTTTTTTTTTAAACAATCCGAATGTAGGTTATTAGGCCTAGTGCACGGCCGTCCTCAAACAATGCAATGCATTTAACTGTGCCACTGGCAAAATTTGGGCACCAGGGGGCAACATTACACCATCGCCGTACCCTGGCGTGCCTCAGTTGATACATGCGAGCTTCCGTAAGTCAATCACCAAATTAGCTAATAGGTACTTGTGCATCCCGGCCACGTCTGTCCCATCCGAACGGGGTTTTTCAGCGGCAGGACTGACGGTGACCAGAATTCGGTCACGTCTGACGCCAGAGCATGTGAATATGCTCATCTTTTTAAACAAAAATGGGTAGCCGTCTCTGTAATAATACTGGCGTCGTGATGCTATCCTGATAATTGGATATACAAAGGCCTTGTTGCCTTGTTACAGGCTTTTCGAGATTATTATTTTTATTTAGGGTAAAAAAAACGGCTGTTCCGTTATGTTGTCAGTGTCACTGACATGAGTTCACGTTTTACTGCCAAACACTGAACAAGCGCATTTTTTTTTTTTTTTTTTTTTTTAACAAAAAGCAGGCCTATAATTCTGACGCCGTGATATAATGGGATAGCCTACGTAAAGGCAAATTGCTGTGTAGCTAGCTTTCTTATTTTGATTCCTTGTTTTTTTGTAACTTAGATTTTTATTCATTTTTCATCATATATAATGCATTCAGATCACATTCTACATTTAAAAAACAAAGGGGCTAGGGTAGGGAAAAAGAAAGAAAAAGGAAAAAAAAAGGGGGGGGGACAAATGTTGGAGCATCAAGTTTTTAGTTTCCATCTCTTAATTCTTCTGTTTTTTTCGGTGTCTTTGGTTATTCTTTCAATTTCTGCCTCGTTGTTGCACTTTGTAGTGTGTCTATTTCCGCCATTTTTTTTCCCATAGTCCTTCTTGCATTCTTTGTCGATATGTTAGTTTTTCCATCATACGTATGTCCTCAACAATGTCAGTCCATTGCTCTTGGTCAGGAAGAACTTCTGATCGCCATTTTTTTGTGATAGTTTTTTTACATGCAATCAACAAGATTTTAACTAGATATCTGTCCTCAGCCTGTATAACATTGTCTCTTTTAAGATCACATAAGTACATCAGGTTACAGTTCATTGGTATATTATATCCTAATATTCTCTGTATTGTCACATGTATAGATTTCCAGAATGATGATATTTTGCAGCATTTCCAAAACATATGTGAGTGGCCTGCATTTTGAGCCCCACATCCCCTCCAGCATAAAGATTGGGTATTTGTATATTTTCCTTGAATCTGTGGTGTAATGAAAAAGCGAATCAGGTTTTTCCATCCAAATTCCCTCCATGTCCTTGAATTTGTTGATGTGTGTTGTGTTTTCCATATTTCCTGCCACCTTTCTTCTGTTATGTTTAAATTGAGCTCTTTCTCCCATTTCTCCTTTATATAGTTACTTGTATGATTGTTTGTCATAAGTTTCTGATATAGCTTTGAAATAATTCTTATTTTATTTCCTGTATATGAGCTTAAAATGAGTTGTATAATCTCGCTCACATCTGTTTGGAGGTTGTGCCTAATCTTCTTCATATAATAATCTCTCATCTGCAGATATCTGAAAAATTCCGATCTTTCTAGTTTAAATTTTCTCCTGATGTTTACAAAGCTCCCGAGATCTTTTTTTCCGATATTGCCCCATGCTGTGATTCCCTTGTTCACCAGATTTTTGTATCCCCTATCTTGTTTTGCCGGTTCAAACTGACTGTCAAATGCTACCCATTTCAATAGTTTTATGTCTTCCTTTATATTATATTTTTGTACTATTTTATACCACAGTTCTAAAGTAAATTTAGTGATTGGGTCTATTTGTTTGATTTGCTTATATGCATCTTTATCTCCTATTATGCTTTGTACTGGGAGTCCCTCAATTTCCTTTTCCATTTCTTTCCATTTTGCCTCATATCCCTCGTCGCACCAACATATGATATATCTTATTTGTGCTGAGTAGTAATATTCCTTTAGACTCGGTAGGCCCATGCCTCCTTTCTCTTTTGGTAATTGGAGAGTTTTATATTTCACTCTTGGCTTTTTACCTCCCCAAACAAATCTCGATATCATCCTGTCCCACTTTGAGAATTGGGCATCTGGAATCTCTGTTGGTATAGCCTGGAAGAGGTAAAGTAATCTAGGTTGTATGCTGATTTTGACTGTCTCAATTTTTGAATTCAGATCCATATTTAAGATTGACCATCTATCAATATCTTTTTTTATTTCTTGTTCCAACCTATCATAGTTTGCTTTATATATTTTGCTTAGGTCTTTAGGTATGTTCACTCCAAGGTATTTTATTTCTTTTTGTTTCCAGTTTAGTTTGATCTTATCAGTTATCTGGTTTAGAGGGTTATAGTGGAATGTCAGTATTTGTGTTTTTGTTATGTTTATCTTGTATCCTGATAATTTTCCAAAATTTTCTATCAAGTTCATCATTTCCATTATTGATTCATCTGGTTGTTCAAGGTAAACTATAATATCGTCTGCAAATAGCCCAATCTTGTGTTCCGCCCCCTTTATTGTTACACCTTTTAATTTCTTATTTTGTCATATCGCTTGAGCCAGTGGCTCTATGAACAGAGCAAACAAGGTGGGCGATAAGCAGCATCCCTGCCTAGTTGATCTTTGTATATTTACTTTGTCTGTTAAGCTACCGTTTATCTTGATTCTTGCCACAGGTTCTTGATATAGCGTCCTTATGCATTGTACTGATTTTTCGTTAAATCCAAAGCGCTCCAGTACACTATATAGGAATTTCCAGTTAACCCTGTCAAATGCTTTTTCTGCGTCTAAACTCATTATTACTGCGCTTTTCTTTTCTTTATGTATTTGGTTAATTATATGTATTGTTCTCCTGATATTGTCATGTGTTTGGCGTCCCTCTATGAAACCAGTTTGATCATCTTCTATCAATTCCGTCAAGAATGTCTTTATTCGTTTACATATAATTGTTGTATATATTTTATAATCCACATTTAATAAAGAGATTGGTCTATAGTTTCCGCATTGTTCTTTATCTTTCCCTGGCTTTAAAATAACTGAAATGATAGCTTCGTTCCATGATGGAGGTATTTTGTTGTTGTTCAACGTCCAGTTAAATGACTTTAGGAGCTGTGGCGTGAGTTCTTCTATAAACAGTTTATAAAACTCAGATGGGTATCCATCACTACCTGGTGATTTACCGTTTTTAAGTGACTTAATCACATCTCTGATCTCTTGTGTTGTTATTTCTGCTGTTAGCTTTTCATTTTGTTGATTTCCTATTGATGGCAAGTCTAATGTGCCTAGAAATTTTTTAATATCTTTAGTATTTGTTTCTTCAGGTTGCGAGTATAGTTCTTGGTAGAAATTATGGAATATTTCTTCGATGTTTTCTGGGTTAACTGTGGTTTTATTTGTGGTGGGGTCTTTAATCTTGTATACATTATTCATTGTTTGTTGTTTTCTTAACCGTTTTGCCAGCAGTTTTGTGGCTTTTGGTCCCGTTTCATAATATTTTTGCTTTAGATATCTATTTTTCCTTTCAATTTCATCCATTTGTGTTTCTTTTATCTTTGTTTTTTCTTCTTTAATTTCTTGATATATTTTTGGATCATTTGTGCTTTGATGTTTACGTTCTAATTCCCTCAGTCTCTCACATCTTTGTTCATACGCTTCCAGTTTAGTCTTATTTGCTTTTCCTGTTTCAACAATTAATTTTCCTCTTAACACGGCTTTTAGTGCGTCCCATAGTATTGTTGGGTCCACTTCTTCATTGTCATTCTCTTGGATATATTCGTTTATGTTTATTTTTATTCTTTCTTTCATTTTCTCATCATTTAACAGTCCTACGTTAAGTTTCCATGTTGTTTGTCGTTTTCTATTGTTTAGATATATTTCCATGTATATAGGATTATGATCTGATATTTCTGCCCCTCCAATCCAACAATTTCTCACCCTGTGTCTGTCACCTTCATTCATAAGGAAGTAATCTATTCTAGAGTGTACTTTATGGACTGCTGAATAATGTGTATAGTCTTTTTCGAGTGGGTGTAGGTCCCTCCATATGTCTACCATACCCACTTCTGCCAGTGAGGTTCTTATGAACTTTGTTACATGTTTTTTTGTCTTCTTAACACTTGTTGTATCAACTTCATGATCCATGACAGCATTTAAGTCTCCTCCACAAATTAGGACTCCTTCACTGTGTGTTGCTATGAGATCAAACAGATGTTGAAAAAAACCCTTGTCACTTTCTGGTGGGGCATAGATGTTCACTAATGTGATCTGCATACCATCTATTCTTCCCTTTATTATTACATACCTGCCTTCTTTATCCTGGATTTCCTGTTCACTTTCAAATTGTATTTTGTTTGAAATTAGTATCATAACCCCCCTTTTAGCTCCTCCCTTAAATGAACTGTAGTAGGAGTTCTTATAGCCAAATCTCTTTAGTTTCACATGTTCTGTCTTGCTCAAATGTGTCCCTTGCATAAATATAATTTCAGCTTTTTCCTTCTTGAATTTTCTTATTATTCTTTCCCTTTTAACAGGTGAGTTCAGACCATTCACGTTTAGTGTCATTATCTTAAGATTTTTACCCATATTCATGTTTTTCCATTTTTTTAACTTGTGCTCCTAGCCCCTTTAACAACAAAAATAACACATATTTATATAAAAACACATTAAAAAATCTCGACCTCCGTACTTTGGGCCTTTCTTCTGCCCACTGGTCCCTGTTGGTGGGTGGGGGGATTGTCTTCACAGAGTGAAGGGCCCTCCCTAGACTTCTAATTACTATCAAAGTAATAGTCATAAGTCTAGAAATGTCCAACAAATATCACTTAAACCTCTCCTAGCCGTCTGTTTCTCTTTTACCTTGTCTTCTTGGCCTTCATTTCTTCTGTGCCTTTCTTAATCTTTGTTATGATCTAGGCTTTCAGTTGAAAGCCTTGTAGCTTGTCCTGGGCCCGCTGCTCTACGTCTCTCCCCCTTCTTCCGCCGTTCACTCGTCTCCACTCCGGCTGTCGTGATGCGTTCAGGGCCGCCACTGCTCCAGCCGTTTCCTCCGGCACGCTCACCTCAAGGCCCCGCTCCATCATATCCCGCGCTGCCTCTCTGGCCGTGTTGTAGGTTCTTACGCCGTCCTCCCAATGAATCCTCATTTTCGTTAGCGGCGTTTGGAATCTAATTTTTTTCTCTTTCAGCGTTTTTTTAATGTTGGCATATTTCTTCCGCTGCTGCACAATTTCTGTCGGGTAGTCATGGTCAAAGAATACCTGTTTGTCGCCAATTCGTATCTTTTTTTTCCATGCTTGTGTCAGGATTCTTTCCTTTATGTCATATTTCACAAAGTTTACCACAACTGACCTGGGTGTAGAGTTTGGTTTCGGGTTCTGTGCCGGGGTTCTGTGCGCTCGTTGAATCTGCAGATCCGTTTCTCCGGGCAGTTCCAGCTCTTTTTTTAAGAACTGATCCATGAATTTCGTCATCGAGTTGCCTTCAATGCCCTCCGGAATTCCAAAGATGCGCATATTGCTTCGTCTGGATCTGCTCTCCAAGTCGTTTATTTTCTCCTGCATCCTCTGCGTTTGCGTCGTCAGGGTCTGTAGTTGTTCGTTTGCCTCGCTTTTCCAATCTTCCAGCTCCGATATTCGGGCCTGCGCTTCTGTCATACACGCCCGCTGGGAGCGCAGCTCCTCCATGTTTTCTGTTAGCTTGTGCTCCATTTCTCTTCGGAGGCCCATAATTTCCTCCTTAATCTCTTTTTTCAGCTCCTCCTTAAGAGCCGCTAAATCCTGCTGTAGCTGCCGCTTGAATTCTCTTAACTCTTTACCCAAACTGGCGATGCCAGTGTTCATGTTTTCGAGTCTGGCGTCCTCCATTTTCTCTGCTGTAGACACCTCGTTTTTTTGGGCTTCGCGTTCAGCGGTTTTTCCTGCGTTGTTGGAGAGGAATTCTTCAATTTTACCCTGCTTTTGTCCTTGTGCCCGGCTCCTTAGTGTTTTCATCCCTTAGTTTATTGATCCGCTTATGTCGAGTTGGCCATTTACCGATGATTTTTAATCCGGCTAGGGAGAGCTCTCTGTTTAAGCGTTATGTCTCTCCGCCATCTTCCCAGAAGTCCGATATCCTTGTTTTTAAATAAAGGAAAAGAAAAAAGTAAAAGAAATATATGTTCCGTTATGTGTCCTGTATGTGTCTCCCGTTATTGTCTGGCTCGCAACTTGAAGCCTCCCTCGTTTGCGCAATGCGCATGTGTTCACGTTTTAGTGCAAACTTGTCTTGTTAATAAATTCATCCTCGAAGAAAAACACTCTGTATTTTTTTTATTATTATTCTCAATACATAAGAGTACAGTGATCCCTCACTTATCGCGTCACCCATAAATAATACGTACGTTCATTCTCTCACTCTCTCTCTCATGTGATACGTGTGTGTGTGTGTGTGTGTGTGTGTGTGTGTGTGTAAGTGTACATACATACGTAGATGTAAATAAAGTGTACATAAATATGTTTTTAGAACTCTTTTATTTTTATAACAAGATACGTAACTCAAGATGAAGATGATTTACTGCACAGGTTAATGCTCCTCAGGTGACGCCTCATCGTCAGGTGCTAGAAGCGCAGGATCGTCGCGGGCAGCTTCCGATAGAGCTGGAGAAGCTGCAGGAGGCGGCGTAGTGGCTCGACGGGAAGACTATTTCGCACAAAATGGCACAAGAGAACAGCAAAAAGTTCCACACGGCGAGACTAAGCAACACAGCGATAAAGAGCAATGAATGCGGTCTTCCTTCACTGGGTGGGCGCTCAGCAGGGAGAGAAGCTGGGTAAAACGTCTCGGCCAATCAGCTTGCGGGGTGAAACGTCTCGGCCAATCAGCTTGCAAGATTCCCGAGCCGAGCCAACACGAGAACAGCGAACAGAGAAAGGTGAAGTGCGAAGTAGCGAGGGATCACTGTATAAGCATCATAGGCCTAAATGTGATTGTTTTTTAATATAAAAATGTTAATGATTAACCGATTATTAATCATTAATTCTCCCGACGATCGACGAAGAAAATTTCACCGAATGCCCATCCCTAGTTATTTGCCCCTTGCGGGGGGGTCCGGGGGCCGTCCCCTGGGAGGCCTGCCGCGTTGAGGCGCGCCCGCCGGCCGTACAGACTCGTTATGCAACACAAAAGCAGGTTTTAGTTTATCAGTACTGATCGTCTCCCTCCTGCCCCCCAAATCTAGCACAAAATATTTCTCCCCGGTCTCCAGCACTCGAAATGGACCGTCGTAAGGTGGGCGGAGGCTGTGACGCTGAGTGTCATGTCTGACAAAAACAAACTCTGCTTTTTGTAAAGCTTTGGGCACGAACACACGCGGAAAAGTGTGATGAGCGGGGCCC
This sequence comes from Pholidichthys leucotaenia, assembly GCA_020510985.1. Classification (NCBI taxonomy): domain Eukaryota; kingdom Metazoa; phylum Chordata; class Actinopteri; order Cichliformes; family Pholidichthyidae; genus Pholidichthys; species Pholidichthys leucotaenia. The sequence continues at coordinate 216,852,632 of CM035847.1, read as the reverse complement.
GGGAGCATTTCCGCTCCCGTGTTACTCAGAGGTCCCCGGACCGGGGGGGGCCCTGGTGCCGTATGGTCTGGCAAGAACTCGCCGGGCAGCCTGAGAGGTTGCGCTAAAACCAACTCTGCTGGTGAGGCATCTAGGTCCTCTTTGGGTGCCGAACGCAACCCTAATAAAACCCATGGTAGTTTGTTTACCCAATCTGTGTCCGTTAGCGACGCTCTGAGGGCTGCCTTCAAAGACCTGTGAAAACGCTCGCATAAACCGTTGGCCTGGGGATGATAAGCGGTAGTGCAATGTACTGCCGCTCCTAAGCCGCTGGCCACTGCTGACCACAGTTCCGATGCAAATTGAGGTCCCCTATCGGATGTAATATCTGACGGAACCCCAAGACGCACTACCCAGGCTGTTAAAAAGGCGCGAGCCACCTCTGCCGCTGTGGTCGATGTTAAAGGGACCACTTCGGGCCAACGTGTGGTCCGATCCACCATCGTCAAGAGATGTTTGAACCCTTGAGATGGCGGTAGGGGGCCCACGAGGTCCATGTGCACATGATTGAACCTCCTAGCCGGAATGTGAAACAGTTCTAAGGGTGCTTTGGTGTGCCTGTGGATTTTGGCCCGCTGGCAAGCCATGCAGGCTTTAGCCCACTCCTTCACGTGCTTGCGCAGGCTCGGCCAAACAAACTTCTCCGCTACCATTTTCACCAAAGCGCGTACTCCCGGGTGCGCTAGGGAGTGCACGACGTCGAAAACGCGATGGCGCCACGTGGCCGGTACCACCGGACGCGGTCGTCCGGTGGAGACATCGCAGATTAGAGGGGGTGAACCAAAGTTTTTCGCTCCAGTCTTAACCCTGTTGGTCCAGACAGGAGCGCGCGCACGTCCGCGTCTTCGCTCTGCTCCGCTGCCATGGCTGCATAATCTATTCCCACGTGGACCGGAGCCGCGTGCGCGTCCGCGCTGTTACCGCGCTCCGGGTAAGCGGCCGCGCACCCCTGCTCCGCGCGGATGAGTGCTGTTACCGCGCGTGACAGACAGTCTGCCACTACATTGAGTTTACCGGTTACATGCTGAATGTCGGTGGTAAATTCCGAAATTGCGGCCAGCTGTCTCTGCTGCCGCCCTGACCACGGTTCTGAAGTTTTGGACATCGCAAAAGTGAGCGGTTTGTGGTCGACAAACGCGGTGAAACGGCGCCCTTCCAGCCAGAACTGGAAATGGCGAATGGCTAAGTGGAGCGCCAGGAGTTCCCTGTCAAATGCGCTGTATTTCCGCTCGGGCTCGCGCAAGGACCTGCTGAAAAAAGTGAGAGGTTGCCAAACTCCGGCGACCTGCTGCTCTACCACGGCCCCTATCGCTACCTCTGATGCGTCTGTGGTAAGCGCTATGCGAGCTGCCGGGTCTGGGTGCGCCAGCAGTGCTGCGTCCGCGAGTGCTTTTTTTACCGCTGTGAACGCGCGCTCCCGCTCTGGGGACCATTCGATCACATTGGCAGGCTTCTGTTTTTTAAGCGCGGTGTACAGCGGTTGCATGAGTTGCGCTGCGCGGGGTATGAAACGGTTATAAAAATTCACCATCCCCCAAAATTCCTGCAACGCTTTCACTGTCTGTGGTTGGGGAAACTCAGCCACCGTGCGCACTTTTGCCGAATTGCTCCCTCTGGTGAGACACGGTGCCCCAGAAAATCAATTTGCGCTGCGCCAAACTGGCACTTGGCCGGGTTGATTATCAACCCGTGTGCTTCCAACTTTTGAAAAACCGTAGTGAGGTGTTTTTCGTGTTCCTCCTCTGAGGCGCTGGCTACTAAAATATCGTCCAAGTAGACAAAAACAAACGGAAGGTCGCGCAGCACTGCGTCCATCATCCGTTTAAAGGTTTGCGCGGCGCCTTTAAGGCCAAAAGGCATGCGTAAAAACTCAAAAAGTCCGAACGGGGTTATTACCGCTGTTTTGGGAATATCCTCTGGTCGAACCGGGACCTGATGATAACCGCGGACCAGGTGTATTTTAGAAAAAATGCGCGCTTTTGCCAGGTGCACCGAAAAATCCTGGATATGTGGAATCGGGTAACGATCCTGAGCTGTGGCATTGTTTAACCTGCGATAATCACCGCAAGGTCTCCACGAGCCGTCAGCCTTAGGCACCATATGCAGGGGGGAAGCCCAAGTGGACTTTGAGCGGCGAATTTTGCCCAACCTTTCCAGGTTGGCGAACTCCTCCTGTGCCACGGAGAGCTTAGCTGCATCCAAACACCGAGCTTTAGCAAAAACTGGTGGGCCACTCGTGGTTATGAAGTGCTCCACCCCGTGTTTCGCCACCTTAGCTGAAAAAGTGGGAACTGTGAGTGCTGGAAACTGGTGTAGGAGAGTGTGAAACTTACCACCTGCTGCGGCGACGTTGGTCTGTACTGGCGGCGGGCACACCCGAGCTGCACAAGGGATAGAACAGAAAGAGAGTGCATTTACTAGGCGTTTGTTGGCCAGATCAACTAACAAACCATGTGAACACAGAAAATCAGCACCTAACATATTGAAGCTCACTGCCGCTACGATGAAGTTCCACTCGTAAGCGCGGCCGTGGAAGGACAGAGACAAGGTTCTCTCTCCGTAAGTCTTGATGCTGGAGCCGTTGGCCGCTGTTGCTCCGTCTCCGCGGGGTCCAGCCACCCGATCTGCATAAGTTGCAGTGATGAAGCTCCTCTGGGCTCCGGTGTCCACTAGGAATTGCCACCCGGAGCCCCCGTCTGTCAAATAAAGCAGCTTGTTCCGTTCGCCGAGAGTGGAAGCTGCTAACGACTCCCGGCCCGGCCGTTTCCCTGCTTTTTGAAACTGCACAGCGGGATGCATCTGTGCGCCTTCTCGGCGAAGCGTCGGTGGTAATAGCAGAGGCTGTCATCTCCCCTGGATCGGGATCTCGCCGCCGCCGTCGTCGCTGGGGTGGGCTCTGCTGCCTCTGGCTCCACACTGCCCCCAGCCGCCGCGCCGAGGTCTGCCACTGCCACGGAGGTCTCTTGCTCGTCGCAGGCGTTGAGGAGCCGCTCCGCCTCCTGGGCCAGCTCGCGGAAGTCCTGCTGGTTCACACATCGTCTGCTGGACAGGGGACCTCTCGTGTGCGCTGGGAGGGTCCTCAGGTAAATGTGCTTGAAGAGGAACGCGTCGTTGTCCGTCCCGATCATCTGTAGCATGTCCTCCATGAGGACAGTCGGCCTGCGTCCACCTCTGTTGCGCAGGTCCAGCAGCTGCCTGGCCCTTGCCTCGGGCGATGGCACGAAGCTCCTGATGAGGGTGGCTTTCAGCGCGTCGTATTTGCCAGCAGCGGGTGGCTGCTGCACCAGGCTCCGCACACACCGAGCTGTGCGGCTGTCGAGTCTTGCGATGACATTATGAAACTTAATGTCGTCTGCTGATACTCCCCCGAGTAGGAAACGCGACTCCACGTGCTGGAACCATGAGTGCGGGTCATCGTGCCAAAACTCGGGGAGCTTAATCAGGCTTGTGTCCCTGCGGGCAATTCCCGGTGAATCCGGGTCTGAGCAGCTGTCTCCCGGTTCTTCCATGTCGATCACGAAGCTGTCTTCCAGCCTCGGCGTGCTCAGATTCATGTATAGGTCACCAGTGTAGGAGTCAAGAATTGACAAGACTGGGTGTCTTTCCAGTATTTCTTTAATTCTCTCACATCCTACGTTCCTCTCTCTCAGTCAGAGTAAAAAGAGACAGAACGCGGTCACTGGCATCCATTTATACACACCTCCAATAATACATCACATACAAAGTCACACACTTCAGTTACATTCTCCCATTTGCATTATAAAACTCTAGAGTCCTTCTGCTCTCCTGTCTGACCCCAGATGGTCAGACGCGAGGAATCCTCTCCTTTCTCTCGAGCCATAGGTGGTCCAGACGTATTGTCCTCTTGAGGTGTGATGTCAATACACATTGCCAGCCTAAAGTCTCTCTAGGCTGAATTCAAGCATGTGAGTCACATACATTCACAATTATGGACGCCACGCCAAGCCGATATGATTTTATTAATAAAAATATATGAAGCAATGACTTTCCGCAAGCGCGCACATGAGCAACGTGTGTGGCCGTCATCCGTGCAGTTTAGAAGCGCCCCACTCACACAAGTTTTCCAGTCAGTAAGCAAACAGTGTCTCGCTAAGCGTGACTGTCCAACAGAAACATGAGTTTATTAAAGTACTTTAAACGCGGGAAAAAAAATCATAAGAGGTATGTAAGCACTGGTGTTTATCATGGTTTTAACCCGCTGGAAGTGGGAGCCATAATGGAAGTCGCTTAGCTAAGAGATGTGGTTAGAATTCAGATGCCCCCAGCTTCATATGAAGGGAAAGGCAGGGGACTGATGAATTGCTGAGGATATATTTTACCAGCCACTACAATACTAAGTTATGAGACTGGCAATTTCTCTCTTTTCTCGCACGAGCAGGCGTGCCGTTTTTATTCTCCAGCGGCAGTGACAAAGCAACAGCTAAAAATGCCAGCTCTAAACTGAGGTCCTTCAGCGGCTGCCTAGAGAGGTGCCTGATGAGAAAGCCTGAGCGCACAACTCTTAACGGCCGTTGCTAAACGACCGGCTATTTATGTCTGCACTCAGTGGCCAGGAGCCACGTAGTGAATGAAAAACCCATGTGCAGGAGTTGTTTCGTGTGTTGTATTGAACAAAATCCCAAAACATGTTAATGGGAATGAATGAAGTGTGGATGTGTATGTGTGTGTGAAACACCCGAGCTGCCGAGTGCCCGAGCTGTCAGGGAGCGAAGGACCCAAAGGGCTCCGTGACGTGCTTGATGGAAAATAAATAAATATGTGCATTTTTTGAACCAAATAGCCAAATTAGGAGGTATTTACTTGTATTATTAGCATATTTGTAATTTGTGTGTATTTTCTACTATTGAATTAAAAAAAAAAAAGAATCGAATTGTAGGCGCTTCCCGGCCAGATATTGTGATACTAGGAGACCGGTCTCCTAGTATCACAATGGTGAATTATATCTTTAGAGTCCGCTACAATTCCCCATTATGTACCTGGCAGGTTAAGATGACCGAAATTCACAAAGTCAGTGACTTTAATCTGTCAGCAGCCTTCAGAAAAACTAAACGTGTCAACATTTGATTTCAAAATAAGGGAGGTTTTTCCTGCTGTCTGGGTGGTGAGGAGATTTCTTTAAAAAAAAAAAAAAAAAAACAAAACCCAAACTATAAATATAAAGGAATATTATAACAGAAATAATGGCATCCTTGGTCATTTAAGTTAATTTATTTCATTAAATACAATTTTATTAGTATTTTTTCTTTGTAATCAGAGTTAAATTATTGTTCTGTTCTGACTGCAAAATTATGGTCAAAAGTGTAAATTGTTATAAGGAAAAGGTAAAAAAAAAAATTACCAGTCTGTTTCAAATTTATCTAAAAAAACCCCAGTAATTTTATTTAAAAAACTGACAAAAATTAGACATAAAATAATCCACAAATTTATAATAAAATTTCAATTGTACAAGAAAAGTCAATTTTGCAAGAGGAAATTACAAATTTGAGGAACGTGGTTTCAACTTTAGATTTACAGAGAAAAGTAGAAAACTATAAGAAAATTGTTATAAATTTTGGAGAAAAACCTCAAACCTTCAAGACTAAAGTCATTACTCAAGTTTTTAGGTGGGTGCTCTTTGTACCCTTGACTCAATTAGAAATTTTTGGTTGCCTACTCTTTAATTATTAATTCCAAAGCACTGCTTTTACATGAGTAGAATTTCTGGTTACTATACCCACCATCATATAATTTAAGTACGCTTGAGTGCATTACTATTATGAATGTTTCTTTCCCGTCCCTACGCTCTCAATGGAAAAAAAGAAGCACTAGAATAAAAATACAAAAAAATACACATATTTTTGCCATTTATGTAAACCATGACAAAAAAATCCTGCAGGACAAAACATGACACTTGATATTTTCTAACCTGTTTGTATGCCACCATAGACAGAGAGAGAACCTGAATTAGACAGAGCTCAGAGAGGGCAAGATGAGACAGAAGAGAGGAGCCAAGGAGAGGGAAGTGTTCAGGCAGAGGAAGGAGAGAAGGATAACACCACTAAAAAGTCAAAACACAGGATGTCTGGGTGGGACCCCAACTGGCTCAATATTCAAGCCTCAGTTGTACAATATTTCAAATGGTAAGTTCCATATGCAACGTTACTGTGTAAAATTTTAAAAAGAAATAAATAGTATAAAATTAACATAATCCGGTATGTTTACCGGAATATGTTGCCACCGCGCCAAGGTCTTTAAGCCAGAGGAAACACTGTATTGGTTATAGTTTTTAAAATAAACTATAAATCTTAACATTTTAATTTACTAAGCTGCACCAGTACATTGTACAGAATTTGTTAAACCACAAAAAATGCCATTGTCTGTAGTTAAAAAAAAAAAAAAATGCAGATGGTACAATAAATCAATGAGGAATATAATGTTCATGTTTTATTCATTATATCAAAAACAGTAATTAGCTTTTTATGTTATAGAGAGACCATACTTTAGCAAGGGAAAGTCAGATTCTCAGGAAACTTGCCACTTATCAATTAATTGTTTATCGACCGATGAAGTGAATCAACGATAACTTGCATCCCTACTCCTAATTCAATCAAAAAGGCTTGAAGTATTTCTCTGTGTGCGTAATCAACATTGAATACATCAAAGTTTATCATATAGATTTATATTGCAAAAACCCAACTTTTACACAATATTCCAATTTATTTACCGAGATGCACTAGTATGTGTAAACATGTCTGAAGTCTTGTTAACGGCATAGTCTTGGCTGGATGGGCCGTTGCCATGCAAACAAAGGAGATAGCAGTCCTTATTGTGATGTCAAACGAGAGCAATGGCTCTGTACAATCTGATGTTGTAAGTCAAACCTCCCATTTTCCAGTCCAAAAACAAACATTGTCACTGGAGTAAGTGAAAATTGTCACCATGGAAGAATTTTTTTTTTTAAAAGGTTGATTTTAGTGCAGTTTTAGTGTACTGAAAGGTTAAACTGCATAGAAAAAAGCTAGGTTTTTAAAAATATGTATGTGTGGACAAGGCCTGAGACTATGTTTTAAGATTAGACATATTTTGTTGTTCAAAGTTTGAAGGAAGCATTGAACGACTGCCTTGAAGATAAACTTTTTAAACTAGATCATAATTGATTATAACAGATTGGTGTGCCATCCAGTTAAAGTCTATAAGTCTGAAACCTATTGCTTTGCAGCAGTTATTTTATGCAACACTGTTGATATTTTCTTTCTCTCTTTGATGTATTTGGAACAGGTTATTGATAGAAGTGGAGGTCAAATGGGTGAGTTCACGGATGTTTCCAAAGTTGAGAAATTTGAACTCACAGATGAAGCATATGATAAAAGAGCAGGTACGCTTTAAAATTTGTTACATTTTTCTCCAGTATTGAACAATTTAAGTGAATCGGTTACACTGAAAATCAACCACTGTCTAGCTAAATATCAAACCACTGAAATGATGGTAGAACTAGAGCCAAGAGTTAAAAAAAAACTGTACAGCTATACATTTAATTTGAAAGATGGTTGGTTTTCAGAGCCTGTATTGAAGTGTTGAGTGTGTGTAGTGCAAATCAACCTCTTTTTCTTCAGACTCCTTGAGGTCATTCAAGAAGATGCACCGTGTTGGTCGCTTTAATGAGGAAGAAATGGCCAAGAAAGGGGCTGAGCAGGCTGCTCAGCAAGAAGAAGAGAAGGCTGCTGTTGAGGCTATTACTATTGGCAGCCGGTGCAAAGTCCAGGTCCCTGGCCAGCCCACAAAACTTGGCACAGTCATGTATGTTGGTAAGTGTAGTATGTTGGACCTTTGTTCAAACCATAGACTGCATATAAAGATGGATGACAGTCTGCCACTTGCTTTCATTCTAGAAAAGTGAAGCTCTGCTTTGTGGATTCAGGACTCTTCCCATCTTGCATTTTTTCAGAGCTAGGGTCTTACACAGCAGCAACTGAAAAGCAGACCTGCAGTGTCACGTTTGCACCAATATAGCTGGCCACTGGGGTCTGCACATAAGCAGCGCCATCAAACCAGCCATGTTGAATCTCGGCCCCATTCCTGTGTTTATACTATCAAATAACTAATTAAAACCAACCTGTCCCAAGAACAGCTGAACAAAAGTCATTGTTATAAGAATTCAATTCATTGTATTCAGTTTTCATTCTGATGAAATATCACACTCAATAGAAAGAGGAGGCACTTGTGATACTAGAGCCAGCCATCAGAGGGTGATAGAGACGTGAAATAGGATGAGACAAGAAGCAGGGAATTACAACTCATCCAAGCTTTGATTTCCTGAAGACAGGCTTCTAACTTGGCTAATTGATTACTGTCATCTGGCTTCATTGACAGGTATAATTGTGTGTCATCTGCATAACAATGAAAATGTATACAGTGCTTTCTAATAATGTTGCCTAACGGAAGTATATATAAACTAAAAAGAGTAGGGCCTAGCACAGATCCCTGTGGAACTCCCCCTGACTGAGCTTTGTGTTGAAAGAAAAATCATTATTGACATGAACAAACTGGAACCTATCAGATAAATAAGATCTAAACCACTGCAACGAAGTTCCATTAAGTCCAACATAGTGTTCTAATCTATCAAGTAGAATATTATGATTGATAGTCTCAAAAGCTGCACTAAGGTCTAAAACAGGGGTGTCCAACCATGTGCCATGGAGAGCCAAGACCCTGCAGGTTTTCTCTTCTACCCAGTCTCTTCAGCAGGTGTTTTCACTTATCAGCAATCAGTGGGAAGAAGTTCACTGAAATCTGCTGTTGAAGACACTGGTTGGAGGTAAAACCTGCAGGGTCTTGGCTCTCCATGGCACATGGTTGGACACCCCTGGTCTAAAAGGACAAGTACAGAAACAAGTCCATTATCAGATGTGATAAGGTCATTAGTGACCTTCGCTAAGGCTGTTTCAGTACTGTGATGGATTCTAAACCCAGAATGAAACTCTTCAAGTAAACCATTTCCCTTTCCCTGCAGGTGGTCAAATAATTGCGTAGCAACAACTCTTTCTAAGATTTTTGAAATGAAAGGGCGATTAGAGATTGGTCTGTAGTTAGCTAAAACTCCTGGATCCAGCATTGGCTTTTTGAGTAAGGGTTTAATTACAGCCGTTTTAAAAGCCTGCGGTACATGGCCTAAAGTTAATGAAGAATTGATTATTTGAAGAATAAAGCTACCAGTAAATGGGAAGACTTCTTTAAACAACCTGGTAGGAATAGAGTCTAAAAGACAAGTTGAAGGCTTGGATGAGGAAACTATTTTGTCTAACTCTAAAAGGTCAATTGGAGTAAACTCATCAAAACAGATATCAATTGAAGGACTTGTAGTAATTACTGTATTTAAGTTAACGGTGGGAAGAATCTGATTGATTTTATCTCTGATAGATGAAATTTTATTATTGAAAAAGTTCATAAAGTCCTGACTAGTACGCTGCAAGGGAATGCTAGGATTGACAGAGTCCTGACTCTGTCAGTCTGGCTACAGTGCTGAAAAGAAACCTAGGATTATTCTTGTTCTCTTCTATTAATGCAGAATAATAACTTGTTCTAGCTTTTCTCAGAGATTTTTTATAAATTAAAAGATGATTTCTCCAAGCTAAATAGATTTCATCTAAATTAGTGGAGTGCCATTTTCTTTCTAATTGACAAGTCTTCTGTTTTAAGCTACGAGTTTCTGTGTTGAACCAAGGAGTTAGAAATCTCTGATTAGACTTTTTCTTTTTTAAAGGGGTCACCAAGTCTAGAGTCTGATGCAGAGAAGCTGTAACGCTATCTACCATGCTATTAATTACAGAAGGAGCAAGCGGTCTATAGCTTCCGTTGTGTTGACACATGGCATAGAGGAAACAAGCTGCATAAATTTGGTAACATCATCATCTGAGAGGCATCTACTGTAGTAATATTTTTCTTTAGGAGCCAAATAGTCAGAAATAGTAAAATCAAAGGTTAACAGATAATGGTCTGACAGTACAGGGTTATGAGGAGACACTACCAGATTTTCTATTTGTATGCCATACAGTTGCCCTGCGATGGACTGGCGATCTGTCCAGGGTGTACCCTGCCTCTCGCCCAAAGATGCTGGGATAGGCTGCAGCCCCCCCCGCGACCCGAAAAGGATTAAGCGGAAGAAGATGAATGAATGAATGAACAGTATGTCAGAACAAGGTCCAACGTATGGTGGAGATAATGGGTAGAATTTCCTACTTTCTGAGAAAACCCCATCGAGTCTAATATTGAATTAAATGCCATATTAAGGCAATCACTATCTACATGTATATTGATGTCCAATACTATAATTATTATTAATCTGATTTCAGCACTAAATCAGCTAAGAATTCGGTAAATTCAGATTGAGTAGGTTGGTGGAGGACGATAAACTATCCATCCATCTACATACCTGCCAACTACTCCGGTTTTGCCGTAATGGTTACGGTTTTCAAGACACCATTCCGGGTTACAGCTTTATTAATCAAAATTATGGTTTTTCACTAAAAATTCAGTCAAAAATTTTAAATGGTAAAAAAAAAACACAAAAGCAATTCCAAACACGAGATCGCTAGGAATTGTATTTAAATTTAGAACATAGCAACACGTGATGGCGGCCGGGATGGTCACACTTTTTCAGTGCTGAGACAAAGTTTTGTTTTGTTTTGGTTTTTTTTTTTTACTTATTTTGTACCCGTAGGTAGATTTGTTCTGCAGTCTGGTGACAAGCCACCAGCTGCCGGTCGCTGCGTGCGCAAGTGCCCCTTAACTCCCTAACCTGCATGTTTTTGGCATGTGGGAGGAAACCGGAGAAATCCCGGAGTAAACCCACGCAAACACGGGGAGAACATGCAAACTCCACACAGATCACTGTTGGCCGGGGGCAGGGATCGAACCCACAATCTCATGATCCCCGCGATCCCCCGGTCGAGGGTAAACTGTGCTGCCGCGGTGCTAACCACTGCGCCACCGTTGCTAATTTTGCCACTAAAATAACTAACCAACAGCGAATATCGGATCAACATTTGTGACACACACGCACAGGCTGAATTTCCACCTTGGTTGAACCAGCTTTTGAAGTAGAAATACCCCTTTATTCGCCTTTCACCGGGCTTTGTGAGTAAACTGAGTAGCGTTTCTTTTTGTGGTTCGCTGCTACGCTTTACCTGAAGCGTTTGCTAAACTAACGCTATCGCTATTGAGGGTATTGAGGTTTCTATTCTCGCGCGAAATCCCGGAGAGGCGTGCGCACATCGCGAGATGTAAACACGATGTAAACTGCTGCAGACGTTCACACGACTGCACTTCAACCCTGGCAAATGGACCATGGATTCGACATCTAAAGGGAGAATACATTTTAAATAATGCCTAAGATTCTGAAGAACATGTGCTGTGTAATTGCAAGCCTTGTCATGCTTGGTGTATCATGTAAACACATAAAGTATCAGAGCAATTTTGCCGTCATTTAAGCACGTGTCTGTTATACAGTGCTAGTATACCCTGCTGATATTTCTAGTCTTCTAGTATTCATAATACATCACATCTGGCCTATTCGAAGTTCTATGCAGTGTCTTTTGAATACAAATTTAATGACAAGATAGTCGATTGCAATCCATGGCATACAGGCCGTCACTTAATTGTAATTGATTAACACAATACATTCACTCTGTGAAATTGTTTTTGCTGGCTGTTATTTGTGAAATTACAATTTTACCAATTTTGGAGAGGGTTCAACTTCAACATCAGACTGATTGGGGACGAAACTAAGTTATGCTTAGAACTGTCTATATCGCATTCAGCTGTATGAAATCCAAGAAAGTACAGCTATAATATTAATTTACATATTTAAATAGCTGATTATACCAGGAGTATGCATATATATATAAATATTTTAAACATGAAATCAACACATTGCAGTACACATGTATTGTCTGTTGACACTGTTGTCTGATACCCGATTGTAATCAGGTGGATAGCAAGCTTGCAGAAATAAATTTCACACTTAAATATTGCAGCTGATATGCTTAGAACACTGATAATTTGTAGCAATGGGATAGAGTTACGATAGCACAAATTAAGCCTACTTACCAGTTTGTTTGGTGGGTTCTCCGTGTTGTTTTGATATCTTCGCCTCTCTGATGCGCAAGGGATTATGGGATACACCAATACCCTGAATAGCTAACGCCATAGCTAGTCGTAGCACCTAACACCGACACAAAGAAGCGACTCTGTCCCTGGTGATTGGGGCTCGCCGGAGGAACTAACTGAGGCAACAGTTGGACGGGAGCCGGATCAGAGTTCAAGTATAGCGGTGGTAGGAGACGGGGACCAGTGGAGGACCACCGGGGCCCCAGCCGGATAAGAGCCGGAATCGGAGCCCAGTTACAGTGGCGGGGCTCGGCGGAGTCGCGAAGGAATTAGGTATACGTTTTCATTTTTTATACGTTTTTTTATTGTATACGTTCTCATCATGGAATCTGTCGGAGAAAAATCACAAATGAGCGTGAAACCCAAACGAAAATTACAGTCTTTTCGTGAGGAATACTCCAAAGCATTTCCAGGAATTATTATTCGCTCAAGAAAGGGTGAAAATTTCACATTTGCTGAGGGAAAAGGTCAAGAGAAATGTCATTTATCAACATTTGTTAAATGCATGATTATGTACTAAGAGAATATTACCATAGAGTTTGTCCTTGATCTTTTCCATCAGCATATCTGCATTGACAATTTAAGGAAAATATAAACATGATTGTTGAAGAAATAGGGGGTTGTTAGCCACATTTTAACTTGATTTAATGCTAATATTTGTTTGGCGTCGGGGGGCTTCACCCCCCCGAACCCCCCACCAGGACTTTGTCCTGGACCTACCGGGGCCTGCGGCCCCTGGACCCTGGCTAGCTACTAGGCTTTTCAGGTTTTAAAAGTTGGCAGGTATGCATCTATCTTCTTCCGCTTAATCCTTTTCGGGTCGCGGGGGTGCTGTACTATGATGATTTTGAGACCGCTAACCCATTAGGTTCTAAGAAGACGATAAACTATGGCAAATAAAATTGGGTTTAGCCTAAAATTGCTAAAATGCCTAATACTGAGGACCAGGTCCTCAAAGGAATGATAACGTGTTTTTTGCTTTACATTAACTAGTACATAATTTGGAATGGTAAATTATTGCTGCTACTCCTCCACGACCAGAACTTCTGGGATTTTGATAGTTTAAATAACCAGAGGGAGTTGATTCATTTAAACCAACATAATCATCTTGCCCTAACCAAGTCTCTGTCAGGGATATTAAGTCCATCTGATGATCAATTAACAGATCATGGACTAGCAGAGACTTGGGAGTTAGAGACCTAATATTTAACAAACTGAATTTAATTTTTAAATTATGAGGATGATACCAATCCCTTAAGCATTCCCACACATGTTCACACCTACGGCCACTTTAGAGTCTCCAATTAATGCAACTTGCTTGTTTTTGGAATGTGGGGGGGAAACCGGGCACCTGGAGTAAACCCACACAAGCATGGGGAGAACATGCAAACTCCATACAGATTGGCCCTGCTGGCTGGTGGATGTGAACCCACAACCTTATTACTGAGAGGCAATAGTGCTAACCACTACACCAGCATGCTGCCAATGGAAGATCTTTGCCAAAAAAATAATGTAGCTCTGGGTGAAAACAAATGTGACATTGCATAAACTTACTGAAGTGATACCACAGAGAATGCATGTGATCATCAAAGCTATTGGTTAAAGTCCAACAAAATATTAGTGTGACCTTTTTTTGGATGAGCAGTATATGAGTGCTTATATTTTGATGTAGACCCTAATTAGGGGTTACACTAGAGGCACTAGACCAGGAAGGCCTTCCTTGGGTGCCTTAAACCTACAGAACACCTATCTACAGAATAGTATAAGATGAATAAAAAAATGAGGAAAAGTTGTTTATCTTGGTACATTTATGGCAGCCGGTTGTTGTTTTACTAAACTGGTGTTTGTTGCAGGTACAACTGATTTTAAGCCAGGCTATTGGGTGGGTGTAAAATATGATGAGCCCCTGGGAAAGCACAACGGAACGTAAGAGAAAATAATTTTTATTTTTCCGTCCTTTTTAACAGTAATGTACAATGTCGGTATTGTTCCTGTTTTGTTTTGTATTTTTGCCTGATTTCTGTTTTGTGTCTACAGTGTTCAAGGAAAGCAGTACTTTGAATGTGCGAACAAATACGGTGCATTTGTGAAGCCCTTGAATGTGACTGTGGGAGATTTCCCAGAAGAAGATCACGGTTTAGACGATTTAGATGAGATGTAGGACTGTAACATTTTCTGCTCTCCAAAATTCAAGTGCCAACTTCCAGCTGTTATCCAGTCACCAAGGTGAAGATGGAGCATCATTTCATTACAATAAATAATTTTTTTTGCCTGTCTTTCACATGTGAAAGATGATCCAAAGTCAGTTTTTGTTTGTTTAAATGCAACATGTCTTCGATGGTGGTCGGACTGACTTGGAAGAATCACTCACATTAACAGTTTTATGATTGAGGCGTTTTATGATTCATTGAATGTTGCATCATACTCCCTCACTCCATGCACTTGTGCTTTTTTTTTTTTTTTTTTTTTGCTTTTGTTGTACCTGTTGTTTCAACAAACTCGTAGTGAGAGTTTTCCATGTAATCTAACAAACTAACAATTTAAAACTGATTTTCTCCTTATTTTTCTTCACGGAGTTGTGTTTAAGATGTTAGGATATAACTTTGTAGTTACTGTACTCTTAGCATTTTAAAGACTATTTTGCTAAAAGTGTTTCCTTTGTGAGTTGAACTGTGAGTTGAATGAAAACATCATCCCAAGCACTTTGACACTGAAAAAGAAATTAGAAGTCCTTCCAGTCACCCATTCCTATGGCTTATTGCAAAATTCTTTCCTGTAAGTGACCACATTTACATGGTCACAATAATCAGATAATGGTAATATTCAGATTCAACATGTTTACATGCACTGGATAAATTGATTAACTATATGTGTTTATCTGATTTCTCATAATCCGATAATGGTCTTTATCTGATAATCAGTTTGTTGTTTACATGGCTGCATGAATAATTCTGAAATCAAATTGGAGTCCTGAGTTTTGCTGTTGCTTTTTCAAGTACAACTCTTGCTCCCATTTGCTGTGGGTTCCTGTTATGACTCATTGTGTTTAGACATGCTGTATATGGTCTGGGATGTGTATCTATGGACAAATATTTCTTAACATAAAATTTTGTTTATAAGTAGCCCAATTTTAACTTTCCAACTGTAATTTTCCATTTATTTTTTGTGATTGAATTAATCTTGTCAAAAATTAAACTATACTCTCCCCCAGGCGTGTCTTTTATGGAACAACTAAAGTTTAAAAGTATTTAAAAATGGCTAATTGGTTCAAATTCAATAGGAATAGATGGACTGCAAGAGTAAATTCCATGCGCATTTATGGGCCCGTTTGGGTGAATATTTTTTTTTTTTTTTCAATTATATCTTTATTGGTGATCTTGGTCAAATTGTTTACATTGAGAGCAGTACTTTATTACAAGGGAATAAACATTAGTAAAAGCTTAGAATTTGCCATCATTCAAATAGGATAAGAGAGGTTAATAGGAGGTAACACACAAGAAAATTCCCTCGATTAATCTTCCCATAAGTTTTTTGTTTGTTTGTTTTTTGGAATAAAAATAACACAAATAAACTGAACAGTGGACAAGTGGTATTAAATTCTTGCAGTTCTGCTCTTTTCTTCCCTTTAATGGGATAATTTACTTAAACCAAGTCTCTTCTTTGATTTCCTGTGTATTGGGTCCATTTAAGCCAGTATTTATCAAATTTATCTCTTTGTAGTCGTAAAGACATGGTAATCCTTTCCATCACAAATATCTGGTATACCGTATCATGTAAATCCTGAATTCTTGGTTATGTCTGTATGGGGCCATTTTCTCGTTTGCTGACAATAGTACAATTCTCATTAAGTATTTATCTGCAAACGAGGCTATGTTAGGAATTTCCAGACCTAAGAACATGTACAGGAAGTCAAAGGGGACATGGGTAGAGAAAACCTTTTCCAGGCATTTCTGTGTGTCTTTCCAAAATGGGGTAACTTTTGGGCAGGCCCAGAATACATGATAGTGATTAGCCTCTTCATTTCCACATAGTCTCCAACAACCGGTACCTAGATTTTGGTGGTTTTTTTGGACTGGTGTAATAAAGAAGCAAATTAAATTTTTCCATCCAAATTCCCTCCAGATAGTTGAATAAGTAGTTTTCCATTGCACTGTACATACCGATTCCCAGTCACTATCATCTACTGTTAATCCTGTTTCTTTTTCCCCATTTCTTCTTAATATATAGGGTATTGATGGATTTGTTTTCTTGAAATCCCTGATAAAATCTTATTTTCTGAACAGTAATAGTGCTAAAGGCCATTTGGAATATATTTAGAATTTTATTATCCTTCTTATCAGTCTTGGTCCTTATAATTTCATTATATCTATGTCTCAACTGTAGGTACCTAAAAAAGTCTTGGTTATTTAACCCTTTTTTTGATTTAAGGGTTTGGAAATCTAAAAAAAAAAAATTTTTTGATTTAAGGGTTTGGAAATCTCCCCCTCTTGGATCGTCACCTTATCGTGGTGGGGGGGTTTGCGTGCCCCAGTGATCCCAGGAGCTATGTTGTCCGGGGCAATTTGCCTCTGATAGGGTCTCCCAAGACAAACTGGTCCTGGGTGAAGGGCCAGACTAAGAATGATCCAACAGACTCTCATGATAAATTGTATATCAAGGATTCAGTGTACCCCGCCCGGTATGGGGTTACTGGGGCCCCACCCTGGAGCCAGGCCTGGGGGAGGGGCTCGAAGGCTAGCGTCTGGTGGCCGGGTTTCCACCCATGGGACCCGGCCGGGCTCAGCCCGAAGGAGTTACATGGGTCCGCCCTCCAGTGGGCTCACCACCTGCAGGAGGGATCATGGGGGTCCGGTGCTATGTGGATTAGGTGGCGGTCAAAGGCGGAGACCTTGGCGGACTGATCCCAAGCTTTCTAAACTGGCTTTTGGTACATGGAATGTCACCTCTCTGGTGGGGAAGGAGCCTGAGCTGGTGTACGAGGTTGACAGATACCGGCTAGATATAGTCGGCCTCACCTCAGCACACAGCTCCGGTTCCGGAACCAGTCTCCTGGAGAGGGGCTGGAGCTTGGCCTTTTCTGGAGTTGCCCCGGGCGAGAGGCGACGAACAGGGGTGGGTATTCTTGTATCGCCCCACCTTGCTGCCTCTATATTGGAGTTTTCCCCGGTGGACGAAAGGGTTGCTTCCCCGCGCCTTCGGGTTGGGAAACGGGTCCTGACCATCATTTGTGCCTATGCACCAAATGATGTTTCAGAGTATGTTTGTATGTTTTCAGCGCTTTGAGTGGTCTTTGTGACTAGAAAAGCGCTATATAAGTGTAGGTTAGTTAGTTAGTTAGTACCCACCCTTTTTGGAGTCTGTGACTGGGGTGCTGGAGGGTGCTCCTCTTGGAGACTCCATTGTCCTACTGGGGGACTTCAATGCACACGTGGGCAATGACAGTGAAACCTGGAGGGGGGTGATTGGGAGGAACGGCCTGCCCGATCTGAACCCGAGTGGTGTTCAGTTATTGGACTTCTGTGCTAACCACAGTCTGTCCATAACGAACACCATGTTCAAGCATAAGGGTGTCTATATGTGCACCTGGCACCAGGACACCCTAGGTCGCAGGTTGATGATCGATTTTGTTATCGTATCATCAGACCTGCGACCGTATGTCTTGGACACCCGAGTAAAGAGAGGTGCAGAGCTGTCAACTGATCACCACCTGGTGGTGAGTCGGATCCGATGGCAGGAGAGGAAGCCATTCAGACCTGGTAGACCCAAACGTATAGTGAGAGTGTGCTGGGAGCGTCTGGCTGAGGCCCCTGTCCGGGAGGTCTTCAACTCCCACCTCCGGAAGAACTTCAACCACATTCCGAGGGAGTCTGGAGACATGGAGTTTGAATGGGCCATGTTCTCCTCCTCTGTTGTTGAAGCAGCGGCCCAGAGCTGTGGCCGCAAGGTGGTCGGTGCATCTTGTGGTGGCAACCCCCGAACCAAGTGGTGGACACCAGTGGTGAGGGGGGCCATTAAGCTGAAGAAGGAGTCCTATCAAGCTTGGTTGGCTTGTGGGACTCCCGAAGCAGCTGAGGTGTACCGGCAGGCCAAGCGGAGTGCAGCTCAGGTGGTTGCTGAAGAAAAAACCCGGGTATGGGAGGAGTTCGGTGAGGCTATGGAACAAGACTTTCGGTCGGCCTCAAAGAGATTCTGGCAAACTGTCCGGCGGCTCAGGAGGGGAAAGCAGCTCCCCGTCCACACTGTGTATGATGCGGATGGGACACTGTTGACTTCAACTGGGGATATCGTAGGGCGGTGGAAGGAATACTTCGAGGATCTCCTCAATCCCACTGATACGCCTTCCACAGAGGAAGCAGGGTTTGGGGACGAGGGGGATGACTCGCCTATCACAGGGGCTGAGGTCACCAAGGTGGTTAAAAATCTCCTTGGTGGCCGGGCCCCGGGGGTGGACGAGATTTGCCCTGAGTACCTCAAGTCTCTGGATGTTGTTGGGCTGTCATGGTTGACACGCCTCTGCAACATTGCGTGGAGGTCGGGGGCAGTGCCTTTGGCATGGCAAACCGGGGTGGTGGTTCCTCTCTTCAAAAAAGGGGACCGGAGGGTGTGCTCCAACTTTAGAGGGATCACACTCCTCAGCCTCCCTGGGAAGGTCTATGCCAAGGTACTGGAGAGGAGAGTCCGGCCATTGGTCAAACCTCGGATTCAGGAGGAGCAATGTGGTTTTCGTCCTGGCTGTGGCACATCGGACCAGCTCTTTACCCTCTCGAGAATTCTTGAGGGTTCGTGGGAGTTTGCCCAACCAGTTTACATGTGTTTTGTGGACTTGGAGAAGGCATTTGACCGCTTCCCTCGTGGATTTTTGTGGGGGGTGCTTCGGGAGTAAGGGGTATCGGGCTTGTTGTTACGAGCTATTTGGTCTCTGTACGACCATTGTGAGAGTTTGGTTCGTATTGCCAACACTCGGTCGGAGTCATTCCCAGTGAGAGTTGGACTCCGCCAGGGCTGCCCTTTGTCACCGATCCTGTTCATAATTTTTATGGACAGGATTTCTAGGCGCAGCCAGGGAATGGAGGGTGTCATGCTTGGTGACCACAGGATCTCATCTCTGTTGTTTGCAGATGATGTTGTCCTGTTGGCTTCATCCAGCAATGACCTACAGCTCTTGCTGAGACGGTTTGCCGCTGAGTGTGAAGCGGCTGGGATGAGAATCAGCACCTCCAAGTCCGAGTCCATGGTCCTCAGCCGGAAAAAGGTGGATTGTCCTCTCCGGGTTGGGGACAGGCTCCTGCCCCAAGTGGAGGAGTTCAAGTATCTTGGGGTCTTGTTCACGAGTGAGGGGAAAATGGAGCGAGAGATCGACAGACGGATTGGAGCAGCATCTGCAGTGATGCGGACGTTGTACTGGTCTGATGTGGTGAAGAGGGAGCTGAGTTCTAAGGCAAAGCTGTCGGTTTACCAGTCAATCTACTTTCCTACTCTCACCTATGGTCACGAGCTTTGGGTAATGACCGAAAGAACGAGATCACGGATACAAGCGGCTGAAATGAGCTTTCTCCGTAGGATTGCTGGACTCACCCTCAGAGATAGGGTGAGGAGCTCAGTCATCCGGGAGAGGCTCAGAGTAGAACCGCTGCTCCTCCACATTGAAAGGAGTCAGTTGAGGTGGTATGGGCATCTGATTAGGATGCCTCCTGGACGCCTCCCACTTGAGGGGTTTCAGGCACGTCCCACTGGGAGGAGACCCCGGGGCAGACCCAGGACTCGGTGGAGAGACTATGTCTCCCAGCTGGTCTGGGAACGCCTTGGTATCCCCTCTGAAGAGCTGGAGCAGGTGGCTGGAGAGAGGGAAGTCTGGGCTTCTCTGCTTGAACTGCTGCCTCCGCGACCCGGACCTCCGGAAAAGCGGTAGAAGATGGATGGATGGGTTTGGAAATCTGCTAGCTCCCCCTTGTGGTTAAATGTGAAGTATGAAGTGAGCCCCATTGACGTCCATTTTTGAAATCTTGTGTCATTACAGTTTGGTAAAAATTCTGTGTCGAAAGCGCACCATCTTAACATCATTTCAGTCTTGGTTAGTTTGTTCTCTCTACTTACGTCCTTCCAAATCTTAAAAGTGAATTTTAGCCAGGGATTATCCGGGTCTTTCAAATGTGATTGCAATTTCCTGTCTGCTATCATTGCTTGTAAAGGAGGGCCCTTAGTGGCTTTTTCCTCTATATCTTTCCACCTAGATTTGAACATTGGATCATATAACAGTAGAACAGTCTGGAGCAGGAACTGAAACTATGTACAAACAGAAATCAATTTAAAAAGAGGTATAAGCACCATTTGTTGAAAGGATATATGTTAGAAGGGTAGAATTTATATGTACGATTCATTATGTTCACTCTGGGACATTATGGGACACTATGGAATGGTGGGTGGGACAGCACTGTGTGTATCTGTGTCATTTGAGACTGGTTTTGATATATGGACTTCATTGTATGTTAGAATGGACAGGTGTTAATGTTGATCTGTAAAAAATACAGTAAATTGTTTACTTGGGGTCTTAAAGGTAGTAATTTGTATAAAATTCACATGGGTGTATCGATGGAAAAGAGGAGTTGGAATTAATAAGTGTTCACTTCTTCCTTCTCCCTTTCGAACAGTGTATACTGTAACTTTATTGCATTTGCTATTTGCTTGTTTTTTGTTATATTTTTTGTGTTCGAAATAAACTATCTATCTATCTATCTATCTATCTATCTATAAGCAAACCAATGGTCTTAATTGTGCAGAGTAGTAGTAGTCCTTCATACATGGCAAAGATAAGCCACCTCTGTCCTTTGGCAGTTGTAATGTACTGTATCTTATTTGAGGTTTTTTCCCGAGCCATATATAGCGAGAAAACAACTTGTCCCATTCTACAAATTGTTGTTTTGAAACTTCAATTGGGAGAGTTTGAAAGAGGTAATCGGAGTAAAATGTTTATTTTTATTGATTCTATTCTATTAATTAGTCCTAAAGTTGGTATTAGACTCCATTTTCTTAAATCCGATTTTATTTTGGAATTTAATGGGCCGGGTGAATATTGTTTAAATTTAATCTTGAGTAATGTCCAGTTTTTTTTTTCCCACAATATCTTTATTGAACCTTTTTTTTTTTAAACAAACATGATACAAACAATCAAACACTAACACTAAAGTACTACAAAAAAAAAAAAAAGATGCACTAAAAACACCAACAACCACCAGCAAAATCAAATCTTCAACAATGCTCCTCTGTTTAGTCTAGACAATCCAATACATAAGTATACATATTATGTTCACCAGTTTGGAATTTACAAGGTCCACACACATCATTCACCTTCTTCTTCAAGAGTTATGTTTAAATTTTTTACATAATCAATAAAAGGTCTCCATATATTCTCAAACACAATTTCCTTTGATTTCAGTATATATGTTATTCTTTCTAATGGAAGGTTTGTTAACATCTGTCTTAACCACTGAGTCACATCTGGTCTATGAGTCTTTTTCCATAATAGTGCAATACATTTTTTGGCATTAAGCAAACTGAGGTCTATGAATGTTCTTTCACTTTTATTAAAATTATGCTTTTCTGGGTACAGACCCAACAAAAACAATTGAGGATTCAATATGATTTGTTTTGAGATTATTTTTTCAATTGTTACCCTCACCTCTTCCCAAAACATTCTTATTAATCTACATTCCCATACACAATGAAATAGAGTTCCTTTACTTTCCATGCATTTTGTGCATGTATCTGGTATATTTTTGTTATATTTATTTAACTCCTCAGGTGTAACATACATCCCCATTAACCATTTGAAATGTATCAATTTAAGGCGTACATTTATTGATTTGGTTTGAGCTTCTGTACAAGCCAATTCCCATTGTTCCTCTGAAATTTCAGTTTGCAGATCTTCTTTCCAGTAGTTTAATCTTTTCAGTGAATTTTCACTTGAAGATAGTGTCAATGAGTTATAAAACTCTGAAATAATACCCTTTCTTTTACTATCTTTCATCATCATTTTTTCCAAGGATGAATAAATAGGTCGAGTGAGAGCTTTATTTTGATTTGATCGAATAAAGTTTCTAAGTTGAAGCTATTTAAAAAAATGTGTTCTATTGAGATTAAATTTGATCCTCAGCTCTTCAAAAGACATTATGTTATCTGCACATGGCAAATATAAATCCTGAATCTTTTGTATCCCTTTTAAATTCCATACTTTAAATACAGCGTCCGCTCTTCCTGGTTTAAAATATTGATTACCCCATATTGGACTAAATTGTGACAATAACTGTGGTTCTTTTAAATAGTTTTTAGCTTCACACCATATTTTGATCATATGCTTTACAAATGGATTTTTAACTTGTTTTTGTAATTTTTTTGCCGAATCTGAGTATATGAATATGGGAAGAGGTAAAGGTAAATTGTATGATTCCATTTCAGTCCAGTGAGGGAGATCATTTGATGAAAAATAATATGTCATAGACCTCAGTTGTGCCGACCAATAATACAACATAAAATTTGGACATTTCAGACCTCCACGATCAAATGGTAAATATAATAAAGACAGACGTAATCTAGCCCTCCTGTTGTTCCATATAAATTCCACTAACTTTTTTTTTATTCTTGAGAATAAATCTAAAGGTGGTGGTAAGGGAATGTATTGAAATAAATAAAGTATTTTAGGTAAAATATTACTTTTAAGTATATTGATTCTCCCGATCATCGACATTGGTAGTGACATCCATCTCTGAGTTAACTCATTGATATCTGTCATTAAGGCTTCATAGTTGACACTGGCGACTGATTCTAGCTTAGGCACAATTTGGATTCCTAAATATTTAAACTGATTTACAACATTGAATTGATTTACCTCAGGGGCTGGGTAATTTCTCTGGGTCTCATTTAGCATTAATATTGAAGATTTAGTTTTATTTATTTTATATCCTGATATTTCCCCAAAATTCTTTATTAAATTCAACAAGGTTGGAATTGATTTTTTTAGATTCGACATAAACAAAATTATGTCATCGGCGTACAGGGAGATTTTATGTTCTGTTGGTCCAACTTTAATTCCATATATTTGTGAATGTAAACGTATCGCTATCGCTAAAGGTTCAATTGCCATAGTAAACAGTAAAGGTGAAAGTGGACAGCCTTGTCGACATCCTCTATTGATTTTTATTGGTTTTGAAATATTGTTATTTGTTAGGATTTCTGCTGTAGCATTATTGTATATTATTTGAACCCATTTTATGAAATTATTTCCAAGTCCAAACCTTTGTAGGACTTCAAAAAGAAAGGGCCATTCAACTCTATCAAAGGCCTTTTCGGCGTCCAGTGATAGGAGAGCTGTATCCAGTGCTTTTTTATTAAAATAAATAATATTAAATAGTCTTCTTACATTATGGAAGCCTTGTCTTCCCTTTATAAAGCCATTCTGATCTCGATTAATAATATTTGGTAAAATTTCTTGTATTCGTCTTGCTAAAATTTTACAGATTATCTTAAGGTCGGCGTTTAATAGGCTTATTGGTCTCATATTTTCACATTTATTAGAGGGCTTACCTGGTTTTGGCAGCAGAATAATTAAGGCATTATTTATGTATGATGGTAAATTATTATTTTGAAATGCTTCTAAAACCATTTCCAAAAAAGGTTTTATTAATTTATTCTTAAATTTTTTATAACGGTCAACTGGAAGACCATCTGGTCCTGCACTTTTTCCTGATTTCATATTATCAATGGCTAGCCCAACTTCTTCTTGACTAATTTTAGACTCCAATATCTCCCTGTTTTCATTTGGAATACACGGTATAGATAGTTCGTTCAAAAACCCATTTAGTTTTGTTAAATCAAATTCATTTTTAGTATCATATAATTTTTCATAGTAATCTCTAAAGGCTCTGTTAATTTCTAAAGGATCTATAACTACCTGTCCATTACTTATAATACTAGTAATTGGTGTTTTAATTTCTAATTGTTTAATCTGCCATGCCAATAATTTTCCTGATTTTTCACCTTGTTCATAAAAAGATTGTTTCAATCTTAGAAGACTCGAGGCAGCTCTATTCGCTGATTTTTTGTCGTATTCAGCTTTCAAAATCAGTAATTCATTCTCCAACCTTGGATCACTTCCTGCATACACTTTTTCCTGAAGACTTTTCATTTTATGTTCCAATTTAGCTCTCTCCTCTCGAGTCTTCTTAGATTTTGATCCTGTATAACTAATAATATGTCCCCTAATAAAAGCTTTGAAAGCCTCCCACTTTACACATGCTGATGTTTGTGTAGTATTGATGTCAAAGTACTCGTCTATCTGTTTTTCTATATACTTGACAAATTCCTCATCCTGAAGCCATTTATGCTGAAATTGCCATCTACCTGATTCCTTTGTCAATTTTTTATCTACATATATTAGACAACAGGGTGCATGATCAGAGATCACGATGTTATCATAAAAGCAGTTTTGAATCTTGGATCTTAATTCTGTGGAAATCAAAAAATAATCAATACGTGAGAATGTCTTGTAGGTACTGGAATAACAAGAATAGGCTTTAACTTGTGGTTTCATTTCTCTCCATATATCTAACAATCTCAATTCTTTCATAAAATGATTAATAGTCATCCTACATCCATTGTGCGTACAATCCAGTCCTGTTGATCTATCTATACCTGGATTCAATGTACAATTAAAATCCCCTGCTATTATATGTTGCCCTGTAAGTGATGATAAAATAAGAAATAAATTAGCAAAGAACTTTTGATCATCTATATTGGGACCATATAAGTTCACAAGATTTATATTTTCTAATAGCAAAGAACCTTGAATGATTACATATCTTCCAAGTTTGTCTCCAATTACATTTTTCACTTGAAAAGGGACTGATTTATGTATGAGAGTCATAACTCCCCTGGCCCGGGATGAGAATGATGAGGTGAATACACTTCCTTGCCATCTACTCCTAATTCTTTTTATATCCTCCTCTATTAAATGAGTTTCTTGTAAAAACACAATTTTTGAACCCATGCCTTTTATTTTATTCATAACTTGTTTAAGTTTTTTTAAATTTTGTAGACCTCTGCAATTCCATGAAGTTAAATTAAGATTAACACTTTGGTTTATGATCAATAGAGAGTTTGGGATTACCTTGCAGTGTAAACATGCTCATACAGAGAAGCAAAAACATGAGTGGTTGAACATTCATCCTACAAACTACACACAAACAAATTCCCCCTTCCCACACTTGTGGCGAACCCCCCAAAATCAAAAGAAAAATTCCGTCTCCCGATATAGCCATCGACCGTTCCACATCCACGGGGAACAGCCTAAGCCACTCCTTCTTCATCCTCCCAATCACCCTAACTCTACTGCTTTTAATGACGTAACATTAACTCTCCTCTGTAGTTTTCCAACTTAACTCCAAAATTTTTAACAACTTTGTACATCATAGTTTTTTTTTGTTTGTTTTGTTTTTGTTTTTTTTAATATATAATACAATCTATATTTTGTAAACTGGCTATTTACTTCAAGTCAGTCAGATGCCTGTGCAAATGCTTAATTATTCTACCTTATATTTTGTTCATGCTTAGCTCCCACCAGTCTCTTCTTCTTCTTTGATCTTCTTGATGAACTCCTGCGCCTCCTCTGGGGTCTTGAAGATGTGGGTTCTGCCCTCATACGTGGTCAGCAATCTCGCAGGATAGATTACACCATGACGAATCCCAAGGTTGCGCAGCTCCTTACGTATGGGATCAAACTGCTTCCTCAATTGTTGGATTCCTGTGGCCAAATCTGGGTAGAACCGCACCTGCTGATCCTGGTGTTTAAACTCTCCTTTAGCTCGTGCAGCGTTGAAGATCTTCATCCTGTCTCTGTTGCTAAGAAACTTCATAATTAAGGTCCTCGGCGGTCCCTTATCTCTCCGTGGGCCAATACGATGTGCTTTTTCCAGAACCACTGCTGATTGCAACTCCTCGCTGCCCAGCACCTCCGGAATCCACTTTTCCAGAAAGGAATATACGTCCCGACCTTCTGATTCCTCTGGAAGACCCACCAGCCTCAAGTTATTCTGTCTCGACCGAGATTCCAAATCCAAAATATTATCTTCTAGACATTTATTTTTTTTTTCCAAAGTGCGCACCTTTAATTGAAGACGGGTGACGTCATCTTCAGCACTAGCGAGACGGAGCTCCATCTGCGCCGTTCGTTCTACACAGTCACCCAATTCCTTTCTTATTCCTTCCAACGCTGTCATAATCCCATCAAATCTAGAGGAAAAGTCCGCTCTCATTGAACTCATGGCAGCCATCAGCGCATCTGCGCCGCTCCCCGCAGATATCGCACCGTTGCCAGCCTCCTCCGCCATATATGGAGTTTTGTTTGCTGCGTCACAGACCTGAAAGTCCGTTAATTTGGACTGTTTCGGCGGCTCGCTTTTTCCTTTACCTGATTTTCCAGCCTTAGGCTTCGCCGACATATCCTCGCCCAAACGCTGGGATACGTTCTGTCCCAGATGAGAGAGTTATTTGCCGATTTTTTTCTCCAGGAGCAGAGCAGAGTGAGACACGTCCGTCTTACGTGGCAGCCATAACCGGAAGTCCCTAATGTCCAGTTTTGGTCTAATCTGGAAAAATTAAAAATTTATTTCAAGCCATGCAGGGTTCCCTTAATTTACTGTATTTTGTTTTGTGGCCATATAAACATGACATTGTGGAAATGCGAAAATGACGAGGCAGAGTTTATCTCACGAGTCAGGTTTATTCACATCTTCCAACATCAGCAAAGCAGAAAGAGAGATCAAACACAGACATTCGTCCTTTATATATCCAGGACCTTCAAAGCTCACAGTCACATTGCATTTAATGACAAGTAACAATGCATCTTTCCTTAATTCCTATCACATCCTCCTCATAACCTCTGGCAGACCAGGAAATCCCCCAAGGTCGTCTCTTGCATACCAAAGACTAAATTTTCACATCCTCCTGTTATCTCACAGGAGGCCCAGTCCTTTGTTCTACTCTGAGATGTGAAGCTTAAAGTCATACATATGTGGCCCACATGACCCCCCCAAACATCTAAGATGGAACAACAGAATAACAGTTTGCATGTCATGATAAAATCATTACACATTAACCCACGTGCTGCTTGGGCCTCAGTCTCCTCCCGTATCTGCTGTAAGCAGGCTTCGCCACTTCTGCGGCGCCATCCTGCTGGGGAGCTGCTGTCTTGGGGTGAGAACTGTTTGTCACTCCCTGTGGGTGTTCTGGGGAATGTCCCCTGAGGGGGTCTGCCGCGCCGAGGAGCCCTGGCCAACAGCACATCCTCGTCCGCCACCACAGAAGCGGGTTTGAGCCTGTTTACGCCAATCTTTTCCTTCGTGCCCCCCAAATCTAGCAAAAAATGCTTGTCCCCTGTTTCCAGCACTCTAAATGGTCCATCATAAGGTGGTCGCAGCGGTGGGCGATGGGCATCGTGTCTGACAAAAACAAACTCCGTGTTTTTCAAAGCCTTAGGCACAAAAACGCGCGGAAAACTGTGGTGAACGGGGCCAGGCAGTGTGCCCGATTCCGTGCCACGCTGCAACCGCTGAGATGGGGAGCTATCTGGCGCAGGATTATCTGGGAGAAACTCCCCGGGCAGCCGAAGTCCTCTTTAGGTGCAGAACGCAACCCCAATAAAACCCACGGTAGCCTGTCCACCCAATTTGCATCGGTCAGCGACGCTCTGAGAGCCGCTTTCAATGACCTATGAAAACGTTCGCATAACCCATTAGCCTGTGGATTGTACGCGGTTGTGCGGTGGATCGTTACCCCCAGGCTGCGGGCCATTGCTGACCAAAGTTCGGAAACAAATTGAGGACCTCTGTCGGACGTAATGTCCGACGGGACTCCAAAGCGCGCTACCCATGCTGTTAAAAACGCGCGCGCCACCTCCTCGGCTGTGGTTGACGCCAGTGGGACCACTTCCGGCCAGCGCATGGTGCGGTCCACCATTGTCAGAAGGTGTGTGCACCCCTGTGACGGCAGGAGGGGGCCTACGAGGTCCACGTGAACATGATCGAACCTCTTAGCCGGGATGTGAAATGGCTCCAAGGGAGCTCTCGTGTGTCTGTGTACCTTGGCTCGTTGACAAGCCATGCAGGCTGCTGCCCACTCCTTAACTTGTTTGCGCAGGCTCGGCCATACAAATTTCTCTCCTACCATTCTGACCGACGCGCGCACTCCCGGGTGCACCAGAGAATGAATCGAGTCAAAAACGCGGCAGCGCCACGCGGCCGGTACCACAGGATGCGGTCGCCTCGTGGAGACATCGCAGATTAGGGGGGGCATACCATCTTGCAGCACCCTGTTCTCCAGCCTTAACCCTGTTGGTCCAGACTGGAGCACGCGCACGTCCGCGTCGCTAACCTGATCCGCGGCCATGGCTGCATAATCTATCCCTACGCGGACTGGGGCTGCCACGGCGCGCGAGAGACAGTCTGCCACTACATTCAGTTTACCCGCTACGTGCTGAATATCTGTAGTAAACTCTGAGATGGCAGCCAGCTGTCTTTGCTGCCGGCCTGGCCACGGTTCTGAAACCTTGGCCATCGCGAAAGTCAGCGGCTTGTGGTCAACGAACGTGGTGAAACGGCGTCCCTCCAGCCAGAACTGGAAGTGGCAAATGGCCAAGTGGAGAGCTAACAACTCCCTGTCGAATGCGCTGTATTTTCATTCACTATCGCGCAAAGTCCTGCTGAAAAAGGCGAGCGGCTGCCAAGCCCCGGCTACATGCTGCTCCACGACCGCCCCTATGGCCACATCTGACGCGTCAGTAGTGAGCGCTATGCGGGCCATTGGGTATGGATGTGCTAACAACGCAGTGTTTGCCAGGGCTGTTTTGACCTCCGAGAATGCTCGCTCTCGCTCCGGAGACCATTTGATCTTATTTTTGGGTTTTTGTTTTTTGAGTGCGGCATACAATGGTTGCATGAGCTGCGCTGCGCGGGGGAGGAAACGGTTATAAAAATTCACCATTCCCAAAAACTCCTGTAACACCTTGACCATTTGTGGCTGGGGAAAATTTGCTACCACGCGCACTTTGCCAGGCAGTGGAACTGCTCCTTCTGGAGAGACGCGATGCCCCAAAAAATCAATCTGCGTCACCCCGAACTGACACTTTGCTGGGTTGATTATTAAACCATGCCCTGCCAACCTCCGGAAAACTGCCGTGAGGGGATTTTCGTGTTCGTCTTCGGACACGCTGGCTACTAAGATGTCGTCCAGGTAGACGAATACGAAGGGGAGATCGCGCAACACCGCGTTCATCATGCGTTGGAACGTCTGCGCAGCGCCTTTAAGCCCAAATGGCATGCGCAAAAACTCGAATAGACCGAACGGAGTTATTACCGCTGTTTTGGGTATGTCCTCAGCGCGCACTGGGACTTGGTGGTAACCGCGGAAATGCATCTATCTATCTTAGAAAAAACACGCGCCCCCGCCAAATGAACGGAAAAATCTTGGATATGCGGGATTGGGTAGCGGTCGTGTGCTGTGGCGTTGTTCAACCTGCGGAAATCTCCGCAAGGTCGCCACGAGCCGTCAGCTTTCGGGACCATGTGCAGTGGGGAAGCCCATGGGCTGTTTGAACGCCTGATGATGCCCAACCTTTCCAGGTTGACGAACTCCTCACGTGCAATGGTCAGTTTAGCTGAATCCAAGTGCCAAGCTTTTGCAAAAATGGGCGGTCCGGTGGTAGTAATAAAATGTTCCACTCCGTGTTTAGAGACGGCTGCTGAAAATGTGGGAACCATGAGTGCTGGGAACTGAGTGAGCAGTGTGTGGAACTTATTGCTTGCAGTTGTGACGTTGTCTTGTGCTGTTGGCGGGGTCACTCGGGCTGTACAGGGAATAGAATAAAAAGAAAGTGCATTAACCAGGCGCCTGTTAGCAAGATCAACCAACAAACCATGTGAGCACAGAAAATCAGCCCCCTGTGGAGAGCGTGAAAAGACGAGGCTGAATTTATTTCTCAATTCAGGTTTATTAACAATCACGTGTCTCCAACATCCTCTCAAACAGAAAAGAGAACCATCATCCCACATCTCCCCTTTTTATACCCGGGACATCAAAGTACAGAGTCACATTGTCATTCAATCCCCAGAGACAATACATCACCTCCCAGGTCTTCTCTCCTCCACCTAAAACCCTGGTGGTCAGGAAATCTTTTCAAGTGTGGCGGTTTGGGATAACCTCCACAACAGACTAAGGACAGTCAGCTCGCTACTTCTGGTTTTTTCCGCTGCACTACTGAGATGTAATGTGCCATTCATGCATTGTGATGTTAATGTGCCATTCATGCATTGTGTTCATGCGTCCTGTCCTTACTGTGACCTAGGGACTGAGATCAATATGTAGATGTGCCTTGTAACCTCTTTGTCCTGCAGCTGGAGCAGAGGCCAGCAATCTACCTATTGTTATGTATGTCTCTCATATGCAAATGCCCATACCAATTGCTGTGAATGCTCTTTCATGTATTGTTTGTAACTGGGTATATATGCTGCACGATTCTGTAACTCTCTCTCTCTTCAACTGCTGCTGCTGACACACACACTGTGTCCCTTTGCTGGAGAGCCTCCGGGCTTGCCCATTGGGCGAGCCTTGTGAAGGCAGTATGATAATAAACCTGCTTAAAACCTCACATCGCTGCCTTTATTTTATCATCCGCCTCACAAGGCCATTTCTAAAGACACATCTCACCCCCTCCTGTTATCCCCAGGAGGCCCAGACTTATTTTTCCTTCTAAGACGTGAGGTAACAGTAATATACATATGCAGCCTAAGCATCTCAAATATGTGTGCCACACCCCCAACATATTGAAATTCACTGCAGCTATGACAAAAGTCCACTCAAATGTACGGCCGTGTAGGGACAGAAGCAGAGCCCTCTCACCAAAGGTCTTAATCTCCGAGCCGTTCGCTGCTGACGCCCCGTGACCCCTAGGAACTGCCAGCCGGTCAGCAGAGGAAGGCATGATGAAACTCACTTGGGAGCCCGTGTCCACGAGGAATTGCCTCCCCGAGCGCGCATCCGTCAAGTTAGAGCAGCTTGTTCTCCTCCCCGAGGGCCACAGCTGCTACCGACCCCCGGTCTTGGCGTTTCCCGAGCGCTTGAACTGGCACGGTGGTATACATTTGTGTGCCTTCTCTGCAAAGCGGCGATGGTAGAAACAGAGGGTGTCTCCTCCGCGATCCTTGGCCCCCGCCGTCGCCATCGTCGGTGGGTCCGCTACCACCGTCTCTGGCCCCCCGCCATCTCCGGCCGTCGCGCCGAACTCCGTCGCTGCCGCAGTGGCCGCACGCTGTTTGCTGGCGTTGAGAATCCGGTGCGCCTCCTGGGCCAGCGCGCGGAAGTCCCGCTGGTCCAACAACGGCGAATTGGCCAGGGTCGCTCTCGTGGCCGACGGTAGGGTCCTGAGGAAAATGTGGGTGAAGAGGAAGTCGTTGCCATCTGAGCCTCTCAACCTCAGCATGTTCTCCATCAGGTCAATGGGCGTGCCATCTCCCAAGTCGTTCAGAGCCAGGAGCCTCTCCGCTCTCTCCTCGACTGAGAGAGTGAAACGCTGGATAAGCGCAGCCTTCAACCCGCCGTATTTGTCGTTGGCAGGTGGCCGCTCCAATAGGCTCTGCACATGCCGAGCCGTGCGGTTGTCGAGCTTTGCAATCACATGGTAGAACTTCGTGTCATCTACCGTTATCCCCCGGAGGGCGAACTGTGCTTCGACCAAGTGGAACCAGGAGCGCGGGTTGTCCTGCCAAAAGTCCGGTAGCTGGACGGTAGCGGCATACGCTTGGCTGGGAGCTCCTGACTCGGCTGGCCCGGAGGAATTTCTTTCATCCATGATACGTCTTAGGGTCACCAGTGTGGAAATGTGAAAATGACGAGGCAGAGTTTATCTCACGAGTCAGGTTTATTCACATCTTCCAACATCAGCAAAGCAGAAAGAGAGATCAAACACAGACATTCGTCCTGTATATATCCAGGACCTTCAAAGCTCACAGTCACATTGCATTTAATGACAAGTAACAATGCATCTTTCCTTAAATCCTATCACATCCTCCTCATAACCTCTGGAAGACCAGGAAATCCCCCAAGGTCGTCTCTTGCATACCAGAGACTAAATTTTCACATCCTCCTGTTATCTCACAGGAGGCGCAGTCCTTTGTTCTACTCTGAGATGTGAAGCTTAAAGTCATACATACTGTATGTGGCCCACAACATGCAGTTAAATGTAGCCTCTGTTATCACATTTTATCAGTGTTTTCATCCATAGAAGTCCTTTAATGAAAATATTAGTTTCTGTAATTTGTAGTGTTTAACATCTGTAGCAGTTATAAAAGATATGAGATATTATGACATCCCATATTTTATAAAGACAAGCAGGGGCTGAAAAGTTCATAGTAGTCAAATTTGACCAAATGTGGTTTATTTTTTCAACCGCAGGGATCCAAGTGCTGTAACACTGATGGAAGAAGTGTGTGGACCAAAGGGGAGACTGTATCATTCATCAACATAAACCACATTTGGTCAAATTTGCCCACTATGAACTTTTCAGCCCCCTGTCTCATAATTTGACATTAATACTAGATCAGCCATCAAAGGAGCATCTCTAAAGACAAAAGTAAATTTAAGATAAACTCTTCATCAATCTGCCCCCCCCCCCCCCCAAATCCTCTGCCGGTCAAAGCCAAAGGGGTCAAAGAGCCCTTTAGGCAAAGACTGAAGGGATTATATTATTGGTCTGTCTGTCTGTCCATTTGTCCCACTTTTGTAAAGTTAACACCAACACAGTTTTATTTCAGTTGTTTTGAAACTTGGTACCAGGGTTTGATGTGCATACGTATTGCAATTTGGTTCTGATCACATGATTTTTGCAGTTGTAGCCCTTGATTTATGACCTCCTATTTGACCTCACTTCATAGACATTAACTGTCTTGTGAAATCAACTCCTACAGTTTTGTTCCAAATGTTTTGAAACTTGGTACCATGGTTTGATATACTTTGATGATGTGCATATTGCAATTTGACTCTGATCGGATGACCTTGAGGTCAAAGGTCAGATTTTCCCTAAATCTTCTAAATGCAATAACTACTGAAAGAAATGATATAGGCTTTTCAAATCGATGCAGTAGTTATATCTAAGATGCATTTTGGCTGACTTGTACCCTGACCTGACTATGGGTTTGAGGTCAAAAGGTCAAAGTTAACATTCCATTTGCACTATGGTAAATGGTAAATTCTAAATTTACCATTAATAATAATAATGCATTGTGGAGGAACAAATAAGTTCAGGCGAGATGCTACGAGCTGGAAGGTTTCAGAGTTTTATTTCCTCCATCTTGAGACACACTGTAGCCCTGTGCTGTGTGTGTGTGCTGTCTCCTGAGGCATGTATAGTAAGCTCTTTTATACAGACAAGAGAGAATGCATGGCACATTTGCATATTGATATACATATCAGTCAATACATATCAATCGTGTGATTAACTGGCACCTAGACTTCTTCTCCTTAATCCGGGGATGTATAACAATAGCTCATTGTTCTGGTTGTCCCCTAGGGGCTCTCTGTCCGTATGCAAATTGTTCTGCTTCCTGCCGCCTAGCTGAGTGTGAAGGTTGAATGTCCATGTAGATTGTGGTGGGTCACCACAGCATCAGATTTATATAGCGCTTTTCATAGACACTCAAAGATGCTTTACAATGGATACATTATTCATTCACTACACAGACGATGGTAGTGGTAAGCTACAACTGCCTTGGGGCAGACTGACAGAAACGTGGCTGCTAATTCGCGCCAACAGCCTCTCCTACCACTATCTTACATTTATACACATTCATGCCCAGTGTCATGGACACTGGAGGCAAGGTGGGTGAAGTGTCTTTGCCCAGGAAGACAACAGCAGGATGTCTGGAGAGAGTGGGATTCCAACCCTCCGGTTATTAGACAACCTGCTCTACCGCCTGAGTCACTGCCGCCCACATTTCCATCCTCCATTACTATAAAACCAGTAAAGCTAGGGCCACCAAACCTGGTATACAGGTTCAACTTGGGACCCTGACCTCCGACTATGGGTTTGAGGTCAAAAGGTCAAGGTTAACATTTCTTATGCACTATTATAAAATGAGTACAGCTAGGGTCACCAAACCTAGCACACAGGTTCACCTTGGGATCCTGACCTCAGACTTTGGGTTTGGGGTCAGAAGAACAAGGATAACATTCCCTATGCCTTATTACTGTACAATGAGTAAAGCTAGGGTCACCAAACTTCGTACACAGGTTCATTCTGAGCACATGACCTCTGACTACAGGTTTGGGTTCAAACGGTCAAGGTTGACAGTCCCTCTGCTGTGTTACTATAGAATGTGTAAAGCTCTCTAGGGTCACCAACCTTGCTACACAGGTTCACTTCGGGGTTCTGCCCTACAGCTGTGGGTTGTATATTCATGGATGATGGGTTTATCATAATTTGATTCTGCCATAGTATATTGAAAAGCTGAACAATGCTCTCATTCTAAGTATTGTAATCTTCAAAGAAAACGGAGGTGGAGGATATTGCACTCGTCTTAAGAGTGCTCTTGTTTCACTTCCATCTGATACTTGGCTATGGATAGTGTAGTTTCAGATGAACAATATGCCTTATGCTTTGTTTCTGTTACTGAACACAAACTGGCTTCTTTTGAATTAAATGTCATTATTGCACATGAAAATATATTCATTTTGATGTCTGAGCTGTTCTGACTGAAAACGTGTAGTTACCACAGTTACCGGTACCACTGCTTGGTAACAGTTAAAAATACGGTACTGAATTATTGTGCTTAAAATGAGAATTCCCAAAAACTGTTTCTAAGTGGTGTAGTTTATCTGAATATGAGGAGCCAATTTCTCGTGTATATTTTGTTAGTTACATTATTACCGTACTCAATGTCTATACAGTTTAAACATATGGAGATTGTGCTTGCTGGTCTAGGTTTAACTTGTTTTTAATTATTATTTTTCATTCTAATATGCCACTGGAGATGGAGTAAACTACTGAAGAAAAAGCTTCATAACGGAGAAACTGGTCATTAGAATCAAATATTTTCTGTCCGCACAGTGATTTAGGTTTAGATAATGTAATTTACTCATTTTTGTAACAGATTCATCACTATAAATTCAAGAAATTTCTGTCAGTGTGTGTCTGTCAGTGTGTCATGGCCAAAGATCATAGGACCACCTATGATGTTCCTATGATGTCTACATGATGTCCTATGATGTTCCTATGTATGTCAACGACTCATGTGTGAAATGTCCTATGATGTTCCTATGTATAACGACTCCTTATGTGATCTTTAACGTGATGTCCTATGATGTTCCTATAGGACTCGCTAAAAGATCATAGGATCGCCTATGATGTTCCTATGATGTCTACATGACGTCTATATGATGTCATATAGACCATCACTCACGATCATAGGACTCACTATGACATCAAAGATCAGTGCAGGCATCATAGGACTCGCTATGACATCATCAAAATTCAAAGCAGTAAATCTGGAAATCTCACTCAGTAAGGCAGAAAGAAAATCAAAAGCAGGTAAACTCTGGAATGGGAGTTGTCAGAAACAGGAAAGAATCACCCGATTAAGAATAGGACACACTAATTTATCGCTGAATGAGTGCTGATGTGCTTGCTTACACCTGATTTCTACGGGTATGCACAGGTAGACACTAGTTATTCTAAATAATACATTTAATTTGAAAAAAAACCTGTAAATAACAGGGTTTTTTTTTAAATTTTAAACAGCATGCTTGTCTTTTAAAATATTTTGTGTGGCGGGTTGGTGTAACCCCCACAACAGACTGGACAGACACAGCGCTCGGCTAGAGCAATTAACAGAACAGTGAAATGTGTGTATTAATGTCTACAGGCAGCCCCGCTTCTTCTGGCTCACTACTGTGATGTTAATGTGCCTTTCATGCATTGTGTTCATGCGTCCTGTCCTTACTGTGACCTAGAGACTGAGATCAATATGTAGATGTGCCTTGTAACCTCTTTGTCTTGCAGCTGGAGCAGAGGCCAGCAATCTGCCTATTGTGATGTATGTCTCTCAAATGCAAATGTCTCATGCCTGTTCTGCAATCTCTTTGATCATACCAACTGCTGGGGAATGCTCTTTTATGTATTGTTGTAGTTGGGTATATATACTGCACTGTAATCCATGCTCATCCTCTCATTCACTCACTCTTCAGCTGCTGCTGCAGACACACACTTTGTGTCTCCTCCTCTGAGAGCCTGAGGATCCCGCTCCGGTCTGCTCACACTTGCACCGGAGCGGGGATCCTGTGAAGGCGGTATGATTCAATAAACTCTACTTAAAACCTTCACCAACGCCTCTTTATTTCATGCCGCTTCATTTTGCAACATATATGTGTCAGTATGACCTGTTTCCACTTTTTTTTTTTTTTTTAAAAAACATTGTTAGAAAAATCCTTCTTAACCTTCAGTCAAAAACCAGGCTGGATCAGAGTTTCGGCAAATTTAATTACACTGGCCAGTGGGGAACAATACAAAAATAGACTCAGAGCCTATTTGTGCACCATTCTGATTTACACACACAACTTTCATTCATTTAAGCATCCTGCTATCTCAAGACTGTCCATGAGAGAATATCTAGTTCAGGCTGGTTCTACCAAGCTGTCTCCTTCTCAGACATGCTAATAACAATACAGTACATGAAAACAAAAACAAAGACATAAATGTCCAGCTGCCACGACCTTGTACATTTCACACAGACTCTGAGGCAGACTCTGAGACAAAGCAAATCACATGTATAAATCAAAGATGAAACTTTTCTATCAGTCTCCCCCCTTTGATGTAATGCAAGGCATCAAAAAAGAACAATTTATGGCATCTAAAACCCCATCTGACAACTATGCTCAGCTCCAGTGCATCTGCGTGCAACAGATCCTAACTAGCTAACGACGGGGAAAGTCCACCATCAGCCCTGCTGCCCCAGGCACCGGCTAAATGTTTTAGTCCTTTAGGAGGAGAAATGGAACAACAAACTCATTAATCAATAAAGAAAATCATCAATGGTAAAACAGTGAAAAACAGAATGATGATAAAATAATAATAAAAGGATGTAATAAGGGTATATGTCTTATAGTTATGTGTCATTGCAGCTTATATAAAAACAAAGGACAAAACAAAACAATATAAAACAAAACTAATCAATAATAAAGTGTAATGATAAAATGTAAAAACAGAAATAAGAGTAACATAAAAACAAAATAAAAGTAAAAATACTGTTTCAAACTTCACATCATGATCATGCAACTCCTTTCGGTTTTCTGCATGTCAGTCATGCTTTTACTCTGTACTCGGGTCATGGAGAGACACCTTGAGCTCACGCTGTTTGTTCATCATCCCCACCATCCCCGGCAACTGCACCATGGTACATCACTAAGTTAACAAGCACCAATCTCATCATCATATTACGGATGCAGGGAATGACACAAGAAAAAGCCAAAAATAATGCCGCAAAAATCATTAACAAGTTCATGATGAGACCTCTCTATGAAGAGAATAACCAACTTAACCAGGTATGTTCATCAGTGACGTCCTTGGCCATAGCAACTTGCAAAGCAGTCAAATGCTGTATGGCTGAGGCAATCACGTGACCATCTGCATCATTTTCAGAGATAAAAGTACAACAATAATCTACTACAATTACACACACGCCCCTTCAGGCGGCAATTATTTGATCAAGAACCATTCTATTTTGAGCCAACATAAGGCTAAAAGCGGTTAATTCCTCATGTATACCAGAAAAGGCAGATAAAGAAAAATTCACAAATGAGTGTAGTCTATAACTAGTTGTTTCAATCCATAAGGCGTTCTTAGCCACTCCCACCAAAGGGAACAAGGAGTTGAGTACCTCCTGCCCCATGGTTTCTAACTTGAATTCTTCTGGCACATCTGTGTCCCAAATGGGATCATGTGGTGCAAAGGAGACATTTCTCTTCACCCTGCCCATCATATTGTCTTGCCGACAATATGATGGTGTGGTCAGTCACAACTATGGGGGCACACACCCCTCCCCAATTCATGGGTAGGTGTGAGTAGGCACGATGGCCACACAGCCACCATCCCCCTGTCACCATATGCATACCATGCTTGTGAGAATCACAAATGGCAGCACTATAGAGCTCCTGCAAGGTGACATCTCCTTCCAGACTTCTAGACTGACAAAAAGGATCTTCAGGACAGCTTTTGCCCACTACGTTGGTCCAGCAGGTAGCAGTACATGGGCGAGACGCACTATGCACCATTGCACACCTAGAAAGCGGAAAACTGCCCTAAGAGACGTTTCCACACCCTTTTAGACAAAAGGAGAAATTCCCCAACGAGATTAACCTTGCCTTCACCGAATAAGGGGTGTCATCGTGTCTCCGGTCAGTGGAGTCATAGGCAATGTGACAGGTGTGATTCAAATTACTGCTTGCTGTACTATTTTATACATAGTTTCTTGCAAGAAACAAACAGCTTCTGATAGTTCCATTAGTTTAGCAGTGACAGATACTTGACCAGCTGAGAGTGGAAGCAAAGAACACACATAGCAATTTGAATGATTAGCTGATTTGGCTGTATAATTAGCATACTTCCACCACATATTACCAGCATAAACATGATCCTCATGACCTGGACCTTCTAGCCAGTCATGGTGTGTGTGTGTGTGTGTGTAATGTATCTAGCCCTATGATAAATAGGTAGTGGTGTCCCTAAAAATAACCAAAGTAAAAGTGTCACCACAAGGATGATGATGATGAAAAAACAGGTGTACCATTCGCATCCTTCAGTTGCCAACCTTCTCTGTCTGGCATTTTGTCTCTCCATGATAAACTACAGTCGTTTCGCTATACAAGTCGTTACTGGGACAAACCGTCAGCCGACACCCATATAGAAAGACAGTTAAACAGTCACTTGTTGAGGATTTCTTCAGAGTTTGCAATGTGGATAAAAATAGAAACAGTCTCTTGCTGAGGGAATATTTTGCAATGTGTCAAATGCACCCAAGAGTCACACTCTTCAACTTTTAACGGCTGTTGGTGTCATCAGGATGATTTTGTGTGGTCCTTGCCAGGGAGCGTCGGCCCAGTTTTTCTTTTTGATGACTTTGATAAGGACCAGATCCCCCGGTTTGGCCAAGGTGGGTGCTTCACCATGATCCTTCCTGGGAAGAGCAGCATGAGCAATATCCCCATCAGTCAACATTTTTTGCATGTTATCGGCTAAACACCCTTCCTCGTCACCTGAATTAAATGGCCTTAATGGTGGGAGTAGGTAAGGCTTGCCATCCATTACTTTTTCTATTTCTGTCACTGTTTTCCTAAGCCTTTTTTAATGGTCCTATTTGTGCGTTACACTAATCCTGCAGATTGTGGACGGTAAGCTGAGTGGTTTTCCAAGTTAATGTTGAGTGTTGTACCTAAGTGTGATATAATCTGGTTTACAGAATGTGTTCCATTATCTGAGAAAATATTTTCAGTTATTCCAAATCTTGGTATTATTTCAGTTAAGAACTTCTTTGCTACTGTAACAGCATTTAAATGAGTGCAAGGGAAGGCTGACATAACGCACGGCTCAGGAGACGCACACACACAGGCTTAGAGTAGTTCAAAGAGTTTATTAACAGCAGGAGTGAATGAGTGTGTGTCTGCGGGATGCAGATGTGTTGGTGGTGGCGTCTGCTTCAGGCACAGAGGCAGATGACCGTTCAGCCGAGCAACCCTATGGAGAGAGCACAGGGAGAGGGTGACGGGCATACACCAACACAGGATGAATTATGGCAAGAGAAGATCTTACTTGAGTTGTCAGGATAGCTGGCACAGCAAGGGGAACGTAGCCCGGGAGACAGCCACCTGGAGAGCTCCGTGCAGCGGCGAAGGATGGGCGATGGAACGGAGATGTCCGCCGCCGGGGAATCCACCTGTGCACAGGGGAGCAGACTGGAGAAGGAGGTAAGGGTTCTTACCCAAAATAGCGATGCTGAAGAAAGGTATGCTCACAGCGGTGAGGAAACGAAGTCTGACGGCTTCAGGCCGAGCCTCCGGGCGAGGCGGCTTTTATCCCTCGCCGCTGATGAGGATCAGGTGTGTGAGCAGGTGGCGCCGCTGATGAACGGCGCGGCGTGACAGTACTCCCCCCTCTAGCAGCGCCTCCTGGCGATGGCTTATCCGGGTGCGCTCGGTGGAAGTCCGCGATGAGCGATGGGTCCAACACAAACGACGGGGGCACCCATTGTCGATGCTCGGGCCCATAGCCCTCCCAGTCCACCAAGTATTGCAACCCACGACCCCGGCGCCGGGAGTCCAGGATGGAGGAGACGGACCAGGCCGGGTGGCCACCAATCATCCGGGGCGCGGGTTGCGCTGCAGGAGGAGGGCAAAGGGGGTCGGTGACTGCCAGCTTCACCTTTGATACGTGGAAGGTGGAATGGATGCGGAGGGAGGGGGGAATAGCCACGCGCACAGCCACCGGGTTGATGATCCGGGTGATGGGGAAGGGACCCATGAAGCGCTGTGCCAGCTTCCTCCTCTCGCCTTTTAGGGTGACATCCTGGGTGGAAACGTAGACAAGTTGCCCAACTCTGTACGCCGGAGCAGGTCTTCTACGCCGGTCCGCCACGGTCTTGTTGCGCTCCGCTGTGCGTAAAAGCGCATGACGCGCGGCGGCCCAGGTGGAGCGGAACTGCCTCACGTGCGCCCTAACTGACGGAACAGTTACCTCGCTCTCCTGCGCTGGAAGCAGCGGGGGGTCGTAACCCAGGGACGCCTTGAAGGGGGACATCCCCGTTGCAGATGAGCGGGCGGTGTTGTGGGCGTACTCCACCCAGGCGAGATGGTTGCTCCATGAT
This sequence comes from Pholidichthys leucotaenia, assembly GCA_020510985.1. Classification (NCBI taxonomy): domain Eukaryota; kingdom Metazoa; phylum Chordata; class Actinopteri; order Cichliformes; family Pholidichthyidae; genus Pholidichthys; species Pholidichthys leucotaenia. Next base: position 216,811,482 of record CM035847.1, on the reverse strand, counting down.
GTTGGCTTGGATCTTGCAACACAGCGGAGCGCAGCCTCCAGCTCCTGATTGGTCCTCTCACACTGCCCGTTAGACTGGGGGTGATGGCCGGAGGAGAGGCTCACCTTGGCTCCGATGGCGTTACAAAAGGATTTCCAAACCTCGGATGAAAATTGGGGGCCCCGGTCCGAGACCACGTCCACCGGGATCCCATGCAGCCTGACCACGTGTTGGACGAGGAAGCCCGCCGTCTCCAGGGCGGTAGGGAGACCTCGCAGGGGGATGAAGTGTGCCGCCTTGGAGAAACGGTCCACGACGGTCAGGATGGTGTCGAATGAGTTGGAAGCTGGGAGCCCGGTGACGAAATCCAGTGCGATGTGCGACCATGGCCTGCCAGGGACGGGCAGAGGCTGGAGCAGACCCGCTGGAGGGGCGTTTCCCGACTTGCTGGTGGCACAAATTGGACAAGCCCGGGCGTAGCGGGCTGCATCCCTCCGCAGGCCCGGCCACCAAAAGGACCGTTGGAGGAGGCTGATCATCCGAGAGGTGCCGGGATGACAGGTGAGCCGGGAGGTGTGGAGCCAGTGGATGACCTCTCCTCGGACCGTAGACGGAACGAACAGTCTTCCCTCCGGTCCGCCGCCAGGATCAGGTTCCACCTCCTGTGCCTTCCGGATCTTGTCCACAATGTCCCAAGAGATAGCTCCCACGACGCACGACCTGGGCAGGATAGTGTGGGGCGTCTCCTCAGCCCCCACGGGGGTGAACTGTCTAGAGAGGGCGTCAGGCAGGCTGTTCTTGGAGCCTGGCCTGAAGGTGATAGAGAACCGGAACCTGGCGAAGAACAGAGACCAGCGCGCCTGGCGGGCATTCAGGCGCTTGGCAGATCGTAGGTACTCTAAATTCTTATGGTCCGTCAAGACCACAAACGGCAGGTCCGCCCCCTCTAGCCAGTGGCGCCACTCCTGTAGGGCGAGTTTAATGGCCAGGAGCTCTCTGTCCCCCACATCATAGTTCCTCTCCGCCGGGGACAGGCGCCGGGAGAAGAAGGCGCACGGTCGCTTGGCGCCATCGTCCGGTGATTGCTGGGATAACACTGCTCCCACTCCCGTGTCCGATGCGTCCACCTCCACAATGCACTGCAGCGCGGGGTCGACCTGGCGAAGGACCCGGGGGGAGGAGAACTCCGCCTTCAGCGCCTTAAAGGCAGTATCGACTTCTTCGGTCCACCGGAACGGGACCTTCGGGGACGTGAGGCGGGTCAGTGGTCCGACGATCCAGCTGAAATTCGGGACAAAACGGCGGTAAAAATTGGCAAAGCCAACAAACTGTTGCACCTGCTTCCGAGATGCGGGAGTAGGCCACTCCACCACCGCCTTCACCTTCTCTGGGTCCGGGAGCACCTGGTCTTGGGCGATGATGAATCCCAGGAAGGATGTGGTCCTAGCGTAAAACTCGCACTTCTCAGCCTTCACGTACAAACGATTCTCCAGCAGTCTTTGAAGGACCCGCCTCACATGGACCCGGTGCTCGTCTCTGGACTGAGAGAAGATCAGAATGTCGTCCAGGTAGACGAACACGAAGAGGCCGATGAAATCCCGGAGGACGTCATTGATGAGGCGCTGAAAGACGGCAGGAGCGTTGGTCAGCCCGAACAGCATGACGAGATACTCAAAGTGGCCGTTCGGGGTACGGAAGGCTGTTTTCCATTCATCTCCCTCCCGGATCCGGACGAGGTGGTAAGCGCTGCGGAGATCCAGCTTAGTAAACCAGGTTGCCCCCTGGAGGGAGTGGAAGGCAGTGTCCATGAGGGGCAGGGTGTAACGGTCCCTCTCAGTGATGTCATTAAGAGCTCGGTAGTCAATACAGGGACGGAGGGAACCGTCCTTCTTCCCTACAAAGAAAAACCCCGCCCCCACGGGTGATGACGATGGGCGGATAATCCCAGCGCTCAGTGATTCCTTCAGGTACATATTCATGGTCTCCTTCTCCGGCGCCGACAGGCTGTAGAGCCGACCAGATGGCAGGGGAGCCCCCTGGCGGAGGTTGATGGCACAGTCATATGGTCGATGCGGGGGAAGAGACATAGCTTTCGATTTGCTAAATACCATTCCCAGGTCGTGAAATTCTGGAGGCACCAGTGACAGGTCCGGAGGTGCTGTATCCGCCACAGGGGGAGCCGCGGATGGGGAGCAGGCAGCGGACTGAAGGCAGGTGCCCATACAGAAGGTACTCCATGCCGATACCCCAGCGGACCTCCAGTCCAGGACAGGGTTGTGGAGGCGTAGCCAGGGATACCCCAGGATGACGGGCGACACAGAGTTGGGCAGGACGTAAAATACCATCTCCTCCCGGTGGTTCCCTGAGATGATGACTGGGACAGGCATGGTTTGGTGAGAAACTCTCCCAAGGGAGGCACGGGAGAGATGGACCAGGGAGATGGGGTGTTTTAATGCCTGACAGCGGATGCCCAATCGGGTTGCCAGGCCTTGTGAAATGAAGCTGCCCTCTGCGCCCGAATCCACCAGTGCGTGGGTGAGGTGACCAGTGGGATTGTGGCAAAAACGGATGGGCAGCTTTAATTGAGTGAGAGAGTCTAACCGGTTGGGATCCGCGAGGCTCCCTACAGCGATTCGCGGACCCCGCCGACTGGCTTTCCGCGGGCAACGCTCCACAGTGTGTTGGTCACCTCCGCAATACATGCAGAGGCCCAACTCACGGCGGCGTTGTTTCTCCGCAGGGGAAAGCTTGGTCCAGCCCGTCACCATCGGCTCCGACTCCTCGGGGCACAATGCTGGCGGCGCCGTCAGGGGGCGAGCTTGGAACAGGTGCGGCGAGACTCCACGAGGGCGAGAAGAAGAAGACTTCCGCCCCGAGGAGCGCTCGCGCAACCTGTTATCCAAACTTATCGCTAAGGATGTCAGCTCCGCTAGCATCCCAGGGATATCCCGTCCAGCCAGTTCATCCCTCAGATCACTATTGAGGCTGCGGAGGAACAGGCCACAGAGGGAGCGTTCCTCCCAGCCCAATTCCTCCGCCGCTACCCGGAAGTCGACCGAGTAGTCCGCTGCCGACCGGCCTCCCTGCTGGAGAGCGAGAAGCCGATCGACCTGGACCGTCTCGGTTTGAGAATGGTCAAAGACCTCCAGAAAGCGCCTCACGAACTGGTCATAGGTGAGGGTGGCATAACTGGGCCTCGCCATTACGGCGTAGGTCCAAGTTAACGCACGCCCCTCCAGAAGATTCCCTATGTAACCAATCCGACTGTGATCCGAGGGAAAATCTCCGGGCACACGGTGGAACACGGACTCACACTGCATAATGAACCCCCACGCTCCGCCGAGCTTACCGCTAAAGCGGGCGGGGGTCGGAATCGGTGTGAGCCGAACCGGTGCCACTGGAGCTGGCTGGACGGCCGCTGGAACAGCAGGAGCCGCGCCACCCTGACGAGCCGGGGGGAACGGCTGTTGAGGATAACCGGTTAGTTAAGTTTAATAATTGATTCAGGATAACCTGCTGTTGATAAGCAATCTGATCCACTCTAGCCTCGAGAGTGGTAAACCAGTGTGCGAGCCCGCCGTCCGCCGAGCCGCTCTGCTGAAGCCGTACTGACATAACGCACGGCTCAGGAGACGCACACACACAGGCTTAGAGTAGTTCAAAGAGTTTATTAACAGCAGGAGTGAATGAGTGTGTGTCTGCGGGATGCAGATGTGTTGGTGGTGGCGTCTGCTTCAGGCACAGAGGCAGATGACCGTTCGGCCGAGCAACCCTATGGAGAGAGCACAGGGAGAGGGTGACGGGCATACACCAACACAGGATGAATTATGGCAAGAGAAGATCTTACTTGAGTTGTCAGGATAGCTGGCACAGCAAGGGGAACGTAGCCCGGGAGACAGCCACCTGGAGAGCTCCGTGCAGCGGCGAAGGATGGGCGATGGAACGGAGATGTCCGCCGCCGGGGAATCCACCTGTGCACAGGGGAGCAGACTGGAGAAGGAGGTAAGGGTTCTTACCCAAAATAGCAATGCTGAAGAAAGGTATGCTCACAGCGGTGAGGAAACGAAGTCTGACGGCTTCAGGCCGAGCCTCCGGGCGAGGCGGCTTTTATCCCTCGCCGCTGATGAGGATCAGGTGTGTGAGCAGGTGGCGCCGCTGATGAACGGCGCGGCGTGACAAAGGCTTCTCTCCATTTAGTAAATGTATCAATAATCACCAGACAATATTTCTTCCCTTCTCATTTATTTAGTTCAATGGAATCCATGCAAAGGTTTTGAAAAGGATAAGCTGATGCAGGGAAAGTGCCTTTTTCAGGCTTTAAGTTCCCTTGAGCATTGTTTTCTTCTTACAAAATTGAGTAGCAAATTATTTTTAGTAGCAAATTTTAGATTGAGTAGCAAATTATTTTTACTAATCATACATTATTTACTAATCATACCCCCCTAATCATACATTATTTACTAATCATTCCTCCCTTTGATACATGGGAAACCCCATGTAGCAGAATGGAGGCCTGCTGAAACAGCTTCTGTGTCATGTGATAAGTTTTTTTGTCAGCGTTAAAAGAAGAGATACTGCGACTTCCGGTCTGGACGCCATGGCGACTGCAGCTTAACACTGAAGCTCTCAGACCCAATCCAGGATAACACCTTGAAAATCAAACTTAACGGATTTTTGGAGGAGTGAAAATCAAAAGACAAAATCATCATGTCTAAAGGAAAACAGAAGAAACTGAAATTCTCCAGGCCAGGACACGTATCGGCCGGAGAATCTGAACTGGAAGATCTCCGTTCAGAAGACGAGGAACTGGTGATAGCTAACAAAAGGGTTAGCCTGAAATCACTATTTGAGGAGCTACGACGATTTCGCCGAGAAGTTACGGCCGAATTTCGGGAATTCAGAGAAGAATTGAAAAGGACAAACAGCAGAGTGGACCAGGCCGAGAACCGAATCTTGGAAACAGAGGATCGAATAAAAGTGCTCGAAGATTCTGTGCTAGACCTACGCAAAAGACAAGCAGCTATAGAGGCTAAGCTAACCGACCAAGAAGGAAAACAAAGAAGAGACAACATAAGAATTCATGGTCTGATAGAAGGAACCGAAAATGGTTTTAACTCAATGGCAGAATGCGTGGAATCCTTACTAAGAGAGAAATTGGATATTCCACAAACCACCGACTTGAAGATAGAAAAGGCACATTGTTCATTAGCCGCTAGGCCGGCGGCGGAAGCGCCCCCACGTTCGGTGTTGGTAAGATTTTCCAATTTCAAAATAAAACAAGAGGTTGTAAGACTGGCCTGGCAGAAAAAAGGATTTATGCACCAGGAGAGAAAAGTCTACGTGGAACACGATTACGCCCCGGAGGTCCTTAAAAAGCGCAGGGAATACAATGACGCGAAAAAGGTGTTAAGAGAGAAGAAATTGCGCTTTCAGACTCCATTTCCTGCGAAGTTAAGGGTCTTCTACGGCGATGAAACGTGTCTCTATAATTCGGCGGAAGAAGCAACAGCTGACATGGCGAAAAGAGGGCTCCTGGTAACGGTATTTAAACCCGCAGCAGACCCGAGTGAGAAGATCAAAGCGCAAACATGGACAACACAAAGACCCTCAAAATCCACGGACCAGCAGCGGGAAACCCAGCGCCAGAGCGTCGCGGATAAACTATCCGTTTTCAGGTTGGAATAGCGACCTTTTTTTTTTTTTTTCTTTTCTCTTGAATCAATCCGCACATCCAACCCCCCTCATACAAGGTAACAAACATTAAAGGAGATGCATATTCAGCATGTGGTAAAACATTTCATGGAACAATCATATTATTTGAAACAAATAAGTCTTTGTAATAAAAAAAAAAAAAAAAAAACTTGTTAAAATAGAAATGTGACAATAATCCACATGTTCTCCTCATACTAACAAATACTGTTTTTGCGTGAATGTTTGATGTGATGGGGGCGGGAGGGTGCACACAATTTCACAGGGTTTAGGCATAAAAGGAAAAAAAAAAAAAATCATTACAAGTTTGGATTGGGTTCTGAAACTCACGTTAAAAGCATGGGACTACTTTCAGTGGTAAGAGAGGGCCCTCAACACGTAACAGAGTTTGAGGAATTTCCCTCAGGGCCTTCACTCCATCAAGGCTCTTCCAGGGTCTTTAAAAAGACCTCAGCTCAGGAAGTTCTTTTGACAGTTTTTTGTTTTAAAGTTTTTTACACTATGTTCTTAATGTTTTTCTTGCTTTTAATGTTCTTTCAGTTTCTGAGTAGCACAAATGAGGGCCACCACACAGTTATACTAAACAAAACAACACAATGGAGAAACAGGGTGTAACCAAAATAATTTCATATAATGTAAAAGGAATCCTGAATCCAGTTAAAAGATCCAAGATTCTAGGCAAAATGAAAAAAGACAAAGCAGGAATAATATTTTTACAAGAAACCCACCTAACAGACGTGGAACACAATAAACTCAGTAGACAAGGGTTTAAAAGGATCTCTTCATCTTCATATAAATCAGGGAGGAGGAGGGGAATAGCGACATTGATATCAACCAAAATTACATTTGAAAAAAAATCAGAACACAAAGATAAAGAAGGGAGATACAGTTTGGTAACTGGGCGGCTAGAGGGAGAAGATATCACCCTGCTGAATGTGTATGCTCCCCCAGGGGCTAACTGGAAATTTTATAAAAATGTATTCGACCTAATGATAACTAAAGCTCAAGGTTTAGTGATATGTGGTGGGGACTTCAATCTTAGACTGAATCCATACTGGGATGCTTCTGGTAATTCCCCACATCAAAATAACACCCAAAACAGGAAGACTCGGATGCTACTAAAAGAAATGGGAATCTGTGACGTGTGGAGGGAACTCAACCCCAGTGTAAAAGACTATACATTTTACTCAACTCCACATTCATCTTACTCAAGGATTGACTATTTTTTTATGTTTAATAGAGACATTGGAAGAGTAAAAACATGTAAAATAGGACTGATGGATCTCTCCGACCACAGTCCGATCTACATGGACTTAAATATCCAAAAATACACAAATAATACATTTTCTTGGAGGTTAAATTCAAATGTCCTGAAAGGACCATTGAAAGATGAATTGGAACCAGATATTCTCAGATATTTGGAAGATAACGATAATGGAGAAGTATCCCCTTTAATACTGTGGGATGCATGCAAAGCTGTAATAAGAGGAAAGATTATTGCAAAACTGGCAACCCAAAAGAAACTAAGACAAGAAAAACTATCCACATTAGAGTCAGAACTTAGGAACCTAGAAAAAGAACACAAAGGCAATACTCATTCTACTGACTCGCTCAAGATTAAGGAAATTAAAAACCAAATAAATGAGATCTACACAATAGAAATCCAGAAGAAACTTACATTTCTGAAACAAAAATACTATGAAGCAGGCAGTAAATCGACAAAATTGCTAGCCTATAAATTGAGGAAACATCAAACAGAAAGAGCAATCTACAAAATCAGAGACCCAGTATCAAAGGAAATAAAATTCAGAATTCAGGATATTCTTAAAAACTTCGAGAATTACTATAAGAACTTATACTCCCACAAAAAACATAAAAACGCATCCGAGGCATTCCTAAACACATTAAACCTTCCCCAACTTACGGAGTCACAAAATAAAACACTACTGTCAGAAATACATCCTAAAGAATTGGAAAAAGCAATTATGAAACTTAAAGCTAACAAATCCCCAGGAGCTGATGGCTATACAGCAGAGTGGTACAAAACCTTTAAACAGCAACTATCTCCTCTCCTCCTGAAAACATTTAATTATGTCTTCCACACAGAGGAAATCCCCCCCTCCTGGAGAGAAGGGGTCATTGCAGTTATACCTAAACCTGAAAAGGATAAACTAGAGTGCTCCAACTACAGACCAATCAGTGTACTAAGTCAGGACTATAAGCTTTTTACCATTATCCTTGCCAAAAGGTTAAAAAATATACTGACAGACCTAATTCATTTAGACCAAACAGGTTTTATAAGACAAAGACAGACACAAGACAACATTCGACGCACTTTACACATAATTCATCATATAAAAAAATATAACTTAAATGCAGTCATATTGGGATTAGATGCTGAAAAAGCATTCGATTCGGTTGACTGGTCTTTTCTATATAGAATCTTATCCAGTTTCAATTTTCATAACAACTTCATTAGAACTATACAGGCATTATATAAAAAACCAACAGCTAAAATAAGGATTAATGGTAATTTATCATCATCTTTTGAACTGGAAAGAGGATGTCGTCAGGGCTGCCCCCTGTCTCCACTGCTCTTTGCAATCTTCATAGAACCTCTGAGCCAATGGATAAGACAAAACCAAAAAATTCAAGGTATTACACTTGGTCAGAAGGAACATAAAATAGCACTCTTTGCTGATGACATTTTAATATACCTAGGGCAGCCGAACACTTCTTTACCAGAACTAACCTCAGTTTTTTCAGAGTATGGAGATTTATCGGGGTACAAATTAAACATGCATAAAACCCAAGTTTTAACATTCAACTATGACCCAAATCATTATTCACTAAGCAAACTCAAAACTAACTGGGAGTCGGAATCTATGAAATATCTGGGGGTCAATATCCCGAAACAACTCAACAAAATTATATCACTAAACTATGATCCACTGGTGACAAAAATAAAATCTGACCTAGCAAGATGGAATATGATACCATTCTTGGGTACTGCACAAAGAATTGAAGCAGTCAAAATGAATATACTTCCATGTCTTCTATACCTTTTCCAAACAATACCGGTAGAACCTCCCAAAAAAACATGGCAGGAGCTGGACAGAAGGATCTCAAGATTCATATGGCAGGGCAAGAGACCTAGAATCAGATATAGAACCCTACAGCTAAACAAAGACAAAGGTGGGCTCGCGCTGCCAAATATCAGGGACTACTTTAAAGCCGCACAAATTAAAACTTTAGTAGAGATATGTAACCCAGTCTACACTGCACAATGGAAGGAGATCGAATGCCAAATAACAAGTGACATCCCCCTACAGGCGATAATAGGGAACAATGCCTTACCTAAGCTTTTGAATAACACTAACCCGTGGATAGAGACCCCGCTAAAAATTTGGTTTAAGATAGTCAGAGAGAATCAAACTAAAGAGCCCTATCGACTTCTGCAATGGATTGCCTATGATCAGGACTTTACTCCTAATAAAACAGACACCAGATTTAAAAAGTGGAAGGAGAAAGGGCTGATAAAATATTACGATTTTTTTAAAGGGCAAATCTTAAGAAGTTTTGAAGATTTGAAAAAACAAGGCCTAATAAATCAAGACCTTTACAGATTCTTCCAGCTTAGACACCACATAAACAATATACTTAAAAAGGAGGTTTTGGAAAGGGCCCAGTCAGGTGTTCTGAAGGTCTTCTTAATGGCATATAAAGGGATCCCAGGGATCAGATACATTTCTAAAATATACCAAGGTCTTCAAGACTTAAAAGGAGACAACACATCTTATATAAAAGAGAGATGGGAAAAAGAGGGGAATTTCACTTTACAACTGGAAATATGGGAAAAGCTAAATAAACAGCAATGGAAAAGTACCTCATCCCTGCAGTGGAGAGAATTTGGATGGAAAAACTTGGCAAGATTTTTCAGAACACCTGCACAAAACAAATTTACCCATAAGGGTTTGAACTGTTGGCGCTTGTGTGGTGAAGAGACTGCAAATCATTTTCATGTGTTTTGGTCATGCCCAGTTATCCACCAATATTGGACCAAGGTACAGACAATATTGGGGAAAATATTCAAAATTACAGTTCCCTTTTCTTTTGTAACTTTGTATTTGGGTTTACTACCGGACTCACTGGAAAGACGAGGAGAAAAATACTTATTCAATGTTTTAATATTGGCAAGCAAAAAAGCTCTAACTAAAAAATGGATGTTGAAGGACTGTCCTACACCTGAAGATTGGACTAACGTGATCCAAGACATTTACTCGATGGAAAAGTTGACATTCGCACTGAGACAGGACATGGATGGGTTCATGAACTTTTGGCAACCCTGGACCGCATATGTGTCTTCCATTAGATCTAATCTTTGACAAATACCATTTCAATAATGGTTCCGCTCTTTGTTCCAACACTACTCAGATGCTCTTTTATCTTTATTTACTTACTTTTTCTTTTTGTTTGTTTTTTACTGGTTTGTTTGTTTTTTTTGTTATTTGTTTTTTGTTTTTTTTCTCTTTAATTTCACTTTTTCTTTCACTTTAAAAAAAAAAAGGGGGTGTTGTAAGAATTAATCTTCCAATGTTGTCAGATATCAGAAAATAAGGGAACATGTGATGAAAATGTAAACAATGCATTGCTCTAACGACCTGTATACCCTTTACAAAAACTTAAATAAAAAAAAAAAAAAGAAGAGATACTGTGGTGTGGTTTCCTATATGACCTTGTGCAGCTGCTTTTGCGGTATTGTCTGCAAGTGTTTTTCCTTAGAGATTCAATCTGTGTCATTAATGTGTGCGGCACATTTGCGTATGGCTAATTTAGATGGAAGTTTTACACTGTCTAACAGTTTTAAAATGAGGTCTTTGTAATCATGCCTCTTTTCTTCCACTGTTGTGGGAAATGATGGATGGTAGAGAATGCATACTGACTGTCTGTGTACATTATGAGTGCTTTTCTCTATCCTAATTTACAAATTGATTTAATTTTGTTACCATACAACGTTCAATGGTTAAATGAGGCTGTGATAATAGCACTGTCATGCATACAAGGTGTCTGGATGGTGAGATGACTGATATTTTGCTTTGTGACAAGATGATTGATACTGCATGTGTGACCTTTAGGGTCAAGGGATGAAAAAGAACTAGCCCTGCTATGTCAGCCTGCACACATGGCGGCAGTGCCCTCGTGACAGGGTCAAGTCCTATGGAGTAATATGCTACTGGATGCATTTTTGTGCCACTTGTTTGAAGGAGCACTAACGTCATGTGCCCCTCTCTACAATCAGCCACTTGTACAAATGGCTTTTTGCAACTGGGGAGTGCCAGGTCATCAGTGCTGACCAAAAGTTTTTTTACTTAAACAAATGCCTCTTCAGCCTCAGGTGTCCACTCAATTCTGTCCACTTGAGCCATGGGTCTTTTGTATATGAGATCAGACAAGGTTGCACTTCAAAAGAATAATTTGCAATCCAAGAGCGACAATAATTTAGAGTACCAAAAAAATGACATCATGTCACTTTTTGTGATGGGTTTTGGTGCTGACAAAATAGCTTGTTTGCGAGCTGGGTCAACATGTCTGTCTTCTGCTGACAAAATGTGGCCTAAATTTTTGACTTCTTTTTCCCACAACTGTAGTTTTTCCTTGTTGGCTTTGTGACCTTGTTCTGCTAAAAAAAATTCAGCAAGGCAATGGTGTCTGTTCTGCATATTTCTTCATCAGGTGATGCCAGGAAAATGTCATCAATGTAAAGGAGCAACTGGCTCTTATTAGGTGGAATAAACTGTGCCAAATTTGCTGACATTGCCTGTGAAAAAAATGGTTGGTGATTCACAGTAGCCTTGTGGTAATCTGGTGAATGTGTACCTCTTGTTTTCAGATGTGAATGCAAACCAAAACTGATTATCTGGATGTATTGGTATGCTGAAAAAAGCATTGCTGGTGTCTATTACTGTGAAATGTTTCATTTGTGGTTGTAGGTTGTTCAACAAAGTGTGTGGGTCGGGGACTGAAACAGCTCTTGGGATAACTGCTTTGTTTACCGCCTGAAGGTCCTGGACCATTCTCTATCCAGAAAATGGTCCAGCCATCTTCACAGGAAACAAAAGTGTGCTACATGGAGAATTTGGGCATGGTATAATGACACCTGCTGCTTTCAGGTCCTCTATGACCGGTTTAATGCCTTCTTGGGCTTCAGGACGTAGAGGATACTGTCTTTGATAAGGCCTAAAATGAGATTTAGCATTTATTTTAACCAATTCTGTATTTTTTATTAAGCCTACATCTGCCTTTCCTGTTGACCACAGTGAATTTGGGATTTGTGAGTGTGCGTGTTCCTCTCCTTCTGTTAATGTAAAAAGTGATCACATGGGTGAGTTGGGAACATCAATGTGAACTTCTTTCTGCTTTCTCACCCTTTCTTCTTTCTCACCCAGTTCAAAGGCAGTAAGTAGGTTTCCAGTTTTGAGGAATATTGAACTCTTGGATCAGGAGTTTGTTTCCAAGGAACCACAGGAACACTGGCTCTCCCAGATATTCCAGAAATGGTAATAATGGTGGAGGTAGCCCATATGCCCCTATAGTTTCTCCTCGTCTCCAAATTGTTTCTGTATGTCTCTGTGATGGTCGGAGTCAGAGTTAGTGATGGAACGGCAGGGTCTGGAGCTTCAAGAGTGCTCTGAGCTTATCCAGGAAATATTTGTCGAAGCCCGTTTTGAGGCGTGTATTGCTGACATATGTATTGAAGTTGTACCATGTGACTGGGTCAGGAAGCCATTCATGATTTTGCACGCAACATGAAATAAAGTGAGCAGCGATGCACAATGGAAATCCCCGTCCCTCACATTTTGTGTTGTCGATGTTTGACTGTGTAAGGGATTTGTCACAGCCAATTTTCAGATGGAGGCAGCACCAAAACATGGACTTCCCCCGTTTGGGAACATTTTGAGCGCATTTCCCCCATTGGTGTATTTCACACAAATAGTGTGTGGGGGTATGGTGTTGGACTTCTCCACCCAGGGAACAATGGACCAAAAGAGGAGGTGGGGACAGTAAGGACTATGTGCCCCCCGGGGAAAGGAGTAAATGCTGGAGCCACTGAGAGAATAAGGGTGTGAGAGCGGCGCCGGGCGCCGGCGTTATGTCATGTTAATGTGCCACACAGGCTTTGTTCTAAACATAATGCATGATGGTCGGAAGTTCTGGGTCTCGATGCATGGTGTTAAAGATATAAAAGGGGAATGCACAGAGACCTGAGATCCTTTTTTGCTGTAAGTTATGTTGGAGAAAGAATAAAGTTTCTGTGTCGTCCAGCTCGTTGCCTTGCCTGCCTCCTTTCCCCACATTGGTGACCCTAAGACGCGCCATGAAAAGAGAGCCAAGCACCGCCCCAGAGACTGCCTGAAGGGAGAGCAGCGCCGCGTGTGTGGTCTCAGTTGAGCTCCCAGACTTCTGGCTTCACAACCCGACCGTGTGGTTCTTGCATATCGAAGCCCAGTTCGCACTCCATGGGATAACAACGGACGATACTAGGTATTACTACATGGTCACTGTGCTGGATGCGCACACCACACAATAGGTGATGAGTCCAGTCTTCCTTCCTCCTCATATTCAGTGAGTGTAATTCTTCCTCAAGGGTTTTTTCTCGTAGCTTAGTCGTCAGTTTTGTGCCTAGTCCATGTTTGTGTTTTTGCCCCACGTGGCTTATTATTTTGTCATTCGTGCTTTTGTAAATAAACTTGCAAATTCATCGGCTGCCTATAGCATCTCATTAATGGTCCGCGAGGGCCACCCATGACAGGGGAGCTGGGTCGACAACACTGACTAACGTTATAGCTCCAAGGGGTAAGTACCAACATTTTCTCGCACAGTTCCCAGCACTCACGGTCCCGACTTTTTCGGCTACAGTAACAAAGCACAGGGTCGAGCACTTTATAATGACAAAAGGCCCGCTGGTGTTCGCGTGACCTCGGCGTTTGGACACAGCTAAACTGGCCAGCACGCAAGAGGAGTTTGCCAACTTAGAGCAGTTGGGCATTGTCAGGCGCTCCAACAGCCCGTGGGCATCCCCGCTACACATGGTGCCTAAAGCCGACGGGTCGTGGCGACCGTGCAGCGATTTCTGGAGTTTAAATAACGCCATGGAACACGAACGTTATCCCATTCTGCACATCCAGGATTTTTCCGTGCACCTGGCAAGGGCACGTGTTTTTTTGAAAGTGGATCTGGTCCACGGATACCATTAGGTCCTGGTGCTTGTGGAAGACATTCCAAAAACAACGGTAATAACTCCTTTCGGCCTTTTCAAGTTTTTATGCATGCCGTTCGGATTAAAAGGCGTGGCGCAGACTTTCCAGAAGATTATGGACACAGTGCTTTGCGACTTGTCCTTCGTTTTTGTCTACATAGACGACATTCTGGTAGCTAGTGTGTCCGAGGAGGCGCACATCACCCATCTCAAGACGGTTTTCCAGAGGCTGGAAGCGCACGGGCTGATAGTTAACCCAGCAAAGTGCCAGTTCGGGTGCCAGAGATTGATTTTTTGGGCCACCGCATTTCGTCGGAGGGTGCAATTCTGTTACTGGATAAGGTACGCGTTGTGTCAGACTTTCCACTTCCGCAGACTGTGAGAGCACTACAAGAGTTTTGGGAATGGTTAATTTTTATAACCGTTTCCTTCCCCAGGCAGCCCAGCTGATGCAGCTGTTGTATAAATATAAAACTGAATTCAAGATATTGCTCCTAACTTATAAAGCCCTTAATGGTATGGCTCCTTTTTATCTGCAAGAACTCATAGTTCCCTATCATCCAACCAGAGCTCTGCGCTCCCAAAAATCCAAACTACTGGTGGTCCCCAAGGTCTCCAGCAGTAGATTGGGAGGTAGAGCTTTCAGTTATCAAGCTCCCCTCCTGTGGAACCATCTTCCCAGTTCAGATCGGGGGGCAGACACTCTCTCTTTAATCAAGAGTAAGTTGAAATCTTTTCTCTTTGATAAGGCCTATAGTTGTTGGGGTTGTGTTGCCGCTGCCAGGCCTTCACTCGCATGTGCAGTCTAACTAGGCTTGATACTGGAATGTCTGGCTTTGAGTATTGTATTTGCTATGTTTGTTTTGAATGTAGCTACTGCCAGTCCTCCTACTTTTTACCTCTTTTTTCAACCGAGCCAGTTGAGGCGGATGGCTGTCCTCTGTGAGCTATGGTTCCACTTGAGGTTTCTGCCCGTTAAAGGGAAGGTTTTCCTCACCTGCGTCGCCGCAGTGCTTGCTCTTAGGGGCCTCTGCTGGGTTCTATAAATTTGAGAGTGTGGCCTAAACCCACTCTTTTCTCTAAAGTGCCTTGAGATAACTTGTGTTGTGATTTGGCCCTCTATAAATAAAATTGAATTGAATTGTATGCCGCGCTTAAAAAAAAGGAGCCCACAGAAGCCATTGACTGGACTCCCGAGTGAGTCCAGGCTTTTACTAATGCCAAAACAGCACTTGTAGATGCTGCGTTGTTAGCCCACCCGGATCCGTCTGCACAGATAGTGCTCACTAAGGACGTGTTTAATGTTGCCATCGGGGCAGTGGTGGAGCAGTACATCTCAGGTTCATGGCAGCCACTCGTATTTTTCAGCTGAACTTTGCGCGACAACGAATGCAAATACAACACGTTCAATAGGGAATTGCTGGCCCTCCACCTGACAACATGCCATTTCCAGTTTTGATTAGAGGGGCACGAGTTCACTGTGTTTGTAGACCATAAGCCGCTGACATACGTATGTGATGGCCAAGGTCTTGGAACCGTGGTTGGCCCGGCAGTAATGGCATTTGGCCGCAATTTTGGAGTTTACTACCAACATTCAACACATCAGCGATAAGCTCAACGCCGTGGCCAATTGTCTGTCGTGCACGTTAGTCTCCCCGGTCTACATAGGAATAGATTTCCTCGTGATGGCTGTGGAGCAAGCCGGGGACGCGGACATTTGTGCACTCCAGTCTACACCTACTGGGTTAAGTCTGGAGAGCAAGGTGGTGCAAGAAGGATGCTCTCCCTTGCTCTGCGACATCTCCACCGGTGGTTCTGAGCTCTTGGCGCCGTTACATTTTTGAATCGGTCCACTCCCTTTCGCATCCAGGAGTGCACACTTCAGTGAAGCTAGTGGGGGCAAAATCTTGTCTGGCTGCGCTTGCGCAAGGACGTGAAAGAGTGGGCTACAGCTTGCACAAGCACACCAGAGCCCCCTTCGAGGTGTTCTAAATCCCAGCCAGGAGGTTCGACCACGTCCACCTGGATTTGATGGGACCCCTCCCGTCATCGCAAGGCTTTACACACCTCTTAACAATTGTGGACCGCACCACGTGTTGGCCTGAAGTGGTCCTGCTGGCTTCTACCACGTCCGCAGAAGTGGCTCGTGCTTTTTGTTTGCTTGGGTCGCATTGTTCGGATCCCCGTCGGACATCACTTCCGACAGGGGTCCACAATTCATTTTAGAACTGTGGTCCATGATGGTCCAGAGCCTGGGGGTCAAAATTCACCATACTACCGCGTACAACTCCCAGGCTGATGGGTTATGCAAGTGTTTTCATAGGTCACTTAAAGCAGCGCTCAGAGCTTCTCTCACGGATGCAAATTGGGTTGACCGCCTGCCCTGGGTTCTTTTAGGGTTGCGCTCTGCACCTAAGGAGGATTTGGCAGCTTCCCCAGCAGAACTCGTTTTTTTCTCAGCCGCTGTGGATCCCCGGAGAGTTTTTACTGGAAAACCCTGCACCCGAGGCTGATCCGCCCACGCAATTTTTGCACAGTACCGAGGCTTTTAACGTACCGGGTCTGGCCCACCATTGCTTTCCCCGCACTTCCGTCCCAAAAAGCTTGCAGAATGCCAGTTTTGCTTTTGTCAGGCACGATGCGCACCGGACCCCGCTGCGCCCACCATACGATGGACCGTTCAGGGTGTTGGAACCTGGGGTGAAGCATTTTGTGTTAGACTTGGGGGGGGGGGGCGTAGGGAGACCTTCTGCATCGACAAGCTGAAGCCTGCTTTTGTGTTGGCAGATGAGCAGGTGTTGTTGGCCCAAGCTCCCTGGTGTGGATGCCCACCATTGGTGGCT
The DNA here is from genome assembly GCA_020510985.1 of Pholidichthys leucotaenia. Lineage (NCBI taxonomy): Eukaryota > Metazoa > Chordata > Actinopteri > Cichliformes > Pholidichthyidae > Pholidichthys > Pholidichthys leucotaenia. The sequence continues at coordinate 216,794,694 of CM035847.1, read as the reverse complement.
CCACAAGTTGGTGATCCCTCGGCAGGGACCTGTGCTCGCGAAGCTGATGTGTTTTCTTCCCCTCCCTTTTTCCCTCCACAGACTGACGTGCCCTCCTGCACACCCCTTCAGCAGGGCGTTTTGACTGGATCGGCGACCCCCCGCTACAGCCGCTATGGATGCCAGCGCAAGCCCAAAGGACGGGGGGGGGGGGGGGGTTAGTGCCCTTTCTGGGTGTTCGGGGGAGGCATGGTGTTGGACTTCTCCACCCAGGGAACGATGGACCAAAAGAGGAGGTGTTACCGGGGGGTATCAGATGGGACAGTAATTACTATTCTTTCACTGGGGAGAGGAGTAAATGCTGGAGCCGCTGGGAGAATAAGGGTGTGAGAGTGCCGGTGTTATGTCATGTTAATGTGCCACACAGGCTTTGTTCTAAACATAATGTGTGATGGTTGGTAGTTTTGGGTCTCGATGCATGGTATTAAAGATATAACAGGGGAATGCACAGAGACCCGGGGTCCTTTTTGCTGTAGGTTATGTTGGAGAAAGAATAAAGTTTCTGTGTCGTCCAGCTCGTTGCCTTGCCTGCCTCCTTTGCCCACAAGTGGGTATTTATTGTTATTGAGGTGATGGCTTAGCAGTAAAGCATCTGCTCTACAAGTGGGAGGCCTGGGTTCAAATCCCAGCTGGGTCATTCTTGTAATTTTATTTTTATTTTCAAGGTGAAGCGTCTGTTGTGTTTCAAAGAGCTTGGATCATTATTACGCATCATTATGCTGAGGCACTATTGCCATTGTGCCCTGCATGAGAATAAAGCCAGAGGTGAATATACTGGGAAAGACAGTATAAGACTGTTGAAAATTTATTATTTCTTAATAAAAATGGATAAGTAGTACAAGCACACGAAGTAACACAGGCACATTCACTGTAGTCATCCCAGTTTTATTATTTCTTCTTCCCTTATGATCACTGATATTTCTTAAAAGACAGCACATTTATTGAAATTGAAAAAATGCACACTAAACCAATAGTGCCCTTGTAAAAATCTGCATGCTGTATACTTTTTGTCGACTATATGGCCTAGTAGAGCAAATGAAGTTTCACATGAGGCTTCGTCGATATGAACCATTTTGGAAAGGCTCAAGTCTTCAAGAAAGCCTTACCTGACCATCACTCAGTCGTAGCCTAGAGAGATAAAATGTCTGTCATATCTGGAGTGCTGGAGTTCAAGTCCCAGTGGGGTTATTCTTATTTATTTTTATTTGCAAGGTGAAGCATCTGTTGTGCTTCAAAAAGCTTGGCTATAACAATAACACATCATTATGCTGAGGCACTATTGTGCCCTGCATGAGAATAAGGACAGAGATGAATGTACTGGGAAAGACAGTGTAAGATTGTTGAAAAGTTATTATTTCTTAATAAAAATGGATAAGTAGCACAAGCACATTCACTGTAGTCACCTCAGTTTTATTATTTCTTTTTTCCCTTATGGTCATTGATATTTCTTAAAAGACAGTGCATTTATTGAAATGAAAAAAATACACAAACCACTAACACCCTTGTAAAAATCTCCATGTTGTATACATTTTGTCCACTAGACGGCCTAGTAGAGAAAATGAAGTTTCACATGAGGCCTCGTCTATGTGAGCCATTTTGATGAAAGGCCTCAAGAAAGCCTCATCTGGCCATCACTAGTTAGAGTTAAGCCATGCAGCCAACTAACTCTTTATTGAAGAACACAGAACTATATACACTCTGGCCGTAGCCCGCCTGACACCAGGGCGGGTACAGCAAGACACACACTACACACTAAACATCAGGTGGCATGTGGGGTTTTTATTCCTGATCTTGGATTTGAAAAGGGGGTGAGAATATCAGACCACATGTCTGTATTCTCAGCAGAAATGATGGTGGTTGTATGGACACTTTGGTGAGTGGAAGAACAAAATAGAAGGTATTCAGTCATATGCAGTGATTCTTCAGCAGTTTAGTTAGCGATCAAAAAATTTAAATCCAAAGCAAGATCAGATCTACTCACAGAAATATATATCACATTGTTCAGACTTCACAGAGCAGGGTGTGAGGTGGGTTTTATTTGGGTTCCAGCACATGTGGGAGTAGAGTGGAATGAGGAGGCTGACAAGACTGGCAAAAGGGGAGTACACAGGGAAGAAATAGAGTTTACTCTGCAGTATGGTCCTCCTGAAATTGTGGAAAACATCAATAAATCAATAAAAGAGCAGTGGAGAAAAGCATGGGAAAATGAAGGGAGAGGAAGATATTACTATAACATACAGAGACAAGTTGATAAACAAATGCCCTTTTACTTGTAAAAGGAAAGATTCAGTTGTTTTAACTAGGTGGAGGCTTGAGCACTGTGGGTTTAGAAGTGGGCTGGCTCTGATAGGAAAACACCCTGATGGCAAATGTGACTGTGGAAGCATGGAAACAGTGTCTTGTGGAACACATATATGCACATATGTATATCACTGTATGATTCATACGTATACCACCTTAGGCTTCACATCTGAGACGGAACAAAGGACTGAGCAGCTTTGGAGATAACACGAGGATGTGAAAGTTTAGTCTTTGGCATGCAAAGAGACAGCCTTGGGGGTTTCGCCCAGCGGCCAGAGACTGAAGGTAGGGGGTGTTAAGATCGGGAGGAAGTTACATTGTTACTGGGGATTAAGTGCCATGTGACTGTGTGTTTTGATGTCCTGGGTATAAAAGGGACAGATGTTGGGGGATTCTTTCTCTTTCTGTTTTTGGATGATGTTGGAGAATGTGAATAAACCTGACTTGTGAAATAAACTCAGCCTCGTCCTTCCACATTCTCTACACTGGTGACCCTAAGATGTATCATGAGTGGAAGAAATTCCCCTGAGGCGGGCTCGTCAGGATCCAGCCAGACGAACGCAGCCACAGTCAAGCTACCAGACTTCTGGCAAGACAACCCGTGCTCCTGGTTCCACTTGGTCGAAGCACAGTTCGCCCTCTGGGGGATAAAGGCAGATGACACAAAATTCTACCACGTCATTGCCAAGCTCGACAACGGCACGGCTCGACATGTGCAGAGCCTGTTGGAGCGCCCACCGGCCGACGATCAATACGGCGGGTTGAAGGCTGCGCTCATCCAGCGTTTCACTCCCTCAGTCCAGGAGAGAGCGGAGAGGCTCCTGGCTCTGAACGACTTGGGAGATAGCACGCCCGTCGACCTGATGGAGGACATGCTGAGGCTGAGGGGCTCAGATGACGACGACTTCCTTTTCACCCACATTTTCCTGAGAACCCTGCCGTCGGCCATGAGAGCGACCCTGGCCTGTTCACCGTTGTTGGCCCAGCGGGACTTCCACGCGCTGGCCCAGGAGGCACAGCGGATTCTCAACGCCAGCAGACAGCGCGCGGCTACCGCAGCAGCGACGGACCTCGGCGCGACGGCCGGAGATGGCAGGGGGCCAGAGGCGGCGGTAGCAGACCCACCGACAACGGCGGCGGCGAGGGCCAAGGATCACGGAGGAGACGACCTCTGTTTCTACCATTGGCGCTTTGCAGAGAGGGCACGCAAGTGTATACCACCGTGCCAGTTCAAGAGCTCGGGAAACGCCAAGGCCGGGGGTCGGTAGCAGCCGCGGCCCTCGGGGAAGAGAACAAGCTGCTCTACTTGACGGATGCGCATTCGGGGAAGCAATTCCTCGTGGACACAGGCTCCCAAGTGAGTTTCATCATGCCTACCTATGCTGACCGGCTGGCGGGCCCCGGAAATCACGGAGCATCAGCAGCGAACGGCTCGAGGATTAAGACCTTCGGTGAGAAGACTCTGCTTCTGTCCCTACACGGCCGTACATTTGAGTGGACTTTTGTTATAGCTGCAGTGAGCTTCAATATGTTAGGGGCTGATTTTCTGTGCTCACATGGTTTGTTGGTTGATCTTGCTAATAGGCGCCTGGTTAATGCACTCTCTTTTTATTCTATTCCCTGTGCAGCCCAAGTGACCCCGCCCACAGCACAAGCCAACGTCGCAACGGCAAGCGGTAAGTTCCACACACTACTCACTCAGTTCCCAGCACTCACGGTTCCCACATTTTCAGCAGCCATCGCTAAACACGGGGTGGAACATTTTATTACTACCACCGGACCGCCCGTTTTTGCAAAAGCTCGGCGCTTGGATGCAGCTAAAGTGATCATAGCGCGCGAGGAGTTCGCCAACCTGGAAAAGTTGGGCATCATCAGGCGTTCGAAAAGCCCATGGGCTTCCCCGCTTCACATGGTCCCTAAAGCTGACGGCTCGTGGCGACCTTGCGGAGATTTCCGCAGGTTGAACAACGCTACAGCGCACGACCGCTATCCAATCCCGCATATCCAAGATTTTTCCGTTTATTTGGCGGGGGCGCGCGTTTTTTCTGATAGACTTGGTCCGCGGGTACCACCAAGTCCCAGTGCGCACTGAGGACATACCCAAAACAGCGGTAATAACTCCGTTTGGCCTATTCGAGTTTTTGCGCATGCCGTTTGGGCTTAAAGGCGCTGCGCAGATGTTCCAACGCATGATGGACGCGGTGTTGCGCGATCTCCCCTTCGTGTTCGTCTACCTGGACGACATCTTGGTAGCCAGCGCGTCCGAAGCGCGTCCGAAGACGAACACGAAAATCACCTCACGGCAGTTTTCCGGAGGTTGGGAGAGCACGGGTTAATAATCAACCCAGCAAAGTGTCAGTTCGGGGTGACGCAGATTGATTTTTTGGGGCACCGCGTCTCTCCAGAAGGAGCGGTTCCTCTGCCTGACAAAGTGCGCGCAGTAACAAATTTTCCCCAGCCACAAACAGTCAAAGCGTTACAGGAGTTTTTGGGAATGGTGAATTTTTATAACCGTTTCCTCCCCCGCGCAGTGTAGCTCATGCAACCATTGTATGCCGCGCTAAAAAAACAAAAACCCACAAATAAAATTGAATGGTCTCCGGAGCGAGAGCGAGCATTCTCGGAGGTCAAAACAGCCCTGGCAAACGCTGCGTTGTTAGCACATCCAGACCCAACGGCCCGCATAGCGCTCACTACTGACGCGTCAGATGTGGCCATAGGGGCGGTTGTAGAGCAGCAGGTAGCCGGGGCTTGGCAGCCGCTCGCCTTTTTCAGCAGGACTTTGCGCGATAGCGAGCGTAAATACAGCGCATTCGACGGGAAGTTGTTAGCTCTCCACTTGGCCATTCACCACTTCCAGTTCTGGCTGGAGGGACGCCGTTTCACCATGTTCGTCGACCACAAGCCGCTGACTTTCGCGATGGCCAAGGTTTCAGAACCGTGGTCAGGCCGGCAGCAGAGGCAGCTGGCTGCAATCTCAGAGTTTACTACCGATATTCAGCATGTAGCGGGTAAACTAAATGTAGTGGCAGACTGTCTCTCACGTACCGTAGCGACTCCAGTCCGCGTAGGGATAGATTATGCAGCCATGGCCGCGGAGCAGGCTAGCGGCGCGGAAGTGCGTGCGCTCCAGTCTGGACCAACATTGTTAAGGCTGGAGAACAGGGTGCTGCAAGATGGTATGCCCCCCCTAATCTGCGATGTCTCCACGGGACGACCGTGCCCGGTGGTGCCGACCGCGTGGCACCGCCGCGTTTTTGACTCGATTCATTCTCTGGCGCACCCAGGGGTGCACGCGTCGGTCAAAATGGTAGGAGAGAAATTTGTATGGCCGAGCCTGCGCAAGCAAGTTAGAGAGTGGGCAGCAGCCTGCATGGCTTGTCAATGAGCCAAGGTACACAAACACACGAGAGCTCCTTTGGAGCCGTTTCACATCCCGACTAAGAGGTTCGATCACGTCCACGTGGACCTCGTAGGCCCCCTCCCGCCGTCGCAGGGGTGCACACACCTTCTGACAATGGTAGACCGCACCACGCGCTGGCCAGAAGTGGTTCCACTGTCATCAACCACAGCCGAGGAGGTGGCGCGCGCGTTTTTAATGGCATGGGTAGCGCGCTTTGGAGTTCCGTCGGACATTACGTCCGACAGAGGTCCTCAATTTGTTTCCGAACTTTGGTCAGAGATGGCCCGCAGCCTTGGGGTAACGATCCACCGCACAACCGCGTACAACCCGCAGGCTAATGGGTTATGCGAACGTTTCCATAGGTCATTGAAGGCGGCCCTCAGAGCGTCGCTTACGGATGCAAATTGGGTGGACAGGCTACCATGGGTTTTATTGGGGTTGCGTTCTGCACCTAAAGAGGACTTAGAAGCCTCCCCAACTGAGTTAGTTTTTGCGCAGCCATTCCGGCTTCCCGGGGAATTTCTCCCAGATAATCCTGCGCCAGAATGTTTCCTGGCTCAGCGGTTGCAGAGTGGCACAGAAGCGGGCATGCTGCCCGGCCCCGTTCACCACAATTTTCCGCGCGTTTTTGTGCCTAAGGCTCTAAAAAATGCGGAGTTTGTTTTTGTCACACACGATGCGCACCACCCACCGTTGCGACCACCTTATGATGGACCATTTAGAGTGCTGGAAACAGGGGATAAGCATTTTTTGCTAGATTTGGGGGGCAGGAAAGAAAAGATTGGCATAAACAGACTCAAACCCGCCTTTGTGTTGGCCGACGAGGATGTGCTGTTGGCTACGGCTCCTCGGCGCGGCAGACCCCCTAAGGAGCATTCACCAGAGCACCCACAGGGATTGTCTAACAGTTCTCATCCTCAGACAGCAGCTCCCCAGCAGGAGGGCGCCGCGAAAGTGGTAAAGCCCGCTTACAGCAGATATGGGAGGAGATTGAGGCCCAAGCGACACGTGGACTGATGTGTAATAATTTTACCATGACTTGCAGACTGTTATTACGTTGTTCCATCTTAGACGTTTGGGGGGGGGGGGTCATGTAGAACACATATATGCACATATGTATATCACTGTATGATTCATACGTATACCACCTTAGGCTTCGCATCTGAGACGGAACAAAGGACTGAGCAGCTTTGGAGATAACACGAGAATGTGAAAGTTTAGTCTTTGGCATGCAAAGAGACAGCCTTGGGGGTTTCGCCCAGCGGCCAGAGATTCTTTCTCTTTCTGTTTTTGGATGATGTTGGAGAATGTGAATAAACCTGACTTGTGAAATAAACTCAGCCTCGTCCTTCCACATTCTCTACAGTCTCATGTCATAATCCACTGCAAGAAATATGCTAGACAACGGAGAAAACTGTTGAGAGACCTGAGATCTGCTGGAGAAACTGTTTTTAACATGCACACTTTGATGAACCTGGATAGTTGGAGTAAAGTTAAAAAAACCCCAAAAACTATTGGAGTTTCTGCACAGAACTGGATTGCACGGGAGAATTTGAGATACAGCTGCCAACCTGATGTATGAACTGCGGAGGGCAGCAATACGCCATTGATGTGTCTAGTCTGCCTTGCCCAAGAAGAAGAAGAAGAAGCCCTCTCGCGAGACACGGCGCAGTTTCCCAGGCAGCAGTGTAGTGTGCAGGTGGTGTGTACGCGATAGAGACGAGAAAAGATGGCGACACAGGAGAGCGAAGCGACTAAAGCTATCGTGAGCAATGGCGAGGTAAAATAAAAACGAATGACACTCGGTGCCTCATTTTTCCCATTCCAGGTCAATACGAGGACATCATGTTTGTTTGCTCCAACTCCGAGTGTGGGTCTGTTAAGTTTGGAAATGGTCAACACGAGCCCCAGTGACGTTGTCGGTGCCGGGTGGTTTTGAAACGAATCCCGTCCCCTGTCGCTGGGGTATAGGGAAGAAATCCGGGCTGGTGGCTAGTGGGTGTTCTGGGTGAGGGCGACATTGATGGGTCAGAACCTCAACCGGAGACGACGGACACAAGGCTGACAGGATAATTAGCAGACTACTGGCATGTCAGTGGTGCAGTGTGTGAGAGCTTTGGAGGCCTAACGCAGAACAACGCAGCTTGGATTGATTCACTAGGCCGGTTATACATTACTTAGCTCATGCTGTTTACTTACAGCCATTTTTGGAGTAAAATCTTTCTATTTAACGTCTTACTTTAAATGGCTTATTTCCAGAGATGGTTGATAACTACCTATATTGACTCAAATACATGTACTTGGGTGACTTTCATACACTTGTACTTTTACTGTCTAGTATTATTGAAGTGTATCGTTTTACTGTTACTTTAGTACATTTTCGACGGAAATTTGTACTTTTACTCAGACAGGGTTGTTGTTAGACTATATTTTTGATTTCACTGATTTATATTGCGTGTGTATTTCCTTCTGTTTTCTCTTTAAGATAAGATAAGCCTTTATTAGTCCCACAATGGGGAAATTCCAGGATTGCAACAGCACAGGGATAGCAACACTCAGAGCAACAATCAGAAGGCAAGAAAAAACAAGAGCAGCTAGTATACATATGTACATATTAATATAAATATATATATATAGACACAGTGCGGAGCATTGTGGTTGGTGGATGTGCAGCAGAAAGTCTAAGCTCTCTCTCCGCGGATGCGGCGGGCCAGCTGGATGTCTTTGGGCATGTCTTTAGTTGAAATTTGACTTTGTTCAGCAGAATTAACACCCTGTGGTTTATGAAGATGCTGCACGGAAAGAGGACTGGTTAGAAATCTGCTTATTTATACTGTAATAGATTATGCTTGTCAGAAGTGACAAGTCATTCTATTCTGCTCTGGACATTTGTAATGGCTGCTTTTTTATGTGGTTTGGATGATATGTGAGGTAACTTTGATAGGTTTGATTTTATTTCCTCAGTTGAATGCTTTATAGTTCATTATTTGAAAGGATAAGCTCAGTTTTTTTAGTAGATGCTTAACTCTTACTAATTTTTGGGAGAGTGCGCTTACTTATACTGGAGTAGCTGGTATTATAAAGTAACCACGTGTTTGGCAGTGTGGTCGATATAAATGGTAACTTTGGTGACTCTGGTGTGGCTGTTATTAGATTTGCTTGATTTTAAATACTTGCATTAGAAGTTGCACATTTGTCTGTAAAGGACAGTAAATACTAATTAATTTCCAAACTGATAAATGGTAAATATAAGTTAGAAGAGGCCATTGTGAGTCATACTACTACAAAGGCAAAACACCACTGTCTCTTGAACATTGTCAAAGCTAAAACAATTCTAGTGATACATCTCAGTAGAAGTTTAGGCATCCAGTGTTTGACTTAAAATTTGTTCAACCATGAAAGAAAACAGTTGAAGCTTGGTTGCTGTGACTCTGCTGACCTGTGTCACACATGTTGACATGCTAGGGACAAAACTCAGTGTATATAAACAGTAATTATAGCACATAGTGGAAAGCTACAGTTGTAGCTACACCATATGCTGTTCTTGGGTCTGGTAGAAATGATCTGTAGTCCTGTTCTCTTGCTTGTCTCTGTGACAGTAGTGCACCCCCTTTTCTCCCACAAAGGTTTGTCTGTCTCTTATCTGGCATTGCCTCTGGTTTGAGGAAGCAATCTAGCCAAATCAAAACAAAAAGAAACCTTTCAGGCTAATTGTTAAATTTGCAAATGGACTGGGCCAGGGGTCGGCAACCCGTGGCTCCTGAGCCGCATGTGGCCCTTCAGCCCCCATGCTGTGGCTCCCTGCAGTTATATTTCAAAACACATGGAAATTAATTAGGGTCATTTTAATTTTAATTTTTCAAATTATTGTTTATTTGATACATTTTTCAAATGAAATGCATACTTTTATGAATGTAAAATACACTACTCACAAAAAGTTAGGGATATTCGGCTTTCAGGTGAAAATTTCAGGATGCATCTAAAATCCATTATAACTTTTACAGGTGAACTTAATTTGACCTTCTCAAACCTTTTGAATGCACATGTCCAGCTATTCAGTATTTTAATACTTTTTGCGTAACTTGCTGTTCTCTGACAAGGTGCTAAAGGGCAAAATTCACAGCAGGAGTTTGATCCATGAATTGACCAATAAATTTTCTGGTTCATTTAGAATTGGTATTTAAACAGCCCTCTTCATCATGCTGTTCACATTTTCACATCATGAGACCAAGACAACACCTCACAATTGATCAACAGTACCTCACCACTGCAAGGCTTCAAACAGGATGTTCTCAGAGGAAAGTGGCCACTAAGCAGCAGGTTGCAACAGAGATACAGAGACTGGAAGAGTCACAGAAAGGCATAGAAGTGGGTGTCCTTTGGCCACATCCCACACCGATGACCGCTTCATTGTGAACAGTACCCTGCGGAACCAGCTGATGAATGCCACTCAACTCCAAGCACCTTTAAGGGAGGTGAGAGGCACCCAAGTGTCACGTCAGACCATTCAAAACCAGTTTACATCAGCGTGGTCTGCATGCTAGACGATCTGCAAGGGTACCTGACCACACCATCAGGCACAGGTGTCATTGTTTGGATGGGCCAGGAGCATTTACACTGGACAAGGGAATACAGTGATCCCTCACTTACCGCGGTTAATGGGTTCCAGAACCGACCGCGAAGTAGCGTCACCCCTAATGACGTCACCCATAAATAATACGTACGTTCATTCTCTCACTCTCTCTCTCATATGATACGTGTGTGTGTGTAAGTGTACATACATACATAGATGTAAATAAAGTGTACATAAATATGTTTTTAGAACTCTTTTATTCTTATAACAAGATACGTAACTCAAGATGAAGATGATTTACTGCACAGGTTAATGAGAGCTTTACTGCTCCTCAGGTGACGCCTCATCGTCAGGTGCTAGAGGCGCAGGATCGTCGAGGGCAGCTTCCGATAGAGCTGGAGAAGCTGCAGGAGGCGGCGTAGTGGCTCGACGGGAAGACTATTTCGCACAAAATGGCACAAGAGAACAGCAAAAAGTTCCATGCGGCGAGACTAAGCAACACGAGCGATAAAGAGCAATGAATGCGGTCTTCCTTCGCTGGGTGGGCGCTCGGCAGGGAGAGAAGCTGGGTGAAACGTCTCGGCCAATCAGCTTGCGGGGTGAAACGTCTCGGCCAATCAGCTTGCGAGATTCCTGAGCCGAGCCAACACGAGAACAGCGAACAGAGAGGTGGATTTTGAGTTGTGCGGGCTCTCCATGTTGATACCTGATGTTCTGATGTAGTCTCCCTGCCTTCTGCTAGCGCCCGCCCATTATTTCTCAATTTTGAATTTTTGATGAATATTTTTGAAAAATCCGCGATGCGCTGAGGGCGCGAAAGGTGAAGCGTGAAGTAGCGAGGGATCACTGTAGTGGGCTTAAGTGCTGTTCTCTGGTGAAAGTTGATTCACGAAGAGTAGAAATAATGGTCACCAATAACGCTGGAGACGTCAAGGAGAGCACTATGCATCAGTCACTGCTGTCACCATGTTACAGTCTGGGCAGGTGTGTCTAGTCAATACAGAGCTGCCCTACACCTTGTGAATGGTAAAGTGACAAGCCAATACCACCTGAATGACACCATTAATCCAGTCATTGTGCCCCTGCATGAACAACATGGTCCTAATTTCATCTTCATGGACGACCATGCTCGAGCTCACTGAGGTTGTATCATTTGGGAATGGCTGCTGGAGGCTGGGGTACCTTAAATGGAGTGGCCTGCACTTTCTCCAGACCTGAATCCCATAGAAAACCTATGGAATCAGCTGAGTCGCTGTGTAGAGGCTCGTAACCCTGCACCCCACAACCTCAGTGACCTGAGGGCTGCCCTTCAAGAAGAATGGAATGCCATGCCTCAGCAGACAATAAGTTGACTTGTGAACAGTAGGAGACATCGTTGTCAAGCTGTAATTGATGCTTAAGGGCACATGATAAGTTATTGAGACATTGACATTTTTGTTGTGGTATACTCACCATTGTTGTTGGCTTTTGTTTCAATAAATTGTTTGAGATGAAGAAATCACCATTGCATGCTTCTACTTAAATACCCTACTTTCATGATATAATGTCACTGTAGCGTGAACTTTTAACATTTTTCATAAATTTCACCCGAAAGCCAAATATCCCTAACTTTTTGTGAGTAGTGTATATTCTAAATTATTTATGTTGTCAACTATGTGTTACATCCGACAGTGGCTCATATGCCCAGAGAGCTGCTCAGCCACTCTGTGGATATGGCAAGCACGGAGAGCCCAGCAGCTTCCTGCTTATCCTGCCCCACCCTTGGTAAGACAGGGACAAATCCAGCAAAAGAAGATAAGATAAGCCTTTATTAGTCCCACAATGGGGAAATTCCAGGATTGCAACAGCATAGGGATAGCAACACTCAGAGCAATAATTTAGAAGATAAGAAAATAAAAGCAGTGAATATACAGTGGGGCAAAAAAAGTATTTAGTCAGCCACCAATTGTGCAAGTTCTCCCACTTAAAAGATGAGAGGGGTCTCCAATTTTCATCATAGGTATACCTCAACTATGAGAGACAAAATGAGGGGAAAAAAAATCCAGAAAATCACAATGAAGGATTTTTAATGAATTAATTGGTAAATTCCTCGGTAAAATAAGCATTTGGTCAATAACAAAAGTTCAACTCAATACGCTGTTATATACCCTTTGTTGGCAATGACAGAGGTCAGACGTTTTCTGTAAGTCTTCACAAGGTTTTCACACACTGTTGCTGGTATTTTGGCCCATTTCTCCTTGCAGATCTCCTCTAGATCAGTGATGTTTTTGGCTGTTGCTAGGCAACACTGACTTTCAACTCCCTCCAAAGATTTTCTATGGAGTTGAGATCTGGAGACTGGCTAGGTCACTCCAGGACCTTGAAATGCTTCTTACGAAGCCACTCCTTCATTGCCCGGGCGGTGTGTTTAGGATCATTGTCATGCTGAAAGACCCAGCCACGTTTCATCTTCAGTGCCCTTGCTGATGGAAGGAGGTTTTCACTCAAAATCTCACGATACATGGCCCCATTCATTCTTTCCTTTACACAGATCAGTCGTCCTGGTCCCTTTGCAGAAAAACAGCCCCAAAGCATGATGTTTCCACCCCCATGCTTCACAGTAGGTATGGTGTTCTTTCTCCTCCAAACACGACAAGTTGAGTTTTTACCAAAAAGTTCTATTTTGGTTTCATCTGACCATATGACATTCTCCCAATCCTCTTCTGGATCATCCAAATGCTCTCTAGCAAACTTCAGACGGGCCTGGACATGTACTGGCTTAAGCAGGGGGACGCGTCTGGCACTGCAGGATTTGAGTCCCTGGCAGCGTAGTGTGTTACTGATGTAACCTTTGTTACTTTGGTCCCAGCTCTCTGCAGGTCATTCACTAGGTCCCCCTGTGTGGTTCTGGGATTTTTGCTCACCGTTCTCGTGATCATTTTGACCCTACAGGGTGAGATCTTGCGTGGAGCCCCAGATCGAGGGAGATTATCAGTGGTCTTGTATGTCTTCCATTTTCTAATAATTGCTCCCACAGTTGATTTCTTCACACCAAGCTGCTTACCTATTGCAGATGGAGTCTTCCCAGCCTGGTGCAGGTCTACAGTTTTGTTTCTGGTGTCCTTTGACAGCTCTTTGGTCTTGGCCATAGTGGAGTTTGGAGTCTGACTGTTTGAGGTTGTGGACAGGTGTCTTTTATACTGATAATGAGTTCAAACAGGTGCCATTAATACAGGTAACGAGTGGAGGACAGAGGAGCCTCTTAAAGAAGAAGTTACATGTCTGTGAGAGCCAGAAATCTTGCTTGTTTGTAGGTGACCAGATACTTATTTTACCGAGGAATTTACCAATTAGTTCATTAAAAATCCTTCAATGTGATTTTTTTTTCTCATTTTGTCTCTCATAGTTGAGGTATACGTATGATGAAAATTGGAGACCTCTCTCATCTTTTAAGTGGGGGAACTTGCACAATTGGTGGCTGACTAAATACTTTTTTGCCCCACTGTACATATGTACACATAAGTATATAAATATATATACACAGTGCGGAGCATTGTAGCAAGATGGACTAAACAGCATAACCGTCTATTTAGTTACCCTTCATGGTATGGATATGTACCCATACGTATTGTCACCCTCCATAGCGACTGATATTGTCCTAGTTGTATACTGGAGGGGACCATTTGTGTAAGTCTGTTGCGTCTTTTGCATTCAATACTATTAGGTCGTCACATTTTTTTTTTTTTGCTATCTCTGTGAGCAGCCCTGCTTAGGTTATACAGTCTGACTGCCGTAGGTAGGAAGGACCTGCGAAACCTCTCGGTCACGCATCTAGGATGATGTAGTCTACTGCTAAATGAGCTCCTCAGTGCATTCAGTATGTCCTGCATGGGGTGGGACTCAGACTCCAGCAGAGATGACAGTTTGGCCACCATCCTTCTCTCTCCTATCTCCTCCACTGGGTCAAGGCGTTGCCCCAGGACAGAGCTAGCTTTCTTGATTAGTTTGTTCAGTCTCTTCCTATCGGCTGCTGTAATGCCATTGCCCCAGCAGACCACTCCAAAAGTGATGGCTGATGCCACCACCGTGTCGTAGAATGTCTTCAAGAGCACCCCTTGTACACCAAAAGACCTGAGCCTCCTCAGTAGGAACAGCCTGCGCTGTCCCTTCTTGTAGAGTGCATCGGTATTGTGTGACCAGTCTAGTTTATTGTTCAGATGAACACCCAGGTACTTGTAGGATGTCACCATCTCAATGTCTGTTCCCTGGATGTTTACTGGTGCTGTGAGGGGTTGTCCTTGCCTGCGGCAGTCCACCACCAGCTCCTTAGTTTTCCTCGCGTTGATCTGGAGGCAGTTCCGGTGGCACCAGTCCATGAAGTCCTGGATAAGTCCTCTGTACTCAGCTTCATCTCCATTGGAGATGAGGCCGACGATTGCAGAGTTGTCAGAGAACTTCTGTAGATGGCAGTGTGTTGTGTTGTGTGAGAAGTCCACAGTATAAAGGGTGAACAGGAAGGGAGCCAAAACCGTTCCCTGGGGGGCCCCTGTGCTGCCGATGATCAAGTCGGACACACAATCCTGAGTTCTCACAAACTGTGGCCGGTTAGTGAGGTAGTCCTGGATCCATGATGACAGGTGCTGGTCCACCCCTGCGCACAGCAACTTGTCCTTCAGGATCATCGGTTGGATGGTGTTGAAAGCATTGGAGAAGTCAAAGAACAAGATCCTCACCGCATTCCTGGGCTTGTCCATGTGGGACAGGGAATGGTGAAGGAGGAAGATCACTGCATCCTCCACCCCAGTGCTATGCTGGTAAGCGAACTGGAGTGGATCCATCGCTGGTCCCACCAGGGGGCAGAGGTGAGCAAGGAGCGGTCCCTCCAGGGTCTTCATCATGTGAAAAATCACTGAGTAAAAATGGAGAATTTAATTCTGTGTGGACAGGTTCATTTGCGTTCATGTATACTTATTACGTGGTGAGAATTTCTCCACAAGAACACAAACAATGAAAAAACAGCCACCTCATTAGTGTCTGCACGTCCATAAAAAGTCTTGAATGTGATTATCTAAAATCAGTGCGTAATTATCCTTAAAAATGAGGAACAATCCTTGAATTCCTGCTCAGTAACGTTAAAATTAGTGGCTTGTACGATAAATGCTGGATTCACCAGACATGATTGAAGTCTGAATTAGTGTAAATTTATTTTCAACATCACAACTCAATACTTTGAGTTCTTAAAAAATAAAAGCCCTCTATAGCAATTCAGTTTTCAGAATGGTTGTTTCTGTCATGTGCTTTTATTGTGAAATGCTATTAGCCAGATATACTTGTCTGAAATCAGCAACCTACAGCCTATAGTTTTTCGTCACAATCTGTAAATAAAAGAAAAAATAGTAAAATGCGTTCAAATGAGTGAAAAGAGGAGAGAAGATTCTCTGACAGTGGTGTTGAAGTGAGCTTATATTTTTTTAAGGATGTTTTCAACTTCTCTCTGCAGGATAACTTCCTAATAATGTTAATGGGGTTTTGGGCAAACAGTGAATTATATGTGCAGACTGTCTCAATGGCATGCATTTTTTTTAATCGCAAAGGTATCAGAATAAACTTTATTATCCCTCATGGGAAATAACATTTAGTTCAGTGGAAGAAAGCATTTTTAAACATTTTTTCACTCTGCTGTAATTATTACCTCCGCCAAGGAGGTTATGTTTTTACTGGGGTTTGTTTGTCTATTTGTTTGTCTGTCTGTCTGTTACCAACATAACTCAAAAAGTTATGAACGGATTTTGACGAAATTTTCAGGACAAGTCCGAAATGAGACAAGGAAGAAATGATTGTATTTTGGGAGTGATCCGGATCACCGTCTGGATCCAGGAATTTTTTAAAAGATTCTTTATTATTGCGAGATAGGGCCATTTTTAGCATATGTGTATATAACTCCACAATAAATGGTCAGGACGCTTGCCAAAAAAATACAGGATAAGGTTCTACGAAATGTCAAAGACTGATCCCGATCCTGCAAAAAATCTGGATACTGTGATCCAGAACAGGAAATCATAGGGGATCTTTGGAATTTTCATCACTGTAAGGTAACAAATTAAGATATAAACATACAACAACACCAAAATATAGCCAAGACACTGAGGAATCAGTAGTGTGCCAATGGATTTGTTGTATCTTCAGAAGCTATGGAGCTATATCCAGAAGAAAACCGCCATTACTGGAAAAAGTGATTTTTGTCAATAACTACTGAACATATAAAGATATCAATGTGAATCCAGTTGCTAAAGGTATGTTTTGATGGTCAAGAAATCTGAAAATATAGATAAAATAAATGTAGGACTATTATATTTGGGGAAAATCCCAATATTAGGGGGAACTGAGGTACTTGGCGGAGGTCTGTGCTCTCGGAGTGCTTTTCTAGTTTCTTACTGAATTAATTTGCACCAAATGATTGTTTAAAGTTACATTAATCAGAAAAGTTGTTTAGTGTTCTTTTTGTTTGATTCCAAAATCAATAAAGATTATGGAAATGTTAACAGACAACAAATCCATTAGTTGTCAAATTGAGAGTCCAGAGAACAGATGAAGGATACACATTCATATTAATAGAACTGAATCGGAAGCATTTTGAGGAAACACAAAAAGGATGAAAAGTAGCTTCTAAATAAAACTGTCATCTCTAATTTATTAAAATATCAGGAACTAAAGGTGTGTAATTACTGTTGAAAGTAGGAGATGGATGACATTTTCAGTTTTA
This sequence comes from Pholidichthys leucotaenia, assembly GCA_020510985.1. Taxonomy (NCBI): domain Eukaryota; kingdom Metazoa; phylum Chordata; class Actinopteri; order Cichliformes; family Pholidichthyidae; genus Pholidichthys; species Pholidichthys leucotaenia. The sequence goes on along the minus strand of CM035847.1, from coordinate 216,777,636 downwards.
AACAATTTATGAATGTGCTGATAATTAAAAATTGTACAAAAACTTAGATATTCAGATGTAGCCTTTATTTTTCAGCACAAAACAATTTGTAATATACAGTATTTGTAATACTTTATTTTATGAATGAAGCTATATATAAAACTTGACAGTTTTTTTCACTGTTGTAGTATGAATTCATTAATGCCACATAATATTCATAGTTATGTATATATAAAACTTTATAAGCAGCATAATCTTTATTTTAAAAGCCAAATTGATGGTGCAGCTCTCAGCTAATTCTGTCTTGGTCAGAGAGGGGCAAAATGGCTCCTCGGGTGGTAATGGTTGCAGACCCCTGGACTGAGCTGTAACACTACTGTTGTAAAAGTTGTTTTTTTTTTTTTTAACCTTAAATCTATAATTAATCTCTGATATATCTCATGGTTATTTTTAATGTTTATTATATAATGCAATTTTTTGCCTATAGATGGTTAATTTCAGGCTGTCAAAAAAAAAAGTAACAAAAGAAATGGGTGGCACATCTGCGTTTTCCAGGGAGGCATTTATCTATACAAGTCCTTCATTGTTTCTACATAAATCTTTAAAACCTTATTCAAATGGTGTTTTTATTACACCTTGACACAGAGTAATATTTCAAAGTAACAGATGCCCAGTAGTGCAGTTTAAATATAATGCTAATAATATGTGTAGTGGTAACTAGGCCAAGGGTAATACATGCAGTGTCTTTTTTTTTCTTTTTTTTTTTTTGCAATAAAACTGTTGTCGGGCAAAGAAAAATGTATACCCAAGGCCAGCAGCTGGTGAATTTGTTGAGATTTTTGTGATCATATCGATAGGGCAGCAAATCGGCCTACAAAACATTGACAGGTGATGTGAGTATTGAATGATTTCCTTGTCAATGTCACTTGTTAAAAGGTGGGTTCTATTACACAGCCTGTGAGCTTCCAGTTTTTTAAGTTGTTTGATTATCAGTATGAAATAATGGGTAAGCCATGCAAGGGACTTTGACAAGGGTAAAATACCATGTGCATTCCTTTTCGTACAACCTTGGATCTTGTCATAAACTCGAGCCAACTTAGAAACAAAGTACCTACCTAAATGTGGCTGCAGGCTGCAAATGCCCCATCATGGGACCACTTTTCTTTAACGTTTGCAGCCTAATAATATCCCTGCATCAATGTCTAAACAGAGTAAGGTTTAGATAACATAGTAAAGTGTTTCAAGTATTCACTGGCCTGTAATTTGTCCAGATATTGATTTCAGTGATGAAAATTTAATCCACAAAGGCACTGCTTCACGTATTGTGTGCTAATGTATTGGTGCGTGATAGCAGGTGACCGCATCATCGAGTCCACTCCTTGGCGATCAGAGCTGTTTTGTCTGCTCACTGTTTCAGGATTGGGTTGTAACATTGTGGCTTATTGTATTTGACTGATTTTCCCATTTCTGTTGATATTGGCATTTAGCAATTTATTGATGGCCATGTTAAAAAAAAAAAAAATAAACAGGTTGGGCAGTACAAGAAAAAAAACATCTTTCTGTTGTAGCAAAGACTGAAACTGACTCAATTGAGGATCCTTTTTTTCTGTTGCTTTGTTAGTTCTTGGAGCAGTTGTAAGCAAACATTACCCAATCAGTTTTTGCATCTCGTTGAGCACTTTTCTTATCTGGACTTTTTTCCCCCGTCTAAATAGAAGAAGCACAGACAATCCAGTTTGAAAGATTTATGTGGACCTTGAATTTGAGGTTAATTGTTAATCCTTTTTCAGAGGGTGTAAAATGTAAATGATTACCTAGCTGGAGGAGGGAGCCTTTTCTCTCTTATTGGTGATCTGTCGGTGTCTTCTTGCATTGATCCTTCAGGGGCGGTCCATAGTTAATGCTTTTTTTAAATTTTATCACAGCAGGACAGTTTAGTGAGCATCAAACTTATTATTTTGAACCATTACATGGCCTTTCAACTTTTTTTTTGGTTTGGTTATGCTTATTGCAAACCTTTACAATTTTAGAGCTCTGTTTTCTAAACCTTCTTGTTAATGGTGACCTCAACTTGTGCCTACTACAAAACATTTTTAACCTCCAGTGTTTTTCTTGGGGCCAGCCACTGTTGGCGACAACAGAGGCAAGATTAGATGTTTAGATAGCGAGTGAGTCTCATGACTTGGCATGTGCTTGTCTATTGTGTCACTTCAGTAGCCTGTGGCCTTGTCAGAGGGGTGGGGGTCTCCATGGATTTTTCTAAAGCTTTAAAGCACGGGTGTCAAATTCATTCCATGGAGGGCCAAGACCCTGCAGGTTTTACCTCCACCCATTGTCTTAAACGGGTGATTTCTCTGAGTTTCTTCCCACTGATTGCTGATCAGTGAAAACACCTGCTGAAGACACGGGGGTGGAAGTAAATCATGCAGGGTCTTGGCCCTCCATGGAATGAGTTTGACACCCCTGCTTTAAAGAGTGAATTCCTTTTAAAAGCAGGTCCTATTGGGTCAGTCAGTAAAGATGGGGGACCTAGGACCTCTGTGTATTTAGTTTTGTCACAAGGTTCAGTCTAGATGGGACACGTTCAATCCATGTTCCTGCTACAGTGCCAATGGATGTTATCTGTAATGTTTGTGTAGCTGCAGCAACAATTGTCTTTCCTCCTATGTACATCCAAGTTTATGTCCTTTATGCACCTGTGTAGTACATCAACTGACACCTACCTTTTTGTTTCTGTGGCTCTTGTTCACATAGTTAATGTAAGCAGAGAAAGTTACTGTCACTCTTCTGGTAGCTCTAAATGCCTTTTCCCTGTTCTGTTTATGCTGACCACCATGCTAGTAGGGGTGGGAATCTTTAAGTACCTCACAATTTGAGCTGATTACGATTCCGGGGGCTCAGATTCAAGCCGATTACCATTCTCTATGCATCTCAATACATCTTCTTTTTTTCTGTTCTGGATTTTTTTCCTCCCACTGTATGACTATTGATGGTCAGCAATGACTAAATGAAATTAATAAATAGACTGTTAATTACACAAATGTGTGATGAATTATTACCTCCGCCAGGCCGCAGGCCAGGAGGAGGTTATGTTTTTACCAGCGTTTGTCTGTCTGTCTGTTTGTTTGTCTGTTGGTTAGCAAGATAACTCAAAAAGTTTTCGACGGATTTCGATGAAACTTTCAGGCGTTGTTGGAAATGGTACAAGGAAGAACTGATTAAATTTTGGGGATGATCCAGATCACCGTCTGGATACAGGAATTTTTTAAAGGATTCTTTAACATTGTGAGATACGGCCATTTTCAACATGTGCGCAGGCGCAATGGAGGGCGCTGGTCGTCGTGTCTGACGAACACAAACTCCGCGTTCTTCAAAGTTTTAGGCACAAAAGCACGCGGAAAACAGTGGTGGCCAGGGCCCGGCAGCATGCCTTTGTTTGCGCTACGCTGCAAAAGCTGAGACGGGCAGCTGTCCAGTGCCGGATTATTTGGCAGAAATTCCCCAGGCAGCCATAGGGGCTGCACAAAAATGACCTCTCTGCCGGGGAAGCTTCCAAATCCTCTTTCGCCGCGGAGCGCAACCCCAATATAAAACCCACAGCAACCTGTCTACCCAATTTGCATCCGTCAGTGAAGCCCTGAGTGCTGCTTTCAGTGGAGGAGATGGACACAACACCAACACTTCAGTTTATTACTTCCGCCAAGGAGGTAATGCTTTTACTACTGAACCACTAATCCTATCATTGTGAATCCAATTGCTAGTCATATGTTTTCATGGTCAAGGAATCTGAAAACGTACACACAAACACTGTATGGGGGGAACTGTGGCGCTTGGCGGAGGTCTGCGCTCTGAGTGTTTTTCTAGTTTATAATTGGAATTGAAAAGCTGTTTCATTAAACAAGTGTCAATTATTTAAAATTGGAAATAAATATCTAATTTATTTAGAGCATCCGCTCCACAATCGGGAGTTCGGGGTTCAAGTCCCGGCCGGGTCATGCCAAAGACCATATAAAAATGGAACTTCCTGCCGTCCAGCTTGGTGCTCAGCAAAAATGGAATGGATGAGGGAAATGTGGGCGACAGTGGCTCAGGAGGTAGAGCGGGTCGTCCAATAACTAGAGTGTTGGTGGTTTGAATCCTGCTCTCCCCAGCCATCCTGCCGTTGTGTCCCTGGGCAAGACACTTTACCCGTTTTACCTCCAGTGTCCATGACACCGGGTATGAATGTGTATAAATGTTTGGTAGTGGTTGGAGAGGCTGTTGGTGCGTATTGACAGCCACGCTTCCGTGAGTTTGGCCCAGGGCAGCTGTGACTACAGTAGTAACTTACCACTACCATTGTCTATGGAGTGAATGAATAATGCACTCATTGTAAAGCACTTTGGGTTTCTTGAAAGGCACTATATGAATGCAAACATTATTAAATACCTATATAAGTATTAATGGTGGGAATATTTAGGCACCTTTCATGATTACGATGCATTTTTTCCCCTAACATGTAAATATTACAAAAAGGACTTTCTGCATTTCATTCCGAAGAAACTGTAGCTGTTGCAGGTGGTGGTCAGCTTAAGGACATCAAAATCACAGAAGAAAAGAGTCTGGAGCACACTGTCAGATTCACAGTCTTTATTGGTGCAAAGACTAATACACATATACATTCTCTTCAGTCTTCTTAGCTCTTGGACTTATTACTTATTTTAACATTTATTTAGTTTTTCAGGACATTGCATATTGATTAACACTTTACATGTAAAAATGCCTGATTGTTGCCAGAGCTTATTTGCTAAACAGTCATTGTTGCCCCTGACAGACTTCTATGATGATGATGATGAATTCACATGTGGCAGTGAGTGGAAGATGCCAGTAACATTTATCAAGTGCATAATAATGATGATGATGTTTCAAATGCTGTCTTCTTCAGAGTCAGACACAGAACTGTTGTGTTAGTCTTAACATCAGTAAAGGCTGTGAATTTAACAGTCTGCTCTGACTCTTTTCCTCTATGAAAGAAATATTATGTACACTTCTAACAAAAAATAGAAGCATTCTTACCTGTTGGTTTCACTTTTTCCATGTTTTGGTCTCGTTGTGGCTGTGCAAGTCAGATGACCTACTCGCCACAACTGTGTTTCACACATGTGCATTGACTGTAATCTACAGTCCACATGTCCATATACGATGACAGTGATGTTCCAGCAAACTGATCTGAACACCCATAATTAAATAAAATGAGAAGTTTTAACATGCATTCATACCAAACGCGAACGGGCAAATTTTTCGCGTGGCACGATTACATCACAACTCAGTGTAAACACGTGAACAGGCATGAATTCCCCTTCTGAGTGAGATGCAGACAGGTGACGTTGCCTTTATAACTTCTGCAGCTGTGTTCAACCTGCTGTGGAAAATCCCCAAATAACGTCATACTTAGGTTTACATTATCCGATGGGGGGCTCACCTAAAAATGTTGTCTCAGCCTCCAAAACTCCACAAGATGATGGGTGTTTACGTTGCTAGCTTGCTAGCACATCAGTGGCAGGAAACTGGGGGTAAATAACTCAAAAAAATCCCGATTCAGCTGAAGAGCTCCCGGTCCTCCTGTCTGCAGGTGAGAGTGTCTCATTTTCAAACTAGTTTACTCTCCAATGGTGATACTTTTACTGCGGTGACGGCAGAATCTCAACGCTAGCAGCTAGCTAGCTTTAGACGTGAATGCGCAATTTCGCATGTGCTCGCATCTTTCCATAGACTGTATGGATTCGCGCCACCCATTCATGTTAGGTGTGAATGCACCTTTATGCTGGTGTTGTTCAGTGCCGCAACCACAGATACGGACACATTTACATGACGTGACAAATACTGCCTGGGTGCCAGCTTCTGCATTTAAGGTTCCACTTTTGTTTTTTTGTTTGTTCCAGCCACATAAAATTATGTTATAAATACATATTTAAGAATCGGAATTTTGCCATTTGTGCATTGATTCAGAATCGTTTCATGTCTGCATCAAGGTGCATTGGGAAAATGATTATTTCTTCCACCCCTACATGCTAGTAGACAAGTACCTTTTTTTCAGTGGTCTTTGTTGTGAACTGACTGATATGTGAACTCACAAATCATCTGAGAAATACATTTTTTTTCTGGCATTTTTCTACACTAGCTTATATTATCTTGATTACACATATTTACAGCTACACTCTAAAATGTCCCATATCAACTAATATTTTTAAAGCTACAAGAGAATGCTATTTTGTATTAAATAATGGTTAATTTTTATGACTTTATATCTGCTTACCTGCATTTTTCTTGCTGTAGTTTTGCAAAATTAGTCATTGTGGGTGCTTAGACTTTTTTTTTAAAATTGTAAATATCATCATTGTTCTTTCAGCATGGAATGATACTATAAAAATTTGTGGCTTGGAGGAATCATCCAAAATTCTGCGATGGTGTTCATACAATTCAGAATTCACCCCAAACAAATATGACAACAGGTTTAAGAAATGGATTTCAAAAGGATTAACTACTTACTACTCATTTGTCCATGAAGGGACATTCCAAAGCTTTGAACTCTTAAAGGAAAGATTTGGATTAGACAATGAGGACTTTTTTAGATACTTGCAGGTCAGGCACTCTTACAATCAGAAGATAAAATTCAAATAGGATAAAATTGGCTTCTTGCAAAAATTTATTTCACTAATCAACACAAAAACACAAATATAAATAAGACAACACAAAATGTCATCCATTTTATACAACTGCATCCTGGGGTGAAGAAGGAAACTACAAACTCCATAAAAGAGAGATGGAAAAGAGAAGCAAGAGTAGAGATTCCAGAAGAAACCTGAGAACATATGTCAAATGCAGTGGGTCTCAACTAGGTCAACAATTTGGCACAAATTCTTTTGGAAGAACATAAGGTACTTTACCATACCAAATCAAGAAAAATCTAGAAAGAGCAAGGATGTTGGTGATGTAGGCCACAAGGGAGAAACCACTTCCACGTTTTTTGGGATTGTCGGTTTATTCAGCAATATTGGTTAAAGATTCATGAACATTTACAGAACATATTCTCAACTGAAATCCCATTTAAATTTGAGCTATTGTATCTGGGTAATGTACCACTGATGAACTGGAACACTGAGGACAAGAGACTGCTCTACATTCTGCTTGCAGTGAGCAAAAAGGCTCTTACAAGGAGATGGCTCACATCAGAACCGTCAACCATAGAGGACTGGGTCAACATTATTCAAAGAATCTACGTAATGGAAAAACATCTTTCTCACTCAAGATACAGAAAAGCACTTTTTAGAGAATATGGTCCAAATGGACGGAATATGTTAAGCCTATTCAATCCGATTTTATTTAACCATGGTTTTAAAATATGTTGATGATACTATGCCGAGTTCTTTGTACCTGTAGACATTAAAGTGGTTAATGGTGGGCTCCCACCCCTCTTGGTGAGGCTGTTTACTTGATTCTCAGTTTAAAAACGTGGAAATGCAACAGTAATGTGTGACATATACAGTTCATTGTAAAACATGATATTGCTATCTGATAAAAAAAAAAAAAAAATCATCATTGTTCAATATATGAAGCCTTGAGGCCATGCAATCATATTGAACTGGGGTGTTTTTGTCACTGCTCCTTTGAATCTTTGTTGACCTGCTCTGTTTTTTAATTGAGAGCCAACAACAATTATTAAGAAGGAAGGCAAATAACTGTCACTATGACATACAAAATCTTGGTGTTAGAAGTTGAAACATAACCTCAGAGTCATTGTGGCTCAAACTAGGGCATTGATAATTAGGCATAACATTTGCTGCTAGGTATGACTGCCTCAAAGTTATTTAGAATTAGCTTGAGTTAAAAAACACAATGAATCAGCCTTTCCCAAGTAGCTAAACAGGAGTGCGTTTATGTTCCAATAAAGTCATTCATTATTTTTCAGTGACCTTTTTTGTACCATTGCATCATTGTCGTTGAGGTGTTTTTTGCACTGACTACTTTGATATATGTTTGGTTGTAGGTGAGCAGCAATGGAACTGCTGCAACAGCAGATGGCCAGGCTGTGCAAACAGCTGGAACTGCACAGGACCCGCAGCAGCAACAACAACAACAACAACAACAGGCACCTAATGCATGGCAGGTTATTAAAGGGGTCCTTTTCAGGTGACTTTTTTTGTTTTTTCTTTTTTTTAACCAGGCAAATGTGCAAATAACCAGACAGTGGGTAAAGATGGGATGATGGCCCACTGATATAAAATGTAATGATTAATGAAAAGGCTGTATCATGTTGGTATTACAGACCAAATAAAAATGTTTGTGTAAACAGGAAATTAAGTCCATAGCTGTCGCTGATTATAATCGGTCTCTCAATTTTGTCAGTTCCAGATATTTGCCCAGATATCGTCTGTGTGTTTTTGATCAAGTGTCCTAAAAAGGTCCCAAACAACCTTGAATTTCACCCCTTATAGCTGCACATTTTCTGTTGCCTAAACACACCATAGCAAATATCTGTGAATGTTACCTAAAGGCAGCATAGTGATTATTTGTACTGGTCTGTGAATGAGCATAAACATCTGGCATAAACTGACAGTTATTTGTGCCAAGAGGGACATAAGGCTGTTTCTTTACATGTACCAGCAAGGGAAGCAGTCACACACCTAAACATAATGAAGGGGCAAAGTTTCATGGTGATGTGCAATAAAATATCCTACACTGTAGACTTGACTATTTTCATAGGTAGAAAGCTTTGTGTATGTACACTGAAGAAAACTTCTAGACACACTAACTGATGTTGGAAGTAAAAGAAAAAAATTAGTAATTATTGGTTATTTTTAATTTGATTTAATATTTTCTTTCATGGTTATTTGCTTGTGCTGTCACTTGATGAATTGGACATGTCAGCATATTTTAGCTTGTCTGGTTACCATTCATTCTGATTTGACTCATGATTCTGTCTGTTGTCTGTAGTACCTCTTTACATTTATAGTAGAGAGCAAAAAGAAAGCCTTTCAATTTCCTTAGCGGTGTTGGTATAGAGCAGGAGTGTCCAATCATGTACCATGGAGGGCCAAGATCCTGCAGGCTTTACCTCCAGCCAGTGTCTTCAGCAGCAGATTCAACTGAATTTCTTCCCAATGATTGCCGATAAATGAAAACGCCTGCTGAAGAGACTGGGCAGAAGAGAAAACGTGCAGGGTCTTGGCCCTCCATGGCACATGATTGGACACCCCTGGAGGCAGTGGTGGCCTAGTGGGTAGGGCCTTGGATTGGTGACTGGAGGGTTACTGGTTCAGTGCCCGGACTGGCTGGCTCAGATCTGGGTGGGGCAGATGATAGTGTTTGCCCCATCCTCATTAACACCACTGTGGTGCCCTTGAGCAAGGACCTTAACCTCAACTGGTCCAGTGGTGCTGCTCAGTGGCCTCAGGTCAGTCTGTGGTTCTACTGGGCTGCTTCCAGCTGTGAATGTGCGAATATGAACAAGGTGTCCTTGAGAAAGAGAGGTTCCTCTCAGTGGACCTTCCCTGTATAAGTAAAGGATAAATTAAAAAAAACCAAAAACACTTTATTTCTGGAATTAGCTGTCTTTATATTACATTTAAATTTAAACTAAATAATTTTCCTGTCACTGTAATTATTCTTTTTCCTCCAGAATTTTCATTATCTGGGCCATCAGTAGCTGGTTCCGCCGAGGGCCATCCACTCCAGACCCAAACACTCCAGCCGGTGCCCCCAGGGTACCCAGCAGGAACCTCTTTCCAAAAGACACTCTCATGGTAGTACACTGTACACATTCTTAAAATTCCTTTTATATCCATTCCCAGCCATTCATAATTTAAATCATTCATTCTTAAACACCCTGTCTTCTAAGCATCCCAAGTATTTTGGATACCAAACAACTGTATTCACTGTGCCAGAGTGGCACTGAACTGGCTCAAACTTAGCCTTGCTTTAATATAATGAACACCTTTTATTTTCTCATGATCCCTGCAGGACTTGTACATATATGTGTCCCAGGAGGAGGTGTTCTCTGACTTCAACAACACAGAGGCCTTGCTCTGGTACCACAGGGACCTGGTCTATGGAGACTGGACTACAGGGGAGAATGGTGATGGCTGCTATCAGTTCTATAAGGAGATGGACATCCCAGAAGTGAGGATGGTTGTTGATGGGTGGGAGGTTTAATGTGCTGGTGGAAAAATGTGCTGGTTTTAATGAATAAAATGTAGAAAAGACTACTTGCTAATAATACTGTTGACACTAACATGGATTTGTGGTTGTCTGAAACTTTTATTGCATGTTCCTGTTTCTGATGTTGTTACAGAACGTACAGCAGAATGGTTCACTGTACATACATGTCTACTTCACTAAAAGTGGATTTCATCCAGACCCAAAACGCAAGGGGCAGTATCGCAGACTGGCAACAGTTCACGCAACAAGAAGTAAGCACATGTGGAAGACATACACTGTTGCGTATAATCTTGGGATGCACAGATAATGTTTCAGTCAATATTCACCTTATTGGCTAATATCAACTGTTGAGGAATAGGATTTTAGCAGTGGCCCAGTCGTGTGGCATTGATTTTTTGCCTTGAAACATAAAGCGGTAAACTACTACTGCAAATTCAAAAAACATCCAGGAATGAATAATTTTAAAGTATTTCAGTTCAGTTATTTTTTTGTAACACATGTTTCTTTGTCTTCTTGGCAGTAAAGATGGAATAGATGACAACAAAAGAAACGATCTGTATCACCTATCAGCCAACTTATTTTTAACATCAGTGTTGGCCCCAAATTTCACAGACAGTGCATCCCTAGTATGAACAGTCGAATGTCAGATATATATGCCAAGTTACTTTTTAAAATCTCTTTCAGTACTGAATAAATTTAAGAGGAGGAAGTTTCTGAAGACAAAGAATCTTCTCACAGGAGAGACAGAAGCAGACCCTGAGATGATTAAGGTGAAGGTTTTAATCTTTTTTTAAAAATATGTACAGCGAGGAAAATAAGTATTGAATATGTCAGAATTTTTCTCATCAGACATATTTTTGATGGTGCCACTGACCTGAGATTTTCACTACATATCAGCAACCATCCATCCATACAAAGAACTCAAGGCAACTATGTTCACAAAACAAGTTATATTTAATAAAGTGGAATGACACAGGATAAGTATTGAACACATTTGGTGAAATTCATTTCATATTTAGTAGAAAAGTCTTTGTTGGTAATAACAGCTTTCAGACACCTCCTGTATGGAGAAACTAGGTGCAGGCATTGCTCAGGATTGATTTTAACCCATTCATCCACACAAACTGTCTTCAAATCTTGAAGTTTCCGTGGGTGTCTTCTATGAGCTCTGATCTTCAGTTCGTTCCATAGATTTTCAATTGGATTCAGGTCAGGTGACTGACTGGGCCATTCTAGTAGCTTTATTTTCCTTCTCTGGAGCCAGTTGAGAATTTCCTTGGCTGTGTGTTTGGGATTATTGTCTTGCTGAAATGTCCACTCTTGCTTCATCTTCAGCATCTTGACATATGGCAAGAGGTTCTTATCAAGGATGCCTTTGTACATATATATCCATTCATCTTTTATTCAGTTATGTGAAGGCAGCCTGTACCACGTGCTGAAAAACACCCAGACACCATGATGCTCCCACCTCCAAACTTCACTACTGGTATGGTGTTTTTGGGCTGATGTGCAGTTCCATTTCTCCTCCAAACATGCTGTGTGTTGAGGCATCTAAAAAGTTCAATTTTGGTCTCATCTGACCAGACTATATTCTCCCAGTATTTTACTGGCTTGCCCAATTATTGTGCAGCAAACTGTAAATGAGCTTCAACATGCCTTTTCTTAAGCAATGGAGTCTTGCGAGGTTAGCGGGCATAGAGCCCATGTTGGCTGAGTGCCTTACTTGTTTTCTTTGAAACAGCAGTACCTGCTAACTCCAGGTCTTTCTGGAGCTCTCCATGAGTGGTCTTTGGCTAGTGGATAACTCTTCTGATAATTCTTTTGACTCCTCTGTCAGAAATGTTGCGAGGAGTTCCTGATCATGGCCAGTTTATGGTAGAATGATGCTCTTTCCACTTCGGAATGATGGCTCCAACCGTGCTCACTGGAACATTCAGCAGTTTAGAAATGCGTCTGTAACCAATGCCATCATTATGTTTTGCAACAGTAATGTTGCGAAGGACTAGAGAGAGCTCCTTGCTTCTACCCATCATGAGTTCTTTGTGGTGTGACAATCTGATATTCACAGACCTTTTTAAAGGCTATCAGTCAGGACTTAACCAGCTGAAATTAATTTACACTGATGGGGGATGGGATGGCTACCTAAATTCTGATGGATTTCAGCTGGTTTCTTGGCTTTCTATGCCTTTTTGCACCTTTTTTTCCTTCATATGTTCAATACTTATTCCCTGTGTCATTCCACTTTATTAAATAGAACTTGTTTTGTGAACACGGCTGCCTTGATTTCTTTGTATGTATGGATTACTTGGGTTGTTACTGGTATCTGGTGAAAATCTCAGGTCATTGGCTCCATGTTTAATGAGAAAAATGTTGATGTGTTCAATACTTATTTTCTCCACTGTAAATTGAAAAACTACAAACAGACTCACAAAAGTTACATCATCGTTTTCAAAGAGCGCCCAGGGGGAAGTAACAGTCCTGTGGATTAGCTCCAGCTCTCAAAATACAATACAATACATCTGTGTTGCTTTTCTCATCTTTGGATGATTCTTTCATCGGTCAGAAAACAGCAGGTGAGCTTTGAGAGGGGAACCGATGTAATCATATTTTGTAACATGTATCGTCCGAGACAAGGGGATGTACAGTGGGGCAAAAAAATATTTAGTCAGTCACCAATTGTGCAAGTTCTCCCACTTAAAAGATGAGAGAGGTCTCCAATTTTCATCATAGGTATACCTCAATTATGAGAGACAAAATGAGAAAAAAAAAATCCAGAAAATCACATTGTCTGATTTTTAAAGAATTTATTTGCAAATTATGGTGGAAAATAAGTATTTGGTCACCTACAAACAAGCAAGATTTCTGGCTCTCACAGACCTGTAACTTTTTCTTTAAGAGGCTCCTCTGTCCTCCACTCGTTACCTGTATTAATGGCACCTGTTTGAACTCATTATCAGTATAAAAGACACCTGTCCACAACCTCAAACAGTCAGACTCCAAACTCCACTATGGCCAAGACCAAAGAGCTGTCAAAGGACACCAGAAACAAAATTGTAGACCTGCACCAGGCTGGGAAGACTGAATCTGCAATAGGTAAGGAGCTTGATGTGAAAAAATCAACTGTGGGAGCAATTATTAGGAAATGGAAGACATACAAGACCACTGATAATCTCCCTCGATCTGGGGCTCCACGCAAGATCTCACCCCGTGGGGTCAAAATGATCACGAGAACGGTGAGCAAAAATCCCAGAACCACACGGGGGCACCTAGTGAATGACCTGCAGAGAGCTGGGACCAAAGTAACAAAGGCTACCATCAGTAACACACTACGCCACCAGGGACTCAAATCCTGCAGTGCCAGACATGTCCCCCTGCTTAAGCCAGTACATGTCCAGGCCCGTCTGAAGTTTGCTAGAGAGCATTTGGATGATCCAGAAGAGGATTGGGAGAATGTCATATGGTCAGATGAAACCAAAATAGAACTTTTTGGTAAAAACTCAACTTGTCGTGTTTGGAGGAGAAAGAACACCATACCTACTGTGAAGCATGGGGGTGGAAACAATGTGCTTTGGGGCTGTTTTTCTGCAAAGGGACCAGGACGACTGATCCGTGTAAAGGAAAGAATGGGGCCATGTATCGTGAGATTTTGAGTGAAAACCTCCTTCCATCAGCAAGGGCATTGAAGATGAAACGTGGCTGGGTCTTTCAGCATGACAATGATCCCAAACATACCGCCCGGGCAACGAAGGAGTGGCTTCGTAAGAAGCATTTCAAGGTCCTGGAGTGGCCTAGCCATTCTCCAGATCTCAACCCCATAGAAAATCTTTGGAGGGAGTTGAAAGTCTGTGTTGCCCAGTGACAGCCCCAAAACATCACTGCTCTAGAGGAGATCTGCATGGAGGAATGGGCCAAAATACCAGCAACAGTGTGTGAAAACCTTGTGAAAACTTACAGAAAACATTTGACCTCTGTCATTGCCAACAAAGGGTATATAACAAAGTATTGAGATGAACTTTTGTTATTGACCAAATATTTTTTTTTCACCATAATTTGCAAATCAGACAATGTGATTTTCTGGATTTTTTTTTCTCATTTTGTCTCTCATAGTTGAGGTATACCTATGATGAAAATTGGAGACCTCTCTCATCTTTTAAGTGGGAGAACTTGCACAATTGGTGGCTGACTAAATACTTTTTTACCTCACTGTAGTCCACTAAGCTGTTTCACAAAAACTAAATATTACTCTTTTATTATACGACAGCCAACAACTTTAATTACATGGAAAATTATCTTTTAAACTGACAAACATATGTGTAACTTGAGGCAAAATTCAATCGGGATTAAAAGATAATTTGTCTCTTGCCATTCACTTCAGTAGAGGTTTTTTCCGATTTTTAAGGTTAACATGCGGAAGTAGAGGGGGCGTGACTTAGGCTTTCTATTTCGCTCTACACAGCACATACTATGCTTTGGGGGCTTGTTGTCTTTCTGTTCTTTGTCTTTAGTTTTGGTTGAAAGAAGGCATTGGGTGACTGTGTGCACACCCGCCTGGATGGCGATGCCTCTACATTTCATAGAACAAACTCTCATTGAAAAGGACTGCCGAGTTATCAATTAATTGACAACTAATTTAATTTTGTTGACTAAATTCTTATCAACAATTAATCGAAAGTCAATTATTAACATTCCTAGTCAGTAACAATGTTTATGAATTATACATAACTTTTTGGACAGTATATATTCATTTTTTTCTTGAAAGTGTAACTCATGTGCAGGTTGTTTATACACCAGTGTTAATTGTGTCATCAAGGCTAAACCCTTGTGATGGAGTTTTAAAAAATGGAAAAACTAAAGTGGCAGATATGTTTAGAGAAACACTATCCCTCAGTAATTTTTTTCTCTTCATATCTTTAATTTTGATTTGATTTAATTGACATTTGCACTGATGATGTCCAATCCTTTAACAGCGGGCTGAGAGCCACGGTCCAGTGGAGATAATCTCACATTGGCACCCCAATCTCACCATCAACATGGTAGATGACCACACAGCCTGGGTGAAGGGGTCTGTTCCTCCTCCTCTAGACCAGTGTAAGATGCTGTCAGTTTCTCAGAAGCTCAGCAGAAGTACAGTGTCCCTGTCAATGAATGTTGTTTTGTCAGATCATCTTTTATACTTCTGCTCTTCTGTTTTAGATGTCAAGTTTGATGCAGTAAGCGGTGACTACTACCCAATTGTGTACTTCAATGACTACTGGAACCTCCAGAAGGACTACTATCCCATCAATGAGACCCTAACGAATTTGCCACTGCGCCTCACCTACTGTCCACTGTCATTGTGGCGTTGGCAGCTGTATGCCGCCCAGAATGCTCGCTCACCCTGGAATTTTCTTCCTGAGGATACATATGAGCAGTCTGATGAAGACCAGGACTCTGTTAAGGTTAGCGCTCACAGCAGTGCTGTTTTTAGCCCCTTTCAAACTACATTGGCAGTCAAGGCAAGACCAGTAAGGCCCTACTCTCACTGTAGTGGTGGTTCTGTGCTGACCGAGGTTTGACCCCTAAAGTATGGAACCTTTAGGTGTGATTGCTCCCTGCCGTTCTGCAGAATAGCACTTTCCCCCAGCTTTGGAATGGTTGGAAGATGTGGTCTGTGGAAAAGAACAAATGCAAATGTTCATACATGTGTACATGCACATGCATGTATAGGGCTGTTGCTATTGGTGCGTTTCGATCACCCAATAGTGTACTCCGAAGTGGACTGCACAGGGTATTCCACCATATTAAGCGAGATTCCAAACCAAAGGCAGCAAACGGTCTTCAGTTCAAAGAGAACTGAGCAGGGAAGACGTGAACAACGGTACGTCACTTCACCGGAAGTTGACAAGACGATTCCCCATAAACCATTGCACCTCAAATATGAGTAAAACAACTATTGATGCTAACGTTACTAACAAGCTAAATTTATGTTGGTTATTGTTTATATCAACTGATTGTAATAAAAAAATATATTTGTATTAACATTTTATTTAAGAATTATAAATTATCCATGTAATATCACTGTGTTCATGGTTACTGTGGTAACACACGGAGTTGGGGGCCGATGGTTACAGGGTGTTTCAAATAGAATTTTTTTTTGAAGGGCAGTTAACTTCACTGATATTCCCTGAGAATGGAGCAGGGAGTAGGAAATACAGTTGAAGTACACTGTAGATTGGAACGTAGCTTATAACCTCGCTACTGACCAGCCAACGGGAGGTTGCCAGGCAACCCTTACAGCTGTAGCTGGGTTGTCCTATTTTTTTTTCTTTTCGTGTAAATGTGCATTTTTTCCCCCCACATTTTGTTTCTCCTCACAAATCTAGAGCTCCTTGGCCAGCTGTTCCTGATGTGGTGGCCTCAGCCGGTGATGAGACAGGGTTAAGTTTCTGTGCCCATTATCAACTAAAAAAGTTAGCAGATTTCTTTTTTCTTTCCGACCGCTGTCCGCCTCCCACCGCAGAGGCTCTTTTGTGTCTGTTCATTAAATGTAGGCTATCTTCCTATGGAAGAGTTGAAAACAACAGAACTCCGAATTGAAAACTCTGCAGATGGGCTGTTTGTGTCCCGACAACCCGGATGATGAGCTCCAGCGGCCGCATAAACAGCGGAGGCATCTGCCTTGGCTTCATGGAACCCCGTTGCTGTAGTGTGGTTAGCAGTTTCAGCTATTCAGTTGTAGGCTACATTAATTTGAGGATCTTCTCAAACTATTAATTATTTTGTTGCCACTCTTCACCAATTAACTACAAATCTTTAATTTTTAAACACCTCTGATGGCAGGCTTCTGCAGCTGTTGGAAAGCTGCTGACAGAAAAACTTATTAGAAATGAACTTAAACTCACCACTGCTGCTAAAATAGTCGGATGTTTCGGATTCAGGTTAGGACTTTGACTAGGGCACTCCAAAGTCTTCATTTGGCTGCACGGTGGCGCAGTGGTTTAGCACTGTGGCAGCACAGTTTTACCCTCGGCCGGGGGATCGCGGGGATCATGAGATCGTGGGTTCGATCCCAGCCCTCGACCAACAGTGAGCTGTGTGGAGTTTGCATGTTCTCCCCGTGTTGCACGGGTTTACTCCGGGATTTCTCCGGTTTCCTCCCGCACACCAAAAACATGTAGGTTTAGGGCGCTCGCGCACGCAGCGACCAGCAGCCAGTGACTTGTCACCAGACTGCAAACCAAGTCTACCTACGGGTACAAATAAGTAACAAAAAAAAAAAAAAAAAATTTTGTTTTTCTTAATTACTTGAGTTTTTAGGTATCACAAATTCCAAAGGCTGTAACTTGAAAGTGATAAGAGATAATGGCTGACTGTCAATGACAAAGATGTAGAATACGATCCAAAATTTATGATGGGAGTAAATTTACGCATCAAATTTGCATAATGTGATGGCAGCCACATCACATTACGTAACTTTCTGTCAAAGTGGACTTTGGACATATTTAAGGTGCATTCACACCAAACGCAAACAGGCAGATTTTTTGTGTGGCACAATTACATTATAAATCAATGTAAACGCGCCAACAGACATGAATAGCGAGATGCAGACAGGCGAAGTTGTCTTTAAAATTTCTGCAACTGTGTCCAACGTGCTGTGGAAATTCCCAAAATAACATCATGCTTAAGTTTACATTGTCTCACCGGGAGCTCACCTGAAAATGTTGACTCAAGCCTCCAAAACTTCACAGATGATGGGTGTTTATGTTGCTAGCTTGCTAGGATGTCCGTGACCGGAAACCGTGGGTAAATGACTCCGAAATCCCAATTCAGCTGAAGAGTTCCCAGTCCTCCTGTCTCCCGGTGAGTGAGTTTCGTTTTCTAGCTAGTTTACTCTGCAGTAGTGATAATTTTACTCCAGTGACGGCAGAATCTCAAAGCTAGCAGGGACATGAACACATGACTACGCAAATTTGCGCGTACTCACGTCTTCCCATTCACTTTGTATGGATTTGTGCTGCCCGTGTGCGTTTGGTGTGAGCACACCTTTACACAAAGGATGGTTTTGTTTTTTTTTTCTTTGTTTTTTATCTTATCTTCAAAATATATAAACCAGAAAATCAGTAGAATGTAACCAAACTGATAAAAACATGATCAGACCTACTGCTTGTCATGTGTCGCCATGCGTCCTTGTGCTCACCCCGGTCCTTATTTGTCTTCCGTCGGTTATTTTCGCTTTTTCTCCCACATCCAGAAACAATAACATTTATCTTCTGATTTATTCCACCTCAGTTTCGGTTAGTTTACCCTGCCGAACTGCCAGCATTGTCCTCTCCCCCTCATGTGCAGCTTTGTCAATGGCGGACGAAAAGTGTTTTGCTTCGGTCCATCTTGTGCTGTCCAGAAGGTAAATATTTCCCTTCTGAAGCTAAATAATCCCTTTTAGAATCACAGTTGGTATAATTTGGAGCAAATGCTTCCTCCCTGTGGAATATACTGTATGTTGTGCAATTGTTTATACATCTCTTTTCTGCGTCCCGGAAGTGATACCAGATTCCTAGCGGTTCTGGTTTTTGCTGAACTCAGTCCTCCAGTGCAGACCAGTAAGCTATATGTGTCTGCCATCTAGTGATGTGAAATGCTTGGTACATTTGGGTTTATTTAGATTTTTTTTCCCATACTTTTTGACCAATCATGTGACAGGCACAGATCTGCGACACCAGCCACCGGAGAGGCAGACCATGTAATCAAATGTAATCCTTAAGGAGTTAACCTGTTGAACTCTGTTCAACTTCCCTAAAAACGCCTAAAAATAACATGCCAAAAGTAAATCAAAAGCTGTTCTTCAACCCTTTGCAGCATCTTCATGGGGTTAGTCTCATTTAAAAGAAAACACTCTGAATTTTTTGGCAAAACAGTCATAATCTCTCTAAATGCTCCTGCCACTGAGTAACAAGAAAGTTCGCCTGGGTGTTTTTTTTAGATACAAATGCTTGCAAATACAGTAGAGCAAAAAAGTATTTAGTCAGCCATTTAGTCAGCCAACATTGTGCAAGTTCTCCCACTTAAAAGATGAGAGAGGTCTCCAATTTTCATCATAGGTATACCTCAACTATGAGAGACAAAATGAGAAAAAAAAAATCCAGAAAATCACATTGTCTGATTTTTAAAGAATTTATTTGCAAATTATGGTGGAAAATAAGTATTTGGTCACCTACAAACAAGCAAGATTTCAGGCTCTCACAGAACTATAACTTCTTCTTTAAGAGGCTTCTCTGTCCTCCACTCATTACCTGTATTAATGGCACCTGTTTGAACTCGTTATCAGTATAAAAGACACCTGTCAACAACCTCAAACAGTCAGACTCCAAACTCCACTATGGCCAAGACCAAAGAGCTGTCAAAGGACACCAGAAACAAAATTGTAGACCTGCACCAGGCTGGGAAGACTGAATCTGCAATAGGTAAGCAGCTTGGTGTGAAGAAATCAACTGTGGGAGCAATTATTAGAAAATGGAAGACATACAAGACCACTGATAATCTCCCTCCATCTGGGGATCCACGCAAGATCTCACCCCGTGGGGTCAAAATGATCACGAGAACGGTGAGCAAAAATCCCAGAACCACACAGGGGGACCTAGTGAATGACCTGCAGAGAGCTGGGACCAAAGTAACAAAGGCTACCATCAGTAACACACTACGCCGCCAGGGACTCAAATCCTGCAGTGCCAGACGTGTCCCCCTGCTTAAGCCAGTACATGTCCAGGCCCGTCTGAAGTTTGCTAGAGAGCATTTGGATGATCCAGAAGAGGATTGGGAGAATGTCATATGGTCAGATGAAACCAAAATAGAACTTTTGGGTAAAAACTCAACTTGTCGTGTTTGGAGGAGAAAGAATGCTGAGTTGCATCCAAAGAACACCATACCTACTGTGAAGCATGGGGGTGGAAACATCATGCTTTGGGGCTGTTTTTCTGCAAAGGGACCAGGACGACTGATCCGTGTAAAGGAAAGAATGAATGGGGCCATGTATCGTGAGATTTTGAGTGAAAACCTCCTTCCATCAGCAAGGGCATTGAAGATGAAACGTGGCTGGGTCTTTCAGCTGACAATGATCCCAAACACACCGCCCGGGCAATGAAGGAGTGGCTTCGTAAGAAGCATTTCAAGGTCCTGGAGTGGCCTAGCCATTCTCCAGATCTCAACCCCATAGAAAATCTTTGGAGGGAGTTGAAAGTCCGTGTTGCCCAGCGACAGCCCCAAAACATCACTGCTCTAGAGGAGATCTGCATGGAGGAATGGGCCAAAATACCAGCAACAGTGTGTGAAAACCTTGTGAAGACTTACAAAAAAACGTTTGATCTCTGTCATTGCCAACAAAAGGTATATAACAAAGTATTGAGATGAACTTTTGTTATTGACCAAATACTTATTTTCCACCATAATTTGCAAATAAATTCTTTAAAAATCAGACAATGTGATTTTCTGGATTTTTTTTCTCATTTTGTCTCTCATAGTTGAGGTATACCTATGATGAAAATTGGAGACTTCTCTCATCTTTTAAGTGGGAGAACATGCACAATTGGTGGCTGACTAAATACTTTTTTACCCCACTGTAACATATAGCTGTCAGATACTGGCTGGAAAACACAACAGAAATGTAGAACCAAGTGTTTGCAAGCTCAGGTCAAAATTTTGTAAAAATACCACAAAAAATGAATATATTACACAGCTTTTTTCTCAGGTTGTAACAAGGCTGTGTCTGTACTGGAAGACCGGAAATAGTTTTTTTTTTTCAGTATGCACTGAGACGCACTAAGATGCAGAGACCTGACCACCTGCGGAATTCACAGAGTTCAAGGAGTTAAGCCATTCAGAGGTGGACTTTTTGGTGTGTTTTGGATCATTGTCCTGCTGCACAACCCAAGTACACGTCAGCTCGGGGTCACAAACAGATGGCCGGACATTCTCCTTCCGGATTTTTTGGTAGATAGCAGAATTCATGGTTCCATTTACCACAGCAAGTCTTCCAGGTCCTGAAGCAACAAAACATCCCCAGACCATCAAACTATCACTGTTAGAAAAATACCCGATTGTTTGAAAGATCCAAGAACAAGCCGGAGAATTCTTCAATTCAAAGATGGAACATTTATTTAGAGGTCACATGTAAAGCAAGCAGCGCTGGATCAGTGTGATGCAGCTCCCTAGGGAACGTCGTCAGACTGATCCCGACTTCCGGGTGCAGCTTACATTAATCTTCTCGGGTTGGTTCATTGGGCCAACCCCGTACAATAGGATGGGCTTGTACGTGACTGTCTGTTTGGCCAAGTTAACTCTGACGTGAACAGGCCATCCACTGCTCATGCTATTGGTTTCTAGAATGTGCGATCAACAGTGTGCGTGGGTGTTGTTTTCAGGTGCGTAATAGACCTGACTAAATGGTGAGAGAGAGCGAGAAAGGAGAGCAGAATGACAATGAGAATGCTCTATAGCTCTGCCTAATTCCTGTTTAACACAACATACAGTGGGGTAAAAAAAGTATTTAGTCAGCCACCAATTGTGCAAGTTCTCCCACTTAAAAGATGAGAGAGGTCTCCAGTTTTCATCATAGGTATACCTCAACTATGAGAGACAAAATGAGAAAAAAAAAATCCAGAAAATCACATTGAAGGATTTTTAATGAATTAATTGGTAAATTCCTCAGTAAAATAAGTATTTGGTCAATAACAAAAGTTCATCTCAATACTTTGTTATATACCCTTTGTTGGCAATGACAGAGGTCAAACGTTTTCTGGAAGTCTTCACAAGGTTTTCACACACTGTTGCTGGTATTTTGGCCCATTCCTCCATGCAGATCTCCTCTAGAGCAGTGATGTTTTGGGGCTGTCGCTGGGCAACACAGACTTTCAACTCCCTCCAAAGATTTTCTATGGGGTTGAGATCTGGAGACTGGCTAGGCCACTCCAGGACCTTGAAATGCTTCTTAAGAAGCCACTCCTTCGTTGCCCGGGCGGTATGTTTGGGATCATTGTCATGCTGAAAGATCCAGCCACGTTTCATCTTCAATGCCCTTGCTGATGGAAGGAGGTTTTCACTCAAAATCTCACGATACATGGCCCCATTCATTCTTTCCTGTACATGGATCAGTCGTCCTGGTCCCTTTGCAGAAAAACAGCCCCAAAGCACGATGTTTCCACCCCCATGCTTCACAGTAGGTATGGTGTTCTTTCTCCTCCAAACACGACAAGTTGAGTTTTTACCCAAAAGTTCTATTTTGGTTTCATCTGACCATATGACATTCTCCCAATCCTCTTCTGGATCATCCAAATGCTCTCTAGCAAACTTCAGACGGGCCTGGACATGTACTGGCTTAAGCAGGGGGACATGTCTGGCACTGCAGGATTTGAGTCCCTGGCGGCGTAGTGTGTTTCTGATGTAGCCTTTGTTACTTTGGTCCCAGCTCTCTGCAGGTCATTCACTAGGTCCCCCCGTGTGGTTCTGGGATTTTTGCTCACCGTTCTCATGATGATTTTGACCCCACGGGGTGAGATCTTGCGTGGATCCCCAGATGGAGGGAGATTATCAGTGGTCTTGTATGTCTTCCATTTTCTAATAATTGCTCCCACAGTTGATTTCTTCACACCAAGCTGCTTACCTATTGCAGATTCAGTCTTCCCAGCCTGGTGCAGGTCTACAATTTTGTTTCTGGTGTCCTTTGACAGCTCTTTGGTCTTGGCCATAGTGGAGTTTGGAGTCTGACTGTTTGAGGTTGTGGACAGGTGTCTTTTATACTGATAAGTTCAAACAGGTGCCATTAATACATGTAGCGAGTGGAGGACAGAGGAGCCTCTTAAAGAAGAAGTTAAGTCTGTGAGAGCCAGAAATCTTGCTTGTTTGTAGGTGACCAAATACTTATTTTACTGAGGATTTTACCAATTAATTCATTAAAAATCCTTCAATGTGATTTTCTAGATTTTTTTTTCTCATTTTGTCTCATAGTTGAGGTATACCTATGATGAAAATTGGAGACCTCTCTCATCTTTTAAGTGGGAGAACTTACACAATTGGTGGCTAACTAAATACTTTTTTGCCCCACTGTATTTTACTGTTGGTATGATGCTCCTTTTCTGAAATGCTGTTACTTTTACGCCAGATGTATTGGGACACACACCTTCCAAAAAGTTCAACTTTTGTCTTGTCAGTCCACAGAGTATTTTCCCCCAAGACTTGGGGATCATCAAGATATTTTCTGGCAAAACTGACACGAGCCTTTATGTTCTTTTTGCTCAGCAGTGGTTTTCATCTTGGAACTCTGCCATGCAGGCCATTTTTGCCCAGTCTTCTTATGGTGAAGTCATGAACACTTGACCTTAACTGAGGCAAGTGAGGCCTGCAGTTCTTTGGATGTTGTTGTGGGGTCCTTTGTGACCTCTTGGATGAGTCGTCGCTGTGCTCTTGGAATAATTGTGGTCGGCCGGCCACTCCTGGGAAGGTTCACCACTGTTCCATATTTTTGCCATTTGTGGATAATGGCTTTCACTGTGGTTCACTGGAGTCCCAAAGCTTTAGAAATGGCTTTATAACCTTTTCCAGACTGATCTATCTCAATTACTTTGTTTCTCATTTTTTCCTGAATTTCCTTTGATCACAGCATGATGTCTAGCTTTTGAGGATCTTTTGGTCTACTTCACTTTGTCAGGCAGGTCCTATTTAAGTGATTTCTTGATTGAGAACAGGTGTGGCTGTAATCAGGCCTGAATGTGGCTGGAGAAATTGAACTCAGGTTTCCAAAGATGTGATAAACCACAGTTAATTTATGTTTTAACTGGGGGAATCACTTTTTCACACAGGGCCATGTAGGTTTGGATTTTTTTTTTACCCTTAATTATAAACACCTTCATTTAAAAACTGCATTTTGTGTTTACTTGTGTTAACTTTGTCTAATATTTAAATTTATTTGATGATCTGAAACATTTAAGTGTGACAAACATACAAAAAAATGAGAAATCAGGAAGGGGACAAACGCTTTTTCACACCACTGTAAATATGAGACTTTTTCTGGCAAATTTGAGGCTTTATCATCAATTTAATTGTTCTTTCTGGCAAAAGGTCATCTATTTCATTTTAGGCCAAGATGTAATGCAGCTCTGAAAGGGGTGTCCCATGCTCCTGAGTTTATTAATGTAGACTACAAAATATCTATTTCTATACATATTTTCTTGCTGCTTGTGAACTACAAACTCCAAATTTTTAATTTTTAAAATGAACGCTGTAGTGAAAATATAAGTCATTTCAAGGCTGTGCTCCACTCGCATGTGTGACACACACTACCTGCATGTGACAGGAACAGTGAGAAATGTGTTAAAAGACGATACGAGTACGGCTGATGCTGACCCCCCCACTGATAGTGCCATGTCACCTCACCGTGGAACAAGGCAAACGACACCAGTGAGAGTATGATCTAAGAGTTGGGTCCCTCTATTGTCTGAATATTGTTACACGGGCTAATTGACCTTGCAAATGAGGTGGGTTGTTGCCCACCTCAGCTTGGCTGACATTTGAATAGGACCGTGTGCAATGAAGTAGGTGTCACCCTCATCATGTTGCATCACAGTGACACAAATATCACAGTGGCTGAGCATTTTTTCCATCACTCTCCATCAGCAGCGGCTGTGACCGTTGTCAGTTGCTGTGGAGCCAAGACCAGCCCATCCTGTAATGAAAGCTGTGGGAGACACATCAGTTCAGTCCAGCCTGGGACGGTCTCCCTGTTTAGCCTACACACGTGCATGATGTGAGCCTCTGCTTCGTGCTCGTTTGTGCATCCAAGTTTGTCCCACATTAACATGCATGGTGTGATTACTGGTTCTCCCCTTTTTCCGTGACAGCGCCCTTCGAGGGAAAAAAACAATGCATTATCCTGCTTTGTGTGGCGCTGAGCACGATAAGCAACACACATGGCCCCAATGAATAAGTACAAGCGTGCACACCCACACCATGTGTCTTCATCCACTCACTGAAAAAATAAATTGTGCATAATTTTTATGCTTATCTTGTATTAATTAAAATCCATCCATCCATCCATCTTCTACCACTTTTCTGGAGGTCCGGGTCGTGGAGGCAGCAGTTCAAGCAGAGAAGCCCAGACTTCCCTCTCCCCAGCCACCTGCTCCAGCTCTTCAGAGAGGATACCAAGGCGTTACCAGACCAGCTGGGAGACATAGTCTCTCCACCGAGTCCTGGGTCTGCCCCGGGGTCTCCTCCCAGTGGGACGTGCCTGAAACACCTCAAGTGGGAGGCGTCCAGGAGGCATCCTAATCAGATGCCCATACCACCTCAACTGACTCCTTTCAATGTGGAGGAGCAGCGGCTCTACTCTGAGCCTCTTCCGGATGACTGAGCTCCTCACCCTGTCTCTGAGGGTGAGTCCAGCAATCCTATGGAGAAAGCTCATTTCAGCCGCTTGTATCCGCAATCTTGTTCTTTCGGTCATTACCCAAAGCTCGTGACCATAGGTGAGAGTAGGAATGTAGATTGACTGGTAAATCGACAGCTTTGCCTTAGAACTAAGCTCCCTCTTCACCACAACAGACTGGTACAACGTCCGCATCACTGCAGATGCTGCTTCAATCCGTCTGTCAATCTGTTGCTCCATTTTCCCCACACTCGTGAACAAGACCCCAAGATACTTAAACTCCTCCACTTGGGGCAGGAGCCTGTCCCCAACCCAGAGAGGACAATCCACCTTTTTCCAGCTGAGGACCATGGACTTGGACTTGGAGGTGCTGATTCTCATCCCAGCCGCTTCACACTCAGCAGCAAACCGTCCCAGTAAGAGCTGTAGGTCATTGCTGGATGAAGCCAACAGGACATCATCATCTGCAAGCAACAGAGATGAGATCCTGTGGTCACCAAGCGTGACACCCTCCATTTCCTGGCTGCACCTAGAAATCCTGTCCATAAAAATTATGAACAGGATCGGTGACAACGGGCAGCCCTGGCAGAGTCCAACTCTCACTGGGAATGACTCCGACCGAGTGTTGGCAATACGAACCAGACTCTCACAATGGTCGTACAGAGACTGAATAGCTCGTAACAACAAGCCCGATACCCCATACTCCCGAAGCACCCCCCACAAAAAACCACGAGGGACGCGGTCAAATGCCTTCTCCAAGTCCACAAAACACATGTAAACTGGTTGGGCAAACTCCCACGAACCCTCAAGAATTCTCGAGAGGGTAAAGAGCTGGTCCGATGTGCCACGGCCAGGACGAAAACCACATTGCTCCTCCTGAATCCGAGGTTCGACCAACGGCCGGACTCTCCTCTCCAGTACCTTGGCATAGACCTTCCCAGGGAGGCTGAGGAGTGTGAGCCCTCCAAAGTTGGAGCACACCCTCCGGTCCCCTTTTTTGAAGAGAGGAACCACCACCCCGGTTTTCCATGCCAAAGGCACTGCCCCCGACCTCCACACAGTGTTGCAGAGGCGTGTCAACCATGACAGCCCAACAACATCCAGGGCCTTGAGGTACTCAGGGCGAATCTCGTCCATCCCCGGGGTCCGGTCACCAAGGAGATTTTTAACCACCTTGGCGACCTCAGCCCCTGTGATAGGCGAGTCATCCCCCTCGTCCACAAACCCTGCTTCCTCTGTGGAAGGCGTATCAGTGGGATTGAGGAGATCCTCGAAGTATTCCCTCCACCGGCCGACGATATCCCCAGTCGAAGTCAACAGTGCCCCATCCGCACCATACACAGTGTGGACAGGGAGCTGCTTTCCCCTCCTGAGCCGCCGGACAGTTTGCCAGAATCTCTTCGAGGCCGACCGAAAGTCTTGTTCCATGGCCTCACTGAACTCCTCCCATACCCAGGTTTTTACTTCAGCAACCACCTGAGCTGCAATCCGCTTGGCCTGCCGGTACACCTCAGCTGCTTCAGGAGTTCCACAAGCCAACCAAGCTCAATAGGACTCCTTCTTCAGCTTGATGACCCCCACTCACCACTGGTGTCCACCACTTGGTTCGGGGGTTGCCACCACGAGATGCACCGACCACCTTGCGGCCGCAGCTCTGGGCCGCCGCTTCAACAACAGAGGTGGAGAACATGGCTCATTCAGACTCCATGTCTCCAGACTCCCTTGGAATGTGGTTGAAGTTCTTCCGGAGGTGGGAGTTGAAGACCTCCCGGACAGGGGCCTCAGCCAGACGTTCCCAGCACACCCTCACTATACATTTGGGTCTACTAGGTCTGAATGGCTTCCTCCCCTGCCATTGGATCTAACTCAGCACCAGGTGGTGATCATTTGACAGCTCTGCACCTCTCTTTACCCGGGTGTCCAAGACATATGGTTGCAGGTCTGATGACACAGTAACAAAATCGATCATCGACCTGCGACCTAGGGTGTCCTGGTGCCAGGTGTACATATGGACACCCTTATGCTTGAACATGGTGTTCATTATGGACAAACTGTGGTTAGCACAGAAGTCCAATAACTGAACACCACTCGGGTTCAGATTGGTCAGGCCGTTCCTCCCAATCACCCCCCTCCAGGTTTCACTGTCATTGCCCACGTGCGCATTGAAGTCCCCCAGTAGGACAATGGAGTCTCCAAGAGGAGCACCCTCCAGCACCCCAGTCACAAACTCCAAAAAGGGTGGGTACCCTTCAACATCATTTGGTGCATAGGCACAAATGATGGTCAGGACCTGTTTCCCAACCCGAAGGCGCGGGGAAGCAACCCTTTCGTCCACCGGGGAAAACTCCAATATAGAGGCAGAAAGGTGGGGGGATACAAGAATACCCACCCCTGCTTGTCATGTCTCGCCCGGGGCAACTCCAGAGTAGGCCAAGCTCCAGCCCCTCTCCAGGAGACTGGTTCCGGAACCGGAGCTGTGTGTTGAGGTGAGGCCGACTATATCTAGCCGGTATCTCTCAACCTCGTACACCAGCTCAGGCTCCTTCCCCACCAGAGAGGTGACATTCCACGTACCAAAAGCCAGTTTAGAAAGCTTGGGATCAGTCCGCCAAGGTCTCCGCCTTTGACCGCCACCTAATCCACATAGCACCGGACCCCCGTGATCCCTCCTGCAGGTGGTGAGCCCACTGGAGGGCGGACCCATGTAACTCCTTCGGGCTGAGCCCGGCCGGGTCCCATGGGTGGAAACCCGGCCACCAGACGCTAGCCTTCGAGCCCCTCCCCCAGGCCTGGCTCCAGGGTGGGGCCCCGGTAACCCCATACTGGGCGGGGTACACTGAATCCTTGATATAGAATTTATCATGAGTCTGTTGGATCGTTCTTAGTCTGGCCCTTCACCCAGGACCAGTTTGTCTTGGGTGACCCTATCAGAGGCAAATTGCCCCGGACAACATAGCTCCTGGGATCACTGGGGCACGCAAAACCCCCCCACCACGATAAGGTGACGATCCATGAGGGGGATCGTTAATTAAAATGAATTACATTTTTTACATTTAAATAAGATAAGATAAGCCTTTATTAGTCCCACAATGGGGAAATTTCAGGATTACAACAGCACAGGGATAGCAACACTCAGAGCAACAATCAAAAACAAGAGCAGCGAGTATACATATGTACATATAAACATAAATATATAGACACACGGTGCGGAGCATTGTAGCTAGATGGAATAAATATGTGAATATATAAACACACACACCGTGTGTGTTTAAATGTGAATATGAAATCTATACAGTGCCAATACGAAAATTAAAATGACAGTAATTATCACAGACATTTTACAACCATGTCCATTAAAACGGAGGACAACAAGCAGCAACCATATCTATGTATTCCAATCAACCACTGATCTGCTCTGAGTTTGACAGAGACAAAATTTAAATAAAAAATTGAAAAACACCGGTGAAACCTATATTGTATAATGAGCGATATGAGGACATGAAAATTGATAGACCAGAGAAATGCTGGGAGGCGCGGTGGTGGAGTGGTTAGCACTGCGGCAGCACAGTAACTCACCCTTGGCCGGGGGTTCCTGGGTTCGATCCCAGCCCCCGACCAACAGTGATCTGTGCGGAGTTTGCATGTTCTCCCCGTGTCTGCGTGGGTTTACTCCGGGATTTCTCCGGTTTCCTCCCACATGCCAAAAACATGCAAGTTAGGTTAATTGGCATCAAAACTGGACATTCTAAATTGTCCTTAGGTATGAATGTGAGAGTGAATGGTTGTTTGTCTCTCTGTGTTGGCCCTGTGATGGACTGGCGATCTGTCCAGGGTGTACCCTGCCTCTCGCCTAAAGATGCTGGGATAGGCTCCAGCCCCCCCGCGACCCGAAAACGATTAAGCGGAAGAAGATGAATGAATGAGAAATGCTCTGTTATCTGAAGGTGGTCAGACTCCGGTCAGCTGGTAACATGGAAAAGCCATCCAGGCTTACTTAAGGTGTTAATTTACACACGTGGACAAAATTGTTGGTACCCCTCTGTTAATGAAAGAAAAACCCACAGTGGTCACAGAAATAACGTGAATCTGACATAAGATAAGATAAGATAAGCCTTTATTAGTCCCACAACGGGGAAATTCCAGGATTGCAACAGCACAGGGATAGCAACACTCAGAGCAACAATCAGAAGGCAAGAAAAAAAAAAACAAGCAAGCAAGAGCAGCTAATATACATATATACATATTACTATAAAATATATATATACACACACACACACACACACACAGACACACAGTGCAGAGCATTGTAGCTGGATGGAATAAATATATGAATATATGAACACACAGTGCAGAGCATTGTAGCTAGATGGAATAAATATGTAAATATATAAACACCCACAGTACGGAGCAATGTAGCTAGATGGAATAACATGTAGATATATAAAAACACAGTGCGGAGCATTGTAGCTAGATGGAATAATATGTAGATATATAAAAACACAGTGCGGAGCATTGCAGCTAGGTGGAATAAATATGCAAGTATATAAACACACACAGTGCGGAGCAATGTAGCTAGATGGAATAATATGTAGATATATAAAAACACAGTGCGGAGCAATGTAGCTAGATGGAATAATATGTAGATATATAAAAACACAGTGCGGAGCATTGCAGCTAGGTGGAATAAATATGCAAGTATATAAACACACACAGTGCGGAGCAATGTAGCTAGATGGAATAATATGTAGATATATAAATATAAACACACCCAGTGCTGAGCATTGTAGCTAGATGGAATAAATATATAGATATATAAATATAAACACACCCAGTGCAGAGCATTGTAGCTAGATGGAATAAATATGTAAATATATAAACACACACAGTGCAGAGCATTGTTGCTAGGTGGGATGAAACAGCATAACCGTCTATTTAGTTATCCTACATGGTATGATTATGTGCCCATACATATTCTCACCCTCCATAGCGACCGGTATGTTCCTAGTTGTATGCCGGAGAGGACCATTGTGTAAGTCTATTGCATCTTTTGCATTCAAAAAAAAAACTATTAGTTTGTTACGTCTTTTTGCTATCTCTGCGAGCAGCCCTGCTTAGGTTGTACAGTCTGACAGCCGTTGGTAGGAAGGACCTACGAAACCTCTCGGTTGTGCACCTGGGATGATGTAGTCTGCTGCTAAATGAGCTCCTCAGTGCATCCAGTATGTCCTGCATAGGGTGGAACTCGGACTCCAGCAGAGATGACAGTTTAGCCACCGTCCTTCTCTCTCCTATCTCCTCCATCGGATCAAGGCGTTGCCCCAGGACAGAGCTAGCTTTCTTAATCAGTTTGTTCAGTCTCTTCCTATCGGCTGCAGTAATGCCACTGCCCCAGCAGACCACTCCAAAAGTGATGGCTGATGCCACCACCGTGTCATAGAATGACTTCAGCAGCGCCCCTTGTACACCAAAAGACCTGAGTCTCCTCAGCAGGAACAGCCTGCGCTGTCCCTTCTTGTAGAGTGCGTCAGTATTGTGTGACCAGTCTAGTTTATTGTTCAGATGAATACCCAGGTACTTGTAGGATGTCACCATCTCGATGTCTGTTCCCTGTATATTTACTGGTGCTGTGAGGGGCTGCCCATGCCTGCGGCAGTCCACCACCAGCTCCTTAGTTTTCCTCGCGTTGATCTGGAGGCAGTTCCGATGGCACCAGTCCACAAAGTCCCGGATAAGCCCTCTGTACTCAGCTTCATCTCCGCTGGAGATGAGACCAACGATCGCAGAGTCATCAGAGAACTTCTGTAGATGGCAATGTGTTGTGTTGTGTGAGAAGTCCGCAGTATAAAGAGTGAACAGGAAGGGAGCCAGCACCGTTCCCTGGGGGGGCCCCCGTGCTACTGATGATCGTGTCGGAAACACAGTCCCGGGTTCTCACAAACTGAGGCCGGTTCGTGAGGTAGTCCAGGATCCATGATGACAGGTGCTGGTCCACCCCTGCGCGCAGCAGCTTGTCCTTCAGGATCATCGGTTGGATGGTGTTGAAAGCACTGGAGAAGTCAAAGAACATGATCCTCACCATATTCCCGGGCTTCTCCAGGTGGGACAGAGAACGGTGAAGGAGGAAGATCACCGCATCCTCCACCCCAATGCCATGCTGGTAGGCGAACTGGAGTGGATCCATCGCTGGTTCCACCAGGGGGCGGAGATGAGCAAGGAGCAGTCTCTCCAGGGTCTTCATCAAGTGGGACGTCAAGGCCACCGGTCTGAAGCTGTTCAGGTCTTTGGGGTGGGAAGTTTTTGGTACAGGTACCACACAAGATGTTTTCCACAGCTGTGGTACCCTCCCCAGTTTCAGGCTCAGGTTGAAGATATACGTCACAATCCCACACAGCTGGTCTGCACAGGACTTGAGGAGCTTTGCGCTGATGCCGTCCGGTCCCGACGCCTTCCTCGCCTAAGTGGTAATAAGTGGTAATAAATAAAAATTCTATGAAAATCAACCAATGAAAATCAGACGATGCTTTTGAATTGTGGTTCAACAGAATTACTTTAAAAAACAAACTCATGAAACAGGCCTGGACAAAAATGATGGTACCCTTAACTTAATATTTTGTTGCACAACCTTTTGAGGCAATCACTGCAATCAAACGATTTCTGTAACTGTCAGTGAGACTTCTGCACCTCTCAGCAGGTATTTTGGCCCACTCCTCATGAGCAAACTGCTCCAGTTGTCTCAGGTTTGAAGGGTGCCTTCTCCAGATGGCATGTTTCAGCTCTTTCCACAGATGTTCAATAGGATTTAGATCAGGGCTCATAGAAGGCCACTTTAGAATAGTCCAATGTTTCGCTCTTAGCCATTCTTGGGTGTTTAGCTGTGTGTTTTGGGTCATTATCCTGTTGCAAGACCCATGACCTGCGACTGAGACCAAGCTGTCTGACACTGGGCAGCACATTTCTCTCTAGAATACCTTGATAGTCTTGAGATTTCATTGTACCCTGCACAGATTCAAGACACCCTGTGCCAGATGCAGCAAAGCAGCCCCAGAACATAACAGAACCTCCTCCATGTTTCGCAGTAGGGACAGTGTTCTTTTCTTGGTATGCTTCATTTTTGCGTCTGTGAACATAGAGCTGATGTGCCTTGCCAAAAAGTTCCAGTTTTGTCTCGTCTGTCCATAGGACATTCTCCCAGAAGCTTTGTGGCTTGTCAACATGTAGTTTGGCAAATTACAGTCTTAGACTTAGACTTAGACTTAACTTTATTAATCCCTTTGGGATGACTCCCTCTGGGAAATTTAAAATTTCCAGCAGCACATAAAAGGAGCATACAGATCAGAAAAGCAAAAAAAAAAATAAAAATTAAACACTTAACATAATATACACAATATAAATACAGGGCTAAATATGACTTGTACAAGTATGGTTAAGTTAAGGTTATTGCACTATGAATACCCTACTTTCCTCTGTACTCTATGCCCCCCCCCCCCCCCCCCAAGTGAGGAGTTATAGAGTGTGATGGCATGGTGGACAAAAGAGTTCTTGAGCCTGTTAGTCCGACACTTGGGAAGGAGCAGTCTTTCACTGAACAGGCTCTTCTGGTCACTGATGACGGTGTGCAGAGGGTGGCTGACATTGTCCATTATATCCAACAGTTTATCCAGAGTCCTCATCTCTGCCACCATCACCAGGGTGTCCAGCTTCGCGCCGACCACAGAGCCGGCCCGCCTGATCAGTTTATCCAGTCTGGACGCATCCTTCTTGGATATACTGCCCCCCCCGGCACACCACGGAGTAAAAGAGGACGCTGGCAACCACCGACTGGTAAAACATCCGCAGAAGTTTACTGCAGATGTTGAAGGACCGCAATCTCCTTAGGAAGTACATCCTACTTTGTGTCTTCCCATACAAGTGGCTAATGTATGTTGTCCAATCCAATTTATTGTCCAACCACAACCCGAGATATTTGTATGAATCCACAACCTCCACCTCAGCTCCCTCTAACAGGACTGGTTGAGGTCTTGGTCTAGACCTCCCAAAATCAATAATCAGCTCCTTTGTCTTAGAGGTGTTGAGCTGCAGGTGGTTAGTGTGGCACCATGCAGCAAAGTCCCCTACCAGTCTCCGATACTCCTCCTCTCTGTCATCCCTGATACACCCAACAATGGCTGTGTCATCGGCATACTTCTGAATATGACACAGCTCCGAGTTGTAGCAGAAGTCCGAGGTGTACAGGGTGAAGAGAAGAGGGGCCAATACTGTGCCCTGGGGGGCTCCAGTGCTGCAGACAACTGTGTCAGACGTGATGTCCTTCAGCCCGACATATTGTGATCTGCCAGTGAGGTAGTCGGAGATCCAGTCCACCAGGTGGGAGTCCACTCCCATCTTGCTTAATTTATCCCGAAGCAAAGGGGGCTGAGTCTGGCTTTTTGAAGTCTGGCTTTTTTATGATTTATTTTCAACAGTGGTGTTCTCCTTGGTCGTCTCCCATGAAGTCCATTTTGGCTCAAACAACGATGGATGGTGCGATCTGACACTGATGTACCTTGACCTTGGAGTTCACCATGAATGTGTTTAGAGGTTGTTCTGGGCTCTTTTGTTACCATTTGTATTATCCGTCTCTTCCATTTTTCATCAAGTTTCCTCCTGCGGCCACGTCCAGGGAGGTTGGCTACAGTCCCGTGGATCTTAAATTTCTGAATAATATGTGCAGCTGTAGTCACAGGAACATCAAGCTGCTTGGAGATGGTCTTATATATAGCCTTTACCTTTAACATGCTTGTCTATAATTTTCTTTCTAATCTCCTAAGACAACTCTCTCCTTTGCTTCCTCTGGTCCATGTTTAGTGTGGTACACACCATGTCGCCAAACAGCACAGCGACTACTTGTCACTCTTTAAATAGGCCGACTGACTGATTACAAGTTTGTAGACACCTGTGATGTTAATTAGAGGACACATCTTGGTTGAGCATGTCCCTATGGTCACATTATTTTTAGTCTTTTCTAGGGGTACCATCATTTTTGTCCAGGCCTGTTTCATGAGTTTGTTTTTTAAGTAATTCTGTTGAACCACAATTCAAAGGCATTGTCTGATTTTCATTGGCTAATTTTCATAGAATTTTTATTTATTACTACTTTTGTCGGATTCAAGTTATTTCTGTGGCCATTGTGGGCTTTCCTTTCATTAACAGAGGGGTACCAACAATTTTGTCCACGTGTGTATGCTGATGGAGCTCATGATTTTAGCTTGCCAGTTATAGTTTGAAAGTGGCATTTGAAAGCTCAACAGACTGTTTACATGGTCATGAGTAAACCAACTGAATATAATCACCTCTCTGGAGTTACCTGATTATTCAAACTGTCATGTAAACAGAGTAATCTGATTACCTTTATCAGTTTACTCCAGTAATCAGTTTACCCGTGACCATGTAAACAGTGTCAAAGGCTCATTAATGGTTTATGAGAAAACAGATTAAAACACCTAGTTTATTTGCCCAGTAAACTGTTTACTCAGTGCATGTAAACATCATAAGCTGTTTATTACCTTTATCGGTTTACTCCAGTAATCAGTTTACTTGTGACCATATAAACATGGTCATTGAGCTCATTTACATGGTCACGAGTAAACTGATTACAATCAGCTTTCTGGAGTTACCTGATTATTCAAACTGTCATGTAAACAGAGTAATCCGATGACCTTTATCGGTTTACTCCAGTAATCGGTTTACTCGTGACCATATAAACAGGGTCCTGGTTGCTGCAGCTTGTTCGCTTTGTTTTTTTGTCTGTAATACATCTAGTAGAATTACAGTATATGGAACACTTATAAAATGTTCCTCACTGATCAATACGCATTTATTTCACTTTATGATTTTAATTTCTCTGCCCCTCTTCATGAAGGTGGCCCTTCTTGAAACCAACCCATACCTGCTTGGACTCACCATAGTTGTCTCCATTGTGCACAGTATCTTTGAATTTCTTGCCTTCAAAAATGGTAAGCTCACTTCAGATTCTTTTCAGGACTTAATGCAATAATAGGTTAGTGTAATGATAGTCTACCTCAGCTTCATCTCAGCCCCATCTTCTCCTCAGATATCCAGTTTTGGAACAGCAGACAGTCTCTAGAAGGTCTGTCTGTACGCTCCATCATATTTGGAGTATTTCAGTCTCTGGTGGTGCTGCTGTACATTTTGGACAACGAAACCAACTTTGTGGTGCAGGTCAGCGTCTTCATCGGCCTTCTTATTGACCTGTGGAAAATCACCAAAGTCATGGATGTCAGAGTAAGTAAAACTTGGTTTTCTTGCACAGTATTTTTGATGAAAAGTATTTAATTCTAAT
Organism: Pholidichthys leucotaenia; assembly: GCA_020510985.1. Lineage (NCBI taxonomy): Eukaryota > Metazoa > Chordata > Actinopteri > Cichliformes > Pholidichthyidae > Pholidichthys > Pholidichthys leucotaenia. Next base: position 216,741,730 of record CM035847.1, on the reverse strand, counting down.
AGTTTTTGCTTCCTTTTTCTTTTTTCATGACCTGTTGTTGGATTTTTTTCTAGTTGGACAGAGAGAACAAAATAGTTGGAATCTTCCCAAGATTGGTATTCACAGACAAGTCGACATATGTGGAGTCTTCAACCAAAATCTATGATGACGTAAGTTCACTCCATGTCTGAATGAACTCCTATAAAGATGAGAAGAATTCTTGATATGGGAGATAGTTTGCTCTTTTTCTGCATCATATTTTCATTCTTGGATTCCAGTGTAGTAGGTTTTCTTGGTTTACAGATGAAATGAGCAATTTTAGATCCTCCTTGGATTGCCTTTGGCTGCCTCTCACAAAAAAACTAAAAAAATCCAACAGCAGGAGGGAGCAGGTGCTGTAATTCCAGCCATCGTTGTGTGCTAGAGACAACTGTGTTATGGATAGGGCCTCTCTTTAAGCATACAGACCCAAACAACATGATTGCTTACTGTTCATTTTGGGCTAAATATCACTAGCAAATGAACAGGTAATATTTTATTCTTTCAGTCCTTATTGTTGAATAGAATTTTGTTTTCCTCTTTCCTGTGAACAGATGGCCTTCAAATACTTGTCATGGCTGCTCTACCCTCTGTTTGGCTGCTATGCTGTTTATAGTTTATTGTATGTAGAACACAAAGGATGGTACTCATGGGTACTCAGCATGCTCTATGGCTTCTTGTTAACCTTTGGTAAGTTTGTCATAATCTGTTCTTCAGTGCTTTTTTGTTTTATATTGAACATGAAATGTTGTTTTATTGTCAAAATCTGTTTTGTACCAAGTAAAAAATGATAAGTAAAAGCAAAATATTCACCCCTAACATATATTGATAAAAATTTAAAAAAACATGTCTACTCTGTCTCTGCAACAATAAATACTATACAAGCAGCAAGCAGATCAGATGTATATTTTGTTTTTCTGTTATTGATATTTGCATTCATTAATATCAACCAGTTTTGAAGCTCAGACATGAAGTTTATCATTTTTATCTTTCTATCTTTGTCTCTGAGCTAATGTTTTCATAGTTGCATCATGGTTGGTTCCCAAATCCCAATAGGCTCTGCTAATGTGCTGCATATTAATAGATTTCATACAAGCACACTCACTCATGCTGCTTGCTGATAATTTACTGTCTGTGGTGGAGTAATCTTTTATATAATCTAACCACCTCTTTTCTCAATTTTAGGTTTCATTACCATGACGCCACAGTTATTCATCAACTATAAAATGAAATCTGTAGCCCACCTCCCGTGGAGGATGCTCACCTACAAGGCTCTTAATACCTTTATTGATGACCTTTTTGCCTTTGTCATCAAGATGCCCATGATGTACAGGATAGGATGCCTAAGAGATGGTATGTCTTGGCAAATAATGATGTGTAGATATATTGTTTGTTTACTAATATACAATAGTATTTTTGTGTAGGTTAAGTGCTGATAAACAGTATTTAGCTGGAGGTGGTTTCATGTTATTTTCTGCATGTTATTATGTTTAACAAGTTGATTTATCTGCCTTAAGATTGTCTGTAAACTTTATCCCTCTGACCTAATAAGATGGTCAGAAGATTTTTCGGTACACACATCACCCATTGATTTCTGCCATTGCTCTTCTCATTTATAATTGTTTAACTCCACCTGGTGTCACCCTACTAGGCTATACAGACTTGCTTAAATGACCCTTTGTCTTTTTACATATTAGCTGTCTGGTTTGTAATATTTAAGTATAAAGAGACACCCTGCTTCTCACAATATATTTAAAATTGATTCAGACCTGCTGAAATTAAATATTCCTGTGTGGAGTCTCATCTTTTGGAAAAAAAAAATAGTTGTAATTATTGTAGACCCTTAACAGTTTTGTTAAATAGGTTGATTTTAGTTACAGGGTTTTAATGCATTTTCCACCTCTTACAGTGCTGTGAAAAAGTATTTGCCCCTTCCTGATTTCTTATATTTTTGCATATTTGTCACATTTAAATGTTTCAGATCATCAAACAAATTTTAATATCAGACAAAGATAACCCGAATAAATACAAAATGCAGTTTTCAGGTGATGATTTCATTTATTAAAGAAAAAACATCCAAACCTACCTGGCCTTAAGTGAAAAAGTAATTGCCCCTCTTGCTACATCATGAATTAACTGTGATTAACCACATTTTTTGGAAAGCTGAGTTTGGCTTCATTAGCTACACCCAAGTCTGATTACTACCAGACTTGTTGAATCAAGAAATCACTTAAATAGACCCTGCCTGACAACCTGAAGTAGGCTGAAAGATCTCAAAAGCGCAACACATCCCACTGTGATCTAGAGAAATTCAAGATCAGATGAGAAACAAAAACCCAGAACAACATCTAAAAGAACTGGAGGCCTCACTTGCCTCAGTTTGGACACTGGTCTACAATGGAATAATAAGAAAGAGACTGGGCAAAAATGGCATCCATGGGAGAGTTCCAAGACAAAAATCGCTGCTGGACAAAAAGAACACAAAGACTCGTCTCACGTTTGCCAGAAAACATCTAGATGATCCACAAGACTTTTGGGGAAATATTCTGGGGACTGATGAGACAAAAGTTGAACTTTTTGGAAGACGTGTCCTGTTTTATGTGGCATAAAACTAACACAGAATTTCATAAAAAGAACATATCAACAGTCAGACATGGCGGTGGTAGTGTCATGGTCTGGGGCTGCTTTGCTGCTTCAGGGCCTGGACAACTTCCCCTAATTGACAGAACCATGAATTCTGCTCTCTACCAAAAAAATCCTGAAGGAGAATATCCGGCCATCAGTTCATGAAGCCCTCCAATGTCACTGAATTTAAACAACTCTGCACAGAAGAGTGTTTCAAAATTCCCCAATAGCGATGTAAAAGACTCATTGCCAGTTGTTGGCACCAATGGCAGGGATGAGAATCCTCCACGGATCCGCAGAATTCCTTGGATTTGATCATGTCTAGGGTCATTCTCGTGAATCATCTAAATTCGAGGAGAAAATTTTAGGGGAGGGCGGGGTGAGGTATGTTATGAGCGGCGAGTCGTATTTTCTATCGGCTGCTAAAATCCACCGCGCAGAACGCACTACCCAGCGAGATCAGTAATGTACTGTAACAAGGCCACTGATTGGCTGATACTTATTGAAGCAACCAATCCGCGATTTTGTTATTCCTTTGTCATATCCAACAGGCGGAGCGAAATGCAAATGGCGGACAGTTCAATCAACTGAGTTTTCCCGATTTCGTGAAAATGGTGAACCTAAAACTCACGAAAGACAACAAAGCAAGAATTTTAGAAATCGACAAAGGGATAAGGAACAAGTTTCGTTGGGAATGGCTCGAAAAACCTGTCAATGACTGTAAAGATCGGTAAAAATACCGAAGTTGTGGTTGAAAAAATGGCCGACTTCATAGCGAAATGCGAAGTACCAGGGAAAGCCCAGTGTGTTTATTGTAACGATTTCTTGAGTTATGGATCTCGTGGTGCCTTAGTTGAACACTGTTCAAAACAGAAACATCTCAAAATTGTGGCTACAAGAGATCGAACTACTCGCTCGTGCTGCATTCAAAACAATCAATGGACACGGTCAAATTCAGATGCCAGTCAATCAAAGTTCATCACAGTCGGCCCCGATTACAGCAATTAGTGATCGGAAGACACATTCCGAGGTAAGATTTTTTTCTCGTTATAAGTAATGTACTTGAGAATTTTTGCGTAATGAATTTATGAAATGGCATGTGTAAGTTGTGACGTCATGCCTGTTTTGAAACACTATTTGCATTTGAATGCTGATAATCGATTAATAGATAAATGTTATTACATATTTTCTCACAATTTGAAATGCAATCTAAAAATTTTGAATATAATTTATCATTTTTTGTTTCACTAGGAGGAGTTAATAATGCATGTGTAAGTTTTTTTGTCATGGGTGGTGATGGGTTTCATGGGTGTCATGGGTGGTGATTGGTTCCAAGGTTGTCATAGCCAGGAGCGGCACTGGGGTTAAGCTCCCAGTGCTCATAAAATACTCCTTACGGCGTGCGTCTCGAAAAGCCTCTGACAACTAAGTCCAACTCCTAGCCTGCCCGTGTGGTTTAGTCTCTATGCCCGGCGGAACTGCTTTTACTAATAGGAGAAGGGGCGAGGGCGGATCTCTAGCGCCTTAAAACCAGATGCTTTGGGTAGATGGTGGCTCGTCAACCTGGGAAGGTAGCCCATCTAGGGGAAGGTAAACCCTGATTTCAAACCTCCGCTGCCTTGCGGCACACCCAGTCACAGGAAAGGCTTCGGGAGTCAACCCTGAGGAAAAATCTGGAGTCGGAGCCCTTAAGGCAGTTCTCTGTTGTGCTCAACATCGTTCTGGCAGCTCCTGCGACGGCGCTGGTGCCAAACTATAGCAGCCCTGCTGTTCCTTTGGATTCATCAGTGACATGGAGAGGGGGGACATGCTGCATGGGTAACATCTTGTCCTCCATATCTTCCTGCCCAGGCTTGAATCCTACCAACGCCCAACGCTGGAAGGTAGAACACCGGTGCGCATCGGCCTGTTCAGCCACAGGCGGTGCTGTTTCAGCAGAGTAGACGTTTAGGATTCTCTTCCATGGTCATCATAGACCGACGGAGGCCGACGGTGATGGGTTGCCTTTCCTAAGATATCTTTTTTTTTTTTTTTTTTTTTTTTTTGTTACTTATTTGTACCCGTAGGTAGACTTGGTTTGCAGTCTGGTGACAAGCCACCGGCTGCTGGTCGCTGCGTGCGCGAGCGCCCTAAACCTACATGTTTTTGGTATGCGGGAGGAAACCGGAGAAATCCCGGAGTAAACCCACGCAACACGGGGAGAACATGCAAACTCCACACAGCTCACTGTTGGTCGGGGGCTGGGATCGAACCCACGATCTCATGATCCCCGCGGTCCCCCAGCCGAGGGTAAAACTGTGCTGCCACAGTGCTAAACCACTGCGCCACCGTGCAGCCCATCTTTGCTTTTATTAGTAAACATAATTTCTTTATGGTCATTGCATAAAAATATTAAACATCTTTTAGGTTTTACTTACTTTCTTAGATTATCTTTCAAATATTAAAATATACTAATATGCAACTTTTTTTATATTCCTAGTAACACTAACAAATGCACACATTAATAAATCAAAATGTTTGCAGAATGTCAGTATATTTTAATAAATGGGTGATGGACTTGGTGATGGAATTTTGTTAATATTTATAATTTATTTTACTTGGTTAAATTATTTTGTCTGTTCTAGAACTATGTAAATGTAATTCTGTGTCAGTTCTAAACATATTAAATAGTAGTAAAATATAATTTAGTATTATTACATCAACATACCATTCAGATATCATAAATTTATACGTGATGCAGCAGCAGATTAAAAAGGTAAACTATAAATGCATTTGTACTTACTTCTAACTTTAAATATAAGACCACATTTGAGCATTCTAAAACACCAGATTTCGTTAGCTTTTGCGTCCCCCAAGACCCCCAGCTTAGTTTCCTCTTTTTTTCCCAAACCCCATTCTCATCCCTGCAATGGTGGCACAACCAGTTATTAGCTTTAGGGGGCAGTTACTTTTTCACATAGGGCCAGGTAGGTTTGGATAGCTTTTTTCCCTTAATAAATGAAATCATCATCTAAAAACTGGATTTTGTATTTACTCAGGTTATCTTTGTCTAATATTAAAATTTGTTTGATGATCGGAAACATTTAGGTGTAACAAATACGCAAAAATATAAGAAATCAGGAAGGGAGCAAATACTTTTTCACAGCACTGTATGTCTCTGTACGTGTCAATTCAGGTTCAGAGCAGGTATTTTATTGCCTTTTGTTTTATGAGTGCACCCTGAGGGTTCCTCTGCCACAACAGCACACCTTCCAGTGTGGTGAAAAAGTACCAATATGACTGTGAATGTCAATAGCTTTACAATCTGTGACTGTGGTATTATTGATACCATTTGTTTTGGAGATTCAGAAAAGCATGTTTTGTATTACAACTATGCAATCTTGACTGAACCCAAACAAGGTTGTTTGTTAACCTCAGCCTTAAAAAAATATTTTAGCTGCTCTTAAATATTGCTTATGGTCATGTTCAAGATGTGCTCATGTAAAAGATCAGTCATAGAATTTGGTATACTTTATTAATTTTATAGGGAAATTCAAGGGTATCCAGTCAGCTGGATGAGGCAGCCATGGTGTGGCACCATTCCCTTCATCATTCACACCTATGGCTACTTCAGAGTTCCCAATTAACCGAACTTGCATGTTTTTGGAACGTGGGAGGAAACTGGAACAGCTGGAGTAAACCCACACAAGCATGGGGAGAACATGCAAATTCCACACAGATAAACCCTGCTGGCTGCTGGATTTGAACCCACAAACTCACTTATTTTGAGGCAATAGTGCTAACCACTACATTCACCATGCTGCCTTGTTTTTTTGTTTTTTCTTCAGTGATGTTACTCTCTGACGTATGAATTCAGTAGTACATTGTGGTCATAGCAGGGTGTCCTGATAAAGTTACAAAATGTCTGGTTTAGTTTGAGTAGGTATTTAAATATCCACAACACTGCAACAGTTTTCGCCCATTGTGAAAATTACACAATGAAACCGCATTGGGGCGTTAACTTGTTACACTGGGTAGATTCTATTTCAGTGACAATAATGCAAAAAAAGTTGTTAATGATCAACAAAAACTTAGAACATGTAGACTAAGCTGTTGAAGAAATCTTATATTTAAATGTTACTTTATTGCTCATTTTAAACTGAAGTGATTAGCTGGGACGAGTAAAACTTGTCTTAATGTATATAAAATACTCAGTTTTAGTTTAAAATAAAATTTTCTGACAATCACACAATTACCAGCTACAAGCTTTCTTTTGCATCCTTATTCCACATAACTTGAAAGCAATAATTGTCACTGGACCAATGTCTGTGTTGTGCCTTGCAGATGTGGTGTTCTTCATCTATCTGTACCAGCGCTGGATCTACAGGGTGGATCCCAACAGGGTGAATGAGTTTGGCACCAGTGGAGTAGACCACGCTCAGAACAACTCCTCGACCCCCACGGTAGACGGCGCCTCTGCCGCCATCACAGACAAACCAGAGGGGGCGAAGAAGAATGATTAGAAGAGAATATGCTTATATCTTCCTCCCTGCTCTGCTGCTGGAGTGAAGAGGACTCACTGAAATTTGGCATGGAGGGGGGGGAGTTGTTGTTTAGCTGTCACGGACGCTGCTACAAAAAAATGCAGTCCAACTGTTCCCTCTGGTATGTGTGTGGATCCACAGAGAATCATATTCTGTGTAGACTTGGTAAATTCTTCTTTCTGCTCCCCGCCCGTCCCTGCCCTCTCGTTTTGCAGTTCAAGTGAAGTAAAACAAAACGTGATGTACTGTATTCTGTATGATATATTTTTTTCAGAGGGTAACCATGTCTTGGATTAAATGTTGGGAGGGGAACAGGTTGCAGTTAAACTACTTTTTTTTTAGACGGTGGGGTGGGGGGGAGGCCAAGTGCAGCTCTTATTCTTTGTGCAGATTCCATGTGAATTTTTCTTTTCATTCCATGTGAGCACCGTGTTTTCGGCTTTGCCGGGAAACTGGTGAGTAGTGCTTGAGGAAACTGGAAGGATCCTTAGCCACGGTGGTGACGTGATGATCCTGCAGGACACTACCTACCAGACAGTGACTACTACCCTCGATTTTAAAAGAATGACTAATGTTCTAACAGCCTTGTTGGTGTTAATATAAATAATTAATATTGTCTGACTTAAATTTTGATTTATTTTGTGCACTGAAGCATTTCTATGCTCCCAAACCCAGTATACTGATGTCAAAGCTGTCTAGCAATGGGTAATTTGCAAGTCTGATTTTTATTTACCCCTCATCAGTCAAATGTCTGATTATTCAAATTTTTTTTCCACCTTCATGCTCCAAAACACTTTGACAGACACAGCAGGCATATCCAGGTGTGTGCTGGAAGAATTAGTGTATTTTCTGTCATTTTGAGTTCTATAAAACAAAGAGAAGGGTCTCATGTTGATGCATACTAAATTTTTGAGAATTCATGTTTATAGTAAAACTATATGTGATTTAAAAGGTCTATGAAAAGCTCTTTTTTTCCCCTTTGAATATCACCTTTGTGTTTAAAGTTTGAGTGCAGAATAATTTTTGCGTGAAACCTAGTTTTTCACATTAATTTCTTTGATGTTAGAGATAACAGCTGCTGTGGTTATATAGCATTTTAGTCATACCAGCTCGGACGTCGCCCGGGTTGGCAGGGTCGGGAGTTCCTGGCAGTGGAGGGCGACAGACGGAGCTGCATGGAGGAATCTGATCAGACCTAAATGAAACAGTCATTGTCACCCCCGACAGACTGCTATGATGATGATGATTATTTGAACGCTTTCATTTTAAAGGGACAGATTCTGACAGCTTTAATTAGCAAGAAGGTTTCTACAGCATTAATGATTAAAATGATTTTGGACAAATTGGGCATTTAAAACTATTTTGGTTCCCACAAGAAATAAAATGTATACATACATCAGGGATGTTTTCAGTAGTTCACCAACAAAGCTTTGTTTGTCAGACATGAATCCACTGACATTGTGTGTATGGCATTAAATATTTTTTTTAAAAAGGCATTGAATGGATTTGCTGATGCCTACAGAAACCCTGGATTAGAGCAGTGGTAACAGATGAAACCAGAAGTTTATATACACTATAAAAAGACAACCATTTTTCCCTCACTGGCTGACATTAAATCAGACTAAACTTTTCCTGTTTTAGGTCAGTTAGGATTACCAAGATTATTTCTATTTGCTAAATTTAGAGAATTTTTTTTTTTTTTAATCAGAGTCAGAAGTTAACATACATTTCCTTAGTATTTGGTAGCATTGCCCTTAAAACTGTATAACTTGGGTCAAAATTTTAGGTATCTTTCCACAAGCTTCTCACAATAGTTTGCTGGAATGTTGGCCCATTCCTCCTGACAGAACTGGTGTAACTGAGTTAGGTGTGTAGGCCACCTTGCTCGCACGTCCTTTTAGCTCTGCCCACAAATTTTTTATGGGATTGAGATCAGGGCTTTGTGATGACCCCTCGAAAACATTGACTTTGTTGTCTGTAGCTATTTTAGTAGTATACTTGGGGTCATTGTCCATTTGGAAGACCCATTTCTGCCCAAGCTTTAACTTCCTGGCTGATATCTTGAGATGTTGCTTCAATATTTCCACATAATCTTGTATTATTAAATATTAATGGACCTAATTGTGCCATCAGTGCTGATCAAGTGGTCTAAAATATTCATAGGAACATTTCAATTAAGAATAGAAATAAAAAGAACACACATCAACTTTTACAATCTACTGATTAAATATGCATTAACAGAATGCTTAAACTTGGCAATATTGGAAATTGAAGGAAAAATTATTTCAGGGAGAGAGTTCCACAGCCGAGATATCCTTGGTATGTAGGAAAACTGGTGAAGGCTTGTGTGAGACTTAGTAAGGTTAATGGTGTAGGGATGAGCAGCTGCAGAAGATCTGGTTGTTTGAACACGAGATGGAAAATGTGGGAAGAATTGTTGACAGCTCAATAGGTATCAAGAAATGTTGATAAAAGGTGCAGAGACATTCCTTTGATGCTCTTGATGCCATCTATTTTGTGAAGTGCACTAGTCCCTTCTGCAGCAAAACACCCTACAACATGATGCTGCCACCCCTGTACTTCACATTTGAGATGCTGTTCTCCAGCTTGCAAGCTTCCTCTTTTTTCCTTTAAATGGAACAGTGGTCGTTATGGCCAAACAGTTCAATTTTAGTTTCATCAGACCACAGGACATGCCTCCAAAAATCAAGGTCTTTGTCCCTGTGTGCATTTACAAACTGTATAATCTGGCTTTTTAATTTTGCTTTTGACTTTTCAGTGAGGAAGAATGACTTCACAAGGTCTTTTGCTTTTGTTCTGGGGTTGATACGCAGATTTTGCACCACAACACGTTCATCTCTGGGACACAACCGGTTTCCTTCCTGAGAGGTATGATGGCTGGACATTCCCATGCTGTTTATACTTGCATATCATTGTTTGAACAGATGAACGTGGCACCTTCAGGCATCTGGAAATTGTACCCAAGGATGAACCTGTAGAGATCCACAGTTCTCTTGCTGATATTAATGTATACAAACTTCTGACTTTGAAGAAAGTAATAAAAAATTATTTAGCAAATAGAAATAATTTTGGTAATCCTAACTGTCCTAAAAAGGAAAAGTTTAGTTTGATTTAATGTCAGACATTGGGGGGGTGGGGGTCTTTGCATACAGTGTATGTAAACTTATGGTTTCAGCTGTATATATCCAGCTGATGAATTGTTTGTAGTTGAGATAATTTTTTTTTAAACCAAATTTGACAAAAATAACTAGTGGGAAAAAAATTAGAGACTGTTTATTTAAAGTAAGGCTCATCCATGGACAGCATTTTGATTGGAGAAATTAAATATTGGCACAAATAAGTCTTGAATAACCTCATGAATACCTCTTAACTTTAACTACAGGCAGGAAAAATGAACAAAAAAAGAAACGCAGCTTTTCAAACTTTTCTAGCATTGCCTGGGCATCATGAGCAAACCTGCTGAAGCTCTTCTGTGGGTTTATTCTATTTTGCGTCTTCACATAATCCCAGACTGACTCCGTAACTGTGAGTTTGGCGACCTCTGGCTGCTAGTGCTGCATGTGTGAGCAGAGCAGCAGGTGTCTGTAAACCTGCCCTCCGTTCCATGTGAAAGAAAGTGCTGCAGAAATTCCCTTTCATTACGCTAATGTTGAGGTTTTACCTGAGCAGGACCTGAATCTCTGCATTTAGTTTCAGAGTAATTTGGTGTGGTTTTCAGGTCAGTTGCCTACAAAAAATCTGATGCTAGAATTTGAGTCTCATACCGTTTTACTGCTAAATAATACTGGGCTGCAAACGCAAACAGGACAGCGTCCCCACTAGTGAAATGCAGGGTGGGTTAAGGCTTACTAAGAGTTGGGGAGGAATGAGCTGTATTCACTTATTCAAATGCATATATGCAAGTAACTTTTTTTGTAAAATTCTTTATAGTTGAGTACATTTTTGGACAAAACCCTGTACTGTTATTCAGGCACATTTAGTCGGTCTAAATTGCTCTTGAGTTTTCTGTCATCACTTTTTTTCCCAGCAGATTTGAGCTCATTGTTTTTCTATCACGGCTCAGTAAATATCACCATCTACTGTTTTCTTTCTGTGATCATTTGGATTATAGTAGATGACATCTGGATTTAAAGTGACACGCCGAGAAAAAACAAGTTTTTTTCTGTTTTTAATATGTCTGTAACATGTTTCTTGTGATTTACAAGACAAGAAATCAAGAGCAAAATCATTCCAAACTCCCATCCATCCATCTTCTACCGCTTAATCCTTTTCAGGTAGTGGGGTGGCTGGAGCCTATCCCAGCATCTTCGTGCGAGAGGCAGGGTACACCCTGGACAGATCGCCAGTCCATCGCAAGGCCAACATAGAGAGAGACAGACAACCATTCACTCTCACATACAGTGTATCCGGAAAGTATTCACAGCGCTTCACTTTTTCCACATTTTGTTATGTTGCAGCCTTATTCCAAAATGGATTAAATTTATTTTTTCCCTCAAAATTCTACACACAATACCCCAGAATGACAATGTGAATTTTTTTTTTTTTTTTGCAAAGTTATTAAAAATGAAAAACTAAGAAATCACATGTACATAAGTATTCACAGCCTTTGCCATGAAGCTCAAAACTGAGCTCCGGTGCAGTCTGTTTCCACTGATCATCCTTGAAATGTTTCTGCAGCTTAATTGGAGTCCACCTGTGGTAAACTCAGTTGATTGGACATGATTTGGAAAGGCACACCCCTGTCTATATAAGGTCCCATAGTTGACAGTGCATGTCGGAGCACAAACCAAGCATGAAGTCAAAGGAGTGGTCTGTAGACCTCTGAGACAGGGTTGTCACTAGTCACAAATCTGGGGAAGGGTACAGAAAAATTGCTGCTACTTTGAAGGTCCCAATGAGCACAGTGGCCTCCATCATCTGTAAAAGGAAGAAGTTCAGAGCCACCAGGACTCTTCCTAGAGCTGGCCAGCTGTCTAAAGTGAGCCATCGGGGGAGAAGGGCCTCAGTCAGGGAGGTGACCAAGACCCGATAGTCACTCTGACAGAGCTCCAGCATTCCTCTGTGGAGGGAGGAGAACCTTCCAAAAGGACAACCATCTCTGCAGTAATCCACCAATCAGGTCTGTATGGTAGAGTGGCCAGACGGAAGCCACTCCTTAGTAAAAGGCACATGGCAGCCCACCTGGAGTTTGCCAAAAGGCACCTGAAAGACTCAGACCATGAGAAACAAAATTCTCTGGTCTGATGAGACAAAGATTGAACTCTTCGGTGTGAATGCCAGGCATCATGTTTGGAGGAAACCAGGCACCGTTCGTAACCATGCCAATAGTGGTGGCAGCATCATGCTGTGGAGATGTTTTTCAGCAGTAGGAACTGGGAGACTAATCAGGATAGAGGGAAAAATGAATGCAGCAATGTACAGAGACATCCTGGATGAAAACCTGCTCCTGAGCATTCTTGACCTCAGAGTGGGGCGATGGTTCATCTTTCAGCAGGACAACGACCCGAAGCACACAACCACGATATCAAAGGAGTGGCTTCAGGACAACTCTGTGAATGTCCTTGAGTGGCCCAGCCAGAGCCCAGACTTGAATCCAATTGAACATCTCTGGAGAGATCTGAAAATGGCTGTGCACTGACACTTCCCCTCCAACCTGATGGAGCTTGAGAGGTGCTGCAAAGAGGAATGGGCAAAACTGCCCAAAGATAGGTGTGCCAAGCTTGTGGGATCATATTCAAAAAGCTTGAGGCTGTAATTGCTGCCAAAGGTATATTAACAAAGTATTGAGCAAAGGCTGTGAATACTTATGTACATGTGATTTCTTAGTTTTTTATTTTTAATAAATTTGCAAAAATCTTAAAAACTTTTTCATGTTGTCATTATGTGGTCTTGTGTGTAGAATTTTGAGGAAAAAAATTAATTCATTTTGGAATAAGGCTGTAACATAACAAAATTTTGAAAAAGTGAAGCGCTGTGAATACCTTCCGGATGCACTGTACCTAACAAGGACAATTTAGAATCTCCAGTTGATGCCAATGAACCTAACCTGCATGTCTTTAGTCTGTGGGAGGAAACCCACGTGTTTTTCTGCTATGAATGTCTGCTTAAGCACCCCCACCCCAAGAAAAAAGGCAGATTTGGACAGGGCATAGCTGTATTCCTGTTTAGCCTGATTGGTTATAACCAGTGTTGTAACAGTGTTGTTACTTTGTAACACGTTTCTCCCAGTATTACATTATGCATTACTGTAATGGCACTACTTTTGCAGTAACGTGTTGTGTAATGAAATTACTGTTTTTTTGTTTTTATCAATCAATCAATCTTTATTTCGGATAGATTAAAAGTACAGATTAAAAGAAACAAAATAATATAACAAAGGGGGAAAGAAAATCCAACAAGGTCAAATTAGACAATAACTCCTCTGATTATACGGTTCAACATAAGTTATCCGAAATGGGTGATGGCTGAAGCCGCAGCTTATATAAAAATTAAAAATTCAATAATGCGTTTCAGTTACTGAAATTTGATCAGATGTGTTACTCGTGTTACTCATTTTATTAATATGGATAGATATTTTTAGCGCAAATAAACTGACTCTACCATAGCTGGCGCAGCCATCAGTCTCCTCCGCAGGTCGGTTTTCCTGTCATGCCCCAGTTCACGCCGCAGCCCGGTAAGAAGAAATGCCGTGGCGACTTCTCATATTGAGCCCTGATCACCTGTTGTCCGAGCAGCGAGTAGCCTCCAACAGCTCCTGCCTCTGTGGTTAAACATGAGTATTTTTTGAGCAAGAAGCTCGCATTTAATGTCCGCATTAAATGCATTTAAAGTTTTCTTACACACAGAGAAAAAGTGACTGTGATTTGTTGCAGTAAAGAACAGCTAATTCTAAACAGTGAACTTGCGGCGGCATGAAATAAAGCAGCGTTGTTGGAGGTTTTATGTAGAGTTTTATTATCATACCGCCGTCACGGGATCCCCTCTCCAGCCCAAGTGTGTGCAGGCTGGATGAGGATCCTCTGGCTCTCAGAGAAGGAGAGGAGAGGCGGACACAAAGTCTGTGTCCTGCAGCAGAGGTTGAAGTGTGAGTGAGAGTTACAGAACCTGTGCAGTATTTATACCCAACTCAAACAATACATCAAAGCAGATTCACAGCAGTTTGTCTGATCAAAGGGACTGCAGAACAGGCATGAGATATTTGCATTTGTGAGACATACATCACAATAGGCAGATTTGCTAGACTTTGCTCCAGCTGCAAAACAAAGAGGTTAACAGGCACATCTACATATTGATCTGAGTCTCTAGGTCACAGTAAGGACAGGACGCATGAACACAATGCATGAAAGGTGACATTATCACAGTAGTGTAGCGGAAAAAACCAGGAGTAGCGAGTTGTCTGTCCTTAGTCTGTTTGTGGGGGTTTTCCCAAACCGCCACAAACTTTCATTTATCTGTGCTTTCTGTTTTATTTTATCTTATTCATTTACATGCTGTTGTGATATGCAACTATTTCATGGAAGTAAATCCTCTAAATATGCATTTTTAATGGGGTGGTCCAGGGGTGTCAAACATATAGCTCGTGGGCCAAAAATGGCCCACCAGGGGGTCCAAAGTTTTCCTTGTGAATTTACAGCTTTATTTCTTGTAAATTTCTTTCTGATTACAATAGTTTATGTAAATCTGAGACATTTTTTTCTCTGTAAGATGAGACTTTTTTCTCATCAGTTTTCTTTTTCTTCTTTTTTCTGATGAGAACAAGGGACCCTTGATCTTGCTGTGCATTTAAAAGTAACGTGAAAGTTACTTTTCCAAGTAACTAGTTACTTTAATCATGCAGTAACTCAAAAGTAACTCAGTTACTAGCTACTTCTTTTCAAAAGTAACTGTAACTAGTTACTATTTTTCAGTAACTTGCCCAACACTGGTTGTAACAGTAACCAATCAGGCTAAGCACTGAGACCCCTACTTGACTGTCTTGGGGGAAGAGGGAGGAGCAGAGGAGCAAGCAGGAGGTCAGCTTTTTACAAGTTGTTAAAGATGGCAGATTATTGGGGGGCTGAAAAGTTCATAGTGGTCAAATTTGACCAAATGTGGTTTATTTTTCAACTGCAAGGATCCAACTGCTGCAACACCGATGAAAGAAGTGTGTGGACCAAAGGGAAGACTATATTGAAAAATAAACCACATTTGGTCAGATTTGACCACAGTGAACTTTTCAGCCCCATGTATGTGTTCAGTTTTTGGCTGTGTAAGGAAGAAGTCCTCTTTTAAATTACATGTCTTACCCACAGACATGAAAATATGACAACAATGATTAATTTTATTTGGATAAACCTCAGTGTCCCTACTAAAATAACAGAGAGGACACGGGTTTGCAGCCTGCATGCCGGTGGAGACGGCTCTGGTGTGCATGGTGCAACGGCCAGGGTGAGTATTGTCGTAGGTGAACCTACAGAAGGATCATTCTTGGTGGAGAGGAGAGGCAGTTGCCCAGCTGGAGGGCTTCCCTTGCCTCGCTGGGAGCACCCACCGGTGCGCCCCGCCAGCCACCTCGCCTCTCCCCAGAACGAGCCGGGGAGAATGCCCCAAAAGAAGTGAGCGCTCCTCAGCTCCTCCATCTTCCCCCAAAGGAGTGGTCTCTGGTTACCCACTCACTGTGGATTGCCTCAGTGAGGGCCGGCGAGCAGTTCACCTTGGAGCAGCTCGAAGCGAGGTGAGCTCCGAAGGAAGGAGGCTGGAGAGTGCTTTGGAGGCAAGCCAGCTGACAGGCGCACCAAACCAAAGAAAACTGCTCACCAGCCCCCAGCAAGGCGATCCGCGGTGAGTGGGTAACCAGAGACTGGCAGGAAGCCTTCCTGCCTCCATGCCGGGCCAGGCAGCGATTCTTCTGTGGGTTCACCTACGACGATACTTCCTCAAGTTAGATCACCTTCTTGGAGCCTTGTACAATGTCCTCGTCTTTTTCCAGCTACTGGTGGGCGGGAGTATGGGTGGAGCTAATTAGAATATTCATAGATCCATGCATACTTAAGTAGGTCAAAGACATAAAAGATCTTTCCAAACCATTCTAAGGCAATGAAAGTTTTTTGTGTATAAAAAGCCACAATATACTATTTTGGGCAATACACATTGGTTTTTGAGGTGATTTTAGAGTAGCCGGAGTGGGTCTTTAATTATCCTCAGACTAACTCATCCTAAATGGAAAAACCACAAGTTGAGATTAAAGTTGCAAAATGTACAAGAAAAAAGTTGCAAATTTATTTAAAAGTCACTAATTTTCAAGAAGATGCAAATTTGAGTTAAAAAGTTTATATTTGTGTGGGAAAATCACAAATTTATCACAGAAAAATCCAGCATTATGAATAAATTAATCAGAAATATATTTGAGGTAACCATCACAAATTTATAAGGCAAAATGTGAAGTCAAAATTTACAAGAAAAAAAATCAATTTACAAGAAAAACCTCAAGCTTGGCAAGAAAATGAAATCAGAGATGTTATGTATGGGAATGTTGGTATTAATAAGATGGTGGCCGGGTTGGACGGGGAATAGGCAGAGGTGGCAAACTACTGGTTTCTGGTGGTGACGCCACCCAGGGTATAAAGGATGGGAGCGGAAGAGGCTAGTCCTCTTTTGTCGTTGAACACCTGGCTTGCTGGAGAGTGCTGATGGTCTGTGAGTATTGTCACCGTGGTTACTATAATAAAGCTCCATTAATAGTGACTATGCACTATTAATCTATGCATCGGCACTATGCATCATTGCCTGAATATGTACACAACATTTGGCAACGAGGTAAAAGTGGTTATGGAGAGGTCAGTTGCCAACTTTCGGCCTGTTCTGGAAACCCCAGGTGAGCCGCCCGTGTCTTGGCCTAGTTGGTTCGCCGCATTTACAAATTATCTGGTGGCTTTGAACCTCGGCGAACTCGAGAAGCTTCGCGCGAGGGCTGTCCTGGTTCATAATTTGAACATGGAGGGGCAGAGGATTTTGGAAACGTTAGGAGGAGCTGATAGTATTGATGAAGTAGTGGAGCTGATGGCATGCTATTTTCACGTCCTGGAAAACGTCACTGTCCAGCGCATTCAGTTCCGCCAGCGCCGCCAGCGGACAGGAATACCGGTGAGAAGATTCATCACAGATCTCCATGAGCTGGTGAGGGAATGCAATTTTGGAAACCTGGAAGATGAGATGATACGGGGCCAGCTTGTGGAGCATGTTCGCTGCCCTGTCACCCGGTCCAGACTTCTGACCCACCCAGGTGTGCTGACGTTGACCGCCGCTATCGAGCTCACTCAGCAATTTGAGGCAGCTGAGACAATAGCGAGGGGCCTTAGTGCAGGAGCCACTCCGACCCAGGATGAGCCTTGTTTTAAGGCGCTGTCATTGGACCCTGTTGACGAAGATAGCGGAGAGGACGAGTATGCCTCCGTGGTGAAGATAAGGTCCGCGCCAGGAACGCTGCGTTGTTATGGCTGTGGGTCCCCAAAACATCGCTATAAGTCCAGAGGATGTCTGGCAAAGCGCAAGCATTGTGGGAAGTGTGGGCTGTTGAACCCCTTTGCCAGAGCGTGCATTAACTTTGAGCGTAGGGGCCGACAGCGTGAGGGTCTCGCAGAAGGCTCCCACGATTGTCCATGCGGTTTCCCCGGAAACTACGGGACGGATTGGCTGTGAAGTGTTGCTAGATGGCGCCGAGGTTCCTCTGTTGGTGGATACGGGAGCTGTGATCTTCGTGCTGAACCTGACGACCATGAAGAATTTATTTCCCCACCACAAGATCCAGGAACAGCGAAACCCCTATTATGGATACGGCATGAACAAATTGGCCATCCGAGGATTTGTATAGATGGAAGCGAGATATAGAACTGTGGTGGTGCCGATGGCCCACATCTACATCACCGCTGAGAAGGCCAACATCCATCCATCCATCTTCTTCCGCTTAATCATTTTCGGGTCACGGGGGGGCTGGAGCCTATCCCAGCATCTTTGGGCGGGAGGCAGGGTACACCCTGGACAGATCGCCAGTCCATCGCAGGGCCAACATAATGGGGATAAGGATAAGGGACCTGTACTTATATAGCGCTTTTTCTAGTCACAAAGACCACTCAAAGCGCTTCACTAGTACTAACCCTCTATTCTAAGGGCCTATAGGAGACAGATATCTAGGGACAATTTAGGACAACCAGTTAACCTAACATGCATGTCTTTGGTTTGTGGGAGGAAACCGGAGCCCCCGGAGTAAACCCACGCAGCACAGGGAGAACATGCAAACTCCACACAGAAAGGTTCCTACCCCTGCCAGCCTGGGGATTCGAACCTGGAACCTTCTAGCTGTTAGGCAACAGTGCTAACCACTGCACCACCGTGCTGCCCAACTGCCCAACAGTGTAACTTGTTCTATGGACTGGGATTCTCCATCACGAATGTCACCGTGAGGAGTGGTCGGGCTGTGGGTCATGGGGCCAATCCATTCCAGTGGTGGAGAATAAGGAGGTGTGGAACCCGGACTGGCTTGGATACCACAGGTGGAGTGCATGCTCGGCGCCATGCGATGCTGCCCCGGGACGGACCCGATGCCAGTGTCCACATTACTCTTGGTGTGGGAACTGGATGGCACGCCGGGACCCCCGGGGTGGCCAATAAGGATGAGATGCCCACGCTGAGGACTGAGGGGGCGAGACCAGAGAGTGCAGTGCTGAAGCGCTCCAAATGACAGCCTGCCAAGAGAACTTCAAACCGGACCTGCGAGCTGACCGGTTTCGTGAAGGAGGCCTGTCTATACTGGAGTGACCCCGAGAAGAGAGAAAAGGCTTCCCTGCGGGTTGGAGACATCGTCTGGCCCAGGGTCGAGGCCCGGATGAGAGGGGATCACGGGTCACGCGAGTGGCGGAGACAAGTTTTGTAGCACAATTAAGAGATCTTATAGTGTAAATTGGATGTGTTGTATGCATTTTAAAGGGGCTCACATACTAAGTGGTTTGAGATTTACACAAAAAGATATATATGAAAAAAGAAGAGAAAATTTTGTTGATTTCATAGTAAAATGTGATCACTGAGTTGATCGTCTGGCAAATGTATAAGGGAGTAAGATTTGGTCTTATGATGTGAAGTAAAGGAAAAGTAATTGTGTTTCATATTGCCCAACATGCTGAATTGTTTTATGATGCCCAGATGTGTGGGTGGTTGTGTTGGGCAGGGGACCACCAATGGTGTTGTTGCTGTTAGTTTTACTTGTATTAACTGTTGTTTGTCGTGTATGTTGTGGAGCTTTTGGGGGAATTGATTTAATTAGAAACACGGCTTCCTTTATTTTGGACTGTTCTAGGATGTGGCGGCAGAATAACTCGCCTAGCCATGTAGGGGGCGCTCTACCCAGCCTCTTGGCCTTGGTTGTGTGAATGGATAGGTTTGTTTATTTTGTACATAAAGTTTTATATGTTAGTGTGTGACTCGGGTTACAAATTGGGGTTGGTCGATCTGTGTGCATGATTTTTTTTGAAGGGGGAGAAATGTCATGTATGGGAATGTTGGTATTAGTAAGATGGCGGCTGGGTTGGATGGGGAATAGGCAGAGGTGGCGAACTACCGGTTTCCGGTGGTAACTGTTATGTTGGGAAAATGACACGAGACGGAGAGCTTGAAGAGGGACACCAAACTGAAGTTTATTAGGGAGAACACTCAAATATATACAGAGTGGGCCGTGCCCGCCTGACGTCATCCTGTGGGTGGGCACGGCATCCCAGACACCCAAATCCCATACACATCACCCCCCCCCTTTAAAAAAAATGTGAGGCACACAATCAACCCACCCTAATTTGTCACCCGACTCACACACTAAGAGGGAAGAACATATGTACAAAAATAAATAAACTCCTTGTGGAGAGTGTAAATAACGAGACTGATTTATGTAGCAGATGACTTTATTCACTCTCTCATCAGTCATACACAGAAAAAGCATGTCTCAATACACCATGGGTTCTCCTTTTATACCAACCGCTCATTTCACATCTGCATGACATCTCACATCACAATACATTCATCCCTTCTCCCCCCTGACTCCTTCTTCCTGCTATCTCACCATGATCTCCCTAGCTATTGTCCTTCTCTGTGTGAAACCCAGCTCATCAAACAGGTCCTACCCCATCACATTCTTGCCCCGGCATGCCACGGTAGCCCTCACTCGTGCCCAACGAGTCGAGAATCCTTCGGCCCTCCGCACCGAGGTTACAGGCCAGGAGGGCCCACCACTGCCTCCCGTCAAGCCGAGGGAAGCCCAGCAAGTCGACATATTCCTCGAATTCCCATCTCCACTGCGGCCACAAAATTAATGGCTCACCCGGGCTCTCCAGAAACGGCAACAGCCGCTGATTAAACCAACACGCTCCTATTAGTCTCCTCGTCGCCAAATGTTATGTTGGGAAAATGACACGAGACGGAGAGCTTGTAGAGGGACGTCAAGCTGAACTTTATTAGGGAGAACACTCAACTATATACACAATGGGCTGTGCCCACCTGAAGTCATCCTGTGGGTGGGCACGGCATCCCAGACACCCAAATCCCATACACAACAGTGACGCCACCCAGGGTATAAAGGATGGGAGCGGAAGAGGCTAGTCCTCTTTCGTCATTGAACACCTGGCTTGCTGGAGAGTGCTGATCGTCTGTGGGTATTGTCACCGTGGTTACTATAATAAAGCTCCGTTAATAGTGACTACGCTCTGCTCATCATTGCCTGAATATGGACACAACAAGCGATAATTACCAATTTTATAAGAAAACAAACGTGAAAAAATTCATTTATGACAAAACTGCAGACTTATGAGAAATTAAATTTAAGACAGCAACCTAATTGGCAAGAGTGAAGCAGGTTCTGCTCAAGTAACTTTTTAGTAGGTATTTTTTTTTATTGTGTCTTCTGTTACTTGAGTAATATAAAATAAAACTGCTTTAGTAAAGACCACCCAGCTCTGATTTTAATAGACTTTAGCTGATTGAAAATATGTAGTTCATTCAGTATTTTCTGCTTGGCTCTTTTCCCATCATCTCTTTGCTGTAGAAATGATAATTCCGTTGTTGCGCATGTGCACTTCTTCACACGTCGCTGCAGCTGAGATATTATCAGAGGCAGTTTGTTTTCCAACCTGGGCTCACTGCTGAGTCACTGCTTCCTGTAAACGCTCAGCTTTTGCTTTCCATTTCCTTGAACTCTCCTCTGCTGTGTGTGACCAGCAGATGATGCTGCTGCGCCTTATATGGACGCTTTGTTAGGCTGCAGTCACACGGTGCGATTCTAATGGATCTATGGAGGGTCACCGGGGTCAAAAAAACACCAAACATTCATGGGCTTCTTTAAGCAGTGCTTTTGACCACCTCCGTAGTGGAAACACTTATGCAGGCCTGTAGCTGAATAAAAGCAGGAAATCTCAGTTCCCCATGCCAGCGGGGAGATGAGATGATGCAACCAGGAGAAAGTTGCATTTCTGCAGCTTTTCTGAAACTAAGAAATGAGACCACGTTACATAATGGAATAAAAAGCTCTCATGGACTTGGTGCTCTTTCAAGTTGCTCCGTATTATTCAGATTCACCAGGAGATTTACTGTTGAATTTTTCATAGATATTTACAGCTTTTCAATGTTAATTTTACCCTTTTTAAATTTGCAACTTTTTAATATTGTGAATCGATAAACATTTTATTTTTTATCAACATTTTTTTATGAAATTTGTGGGTTTTGTTAGAAATTTACTGTTTTCTATTACATTTGTAAGCTTTTATTATGAAACTTTTTTTAATTGTTACTTTTTCTTTTAACTTTGCAATGTTTTCTTATTTTTTAATTTGAGTTATTTTCTTGAATTATTAACTTTTTAAACTTTATAAATAAGAAACTGTTTTCTTAAAATTATGTTTTTTGTTTACATTTTCAGATTTTGTCATAACTTTCAGACTTTTTAATTTGTTGATTTGAAACATACTGTAAATTTACTTTTTTTCAGGTAATTTTTAACCTTTTCTCATAAATTTTATACTTTTTCTGCAAATTTTTTTTCTCTTAAATGTGTATTTTTCTTTCATTTTTATTAAGTTGGTCTTGGTAAAAATTTGCATCTTTTTGTCAAAAATTATAGGCTTTTATATTATAAACTTGTAATATTTTTACCTCTGCCAAGGAGGTGACCAAGGTGGTTTGCCTGCCAGTCTGCCTGTTAGCAGGATTACACCAAAACTACAGAATGGATTTTGATAACACTTTCACTGGAGGTGGCCCTTGGGCTACGGATGAACCCATTCGATTCTGGAAGTGATGCATGGGCGTATACCTCCGCCAGTGCCCTATATCTCGCAGTGTAACATGATCATCTGCCCATCCATCAGCAGGACAACGCTGGACAAATTTGGAGGTATGGACGGAGGGATGGATGGAGCCTTGGCAGAGGTATGCTCTCTCTGAGTGCCCTCTAGTGTTATTTGCATTTGTCTGTTTGCTAGCTAAGATTAAGCAAAAACTACTGGGTGGATTTTGATTAAATACTCATCATCAGCTAAGAATGAACCCACTGGAAATTTTGCCAGATCTAGATCAGTATGCAGATTCTGAATCTCGTTTTCACTCTTTTAAACAGCCTTCATGAAAACCCAGCCACAGTGGACACACAAGGCGGTGTACTTCTAGTGCTGGTCCCAAGCCAGGGTAAATGGGGATAGTTTGTGTCAGGAAGGGCATCCGGTGTAAAATCTTTGCCAAATCAAACACGTGGATCATGGCGAATGAGACTTCCATTTCAGATCAGTCGAGGCCCAGGTTAACAACTACCGCCGCCGGTGCTGTTATGTGCCGGTGAAAACTGGGCTGTCGTTGGTTGGAGATTGAAGAGGAGGAGAAGGGGAAGGCATGTTGGCTGAGTGAAAAGAAGAAGAAACAGCCTTGATGAAGGTATGCACTCTCTAGGTGCCCTCTAGTTTCCTGTAAAATTCTGTTTTAAATTTGTGACTTGTTCTGTGAGATTTGCAAATCTTCTCTTATAAATTCTCTATTTTTTCTCTTACAATTGTGATTTTTTTTTCTTCTGACAAATATGCAATATTGTTTTCTTCTTTTCTCCCTGAAATGTAATTGCTAAATTTGTAATTTTTTCCCATATGAATTTCCTGTTTTCTGTCATTTCTGTAGCTTTACCACTTTTTCACAAATGCATTTCTTACACGTTTTTCTTGTATATTTGAAACATTTTCTACCCAAACACACTCTTTTTAAATGTTTTTAATTCAAATTAAATTAGCTGTTTTTACACATTTTCCCCGTAATGTTTCTCTTGTAATTTATCATATAAATTTGCAATATTTTCTCGTAAACTGAGGACGATTTCTTGTGATTTGTATGTTATCTTTGTGCTCCTTTTATGATTGCAGATGTCGCTCCGTTAGAGAGCGTCGCTCAGGTTAAACGTGGACCGCCGTCCTGCGGGGCTTCCCCTGTGGGAGGAGCGCCAAAAGCTCGAGGGGATTTCCGCGCTAATCTCATCAGCCAATCAGCGAAGCGTCTAAACACACAAACACTGCAGCGACGTCAGCTTTCCTCAGTCCACGCATGGCTCCTTGAGCCATTCGCACCTTTTCGGGAGCTGAGAGAAGCAGCCAGCGGTAAAAACCGGAGAAACCCCGCTGGACCTCAGGGATGGGAGACATGGACATGCTCAGCGGGACCTCTGGTAGGTTTAAAGCTTCAGTGTTTTAAGGTTTTGTGTGTGTGTGGTTGTAAAGGAGGCGACATCATCGTCAGACATGTGATGTGTTGCAGCAGAGGAGCCAATACCCAATCCCGGGATCTCGCGTACCGGACACCTGCTGCCGTTCTCCTCGGCGGACATTGGTGAGTGTGGGAGAACTCTTATTTTATTTAATAAACTCGTGGTCGTACATATGCGTGTGCGTGTGTGTGTGGGTTATTCTAACCTAAGCTGAACTCTTACAGAATGAGAACTAGTCCTTCATTAATATTAGTATTTCTGCTTCTTTTTTTGCTCTAGGGTATTTCACACATATAAGTTAAAGATTAAACCGGCAAGTTGCTTTTAAACCTGCAGTTAGAGGATGTGTTTATTAATTTTTGTTCCTCATTTGACTGCACTCTAAAATGAATGTTTGGATATTCAAACTGTCATTTAGAAGCA
Organism: Pholidichthys leucotaenia; assembly: GCA_020510985.1. NCBI lineage: Eukaryota > Metazoa > Chordata > Actinopteri > Cichliformes > Pholidichthyidae > Pholidichthys > Pholidichthys leucotaenia. Next base: position 216,717,370 of record CM035847.1, on the reverse strand, counting down.
TAACTTATCTGCACGTGCTCGCATTTTATCCGAATTAATTATTGTTTAAACAAAATATATGGAATAAATGCTAGACCACAGCTACCATCTAGTCTAAGGGCACTGTACTGTATGACTCTAATATTTATAAAGTAACAACTCAATTAGGTAGAAAACAAGGTTCTGTTTTAAACACGTGCCAAAGCTTGTATCTTACAGGAAGTACAAACAAAATACAGGAAACAGGTTTGTTGACACAGTAACTACTCGAATCCTGAGACAGGCTCTCTACTTGAATACACACACACACACACTAACAAAAAGTTAGGGCTGTTTGGCTTTTGGGTGAAATTTATGGAAAATGTAAAAAGTTCATGCTACAGTGATATTATATGATGAAAGTAGGGCACTTACTGTAAGTAGAAGCGTGCAATGGTGATTTCCTCATATCAAACAATTCATTGAAACAAAAGCCAACAACAGTGGTGGGTATACCACAACAAAAAATGTCAGTGTCTCAATAACTTGTCACATGCCCTTGAGCATCAATTACAGCTTGACAACGACATCTCATGCTGTTCACAAGTCGACTTATTGTCTGCTGAGGCATGGCATTCCACTCTTCATGTAGGGCAGCCGTCAGGTCATTGAGGTTGTGGGTGCAGGGTTACAAGCCTCTACACGGCAGCTAAGCTGATCCCATAGGTTTTCTATGGGATTCAGGTCTGGAGAAAGTGCAGGCCCCTCCATTTGAGGTACCCCAGCCTCCAGCAACCATTCCCTAATGATGTGACCTCGATGAGTTTGGAGCATCGTCTTCCATGAAGATGAAATTAGGCCTGTGTTGTGCATGCAGGGACACAATGACTGGATTAATGATGTTATTCAGGTAGTATCAGCTTGTCACTGTACCATTCACAAGGTGTAGGGCAATTTTGTATTGACTAGACACACCTGCCCAGACTGTAACACGATCACCACCAAAGGCTTGTCTGGTGACAACAGTGGCTGATGCATAGCGCTCTCCTTGATGTCTCCATCATCATTGTGCGGCATCATTTCTGCTCAACGTGAATTGACTTTCATCAGAGACTAGCACTGAGGCCCACTGGTCCCTTGTCTAGCGTAAATGCTCCCTGGCCTATGCAAGATGATGACGCCTGTGCCTGGTGGTGTGGTCAGGTATCTTTGGAGGTCATCTAGCATGCAGACCACACTGATGTAAACGGTTTTGAATGGTCTGATGTGACACTGGGTGCCTCTCACCTCCCTTAAATGTGCCTGGAGTTGAGTGGCATTCATCATTCGGTTCTGTGGGACACTGTTCACAATCATCAGCGTGGGATGTGGCCAAAGGACGTCCACTTCTATGCTTTTCTGTGACTCTTCCAGTCTCTCTGTATCTCTGTTGCAGCCTGCTGATGACACTCTGTGACACTCAGTGGCCACTTCCCTCTGAGAACATCCTGTTTGAAGCCTCACAATTGCGAGGTACTGTTCATCAATTGTTAGATGTCGTCTTGGTCTCATGATGTCACAGTGTGAACAGCATGATGAAGAGGACGGTTTAAATACCACTTCTAATTGAACCAGAAAATTTGTTGGTTGATTCATGGATCAAACACCTGTTGTGAATTTTGCCATTAAGCACCTTGTTAGAGAACGGCAAGTTATGCAAAAAGTACTGAAACATTGAACAGTTTTACATATGCATTCAAAAGGTTAGAGAAGGTCAAATTAAGTTCACCTGTAAAGGTTATAGTGTGGCGCCCATAACAGTAACATTATGTAGCTCACATATGTCATGGCAGAGACCCAAGCATGGAAGGACTTTAAGCTCGCGGTGTGTATTGACAGCACGCTTCAGATGGACAACGAGTCTGGACCACCTGCGAACTTGGAAGGAAGTGAGAAGAACTGGAGCGTGAGCCTGAAAGGACTGTCTGACCTCCTGAGGAGCCGAGAGGACAATGGGGGGATTAAATGTAAATGTGATTCTGTGTTTGATGTGGAGGTATAAACGTATGTGGTTGACTGCAGCTCTTCCTCTGTTTTTCCTGACTGAGAGAGAGAGCTGTGGGACGTGAGATGGAATAAACCAATACTGAGAAATCATCCAGTCTCATCATTTCATGATTCTCACATTGGTGACCCACACGTGAGATATATGGAAAGGCTCGGAGACCGTTTCTCCGACCCGGATTCACCGGGGACTGCCCACACGGGCGCAAGCTCAATTAAGCTCCCCGAGTTCTGGCAAGATGACCCGCACTCATGGTTCCAACACGTGGAATCGCGGTTCGTGCTCGAAGGAGTATCAGCAGATGACATCAAGTTCCATAATGTCATCGCAAGACTCGACAGCCGCACAGCTCGATGTGTGCGGAGCCTGGTGCAGCAGCCGCCCGCTGCTGGCAGATACGACGCCCTGAAAGCCGCCCTCATTCGGAGTTTTGTGCCATCAGCTGAGGTGAGGGCCAGGCGGCTTCTGGACCTGCGTGACAGAGGAGGACGCAGGCCGACCGTCCTCATGGAGGACATGCTGCAGATGATCGGGGCGGACAACGATGCGTTTCTGTTTAAACACATCTTCTTGAGGACCCTCCCAGCGCACATGAGGGGTCTCCTGTCCGGTATGAGGTGCGTGAACCAGCAGGACTTCCGCGCGCTGGCCATGGAAGCGGAGCGGCTCCTCGACGCCTGCGACGAGCAGGAGACTTCAGTGGCAGCAGCAGACCTCGGCGCGGCGGCCGAGGGCGGTGGAGAGCCAGGGGCAGCAGAAACAACCCCAGCGACAACGGCAGCGGCGCGGTCCCGAAGCAGAGGAGGGGACGGCCTCTGTTTTTACCATCGACGCTTCGCTGAGAAGGCGCACAGATGCATCCCGCCGTGCAGCTTCAAGAAATAAGGAAAACGCACGAGCCGGGGGTTGTTAGCAGCTTCGACTCTCGGTGAACTGAACAAGCTGCTGTACCTGACAGATGCGAGCTCCGGATGGCAATTCCTCGTAGACACCGGAGCACAGAGGAGTTTCATCACTGCGACCTATGCGGATCGTGTGGCTGGCCCCCGCGGAGACGGGGCAACGGCCGCAAACGGCTTGTCTATCAAGACTTTTGGCAAAAGGACTCTGCGCCTGTCCTTGCACGGCCGCACCTATGAATGGACCTTCATAGTAGCGGCGGTGAGTTTCAACATGTTAGGCGCTGACTTTTTGTGCTCACATGGCTTGTTGGTAGATCTGGTTAATAGACGCGTGGTTAATGCACTCTCTTTTTGTTCCATCCCTTGTGCAGCTCGAGTGTTCCCACTGCCAGTACAGACCAACGTCGCCACAGCAGGTGGTAAGTTTCACACTCTTCTAAACCAGTTTCCAGCACTCACAGTTCCCACGTTTTCAGCTAAGGTGGCGAAGCAGGGGGTGGAGCACTTTATAACCACAAGTGGCCCACCAGTTTTTGTGAAGGCTCGGCGCTTGGATGCAGCTAAGCTCTCCATTGCGCGTGAGGAGTTCGCCAACCTGGAGAGGTTGGGCATAATTCGCCGCTCGAAGAGCGCCTGGGCTTCCCCCCTGCATATGGTGCCTAAGGCTGACGGCTCGTGGAGACCTTGTGGTGATTACCGCAGGTTAAACAATGCCACAGCGCAGGACCGCTACCCAATTCCGCATGTCCAGGATTTTTCAATGCACTTGGCGAAGGCGTGCATTTTTTCTAAAATAGACCTGGTCCGCGGTTATCATCAGGTCCCGGTCCGACCAGAGGACATTCCCAAGACAGCGGTAATAACCCCGTTCGGGCTTTTTGAGTTTTTACGCATGCCTTTTGGCCTTAAAGGCGCAACGCAAACCTTCCAACGGATGATGGATGCCGTGTTGCGCGACCTCCCTTTCATTTTTGTCTACTTAGACGACATTTTAGTCGCCAGTGCCTCCGAGGAGGAACACGAAAAACACCTCACGACAGTTTTTCAGAGGTTGGGAGCGCATGGGTTGATAATCAACCCGGCCAATTGCCATTTTGGCGCAACGCAAATTGATTTTTTAGGGCACCGCGTCTCCCCAGAGGGAGCAGTCCCTCTGCCGGCCAAAGTACGCGCAGTGATGGAGTTTCCCCAGCCACAAACGGTTAAAGCATTGCAAGAATTTTTAGGAATGGTAAATTTTTATAACCGTTTCATACCCCACGCAGCGCAGCTCATTCAACCGTTATACGCCGCGCTCAAAAAGCAGAAGCCCTCCAATGTGATCGAGTGGTCCCCAGAGCGGCAGCGGATGTGGCCATAGGAGCCGTTGTAGAGCAGCAGGTCGCCGGAGTTTGGCAGCCACTCGCTTTTTTCAGCAGGTCCCTACGCGATGCTGAGCGGAAATACAGCGCGTTTGACAGGGAGCTGCTAGCGCTCCACCTGGCCATTCGCCATTTTCAGTTCTGGTTGGAAGGGCGGCGTTTCACCGCGTTTGTCGACCACAAACCGCTCACGTTTGCAATGTCCAAAATTTCAGAACCTTGGTCAAGCCGACAGCAGAGGCAGCTGGCCGCAATTTCAGAATTCACCACCGATATACAGCACGTAGCCGGTAAACTTAATGTAGTAGCGGACTGTCTCTCACGAGCGGTAACGGCGCATCCGGCGGATGCGGACTGTAATACCGCAGACGCGGAGCAAGGTAACAGCGCGGACGCGCACGCGGCTCCAGTGCACGTGGGGATAGATTATGCAGCCATGGCAGCGGAGCAGAGCGAAGACACGCACGTGCACGCGCTCCTGTCTGGACCAACAGGGTTAAGACTGGAGAGCATAAGTTTACAAACCGGTTCACCCCCTCTGATCTGCGACGTATCCACCGGGCGACCGTGGCGCCGTCGCGTTTTTGACGCAGTGCACTCCCTAGCGCATCTGGGAGTACGCGCTTCAGTGAAAATGGTAGCGGAAAAGTTTGTTTGGCCGAGCCTGCGCAAGCACGTGAAAGAGTGGGCGAAAGCCTGCATGGCTTGCCAGCGGGCCAAAGTTCACAGGCATACGAAAGCCCCTTTAGAACCGTTCCACATTCCGGCTAAGAGATTCGATCATGTGCACGTAGACCTAGTGGGCCCCCTACCGCCGTCACAAGGGTTCACACATCTCTTAACAATGGTGGACCGGACCACACGTTGGCCGGAAGTGGTTCCATTACAATCGACTACAGCGGCAGAGGTGGCTCGCGCTTTTTTAACAGCCTGGGTAGCGCGGTTCGGAGTCCCGTCAGATATTACATCCGATAGGGGTCCGCAATTCGTGTCGGAGCTGTGGTCAGCGGCTTAGGAGCGGCAGCCCACCGCACTACCGCTTATCACCCCCAGGCCAACGGTTTATGCGAGCGTTTTCACAGGTCGTTGAAGGCAGCCCTCAGAGCGTCACTCACGGATACAGATTGGGTAAACAAACTACCATGGGTTTTATTGGGGTTGCGTTCGGCACCCAAAGAGGATTTAGATGCTTCACCCGCTGAATTAGTGTTTACACAACCTCTCAGGCTGCCCGGCGAGTTCCTGCCAGCCCATGCGGCACCAGAGCGCCCCCCGGTGCAGGGACCTCTAAGTGGCACGGGAGCAGAAATGCTCCCAGGCCCCGCGCATCACACTTTTCTGCATGTTTTTGTTCCCAAGGCTTTACAAAACGCAGTTTGTTTTTGTCAGGCACGACGCTCAGCGTCACAGCCTCCGCCCACCTTACGATGGTCCATTTCGAGTGCTGGAAACCGGGGAGAAATATTTTGTGCTAGATTTGGGGGGCAGGAAAGAAACAGTCAGTGTTGACAGATTAAAGCCTGCTTTTGTGTTGTGTGACGAATCTGTACGACCGGCGGGGGCGCCTCGATGCGGCAGACCTCCCAGGGAATGGCCCCTGGACCCCCCGCAGGAGGCAATTAACCCTTCTTCCCCTCATTCCACGGGTGCGCCGCAGGACGGCGCAACACAGACTGCGAAACCTGTGTACAGCAGATTCGGGAGGAGGTTGAAGCCTAGACTACGGGCAGAGTGATGTGGGTTTTGATCAACCCGCGTAGATTGTGCTTTAGATCCTGAAAAGGGGGGGGTGACATATGATGTATGGCCGTTAGGGTAATGTTGGTGTGTGTCCATTCTTTGGCGTTTCGGGTGAGAAATCATCCAGTCTCATCAATTCATGATTCCCACATTGGTGACCCACACGTGAGATATATGGAAAGGCTTGGAGACCGTTTCTCATCATTTCATGATTCCCACAATAGTGCATTTTAGGTGCATCCTGAAATTTCACCTGAAAGCTGAATATCCCTAACTTTTTGTGAGAGGTGTGTGTGTTTTAGATGTAGGGCAATGTTTTCAGTTGGCAAACTGTGAAATCCTGAAATCGGTATAATTATGCATAAATGAAAAAAAAATCTATCTTTGATACTGACCTGTTATTTGTACATTTTTAATCAAGGCTTGACATTAACCTTTGTGTTTACCAGCTCACCTAGCCATAAGTTTTGTAGGTGGCAAGTTTAATTTCATTTCATTAAACTGATCGTAGTGCTTTCTTGTGCATAAAAATGTGAGCAAACTGTGTTATCAGTTTTGTAAGTGTGTGGTTGCAGTGGGTTGGGACCTGCAGCCTGTGGCTTTGGAGCCAACTGCAGCTCTTTTGTCCATAACCAGTGGCTTCGTAAAAGAAAGTTTTAAAATGACTAAATTTATGTGGAGAAAGTCTGAAATTTGTAAAATTAGGCAAAATTCAGATAAATTTATGTAAAAAAAAAAAAAAAGGCTAATTTATAAGAAAAAAGGAGAAAAACGTCTAATTTTTAACAGAAAGCAGTCACAAGTTTACAAATTTACAAGAAAAAAGTCACAAAATTATGATGCAGACTATCATTTCGAAGCTTGCATGTAATTTTCAGCTTTGTGCAAAAAACTTTTTAGTGGGCAGGGGTAAAAATTGCCCAGTCTTTGATCAGTTAGGGGTATGCAATGTCATTAAAATCTCAAATCCTGATACGAGATTTAGCCTTCTCATAACCTAATAACAATATATGTATATCACTATGTAATACAGTATCTGTAAATTCCATGAATTAATATTTTAGATAAAATCACCACATGGAAAGAACTATATCTTTTTTTTTCCCACAATATTTTTTATTGAACCTTTTGTTTACAAACATGGCACAGTCAGACACAAACACAAAAGTCATTTAAAAAATTAAAAAGAACAATAACAAAAGATGTGTAATAAAAACAACAACAGCCAACAACAAAAACAAGTCAACAACAATGCTCCTCTGTTTAGTCTAGGTAATCTATTACATAAGACTACATAATATACATTCACCAGCTTGGAATTTGCAAGGTGTTAGGTGTGAGTTATAAAACTCTGAAATAATAGCTATATCTTTTTAACATCTTGGATTATATACTCAAAAATAAAGGGCACACATTTGTGATTCTTTTTCTTATTTTATTTAAAGAACTTGTGGCAAATGTAAAAATATAAAATGCATGCACTTCACTTTCGTTCACCATGCTAATATTCTATTTATCAGTACGTGATCTATACGGTCTGCACATGCACCGATATCAGTGCATATGCAGAGTGCAGTTATCCACATCGTGGAAAGATGTTGCCATAATTAGTGTATTTTGCAACACTACAAAATTAAGGATAGAGCCTAATATTAAAGTTAGATGTTTTTATTTTATCATCAGACATGGAGTATATTGTCATGTGGCACAGCCCAAAGTTCAGCCATCTTGTGAACAATAATATACAAAATATGTTAACTGCCAAAGTGGTTGATAATAGCGACTGAGCTGCAGATAACTGCTGCATTCCAGCAGCATCTGTCTGGTGCACTTTTAATGTCAAGCCCTGACTTTTACTCATTTCATTTTAACTATGTTAGTCTTGCACTTCAGCCCTGAATAAGTGTGATATCACTTCAGTACTCAATAAGCACATTGTGATCACCTTTTAATTTAAGTTGTCATCCATGTGAATTCATTTATTTTAGACCTGATAGATGCAATTATCACAGAGGATCAAGACCGGTCCGCCGCCCCCCTTCCTGGGCCGACTCATCCTCCTCCTGAGCTCCTCTGCCAGGACCCCCACAGCCTGAACCACTACAACCGGACCTTCAGCCCAGGCTCCCCACCAGTGGCCAAACCTGTGCTGGTGCCAAGAGGCACCTCATGTAAGGTGTGTATCTTGATTTATTGTGGCACATATCTGTGTTGTTGTGGTTGCCACCTGGCTGGTTAGCGGTTTCTTTGATGAATGATGACAAGGCCCAGGGGGGCGGCGCGGTGGTGGAGTGGTTAGCACTGCGGCAGCATAGCAACTCTCCCTTGGCCGGGGGATTCTGGGTTCGATCCCAGCCCCCGACCAACAGTGATCTGTGTGGAGTTTGCATGTTCTCCCCGTGTCTGCATGGGTTTACTGCAAGATTTCTCCGCTTTCCTCCCACATGCCAAAAACATGCAAGTTAGGTTAATTGGCATCAAAACTGGGGATTCTAAATTGTCCTTAGGTATGACTGTGAGAGTGAATGGTTGTCTGTCTCTCTGTGTTGGCCCTGCGATGGACTGACGATATGTCCAGGGTGGACCCTGCCTCTTGCCCAAAGATGCTGGGATAGGCTCCAGCCCCCCCGTGACCTGAAAAGGATTAAGCGGAAGAAGATGAATGAATGAATGAATGAATGAACAAGGCCCAGGGTGGAGCAGTGAAGAGTGTTGTCTGTTGTGGGTTTAGTGTGTCAGTTTGAGGTGTGACAACAGATTGACACAGGAAACACCATCTTGAGTTTCATAAAAAGTTATGTCCAGAAATGTGTAGTATAATGAAGAGGATGGAGCTATAAAATATGTGATAACTGCTATAATTAGAGGATTTTGCTAACACAATGGGTTCTTTAATAGCCATCAAAAATTGTTCATGTTAATGTTGTAGTCAAGGCCAAACTGTACTGAAACCAAGATTTTTTTTTTCCAAGAGTCAACGCTGACTCAAGACCAAGACAGGCAGAGACCAAGCTGAAACCAAAACCAGTCTGTATGTACAACATGACTTGATCTCGACTTGGTCTTGACCCCATAAAGTCTTTGTCTTGGTGCACTCTGGTCTTGGTATGGTCTTGACTGCAACATTAATTGACTCTGTATCCATGTTCTTTTAACATCAGTCCTGTGATACTGAATGCAGTGAACTTGATAAGTAGTTTTTTGTCAGACAAAGTCAGATCAGACATTATCCGGCCTTGAACCAAAATTCTCCCTTTCTCTCCTTAATGTCTGACTGCATGTGATGAATAGACTCGAAACTCTTTTGTGCTGAATACTCCAAAGTCTGTTCTTGCTGCTCCCATGCATTTAACACTGTGGATTCCTGTAAGTGCAAACCTGTCTGAAATAGACAATCTACTCAGGGGAAGTGCTGCTCATGGGAAAGAAGAGCTGGAAAATATGGTAGACTCATTATCTGATTTCCTGTTTGAAGTTCGCGTGTTTGCTTCTGCTGCCATCATCGTGCGAAGTGGATTCTTCATGATTTTAAAGTGTGTGTAGCCTTATTCATGCTGCATTTCCCCTCTAGTCCGCTTTGGTCCACGTGCGCTTTGGACAAGCCCGGCACACACGCGGCACTATACATGCTCACTTTTTTTATCTACCCAGGCCAAGCGGTTGATGCATGCGCACAGCCATCATTTGTAGTTTCACTCCCGCCCTATAGGTAGCGCCAATGTGCTGACGTGCCAAGATTTTCACCACCGAACAAATGCTGCTTGTTTTCTGCTGCTTGACTTCCCAGTTTTCACTCCTTTTCCACGAAGATGCTGCTGAAGTATTTATGTATGATTCATGTATGTTTATTTTCGTCTTCTGCTTCCTCATTGTCTTCTTCATCTACTTTGTCTTGGTATTCTGTGCCGATATCGCCACCTCGTGAATGGGATGTTCAGTCTTGCGCATGTGCTTTTCAACACGTTCAGGTCGTGGGCAGGTGGCGCTGTCACAAAATTTGGGCTGCACGCAGTCGTCCGCAGTCGAGCACTGCAGACACTAGCGGAATAGAGACGATGCCGTAAATTTCGTCACACGAAGTTTCCGGTTACACGTATGCAAACAGCAGAGGTGCAGCATACATCCAGCTTTAGGTTGGTTAAACCTGCTAGTAATAGTCAGTAATTATAACAATGAATGAAGCCTGTGCTGTCCCATTAAAAATGCTACAGTGGCCATTTTTCACCTGTTTCTAGTCCCCTAGAATGTAGTAACATGAAAGCCAGCTGGTGCACAGAGGTTATTTCGCGATTTAAGGAAATTGTTCCATTTCACTCTGAGTTTAAGATGCAACCTGTTTAGCTAATTTGAACACATAAATGTCTTGTCTCTCTTGTTATTTAACTATTGGCAATGAGTCTTTCAATATAAAGCCAAACATTTCTGTCGCTGGTCTTTTGTGTGGGTGTGAATACAGTTTGCTTAAAAAGTTAAAAACAGACTCTGACACATACCTCCAAACATCCTCCCCCTCTGCTGGAGAAGGAGAAAGGAGGAGGAGGAGTAGAAGGACGACATCTTGTCAGAGCTGTAATCTGACTCCAGCATTCAGTTTTCCAGCCTTTCTGTTGATTTGCCAAACCCTCAGGAGGTGAAAGGTTGCATTCTTCTCGTGTCTCTTCTGCGATTGGTTGTGCGTCAGGCTGAGCTGACTTCCTGCTTCCCGTTGTCCTGACTCTGCCTACCAGGCTCTTGTTTAGGTTCAGTTTTGCAGGGCTCACGGGTTTCCCAGGCGAGCACACTCGTGGCCGCAAACACAAACATGTTGACAGCAGACTTGTGAGGATATTATGACGCGTGACTGGGTGCAGAAACATCAGCCAGATGTCTGCAGCTGTGCTTTACAGAGCTCTCAACGGCTGCACGAGTGACTAAAGGACTCAGCTTCTTTACTGCTTTGTTCCCTGCAGGTTTGACTGTTAATCTTTTGTTGGCTCAGCACTGTAGACCGGCTAAAGCTTGGTTTGTGAAACTAATTTTTTGTAATCATTTTGCTTTCTGTGATCCGGAAACACTGCTGTATAGACAAACTAAAAGTGATACTAAGTGTGAGCAGGAACAGCAAAGCTTGGTGGTCTGTGGTGTAACGGAAAATATAACGACCCATATAAAAAAGGAGGAGTCAGGCAGCACATGTTTAACTGCACTGTGATAGAAAGCACATGTATGAAGGAGAGAGTTTTTCTGCTCAGCTTCATCACTGTTTTCTGCCAAAATAGCTGAGGCCCATTTGGATCTTGGTTGTACAGTGCAAATAATTTGACAATATTAAAATGATTGCTAGGATATGTAAAAACCTAGAGTACATGATATGATTGAGCTATGTTAATGGCACTGTCAGATATAATTGATTACATACAGAACCAGCAGCCCTCTCTCTTTTCTTTATTGTGGTTATAATATAAAAAGAAGAGCATCAATGAATGAAATGAAGAAAAATATCCCTCCAACTTGGGAGTCTACAACCTGAAAATCCAGAGCCACGTGCAGCTCTATCTTTGGGGGAGAAAGGGAAAAGGAGAATGACGAAAAATGTGTAAAATAACAGAAAAACAGCAAATTTAATTGTAAAAAGCTGCAAATTTCCAAGAAAAAAAGTTACAAAACCCTCCACATCTTTATAAGGAAAATTCAAGTTTATATGTATTTTTTGCAAATTTAGTTAAAAAAAAAAGTTGTCTGAAAGAAACCTGTGCAGGTTGACGTATTTACTGTACAAAGGAAATATTGCGTATCAGAGGAAAAAAAAACCCTCCTCTGTTACTGACAGCTGTGCTCATAAGTTTACATACTGTACCTCCAGGGTATGTAAAACTTACGAGCACAACTGCAAGCTGGCAGGCCAGTTTTGTTTTGTTTTTTTCCATAATATTTTTTATCGAACCTTTTTTTACAAACATGGCACAAACAGTCAAACACTAACACTAAAGTAATTTAAAAATAAAAAAAAAAACTAGCAACAACGACAACAAAAAAATGTACTAAAAACAACAACAACCATTAACAAAAGCAAGTCAACAACAATGCTCCTCTGTTTAGTCTAGGTAATCTATTACATAAGAATACATAATATACATTCACCAGTTTGGAATTTGCAAGGTCCACACATATCATTCTCTAGCGTGGTGCTCCGCATAATGGAATGGGGAAAGTAAAGTTACACACAGAGCTACCAGAGGACTGACCCCCCGCTGTAGCTTTCACTACTTACAGTAGCTGTGTGGCCTAGGGTCAGAGAAACGGAGATAGGCGCCGCCCATATACACCTTCAGGTGTGAAGGGATTAACTAACTAACTAACACATATCATTCACCTTCTTCTTCAGAAGTTATGTTTAGTTTCTTTACATAATCAATGAAAGGTCTCCATATATTCTCAAACACATTTTCCTTTAATTTCAGTATATATGTTATTCTTTCTAGTGGAAGGTTTGTTAACATCTGTCTTAACCACTGAGTCACATCTGGTCTATGAGTCTTTTTCCACAGTAGTGCAGTACATTTTTTGACATTAAGCAAACCGAGGTCTATGAATGCTCTTTCACTCTTATTAAAGTTATGTTTTTCTGGATACAGACCCAACAAAAACAGTTTAGGGTTCAATGTGAATTGTTTTGAAATTATTTTTTCAATTGTTACCCTCACCTCTTCCCAAAACATTCTGATTTTTCTATATTCCCATAAACAGTGAAATAGGGTTCCTTTACTTTCCATACATTTTGTGCATGTATCTGGTATGTTTTTGTTATATCTATTTAATTCCACTGGTGTAACATACATCCGCATTAACCATTTAAAATGTATCAGTTTAAGACATTTACATGTATGTAAACATTTACATGTACATTTATTGATTTGGTTTGAGCTTCTGCACAAGCCATTTCCCATTGTTCCTCTGAAATTTCAATTTGCAGGTCTTCTTTCCAATAATTCAGTCTTTTCTGTGAGTTTTCACTTGAGAATAGTGTCAACGAGTTATAAAACTCTGAAATAATACCCTTTCTCTTACTATCTTTCGTCAAAATTTTTTCCAAGGATGAATAAGTAGGTCGGGTGAGAGCATTATTTTGATTTGATCGAATAAAATTTCTAAGCTGAAGATATTTAAAAAAGTGTGTTCTATTAAGATTGAATTTGATCCTCAGTTCTTCAAAAGACATTGTTATCCGAGCGTGACAAATATAAGTCTTGAATCTTTTGAATCCCTTTTAAATTCCATACTTTAAATACAGCATCTGCTCTCCCTGGTGTAAAATATTGATTACCCCATATTGGGCTAAATTGTAACAGTAAGTGTGGTTCTTTTAAATATTTTTGGTTTCACACCATATTTTGATCATGTGCTTTACAATTGGATTTTTAACTTGTTTCTGTAATTTTTTAGCCGAGTCTGAGTATATGAATAAGGGAAGAGGTAAAGGTAAATTGTATGATTCCATTTCAGTCCAGTGAGGGAGATCATTTGATGAAAAATAATGTGTCATAGACCTCAGTTGTGCTGACCAGTAATACAACATAAAGTTTGGACATTTCAGACCTCCACGATCAAATGGTAAATATAGTAAGGGCAAACGTAATCTAGCCTTCCTATTGTTCCATATAAATTCCACTAACTTTTTTTTAATTCTTGAGAATGGATCTGAAGGTGGTGATAAAGGAATGTTTTGAAATAAAGTATTTTTGGTAAGATATTACTTTTAAGTATATTAATTCTCCCGATCATCGACATTGGTAGTGACATCCTTCTCTGAAGTAACTCATTAATATCTGTCATTAAGGCTTCATAGTTGGCACTGGTGACTGATTCTAGCTTAGGCAAAATTTGAATTCCTAAATATTTAAACTGATTTACAACATTGAATTGGTTTACCTCAGGAGCTGGGTGATTTCTCTGGGTCTCATTTAGCATTAATATTGAAGATTTTGTTTTGTTTATTTTATATCCTGATATTTCCCCAAAGTTCTTTATTAAATTTAACAAGGTCGGAATTGATTTTTTTAAAATTCGACATAAACAAAATTATGTCATCGGCATACAGGGAGATTTTATGTTCTGTTGGTCCTACTTTAATTCCATATATTTGTGAATGTAAACGTACTGCCATCGCTAAAGGTTCAATTGCCATAGTAAACAGTAAAGGTGAAAGTGGACAGCCTTGTCGACATCCTTTATTGATTTTGAGATATTGCTGTTTGTTAGGATTTCTGCTGTAGCATTATTGTATATTATCTGGACCCATTTTATGAAATTATTTCCAAGTCCAAACCTTTGTAGGACTTCAAAAAGATAGGGTCGAATGGCCCTATCAAAGGCCTTTTCGGCGTTCAATGATAGGAGAGCTGTATCCGGTGCTTCTTTATTGGAATAAATAATATTAAATAGTCTTCTTACATTATGGAAGCCTTGTCTTCCCATTATAAAGCCATTCTGATCTCGGTTAATAATATTTGGTAATATTTCTTGTAGTCGTTTTGCTAAAATTTTACAGATTATTTTAAGATCAGCATTTAATAGGTTTATTAATGGTCTCAAGTTTTCACATTTATTAGGGGGTTTACCTGGTTTTGGCAACAGTATAATTAAGGCATTATTCATGTATGGTGGTAAATTACCATTTTGAAATGCTTCTAAAACCATTTCCAACAGTGGTTTTATTAATTTATTCTTAAATTTTTTATAGAGGTCAACTGGAAGACCATCTGGTCCTGCTCTTTTTCCTGATTTCATATTATCAATGGCTTGCCCAACTTCTTCTTGACTAATTTTAGACTCCAGTATCTCCTTGTTTTCATTTGGAATACACGGTATAGATAATCCACCCAAAAACCCATTTAGTTTTGTTAAGTCAGTTTCATTTTTTGTATCATATAGTTTTTCATAATAATCTCTAAAGGCACGATTAATTTCTAAAGGATCTATAACTACCTGTCCGTTACTTATACTACTAGTAATTGGTGTTTTAAATTCTAATTGTTTAATCTGCCATGCCAATAATTTTCCTGATTTTTCACCTTGTTCATAAAAAGTTTGCTTCAATCTTAGAAGACTCGAGGCAGCTCTATTCGCTGATTTTTTTTGTCATATTCAGCTCTCAGCTGAACTGTGGGTTACTTCCTGCATACACCTTTTCTTTTTTTTTTTTTTTTTAATTTAAGTTTTTGCAAAGGGTATACAGGTCGTTACAGCAATGCAGTGTTTACATTTTCATCACATGTTCCCTTATTTTCTGATATCTGACAACATTGGAAGATTAATTCTTACAACACCCCTTTTTTTTTTTTTTTTTAAAGTGAAAGAAAAAGTGAAATTAAAGAGAAAAAAAAACAAAAAACAAATAAAAAAAAAACAAACAAACCAGTAAAAAACAAACAAAAAGAAAAAGTAAGTAAATAAAGATAAAAGAGCATCTGAGTAGAGTTGGAACAAAGAGCGGAACCATTATTGAAATGGTATTTGTCAAAGATTAGATCTAATGGAAGACACATATGCGGTCCAGGGTTGCCAAAAGTTCATGAACACATCCATGTCCTGTCTCAGTGCGAATGTCAACTTTTCCATCGAGTAAATGTCTTGGATCACGTTAGTCCAATCTTCAGGTGTAGGACAGTCCTTCAACATCCATTTTTTAGTTAGAGCTTTTTTGCTTGCCAATATTAAAACATTGAATAAGTATTTTTCTCCTCGTCTTTCCAGTGAGTCCGGTAGTAAACCAAAATACAAAGTTACAAAAGAAAAGGGAACTGTAATTTTGAATATTTTCCCCAATATTGTCTGTACCTTGGTCCAATATTGGTGGATAACTGGGCATGACCAAAACACATGAAAATGATTTGCAGTCTTTTCACCACACAAGCGCCAACAGTTCAATCCCTTATGGGTAAATTTGTTTTGTGCAGGTGTTCTGAAAAATCTTGCCAAGTTTTTCCATCCAAATTCTCTCCACTGCAGGGATGAGGTACTTTTCCATTGCTGTTTATTTAGCTTTTCCCATATTTCCAGTTGTAAAGTGAAATTCCCCTCTTTTTCCCATCTCTCTTTTATATAAGATGTGTTGTCTCCTTTTAAGTCTTGAAGACCTTGGTATATTTTAGAAATGTATCTGATCCCTGGGATCCCTTTATATGCCATTAAGAAGACCTTCAGAACACCTGACTGGGCCCTTTCCAAAACCTCCTTTTTAAGTATATTGTTTATGTGGTGTCTAAGCTGGAAGAACCTGTAAAGGTCTTGATTTATTAGGCCTTGTTTTTTCAAATCTTCAAAACTTCTTAAGATTTGCCCTTTAAAAAAATCGTAATATTTTATCAGCCCTTTCTCCTTCCACTTTTTAAATCTGGTGTCTGTTTTATTAGGAGTAAAATCCTGATCATAGGCGATCCATTGCAGAAGTCGATAGGGCTCTTTAGTTTGATTCTCTCTGACTATCTTAAACCAAATTTTTAGCGGGGTCTCTATCCACGGGTTAGTGTTATTCAAAAGCTTAGGTAAGACATTGTTCTCTATTATCGCCTGTAGGGGGATGTCACTTGTTATTTGGCATTCGATCTCCTTCCATTGTGCAGTGTAGACTGGGTTACATATCTCTACTAAAGTTTTAATTTGTGCGGCTTTAAAGTAGTCCCTGATATTTGGCAGCGCGAGCCCACCTTTGTCTTTGTTTAGCTGTAGGGTTCTATATCTGATTCTAGGTCTCTTGCCCTGCCATATGAATCTTGAGATCCTTCTGTCCAGCTCCTGCCATGTTTTTTTGGGAGGTTCTACCGGTATTGTTTGGAAAAGGTATAGAAGACGTGGAAGTATATTCATTTTGACTGCTTCAATTCTTTGTGCAGTACCCAAGAATGGTATCATATTCCATCTTGCTAGGTCAGATTTTATTTTTGTCACCAGTGGATCATAGTTTAGTGATATAATTTTGTTGAGTTGTTTCGGGATATTGACCCCCAGATATTTCATAGATTCCGACTCCCAGTTAGTTTTGAGTTTGCTTAGTGAATAATGATTTGGGTCATAGTTGAATGTTAAAACTTGGGTTTTATGCATATTTAATTTGTACCCCGATAAATCTCCATACTCTGAAAAAACTGAGGTTAGTTCTGGTAAAGAAGTGTCCGGCTGCCCTAGGTATATTAAAATGTCATCAGCAAAGAGTGCTATTTTATGTTCCTTCTGACCAAGTGTAATACCTTGAATTTTTTGGTTTTGTCTTATCCATTGGCTCAGAGGTTCTATGAAGATTGCAAAGAGCAGTGGAGACAGGGGGCAGCCCTGACGACATCCTCTTTCCAGTTCAAAAGATGATGATAAATTACCGTTAATCCTTATTTTAGCTGTTGGTTTTTTATATAATGCCTGTATAGTTCTAATGAAGTTGTTATGAAAATTGAAACTGGATAAGATTCTATATAGAAAAGACCAGTCAACCGAATCGAATGCTTTTTCAGCATCTAATCCCAATATGACTGCATTTAAGTTATATTTTTTTATATGATGAATTATGTGTAAAGTGCGTCGAATGTTGTCTTGTGTCTGTCTTTGTCTTATAAAACCTGTTTGGTCTAAATGAATTAGGTCTGTCAGTATATTTTCTAACCTTTTGGCAAGGATAATGGTAAAAAGCTTATAGTCCTGATTTAGTACACTGATTAGTCTGTAGTTGGAGCACTCTAGTTTATCCTTTTCAGGTTTAGGTATAACTGCAATGACCCCTTCTCTCCAGGAGGGGGGGATTTCCCCTGTGTGGAGGACATAATTAAATGTTTTCAGGAGGAGAGGAGATAGTTGCTGTTTAAAGGTTTTGTACCACTCTGCTGTATAGCCATCAGCTCCTGGGGATTTGTTAGCTTTAAGTTTCATAATTGCTTTTTCCAATTCTTTAGGATGTATTTCTGACAGTAGTGTTTTATTTTGTGACTCCGTAAGTTGGGGAAGGTTTAATGTGTTTAGGAATGCCTCGGATGCGTTTTTATGTTTTTTGTGGGAGTATAAGTTCTTATAGTAATTCTCGAAGTTTTTAAGAATATCCTGAATTCTGAATTTTATTTCCTTTGATACTGGGGCTCTGATTTTGTAGATTGCTCTTTCTGTTTGATGTTTCCTCAATTTATAGGCTAGCAATTTTGCCGATTTACTGCCTGCTTCATAGTATTTTTGTTTCAGAAATGTAAGTTTCTTCTGGATTTCTATTGTGTAGATCTCATTTATTTGGTTTTTAATTTCCTTAATCTTGAGCGAGTCAGTAGAATGAGTGTTGCCTTTGTGTTCTTTTTCTAGGTTCCTAAGTTCTGACTCTAATGTGGATAGTTTTTCTTGTCTTAGTTTCTTTTGGGTTGCCAGTTTTGCAATAATCTTTCCTCTTATTACAGCTTTACATGCATCCCACAGTATTAAAGGGGATACTTCTCCATTATCGTTATCTTCCAAATATCTGAGAATATCTGATTCCAATTCATCTTTCAATGGTCCTTTCAGGACATTTGAATTTAACCTCCAAGAAAATGTATTATTTGTGTATTTTTGGATATTTAAGTCCATGTAGATCGGACTGTGGTCGGAGAGATCCATCAGTCCTATTTTACATGTTTTTACTCTTCCAATG
This sequence comes from Pholidichthys leucotaenia, assembly GCA_020510985.1. NCBI lineage: Eukaryota > Metazoa > Chordata > Actinopteri > Cichliformes > Pholidichthyidae > Pholidichthys > Pholidichthys leucotaenia. Next base: position 216,698,728 of record CM035847.1, on the reverse strand, counting down.
TCTCTATTAAACATAAAAAAATAGTCAATCCTTGAGTAAGATGAATGTGGAGTTGAGTAAAATGTATAGTCTTTTACACTGGGGTTGAGTTCCCTCCACACGTCACAGATTCCCAATTCTTTTAGTAGCATCCGAGTCTTCCTGTTTTGGGTGTTATTTTGATGTGGGGAATTACCAGAAGCATCCCAGTATGGATTCAGTCTAAGATTGAAGTCCCCACCACATATCACTAAACCTTGAGCTTTAGTTATCATTAGGTCGAATACATTTTTATAAAATTTCCAGTTAGCCCCTGGGGGAGCATACACATTCAGCAGGGTGATATCTTCTCCCTGTAGCCGCCCAGTTACCAAACTGTATCTCCCTTCTTTATCTTTGTGTTCTGATTTTTTTTCAAATGTAATTTTGGTTGATATCAATGTCGCTACTCCCCTCCTCCTCCCTGATTTATATGAAGATGAAGAGATCATTTTAAACCCTTGTCTACTGAGTTTATTGTGTTCCACGTCTGTTAGGTGGGTTTCTTGTAAAAGTATTATTCCTGCTTTGTCTTTTTTCATTTTGCCTAGAATCTTGGATCTTTTAACTGGATTCAGGATTCCTTTTACATTATATGAAATTATTTTGGTTACACCCTGTTTCTCCATTGTGTTGTTTTGTTTAGTATAACTGTGTGGTGGCCCTCTTTTGTGCTACTCAGAAACTGAAAGAACATTAAAAACAAGAAAAACATTAAGAACATAGTGTAAAAAACTTTAAAACAAAAAGCTGTCATAAGAACTTCCTGAGCTGAGGTCTTTTTAAAGACCCTGTAAGAGCCTTGATGGAGTGAAGGCTCTGAGGGAAATTCCTCAAACTCTGTTACGTGTTGAGGGCCCTCTCTTACCACTGAAAGTAGTCCCATGCTTTTAACGTGAGTTTCAGAACCCAATCCAAACTTGTAATGATTTTTTTTTTTTTTTTCCTTTTATGCCTAAACCCTGTGAAATTGTGTGCACCCTCCCACCCCATCACATCAAACATTCACGCAAAAACAGTATTTGTTAGTATGAGGAGAACATGTGGATTATTGTCACATTTCTATTTTAACAAGTTTTTTTTTTTTTTTTTTTTTTTTTTTTTATTACAAAGACTTATTTGTTTCAAATAATATGATTGTTCCATGAAATGTTTTACCACATGCTGAATATGCATTTCCTTTAATGTTTGTTACCTTGTATGAGGGGGGGTTGGATGTGCGGATTGATTCAAGAGAAAAGAAAAAAAAAAAAAAAAAAAGGTCGCTATTCCAACCTGAAAACGGATAGTTTATCCGCGACGCTCTGGTGCTGGGTTTCCCGCTGCTGGTCCGTGGATTTTGAAGGTCTTTGTGTTGTCCATGTTTGCGCTTTGATCTTCTCACTCGGGTCTGCTGCGGGTTTAAATACCGTTACCGGGAGGCCTCTTTTCGCCATGTCAGCTGTTGCTTCTTCCGCCGAATTATAGAGACACGTTTCATCGCCGTAGAAGACCCTTAACTTCGCAGGAAATGGTGTCTGAAAGCGCAATTTCTTCTCTCTTAACACCTTTTTCGCGTCATTGTATTCCCTGCGCTTTTTAAGGACCTCCGGGGCGTAATCGTGTTCCACGTAGACTTTTCTCTCCTGGTGCATAAATCCTTTTTTCTGCCAGGCCAGTCTTACAACCTCTTGTTTTATTTTGAAATTGGAAAATCTTACCAACACCGAACGTGGGGGCGCTTCCGCCGCCGGCCTAGCGGCTAATGAACGATGTGCCTTTTCTATCTTCAAGTCGGTGGTTTGTGGAATATCCAATTTCTCTCTTAGTAAGGATTCCACGCATTCTGCCATTGAGTTAAAACCATTTTCGGTTCCTTCTATCAGACCATGAATTCTTATGTTGTCTCTTCTTTGTTTTCCTTCTTGGTCGGTTAGCTTAGCCTCTATAGCTGCTTGTCTTTTGCGTAGGTCTAGCACAGAATCTTCGAGCACTTTTATTCGATCCTCTGTTTCCAAGATTCGGTTCTCGGCCTGGTCCACTCTGCTGTTTGTCCTTTTCAATTCTTCTCTGAATTCCCGAAATTCGGCCGTAACATCTCGGCGAAATCGTCGTAGCTCCTCAAATAGTGATTTCAGGCTAACCCTTTTGTTAGCTATCACCAGTGCCTCGTCTTCTGAACGGAGATCTTCCAGTTCGGATTCTCCGGCCGATACGTGTCCTGGCCTGGAGAATTTCAGTTTCTTCTGTTTTCCTTTAGACATGATGATTTTGTCTTTGATTTTCACTCCTCCAAAAATCCGTTAAGTTTGATTTTCAAGGTGTTATCCTGGATTGGGTCTGAGAACTTCAGTGTTAAGCTGCAGTCGCCATGGCGTCCAGACCGGAAGTCATACACCTTTTCTTTAAGAATTTTTATTTTACGTTCCAATTGGACTCTTCTCTCGAGTCTTCTTAGATTTTGAACCTGTATAACTAATAATATGCCCCCTAATAAAAGCTTTGAAAGCCTCCCACTTTATACATGCCGTTGTTTGTGTAGTATTAATATCAAAGAACTCATCTATCTGTTTTTCTATGTACTTAACAAATTCCTCATCCTGAAGCCATTTATGCTGAAAATGCCACCTACCTGTATCCTTTGTCAATTTCTTATCTACATATATTAGACAGCAGGGTGCTTGATCAGAGATCACAATGTTATCATAGAAACGGTTTTGAATCTTGGACCTTAATTCTGTGGAGATCAAAAAGTAGTCGGTACGTGAGAATGTCTTATAGGTATTAGAATAACAAGGGTAGGCTTTGACTTGTGGTTTCAATTCTCTCCATATATCTAGCAATCTCAATTCTTTCATAAAATGATTAATAGTCATCCTACATCCATTGTGCGTACAGTCCAGTCCTGTTGATCTGTCTATACTGGGATTCAATGTACAATTAAAATCCCCTGCTATTATATGTCGCTCTGTAAGTCAGAATCAGAATCAGCTTTATTGGCCAAGTATGCACAGTAAGGAATAAATTAACAAAGAAGTTTTGATCATCAATATTGGGGCCGTATAAGTTCACCAGATTTATATTTTCTAATAACAAAGATCCTTGGATGATTAGATATCTTCCAAATTTGTCTCCAATTACATTTTTCACTTGAAATGGGACTGTTTTGTGTATGAGAGTCATAACTCCCCTGGCTCGGGATGAAAATGATGAGGTGAACACGTTACCTTGCCATCTTCTCCTAATTCTTTTTACATCCTCCTCTAATAGATGAGTTTCTTGTAAAAACACAATTTTTGAACCCATGTCTTTTATTTTATTCAAAACTTGTTTAAGTTTTTTTAGATTTTGTAGACCTCTGCAATTCCATGAAGTTAAATTAAGATTAACGCTTTGATCTATGATCAATAAGGAGTTTGAGATTACCTTGCAATATGAACATGCTCATACAGAGAAGCAAAAACATGGATGATAGAACATTCATCCTACAAACCAAACAAAAACAAATTCCCCTTCCCCACATTCGTGGTAATCCCCCCAAAATCAAAAAAAATTCCGTCTCCCATTATAGCTAGTCACTGTTCCACACCTGCGAGAATCAAACCACTCTCTCTTTCTCCTCTCAATCACCCTGACTCTACTACTATTTTTAATGACATTAACTCTCTTCTGTAGTTTTTTCAACATAACTTCAAAGTTTTATAGCAACTTTGTACATCATAGCTTTTTTTTTTTAATACAGTCTGTATTTTGTAGACATGTTATATGATTCAGATCAATCAGATGTCTGTACAAATGCTTAAATGTTCTACCTTTGTCATGTTCATGCTTAGCTCCCACCAGTCTCCTTTTGAATCTGCTTAATGAGCTCCTGCGCCTCTTGAGGGGTCTTGAAGATGTGGGTTCTCCCCTTATATGTGACCAGCAGTCTTGCTGGATGAATCACTCCGTGACGAATCCCGAGGTTGCGCAGCTCTTTGCGGGCTGGGTCAAACTGCCTCCTTAATTGTTGTATTCCTGCAGCCAAATCTGGGTAGAACCGCACCTGTTGATCCTGGTATTTGATTTCCCCTTTGGCTCGCGCCACATTGATGACCGTCATCTTGTCTCTGTAGTTGAGGAACTTCATAATCAGCGTCCTCGGTGGTGTCTTATTATCTCTCGATGGGCCAATTCGGTGAGCGCTCTCTAAAACGACCGATGACTGCAGATCCGCGTTATTCAGCGCTTCTGGAATCCACTTTTCCAAAAAGGAACATGAGTCCCGTCCCTCCGCTCCCTCCGGGAGGCCCGCCAGCCTCAAATTATTCCGTCGCAAGTGGGATTCCAAGTCCAGGACGTTATCTTCCAGACGTTTCCATTTTAATTCCAGTGTTTGCAACTTTGATTGTAGGCTGGTGACGTCATCTTCAGCGCTTGAAATTCGGAGCTCCGCCTGCGATACTCGTTCCACACAGTCGCTTATTTCCTTTCTCATTCCTTCTATCGCTGCTATAATCCCATCAAATTTAGACGAGAACTCTGTTCTCATGGAGTTGATGGCAGTGAGCACTGCATTTGTCCCCTCTTCAGCAGCTCCCGCTCCGCCGCTGGCTCCATCCTCCGTCATCGTTTCTGGAGTTTTTTCTGTTTCGCCTCGAGCGTTGAAGTCTGTTAGCTTGGGTTGTTTTGTCGAATTACTTTTTCCTCCACCTAATTTCCCAGCCTTGGTCTTTACCATATCCGTGCCTAAACGCTGGGATGGGTTTTTGTTCCAATTAAGAGAGTTTTAGTAAACTTTTTATTTTTAGGAGCAGAGCAGTGTGAAACACGTCTTCCTACGTGGCCGCCATAACCGGAAGTCGCCCGGCAGGCCAGTTTTTACTTACAAATCAACTCTTTTACCTTTTATTTTAATGCTCAGACATGTTTTGCAGCTCCAGTGCAGATTTATTTTGACTAAAAATTGAATGAAGTTTTTCTATAATTAAGGTTGCATACTTTTCCTCTAACTTCATTTATTCAGTTTATTAACATATTGCTACAAAGTCCCATTCATCATTATCTTAGTGCAGTATTTTTCACCTAGAGCTCCCCAGGACATTCAGAGTTCTGTGGAAAATTTGTCTAATTTCACTTAAAGGGTCTATATCATGCAAAATCGACTTTTTGAGCTTTTAAGCATGTTATAATGTTAATTCCTCCCCTAAAACACCCCAAAGTGGTATTTTGCTCCATTCACGCATCAGAGTATTCCTCCTCAACCCTGCTCTCTGAGCTGCTGCTCCGCCCTGTCCCTGATAATGACTGGGTCCCCACGTTCATACGTATGAACGTGTGTGAGCCGCCCAGTCCAGGAAATGCCTGTGCTGCCAGCACCGCCCCCAAGCTAACGCACACACCCACTTTCTCTGCGCAGCTAACAGAGCGGTGATCGGCAAAACTCTTTCACTTTAGCATTGACGCTGTGAAGAAGTAGTTCCTCTCACACCTAATCTGCTCAGTGACAACAACTGTTTGCTTTTTTTATGTAAGACAATGTCTTCTAAGTTTTCGTGGGCGGAACCCAGCAACACGCTGCAGCAGCCGGCTCAGGGGTTACGTCATGAAATGGGCGGCAGCCACAAGAAGGAGAGGCGGAGCCTCAGAGATCGAGGCATCTTACTTCCGGGTTGGAAAAGTAGCTTGTGAAAATAACTCATATTTCATAAGAAATTCATTCTCCAGTGTACCAAAGGTAATATACTATCACATACACGCATATAGTTTACTCTGAAAGGCTTAAAATAGCATGATCTAGGCCCTTTAATTGGTCCAAAAATTGCAAATAATTTGCTGTTGCTGTGCGTGGGTTTGGAATTTTTTAGCAAAGCCGAAAAAAGTTAGTGTGATGATGTGGCATCAGTCTGTCTGTCTATCCATCTGTCCACATTTCAGAGAAATCACTTCTACTCCTAGGCAATTTCCCCAATGCTCACCAAACTCACTCACAATGACCCTCAAGTAGGTCTGCATCCAGGCTGAGGTCAAGGTAACTCAAAGGTCAGAAGATCTGAGCATTTATGATTTCACGAAAAATGTTAATACTCCTAGGCCATTGACCTTGACTTCAAGCACATCCTAGATGGGTCAGTGCTTGAGGTCAAGTTCAATGGACAGGAGATCTGAGCACTCCTGGGGTGATTTTTGTCGGGCTGGAATGAGCTACGCCATCATTGACCGTCTGCTTTGCAATTTTTTTTGACCAATTAAGAGGTGAAATTAGACAATTTCCCACAGAACTCTGAACATTCCAGGGAGCCCTGGTTGAAAAACAGTACTTTTCTCCATTAGGAAGAATCAACAGAAGGACATTAAACTGGTATTTTTTACCGACTTAAAAACCATTTAAACATACTCTGTGGTAAATCTTTAGCCTCTAAATGTGTTCCTGTTTTTCTAACCTGAATGTGACAGTGAATTTCAGTTGATGCTGTGAATAAAGTTTGTGTTGCTGGTTTTCACAGCCCCACTTCCATCCACTGCCGTGCTCCCCCAAGATGATGGCATCGACTCATCTTTCCCAGGTAACCAGCTCCTCAGCCGGCTCATCGAGGCGTGGTCAAGCCTCCACATGTCCACTGCCCTCCTCTGGTTTTACCTCACAGAGCCAGGCTGACACTGAGATACTGGAGCAAATTATGGAAAAGCCCAGACTGGTGGTGGTGGAGGAGCCCAAGGACCGAGGGATGAGGTTTCGCTATGAGTGTGAGGGGCGTTCGGCCGGCAGCATCCTGGGGGCGTCCAGCACTGAGGCCAACAAGACTCAGCCTGCCATTGAGGTACAAATTTGGTTTCTATTTCAGAATTTCAAGGGGGTTTACTCGCTTGCTAAACAACACAGGCTTAACCACAGTTTGCTGTTTACACTTAAACCCCCAGCAGAGCAAACATGGGTGTGTAAAGATGTCGGTATTGATTAGAAAGTCCCCACAAATCCCAACAAGAGTGTGGTTGAACACAGGAGGTTCATCCCCTCCATGCAGTCACACACTCCTACACCTCACACAATTACCCATGCAATGAAGAAGACACTTGAAACTGTGTATTTATAGTTTGTGTGATTTAGGTATTTAAGAAAAATACAGAATTTTTTTTTGCTTTTTTAAACCTTTTTTTTTTTTTTTTTTTTTTAGCCAGGAAGGTCCCATTCGGATCTAAATCATCATCATCATAGCAGTCTGTCGGGGGCGACAATAAATATAGCAGCAGGAAAAACAACAACAACAAAAATCTGTATAAAATCACACGGGGGCTAAAGGTGGGGGGATATACAGACCAACACAACTAAATCGAATACAGTTCTAAAACAGTTAAAAAAAAAAAAGAATTAAGTAAAACGGCAACAAGTTTCCCTCAGTATGGATCTTGAAAGGCCTTTTAAAAACCAAGTATGAAAAGAAGGCTCTGTACGCTGATGGTATTTTGAAGCTCTTTCTGAGCATATGGAGTATAAAAGAAGAAAGCAGTCAATCCAGCTCTGCCTGGAACCGAGAAACGTCTAAAAAAACCTCTAGCAGTAGACCTAGTAATTACTGGTGTGATTATGGTAGGAGGCTGGACATGCAGGTTACTTCAATATGCCTTTGGATACACAGTAACATGTGATGTGTGTGTGGACTTTTAATCAGATTGTTCAACACAATCTTGGAGAGTGAGAGGATGAGAAGAAGTGTTTTGGTACCAATTTTCAAGAACAAGGTTGATGTTCAGAGCTGTAGTAACTACAGAGGCATGGAGTTGATCAGCCAAACTATGAAGATATGGGAGAGTTGTTGAAGCCAGCTTGTTGAAGAGAGGTGTCAATCGGTGAGCAGCAGTATGGTTTCATGCCAAGGAGGAGTACTACAGATGCAATGTTTGCTTTAAGAGTGTTGACGGAGATGGTCAGAAGGAGTTGCACTGTGTCTTTGTGGATCTAGAGAAAGTATATGACACAAGTGTCCGGGGTGATTTGCGACAGAAGGATAGCAGCTAGAGTGAAAGGGAAGATTTTCAAGATGGTAGTGAGACCTGCTGTGATGTATTGTCTGGAGACGGTATCACTGACAAAAAGACAGGAGACAGAGCTGGAGGTGGCAGAGTTAAAGATGCTAAGACTCTCACTAGGAGTGACTAGGAGGGACAGAATTAGAAAGGAGTATATACGAGGGGCAGCTCAGGTTGAGCAGTTTGGAGACAAGACAATGTAAGAGGAGGGTTTGGACATGTGCAGAGGAGGGATAGTGGATATATGGGACAAAGGATGTTGAAGATGGAGCTGCCAGGCAGGAGGAAAAGAGGAAGACCACAGAAAAGATTCATGGATGCAGTGAAGGAGTGTCCTCCTTCACTGCATCCACTACATCTCCTGGTGTGAGAGAAGAGGATGCAAAGGACAGAATAAGATGGAGGTAGATGATCCACTGTGGTGACCCCTAAAGAGAGCAGTCGAAAGAAGTAACAGGATTTAAAAAGGAAGGGGGGGGGGTTATCATGATATTGGGGGGACAGTTCTCATTTTTTTCCAGGTTGGGTGTCCCCCAGGTTCCATGTCCCCTGTCCCTCCCATGATTTACACCTATGAATGGGGGTGGGTGCAGGTTAACAAGGGGGATAATATTGGGCCATTTTATGACATCCCCCTTCAAACCACCTCCTGGCAGTACAGTAAAAATTACTTTTTTAAATTTTTATTTTGAGCAAGTATTTCTCCAGCTGTTCTATTTTCTGTGAGGATCATCTGCTTTTATCATGTATGATAGCAACAGAAGGAAGTTTAAGTTTCTGACTGCTGGTTGGACAATCAAAGCTTTTCTTTGTAATGTTTTATTTATTACCTCCGCCAAGGGAGGAGGTAACGTTTTCAGTGGCATTGGTTGGTTTGTTGGTTTGACTGTTACCAACATAACTCAAAAAGTTATGAACAGATTTTGATGAAATTTTCAGGAAAGGTGTGTAATGGCACGGGGGACAGATGATTAGATTTGGGTGATGATCTGAGAGTGCATATCTCCACCAAGGACTTTGTATTTGTGCAGCAGGATTACACAAAAACTACTGGATGGATTTGGATTAAATTTTCACCAGAGGTGGTTCTTGGCCTAGAGACGAACCCATTACATTTTGGTGATGATCTGATAATGCATACCTCTGCCAAGGCTCTTGTATTCTCACAGTGTCTTAGCAACAATACTCCAAAACTAATGTACAGACTTTGATGCAATTTTCACCACAAGTGGCTCTAGGCCTACACATGACCCCATTACATTTTGGAGGTGATCCATGAGAGACTCAAGGAGCCTTGGCGGAGGTATGTGCTCTCCGAGTGCTTTTCTAGTTCTTTTTTTTTTTTTTATAGGGAAAACATTCAATTTTGACACCAAGTAGCATGACAAATTTCAGCTGAATATTTTTTTTCTCTGGATTTGATTGTTTCAATTTTTTAATGCACCTTTTAATTTAAAAATGAATGCCAATACAGCAATACAATCTTCATAACAATAATAATAATAAATTCCTCACTGTTCATGTCACTTATCTTCGTCTCGTTGTCTCTATCAGATTCAGGGTCCTATTGATCGCCTAAAGATGGTGACTGTCACCGTTTCCTTGGTAACCAAGGACCCCCCACACCGGCCTCACCCCCACTGCCTTGTAGGTAAAGACTGTCCAAACAGTAGAGGAATCTGCGTCGTTTCATTCAACCCTCGCAGCAACCGACGACACAGGTGCACAACCCTGTCCTGATACATAAATCTCTGCATTTTTCATTTAATTTCTTGTTTACACCCAAACGTAACCCCCCCCCCCCCCCAACAATCTGATAATAACATTTTTTGTCTTGCAGCTTTGCCAACCTTGGTATTCAGTGTGTGAGGAGGAAAGAGTTGGATATTTCACTTCAGAAGAGAAGAAGTCAAAATATTGATCCTTTTCAAAGTGAGTAGGACACACAAACAGTATAAATATGCACTGTACATTCATTAGTTTGTGACAACTTTTTGAAGGACTACAGCTCCTGACCAGATAGAGTGAAGTACGTGGTGGTAATGCACCTGTAAGCTGGTTGCCAACTGCCAATTAAATATAAAAGAAGAAGAAGATTAGTTTGTGACTAAATATGGTTGCTGCTGTTTAAAATCACGACTTGACTTTTTGTCCCTCAGCTGGTCATTCAAAGGGCATCGAGGACATGGACATGAATTCGGTGCGTCTGTGCTTCCAGTGTGAGCTGGAGTGGGAGGATGGCAGAACAGACTCCCTCAACCCGGTGGTGTCCAAACCCATTTATGACAAGAGTAAGGCATTACCACACAATCCCACACAGATATGACTTCTCACCACACTACTGTAAAACCGCCCGCAACAAAAATGAGCAAATATATTTCCTCATTCTCACACCCTGCCATTTTTTTCCCCCAGAGGCCACAACTACATCACAGCTGAAGATCTGCAGCCTGAATCAGAGCAAAGGTTCCTGCTCTGGAAAAACTGAGATCTATATGTTGTGCGATAAAGTACAGAAAGGTAATCATCATCACTCTATCACTCTATAAATTGAAGAAATCTCTGTGTCTGTCTGTCACGATCATAGACTTGCTAAAAGATCATAGGACTGCCTATGATGTTCCTATGATCTCTACATGATGTCTATATAGGTGTCACTCATGATCATAGGACTCGCTCTGATGTCATCAAAGATCGTAGGACTTGACATCATCAAAGATCAAATGCAGGCATCATAGGACTATCTATGCCATGCCATTACAACTAGGACAATATGTATGGGTACATTATTCATTCTATGTAGGACAGGGGTCACCAACCTTTTTGAAACCAAGAGCTACTTCATGGGTATGGAGTCATGTGAAGGGCACCAGCTTGACACACTCCTCTAAAATAACAAATTGTGTGTGTGTGTGTGTGTATATATACACACATAAATAAATAATTATCAATAACTTAGTGGGTAACAGACAAGATCAGTATTCAACACTTTATTTTTATTAATCTCAGCAATTGTTCAGATGATCCCTTCTACATTTCATAAAAAAATGTCCAGTTTTCACCAGTCCCTTTTAACCATAAAAAACTAAACCCTTTTAATTCATGAACTATGTTGAACCATGTTTGAAAAAGTTATGCAACATTTAAGAAAAATCAACTTTCATATTGAATAAATCTTATCACATTTTTAACTGAACAAATCTGCTGCAATTCTGCTCAAAATCTGTTACATTTAATAAACACACTTTTGTGTGTTCTTCTTCACTGGAATTATATCCATACAGTTCTTGCCAAGAATCATGCTTGAGCAACCAGCACTGTCGTTTCATGAGAAGAAACTAAACAAGCACTGAGAGTGCTTATATGCACGGTGGCGCAGTGGTTAGCACCGCGGCAGCAGTTTACCCTCGGCCGGGGGATCGCGGGGATCGTGGGTTCGATCCCGGCCCCCGGCCAACAGTGATCTGTGTGGAGTTTGCATGTTCTGGTGGTGCATGTTCTCGTTTTTCATGCAAAAACATGCAGGTTAGGGAGTTAAGGGGCGCTTGCGCACGCAGCGGCTGGTGGCTTGTTACCGGACTGCAGAACAAATCTACCTACGGGTACAAGATAAGTCCAAAAAAAAAAAAAAGAGTGGGTAGTGAAGTGGCGCTTCGCCATCGCCCCGCAAATGAAATACACGCAGCTTCCTTTCACGGTAGTAAAAAAAGAACTCTTCCTCCCGCTCACTTTGAAAATGATAAATTTTCTGTCTTTTTTTTGCCATGTTTTTGGGCTTGGAAACCGCACTGCGCCCACCATCTTAACTGCCCGCTAGCTAAGCCTTACGCTCCACAAGCGCGAAGGTTTTGTCATGCGCACAATACTGACCTTTGAACTAGGTCAGAGTTCACCTTAACTTTACGTATAATAAACATATTTTCATTTTTTTTAATTTTTAAGACATTGTCATTTTAAAATCTATATAAATGCAAGTGTGATTTTAAAAAATATAAAAAATATAAAATAAAAAAATAGCGGCAGAAAAAATTACATCTGCAGCTCACTTGCGAGTTGTGCTATTTTTAGAACAGGCCTGCGGGCGACACATGTGGTCCCTGCGGGCGACATGGTGCCCGCGGGCACCGCGTTGGTGACCCCTGATGTAGGATAACTAAGTAGACGGTTATGCTGTTTATTCCATCTAGCTACAATGCTCCGCACTGTGTGTTTATATATTTATATATTTATTCCATCTAGCTACAATGCTCCGCACTGCACTGTGTGTTTATATATTTATATATACATATGTACAGTATATTCGCTGCTCTTGTTTTTCTTGTCTTCTGATTGTTGCTCTGAGTGTTGCTATCCCTGTGCTGTTGCAATCCTGGAATTTCCCCATTGTGGGACTAATAAAAGCTTATCTTATCTTATTTTATCTTATAATCAAAGATCAAAGTCAGTCATCACTCACGATCATAGGACTTGCTATGACATCATCAAAGATCAAAGGCAGGCATCACTCATCATCACTGTATTAAAGAAATCTGTCATGATGTCACGATCATAGGACTTGCTAAAAGATCATAGGACTCACTATGACATCATCAGAGATCAAAGACAGTCATCACTCATGATCATAGGACTTGCTATGACACCATCAAAGATCAAAGGCAGGCATCACTGAACGAGTGCTGACGTGCTTGCTTACACCCTTTCTGTATGCCTGTAGAAAGCAGGTGTAAGCAATACATGCTTATACTTGGTTTCTGTGGGCATGCCCAGGTATGCACTAGTCTTGAAAATGGTTAATTTTTAAAAAAATTTTCTGCTCCAAAAATATGTAAAAGGATCTGTCCTTTTACAGTAGACATGACTGAACTTAGTGTTTGTAGAGAAAAACCTGATGGACTCGACTGAATCTTCTCTGAGACAAACAGGATGTCAGTTCAGCAACCCTTAATTGTGTGAGCAGCAATAAGATTGGTTGACCAAACAGGTGCATAACATAAGACTTCAGTGATTGTTAAATCTTAGAAACAGTCGTTATCCCCCGCCGGTCGAAGACCAAAGGGGAATTGTGTCATGGGACAGTCAGTCCGTCCGTCCCACTTTTGTGAATTCAGTTCCTCCTACAGTTTTGTTCTGATTGTTTTGAAAGTTTTTACCAGGGTTTGATGTACACTGATGATGTACATATTGTTATTTGGCTACGATCGGGTGATTTCTGTGGGAGTTTTGGGGCAAAAGGTCAAATGTCAAGGTTGGCATTCCTTATGCTTTATTACTATAGAACAGGGGTGTCCAATCATGTGCCATGGAGGGCCAAGACCCTGCAGGCTTTACCTCCAACCAGTGTCTTCAACAGCAGATTCCACTGAATTTCTTCTCACTGATTGCTGATAAGTGAAAACACCTGCTGAAGAGACTGGGTAGAAGAGAAAACCTGCAGGGTCTTGGCCCTCCATAGCACATGATTGGACACCCCTGCTATAGAACAGGTAAAACTAGTGTCACCAAAATTGGTACACATGTTCAATCTAAGACCCTGACCTCTGACTATGGGTTTGGGGTCAAAGTTAACAATCCATTTGCACTATTACTATAGAATGAGTGAGTAAAGCTTAGGCTGTCAAACTTGGTACACAGGTTCACCCTGAGACCCTGAACTGTGACTGTGTTTGGGATCGCAGGACCAAAGATCAAAGTCAAAATGCCATATTGCCTATAGTTCAACAACGAAGAAAGCTAAGGTCACCAAACATGCTACACAGGTTCACCTTGGGATCCTGACCTACATCGGTTTAGGGTCAAAAGGTCAAAGGTCAACATTAACATTCCCTTTGCACTCTTAATATAGAACAAGTAAAACTGTGGTCACCAACCTTGGTACACAGATTCAGCCTTAAGCTGTGTTCACACCAAACGTGAATGGACAGCGCAAATCCATAGAAAATCAATGGGAAGATGCGAGTACGCGCAAATTTTCGTCGTCGTACGTCCGCTAGCTAGCAGACGTAGTAAAATTATCACCATTGCAGAGTAAACTAGTTAGAAAATGAAACTCACTCATCGGGAGATAAGAGGACCGGGAACTCTTCAGCTGAATTGGGTTTTTTGAGTTATTTACCCACTGTTTCCGGCCACGGACGTGCTAGCAAGCTAGCTAGCAACGTAAACACGGGATCATCTGTAAAGTGTTGGAGGCTTGAGCCATAATTTTCAGGTGAGTCCCTGGTTGGATAATGTAAACATAAGCATGACAATATTTTGGGAATTTCCACAGCAGGCTGAACACAGCTGCAGAAGTTTTAAAGACAACTTCGCCTAGTCTGCATCTCACTATTCATGTCTGTTGGCGTGTTTACATTGAGTTATAATGTAATCATGCTGCACGAAAAATTCACCTGTTCGCATTTGGTGTGAATGCACCTTTAGACCACGCCCTCTGACTATGGGTTTTGGATCAAAAGGACATACTGTAGGTCAAGGTTGTGATTCCCTATGTCCTGTTACTGTTGATATAAGTAAAGCTAGGATTACCAAACTTGCTACACAGGTTCACCTTGGGATCCTGCCCTACAACTACAGGTTGTATATTCATGGCTGATAGGCTTATCATAATTTGGTTCTGCCCCAATAATGATATGGAAAAACTGAAAACTGCTGTCTTTCAGTGGCATATTGGGATCTTCAAAGAAAACAAAGGCTGGGGAAATTAACACTTGCCTCAGAGTGCTCTTGTATCTTAAGTCAAGGCAGGGGTCAGCAACTCTGAGCTCTTTTGCACATAATCAGTGGCTTCTTGTGCCTCTAAAAAAAAAAAAGGCTATAAATTCTTAATGGAAAAGTTCCAAAATTTATGAGAAAAGCTGTCAATATAACAGTAAAAAACTCAAACATTAAAAAAAAGAGTAAATGTATATAAGAACAAAGTTGCAAATTTAAGAGTAAAAGAAAAACAAAAAATTACAAGGATAAGAAGAGCAGAAAATTTGCAGGACACAAAGTTGCAAATTTACATGCAAAGTTGTAACTTTACAAGAGAAAGTTGAATATTTAAAGGGGAAAGAACTATCACTTAAGATTGTTGACTGTACAGTGTATTATTAGAACCAGAGTGTTTCACCTTCATTTTAAGCCTCCATGCATATAGTGGTGTGAAAAAGTGTTTGCCCCCTTCCTGATTTCTCATTTTTTTGTATGTTTGTCACACTTAAATGTTTCAGATCATTAAACAAATTTAAATATTAGACAAAGATAATATAAGTAAACACAAAATGCAATTTTTAAATGGTGTTCATTATTAAGGGTAAAAAAAAATCCAAACCTGCATGGCCCTGTGTGAAAAAGTGACCCCCCCCCCCCCCATTAAAACATAAATTAACTGTATTTTGTCACATCTTTGGAAAGCTGAGTTCAATTTCTCTAGCCACACCCAGGCCTGATTACTGCCACACCTGTTCTCAATCAAGGAATCACTTAACTAGGACCTGTCTGACAAAGTGAAGTAGACCAAAAGATCCTCAAAAGCTAGACATCATGCTGCAATCCACAGAAATTCAGAAACAAATGAGAAACAAAGTAATTGAGAGCAATCAGTCTGGAAAAGGTTATAAAGCCATTTCTAAAGCTTTGGGACTCCAGTGAACCACAGTGAGAGCCATTATCCACAAATGGCAAAAACATGGAACAGTGGTGAACCTCCCCAGGAGGTGGCCAGCTGACCAAAATTACCCCAAGAGAGCAGCGATGACTCATCCAACAGGTCACAAAAGACCCCACAACAACATCCAAAGAACTGCAGGCCTCACTTGCCTCAGTTAAGATCAGTGTCATGACTCCACCATAAGAAAGAGACTGGGCAAAAATGGCCTGTATGACAAAGTTCCAAGACGAAAACCACTGCTGAGCAAAAAGAACATAAAAGCTCATCTCAGTTTTGCCAGAAAACATCTTTATGATCCCCAAGACTTTTGAGAGAATACTCTGTGGACTGACGAGACAAAAGTTTAACTTTTTGGAAGGTGTGTGTCCCATTACATCCGGCGTAAAAGTAACGCAGCATTTCAGAAAAGGAACATCATACCAACAATAAAATATGGTGGTGGTAGTGTGATGGTCTGGGGCTGTTTTGCTGCTTCAGGACCTGGAAGACTTGATGTGGTAAATGGAACCATGATTTCTGCTGTCTACCAAAAAATCCTGAAGGTCAATGTCCCGCCATCTGTTAGTGACTTCAAGCTGAAGTGCATTTGGGTTCTGCAGCAGGACAATGATCCAAAATACACCAGCAAGTCCACCTCTGAATGGCATAAGAAAAACTAAATGAAGACTTTGGAGTGGCCTAGTCAAAGTCCTGACCTGAATCCGATTGAGATGCTGTGGCATGACCTTAAAAAGGCAGTTCATGCTCGAAAACCCTCCAATGTGGCTGAATTACAACAATTCTACAAAGGTGAGTGGGCCAAAATTCCTCCACAGTGCTGTAAAAGACTCATTGTCAATTATTGCAAACGCTTGATTGCAGTTGTTGCTGCTGAGGGTGGCCCAACCAGTTATTGGGTTTGGGGACAATCACTTTTTCAGACAGGGCCATGTAGGTTTGGATTTTTTTCCCCTTAATAATAAACACCTTCATTTAAAAACTGCATTTTGTGTTTACTTGTATTATCTTTGTCTAATATTTAAATTTGTTTGATCTGAAACATTTAAGTGTGACAGACATACAAAAAAAGAGAAATCAGGAAGAGGCAAACAATTTTTCACACCACTGTATGTATTATTTTAGGTCAAAAATTGCTCACCAGCTAAATCATGCTTCATTCAAACATTGCACGAATTCTCACATCTTTTTCCCCCTCACTTATCTGTTTTTGTGTTCTGCTGCTGATCCACAGACGACATTGAGATCCTCTTCAGGTATGGGTCATGGAAGGCAAATGGGGAGTTCGCCCAGACAGATGTGCACCGGCAGATCGCCATTGTGTTTAAGACTCCGCCCTACCAAGACCAGAACATCACGGAGGAGGTGGAAGTCAGCGTGGCGCTGCGTCGCATTTCCGATCAGATGGAGAGCGAGCCGGTTCCCTTCACTTATTTGCCGCACAACCGGGGTCAGTCAGTCACACTGTTAATTTACATGTTTTACAATTCATACAGAACATTATTTTTAGACATTAACATTGTTTTGAACGTCTCCACTGTTTTAATCTCAGATCCATATGAGGTGAAGCGGAAAAGAAAGGCGATGAAGATGGATATGAGCTTCTCAGAGAAACCTTGCATGACAGGTGAGAAATCAACTTCCATTTTGGTCTTGTCTGTTTATTTTAACTCATTCTGGTATGAGGATGGCTCTTTTGTTGGCCATTGTGATGTGGCTGTTTGTAATTTTGCAATTTTTAAACACAAATTTGTAGCTTTATTGTAAATTTTCAAATAATAAATTTGTGTTTTTCTCACAAATTGGCAACTTCCTTACTTAAGTTATCTCTTTTAAGTGATAAACTTTTACTTGTAAGTTTGCACATTTTTGATTTTGACCTTTCAAATTTGTGACTTTAGTCCATAAATGTGTATGCTTTTTACTTGCAATTTTTTAAAGATAAAGTTTCTCATAAGTTTGTGACTTTTTACATGGAAATGTACCACTTAAGTCTTGCAGATCTGTGGATGGTTAAATTTACTCTTCATTTGCTGCCTGGCAAAGTGGCCCACAGGAGTTTCTGGACTACAGGCCAATGCAAAACGTTATTCACATTTGGCCAGTTGTCTGATGCTAATGTCAAGCCCTCTCTACTAACATGGGTTATTATTAAGGCATATGTCCATGTTCTTGACTGCCTCTCCGGGTCAGGATCACAGGGCATTTGGAGCCTATCCCAGCTGTATTATTAACTTACTTCACAGAAATGTGTATATTATTTAACACACTTAAAGACATACAGTATATGGGGAAGGCAACATGTATCAATCACTATATTTTAACAAAATTCCAAGGCACCAGAAACTCTACTACTTAAAACCATCATACATTATTAATTATGATGAGATTTAGTGCAGAAGTGCTGTTCTTTGTTGCTGCTTTTTTCCTAATTGACTGCCAGGTGTCTGTTTCTGTATCATGCATTATCGAGTACAACGTTCTCTGTCTAATAGCTGACCATTCATTGTATTTCAGACGTTTGTTTAGTATGTAACATGATCTGTTCCTTCTCCTGTAGCAGAGGGTGCAGCTTCATCAGAGCAGAACCTGCCCTTCCTCCTTGATACTCAGAACATGGTGCCAGAGCACAGGCCATGCCACGCCCCACCTGCTGCACCTGGTCTACCTGACATGCATTATTGCGAGGGACAGGATGCAACCCTCCCCATCGATAACACAGCCATCATTAACGAGCTGCTGGAGTCGCCTGTGTTGTGTAATTTTTTGTCAGACCCCAACCTCCTGTCCACCTTGTCCTGTGGTGACTTGGACTTTTTATCCAACACCAACACTACCTTCACAAACATGGATGTGAATCCAAACTTAGGCATGTACCAGCAGGACTTTTCCCATTTCAACGATCTGCAGTTCAGCATGCTGGTCAATGAGAACCAAAACACCCAGCCAGAGCTGCAGGACGACATGGTGCAGGTGAAAACAGAAGAGGAGCTATGAGGGTGGTAGACTCGGACTCATGTAGCACGATTATCTAGCTCTACTTTGGGAAATGTCCTTTTCTGTTTTCAGAGATGTCTTAAAAAATAGGCAAATGGATTCCCTTTGTTTCTAATGTCTGTGCTAAGCTAACAATTTGTGAATGTTGTATTGCACAGGGTTCTGCAACCTATAGCTTTGACTAAAATAACATTATTAGAAAAAAGTTGCACGTTTACAAGAAAGTGTATGATATATTATGCACAAAAGAAGCAAATTTATGGGGGAAATTACAAATTTAAGAGAAGAATATTTAAGTTTAAGAGAAAAATTTGATCCACATTCCAAAAGCCAGTTTAGTAAGCTCAGAATTGGACCACCAAGGTCTCTGCCTTCGACCACCACCCAATCCACATAGCACCAGACCCCCATGAACCCTCCTCGAGGTGGTGAACCCACTGGTGGGCGGACCCATGTAGTTTGTTCGGACTGAACCTTGCCGGGTCCCATGGGAAGAAACCAGGCCACCAGGCGCTTGCCGTTGAGCCCTTCCCCCAGTCCTGGCTCCAGGCCACATTGAAAAGAGCCAGTTGAGGTGATTTGGGCATTTAATTAGGATGCCTCCTGGACACCTCCCACTGTAGGTGTTTCCAGCATGTCCCATTAGGAGGAGACCCCAGGGCAGACCCAGGAAACACTGTAGAGACTATGTCTCCCTGCTGGCCTGGGAACACCTTAGCATCCTCTCTGAAGAACTGGAGGAGGTGGCTGGGGAGAGGGGAGTCTGGGCTTCTCTGCATGGACTGTCCTCCATGACCCGGATCCTTGGAAAAGCAGTAGAATATGGATGGATGGAGAAAAATTTGATAAAAAAACAAGCATATTTATAAGGGAAAACATACATATTTAAAAGAAAAATTGCAAATTTCTAAAACTAACAAAGCTTCAAATCTCAAAAGTACCTCAAATTTACAAGTAAACATTTGCAAATTTGTTATGTGAACTTGCAAATTACAAAAAAAAGTTGCATTTTCAAAGGGGAAAAGAAATCAACTTTTACTAATGATGAGAGCAATGTTAAAACTCAAAAGTTTTACCTTCACTTTATGGCCCAAATATTTTAAAGTTTCATGGAGATTTTTTTTTTGTCCATAAATTGCATACAAAGTCTCATTCCATTTTAGAGGTTGATGAACCCTGTTCTAGCACAAGCAATGCAGCATTCTGGTTATTATGTTGTACGAAATGAAGGTGAAGGAAAAACAACTTCTTTGCATTACCAGATCTGCCTGTAAACTTGATTGTTTTTACACCTCCGATGTGCTCCTATCTATTTATCCCCTTATTTTCATTATTGTCCAGAGGTCTTGCTGGTCGGGACTCGAGACTTTAGGAGAGAGACACATTCCTAAATATTTACCTTTAAATGCTGCTAGCATTAATTTAATGCTTACAAGTCCAGATGATTTTTTTTTTTTTAAGTTTACTGTAGTGAGTGAATTTAGATTCTCCTAACTTCTCTACAAACAATAAAACACATCCATCAGTTTAGCAAATGATTGAGGTAATGCCCCGATACATTTTCTTGCCATAAACCCATCAGCAAGTTAACTAGAAGAGCCTGATATTTACCCGCCAACCTTTGATCTTATTGACGGATGACCTGCGCTACATCATGAGCAACAGTCACCCATGCTGTTTACATCACTGTAATTTTTGACATCCGTCCAAGTTCCTACTAGACACTGTGGTCAGCATAAAAGCATTTAAGAGATATGAAAGCTATTGTTCTCTGTTGATGTGGCTGGTTTGTTTGACATTTACACAAATTAAATATTAATCAAAGCCACTCCCATGCCTATTCATAGCTATTTGTCAGTTCCTTTTGTTCTGTTGGTTTCACTCCTGTGCTGAGCATTCACATGACCATCTGCCTCCTCCCTCCACTGTAAATATGTAAAAAAGTAAATAAAATGTCAGTGTGTTCATTCTGTTGTGTCATGACTTCCCTGACGAAAAGAGGAACGATTGGCGAGCGTAAGCCTGAATGTGATTGGTCCACCACCACTTCCCACGCACATTCCTAACCTGTTGTCTCACTTAGAAAAACGATGATTCTTGGCAGTGGCAGCACAAAGAAAATGCTTTTCTGCTTTTTACTCAGTTCTAAATAGTGCCTCAAGAGAAACTTGGATGGCTCGTTTGTCCTAGAAATTACTTTGAAACTCTTAGAATATAATGTGTTCCTTGTTTAAAGTCATCAGACACTTTTGAAGCTCTGTTGAGTCACAGCAGTTAACCTAAAAAAAAAATCCCTTTTTAATAACAGAACTTGGCTGTCAATTTGTCCAATAAAATGTAGTGACATGTATTTCTGCTTTCCATGCTGCTGGCTGATTCAGTCTTTTTCTTCATGGTGTTCAGGGAAACTTGTAGATTGAGATGAGAAAATAACATCAGTATTGTATTAAGGGTCTGCATTTGGCCCTTGATGGGGATTGATTTTTAAATGTCCTCCAGGACATATACTATATACGTTGTTTTAAAGATCTCAGCTGTCTGTACAGCTGAGATCAAAACAGTCAGTTTTCAGCCTGCTCATTAATATTGACCCCCTAATTTTTTGATTGGGTAAAGACTTTCTCAATGGGGCAGTCACAAGTGTGACAGGATGTGTTTGGTTGTCTAATATCTCTTCCAAGAGTGCTGGGGCCTCATGTATAAAGGATTGCACAGCTTTCATACTGAAAGATGGTGTACTCACAAAATCTGAAAAGTATGTGCGCACAAAAATTTTCAGATTTATAAAACTCTGCGCACACCCGATTCTCTGCTGCTTTTCTTCATACACCTCACCTCGCATGAAAAGTCAGTGCACGTGCACAATCTCTTTACTCTGCCTTGGTTGCTCCCACTAATGACAATGTAAATGAAGGAAAAACACCCCTTCTGTCAAACGGCAATCGTCCATCCTGCAGGAAAGTACAATATAAGATAAGCCTTTATTAGTCCTTCAATGGGGAAATTCCAGGATTGCAACAGCACAGGGATAGCAACACAGAGCAACAATCAAGAAGACAAGAAAAACAAGAGCAGCGAATATACATATGTACATATAAATATATAAACACAGTGCGGAGCATTGTAGCTAGATGGAATAAATATTTATACACAGTGCGGAGCATAGTAGCTAGATGGAATAAACAGCATAACCGTCTACTTAGTTATCCTACATAGTATGAATATGAACCCATACATATTGTCACCCTCCGTAGCGACCGATATTGTCCTTGTTGTATACTGGAAGGGACCATTGTGTAAGTCTATTGCGTCTTTTACATTCAACACTATTAGGTCGTCACGTTTTTTTTGCTATCTCTGCGAGCAGCCCTGCTTAGGTTATACAGTCTGACAGCCGTAGGTAGGAAGGACCTGCGAAACCTCTCGGTTGTGCACCTAGGATGATGTAGTCTGCTGCTAAATGAGCTCCTCAGTGTGTTCAGTATGTCCTGCATAGGGTGGGACTCGGACTCCAGCAGAGATGACAGTTTAGCCACCATCCTTCTCTCTCCTATCTCCTCCACTGGTTCAAGGCGCTGCCCCAGGACAGAGCTAGCTTTCTTGATCAGTTTGTTCAGTCTCTTCCTATCAGCTGCTGTAACGCCACTGTCCCAGCAGACCACTCCAAAAGTGATGGCTGATGCCACCACCGTGTCATAGAATGTCTTCAGCAGCGCCCGTTGTACACCAAAAGACCTGAGTCTCCTCAGTAGGAACAGCCTGCGCTGTCCCTTCTTGTAGAGTGCATCGGTATTGTGTGACCAGTCTAGTTTATTGTTCAGATGAACACCCAGGTACTTGTAGGATGTCACCATCTCGATGTCAGTTCCCTGTATATTTACTGGTGCTGTGAGGGGTTGTCCTTGCCTGCGGCAGTCCACCACCAGCTCCTTAGTTTTCCTCGTGTTGATCTGGATCAACAATATATACAGTATATACAGTATATATATATTGTAACATGCGCGCCCAACTGACGACGTCCCACCGGGAGGTTCGAACTCACGCCTCCCGCTCCGGAGTCCCGCACTCTACCTGTGTCGCCAATAGGGTCAACCCACTTGGCAAGCCAAGTAGGGTGCTCATATTGAGTTCGCTACAATATATATATTATAAAAAACAATATAGAAAAAAAATAACTTTACAGAGTGTGACGCTGAGGTGTTGATAACGGAGGTGGAGGTCAGAAAAAAAAATATTTTGTTCTGACCCTCTGGAATCAACAATAAACCTAAATTTACTAAGTGGACCATGTTACAATGACAGTTCATTTTTTTTATTTCTGTCAGATCAAAGACAAAAAAGAAAAGAGAAAAAGATCATTTTGGACAGAAATGGTGTAGCCTGAAGCAGCAACTTGTGCCTACACCTCAGTTAATCCAGCTGGCTCAGACGGAAATAAAATAAAAAGGCATTAAAGTTAAAGTCTATAGACGGATCACTATACGACAGTGTGACGGGGTGGGGTGGGGGGACACACGGAAAAAAAAAAGTGCTGTGAAAGAAAGCCCTCGGTATCCGCATAGACAGACGTTATGTTACTGAGTAAAATAAGTAAATAAACAATTTACAGGGGACGGCTGCTAAGGTGAAGGCACGAAACAACCTGCTCTGCAAGCTCACTGGTGCAAAATGGGGGGCGGCAGCCTCCACCCTGCGCACCTCAGTACTGGCCCTTTCATACTCTGTAGCAGAATATTGTGCCCCTGTCTGGTCCAGGTCATCCTACACACACCACGTAGACACCCAGCTCAACACAACCATGAGAACCATAACTGGGACAATCCGCTCAACACCACTCCCCTGGCTCCCTGTACTGTCAAACATAGCCCCCCCACACATCCGGCGAGCAGCACTAACTCAAAGGATGCTTCAAAAAGCCAAAGATTCTCCTCACTTACCAATCTATGCAGATATCTACACCCCACCCACTGCCCGATTTCCATCCAGATGGCCGATTTGGAAAAACCCTCCCCCAGCTGACTTCACCATCCAGACAGCTTGGCAAGAGGAATGGGAGACCAAGGAGGTCCCAAACAAACACCTGGTGACAAACCCCAACCAACAGGTCCCGGGCACCAACCTCCCAAGGAGACAGTGGTCTACACTCAATCGCTTCGGGACTGGACATGGCCCCTGCTTGGCCAGCCTTCACAGATGGGGCAGTAGCCCTAGCCCACTGTGCGCATGTGGAGAGGAGCAAACTATGGAACACATCATAGAGGCTTGCCCGCTCCAAAGACTGGAAGGAGGATTACACACTCTCCATACAGCAAACCAGAAGGCAACTGCTTGGCTTGAGGACTTTGCATTCGCTAAACAAATAAATAGTAAATAAAGTGAATAAACACCAAATGTCACAGCGGCAGCTACTGCGGTTCACCTGCAGGGATCTGCAATCCAGCTGCCTCAACACGTATTGTGCTGGAGCTGGGGCTCGATTAGAATGCAGTTTGCTGAACAGAATTCCTCCCAGGAGAGATGGATCTGTATGCGTTGCCTCATGAGTCAACTGTATAGTCTCTGGCAAAAAATTTTTTTTATCTCTGTGTCACATTTACAGAGACAAGATCCAGTTTCCACTGGTGCTGCTGTTGGAACATGAATGAGGCAGGTTATATCTAAGGGAAGTTCATTGGGGTTTCACTGCACTCAATAAGCCGAGCTGTAGAGATAAATGTTGTAATAATCATGTTTTTCAACCACTAATTCGTAGACAAATCATTTTAACTGAAGTACAAATGTTATTTTAACACATTCTGTGAGTTTCAGCTGTTTTGTAGTTTAACAGACCCACCTGATAGTCAAACAGAATTTTGCGGAGAGCTCTCAACTTCTCACAGCAGGTGGAAACTTTGCGGCTTGGCCCACAGATTCTCACGTCACATTTGTTTTTATACATCCCACTGTGTGCATGAAAATCAACGTACGCCATGTTTTTGTGCGTGTGCAACATTTATACATGAGGACCCTGGTGCTAGGACAGTACTAAGCTGAGCTTCTAAAGACACCAGCTTGCTTTTCTACCAGTGGAGCTGAGCAGATAACAATGTGGTGACATTAACTTTACAGACTTGGGTGTCCATTGGGAAAAGCAGGTGTCCTGCCTCCTGGTGCCAGGAGCCCAAGAGCCCTGACCAGATTTGTACTGGAGTAAAAAAAAAAAATAAAAAATGAGGCAATGGCACCAGTTCCTCTGGCCGAGGACCAGTGCTTTTGCAGTGGGAGAGCAGTGCTCAGCCGGGCTCCAGCATCAACACTGGCTCCTGAAGGAAAGAGAACTGAAGGCAGGGCCTGACGGAAATAATGTCATACTACCCAGGAAGTGCAAGCTGCTCATTTCTTTAACGGTTTAAAAGTGTGTATTTCTTCCTGACTGGAGGAAAGGACTCATAGTAAAACTACCAAAAAAGGGAGATTTACAATCCTGTGATAACTGGAGAGGAATCAACCTCCTCTCTGTTCCAAGTAAAATGTTCTGTAAGATAATTCTGGGAAGGATTGAAGAAGCAATAAACAAAAAGCTAAGAGAAGAACAAGTTGGCTTTATGAAAGGAAGAGGATGTATTGACCAAATCTTTGCATTAAGAAACATCATTGAACAAAGTACTGAGTGGAATATGCCTCTTTTCATCAATTTTATAGATTTTCGAAAAGCTTTTGATAGTGTCCACAGAGACACCTTGTGAAAGATACTGTAACATCTGTAATTTCTCTCAAGCACCAGGTGTTTAGCTCTTCTTCAGAATGGCTTTATTTGATTACTCATAGGAGCAAAACAACACCTAAGTCCTAAATGGGTTACTGTTCTTGGCCGTCCCCCACGCCAGCTCTCTAACCTAGCTCGCTCGCTTGTAGCCACCCTGACTGTTTCACAGCTACTAACTTACGAACAGTCTGTATTCACGTACAACATTCACTACATCTTAAAAGGCACATGAATAACAGCAGAACAAGAATAACAAGAATAGTGATAGCAGAACAAGAATAGTGAACATGTTCCCAACCAACACAAAATCAAGGATCGTTACACTGCCCCCCCAGTACTAAGTTCCTCGTCCCCCAGGGAACAACAAAGTTCTGAAATGGGGTGATAGTTTGCACTGTCTCCGTGATCGCCTGGGACCCCCAGCAGGCATAGGGGTTTCTGCAGTCTGGGGAACAGGGTCAGGAGAGGGGGGAAACAGTCTCAGTGGTGAATGCGTGGGAGTAGTAAGAGTGGAAGGGCAATTTACTCGTGTCGGGGGGGCTGGAGGGCTCTGTACTCAGGCAGGGGTTGGAAGATAAGCTGTAGTGTCCACAATGTCCTGAACAAAACCAGGGGAGCATACCTGCCCCTCTGGAAAAGAAGGGAGGGCACGCCCTCTATATGGTGCTAATCTGTCCCGAGGTGGTAACTGTACTCTGTAAACCACCTCCCCCACTCTTTCCAGCACTCTGCAGGGCCCCACCCAATTGCTGTCCAACTTGGGGCACCGTCCTTTCTTCCTCTTTGGACCGAATAGCCAGACCAACTCTCTAGCTTGTCCCTTGTGGCCATGCAGGTGTTGCAGCTGCGGCAGAAGTCATCTATGTCCCTTCTCTGCTGACCCCAGTAGAAACTCTGGCGGAGGCGATGAAGGGTCTTTGAAACAATGAAGTGGCCTGACCCCATTCCCCCATGGCAGGCTTCCAGCACTGCTGTCCTCAGCGTTTTGGGTACCACAACTTGCCACCTCTCCTCCCCTGTAGCAGGTTCCTTCCACGCCTGCTGCAGCACACCATTGCTCAGGCGCAGCATGTTGAACTTGTCTCACAGCCCTTTTGTGGTAACAGAGAGTTCAGTGACTTCTTCCCAAGCCAGTCTCTGCCCATGTCCCAGCCATTGCGGCACCGGTTATAGGTCGCCGTCCTGCTCCTGCTGTGCCCTCCACTCAGTTGCATCCACCACCCGTGACATCCCACAGGAGATCTGCACTGCGCTGTTCTGAGTGAATTCTCTTTCTTTCATCTCTCTCTTCTTACAGTAGCGGTAGCAGACTGCAGCAGTCCATTCGTCCTCTCCCACTGTAGAGTGTCTCGGATGCTCAACATGGGGACTAGAGGGGGGGGGGGGCGACTGATTGCAGGGTACCTGTGCTGGTGCAGGGGCAGGGGGTGGTGCTTGGCTCAGATTCACAGTGGCTGCCGGGTACATACTGCTCTCCGTGGTCGCAACAGCAGCGGGGAGGGGGGCGGCATGCAGACAGGAAGTAATGTAAGTGGCACACACTTCCCCCAAGGGAGGATGAGGCAGCCCTTACCCATGTCAAGTACGCCACCGATAGTTCGTAAGAAGTTCAACCCAAGGATGCAGGTGTCCTGCATCTCAGCCACTCATGCAGTAAAGAACACTGAAAGGTCTCCCACCCTAAACAGGAACTCCCCCTGTCCTCTAATGGGGTCCAGATCGCCACTCACTGTTCTCAGCTGCACAGAGGTAGATTTAACAGCAGCCCCTGCGGGAACAATGTCAGGCCACACCAATGTAAGATTAGACCCAGTGTCCAGTAGGGCTGCACACGTGACACCCGACACGGTTACAGGACTGTGGCAAAAGTCTCTAACATGAGTCGGGCCCACAGTGATTACTGTCCCCGGCCATCATGGCAATGGGGTATGGGTGCTAGCGTCATGGGCCTGTGTTTCCCCACCTACACTGGTCCCCTGAAGTTTCCCTGCACAGAAGAGAGCCTGGGGCATTGCATGAGAAGGTATTCTGATTGTCCACACCCCCAACATCTCTGAGCACGGCGGTGGTGAGCAACTTGGACAGCAGGTTGTACAACAGACGCTCGAGCAGTGTCCCGCACCCCCTCATCTCCCCAGTGCTGAGTGTCCGTCATCACTGCTCTCACTGCGGGTGTGTCCTCCAGCAGCTCATCCCCTCTTAACAACTCTCTCTCCAGTGCTAACTCCAGGGCTTCACTCAGCGAGGCAGGGTGGGCTAGCTGCACATGGACGCGCAGCTCTCTGGGACTGAGTGCCTGTAAGAATTAATCTCTGGCAAGCTCGTTCTGCACTGCCGGTCGCATATCAGCATAGGCGCGTCTGCACAAGCATTCAATCTCATTAGCCAGGATGTGAAGGAGCTCACCAGGGAGTCTGCGTCCGTTGTTGAATTCAGAATGCAGCAGAACAGGCTGATTATATTTCCAAAATGCCTGTGAAGCACCCCAACCAATGACACATAGTCCTTTCTCTCTTTAGGGCTCAGCAATAACAGGCACGCAGCTGCATCATCAGTCAGGCACAGAGCTAGTTGCAATGTTTTGAGTTCATCAGACCAGCCAGCAGTTTCAGCCAACAGTTTAAATTGGGCTTTGAAAACCTCCCAGGCTGTCATGCCATTAAACTTTGGGGTTTTAATTGCAACCAGCGTTACAGATACCTGGGTGCTGCCATCTTTGTTTACATCACGTGACGTTGCGTCGGGACGTACTGGCTCATTCCCGCTCTGCAGAGGGCGGGAGTCCCCGCTGTCATGGCAGGATGACCCAGGGGGAAACTCGGCTTCAGCAGCAGGTAACCATGCTGTCTCTCTGGGGGTTGCAGACATCCGCAGGTGTACAATCGTTTCTGGTTGTTCCCTCTTAACCTTGGTGCCAGACATACCCGGTCGAGCTGAGAGCTCCTTTGCGCGCGTTAGCATGGCTAGCTATTAGCTTTGATGTTGGCTCGGTCACGTCTGACACCAGTGTAAAGTCTGCAATTTCTCTCAAGCATCAGATGTTTAGCTCTTCTTCAGAATGGCTTTACTTGTTACTCACAGGAGCAGAACAACACCTAAGCCCTAAATGGGTTACTGTTCTTGGCCGTCACCCACGCCAGCTCTCTAACCCAGCTCACTCACTCGTAGCCACCCTGACTCACAACTACTAACTTACGTACAGTCCGTATTCACATACAACATTCACTACATCTTAAAGGCACATGAATAACAGCAGAACTCATAACAAGAATAGTGAACACGTTCCCAACCAACACAAAATCAAGGATCGTTACAATACTAAAGGCATATGGCATTCCATCAAAGATAGCTTCACTCGTAACAATCTTTCATACTAGCTTTGAATGTAACGTCAACATGGGAAACACCATCTCCGAGTCATTTGAAATAAGGCCTGGTGTGAGGCAAGGTTGCATACTGTCACCCATACTATTCCTGATGGTTACTGACTGGATACAGAGGAAAACAACAACAAAAAGAAATGGTATCCAGTGGACACTGTTCAGTCAGCTTGAAGACCTTGATTTTGAAGACAACCTAGCTGAAATCTCAACAACTTGATACCAACTACAAGAAAAAAAACAACCATTCTGAATAAATATGCACAAAGTATAGGCCTAAACATAAATGTAGCAAAAACCAAAACAATGATCATAAATACAGATATACAACATCTTATCACCATCAACAACATGCCCATAGAAAAGAAAATTTGTGTTTATTTTGAAAACAAAGCCGTATCTCGCAATTTTGGCAAATTAAAAGTCAAGAAAATATTGCAATACAATAATATAAGCCTTCAGTTCCATTTAATTTTGACCGGGCGAGCTAAAACAGAGAGGCAGACAGACAGACAGATACACACACCCACAAACAGATGCACTAACTGATTACTGTTTGCCTCTGTTTCACCGAGGCATAATTAATAAGCTCATGCCTTACTGATGCTGACTGTAGCCCAACAACCATAAGATGGCATCTACAAAAGAAGGGCTTAAAGAAAAAAAAAAAAACATTTTCAAAGGCCACGTCTCCTCTCATGTCACAAACTTGCCTTTTTGAACTTTGCAAGGGAGCACCAAACATGGGACATTAAAAAGAAGAAAGTTTTCTCTGACAAGAAAAAAAATTAACCTGGATGGTCCTGACGGTTTCCAACATTACTGACATGATAAGGAGATCCCACTGGAGATGATTTCTACGTGATATAGTGGAGGAAGCTCCATCATGATCTGGAGTACTTTTTCCTTCAATGAAACAATGGCACTGCAGGTTGTACAGGAGCATTAAACAACGGATGGCTATGTGGAGATGCTGCAGTGATCATCCCTCTTTACCAAGGGCCCTCGTCTGTGTGGTAATGACTGGGTCTTTCAATAGGACAATGCTGAAGTTAAAACACCCGCCTGATGAAGGATTTCTTCCAGAAGAATAATGTCA
The DNA here is from genome assembly GCA_020510985.1 of Pholidichthys leucotaenia. Lineage (NCBI taxonomy): Eukaryota > Metazoa > Chordata > Actinopteri > Cichliformes > Pholidichthyidae > Pholidichthys > Pholidichthys leucotaenia. Next base: position 216,668,855 of record CM035847.1, on the reverse strand, counting down.
TTCTTTTGGACCACCCTGTGTATAACCAATTTAAATCTTACTGAGGGTATTTGGGATGTTTACAAAAACAGACATCAGTTTCAGACCGTGGATGTCCTTTGTGAAGCCATCTTCACCACATGGAGCAATGTTCCTATCCGCCTCCTGGAAACACTTGTATCAAGCATACCTACACGAAATACGAATACTTGTAATTTTTCCCCCGATCTCTTTTCCTATCAGGAGTGTATACCTTGATTTCAGGAAAGCTTTTGACACAGTACCTCACAGAAGACTCCTGGAAAGGCTCAAAGCATATGGTACTGGGGGAACATACTATGGTGGATTGAAGGTTTTCTAACAGGAAGAGAACAGTGGGTTTTCATCAGTGGTCAGTCTTCAGTGTCGGCAGAAGTGACAAGTAGTATCCCACAGGGCAGTGTCCTTGGCCCAATCTCATTTACAATGTTCATCAAAGACCAATGAGCTAAAATTGCAGAAACACATGAATAAAGGCTGTCTGCAAGGATAACATTCCAGTACTTTTTTAAACCTCTATTTATACAGGAAATGGATGGACCCAATTATCAATGATGAGGTATATGGCAACCTACCAAGAGTAAGCACCAAAGTAGCGGAAAGATAACTCAAACTTGGTCACTGTATTTTTTATTTTTTTGTATTTTGTATACTTTATTAATCTCCAGAGGAAAATTCAGGGCATCCACCTGGATGGATGAGGCAACTATGGTACAGCGCCAATCCCTTCACCATTCACACCTAGGGCCACTTTAGAGTCTCCAATTTACCTTGCATGTTTTTGGCTTGTGGGAGGAAACTGAAGTACCCAGGGTAAACCCACACAGACGTGGAGAGAACATACAAACTCCACACAGAAAGGTCACCTGTATACAACATCCTGAAGAAGCATTGAAACTAGTGTTGTGGGCACCAGCTCACGGGCAAGTCAACAGAGGGCAGGAGGTCACTTATATACACTACTCACAAAAAGTTAGGGATATTGGGCTTTCAGATGAAATTTCAGGATGCAACTAAACATTTACAGGTGAACTTAATTTGACCTTCTCTAAGCTTCTGAATGCACGTCCAACTGTTAAATATTTCAGTACTTTTTGCATAACTTGCTGTTCTCCAACAAGGTGCTTAACGGCAAAATTCACAACAGGTGTTTGATCCATGAATCGACCAATTAATTTTCTGGTTCAATTAGAATTGGTATTTAAACAGTCTTCTTAATCATGCTGTTCACATTTTGACATCATGAGACCAAGGTGACACCTAACAACTGATCAACAGTACCTGGAGAAAGTGCCAGCCACTCCTGTTGTCGTTTGCTGCTTTCTTAAATAAGCCTGAGTTTTTTTTAGGACTGATGGCATTTCACCACCCTCAGGAAGGCTCACAGCTATTATCAATTAACATCAAACAGATTTTGCAGTCCTGTAAGGCTTCCTGACATGTACTGTCACTGCCTGACTCTTCCTACATCAGGTTCAGGTTACTTTATTTGTACCCATAGGTAGATTTGTTTTGCAGTCAGGTGACATCCTTTTAGAAACATATTTACAAAACACAATTACATTCAACATGAACACAAACACAGGCACGCATGAAGCTGACTATAGACACGATAGAAGTACTCAAGGCTCCACCAATCAGGACAAACGACAAAAAAAAAAAAAAAAAGGGGGAGAGATAAGAGAGAAGGGTCATAGTGTGGGCGGTTCGGTTAACCCCCACAACAGATTAAGGACACTCAGCTCTCTTCTCTTGGTTTTTCCCGCTGCACTACTGAGATGTAATGTGCCATGCATGTATTGTGATGAAATGTGCCATGCATGTATTGTGATGCAATGTGCCATTCATGTATTGTGATGTAATGTGCCATTCATGTATAGTGTTCATGCGTCCTGTCCTTACTGTGACCTAGAGACAGATCAATATGTAGATGTGCCTTGCAACCTCTTTGTCCTGCAAACTGGAGCAGAGGACTGCATCTGCCTATTGTTATGTAGGTCTTACAAATGCAAATGTCTCATGCCTGTTCTGCAGTCCCTTTGATCGTACCAACTGCTGTGAATCTGCTTTGATGTATTGTCTGAGTTGGGTATAAATACTGCACAGGTTCTGTAACTCGCTCTCTCAATTCCACTTCCTCAACTGCTGCCGCTGGACACAGACTTTGTGTCCTCTTTCTCTGAGAGCCGCTGAGCTCGCTCCCGGTGCGCATGCACGGCGCTGGGAGCGGAGCTCGTGACAGCGGTATGATATAATAAACTTCCTTAAAACCACAACATCGCTGCTTATTTTATCATCCGCCGCACTGGTGACCCCGAAGACGCACACGCTTTGTGCGATGCAACCTTCTGATCTGGACAGCTGCACTGGTGACCCGTTCTTCATGATGAGATCTGCACGTCTGAGATCTGCTCATCCACGCTGGACCGGCCGCGCTCGCAGCTCCTCCACACGAGAGCGCAGGCACCTCGTCCCTTCTCCACGACGGCAACCTCCAGGGCCGGCGGAGGACGCAGCGCGGGGACCTGAACGCACCACGGCCGAGCGGTGACAAAGATCGTCTATTCTCTCCCACCGCTCCAACGCATCTGCATGAGCCTGAGGGACAAAAGATCGTCTATTTCCTCTCACCGGTCCAACACACCATGGCCAAGCTGCAGCCACAGCTCAAACCTGGATTTTATTGGCGCCGTCTGCGCCGATCTCCACCAAGATTCTGCACCCTGACTCGCCTCTCCAGCTGGCCCACCCACGCACGAGCCCCGGCGCAAGCACCGGGGAGTTACGAGGACAGCGCATCACGCACAGGACAAATAACGGCTCCAGAGACTGCTATCGTCCTCCGCCGCTGCTCACAGAACCTTCAGGGCTGCTTGTTCACCTGAAGCAAGCACGCAGCTCGCCACTGGATTTTCTAATGGTCTCAGCCACGGCACATAAGGGATTTCAGCCGTCAGCTGTTCCCGGGGGGCTTTAGGGCTGCGCCCACACCTAAAGCCAACAAGCCAAGTCCCTCTGCTTCTTTTTTTTTCTTCTTACAGCCGCTACGCAGCCTTGCCGCTCCTGTTTTCTTCATGGCCACGAGAGGAGTCAGAGACTAATTTTTCTTCTTGTGGACCTCTGCATGTTCAACAGGACAGCCCTTCGACATCGCGGACCCACAAGCAATTTTTGCGTGGCTCGGACGATTTCACCGTCCCCCTGCCGGCACTTACCCCCCTCCTCCCTCCCCCTCCGCCTGCAGTGAGCTTCTCCCACAGCTCGCTCCCATAGAGGGATTATCGAGGTCTTGGCCCCCTGCCGTGCCCTCTGGGGGGGGAGCGTGTGGGCGGCTCGGTTAACCCCCACAACAGATTAAGGACACTCAGCTCTCTTCTCTTGGTTTTTCCCGCTGCACTACTGAGATGTAATGTGCCATGCATGTATTGTGATGTAATGTGCCATTCATGTATAGTGTTCATGCGTCCTGTCCTTACTGTGACCTAGAGACAGATCAATATGTAGATGTGCCTTGTAACCTCTTTGTCCTGCAAACTGGAGCAGAGGACTGCATCTGCCTATTGTTATGTAGGTCTTACAATTGCAAATTTCTCATGCCTGTTCTGCAGTCCCTTTGATCGTACCAACTGCTGTGAATCTGCTTTGATGTATTGTCTGAGTTGGGTATAAATACTGCACAGGTTCTGTAACTCACTCTCTCAATTCCACTTCCTCAACTGCTGCTGCTGGACACAGACTTTGTGTCCTCTTTCTCTGAGAGCCGCTGAGCTCGCTCCCGGCGCGCATGCACGGCGCCGGGAGCGGAGCTCGTGATGGCGGTATGATATAATAAACTTCCTTAAAACCACAGCATCGCTGCTTCTTTTATCATCCGCCGCAATAGTAAAAAAGTTAAAAGCTAAATCAAAGACATTATAAACTCTATAAAAGTCTAAAACCCAATAAAAGATTTAAAATCCAAATTAAAAAACTACAAAAATAAATATAGAATTCATAAATAGATAAATAAATTATATGCAATATATTGCTACATCTTGTTCACAAGACTATATGCATAGTATTCCTATTAGAATTATGCCTAGGCTTAACTCTGATCATAGATCCTCTGCATTTTCTCATGTTAGATTAAATAATCTGATTACAATACACTACAGTTACCCCACCACAATTAAGCCTCCTAGTCCAGTTGTTTTTGCTCTATTAAATTTGCAGTCTGTATTAAATAAATCTTTTATTCTCAATGATTTCATATCATCTCAATCTTGATTTTCTGTTGCTCACTGAGACTTGCCTTAAACCTGGGGACTTCTCCCCTTTAGTGGACATTTGCCCTCCGGATTATACATTTTTGAATTCACCTAGGCTTACAGGCTGTGGTGGAGGTACTGCATGTGTTTTTAGGTGCAAAGCCTCCTCAACAACTGAACTTGGGTTCTTTTAACAGCTTTGAATTGCTGTCCTTCAAAATTTTATGTGAAAATCCAATCTGCTGTTTAATCATCTTTCAATCTCCTAACCTCACAGCAGCGTTTCTTGATGAATTTTCTGAATTACTGCCTTCGCTGGTTCTTAAATTTGATAGGGCTATTATTTCAGGTGACTTCAATATTCATATTGACAATCCTAATTCATTTGCTAAAGATTTTATGAACATTGCCAAATCTTTTATTCTCAGTCAGCATGTCTCAGGGCCTACACATAACTGTGGCCACACGCTTAACTTAATTTTAACTCTGGGCATATCACTTAATTCAGTGAATAGACTCAACTTTGTCTCTGACCACAAGTATATTGTGTTTGATGCACATTTAACACCTTCCATAATAGCCCAGAAGCATCAAATCAGTTCACGTATCTTTAATGAACAGTCTGCAGCTATTTTCTCCCACTACTTTTCTATGAAAACTAACCACTCTCCTCCCTTTACTAATATCAGTGATCAAGTCTGCTGGTTCAATGATCTATGCCTTTCTTCTCTTAACATGTCTGCCCCACACATTTCCAGATCTACTCCAATACTAAATAAAACACCCTGGATCAATGATAATCGGCCCTGCGATGGACTGGCAATCTGTCCAGGGTGTACCCTGCCTCTCGCCCAAAGATGCTGGGATAGGCTCCAGCCCCCCCGCGACCCGAAAGGATTAAGCGGTAGAAGATGGATGGATGGATGGATCAATGATAAGATCAGGCAGCAAAGGAAGGAATATCAGGGTTGAACGTAGCTGAAAGAAGTCAAAACTCCAAGTACATTACCTGTTCATGAAAGGCTTACTGCTAAAACTAAACCACACTATTAAAGATGCAAGAGCTGCATATTTCTCTAGCCTGATTAATAGTAACAAATACAACCCAAGGTTTCTGTTTAGGACTATTAATCAGCTTTTAAACCCATGTGTTAATCCAATTACAACCTCATATTCACTTGACTGTGAAAGCTTCTTATCTTTCTTTGTTGGTGTTTTAAAAAGTACTATATTAATAAAGTTTTAGTTACATACCTCGCCATTGCAAGGCTTCAAACAGGATGTTCTCAGAGGGAAGTGAACACTGAGCTTAGAGTGTCACAGAGTGTCATCAACAGGTTGCAAGAGAGAAACAGAGAGACTGGAAAAGTCACAGAGAGACATAGAAGTGGATGTCCTTTGGCCACATCCCACGCTGATGACCGCTTCACTGTGAACAGTGCCCTGCGGAACCGGATGATGAATGCCACTTGACTCCAGGCACATTTAAGGGAGGCGAGAGGCACCCAAGTGTCACGTCAGACCATTCAAAATTGTTTACATCAGCGTGGTCTGCGTGCTAGATGACCTGCAAGGGTACCTGGCCACACCACCAAGCACAGGTGTCATTGTCTTGCATGGGCCAGGAAGCATTTACGCTGGACAAGGGACTAGTGGGCCTCAGTGCTGTTCTCTGATGAAAGTCGATTCACGCTGAGCAGAAATGATGGCCGTCAACGATACTGAGATTTCAAGGAGAGTGCTGTACATCAGTCACTGTTGTCACCAGACGAGCCTTTGGTGGTGGTGGTATTACAGTCTGGACAGGTGTGTCTAGTCAATACAGAACTGCCATACACCTTGTGAATGGTAAAGTGACAAACCAATACTACCCGAATAACATCATTAATCCAGTCATTGTGCACCTGCATGAACAACACAGGCTTAATTTCATCTCCGTGGACGACAATGCTCCAGCTCATTGAGGTTGTATCATTAGGGAATGACTGCTGGAGACTGGGGTACCTCAAATGTGGTCTGCACTTTCTCCAGACCTGAATCCCATAGAAAACCTATAGAATCAGCTGAATTGCCGTGTAGAGGCTCGTAACCTTGCACCCCACAACCTCGATGACCTGAGGGCCGCTCTTCAAGAAGAGTGGAATGCCAAACCTCAGCAGACAATAAGTCGACTTGTGAACAGCATGAGTCGTTGTTGTCAAGCTGTAATTGATGCTCAAGGGCACATGACAAGTTATTGAGACGTTAGCCATGTTTACATGGACACAAGTAACCGGACTAAAGGCCTGATCGGAATAAAAATGCTTCATGTAAACACGCCAATCTGAATGTCCTGACCCGATCACACTCATTTGGATCAAAATTTCATTCCGATTGAGACAGGTGGGTTATGCCGATTGTTATTCCGATTGGCGCGCATATAAACAGTTATTCCAAAGCTTGGGTTGAAAATATGTTTACTGTGCATGTCTGTACGTCAGTCACATGTCAACGTGACGTATTTCCGCCTTTAATGCAGCTAGCGGAAGACATGACGGGAGTAAAACAAAACTGGTCTGCATCATCCTGCTGTCTCCCTCTGTTCGTCATATGCAGACATATGTACTTGTAGCTTCATTACGGAGACCAGCAGAAGCAAAAGTACAGTCTGAATAACACAATACAGGTCCATTTCAAAAAGAGACAGACACGAAGCGGGGTTTGTTTACACCGGAAGTTGCTTCTTCTTCTACTATTTTCAGAATGTCGAAATGTTGACGTGCGCATGCCAAAATGATTTAGTCCGTTCAAACGTGTGACACATGGAAACGCACGTTCTAATTGGATCAGCTTTTTCAGGATCCATGTAGTTCTGATCTGAATTGTAATCAGATTGAAGAAATTTTGCCCATGTAACCGTGGCTATTGACATTTTTTGTTGTGGTATACCCACCACTGTTGTTGGTTTTTGTTTCAATAAATTGTTTGAGATGAGGGAATCACCATGGCATGCTTCTGATTAAATGCCCTACTTTCATGATATAATATCACTGTAGCATGAACTTTTTACATTTTCCATAAATTTCACCTGAAAGCCAAATATCCTTAACTTTTTGTGAGTCGTGTATGTCGATATGATGAAGAAGGACACTGGACTCAGCAACACTCAGGAATTGAGGTCAATGATGATGGATCGGGAGACCTGGAGCTCGTTTGTCTCATTGGCTCAAAGGGGAGTTCGGCTGTAAGTATTTATACAGGAAAGGTCCACTGAGAGGCAACCTCTCTTTTTCAAGGACACCCTGTTCACACTCGCAGAGATATACATTCACACCTGGAAGCTGCCCAATACAACCACAGAGTGACCTGTGAACTTCGACAAAAGTACTTTCCTTATGCTATATAAGGCTGGAATTAGGTCACACCTAGAGTATGGAAACAATGTATGATACCCATATAACAAAGATGACAGAGAGGATTGAAAAAGTACAAAGCTGGGTAATCATACTGGTCCCAGAAATAAAGAACTTTGCATACCTAGAAAGGCTTCAAACTACCTATTCTGAAGTTTCACAGAAGGTGTGGCGACACGATTCAGGTCTTTAACATTTTTCAGGGTATAAACAAAGTTGAAGTGAACAATTCTTCACTCTTGCTACCACCACAACCAGGGGGCATTCACTGAAGCTATACAAAGCCATACCGGAAGATCTACTATTGGGTTTAACAGGCTAACCAAGCCATCTCCACCCAGAATAAGAAGTATTCAAGATATTAAAGATACTTCACTTTTGTTTGATTAGCCATTAAAGACACTGACATTTGACTTTGGGTATTAATTACCACATTTTATACATATTAAGTTTTAATTACTCTGCAGTAAATAATCTTTTTGGTAATTAACTTCCTCAGTTGTGTGCATACAGTTATCTTTTGTTCATATGGCTTTTGGATAGAACAGGTGTTAGCACAGTTGACTTGATTTAAATGCTCTTGTATTGCAGCCACTGGGAAACTCCACACTTGGCTCATTTCCAGCGCCTTTCATTTATTGCACATGTACACAGTAGAGCAATAGACTTTTATTTCCTGTGAAATGGTTGCTAAGACTTGTCTGGACATGCCCACACTCTCAAGTTTAAAACAGGGTCACTGTCCAAAGGCAGAACAATGAGACAGACACACAGACACACAGAGATTTCTTGAATTATATACAGTATAGAGTGATAAACAAAGTGGTACTATGGGATGTTGGTGGCAGTTACCATGGCCAAGATATATAGAGTGATGATATAGAGCAAAGTACATGGCAGTAATGCACCTGTAAGCTGGTTGCCAACCACCAATCAAACCTAAAAGAAGAAGAAGAAGAAGGTAGAACAATGTTTAGCAGGTCTCTGTGTGCTAGCTTGGTGTGTTTTTCTTTAAAAGGAGTTAACAATTATAAATAATTAAAAAAGACCAGTTATTTAAAAAAAAAATTCTACCAAGATGACTAATAAAGACAAGGTTCCAGGAACAAGTGATTACCTATTATAGAATAAAAAGAAGGAATCAAAACAGAAAAAATGCCAGGTTTCTTATATATAGTGTTTAGCTTTAGATTGTATAAATGAACCTGCAAAGTTGGTTCATCTGCAGAGGTGCAGGTTGGTTTGTGGAGACTCTGAGAATACTGTGCATAAGTATGAATCAAAACAATAGTGGAAAATACTGCAGACAGAAAAACTGACAGAGGGACACAAAGAGTTCAAACCACAACTGCAAGGTTACGTTTACAGCTTTCACTTACTGTATACTGCTCAGACAGAGTCATACTGGGTTTCCATTAGCTGTTCACAATAATTACATCATGTACATCATCAGGTAATCACGTGATATGGACTGAATGGTCTAAATTGTTTTTGTAACTTCATATAAAAATCTATCTATAAATGCAAAGAATCTCTGTCTGTGTGTCTGTCTTTTCCTCACATATCTCTCAAATCGTTTGTCAGACTGACCTCAGATTTTATAAGTGCTTTGCTGAGGTTATGAGGGAGTGCATCCCCGAGTATGGAGTTGTTCAGTCAAAATATGTAATTTTTATCAATAAAAGTTTAGCCACCGCTATGTCTCATGCTCTGGCTTCTAGAAGTGTGGGTGGGGTTTCAGATTGACTATGTATTGATCGGATAATACGAGGCATCACTGCATCAGTAACCACAGCACTCCGTGAGCAAAACAAGGAAGCGAAAAGCGACAAATCTGACGAGAAAAAGATAATACTTAAGATTTAATGCTTAAAAAAATTATACCATGAAGTTGCTGTGATTGCGTAGGTCTAATGGATAATTAGGCATGGAGAACACGAGGTGTGCAGGTGTGCTGGGGGAGGGGATGGTGCAAAGGACAGCGGTGGCACACGGGTAAAGCAGCAGCCGAGACTCCCATTAACCGGGCTTGGCTCCCTGCGAAAGACTGCAATCCACTGGTTCAACTGCTGCTTCTCCAACACCGGTGTCCGACTGGGTGGACCACGGTCCTTTGTGGGGAGACATGTCCAGCCTGCCCGGTCTGTGGTAGACAGAGGAGTCCTGACTGTTGCTTCACCCATGTGGTACCACTGTCCTTTGCAGGACTGCGAGTCCCCCCCTCCCACACGAGTATCTACAAATTAAAAACTTAATAATAATACCACCATGATTGTGGAGCGGAATGGCCAGCTCAATTGCATATCATATGCGGACACATATGCACGCTTTGACTAAACGACGACTGTGACCAAACACACAAAAATGCCCAAATAATGAAATAAATCATTTTTTATGTACTGACAAATGGGCAACACTGATGCAACAGTTGCAGCCAAATGGGTCATTCTGCTGTGTATAATAATGTTTGGTGTTTTGTACTTATAATATTGCTAAACTATGAAAGGATGCACTACAGTGGGTCTCAAATATTTGTAAACATGTCCTGTTATAGTACTGCATGTGTTTATAGACTATAAACTACACATATAAACAAAAACAAACAATTATGATGAAAGCACCAAGGTACTGATGCCTTGGTGCCAGAGCCTTAGTGGAGGTATGCATTTCCGGATCATCACCAAATGTTATGGGTTCCTCTCTAGCCCAAGGACCACCTCTGGCAAAAATTTCATCCAAATCCATCCAATAGTTTTGGAGTACAAGCATGTGCAGTGAAAATAATCTGCAGTTCACATGCCCTTACTGTCGGCGGCAGCCATGAACCACCACGCTGATTTGAACAGCTGTAATCCAAGCACAGAAGAAGAGCACAGTGGCAGACGTTTTAAATGGTGGAAGCGATGGAGGTATGTGAATACAATGACAATCAAGATGAATTGGAGATTTTGCTATTTAGTGGCACAGGAAGAAAACAGACGGGCAAAAAGATGGACATTTGTTCTCCCAGTATTGGCGGATCACCGAGTACTTTCCTCTGGCCGGAGTTTCCGGGCACATGCACGGTACCATTCCATTGACGGTATAGGTAAGCTATTTTTGTGCTTATTTAAAAAAAAACAAAGCATTATTTCAAAATTCTGGCAAATTAAAAGTCGAGAAAATATGGCGATACAATGATACAAGCCTTTGGTTCCCCTTAATTTTGACTTGGTGAGCTGAAACAGAGAGGTGGATGGACAGATAGACATACACACATACACAAACAGACGCACTAACTGACTACTGTATGCCTCTCAGTTTTACCGAGGCATAATGATGACTGAACAACTCCCATTCTCCAAAGTGCAAGATACACTATTATGAATATAAGTCATAAAAGATCAGACAAATAAGTGATCTGACAAACAAATAAACAAGCGGTTCTTAAACAGTCACTAATATTGGATGTCCCATTCATTTTCAATAATTCTGTAATTAATATTCACAGAATTAAATAAATCTTAGTGTTTAGTCCCTCTCATATTTGTCAAAGTCTAACATGTGTTACTGCCTACATATAGGCTGCACCTCTGTATTCCACTTTCAAACACAGCCTACATTTGGGCCTGTAAAGTCTAATTGGGCTGTTTTCACACAAGAATACTTGCTTTCTACGGGCATACACTAGTACAATTAAAACAAAAAACTGGAATGTCATATAATGTAAATCAAGATGTTTTTCATTCCAAAAAAATGTTTTTTTCATTTTTTATTAGATGCCTGCAACATTCTGGCATTTTGTTATTCAGAATGATAAATGGGTTTTAAAAAATATCCCAAAGAAGTTGAATTTGTTTTATGACAAAGGAAGATGAGGAGGCTACTCCCCGAGAAAGACTGAATGGGAATGTAGTTAATTTACTTTTAAAAACATCCAAAGATATAGAAAAGCAGTTATTACGTTAGTCTGTGGCGGTTCGTTTTAACCCCACAACAGACTAAGGACACTCAGCCCTCTTGTCTCTGTTTTTCTGCTGCACTACTGAGATGCAATGTGCCATTCATGTATTTGTGATGCAAACATGCATGTATTGTGATGTAATGCGCCATTCTGTATAGTGTTCATATGGCTCGTCCTTACTGTGCTTTTTCTGAGCATCTTACATATGTAGATGTGCTTCGGTGTATTAACGTCTACAGGTAGACGCGTTTCTTCTGGTTCACCTCTGTGATGTTAATGTTTGCCTTTCATCCATTGTACTCATGCGTCCTGTCCTTACTGTGACCTAGAGACTCAGATCAATATGTAGATGTGCCTGTTAGCCTCTTTGTCCGCACCTGGAGCGAGGTCTAGCTAATCTGCCCTTGGTCTCACAAATGCAAATACCTCCTGCCTGTTCTGTTATCCCTTTGATCATTCTAACTGTGGGGTATGTCCCTTTGATGTATTGTTATGGTCAAGTATTTAAGGTGCAACTCTGTAACGCAATCTCTCTCTCTCACACACACCTCTGCTGCAGGACACAGACTTTGTGTCCCTTCTCTGAGAGCCGGAGCTCGCTCTCGGCGCTCATGCACGGGCGCCGGGAGCGGAGCTTGTGACGGCGGTATGATTAATAAAACTTCCTTAAAACCACAGCATCGCTGCTTATTTTTTCATGCCGCTGCACTGGTGACCCCTCGAACACGCACACGTTTTGTGCGAATGCAACCTTCCGAGCTGGACAGCCGCACAGCTCCGTTGGTGACCCCGCCTGAAAGCACACGCTTTGTGCAAAGCAACTTCTGGTCTGGACCGCAGCACTGGTGACCCGACGCTGAAACGAACACGCTGCCAGCGAACGCAACACCCGGCGGTGATTCTCCGACGACAAGCGAACGCAACAGCTCCCTTCTGCTTCAGGGAGATTTCGACGCAGAGTTTCCAGGTTGAAACCCTCCGGAGACCACCCACGACCGGGAAAGCTGCAGCAACGTTTCATGGTGAGATCTGCACACCTGAGATCTGCACATCCACGCTGGACCGGCCGCTCTCACTGAGAGCGCACGCACCTCGTCCTCTCTCCACGACGGCAACCTCCAGGGCCGACGGAGAGCGCAGCGCGTGGAACTGAACGCACCATGGCCGCACGAGCGACAACGATCGTCTCCTCCCTCTCACCGCTCCAACGCAGCTGCACGAGCCCGGGGCACAAAGATCGTCTATTGCCTCGCACCGCTCCAACGCGTCTCCACGAGCCCGAGGGACAGAGATCGTCTATTTCCACACACCGCTCCAACGCACCACGACCAAACGACGCAACAGCTCAACCTGGATTTTATCGGCGCCGTCTGCGTCGATCTCCACCAAGTTTCTGCACCCTGACTCGCCACTCCAGCGGCCCACCCACGCCACGGAACCCCCGCGCATGCTCGGGAAGTTACAAGGACGGCGCATCACGCACGGGACAAGTAACGGCTCCACAGACTGCCTTCCTCCTTCGCCGCTGCCTTTCAGGGCTGCTCGCTCACCTGAGGCACACATGCAGCATGATCGAAGGATTTGTTAACAGTCTCAGCCACGCCAGAGACCGCCATCATCCTCCGCCGCTGCTCACAGAACCTTCAGGGCTGCTCGTTCACCTGAAGCAAGCACGCAGCTCGCCACTGGATTTTTTTAATGGTCTTAGCCACGTCACAAAGGGATTTCAGCCGTCAGCTGTTCCCGGGAGCTTTTTTTTTTTTTTTTTTGTTTTTTTTATTTTGTTAGGTATTTGTAACCGTAGGTAGATTTGGTTTGCAGTCTGGTGACAAGCCACCGGCTGCTGGTCGCTGCGTGCGCGAGCGCCCTAAACCTACATGTTTTTTTTTTTTTTTTGGTATGCGGGAGGAAACCGGAGAAATCCCGGAGTAAACCCACGCAACACGGGGAGAACATGCAAACTCTACACAGCTCACTGTTGGTCGGGGGCTGGAATCGAACCCACGATCTCATGATCCCCGTGATCCCCCGGCCAAGGGTAAAACTGTGCTGCCACAGTGCTAAACCACTGCGCCACCGTGCAGCCCACGGTGGCGCCCACGCGGCTTTGGGGTTGCTTCAGCACCCAAAGCCAACAGTCCCTCTGCTTTGTTTACTTTTTTTTTTTTTCTTACAGCCGCTCCTGCTTTTCTTCATGGCCACGAGAGGAGTCAGAGACTAGTTTTTCTTCTGGTGATCTCCGCACGTGCAACGGGACAACCCCTCGACGTCGCGGAGCAGCAAGCAATTTTTGCGCGGCCCAGGACGATTTCACAGCTCCTGCCGGCACTTACTACCCCTCCCCTCCCCCTCCGCCTGCAGCGAGCTTCTCCCACAGCTCACTCACACAGATGGTTTATCGAGGTCGCGGCCCCCTGCCGCGTCCTCTGGGGGGGGAGCGTGTGGCGGTTCGTTTTAACCCCACAACAGACTAAGGACACTCAACCCTCTTGTCTCTGTTTTTCTGCTGCACTACTGAGATGCAATGTGCCATTCATGTATTTGTGATGCAAACATGCATGTATTGTGATGTAATGCGCCATTCTGTATAGTGTTCATATGGCTCGTCCTTACTGTGCTTTTTCTGAGCATCTTACATATGTAGATGTGCTTCGGTGTATTAACGTCTACAGGTAGACGAGTTTCTTCTGGTTCACTTCTGTGATGTTAATGTTTGCCTTTCATCCATTGTACTCATGCGTCCTGTCCTTACTGTGACCTAGAGACTCAGATCAATATGTAGATGTGCCTGTTAGCCTCTTTGTCCGCACCTGGAGCGAGGTCTAGCTAATCTGCCCTTGGTCTCACAAATGCAAATACCTCCTGCCTGTTCTGTTATCCCTTTGATCATTCTAACTGTGGGGTATGTCCCTTTGATGTATTGTTATGGTCAAGTATTTAAGGTGCAACTCTGTAACGCAATCTCTCTCTCTCACTCTCTCACACACACCTCTGCTGCAGGACACAGACTTTGTGTCCCTTCTCTGAGAGCCGGAGCTCGCTCTCGGCGCTCATGCACGGGCGCCGGGAGCGGAGCTTGTGACGGCGGTATGATTAATAAAACTTCCTTAAAACCACAGCATCGCTGCTTATTTTTTCATGCCGCCGCAAGTCCAACAAATATTTAGCCAAAAATAAAGCAGAGTCCACACTGCTCTAGTAGTTTGGTAGAAATTCTTAGTAATTTAGGACCCGCTAATGACAAAACAAGTGCATGCAAAGCTTTCACCCTTGATATTTGGAATGGGAAGCACATTTAAGACGATAGCTGTGCTATGCTAAGTTAACTGAGCGAACTATTAAATAGCCTAGTGTGGTTACAAAAATTATCAAAATGTGAAACATGAACTTTATAAAGAAAAAACAAACAATCTGCCTGCACACTATTTCCAGTATGTACAATGATAAGTGAAAGTGATGAAATCGATTTATTGAAGAGAAATCACCAGGGAATGGGAAAACATAATGGAACATAAAATAGAGCTGCTCAGAGAACAGAATACGGAAGTATATCACTCACCATTGTGCAAGAGGTCCATTGGCTCTGACCGTCTGTCCGTGACATCCTGACCGGCCATAGATATATACTGTAAATAAAGACTATGACTTGGTGCCCCCAGGCCAGTCATGTCCATTTACATAGTTTACATGTATGAATGCAATAAATACAACAAAAAATTGTTTGTGTATCCTGATATCACAATGCTGCAGGTGCTATGAACCATTATGATTAAGTACAGAATATGGCACCTCCATTTGACTTCAAAATGTTAGGCATGTCCTATCTACAATATACTGTATATAGCTATGTTACTGGCCACTGCAGTCTTGTCATTCAGTTTTCAAGTTTTTTTTCATCAATATATTACTTTTTAAAAGAATATACACTTTAATTCAGCACCTTTCTAAATATTTTGTTGATGTGTTATTTTTTAAAAATATTTGTTCTTCTTTAACTGACCTGCATCTAATGAAACTATTAATCATTGTTACAGAAATGTGACTCCTCTGTTTCAGATAGTTTATATAATTTATTTAATATTAAAATGGTACTGCTATTGGTAATAATAATTAGAGGGCACTCAGAGGGTGCATACCTCTGCCAAGGCTCCATTTGTCCCTCCCTCTCTCCCTCCATACCTCTTTCCATCTGTCCATCAGTACATTGCAAGATAGGGCCTTGGAGAAGGCATGTGCTCATAGATCACCTCTAAAATGTAATGGTTTCATCTGTAGCCCAAGGGCCACCACTGGTGAAAATTTTACCCAGATCCATCCAGTAGTTTTTGCATAATCATGCTAACAGACAGACAAATGCTGCAAAAACACTACCTCCTTGGCAGAGGAAATAATACATTTAAAGCAGCATTATGTAACTTTCTTGTTCTACAGTGCATCTGGAAAGTATTCACAGCGCTTCACTTTTTCCACATTTTGTTATGTTACAGCTTTATTCCAAAACGGATTAAATTTAATTTTTTCCCTCAAAATTCTACACACAATACCCCATAATGAAAATGTGAAAAAAATTTTTTTTGAGATTTTTGCAAATTTATTAAAAATGAAAAACTAAGAAATCACATGTACATAAGTATTCACAGCCTTTGCCACGAAGCTCAATTTTGAGTTCAGGTCCATCCTGTTTCCACTGATCATCCTTGAGATGTTTCTACAGGTTAACTGGAGTCCACCTGTTGTAAATTCAGTTGATTGGACATGATTTAGAAAGGCACACACCTGTCTATATAAGGTCCCACAGTTGACAGTGCATGTCAGAGCACAAACCAAGCATGAAGTCAAAGGAATTGTGTGTAGACCTCTGACACAGGATTGTCATGAGGCACAAATCTGGGGAAGGATACAGAAAAATTTCTAATGCTTTGAAGGTCCCAATGAGCACAGTGGCTTCCATCATTCGTAAAAGGAAGAAGTTCGGAGCCACCAGGACTCTTCCTAGAGCTGGCCGTCCATCTTAATTGCGTGATCGGGGGAGAAGGACCTCAGTCAGGGAAGTGACCAAGAACCCAATAGTCACTCTGTCAGAGCTCCAGTGTTCCTCTGTGGAGAAAGGAGAACCTTCCAGAAGGACAACCATCTCTGCAGCAATCCACCAATCGGGTCTGTATGGTAGAGTGGCCAGATGGAAGCCACTCCTTAGTAAAAGCCACATGGCAGCCTCCTGGAGTTTGTCAAAAGGCACCTGAAGGACTCTCAGACCATGAGAAACAAAATTCTCTGGTCTGATGAGACAAAGATTGAACTCTTTGGTGTGAATGCCAGGCATCATGTTTGGAGGAAACCAGGCACCGCTCATAACCATGCCAATGGTGGTGGCAGCATCATGCTGTGCGGATGTTTTTCAGCGGCAGGAACTGGGAGACTAGTCAGGATAGAGGGAAAGATGAATGCAGCAATGTAGAGACATCCTGGATGAAAACCTGCTCCAAAGCGCTCTTGACCTCAGACTGGGGTGACTGTTCATCTTTCAGCAGGACAACAACCCTAAGCACACAGCCAAAATATCAAAGGAGTGGCTTCAGGACAACTCTGTGAATGTCCTTGAGTGGCCCAGCCAGAACTCAGACTTGAATCCTATTGAACATCTTCTGGAGAGATCTGAAAATGGCTGTGCACTGACGCTTCCCATCCAACCTGATGGAGCTTGAGAGGTGCTGCAAAGAGTAATGGGAAAAACTGCCAAAGACAGGTGTGCCAAGCTTGTGGCATCCTTTTCAAAAAAACTTGAGGCTGTAATTGCTGCCAAAGGTCCATTAGAGTATTGAGCAAAGGCTGTGAATACTTATGTACATGTGATTTCTTAGTTTTTTATTTTTAATAAATTTGCAAAAATACTACACACAATACACCATAATGACAACTTCAAAAAAGTTTTTTTTTTTTTCAAGTTGTCATTATGGGGTATTGTGTGTAGAATTTTGAGGAAAAAAATGAATTTAATCCCTTTTGGAATAAGGCTGTAACATAACAAAATGTGGAAAAAGTGAAGCGCTGTGAATACTTTCCGCATGCACTGTAGAGCATGCTAATCCACTGCCTCGGTAAAGAAGGTCAATGTGTGCTTCACGCTGGGTAGCACGGGCTCTTTGGATGAGTGCTTGGGCAGGATGGACAAATTTTTTGTTGAACAGTGTAACACCACGGCTCAAAGATACAGATTCTTCGACCGCTGTCAGCAAGCAGGTGAGTCCACTCAGCACTTTCTTATGGAGCTCCGTAACCTGGCGAGCACGTGTGCCTTCGGGCCTGTTGAAGAAGAGCTAATCCGTGATAAGCTAGCATATAGCACGAGCAACGAGTGGCTAAAGAAGAAGCTATTGCTAACAAAGGACGATTTCACACTGAGCCAAGTAATGCAGTTGACTAGCCAAATTGAGTCTGCTGCTCAGCTAGGTTTGCAAATACTGGCTAAGGAAAACCTAGCCACCCAAGCTCCCTCTCCATGCCAGGCTGCTAGCAACTCAGCTAATTCCTTGGGGCAGATCCCCAAAAGGCTGTGGACCATGGCACGGGCAGGAGCGGGAAAGTCGGGAACTGTGTGGCAGCTGTGACTCCCCTTGCCACCGGGGGGGGGGGGGGGGGGGGGCTCATCCCTTTGCCCCGCTAGAGGTAAAAAGTGCTGCAACTGCGGTCGTGCTAATCACCTGGCTAGGGTTTCATCAACACCAGCAAGCCGATGGACTCGGGGCCTGTAGGCATAGCGTCAGTGTGTGTAGCAGATGCCAAGAATTGGCCGCTAAAGTGGTACGTTTTACAGCTCGACAGCATCGATGTGCCGCTTATGGTGGATTCAGGTGCTATTAAATCCATACTGAGCATGTCCACGGTAAGAAAACTTTTCCCAAAGAAACCTATTAAGGCGGGTGCTATGAAAAAGTTTGGCTATGGGCACGCTAAGATTGGCATGGAGGGCACGGCCAGTTTCTCGGTAGTTTGTGGGTCAAAGACTATTCCTGCATTTAGCTTTCAGGTTTCGTGCCAGGGGGCTGACTTGTTGGGAATTGACTTATTGGGAGAGTTTGGATTCTCCATCATAGACCCAGTGGGCTTGAAAGTGTTGACTGTGTCTCCCGGGTGGCATGTTTGCTGGCCAGTGTTGTTTGCGGGCCTGGGTTGTGTGAAGTCTTTCAACCACCGCCCGCTCACTGACCTGGGTGTGACGTCCAAAATCCAACCGTTACAGTGGCTCCCTCTTGCCCTGCGGGACGACGTTACAGCAGAACTGAAAAAATTGCTTAAAGCCAGCATTATCAAGAAAGTGGATGCCTTGCCGTGGATCTCAAACATTGTGGTGGCCAAGAAGAAGACGGGCGGCATCCGACCGTGCATCGACCTCAGGATGGTCAATAAAGTGATCATCCCTGACAAATACCCACTGCCCATGATGGAGGAACTCACTGCGATGTTCAGCAGCTTTACAGTGTTTTCGAAACTGGAACTCCGCCAAGGTTATCTATAAGTGCCCCTCCACCCTGCCAGCTGCGACCTGACTGCGTTCATGACCCACATGGGCATTTTCAGGTACACCCGCATGCCTTTCGGCCTGAGTTTGGAGCCAAGCTGTTTTCAAAAAATTATGTCTACGATCCTCGCCAGCCTCAGGGCTGTGGTGGTGTACCTGGATGACATCGTGGTCAATGGTGCATCACAGGTGACACATGATGAACGTTTGGAACGAGGAATGGAGGTGCTGCTGGAGCACGGGGGTACACTGAAAGGGGGAAAGTGCATCTTTGCAGCAGGTTCCATTGAGTTTGTTGGGTTCCGGCTATCAGCTGAGGGCCTGAGCCCCCTGCACTCGAACATGGAGGCGGTCCTGCGTCTCCCCAATCCCACAACACTTGCGCAAATTTCCTTGTTTCTGGACATAGTGAACGTCTACAGGCATTTCATTCCCCATTATTCAGAGATTATCAAACCTCTCCGAGCTCTGCTGAAGCAGGACGCTCTGTAGCAATGGACTCCGGCCTGCTCAGCGGCGGTCGCTAAACTGAAGTCTCAACTCACCTCCCCGCCGGTGTTGGCACACTTTGATCCCAAATGGACCACTTTTGTGACTTGTGACACGTTTGGTTCAGCTGTGGGGGCGGTTATGTCTCAAGTGCAAAATGGTACGGAGCGCCCAGTGGCATTCACATTGAGGTCCCTCACGCCAGCTGAACAGAAGTATGGTGTGGGTGAGAGAGAGGTGCTCGCATGTGTTTGGGCATGCGAATGGTGGCACATCTACCTCTATGGATGCCATTTTATCCTGTGCACGGACCGCCGGGTGCTGACAACGCTGCTGGAGATGACTGGTTTGGGACACAGGCCCCTGTGGATCCACAGGTGGACAGAACGGCTGCGGGCCTACAACTTCACTACTCAGCTCACCCCTGGCCAAGAAAACGTAATGGTGGACCTCCTGTCCTGCGCCACAACCAACACCGCACAACTGGACAACAGCGATTCCTAGGAGGCGGACCTGATCAGCATGTTGCACAGGTCCCTCTGGGACGTGGTGTCACTTCAGGAACTCCAGGCGGAGTCGGAATGGGACCTGACATTGTCGCAACTTCGCTCTTTCATTGGGTGGGGGTGGGTGGGGTGGGGCATGAAAATGCAGGGTGACCTGGCACCTTTTTACAGGTTCAGGGACGAACTGAGGTGTTGAAATGACGTGTGTGTGGTGAGAGGACACTGCACATTGATTCCAGTGTCTGTACACGGCCCCTGCGAACGGTCGTTTTCTGCTGGTGGTCTATTATCCGTTTTCAAAATGGCCGGAAGTGTTGCCCACTAACTCGGTCACGATGGATGTGGTCACTGGTTTCCTCACGTCGCTGTTCACCAGGTGGGGGGTTCCAGATGCCATCACAACGGACAATGGCCCACAGTTCACCTCTGGGGGGTTTGAGGAGTTTTGGAGAAAGGGGCGTGGAGCACATTAGAACCGCGTTTTATCATCCGCAGGCTAGTAGGGGTGTAGAACGTTTCAATAAGACACTGAAAAATGGTCTGCAGGCCCATCTGGCAGACGACTTCACGTTCTCTGATGCCCTTCAAAACACGCTCCTCCACTACAGGGCGACGGCCCACGCCACGACGGGGTGTTCTCCAGCAAAGCTCATGCTGGGGCGTGAATTACATCTGCCCCTGGACCGGCTGCGCCCCCCCGTGACCTCCCCTCCGGTGGACACGGAACCATCACGAGACCGAGTCGTCACTCAAAAGCGGAAAATGAAACACTGTTTCGACCTTGCCTTGCCTCTCTAACTGGAGTGGTGGCCTCTGCCCCACAACTGGGAGGTTGGAGGTTCAAGTCCCGGCCGGGTCATACCAAAGACCATATAAAAATGGGACTTCCTCCCTTCTAGCTTGGTGCTCAGCGTAATAGAATGGGGGAAAGAGAAGTTGTTTGTGGCGGCGCCTTGCATGGCAGTGACCCCTCTGATTCTACATGTGATTAACATTACAGATAGGAGAAATGTAATTTCATTCTACTGTATATGATTGGTTGTATGGACTGAATGACAATAGAGATGGCTTCTTCTTCAACTTTGTCTCCACACCGCTCAACCTGAGCTATTCCTCTGATATACTCATTTCTAATCTTGTCCCTCCTAGTCACTCCCAATGAAAATCTTAGCATCTTTAACTCTGCCATATCCAGCAACATTTCCTGTCTTTTTGTCAGCACCACCGTCTCCAACCCATACATCAACGCAGGTCTCACTACCATCTTGTAAATCTTCCCTTTCACTTTTGCTGCAACACTTCTGTCACAAATCACCCCTGACACTCGTCTCCACCCACTCCACCCTGCCTGCACTCTCTTCTTCACCGCTTTTGTGCATTTTCCATTGCTTTGGATGGTTGACCCCAGGTATTTAAACTCATCTACTTTCACAACCTCTACTCCTTCTATCTTCACCGTTACACCTGCCTCCCTCTCATTCACACTTATATATTCTGTCTTGCTTCTACTGACTTTCATTCTTCTTCTCTCCAGAGCATACCCCCACCTCTCCAGGTTCTCTTCCACCTGCTCTCTACTCTCACTGCCTGACCTCATCTATCAGCCTGTCCATCACCATGACAAACAAGAAGGGGTTCAGAGCCGATCCCTGATGTAACCCCACCACCACCACCACCTTGAACCCATCTGCCATTCCTACAGCACACCTCACCACTGTCTCGCTGTCCTCATACATGTCCTACACCACCCTCACATACTTCTCTGCCACTCCTGACTTTGCTTTCTCTAGATTTACAAAGACACAGTGCAACTCCTTCTGACCTTCTCTATACTTCAACAACACTCTTAGAGCAAACATTGCATCTGTAGTACTCTTTCCTGGCATGAAACTGTACTGCTGCTTACTGACTGTCATCTCTCCTCTCAACCTGGCTTCAACAACTCTTTCCCATATCTTCATAGTGTGGCTGATCAACTTTATGCCTCTGTAGTTACTACAGCTCTGAGCATCACCTTTGTTCTTGAAAACTGGTACCAAAACTTCTCCACTCCTCAGGCATCCTCTCACTCTCCAAGACTGTGTCAAACAATCTGGTCAAAGCTGTCTCGTGGCGCCACGAGACGGCTTTTGTTGTGATGTGGCGCATTATAAATAAAGCTGAGTTGAATTGAATTGAATTGAAAAAAGTCCACTGCCATCTCTCCAAAACATCTCCATACCTCCACAGGTATGTCATCTGGACCAACCGCCTTACCATTCTTCATTTTCTTCAGAGCTGCCCTCACTTCTGTCTTGCTAATCCTTGGGACTTCCTTGTTCACCATCTTTCCTTCATCCATCCTCCTCTCCCTCATTTTCTTTATTCATCAGCTCTTCAAAGTACTCCTTCCACCTTCTCAGCACACTCTCGTCATTTGTTAGTACATTACCATTTCTGTCCTTAATCAGCCTAACCTGCTGCACATCTTTTCCAACTCAATCTCTCTGTCTAGCCAATCAATACAAGTCCTTTTCTTCTTCCTTAGTGTCTAGCCTCTCATACAACTCACCCTATGTTCCTCTCTCTTCTCAAAGTATGTGTTCACCACAGCCATTTCCATCCCTTTAGCAAAATCCACAACCATCTGTCCTTCCACATTTTTCTCCTTAAGACCATACCTACCCAGAACCTCCTCATCACCTCTGTCCCCTTCACCTATATGCCCATTAAAGTCTGCTCCAACCACCACTCTCTCCCCCCTGGGAACACTCTCTACCACTTCATCCAACTTACTCCAGAATTCCTCTTTCTTTTCTACCCGACATCCAACTTTTGGGGCATACGCACTGACAACATTCAACATCACACCTTTGACTTCAAGCTTCAAACTCATGATCCTGTCCAACTTCCTCTTTACCTCCCGAACACTCTTCACACACTCTTCCTTCAAGATTACTCCTACTCCATTTCTCTTCCCATTTACACCCTGGTAGAACAGTTAAAATCCCCCTCCAATGCTCCTAGCCTTGCTTCCCTTCCATCTGGTTTCTTGAACACACAGTATATCTACCTTTCTTCTCTCCATCATATCAGTGAACTCTGTCTTTACCAGTCATAGTCCCTACATTTAACGTCCCTACTCTCACCTCCACACTTTGACCTTTTCTTTTCTCTCTCTCCCTCTTAACACGCCTTCCCCCTCTCCTCCTCCTCAATCTTCGACCAATAGCAGCCCAATTTTCACCAGCACCCTGTTGGTTAAAAGCACTGGTGGCGATCGTTGTTAACCCTTGACCAATCCGGTATGGAAGTCTCATTCGTCATGATCTGCATGTTTGATTTGGCAATGGTTTTACATTGGATGCCCTTCCAGACACAACACCTCCCCATTTACCCGGGCTTGGGACCGGCACTAGGAGTACACTGGCTTGTGCACCCCCTGTGGCTGGGTTCCCAATTTGCATCTCATATAAAAGGAAAAAAACAATATTTCAAAATGCTTGTGTGCTAATAAAATGATATGTAAACATACTCCGTCTCACAAATTTTTATTTTAATTCATTTTTTTAAAGGCAGTCAGAAATAGCAGAAGTCACCTCCTGCTTGACAACGCACAACTACAGACTGACTGAACACAGTACTTTGCAATCCTCTTGGTGGATGAAGTAACAACCTCCCAGCAGTTTTAATATCACCTTTAAAAGGTGATTGACTTGAGAAATATAATTTTGTTCTACTGGGTATAAACTGAATAACAATAAAGTTGGCTTATTTCTAATTCTGTATACAGTACATAACACAAAACAAAATGAACACCTACCATCCTTCATCATATATTAAATGTAGAAAGACTATGGAAAAACTATTTTAAAAACAGCATTAAACTACAGTACTTTAAATACTGACTGACTTGGTTTAAATAATGCAAAACGTGATATTTAAATCCTCATTTGCTTTCAGGCTGTGAATCTAAAGCCGACAGATGCTGTGAAATCAGAACACCAAAAAAGGTAAGAATGATGTCACTGCAGGCTTTGTTTTTGTGTTTTTATTAATCAAGTGTGCACTGTGTGGCGGGATATTTCCACACATAATCTGTCCATATAAGGAGTAAACCTTTTGTTTACAGGTGAAAGGTATTTGTGCCGCTCTCTGTTGCCTGGCAACAACACCCACGGGAGTCCCCACAGCAGTGGGACTCCCCACATCAACACCCCAACCACAACTACAGAACAGTAGTTGACACAGCAACAGAGATGACAACAGACTGCTGAAAGTGAAACCAGGACAAAAACAGCAGACGTTAATGTCATAAACCTCAAAATCTTGTTTTTATGGGTCTTGAACCATATATGGACTTTTGGTGCCCCTTTCTGCCAAGGAACCAATGTTTTCATGTTGGTTTGTTTGCTTTCAGCAGGATTACGCGAAAACTACTGGACTGATTTTGATGAAATCTTCACCAGAGGTGGCCCTTGGACTATGGATGAACCCATTAGATTTTGAAGGTGATCTGGGTCAGAATGCAGATTCTGGATCACTTTTCCCTCTTTCTTTAATATCACAAGATAGGGCCTTGGTGCAGGTATGTGCTCTCTGAGCACCCTCTAGTTTACTACATACAACACCTGTTCCTCAAACAGTAAATAGTCATTTCAAAGAGAAAGTAGATTTAACATATTTGTATTTGATGGGTGAAATGTCTAAATGTTTAAAATGTTAATTTGTGTTAGTTTGATAACTAGTTCTCATTAATACAAAATATGAATTCAAATTGTGGCTTTACAGATGTGAAGGACGTTGGCTCCCTCTAGTGGATAAAAGAAATAACACGCTATAACGCAAACTGCTCTAATAATATACAGTGTTATTTACAGAGCATTGGGGCCACATTAAAAAAAAAAGTTTTGTATTTTGAGAATAAAGTCAAAATTTTGAGGAAAAAAATCAAGGAGTATTTTAAGAAAAGCATTTTAAGAAAAAAGTCCAAATTTCAAGGAAAAAAAGTTGTGTTTTGAGAAAAAAAGTCATGTGTGCTTGTCGTGTGCAGTGTGCATATATGGAACTGTATGTTGGCTGTGTGAGGTGCATCCAGATGCCTCTCCAACCTTTCTGAAGTAGTCAAACTGCCAGCAGCAAGACAGAAGCCCTCTGCCTGTCATCATATTAAAGTTAATGGCTCATGTACTGTATATATGTGTGATAGTTATATATGTCCTGGAGTCATCTTTACTGCCGAATGAAATGCTCGGACATCTCTTGCTTTACATGCAAAAGAGAAGACAAAGCATTTAAATAAGTTAATTATCTTCTTATCCACCAACTGTGATGCCATATTTTGTGTCAAAGGTTTTTGAGGCTGCGTTCTCATCACCTATTTTGTATGGATGTGAAGCCTGGTTGAACATACCCTTAAAATCTGTGGAATCCCTTTACAATGACTGGGGTGAAATCCCTATTAGGAGTGAACACCTAACCTAACCTGCCTGTTGGAGGCAGGGCTCCCTTCAGTTCACGCTTGCTTATCTTGTTAATCATCTCCCTTTCATCCTTGTCTGAAATAAGAAAAAAACTAAGCCAGTTTTCTGAACAAAATGAGGCAGCGCCAGGATATGTATGAGGAGCCTTTCTAGTATGTGCTTGAATTAACAAAAAAAGAGAATCAAGTCATGAATTCATATTTATGCTTCATGATCACAGGGACATGATTATGAAATTACATTGTAAAGAGGGAACAAGGTGTAAGACTTATCGAGCCGTTAACTCAGAAATGTCTATCCATCCACTTTATACAAGTAATGCACCATATGTTGATGATCATTTTAGAATAACTTTTTTTTACACGTTTTGACTGTCTGCTCATAAGCTCAGAGTGGAGATGGGAAGGTGGAGTCGTACACTAATACTAATAATAATAATAATAATCTAATAGTAATAATAGTCGTACACAAATCTGAATAAAACATATGAATCAAAATTAACATGAATCCAAAGGTATACAAAAATTTAAAGTGATTACATGGGAATATTTTTTTCTGTAATTTATGACTTTAATGTAAGCACAGTTTGAAGATGAGTTTACTTTAGACGTGAGCAACTGGGAAACAACACTGCACACAAACAAGAAAAAAGTTACACAGTGTAATTCTATAGTTTGAAAAATCATTAATCATTTTCACGTTGAGATTTATGAAAATTGAGGTAAAAATTATTCAGATTTTTTTAATCTTTACTTGAGATGCAAACAATGTTGTTTAGCTGTAGCTGCTTCAAAAAAGATTTTATGGGTTTTGGGTGAAAATACTGTACATCTGTATGGAAAATTTTTCGCTTTAAACTATATTTATTCTATTAATTTATTTGTTTATTCAACTGCTCTACCTGTGTATTATGATCTGATGCTGCTCTGGATCACCTTTGCTTAAAAAACATTATTTTTGATTCTGATTGTTAATGTTTATTATATACAGTATATATTAGTGGTGTTGGATGATTAAAATTTTTAATTGCAATTAATCTTTTGGAATGTTGAGTTAATCGCAGTTAATAACGTGTTAATCGTGTTTTTTTCCATGCAGATACAGTGTACCTTAAGTTGGTAATTTTTCAAGTTTGTCATACTGTTATGGACATGGGAGTGGACACATATGCTTGCTGTCTTCACCTGCAGGTTTATTAAAGCTCTCAACAGATCCAAAATGACAAAAACTATCCAGAATATTCTCCAGAAAATTCTCATAAGTAGACTGCATGTGCAAACGACGGAATGCCAGGGCTCAGTAACGTCACTGCAACACAACTCAGCATCCAACCAGCCAGCAGCCACAAATGGAGCTTGCTCTTTCTCCCATAGCAAACATCCACAACTTTTAAGCAGCTCAACACAAGACCATGGACCTCGTGTGTCACAACAGACACAATTTCCCTTTTAGCAGAAAAATTGCAAACATAAACAACTATCTCACCTGTGATGACACCCCACCGTGCTGCAAAAATGGTGGGGGAGTGAATGGACATTATGAACACAGTTTGAGAATTTTTTTAGACTGGTACTCACCAACAGTTGGACCCAAAGCTATGAGGATGAAAACAGCCGAATTTCTGTCCGTGTCAGCTGCTGAAGGTCAGTTGCAACCTAGCATGTAGCTACTAGCCAGCTAGCCAGCTTCCACAGAAGAACAACCCAACACCCAGATGAAGTTTTGGACGAGGCTGTAACAACTATCCAGGTGAGAGCTCCGACAGATAATGTTGCAAACTTAAACATGACAGCACTTTGGGGATTTCTATGGCTGTAATTCAGCTTGTTTGACTTTGCAATGTCTGCATGGTGTGTACAGTGTCTATGGCCAGAGTTAATTAACCGTGATCACAAAATTTGTCGCCGTTAACGGGCAAAACATTAATGGGCGATTAACATGATAATGCCAACACTACTTACACACACACACACACACACACCTCACACAAAGTTAGGGATATTCGGCTTTCGGGTGAAATTTCAGGATGCACCAAGAATGCACTATAACCTTTACAAGTGAAATTAATTTGTCCTTCTCTAACCTTTTGAATGCACATGTAAAACTGTTCAGTGTTTCAGTACTTTTTGTGTAACTTGCTGTTCTCTAGCAAGGTGCTTAATGGCAAAATTCACAACAGGTATTTGATCCATGAACCAACCAATAAATTTTCTGGTTCAATTAGAATTGGTATTTAAACAGTCCTCTTCATCATACTGTTCACATTTTCACATCATGAGACCAAGACGACACCTAACAATTGATCAACAGTACCTCGCCATTGCGAGGCTTTAAACCGGATGTTCTCAAAGGGAAGTGGTCACTGAGCTTAGAGTGTCACAGTGTCATCAGCAGGTTGGAACAGAGATACAGAGAGGCTGGAAGAGTCACAGAAAGGCATAGAAGTGGATGTGCTTTGGCCACATCCCACGCTGATGACCGCGTCATTGTAAACAGTGCTCTGTGGAGCCAAATCATGAATGCCAGTCAACTCCAGGCACATTTAAGGGATGTGAGAAGCACCCAGGTGTCATGTCAGACCATTCAAAACATTTACATCAGTGTGATCTGCATGCTAGATGACCTGCAAGGGTACCTGACCACACCACAGGCACAGGTGTCATCGTTTTGCATGGGCCAGGGAGCATTTACACTGGACAAGGGACCAGTACGCCTCGGTGCTGTTCTCTGATGAAAGTTGATTCACGTTGAGCAGAAATGATGGCCGCCAATGATGTTGGGGAAAAGAGAGCACTATGCATCAGCCACTGTCGTCACCATGTTACAGTCTGGACAGGTGTGTCTAGTCAATACAGACCTGCCCTACACCTTGTGAATGGTACAGTGACAAGCTGATACTACCTGAATAACATCATTAATCCAGTCATTGTGCTCCTGTATAAACAACACAGGCCTAATTTCATCTTCATGGACGACAATGCTCCAGCTCATCGAGGTTGCATCATGTGGGAACGGCTGCTGGAGGCTGGGGTACCTCAAATGGAGTGGCCTGCACTTTCTCCAGACCTGAATCCCATAGAAAACCTATGGGATCAGCTGAATCACCGTGTAAAGGCTTGTAACCCTGCACCCCACAACCTCAACGATCTGAGGGCCGCCCTTCAAGAAAAGTGGAATGCCATGACTCAGCAGACGATAAGTCGACTTGTGAACAGCATGACACGTTGTTGCTCAAGGGCACATGACAAGTTATTGAGACACTGACATTTTTTGTTGTGGTATACCCACCACTGTTGTTGGCTTTTGTTTCAACAAATTGTTTGAGATGAGGAAATCACCATGGCATGCTCCTACTTAAGTGCCCTATTTTCATGATATTATATCACTGTAGCGTGAACTTTTTACATTTTCCATGAATTTCACCCGAAAGCGAAATATCCCTAACTTTTTGTGAGTAGTGTATATACTGTATACATATACAGTATATGAAATTTTTGCATTTTTACATACTGTTAGTAGTGTATCTTTACTTGGATGAGACAACTTGTCCATTTATTGTTGAAGGGAAATTAAATTTAATAAAAATAAATCAGAGGTAATTTTCAACTGAAAATTATTATTTTGAGAGACTGAAATCTGATAAAAATTTAATGCAAAACTCCTTTGTGCATAGTTTGAAAGTTTGTTTTTGCAGGGATATAGCAATGTTTTCATTGAGCTTTAGAAACATTGGTGACATTTAAACAGCTAACTATTCACCCTTGTTTCAATCATGCTAAGCTAATCATAGGCTGATTTCACCTTTAAATTACTAAACAGATGATGAAAAAATACCCAATTTAAAGAGAGGAAAGCAGAGGTGTTTTAATTAAATTACTTGCTGCACCTAAAATTATGCAGTGAATCAGAGTTGTGCCACTAATGAGCTGATTTAGTAGAACAAATGAGGTTAGACAGGATTTTTTAAAACTATCTTTTATTTTATAAATATCATATGCACATGCCTGTTGTCACAACAAGTTAAGGAGTTTTGTTCCCCTCTTAATTCCAGATTTCATAAGCAAGGCTCTTAAATGCAAGGAGAACTGAACCATACGTGGAATGAGTCCAACATGACTGATTTGTGTGACTTCTACCTTTATATCATTCATGGACTGAAACAGGAAGAAGAAAAACACCACAGCCGTTCTCCCTGATGCGCAGTCAGGATCAGAAACGTGTTGATGCAAACTCCCACCATTGTCCTAACACTCCAGTCATTTCTCAGTCTCTGCAGAACTAACACAGCTGCTCACTTCTTCTCTGTGACATGTGGCTCCATCAGCTTCTTCATGTGCAGCTCCTTCACCAGATGGTCCACACAGGTTTTGAACAGAGGCTCAGGCTCCTGGGAGACAAAAACAGAGTCAGAACCCACAAGAGAAAAGAAGCACGCACTGGGGTTTTCTTTCCACACCGTGTTATTATAAAGGAAAAAGGTTCTGGTATGTTGGTCTGCTGCTGAAATAAGTACTTCATATTAAAAGTCAGGACATGCAAAGAGATGGTCCAGCCAATCTTATAATAAAGATGTTCATAGTTGAAATCCAGAGGTGTGTCCTCAAATAACTTTTTGGACAAAATTTATTTGAGTAGTGTTATTGCAGGATATTTTTTTTTACTTTTACCTGAGTAAATTTATGGAGAAAAAACTAAACTTTTATTCAAGTACGTTTGGATAAACTCTGAGGTACATTTGATTTTACTGATGTGAAAACTGATTGTTCTTGTTTATGCTATAATAACTTGTTCTTTCTAGAAATGATTGCATCTTCAATCATCTGAGTAAATTTATGACTTTGTTTCATATTTTAGAGTTAAAATAACTGTTGCTCTATTCTGGCACAAGCAATATTTAATTTATCACTGCCTAATATTTCTCTATGTAACTGTGATTATATTAAAAGTTAATCATGGGTAATGCATATTGTATTTTCTCAAACTGACACACTGAATAGAAAAAATTGAAACTGGTGAGAGTAAAGTTGCAAACTTGCAATTAAAAAACCTGGATTTCTGTTGAAACAAGAGCACCACAAATCTTCAATACATGTACAAACATTGTGTGATACAAAACAGTCCTTGCTTGAAAACTGTAGGAGTTCACTGGACAAGTCGTACGGGTGGATGGACAGACAACATCGTACCATAGTACATCCCATCTTAAGACAGGCATATATTTAAAAAAAAAAAAAAAATCCCCATTTTCCCACAAAGCATCTAAGTTTATATGAAAAAATTACATTTACAAAGAAACATTTCAAATTTATTTATTTTTTTGTACAAATTTGAAAGTAAAGTTTCAAATGTAAAAGAAAAAGTCTGCAAACAGTTGACTACTATGTACAAAAAAAATCTAATTGTGAGGACAAAACCCAACAATTTATGAGAAAACAAACAAAATGCAAACTGGTGAGAGTAAAATCATTACTACTCGAGTAACTTTTTATTAGAGGATACTTTCTTACTCATTGAATTATTGTGGGAACTACTCTTACTTATACTTGAGTAAGTAATTTCATAAGGATTACCCTTGACCTTAAGTACAGCCTAGATGCAGGACCATTTAGAATGTGCTTAAAATCAAGGTCAATGGCCTAGGACAGGGGTTGGCAACCTGTGGCTCCGGAGCCACATGTGGCCCTTCAGTCCTGATGTCGTGGCTTCCTGCAGTCACATCTCAAAACACATGGAAATTAATACAGGTCATTTTAATTATTCAATTTTTCAAATTATTACCTCCACCAAGAGGAGGAGGTTATGCTTTTGCTGGTGTTGGTTTGTCTGTCTGTCTGTTAGCAACATTCCTCCAAAAGCTATGAACAGATTTTGATTAAATTTTCAGGAAAGGTGTGTAATGGCATGGGGAACAAATGATTAGATTTTGGTGGTGATCCGGATCACAGTCTGGATCCAGGAATTTTTTGAAAATTATTTTTATATCAATATTGAGCTTTTCATGTACTTCCCCTTTAAGACGTGTCTACAGCGTTAGGTCCGTGGCCATGCACCTCCACACCCCAAAAGCAGTGCACTTAGCTCTGTTTAACACCAAACATTGCAGAAAAAGTAATACGGCTTGGAACAAAAAGGAATGTGGTCTCCATCCACATAGTATGTGATGATTGACATTATTTCATCTGAAGACACCAAGAGAAAACAAGCAAAGTGTGTGGTTTAAGACGGAGTTCGGAGTGCATGCGGATGTAACTCTGGCGGCATGTATCGGCAGACAAGCTAAGGATGTCGTTGCGAGCCACATGACCCACACAGTATGTAAACACACTATCCTCAGCACTGGACAATGTTTAATTTTTTTTGTTTGTGAAATCACAAAAGGCCTGTTCTATTATGCTCGTTTACTACTCACTGCAGTGATATGATACCACACTGTTGTGTAATACTGCTTAATAATTATGAACCTTGTCAGTAAACTGTAAGGGAGAAGAGAGGAGGGAAAAAAATGAAAACTGACCTGAAAGATTCAATAAACCATGATGTTGATTTAAGGTGGAATTGCCCAGCCCCAATATATGGTCAATACAATTATGACAGGCTTGTTATTATAATGTAGTCATATTGTTTTTGCTGCTGTTTCTCTGTCTGTTAGCAGGGTCACGCAAAAATTCATTGATGGATTTGGATGACATTTTCACAAGAGGTGGTTCTTGGCCCAAAGACGAACTCATTAGATGTTGGAGGTGATCCCTGAGTACATATCTCTGCCAAGGCCCTATCTTGCAATGTACAGCTGGATGGTGACATGGACGGAGGGGAGGACAAAGGGGAGGGATGGATGGACCCTTGGCAGAGGTATGCTCTCTCTGAGTGCCCTCTAGTTGTTTGTTGGATACATTTTTCAACTGAAACGCATGCTTTTATCAACATAAAATATATTTAAAATTATTTATTATGTTGTCAACTGTATGCATCACATCCAACAGTGGGTCATATGCATGGAACCACTGAGCTTCACTGCGCGTATGGAGACCACAGAGAGCCCAACAGCTTCCTGTATTCTCCCCCACCCTCGGTAAAACATGGACAAATCCAGAAAAAGTAAAATCACTGAGGAAAATAGAGAGTTTAATTCTGTGTGGACAGATTCATTTATGTTCGTGTATGGTTGTTATGTGGTGACAATTTCTCCACAAGAACACAAACAACGACAAAAAAACCCCAGCCACCTCATCAGTGTCTGCAGGTCCATAAAAATTCTTAAATGTGATTATCTAAAAATCAACATCTTAACTGTCCTTAAAAATGAGAAACAATCCTTGAATTCCTGCTTAATAATCTTAAAATTAGTAGCCTGCACTTTTCACCATCACAACTCAATACATCCTGAGTTATTTAAAAATAAAAGCCCTCTACAACAATTCAATTTTCAGAATGGTTGTTTCCATTATGTGCTTTAATTGTGAAATGCTGTCAACGGATACACTTGTCTGAAATCAGCAAACCTACAGCCGACAGTTTTTCCTCACAATCTGTAAATAAAAAAAAAAAAAATACCAAAAGGAGTTCAAATAAGTGAAAAGAGAGGAGCGATGATTCTCTGAGTGATGTTGAGGTGAGCCTTTTATTTTAAGGATGTTTTCAACTTTTTCTCTTCAGGATAACTGCTAGCTCTTTATCTGATGTTGTTAATGGGGTTTTGGGCAAACAGTGATGTGCAGACTGTCAATGCCACACATGGTGTTTTTAATTGTAAAGGTATAACATTTAACTCAGCAGAAGAAGGTGCTTTTAAATTTTTTTTTTCCCCACTCTGCTGTAATTATTTCTACTTGGCTTAATTTGCAACAAATAATTGTTTAAAGTTAATCAGAAAGTTGTGCAGTATCCTTTTTGTGTGATTCCAAAATAAATAAAAATTATGGAAAAGTCATCAGACAACCAATCCACTAGTTGTCAAACTAAGAGACCAGAGAACTGGTGAAGGATACAGATTTATATTATATTAATAGATCTGAATAAGGACCAAGGAAAAACACAAAAAGGATGAAAATTAGCTTCTCCTAAATAAAACTGTAGTCGCTAATTTATTAAAATATCAAGAACTAAAGCTGTGTAATCACTGTTGAAAGTAAGAGCTGGGTGACATTTTTCAGATTTAAACAATTTATGAATGTGCTGATAATTAAAAACTATACAAAAAATAAGTCAGATATTCAAATATAGCCTTTATTTTTCAGCACAAAAAAATTTGTAATATATTTGTAATACTTTTATTTTGTGAATGAAGCTATATATAAAACTTGACAGTTTTTTCCCCACTGTTGTAGTATGATTTCAAAAATGCCACATAGTATTCAGAGCCCCCCCCCCCCAACACACACACACACACACACACACACACACACACACACACACACACACACACACACACACATATAAATTTTATCAGCAGCACAATCTTTGTGTTAAAAGTCAAATTGCCGTTGCGGCCCTCAGCTAATTCTATTTTAGTCAGAGAGGGGCCAAACAGCTCTTCGGTTGGCAAAGGTTGCAGACCCCTGGCCTAGGAGAAGTATCGTTGTGCGTGAAATCATAAATGCCCAGATCTTCTGACCTTTGACCTTGAACACAACTTAGATGCAGACCCACCTGAGGGTCACTGTGATGAAGTTTGGTGAATATCAAGGCAATTTCCTAGGAGGAGTAATAATTTTTCTGAAACCACTTAAGTGCCCAGATCTCTAAATAAGATAAAAGCTAAAAAGGCCAACATTTATTTCCTTAAAGAATAAAAAGCAATAGCAGGAGCCATTAAATCGAGGTTAAACAGCAGACTGGGACTCAAATGTCAAATGACATAAAACCTCTACTTCATTACTGTCGTCCATTTTTCCACTTCCTGTCCCCTCTTTCTTCCAAGAAATGCAGGAGCTTTTGTGACCCGTTATGAATACGTGGTGCCATGTGTTACATTAAAACGACTCATTACCTTGTGCTCCAGCAGCCTCTGTTTCTCCACAGCCTCCGCCAGATTCAGACCCACCCACTCTGCCTCCTCCTCAGGGATCTCAAACTGCTGCTCACATACCCAAGGAAGCAGGACAAAAACGTTTGGTTTTTAAATGTAAAACTTTCTCTTGTGCACCACCTCACAAACATTTATTCACAGTGGACTACAACCCGTCTCTTCTACCTTATACTTGTTGTAGACCTGTTCTCGTTTGATGGGGTCATTGGGGTAAAGCTCCGTGTTTCTGCGTACCAGACGAAGCAGCATGGCCCTCTTCAGGTCCATGCCCAGCTTTGAGTTCAGGTCTTCCTTTGGGGTCTATGAGAAGTTTGACATTAGAATCACACAGCGAGGAAAAACAGAAGAGGTGACACTGAATGGGGCACTTTTCTCTTACTTTGAGGATGTAGAAGTCGAAGCCATAGGCGGCGTCGATGAGATCCAGAGTGCGGGGAGTGACTGTGATGGTGAACTTGTGATCGAGGATCTCACTGTAGAGCTCGCGCTTTAACAGGGAAGGTTTCCAGGTCTTTCTCAGACGTGTGGACATCTACACAAAGAGACAAATCAGACGTCAGAATTCAACAGATCAAGACATGGGATGATCATGAACATTATGGAAATAGTGAAAATATTTTTTCTTGGTCTGAAGACAATTTAAAGGAGCCATCTGTAGTTTTCAATGAATTCCAACTTCCTACACTTAACAGATATTTTCATAGAGAATGTGAGAGAGTATATGAAAGATTGAAAGACCAATCTAGCAGAAGATCACTATGGCAGAGGAGAAGGACAAACATTCTTTTTTCATGATGACCTGGATAGAAACAGTCACAAAACTAGTTCATATCTTAAAGTAGTGGATTCTTCTCCTGTGTCAACTACGGCTGAGCAGTATGGCCTACAAATAAAAGCCTCAATTTTTTCATGCCACGTTTGATTTTTCATTTTAATCAATATATATATTTTTTTTTTTAGCTCAGGGGAACAGTGGTTAGCACTGTGGCAGCACAGCAAGTGCATCATGGGTTCGATCCCACCCCTGGACAGTGCTGACCTTCTGTGTGTGGAGTTTGCATGTTCTCCCCATGTCTGTGTGGGTTTTCACTGGTTACTCTGGTTTCCTCCCACAGTTCAAAGATATGCACGTTAGGTTAATCGGCATAAACTGGAGATAAATTGTCCTGAGGTGTGAGAGTGAATCGTGGTTTGTCTCTCTGTGTTGGCCCTGCGATGGACTGGTGATCGGTCCAGGGTGTACCCTGCCTCTCGCCCAAAGATGCTGGTATAACCCCCCCACCTCCCAAAAAAAGGATTCAATGGTCTAAGATAAATTAACATTTTTGATTGAAGACAAGGAATTATTTCACGTATAGCCCCCCCCCCCAAACAAACATGATTCTGTTTGAGGAATAAAGTGCAAACCTGGTTTCAATCAAACCAAATCAAACATTTTAATAATAAAGGTTTGATCAAACAAAGATGAATCCACACATTTTTGATTGATAAAGTGCCAACTTAACTTTTATAAAAATTAACTTTTAAGGGTGGGAGAGGGGGGTTGTTTGACATGGTCCAAACAAAAAAAATTGGAATTTCAATTTAAAATCGTTTCATTGTCCAGCGCTTGTTTAAACTTAAAATGCATTTACCTATGAGCCGAGAACTACAGACAACTCTTCAGAGGATGAGTATCATGTTTGTTAATTACTGCAGTCTGTGCTAACTACACACACATCGTCACGATAACAGGACGTAGGGACATTATTTAAAGTTGTTTGGTTCAATTAGATAAGGAGCATTGTGAAACCAAACCTAATAACTAGGAAAAATACACATATGTGAGAAAAACATGAACCTTGGTACCAACTTTCAGATGTCAAAACACTCTTAGGGTGCTTTCACACCTAAATTTGTTTAATTTGGTCCAAATCAGTGACAAGTTTGTTACTTTGTATCATTTTCTCTTTGGTTCGGTCCCTTTCACATAGGCAAAAATTGAGGCAGACCACAAGCAGACCAAACTGCGTCGCGTTAAATCCCACGAGACTTACGTCAGAATGTTCTCTGTTCTTATTGGTCAGATTTTTTTTTTGCCGCGAGAACAGGAAAGGTAAATACAGGAAGTAGGATGACTACTGTGTATTTATGCATTTGTGGGAGAAAATAATACAAATTGTAGCGTGATCTATGGGGGGTTTTCATTGCCCTGGTTATCGTTTATTACATATGTGCATATACCACTTTTGGCAAATCGTACAGTTTTGACAATAAAGTGCTGCTACGGATGGGAAAATGGGACCATTTGCTGCTGGTCCCGTTTTAGTGTGGTCACTTTCTCACCTGCAGGACCACACCAGAGTTCGCCATTTAATTCGAACCGAGACCACCTACGGTTGTTTTGGTATGCACTTGAGTGCGATTACCGTGTTTTCACCAGACAAAACAAACTGCACTAACGGAGAAAACGAACTTGAGTTTGACTGAAACGGACTAAAGCTTGTAGGTGTGATAGGACCCTTAGTTTGGCAGCCGAACACAGAAGATGCACTAAGAGAGAGAATAATCTTTTTAGAGACTCACTTTGTCATTGTTGGCATATCTGAAGCCTTTTATCCAGCCCTCTCCTCCCCACAGGCCATCCTGCGACTCTGGAGGGTAGTAGATGGGGATGGGGACATCCTGCACCCGTTCCTTTAGCCCCGTCTTAGGGTTTGCCCGGTATTGGACTCCCAGGGGCCTCCAGTGGACTGGTGTAGGCTCTTTTGGCTCCAGGGACTTGAGGTAATGTTTAGGCAGGCGAGCATAGATGCCTTGCTTCAGTTTCAGGGCCTCCCAAACTTTCACGGAATATTTATGAAGAGGCATAACTTTTTTTTCTTTTGACACAAAAATCTGTATAACAGAAGAGAAACAATCAGTGAGTTGCTGTGTTCAATAATTAATATTATTCTCTCGTAATATTGTGGGTTTGTTAAATTATAATCAAAAGTGCTCTCAGACGTCATGGTCTGACAAAATGCAATCAAGCCGAAAAAAGTGTTACAGTACTTTCAAATGCAGTAAACATCTAATTGGTTTACCAAAGGCTGTAGGGCCTTGAAATTATAATATGCAGAAAAAATGTACAAAAAGAAAACACAATTGAAACAACGGTGAGTTAATTTGTCTGATACAGCGGGAAAAATAAGTACTGAACATGTCAACATTTTTGTCATTAAACATACAGTGATGTGAAAAAGTGTTTGCCCCCTTCCTGATTTCTCATTTTTTTGTATGTTTGTCACACTTAAATGTTTCAGATCCTCAAACCAAATTTAAATATTAGACAAAGGTAACACAAGCAAACACAAAATGCAGTTTTTAAATGAAGGTGTTTATTATTAAGGGTAAAAAAAATCCAACCCTACATGGACCTGTGTGAAAAAGTGATTGCCCCCTCCCATTAAAACATAAATTAACTGTGATTTATCACATCTTTGGAAAGCGGAGTTTAATTTCTCTAGCCACACCCAGGCCTGATTACTGCCACACCTGTTCTCAATCAAGAAATCACTTAAATAGGACCTGCCTAACAAAGTGAAGTACACCAAAAGATCCTCAAAAACTCGATATCATGCTGTGATCCAAAGAAATTCAAGAACAAATGAGAAACAAAGTAATTGAGATCTATCAGTCTGGAAAAGGTTATAAAGCCATTTCTAACAAACTAATAGTAACAAACTAATAGTTTTTAAATGCAAAGATGCAATAGACTTACACAATGGTCCCCTCCGGCATACAACTAGGAAAATACCGGTCGCTATGGAGGGTGAGAATATGTATGGGCACATAATCATACCATGTAGGATAACTAAGTAGAGGGTTATGCTGTTTCATCCCATCTAGCAACAATGCTCTGCACTGTGTGTGTTTATATATTTACATATTTATTCCATCTAGCTACAATGCTCAGCACTGGGTGTGTTCATATTTATATATCTATATATTTATTCCATCTAGCTACAATGCTCCGCACTGTGTTTTTATATATCTATATATTTATTCCATCTAGCTACAATGCTCCGCACTGTGTGTGTTTATATACTTACATATTTATTCCACCTAGCTGCAATGCTCCGTACTGTGGGTGTTTATATATTTACATATTTATTCCATCTAGCTACAATGCTCTGCACTGTGTGTTTATATATTCATATATTTATTCCATCCAGCTACAATGCTCTGCACTGTGTGTCTGTGTGTGTGTATATATATATTTTATAGTAATATGTACATATGTATATTAGCTGCTCTTGCTTGCTTGTTTTTTTTTTTTTTTTCTTGCCTTCTGATTGTTGCTCTGAGTGTTGCTATCCCTGTGCTGTTGCAATCCTGGAATTTCCCCGTTGTGGGACTAATAAAGGCTTATCTTATCTTATCTTATCTAAAGTTTTGGGACTCCAGCGAACCACAGTGAGCGCCATTATCCACAAATGGCTAAAACATGGAACAGTGGTGAACCTTCCCAGGAGTGGCCAGCCGACCAAAATTACCCCAAGAGCGCAGTGACGACTCATCCAAGAGGTCACAAAAGACCCCACAACAACATCCAAAGAACTGCAGGCCTCACTCCAGACTCCACCATAAGAAAGAGACTGGGCAAAAATGGCCTGCATGGCACAGTTCCAAGACGAAAACCACTGCTGAGCAAAAAGAACATAAAGGCTCCTCTCAAGTTTTGCCAGAAAACATCTTGATGATCCCCAAGACTTTTGGGAAAATACTCTGTGGACTGACGAGAAAAAAGTTTAACTTTTTGGAAGGTGTGTGTCCCATTACATCTGACGTAAAAGTAACACAGCATTTCAGAAAAAGAACATCATACCAACAATAAAATATGGTGGTGGTAGTGTGATGGTCTGGGACTGTTTTGCTGCTTCAGGACCTGGAAGACTTGCTGTGGTAAATGGAACCATGAATTCTGCTGTCTACCAAAAAATCCTGAAGGAGAATGCGTCATGTTCAGGTGAGCGCTTGCCCCCTGCTTTCTGTGTGCTGATTCCCCGACTCTGCTGCCATCATCACACCTGTGTAATTAGACGCACCTGCCGCTCCTTCTTCGCCAGTGTATAAAAGACCTTCAAGACGAGGCTTCAGCGCTGGCTCATTTGGGTACACTGCCTGCAAACGCACAAGTAATTATAAAATTATTCTCAGATAAGATTCAAGCTGAATTCCTCTCTGTTCTTCTTTCCACAGGTCGCTGCCATCAGCGGGGGTGCGTCTTCGGGGATTGCTGTGCACTCACCTGCTCCATCCACCTCGTTCCTCTTCAGCAACCTGTCTCCACCCGGTCAGACTCCACCCAACTCCATCCAACCCTATCTTCTACCACCTTCACCCTGCTGCTTCGTCTCTCCCTGCTGGGCTCTCTGCTCCACTCATGTAAGTGGCAGATTTGTCTTTCCACTTCCCTTCCTCCAGCCTCATATTAATTGGTCCCGTCTCTCCCCAAAGGCCTGTGTTCCTCGGGCGGGTGACGATTTCCATAACAATGCTCCACGCAGCGCGGTGGCGGAGTGGTTAGCACTGCGGCAGCACAGCAACTCACCCTTAGCCGGGAAATCCTGGGTTTGATCCCAGCCCCCGACCAACAGTGATCTGTGTGGAGTTTGCGTGTTCTCCCCGTGTCTGCGTGGGTTTACTCCGGGATTTCTCCGGTTTCCTCCCACTTGCCAAAAACATGCAAGTTAGGTTAATTGGCATTAACTGGGGATTCTAAATTGTCCTTAGGTATGACTGTGAGAGTGAATGGTTGTCTGTCTCTCTGTGTTGGCCCTGCGATGGACTGATGATCTGTCCAGGGTGTACCCTGCCTCTCGCCCAAAGATGCTGGGATAGGCTCCAGCCCCCCGCGACCCGAAAAGGATTAAGTGGAAGATGGGTGGATGGATGGAAATTGCATAAACGTGTCTCTCAGTGTTGAGTGAGTTTTTCTCTGGTGTGGTTCATGCACGTGAGCTGACTGTTCCATCATTATGACAGAACGAGCCAGCCATGACACTAGCTCAGCGGGGGCCACATCAGCGGAACACTCCGCTCTCCACTGCCTCGATGCTACTGAGCGGCAGGTGGCTGTGCTTACACAGCAGCTGGTAACAATTACGCAGCCGCTAGGCACGGTCACCGAACATTTGGTAAACCTACCTCGCCCGGACTCTTCCTCTCCACCTGTTACCCCCCTTTCTACCACCATGCGCTGTACGACTTCCGTTCCCTCATACTCGGGGGAGGTGGGGAAATGTAAGGAGTTTCTTTGTCAGGTGTGGCTTTATTTGGGCCAAGTGGGCAGGGAGTATCCGGACGATATTTCCAGAATTCATTTTATGACCCCTCTGCTGCGAGACCGAGCCCTTAGTTGGGCCCGATCGGTCCTCGACAGCCCAGAGGGCACCACATATTCATTTGATCATTTTGTTTCCGAGTTTGCCTGTACTTTTGACCATACAGAGAGTGAGGGTAACATTATGAGCCGCCTTCTGTCTCTCTGTCAGGGGAGTTGGTCAGTTGCCGATTTCTCGGTGGAGTTTTGGGTCGAAGTGGCAGACTCTGGATGGAACAATGTTGCTTTACGCAGCACGTTCCTCCATGGTTTAAACCCTCACCTCTGTGACGACCTGGCAATTTATGCTGTTCCTGCCTCTCTGGACGGTCTCACAGATCAGGCTGTCAGCCTTTACAATCGTTACCGCGAGTGTGCGAAGGAGTGTAAATCCTCCTTTCACCCGTCCGTCGTGTGCGCACCTGTCCAGGCTACTGACACAGGTAGCACCGACCCTTCCTCTGAACTGATGGTGCTCGGTCGGGCTTGTTTAACCCCGGAGGAGTACCAGCGGCAGAGGAGGGCCGGTGCATGTCTATTGTGGCTCATTGGAGCACAAACTGGGTGACTCACCTGAAGCCAAAAAGACGTGGCCCGTCAGTAGCCATGGGGGGGTCTGACGGGCGGGACCTTTCTTCATTCCCCCGGTAACTTCTCCATTTCGTCCCTCGTTCAATTGCCGGGGGTGGAGAGGAGGGTTATGGTGTTAACTGATTCAGGGGCTGAGCAGAATTTTGTTTCTTCTCGGCTAGTGAGGGAAATGGGCATTCCCACTACCAAACTGTCCAAACCTCTCAATGTCACCACCTTATCCGGCAAAAATGTAGCCTTAGTGTCGGAATGCACGGTGCAGATTTCCATCCTTCTTTCCAGGAACCACCAGGAGGAACTGTCGTTCCTTGTCCTCCCAAATTCATCCTCCCCGGTGGTTCTGGGTTATCCTTGGCTCCAGATGCACAACCTTATAATTAATTGGACACAGAACTCAATTTCCTCTTGGGAGTCCCCACTGTTTGGCTTCGTGTCTCAGTTCGGCCGAGTGCTCGCCTACCTTACCTGTCACCTCCCCTCCGGCGGAGCCACCGGATCTCACCCTCGTGCCCGAGGCCTATCATGACCTCGGGGAGGTTTTCAGCAAATCTAGAGCGCTCTCCTTGCCTCCTCACCGCTCTTATGATTGTGCTGTGAATCTCCTTCCGAGCGCGTGGCTACCATCCAGCCGGCTCTATAGTATTTCTGGTCTGGAGAGGGAGGCGATGGAAAGGTATATTAAGGACTCACTGAATGCCGGCCTTATTCGGCCCTCATCGGCTCCTCTTGGGGCGGGGTTCTTTTTTGTCAGGAAGAAGGATGGATCTCTGTGCCCGCGTATTGATTACAGGAGCTTAATGCAATAACCATCAAAGACAAATATTCTCTGCTCCTGATTAATTCCGTGTTTGAGCTTCTTCAGCGCGCGTGGATTTTTACCAAATTGGATCTCTGTAATGCGTATCACTTGGTTCGCATACGGGAGGGGGACGAGTGGAAGACGACCTTTAAAACTCACCTGGGGCAGTTCGAGTAGCTTGTGATGCCCTTCGGTCTCACAAATGCCCCAGCTGTCTTCCAACACCTCATTAATGATGTCCTCCAAGACATGGTTAATCAGTTTGTCTTCGTTTATCTAGATGATATTCTGATTTTTTCCCGCATGCCAGAGGAACACAAGGTCCATGTTAGGGCTGTGTTATAACGGCTCCTGAAGAACCAGCTGTTTGTCAAGGCAGAGAAGTGTGAGTTTTCCACCAGCTCCACCTCTTTCCTTGGATTTATTGTGGCGGAGGGAGAGCTGAGAGCAGACCTGGCTAAGATGAAGGCTGTGCTGGATTGGCCAACACCCCGCTCCCACAGGGAGCTTCAACACTTCCTGGGGTTCGCAAACTTATCGCAGGTTCTTCAGGAACTATAGTGGGGTAGCACAGCTGCTCACACAGCTGACCTCTGTTAAGGTGCCATTTCTTTGGTCCGAAGCAGCTGAACAGGCCTTCTCCAAATTGAAAGGCCTGTTCTCTAATACACTCATCTTGGCCCAGGTCAACCCTCAGCTTCAGTTTACCCTGGAGGTGGACGCCTCTGAGTTGGGGGGGGGGGGGGCGCCGTCCTATCACAGTGCTCAATCTCCGACCAGAAGATCCATCCATACGTGCATTTCTCTCGGCGGCTAACCCCGGCTGAGCAGAATTATGATGTAGGGGATCAGGAGCTTCTCGCCATTAAGTTGGCACTTGAGGAGTGGAGGCACTGGTTGGAGGGAGTGATCCACCCTATAGTCGTGTGGAGCGATCACAAGAACCTAGAGTACCTGCGGTCGGCCTGCCAACTTAACACCAGGCAGGCCCGCTGGGCCTTATTCTTCTTACGATTCAAATTTACCATGGGCCTTTTCCACTAGTCCCGCTTAGCCCAACACGTTACGGCTCAGCCCGCGTTTGTAGCTTTTTCCACTAGCCCCAGCACCGGTTAGCAGGCACTATTTTCGTGCCTGATCGAGGGCAGGGTACAACCGTGCTGAGTCGTGCCGAGATGTGACGTCAACAGACTGGTCGCCGCTGATTGGTCAGTGCGTAACGTCACAAAAGCGTCCGTCTTCAGTGGAATTTACACGACTGCCATTTGCAATATTTCACGGACTAACTCGGTCACGGAGTAAATACGATATTAATATAGACAGTGTTGTAGGTTTTGCGGAAATCTACACCGTGGTCCAACGAAGAGGTGCAGAGTTTTCTCTGCTTGGTCGCAGATCCACAGTGAGAG
The DNA here is from genome assembly GCA_020510985.1 of Pholidichthys leucotaenia. Lineage (NCBI taxonomy): Eukaryota > Metazoa > Chordata > Actinopteri > Cichliformes > Pholidichthyidae > Pholidichthys > Pholidichthys leucotaenia. The sequence goes on along the minus strand of CM035847.1, from coordinate 216,625,106 downwards.
GAGCGACCCGCACCGATACAGATGCAGCTCAGCACAGAACCGGACTACGGACAAACTGAAGACGAACGTGAGAGAACCATCGATGGTGAGTGATTTGTAATATTGTGCATCTGTTCGCTTATTTATCCTGTTGGTGGCAAGCTCACTTTTTTTGAGCCATACAGCACCGTCCTGTGCTGGCTAACGAGTGCTAGCTAGCTAGTAGCCAACTGCTGATTCGCGCTTGTTTTGTCCTAAGTATTCGCTTGTGAGAGCAAAACGATGAAATATGTTAATCCTGGTTAAAGTCCTGGTTTGTGTACGTACTGCACTTTGGTGCTGCGCATTAAATTGTGTGTAATTTCTTCCTAGAATGTGTGTCCACATGCCAGGGTTTAGCCTCCCTCAGTGTTTGTGGATGCAGGTCAAGTGGACCACAGGAGCCGAAATCTCGAAATATACAGGTGCTTTTTCAAACCAGTGATTTATAAAGTCATTCATATAATTTTCTAAAGCGTCAGAGTAGACCCACACACCGATTCTGTGGATTTTCCATAAAAGATGTTGGAACAGTGTTGTTGTGCTGTTCCACCATAAATCCCTGGATTGATAATGTACTTGTACCTGTACAGAGTGGATCCTGTGGTGCTTGTCAGGGAAACGAAGCATTTTTGTCACATCCCACCACTGACTTTCACAAGTGTATTTCCCTAATACAGGTACATCTCCAAAAATTAGAATGTCATGAAAAAAATTCAATATTTTTTGTCACTCATTCAGAAAGTGAAATCCGTATATTACATAGATTCATTACACAGACAGTGATATATTTCAAGCGTTTATTTATTTTAATAGAATTTAAGTTTTTAAATAGAAATGTTGGCCGCTGAGGTGTTGGTTAATATGGGCTGTAGCCATAATCATCAAAATTAAAATAAACACTTGCAATATATCACTGTCCGTGTAATGAATCTATATATAAGATAAGATAAGATAAGCCTTTATTAGCCCCACAATGGGGAAATTCCAGGATTGCAACAGCACAGGGATAGCAACACTCAGAGCAACAATCAGAAGGCAAGAGAAAAAAAAAAGAAACAAGAGCAGCAAGTATACATATGTACATATAAACATAAATATATATACAGTATATATATATATATATACAGTATATATATATATATATATATATAGACACACAGTACGGAGCATTGTAGCTAGATGGAATAAATATGTAAATATATAAACACACAGTGCGGAGCATTGTAGCTAGATGGAATAATATGTAGATATATAAAAACACAGTGCGGCGCATTGTAGCTAGATGGAATAAATATGTAAATATATAAATGCACGCAGTGCAGAGCATTGTTGCTAGCTGGGATGAAACAGCACAACCGTCTACTTAGTTATCCTACATGGTATGATTATGTACCCATACATATTCTCACCCTCCATAGCGACCGGTATTTTCCTAGTTGTATGCCGGAGGGGACCATTGTGTAAGTCTATTGCGTCTTTTGCATTCAAAACTATTAGGTTGTCATGTCTTTTTGCTATCTCTGTGAGCAGCCCTGCTTAGGTTGTACAGTCTGACAGCCGTTGGTAGAAAGGACCTGCGAAACCTCTCGGTTGTGCACCTAGGATGATGTAGTCTGCTGCTAAATGAGCTCCTCAGTGCATTCAGTATGTCCTGCATAGGGTGGAACTCGGACTCCAGCAGAGATGACAGTTTAGCCACCGTCATTCTCTCTCCTATCTCCTCCACTGGGTCAAGGCGCTGCCCCAGGACAAAGCTAGCTTTCTTGATCAGTTTGTTCAGTCTCTTCCTATCGGCTGCCGTAATGCCACTGCCCCAGCGGACCACTCCAAAAGTGATGGCTGATGCCACCACCGTGTCATATGGGTTTCACTTTCTGAAATGAGTCACAAAAATACTGAACTTTTTCATGATATTATAATTTTTGAGATGTGCCTGTATAAGTGTTGAACTTGCTTTAACTAATTACCATCCATTTCTGTCGTTCGTCTAGGCAGGAGGAAAGGAAAAGCAGCCGCCCCACAACGGACCTCGCCACTGTGGAAAGTACTGAAATCCTTTGCTTTTATAGGTAAAGTGTCAAAACCAAAGTAGCACAATTTCCACTTAATATAAAAGGGACTGAACTGAGATTTATTTGATTGTGTGAATATTAATTATGGAATAATTGAAAATGAATGTCACTTCGACTGTAAAATAAACCGCTTGTTAAAGTATTTATTTTTTTGTCAGATCATTTGTGTGATCCTTTGTGAGTTATGTTCATAACTTTATTTTTTGGGGAATGGCAGTTGTTCAGTCATCAATATAATTTAGTTTATATGTGTAGTTTATAGTCTATCATCAATAAACTCATGCAGTAACAGGACACATTACAAATATTTGAGACCCATTGTAGTGCATCCTTTTATATTTTAGCAATAAAAGTACAAAACACCGCCCACACTTGAAGCCAGGGCAAGAAGAGACACTTTTACAGACAAGACAAACTTTTATTGATAAAAACTCCATATTTTGACTGAGCGACTCCATACTCGGTGATGCACACCTTCAGTTAAAGTACTAGATTCCATTCAAGTGAATGTATTAATTCATTCTGATTGCTGAGGCCACAGAAAAAACAGATGATTTTAAATGTAACGCAGCCCTTGTAAAATCGACTGTACTGAAGTGCAGCTACATGAAAATTGTGGTTAAATACAACAACGAAGTACTTTATATTCACACTGGAATTGTAATCGCTCCTGTTTTGTTTTTCTTTTGAATTCTTGGATGGAAGATGGGTGGGCAATATAAGCTGCAGCTTCGCCATCACCCATTTCAGATAACCTATGTTGAACTGTATAATCAGAGGACTTATTGTTTAATTCGACCTTGTTAGATTTTTTTCCCCTTTGTTATATTATCCTAGTTTCTTTTAATCTATCCGAAATAAAGATTCATTTATTCATTCACATTCCACCACTGGCTTTTAGCAACAAGTGTATTTCCCAAATATGTTTTAAACTTCCTTTATTTAACCACCACCCATTTCTGTCTTTTGTCTAGGCAAGAGGGAAACGATCCACCCCAAACTGGACCTTGCGTCACTATTTAGAGATGCAGGCCTAAGATCTGCTGAACTGGGACCAGTGTGAGCTGCACATCCCAGCTGCTGAGTGACCCAGTCTTACAGTTTGAATTTTGCACATTCTGAATAATCTGGAATTTGCTGCTGATTGTAATAAACAATTTAGTGACTTATGTGTTTGCATCATGATTTCTATTTTTGTCTGTTAACACACTGGTGGGAAAAGAGTCAATAGTACAAACCATTAATGGGTGATCTTGAAAATAATGGCTCATTTTTAAGAAAAGTAACCAAAACAATTATTTTATTAACTGAAGACTGTATTGTTGGATGTGCCACCACAGAAGACCCTGCATACTTTAGTGACAGTACCAGTATATGGAGGAATTCTGGGTCATATTAGCGTCTGCTCTTCATCATAATGGGTTTGGGGAGGGGTGTCCAATCATGTGCCATGGAGGGCCAAGACCCTGCAGGCTTTACCTCCAAACAGTGTCTTCAACAGCAGATTCCACTGAACTTCTTCCACTGACTGCAGATCAGTGAAAACACCTGCTGAAGAGACTGGGTAGAAGAGCAGGGTCTTGGCCCTCCATGACACATGATTGGACACCTGTGGGTTAGAGTTTAATGGGATTTAACATTTTAACACAAAATGCTTTATGGTTCATAATCCTGTTGACAGACTTACACCAAACCAAAAGTGATTTCTCAAACTGCTGGATAGTTCTTAGACAGCTTTTCCAATCTGTCAGTATTAAATTTATGTCACATGGTGGTAACCTTCACATATAAAAAAAGAGACATCTGCAAAAACTTCAAAGGTTTATTGTCAGTGCAGAGAATATATATTTCTACAGTATATGTATCTAGTAAATCAAGCATTTTCCATGTAACCTTGTGACTGCATTATTTTAATTGCTTTTAATCCTAGATCAAGTTTGTTTTGGCCTAAAATGCATCATAATTGTCAAATATATCTTATTATACCTAACTCAGTACTGTTTACTTTTTGAATATATATTTTGTGGCTAATATAGTTATTAACCTGGCGATGAAGTTGTGTCAGCTGATCATTTTTTGCTATGACACCACCTCAGACTCAGTGCTGCTGGAGCAGGTACGTCCCATGATGTCTCAACAGTCTCTCCATGATTTTCATGCAGATCAGAGCAATTTGTTGCACAGGAAATAAACGTTTCTACAGACATTCTTAAGCTCTATAACCACTGATCGTTTGTGAAGCTGTGTTGACATCAGTGACAGGTTGTGTTGAACGCCCAGACCGACCGTTTGAAGCGGTAAAGTTCCCACAACAGAGCCATCTAAAACCGAATCCGCGGAGAGAGAGCTTAGACTTTCTGCTGCACATTCACCAACCAACCATAATGCTCTGCACTGTGTGTCTATATATATATTTATAATAATATGGACATATGTTTAGTAGATGTTGTTTTTTCTTGCCTTCTGATTATTACTCTGAGTGTTGCTATCCCTGTGCTGTTGCAATCCTGGAATTTCCCCATTGTGGGACTAATAAAGGCTTATCTTATCTTATCTTATACATATTTTAGTACCTAACAGCTATAACTTGCAGACATTACAGTGTAGTACGAAGTACTTATAGTAAACTAGCATTAGCAACCATTAGCTTACCGTCATATATGACCTAGTTTGTATCCTCATGTCTTCGGCTCTCCCAGAAGCTGCAGAACTGTTCCAGAGTGTTTCGACTCACTGCCTGTACCATTTTCTGGCGGTCCTTTTTGGCATTTATGGTGAAAAAAGCCACAGACCAAGGAGTCGCCTTGTACAGCCGCCATGTGTTATGTTTTGCTTGGGTCATGTGTTTTACGTCACGGGAGTGTGGCGCCGCCTTGCTGTAAAAAAAAAAATCCCGCCCACCCCAGCTTAACCCCGCTTTACCCGGCTGCTATGGAGACACAACCGAGGCCGAACTGTGTCGTAGCGAATCGAGGCGAGCTAGGCTAGTGGAAAAGGGCCTTTATAGGCCTGGCACGCATAATACCAAACTGGACACTCTCTCCTGGCAGTTCTCCTCTGACCACTCTGCCCCCACCCCCCCACCCCCCGTCCTGCTCCCAGCCTATTTTGCCCTCTGCTTGCATCCTTGGAGCCCTTATGTGGGGGATTGAGCAGAGGGTCTGACAGGCCCAGGGCCAGGAGCCCGAACCAGCGGGGGTTCCCCAAGGACGTCTGTTTGTTCCTACCGCCCTCCGCAGCGACGTCATCAGGTGGGGGCATTCCAGCCATTTCACTTGTCACCCTGGAGCGTCCCGGACCATCAACCTAGACACCAGACCCAACAATGCAGACGAGCTGAAGGTCACCATCAAAGCAACCTGGACCTTCATAACACCAGCAGTGCCACAGGCTGATCACTTCCATGCCACGCCACATTGATACAGTGATTAATCCAAAAGGAACCCTGACCAAGTATTGAGTGTGTATTGGACATTCTGTACTTTTCAGTTGGCCAACATTTCTATTTAAAAACTATTTCTGAAAATTAATTTTATGTAATATTCTAATTTTTTGAGAAACTGAATTTGGGGTTTTCATGGGCTGTAAGCCATAATAATCAAAATTAAAATAAATAAACACTTGAAATATATCACTCTCTGTGTAATGAATCTATATAATATATGGGTTTGACTTTCTGAAATGAGTGACAAAGAATATTGAACTTTTTCCATGATATTCTAATTTTTTTGAGATATACCTGTACATTGAGTTATAATGTATTCATGCTGCGTGAAAAATTTGCCCGTTCGTGTTTGGTGTGAAGACACCTTAAGAGTAACAGAAATCAGTGATCAGAAATCACAACAACAGCAACATTTTGGTTTGGCAAGTACTTAATTACGCTGGTACGGAAGTGGGGACGGAGTGACTTGGGATGGAGTGCCAAGGGTATGGAGTGTCCTGATACCGTTCCAACCTGCTAATGACACTCTGACACTAAGCTCAGTGGCCACTTTCCTCTGACAACATCCAGTTTGAAGCCTTGCAGTGGCGAGGTACTGTTCATCAATTGTTAGGCATTGTCTTGGACTCATGATGTCAAAATGTGAACAGCATGATGAAGAGGACTGTTTAAATACCAATTCTAACTAAACCAAAAAATGTATTGGTCCATTCATGGATCAAACACCTGTTGTGAATTTTGCCGCTAAGCACCTTGTTAGAGAACATCAGGTTATGCAAAAAGTATTGAAACACTGAACAGCTGGACATGTGCATTCAAAAGGTTAGAGAAGGTCAAATTAAGTTCACTTGTAAAGGTTACAGGGCATTTTAGATGCATCCTGAAATTTCACCCAAAAGCCAAATGTCCCTAACTTTTTGTGAGGAGTGTATATATAAAAAGATGGCAACTAAGCTGACCTGGAGAAGGTTTTGGCTCTGTTTCTGCTTTCAAAAGACTTTTCTTCTCCACCACTACTGCTCGTCACCGCTGGCTGCCCCCAGATGAAAATCCACAGAACAGGTATGTGGGACTATAATGTTCTGAATGAGGCTTTAGAAAATGATCAATCAGTCTGTAAATGACTGGATTGAAAATGTACTTGTACATGTACAGATTGGATCCCGGGGTCCACTTGGGATGTTCACTTGGTCAGGGGTCTACTTGACCTATTCCCTTGATCCTGGGTGAAGAGCCAGACTAAGAGCAGTCCAGTGGATCTCCATGAAAAATGTTACATCAAGGACCCAGTGTACCCAAAGGAGGCAATGGGTCCACCCTCCAGTGGGCTCACCACCTGCAGGAGGGATCATGGTACTGTATGGACCGGGAAGAAGTCCAGGCTACTCTGCCTGGACTGATGCCCCTGCGACCCGGTGTTGTGCTGAGAAAAGCATGACCGCCGAGAAAAGCACCTCCTTTGTGGGAATGTGCATCTTAGCAGCGATGTTGTAAATCCACAAAGAAACCAAAAATATAACCCTGCAGCCAGTGTATAAACCTTTAATACGCTTTTAGAAGTGAAAAAAGTATTTTTAAAAAAAGATTGTAAATGAGCTAAAGTGTGTTTGTTCGCCCGATGTTTCATTGTTCAGAGAATTAAGAATCCTCGTGATGTAACTCGTACGACTGTCATTAAAAGGTGATCATATTTTTCAAAGCAGACACATTGACTTTGATTTCATCTAAACGTCTGCATGGGGTTTGTCAGATCAAACCAGTATATCCTGGTGGTGTTAAAGAAGGGTGTTCTGCAGCCTTCATGGAGTCTACAGCTGGAACATTTACAGACAAGGATGAGTATTAATGACTGAATTTTTTTTAAATTGCAATCAATGACAGCAGGGGAGAGGTCAATTATGTAATGTATACAAGTCTATAAAGTAAGATAATAAAATAATAAAACGATTATAGTGACATAGGATTCTTTTATACATCCACACATCAAAAGTCTCAAATGTTTTAAGTCTGAGTGTAACTTTATCATGACTATCGTGTAAGATGGTTCAAATTGTTATTTGACATCATTTACACACTGTGTGTGTATATAAACAATATACACACATAATAATATAAATAATATATATACAGTATATGTAAAAATTCTGTCATAATACAATCAGTTATATTTCATTTTTCACATGATACGATGGTGAATAGCTTTTGTTGTTTTTCACTTTTAATTATGTACCTACAGCCTACAGGACAGAGAATGCAGATTATGCGTTTATTCATTACATCCCAAGGAGGTAATGTTTTCATCCACGTTGGTTGGTTTGTTTGTCCATTTGTTTGTCTGTCAGCAGGGTTATGCAAAAACTACTGGACAGATTTTTAGGAAATTCTCCCCAAAGGTAGCCCATGGCTGAAGGATGAACCCATTAGATTTTGGTGATCATCTGAGAGTGTATGCCTTCACCAAGAGCCGTTTGTATTGGTGCTGTGGGATTACACAAAAACTACTGGATGTATTTGAATGAAATTTTCAACAGGGGTGGTCCTTGGGCTAGAGAGGAACCCATTATATTTTGATGATGATCCAAGAGCACACACCTCCACCAAGGCTCTATCTTCTAACAATGTGTTCACAAGATTACTCCAGAAATACTGGACAGAGTTTGATGAAATTTTCACCACAGGTGGCTCTTGGGCTGCACACAAACCCATTACGTTTTGGATGTGATGAGTGCATGCCTCCACCGAGGCTCAATGTCCTAGCAATGGTTTAGCAGGATTACGCAAAAACTACTGGATGGATTTTCACCTGCTACCGATATGCAGTGGCAGAGCAGAGTCTGGGTGAACAACAGCCTTGGCAGAGGTATGTGCTCTCTGAGTGCCCTCTAGTTAATGAACTTGAGTAAAGTACTTTTAGATACTTTGATGACGTAAAATTAAATTCAGACCTGCTAAGCAAAGCAGCACCCAAAAAGTTAGCTTGATTTGTTGCTTGTGTAAAATACTTTTTGGAATAGAATGAAGTGCTGAAGCTATTAAATGGAGTTAATTTCTTCAAGCTTGGACTGTTTTCTTGGGCTATAGTAGGGGTGCATATGCAGGCAGAATTATTTCCCAGGATAGAAACCCCCTTAAAAACTCAGCTTCGGTTAGTCTAAGCACAAAACAATTTGGGGAATGGAGTTATGGAAAATGCATTGATAAATGGAGCAAATGTCATGCATTTCACTCTTTCCATTCTGGAGCTATCATACGATGCATCACATGGGATTCATCACATGGGATGTGAGGGAAACTGGTCGACAGTCATTCAGGTCAGATGTGGACGACATTGTGGGGACAGGAACCAGGCCGAACGTCTTCAGCAGCACCGGTACTCTCTCCAGACTCAGGCTCAGGTTGTATGGGTGTTTCAGTACCGGAGCTAGCTGGTTGGCACAGGTTATCAGGGACCTGGTGGAGATGCCATCAGGGCCCGCAGCCTTCCGCTGATGGAGTCTCCAGCTGTTTCTTAACCTGGTCTGTAGTCACAGTGATGGGGTGGGGGTGGGGGGTGGGGCTGGTGTTATCTGTCCACTCATTATACTCCCCAAAATACTTAATACTAGGACCAAGAGAAGCTTGTTATTTTTGGGGGTGCCAAATCTGGTGATCAAGTGAGCTGACTGCACATCATGTAATAGCTCCAGAATGGAAAGAGTGAAGTGCATGACATTTGCTCCATTTATCAGTGTACAGTGCATCTGCAAAGTATTCACAGCTCTTCACTTTTTCCACATTTTGTTACGTTACAGCCTTATTCCAAAAGGGATTAAATTCATTTTTTTCCTCAAAATTTTACACACAATACCCCATAATGACAACATGAAAAAGTTTTTTTTTTTTGAGATTTTTGCAAATTTATTGAAAATAAAAAAACTAAGAAATCACATGTACATAAGTATTCACAGCCTTTGCCATGAAGCTCAAAACTGAGCTCAGGTGCATCCTGTTTCCACTGGTCATCCTTGAGATGTTTCTACAGTTTAATTGGAGTCCATCTGTGGTAAAATCAGTTGATTGGACATGATTTGGAAAGGCACACACCTGTCTATATAAGGTCCCACAGTTGACAGTGCATGTCAGAGCACAAACACAGCATGAAGTCAAACAAATTGTCTGAAGACCTCCGAGAGAGGATTGTCTCGAGGCACAAATCTGGGGAAGGGTACAGAAAAATTTCTGCTGCTTTGAAGGTCCCAGTGAGCACAGTGGCCTCCATCATCCGTAAATGGAAGAAGTTCAGAACCACCAGGACTCTTCCTAGAGCTGGCCGGCCGTCTAAACTGAGTGATCTGGAGAGAAGGGCCTTAGTCAGGGAGGTGATCAAGAACCTGATGGTCACTCTGTCAGAGCTCCAGCGTTCCTCTGTGGAGAGAGGAGAACCTTCCAGAAGGACAACCGTCTCTGCAGCAATCTACCAATCAGGCCTGTATGGTAGAGTGGCCAGACGGAAGCCACTCCTTAGTAAAAGGCACATTGCAACCCACCTGGAGTTTGCCAAAAGGCACCTGAAGGACTCTCAGACCATGAGAAACAAAATTCTCTGATTTGATGAGACAAGGATTAAACTCTTTGGCATGAATGCCAGGCGGCATGTTTGGAGGAAACCAGGCACCACTCATAACCATGCCAATGGTGGTGGCAGCATCATGCTGTGGGGATGTTTTTTAGTGGCAGGAACTGTGAGACTAGTCAAGATAGCAGTAAAGATGAATGCAGCAATGTACAGAGACATCCTGGATGAAAACTTGCTCCAGAGCGCTCGTGACCTCAGACTGAGGCGACGGTTCATCTTTCAGCAGGACAACGACCTGAAGCACACAGCCATGAAATCAAAGGAGTGGCTTCAGGACAACTCTGTGAATGTCCTTGAGTGGCCCAGCCAGAGCCCAGACTTGAATCCAATTGAACATCTTTCGAGAGATCTGAAAATGGCTGTGCACCGATGCTTCCCATCTGACCTGATGGAGTTTGAGAGGTGCTGCAAAGAGGAGTGGGCACAACTGCCCAAAGATAGGTGTGCCAAGCTTGTGGCATCATATTCAAAAAGACTTGAGGCTGTAATTGCTGCCAAAGATGCATCAACAAAGTATTGAGCAAAGGCTGTGAATACTTGTGTACGTGATTTCTTAGTTTTTTTTATTTTTAATAAATCTGCAAAAATCTAAAAACCCCCCCCACTTTTTTCATGTTGTCATTACGGGGTGTTATGTGTAGAATTTTGAGGAAAAAAGGAATTTAATCCCTTTTGGAATAAGGCTGTAATGTAACAAAATGTGGAAAAAGTGAAGCGCTGTGAATACTTTCCGGATGCAGCGTATGTCCCCTGATTCCCAAAATATTTAATGCTAGGACCAATAGAAGCTTGTTATTTTTGAGGGTGCCAAATCTGGCGATCAAGTGAGCTGATTGTGCATTGTGTGATAGCTCCAGAATGGAAAGAGTGAAATGCATGACATTTGCTCCATTTATCAATGCATTTTCCATAACTCCATTCCCCAAATTGTTTTGTGCTTAGACTAACCGAAGCTGAGTTTTTAAGGGGGTTTCTATCCTGGGAAATAATTCTGCCTGCATATGCACCCCTACTATAGCCCAAGAAAACAGTCCAAGCTTGAAGAAATTAACTCCATTTAATAGCTTCAGTCACTTCATTCTATTCCAAAAAGTATTTTACACAAGCAACAAATCAAGCTAACTTTTTGGGTGCTGCTTTGCTTAGCAGGTCTGAATTTAATTTTACGTCATCAAAGTATCTAAAAGTACTTTACTCAAGTTCATTAACTAGAGGGCACTCAGAGAGCACATACCTCTGCCAAGGCTGTTGTTCACCCAGACTCTGCTCTGCCACTGCATATCGGTAGCAGGTGAAAATCCATCCAGTAGTTTTTGCGTAATCCTGCTGAACCATTGCTAGGACATTGAGCCTCGGTAGAGGCATGCACTCATCACATCCAAAACGTAATGGGTTTGTGTGCAGCCCAAGAGCCACCTGTGGTGAAAATTTCATCAAACTCTGTCCAGTATTTCTGGAGTAATCTTGTGAACACATTGTTAAAAGATAGAGCCTTGGTGGAGGTGTGTGCTCTTGGATCATCATCAAAATATAATGGGTTCCTCTCTAGCCCAAGGACCACCCCTGTTGAAAATTTCATTCAAATACATCCAGTAGTTTTTGTGTAATCCCACAGCACCAATACAAACGGCTCTTGGTGAAGGCATACACTCTCAGATGATCACCAAAATCTAATGGGTTCATCCTTCAGCCATGGGCTACCTTTGGGGAGAATTTCCTAAAAATCTGTCCAGTAGTTTTTGCATAACCCTGCTGACAGACAAACAAATGGACAAACAAACCCACCAACGTGGATGAAAACATTACCTCCTTGGGATGTAATGAATAAACGCATAATCTGCATTCTCTGTCCTGTAGGCTGTAGGTACATGATTAAAAGTGAAAAACAACAAAAGCTATTCACCATCTTATCATGTGAAAAATAGAATATAATTGATTATATTATGCAGAATTTTTACATATACTGTAAACAGTCATGTGAAAAAAATAGGACACTCCATTAAATATTCAGTTCTTTATTAAGAAAGGAAATGATCACATATCTATGTCTAACCTTGTTTTTTTTTAATTATCATTTTTTTAACATTTATTTTAGCCATTTTAAGAGGGAATGAATGTGGGGGTATCCTAAAAAAGTGGGGGTGTCCTAATTTATTCCTCACTATTTTTTTAGAATTACGTTTTACAGAAAATTTGAAAAAAGTCTTTAATTCATTTTTAATTGTTTAGTTATATTACATGAATCTCCCAGTATTTTTAACATTGATATTAAATATCCATATATCCAAATATGTTAAAAAAATACACAGGCTTATACAGGGTGTCGTAATTCTTTAACATGACCGTATATACAGTATACATATATATATACATATACTGTATATATATATATATATATACTGTATATATATATATTATTTCGCTTCATTTATGCACACACACAGTGCGTAAATGAAGTCAAATAACAATTTGAACCATCTTACATGATAGTCATGATAAAGTTACACTCAGACTTAAAACATTTTGAGACTTTTGATGTGTGGATGTATAAAAGAATCCTATGTCACTATAATTGTTTTATTATCTTACTTTATAGACTTGTATACATTACATAATTGACCTCTCCCCTGCTGTCATTGATTGCAATAATAAAAAAATTCAGTCATTAATACTCATCCTTGTCTGTAAATGTTCCAGCTGTAGACTCCATGAAGGCTGCAGAACACCCTTCTTTAACACCACCAGGATATACTGGTTTGATCTGACAAACCCCATGCAGACGTTTAGATGAAATCAGTCAATGTGTCTGCTTTGAAAAATATGATTACCTTTTAACGACAATTGTTAAAAAAAATCGAGTTACATCACGAGAATTCTTAATTCTCCGAACAATAAAACATCGGGCAAATAAACACACTTTAACTCCTTTACAATCTTTTTTTTTTCCAAATTTTTTTTCACTTGCATATAAAGGGTTTATCCACTGGCTGCAAGGTTATACTTTTTGTTTGTGGTTTTACAGCGTTGCTGCTCACATGCGCGCTCCCGGGAAAGGGGTGCTTTTCTCCGCGGTCATGCTTTTCTCGGCACAACACCGGATTCCTGGATAAGCGGTCGAAGACGGATGGATATAATCAAAATAATACAGTAAATCTCTAAGATAACTAAGCATATACAAAGCGTTTATATCAGGCAATTTATTGATATAAATAATCTGATTTAAACTTTAAACAATATGAACTCACGGAAACAAATTTAATAACATGAACAGGCTAACAGCTCAGATACATATCCGAGTACTTTATGAATTAAGCCTACAGGAATGTGACGGGAATACGGATAAGCTTTCTTACCAGGTATTAAGAAAACAGAGAAATCCACCAAACACAGGGTATGGCTTTAAACTGACATTAATTCCAAAATTACACAGGCAAGGACATCGTGAATCTAAGTTGCACAGCACCACACAACTTCCGCTATCGACAGGAAGTCTTCTTCTCGGTTACTGGCGGATAGCAAACGACTGAAAGGTGCATACTGCCACCTATTGTACAAGAGTGTGTAACATTATGTCATTTAAACTCGACCCCTAAATTCTATGACTTAATCCTGTTACTTAAAAAAAAGAAAAGAGCCCTTCTCGTGATCCTTATCGCCTCCCCATCTCCTTCTGTTCACAGAATCCCAGTTAAATCCCTTTCCCTACCTGCCTCTCGAACTTCATTTTCCATCCTTTCTCTTTCATGTCTGTACTTGTGACAGTGCAATAAGATGTGCTCTGTGGCGGCATGAAATAATAAGTAGCGAACTGAGGTTTAAAAGTGGGTTTTATTTCATTCCGCCATCACAGAACTCACTCCAGCGCCGTGCAGGCGCGCCGGAGCGAGCTCTCAGGCTCTCGTCAGCAGCAGTGGTCAAAGAGAGAGAGCATGTGAATTTCAGTCAGCTTATATACCCAGTTACAGACAATACATGAAAGGCACATTAGCATCACAGTACAGAGCAGGAAGCCATGAACACCTGCATTTGAGTCACACATATCAACAGCAGGACACTGGCGCCTGAACTAGACAAAGAGAGACTGCCTATTGATATCAATACACACATCTCATTGTTCTGCTAATTGCTCCAGCTGAGCACTCTGCTTGTCCCAGTATGTTGTGGGGGTTACCCACACTACTCCCCCCCAGAGGGCTCAGCGGGGGGCTGAGGCCTCGATCTTCCGGTTTTGGTAGCGAGCTGCGGGAAAAGCTCTGTGCAAGCGGCGGAGGGGGAGGGAGGAGGGTGGGGGTAGCAAGTGCCGGCCCGGGAACGAAGTTGTCTGGGCTGTGCAAAAATTGCATGTGGATCCACGATGTTGAGGGGCTGTCCCGTTGAACGTGGCGGAGGTCCACAGCGGCTGTGCGAAGAAAAATTTGTCTCTGACTCCTCTCGCGGCTATGAAGAAAAACAGGAGCTGCAAGGCTGCGTAGTGGCTGTGAGAAAAAAGGAGCTGCAGCTGTGTGAGGGACTTGGCGTGTTGGCTTTAGGTACGCGCGCACAGCCCTAAAGCCCTCGGGGACAGCTGACGGCTGAATTCCCTTTGTGCGCCGTGGCTGAGACCCATACAAAATCCTGTGAGCGAGCTGCGTGCGTGCTTCAGGTGTGTGAGCAGCCCTGAAGGTTCTGTGTGCAGCAGCGAAGGACGATGGTGGTCTGTGGAGCCGTTATTGTCCCGTGCGTGGTGCGCCGTCCTCGTAACCCCCCGGTGTGTGCGCGGGGGTTCGGTGCGTGGGTGGTCCGCTGTTGAGAGGCGAGTCAGGGTCAGGGAGCTTGATGGAGATCAGCGTCGTCGGCGCCGATGGTCCTCCCTGTCTTGGCTGTTGCTGTAGTTCGCTGGTGCCAGGTCATGGTGCGTTCTGGTCCAAGTGCTGCATTCTCCGTCGTGCGCGCTCGTGTCGATGCAGAGGAGCGGTGGGAGGGAGTAGATGGTCTTTGTCCCTCGGGCTCGTGTCGACGCAGAGGAGCGGTGAGAGGGAGTAGACGATCTTTGTCCCTCGAGCTCGAGTCGATGCGGAGGAGCGGTGAGAGGGAGGAGGAGCGGTGAGAGGGAGAAGACGTTCTGTGTCCCTCGGCCGGTCCAGCGTGGATGTCCCGATCTCAGGCGAGGGTCGCACCATGAAGCTTTCTGTGGCTTTCCTGGTCGTGGGTGATCTCTGGAGAGTTCGCCTGCTGTTGGTTCTGCGTCGAGGTCTCCCTGTAGCCGAAGGGAGGGCAGTCCATTTGCGTCAGGCTGCTGCGTTCGCTTGTCGTCGGAGAGTCACCGCCGGGGGCTGCCAGCGTGTTCTTTTCTTGGGGTCACCAGTGTAGATGTCTGGATCAGAAGGTTGCGTTGCACAAAGCGTGTGCTTTCTTTCGGGGTCACCAGTGTGGCGGCATGAAATAATAAGCAGCGAACTGAGGTTTAAAAGTGGGTTTTATTTCATTCCGCCATCACAGAACTCACTCCAGCACCATGCAGGCGCGCCGGAGCGAGCTCTCAGGCTCTCGTCAGCAGATAGGCAATGCGTGTAGTCAGAAGCAGTAGTCAGAGAGAGAGAGCATGTGAATTTCAGTCAGCTTATATACCCAGTTACAGACAATACATGAAAGGCACATTAGCATCACAGTACAGAGCAGGAAGCCATGGACACCTGCATTTGAGTCCCACATATCAACAGCAGGACACTGGCGCCTGAACTAGACAAAGAGAGGCTGCCTATTGATATCAATACACACATCTCATTGTTCTGCTAATTGCTCCAGCTGAGCGCTCTGCTTGTCCCAGTATGTTGTGGGGGTTACCCACATGCTCGACATTTTCTTTCACTCCACATTCTCTACATTTGTCACTATCGCTTTCCCCCCATGATTGACATAACGCACGGCTCAGGAGACGCACACACACAGGCTCAGAGTAGTTCAAATAGTTTATTAACAACAGGAGTGTATGAATGTGTGTCTGCGGGATGTAAGTGTGTTGGTGGCGGCGTCTGCTTCGGGCACAGAGGCAGGAGGCCGTACAGCCGGACAACCCTATGGGAAAAGCACAAGGAGAAAGGTGACGGGCACACACCAACACAGGAGATATAAGAGCGAGAGAGGAGCTTACTTGGAGATGACAGATGACTGGCACAACAAGGGACGAGGTCCGGTAGACAGCCACCCGGAGAGCCCGGTGCAGCAGCGAGGAACAGGCGATGGAGAGGCGTTGTCCGCCGCCGAGGAATCCACCTGTGCACAGGGGAGCAGACTTGGAAGGAAAAGGAGGTAAGGTCTTCTTACCAGAATGATCAGCTGAGGGTGAAGGAACTCACAGCGATGCGTAGGGAAGTCTGATGGCTTCAGGCCGAAGCTCAGGGCGAGGCGGCTTATATCCCTCGCCGCTGATGATGTGCAGGTGTGTGTGCAGGTGGCGCCGCTGATGAGCGGCGCGGCGTGACAGTACTCCCCCCACTAGCAGCGCCTCCTGGCGATGGCTTCTCGGGGTGCGCTCGGTGGAAATCAGCGATGAGCGACGGGTCCAACACAAACGACGAGGGTACCCACTGTTGATGTTCAGGCCCATAGCCCTCCCAGTCCACCAAGTACTGCAACCCACGACCCCGGCGCCGGGAGTCCAGGATGGAGGCGACGGGCCAGGCCGGATGGCCACCAATCATCCGGGGCGCGGGTTGCGCAGCAGGAGGAGGGCAAAGGGGATCGGAGACTGCCAGCTTCACCTTGGACACGTGGAAGGTGGGATGGATGCGGAGGGAGGGGGGAATAGCTACACGCACAGCCACCGGGTTGACGATCCTGGTGATGGGGTAAGGACCCATGAAGCGCTGTGCCAGCTTCCTCCTCTCGCCCTTTAAAATAACGTCCTGGGTCGACACGTAGACTTGCTGACCAACTCTGTACGCCGGGGCAGGTCTTCTGTGCCGGTCCGCCACGGCTCTGTTGCGCTCCGCCGTGCGTAAAAGCGCATTGCGCGCTGATGCCCAGATGGAGCGGAACTGCCTGAGATGCGCCCGTACTGAGGGGACAGTTACCTCACTCTCCTGCGCCGGGAACAGCGGGGGGTCGTAACCCAGGGACGCCTTAAAGGGAGACATCCCTGTAGCAGAAGAGCGAGCGGTGTTATGGGTGTATTCAACCCAGGCGAGGTGGTTACTCCAGGACGTAGGTTTGGACGCGTCACACAGCGGAGTGCAGCCTCCAGCTCCTGGTTGGTCCGCTCACACTGCCCGTTGAATTGGGGGTGATGGCCGGAGGAGAGGCTCACCTTGGCTCCTAAGGCGTTGCAGAATGACCTCCAAACCTCTGAAGAAAATTGGGGCCCTCGGTCCGAGACCACGTCCACCGGAATCCCATGCAGCCTGACCACATGTTGGATGAGGAGGTTCGCCGTCTCCAGGGCAGTTGGGAGACCTCGTAGGGGGACGAAGTGTACCGCCTTGGAGAAGCGGTCCACGATGGTAGTAGTAGTAGTAGATTAGTTTATTTGACAGGGACAGTGCAATAAACATAGACAATTAATCAAAGACAATCAATCTGATGTGTTGCACATAGAGTGTATAGCTATTCAGGATGGTGTCGTAGGTGTTCGAGACTGGGAGTCCGGTGACGAAATCCAGGGCGATATGCGACCAGGGCCTGCCAGGGACGGGCAGAGGCTGGAGCAAACCTGCTGGAGGGGCATTACCCAATTTGTTGGTGGCACAAACTGGACAGGCCCGGGCATAGTGGACAGCGTCCCTCCACAGGCCCGGCCACCAGAAGGACCGCTGGAGGAGGTCAATCATCCGGGAGGAGCCAGGGTGACAGGTGAGCTTGGATGTGTGCAACCAGTGGATGACCTCCCCCCGAACCGTGGATGGCACGATCAGCCTCCCCTCCGGTCCGCCGCCAGGGTCAGGTTCCACTTCCTGCGCCTTCCGGATCTTGCTCTCGATGTCCCAGGTGACAGCTCCCACGACGCATGACCTGGGTAGGATGGTGTGGACCGTGTCCTCCGACTCCTCAGGGGCGAATTGCCTAGAGAGCGCGTCGGGCAGGCCGTTCTTGGAGCCAGGCCTGAAGGTGATGGTAAATTGGAACCTGGCGAAGAACAAGGACCAGCGCGCCTGGCGGGCGTTCAGGCGCTTGGCAGATCTAAGGTACTCCAAGTTCTTGTGGTCTGTCAGGACCACGAACGGCAGGTCCGCCCCCTCTAGCCAGTGACGCCACTCCTGTAGCGCGAGCTTGATGGCGAGGAGCTCTCTGTCACCCACGTCGTAATTCCTCTCCGCCGGGGACAAGCGCCGGGAGAAGAAGGCGCAGGGCCGTTTGATACCGTCGTCTGGCGACCACTGGGATAGCACCGCCCCCACTCCTGTGTCCGAAGCGTCCACTTCCACGATGCACTGCAGCGCAGGGTTGACTTGGCTAAGGACCCGGGAGGAGGAGAACTCCGCCTTCAGCGCCTGAAAAGCAGCTGCGGCCTCTTCGGTCCACCGGAACGGGACCTTAGGGGACGTGAGGCGGGTCAGCGGGCCGACGATGGTGCCAAAATTTGGGACGAAGCGGCGGTAGAAGTTCGCAAACCCAACGAACTGTTGCACCTGCTTCCTTGACGCAGGTGTAGGCCATTCCACCACCGCCTTCACCTTCTCTGGGTCCGGAAGCACCTGGTCGTGTGAGATGATGAACCCAAGGAAGGATGTTGTCTTTGCGTAAAACTCACACTTCTCGGCCTTCACGTATAACCGGTTCTCCAGCAGTCTTTGGAGGACCCGCCTCACGTGGACCTGGTGCTCGTCCCTGGACTTGGAGAAGATGAGTATGTCATTCAGGTAGACGAACACAAAAAGGCCGATGAAATCCCGGAGGACGTCATTGATGAGGCGCTGAAAGACGGCTGGAGCGTTGGTCAACCCGAACGGCATCACCAGGTATTCGAAGTGGCCGTTCGGGGTACGGAAGGCTGTTTTCCACTCATCTCCCTCCCGGATCCGGACGAGGTGGTATGCGCTGCGTAGATCCAGCTTGGTGAACCAAGTCGCCCCCTGGAGGGAGTGGAAAGCGGTGTCCATGAGGGGCAGGGTGTAACGATCCTTCTCCGTTATGTCATTAAGGGCACGATAGTCAATGCAAGGACGGAGGGATCCGTCCTTCTTACCGACGAAGAAGAATCCTGCCCCCACAGGTGATGACGATGGGCGGATTATCCCAGCACTCAGCGACTCCTTGAGGTATGAGTTCATTGTCTCCTTCTCCGGCGCTGATAGACTGTAGAGTCGTCCAGAAGGTAAGGGTGCCCCCTGGCGGAGATTGATTGCGCAGTCATAGGGCCGATGAGGAGGGAGAGACATCGCCTTGGATTTGCTGAATACCATACCCAGGTCATGAAATTCCAGTGGCACCAGGGACAGGTCCGGGGGCGCAGCGTCCGTAGGAAAGGGAGAAGCGGACGGAAAGCAGGCAGCGGACTGTAGACAGGTGCCCATGCAGAACGTGCTCCATGCCGACACCCCGGCGGACTTCCAATCCAGAACGGGGTTGTGGAGGCGTAGCCAGGGATACCCCAGGATGACGGGCGACACAGAGTTGGGCAGGACGTAAAGGGTTATCTCCTCCCGGTGGTTTCCAGAGATAATAACCGGGACGGGGATGGTCTGGTGCGTAACTCTCCCAAGGGAGGCACGAGAGAGGTTAACCAGGGAGATAGGGTTCCTGAGTGCCTGACAGCGGATGCCCAATCGGGTTGCCAGGCTTTGTGAAATAAAGCTGCCTTCCGCGCCCAAATCCACCAGTGCGTGGGTGAGATGCCCAGTGGGGTTGTGGCAGAAACGGATGGGCAGCTTCAATTGAGTGAGAGAACTTAACCGATTGACGTCCGCGA
Organism: Pholidichthys leucotaenia; assembly: GCA_020510985.1. NCBI lineage: Eukaryota > Metazoa > Chordata > Actinopteri > Cichliformes > Pholidichthyidae > Pholidichthys > Pholidichthys leucotaenia. The sequence goes on along the minus strand of CM035847.1, from coordinate 216,605,070 downwards.
GGCCCCCTACAGTGACTCGCGGACCCCGCCGACTGGCTTTCCGTGGGCAAAGCTTCACCGTGTGTTGGTCATCTCCGCAATACATGCAGAGATCCAACTCACGGCGGCGTTGTCTCTCCGCAGGGGAAAGCTTTGTCCAGCCCGTCACCATCGGCTCCGAGTCCTCGGGGCACGATGGTGGCGGCGTCGCCAGGGGGCGAGCTTGGAACAGGCGCGGCGAGACTCCACGAGGGCGAGAAGAAGACGACTTCCGTCCCGAGGAGCGCTCGCGCAGCCTGTTGTCCAAACTGATCGCTAGGGATGTTAGCTCCGCTAGCGTCTCAGGGATATCCCGCCCAGCCTGTTCATCCCTCAGATCATCGTTGAGACTGCGGAGGAAAAGGCCACAGAGGGAGCGTTCCTCCCAGCCTAATTCCTCCGCCGCTACCCAGAAGTCGACCGCGTAGTCCGCTGCCAACCGGCTTCCCTGCTGGAGGGCGAGAAGCCGATCGACCTGGACCGTCTCGGTAAGAGAATGGTCAAAGACCTCCAGGAAGCGTCTCACGAATTGGTCATGTGTGAGGGTGGCATAACTGGGCCTCGCCATTACGGCGTAGGTCCAGGTTAATGCTCGCCCCTCCAGGAGATTCCCGATATAACCAATTCGGCTATGATCTGAGGGAAAGTCCCCGGGCACACGGTGGAAAACGGACTCACACTGCATTATAAACCCCCGTGCTCCGCCGAGCTTACCGCTAAAGCGGGCGGGGGTTGGAATGGGCGTGAGCCGAACCGGTGCACCCGGAGCCTGCTGGACGGCCACTGGAGCAGCAGGAGCCGCGCCACCCTGACGAGCCGGGGGGAACGGCTGTTGGGGGTCCAAGCGGCCCAATCGGTTAGTTATATTTATCAACTGATTAAAAATCACCTGTTGCTGATAAGCTATCTGATCCACTCGAGCCTCGAGAGTGGAAAACCGGTGTGCGAGCCCGCCATCAGCCGAGCCGCTCTGCTGAAGCCGTACTGACATAACGCACGGCTCAGGAGACGCACACACACAGGCTCAGAGTAGTTCAAATAGTTTATTAACAACAGGAGTGTATGAATGTGTGTCTGCGGGATGTAAGTGTGTTGGTGGCGGCGTCTGCTTCGGGCACAGAGGCAGGAGGCCGTACAGCCGGACAACCCTATGGGAAAAGCACAAGGAGAAGGGTGACGGGCACACACCAACACAGGAGATATAAGAGCGAGAGAGGAGCTTACTTGGAGATGACAGATGACTGGCACAACAAGGGACGAGGTCCGGTAGACAGCCACCTGGAGAGCCCGGTGCAGCAGCGAGGAACAGGCGATGGAGAGGCGTTGTCCGCCGCCGAGGAATCCACCTGTGCACAGGGGAGCAGACTTGGAAGGAAAAGGAGGTAAGGTCTTCTTACCAGAATGATCAGCTGAGGGTGAAGGAACTCACAGCGATGCGTAGGGAAGTCTGACGGCTTCAGGCCGAAGCTCAGGGCGAGGCGGCTTATATCCCTCGCCGCTGATGATGTGCAGGTGTGCGTGCAGGTGGCGCCGCTGATGAGCGGCGCGGCGTGACAATGATAAATAAAGTGCTGTTTAAACCTGTGTGATCTAGTCTCAGTCTTGCCATAATGATGTCTTCCCTCCTAGTTGTTCTTTTATCATTCTTCTTTTAGATTTGATTGGCAGTTGGCAACCAGCTTACAGGTGCATTACCGCCATGTACTTCACTCTGTATCATCACTCTATATATCTTTCTCTACCATTCTCTTCTCCTCACTTTTATCATTCTTTATTGCAATAGATTTTTGTATTTTGTAATACGATCTACCTTTATGATCTTCATCCCATGTTTTTTGCCATAGCTCAATTCCTATTTTCTTGATCATTGTTTTCCCTTCTCCTTTTCCAAGAGACAATGGTATAGTTATTTCTTTCCCAAGTGCACTTTTTGCTAATTTGTCTGCACAGTCATTCCCTTTCAACCCTTCATATGCAGGAACCCAACAAAACTGAACTTCTCCACCACCCCTGTGTACCCTAAATAAACTGTGATATAGCTCAATCACCAAGTCTTCCCTTGTAGATTTTAGTGTCTGTATGGTTTTTAAAACTGCAAGTGAATCTGTGCATACCACCACCAGGTCCGGTCTGACCTCCTCCACCCACTGCAAACCAACAATTTTTGCCACAATTTCTGCTGCATACACAGATGTATGGTTGGAGTCTTTTTGAGATGGCCAGTTTAAACTCTGGAATATATACTCCATTTCCAACAGAGCCCTCTTTGTTTTTTGAACCATCGGTATAGAGTTGTAAGTAGTTATAATAATTATTCTTGAGATAAGTGCTTGTTTTAATGCCAACTACATTTATATGCCAATCCTTTTTCCTCATTATCACACACATTTCGTTACCTTGTATTCATACATGTGTAATGACAATAAAGTTGAATCTCATCTCATCTCATCTCATCTCATCTCATCTCTAATGTCTACTTCTTTTCCAGGAAACAGCCAAGGGGGAACATTACTCACTGGACTGGTGTTAGCTACATCAAAAGTGTCTAGTCCATACATTCTGGCTTTTCTTTCAATTGTCCACCCAAACCCATGTCCCTGGAAGTTGATGTATTCCCAGCAGTCTTGTAGTGTTTTTTTGAAATATTCCCTTCCTCACTCCCTTTCAGCTTGACCCAGTATGATAATGCGAGTTTGTCTCCTCTCAAATCCATTGGCATTTCTCCTGATTCTGTTAAAACTGCATTGTTTGGTGTTGTTTTGATGGTTCCAATGCACAGGCGAAGGAAGCACTCAGTGCTGTATTGTCTATTCTTTCCAGAGTTGTCTTGCTGCTCAATAAATCATGCATCTATAATCTACTAGTGCATACCTGTGCATGCCCATAGAAACAAAGTATAAGCAAGGATTTCTGCATGCCCATAAAAAGCAGGTGTAAGCAAGGGTGTAAGCAAGCACGTCAGTACTCCTTCAGTGATGCCTGCCTTTGATCTTTGATGGTGTCCTAGCAAGTCCTATGATCTTTGATGATGTCATAGTGAGTCCTATGATTGTGAGTGATGCTTGCCTTTGATCTTTGATGGTGTCCGAGCGAGTCCTATGATCTTTGATGATGTCATAGCGAGTCCTACGATTGTGAGTGATGCCTGCCTTTGATCTTTTGGTGTTTACATGATGTCATATAGACATCATGTAGACGTCATAGGCACGTCATAGGTGATCCTATGATCTTTTAGCGAGTCCTATGGTCGTAAAAGACATTGTCACATCGTCACAGAGATTTCTTGAATTTTATATATAGAGTGATTGTCGACCTCTTTAGTGCTCTGTAAATGTCAATTAATGCTTTTATGACATTAATGACTTTTTTTGCACATTGTCTCCAGATTTTTAACATGAACTCTCCAAGTGTATGCACTAGCAAACCACAGTCCCAGATATTTGAACTCAATCACTTTTTTCCATCAGTTGATTGTATAATGTTAATGTTTCTGTACCAGTTCTGTGTTTTTTGTGAAAGTCGTATAGCAGGTTTTACTGTTTGAAAGTTTAAATCTCCACTCATATGACCACTTTTCCACTTTCTCCATTGCTTAAGGAAGACACAAATCACCAAACGCAATCAGTTCTTTTAAAGAGGACTTGCTGAAGCAAGACTGGACAGAAGTCTATGTATCAGATGTAAATGAAGCCTATGACACATTTACAAACATTGTAACCACTCTTTATGGAAAAAAACTGCCCATTAGTTAAAAAAAAGCTTAAACACAAATTTACTGACAAACCATGGCTAACCAAAGGACTACAAAAGGCGTGTAAAAAGAAAAATTTATTATATAAAGCTTTCATAAAGAAAAGGACAAAAGAAGCAGAGCAGCGGTATAAAACATACAAAAATAAGTTAACATATATAATAAGATGTAGTAAAAGAGACTATTACAGTAAAGAACTGGAAAAAAACAAAGACAATATTAAAAATACATGGACAATAATCAACAGTATCCTTGGAAATAAAAGCAGAAATACCAGCTACCCAACTAACACTCCAAAAAATAATAAATCGACTCCGAATGTGAATATAGCTTCACCTGCAGATGAATTTAATAATTTTTTTGTTAACATTGGACCTAAACTGGCCCGAGAAATACCCACTACGGTGCCAACAGGTGATTCAATATGCAATAACACTGCTGTAAAAGACACCATCTTCATAAAGAACACAGACGAAAGAGAGGTCATTGAAATTGTTAAATCGTTCAAAAGTAAAACATCTACTGACTGCGATGGTATTGATATGCTACTAGTCAAAACTGTTATCGAATGCATAGTGAAACCACTGACGTATATCTGTAACCTGTCTCTCCAATCAGGTATATTTCCCAATGCAATGAAAATAGCTAAAGTAATTCCGATTTACAAGACAGGCGACAGAGGGGAACTCTCCAACTACAGACCAATTTCACTATTACCGCAATTTTCCAAGATACTTGAAAAAATATTCTATGAGAGAATTGACAACTTCATACTGAAGAATAATTTATTGTGTGAGCAGCAATATGGGTTCAGACACAAAAGGACAACAGCATATGCCTTAATGGAATTTACAGAAAAAATATCAACAGCCATTGAAAATAAAGAGTATTCAGTTGGAGTATTCCTGGATCTTAAAAAAGCATTTGATACAGTAGATCACAATCTATTATTAAAGAAACTACAAAATTGTGGTATCAGAGGGGTAGCACTGTCCTGGTTAAGAAGTTACTTAAAGAATAGATATCAGTTTGTATGTGTTAACAACAAAAACTCAGAGCTACTGAAGGTCACCTGTGGAGTCCCACAGGGTTCAGTTTTGGGACCATTATTATTCAATATGTATATAAATGATATATGTAAAGTTTCAGAAAAAATGGACTTAATATTGTTTGCTGATGACACTAACCTGCTATGCAGTGGAAACAACTTGGAACAACTTCTGGATACACTCGGAAAGGAATTAGGAAAGCTGAAACTGTGGTTTGATTCAAACAAATTAACGCTCAATTTAAGCAAGACAAAATTTATAGTCTTTAACAACCATCACAACTACCCAGTACCCAAACTCAGTGTAAATGGTGTAGAGATTGAAAGGGTATCTGAAACTAAATTCCTTGGAGTAATTGATAACAAACTGTGTTGGAAGCCACATATTAATTATATAAAAGGTAAAGTATCCAAATCAATTGCAATATTACACAGAGTGAAAAATTTGCTGAATCAACCCACACTATACACCTTGTATCATTCATTAATACTCCCATACATGACATATTGTAATGAAGTATGGGGAAATACATATAAAACAAACATATATCCACTCTTTATGCTTCAAAAGAGAGCTATTAGAATAATCAACAAAGCAGCTTACAGGGAACCAACAAACCCACTTTTTCTTAAACAAAAAACTCTCAAGTTGAAAGATCTGATCGACTTTAAAACCGCAATAATAATGTTCAAAGTGAAGAATCTATCACTGCCCGCAAATATCCAAAAGTTGTTCCAAGCAAGGGAGAAACGATATCACTTCAGAGGAACATGTATATTTCAAAAGCCTACAGTGAGAACAACTACCAAGCAACACTGTATTTCAGTGCAAGGTGTCAGATTATGGAACGATTTTGGACCTGAATTAAAATCATGTACAAAGCTTGGACAATTTAAACAAAAACTAAAGGAAGAAATACTCCAAACATATTTACAAGACGACATGTAAACTCACATAAGGATTGACATTTCCAGCCTGTGTTGTGTTATAGCTTAGTTTTTCTTTTTTCTCTGTGACACTATGTCTTAGATTTGTTTTTGAATAGTAACCGCTTAACTTAGACTAGCTCAGTTTTCTTTTTCTCTCAGTCATATTTTGTCTTAGCCTTGTTTTAAATTGTAATCGCTCTTGTCTTGTTTTCTCTTTTTTCTCCTTTGAATTCTTGGATGGAATATGGGTGGGCAATATAAGCTGCGGCTTCAGCCATCACCCATTTCGGATAACTCACGTGGAATTGTATAGTAGAAGGAGTCTTTGTCTAATTTGACCTTGTTGTTATATTATACAGTTTCTTTTAACCTGTAATGTACTATCCGAAATAAATTCATTCATTCATTCATTCATTCATTCATTCATTCATTCAAAGTCCTCACAGGTGATTGGCTAAATATGCTGTCAATCACTATTCAGCCCTTACAAACCGGATGTACATCGATAAACGTAAAAAATATTTACAAAATAATATTTTTTTAGTTGTTCAATTTATTTCCTAATAAATAAGAGCGATGTTGAAGAGAAATTATCCAAGAGTACAGCTCTGAAAATCATATGAATTTAATGAAAAACTGACACAATATCGTTCTTCTTCTTATTATTTGTTGTATTATATATATGATAATTATCTGTCCAGGGTGTACCCTGCCTCTCGCCCAAAGATGCTGGGATAGGCTCCAGCACCCCCGCGACCCGAAAAGGATTAAATGGATGGATGGATGGAAAAGAGTTAGAATTACAAAAAAGGGTAGTAATTTTGCAGAAGCCCATTACAAATTTATGATTTAAAAAAAACGTGCAAATTTATAAGAAAAGTCACAATTTTTAGGATTTTTTTTTTTTTTTTTTTTACAAATTGGTACGAGCACAGTTCTTACACACTTCAAGTAATGTTATGTTTTACTCCAACCACCTCTGGTACAGAATTATTTGACATAATCCACTACAAACAAGAGACGACTGTCGTGTCACTGCAAACAGGACACCTCTCCACACATCTCTGCCTTATTTTGAAACTTGATCATGACTACAGGAAGTAAACATTGAAACTCTATTTAGCAAAATAACGTCGCAACATGTTCATTTTCAAAATTGTTTTAACGACGTAAAATTCGCCCGAAAGGTGGAATTGAACCACTCTGCCGCTAGGCAGCTACAGGTTTGAAGCCTGCACCCCGGACCACCGAGGATCATCCGGGCACTTGAAAAGATTTCATCCATGTATATAAAACCCAGCGTTGTTGTCATACATTTTTCACTCATGGTGTCAGAATAATGTTTTATTTTAAGTCAATATATTGATATCCACGCTACGTTTAACAAGTATTAAGTGTTGGGTTCATATTTCGATCGAATAAACACAATATTTAGAGAAGAAGTCACGTCCGTTCTGTTGTATGCAAATGAGCCGTATTCTGATTGGCTATCTGTAAATGTAAGGTTGGTTGCTTCTCTTGTCACAAGTTGGAGATTTTTGATAATTAAATATGGGCATACAAAGGATTTATTCAAAGAGTAATCCATCTTTGTGAGCTGCTGCAGCAAACAGACAGGTGAGATAATCTTCATTCACCTGCTGGTCTGTTACTTCTCTACGAAGGTGTTGTGTTCCCTGCTACTTATGCTAAAGTCCACGGTGTGGTGGTAAAGAATCATGAGCAGCGAACTGAGGGTTTTAAGTAGGTTTATTAAATCATACCGCCATCATAGGAACTCGCTCCAGCCCTTGTGCAGGCAGGCTGGAGCGGGTCCTCAGGCTCTCAGAAGCAGTGGTAAGAGTGAGAGAGTGAGCTACAGAGCAATGCAGCTTATATACCCAGTTACAGACAATACATGAAAGGCATGGGACATTTGCATCACAGTGAGAGCAGGAAGCATGAACACAATGCATGAATGGCACATTAACATTACAGTACTGAGCAGGAAAGAGCCAGACGAAGCGAGGCTGCCTGTTGACATTAATACACACATTTCACTGTTATGTTAATTGCTCTAGCTGAGCGCTGTGCTTGTCCCAGTCTGTTGTGGGGGTGCCCCACAACGGATTCATTTATTACCTCGGCCAAGGAGGTAATGTTTTTACCGGGGTCTGTCTGTCGGTTACCAACATAACTCAAAAAGTTATGAACAGATTTTGACGAAATTTTCAGGAAAGGTGTGTAATGGCACGGGGAACAGATGATTAGATTTTGGTAATGATCTGAGAGTGCATACTTCTACCAAGGGCTTTGTTTGTATTTATGCAGCAGGATTACACAAACACTACTGGATGGATTTGGATGAAATTTTCACCAGAGGTGGTTCTTGGGCTAGACAGGAACCCATTATATTTTGGTGATGATCTGAGAATGCATACCTCAGCCAAGGCTCTTATCTTCTCACAGTGTGTTAGCAACAATACTCTAAAACTGATGGTCAGACATAGATGAAATTTTCAGGAAAGGTGTGTAATGGCACGGGGAACAGATGATTAGATTTTGGTGATGATCTGAGTGTGCATACCTCCACCAAGGGCTTTGTTTGTATTTGTGCAGCAGGATTACACAAAAACTATGGGATTGTGGCCGCACATGGCCAAAACATAATGAGCAGCATCTTTGATAAGAACAAAGGGCAGAGTTTCCTTGGAGATAACAGGAAGCTGGGAAATGTGAACTTTTGTATTTCAGAGACGGCTGGGAAGATCATTTGTGTACCAGAGACTGTGGGGGGATATTAGAGGATTAAGGAAGTGCATGCATTGTGGTCTTTTATGTGAATGCAATGTGACCTTTTGATATGTAGAAGGACCTGAGTATATAAGTGAAGAGTGCTGTTTGAGATGTTCTCTTTTCTGCCATGCTCATGTGAGAGAATGTGTAATAAACTGCCTGAGACCAACTTGCCTCATTATTCACACTCTCTACACTGGTGACCCAAGACGAAGCATGCAACACGCAGAGAATTCCCTGGGGCCAGCCTCGTCGGGAGCCCCCAGCCAAGCGTATGCCCTTACGGTCCAGCTACCAGACTTTTGGCAGAACAACCCGCGCACCTGGTTCCACTTGGTTGAGGCACAGTTCACCATCCGGGGGATATCGGTAGATGACACGAAATTCTACCATGTGGTCGCAAAGCTCGACAACCACACGGCTCAGCATGTGGAGAGCCTTCTGGAGCAGCCACCAGCCAGCGACAAATACGGCGTGTTGAAGGCTGCACTCATCCAGCACTACACTCTCTCGGTCGAGGAGAGAGCAGAGAGACTCCTGGCGCCGACCGAGTTGGGAGATGGCACGCCCATTGACCTGATGGAGAAGATGCTGAGGTTGAAAGGCTCGGACAATGACCACTTCATCTTTACCCACATTTTCCTCAGGACCCTACCGTCAGCGACGAGAGCGACCCTGGCCAGTTCGCCGTTGTTGGCCCAGTGGGACTACCGCGCGCTGGCCCGGGAGGTGCATCGGATTGTCAGCGCCAGCAGACAGCGCGCGGCCACAGTGACAGCGACGGAGCTCGGCGCAACGGCCGGAGATGGCAGGGAGCCAGGGACAGCGGTAGCAGAACCACTGACGACGGCGGCGGCAGGGGCCAAGGAACGCGGAGGAGACACCCTTTGTTTCTACCACCGCTGCTTTGCAGAGAAGGCACGCAGATGTATACTACCGTGCCAGTTTCAAGCGCTCAGGAAACGCCAAGACCGGGGGTCGGTAGCAGCTGCAACCCTCGGGGAGGAGAACAAGCTGCTGTACTTGACTGACGCACGCTCGGGGAGGCATTTCCTCGTGGACACAGGCGCCAAGTTGAGTTTCATCACGCCTTCCTCCGCTGACTGGCTGGCAGGTTCCAGCGGTCCCGAGATGGCAGCAGCGAACGGCTTGGTGATTAAGACCTTTGGTGAGAGGACTCTGCTTCTGTCTTTACACGGCCGTACATTTGAGTGGACTTTTGTCATAGCAGCATTGAATTTCAATATACTGGGGGCTGATTTTTTGTGCTCACATGGTTTGTTGGTTGATGTCGCTAACAGGCACCTGGTTAATGCACTTTCTTTTGACTCTATTTCCTGTACAGCTCGAGCGGCCCGGCCAACAGCACAAGCCAACGTCACAGCTGCAAGTGGTAAGTTCCACACACTGCTCACTCAGTTCCCAGCACTCACGGTCCCCACATTCTCGGCGGCCGTCGCTAAACACGGGGTGGAACATTTTATTACCACCACCGGACCGCCCGTTTTTGCAAAAGCTCGGCGCTTGGACGCAGCTAAACTGGCCATAGCGCGTGAGGAGTTCGCCAACCTGGAGAGGTTGGGCATCATCAGGCGTTCGAACAGCCCATGGGCTTCCCCGCTACACATGGTCCCAAAAGCTGACGGCTCGTGGTGACCTTGCGGGGATTTCCGCAGGTTGAACAACGGCACAGCGCATGACCGCTACCCAATCCTGCATATCCAAGATTTTTCCGTTCATTTGGCAGGGGCGCGCGTTTTTTCTAAAATAGACTTGGTCTGCGGTTACCACCAAGTCCCAGTGCGCGCAGAGGACATACCCAAAACAGCGGTGATAACTCCATTTGGCCTATTCGAGTTTTTGCGCATGCCATTCGGGCTTAAAGGGGCTGCACAGACGTTCCAACGCATGATGGACGCGGTGCTGCGCGATCTCCCTTTCGTGTTCGTCTACTTGGACGATATTTTGGTAGCCAGCGCGTCCGAAGACGAACTTGAAAACCACCTCGCGGCAGTTTTCCGGAGGTTGGGAGAGCACGGGTTAATAATCAACCCAGCGAAGTGTCAGTTTGGGGTGACGCAGATCGATTTTTTAGGGGACCGCGTCTCCCCCGAAGGAGCGGTTCTGCTACCTGACAAAGTGCGCGTGATAGCAGATTTCCACCGGCCGCAGATGGTCAGGGCGTTACAGGAGTTTTTGGGAATGGTGAATTTTTATAACCGTTTCCTCCCCCGTGCAGCGCAACTCATGCAACCGCTTTATGCCGCGCTCAAAAAAACAGAAACCCGCGAATAACATCGAGTGGTCCCCGGAGCGGGAGCAAGCGTTCTCGGAAGTCAAAGCAGCCCTGGTAAACGCTGCGTTGTTGGCACATCCAGACCCAACGGCCCACATAGCGCTCACCACTGACGCGTCTGATGTGGCCATAGGGGCGGTCGTGGAGCAGCATGTAGCCGGGGCTTGGCAGCCGCTCGCCTTTTTCAGCAGGACCTTGCGCGATAGTGAGCGTAAATACAGCGCGTTTGACAGGGAGTTGCTGGCTCTCCATTTGGCCATTCGCCATTTCCAGTTCTGGCTAGAAGGGCGCTGTTTCACCGTGTTCGTTGACCACAAGCCGCTAACATTTGCAATGGCCAAAGTTTCAGAGCCGTGGTCGGGCCGGCAGCAGAGGCAGCTAGCCGCGATCTCAGAGTTTACTACCGATATTCAGCATGTGTCGGGTAAACTGAATGTAGTGGCAGACTGACTCTCGCGCGCCGTGGCTGCCCCCGTCCGCGTGGGGATAGATTACGCAGCCATGGCCGCGGAGCAGGTTAGTGACGCGGATGTGCGCGTGCTCCAGTCTGGACCAACAGGGTTAAGGCTGGAGAGCAGGGTGCTGCAAGACGGTATGCCCCCCCAATCTGCGACGTCTCCACTGGGCGACCGCGTCCCGTGGTACCGGCCGCGTGGCGCAGCCGCGTTTTTGACTCGGTTCATTCTTTAGCGCACCCAGGAGTGCGCGCGTCAATCAAGATGGTAGGAGAGAAATTTGTGTGGCTGAGTCTTCGCAAACAGGTGAAAGAGTGGGCAGCAGCCTGCATGGCGTGCCAACGAGCCAAAGTACACAGACACACGAGGGCTCCCTTGGAGCCATTTCACATCCTGGCTAAGAGGTTCGACCATGTTCACGTGGACCTCGTGGGTCCCCTCCCGCCATCACAGGAGTGCACACACCTTCTGACAATGGTGGACCGCACCACGCGATGGCCGGAGGTGGTTCCACTAGCGTCAACCACAGCCGAGGAGGTAGCGCGCGCGTTTTTAACAGCATGGGTAGCGCGTTTTGGAGTCCCGTCGGACAATTTGTTTCTGAACTTTGGTCAGCAATGGCCCGCAGCCTGGGTATCACAATTCACCCCACAACCGCTTACAATCCTCAGGCTAATGGGTTATGCGAACGTTTTCATAGGTCATTGAAAGTGGCTCTCAGGGCGTCACTGACGGATGCAAATTGGGTAGACAAGCTACCGTGGGTTTTATTAGGGTTGCGTTCTGCACCTAAAGAAGACTTAAGTGTAGAAGAGCTCGGAATGACGAGGCGATGTGACTTATAAACCAAAGTTTATTATCAGCTTTGCTCCTCTAACAAGTCTCATCTAGTGCAGCAGCAGAAGAAGTAAGAGAGCGAACACATTTGGCTCTGTGTACTTATACTCACACACAACAAAAGACATGCATACAAAGCTGACATCCCCCATTAACTTAATTATCCTCCTTTGTCTCCGTACCCCTCCACCTGGCCCTGGGAGGTCAGGGCGACCTATCTGGTCTCCACCGCAGTGCCTCGGATGCTCTTTGATCTTCACTGGCGGTTGAGACCCTTTGTCCTGTTCTGAGGTGTGAAGTCGCTTTACATATGTAATCACCAAACATTCTCACATGCTTATACATATGTAGGTTATGGGATATATGATTAATATAGACCACAGCCCCCCCAAACGACTAAGAAAAGGACAATAGGAAAATTCACAGTTTAAGATAATTATTATGACATACTAACTGCTATACCTCTTGACAAAGAAGAAACTTTGAGATGTCGCATATTAGGGGGGGGCACACCGTTGCGTAAACCCCTTTCCTCCAGCCTTAACCCTGTTGGTCCAGACAGGAGTGCGCGCACGTCCGCATCACTACTTTGCTCCTCCGCCACGGCTGCATAATCTATCCCTACGTGGATTGGGGCTGCATATGTGTCCGCATTGGCGAAGAGTTCTGCGGCTGAGGTAGTATAATCTGTCTCCTCGCGCTCTGGCGATGTCACAGCGCGAGAGAGGCAGTCTGCTACCACGTTAAGTTTGCCTGCCACATGTCGAATGTCTGTGGTGAACTCTGAAATCGCAGCTAGCTGTCTTTGTTGCCTGCCTGACCACGGTTCAGAAATTTTAGCCATCGCAAAGGTGAGCGGTTTGTGGTCTACAAAAGCCGTGAAACGCCGCCCCTCCAACCAGAACTGGAAGTGGCGGATGGATAAATGAAGCGCTAGCAGCTCCCTGTCAAAGGTGCTGTATTTACGCTCAGTTTGGTTTAGCGATTTGCTGAAAAATGCCAAAGGTTGCCAGGTTCCGCCGACGTGTTGTTCTACAACCGCCCCTATGGCCAGGTCTGAAGCGTCTGTGGTTAGCGCAATGTGGGCCAAGGGATCAGGGTGAACCAACAATGTGGCATTAGCTAGGGCACTTTTTACTTCCGCGAAGGCGCGTTCGCGCTCCGGGGTCCATTCGACCGCGTTGGAAGGTTTTTGTTTTCTGAGCGCGTCATATAGGGGCTGCATGAGCTGAGCTGCGCGGGGGAGGAAACGGTTGTAAAAATTAACCATTCCCAAAAATTCTTGCAGCGATTTGACCGTTTGTGGCCGTGGGAAACTTTTTACTGCGTGAACTTTGTCTGGCAGTGGGACTGCCCCCTTCGGTGAAACTCTGTGTCCCAAAAATCAATTTGTGGCACGCCGAATTTGCATTTGGCTGGATTGATTATTAACCCGTGCTCTTCTAGTCTCTGAAAAACCATAGTGAGATGCTGTTCGTGTTCTTCCTCAGACGAGCTGGCTACCAGCATATCGTCGAGGTAGACGAACACGAAAGGGAGGTCGCGTAATACTGCGTCCATCATCCGCTGAAAAGTTTGAGCAGCGCCTTTGAGGCCAAAAGGCATCCGCAAAAATTCAAAAAGACCGAAGGGGGTTATTACAGCTGTTTTAGGAATGTCTTCCGCTCTAACGGGGACTTGATGATAGCCGCGGACCAGGTCTATTTTTGAAAAAATGCGCGCACCCGCCAGATGTAGTGAAAAATCTTGGATGTGAGGAATAGGGTAGCGGTCATGCGCTGTCGCATTGTTTAATCTGCGGTAATCACCGCACGGTCTCCAAGAACCGTCGGATTTCGGGACCATGTGAAGTGGTGACGCCCAGGGGCTTTTTGAGCGCCTGATAATGCCTAGTTTTTCAAGGGTGGTAAACTCGTCCCGAGCTATGGCGAGCTTGGTCGCGTCTAAGCGCCGAGCTTTGGCGAATACGGGTGGCCCCGTTGTGGGGATAAAGTGTTCGATCCCGTGCTTAGCCACTGTAGCTGAGAATTTGGGAATTGTGAGTGCTGGAAATTGGGTGAGAAGTTAAAACTTACCTCCTGCTGTAGTGACGCTGGCCTGCATGGGTGGTGGAGAAACTCGAGCTGAGCAGGGAATAGAAGCAAAGGACAGTGCATTAACCAAGCGTCTGTTCGCTAGATCGACTAATAACCCATGTGCACACAAAAAATCTGCGCCCAACAAGTTAAAACTCACCGCCGCTACAACAAATGTCCATCTGTAGTTGCGGCCATGGATGCGGAGGGGCAGGTTCCTTTCGCCAAAAGTGTCAATGATGGAGCCGTTGGCTGCCACCACTCCATTGCCCCGGGGGCCCATAGCCTGGTCTGCTTGGGAGGGCATGATAAAACTCAGTTGAGCTCCCGTGTCAATGAGGAACTGCTTGCCAGTGTGTCCGTCCGTCACATATAGAAGCTTGCTTTTTTCGCCGAGAACTGCCGCTGTTAACGGTTCTCGGCTTTGGCGTCTTCCCGAAATTGTGAATTTGCAGGGGGGAAGGCATTTGTAAGCCTTCTCCGCAAAGTGGTGGTGGTAATAACAGACGTCACTCCGTCTGTTACGTCTTGGCCGTGTCGCTGCCATGGCGGGCAGATTCTGCTCATTGGTTTGTGGCTCCCCGTGGCTCCGGACATCGGCGTTGAGGTCTGCGGATGCTGCTGTGGGTGTCTGTTCCCTGCAGGCGTTGACGAGTCGCTGTGCTTCGCGAGCCAGCGTGCGGAAGTCTTGCTGGGTGCTGCATCGCATGTTGGCAAGCGTCCCTCTCATGTGTGGCGGCAGCGTACTGAGGAATATAAATTGGAAGAGGAAATTGTCATTGTCCTCTTCTTTAAGTTGCAGCAGGTCCTCCATGAGGGCCTTGGGTCTGCATCCTCTGTGGCCGTAGACCGCCAGGATCCTCTCGGCTCTCTCCTCGGCAGAGGGGACGAAATTCGCCACGATGGTCGCTTTCAGTTCTCTGTATTTGTCCTGGGCCGGCGGCCGCTGGATGATGCTCTGCGCACATCTCGAAGTGGCGGCGTCGAGTTTGGCGACGATGTGATAGAACTTTGTATCGTCAGCCGTGATGCCCGCAAATGCAAACTGGGCTTCAGCTTGCTGAAACCACGAGGCGGGGTCTTCCTGCCAGAAGTCCGGCAGCTTGACGGTGACGGCATTTCTGTGGACCGTCACTGATGTGTCCGCAGGGTGAGAGTGTCTTCCTTCGGCTCTCACAGCGGTGCTGGTGCTCGGTTGAGCCCTCTCTATCACTTCTGCCGTGGGGGAACGTCGTCCATCTGTTCCCCTGTCTGCATGGGCGCCGGCGTCTGCCTGGGTCGCCACAGATGAGTCGATCGCTGGGGAACGCCTCTGGTCCATCCTTGCGTCAGGGTCACCAGTGTAGAAGAGCTCAGAATGATGAGGCGATGTGACTTATAAACCAAAGTTTATTATCTGCTTTGCTCCTCTAACAAGTCTCATCTAGTGCAGCAGCAGAAGAAGTAAGAGAGCGAACACATTCGGCTCTGTGTACTTATACTCACACAAAACAAAAGACATGCATACAAAGCTGACATCCCCCATTAACTTAATTATCCTCCTTTGTCTCCGTACCCCTCCACCTGGCCCTGGGAGGTCAGGGCGACCTATCTGGTCTCCACCGCAGTGCCTCGGATGCTCTTTGATCTTCACTGGCGGTTGAGACCCTTTGTCCTGTTCTGAGGTGTGAAGTCGCTTTACATATGTAATCACCAAACATTCTCACATGCTTATACATATGTAGGTTATGGGATATATGATTAATATAGACCACAACTTAGAAGCTTCCCCAGCTGAACTTGTTTTTGCGCAGCCACTTCGGCTGCCCGGGGAGTTTCTCCCGGATAATCCTGCGCCGGGCAGCTCCCCGTCTCAGCTGTTGCAGCATAGCAGTGACACAGCCACGCTGCCGGGCCCCGTTCACCACAGTTTTCCACGCGTTTTTGTGCCTAAAACTTTGAAAAACGCGGAGTTTGTTTTTGTCAGACATGACGCGCATCGCCCCCCACTGCGACCACCTTACGATGGACCGTTCAGAGTGCTGGAAACAGGGGACAAGCATTTTTTGCTAGATTTGGGGGGTAGGAGGGAAAAGGTTGGCATAAACAGACTCAAACCCGCTTTTGTGGTGGCGGACGAGCAAGTGCTGTTGGCGAGGGCCCCTCGGCGGGGAAGACCCCCACGGGGAACTTCCCAGAGTAGAATTGCCCCAGAACACCCGCAGGGACAGACAAAAAGTTTTCACCCCCAGACAGCTGCTCCCCAGCATGACAGCGCCGCGGAGGTGGGGAATCCTGGTTACAGCAGATACGGGAGGAGACTGAAGCCCAAGCAGCATGTGGATTGATGTGTAATGATTCAGCATACAGACTGTAATTCTTTTGTTCGATCCAATATGCTCGGGGGGGGGGGGGGGTGGTGTGGCCGCACATGGCCAAAACATAATGAGCAGCATCTTTGATAAGAACAAAGGGCAGAGTTTCCTTGGAGATAACAGGAAGCTGGGAAATGTGATCTTTTGTATTTCAGAGACGGCTGGGAAGATCCTTTGTGTACCAGAGACTGTGGGGGGATGTTAGAGGATTAAGGAAGTGCATGCATTGTGGTCTTTTATGTGAATGCAATGTGACCTTTTGATATGTAGAAGGACCTGAGTATATAAGTGAAGAGTGCTGTTTGAGATGTTCTCTTTTCTGCCATGCTCATGTGAGAGAATGTGTAATAAACTGCCTGAGACCAACTTGCCTCATTATTCACACTCTCTACAGGATGGATTTGGATGAAATTTTCACCAGAAGTGGTTCTTGGCCTACAGAGGAACCCATTACATTTTGGTGATGATCTGGGAATGCATACCTCAGCCAAGGCTCTTCTCACAGTGTGTCAGCCACAATACTCCAAAATTGATGGACAGACTTTGATGCAATTTTCACCACAAGTGGCTATAGGCCTACACACAAACCCATTACATTTTGGAGGTGCTCCATGAGAAACGGAAGGAGCCTTGGCGGAGGTATGCGTTCTATGAGTGCTTTTCTAGTTCAGCCTTTTTTAACGAAAATGCACCATTTAAAAATGTAATGTTGTGGCTTTGATAAGGGACGGAGGGAATTCTTCCAGCATGCTTTGTGCCATGGGGTATTCAAAGACTGTTATTACCTCCGCCAAGGAGCACCTTATCCGGTAGCGGAATTGCGCCCTCCGGCAAAATGCAGTAGCCCAAAAAAATCAATCGCTGTCACACTGAACTGGCACTTTGCCAGGTTCACTATAAGTCTGTGCACTTCCAACCTCTGGAAAACCATCTTAAGATGGGCGATGTACTCCTCCTCAGACGCGCTAGCTACCAGAATGTCGTCTAGGTAGACAAAAACGAAGGACAAGTCGCGAAGCACTGCGTCCATCATTCTCTGGAAAGTCTGCACCGCGCCTTTTAATCTGAACGGCATGCATAAAAACTCGAAAAGGCCAAAAGGAGTTATTAACTCCACCAAGGAGGTTATGTTTTTACCGGGGTTTGTTTGTCTGTTTGTCTGTTTGTTTGTCTGTCTGTCTTTTACCAACATAACTCAAAAAGTTATGAACGGATTTTGACAAAATTTTCAGGACAAGTCCGAAATGGGACAAGGAAGAAATGATTATATTTTGGGAGTGATCTGGATCCAGGAATTTTTTAAAGGATTCTTTATTATTGCGAGATAGGGCCATTTTGACCATATGTGTATATACAGTGGGGTAAAAAAGTATTTAGTCAGCCACCAATTGTGCAAGTTCTCCCACTTAAAAGATGAGAGAGGTCTCCAATTTTCATCACTGGTATACCTCAACTGTGAGAGACAAAATGAGAAAAAAAAAAAATCCAGAAAATCACATTGAAGGATTTTTTTTTTTCCACAATATCTTTATTGAACCTTTTTTTTTTTTTTTAACAAACATGATACAAACAATCAAACACTAACACTAAAGTACTACAAAAAAAAAAAAAAAATGCACTAAAAACACCAACAACCACCAACAAAATCAAGTCTTCAACAATGCTCCTCTGTTTAGTCTAGACAATCCAATACATAAGTATACATATTATGTTCACCAGTTTGGAATTTACAAGGTCCACACACATCATTCACCTTCTTCTTCAAGAGTTATGTTTAAATTTTTTACATAATCAATAAAAGGTCTCCATATATTCTCAAACACAATTTCCTTTGATTTTAGTATATATGTTATTCTTTCTAATGGAAGGTTTGTTAACATCTGTCTTAACCACTGAGTCACATCTGGTCTATGAGTCTTTTTCCATAATAGTGCAATACATTTTTTGGCATTAAGCAAACTGAGGTCTATGAATGTTCTTTCACTTTTATTAAAATTATGCTTTTCTGGGTACAGACCCAACAAAAACAGTTTAGGATTCAATATGATTTGTTTTGAGATTATTTTTTCAATTGTTACCCTCACCTCTTCCCAAAACATTCTTATTAATCTACATTCCCATAAACAATGAAATAGGGTTCCTTTACTTTCCATGCATTTTGTGCATGTATCTGGTATATTTTTGTTATATCTATTTAACTCCTCCGGTGTAACATACATCCGCATTAACCATTTGAAATGTATCAATTTAAGGCGTGCATTTATTGATTTGGTTTGAGCTTCTGTACAAGCCAATTCCCATTGTTCCTCTGAAATTTCAATTTGCAGATCTTCTTTCCAGTAGTTTAATCTTTTCAGTGAATTTTCACTTGAAGATAGTGTCAGTGAGTTATAAAACTCTGAAATAATACCCTTTCTTTTACTATCTTTCATCATCATTTTTTCCAAGGATGAATAAATAGGTCGAGTGAGAGCTTTATTTTGATTTGATCGAATAAAGTTTCTAAGTTGAAGATATTTAAAAAAATGTGTTCTATTGAGATTAAATTTGATCCTCAGCTCTTCAAAAGACATTATGTTGTCTGCACATGGCAAATATAAATCCTGAATCTTTTGTATCCCTTTTAAATTCCATACTTTAAATACAGCGTCCGCTCTCCCTGGTTTAAAATATTGGTTACCCCATATTGGACTAAATTGTGACAATAACTGTGGTTCTTTTAAATAGTTTTTAGCTTCACACCATATTTTGATCATATGCTTTACAAATGGATTTTTAACTTGTTTTTGTAATTTTTTTGCCGAATCTGAGTATATGAATATGGGAAGAGGTAAAGGTAAATTGTATGATTCCATTTCAGTCCAGTGAGGGAGATCATTTGATGAAAAATAATATGTCATAGACCTCAGTTGTGCCGACCAATAATACAACATAAAATTTGGACATTTCAGACCTCCACGATCAAATGGTAAATATAATAAAGACAAACGTAATCTAGCCCTCCTGTTGTTCCATATAAATTCCACTTTTTTTTTATTCTTGAGAATAGATCTAAAGGTGGTGATAAGGGAATGTATTGAAATAAATAAAGTATTTTAGGTAAAATATTACTTTTAAGTATATTGATTCTCCCGATCATCGACATTGGTAGTGACATCCATCTCTGAGTTAACTCATTGATATCTGACATTAAGGCTTCATAGTTGACACTGGCGACTGATTCTAGCTTAGGCATAATTTGGATTCCTAAATATTTAAACTGATTTACAACATTGAATTGATTTACCTCAGGGGCTGGGTAATTTCTCTGGGTCTCATTTAGCATTAATATTGAAGATTTAGTTTTATTTATTTTATATCCTGATATTTCCCCAAAATTCTTTATTAAATTCAACAAGGTTGGAATTGAATTTTTTAGATTCGACATAAACAAAATTATGTCATCGGCGTACAGGGAGATTTTATGTTCTGTTGGTCCAACTTTAATTCCATATATTTGTGAATGTAAACGTATCGCTATCGCTAAAGGTTCAATTGCCATAGTAAACAGTAAAGGTGAAAGTGGACAGCCTTGTCGACATCCTCTATTGATTTTTATTGGTTTTGAAATATTGTTATTTGTTAGGATTTCTGCTGTAGCATTATTATATATTATTTGAACCCATTTTATGAAATTATTTCCAAGTCCAAACCTTTGTAGGACTTCAAAAAGAAAGGGCCATTCAACTCTATCAAAGGCCTTTTCGGCGTCCAATGATAGGAGAGCTGTATCCGGTGCTTCTTTATTAAAATAAATAATATTAAATAGTCTTCTTACATTATGGAAGCCTTGTCTACCCTTTATAAAGCCATTCTGATCTCGATTAATAATATTTGGTAAAATTTCTTGTATTCGTCTTGCTAAAATTTTACAGATTATCTTAAGGTCGGCGTTTAATAGGCTTATTGGTCTCATATTTTCACATTTATTAGAGGGCTTACCTGGTTTTGGCAGCAGTATAATTAAGGCATTATTTATGTATGATGGTAAATTATTATTTTGAAATGCTTCTAAAACCATTTCCAAAAAAGGTTTTATTAATTTATTCTTAAATTTTTTATAAAGGTCAACTGGAAGACCATCTGGTCCTGCACTTTTTCCTGATTTCATATTATCAATGGCTAGCCCAACTTCTTCTTGACTAATTTTAGAATCCAATATCTCCCTGTTTTCATTTGGAATACACGGTATAGATAGTTCGTTCAAAAACCCATTTAGTTTTGTTAAATCAGGTTCATTTTTGGTATCATATAATTTTTCATAGTAATCTCTAAAGGCTCTATTAATTTCTAAAGGATCTATAACTACCTGTCCGTTACTTATAATACTGGTAATTGGTGTTTTAATTTCCAATTGTTTAATCTGCCATGCTAATAATTTTCCCGATTTTTCACCTTGTTCATAAAAAGATTGTTTCAATCTTAGAAGACTCGAGGCAGCTCTATTCGCTGATTTTTTGTCGTATTCAGCTCTCAAAATCAGTAATTCATTCTCCAACCTTGGGTCACTTCCTGCATACACTTTTTCCTGAAGATTTTTTATTTTATGTTCCAATTTAGCTCTCTCCTCTCGAGTCTTCTTAGATTTTGATCCTGTATAACTAATAATATGTCCCCTAATAAAAGCTTTGAAAGCCTCCCACTTTACACATGCTGATGTTTGTGTAGTATTGATGTCAAAGAACTCGTCTATCTGTTTTTCTATATACTTGACAAATTCCTCATCCTGAAGCCATTTATGCTGAAATTGCCATCTACCTGATTCCTTTGTCAATTTTTTATCTACATATATTAGACAACAGGGTGCATGATCAGAGATCACGATGTTATCATAAAAGCAGTTTTGAATCTTGGACCTTAATTCTGTGGAAATCAAAAAATAATCAATACGTGAGAATGTCTTGTAGGTACTGGAATAACAAGAATAGGCTTTAACTTGTGGTTTCATTTCTCTCCATATATCTAACAATCTCAATTCTTTCATAAAATGATTAATAGTCATCCTACATCCAATGTGCGTACAATCCAGTCCTGTTGATCTATCCACACCTGGATTCAATGTACAATTAAAATCCCCTGCTATTATATGTTGCCCTGTAAGTGATGATAAGATGAGAAATAAATTAGCAAAGAACTTCTGATCATCTATATTGGGACCATATAAGTTCACAAGATTTATATTTTCTAATAGCAAAGAACCTTGAATGATTACATATCTTCCAAATTTGTCTCCAATTACATTTTTCACTTGAAAAGGAACTGATTTATGTATGAGAGTCATAACTCCCCTGGCTCGGGATGAAAATGAAGAGGTGAATACACTTCCCTGCCATCTACTCCTAATTCTTTTAACATCCTCCTCTATCAGATGAGTTTCTTGTAAAAACACAATTCTTGAACCCATGTCCTTTATTTTATTCATAACTTGTTTAAGTTTTTTTAAATTTTGTAGACCTCTGCAATTCCATGAAGTTAAATTAAGGTTAACACTTTGGTCCATGATCAATAGAGAGTTTGGGATTACCTTGCAGTGTAAACATGCTCATACAGAGAAGCAAAAACATGAGTGGTTGAACATTCATCCTACAAACTACACACAAACAAATTTCCCCTTCCCACACTTGTGGCAAACCCCCCAAAATCAAAAGAAAAATTCTGTCTCCCGATATAGCCATCGACCGTTCCACACCCACGGGGAACAGCCTAAGCCACTCCTTCTTCATCCTCCCAATCACCCTAACTCTACTGCTTTTAATGACGTAACATTAACTCTCCTCTGTAGTTTTCCAACTTAACTCCAAAATTTTTAACAACTTTGTACATCATAGTTTTTTTTTTTTGTTTGTTTTGTTTTTGTTTTGTTTTTTTAATATATAATACAATCTATATTTTGTAAACTTACTATTTACTTCAAGTCAGTCAGATGCCTGTGCAAATGCTTAATTATTCTACCTTATATTTTGTTCATGCTTAGCTCCCACCAGTCTCTTCTTCTTCTTTGATCTTCTTGATGAACTCCTGCGCCTCCTCTGGGGTCTTGAAGATGTGGGTTCTGCCCTCATACGTGGTCAGCAGTCTCGCAGGATAGATTACACCATGACGAATCCCAAGGTTGCGCAGCTCCTTACGTACGGGATCAAACTGCTTCCTCAATTGCTGGATTCCTGTGGCCAAATCTGGGTAGAACCGCACCTGCTGGTCCTGGTGTTTAATCTCTCCTTTAGCACGTGCAGCGTTGAAGATCTTCATCCTGTCTCTGTTGCTAAGAAACTTCATAATTAAGGTCCTCGGCGGTCCCTTATCTCTCCGTGGGCCAATACGATGTGCTTTTTCCAGAACCACTGCTGATTGCAACTCCTCGCTGCCCAGCACCTCCGGAATCCACTTTTCCAGAAAGGAACATACGTCCCGACCTTCTGATTCCTCTGGAAGACCCACCAGCCTCAAATTATTCTGTCTCGACCGAGATTCCAAATCCAAAATATTATCTTCCAGAGATTTATTTTTTTTTTCCAAAGTGCGCACCTTTAATTGAAGACGGGTGACGTCATCTTCAGCACTAGCGAGACGGAGCTCCATCTGCGCCGTTCGTTCTACACAGTCACCCAATTCCTTTCTTATTCCTTCCAGCGCTGTCATAATCCCATCAAATCTAGAGGAAAAGTCCGCTCTCATTGAACTCATGGCAGCCATCAGCGCATCTGCGCCATTCCCCGCAGAAATCGCACCGCCGCCAGCCTCCTCCGCCATATATGGAGCCTTGTTTGCTGCGTCACAGACCTGAAAGTCCGTTAATTTGGACTGTTTCGGCGGCTCGCTTTTTCCTTTTCCTGGTTTTCCAGCCTTAGGCTTCGCCGACATATCCTCGCCCAAATGCTGGGATACGTTCTGTCCCAAATGAGAGAGTTATTTGCCGATTTTTTTTCTCCAGGAGCAGAGCAGAGCGAGACACGTCCGTCCTACGTGGCAGCCATAACCGGAAGTCCACATTGAAGGATTTTTAATTAATTAATTGGTAAATTCCTCGGTAAAATAAGTATTTGGTCAATAACAAACGTTCATCTCAATACTTTATTATATACCTTTTGTTGGCAATGACAGAGGTCAAACTTTTTCTGTAAGTTTTCACAAGGTTTTCACACACTGTTGCTGGTATTTTGGCCCATTCCTCCATGCAGATCTCCTCTAGAGCAGTGATGTTTTGGGGCTGTCGCTGGGCAACACAGACTTTCAACTCCCTCCAAAGATTTTCTATGGGGTGACATAACACACGGCTCAGGAGACACGCACACACAGGCTTAGAGTAGTTCAAAGAGTTTATCAACAGCAGGGGTGAATGAGTGTGTGTCTGCGGGATGCAGATGTGTTGGTGGTGGCGTCTGCTTCAGGCACAGAGGCAGATGACCGTTCGGCCGAGCAACCCTATGGAGAGAGCACAGGGAGAGGGTGACGGGCATTCACCAACACAGGATGAATTATGGCAAGAGAAGATCTTACTTGAGTTGTCAGGATAGCTGGCACAGCAAGGGGAACGTAGCCCGGGAGACAGCCACCTGGAGAGCTCCGTGCAGCAGCGAAGGATGGGCGATGGAACGGAGATGTCCGCCGCCGGGGAATCCACCTGTGCACAGGGCAGCAGACTGGGAAAGGAGGTAAGGGTTCTTACCCAGAATAGCGATGCTGAAGAAAGGTATGCTCACGGCGGTGAGGGAACGAAGTCTGACGGCTTCAGGCCGAGCCTCCGGGCGAGGCGGCTTTTATCCCTCACCGCTGATGAGGATCAGGTGTGTGAGCAGGTGGCGCCGCTGATGAACAGCGCGGCGTGACAGTACTCCCCCCTCTAGCAGCGCCTCCTGGCGATGGCTTATCCGGGTGCGCTCGGTGGAAGTCCGCGATGAGCGATGGGTCCAACACAAACGACGGGGGCACCCATTGTCGATGCTCGGGCCCATAGCCCTCCCAGTCCACCAAGTATTGCAACCCACGACCCCGGCACCGGGAGTCCAGGATGGAGGAGACGGACCAGGCCGGGTGGCCACCAATCATCCGGGGCGCGGGTTGCGCTGCAGGAGGAGGGCAAAGGGGGTCGGTGACTGCCAGCTTCACCTTTGATACGTGGAAGGTGGGATGGATGCGGAGGGAGGGGGGAATAGCCACGCGCACAGCCACCGGGTTGATGATCCGGGTGATGGGGAAGGGACCCATGAAGCGCTGTGCCAGCTTCCTCCTCTCGCCTTTTAGGGTGACGTCCTGGGTGGAAACGTAGACAAGTTGCCCAACTCTGTACGCCGGGGCAGGTCTTCTACGCCGGTCCGCCACGGTCTTGTTGCGCTCCGCTGTGCGTAAAAGCGCATGACGCGCGGCGGCCCAGGTGGAGCGGAACTGCCTCACGTGCGCCCTAACTGACGGAACAGTTACCTCGCTCTCCTGCGCTGGAAGCAGCGGGGGGTCGTAACCCAGGGACGCCTTAAAGGGGGACATCCCCGTTGCAGAAGAGCGGGCGGTGTTGTGGGCGTACTCCACCCAGGCGAGATGGTTGCTCCATGATGTCGGCTTGGATCTTGCAACACAGCGGAGCGCAGCC
The DNA here is from genome assembly GCA_020510985.1 of Pholidichthys leucotaenia. Lineage (NCBI taxonomy): Eukaryota > Metazoa > Chordata > Actinopteri > Cichliformes > Pholidichthyidae > Pholidichthys > Pholidichthys leucotaenia. The sequence continues at coordinate 216,579,908 of CM035847.1, read as the reverse complement.
TCCAGCTCCTGATTGGTCCTCTCACACTGCCCGTTAGACTGGGGGTGATGGCCGGAGGAGAGGCTCACCTTGGCTCCGATGGTGTTGCAAAAGGATTTCCAAACCTCGGATGAAAATTGGGGGCCCCGGTCCGAGACCACGTCCACCGGGATCCCATGCAGCCTGACCACGTGTTGGACGAGGAAGCCCGCCGTCTCCAGGGCGGTAGGGAGACCTCGCAGGGGGATGAAGTGTGCCGCCTTGGAGAAACGGTCCACGACGGTCAGGATGGTGTCGAATGAGTTGGAAGCTGGGAGCCCGGTGACGAAATCCAGTGCGATGTGCGACCATGGCCTGCCAGGGACGGGCAGAGGCTGGAGCAGACCCGCTGGAGGGGCGTTTCCCGACTTGCTGGTGGCACAAATTGGACAAGCCCGGGCGTAGCGGGCTGCATCCCTCCGCAGGCCCGGCCACCAAAAGGACCGTTGGAGGAGGCTGATCATCCGAGAGGTGCCGGGATGACAGGTGAGCCGGGAGGTGTGGAGCCAGTGGATGACCTCTCCTCGGACCGTAGACGGAACGAACAGTCTTCCCTCCGGTCCGCCGCCAGGATCAGGTTCCACCTCCTGTGCCTTCCGGATCTTGTCCACAATGTCCCAAGAGATAGCTCCCACGACGCATGACCTGGGCAGGATAGTGTGGGGCGTCTCCTCAGCCCCCACGGGGGTGAACTGTCTAGAGAGGGCGTCAGGCAGGCCGTTCTTGGAGCCTGGCCTGAAGGTGATAGAGAACCGGAACCTGGCGAAGAACAGAGACCAGCGCGCCTGGCGGGCATTCAGGCGCTTGGCAGATCGTAGGTACTCTAAATTCTTATGGTCCGTCAAGACCACAAACGGCAGGTCCGCCCCCTCTAGCCAGTGGCGCCACTCCTGTAGGGCGAGTTTAATGGCCAGGAGCTCTCTGTCCCCCACATCATAGTTCCTCTCCGCCGGGGACAGGCGCCGGGAGAAGAAGGCGCACGGTCGCTTGGCGCCATCGTCCGGTGATTGCTGGGATAACACTGCTCCCACTCCCGTGTCCGATGCGTCCACCTCCACAATGCACTGCAGCGCGGGGTCGACCTGGCGAAGGACCCGGGGGGAGGAGAACTCCGCCTTCAGCGCCTTAAAGGCAGTATCGACCTCTTCGGTCCACCGGAACGGGACCTTCGGGGACGTGAGGCGGGTCAGTGGTCCGACGATCCAGCTGAAATTCGGGACAAAACGGCGGTAAAAATTGGCGAAGCCAACAAACTGTTGCACCTGCTTCCGAGATGCGGGAGTAGGCCACTCCACCACCGCCTTCACCTTCTCTGGGTCCGGGAGCACCTGGTCTTGGGCGATGATGAATCCCAGGAAGGATGTGGTCCTAGCGTAAAACTCGCACTTCTCAGCCTTCACGTACAAACGATTCTCCAGCAGTCTTTGAAGGACCCGCCTCACATGGACCCGGTGCTCGTCTCTGGACTGAGAGAAGATCAGAATGTCGTCCAGGTAGACGAACACGAAGAGGCCGATGAAATCCCGGAGGACGCCATTGATGAGGCGCTGAAAGACGGCAGGAGCGTTGGTCAGCCCGAACGGCATGACGAGATACTCAAAGTGGCCGTTCGGGGTACGGAAGGCTGTTTTCCATTCATCTCCCTCCCGGATCCGGACGAGGTGGTAAGCGCTGCGGAGATCCAGCTTGGTAAACCAGGTCGCCCCCTGGAGGGAGTGGAAGGCAGTGTCCATGAGGGGCAGGGTGTAACGGTCCCTCTCAGTGATGTCATTAAGAGCTCGGTAGTCAATACAGGGACGGAGGGAACCGTCCTTCTTCCCTACAAAGAAAAACCCCGCCCCCACGGGTGATGACGATGGGCGGATAATCCCAGCGCTCAGTGATTCCTTCAGGTACGTATTCATAGTCTCCTTCTCCGGCGCCGACAGGCTGTAGAGCCGACCAGATGGCAGGGGGGCCCCCTGGCGGAGATTGATGGCACAGTCATATGGTCGATGCGGGGGAAGAGACATAGCTTTCGACTTGCTGAATACCATACCCAGGTCGTGGAGGCGTAGCCAGGGATACCCCAGGATGACGGGCGACACAGAGTTGGGCAGGACGTAGAAAACCATTTCCTCCCGGTGGTTCCCTGAGATGATGACTGGGACAGGAATGGTTTGATGGGTAACTCTCCCAAGGGAGGCACGGGAGAGATGGACCAGGGAGATGGGGTGTTTGAGCGCCTGACAGCGGATGCCCAATCGGGTTGCCAGGCCTTGTGAAATGAAGCTGCCCTCTGCGCCCGAATCCACCAGTGCATGGGTGAGGTGCCCAGTGGGATTGTGGCAAAAACGGATGGGCAGCTTTAATTGAGTGAGGGGACTTTGCCGATTGACGTCCGCGAGGCCCCCTACAGTGACTCGCGGACCCCACCGTTTGGCTTTTGTGGGCAAAGCTCTACCGTGTGTTGATTGTCTCCGCAATACATGCAGAGACCCAACTCACGGCGGCGCTGTCTCTCTGCCAAGGAGAGCTTTGCCCAGCCCGTCACCATCGGCTCCGACTCCTCGGGGCACGATGGTGGCAGCGTCGCCAGGGGGCGAGCTTGGGGCAGGCGTAGCGGGACTCCTCGAGGGCGAGAAGCAGACGGCTTCCGTCCTGAGGAGCGCTCGCGCAGCCTGTTGTCCAAGCTGATTGCTAATGAGGTTAGCTCCGCTAACGTTCCGGGGATATCCCGTCCAGCCAGTTCATCCCTCAGATCACTATTGAGGCTGCAGAGAAACAGGCCGCAGAGGGAGCGCTCCTCCCAGCCCAGTTCCTCCGCCGCTACCCGGTATTCGATGGCATAATCCGCGGCCGACCGGCTTCCCTGCTGGAGAGTGAGAAGCCGATCGACCTGGACCGCCTCGGAACGGGAGTGATCAAACACCTCCAGGAAGCGCCTCACGAACTCGGCATAGGTGAGGGTGGCATAACTGGGTCTCGCCATAATAGCGTAGGCCCAAGTTAAAGCACGCCCCTCCAGGAGGTTCCCTATGTAGCCGATCCGGCTGTGATCTGAGGGAAAGTCTCCGGGCACACGGTCAAACACGGACTCGCACTGCATCACAAACCCCCGCGCTCCGCCGAGCTTTCCGCTAAAGCGGGCGGGGGTCGGAATTGGTGTGAGTCGGGCCGGTGCCACTGGAGCTGGCTGGACGGCCACCGGAACAGCAGGAGCTGCGCCACCCTGAGGAGCCGGGGGGAACGGCTGCTGGGGGTCCAGGCGGTCCAATCGGCCAGTGATAGTTATCAATTGATTCAGGATCACCTGCTGTTGATAAGCTATTTGATCCACTCTAGCCTCGAGAGTGGTAAGCCGGTGTGCGAGCCCGCCGTCCGCCGAGCCGCTCTGCTGAAGCCGTACTGACATAACGCACGGCTCAGGAGACACGCACACACAGGCTTAGAGTAGTTCAAAGAGTTTATCAACAGCAGGGGTGAATGAGTGTGTGTCTGCGGGATGCAGATGTGTTGGTGGTGGCGTCTGCTTCAGGCACAGAGGCAGATGACCGTTCGGCCGAGCAACCCTATGGAGAGAGCACAGGGAGACGGTGACGGGCATTCACCAACACAGGATGAATTATGGCAAGAGAAGATCTTACTTGAGTTGTCAGGATAGCTGGCACAGCAAGGGGAACGTAGCCCGGGAGACAGCCACCTGGAGAGCTCCGTGCAGCAGCGAAGGATGGGCGATGGAACGGAGATGTCCGCCGCCGGGGAATCCACCTGTGCACAGGGGAGCAGACTGGGAAAGGAGGTAAGGGTTCTTACCCAGAATAGCGATGCTGAAGAAAGGTATGCTCACGGCGGTGAGGGAACGAAGTCTGACGGCTTCAGGCCGAGCCTCCGGGCGAGGCGGCTTTTATCCCTCGCCGCTGATGAGGATCAGGTGTGTGAGCAGGTGGCGCCGCTGATGAACGACGCGGCGTGACATGGGGTTGAGATCTGGAGACTGGCTAGGCCACTCCAGGACCTTGAAATGCTTCTTACGAAGCCACTCCTTCGTTGCCCGGGCGGTATGTTTGGGATCATTGTCATGCTGAAAGACCCAGCCACGTTTCATCTTCAATGCCCTTGCTGATGGAAGGAGGTTTTCACTCAAAATCTCACGATACGACTTCCGGGAAGATGGCGGAGAGACATAACACTTAAACAAAGAGCTCTCCCTAGCCGGATTAAAAATCATCGGTAAATGGCCAACTCGACATAAACGAATCAATAAACTAAGGGATGAAAACACGAAGGAACCGGGCACAAGGACAAAAACAGGGTAAAATTGAAGAATTCCTCTCCAACAACGCAGGAAAAACCGCTGTACGCAAAGCCCAAAAAAACGAGGTGTCTACAGCAGAGAAAATGGAAGACACCAGACTCGACAACATGAACGCTGGCATCGCCAGTTTGGGTGAAGAGTTAAGAGAATTCAAGCGACAGCTACAACAGGATTTAGCGGCTCTTAAGGAGGAACTGAAAAAAGAAATTAAGGAGGAAATCATGGACCTCCGAAGAGAAATGGAGCGTAAATTAACGGAAAACATGGAGGAGCTGCGCTCCCAGCGGGCGTGTATGACAGAAGCGCAGACCCGAATTTCGGAACTAGAAGATTGGAAAAGCGAGGCAAACGAACAACTACAGACCCTGACGACGCAAACGCAGAGGATGCAGGAGAAAATAAACGACTTGGAGAGCAGATCCCGACGAAGCAATATGCGCATCTTTGGAATTCCGGAGGGCATTGAAGGCAACTCGATGACAAAATTCATGGATCAGTTCTTAAAAAAAGAACTGGAAATACCCGGAGAAACGGATCTGCAGATTCAACGGGCGCACAGAGCACCGGCACAGAACCCGAAAACAAACTCTCCACCCAGGTCAGTTGTGGTAAACTTTGTGAAATATGACATAAAGGAAAGAATCCTGACGCAAGCATGGAAAAAAAAGATACGAATCGGCGACAAACAGGTATTTTTTGACCATGACTACCCGACAGAAATCGTGCAGCAGCGGAAGAAATATGCCAATTGTGGTAGACTGCAAGTCTAATTTAAAACATTACTGGCACATGCCTCTAGGGGGAACTACCTGTATTGTTCAGCACTACTATTAAGGGGACACATTAGAACAAGAGTGTGAAAACCCCGCGCAGAATCCATGTTCAGTCATATTATGTGTGTTGCAGAATAAATGGCCAGAGTTAGCCAAAGAAATAACTCAAGTGTGATCATTGCTACACGGTAGGATATCACACAATTGGCGACGAGGATTAAAAGAAAAAAATCAGCGGCGAGAAACAGAGAACATTGCAAGTGTGGCGAACTCAAGTGACTCCAGTAGTTCGAGTGCAAGTTCAGAGGAGGAAAAACGAGGTTTCCCCACCACGACGAGCAATGGCGGCTGTAATCGGAACGGTAACCCCTTTTGATAACTCGACTCAGTCATGGGAAGAATATGGTGAAATGTTGGACTTTTTCTTCCAAGCTAATGAGATTGAGGAGCCAGACAAAAGGAAGGCTGTACTGTTGAGTGGAGTTGGTGCAACTACTTACAGCTTGTTGAGAAATTTAATAAGCCCTGCATTACCGAAAGATAAAACGTACGACCAGCTTACTGCTGAGCTTCAGAAGCACTTCAGCCCCAAACCGAGTGAAATCGTGCAACGATTCAAATTTAATTCACGCATAAGGAGGAACACTGAGTCCATAGCAGAGTATGTGGCAGAATTGAGGAAATTAGCACTGCACTGTGATTACAAAGACTCATTGGAAGAAATGTTAAGAGACAGACTTGTGTGTGGAGTGAATGATGACCGAATGCAACGGCGACTTTTATCTGAAACAAAACTCACTTTTGCAAAGGCTTTGGAATTATGCCAAGCGATGGAAACAGCATCTAAAGATGTGAGAGAGATGCAAGGGAAGCTAACAGAGGACACAGCAACGCATGTTCGTGTGCCTAAGACCCAAGTAGGTGTCCACAAAGTGTTGACTGACAAAACTCAGCACAAATTCCCCAGTTGTTATCGCTGCAAAGGCCAGCACAATGCTGCCGAGTGCAAATTTGCCACTGAGCTGTGTCATAATTGTGGCAAGCGAGGGCACATTAAGAAAGCATGTAGAATAAAGGTGGACAGCGCACAGGTGCTGAAAGCGACAGTTAATGGGCAAAAGTATGAAAACAAGGGCCCAGGAAAGGAACAGCGAGCGAATCAACTTAGAGGGGAGGGAGAAAGTGATACAGAAGACATGGGTTTTCACACAATTTACAACACGTCAGAGGAGCTGACCAAGGTAGCGCCCATCACGCGTACCATGAATGTTAATGGAATGAAAGTAACATTTGAAGTTGATACAGGCTGTGGAGTAACCATATTAAGTAAACAGCAATATACACAACTGTGGAAGAAAACAGACACAGCAGAATTAAGTCCCTGTTCATTAAAATTAAAAACATACACAGGAGAGAAGCTAGACGTGCTAGGCATGGCACAAGTGAAGGTGCAACACGAAAACAAAGAAAAGGACTTACCTGTAGTAGTAGTTGGGAGCGAAGGACCAAATCTACTAGGGCGAAGTTGGCTACAAGAACTGGCCATGATTGATCAGTTGGTGAATAAAGTGGAATCTCAGCCCAAATTGCAGCTGGAGGAGATCCTCGAAAGACACGCTGAGGTGTTCAAAGAAGGCGTAGGACAGCTAAAAGGTGTCACTGCAAAGATTAATGTGGACAAGGAGGCCCAACCACGATTCTGCAAACCCCGACCGGTACCCTATGCAGTCAAGCCACTGGTCGAAAGCGAGCTACAGAGGCTGCTGGATGACAAGATCATTGAGCCAGTGCAGGTTGCAGAATGGGCGGCGCCCATAGTCCCAGTGAGAAAGCCGGATGGCTCCATTAGAATATGTGGAGATTACAAACTCACTGTCAATCGAGCATCACGGGTGGATCAGTATCCAATTCCTAAAGTGGAGGACCTCTTCGCACAGCTGAATGGCGGCCGACACTTCACGAAATTAGACATGAGTCACGCCTACCAACAAGTAGTCTTGGAAGAAGAATCAAGAAAGTATGTAACCATCAATACACACAAAGGCTTATATACCTACACACGCTTACCATTTGGAGTAGCTTCCAGTCCTGCTATATTCCAGAGAACTATGGAGGGCATCCTAGGTGGAATTCCGAATGTTGCCATTTATTTGGATGACATCCTTTGTACAGGACCAAATGAACAAGAACATCTGAAAACGCTGGAGGAAGTGCTTCAACGGTTGGAGAAAAGCGGTCTGAGGTTGAAAAGAAGCAAGTGTGAGTTCATGGGAAAAGAGGTGGTGTTCCTAGGCCACAAGATCAACGCCAGTGGTCTACACCCTCTAACAGACAAAGTGGAAGCCATTGCGGAGGCGCCTGAGCCACAAAATGTTACTGAGTTAAAAGCCTACCTGGGCTTGTTGAACTATTACCATAGGTTCCTCCCAAAGCTCTCCACGCTGCTGGCACCACTACATACCTTACTTAAGAAGGAAGAAAAATGGTCATGGGGGGTCAAGCAGCAGAAGGCGTTTGAAGAGTCCAAAGCGCTACTTCAGTCCTGTAGTGTGTTAGTGCACTATGATTCAAACAAACCACTCATCCTGGCGTGTGACGCATCACCCTACGGTGTGGGTGCTGTACTCTCTCATCGTATGGAGGATGGCTCAGAGAGACCCATAGGGTTCGTCTCAAGAACTCTTAGTGCAGCTGAGAAAAACTACTCCCAGCTAGACAAGGAGGGCCTTGCAGTAGTATTTGGTGTAAAAAAATTCCACAAATACCTGTACGGGAGACAGTTCGCTATAGTGACTGACCACAAGCCACTAATTTCACTGTTCAGTGAAATGAGAGCCATACCCCAGATGACATCTCAGAGAATTCAGAGATGGGCCGTTACATTAGCAGCGTATGAGTACACCATCGTTTACAAAGCCGGACGGGACCATACGAATGCTGACGCGATGAGTAGGCTACCCTTGGATGGAGGAAGAGACAGCACGCCTGAGGAGGAGGAGAGAGTGCTATTGTTTGAAGATATCGGCGTGCCCCTGGTGAACGCACAACAAATAAAGAAGTGGACAGACAAAGACCCTGTTCTAGCAAGAGTGCGAGAATACATCTTGCGAGGATGGCCGAAGATGAACAGTCCTGAGTTCATTCCCTATGCCCGACGACAGGATGAGCTCAGCACCCAGGAAGGTTGTATCCTGTGGGGAGGACGCGTGGTTGTTCCACCACCTGGTAGGAATGCCTTACTGCAACAACTACACCAAGCACACCCTGGCATCACTCGCATGAAAGCGTTGGCGAGGAGTTACATGTGGTGGCCCAACATGGATGCAGAGGTGGAGGCGCTTGTGAAGTCATGTGCGGCATGCCAGGAGAACAGGAACAGTCCTCCAGCAGCCCCACTACATCCCTGGGAAGTTCCAGATAAACCATGGAGAAGAATTCACATTGACTATGCAGGTCCATGGATGGGAAGAATGTTCCTGATCATAGTTGACGCATACTCAAAGTGGATCGATGCATATTCTGTGAGTAGCTCTACTTCTACTGTTACCATTGAATGTCTTAGAAAGAGTTTCAGCCAACATGGGCTACCTGAAATCATAGTATCAGATAACGGTACATGTTTTACGAGTGAACAGTTCCAAGAGTTTTCTGAAAAGAATGGCATACGTCACATCACGACTGCGCCATACCATCCTTCTTCTAACGGCTTAGCCGAGAGGGCCGTGCAGACATTCAAGTCACTCATGAAAAAGATGACAGGAGACTCTATTGAAACCCGAATGTCGAGAGCTCTGTTCAGCTATCGAATAACACCCCAATCTACAACTGGCAAGTCACCAGCTGAGCTGTTGTGTGGAAGGAAGTTGAGGTCAACATTTGACTTAATACATCCAGACTTCAGAAACAAAGTGCATGATAAACAAGAGAAACAAAAAGGTTATCATGACATGCATGCTAGAGAGAGAATACTGAGAGAAGGAGACGTGGTCTACACCCGCAACTTTGGCTCAGGACCAGCCTGGGTACCAGGAGAAATAACAGAAAAGACAGGCCCTGTGTCATTCAAGGTGACATTAGGTCATGGACAAGTGGTGAGGCGACACATCGACCAAGTTCGTGGTAGGAGCTTCATTCCCCTGCCGATGGCACCAGAGGTGTTGTCTGACACACCCATTCTGAGGAGAGCATCAACGAACCACCACTTCAGGTGAAACCTGAGGTAACCGTCTCTGCAGATTCTACGGGCAGCACTGCAGCAGCCGAAACAGTGGAGCAGTCTGAGTCTTCACCTGCAGTTGGCTCACCCGCCGTGAGAAGATCTCAGCGAGCTAGGAAAGCTCCAGACTACTTGAAGGACTATACTTAGTCAGTAGTGAGTTCCCCAGCCACAGGACAAGAATGCGTCCTGGAACCTCACTGGGATGCGGTAGTCAAACCAAATCCCCAGTTAGACTGTTATGTGTGTTATACATGTAAAAAAAAAAAAAAGAGAAAGAAATTATGTGTATGGCACATGTGTTTAAGAAGTTAAAAGTAACTGTGATTGTTTAGGGTTAAATGGGAGTTCCAGGATGTCTAGCATAATTGGCTAGTGTAATTAAAAGTAGTTTAATCTAGAGGGGAGGGATGTGGCAGACTGCAAGTCTAATTTAAAACATTACTGGCACATGCCTCTAGGGGGAACTACCTGTATTGTTCAGCACTACTATTAAGGGGACACATTAGAACAAGAGTGTGAAAACCCTGCGCAGAATCCATGTTCAGTCATATTATGTGTGTTGCAGAATAAATGGCCAGAGTTAGCCAAAGAAATAACTCAAGTGTGATCATTGCTACACGGTAGGATATCACACCAATATTAAAAAAACGCTGAAAGAGAAAAAAATTAGATTCCAAACGCCGCTAACAAAAATGAGGATTCATTGGGAGGAAGGCACAAGAACCTACAACACGGCCGAAGAGGCAGCGCGGGATATGATGGAGCGGGGCCTTGAGGTGAGCGTGCCGAAGGAGACGGCTGGAGCAGCGGCGGCCCTGAACGCACCACGACAGACGGAGTGGAGACGAGTGAACGGCGGAAGAAGGGGGAGAGACGTAGAGCAGCGGGCCCAGGACAAACTACAAGGCTTTCAACTGAAAGCCTAGATCATAACAAAGATTAAGAAAGGCACAGAAGAAATGAAGGCCAAGAAGACAAGGTAAAAGAGAAACAGACGGCTAGGAGAGGTTTAAGTGATATTTGTTGGACATTTCTAGACTTATGACTATTACTTTGATAGTAATTAGAAGTCTAGGGAGGGCCCTTCACTCTGTGAAGACAAACCCCCCACCCACCAACAGGGACCAGTGGGCAGAAGAAAGGCCCAAAGTACGGAGGTCGAGATTTTTTAATGTGTTTTTATATAAATATGTGTTATTTTTGTTGTTAAAGGAGCTAGGAGCACAAGTTAAAAAAATGGAAAAACATGAATATGGGTAAAAATCTTAAGATAACGACATTAAACGTGAATGGTCTGAACTCACCTGTTAAAAGGGAAAGAATAATAAGAAAATTCAAGAAGGAAAAAGCTGAAATTATATTTATGCAAGAGACACATTTGAGCAAGACAGAACATGTGAAACTAAAGAGATTTGGCTATAAGAACTCCTACTACAGTTCATTTAAGGGAGGAGCAAAAAGGGGGGTTATGATACTAATCTCAAACAAAATACAATTTGAAAGTGAACAGGAAATCCAGGATAAAGAAGGCAGGTATGTAATAATAAAGGGAAGAATAGATGGTATGCAGATTACATTAGTGAACATCTATGCCCCACCAGAAAGTGACAAGGGTTTTTTTCAACATCTGTTTGATCTCATAGCAACACACAGTGAAGGAGTCCTAATTTGTGGAGGAGACTTAAATGCTGTCATGGATCATGAAGTTGACACAACAAGTGTTAAGAAGACAAAAAAACATGTAACAAAGTTCATAAGAACCTCACTGGTAGAAATGGGTATGGTAGACATATGGAGGGACCTACACCCACTCGAAAAAGACTATACACATTATTCAGCAGTCCATAAAGTACACTCTAGAATAGATTACTTCCTTATGAATGAAGGTGACAGACACAGGGTGAGAAATTGTTGGATTGGAGGGGCAGAAATATCAGATCATAATCCTATATACATGGAAATATATTTGAACAATAGAAAACGACAAACAACATGGAAACTTAACGTAGGACTGTTAAATGATGAGAAAATGAAAGAAAGAATAAAAATAAACAAACGAATATATCCAAGAGAATGACAATGAAGAAGTGGACCCAACAATACTATGGGACGCACTAAAAGCCGTGTTAAGGGGTAAATTAATTGTTGAAACAGGAAAAGCAAATAAGACTAAACTGGAAGCGTATGAACAAAGATGTGAGAGACTGAGGGAACTAGAACGTAAACATCAAAGCACAAATGACCCAAAAATATATCAAGAAATTAAAGAAGAAAAAACAAAGATAAAAGAAACACAAATGGATGAAATTGAAAGGAAAAATAGATATCTAAAGCAAAAATATTATGAAACGGGGCCAAAAGCCACAAAACTGCTGGCAAAACGGTTAAGAAAACAACAAACAATGAATAATGTATACAAGATTAAAGACCCCACCACAAATAAAACCACAGTTAACCCAGAAAACATCGAAGAAATTTTCCATAATTTCTACCAAGAACTATACTCGCAACCTGAAGAAACAAATACTAAAGATATCAAAAAATTTCTAGACACATTGTACTTGCCATCAATAGGAAATCAACAAAATGAAAAACTAACAGCAGAAATAACAACACAAGAGATCAGAGATGTGATTAAGTCACTTAAAAATGGTAAATCACCAGGTAGTGATGGATACCCATCTGAGTTTTATAAACTGTTTATAGAAGAACTCAGGCCACAACTCCTAAAGTCATTTAATTGGACGCTGAACAACAACAAAATACCTCCATCATGGAACGAAGCAATCATTTCAGTTATTTTAAAACCAGGGAAAGATAAAGAACAATGCGGAAACTATAGACCAATCTCTTTTTTAAATGTAGATTATAAAATATACACAACAATTATATGTAAACGAATAAAGACATTCTTGACGGAATTGATAGAAGATGATCAAACTGGATGCATAGAGGGACGCCAAACACATGACAATATCAGGAGAACAATACATATAATTAACCAAATACATAAAGAAAAGAAAAGCGCAGTAATAATGAGTTTAGACGCAGAAAAAGCATTTGACAGGGTTAACTGGAAAGTCCTATATAGTGTACTGGAGCGCTTTGGATTTAACGAAAAATCAGTACAATGCATAAGGACGCTATATCAAGAACCTGTGGCAAGAATCAAGATAAACGGTAGCTTAACAGACAAAGTAAATATACAAAGATCAACTAGGCAGGGATGCTGCTTATCGCCCACCTTGTTTGCTCTGTTCATAGAACCATTGGCTCAAGCGATACGACAAAATAAGAAATTAAAAGGTGTAACAATAAAGGAGGCGGAACACAAGATTGGGCTATTTGCAGACGATATTATAGTTTACCTTGAACAACCAGATAAATCAATAATGGAAGTGATGAACTTGATAGAAAATTTTGGAAAATTATCAGGATACAAGATAAACATAACAAAAACACAAATACTGACATTCCACTATAACCCTCTAAACCAGATAACTGATAAGATCAAACTAAACTGGAACCAAAAAGAAATAAAATACCTTGGAGTGAACATACCTAAAGACCTAAGCAAAATATTTTAAGCAAACTATGATAGGTTGGAACAAGAAATAAAAAAAGATATTGATAGATGGTCTGGATCTGAATTCAAAAATTGAGACAGTCAAAATCAGCATACAACCTAGATTACTTTACCTCTTCCAGGCTATACCAACAGAGATTCCAGATGCCCAATTCTCAAAGTGGGACAGGATGATATCGAGATTTGTTTGGGGAGGTAAAAAACCAAGAGTGAAATATAAAACCCTCCAATTACCAAAAGAGAAAGGAGGCATGGGCCTACCGAGTCTAAAGGAATATTACTACTCAGCACAAATAAGATATATCATATGTTGGTGCGACGAGGGATATGAGGCAAAATGGAAAGAAATGGAAAAGGAAATTGAGGGACTCCCAGTACAAAGCATAATAGGGGATAAAGATGCATATAAGCAAATCAAACAAATAGACCCAATCACTAAATTTACTTTAGAACTGTGGTATAAAATAGTACAAAAATATAATATAAGGGAAGACATAAAACTATTGAAATGGGTAGCATTTGACAGTCAGTTTGAACCGGCAAAACAAGATAGGGGATACAAAAATCTGGTGAACAAGGGAATCACAGCATGGGGCAATATCGGAAAAAAAGATCTCGGGAGCTTTGTAAATATCAGGAGAAAATTTAAATTAGAAAGATCGGAATTTTTCAGATATCTGCAGATGAGAGATTACTATATGAAGAAGATTAGGCATAACCTCCAAACAGATGTGAACGAGATTATACAACTTATTTTAAGCTCATATGCAGGAAATAAAATAAGAATTATTTCAAAACTATATCAGAAACTTATGACAAACAATCATACAAGTAACTATATAAAGGAGAAATGGGAGAAAGAGCTCAATTTAAACATAACAGAAGAAAGCTGGCAGGAAATATGGAAAACACAACACACATCAACAAATTCAAGGGCATGGAGGGAATTTGGATGGAAAAACCTGATTCGCTTTTTCATTACACCACAGATTCAAGGAAAATATACAAATACCCAATCTTTATGCTGGAGGGGATGTGGGGCTCAAAATGCAGACCACTCACATATGTTTTGGAAATGCTACAAAATATCATCATTTTGGAAATCTATGCATGTGACAATGCAGAGGATATTAGGATATAATATACCAATGAACTGTAACCTGATGTACTTATGTGATCTTAAAAAAGACAATGTTATACAGGCTGAGGACAGATATCTAGTTAAAATCTTGTTGATTGCATGTAAAAAAAACTATCACAAAAAAATGGCGATCAGAAGTTCTTCCTGACCAAGAACAATGGACTGACATTGTTGAGGACATACGTATGATGGAAAAACTAACATATCGACGAAGAATGCAAGAAGGAATATGGGAGAAAAAATGGCGGAAATGGACACACTACAAAGTGCAACAACGAGGCAGAAATTGAAAGAATAACCAAAGACACTGAAAAAACCAGAAGAATTAAGAGATGGAAACTAAAAACTTGATGCTCCAACATTTGCCCCCCCCCTTTTATTTATTTATTTATTTATTTATTTTTTTTATTTTTTTTTATTTATTTATTTTTTTATTTTTCCCTACCCTAACCCCTTTGTTTTTTAAATGTAGAATGTGATCTGAATGCATTATATATGATGAAAAATGAATAAAAATCTAAGTTACAAAAAAAAATCTCACGATACATGGCCCCATTCATTCTTTCCTTTACACGGATCAGTCGTCCTGGTCCCTTTGCAGAAAAACAGCCCCAAAGTATGATGTTTCCACCCTCATGCTTCACAGTAGGTATGGTGTTCTTTCTCCTCCAAACACGACAAGTTGAGTTTTTACCCAAAAGTTCTATTTTGGTTTCATCTGACCATATGACATTCTCCCAATCCTCTTCTGGATCATCCAAATGCTCTCTAGCAAACTTCAGACGGGCCTGGACGTGTACTGGCTTAAGCAGGGGGACACGTCTGGCACTGCAGGATTTGAGTCCCTGGCGGCGTAGTGTGTTTCTGATGTAGCCTTTGTTATTTTGGTCCCATCTCTCTGCAGGTCATTCACTAGGTCCCCCCATGTGGTTCTGGGATTTTTGCTCACCGTTCTCATGATCATTTTGACCCCACGGGGTGAGATCTTGCGTGGAGCCCCAGATCGAGGGAGATTATCAGTGGTCTTGTATGTCTTCCATTTTCTAATAATTGCTCCCACAGTTGATTTCTTCACACCAAGCTGCTTACCTTTTGCAGATTCAGTCTTCCCAGCATGGTGCAGGTCTACAATTTTGTTTCTGGTGTCCTTTGACAGCTCTTTGGTCTTGGCCATAGTGGAGTTTGGAGTCTGACTGTTTGAGGTTGTGGACAGGTGTCTTTTATACTGATAACGAGTTCAAACAGGTGCCATTAATACAGGTAACGAGTGGAGGACAGAGGAGCCTCTTAAAGAAGAAGTTACAGGTCTGTGAGAGCCAGAACTCTTGCTTGTTTGTAGGTGACCAAATACTTATTTTACTGAGGAATTTACTAATTAATTCATTAAAAATCCTTCAATGTGATTTTCTGGATTTTTTTTTTTCTCATTTTGTCTCTCATAGTTGAGGTATACCTATGATGAAAATTGGAGACCTCTGTCATCTTTTAAGTGGGAGAACTTGCACAATTGGTGGCTGACTAAATACTTTTTTGCCCCACTGTAACTCCACAATAAATGGTCAGGATGCTTGCCAAAAAAAAAAAAAAAAAAATACAGGATAACATCCCAATAGCTTCTAGGAAATATCAAAGACTGATCTGGATCCTGCAAAAAATCCGGATACTGTGATCCAGAACAGGAAATAATAGGGGATCTTTGGAATTTTCATCACTGTAAGGTAAGAAATTCAGATATAAACATATAACAGACACCAAAATATAGCCAAGACACTGAGGAATCAGTAGTGTGCCAGTGGATTTGTTGTATCTTCAAAAGCTATGGAGCTATAGCCAGAAGAAAACCGCCATTACCGAAAAAGTGATTTTTATCAATAACTACTGAACTAATAAAGACATCAATGTGAATCCAATTGCTAAAGGTATGTTTTCATGGTCAAGGAATCTGAAAATATAGATAAAATAAATGTAGGACTATTATATTTGGGGAAAATCCCAATATTAGGGGGAACTGAGGTACTTGGCGGAGGTCTACGCTCTCCGAGTGCTTTTCTAGTTACCACTGTTTTTGGAACATCTTCTACACACACTGGGACCTGATGGTATCCATGGACCAGATTGATGATTTAGAGTGAAGTACGTGGTGGTAATGCACTTGCAAGCTGGTTGCCAACCGCCAATCAAATCTAAAAGGAGAAGAAGAAGAACTTTTGAAAAAACACGTGTCCCGGCCAGATGCATAGAAAAATCCTGGACGTACGGAATAGGATAACGACCGTGTTACGTGGCGCTGTTCAAGCGCCAGAAATCGCCACATGGTCGCCACGACCTATTGGCTTTAGGCACCACGTGAAGCGGGGATGCCCATGGGCTGTTGGAGCACCTGATGATGCCCAACTGCTCTAAGTTGGCAAACTCCTCATGTGCGCTGGCTAGCTTAGCCACGTCCAGGCACTGAGGACGTGCAAACACCAGCGGGCCTTTTGTAGTTATGAAATGTTCGACCCCATGTTTCGTTATTGTAGCCGAAGAGATCGGAACCGTGAGTGCTGGGAATTGTTCGAGTAAATGTTGGCACTTACCCCCTGGAGCTATAACGTTAGCCAGTGTTGTTGACCCAGCTCTCCGAGCTGTGCAGGGGAGTGAGGAAAAAGAGACAGTATCCACTAATCACCTATTAGCAACATCGACTAACAACCCATAAGCACATAGAAAGTCTGCGCCTAAAATGGGGGCAGCAAATGCAGCTATCACAAAGTTCCACTGGAAATTGCGTCTGTACAAGCATATCGTCAGTGTCTGTTTGCCAAACGTCCTGATGGTGGATCCGTTGGCGGCCGTGAGCTCGGGACCTCTGCCTCCTGCCAACCTGTCTGCATTGACCGGCAGGATGAGGCTCTTCTGGGAGCCGGAGTCCACCAAAAAACGTCTCCCCAAATATGTGCCCATGACAAAAAGCAGTTTGTTCCTGGCGCCGGCGGTTGCAGCTGCAGCTGAATGCCAAACGTGCTGTCTTCCCGGCTTCTTGAATTGGCATGGTGACAGGCAGTGCTGGGCATTTGAGCCAAAACGGCAATGATAAAAACAGATCGCCCCATTCCCTCATCTCCTGGTGTCCGTCCTGGCTACCATCAATGGCTCCTCGACCTCACTGGAGTCCCTCATGGATGCCGGTGCCACTGCCTGCACGTTGAGAGTTCTGGTCACCAAAAAGATGCGGTCCGCTTTCTGCGCCAGGGCACAGTAGCTCTTGGCAACCAGCCGTGGCAAGTTGGCCAGGATTGCCCTCGCCATAGCTGGTAGGTTCCTGAGGAACAAATGGGCAAAGAGGAAAGATTCATCGTCCTTCCCCTTCAACGCCAACATGCTCTCCATGAGCTCCACTGCTGATCTGTCACCTAACTCCGAACGCGTTAGGAGTCTCTCTGCCCTCTCACTGTCAGAAAGGGTATAGCACTGGAGAAGCATCCTCTTGAGTGCTTCATATTTTCCCTGGGCCGGTGGCTTCTGGAGCAGGCTCGTCACCTGTTGCATGGTGCATGCATCCAGCACAGGGACCACGCAGTAATACTTGGTATCATCCGTTGTTATCCCACGGAGTGCAAACTGGGCTTCTATGTGCAAGAACCACATGGTCGGGTTGTGAAGCCTGGAAGTCTGGGAGTTTGACTGAGATAGTGCACACGGCGCTGGTGCTCTCCCTCCAGGTAGTCTCCAGGGCGGTGCTTGGCTCACTTTCCATGGCACGTCTTGGGGTCACCAATGTGGAGAAAGGAAATAGGCAAGGCAGCAAGCTGAACGACACAAACTTTATTCTTTCTCCAACATCAAGTACAGTAAAAGAGCTCCCGGGTCTCTGTGCATTCCTCTTTTATACCTTTAATTCCATGGATTGAGACCCGGAACTTCCGACCATAATACAATGTTTGAAACAAAGACCTGTGTGGCACATTAACATGACATAACGTCGACACCACTCTCACACCCTTTCCTCTTCCAGCAGCTCCGGCAGTTCTTCCTCTCCCCGGAGGATGCATAGTCCTTACTGTCCCGTCTGATACCCCCCGATGACACTTCCTCCTTCGGTCCATTGTTCCCCCCTTCCCCAGCTGCCTTCTCTGGATGGAGAATCCCCCACCCCTACCACCACAGTACCATTATAATTGTGTTATAAATCTGGTTGTGATAGTGTTGTTTTCCCTGTGTGTGAGAGATTACATGTCTGTGTTACCCTGAGTGAGGTGAGTGTGTGTGTGAATGACCCCCCCTCTGTTCTGGGTAATTTGTCAGTGAAGAAATAAATGCATGTTTGTTCCAAATCCTCTCTAATTATTGTGTGAACCCTTGAAACATCACACTGGTTTCAAGAATGGAATGTTTGTAGAAATGGAAGCAAGGATCAAGGCAGAGATTTAACAGCTCATTGCCCAGATGGAGATGAGCCAGTCCCCAGAGCTGCTCGCCACAAAGAATGGGGAAGCGGGCCGGACGGAGCAAGCGCATCCCGTGTCCTATCTTTTCCCAGGCAGGATGGGGAGCGCTAGCGGGGAAACTATGAGCCAGTGATCCCACTGCAGCCGAGGGCAGTGATCAACATGGAGGTGACTGTCCCAACCCCAGTACCACCAGCCAAGCTTCCCCGCTTTGGTAGTGAAACCTCACTCGATGACTACCTCGTCCAGGTTGAACCGGTCGCCATGCTCAACAGCTAGACACCTGAAGAGACACTTGTGCAAGTTGCTCTGGAGAGCGGAGTTCTCTGCACGGTGTCTGATCTCTGGCCTGAGTAACATCACAGCTGGCCAGCGCTACAGGGAGCACTTCAGCAGTGGTTCGGGAGGAAGACCCACGCTGGCCATGCCCGGGAACAGTTGGCCAGCCACTGGCAATACAACCAAGAGAGCCTGGGGCTTAAGCAGCAGATGTCCAGCTACTGACACAACGTGGCTACCCGGACTTTGAGCTGGAGGCGGTGAAGATGCTCGCCCTGCAGAGTTTCATTCAAGAGCTCTGAGAACATGTCTGGATTCACGCCACAAACAGCTGGGAGATGGCTGTGGAAGAGGTGGAGCCAATGCTGAAGTGTGCGGCTGATGTTTCATCACCAAGGCAAAGAGCTTTCCAGGCCATGACTGAGAGCGAGGATAAGGAGGAGTTCTGCCAGACCACAGCTGCACGGCTGGCAAGAGTACAACGGCGGCGCAAGTTGGGATGCTTCCACTGCGGGGAGCCAGGTCACATGGCGCACCACTGCCCTGCGCCTACCCCGTGACAACCAGCCCCCTCACCAGCTTTAAACTAGAGCGAGGTGGCACAGACAGGGATCTGCCGTCTCTCACAGACATTTTCCCCAACGAATT
Source organism: Pholidichthys leucotaenia (assembly GCA_020510985.1). NCBI lineage: Eukaryota > Metazoa > Chordata > Actinopteri > Cichliformes > Pholidichthyidae > Pholidichthys > Pholidichthys leucotaenia. The sequence goes on along the minus strand of CM035847.1, from coordinate 216,560,517 downwards.
CTCACCAATTCTCACCGGCGCCACACGAGTCGGCTGCCTTTTTGCAACAGCGGCTCAATTCTGAGTTGTTTTTTTTTTCTTCCTCTAACTTTCTGATCTGGCGACTTCTGATCGGCGACACCTTATACATCACGGACACACAGATCGCCCCAAATGTCTCCCGAGCCGGTGGATGGAGCCACTGTTTATAGCAGGAGACGGTACAACAGGGACCAGCTGTTAGCACTTAACCGCCACTCGGTGCTAACCAAAAAACTCGACATACTGGGAGAAATACGACGAAAACGACGTGGGTGTCGTGCTGGTGTAAGACGGCGGACAAGGAATATAAGGTACAGACCCACCCTTCCATCTGTTGTTATGGGGAATGTACGATCGATAATAGGAAAGACAGATGAGCTAGCGGCTATCTCCCGCTACGATAGCATATACCAGGAGTGCTGCCTTATGTTATTCACTGAGACGTGGCTATCAGAACTAGCAGCAGATGCTAACATTGAACTGGAGGGTTTCCATGCAACACGGGCAGACCGAACACCAGACAGTGGGAAAGCAAGGGGTGGTGGAGTGATAATGTATGTTAATAACAACTGGTGCAGACCGGGACATATCATGGTTAAACAACAACATTGCAGCAAGGACATGGAGTTGCTAGCTGTTAGCATGCGGCCTACCTATCTCCCGAGGGAATACTCACACGTGATCTGCATTGTTATTTATGCAAATCCGACGGCAAACGCTGGGACAGCGCGTGACGTCATCCACTCAGTAACTGGCAGGCTGCAGACAGAACACCCAGATGCTCTTCTCCTCATCTCAGGCGACTTCAACCATGTTTCACTATCTCCCATTCTACCCACGTTCACCCAGTATGTCACATGCCACACTAGAGACAATAAAACACTGGACTTATTCTACGCAAACACTAAGGAGGCGTACACCTCATCACCACTCCCCCCACTCAGGAGATCGGATCACAACTTGGTTCATCTCCGGCCGGTGTACAAACCCCTAGTGCACAGACAACCTCCGGTCATGCGCACAGTGAAGTTATGGTCTGAGGAGGCAATGGACGCTCTAAAGGACTGTTTTGAAACCACTGCCTGGGAGCAGCTCTGCGAGCCACATGGTGAGGACATTGATGGCCTCACTCACACCATCACGGACTACATCAGCTTCTGTGTGGACAACACCGTACCCACCAAGACCATACGGTGTTGCTCGAACAACAAACCCTGGATCAACCCTGAGATAAAAACACTTCTGAGAGAGAAGAAGAGGATCTTCAGGTCAGGGAACAGGGAGATGCTGAAGTCCGTACAGAGGGAGCTGAGGAGGAAGATCAGAGAAGGCAAGAACAGCTTCAGGAAGAAGATGGAGGACAAACTGCAAAAGAGCAACATCGGTGGGGTCTGGAGAAACCTTAAAACCATCTCTGGGCTCCAGAATACCTCCCCCCAGGCCACGGGGGGCAGGGAGTGGGCGAACAATCTGAACCTGTTTTTTAATAGGTTTGACCAACTGCCCTCCCCCCCGACTGCACAACAACCACTGCTGCCTCTGAAGACATCGAGTCCTGCTGCCCACACCCCACTCCACTGTCACCCCCCACTCCCAACACACAGCCCCCCCAACATGACCCTCACTAAGACCCAGGTGAGGACGGAGCTGAGGAAGATCAAGGCGAGGAAGGCGTAGGGACCGGACGGCATCAGCGCAAAGCTCCTCAAGTCCTGTGCAGACCAGCTGTGTGGGATTGTGGAGCACATCTTCAACCTGAGCCTGAAGCTGGGGAGGGTACCACAGTTGTGGAAAACATCTTGTGTGGTACCTGTACCAAAGACTTCCCACCCCAAAGATCTGAACAATTACAGACCAGTGGCCCTGACGTCCCACATGATGAAGACCCTGGAGAGACTGCTCCTTGCTCACCTCCGCCCCCTGGTGGGACCAGCGATGGATCCACTCCAGTTCGCCTACCAGCATGGCATTGAGGTGGAGGATGTGGTGAGCTTCCTCCTTTTTTTTTTTTTCAAATTTCAGTCCAAAATTTGGATCTATGTATTGCAAGCGTTTATGGCCCAAATGTTGACGACCCATCCTTTTTTCACACTTTTTTCACTTCTCTTTCTGAGCACTTGGACACCACACTTATAATAGGAGGGGACTTCAACTTGGTATTAAACCCTGCAGTCGACAGGCTCAGTACATCGGGGGTTTACCGAAAATGGCTGGTTACTGACACTCTTAAACAGTACATGAATGATTTTGGTCTTTGTGATGAATGGCGATCTCTTCACCCAACTCTTCGGGAATATACCTTTTTTTCATCAGTTCATAGTTCATATTCGCGTCTAGGTTTCTTCTTAGCCAGTAACTCTATTGTGAGGGACATCATAGACACTGAAATATGTTCAAATCAAGCTATTAGCGATCATCATCCAGTTTCTCTTACACTAGTAAATAGGGAAGCTACAAGGGAAACTAGGAGCTGGAGATTTAATATATCACTACTGAAAGATGAAGACTTTATTAATTATTTTAATAAAGAGTGGGGATCATATCTGGAATATAATGATGTGCCAGGAATATCCCCAGGTGTTCTTTGGGAAGCAGCAAAAGTGGTCATGCGAGGTAAAATAATCTCTTACTGTTCATACAAGAATAAAAAAGAAAAAGCACTGATACTGGATTTAGAACACAAGATTAAATCACTGGAGACAACTTGTGCCATTTCCCCACAGGAACAGGCACTTAACGATTTGAGAAAATTAAAGCTGGAATTAAAAGAAATTACAAACAAAAGAGCACAGTTTTTAATACAAAGACTGCGTCTTGAGAATTTTGAACACAGTCATAAATCGGGGCGATATCTTGCGAACCAGCTTAGATTGAATAAAGAAAAAACAACTATCCATTCTATCAAGGATATGACTGGAAATATTACCCATGTGCCTGAAGAAATAAATAACTCCTTCAGAAAGTTTTATGAAAATCTCTACTCATCACAGGTTAACCCATCGGACTCAGAGATAAATACATTTTTGGACAATATTAACCTACCACAATTAAATAATGAACAGATTGCAGCTCTGGATGCACCTCTTCAGGTGTCTGAACTCCAGGAGGCACTTAAGCACATCCCAAACAACAAAGCCCCAGGACCAGATGGTTTTCCAGTAGAATTTTATAAAGAATTTTGGCCCGTGATGGCACCTACTTTTTTTAAAATGGTGAACCAAATCAAAGAAAATAATGTAATTCCTCCGAATATGAATTTGGCTAGTATTATCCTGCTCCTTAAACCTGGAAAAGAACCCACGCTTCCATCCAGCTACCGTCCCATCTCGCTTATGAATGTCGATCTCAAAATAATTTGCAAAGCTCTCGCCAAAAGACTGGAAAGGATAATTCCGTTTATTATACATCCAGATCAAACAGGTTTTATCAAGGGTAGGCACTCGGCTGATAATACACGCAGGCTATTTAATTTAATAGACTACTGCAAGATCAATAATGTAGAAACTACAGTCTTGTCCCTGGATGCAGAGAAAGCCTTTGACCGGGTTAACTGGAAATTTCTTTTTATGGTGTTAAACAAGTTTGGGTTTGGTTCATCTTTCATAAACTGGGTTAAAACACTATATAGATGTCCAGTTGCATCTGTCCGAACAAATGATCAGACTTCCCGAAGCTTTAATCTTCAGAGAGGTACTAGGCAGGGGTGTCCACTCTCTCCCTCACTTTTTACCATCTTTATTGAACCATTAGCAGCAGCCATACGACAAAATGTTGATATCAGAGGTATTCAAACTGGAGAAAAGGAACATAAGATAAGTCTTTATGCTGATGATGTATTGATTTTCCTTGAAAACTCAGAAAGATCTCTTCTTCAGACAGTGGCGCTCATTGATAAATTTTCATCATTATCAGACTACTCTATTAACTGGGTAAAATCAATAGCTTTACCCATAAATTGCAATTTCCCAAATACATCTACTATTCCGATACAATCAGGGAATGTTAAATATTTAGGAATAGATATTTCTCCCAGGCTCTCAGAGTTATTGCGACTAAATCATATCCCCCTTTTAAAAAAGATACAAGACGATCTTACGCGCTGGAGGACACTACCTTTATCATTAATGGGAAGAGTCGCAACCATTAAAATGATGGTCCTTCCTAAAATTAACTATTTGTTCTCAATGATCCCTACCCAACCATCAATGGCCTGGTTTAAGTCTCTAGACTCAAATATAAGTAAATTTTTATGGAAGGATAAACCATCACGGATTAGTTTAAAAACCCTCCAAAAAGCGAAAGAGTGTGGAGGCTTAGATTTACCAAATTTTTTTAATTACTTTTTAGCCAATAGATTGCAGTTCGTTTCAAAATGGACAAAATCAACCCCATTAGGGAACCCATGGTTAGATGCTGAACAGGCTCTCTGTGGGTCGCTAAATATCTCTGACTTACCTTTATAAGTCCCTCTATTAAACGCCATGAGTGTTTTAAAAGTATTAATATTAGTTCCTCTCTGACGGCTTGGTGGAAATTTTTAAAAATAACAGGGTCTTCACTTGTCCCCTGTAAACTCACGCCCATTTGGAATAATCCTAATATCCTGCAACAAAAGAGGACATTAAAATTTCCACTATGGCGAGAGAAGGGAATAAACAACTTAGAACATCTTATTCAAGGTGGGAATTTTATCCAATTTCAGGATCTAGTGTCACAACACGAAATCAGTGATAAAAAGTATTTTGAATACCAACAGCTTAAATCCATAATAAAAGCAAGATTTAATCTTAATCAGGCAGATTTAGAAGTACCAGTTAAGGTGGCAGAGTTTCTAAATCTCCGTTCCCCAAAATTGATATGGAAAATATATAGACTATTATCAAAGTTGGATGAGTCCATATCTCTTCCAATATCAAAATGGGAGACAGACTTATCGATTAATAAGGAGGAAAGTTTCTGGACACAAACATGTTTAAACACTTTTAAGATGACTAAAAACTCTAACTTACAACTTATACAATATAAAGTTCTACATAGAATTCATTATACAGGACAAAGGATGTTCAAAATGGGCCTGAGTCACACAAATATCTGCCCTCACTGTACTAGCAATGTCCCGGATAGCTATATGCATGCTATGTGGTCCTGTGCACCGGTTCAAAAGTTCTGGCAGAAGACATGTGAAGACCTGTCGGCATGGCTTGGGTATAGTGTCCCACCCTCGCCTACACTTTGCATATTAGGTGATTTAAGTGAAATAAATATAGATGCAAGGATGTCACACATGGTTCTCACTGCCTTATGCATCGCAAAGAAAGCTATCCTCATGAACTGGAAAACAAGAAATAACTTATGCACAACTTACTATAATAACTTACTATTGGATTATATTAGCCTGGAAAGAATGTCAGCCTCCTCAAATAATCAATTGGCGGAATTCAATTCTCTCTGGTCCCCGCTTATTAATTCTATAATCTGAGGGGTGGCGGGCAGTGACTCACTCTCCTTGGCACCTCTGGCGGCTGGCTGCGCCCCAACCGCAGGTGTCCGGGGGGCCTGCTCCGGGGTGGCCGTCTGTCTGGCCCTGGGGGGGTGGGGGTGGTGGTGGGGGGCTGTGGGGTGGGCCGGGGGGGTTGGGCTGTGGCCCCTGGCCGGCTGGCCTCGCCCCTCGTGGGGGGGTCTGGGTCTGGCCCTGGTGCTGGGGGGGCGTCCCCCCGCCCCGGGCCAGGGTCGGGTGTGTTCTGGCAGTGGGGGTTGTCCCTGATGCATCCTTGCGTGGTGGGGTCGTGTGTTTCCTGGGGCCCGGGTGCCACCCAGGGGCTGGTGCCCGAATCCTGGGTTGCCCTCCCCATTCACAGGGGTCTGCGGGTGGGGGAGGGGGTGTGTGAGTGTAGGCTTGTGTATGAGCGGATGTGGAAGTGGGTGTGTGTTGAGTGGGCAGGTGGGGTTGTGTGTTTGTGTAGGTGGGTATGTGTGATGGTGGGTGGAGTTATGCGTGTGTATGGAAGCGGTTACTTGTGGGTAGATGTCTAGGGGGCGGAGGATGCGTGTATGGGTAGGAGAGCTTTGTTGGGTGGCAGGGGTTGGGCAGTCCATCCAGTGGCATGGGGGCTGGTGTTTCGGGGCTTGCTTGTCCCGGCCGCCCTGCTGTTGTGTTGGGGGGTGAGGCGCTTTGCTACATCGCCCCTGATGTCATTGGCAGCGGGTGTGCGTTGGTGCTTGGGGGTGGCTGGGGGGGTCATTGGTGTGGGTTGTTGGCTGTGTTTCCATTGGGTTGTTCCGGGGTGGCTGTGGTTGCAGGGCGGCCTGCAGCTGTCGGTGTGCGTCTGGGGTGGGTGGTCGTGGGCCTGCGTGGGCGCACGGGTATGTCGCCTGGCGTGTTGGGCGCTGTGTGGGTCCGGCCCATTGTTCACTATTGTGACTGTTGTTGTCCATGTTCGTGTGTGTAAGATGAGTGGTAGTATGTTTGGCTGCCCCGTCATGTTAGTGGCACCGGGACGTGATGCTGGTGGGTCCTGGGTTGTTTCCACTGGCGGCCCTCGCCCTGGGTTGGGATTTGGGGGCAGTGGGTGACCTCACAAGCCAGTCTGCAAGCTGGCTTCTGGGGGGGGGGGGGGGCTTGTTTTTGGACTGCCTACCTCCCAGTTTTATTTCCCACCCTCCTCCTCCCCCTGATCTTTTTTGTTACATTTAGGGCTTTGGGGTGGGGGTGTGCCGCACTGTGTCGGTGAAGGGGATACCTTTGCCGCGTGGTGGGGCTGCACTCACCTCAATTTTAATTGCATTTTAGACACTGAGGGCTTGGGGGGATGGGGGCTCTGCTGCCCATCACAGTGGCTAACAATGCTTCAATTACTATCCCCCCAATTTTAATTGCACTTTAGTAGACCACACATTTATACACAATTATATCATATAACCGACACACCCCCACCATGTTCTGTGCGGGGGGAGGAGGTGGGGGTCTTCCCCCACCCCTGTTGCCCTGTCTTGCTGGGGGCGTGGGGGCCTGGTGGGGAGCCTGGGACCTATCATGTTGTTAAAATCCCTGGATGCTACTAATATATAGATACAACCAAGGAAGTGACGGGGGGCTGAATATGAGTTTAAGTGTGAGTGAGAGGGTGATGAATGGATGTGGTGATGGTGGGTCGGTTTTGTGCGGCGCTTTGCATGCCGGGTGGCATCTTGGGGTGCCTGCGGTGGTCTGCTGATTGTTCACTCAGATGGGCGCTGGGGGGTGGGGGTCTGCTTCTGTGGCCTGCGCCGGTGGCCTCCCTGGTCACTGCCGGGCACTGGTGCATGTTCAGGTTCACTGCATCTGCTTCGCAGTCGGCTTTTGAAATAAAGGTGAATGAGGAGTGAATTTAAGTGGGTACTGGAGTGAGAGAGAATGGGTCGGTCTGGCTGAGTGAGAGGGGTGTGCATGGGAACATGTGGGTGTGAAGGTATGGGGAGGGGTGTGCCTGCGAGTCGGGAGGGGCTGGATTAGGGGAGTAGTGCCTCTCAGCAATGTGGGCTCACCTGGGCGAGGGGACTTCTTTGGACGTGGGGGTCCCCGGGGTGTGTGGCCGAGGCGCTGGGGCGGGTCCGCTGTGGGGGTACCTGGGGGGGCTCACGCTGGGGGGCGCTGGCTGGCCTCTGTCCTGGGGGGTGGGGTCGCTGGCCTCGTGGTGCCTGGGGCCCGGGGGCGGATGTTGGCCCCGCTGGGGGGGTGGGGGTCGGGCGGGTCCAGGGGTGTGGGCTCACCGTGCCGGCCGCCGGGCGGCCTGCCCTCCCTTGATCGTCTCTCCGAGGGTGGATGCTTGGCTTTCCTGGGGCTTGCTGACCTCGGGGCTGGGGGTTGGTGGCGCTGCCTTGCCTGCTCGGGGTCCTTGGGGGGAGGGCTGCTGCGACCGGCCCTCTGCTCGTATGTTTCCTGACAAACCACTCACATGCACACACTTATTTTGCGCGCGTTCTCATATATAGGCACACAGACATACATGTACAAGTGTCTCTCCTTTAACAGGTGCAGAAACCAGACTCGTGTTGAGACATCTCCGGTGGAAGAAGCAGTTTCTTTTGTTTGTTTTAGTTGTCTTTTTTTTTTTTTTTTGTCTGTTCCCCTCCCTTTTCTTTCCCCCCTTCACACACGTCCTTTCCCTCTTCCCCATCCTGTTGGGTCTTCCATGGGTAAAACAATTAAAATAAAGTGAAAAAAAAAAGAAAAAAAAAAGAGCTTCCTCCTTCACCGTTCTCTGTCCCACTTGGAGAAGCCCGGGAATGCGGTGAGGATCATGTTCTTTGACTTCTCCAGTGCTTTCAACACCATCCAACCGATGATCCTGAAGGACAAGCTGCTGTGCGCAGGGGTGGACCAGCACCTGTCATCATGGATCCTGGACTACCTCACTAACCGACCACAGTTTGTGAGAACCCGGGACTGTGTGTCCGACACGATCATCGGTAGCACGGGGGCCCCCCAGGGAACGGTTTTGGCTCCCTTCCTGTTCACTTTTTATACTGCGGACTTCTCACACAACACAACACACTGCCATCTACAGAAGTTCTCTGACGACTGTGTGATCGTTGGCCTCATCTCCAACGGAGATGAAGCTGAGTACAGAGGACTTATCCAGGACTTCGTGGACTGGTGCCATCGGAACTGCCTCCAGATCAACGGGAGGAAAATTAAGGAGCTGGTGGTGGACTGCCACAGGCAAGGACAACCCCTCACAGCACCAGTAAATATACAGGGAACAGACATCGAGATGGTGACATCCTACAAGTACCTGGGTGTTCATCTGAACAATAAACTAGACTGGTCACACAATACTGACGCACTCTACAAGAAGGGACAGCGCAGGCTGTTCCTACTGAGGAGACTCAGGTCTTTTGGTGTACAAGGGGCACTGCTGAAGACATTCTACGACACGGTGGTGGCATCAGCCATCACTTTTGGAGTGGTCTGCTGGGGCAGTGGCATTACAGCAGCCGATAGGAAGAGACTGAACAAACTGATCAAGAAAGCTAGCTCTGTCCTGGGGCAACGCCTTGCCCCAGTGGAGGAGATGGGAGAGAGAAGGATGGTGGCTAAACTGTCATCTCTGCTGGAGTCCGAGTCCCACCCTATGCAGGACATACTGAACACACTGAGGAGCTCATTTAGCAGCAGACTACATCATCCTAGGTGCACAACCGAGAGGTTTCACAGGTCCTTCCTACCTACGGCTGTCAGACTGTATAACCTAAGCAGGGCTGCTCGCAGAGATAGCAAAAAAACGTGACAACCTAATGGTAGTGAATGCAAAAGATGCAATAGACTTACACAATGGTCCCCTCCGGTTTACAACTAGGAAAATACCGGTAGCTACGGAGGGTGACAATATGTATGGGTACATAATCATACCATGTAGGATAACTAAGTAGGCGGTTATGCTGTTCATTCCATCTAGCTACAATGCTCCGCACTGTGTGTGTGTTTATATATTTATATATTTATTCCATCTAGCTACAATGCTCCACACTGTGTGTTTATATATTTATACATTTATATGTACATATGTATATTCGCTGCTCTTGTTTTTTCTTGTCTTCTGATTGTTGCACTGAGTGTTGCTATCCCTGTGCTGTTGCAATCCTGGAATTTCCCCATTGTGGGACTAATAAAGGCTTATCTTATCTTATCTTATGTCTGGGCCGACTTGGACACTCGCCAGGGCTATACCTACAGTGCAGCCTGGACAGCACTCCAATCCGGGCCCTGATCGACACCGGCTCCACCATCTTCCTGGTCCAACCCAGGGTGCTGCCCGGGACAGATGATCTCAGACCCCAGGGGTGGGAACCCACCAGGTGCTGTGTCACCACAGCCACTGGTGAGCGTGCCAGATTGGGACGGCGATGAGTCCTTGTTGTGGGAGTGGCTGGTCTGAACACGAACCACCCATTCTGGCTGACATCCAAGACCCCTGCATCATTGGACTGGATCTGCTCGCAGCATGGGGCACAAAGATCGACACCACCCGTGATTGAGGGGACATCAGCGCAGGCAGAGCTGAAGGGATTGCCACCAAAGCCAACCGCTGCAGCACCACCAATGTGAGTGGAGGCATTATCATCGCCGCTAGAGACAGCAGTGGAGTGAGGACTGTGCAGCTGCTTTTTCTGACTCTGCTCAGTGCTCATGGGAGCCCCCATGCTGCGGTATCCAGACCCAAATCACTCCTTCATTGTGGACACAGATGCTAGCAACCAGGGCATTGGGACAGTGCTATCCCAGGAGGCAGAACATCGAAAGCAGGCGGTTGCTTTTTTCATCTGCACTCTCAGCAGAGCCAAAAGGAAATATTGTGTCACCCGCTGAGAGCTGCTGACAGTCATCCAAAGGCTTTGCCATTTCTACCTGTATGTTTACGGGGGGAGGTTTCAGCTCAGGATGGACCATGCTTCCCTGACCTGGCTGCTGAACTTTAAAGAGCTGGATGGACAATTAGCGAGATGGCTGGAGGCACTGCAGGATTGTGACTTTCAGATTGTGCGTCGAGCAGGCCGCCTCCATGCCAACGCTGACGTGCTGTCCTGGTGCCCTTGTGCTGTGGAGGTCTGTTGGCACTGCCAGTGGGCAGAGGATCATGGCCCAGCAGTCTCACAGGCTGCTGCTCTCCAGACCACTGCGGCTGGGGATAGCGCAGCGGCTCACAGTGCATCCTCAGATGCCATTCTCCCCAGTGACAACGTTACAGAGGCCCATGGCACGCAGCAGCGTCAGATCGAGCAGGATGGGGATCCTGTCATCTTCTGGGTCTGGCAGTGGCTGGACATGGACCAATGGCCCGCCTGGGAGGCTGTATCTGTACTGGACCCAGAGACCAAGGCTCTACATTCCCAGTAGGCCAGCCTCTGCTGTCGTGAGGGTGTCGTCTACCGGCAGTGGCAGTCTCCAGCTGGGCAGTGTCAGTTTTTTTTTTTGGACTTATTTTGTACCCGTAGGTAGATTTGTTCTGCAGTCCGGTGACAAGCCACCAGCTGCCGGTCGCTGCGTGCGCAAGCGCCCCTTAACTCCCTAACCTGCATGTTTTTCGCATGTGGGAGGAAACCGGAGAAATCCCGGAGTAAACCCACGCAAACACGGGGAGAACATGCAAACTCCACACAGATCACTGTTGGCCGGGGGCAGGGATCGAACCCACGATCTCATGATCCCCGCGATCCCCCGGCCGAGGGTAAACTGTGCTGCTGCAGTGCTAACCACTGCGCCACCGTGCAGCCCTGGTCCAACCCCGTCCAACCCCGTGGTTGGCAGTTGCTCGTGCCCCAACAGCTTCACCCCAAGTTGGTCCACGAGTCGGTGGGGGTAGGCCACTTTGGGGTGATAAAAACCCTGCAGCGCCTTCGGGCCCGGTTCTACTGGCCGGAATATCATCAGGACATGGTGCTCCATGTCCACCGCTGTGACACCTGCACGGCTCTGAAAGGGCCAACTCAGCAATCCCACGCCCCTTTGCAGCAGTACTGGGTAGGAACACCCATGGAGCATGTGGGAGTGGACATTCTGGGCCCTTTTCTGACCATGGATTGGGGGAACCATTATGTTCTGGTCACAATGGATTACTTCACCAAGTGGCCAGAGGTGTATGCAGTCCCTGATCAGAGCGCCGCCACCACAGCATCAAAGCTGGTGGATGAGATGTTTTGTCGGTTCAGCACGCCAGAGGAGCTGCACAGTGACCAGGGATGGAATTTCGAGGCATAAGTTTCTGGGGAGGTCTGCAGGCGGCTTGGCATCTGGAAGACCCAGACCACCCCGTTGCACCCACAGAGCGACAGCTTGGTTGATTGCTTTAACCGGATCCTGACCACCCAGCTCACTGTCCTAGTGGACCAGCGACAGCGAGACTGGGATCTGCACCTGCCCCCGGTCCTGTGGGCATACCGGACAGCAGTTCAGGAATCCACCCGGTGCACTCTTGCAGCACTGATGTTTGGGCACGAGCTGTGAACTTGGTGTTCGGCCCTCCCCCAGAGCCGGAGGTGAAGGGCAAACCAGGTTTGGATTATTTATTTTGCTTGAGAGAATGCCTTCACACAGTACACAGACTGGCTCGGGAGGCCCTGGTAGCGGCAGGGGATCGACAGAAGTAAGTGTACGACTCCTGCTGCCAGCTCACCAGCTTTGGTGAGCCACTGGTCCGAACCGTGCGTGGTCCTACAGAGACTGTCAGATGTAGTGTACAGGGTGAGGCTGCAGAAGAGGAACAGGGTGGTGCTTCACCGTGCCCGCCTTGCCCTGTACCAGCCAGCTGCTCCACAGGTGGCTGAGCCAGAGGCCCCATCCCGACTGGGTACCCCGGCTGAGACTTGGATGGACACTAACGGGCCCATTCGTGCTCGCCGCAGACAACGGTGGCCGCTCCAACACCTGGATGGGTTCGCATTGGACTTTTGAGTTGGACTTATTGTTCTGGGTACAGAAACCAGCCCGGGAGGACAGTGTAGCGTCGGGGCTGTGATAAGAGGTGGGGGAATTCTCCCGACATGCTTTGTGCCACAGGGTATTCATAGACTGTTATTCTTGTGTTCTGAGCGTTATTGTTGTACCATTATAACTGTGTTATAAGTCTGGTTGTGATAGTGTTGTTGTCCCTGTGTGTGAGCGATTACATGTCTGTGTCACCCTGAGTGATCATAAATAAAGAACTTTCTTCTGATAACTTTATAGCTTTTTTATTACAAATTTGCAGCTTATAAATTTGTGACCCCTTTCACGCAATTTTCAGCTTCATACTCTGAAATTTGCAGCTTTTTTGTATTTTTGTAACTTTACTCTCACTGGTTTGTGAGAATTTTGTCTTAGCTATCTGAGGAAAACAAAATTAGAAAGTGGGCACATGTTCCATCCAATCCATATAATAATAATAATAATAATAATTATATATATATATATATATATATATATATATATATATATATATATATATATAGTATATATACACATATACTTGCTGCTCTTGTTTTTTCTCTTACCTTCTGATTGTTGCTCTGAGTGTTGCTGTCCCTGTGCTGTTGCAATCCTGGAATTTCCCCATTGTGGGACTAATAAAGGCTTATCTTATCTTATCTTAATAATAATAATAATAATAATAATAATAATAATAATAATAATAATAATTATTATTATTATTATTATTATTTATATCACACTTCATATTTACAAGGAAATAAATCTTAAAGTGCCACAGAGTAAAAGCTGTTAAAAAATAATTTAAATAAGAAAGTAAGAATAATAAAAACAGGGCTAAAATCACATAGGTGACTACTGATATACTTTATAAAAGAGAAGAGTTTTTAAAGATTTCTTGAAGGACTCCACTGTCTGTGGTGCTCTCAGGTAATCAGGCAGAGCATTCCACAGCCGTGGAGCTGCTGCCTGGACAGCTCTGTCTCCCACTGTGTGTAGCTTAAACCTGAGGATGTGTAGTCGGTAGGTATTTGTGGAACGGAGGCTTCTGGTATGTTTGTGATGTTGAAGGAGTTCTTTTAAGTAATCAGGTGCATTGCCATGTATGCACTGATATGTGAGGAGACAAATTTTATATTCAATCCTCACATTTACTGGGAGCCAATGAAAAGAGTGGAGAACCGGGGTGATGTGGTCATATTTTCGCTTCCTCTTCAGGATCCTGGCAGCACTGTTCTGGAAGTACTGGAGTCTCTGGAGGTTCCTGCCAGGAACCCCAACGAGGAGCGCATTACAGTAGTCCAACCTAGAGGAGATGAAGGCATGGACCAGCATCTCAGCATCTGGCAGAGAGAGGAAGGAGCGAAGTTTGGCTATATTTTTCAAATGAAAGAAGGCAGTTTTACAAAGCTGTTGAATGTGATGTTCAAATGTTAAATGGGGGTCAAACTGGACTCTGAGATTAGTAACAGATGAAGAAAGCGGAATGGTCTGACCAGCAAGTGAGATGCTGGTGACAGGGAGGATTGGAGCTGGTGTGGAGTGCCAGTGAGTATGGCCTCAGTTTTGTTGTTGTTAAGCTGAAGAAGATTCTCATTTTCCACACCCTCATCTTCTCCAGGCAGGCTGTGAGAGCTAGTGGTGTAGCTGCAGAGGAGGTAGGATCTGTCCTGAGGTAGAGTTGAGTATCATTAGCATAACAATGGAAAGAAATTCCATACTTGATGAAGATAAGGCCCAGCGGGAGCATGTAGATGTTGAACAGGGTTGGCCCAAGGACAGACCCCTGAGGGTCATCATATACTGTAATAATGGATTAGATTTATATGGTGCTTTACATGTCAAGTGACATCTCAAAGTGCTTACAGTGAGTCCATTATGCATTCATTCCAGACAGACATTGGTAGCGGTAAGCTACTACTGTAGCAACAGCTGCCCTGTGGCAGACTGATGGAAATGTGGCTGCCAATCCGTGCCAACGGCCTCTCCAACCACTACGAAACATTTATATGCATTCATACCCAGTGTCATGGACACTAGAGGCAAGGTGGGTAAAGTGTCTTGCCCAGGGACACAATGGAAGGATGGCTGGGGAGCGCGGGATTTGAACCGCCAACCCTCTGATTATTGGACGACCCACTCTATCTCTTGAGACACTGCCGCCCACATTTCCCTCCTCCATTCTATTTTTGCTGAGCACCAAGCTGGATGGTAGGAAGTTCCATTTTTATATGGTCTTTGGCATGACCTGGCCGGGACTTGAACCCCGACTTCCCAGTTGTGGGGCGGATGCTGTACCTCTAGGTCACCACTCCGGTATAAAAACATAGCAATAACGATATTTTGAGTCAAACTTCAAATACTAATGATGAACATGGTTTTTTTTTTTGTATTATTGTATACTATAGGGTCAATATGTATGGTTAATCTATACAATATGTGTTTTTGTACTGCAGTACTTTGTTATGAAGATGGTAACTGATGTATTTCACACTTTCTATAGGCTACTGTTGGATAGAATAATCCCTAATCATGCATCAGGATTGTTGACTCTATAGTTCACATGTTTGGAATCATCAGCATTTGTATCACCTTAAAACTAAAATACACAGTTTGGCATAATCATTTATTTTATTTAAATACATTCAGTTTATGAATATAATGCATACTTTTGGATACATGTGAAGAACAAAAGGAAGTTTTCCTTTGATATTTAAATGTATTTCTTGTATAGCACCATGTTATTACCAGAAATCCACACAGGAGATTCTATTTACTTAGATCATTTCATTATCTTCACTTTCATATTCATTCTTTGGTTAAATCTGACAGTCAGAGGAAAGTGTTCTCAATGACCAGAGTCTGCGGCTCTTCTCTTGTTTCCACAGCTGCTGGTGAAGGGAGGCTCGGGGTCCCCACCTCTGTAAGGGAGCAGCACATATTCCCAGCACATGCCTTTCCACAGGAGAGGGAGCAGCCCAGGCGAGGAGGTTGAGAGGGGTCCTCTCTGTGGACCACAGGGAGACATTCACCTTCTGAAGACTCAGGACATGGAGTGAACTCTGGCTGAACAGTACAGCAGCTCACGCCAACACCCTGCAGCACTTTAGTGACCCCTGACATCAGATCTGCATACCTGGACACACAGTATTCAAATATTAAATTTCAGTAGTTCTGTAGCCCATGATATTGGTAGTACAGTAGTGAAGGGGTTAGCACTATTGACTTCCAACAATAATGTTTGGAGTTTGAACCTGGTGGTCAGTAACAAGGAGATAATAATGGATTAGATTTATATGGCACTTTACATGTGAAGTGACATCTCAAAGTGCTTACAGTGAGTTCATTATTCATTCACTCCAGACAGACATTGATAGTGGTAAGCTACTTCTGTAGCCACAGCTGCCCTGTGGCAGACTGACGGAAACGTGGCTGCCAATCCGTGCCAACGGCCTCTCTGACCACTACCGATCATTTATACCCAGTGTCATGGACATTGGAGGAAAGGTGGGTGAAATGTCTTGCCCAGGGACACAATGGCAGGATGGCTAGGGAGAGCCAGATTTGAACCGCCAACCCTCTGGTTATTGGACAACCTGCTCTAACTCTTAAACCACTACCACTCTCATTTAGGTAGATAGATACAGTAGATGTATGTACTTTATTAATCCCAAACTGAGAAATTACAGTGTAACAGCAGCATGACACAGTTGATGACCCAAACCAACGGAAATACACACAGCATAATAGAAAAAGGAGTTACCCATGGAAGTAAAAATGCTAGATAACTTTATATACTACGTAGGCTACTACTAGGTTAAATAGATGGTGATCCTTATGAATCTACTGTGGATATAAAAAGTCTACACACTCCGTTAAATGCCAGGTTTTTGTGATGTAAAAAAAGAGACCAAGATAAACCGTTTCAAAACTTTTCCCCCCATTAATGTGACCTATAACCTGTACAACCCAATTGAAAGACTTGAAATCTTGAAACTTGAAACCCAATTGAAATCTTTTAACCATTAAACAGTTCCTGTATCCTGGGAGATGCAGACATTTGGCAGGTTGTAGGGGGGAGGGACATTAAATATCTGCACTTCATATCATGAGAAACTTTTAAGGGGGGATGGATCAAGAACCCAGGCCATGTGATTTCATGCCAGCATTCAAAATTATATTGATTTATATCAAACTCCAAAATGGCAGCCTATGTGAACAAAGACACTGGACATGAGGTATGTGTTGACATATTTCTTGTTAATTAGGTTTTGGGGGATTTGTTTTTGGAAATATTTCTCTTTAAGGATAATTTTATGTGTTCTTGTTGAAAAACAATGAATTACATTTATGCAACATTGGTAAACAGAGGTTGAATGTCTGTATCCTGGGGGATACATTGTTCAGGTAGGGGTATAAAAACAAGGATAGTCACTCTTAGACATACTTGTGTTTTGAAGCCTATACTCTATAGATAATAAATATCAAGGTGTTAAATATTGATTACACTTCATTTTTTTCTTAAATGTTTATTACTGATTAATAAGATAAACCTTTATTAGTCCCACAACAGAGAAATTACAGTTTTAATTCACCAATGCACATGTGTTTTCAGGGAATTTCTGTCAACATGTTCTACAGAACCATCAGAAATGCCTCTGACTGTGCTGTCTACTTTGACATCTTTTTCACCTCATTGAGATTGATAACTTATCTAAAGGAGTCTATGGGCCTCAGAAGTTTGGATACCATTCAGAAGAACTGCTTGATGGGTTGTAGCTTGGAAGATGATCAAGATCTCTTATGAAAAAAAAGAGGCAGCTTTGACTTTCGTGTAGACCAATGTGGTCAGATGGGCAGACAACAAAATAGTCGCCTTGGTGAGGTCCTGTGCTTCTGTCAACCCTGTTGGCCAAGTGAGACACTACTCCAACGAGGAAAAGAAGATATGTGTGCCGTGCCCAAAGACTGTGTCTGAATACAACACTCACATGGGATGAGTGGATTTGGCTGATATGATGATTGCCCTGTATCGCACTCCTGCAAAGTCCCACCAATGGTACCTGGCCATATTTTGGCAGATGGTTGACATTGCTGTCAATAACGCCTGGCTTCTCCTTCATCGTGATGCAGCCCCACTGGGTCACAAATATCAGTCTTTGAAGAACTTTAGGTTGCATGTTACCAAAGGACTCATCTACCCTGAAAAGCAGAAAACATGCTGCCCCTCCAAAGGAAATGAGGACAACACACCACCAGAGTGATCAAACAGCCCAAAGTTCTCAGGCCTGTGGATGATATAAGATGATGGGATTGACCACTTTCCTGTCCTGTCAGTGAAAGGCTGATGCAGGATGTGCCCCAGCTGGACAGACCTCCATCACAATGTCACCGGTGCAAATTGAAGCTTTGCATTGTCACTGGTCAAAACCTTCAGAACTGTCTCCACAGCTTCCACTGCCAATAGGATACTGATAGTGTAGGAGTTCCACAAGGGAGATGTTTGCATAAGAACAGGATGTTGGATGTTTTGTGTAATGTTAGTAGCTCACTGTATATTATAAAGCTAGATTTGTTTCCAGCCTTCAGAACATGAATAACTTGTTTTTTCCCCCACTTCTTAAAAACTTTGTAATACATGAAAGAGAGCAGCTCATGAATTGCCTAAATATGATTTTAAAGTTTACACATGAAATATTTCAAAAATTGGAAAATGTTAAATTTACACCCTAAATGGGCAACGTATCTTCGGAGATACTAACTGTAAAGGAGAAAACAAAGGACACTGAGAAAAAAAAAAAAGTGGAATTGTGTTATTTTAGCCTGAAAAAACATTAGAAAATGGCAATTAATTATTTTTCTAAGATTTTTATATGTGCTTGCCTATTTAAGGGTTAAGGGGAAAAATAAAAAACAATACAATGGTTGCATAAATATGCACACCCTTAAACTAATACTTTTTTGCAGCATCTTTGGCTTTTATTACAGCACTCAGTCTTTTTGGATAGGAGTCTATTAGCGTCAACATCTTGATGTGGCAATATTTGCCCACTCTTCTTTGTAAAAATGCTCTATATATTTCAGATTGTGAGGGCATCTCCTGTGCACAGCCCTCTTCAGATCACCCCACAGATGTTCAATCAGATTTAGGTCTGGACTCTGGTTGGGCCCTTCCAAAACCTTAATCTTCTTCTGGTGAAGCCATTCTTTTGTTGATTTGGATGTGTGCTTTGGGTCATTGTGATGCTGAAAGATGAAGTTCTTCTTCATCTTCAGCTTTCTAGCAGAAGCCTGAAGGTTTTTTTGCCAACAGTGACTGGTATTTGGAACTGTTCCTAATTCCCTCCACCTTGACTAAGGCCCTAGTTCCAGCTGAAGAAAAACAGCCCCAAAGCATGATGCTGCCACCACCATGCTTCACTGTAGGTATAGTGTTCTTTTGGTGATGAGCAGTGCTGTGTTTGCGCCAAATATACCTTTTGGAATTATGGCCAAAAAGTTCAACCTTGGTTTCATCAAACCATAATGCATTTTCCCACATGTGTTTGGGAGATTTCAAATGTGTTTTTGCAAAATGTAGCCGGGCTTGGATGTGTTTCTTCGTAAGGTAAGACTTCTGTTTTGCCACCCTACCTCATAGCCCAGACATATGAAGAAGACGGGAGATTGCTGTCACATGGACTAAACAGCCAGTACTTGCTAGAAATTCCTGCAGCTCCTTCAATGTTGCTGTTGGCCTCTTGGCAGCCTCCCTGACCAGTTTTATTCTTATCTTTTTATCAATTTTGGAGGGACGTCCAGTTCTTGGTAATGTCACTGTTGCGCCATATTTTCTCCACTTGAAGGTGACTGTCTTCACTGTGTTCCATGGTACATTTAATGCCTTGGAAATTCTTTTGTACCCTTCTCCTGACGGATACCTTTGAACAACAAGATCCCTCTGATGCTTTGGAAGCTGTCTGTGGACCATGGTTTGTGCTGTAAGACGTGACTACAGAAATATCAGGAAAATCCTACTAGAACAGCTGAACTTTATTTGGGGTTAATCAGAGGCACTTTAAATGGTGGAAGGTGTAGGCTGACTCCCATTTAACATGAGTTTGAATGTGATTGGTTAATTCTGAACACAGCCACATCCAGTTATAACAAGGTGTGCATATTTATGCACCAGGTTATTGTAAGTTTTTATTTTTTATTTTCCACTTAAAAGATTTCAGTTTGTTTTTCATTTGGGTTGTACTGGTTTAGGTCACATTAATGGGGGGAAAAGTTTTGAAATGATTTATCTTAGTTTCATTTTTTACATCACAAAAACCTGCATTTGAACAGGGTGTGTAGACTTTTTATATCCACTGTATGGATAGTACTGACTGTACAAAGAAGGATTACAATGCGCACGGTGAAATGTGAAGTACCACTTAGACCAGGGATGTCAAACATACGGCCCGCAGGCCAAATCCGGCCTGCCAGAGAGTCCAAACCAGCCCACGGGATGAATTTGCAAAGTGTGAAAATTAAATAATAGAATACCAAAACAGTACTTTTTCAAAAAAATAACTGCTATTCCCAATTTGTCCATTTGGGATCGCACAAGAGTAGCAGACACAAAAGTGATCCCCAATTTCCACTGAGGGAGTCTGTTCTGCAGGTTGGGAGCAGAGGCGGACTTACCATTAGGCAAAGGTAGGTGACTGCCTTAGGCCCCGATCTGCTAAGGGCCCTGATCTACTAGGAGCCCCATATATTTTTTTTTTGAATGTTTAGTATATTTAACACGATGTCTGACAAAATAAAGAAACACCAGTATTTACATAAAAGGCAAATCAAATCACGAATGTAACATCCTCCCCGCTTCTCCTCAGACTGCTGGACTCTTCCATGTTGTCTCTGAGACATGCACATGCCCGTATCGTTGGTTACATTGTAAACAAACCGTACAGCTTTTAGAATAGCGGCAAAATGAACAAAGTTATCCGGAGCGGTGCAGAGAAATGGAGAAAAGGGAAGGGCACAGAAAATCTTTCTCAAAACAACCTTTTTCACTTCAACCTGGGAGGAGACTAACCTTCCCGAGGAACAGACAGAGAGCAATGCTGCTCGTACGAGCACACATGATGCTAATGACGAACACTTGTTATTAATGAGGAGGCAGCGGCAACGCCAGATGCTGACAGTACAGGTAAACAACAAATTTTTTTTTACTATTTTTTGTAATTGCAAGATTTGCAGAAGCCAAGGCTCACAAGGTCAAATTTAAATATGACCAACTGTGCTCCCCAAGCATGCACAGCATATCTGCTGCCTCACAGAAGATGACATTACATGAGATTAAATATTAAGGGTGTTGGAAAAAATCGATTCACATAAGAATCTAGATTCTCATTTTACATGATCCAGAAGTAATTCACAAAAATTAAGAATCGATTTATTATTATTATTATATTTTTTTTGCGGTGGTGCCAGGGTCTCATCACATGACACGTATTGCCACTTCTTGATACACAATTACACATTGACGCTGCTGACGCAGGAGAACCACGCAGAGTAGCTTACTAAGCAACAATGACACAGTCAGACTAAAGTAAAAATGGAGCAGCAAGAAATTTAGGACAAGTCCGGCTGCAGCTTACAGACTCCATCAAGTTATACCCCTTCAGCTAGTTACGCTCCCTCAGTAAGTTGCGCACCACGTTATGTCACTCCACAAAATGGCTGGCTGTAGCTGACCGAGCAAATATGGCTGAGCCAGCACTGGGCTGATCATACACAAATTCAAGTGTTGTAGCCTTGTAGACTGGCCGATGGTGGCCACACATTTTGAAGGACAAATATAAAAGAATCTAAAAATGAGAGAGTTTAGTCCATAGACGGTAAAAAAAGTTTATGGTGTGGTGACCCACCACAATCTACATGGACATTCAAACTTCACACTCAGCCAGCCGGCGGGAATCAGAGGACAATTTGCATACGGACAGAGAGCCCCTAGGAGACAATCAGAACAATGGACTATTGTTATACATCCCCGGATTAAGGAGAGGAAGTCCGGGCGCCAGTTGGTCATGTGATTGATATGTATTGACTGATATGTATATCAATATGCAAATGTGCCGTGCATTCTCTCTTGTCTGTATAAAAGAGCTTACTTTACATGCCTCAACAGCACAGCACACACAGCACACAGCACAACACAGCGCACAGCGCTACAGTGTGTCTCATGATGATGGAGGAAATAAAACTCTGAAACCTTCCAGCTCGTAGCATCTCGCTTGAACTTATTTGTTCCTCGACACTGGTGACCCTTGATGAAGAATGGAACACGAGGCGAACACTCCGGAGATCACCCAGACGGGAAGCCCCAGCACGCTTCATGGTGCGTCCCTCGCCTGATCTTTTACCTCCACACTGGTGACCTGACGAGGGAGAATGACCGTCTGCTCCCTCTCACCATGCTGTGGACACAGAGGACCAGAGAACGCCTGCATCCTCTTCATCCTCACGCTCCGGAGCGCAGCACTGGGACCAAAATGCACCATGTATGACACGAGTGAACCAAGGAAGCAGCCTGAATGGGGAAAATCATCGACACCGACTGCGTTGATTTCCACTAAGCTCCCCGACCCTGACTCACACGACAGCTGCCCTCCCATGCACAGAAGTCCCGCATGCACACCGCAGGATTACAAGGACAGCGCAACTGCCAGTTATGTGGTCACGGCGCCAAGCGCGCACCACACACAGAGACGAACTGGCTCCACAGACTGATATATCGTCCTCTGCTGCTGCACATGCCCAAGAAAAACGGCCGATCGCCATCCTTGGAACCTTTAGGGCTGCTCTCGCACCTAAAGCACACATGCAGCCCGCACACAGGACTGCATGGGTTGTGCGCATGGGTTTCTCAGCCATGGCGCACAAGGGGAATTTAGCTGATTGCTTTCCCCGATGACTTTAGGGCTGCTTCCCACACCTAAAGGCCAAACCGACTCACACCCTCACACAGCTGCAGTTGTTTCACAGCTGCTACGCATCCTCGGGGAATTTGGCCGCTCGCCTTCCCCACATCCTCGCTGGATCGAGCCGCGAGAGGAGTCAGATAAAATGTTTTTTCACAGCCGCTGTGGATCTCCGCCAAGTTTACCGGGAAAGTCCCTAACCATCGCGGATCCACATGCAATTTTTGCACAGCCCAGACACCTTTGACATCCCGAGCCAGCACTCACTTACTCCCACCCCCCTTCCCCTCCTCCTCCACAGCGCTTTTCCCGCACCTCACTCTCTAAAGCTGGCCGATCGGCGTCTTGTTCCATTATGCACGAAACGCACTGGCCCACGCGCCCACGATCCATGGCCATTCAACGTGCTGGAACCCGGAGCTGGAGCCAAACGACGGGGGGTGGGGGGTCACAACCCCTGCTGAGTGTTCTGGGGGGAGCCCTGTGGTGACCCACCACAATCTACATGGACATTCAAACTTCACACTCAGCCAGCCGGCGGGAATCAGAGGACAATTTGCATACGGACAGAGAGCCCCTAGGAGACAATCAGAACAATGGACTATTGTTATACATCCCCGGATTAAGGAGAGGAAGTCCGGGCGCCAGTTGGTCACGCGATTGATATGTATTGACTGATATGTTTATCAATATGCAAATGTGCCGTGCATTCTCTCTTGTCTGTATAAAAGAGCTTACTTTACATGCCTCAACAGCACAGCACACACAGCACAACACAGTGCACAGCGCTACAGTGTGTCTTATGATGATGGAGGAAATAAAACTCTGAAACCTTCCAGCTCGTAGCATCTCGCCTGAACTTATTTGTTCCTCCACAATGGTCTAGTTTTTGGATGACGTTTGTTTGTGTGACCACGCGCTACCCTGTTACCCAGCAAGCGTAACAGCCGCAGTTGAGTTTTTTTTCTAACATTTTTTGACAGCGATGGAAGCAGTGTTCCTTTCATTAAAAAAAAAAAAAAGACAATGTGAAAAACAGCTTTGGTGCTCCACAACCACCTTATGAAGTCTTCTTCTTGTACATTTTCTTTTTAGATATGATTTGTCAGTGTTTACAGTTTGCATTTCTGCATTTTTTCTTTCTGTTTTGTGGCACGACTTATTCTTTATTTGTATGGAATCATTTTAATTGAGTCATTGTTAAACTGTTTATTGCCCTTGAAAAAAAAGGATGTTCCAAATATTTGTGATAGAATTTACTTTTGTTTTTAAATTAATAGCCTATATTTCTAGAATTCTGGAGGGCGACCAAACATACACACTGTGTAAAAGCTGTTAGGAATTGTGATATGTTGAAAAGGAAAATTTTCAAAATTAATTTCACTTGTGTACAATTTCATTTTTGAAACACACGAGTTTTCAAGAAATAAAAAAGCAGTTACTAACATAAGCCTACTTTTTTCATTTAACAGTATTTTATTGCAAATCAGTTGATGTAATTTTTTAAAAATATGACCCCCAAAACATCAACACATTGTACCCTGCTGTCAAGTTTATACCTCAGCATTTTTTGCCGTGCAATGGACTTTTTTCCTGAGATTAGTGTTTTTTTTGTACTGAACTGAGAGTTAAATGTGAATCAAAAATCGTTTTGAATCAAGTCGCGACCCCCCCCCCCCAAAAAAAAATCAGAATTGAATTGAATTGTGTGACTTCTGAAGAGTCACAGCCCTATTAAATATAGTTTGTTTGTTTGTTTTATTAAGATCCCCATTAGCACTTATATAAAACATTGGCTATTCTTCCTGGGATCTAACATATACTATATTCTTCCATGTGTCCACATCGTACAGAGGAGGGAGCACAATAGATGTCTCTGCAAAATGGACCAGTCAGTAGACCATGAACAGGACCCTGCTGGCAAGTAAGTCAGGCCCTCCAGGATTTCTCAGGATGTTTTTATGATAGTTGCGGCCCAAAAAGCCTGAATTTGCGGGAGCTTTTTTAAAAAGTTGCGATAAAAGTTGTGATGTTTTTAGAGGTTTTTTTTGCACTAAAAGTTATGGGCTATTACAAATTTTAAAGCAGATGCTTTTGTCCATTGTTTACTGCAATGATATTCTATATAACACCACAAGAAAAGCAAAGGATTGTCAAAAATTTCCTATTAAACAGGGATCTGTAAATTAAGCAGAAACCTCTGCTATACAGAAAAACTTTTGTGCAACAGCAAATACAGACTTTAACACAGTGAAGTGAGAATGAAGTAGCTACTCATAAATTTGTCATAAAAATGACCAACACTGTAGGCTACTCTTGCTGAAAACTTAAATAAAAAGGATGAAAAAAATAATTTTTCATTACAATAGCTAAATTGCATTGAATTGCATGTTAAAGAGTATAGATTTGGAAATTATGGCAGCATCTTCATTTGAAAACTCCCTAACTACAGCAGTCCCCAACCACTCGGTATCGAGCGCAGAGAAAAAAGAAATAATTACCTCCGCCAAGGAGGTTATGTGATCATCAGCATTGGTTTGTCTGTCTGTTTGTCTGTTTGTTTGTTTGTTTGTTAGCAAGATAACTCAAAAACTTATGGACGGATTTTCATGAAATTTTCACAGATTGTCAGAAATGGGGTATCCTACAGATGATTACATTTTGGTGGTGATCTGGATCACCGTCCAGAAGAAAACCGCCATTATCGAAAATGCCATTTTCGTGAATAACTACTGAACCACTAATCCTATCATTGTCAATCCAATTGCTAGTCATATGTTTTCATGGTAAAGGAATCTGAAAACGTACACACAAACACTGTATGGGGGGAACTGTGGCACTTGGCGGAGGTCTGCGCTCCCCGAGTGCTTTTCTAGTTTATTCTGTTGCTCTGTATTGTCTATTGAAATCTGTTTTTTCTGAAAGAATTACTTAATATTCTCTGTCTTTCTACGCCTGACTCCTACCTGTCTGTCTGTCTACGCGTCTTGAAACATACCCGTCTCATCAAATACTCATTTTTCCTTTACCAGGAGCCGCACTGGGGGGAGGGGCTCTCCTCGGGGGTTTGCCGGGGGCACGCATTGGTCTGTGTCCAGACCGAAGATTCACAGCTTTAAAGCTCATTGACAATACGTAGAAATGATTTTACCTCTAAAGATATATAAAATGTTACAACATTGGCTGTAATGTTAGATTTGCTCATTTGTTTGTGGTTTTACAGCATCTCTCCTCACATGCGCTTCCGCAACGAGGTGCTTTTCAGGCAGGCAAACTTTTTTCAACACAAACCCAGCACTTTGTACATGCGGTCAGGATGGAGACATAGGGAGATGTCCACTGGAGGGTAGGGGGAGATGGAGGAAGGGACAGTGTGGGGAAACTCATGGGTGAGTGTTTTTTTTTAATCACGCACTCTGTTTTTTGCTGATGTGTTCCATTAATACTCACTGTAAACATGAAAGTGAGTGCGGTGCAGTGACACATTTGATTGGTTAGACTGAGTGTTTAAGTGCTACTCAGGGGCAAATTTGATTGGTGAAATTGGTGGAAGTTGACGAGGATTGGCCAAAATTGCGGGAAAGTTGCAGTGATTGGACAAAGTTGCAAGGTTGCTCAAAAGATGCAGCGATAGCCTGATTTTGCGTGAATTAGTGTGATTGCAATATCACAAAATCTTGGAGGGACTGGTAAGTGTGAACAATCAACAGATCTTCCACATGAATTGTTGTTGCTTTGTTTTAATAATAGACAAGTGTCTGCATTCAGTTTGTTAAACTGCTTTCTTTTTCTACAGATGTAATAATTCCTGATGCTTGAACGATATCATCATTTGAAGACTTCTGAGGACAATGAGTTTCAGGTAGGATTTCAATAAGGCCTGAAAAGAAAGTGTAGAATAAAGAAAAAGTAGAGCCCCATTTCTGTCTTTGCCTTGGGCCCCAAATGGACTAAGTCCACCCCTGTTCTCTGGTCAATACTCGGAATCATTTGTAGGGGCAGCAGGTGAGGACCCTGGTCTATGTCTAGAATGCATTCAGCTCACAAGTGAGACAGAATGAAAAGAGCTCCACAAGGGCAACAAACCATTTTAAATTGTTGGTTGTTAAATAAAAGGACAAAACGCCTCTGTCCAAAAGGAGGTAAATATCATATTATTGATTTAGCTGGTGAATTGTTGTCTGAAGTTAGCTGGTTGCTAGTTTGCTAATGTGAGTTAAAGCTATGGGAGTACACCACAGAATAAATGCTGCCTGATAGAATTTAACTAATCTGAGAAATGAATAGCTCTTCTCATGCAAATTTGGGCTTTACATTGTATTAATCATTCATAAAATGTGACCAGAATGGATTTTTTGTCAACTGTTAGAGTGAAATTTATGTATGTTGTCCACCACACACTGGACAGACAGCGGAGCACTTTCTCCAGCAGAAAGTGCTCTTGGCACTTCACTGCCAAGTTGGCAGCTTCACTGCCAAATGGTTTGGTACAGGAAATTTTTCCTGCCACATGCCATTTCACTGTACAATAACTCACTCTGATGTTGATTTCTGGCCATAACAATGCTGCCATATTACACCTTGCAGTCTAATTGGTACCTCACATTCCACCCTGCCCCTGATAGTCCTGCATTGTACAGCGAGTACAATTCATGTATCTATACGGGTCATCTATTCATTTCATCTATTCTATTCATCTATGATGTATATACGTAAGTTATTGAGGCAGATTTACTTTCCATGGGTAATCCCTTTGTCTATTGTTCTGTGTGTGTTTCTGTTGTTTTGGTTGTCTACTGTCATGCTGCTGTTACACTGTAATTTCCCAGTTTGGGATCAATAAAGTCTCTCTCTCTCGCTCTCTCTGCTTTTCTAAATGGAAATGGTTGCTACCACAGCTGTCATATAGGGGCAGGGTTCTGGTCACAAATAATCTGGTCGCCTCGGCTCTTTGGCATAGGCTGGTGGCTTTGACACCGCCCAGGAGCCTCGTGGAGGAGATTCAGATGATCATCGTGGACTTCTTTTGGTCTGGTCGCCACTGGGTCCGTGCGCCTGTTCTCTACCTGCCTGTGGCCGAGGGGGGACAGGGCCTGGTGGACATACATTCCAAGATCGCCTGCTTCAGGCTTCGAACTGCACAACGCCTCCTTTACGGATGCGGACCCTGCTGGATGGACACTGCTAAACTGCTCCTGAGGAAAGTTGGTCGCTTGGGCTATGATAAGCAGCTCTTCCTCGTGACATCTGGGGAGGTGGACCTTACTGGACTATCTGCTTTTTACACGTCCGTCTTGCATGCATGGCGAGTCTTCAATGTGGCCGGCTTCCGTGACGAGACACCGGGCATGTGGCTGTTCGAGGAACCACTGTTTTTCAATCGATTCATCGACGCAGAGGTGCTGCAGTCTGTCAGTCTGCGGACTTGTTTGCGGGAGGCACGCTGTACCAAGCTTGGTCAGCTTATAAAGATGTCGACCACATCGATGGATATGCTGAGGTGGAGTGCCAACATTACATCTGTCAGACTGCTGCAAAGGATGGTGGAGGACGTGTGCGCCGCCCTGCCACAACCGCTTCGAGCGTTTGCGACAAACCGCACTCTTTCCAATCAATGGGATGACGACACTGCGTCCACCTTTCCTGCAATTTCCATAACTCCAGCTGTGGGGGAGTGGCAGGGAGGAGAGGATCACCTGCTGACCTTCAGAATTCCTCGCCTGGGCAAGTTCCAGTTTGTCGGGACAAGGGCGGTGTATCACATCTGTGTGAAGGTTCTGAATCTGCGCTCTCTGAAGGATGTCACGGAGTCGAGGTGGGCGGGTTTTTTGGGGCCAGAGGTCTCCCCGAAAGGCAGCTGGCGGTACATGTACAAGCTACCTATTGAGAAACGCACAGCAGATCTCCAGTGGAGGATTGTGCATGGGGCAATAGCTACGAATAAATACAGAGCACACCTCAATCCGACTGTGGGGGGGGAATGTTTGTTTTGTTCCCAAGTTGAGACCCTCGAGCATTTGTTTGTCCAATGTTTTCGTTTATCTGGACTTTTTGATATTTTGCGCGAGTGGTTTCAGGCTTTGGGTGAACGTTTCTCTTTTGGACTGTTCATTTACGGTCCCAAGTATAAAGTGGCAAGGAAGGCTGCCCACACTTTGATGAACTTCCTATCTGGTACTGCTAAACTTGCCATCTGGCTGATGAGGAAAAATCGGGCTAGCAACGCTGGCAATGTGGATCCTGTGTCTGCTTTTAAGGTCTTGTTGAACGTCAGACTCCAGGTGGAGTTCTCTTACTATCAAATGGTGGACAATTTGGAGGCATTCATCAATAGATGGGCTGTAGGGAATGTTTTGTGTTCTGTGGGTCAGGGGGATGAGTTATGTTTGCACTTTTGAGATGTGACACACTTGGACCAGTGATATTGGACTTTTTGCATTTTTGGAATGTGCAATAAAGCCTTTTTTAAAAGTCAAAGTCTCTCTCTCTCTCTCTCTCTCTCTCTCTCTCTACCTATCTATAGTGATGTGAAAAATTGTTTGCCCCTTCCTGATTTCTCATTTTTTTTGTATGTTTGTTACACTTAATTGTTTCAGATCATCAAACAAATTTAAATATTAGACAAAGATAACACAAGTAAACACAAAATGCAGTTTTTAAATGAAGGTGTTTATTGTTAAGGAGAAAAAAAATTCAAACCTTCATGGCCCTGTGTGAAAAAGTGATTGCCCCTAAACCTAATAACTAGTTGGGCCATCCTTAGCAGTAACAACTGCAATCAAGCATTTGAGATAACTGGCAATGAGTCTTTTACAGCGCTGTGGAGGAATTTTTGCCCATTCATCTTTGCAGAATTGTTGTAATTCAGCCACGTTGGAGGGTTTTTGAACATGAACCGCCTTTTTAAGGTCATGCCACAGCATCTCAATCAAATTCAGGTCAGGACTTTGACTAGGCCACTCCAAAATCTTCATTTTGTCTTTCTTAAGCCATTCAGAGGTGGACTTGCTGGTGTGCTTTGGATCATTGTCCTGCTGTAGAACCCAAGTGCGCTTTAGCTTGAGGTCACAAACAGCTGGCCGGACATTCTCCTTCAGGATTTTTTGGTAGACAG
The DNA here is from genome assembly GCA_020510985.1 of Pholidichthys leucotaenia. Taxonomy (NCBI): domain Eukaryota; kingdom Metazoa; phylum Chordata; class Actinopteri; order Cichliformes; family Pholidichthyidae; genus Pholidichthys; species Pholidichthys leucotaenia. The sequence continues at coordinate 216,530,987 of CM035847.1, read as the reverse complement.
CAGAATTCATGGTTCTATTTACCACAGCAAGTCTTCTAGGTCCTGAGGCAACAAAACAGCCAGACCATCACACTACCACTACATTTTACTGTTGGTATGATGTTTCTTTTCTGAAATGCTATGTTACTTTTACGCCGGATGTAATGGGACACACACCTTCCAAAAAGTTCAACTTTTGTCTTGTCAGTCCACAGATTATTTTCCCAAAAGTCTTGGGGATCATCATGATGTTTTCTGGCAAAACTGAGAGGAGCCTTTATGTTCTTTTTGCTTAGGAGTGGTTTTCATCTTGGAACTCTGTCATACAGGCATTTTTGGGGTAATTTTGGTTGGCCAGCCACTCCTGGGAAGGTTCACCACTGTTCCATGTTTTTACCATTTGTGGATAATGGCGCTCACTGTGGTTCGCTGGAGTCCCAAAACTTTAGAAATGGCTTTATAACCTTTTCCAGACTGATAGATCGTTGTTTCTCATTTGTTCCTGAATTTCTTTGGACTGCAGCATGATGTCTAGCTTTTGAGGATATTTTGGTCTACTTCACTTTGTCAGGCAGGTCCTATTTAAGTGATTTCTTGATTGAGAACAGGTGTGGCAGTAATCAGGCCTGGGTGTGGCTAGAGAACTTGAACTAAGCTTTCCAAAGATGTGACAAACCACAGTAAATTTAGGTTTTAGCAGGGGAGGGGCAATCACCTTTTCACACAGGGCCATGTAGGTTTGGATTTTTTTTTAACCCTTAATAATAAACACTTTCATTTAAAAACTGCATTTAGTGCTTACTTGTGTTATCTTTGTCTAATATTTAAATGTGTTAAATATTAAATAATAATAATAATAATAATAATAATAATAATAATAAATAATAATAAAGTACATCTATCTATCTATCTATCTATCTATCTATTTATCTATCTGTCTGTCTGTCTGTCTGTCTGTCTATCTATTTGTGTGCAACTTTTTTGTCATAGTTTTACAGCTTTTCTTGTAAACCAGAGACATTTTTTTCTTGTAAATTTGCCTAATTTTTGTATAAAAATGCAATATTTCCTCCATGTTGTTTTCCCCCTAAATTCACAGTTTCTCATAAAAATGTAACATTTTTCTCAAATTTGCAATTTTTGTCATGAAAAATAAGCCTTTTTCCTTACATATTTACAAAATCATTTAAATTTCTGATTTTTCTGAATAATTTTTTTGACTATCATCAAGTTTCTACTTTCTTCTTGTGAATTTATGCTGTTTTCTCCTAAATTTGCATGCTTTTTTTCTGGTAAATTTGGTAAAGGTAAATTTGTTATTTACCTTTTTTTTGGGGGGGGGGATCCTAAGTTTGAAAACTGAGTGTCATTGTAAAAACATTAAATATCTAAATAATGAATCCAGAGTAAGTTTTTAATACCAGGATGATTTAGTCACAAATCTGCTCACACATTTAATATTATTTCATGAATGAAACAGCATACCTAAGGTGCGGTGTGCTGTGTTCATAACATCTCTGCAGGCAGGGTAACTGTTACTTTTGTCATAGTCTAGCTGACTAAATCACAGTAGTGTCCTTAGTTCATATACTTGGTAAGAAATAGCCACGTGGTGGCAAGTGGTGACATCATAAATTAATGAAAAAACATTAGTCCTGTCAGAATAAATGTGTTAATCACCATAATTGATTAGGAACAAAATAAAATGAGTTAAGAATAATGGTGATTAAGCCTCAGTCAGCGGCTAGATTAACCTCAGTTAATACTGATTGCACTGTTAAGATGCTATTAAGAGGGAAGAAGGGGTAAAGAATATTTTATATCTTTCCAAGTTTTTGGCATTGGAAAATCTAGCATGAATTACATCCTCCAAAATTGTTTATGAAGTACCTCTTTTAAACCATTTGAACATTAACTGAGCTTTTTTTTTTATATCAGGATCAAGAATGTAGCAGCAGCAGGGTGAACCAAGAAGGAGAGGAGAGAGAAGGTAAAGGTAACCAGAGAAGAAGCACAGGTGTCCAGAGGGAGCGAGAGACAGTACTGATGACTGGAGAGAGACAGGAGGCACAGGAGGCACACATTACCAGGTAACAATAGTCAAAACTTGATTTCTGCCAGTGCTGAAATACTTAACACATAATAGGTATTAAGTAGGCCTGCTGCTTCATAGTGGCATAGACTGATGGATTGAGCCATTGTCAGCGATGGATCTCCCGCCTTCTGGCTGCATTAAATTGTAAGGGGGTGCTTGTGACGGCGATGACTGATGAGGCCGATGCGTGAAGCACATGGCATATCGCAATCGGGACAGATGTACATAATTGGCTGAGTGGATGACACCGACTGCTGTAGACGTCTCTGTTGCTGGGCGGCACTGTGATGTACTTTGTCGCGGGCATCCAAACGGGCAGTTCTATCTCTCTCAAAGAGGTCAACACTTTCATAGCAGATCTTTCACCAAAGGGGGCGGTTCTTGGCCTGCATTTCCCATGTCATAAGATCAATCCCACACGACTTGAGTGAGGCTTTGAGCACGTCTTTATACCACTTCCACTGACCGCCCCGTGACCTCCGCTCTTTGTCCAACTGGCCAAATAACAGGATTTTAGGAATGTGCTGATCAGTCATCCGAACAACATGGCTGGTCCAGCGCAACTGGGCACGTATGATGAATGACTCGATGCTGGTGATATTGCACCGACAGAGGACTTCAGTATTGGCAACTTTGTCTTGCCACGTGATTCCACACAGCTTTCTTAAGCACCGCATGTGAAACTGTTCAAGTTTCTTCACATGGGGGCGATAGGTTGTCCACGACTCGCACCCATAGAGAAGTGTAGATAGAACAACGGTGCGATAGACCTTGATCTTGGTGCTTAGACGAATGCCATGCTTCGACCATAGATGATGCTGTAAACGTCCATAGGATGTGCTAGCCTTGCTGATGCGGTGGGTAACTTCATCATCAATCTTAGCATTCTGCGAGATGGTGCCGCCCAGGTAGCAGAACTTGTCAACTGCCTTGAGGGGTTCGCCACCAATGGTAATAATAGGATTTATCAGGAGCGTACCAGGACAAGGTTGATGTAAAACCTCTGTCTTCTTGATACTTATAGTGAGTCCATAACAATTTGTTGCTCTAGCAAACCGGTCATCGATGAACTACGCGTCTTCAAGAGTGTGAGTGATGAGTGTGCAGTCGTTGGCATAGAGAAAATCTTGTAGCATCATGCATGACGTCTTTGTTTTAGCCTTTAAACATTGCAAGTTGAATACATTGCCGTCAGTGCGAAACCGGATCCTTACACCCCCGTCACAGTCCTTGAAGGCATCAAGGAGCATTGCGGCGAAGACGATACTAAAGAGCAGCGGGGCCATAACACACCCCTGCTTAGTGCCATTGATGATAGGGAATGTATCAGAGATTAAACCACTCTCAACCACCCGGCCGACCATGCCATCGTGGAATGAGCAGATGATATTGACGATCTTAGGAGGGCACCCGACCCTGGTGAGCAGCTTCCACAGGCCCTCTCTCCCAACAGAGTCGAAGGCCTTAGTGAGGTCTACAAACACTATGAACAAATCACAAGTTTGTTCTCAGCACTTCTCTTGTATTTGCCTGGCTGCAAACATCGTGTCAATGGTGCCTTGACCTGCTCGAAAGCCGCACTGACTCTCAGGAATGATGTTGTCGACAACATAGTGATTGAGGCGGTTTATGATCACATGTGCTAGAATCTTACCAGCGATGGCGAGGAGCGATTTTCCTCTGTGGTTATCGCAGCAGTGGTGGTTTCCCTTATGCTTGTACAAGTGAACAATCATTGCATCCTTGAAGTCTTGTGGAACTGCCTCCTGCTCCCATATGGTGGCAAATAACTGGGCGAGACGGGTGACGACGATGCTACCGCCACACTTATAGATCTCCGGCGGGATACCATCTCCACCAGCTGCCTTACCACTAGACGTCTGTTTGATGGCATCTTTAACCTCAGTAATCGTCAGTGGGACATTCAGCTCCTCTATGATAGGTCTCTGAGGAAACTGTGCAATGGCTTCATCAGAGATCACAGACTGGCAATTCAGGACACCATTAAAGTGTTCTACCCAACGCTTCAGGATGAGAGCCGGCTCCCTTATGAGCATCTGACCGTCCGAAGAGTATATTGGCCTACTGCCCTGTGATGTTGGACCGTAGACCGCCTTCAGACCATCGTAGAACACTTTCACGTCGTTCTTATCAGCAGCTTCCTGGAGTCTTCAGCTCTAGCAATCCACCACTGGTCCATCATACTACGCAGCGAAACCTGCACTGTCTGCCGGACATGGTGGTAGGTGTCCTTCTTTGCAATCAAGCTCTTATCATTCACATACTCAAGATGGGCACGGTGAAGACAGTCCAACAATTAGATGGCTGCTACATCGTTTTCATGTCATGTTTCAACCAATCCCGATGCTTGCGTTTGATGAAGCTGAGAATTTCCTCCGCCGCTTCATAGATATTATCACGAAGTAAAGTCCATTGGCTGTCAATGGTCTCAAAAACAGCATCGTCAAAATCAGTAAGTTTCATGACAAGTTGCTGCTTCAGTTGGGTCCTGGAATCCAGTGAGCCGAGCTTGGCCACAATGAGCTTCTTCACAGGTGTATTCCGAACCCTACGCCATGGGGGCTTGAAGGAGAACGTGACTCTTGACTGCAACAACTGGTGGTCTGAGAGACATGTCATTCCGCTTATTGCTCTGGTAAGGTGCACATCCTTGATGTCCCGCTGTCGTGTAATGACAAAGTCAATCTGATGTCAATGCCCTGAACGCGGGTGCATCCATGTGGATTTCAGTTTGTTCGCCTGTTGGAAGAACGTGTTGGTAATGGGTAATTGATGCTGGTCGCATAAGGAGAGGAGCAAGGTGCCATTGGAATTCGCCTTTCCAACAACGTGGTGGCCAATAACGTTCTCCCAGGTGGTCCATGAGCCTCCCACGCGAGTGTTGAAGTCCCCTAGGACCACCAACTTGTTGGTATGAGGAGTGGCTTGAATAACACGGTCTAGTTCCTCATAGAACCGTTCCTTGCTCTCGTCTGTGTGTGTCATAGTTGGTGCATACGCACTAATGCATGTTATGTACCCAGTATCGAGCTTCAGGCGGAGCACCATAAGTTGATCACTGATCCCATGCGGTAGAGAGTCAAGCAGGTTGATGTAACATATCTTGATGGCAAAGCTGACTCCTGACTGTCGTGCCTCGTCAATCGGGCGCCCACTGCAGCCAGACCCATGCTCAGTGATCTGTGTCGAGTCAGGCAACTGTCTCACTAAGGGCAGCTATTGCGATGTCGTAGCGGAGTAATTGTTGAGCAGCATTGGCTGTCCGACGTCACAGGCTGTTGTCACTGTCTTGGAGGGTACGGACATTCCAAACGGCTATGTTTATTGTGTGTTTCACTTTCTTCATTTCTTTCATTTTTCCACTGCAGACATGGATGACCAGCCTGCCATGGCTAGCAAGCAAGCCAAAAATGGAGCAAGCTTTCTTTAGGGGTCCTTTTCTCCCCCTCTCTCCATCTGGAGAAGGCAGTGCTATCCCTTAAAAGGGCTGCCTTGTCATCCGGGCAGGATACGAACTGGGCCGTTGCTCGGGGTCAACACCAGAGCGACCATCACACCCGGACTGCCATGCATGGGGAGATGTGACTAGAGGTTCCCAGAAGCATCCTCTTTCTGCCCCCGTCGCCACCTCATTCCTTACCGCAGGACTTCTATGCATGTGATAGTGATACTGATGGTAAGTAATGCAGCAGCCAAAAGAAGACACCTGCACCTGATGATTATGGTGGCGGTGGAGTGTGCAAGCCCAAGGCCACCCTCTCTTCCTGACACCCAGCTTCGGCGGTAGGGGCGGAAACCGCAATGTGCAGCCACTGAGGCAGGCGCAGCAACCGACCAGGATCCTCATTCCAAGGACTGCCCTCACAGCTGTTGCAAAAGCTGATCATTTAACCCATGACTGGGGGGTACAAGAGGGGGAGAACAGATGTTCCTCCACTCCACAGCGAGGTCCTCTATGCTGGGTACCCATACGTAGTTTAGCTGGCGAGGCGACGTCGTTGCCCGGGTTGTGGCCGCTACTGTACCCACAGCAGCTACGAGGAGCCATACATACGAGCTGGGGTTACAAGGCTGAATATAGATTTGGTAAATCAGGGAAATAATTTTTAGAACTGTTACTAATATGGGAATGCCAAAATAAAGAGGTAAATTAACCTTGTCCTTTTAGCAAAGTACACACGTGGACAAAATTGTTGGTACCCCTCTGTTAATGAAAGAAAAACCCACAATGGTCACAGAAATAACTTGAATTTGACTAAAAGTGGTAATAAATAAAAATTCTATGAAAATTAACCAATGAAAATCAGACAATGCTTTTGAATTGTGGTTCAACAGAATTATTTTAAAAAACAAACTCATGAAACAGGCCTGGACAAAAATGATGGTACCCTTAATACTTTGTTGCACAACCTTTTGAGACAATCACTGCAATCAAACGATTTCTGTAACTGTCAATGAGACTTCTGCACCTCTCAGCAGGTATTTTGGCCCACTCCTCATGAGCAAACTGCTCCAGTTGTCTCAGGTTTGAAGGGTGCCTTCATCAGATGGCATGTTTCAGCTCCTTCCACAGATGTTCAATAGGATTTAGATCAGGGCTTATAGAAGGCCACTTTAGAATAGTCCAATAGCCATTCTTGGGTGTTTTTAGTTGTGTGTTTTGGGTCATTATCCTGTTGCAAGACCCATGATCTGCGACTGAGACCAAGCTGTCTGACACTGGGCAGCACATTTCTCTCTAGAATACCTTGATAGTCTTGAAATTCCATTGTACCCTGCACAGATTCAAGACACCCTGTGCCAGATGCAGCAAAGCAGCCCCAGAACCTCCTCCATGTTTCACAGTAGGGACAGTGTTCTTTTCTTGGTATGCTTCATTTTTGCGTCTGTGAACATTGAGCTGATATGCCTTGCCAAAAAGTTCCAGTTTTGTCTCGTCTGTCCATAGGACATTCTCCCAGAAGTTTTGTGGCTTGTCAACATGCAGTTTGGCAAATTCCAGTCTGGCTTTTTACCTCCGCCAAGGAGGTTATGTTTTCATCGGCGTTGGTTTGTCTGTCTGTTTGTCTGTTTGTCTGTCTGTCTGTTTGTTTGTTAGCAAGATAACTCAAAAAGTTATGGACGGATTTTCATGAAATTTTCACAAATTGTCAGAAATGGGGTATCCTACAGATGATTAGATTTTGGTGGTGATCCGGATCACCGTCCAGAAGAAAACCGCCATTACGGAAAATGCCATTTTCGTCAATAACTACTGAACCACTAATCCTATCATTGTGAATCCAATTGCTAGTCATATGTTTTCATGGTCAAGGAATCTGAAAACGTACACACAAACACTGTATGGGGGGAACTGTGGCGCTTGGCGGAGGTCTGCGCACTCCAAGTGCTTTTCTAGTTTATGATTTGTTTTCATCAGTGGTGTCCTCCTTGGTTGTCTCCCATGAAGTCCACTTTGGCTCAAACAATGACGGATGGTGCGATCAGACACTGATGTACCTTGACCTTGGAGTTCACCGTCAATGTGTTTAGAGGTTGTTCTGGGCTCTTTTGTTACCATTCGTATTATCCGTCTCCTCCTGCGGCCATGTCCAGGGAGGTTGGCTACAGTCCCATGGATCTTAAATTTCTGAATAATATGTGCAACTGTAGTCACAGGAACATCAGGCTGCTTGGAGATGGTCTTATAGCCTTTACCTTTAACATGCTTTTCTATAATTTTCTTTCTAATCTCCTGAGACAACTCTCTCCTTTGCTTCTTCTGGTCCATGTTTAGTGTGGCACACACCATGTCACCAAACAGCACAGTGACTACTTGTCACCCTTTAAATAGGCCAACTGACTGATTACAAGTTTGTAGACACCTGTGATGTTAATTAGAGGACACATCTTGGTTGAACATGTCCCTATGGTCACATTATTTTCAATCTTTTCTAGGGGTACCATCATTTTTGTCTAGGCCTGTTTCATGAGTTTGTTTTTTAAAGTAATTCTGTTGAACCACAATTCAAAAGTATTGTCTGATTTTCATTGGTTAATTTTCATAGAATTTTTATTTATTACCACTTTTGTCAGATTCAAGTTATTTCTGTGACCATTGCGGGTTTTTCTTTCATTAACAGAGGGGTACCAACAATTTTGTCCATGGCTGTAAATGATTTTGCGCTCTTCCGCCACACTAGGATACATATACTGTCATTTTCTGCTTAGAAAAATCATTTTCCTTTAAAAATGAAAAAGAGGACATTGGGGACAACTGCCTGTACTGATGGCCTGACAGTCCTATAGTAAAAAGATTTTTTAAAAAATCGTTATACGGGCAGAAATCCCCCCCCCCCCAATGTTTGAAACAAAGTTACACCCTTGGATGACAGCCATCATGAATTCTACCAGATTGCCAGTTCAGATACAGTGCTGTGAAAAGTTTTTGCCCCCTTCCTGATTACTTATGTTTTTGCATATTTGTCACATTTAAATGTTTCAGATCATCAAACAAATCTTAATATTAGACAAAGATAACCCCAGTAAATACAAAATACAGTTTTTAAATGATGAGTTCGTTTATTAAGGGAAAAAAGTGATCCAAACCTACCTGGTCTTATCGTTAAGTCTCAATAATGGGAGACCTGAGCCATGCTGAACCGAGCAATGAACTGAACTTTATTGATAGAAGTATCACTTATACACTCTGGCCGTAGCCCTCTTGACATCACCGTGCTGTGTGCCTGGCGCCGGCTACGGCAAGCCTCTAAGGCCAAATCCCCACACAACACTCCCCCTTCCTTTACAAAACGTGAAAGGCACTATGTAGAACACATATACACATAAAATAGACCCTCCCCCAAATCAGGTTTAGCATGAAAAACCCCACAGAACACATGCAATATACAGTATACTGTTGTTTTTTTTCATACAGAGGACAACAGGCCTAATAAGCTAAACGGGCACCTGCGTAGACTGCCAGGGTACCCTCACATGTTGGGGTGGATTATTCTGCTGCCCATGCCCAACATGCTTCAGCTAAAGCTATTTGAGTTACAAAGTCATTGAGGTATCTGGGCCTCTGACGCATCTGGTTCGGTGGTGGGAGCGGTTATGTCTCAAGTGCAAGACGGTACCGAGCGCCCAGTGGCGTTCACCTCGAGGTCCCTTTCAACAGCTGAACAGAAATATGCTGTGGGTGAGAGGGAGGTGCTCGCTTGTGTCTGGGCATGTGAACGGTGGTACATCTACCTCTATGGATGCCATTTCACCCTGCAAATGGACCACCGGGCGCTGACGACATTGCTGGAGGTGACAGGCTTGGAGCACAGGCCCCTACGGATCCACAGGTGGACTGAGTGGCTGAAGGCCTACAACTTTACTACCCAGTTCACCCCTGGAAAAGAGAACGTAGTGGCGGATCTTCTGTCCCGTCCCACGGCCAACACCACACAACTGGACGACAACAATGACGACCCCACGGAGGTGGATCTGGTCAATGCGCTGCATGGACCCCTTCGGGACATGGTGTCCCTCCAAGAGCTCCAGGTGGAGTCGGAACGGGACCCCACATTGTCACAACTATGCTCAGTCATCAGGGAGGGTTGGCCCACAAAAGTACAGGGTGATCTGGTGCCTTTTCACCAGTTCAGAGAAGAACTGAGTTGCTGGAATGGTGTTTGTGTGGCAAGGGGACACTGCACATTGATCCTGGTATCTCTGAGATCACGAATTCTGGCAGTTCTCCACGAGGGTCACCTGGGTGTGGTGAGGGTGAAGCAGTGTTGCAGGGATTCAGTTTGGTGGCCTGGTATTGATAAGGACATTGAAACTATGGTAAAGGATCTATGTTCCATGCTTGGACAGCGGAAAGACCCCCCCCCCCCCCCGCAACCATTACTGTATCCAGAGAGCCCTTGGAAGCACATCCAATTGGATATTTGCAGTGAACTACATACGGCACCACCAAACAGCCATTTTTTGCTAGTGGTTTTCGATCTGTTCTCCAAATGGCCGGATGTGTTACCCACTAATTCGGTCACGACAGATATGGTTACAGGTTTCCTCTCATTGCTGTTCGCCAGATGGGGGGTCCCGGATGCCATCACTACGGACAGTGGCCCACAGTTCACCTCTGGGGGGTTTGAGGAGTTTTTGGGTGCTAGGGGTGTGAAACACATCAGAACTGCATTCTATCACCCCCATGCCAATGGGGGCGTGAAGCGTTTCAACAAGACTCTGAAAAATGGTCTGAGAGCCCATTTGGCGGATGGCTTCACGTTCCCTGACGCCTTCCAGAGCACACTCCTCCACTACAGGGCAATGGCCCACACCACGACAGGGTGGTTCCCAGCGAAACTCATGCTGGGGCGTGAATTCCAGCTGCTCCTGGACCGACTGAGGCCCCCCACAACCTTCCCTCCAGGGAACACAGACTCTCCACGAGACCAGGTTGGCCAACAGCAGAAGATGAAACAACGTTTCGACAGGAAGCATGGGGTGAAGGCCCACGGACTCGATGTGTTGGACCAGGTCTGGATTAAGCATCCCATCCTCCAAATGTTATGTCTCAATAATGGAAGACCTGAGCCATGCTGAACCAAGCAACAAACTGAACTTTATTGATAGAAGTACCACTTATACACTCTGGCCGTAGCCCGCCTGACATCACCACGCTGTGTGCCTGGCGCCGGCTATGGCGAGCCTCTAAGGCCAAATCTTCTCACAACACTTATGTGAAAAAGTAGTGGCCCCCTTGTTACATCATGAATTAACTTGATGAACTGCATTTTTGGGAAAGCTGAGTCCAATTTCACTAGCCACACCTACTGCCAGATCTGTTGAATCAAGGAACCGCTTCAATAGAACCTGTCTCACAAAGTGAAGCAGGCTTCAAAGTCTCAAAAAGCAACACATTATGCCATGATCTAAAGAAATTCAAGAACAGATGATTGAATGAATGAAGATTTATTGTCATTGCACGCCCAGATACAATGAATAAGATGAGAAGCAAAGAAGACAAATATGCAAAAATATAAGAAATCAGGAAGGGGGCTAATACTTTTTCACCACACTGTATGGCATGAGCTACTTTACTTTCTTAAAAGTCAGAAATCTGACTTCATGATGTGTTCTATTTGAAACCTCAGTTTGGGGAGGAGAAGGCTAAATAAGAGTAATAAGATAATTCTACTCTTTGGACTGCTCGACTGACCAATCGGGGCGGTAACAGAGTATTGTAATCTTCTTCACGTTGTGTATCAAAGTGGTTTTAGTGCCAGTTTGCAAGTATGATTATAAATGCTCAGGTGTGGTCCATTACTACTTGCACTGACCTATTTATCAATAAAAACAGAACAATCTGCAGTGCTAACATTTATGAACAACCATTACAAATACGGACCCATCTTTCTTCTCACCTTTGGGCTGGAAACCCAGCATAACAGTGCACGTGGACTGATGCCACCACCAGTGATTCTGTTAACTCCCAGATGTGGAGGTCATGAACAGCCTGGACTTCAGTCACGCTAACAATCCTCCATCCAACATCAGACACACCAATGTGTGGAGGTGTGGCCTGAAGCAGCAGTAGTCCATATCTGTGTACCTGCAGGGAAGATACAGTGACTACAGGGACAAACTAATGATTCTTTAAAGGACCAACTTGTAGCTGACAGTTAATAACATCTATCAATACCAGATTTTAGCACTGCATAAGAAAGGGCCTGGGCAGATCACTCTAAATCCTGCTGAGGCTTGCAACATTTATAATCCACATTGCCTATGTAACAGTAGTATTACAGAATGACTGGACTGACCTTTGGGCAAAAATTCAGCTAAAATCTTTGTGACGCAGTCTTCAAAACTGTTGTTTCTAAACACTTTAAATATAAATATTGCATTTCTAAAACCAGAAATACATTGACCTGTGGTGCTGTTGTGATTATCAGTGTAATCACAGCGAGCAGGGAGAGGCAGGGATCCAAGTACATCAGGAACGAACAGGCTCCAGAACTGTGCAGGAACTCTCTGGGGATCAGCCACATTACCAGACTGTTAATCAGAGCTAGAAGGGACGTTAAAAGCCCCTGAATGACAACAACTGTTGAGAGGAGGCCGATGTGCCTTTCAGGGTGAGATGATGACTTGCAGACTGGAGACAATTTAGAGGTATTTTGACTGTCTGCGACAGAAGAAAACAGGAAGACATTTAAAAAGGCTGTACCGGTTTTCTATGGGACTCTAAGGTGATAAAGAATTGAACTGTCTCACCAAGATGTTCTAGGCAGGTGTCACATTCAGGACACTTGGTTATGTTTCTTGAATGATGCTCACAACATTCAGCATAGCTCAATGCTTCACATATGCACAGGGGAACTTCAGAGATGATTTGTGTGGTTTGTGAGTCAGTATCAGAGACTCTGGAGGTTGCAGGATTGCAGAGGACAAGAGACTTGCCATGGAGTGAGGGCTCCGCAGCATGCTGGACTTTGGACTGGATAATGTTTTTGAATTCCTCTGGGCCTGTGGACACCTCCTCAGCCAAGACTATGGGAGCAGAACAGAGGAATGAACAACAAACTCTGATCCTTTTTACAGCTGAATATACACTGAGCAGATACACCATGGTGACAACCAAGATAATTTCATCACCTGGGCAGACACTCATTTTTCTTTTTCAGTTTGACAATACAGATTGCAGATCGCTGTCTCGCTACACTTTTATTCTGTGGGATTGCACCGCAAAAGATGCATGTACAGTAGTGTGAAAAAGTGTTTGTCCCCTTCCTGATTTCTTATTAGGGCCCGAGCCATCAGTGGGCGAGAGCCCTATTGTAATTGTTAGAATGTTTTTTTTTTTTTTTAATTTAAGTTTTTGTAAAGGGTATACAGGTCATTACAGCATTGCATTGTTTACATTTTCATCACATGTTCCCTTATTTTTGCTATTTGACAACATTGGTAGGATAGTTATTACAACAACCCCCCCCTTTTTTTTTAAAGTGAAAGAAAAAGTGAAGTTAAGGAGAATTAAATAAAAAACAAACAAACAAATGAATAAACAAACAAACAGAACAGCAAAAAACAAACAAACAGAAAATTAAGTAATTAAAAGTAAAAGAGCAACTGAGTAGCGTTGGAACAAAGAGCGGGACCATTATTGAAATGGTATTTGTCAAAGATTAGTTCTAATGGAAGATACATATGCGATCCAGGGTTGCCAAAAGATTATGAACCCATCCATGTCCTGTCTCAGTGCGAATGTCAACTTTTCCATCGAGTAAATGTCTTGAATCACGTTAATCCAATCTTCAGGTGTAGGACAGTCCTTCAGCATCCATTTTTTAGTTAGGGCTTTTTTACTTGCCAATATTAAAACATTGAATAAGTATTTATCTCCTCGTCTTTCCAGTGAGTCCGGTAATAAACCCAAATACAAAGTTACAAAAGAAAAGGGAACTGTTATTTTGAATATTTTCCCCAATATTGTCTGTACGTTGGACCAATATTGGTGGATAACTGGGCATGACCAAAACACATGAAAATGATTTGCAGTCTTTTCACCACACAAGCGCCAACAGTTCAACCCCTTATGGGTAAATTTGTTTTGTGCAGGTGTTCTGAAAAATCTTACCAAATTTTTCCATCCAAATTCTCTCCACTGCAGGGATGAGGTACTTTTCCATTGCTGTTTATTTAGCTTTTCCCATATTTCCAATTGTAAAGTGAAATTCCCCTCTTTTTCCCATCTCTCTTTTATATACGATGTGTTGTCTCCTTTTAAGTCTTGAAGACCTTGGTATATTTTAGAAATGTATCTGATCCCTGGGATCCCTTTATATGCCATTAAGAAGACCTTCAGAACACCTGACTGGGCCCTTTCCAAATCCTCCTTTTTAAGTATATTGTTTATGTGGTGTCTAAGCTGAAAGAACCTGTAAAGATCTTGATTTATTAGACCTTGTTTTTTCAAATCTTCAAAACTTCTTAGAGTTTGCCCCTTAAAAAAATCGTAATATTTTATCAGCCCTTTCTCTTTCCACTCTTTAAATCTAGTGTCTGTTTTATTGGGGGTAAAGTCTTGATCATAAGCAATCCATTGCAGAAGTCGATAGGGCTCTTTAGCTTGATTCTCTCTGACTATCTTAAACCAAATTTTTAGCGGGGTCTCTATCCACGGGTTAGTGTTATTCAGGAGTTTAGTTAAGGCATTGTTCCCTATTATCGCCTGTAGGGGGATGTCACTTGTTATTTGGCATTCCATCTCCTTCCATTGTGCAGTGTAGACTGGGTTACATATCTCTATTAAAGTTTTAATTTGTGCAGCTATAAAATAGTCCCTGATATTTGGCAGTGCGAGCCCACCTTTGTCTTTGTTTAGCTGTAGGGTTCTATATCTGATTCTAGGTCTCTTACCCTGCCATATGAATCTTGAGATCCTTCTGTCCAGTTCCTGCCATGTTTTTTTGGGAGGTTCTACCGGTATTGTTTGGAAAAGGTATAGAAGATGTGGAAGTATATTCATTTTGACTGCTTCAATTCTTTGTGCGGTACCTAAGAATGGTATCATATTCCATCTTGCTAGGTCAGATTTTATTTTTGTCACCAGTGGATCATAGTTTAGTGTTATAATTTTGTCGAGTTGTTTCGGGATATTGACCCCCAGATATTTCATAGATTCCAACTCCCAGTTAGTTTTGAGTTCATTTAGTGAAAAATGATTTGGGTCATAGTTGAATGTTAAAACTTGGGTTTTGTGCATGTTTAATTTGTACCCTGATAAATCTCCATAGTCTGAAAAAACTGAGATTAGTTCTGGTAGAGAAGTGTCTGGCTGCCCTAGGTATATTAAAATGTCATCAGCAAAGAGTGCTATTTTATGTTCTTTCTGACCAAGTGTAATACCTTGAATTTCTTGATTTTGTCTTATCCATTGGCTCAGAGGTTCTATGAAGATTGCAAAGAGCAGTGGAGACAGGGGGCAGCCTTGACGACATCCTCTTTCCAGCTCAAAAGATGATGATAAATTACCGTTAATCCTTATTTTAGCTGTTGGTTTTTTATATAATGCCTGTATAGTTCTAATGAAGTTGTTATGAAAATTGAAACTGGATAAGATTCTATATAGAAAAGACCAGTCAACCGAATCGAATGCTTTTTCAGCATCTAATCCCAATATGACTGCATTTAAGTTATATTTTTTTATATGATGAATTATGTGTAAAGTGCATCGAATGTTGTCTTGTGTCTGTCTTTGTCTTATAAAACCTGTTTGGTCTAAGTGAATTAAGTCTGTCAGTATGTTTTCTAACCTTTTGGCAAGGATAGTGGTAAAAAACTTATAGTCCTGATTTAATACACTGATTGGTCTGTAGTTGGAGCATTCTAGTTTATCCTTTTCAGGTTTAGGTATGACTGCAATGACCCCTTCTCTCCAGGAGGGGAGGATTTCCCCTGTGTGGAGGACGTAGTTAAATGTTTTCAGGAGGAGAGGAGATAGTTGCTGTTTAAAGGTTTTGTACCATTCTGCTGTATAGCCATCTGCTCCTGGGGATTTGTTAGCTTTAAGTTTCATAATTGCTTTTTCCAATTCTTTAGGTTGTATTTCTGACAGTAGTGTTTTATTTTGTGATTCCGTAAGTTGGGGAAGGTTTAATGTGTTTAGGAATGTCTCGGATGCGTTTTTATGTTTTTTGTGGGAGTATAAGTTCTTGTAGTAATTCTCGAAGCTTTTAAGAATATCCTGAATTCTGAATTTTATTTCCTTTGATACTGGGTCTCTGATTTTGTAGATTGCTCTTTCCGTTTGTTGTTTCCTTAATTTATAGGCTAGTAATTTTGCCGATTTACTGCCTGCTTCATAGTGTTTTTGTTTCAGAAATGTAAGTTTCTTCTGGATTTCTATTGTGTAGATCTCATTTATTTGATTTTTAATTTCTTTGATCTTGAGCGAGCCATTAGAATGAGTGTTATCTTTGTGTTCTTTTTCTAGGTTCTTGAGCTCTGATTCTAGTGTGATTAGTTTTTCTTGTCTCAGTTTCTTTTGGGTTGCCAGTTTTGCAATAATTTTTCCCCTTATTACAGCTTTGCACGCATCCCACAGTATTAAAGGGGATACTTCTCCATTATCGTTTTCTTCCAAATATCTGAGAATATCTGATTCCAATTCATCTTTCAGTGGCCCTTTGAGGACACTTGAATTCAACCTCCAGGAAAATGTATTATTTGTGTATTTTTGGATGTTTAAATCCATATAGATCGGACTGTGGTCGGAGAGATCCATCAGTCCTATTTTACATGTTTTTACTCTTCCAATGTCTCTATTAAACATAAAAAAGTAATCAATCCTTGAGTAAGATGAATGTGGCGTTGAATAAAAAGTATAATCTTTTACATTGGGGTTGAATTCCCTCCATACGTCACAGATTCCCATTTCTTTTAGTAGCATCCGAGTATTCCTATTTTGGGTGTTATTTTGATGTGAAGAATTACCTGTTGCATCCCAGTATGGATTCAGTCTTAGATTGAAGTCTCCACCACATATCACTAAACCTTGGGCTTTAGTTATCATTAGGTCGAATACATTTTTATAAAATTTCCATTTAGCCCCTGGTGGTGCATATACATTCAGCAGGGTGATATCTTCTCCCTCTAGCCGCCCAGTTACTAAACTGTACCTCCCTTCTTTATCTTTGTGTTCTGAATTTTTTTCAAAAGTAATTTTGGTTGATATCAATGTCGCTACTCCCCTCCTCCTCCCTGATTTATATGAAGATGAAGAGATCATTTTAAACCCTTGTCTACTGAGTTTAGTGTGTTCCACGTCTGTTAGGTGGGTTTCTTGTAAAAATACTATTTCTGCTTTGTCTTTTTTCATTTTGCGTAGAATCTTGGATCTTTTAACTGGATTCAGGATCCCTTTTACATTATATGAGGCTATTTTGGTTACACCCTGTTTCTCCATTGTATTTTCTTATTTAGTATAACAGTGTGGTGGCCCTCTTTTTTGCTACTCAGAAACTGAAAGATCATTAAGAACATAAAAAACATTAAGTACATAATGAACGAAACTTTAAAACAAAAAACTGTCAAAAAAACTTCCTGAGCTGGGGTCTCTTTAAAGACCCTGTAAGAGCCCTGATGGAGTATGGGCTCTGAGGGAAATTCCTCAAACTCTGTTACGTGCCGAGGGCCCTCTCTTACCCCTGTAAGTTGTCCCATGTTTTTAACGTGAATTTCAGATCCCAATCCGAATTTGTAATGATTTTTTTTTTTTTTTTTTTTTTTTTATGCCTATACTCTATGAGCTTGTGTGCACCCTCCCACCCCCATCACAGCAAACATTCACTCTAATACAGTATTTGTTAGGGTGGGGAGAACATGTGGGTCATTGTTACATTTCTATTTTAACATGATTTTTTTTTTTTTTTCCCCTTTAAATTAAGAAGACATTTGTTTCTAATGCTAAAACTGCTCCATGAAAGGTTTTACCACATGCTGATTCTGCATCTTCTTTAATGTTTGTTACCTTGTAGGAGGGGGGATGGAAGTGCAGAGTGACTGTAGAGAGAAAGAAGAAAAAAAAAACCCCAAAAAGGTCGCTATTCCTTTCTGGAACTGGAAAGCTTATCTTTGTAGCTCTGGGGCTGGGTGTTCCCGCTGCTGGCCCGTGGATTTTGAAGGTCTCTGAGTGGACCACGTTTGAGCTCTGATTTTCTCGTTCAGATCCGCTGCGGGTTTAAACACCGTTACCGGGAGACCTCTTCTTGCCATGTCAGTTGTTGCTTCTTCCGCTGAATTGTAGAGACATGACTCTTCCCCGTAAAAGACCCTTAGCTTCGCCGGAAATGGCATCTGAAAGCGTAGATTCTTTTCCCGTAAAACCTTTTTGGCGTCGTTATATTCCCGTCGCTTTTTAAGAACTTCAGGGGCGTAATCGTGTTCCACGAAGACTTTTCTTTCTTGATGCATAAATCCTTTCTTCTGCCAAGCCCGTCTTACAACTTCTTGTTTTATTTTGAAGTCGGAGAATCTTACCAACACTGAACGTGGGGGCGCTTCCGGGGCTGGCTTTGCGGCTAATGTGCGATGTGCCTTTTCTATCTTCAAATCGGTGGATTGTGGAATATCCAACTTCTCTCTCAATAAGGATTCCACGCATTCTGCCACTGTGTTGAAACCATCTTCAGCTCCTTCTTTCAGACCGTGAATTCTGATGTTATCCCGTCTCTGTCTTCCTTCTTGGTCGGCTAGCTTAGCCTCCAGCCTTGACTGTTTTCTGTGTAAATCCAGTACAGAATCTTCAAGCACTTTTATTCTGTCTTCAGCTTCCAAGATTCGGTTTTCGGCCTGGTCCATTCTGCTGTTCGCCTTTTTTAGATCCTCTCTGAATTCAAGAAATTCGGCCCGAAATCGTCGTAATTCGTCAAATAGCGATTTCAAGCTAATCCTTTTGTTAGCTAGGCCCAGGCATTCGTCTTCTGAACGGAGGTCTTCTGGTTCTGATTCCGCGGCTGCTGTGCGTCCTGATCTGGGGAATGTCAGTTTCCTCTGCTTTTGGTTAGGCATGGTGTTATTGTCTTTTGAATTTTAATCTTCCAAAAATCCGTTAGATCTGATTTTGAGGAGGTTTTCCTTGGACTGAGTCTGGGAGTTTCACCGTTAGGTTGCTATCACCATGGCGTCCAGACCGGAAGTCGTTAGAATTTTTTAAAAAATTTTTTAAAAATTTTTTTCTTCTCCATCTAAGATCTCATTTTTGGGGTAGTGAACGTGCATGAAAACTCATGATTTTTTGTAGGGACCTCAAGACTGGCAAAAAATTGAATATTTTGGAGGAAATATGAATGACACCACAAAATACTGAATGCACTGAGGAGCTCATTTAGCAGCAGACTACATCATCCTAGGTGCACAACCGAGAGGTTTCACAGGTCCTTCCTACCTACGGCTGTCAGACTGTACAACCTAAGCAGGGCTGCTCACAGAGATAGCAAAAAGACGTGACAACCTAATAGTATTGAATGCAAAAGACGCTGTTATGACCCGAGCGTCGGTTCTGATCGCGCTCGGGTTAAAGTTATGTCTTGCTGCTGGCCTTGACAGCTGCGGGCGGTATTCTGGCCTCTCCGGGCTCTTATTGTGAAAGTGCTCGGTGGGGCTTCCGCCTGTCAACGGTCGGCCAGCTGTTTGTCATCATTGTCATTAGTACCTTGTGTGTGTCATCATTGTCATTAGTACCTTGTCTATTTAAGCTGAGCACTGGCGTCGTTAGGACGCAGCAGTGTCTGATCGCTAGCTGGTCACGAACCTGATCGCTAATCTGTTCACCCATCGTCACGTTGCGGATGCCTGGACTGTATTCACACCTCGGCTGCCTTGGGCTTGACCGTCTTTCACCGGGACCAGTAAGTGAGCTCGTTAGCCTTATTCCCCCCGGTGTTAATTGTTCTGTAAGTCCCTGCCTTAGCAGCCCGTGTGCTAATTATTACCAAGCCTGACTGTGTGTGACTGTCTCCTGTTTTGGACCTATAGTGTGCTGTATAGCCCTATGCTTCCTGTTCTGCGAAGACTCCTGTCATTATCTCAGCAGCTTGTGTTAACACCTTTTCACCGTAATAAACTCACTGAAAAACTCACTGGTGACTCTGTGTGCGTCTTATGCTGGCTCGTGAGGGCCAGTGCATGACAGTACACTGCTGCCCAAACAGCGTTTACGGTGACGCCATCTTGAGACGCTATTCACCAGTGAGTTTGAGTTTTGGACGTTGCTTTTCCCTGTCTGGGTCCTGTGTATGTGAGGAATGCCGTCACCGAAGAGTCACGTGCTGACGAGTGTTTTGGAAGCTGTGGGTGAGCTACTCATCTCCGCTTCCATGTTGGACTATGACCACGGCATACATTGGTACCTGGACGCCGCAGAAGATGTTCTCTGTAATCTCTGTCCCCGCTACGCTAACCACCCAGAAGTCGACGCGAGGAGGGAGGACATCGCCGCACAACGCGAATTATTCCTGATGATGGAGGAGGAACGCGGCATGAAGCAGGTGAAGAGGCACTCCTGCTCTTCGCCTATGGATCCTGATCCTGCCTTCGATCCATTTCGGGAGTTCGCACCATCTGGGGGCCGGCGAAGGCGTCGGCGTCACGGCCGGGCGCAAGCTCCTGCTCCGGATCCAGTTCCGGGCCGCCGGGATGACCCCCTCAACCAGCCAGCTGCTGAGAGTGAGCTGAGTCCTGTGCCGGTGGGCTCCGTTCTTGGACCCTTTACCATCCAGCGAGCGAGGGAAGGAGCAACGTTCGCTACAGCTGACAACATCCTCCCCCCGGGAGACAGGCAAGTCCAAGTTCACTTTCCTAGTAATAATAGTGATCTGCCTTGTCTGACTCCTGGGGGTGAAGCTCAGGGTTCGCAGCTCCCTGGGTTTCTTTCCCCAGCTGTAGCCATTTATAATAAACCTGCTGCCTCTGTGTCTCCTCCTGCGGAGCGGTCCTCGGCGTCAGTCCCACGCCGTCGAACGAGGGGGAGGCCTGCAGCTCTGGGAGATATCCCGGTCCTGCAGCCTTGTTTTGGTCAGAGGAGGAGAACGGACTGCAGTGAGGAGCCAGAGCCGACGAGAGAGCGTCCCCAGGGTTCCTCAGGGATGCAGCCCGAGTCAGCAGGTCCAGGGTCCTCTGCCCCCACGCCATACGGGTTATTGACGTGGACGCCAGCGCATGAGGATCCAGCTGCAGAGACCATCAGGCCGGCTGTAAAACCCGACACAGCCGAGTGGGAGCCCGACGACGAGTTTCTTCTTGAACCTGGATCGGCGAAGTCCTGGACGGCTCCAGAGCCCGAGTGCAGGCAAGTGCTCTTTCTTGTTTTCCTGTATGGTGTGTTAGAGCATTTTTGCCTGCCTCATGGGGAGGCGAGTGAGGGGCAGCCGGCCGCTGCACCCGAGCTCGTCTCGCTGGGCTCTGGCGCTGCCGGTGGAACTGATCCCGGTTCTCCCTTGTGTTCTGAGCACCTCCACAGCGTTACCGGTACGGAGCCAGTCAAGGTCACGGGACCGGGGGTTCCAGGTTCGGAGATGGAGGTCGTCGCCGGAGCAGTCCTGAACCGGTCGGGGTCCGACGTGTGGGCCGAGGAGACCCGGTCGGGGTCCGTCGTTTGGGCCGAGGTGACCTGGTCGGGGTCCGACGCGTGGTCCGAAGAGACCCAGTCGGGGTCCAACGTGGGTGCAGCGGTGACCCAATCGGGACCCGTCCTGACCCAGTCAGGGTCCGACGCATGGGCCGAGGAGACCCAGTCGGGGTCCAACGTGGGTGCAGCGGTGACCCAATCTGGGCCCGTCCTGACCCAGTCGGGGTCTGACGCATGGGCCGAGGTGACCCAGTCGGGGTCCAACGTGGGTGCAGCGGTGACCCAATCGGGACCCGTCCTGACCCAGTCGGGGTCCGACGCATGGGCTGAGGTGACCCAGTCGGGGTCCAACGTGGGTGCAGTGGTGACCCAATCGGAGCCCGTCCTGACCCAGTCGGGGTCCAATGTGGGTGCAGCGGTGACCCAATCTGGGCCTGTCCTGACCCAATCGGGGTCCGACAAGGTCCAGTGGGGGTCCAGCGCAGGTGCGGCTGTGACCCAATCAGGATTCGAGGGGGTCGAGGTTTTTGGTTGTCCCCCTCTCAGGAGCCACCAGCTGGGGGCCATTAGTGGGTTTTGTTTGGCAGATCGGCACTCTCCTGTTTTGTTATTTTCAGGTGAGCGGCTGCATGCAATCCCTCCACGGTCCTGTTGGTTGTGGGATGCGGGTCGGCCACCCGAGGAACTGCTTGGAGCATTCGGCGTCTTGGGTTGGCCACCCAATAAACTGTGTGTGTTTCGGGGTGACCTGGTTCGGCCACCAGAGGACGTATTCCTGGGGGCATGGGACTGGGGCAGGCCACCTGACTGATCATGTACTGTGGGATTTTCTGTGGGCCCATATGGTGCCAAATCATGTCTTGTACGTCTAGCAATTTTTTGTTGTTTATCAAAGCCATAGTCTTAGTCAAGTCTGAGCAATTTGTGATTGCCTCTTGTTACTTTGTAAATCATAGTCTTTGTCAAGTTCGAGCAATTTTTAATTGCCTCGTGTATCCTTGTAAGTCTTAGTCAAGTCCGAGCAATTTGTGATTGCCTCTTGTTACCTTGTAAATCATAGTCTTTGTCAAGTTCGAGCAATTTTTGATTGCCTCTTGTTTCCTTGTAAGTCATAGTCTTAGTTAAGTCCGAGCAATTTTTGATTGCCTCTTGTTTCCTTGTAACTCTTAGTCATAGTCAAGTTAGAGCATTTTTTTTGATTGCCTCTTGTTTTCTTGAAAGTCATAGTCTTAGTCAAGTCCGAGCAATTTTTGATTGCCTCTTGTTTCCTTGTAAGTCATAGTCTTAGTCAAGTTCGAGCAATTTTTAGATTGCCTCTTGTTTTTTTTTTCCTTGTAAGCCAAAGTCTTAGTCATAGTCAAGTTTGAGCAATTTTAGATTGTCTCTTGTTTCTTTTTCCTTGTGAGCCACAGTCATTGTCTTAGTCAAGTCGGAGCAATTTTTTTGTTTGCCTCTTGTTTTTTTTTTGAAGGCCATAGTTTAGGTTTAGCCAAGTCAGAGCAATTTTGGATTGCCTCATGTTTTTTTTTTTCTGGAGAGCCACAGTCTTGTCATAGCCAAGTTGGGTAATTTTGTCCTTGTTTTTTTGTTCTCCACTCCTTCTTGAGGGGTTATAGTATGGAGGTTTTTGTTCATAGTTTCCAGGGGTTTACTTGTATTTTTGGTCTTGTGCGTTTGTTTTTTTTCATAGTCGTCGTGTTTAGCACGTATTTCTTTTGTGTCCATGGTTCCAGTCATGTATTTCTTTCCTTTGT
Organism: Pholidichthys leucotaenia; assembly: GCA_020510985.1. Taxonomy (NCBI): domain Eukaryota; kingdom Metazoa; phylum Chordata; class Actinopteri; order Cichliformes; family Pholidichthyidae; genus Pholidichthys; species Pholidichthys leucotaenia. The sequence continues at coordinate 216,508,030 of CM035847.1, read as the reverse complement.
TTTTTTTTTTTTTTTTTATTTAAGTTTTTGTAAAGGGTATACAGGTCGTTACAGCAATGCAGTGTTTACATTTTCATCACATGTTCCCTTATTTTCTGATATCTGACAACATTGGAAGATTAATTCTTACAACACCCCTTTTTTTTTTTTTTTTTAAAGTGAAAGAAAAAGTGAAATTAAAGAGAAAAAAAACCAAGAAACAAATAACAAAAAACAAACAAACAAACAAACCAGTAAAAAACAAACAAAAAGAAAAAGTAAGTAAATAAAGATAAAAGAGCATCTGAGTAGCTTTGGAACAAAGAGCGGAACCATTATTGAAATGGTATTTGTCAAAGATTAGATCTAATGGAAGACACATATGCGGTCCAGGGTTGCCAAAAGTTCATGAACACATCCATGTCCTGTCTCAGTGCGAATGTCAACTTTTCCATCGAGTAAATGTCTTGGATCACGTTAGTCCAATCTTCAGGTGTAGGACAGTCCTTCAACATCCATTTTTTAGTTAGAGCTTTTTTGCTTGCCAATATTAAAACACTGAATAAGTATTTTTCTCCTCGTCTTTCCAGTGAGTCCGGTAGTAAACCCAAATACAAAGTTACAAAAGAAAAGGGAACTGTAATTTTGAATATTTTCCCCAATATTGTCTGTACCTTGGTCCAATATTGGTGGATAACTGGGCATGACCAAAACACATGAAAATGATTTGCAGTCTTTTCACCACACAAGCGCCAACAGTTCAATCCCTTATGGGTAAATTTGTTTTGTGCAGGTGTTCTGAAAAATCTTGCCAAGTTTTTCCATCCAAATTCTCTCCACTGCAGGGATGAGGTACTTTTCCATTGCTGTTTATTTAGCTTTTCCCATATTTCCAGTTGTAAAGTGAAATTCCCCTCTTTTTCCCATCTCTCTTTTATATAAGATGTGTTGTCTCCTTTTAAGTCTTGAAGACCTTGGTATATTTTAGAAATGTATCTGATCCCTGGGATCCCTTTATATGCCATTAAGAAGACCTTCAGAACACCTGACTGGGCCCTTTCCAAAACCTCCTTTTTAAGTATATTGTTTATGTGGTGTCTAAGCTGGAAGAACCTGTAAAGGTCTTGATTTATTAGGCCTTGTTTTTTCAAATCTTCAAAACTTCTTAAGATTTGCCCTTTAAAAAAATCGTAATATTTTATCAGCCCTTTCTCCTTCCACTTTTTAAATCTGGTGTCTGTTTTATTAGGAGTAAAGTCCTGATCATAGGCGATCCATTGCAGAAGTCGATAGGGCTCTTTAGTTTGATTCTCTCTGACTATCTTAAACCAAATTTTTAGCGGGGTCTCTATCCACGGGTTAGTGTTATTCAAAAGCTTAGGTAAGACATTGTTCCCTATTATCGCCTGTGGGGGGATGTCACTTGTTATTTGGCATTCGATCTCCTTCCATTGTGCAGTGTAGACTGGGTTACATATCTCTACTAAAGTTTTAATTTGTGTGGCTTTAAAGTAGTCCCTGATATTTGGCAGCGCGAGCCCACCTTTGTCTTTGTTTAGCTGTAGGGTTCTATATCTGATTCTAGGTCTCTTGCCCTGCCATATGAATCTTGAGATCCTTCTGTCCAGCTCCTGCCATGTTTTTTTGGGAGGTTCTACCGGTATTGTTTGGAAAAGGTATAGAAGACGTGGAAGTATATTCATTTTGACTGCTTCAATTCTTTGTGCAGTACCCAAGAATGGTATCATATTCCATCTTGCTAGGTCAGATTTTATTTTTGTCACCAGTGGATCATAGTTTAGTGATATAATTTTGTTGAGTTGTTTCGGGATATTGACCCCCAGATATTTCATAGATTCCGACTCCCAGCTAGTTTTGAGTTTGCTTAGTGAATAATGATTTGGGTCATAGTTGAATGTTAAAACTTGGGTTTTATGCATATTTAATTTGTACCCCGATAAATCTCCATACTCTGAAAAAACTGAGGTTAGTTCTGGTAAAGAAGTGTCCGGCTGCCCTAGGTATATTAAAATGTCATCAGCAAAGAGTGCTATTTTATGTTCCTTCTGACCAAGTGGAATACCTTGAATTTTTTGGTTTTGTCTTATCCATTGGCTCAGAGGTTCTATGAAGATTGCAAAGAGCAGTGGAGACAGGGGGCAGCCCTGACGACATCCTCTTTCCAGTTCAAAAGATGATGATAAATTACCGTTAATCCTTATTTTAGCTGTTGGTTTTTTATATAATGCCTGTATAGTTCTAATGAAGTTGTTATGAAAATTGAAACTGGATAAGATTCTATATAGAAAAGACCAGTCAACCGAATCGAATGCTTTTTCAGCATCTAATCCCAATATGACTGCATTTAAGTTATATTTTTTTATATGATGAATTATGTGTAAAGTGCGTCGAATGTTGTCTTGTGTCTGTCTTTGTCTTATAAAACCTGTTTGGTCTAAATGAATTAGGTCTGTCAGTATATTTTCTAACCTTTTGGCAAGGATAATGGTAAAAAGCTTATAGTCCTGATTTAGTACACTGATTGGTCTGTAGTTGGAGCACTCTAGTTTATCCTTTTCAGGTTTAGGTATAACTGCAATGACCCCTTCTCTCCAGGAGGGGGGGATTTCCCCTGTGTGGAGGACATAATTAAATGTTTTCAGGAGGAGAGGAGATAGTTGCTGTTTAAAGGTTTTGTACCACTCTGCTGTATAGCCATCAGCTCCTGGGGATTTGTTAGCTTTAAGTTTCATAATTGCTTTTTCCAATTCTTTAGGATGTATTTCTGACAGTAGTGTTTTATTTTGTGACTCCGTAAGTTGGGGAAGGTTTAATGTGTTTAGGAATGCCTCGGATGCGTTTTTATGTTTTTTGTGGGAGTATAAGTTCTTATAGTAATTCTCGAAGTTTTTAAGAATATCCTGAATTCTGAATTTTATTTCCTTTGATACTGGGGCTCTGATTTTGTAGATTGCTCTTTCTGTTTGATGTTTCCTCAATTTATAGGCTAGCAATTTTGCCGATTTACTGCCTGCTTCATAGTATTTTTGTTTCAGAAATGTAAGTTTCTTCTGGATTTCTATTGTGTAGATCTCATTTATTTGGTTTTTAATTTCCTTAATCTTGAGCGAGTCAGTAGAATGAGTGTTGCCTTTGTGTTCTTTTTCTAGGTTCCTAAGTTCTGACTCTAATGTGGATAGTTTTTCTTGTCTTAGTTTCTTTTGGGTTGCCAGTTTTGCAATAATCTTTCCTCTTATTACAGCTTTACATGCATCCCACAGTATTAAAGGGGATACTTCTCCATTATCGTTATCTTCCAAATATCTGAGAATATCTGATTCCAATTCATCTTTCAATGGTCCTTTCAGGACATTTGAATTTAACCTCCAAGAAAATGTATTATTTGTGTATTTTTGGATATTTAAGTCCATGTAGATCGGACTGTGGTCGGAGAGATCCATCAGTCCTATTTTACATGTTTTTACTCTTCCAATGTCTCTATTAAACATAAAAAAATAGTCAATCCTTGAGTAAGATGAATGTGGAGTTGAGTAAAATGTATAGTCTTTTACACTGGGGTTGAGTTCCCTCCACACGTCACAGATTCCCAATTCTTTTAGTAGCATCCGAGTCTTCCTGTTTTGGGTGTTATTTTGATGTGGGGAATTACCAGAAGCATCCCAGTATGGATTCAGTCTAAGATTGAAGTCCCCACCACATATCACTAAACCTTGAGCTTTAGTTATCATTAGGTCGAATACATTTTTATAAAATTTCCAGTTAGCCCCTGGGGGAGCATACACATTCAGCAGGGTGATATCTTCTCCCTCTAGCCGCCCAGTTACCAAACTGTATCTCCCTTCTTTATCTTTGTGTTCTGATTTTTTTTCAAATGTAATTTTGGTTGATATCAATGTCGCTACTCCCCTCCTCCTCCCTGATTTATATGAAGATGAAGAGATCATTTTAAACCCTTGTCTACTGAGTTTATTGTGTTCCACGTCTGTTAGGTGGGTTTCTTGTAAAAGTATTATTCCTGCTTTGTCTTTTTTCATTTTGCCTAGAATCTTGGATCTTTTAACTGGATTCAGGATTCCTTTTACATTATATGAAATTATTTTGGTTACACCCTGTTTCTCCATTGTGTTGTTTTGTTTAGTATAACTGTGTGGTGGCCCTCTTTTGTGCTACTCAGAAACTGAAAGAACATTAAAAACAAGAAAAACATTAAGAACATAGTGTAAAAAACTTTAAAACAAAAAGCTGTCATAAGAACTTCCTGAGCTGAGGTCTTTTTAAAGACCCTGTAAGAGCCTTGATGGAGTGAAGGCTCTGAGGGAAATTCCTCAAACTCTGTTACGTGTTGAGGGCCCTCTCTTACCACTGAAAGTAGTCCCATGCTTTTAACGTGAGTTTCAGAACCCAATCCAAACTTGTAATGATTTTTTTTTTTTCCTTTTATGCCTAAACCCTGTGAAATTGTGTGCACCCTCCCACCCCCATCACATCAAACATTCACGCAAAAACAGTATTTGTTAGTATGAGGAGAACATGTGGATTATTGTCACATTTCTACTTTAACAAGTTTGTTGTTGTTTTTTTTTTTTTATTACAAAGACTTATTTGTTTCAAATAATATGATTGTTCCATGAAATGTTTTACCACATGCTGAATATGCATCTCCTTTAATGTTTGTTACCTTGTATGAGGGGGGTTGGATGTGCGGATTGATTCAAGAGAAAAAAAAAAAAAAAAAAAAAAAGGGTCGCTATTCCAACCTGAAAACGGATAGTTTATCCGCGACGCTCTGGTGCTGGGTTTCCCGCTGCTGGTCCGTGGATTTTGAAGGTCTTTGTGTTGTCCATGTTTGAGCTCTGATCTTCGCACTCGGGTCTGCTGGGGGTTTAAATACCGTTACCGGGAGGCCTCTTTTCGCCATGTCAGCTGTTGCTTCTTCCGCCGAATTATAGAGACACGTTTCATCGCCGTAGAAGACCCTTAACTTCGCAGGAAATGGTGTCTGAAAGCGCAATTTCTTCTCTCTTAACACCTTTTTCGCGTCATTGTATTCCCTGCGCTTTTTAAGGACCTCCGGGGCGTAATCGTGTTCCACGTAGACTTTTCTCTCCTGGTGCATAAATCCTTTTTTCTGCCAGGCCAGTCTTACAACCTCTTGTTTTATTTTGAAATTGGAAAATCTTACCAACACCGAACGTGGGGGCGCTTCCGCCGCCGGCCTAGCGGCTAATGAACGATGTGCCTTTTCTATCTTCAAGTCGGTGGTTTGTGGAATATCCAATTTCTCTCTTAGTAAGGATTCCACGCATTCTGCCATTGAGATAAAACCATTTTCGGTTCCTTCTATCAGACCATGAATTCTTATGTTGTCTCTTCTTTGTTTTCCTTCTTGGTCGGTTAGCTTAGCCTCTATAGCTGCTTGTCTTTTGCGTAGGTCTAGCACAGAATCTTCGAGCACTTTTATTCGATCCTCTGTTTCCAAGATTCGGTTCTCGGCCTGGTCCACTCTGCTGTTTGTCCTTTTCAATTCTTCTCTGAATTCCCGAAATTCGGCCGTAACATCTCGGCGAAATCGTCGTAGCTCCTCAAATAGTGATTTCAGGCTAACCCTTTTGTTAGCTATCACCAGTTCCTCGTCTTCTGAACGGAGATCTTCCAGTTCGGATTCTCCGGCCGATACGTGTCCTGGCCTGGAGAATTTCAGTTTCTTCTGTTTTCCTTTAGACATGATGATTTTGTCTTTTGATTTTCACTCCTCCAAAAATCCGTTAAGTTTGATTTTCAAGGTGTTATCCTGAATTGGGTCTGAGAACTTCAGTGTTAAGCTGCAGTCGCCATGGCGTCCAGACCGGAAGTCCCCTTTGTTTTTTTTTTTGTTCCCAGAGTCATGTGTTTGTATGTATTTCTTGTATGGTTTTCTTGTCTGGTCTTTGTCTTGTTCTTGGGTTGGTTTCTCTCCCTCCGCACCTGTCCCCCAACCTCCCACCCTGGGGGGGCGGGGGGGCAGGTTGGTTCCTTGGGGCATTCGGAGTCCGCCCGTGGAGGGAGGGTACTGTTATGACCCGAGCGTCGGTTCTGATCGCGCTCGGGTTAAAGTTATGTCTCGCTGCCGGCCTTGACAGCTGCGGGCGGTATTCTGGCCTCTCCGGGCTCTTATTGTGAAAGTGCTCGGTGGGGCTTCCGCCTGTCAACGGTCGGCCAGCTGTTTGTCATCATTGTCATTAGTGCCTTGTGTGTGTCATCATTGTCATTAGTACCTTGTCTATTTAAGCTGAGCACTGGCGTCGTTAGGACGCAGCAGTGTCTGATCGCTAACTGGTCACGAACCTGATCGCTAATCTGTTCACCCATCGTCACGTTGCGGATGCCTGGACTGTATTCACACCTCGGCTGCCTTGGGCTTGACCGTCTTTCACCGGGACCAGTAAGTGAGCTCGTTAGCCTTATTCCCCCCGGTGTTAATTGTTCTGTAAGTCCCTGCCTTAGCAGCCCATGTGCTAATTATTACCAAGCCTGACTGTGTGTGAATGTCTCCTGTTTTGGACCTATAGTGTGCTGTATAGCCCTATGCTTCCTGTTCTGCGAAGACTCCTGTCATTATCTCAGCAGCTTGTGTTAACACCTTTTCACCGTAATAAACTCACTGAAAAACTCACTGGTGACTCTGTGTGCGTCTTATGCTGGCTCGTGAGGGCCAGTGCATGACAGACGCAATAGACTTACACAATGGTCCCCTCCGGTATACAACTAGGAAAATACTGGTCGCTATGGAGGGTGAGAATATGTATGGGTACATAATCATACCATGTAGGATAACTAAGTAGACGGTTGTGCTGTTTCATTCCATCTAGCTACAATGCTCCGCACTATGTGTGTTTATATATTTATATATTTATTCCATCTAGCAACAATGCTCCACGCTGTGTGTTTATATATTTACATATTTATTCCATCTAGCTACAATGCTCCGCACTGTGTGTTTATATATATATTTATATATTTATTCCATCTAGCAACAATGCTCCACACTGTGTGTGTTTATATTCACATATTCATTCCATCTAGCTACAATGCTCCGCACTGTGTGTGTTTATATATCTACATATTTATTCCATCTAGCTACAATGCTCCGCACTGTTTATATACTCATATTTATTCCATCCAGCTACAATGCTCTGCACTGTGTGTCTATATATATATATATATATGTACATATGTATACTCGCTGCTCTTGCTCTTGTTTTTTCTCTTGCCTTCTGATTGTTGCTCTGAGTGTTGCTATCCCTGTGCTGTTGCAATCCTGGAATTTCCCCATTGTGGGACTAATAAAGGCTTATCTTATATTATCTTATCTTAAAAATGGCTCTACAGTGCCATCTAACATGTGAAGTCAATGGGGAGTGGCACACCCTTACTTTTGCGTAGAAAGATGAAAATTGGGTGAGATGTTGATCATGTCAAGACATGCAAAAAACTCCATAGAAGTGATGGTCTACACCCAACAGGAAGTCGGCCATTTTGGCACGAAGTGGGAGTGACCTGATTTCCACCTCGTGCAGTTGACGCGCATTTGATCGAACTCGTCCTGGGGTTTTTGTCCTATTGAGGTCATTTGTGGTGACAATCATCTATACCCATGTGCCATTAAAAGTTATTGAAAACTTTTCTTAAACCTCGACGGTTTGGCCGTAGGGGCGTGGCAAAGTTTGATGCCTTGCCATGATCATTCGTTGACCATTCTGACGGCAATAACTGTGGAATGCATTGTCGGATTTCAACCAAATTCAATATTATGGATATCAGTCCAATTCCAAACAGTTCTATAGAACAATATTCATAGAAATCTGCAGCGCCACCTAGTGGTTAAAGGAAGAATTGCTGAAAATTCTTTTCCTTATTACTTATGTGCCATTTGCCAGAATGGCGTGAAATTTTCTGAGATTCATCAGACCACAGGGATGATCATAACTGCACATCAACATTACCATGACATCACACTTGTTACCATGGACACGCCCTCCTCGCCATTCAATCCGTGATCTTGTGGGGAGGGTTTGGAAGGTCCAGGAGTCATGAAATTTGGAGCATAGGTAGAGGTGACTGTCAACTGTAGTCCTATATGGGTCAGCATCACATCACTGATAGGGAAGTGTTGCCATGGCGACATGGCGAAGGTTGACTCCTCGCCATGGAACCTCAAAAAGTTGCAACTTGGACAAACATCCGATTTTCACCAAATTTTCTACAGTGAATATTAGTCTGACCCTGCATGCTCCTACAAAAAATGGTTGACAAAACGAACAGCACCACCTACTGCTCATAGGAAGTATTGTGTCACTCACATTTAAACGAACTCCTCCTGGGGGCCTTCTCCCATTGAACTCATTTCACATGGCGGCATCTATAGGCATTGGCCATAAAAAGTTGTCAAATGTGAGTCGCAGTCTCAAAAGGCGTGGCCACGACACCATGGCGAAGTTTGTCTCCTCCGCTGACAACATCAAACAGTTGTAACTCAAGCAAAACTTGTCCGATGTCCACCAAAGTTTCCATGATGGAAAAGAGTCCCGCCCTGAACGCATCTGCATAAAAATACCTTACAAAAGATATAGCGCCACCTAGTGATTAAAGGAAGAATTGCTGAAAACTGTTTTATTTATTAGTCACGTGCCACTTGCCAGAATGACGTGAAATTTTCTGAGGCTTATCAAACAATGTAGTTGATCATAACTTCACATCACTTTTAGTATTTCTTCACTGCTGTTACCATGGACACACCCTCCTTGCCATTCAATCCATGATCTTGTTGGGATTGTTGGGAACGCCCTGGAGTCATGAAATCTGAAACATATGTACAAGTGACTGTCATATGTAGTCCTATGTGGGTGGCCAACACATTACTGACTGGGAAGTGTTGCCATGGCGACATGGCGAAGGTTGACTCCTCGCCATGGAACATCAGAAAGTTGTAAGTTGGACAAACTTTGTCTGATTTTCACCAAATTTTCTACGATGGATATGAGTCCTACCCCACACGCTCCTACATAAAAATGATTGACAAAAGTTAGTGCGCCATCTACTGCTCAAAGAAAGTACTACACCAAACTGTTTACTTTATGATTCACGCAGCGCTTGCCGCAATGATGGGAAATTTTCTGAGCCAGCTAGGTACAACGGGCACTGGGGTCCGTGGTTGCGTGGGGGGCGAGGGCCCGCTTACAGCTGCTCGTTTGTTTTTATTTTTATTTTTCTTCTTCTCCATCTAAGATCTCATTTTTGGGGTAGTGAACGTGCATCAAAACTCACCATTTTTTGCAGGGACCTCAAGACTGGTGAAAAATTGAATATTTCGGAGGAAATATGAATGACCCCACAAAAATGGCTCTACAGCACCACCTAACGTGAAGTCAATGGGGAGTGGCACATGCTTACTTTCACGTAGAAAGATTGGGTGAGATGTTTATCATGTCAAGACATGCAAAAAACTCCATAGAAGTGATGGTCTAAACCCAACAGGAAGGCGGCCATTTTGGCAGGAAGTGGCAGTGACCTGATTTTCACCTCGTGCAATTGACGCGCATTTGATCGAACTCGTCCTAGGGTTTTTGTCTGATTGAGCTCATTTGTGGTGAAAATCATCTATACCCATGTGCCATTAAAAGTTATTGAAAACTTTTCTTAAACCTCGACGGTTTGGCTGTAGGGGTGTGGCAAAGTTTGATGCCTCACCATGATCATTCTATAACCATTGTGATGGCAGTAACTCTGGTATGCATTGCTGGATTTCAACCAAATTCAATATTATGGATATCAGTCCAATTCCAAACAGTTCTATAGAACAATATTCATAGAAATCTACAGCACCGCCTAGTGGTTAAAGGAAGAATTGTTGAAAACTCTTTTTCTTTATTACTCATGTGCCATTTGCCAGAATGATGTGAAATTTTCTGGGATTCATCAGACCACAGTGATGATCATAAATGCACATTAACTTTACCATGACATCACACTTGGTACCATGGACACGCCCTCCTCTCCATTCAATCCGTGATCTTGTGGGGAGGGTTTGGAAGGTCCAGGAGTCATGAAATTTGGAGCATAGGTAGAGGTGATTGTCATCTGTAGTCCTATATGTGTCAGCATCACATAACTGATAGGGAAGTGTTGCCATGGTGACATGGCGAAGGTTGACTCCTCGCCATGGAACCTCAAAAAGTTGCAACTTGGACAAACTTCATCCGATTTTCACCAAATTTTCTACGATAGATATTAGTCCAACCCTGCATGCTTCTACGTAAAAATGGTTGACAAAACGAACAGCACCACCTACTGCTCATGAGAAGTACTGCGCCACTCGCATCTGAACGAACTCCTCCTGGGGGCCTTCTCCCATTGAACTCATTTTCACATGGTGGCATCTATAGGCTTTGGCCATACGAAGTTGTCGAATGTGAGTCGCAGTCTCAAAAGGTGTGGCTACGACACCATGGTGAAGTTTGTCTCCTCCGCTGACAACATCAAACAGCTGTAACTCAAGCAAAACTTGTCCGATGTCCACCAAAGTTTCCATGATCAAAAATATTCCAGCCCCGGACGCGTCTACATAAAAATACCTGGCAACAGATATCGCTCCACCTAGTTGTTAAAAGAAGAATTGCTGAAAACTGTTTTATTTATTAGTCACGTGCCACTTGCCAGAATGATGTGAAATTTTCTGAGGCTTATCAAACAACATGATTGATCATAACTGCACATCACCTTTAGCATTTCATCCCTGCTGTTACCATGGACACGCCCTCCTCGCCATTCAATCCGTGATCTTGTTGGGATTGTTGGGAATGCCCTGGAGTCATGAAATCTGAAACATAGGTTCAGGTGACTGTCATATGTACTCCTATGTGGGTGGCCAACACATTACTGACCGGGAAGTGTTGCCATGGCGACATGGTGAAGGTTGACTCCTCGCCATGGAACATCGAAAAGTTGTAACTTGGACAAACTTTGTCTGATTTTCACCAAATTTTCTATGATGGATATGAGTCCAGGGATGTGATTTTTCCGCTAATTCATGGAATTCCGCTTTTTTTTTTTATCTTCCAGGAAGATAAAGTACATTAAGTACGTTAAGTACATTAGCGGCTTGTGGTCCACAAACGCAGTGAAGGTGCGCCCTTTCAGGCAGAACTGGAAGTGGCGTATGGCCAGGTGGAGAGCCAGTAACTCTCTGTCGAACACGCTGTATTTATGCTCACTGTCGTGCAAAGACCTGCTAAAAAAGGTGAGCGGCTGCCAAGAACCGGCAACGCATTGCTCCACGACGGCCACTATGCCCATGTCCGAGGCGTCGGTAGTGAGTGCTATCCGAGCCACCGGGTCTGGGTGTGCCAGTAGTGCAGCGTTTGCCAGAGCTGTTTTAACCTCAGAACGCCTGCTCCCGCTCAGGAGTCCAGTCGACTCTGTCCGCCGGTTTCCGTTTCTTGAGTGCGGCGTACAATGGCTGTATGAGCTGGGCTGCACGGGGGAGGAAACGGTTATAAAAGTTAACCATCCCCCGGAACTCCTGCAGCACCCTGACATTGATGTTGAGGAGAAAAAAATAGCAAAACAATTTAGTTACATTACTTTTATGATTCCAAACAGTTTGAAATTGACAGTGCACAGTCGACATTGACTCATAACTTTTGAATATTTCTAAGACTTGGCTACATCAGTGATTGTGCAAAATGAACCGCTCAAGACTCAATGGAGATTGAAACTGGTGATCTGAAATGAATGCTGAAATTATAAAAAGTAATGGTATGAATGAATTTTATTTCTGTTATGGAATAGATAAAATTAACTGATTTTGATTTGATCGAGTGTTAAAGCATGTGATGGATAATGCTTGTTGGAATATTTTAGGAATGCTATCTTCTTGGAACATAAGTCAATATTATACAGTAATAAGTGGCATTCAGCTGTTTGTTTTATGTCATTTAAGCACAGTTCTGGTACTTAAAAATCATAAAAACCCAGGAGCTTCAGGGGGCTTCGCCCCCCTTGCCTCCCCCACCGGGGCTCTGCCCCAGACCCCCTGCTGAATTTTCAGATAATTTCACAAACCCCAAATCACATCCCTATGAATCCCACCACACACGCTCCTACATAAAAATGATTGACAAAAGTTAGAGCGCCACCTACTGCTCACAGGAAGTACTGCGCCAAACTATTTATGATTCATGCAGCGCTTGCCGGAACGATGGAAAATTTTCTGAGCCAGCTAGGTACAACGGGCGCCGGAGTCCGCGGTTTCGAGGGGGGTGAGGGCCCGCTTACAGCTGCTCGCAGCTTTAATTATTTTGTATGTTTGTCACACTTAATTGATTCAGATCATCAAACTAATTTAATTATTAGACAAAGATAACACAAGTAAACACAAAATGCAGTTTTTAAATTAAGGTGTTTATTATTAAGGGTATAAAAAAAAATCCAAACCTACGTGACCCTGTGTGAAAAAGTGATTGCCCCCCTCTTAAAACATAAATTAACTGTGGTTTATCACATCTTTGGAAAGCTGAGTTCAATTTCTCTAGCCACACCCAGGCCTGATTACTGCCACACGCGTTCTCAATCAAGAAATCACTTAAATAGGACCTGCCTAACAAAGTGAAGTAGATCAAAAGATCCTCAAAAGCTAGACATCACGCTACGATCCAAAGAAATTCAGGAACAAATGAGAAACAAAGTAACTGAGATCTGTCAGTCTGGAAAAGATTATAAAGCCATTTCTAAAGCTTTGGGACTCCAGCGAACCACAGTGAGAGCCATTATCCACAAATGGCAAAAACATGGAACAATTCAATTCAATTCAATTCAATTCAACTTTATTTATATAGCGCCATTTCACAACAACAGTCATCTCATAGCACTATCAACTGTAGGGGGGACCCCCACAGTTGCAGAAAGACCCCAGCAATCAGGCGATCCCCTGTGAGCAAGCACTTGGCGATGGTGGAGAGGAAAAACTCCCTTTTAACAGGAAGAAACCTCCAGCAGAACCAGGCTCAGGGAGGGGCAGTCATCTGCTGCGACTGGCTGGGGGGTGAGGGGACAGAGAAGAAGAAAAGAACAGACATGTAGAGAGCAAACAGCACGATGGGGACTCAATCTATGGGAGAGAACAAACAAATGTTAATGACCAGCAAAAAAAAAATATTTCATAGAGAGTGAGGAAAGGAGTGAGGCCCAGTGCATTACTGGAGGTCCCCCGGCTGACTAAACCTATTAGCAGCATAACTAAGGGAGGGTTCAGAAACACATGATCCCTCCCTAATTGTAGGCTATATCAAAAAGGTAGGTTTTAGCCCTATTCTTAAAAACAGAGATCGAGTCTGACTCCCGAATCCAGATTGGCAGCTGATTCCACAGGAGAGGAGCTTGATAACTGAAGGCTCTGCCTCCCATTGTACTTTTGGAGATTCTAGGTATTACAAGTAAACCTGCATTTTGGGAGCGTAGTGCTCTGTTAGGATGATACGGTAGTATCAGATCTTTTAAATAAAAAGGAGCCTGATTGTTTAGAGCTTTGTAAGTAAGAAGAAGGATTTTAAACTTAATTCTAAACTCTATGGGAAGCCAATGAAGGGAGGCCAGAACCAGAGAGATATGATCTCTCTTTCTAGTACCTGTTAAAACTCTTGCTGCAGCATTTTGGATCAGCTGAAGACTTTTTAAAGATGTTTTAGGACAGCCTGATAATAAAGAATTACAATAATCTAATCTCGAGCTAACAAAAGCGTGGATCAGCTTCTCAGCATCACTCTGAGACAAGATGCTCCTAATCTTGGCAATATTACGCAAATGATAGAAGGCAGTCTTAGAAACAAATTTAATATGTGAATTGAAGGACAAATCCTGATCAAAAATAACTCCAAGGTTCCTCACAGAGCTATTAAGAGAAAGAGTAACTGCATCCAAACTGAAAGTTTGATTTGGAAAGGAATTTCTAAGGTTTTTTGGACCAACAAGAATGACTTCAGTCTTATCTGAATTTAATAGCAGGAAATTACAAGTCATCCAAACTTTGATTTCCTTAAGACAGGCTTCTAACTTGGCTAATTGATTAGTATCATCTGGCTTCATTGACAGGTATAATTGTGTGTCATCTGCATAACAGTGAAAATGTATACAGTGCTTTCTAATAATGTTGCCTAACGGAAGCATATATAAACTAAAAAGAGTAGGGCTAAGCACAGATCCCTGTGGAACTCCATGACTAAGCTTTGAGCTGAGAGAAAACTCATCATTTACATGAACAAACTGGAACCTATCAGATAAATAAGATCTAAACCACTGCAACGAAGTTCCATTAAGTCCAACATAGTGTTCTAATCTATCAAGTAGAATATTATGATCAATAGTATCAAAAGCTGCACTAAGATCTAAAAGGACAAGTACAGAAACTAGTCCATTATCAGATGCAATGAGGAGGTCGTTAGTGACCTTCGCTAAGGCTGTTTCAGTGCTATGATGGATTCTAAACCCAGATTGAAACTCCTCAAATAAACCATTTCCCTGCAGGTGGTCAAATAATTGCGTAGCAACAACTCTTTCTAAGATTTTTGAAATGAAAGGGAGATTAGAGATTGGTCTATAGTTAGCTAAAGCTCCTGGATCTAGCGTTGGCTTTTTGAGTAAGGGTTTAATTACAGCCGTTTTAAAAGCCTGCGGTACATGGCCTAAAGTTAATGAAGAATTGATTATATGAAGAATAAAGCTACCAATAAGTGGGAAGACTTCTTTAAATAACCTGGTAGGAATAGGGTCTAAAAGATAAGTTGAAGGTTTGGATGAGGAAACTATTTTGTCTAACTCACAAAGGTCGATTGGAGTAAACTCATCAAGACAGACATCAATAGAAGGAGTTGTAGTAGTTACAGTATTTAAGTTAACTGTGGGAAGAATCTGATTGATTTTATCTCTGATGGATGAAATTTTATTATTGAAAAAGTTCATAAAGTCCTGACTAGTGGTGAACAGTGGTGAACCTTCCCAGGAGTGGCCGGCCAACCAAAATTACCCCAAGAGGGCAATGACGACTCATCCAAGAGGTCACAAAAGACCCCACAACAACATCCAAAGAACTGCAGGCCTCACTTGCCTCAGTTAAGAGCAGTGTTTATGACTCCACCATAAGAGACTGGGCAAAAATGGCCTGCATGGCAGAGTTCCAAGACGAAAACCACTGCTGGGCAAAAAGAATATAAAGGCTTTATCTCAGTTTTGCCAGAAAACATCTTGATGATCCCCAAGACTTCTGGGAAAATACTCTGTGGGCTGACAAGACAAAGGTTGAAGTTTTGGAAGGTGTGTGTCCCATTACATCTGGCGTAAAAGTAACACAGCATTTCAAAAAAGAAACATCATACCAACAGTAAAATATGGTGGTGGTAGTGTGATGGTCTGGGGCTGTTTTGCTGCTTCAGGACCTGGAAGATGGAACCATGAATTCTGCTGTCTACCAAAAAATCCAGAAGGAGAAAATCCGGCCATCCGTTTGTGACCTCAAGCTGAAGCGCACTTAGGTTTTGCAGCAGGACAATGATCCAAAACACACCAGCAAGTCCACCTCTGAATGGCTTAAGAAAAACAAAATGAAGACTTTGGAGTGGCCTAGTCGAAGTCTTGACCTGGATGTGATTGAGATGCTGTGGCATAAACTTAAAAAGGTGGTTCACGCTCAAAAACCCTCCAATATGGCTGAATTACAATTCTGCAAAGGTGAGTGGGCCAAAATTCCTCCACAGCGCTGTAAAAGACTCATTGCCAGTTATTAGGTTTAGGGGCAATCACTTTTTCAGACAGGGCCATGTAGGTTTGGATTTTTTTCCCCTTAATAATAAAGACCTTCATTTAAAAACTGCATTTTGTGTTTACTTGTGTTTTCTTTGTCTAATATTTAAATTTGTTTGATGATCTTGTTGCTCTAAATATCTTAACCTCCGGTTCTTTTGGTACGAAGGCCAAATAACCAGACAGAGAGATGAAGTATAGTTTCACTTATTTTACTGAAGCTGAGATATGGTTCAAGGTACAGCGCCGGAGCACTACTCTCAAGACGTATCAAGAAAGAGCACTCCTTCAACAGTGGGTCCTATGCTTTTTATAGAACTCTGCCACTCCCTCACACAGGAGGGAGGGCTCCCCTCACGTGCATCAGTGTCCTTCTACTATGTGCCAGCTCAGCCTTCAGCTGAGCTGATTCTATCTGGTTTCAGTGAGTGAATCTTTGGGTGTAATCTAAAAGGCGGCAGTGTGGCGTGCGAAGCAAGCAGGATGAAGGATGAAACCATAGTTACAGAATAACTGACATTCTCAAAGCAAGCGGGATGAAGGTTGGAGAAACATAGTTGCAGACTAACCAACATTCTCAGGCAGACAAGGGCATCATAGAAATTTACCAACAGTTCCCCGTGTTGAGGTGTCCTAATGGGCACCTCACTAACTTAATAGCAACTTATATTCGTGTTTTTGCATCTCCCCCAGTTGAGATGGGGATAAACCCATCTCATAATCCTACTCTAACCCCTGAGTGTAGTGTTTCTAAGTTTCTATATGTAACTGATGTTCCCTTCCGGCAGTCACGTGGACCTGCCCCTTCAGGACGCCATCTCTCCGGTGGACATCAGGTGTGGTGCAAACATTGTGGATCAATATGGTTAACAATACAAAAAAAATAACATACAAAAAAAAATGAGAAATCTGGAACGGGGCAAACACTTTCACACCACTGTATATGTATATATGTATATATTTGTCTAAATACATGTCTGGATAAGCCCACATGACTCATTTTTCAATATTTTCAACAGGTGTTTGATAAATCTGCAACATTCAAACATTAACAACAAAACAACAATTAACATATAACTCAAAACTTTTCTTCAGTTGTGACCTCAACTCAAAATTTTGTAGAAAAAAAATGAAAATGGCACTTCTTTGTTGTCTTTACAGTTGTTAAAACCTAAGTTTTCAATTTTGAAGGGGAAATATTATCAAAATGTCACTTTTTCAGTACTGTTGCGCATCAACAGCCAATTCTGTTACTTTGTTAAGGCCCACCTAACCCCTGGTAGCTCTCATTAAATGAGCGGTTTTGATTTATCTTCAGTTGTGACATGAGAACCGGAGCTCGTTGGAACAGTACTAACCCCTCCAGCTTATCTCCATCCAAGATAAAAAGGAAGAATTGCTGCTGATATATTGCCAAGTCTATCAAAAAGATAGACTTGGCAATATATCCATCCATCTTCTTCCGCGTAATCCTTTTCGGGTCGCGGGGAGGCTGGAGCCTATCCCAGCATCTTTGGGCGAGAGGCAGGGTACACCCTGGACAGATCGCCAGTCCATCACAGGGCCAACACAGAGAGACAGACAACCATTCACTCTCACATTCATACCTAAGTATGAATACCAAAGACATACATGCATGTCTTTGGCCATGCATGTTAGGTTAACTGGCATCAACTGGGGATTCTAAATTGTCCTTAGGTATGAATGTGAGAGTGAATGGTTGTCTGTCTCTCTGTGTTGGCCCTGCGATGGACTGGCAATCTGTCCAGGGTGTACCCCGCCTCTCAGCCAAAGATGCTGGGATAGACTCCAGCACCCCCCCCCCCCCATTCCCCACCCCTGTGACCGAAAAGGATTAAGTGGTAGAAGATGGATGGATATATGTTAATGTTGCAAACTCTCGGGTATTCATTAACCAATTGAACTTTCAGCCCACTACATAGTGTGAAGTAAGCATGCATTGTCAGGTGAAGTCATAGCTTGTCTCGTGAGATTTGCTGCCAGGTGTACAGTTGGAGAACAGCACCTGAGCACCAGGGAAAGAACTGAGAAATGTACCAAAAGTTATCTCAAATGTCAGGCTTTTTTTTTTTTTTTTTTTTTTTTTTTAAATTTTGTAACAAAGACGAAAAGAAAGATCTTGACATGACACCCTTAACCAACAAGGAATGCCGGATGGAAAAAACCCCAAAGATTTGGAACATGCAGGTTGGCTGGCACATTCCTCTTGGAACCATCTAGCAACAGCAGTGTTAGCAGATGACAGCTAAGCTAAAACACTCCAGCACAAGTGGCGGCAACTCCAGCAACAGTCAAGCCATAATAGCACCTAGTAAAACTCAACCAACTCCAGACCCGCCCCCCCCACACACAAACAACAAAGCCACCTCCAAACCCAGAGCAAGCCAAGAAGACAACACAGTCCATCACCCTCCTTGTGTTTAGAGACCAGTCACTGCAGAAAACGAAGCCACCTGGAAGATGGTGGAGCCCAGGCATGTGACCCTGTCCCACTGCCATGGTGGTCTCGAAATTGCACAGAGAAGTGAAGCCTAAAACCAAGTGTAGCAGAGTCAATAAAAGCATTCCTACTTGGCTTGCCAAGTGGGTCGACCCTCTTGGCAACACAGGTTGTGGGTTCGAACCCCCAGTTGGATACTACCAATTGGGCTTAATCGCCTGTCCCCTCTACTATAATTGGCACTGGTGAGCAGGATTTACTGGTTGCATATTCGTTCCATTCCACAGATACCGCTGGTGTCAGAAGGTGGCCGTCTTTCACAGAGTTTGAAAGCTAAGTGCACCTCTGACATCGGGACGATATCAAAATCTGGGGAGGAAATATGTAGCAGAGTCAACTAGAAAAGCACTCGGAGAGCGCAGACCTCCGCCAAGCGCCACAGTGCCCCCCCATACAGTGTTTGTGTGTACGTTTTCAGATTCCTTGACCATGAAAACATATGACTAGCAATTGGATTCACAATGATAGGATTAGTGGTTCAGTAGTAAAAGCATTACCTCCTTGGCGGAGGTAATAAACTGAAGTGTTGCTGTTGTGTCCATCTCCTCCATCTCCAAACTCCCAGGCTGCGGGCGTTGCAATTCATCGCACAACCGTGTACAACCCACAGGCCAATGGGTTATGTGAGCGTTTTCATAGATCACTGAAAGCAGCACTCAGGGCTTCACTGACGGATGCAAATTGGGTAGACAGGTTGCCATGGGTTTTATATTGGGGTTGCGCTCCGCGGCAAAAGAGGATTTGGAAGCTTCCCCGGCAGAGAGCTTGTTTTTGCGCAGCCCCTATGGCTGCCCGGGGAATTTCTGCCAAATAATCCCACGCCGGACAGCTGCCCGTCTCAGCTTTTGCAGCGTAGCGCAAACACAGGCACATTGCCGGGCCCGGCCCACCACTGTTTTCCGCGTGCTTTTGTGCCTAAAACTTTGAAGAACGCGGAGTTCGTGTTCGTCAGACATGACGACCAGCGCCCTCCATTGCGCCTGCGCACATGTTGAAAATGGCCGTATCTCACAATGTTAAAGAATCCTTTAAAAAATTCCTGTATCCAGACGGTGATCCGGATCATCCCCAAAATTTAATCAGTTCTCCCTTGTACCATTTCCAACAATGCCTGAAAGTTTCACGGAAATCCGTCCAAAACTTTCTGAGTTATCTTGCTAACCAACAGACAGACAGACAGACAGACAGACAAACGCTGGCAAAAACATAACCTCCTGCGGCCTGCGGCCTGGCGGAGGTAATAAAAGCATTCCTACCTGGCTTGCCAAGTGGGCTGACCCTCTTAGCAACACAGGTAGAGTGCTGGACTCTGGAGCTGGAGGTTGTGGGTTTGAACCCCTGGTTGGACATCACCAGTTAGGGTTAACTGCCCATCCCCTCTGCTACACAAGGAATCCTCAAGCACAGCAGAAAGGACCGCATACCATCCCTCCATCCCACGGAGGAGTGAGAACCTCGAGCCACTGAAAACTTATATGAGACAGTTGCAATCAAAATCATTCAACCCCCACTGCAAATTAGGCTTACTGGCAAAATGTACAAACTAGCAGCTGTTTGCAATAAACAAATCAAACAAGAACAATTTAAATAGCTCAACACAACCAATACTACAAGTGAGTTCTCCAAATTCAACACAAAATGTCACTTTTAAAGTCTACTGCCATTTCACAATCATTCAACCCCTTCATGACAAGCATCTTTAGTACTTAGTAGCACACCTTTTTGTTGTTATGACCTGCTGCAAACGTAATGCATAACCACACACCAGGTTCTGGCAGCATTCCTGAGGAATCTTAACCCATTCCTCATGGGCAAAGGCCTCCAGTTTACTAATATTCTTGGGTTTGTGTGCTGCAACTGCCTTTTTCAAATCCCACCAGAGATTATCAACAGGGTTCAAGTCAGGCAACTGTGATGGCCACTCTGGTATCTTGCAGGACTTCTTCTGAAACCAAACCTTGGTGGACTTCTCCAGACATACTGCTGATCCATAGGCCTGAAAAGCTGGCTTGAATTTCCTCAAAACTATATAAATAAACCAAAGAGGTTTTGGTATTCTATTCTGTGGAGGGATGAAACAAAAATGGAACTTTTTGGGCGTATGGATTAATGGTATATCTAGAGGAGAAAGAATGAAGCATACGCTGAAAAGAACACCATGCCTAGAGTGAAGCATGGCAATGGCTCAGTGATGCTCTGGGGCTGCTTTGCTTCCTGTGGTACTGGAAACTTGCAGCGTGTGGAGGGCAAGATGGATTCATTCAAGTATCAGGAAATCTTGGAAGAAAATGTCATGCCATCTGTGAGGAAGCTGAAGCTTGGGCATCATTGGACCTTCCAACAGGACAATGATCCCAAGCCTATCTCAAAATCCACCAAGGTTTGATTTCAGAAGAAGTCCTGGAAGATACAAGAGTGGCCTTCACAGTCACCTGAGTTGAAACCCACTGAAAATCTCAGGTGGGATTTGAAAAAAGGCGGTTGTGGCACACAAACCTGTGGTATATGAAACAAGAGGGACATTCGGAGTGGAACGCGGCCTGCGACTGACGTCACCTCCACTATATATTGGGCTGTCCGCCATCTCACTGCGGAGAGTATTCGGATAGCATAGATGGTACTTGGTTACAGGGTTACCACTAAGTGTACACGTGTTTACTATTCAGCTTTGTAATAAAGTTCAGTTCGACTGCAGCATCCTCGTCTGTCTTCATTCCAAGTTTGTGGACATAACAGAACCCAAGAATATTAGTGAACTGGAGGCCTTAGCCCATAAGGAATGGGCTAAGATTCCTCCGGAATGCTGCCAGAAGCTGGTGTGTGGCTATGTATCACGTTTGCAGCAGGTCACCAAAAGGGTGCTCTACTAAGTACTAAAGATGCTTGTCGTGAAGGGGATGAATAATTTTGAAACTGCAGTAGTCATTAAAAGCGGCATTTTGTAATATTAATTGTGTTGAGCTATTTAAATTGTTCTTGTTTGAGTTGTTTATTTCAAACAGCTGCTAGTTTGTACATTTTGCCAATAAATAGGATTTGCAATGGAGGCGGGTGGTGGTGGTGGTGGGTTTGAATAATTTTGATTCCAGCTGTATTGACAGTTGTACTTTGGGGACAAAATTTGACATTGAATGGGGGGGGGGTGTTAATATGGTATCGCAGTACTTAAGGAATGGAAGTATTGTGATAGTATTGCATCGTGACCCAAATATCGCGATAGGTATCATATCATGAGGTCCCTTGCCATTCCTGTTATTAGTAATGATGTTTCCCAGTAAGTGTTGGAGCCAACTACAATGTCACTGGTGAGTTAGCTCAGTGTTGCTACCAGGATTTTTATGGCTCTTCACTGGTGATTCTCGTTACCAAACTAGACATCCATATTCCCAGTTGATTTATTAGGTCACAGTCGATAATACATCTAGCATCATTCTAGCTATTTTAAAATTTTGCTATATTTTAGCTTAGATGGACCGGTAGATCAGGCTGTTAGTGGAGTTAGCTCAGAGCTAGCAGTTCACTCATTTTGGGTTGTTTCTGTGCCAGTTATACCCTAGGGACCAGTCCTGTCCTATCGAATACTTAAACCACATAGCTCTATCTGTAATGATTCTTTATTTCAAATGCAAACCAGTTTTACATTAGTTGATTCAGACTGGATGTGACAACAGAGATGACTTTGGAATCAAATATGAATCTCAGCAGTGATGAAAGAGGGAGGGTGATGTAAATTGGATCTCATTTAAATCAGCATGCACTGAAATCGGCTGTTCTGAGGAAGGGTGTTGGATCTTATTAGAAAATGGTGCTGCAATATTTAAACCCTGTGGTATTTTGATCAAAGCATGCCATCCATCCATCCATCTATCCATCCATCCATTCATCCATCCATCTTCTACTGCTTCTCCGGAGGTCTGGGTCGCGGAGACAGCAGTTCAAGTAGAGAAGCCCAGACTTCCCTCTCCCCAGCCACCTGCTCCAGATCTTCAGAGAGGATACCAAGACATTTCCAGACCAGCTGGGAGACATAGTCTCTCTAGTGAATCCTGGGTCTGCCCCGGGGTCTCCTCCCAGAGTGACGTGCCCGAAACACCTCAAGTGGAAGGCGTCCAGGAGGCATCCTGATCAGATGCCCAAACCACCTTAACTGGCTTCTTTCATTGTGGAGGAGCAGCAGTCCTACTCTGAGCCTCTCCCAGATAACTGAGCTCCTCACCCTATCTCTGAGGGTGAGTCCAGCAATCCTATGAAGGAAGCTCATTTCAGCTGCTTGTATCCGTGATCTCCTTCTTTTGGTCATTACCCAAAGCTCATGACCATAGCATGCCACATTTCATTAAGAGCTCTAGAAACTATGTCAACATGTGGAAAAGCATATAACATGTCCCTTTAAAACTCTCTTTTTTGCACTATTTCCATCACTTTTATTGGAGCATTACCTTTGTGATTCACCTGAAGATGACTGTCTACCTGTGGGTCAGCCTTGCTCCTCCTCTGCTGATCCCTGTTTAGCTTGAACAGCAGCAACTTATGGAGCAGGCTGACAACTCCAACCACCACCAACAGCAGTGGGTGCAGCACTGGGTGTGGCTCTAGGAAATAACTGACAATTTCCAACAAGTAGGAGATACAGAGTGAGAATAAGAATAGTGCTGAAACAAAAACCCCAACAACCTGGACCCTGCTGTTGGTGTAGGACAGACCACAGTGGAGGGCTCCAGAAGAACAGGAAGCTTCATACTTGGATTGTGGAGCTTCCTCATGGTTAGACCGACCAGTTGTGGTTTGGGTGCCTGATAGAGGTTTTGTGTAAATTCCTGCAGGAGAGGCAGGAGGCGGTGTGGCTAAAGAGCAGGAAATAGATGGTGGAAGCCCAGAAGAGTCCATAGAGGAAAGAGGGGATTTAATGGTGCTGATGGTCTGAGGAAGAGAAAGGGCCAGGCGCATGAGGATGATGAGTGTGTGGGAGCCGTCCACCAGGGTGATGAGGGATTTACACAGCCGACTGATGGCGACTTCACACATCAGAAGCCAGATGGTTACTCCCAGCATGCACCAGTGTGGCACCTTCATACCTGGAACTAAAGAGAACAGATGACACATTAAGATGCACAGAGAACATCAATGTCCATGTTTTCTACATCTGAAAGCATGTTCTTCACTCTGACGAATATATGATTTTTTGCATTATGTAGTGACAGTAATGGTAAATGGTAAAATGGTAAATGGCATTCACTTATATAGTGCTTTTTTCTCATCTCTAGATGACCAAAGTGCTTTACAGATCCTGCTATGGACAGTGATAACAAGAAACAAATAATTTATCATTGAATTTTGCTATAGACCATTTTTCTTTGTAATTAAAGAATAATAACAGTTTAAGTCAGAGGGACTGTTATATAAACCTTTTGTCTTTCTTAGAGGCAACTCAGATAACTTTAAAACAAGAAGCCATCTCTATTGTCATTCAGTCCATACAGCCAAACATGTACAGTAGAACGAAATTACATTTCTCCTATCTACAATGTTAATCACATGTAGAATCAGAGGGGTTGCTGCCATGCAAGGCACCGCCACAAACACCTTCTTCTTCCCCCATTCTATTATGCTGAGCACCAAGCTAGAAGGCAGTAAGTACCATTTTTATATGGTCTTTGGTATGACTCGGCCAGGACTTGAACTCCCAACCTCCCGGTTGTGGGGCAGATGCTCTATCAACTAAGCCACCACTCCTGTCTTACCCATATCCTATCTATTAGCTTTTTCCTTATGAGTTGGAATGCAGTATTGTGACAAAGTAATTTAATGTACTTTTCTTCATGTCCTCTGACAAAAGCAGGTGATATTTCTTTTTATGAGTAAAAAGTGGTTACTTTAGGTCCTATTTAACAGTGAACAGGCTGTGTTGATGCTGGCTTACTTGCACTTTCATCGCAAGCAAATCACTTTTTGTGATCAGAATTTGGCTTTGCCGCAACAACTCAGTGTCTGCAGTTTCTAATCAGTCAAGCTGAAAGTAGGCTTCCAATCAAGCTTACAGTCAAAGCTTGAAGAAACCAGCCATCTAATCAACTCCTCTTTAGGAACACCAAAAAACACCATCCATCCATCCATCCATCCATAGCAATTCAAGCGCAGAAGCCAAGACTTCCCTTTCCCCAGCCACCTCCCCCAGCTCTTCAGGTAGGATACCAAAGTGTTTCCAGGCCAGCTGGGAAACATAGTCTCTCCGGCATGTCCTGGGTCTGCCCCAGGGTCTCCTCCCAGTGGTACATGCCTGAAACTCTTCACATAGGAGATGTCCAGAAGTCATCCTGATTAGATGCTTAAACCACCCAGCTGGCTTCTTTTGATGTGGAGGAGAAGCAGCTCAACTCTGAGCCTCGACCAGATAACTGAGATCCTCACCCTATCTCTAAGGGTGAGTCCAGCCACCCTACAAAGAAAGCACATTTCAGATGCTTGTATCTGTGATCTTATTCTTTCTTTCACTACTCAGGTTTAGAGACATACCTTTCAGACCAGAGGAGAATTCCACTATTTATTCTGCCTGGACATTCCTCAGCCTGTGCACTCTAACAATACCATCACCAATGGACAGCATATACTGTAGGTGAGCATAGGAACATAGATTGAACAGTAAATAGGAAACTTTGTTTTTGCGCTCACCTCCCTCTTCACCACAACAGACTGGTACAGCATCTGCATCACTGCAGATACTGCTCTGATCCGTCTGTCAACCTCCTGCTCCATTCTTCCTTCACTTGTGAATAAGATCCCAAGATACTTGAACTTCTCTACTTGATGCAGGAGCTTTTCCCTAACAATCCACCCTTTTCTGGCTGAGGACCTTGGCACTCGGACTTGGGGGTGCTGATTCTCATCCCAGCTCCTCCACAGTCAGTAGCAAACCATCCTAGTAAGACCTGCAGGTCACTGCTCAATGAAGGCAACAGGACCACATCATCTGTTTACAGCAGAGATGAGATCCTGTGACCATCAAACATGACACCTTCCGTCCTTTGCCTGCACCTGCAAATTCTGTCCATAAAAATTATGAACAGGATCGGTGACAAAGGGTAGCCTTGGCGCAGTCGGCAGATTCCACTCTGAGATAATTGTTCGGTTCTGGACAAAAAAGAAGATACTGATTCAACGAGAACAATCTGGAGATTTAGGACTTGCTGGCAAAGAATAGATCACCACACACCACACTTTAGAGTGAAAGGAAGGAACATGTGAAGATGGTGTAGATGCCATCTTCACATGTTCATATCAGGTACTGCACCAACTGCAATCTCTTTAAGATGCCTGCAGGCTCACACAAAGACAGAGTACACCACAGCAGCTAGAGAGGCATTGTACATCGGGTTGTCTCCAGCCTGATGAAATGGATGAAAGAAGGAGAATGAGGAAAGGCCAAGAAACCACAGTCCCCAGCACAGAATATTCATACTCATGTAGGCTGTTGTCACAAAGCAGCCTGTAGGTGACATGGACAACTCCCCTCAAGCTGTTCATTATTTATTTAAATATAAAATCTGGTGATATCACTGTATTCTAGTAGACTACATCATCCTAGGTACGCAACCAAGAGGTTTCGCAGGTCTTCCTACTTACAGCTGTCAGACTGTATAACCTAAGCAGGGCTGCTTGCAGAGATAGCAAAAAAACGTGACAACCAAATAGTACTGAATGCAAAAGACGCAACAGACTTACACAAATGGTCCCCTCCAGCATACAACTAGGACAATATCAGTCGCTACGGAGGGTGACAATATGTATGGGTACATATTCATACCATGTAAGGTAACTAAATAGACGGTTATGCTGTTTATTCCATCTAGCTACAATGCTCTGCATTGTGTATATATATTTATGTGTACATATGTATATTCACTGCTCTTATTTTCTTATCTTCTTAATTATTGCTTTGAGTGTTGCTATCCCTGTGCTGTTGCAATCCTGGAATTTCCCCATTGTGGGACTAATAAAGGCTTATCTTATCTTATCTTATCTTATTCAGCACTACATGCATGTAGGCCTGTCCCAGTGGAATAGAATAGAATAGAATAGGCTTTATTGTCATTGTACAGTTGTGCAGTACAACGAAATTGTGGATACTCCACCAGGCTACTGCGCAGTAAAGTAAGAGAGAAGGATTAGATAAAACACGACTGAAATAAAAATAGCCCAGGATCATAGAAATGGATAGAACGTCTTAAAATACACTTTTACTCCCTGGCATTCAACCCAGTGTGAGACATTGATTTTATTGAATGAAATGGATTTTTATTTATCTATTCACTTCTTTTACCTTTTATTCTATTGATTCTATTGACTGCGGTTTCTACTCGTGCTGAGTTTTATATTGTTTTGTTGGTTTTATATTGCTTTTGTGTTAGTGTCCTGCTCCTTGCTTTTATGTTTTCATGTGCTTTCTTGTTGTACAGCACTTTGTGTAGCGAGTGTTGCTTTTTTAAAGTGCTTTATAAATAAAGTTGATTGATTGATTGATTGATTGATTGATTGATTGAACTAAGTACATAAGAGTGCGGAGTGCAGAACACACAATTGAACACACAATTGAGTAAAATGGCCCAAGGATTATGGAAAATAAGCATAGTAGTGGTTTCACGGATGGGTCAATGTACATGAAAATGTGGAGTGCAAAGACAAGGTTTGTTATTATGATAATTAAAAAGGTCCTCAGTTCTGTGCATGTGTAGCACAGAACTGTTGCACAGAACTGTGTAGCAGTTCTGCGACAAACCATATAAAATTTTTTTGTCAAGTTAATATTGTAATTATTGTATAGAATTGTTAATACTGAAATAAACTGCCTTTATGTTCTTCCTCCTCACTTTGATTCTGGGTGTTTAAATCAGTTTGGCAGTGCATAGCTGTCATCTAATAAATATGAACAGAAATTTTTTTCCACACATTTCACTTCCAGTATTGAATATTGTTGATAAAAAAATGTTCAATAGTCCTTGAAAGGATATACATAGATTACTGGGGTGGGGGGGCTGAAAAGTTCATAGGCTGAAAAGTTCATAGTGGTCAAATTTGACCAAATGCGTTTTGTTTTTGTTTTTTTCTTTTTCCAACATAGTCTCCCCTTCGGTCCACATACTTCTTCCATCAGTGTTGCAGCGCTTGGATCCCTGCGGTTGAAAAATAAACCACATTTGGTCAAATTTGACCACTATGAACTTTTCAGCCCCCCCACCCCCCCACAAATTATCATTATATCATCATATCAGCAGCATAAAATGATCATTATGTAAATAATATCATTTGTAGTGACAATTTCTCAGACAGTTTATCTTCCGACAAAATTTGTTATCTTTACAGTCCTAACTGCATGGTGAACTCTACATGCTGATAAATTCTATGACTGCATAGTTTGTATGTTTTATGCCATGACACTTCTTCAGTTCTAGTCACATGTATTTTTATATTAAATGGTATCAGTTCAAATTTTGTTGAAAGGATATTTCTTGTGACATGGATGATTTATCTGGTGCTGCAGATTTAGATGTTAATAAAATCCTGCACTGGCTAATATAGATGTTTTCTACCACCAAGCTTTATGTTCCAGTCGTTGTGTTCAAAATAATAGCAGTCCCACATCATTAGCAAGACAAATCACTGTTTTTGTTAGAATTTCAACTTCTACACTGCAAGTAAGTTTCTAGAAAGTTTAGTAAAGGTATAGAAAACCAACAGACCCAACAGGCATGACGTACATGCTGCCGATTCTGTGAAACTGAATCATTAACTGAAAGGGGCGTGTTCAAAAAAATAGCAGTGCTGAGTTCACTTAGTGAGGTCATTGATTCTGTGAAGAAAATAGGTGTTAAACAGGTGGCCCTTATTTAAAGATCAAGGCAACTGACGCTGCATATGCTGGCTGTGCATTTGTCCTTGAAAAACAGAGTAAAATGGGTTGTTCAAGACACTGTTCAGAAGAAGAGCATTCTTTGATTAAGAAATTAATAAAAGAGGGGAAAACCTATAAAGAAGTGCAGAAAATGATAGGCTGTTCAGCTAAAATGATATCAAACGCTTTAAAATGGCAGCCAAAACCAGAAAAGCTAGGAAGAAAAAGAAAAACGACTATTCAAATGGATCGGAGAATAACCAAACTGGCAAAGGCTCAGCCTATGATCAGCTCCAGGAGGATCAAAGAAGATCTAAGGTTGCCTGTGAGTACTGTAACAATCAGATGACGTCTATGTGAAGCCAAGCTACCAGCAAGAAGCCCCCGCAAAGTCCCATTGTTAATAAAAAGACTTGTGCTGAAGCGGTTACAATTTGCCAAAGAACACACTGACTGGCCTAAAAAGAAATGGCGTAATATTTAGTGGACTGATGAAAGTAAGATTGTTCTTTTTGGGTTTAAGGGCCACATACAGTTTGTCAGACGTCCTGCAAACACTGAATTCAAGCCACAGTACACAGTGAAGACGGTGAAGCATGGTTTTGCAAGCATCATGATATAGGGATGTTTCTCGTACTATGGTGTTGGTCCTATTTATCGCATACCAGGGATCATGGATCAGTTTGAGTACATCAGAATACTGGAAGAAGTCATGTTGCCGTATGCTGAAGAGGAAATGCCTTTGAAATGGGTGTTTCAACAAGACAATGACCCCAAACACACCAGCAAGCAAGAAAAATCATGGTTCCAGACAAACAGCATTCAAGTAATGGAGTGGCCAGCACAATCCCCGGACCTTAATCCCATAGAAAACTTGTGGGCTGACATAAAAAATGCTGTTCATGAGGCAAAACCAAGAAATGCAGAGGAATTGTGGAACGTAATACAATTTGTCCTGGGCTGCAATACCTGTTGATCAGTGCCAGAAGTTGGTCGACTCCATGCACCACAGATGTTAAGCAGTTATCAGAAACCGTGGTTATGCAACTAAATATTAATTTATGATTCTCAGGAAAGTTGAATCTTCAAGCATTTCTTAGTTTATACAGTACATTTTTGAGTTTGTAAAGACAGATGTCAACACTGCTATTTTTTTGAACATTATATTCCTTGACTTTCTGTAAAATATTATCAAATTCAATTACTTTTTCTAATTTTCTTGCTTTGAAATAGAATGTGCAGTGTCCCCAATGCATTTGTGTTCATTAAAATACAATTTATTTGAAGAATTTTGACGTTTACTCACATTTTTCAACACACACTGCTATTATTTTGAACACATTATTTTGTTTAAATCTAGCTTCATTATGAATATATGTAAATTTCTTATGATACCTATTGTGAGTTGGATGATTCCTGTGCTGCTGGGGATTGGTTATAAATGTAGAATCTATCTATCTATAAATGCACAGAATCTCTGGCTGTGTGTGTGTATCTGTGTGTCTGTTCCACACATATCTCTTGAACCATTCATCAGACTGGCCTAAGATTTTATATGTGCTTTGCTGAGGTTACAAGGGTATGCATCCCCAAGTATGGAGTCACTCAGTCAAAATAAGTAATTTTTATCAATAAAAGTTTAGCCATCGCTCTGTCTCTGTCTCTTCATGCCCTGGCTTCGGGAAGTGTGGTTGGGGTTTTGGATTCTCTCCGTGCTGATTGGATAATACGTGGCATCACAGCCATGTTGATTGGATAATAGACAGCATCACGACCATGCTGATCAGATGATACGCAGCATCACGACCAGTCAGTCACCACAGTGTTCCCCTAACAAAACAAGGAAGTGAAAAATGATAAATTTGACTAGAAAAAGATAATACTGAAGATTTAATGCTTAAAAAATTATACCATAAAGTTGCTGTGATTGCGTAGGTCTAAAGGATAATTCGTCATATGTGGAGAACAGGAGGCGCGCGAGCAGACTGGGCGGAGCGTCAGCGGGGACCAGGTCTGACAAAGAACACAGGTGTATATCCAACACAGAACATGCCGAGAGAAGCAGCAGCCCAACATGACCTAGCTCAAAAGCACGCTAACTGATGATGATAAAAAAAGGTTTATTTTCAATAAAGTGAAAAAAACAAGATAATGCATGGAGGGTGCTTCTGCTGGGAGGCGCTGCCAACAGCAAAGTGTGATTTATCATGAAAAACAGTTGAGCTGTGTGTTTCGGGTGATCAGCTGATTGGCTCCACCCCCTCCAGTGTTCTGACATTTTGGCATATCTATCAGAACAGCACTGGACAGCTGATGGTACAGACTGCAAAGGTAAAAAAAAAAACATGGGGGAGGGCTAAACAGTGATTTGGATCTTTATCCTGTAGCTTGAAAGTGCTCAGACACATCCCCGACAGGTCCCATTATACGAACAAGTACGTCTGTTTAGCTCTGTGTGTGTATGTATGCGCTGCAGGCAGCAGCTGAGCAGAGCTCTGTATGGGTTTTTCCTGTGAACCAACACTGCAAATATGCCATTATATGGGAGCTCCAAGTTAGAAACCTGTTCAAAAAGTTACACATAGGTCATGCCCAGTTATCCACCAATATTGGACCAATGTACAGACAATATTGGGGAAAATATTCAAAATAACAGTTCCCTTTTCTTTTGTAACTTTGTATTTGGGTTTACTACCGGACTCACTGGAAAGACGAGGAGAAAAATACTTATTCAATGTTTTAATATTGGCAAGCAAAAAAGCTCTAACTAAAAAATGGATGTTGAAGGACTGTCCTACACCTGAAGATTGGATTAACGTGATCCAAGACATTTACTCGATGGAAAAGTTGACATTTGCACTGAGACAGGACATGGATGGGTTCATGAACTTTTGGCAACCCTGGATCGCATATGTGTCTTCCATTAGATCTAATCTTTGACAAATACCATTTCAATAATGGTTCCGCTCTTTGTTCCAATGCTACTCAGATGCTCTTTTACCTTTATCTACTTACTTTTTCTTTTTGTTTGTTTTTTGCTGGTTTGTTTGTTTTTTTTGTTTGTTTTTTTTTGTTTTTGTTTTTTTTTCTCTTTAATTTCACTTTTTCTTTCACTTTAAATAAAAAAAAAAGGGGTGTTGTAAGAATTATTCTTCCAATGTTGTCAGATATCAGAAAATAAGGGAACATGTGATGAAAATGTAAACAATGCATTGCTGTAACGACCTGTATACCCTTTACAAAAACTTAAAAAAAAAAAAAAAAAAAGTTACACATAGGTTCAAAGAACATTACTCATATGTTAGAAATAATTTTTGGGTACGCTAGACATTAATCTTGATGTATTTCGACTTTTGAGTAACTTTGAGTCGCTGACAAGTAACGTGTGTGAATGAATGCATAATAACTTCCCTACAACCTTTGCTCCGCAGATGCGGGACCCATCAACCATATGCTGGATACGTTGAAAAATTTTCAGAGGAGCTCAGCGAACTATGCAGTATACCAGCGTGTTTCAGGGTGCTTCA
Organism: Pholidichthys leucotaenia; assembly: GCA_020510985.1. Taxonomy (NCBI): domain Eukaryota; kingdom Metazoa; phylum Chordata; class Actinopteri; order Cichliformes; family Pholidichthyidae; genus Pholidichthys; species Pholidichthys leucotaenia. The sequence goes on along the minus strand of CM035847.1, from coordinate 216,476,268 downwards.
GCGTTCTTCAGCATGTTCTTAACTTAGACAAAACTGATTTGACGTACACCAGTGTATTCTCCAAATTTTTTATACGTTTTGCAAACGCTGCTTAAATCCTCTAGGTGTGACAGGGCCTAAACGCAGGACACAAAAATGCCCAAATAATGAAATAAATCATTTTTAGTTAAATATTTACTGACAAATGGGCAACACTGATGCAATGGTTGCAGTCAAACAGGTCCTTCTGCTGTGCATAATAATGTTAGGTGTTTTGTAGTTAATTCGGTTGATTACAGTTTTTTTTTTTTTTAAAAAAAACCTTTAATAATAAAATATTGCTAAAGTATAAAATGATGCACTACAGTGGGTCTCAAATATTTGTAAACTTGTCCTGTTATAGTACTGCAGAGTTACACAGAAGAAATTCAATATTTCACTGAACTCCATCACTGAACAGTGATAAACTAAAATAATTATAATGATGACAGAACAACTCCCATTCCTCAAAGTGCAAGATGCACTCCAATTGGATGGCCTCTGTCGGTCAATGTTAACCATAGATGATGCGCCCTCTTGGTTTGCCGAGCCAGTGCAACTTACATTACCTGAGCAGTGTATACATAGTGGGGAGACCAGCGCATGCAAGGACCTGGGCATTTGGCACTTTGTTGCTCCATATGATGCCGAGGGTGCGACGTAGGTAGTGCAGGTGGAAGCTGTTCAGCTTCTTCTCTTGCTTGACCTATGTTGTCCATGCCTCGCTGCCGTACAGCAGCGTGCTGATGATGCAAGCATTGTACACTTCCATTTTGGATGACACTGTCAATTTGGGATTCTCCCACATGCGGGTTGTAAGTCGGCCTACAGTTGTTGTGGCCTTTCCGATGTGCTGGTTGATTTCCATATCAAGGGACAAGTTGTCGCTGATGGTAGACCCGAGATATGTGAACTGGTGGACAACAACTAGTTCATAGCTGTTGATGGTGATGACAGGTGGTGTTTCCACATCTTGGCCCAACATGTTGGTCTTTTTCAGGCTGATGGTGAGCCCAAAGTCTTTACATGCTTGGGAGAATCTATCCATGAGACACTGGAGTTGTTGCTCAGTGTGTGAAATGACTGCAGTATCATCAGTGAAGAGCATGTCTCTGATGATGGCCTTGCGCACCTTGGTCTTTGTTCTCAGTCTAGCGAGGTTAGTCGTCCATCTGATCTGGTGTGTAGGTACACTCCTTCTGTCGAGGTCACAAAGGAGCGCTTCAGGAGCAGAGAAAAGAAGATGCTGAAGAGGATGTGCGCAAGGACGCAGCCTTGTTTCACACCACTCTTGATGTCAAATGGCTTAGACATGCTGTCCTCATACTGGATGGCTGCCTTCATGTTGTCGTGGAAGGATCTGATCATGCTATGTAATTTCGGGGGGCATCCTATTTTCAAGAGGATGTTGAAGAGCCCATCCCTGCTGACCAGGTCGAATGCCTTAGTAAGGTTGATAAAGGCAATGTAGAGGGGCTTCTGCTGCTCTCTGCACTTCTCCTGTAATTGGCATAGGGAGAAGATAATGTCTACTGTTAAATATTCTGCTAAGAAGCCATACTGGGACTCTGGATAAACACGCTCAGCCTGCTTCTGGAGCCGCATGAACATGACACGGGCATAGAGTTTGCCTACAATGCTCAGGAGGGAGATGCCCCTGTAGTTATTGCAGTCACTTCTGTCACTCTTGTTCTTGTACAGGGTGACAATCTTAGTGTCACGCATGTCTTGTGGTACAGCTCCTTCACTCCAGCACTGACAGAGAACACCGTGTAATGGCTGCAAGAGAGTGGTTTTGCAGCGGTTAATCAGGTCCGGAGGGATGCCATCCATGCCAGGTGCCTTGCCACAGGCTAAGCTATCAATAGCCTTGCTAAACTCCTCCAATGTTGGCTCGACATCTAGCTCCTCCATGATGGGCAGAGGTTCAATGGTATCTAAAAGCTGAAGTTGCCACAGTGTTTTCTCTGGAGTACAGCTCTGAGTAATGTTCTACCCATCTCTCCATCTGCTTACCTTTATCGGTAATCACTTCTCCGCTGGATGATTTGAGGGGGGCTGTCTTGCTCTAAGTTGGACTGAGCGCTTTCTTGATCCCCTCGTACATTCCTCTGATGTTACCAGTTACAGCTGCAGTCTGGATGTCATTGCTGAGCTGCTGCCAGTACTCATTGACACATTTTCTTGCTGTCTGCTGTACTTTACTTCTGGCTGGTCTGAGTGCTTGAAGGGATTTCTTGCTCGGTGAGCGCTTGTATTCAGTAAGAGCAGCTCGTTTTGCTTCAATAATGGGAGTCATCTCACTCAGAAAGCAACTCATACCGGCTCGGACGTTGCCTGGGTTTGTAGGGTCGGGAGTTCCTGGCAGCAGAGGGTGGGGGACAGAGTTGTGTAGAGGAATCTGATCAGACCTAAATGAAACAGTCATTGTCGCCCGTGACAGACTGCTATGATGATGATGATGATCTTGCTCAACTTGGCTTCAAACCAGCTGCAGTTCTTAGAAGTCTTCCTCCTAAAGGTTGTGAAAGCTGTTTTCTGAATGGTCTCCCGGAGGTGGTCCCAATTTGCAGAGGCAGAGCTGTGCGGGTGGTCTGTGGACAGGGCATCCTAAAAGGACTTGACAAATTCCTCAATTTTCTCTGGATACTGCATCTTGGTGGTGTTGATGTGTGGCTTCCCATCTTTCTTGTTGTGATGGATCTTCTTTGGGAGAATCCTGATCTTGCTGCACACTAGTGAGTGGTCAGTGTTGCAGTCTGCACTGTGGTATGTGTGAGTAAGGAGCATGAGCTTCCAGCTTGTGCGTCTGACAATGACCATGTCTTGCTGGTGCCAGTGCTTTGAGCGAGGGTGTCGCCATGACACTCTGTGTTGTGGCTTCATCTGGAAGTAGGAGTTGGTCACACAAGATAAGAGCAAAGCTCTAACAGGCGCTGCCCATTCTCATTTATCTTACCAACTCCAAAATATCCCAGACAGGAAGGCCAAGAATCATGGTTGGCGCCCACCCTGGCATTGAAGTCATCAAGGAGGACAAGGTGTTCATTGCAAGGGATGTTCTTGATGATGTCGTAAAGCTTGGTGTAAAACTCGTCCTTTGTCTCAGACGTGGATGTCAGAGTAGGAGCGTACGCACTGACAAGGATGACTGGGCCATCAGAGGTGTGGAGTCGGAGCATCAACAGACATTCACACCCCTTGTCACCTGGTTCAACCATTTTCAGCAAGGAGTTCCTGATGGCGAATCCAACTCCATGTTCTCTGTGCTCCTCTGCACACTTTCCTTACCAGTAGAATGAGTAGTCTTTCTCCTTGAGCGTGCCTGATCCAGCTAGGTGTCTTTCTTGCAGAGCGGCGACGTCTACCTGTAATCTTAATAGCTCATTGTTGATGACTGCTGTCTTTCTGGCATCGCTGATGTCCTGAGGGTCCACAGTGAGGTCTGGTGTCATAGTGCGGATGCTTCAGGTTCCAATTTTAATTGCTGGTCTTGTGTGTTTGGATGTTTTCTTTTCTTTCTTGCCTGGTGCAATAGTTGCAACCTGCTTGTTGGTTTTATCCTAATCCCCATGCACCCAATGAGGAAGGCAGACTGTGGCGGGACAGTACCTGTCTGCCTGGGGGCTGCCCAGCTTAAGGCGGGCGGTAACTGTCCAATGAGATCCAAAAATCCCTCCCACTGTCGGAAGCAATCCCTGGCGCCATATTCTATGCCAATCGAGCACTATGGCTTATCACCGGTAGACTGCTGCTTCCCATGTTGTTTCAATGCTGTGAGGCGAAGTTGGAGTGTCCTTTCCAGGGTGCAAGCCAGGGCAGGGTAATGTGGAGAACCAACTGTTGCCCAGGTAGTAGGTCCCCCCTCTCCACACTGGTGGTCAATCCAAAGGAACGGCAAAGCTGATACAGTTTGGCACCAGCAGTGTTGCAGGAGTTGCCAGAACAATGCTGAATATAGCGGCGGACTGCCTTAGGGACTCCAACTACGGCTTTTTCCTCAGGGTTGACTCCTAAAGCCTTTCCGGTGACCAGGTATGCCGCAAGGCAGCGGAGGTTTGAAATCGGGGTTTTCCTTCCCCTAGATGGGCTACCCTCCCAGGTTAGCGAGTCCCATCTACCCAAAGCAACTGGTTTTAAGGTGCCAGAGACCTGCCCTCACCCCTTCTTCTGTCAGTAAAAGCAGTTCCACCGGACTTGAGACCAAGCCACACGAGCAGGCCAGGAGCTGGACTTGGTTGTCAGAGGCTATTTGAGATGCACACCATAAGGAGCATTTTATATGCACTGGGAGCTTATCCCCAGCACCGCCTCCCAGCTATGACAACCTTGAGAATAGTGCAAGATACACTATTATCTTGAATATATGTGATAAAAGATCACACAAATAATTAATCTGACAAACAAACAAGGGATCTGAAACAGTTGCTAATATTGGATGTCCCATTCGTTTTCAATATTTAGGTATTCTGTAATTAATATTCACACACTCAAATAAATCTTAGTGCCATTTACTCCCTTATATTTGTCAAAGTCTAACATGTGATTGCCTACATATGGCCTACACTTCTTCGTATTCCACTTTCAAACACAGTCTACATTTGGGCCTGTAATGCCTAATTAGGTTACCTGTTTCAGACAGGAATACTTGTGTTCTACGGGCAATGCACTAGTTTGGATAATTGTTGTTTGCAAAACATTGTTAATTTCAGAACACAAGTAGCCACATATACAGTGACAAAATGGAGTTTAAACAGGATTAGTCTATTTCCTAGTTGGATTTTAATTTCCGAATGGCACACCAATTTGATGGTTGAAAAGCTGTATGTAAAAATTTTCAATAATATTAAATTATAGTTGCATTCTCGATATATATATATTTTTAAATTTCAGTTATACTTTATTTGACTTGGATGAAAATAATTAGAAAAACTGAAGGAACCAACACGGTGAACTATCTGTACCTAAAATCAGTGCCAAATCTGAAAGTGGTGTATATGGATTGAAAAATATAGTGTAAATGAGTTTATACAATGTTACCTGCTCATTTCACATACTGGACATCCCAAGGCCTCAGAAAATATCAGAGTTGCTTTACTGTGGGGGTGTGGGGGTGTGGGGGGTGGGGGTGCAGGGGGACCCTGACCCTGTCTGACTCCTGGACCACACCTGTCTAAAGTCACAGATAGTAATTAACCCTGAATTAAGTTTAAATTAAAGGCCAAATGTCACGTAATTTTTTTTTCTAAATGACAACGAATTTAGATAAAATACACATAGCTTAAACCAAATATTCATACCGGAGACCATATCACCCACCTGTATTTACATAATTGCACAAAATACACCAGGTGAAGGCCCCACCTTGCTTGCTGGCTTGTGACAGCCAGTCCAGACCACGCCCATGTTTTTGACATCACCAGTTGTACCCTGGCTGCCCTGCCTATCCACATTCACACTTATCAACATTGGACAATCATGACGGAAAGTAACAGCGATTGTGAACAAATTAGTTTAGTTTTGTCTTTTTTTTTTGTCTTTTTTTTTGTCAGTGGTTCAGACAGTGACAGAGGCATAGAACCTTACAGGTTCGAGCCGTCCGAGACGGAATCAGATGCTTTGTCTGATGACAACAGTTCCAACGATGACCAGAGAGCAGAACCAGTGGAAAATGTCATTGAACTGGACATTAATCGCCTCCAGAATTGCGAAGCCGAAGGGGGTCTGTCCAGGGCGCCCCATAAATATTGATTTTTCGGAAGCCATTATTATTACAGTGGAGGAGAGCCGCTGCTGTCAAGAAATTGACCAGATCAATATGAAAATGGAGGCGCATACCTGTCAAGTGAGACGTTTTCGCCGTATTTTGGTGCCAAGCGCGGCTGTGGGAGACGGCGGAGTGGTTTGGGACACTTTTCTGGGAAATGTTTTAAATGTAGTTCGTGTTGTTATTGTCAAATATTTTAAGGAAAATACGGGGAAAATGCAATTTTAGCAAAAACCGGCGTATTGCCATTTCTGTACGTGCAAAAGAAAAAATATACTGGAAAAAAAACTGAGTGTGTTGAGGAGCCCGTCCTGTGTGTGATCCCCCACAGCTGGTGCTGGCAGATCGCTCAGCGTCAGCTATTCGCACTACCATGAGAAGTGTGGAGTCACTCATTAGTCTAATTGTCGGGGCGGGCTGATCACTCAGCTTGAGCTATTCTCACTACAATGAGAAGTCATTAGGACAATGGTTTAACACGTTGAGCTGTGCAGCGGTTGCGGAACAGACAGCGATCGCCTGACAAATACAGAATTCTGCTTTTTTTTTTAATTTAGCGCCGGACGCTGAGTTGTGTTGTTATTGTCAAATATCCATGAATCCTTAAAATATTTGACAATAACAACACGAGTTGCATTTGGGGCATTTCCCAGAGAGGTGTCCCTTGTTGCTCCGCCGTTCCTTATAGCCGCTTTTTACGGTGTTGAAGTACGGTGAAAACGTCTCACTTGACAGGTATGAAAACATTTCCCAGAGAAGTGTCCCTTATTACCCAGCTGTCCCTGATAGTCCCGTTTTAAGGTATGGGTGAAATATCCAATTTTTTCTTTCTTGTTGCTCACTTCAACCTTCCAGTCTCCATATAAACAATCAATTGAAATACCCCAAGCATCAGACTAGGGTACAATCGATTTCGTCACTTCCACCTTCTTCACCAGGCGATTCCAGGGGCCGTGTCAGGCCAAGCGCGGCAGTTTTAAATTAACGAATATTCCGTTGTTACTGAAGCATATGCACCAAGACCCGAACGGATCGGTTCCCTTTTATATCTAGTTTCAAGATATTTAAAGTACCCTGTTACGTGACATTTGGCCTTTAAAAGAAATTTTATGTTTTATTGAATAAGGAAATATTTGATATCACTTTTATATAATCAGGATTACATAACAGCTGTCAGCTGGAGCAGCAATTGTGGTGAAATGTGGAGGGATGGACAGACAATGGATGCAGCACAATGGCATTAGTTCATTTCACCTTTGACGGACTCAGCTAAAATGTGTGTTATGTTCAGTCTACCCTTGATATGTACATCTGCTCCCACTCAATTTAAAACTGGATTTGTTTGTGTATTTTTTAAAACACCTGCTTTGTGTCTCTCTATGACTCTGGATATTATTTCATGATTTTACTTTCTTGCTTTATCTTCACCTAACATTTTAATAATCATCAAGTATCATTTCAGTTTCTGTATACTATTACCATCAGCAACAGGAAAAAAAACCCATAATCATAAAACACGTATGACACAGTCTAAAATATCACTTGATATCAATATGCCCAAATGTTTTTCATAATAATGTCCAACATAACCTTTAATCCAGGAAACAGGTTAAAATGTGAATCATTAAGAAAAATGGCTTAATGATTCACACTGACAAACCTGGGCGCATGCGCACGCAGCGACAGGCAGTGGGTGAAAAAAGTTCTATGTCTGTGTCTCTGTTTTTATGCACTTTAAGGTGTTTTAACGTGATTCTCTGTGCCGTTTTTGTCCTTGACTGTTTGTGGATTATATAACGAAGAGCTCCCTGGTTCCATCAGTATGGATTTCCTTCTTGTTTTTGCACTGTTGTTTCTTTCATACTGGCTCTTTGTCTTGGAGGTAAGCGCGATCGCGGTCACACCGGGAAGAATACAGTATTCCGGAGACATGTTGCTGCATTTAAACATGGATAATGCAGCATCTGGGTTTAAGTCTGTGCCGCAACTGCTGGACTTATTTTAAGAGATTTTCATGGACACAGCGATGAAAACGGAGACAAGAGGAGGAAATGTGGAAAGCGTGGAGGCGTAAGATTAAGCCTGAGGAGGCGTCAGCATAACCGCATTCCTCTTCCTTCCATTATTATGGGGAACGTACAATCCCTGAGAAATAAAGTGGATGAAATTCAAGGAAATGCATGACATCAGAAGGACTTCAAGAACTGCTGTGTCATGGCTTACACGGAGAAGTGGCTTACGGCGCATGACCGGGACCTGGACCTGTGTATTGACGGCTTTGGAGCCCCACTTCGCTTGGATCGGCAGGAAGAGGTAACGGGGAAACGTCAGGGGGGTGGCGTATGTTTGTATATTAATAAACAGTACTGTACATCTGTCACGGTCAGAGAGCGCATCTGTACACCAAATGTGGAGCTTCTGTCCGTATTGCTACGCCCCTTTTATCTGCCCCGCGAGTTCCCCAACTTTTCATAATGACTGTGTACATTCACCCAAGGGCAGATGCTGCCTCCGCCTCCAGCACCATCTTTGATGTGGTACAGCGGTTGCAGTCGATTTCCCCAGAGGCTCCAAATGTTATCCTTGGGGATTTTAACCATGTTTCTTTAAAGAAGACACTTAAAAACTTTTATCAGTATGTCTCCTGCCCAACCAGGCGAAAAAAGACATTGGACCTGTGCTATGGATCCATAGAGAGGGCCTATAAATCTATTCCCCTTCCTCCTTTAGGATCCTCAGATCACAACTGTGCACATTTGCTGCCTACATATAAAACTGCTCTCAGAAGAGACAAGGCGAAGATCAGAGACTTGGACAGAGGATTCAGTGCACTGCCTCCAGGACTGCTTTAACTGTACGGACTAGGAGGTGTTCACACTGTCCTGCGGGGATGATTTGGACTCTTTAGTGGACGTGACATGCTCATACATGGCTTTCTGCAGAGATATGATCGTTCCACGTAAATGTGTCAAAATATATCCCAACAGCAAGCCATGGGTTACAAAATCAGTTAAATCCTGCTTACAGAGGAAAGCACTTGCCTTTAAACAAGGGGTTGTTTCTGAGCTACAGATTGCCACAAAAGAGCTGAAGGCTGAAATTTTAAGAGCAAAACAGAATTATAAATCAGAGTTGGAAAGCAAGATGGCAACAAAGAAACTTGGTTCAGCCTGGGCCAGTATGAAAACTATTGCAGGCCTTCAGAGCACAGAGCGCAGTAATCGTGTGTTTTTAGATGGTTTTAATTCAGACACAGAGCTGGCAAATGCTCTTAATTGTTTTTATGGTCGTTTTGACTCCTTTGATTTTAGCACAGAAACCCAAAATTTGAAACAGAAACTCAAAGACAATCAGCACTTCAATATTGAGGTGCAGGATGTTAAAAGGGAGTTCTGTGCTGTGAAAGTGAACAAAAGTCAGGGCCCTGATAATATATGTGGGCGCTTGGTAAAGTCCTGTGCACATGAATTGAGTCCTGTATTTCACTACATTTTCAATAAGTCCTTACAGACACAACATGTGCCTAAGATCTGGAAAGATGCTGTGGTTGTCCCTGTCCCAAAATCCAGCTGTTCTAAAATGGTAAATGATTTTAGACCAGTTGCTTTGTCTTCAATTTTAATGAAAATTTTTGAAAAACTGGTCAGAGTTGAAGTCCTAAAGCAGACTGAGCATGCATTGGATCCTTTGCTGTATTTCACTACATTTTCAATAAGTCCTTACAGACACAACATGTGCCTAAGATCTGGAAAGATGCTGTGGTTGTCCCTGTCCCAAAATCCAGCTGTTCTAAAATGGTAAATGATTTTAGACCAGTTGCTTTGTCTTCAATTTTAATGAAAATTTTTGAAAAACTGGTCAGAGTTGAAGTCCTAAAGCAGACTGAGCATGCATATTTAATGCTTAAAAAATTATACCATAAAGTTGCTGTGATTGCGTAGGTCTAAAGGATAATTCGTCATATGTGGAGAACAGGAGGCGCGCAAGCAGACTGGGCGGAGCGTCAGCGGGGACCAGGTCTGACAAAGAACACAGGTGTATATCCAACACAGAACATGCCGAGAGAAGCAGCAGCCCAACATGACCTAGCTCAAAAGCACGCTAACTGATGATGATAAAAAAAGGTTTATTTTCAATAAAGTGAAAAAAACAAGATAATGCATGGAGGGTGCTTCTGCTGGGAGGCGCTGCCAACAGCAAAGTGTGATTTATCATGAAAAACAGTTGAGCTGTGTGTTTCGGGTGATCAGCTGATTGGCTCCACCCCCTCCAGTGTTCTGACATTTTGGCATATCTATCAGAACAGCACTGGACAGCTGATGGTACAGACTGCAAAGGTAAAAAAAAAAAACATGGGGGAGGGCTAAACAGTGATTTGGATCTTTATCCTGTAGCTTGAAAGTGCTCAGACACATCCCCGACAGGTCCCATTATACGAACAAGTACGTCTGTTTAGCTCTGTGTGTGTATGTATGCGCTGCAGGCAGCAGCTGAGCAGAGCTCTGTATGGGTTTTTCCTGTGAACCAACACTGCAAATATGCCATTATATGGGAGCTCCAAGTTAGAAACCTGTTCAAAAAGTTACACATAGGTCATGCCCAGTTATCCACCAATATTGGACCAATGTACAGACAATATTGGGGAAAATATTCAAAATAACAGTTCCCTTTTCTTTTGTAACTTTGTATTTGGGTTTACTACCGGACTCACTGGAAAGACGAGGAGAAAAATACTTATTCAATGTTTTAATATTGGCAAGCAAAAAAGCTCTAACTAAAAAATGGATGTTGAAGGACTGTCCTACACCTGAAGATTGGATTAACGTGATCCAAGACATTTACTCGATGGAAAAGTTGACATTTGCACTGAGACAGGACATGGATGGGTTCATGAACTTTTGGCAACCCTGGATCGCATATGTGTCTTCCATTAGATCTAATCTTTGACAAATACCATTTCAATAATGGTTCCGCTCTTTGTTCCAATGCTACTCAGATGCTCTTTTACCTTTATCTACTTACTTTTTCTTTTTGTTTGTTTTTTGCTGGTTTGTTTGTTTTTTTTGTTTGTTTTTTTTTGTTTTTGTTTTTTTTTCTCTTTAATTTCACTTTTTCTTTCACTTTAAATAAAAAAAAAAGGGGTGTTGTAAGAATTATTCTTCCAATGTTGTCAGATATCAGAAAATAAGGGAACATGTGATGAAAATGTAAACAATGCATTGCTGTAACGACCTGTATACCCTTTACAAAAACTTAAAAAAAAAAAAAAAAAAGTTACACATAGGTTCAAAGAACATTACTCATATGTTAGAAATAATTTTTGGGTACGCTAGACATTAATCTTGATGTATTTCGACTTTTGAGTAACTTTGAGTCGCTGACAAGTAACGTGTGTGAATGAATGCATAATAACTTCCCTACAACCTTTGCTCCGCAGATGCGGGACCCATCAACCATATGCTGGATACGTTGAAAAATTTTCAGAGGAGCTCAGCGAACTATGCAGTATACCAGCGTGTTTCAGGGTGCTTCAGCGTTCTTCAGCATGTTCTTAACTTAGACAAAACTGATTTGACGTACACCAGTGTATTCTCCAAATTTTTTATACGTTTTGCAAACGCTGCTTAAATCCTCTAGGTGTGACAGGGCCTAAACGCAGGACACAAAAATGCCCAAATAATGAAATAAATCATTTTTAGTTAAATATTTACTGACAAATGGGCAACACTGATGCAATGGTTGCAGTCAAACAGGTCCTTCTGCTGTGCATAATAATGTTAGGTGTTTTGTAGTTAATTCGGTTGATTACAGTTTTTTTTTTTTTTAAAAAAAACCTTTAATAATAAAATATTGCTAAAGTATAAAATGATGCACTACAGTGGGTCTCAAATATTTGTAAACTTGTCCTGTTATAGTACTGCAGAGTTACACAGAAGAAATTCAATATTTCACTGAACTCCATCACTGAACAGTGATAAACTAAAATAATTATAATGATGACAGAACAACTCCCATTCCTCAAAGTGCAAGATGCACTCCAATTGGATGGCCTCTGTCGGTCAATGTTAACCATAGATGATGCGCCCTCTTGGTTTGCCGAGCCAGTGCAACTTACATTACCTGAGCAGTGTATACATAGTGGGGAGACCAGCGCATGCAAGGACCTGGGCATTTGGCACTTTGTTGCTCCATATGATGCCGAGGGTGCGACGTAGGTAGTGCAGGTGGAAGCTGTTCAGCTTCTTCTCTTGCTTGACCTATGTTGTCCATGCCTCGCTGCCGTACAGCAGCGTGCTGATGATGCAAGCATTGTACACTTCCATTTTGGATGACACTGTCAATTTGGGATTCTCCCACATGCGGGTTGTAAGTCGGCCTACAGTTGTTGTGGCCTTTCCGATGTGCTGGTTGATTTCCATATCAAGGGACAAGTTGTCGCTGATGGTAGACCCGAGATATGTGAACTGGTGGACAACAACTAGTTCATAGCTGTTGATGGTGATGACAGGTGGTGTTTCCACATCTTGGCCCAACATGTTGGTCTTTTTCAGGCTGATGGTGAGCCCAAAGTCTTTACATGCTTGGGAGAATCTATCCATGAGACACTGGAGTTGTTGCTCAGTGTGTGAAATGACTGCAGTATCATCAGTGAAGAGCATGTCTCTGATGATGGCCTTGCGCACCTTGGTCTTTGTTCTCAGTCTAGCGAGGTTAGTCGTCCATCTGATCTGGTGTGTAGGTACACTCCTTCTGTCGAGGTCACAAAGGAGCGCTTCAGGAGCAGAGAAAAGAAGATGCTGAAGAGGATGTGCGCAAGGACGCAGCCTTGTTTCACACCACTCTTGATGTCAAATGGCTTAGACATGCTGTCCTCATACTGGATGGCTGCCTTCATGTTGTCGTGGAAGGATCTGATCATGCTATGTAATTTCGGGGGGCATCCTATTTTCAAGAGGATGTTGAAGAGCCCATCCCTGCTGACCAGGTCGAATGCCTTAGTAAGGTTGATAAAGGCAATGTAGAGGGGCTTCTGCTGCTCTCTGCACTTCTCCTGTAATTGGCATAGGGAGAAGATAATGTCTACTGTTAAATATTCTGCTAAGAAGCCATACTGGGACTCTGGATAAACACGCTCAGCCTGCTTCTGGAGCCGCATGAACATGACGCGGGCATAGAGTTTGCCTACAATGCTCAGGAGGGAGATGCCCCTGTAGTTATTGCAGTCACTTCTGTCACTCTTGTTCTTGTACAGGGTGACAATCTTAGTGTCACGCATGTCTTGTGGTACAGCTCCTTCACTCCAGCACTGACAGAGAACACCGTGTAATGGCTGCAAGAGAGTGGTTTTGCAGCGGTTAATCAGGTCCGGAGGGATGCCATCCATGCCAGGTGCCTTGCCACAGGCTAAGCTATCAATAGCCTTGCTAAACTCCTCCAATGTTGGCTCGACATCTAGCTCCTCCATGATGGGCAGAGGTTCAATGGTATCTAAAAGCTGAAGTTGCCACAGTGTTTTCTCTGGAGTACAGCTCTGAGTAGTGTTCTACCCATCTCTCCATCTGCTTACCTTTATCGGTAATCACTTCTCCGCTGGATGATTTGAGGGGGGCTGTCTTGCTCTAAGTTGGACTGAGCGCTTTCTTGATCCCCTCGTACATTCCTCTGATGTTACCAGTTACAGCTGCAGTCTGGATGTCATTGCTGAGCTGCTGCCAGTACTCATTGACACATTTTCTTGCTGTCTGCTGTACTTTACTTCTGGCTGGTCTGAGTGCTTGAAGGGATTTCTTGCTCGGTGAGCGCTTGTATTCAGTAAGAGCAGCTCGTTTTGCTTCAATAATGGGAGTCATCTCACTCAGAAAGCAACTCATACCGGCTCGGACGTTGCCTGGGTTTGTAGGGTCGGGAGTTCCTGGCAGCAGAGGGTGGGGGACAGAGTTGTGTAGAGGAATCTGATCAGACCTAAATGAAACAGTCATTGTCGCCCGTGACAGACTGCTATGATGATGATGATGATCTTGCTCAACTTGGCTTCAAACCAGCTGCAGTTCTTAGAAGTCTTCCTCCTAAAGGTTGTGAAAGCTGTTTTCTGAATGGTCTCCCGGAGGTGGTCCCAATTTGCAGAGGCAGAGCTGTGCGGGTGGTCTGTGGACAGGGCATCCTAAAAGGACTTGACAAATTCCTCAATTTTCTCTGGATACTGCATCTTGGTGGTGTTGATGTGTGGCTTCCCATCTTTCTTGTTGTGATGGATCTTCTTTGGGAGAATCCTGATCTTGCTGCACACTAGTGAGTGGTCAGTGTTGCAGTCTGCACTGTGGTATGTGTGAGTAAGGAGCATGAGCTTCCAGCTTGTGCGTCTGACAATGACCATGTCTTGCTGGTGCCAGTGCTTTGAGCGAGGGTGTCGCCATGACACTCTGTGTTGTGGCTTCATCTGGAAGTAGGAGTTGGTCACACAAGATAAGAGCAAAGCTCTAACAGGCGCTGCCCATTCTCATTTATCTTACCAACTCCAAAATATCCCAGACAGGAAGGCCAAGAATCATGGTTGGCGCCCACCCTGGCATTGAAGTCATCAAGGAGGACAAGGTGTTCATTGCAAGGGATGTTCTTGATGATGTCGTAAAGCTTGGTGTAAAACTCGTCCTTTGTCTCAGACGTGGATGTCAGAGTAGGAGCGTACGCACTGACAAGGATGACTGGGCCATCAGAGGTGTGGAGTCGGAGCATCAACAGACATTCACACCCCTTGTCACCTGGTTCAACCATTTTCAGCAAGGAGTTCCTGATGGCGAATCCAACTCCATGTTCTCTGTGCTCCTCTGCACACTTTCCTTACCAGTAGAATGAGTAGTCTTTCTCCTTGAGCGTGCCTGATCCAGCTAGGTGTCTTTCTTGCAGAGCGGCGACGTCTACCTGTAATCTTAATAGCTCATTGTTGATGACTGCTGTCTTTCTGGCATCGCTGATGTCCTGAGGGTCCACAGTGAGGTCTGGTGTCATAGTGCGGATGCTTCAGGTTCCAATTTTAATTGCTGGTCTTGTGTGTTTGGATGTTTTCTTTTCTTTCTTGCCTGGTGCAATAGTTGCAACCTGCTTGTTGGTTTTATCCTAATCCCCATGCACCCAATGAGGAAGGCAGACTGTGGCGGGACAGTACCTGTCTGCCTGGGGGCTGCCCAGCTTAAGGCGGGCGGTAACTGTCCAATGAGATCCAAAAATCCCTCCCACTGTCGGAAGCAATCCCTGGCGCCATATTCTATGCCAATCGAGCACTATGGCTTATCACCGGTAGACTGCTGCTTCCCATGTTGTTTCAATGCTGTGAGGCGAAGTTGGAGTGTCCTTTCCAGGGTGCAAGCCAGGGCAGGGTAATGTGGAGAACCAACTGTTGCCCAGGTAGTAGGTCCCCCCTCTCCACACTGGTGGTCAATCCAAAGGAACGGCAAAGCTGATACAGTTTGGCACCAGCAGTGTTGCAGGAGTTGCCAGAACAATGCTGAATATAGCGGCGGACTGCCTTAGGGACTCCAACTACGGCTTTTTCCTCAGGGTTGACTCCTAAAGCCTTTCCGGTGACCAGGTATGCCGCAAGGCAGCGGAGGTTTGAAATCGGGGTTTTCCTTCCCCTAGATGGGCTACCCTCCCAGGTTAGCGAGTCCCATCTACCCAAAGCAACTGGTTTTAAGGTGCCAGAGACCTGCCCTCACCCCTTCTTCTGTCAGTAAAAGCAGTTCCACCGGACTTGAGACCAAGCCACACGAGCAGGCCAGGAGCTGGACTTGGTTGTCAGAGGCTATTTGAGATGCACACCATAAGGAGCATTTTATATGCACTGGGAGCTTATCCCAGCACCGCCTCCCAGTTATGACAACCTTGAGAATAGTGCAAGATACACTATTATCTTGAATATATGTGATAAAAGATCACACAAATAATTAATCTGACAAACAAACAAGGGATCTGAAACAGTTGCTAATATTGGATGTCCCATTCGTTTTCAATATTTAGGTATTCTGTAATTAATATTCACACACTCAAATAAATCTTAGTGCCATTTACTCCCTTATATTTGTCAAAGTCTAACATGTGATTGCCTACATATGGCCTACACTTCTTCGTATTCCACTTTCAAACACAGTCTACATTTGGGCCTGTAATGCCTAATTAGGTTACCTGTTTCAGACAGGAATACTTGTGTTCTACGGGCAATGCACTAGTTTGGATAATTGTTGTTTGCAAAACATTGTTAATTTCAGAACACAAGTAGCCACATATACAGTGACAAAATGGAGTTTAAACAGGATTAGTCTATTTCCTAGTTGGATTTTAATTTCCGAATGGCACACCAATTTGATGGTTGAAAAGCTGTATGTAAAAATTTTCAATAATATTAAATTATAGTTGCATTCTCGATATATATATATTTTTAAATTTCAGTTATACTTTATTTGACTTGGATGAAAATAATTAGAAAAACTGAAGGAACCAACACGGTGAACTATCTGTACCTAAAATCAGTGCCAAATCTGAAAGTGGTGTATATGGATTGAAAAATATAGTGTAAATGAGTTTATACAATGTTACCTGCTCATTTCACATACTGGACATCCCAAGGCCTCAGAAAATATCAGAGTTGCTTTACTGTGGGGGTGTGGGGGGTGGGGGTGCAGGGGGACCCTGACCCTGTCTGACTCCTGGACCACACCTGTCTAAAGTCACAGATAGTAATTAACCCTGAATTAAGTTTAAATTAAAGGCCAAATGTCACGTAATTTTTTTTTCTAAATGACAACGAATTTAGATAAAATACACATAGCTTAAACCAAATATTCATACCGGAGACCATATCACCCACCTGTATTTACATAATTGCACAAAATACACCAGGTGAAGGCCCCACCTTGCTTGCTGGCTTGTGACAGCCAGTCCAGACCACGCCCATGTTTTTGACATCACCAGTTGTACCCTGGCTGCCCTGCCTATCCACATTCACACTTATCAACATTGGACAATCATGACGGAAAGTAACAGCGATTGTGAACAAATTAGTTTAGTTTTGTCTTTTTTTTTTGTCTTTTTTTTTGTCAGTGGTTCAGACAGTGACAGAGGCATAGAACCTTACAGGTTCGAGCCGTCCGAGACGGAATCAGATGCTTTGTCTGATGACAACAGTTCCAACGATGACCAGAGAGCAGAACCAGTGGAAAATGTCATTGAACTGGACATTAATCGCCTCCAGAATTGCGAAGCCGAAGGGGGTCTGTCCAGGGCGCCCCATAAATATTGATTTTTCGGAAGCCATTATTATTACAGTGGAGGAGAGCCGCTGCTGTCAAGAAATTGACCAGATCAATATGAAAATGGAGGCGCATACCTGTCAAGTGAGACGTTTTCGCCGTATTTTGGTGCCAAGCGCGGCTGTGGGAGACGGCGGAGTGGTTTGGGACACTTTTCTGGGAAATGTTTTAAATGTAGTTCGTGTTGTTATTGTCAAATATTTTAAGGAAAATACGGGGGAAAATGCAATTTTAGCAAAAACCGGCGTATTGCCATTTCTGTACGTGCAAAAGAAAAAATATACTGGAAAAAAAACTGAGTGTGTTGAGGAGCCCGTCCTGTGTGTGATCCCCCACAGCTGGTGCTGGCAGATCGCTCAGCGTCAGCTATTCGCACTACCATGAGAAGTGTGGAGTCACTCATTAGTCTAATTGTCGGGGCGGGCTGATCACTCAGCTTGAGCTATTCTCACTACAATGAGAAGTCATTAGGACAATGGTTTAACACGTTGAGCTGTGCAGCGGTTGCGGAACAGACAGCGATCGCCTGACAAATACAGAATTCTGCTTTTTTTTTTAATTTAGCGCCGGACGCTGAGTTGTGTTGTTATTGTCAAATATCCATGAATCCTTAAAATATTTGACAATAACAACACGAGTTGCATTTGGGGCATTTCCCAGAGAGGTGTCCCTTGTTGCTCCGCCGTTCCTTATAGCCGCTTTTTACGGTGTTGAAGTACGGTGAAAACGTCTCACTTGACAGGTATGAAAACATTTCCCAGAGAAGTGTCCCTTATTACCCAGCTGTCCCTGATAGTCCCGTTTTAAGGTATGGGTGAAATATCCAATTTTTTCTTTCTTGTTGCTCACTTCAACCTTCCAGTCTCCATATAAACAATCAATTGAAATACCCCAAGCATCAGACTAGGGTACAATCGATTTCGTCACTTCCACCTTCTTCACCAGGCGATTCCAGGGGCCGTGTCAGGCCAAGCGCGGCAGTTTTAAATTAACGAATATTCCGTTGTTACTGAAGCATATGCACCAAGACCCGAACGGATCGGTTCCCTTTTATATCTAGTTTCAAGATATTTAAAGTACCCTGTTACGTGACATTTGGCCTTTAAAAGAAATTTTATGTTTTATTGAATAAGGAAATATTTGATATCACTTTTATATAATCAGGATTACATAACAGCTGTCAGCTGGAGCAGCAATTGTGGTGAAATGTGGAGGGATGGACAGACAATGGATGCAGCACAATGGCATTAGTTCATTTCACCTTTGACGGACTCAGCTAAAATGTGTGTTATGTTCAGTCTACCCTTGATATGTACATCTGCTCCCACTCAATTTAAAACTGGATTTGTTTGTGTATTTTTTAAAACACCTGCTTTGTGTCTCTCTATGACTCTGGATATTATTTCATGATTTTACTTTCTTGCTTTATCTTCACCTAACATTTTAATAATCATCAAGTATCATTTCAGTTTCTGTATACTATTACCATCAGCAACAGGAAAAAAAACCCATAATCATAAAACACGTATGACACAGTCTAAAATATCACTTGATATCAATATGCCCAAATGTTTTTCATAATAATGTCCAACATAACCTTTAATCCAGGAAACAGGTTAAAATGTGAATCATTAAGAAAAATGGCTTAATGATTCACACTGACAAACCTGGGCGCATGCGCACGCAGCGACAGGCAGTGGGTGAAAAAAGTTCTATGTCTGTGTCTCTGTTTTTATGCACTTTAAGGTGTTTTAACGTGTGTTTTAACGTGATTCTCTGTGCCGTTTTTGTCCTTGACTGTTTGTGGATTATATAACGAAGAGCTCCCTGGTTCCATCAGTATGGATTTCCTTCTTGTTTTTGCACTGTTGTTTCTTTCATACTGGCTCTTTGTCTTGGAGGTAAGCGCGATCGCGGTCACGCCGGGAAGAATACAGTATTCCGGAGACATGTTGCTGCATTTAAACATGGATAATGCAGCATCTGGGTTTAAGTCTGTGCCGCAACTGCTGGACTTATTTTAAGAGATTTTCATGGACACAGCGATGAAAACGGAGACAAGAGGAGGAAATGTGGAAAGCGTGGAGGCGTAAGATTAAGCCTGAGGAGGCGTCAGCATAACCGCATTCCTCTTCCTTCCATTATTATGGGGAACGTACAATCCCTGAGAAATAAAGTGGATGAAATTCAAGGAAATGCATGACATCAGAAGGACTTCAAGAACTGCTGTGTCATGGCTTACACGGAGAAGTGGCTTACGGCGCATGACCGGGACCTGGACCTGTGTATTGACGGCTTTGGAGCCCCACTTCGCTTGGATCGGCAGGAAGAGGTAACGGAGAAACGTCAGGGGGGTGGCGTATGTTTGTATATTAATAAACAGTACTGTACATCTGTCACGGTCAGAGAGCGCATCTGTACACCAGATGTGGAGCTTCTGTCCGTATTGCTACGCCCCTTTTATCTGCCCCGCGAGTTCCCCAACTTTTCATAATGACTGTGTACATTCACCCAAGGGCAGATGCTGCCTCCGCCTCCAGCACCATCTTTGATGTGGTACAGCGGTTGCAGTCGATTTCCCCAGAGGCTCCAAATGTTATCCTTGGGGATTTTAACCATGTTTCTTTAAAGAAGACACTTAAAAACTTTTATCAGTATGTCTCCTGCCCAACCAGGCGAAAAAAAGACATTGGACCTGTGCTATGGATCCATAGAGAGGGCCTATAAATCTATTCCCCTTCCTCCTTTAGGATCCTCAGATCACAACTGTGCACATTTGCTGCCTACATATAAAACTGCTCTCAGAAGAGACAAGGCGAAGATCAGAGACTTGGACAGAGGATTCAGTGCACTGCCTCCAGGACTGCTTTAACTGTACGGACTAGGAGGTGTTCACACTGTCCTGCGGGGATGATTTGGACTCTTTAGTGGACGTGACATGCTCATACATGGCTTTCTGCAGAGATATGATCGTTCCACGTAAATGTGTCAAAATATATCCCAACAACAAGCCATGGGTTACAAAATCAGTTAAATCCTGCTTACAGAGGAAAGCACTTGCCTTTAAACAAGGGGTTGTTTCTGAGCTACAGATTGCCACAAAAGAGCTGAAGGCTGAAATTTTAAGAGCAAAACAGAATTATAAATCAGAGTTGGAAAGCAAGATGGCAACAAAGAAACTTGGTTCAGCCTGGGCCAGTATGAAAACTATTGCAGGCCTTCAGAGCACAGAGCGCAGTAATCGTGTGTTTTTAGATGGTTTTAATTCAGACACAGAGCTGGCAAATGCTCTTAATTGTTTTTATGGTCGTTTTGACTCCTTTGATTTTAGCACAGAAACCCAAAATTTGAAACAGAAACTCAAAGACAATCAGCACTTCAATATTGAGGTGCAGGATGTTAAAAGGGAGTTCTGTGCTGTGAAAGTGAACAAAAGTCAGGGCCCTGATAATATATGTGGGCGCTTGGTAAAGTCCTGTGCACATGAATTGAGTCCTGTATTTCACTACATTTTCAATAAGTCCTTACAGACACAACATGTGCCTAAGATCTGGAAAGATGCTGTGGTTGTCCCTGTCCCAAAATCCAGCTGTTCTAAAATGGTAAATGATTTTAGACCAGTTGCTTTGTCTTCAATTTTAATGAAAATTTTTGAAAAACTGGTCAGAGTTGAAGTCCTAAAGCAGACTGAGCATGCATTGGATCCTTTGCAGTTTGCCTATAGGCCTCACAGAGGAGTGGAGGATGCCACTGTCACTCTGTTTAACATGCTTTTTGATCATCTGGATTTTAATGGGACACACGCCAGGCTTTAATTTGTGGACTTTTCTTCCGCCTTTAATACAATCCAACCTCATATTTTAGCTGAAAGGCTCCTGCAACAATTTGATTTGAGTAATAATCTGGTGGGTTGGATTCTGGATTTTTTAACCAACAGGACTCAGAGAGTAAGGGTCAATGGTGCATTGTCTGACCAAAAGTGTTCTTCTACTGGCTCTCCGCAGGGGTGTGTGTTGTCACCACTACTCTTCATCCTGTACACAAACGTGTGTCGGAGCAGACATGACAACAGACACATTATAAAGTATGCTGATGATTCAGTTGTCAGTCTCCTCCAGGATGGTGAGAGTGGCCACGGCCCAGTAGTTGATGACTTTGTTCACTGGTGTGAGGATTCCTACCTGCAGCTGAATACGACAAAAACTAAAGATATGATTATTGACTTTAGGAGGAAAAATCCCAGGCACGAAGTCACTGTACTAAAAGGCCAGACCACTGAATATGTATAATCCTACAAATATCTTGGGACGATTATTGATAGTATTTTAAACTTTGAAGAGAACTGTGAAAGGGTGTGCAAAAAGGGTCAGCAACATTTACATTGTTTAAGGAAACTTGCACGCTTACCAAATTGACCAAACCATAATGACAATGTTTTATCGGGCTTTTATTGAATCTGTTTTATCCTTTTCTTTAGTGTCATGGTTTGGTCAGATAAAACTGAAACAGAGGAAA
The DNA here is from genome assembly GCA_020510985.1 of Pholidichthys leucotaenia. Classification (NCBI taxonomy): domain Eukaryota; kingdom Metazoa; phylum Chordata; class Actinopteri; order Cichliformes; family Pholidichthyidae; genus Pholidichthys; species Pholidichthys leucotaenia. The sequence goes on along the minus strand of CM035847.1, from coordinate 216,454,665 downwards.
TCCTTGGATCAGGTAGTTAGATGGTCCAGTTGTTTGCTTGGTGAGTCACAGCTGAGCCTGACATCCCTGTACACCAGACAGGTACAGAGGATTGATACCTCCATTTTAAATGATGACTCCCACCTTTTGCACTGCCACTTTCAGCTTCTTCCCTCCAGACGGAGGTTTGCTGTCCCAAAAAGTAAAACCCAGCGCTACAAAAACAGCTTTGTTCCTGCTGCTGTTTTAAAGAGTTGAACAAGATGTAACTATATTATTATGTAACATAATTTAGTTACCTATTTATTAATTTTATTTTATATTTACTTATTTTTGTAGGTTTTTTATTTGGGTTCTAAATCTTTTATTGGGTTTTAGACTTTTTAACCTCTTTGACTAGTCTTTAACTTTTTAATATGACCCTTCTCTCTTACCTCCTTGCTTTTTCTCTTATCTCTTTGTCCTATGTCCTGATTGATGGAGCCTTGAGTATTTTTATCATGTTTATAGTCAGCTTCATGTGTGCCTGTGTTTGTGTTCATGTTGAATGTAATTAGTGGCTTGTAAATATGGATGTCACCAGACTGCAAAATAAATCTACCTACGGGTACAAATAAAGTAACTTGAACCTGAAACTGTCAAAGAAAGCAGAACCAAAGGTGTAAGGACAACTTTGGGTACATTTTTTTAATCATTTAACCAACCTGCAGGCCTTGTTTTGTTCAGTTCAAAAAATTATCTTCAAGTGAACCCACATCACTCATTTTAAAGCTTATAAACTCTACAGAAAGGGGTAGGTGTTGGACACAGGATTTATTAAGCTTTATGGACCCCTCAGCCATTTTTGTCATTTTTTTTTCATTTGGTCATCATTATGGCTGTGTTCCAGCTTATGGCTTGAATTTGTGCAAGAATGTTTCTTCCCTGACATGTTTTTTGAATCTAACGTCATTTACTCTTACACGTATACACTACCAAGACCTTTTGCACTCTTTGGGGACCCTCGAGGCACAAATGTACAAGCAAAAAAACTGCTATAAAAATCATCATATATCAGTACTTTTTTCTGCATAAATCTCTTAAACCACTTCAGCTCTGCTCAAAACTACCAAATGTTCAATAATTTCCAGGATTTTAACCCTTTAAATACCAGTTTGAATAGATGAAGCCACTTGTTTTATAAAAAAAAACAACAACACAAAAATGAGATATTTTCCATATAATACATGGTGGAGGAATGTAACATTGTTTTATATCAGAGTCTTGGACATGTCAAATATTAGCAATAACACTAATTTCATTGCATTAGTAGTTTTTGGACAGTGTAAGATTTAACATTTTAAACCTTCATGCCCCATTGACTTACAGTGAAAACATATTTTATTTATTTTTCACTCAAAAACCCATCATATAAACATGCATTTTGTAATGTCAGCATTTCAATTTGAAAAAACTAGTGAAATTTTATATTTCTATTGTATTCTACTAGATTCAACTTTTTCTCCCATTGTAGGCTGATGCATGAAATTCTTATCTTTGCCAGTTATGTTTAGTAGTCGTAGTAGTAGTATTTTATTTAGTCACCATAGCAAATGCAATGAACACCAACAAAAACAAAATAAATAAGGTAACTATTCTATATACAATACAGTGACTGAACAGGCTTAGACAGAAGCAAAATGCATATCAATGTGCCTAACTTATATTGTCATACATTATAGCTGCCATTCATAATAGAAAGACAAATAAAAACAACAACAACAACAACAAATAATATAGCCGCAAACAGCCATCATGGAGTTCCAAGCAGGTGTGGACTTCAAGGTCTTGTATTGCTTAGCAACAGCATTCTAAACCTAAGGTCTGCTACACATTAGTTTTTAAAAACACTTTAAAAACACTTTAAAAGCACTATGCAACTTTCTTGTTCCTTGTAGGAACACCAAAAAAGCCACAACCAAGGTGACCACAACCACAGGACTTTTTGTTGCTGGTGGCTAAAGTTGTGCCTGTGATTCGCTGCTGGGTCCGAGGCCACAGACCGAGGACACATCTGCTGTCCCCCCAGTAATGACACAAAAAAAAAAAAAAAAGAGCTGTTGAAGGCAAAGTGGGCCCACTCAGGCAATGGATAAAGTGACATTCACTTGGTCAAATCTTGGTATACCATCAAAATAATTCTGGAAACATTATCTTGAGGTGAAAATCTAACATAGTGCTGCATTAAAATGTACAGGAAAGGCATGCTGTACTTCTGTTGTTATTTAGAAGAACAAGACCAACCTGGCAAAATTCAAACTGGGGACCTCCTGCTTTCCAAGCACTCACCATAACCACAACACCTCACAACTGCTTTAGTTTTCACTCTTTCTCAAATGATAAATGTTCAAGGATTCCCAGCAGCAGTAGTACAGCATTTAAAAAAAATCATGGGCCCTATATATTGTTTACAGAAGAGGTATGTTGCATTTTAGAGGAATGACATGTTACCAGAAGAATTTGAACCCAAGACTTCTGCATGACAGACAAGTACCTTAACCCCTACACCACACTACTGCTTTGGGTGATAAACTTAAAAAAAAAAAAAAAAAGAAAAATCTTTTGACAATTTGTGAGCCATTTTGACAAGACAAAATGCTTCACAGGCATTTCATAAACATGATTTTTTTTTTTTTTAAACATTAACAGAATTGCATGAAATGTGCTGGTTAGCTGAAGAATCCTGTTGTGATTGTGAGTCTGAAGTTTCATCAAACTTGATTCAATATATCTGGAGTTGAACCCAAAACTACATGTGAAAGAGAAACTGTACAACTTGATCGGCCTAGTAAATCAAATTGACATTTTTGGATAATTTTAACAGCTTTTCATTATCAATGTCTGTAGATGATCTCTGCTTAATTTGAAGCAATCTGGGTGAATGGTCTATAGGCGGAATTCATTTTGAGCTCACTTGCACATTTTTGAAAATATGGTGCAGAAAACTTCATTTTCAGAGTTTGCCACCATTGAGAAAAAGTTGCAGAATGTTTCAGTGAATAGAATGATGAAAGAATTTTTAGTCTAGGCCCAGCCATTCTCTACATATTTGCAAAAACATAAAACTGTTAATTATAGTGTCACCTATGTACACAGTGCCTTGTTTTTCTGTTTCTGACTAGTGAGGAGAGTTTCTGATCAGACTGTAAAATTTCAAGTTTCCACATATTACCGTTTTTGCTCCCAATGCACTGTAAGTGGAGAAAAATAAGAAGAAGAAGAAAAAGAAGAATCAGAACAAAAAAACCCCAACAGGTTTCCCTCAGCACAACTGCTTGGAACCCTAAAGATATTATTTTTGAACTTTAAAAATCCCTTTATTCCTTTCCAAAACTGAATGAAAGGCTTAATATTTACGCATTTCAATATTGTGATAAAACCATAAATAAAATACACAAGAAACTGCACAAATGCTGTCGAAAGTTTGATTACCCCCAAAAGCAGTTGCCCTTCAGCCAGCAGTCAAAGACAAGTTGGATCCAGGATGTTACCAGTGCTGCAGAATCAAAAAAACGACACCCAGGGTGCTCCCCATCTCACCACACTCCTCCTCTGTTCTAATCACAGTCATGTGAGCCACAGAGAAGTGGATGGGAGGAACCATCATCCCTGTTTGCATTCCTTCTCCAGCTCGGTGGTGGGAGAAAATGCATCCCGCCGGCGTTCACATGGCTCACCCTCTTTACATCCACTCTCTGAGCAGATCAGCCCACCCAAACTGGCACCAATTAAATCCCCATTGTAGTGACAGGGTTACATAATAGGATCACATCAGAAGCTGTGGACCGTCTTAGCTTTTAAAGAATTTAGGACAGTCACATCCATGTAATCTGTGATGTATAAATCACAGGTCAGATACCTCTTATCATGAAAAGAAATGATAAATCAGTGATGTGATAGTGAAACAACACAACACTGTTGACATCTGGAGTCCAGCTTCATTCAGGTGGACTGCTGGAATTTTTTTGCTTCATATAGTCAGAGTATTTTCCCCTCGCTTTGATTTGATTTTAAGCCATCTTCGTTAACATACTTTTATGGAGTGGCATTGCTTTTAAGGAATTATGGAAACAGTTTTTTACAGTGTGTTAAAATTTGAATGCCTATTTCTTGTGAAGAATCTACTAGTTCAAAGATTGATGTAAAAGTGGATGAATAACAGCAGACTGTTTTATATTTTAATGAGACCACAAACTCTCCGTTTCTCATGTTCATACCTCCACCAAGGAGATGATGTGATTAGGGCGGTCTGTCTGTCATCTCGGTGTCAGCACTATTACGCAAAAACTACTGGACTGATTTTGATGAAATTTTCGCCAGAGGTGGCCCTTGGACTATGGATGAACCTAATACATTTTGGATGTGATCCGTGAGCGTATACCTCCACCAAGGCCCGATCTCGCAATGTAATATGATCGACTGTCCGTCCTTCCATCAGCAGAAACTACTGGACAAACCTGGAGGTATAGACAGAGTTACAGACGGACAGGGAAGCAGAGGGGCAGAGGTAAAGGCAGATGGATGGACAGGCGGATGATTGGAAGTATAGACGGATGGATGGACAAAGGGAGAGAGGGAGAGAGGGACAGACGGACAGCGCCTTGGCAGTCGTGTTTGCCCCTTTCAGGGCATGAATGAGGCGCCAGATGCCAACAGAGAGTTTGTTTGTTTATTCACAAGAAAGAACAAAGTAAAGAGCCACGTGGGGCAAAACACACACACTCAACTTGAACACAAAATAAAGAACACTAACATCAGTGCTAGAGTGTAGCGAGGGCGTAACCAGACACTAAAGAATAAACACTTACACCTGATGAAGCGAGGATGAACCAAACATAGAAGGAAGACTGGAGCCGGGGACAGGGACTCCAGTCCAGGTAGACATAGGTCGCAGCGAGGAGTGAGCCTCAGCTGCTCCCTTAAATACTGATCACAAAAAGCAAAGAACCAAACGGGAGAGAAGGAAACGTAATGACCAAAATCACGCTCAGCTGTGACAGTGCCGGCTCGACTTTGACAGCCGGAAGTGCGGCCGCGGCGCTGTCACAGTAAAAGCCCTGGAAACACCAATAACAACCAAACATAAATAATACGGGAGGAAAAGGGAAAATACTGAGTAACCCGAGCGCGGATGAGCTCAGCGCTCAGATCATCACATTGGCAGAGGTATGTGCTCTCTGCATGCCCTCAAATTGGAATTTGTGTTCTCTCATGTTACCACCTATTATCAGCATATTTTTGGGAAAAAAACTGGGAAAAACTTTTGTGATATTTACCTCCGCTAAGGAGGTAATGTTTTCATGTTTTTTTCATGTTTTCTATCTTTTTTTTAAGCAGGATTACATAAAAAAAAGGATGGATTTGATGAAATTTTCATTAGAGGTGGCCCTTGGGCTTTGGAAGAACTCATCAGATTTTGGGGTCAGGATGTGGATTCTGTGTGAGTTTTTCACTTTCTTTAACATTGCGAGATATGGCCCTGGAATAGAAATAGGAATGGAATAGGATAGGATAGGAATGGAAAGAAGAGCTCCTGGATAGCTGTGCTGTTACCGATGAAGGTGGCGGCCATCTTTGCCATCATTTGCACTTGTGGAATGTAAAAAAAAAATAAAATTGAGGGCACTCACAGAGCACATACAATACCTCCACCAAGGCTATCTCACAGTGTTAAAGAAAGTGAAAAAGTAATCCAGAATCTACATCCTGACCCAGATAACCTCAAGAATCTAATGGGTTCATCTGTAGCCCAAAGGCCACCTCTAGTGAAAATTTCATCAAAATCCATCCAGTAGTTTTTAAACAAAGTAGACTTTGTTCAAATCCACATCTAAAATATATTAAAAGAAAATTATCCAAATCTATTGGGGTTCTCTACAAGATAAGAGAAGCGGTGAATGAGAAATGTTTGCATTTATTGTATGGTTCCATTGTAATGTCATATTTGTTATATTGTGTTGAAACTTAGGGAAATGTATATAGAACAAATATAGACCCCATAATTAAACTTCAGAAAAGAGCAATTCAATAAAGCTGGTTATCTTGAGCCCACTGATCAAATTTTTATACATTCCAACACCTTAAAATTTGTAGATATTGTGTATTTAAAAAGAGTTGTTAGTTTTTCAAGTTTTAAACCATAACCTTACAGTTTGTATCCAAAATTAGTTTAAATTAAGACATGATGACTATAATTTAAGAGGACTGTATATGTGTGAAATCTGTAAAGTGAGAAGAAATGTGAAGCATAGATGTGTTTCACTTTTGGGGGTCAAACTACAGAATTATATTGAGGATAAATAGAAATTGTAGGTCTAGATTTTGTTTTTGTTTTTTTAAAAAAAGCTCTAAAATCTTAAATAATCAACAAGTATACTGTTCACTGATTATAACGTATAACAGCTAAATTTAATTTTGAACTTAATGTAAATGTGTTTTTGTTTGTTTTTTCTTGCAGATGTGATATTCTAGGTTACGTGTATGGGATGTACAAGTTAGGCTAAAATAAGCCAACAGCTTCTAACTATTCCTGTTTTGGTTAAGTGTTATGATGAAATCTGAGATGAAATGTATTTTCTTTTTCAAAATGTATACCTGAAATAAAATTTTCATTCATTCATTGTTTTTATGTAGTCCCACTAACAGACAAACAAGAACACAGAGAAACCAACATTCTGAGATAGGGTCTTGGCAGAGGTATGCACTCTCTGAGTGCCCTCTAGTTAAGCTTGTGTCAGGGCTGATTTCTTTGCTTAGTGTGCCAGATGAGCCTGGCATGGCTTACAGAATTTGAGTTTTAACTGAATTCTTGCTTGTGCTTTGAATTCCTTATTTATTTGTTCTCCAGGCAGGACAGTCAGTAAAAGTTCACACTGTGCTTTTAAAAACAGAATCCAACCTCAAAGGTCTTCTAGAGGGAAACCCAATCCTATTCTCTTGGATTTGATGATCTTCAGAATATTTCAGTGTCCACAAATTATTGGAGAAATCAAACAACTTACTGGACTGTCTGCATATAATGAATAATATTAGACAATCTAACCTGTGCTGCACTACTACTAAAGAGATTTTAACAAACAACAATGTTGAGCTATTATTAACAAGCTGACTGTTGCCCCAACAATGTTTTTTTTTTAAAGCCCTGAGTTGTGATTTCAACAAAACTCATTTGTAATGTGTCTGCTTGACTGTTTATCAGCCCTTTTGACCTCACTCCCCTCCCATGATCACATGAATGATGCTGCCCTCCCATCAGGCACTGCTCTGTTTCTCAGTGACCCTTTCAGTTCCTCAGTCCACTGAACCGCAGACCAACAGGCCTGATCGAGGCTGACACCACAGATAAATTCCTACTGTTCCACCAGCATGCCAGTACATTCCTGAGTCGCAGCTAGCCTGAGGAAACACCCAGCAAGGAAACATTTGATCACCGACCACTGAAAGAGAGACCACAGGATGGTTTTGTAAAACATTTGAACCCACAGTGCTGCCTGTGAGCCTGCCTGTTTGATTTAAATGGACTATGAGACTCTGTATACAGCCGTGGACAAAATTGTTGGTACCCCTCTGTTAATGAAAGAAAAACGCACAATGGTCACAGAAATAAGTTGAATCTGACAAAAGTGGTAATAAATAAAAATTCTATGAAAATTAACCAATGAAAATCAGACAATGCTTTTGAATTGTGGTTCAACAGAATTATTTGAAAAAACAAACTCATGAAACAGGCCTGGACAAAAATGATGGAACCCTTAACTTAATATTTTCTTGCACAACCTTTTGAGGCAATCACTGCAATCAAACGATTTCTGTAACTGTCAATGAAACTTATGCACCTCTCAGTAGGTATTTTGGCCCACTCCTCATGAGCAAACTGCTCCAGTTGTCTCAGGTTTGAAGGGTGCCTTCTCCAGACGGCATGTTTCAGCTCCTTCCACAGATGTTTAATAGGATTTAGATCAGGGCTCATAGAAGGCCACTTTAGAATAGTCCAATGGTTGGCTCTTAGCCATTCTTGGGTGTTTTTAGCTGTGTGTTTTGGGTCATTATCCTGTTGCAAGACCCATGACCTGTGACTGAGACCAAGCTGTCTGACACTGGGCAGCACATTTCTCTAGAATACCTTGATAGTCTTGATATTACATTGCACCCTGCACAGATTCAAGACACCTTGTGCCAGATGCAGCAAAGCAGCCCCAGAACATAACAGAACCTTCTCCATGTTTCACAGTAGGGACAGTGTTCTTTTCTTGGTATGCTTCATTTTTGCGTCTGTGAACATAGCGCTGATGTGCCTTGCCAAAAAGTTCCAGTTTTGTCTCGTCTGTCCATAGGACATTCTCCCAGAAGCTTTGTGGCTTGTCAACATGCAGTTTGGCAAATTCCAGTCTGGCTTTTTTATGATTTGTTTTCAACAGTGGTGTCCTCCTTGGTTGTCTCCCATGAAGTCCACTTTGGCTCAAACAACGACGGATGGTGCGATCTGACACTGATGTACCTTGACCTTGGAGTTCACCATGAATGTGTTTAGAGGTTGTTCTGGGCTCTTTTGTTGCCATTCGTATTATCCGTCTCTTCCATTTTTCATCAAGTTTCCTCCTGCGGCCACGTCCAGGGAGGTTGGCTACAGTCCCCTGGAGCTTAAATTTCTGAATAATATGTGCAACTGTAGTCACAGGAACATCAAGCTGCTTGGAGATGGTCTTATAGCCTTTACCTTTAACATGCTTGTCTATCATTTTCTTTCTAATCTCCTGAGACAACTCTCTCCTTTGCTTCCTCTGGTCCATGTTTAGTGTGGTACACACCATGTCACCAAACAGCACAGTGACTACTTGTCACCCTTTAAATAGGCCAACTGACTGATTTGTAGACAACTGTGATGTTAATTAGAGGACACATCTTGGTTAAACATGTCCCTATGGTCACATTATTTTCAACCTTTTCTAGGGGTACCATCATTTTTGTCCAGACCTGTTTCATGAGTTTGTTTTTTAAAATAATTCTGTTGAACCACAATTCAAAAGCATTGTCTTATTTTTATTTATTACCACTTTTGTCAGATTCAAATTATTTCTGTGACCATTGTGGGTTTTTCTTTCATTAACAGAGGGGTACCGACAATTGTGTCCACACGTGTAGTAGTTTTGTGCATTTACCAGTTGACCTTTGTATACAATGACTCTACAGTGGTGTGAAAAAGTGTTTGCCCCCTTCCTGATTTCTCATTTTTTTGTGTTTGTCACACTTAAATGGTTCAGATCATCAAACAAAATTAAATATTATACAAAGATAACACAAGTAAACACAAAATGCAGTTTTTAAATGAAGGTCTTTATTATAAAGGGGAAAAAAATCCAAACCTACATGGCCCTGTGTGAAAAAGTGATTGCCCCCTAAACCTAATAACTGGTTGGGCCACCCTAGGCAGCAACAACTGCAATCAAGCATTTGTGATAACTGGCAGTGAGTCTTTCACAGCGCTGTGGAGGAATTTTGGCCCACTCATCTTTGCAGAATTGTTGTAATTCAGCCACATTGGACGGGTTTTGAGCATGAACTGCCTTTTTAAGGACATGCCACAGCATCTCAATCAGTTTCAGGTCAGGACTTTGATTAGGCCACTCCAAAGTCTTCATTTTGCTTTTCTTAAGCCATTCAGAGGTGGACTTGCTGGTGTGTTTTGGATCATTGTCCTGCTGCAGAACCCAAGTGCTCTTCAGCTTGAAGTCACGAACAGATGGCCGGACATTCTCCTTCTGGATTTTTTGGTAGACAGCAGAATTCATGGTTCCATTACCAGAGCAAGTCTTCCAGGTCCTGAAGCAGCAAAACAGCCCCAGACCATCACACTACCACCACCATATTTTACTGTTGGTATGATGTTCCTTTTCTGAAACGCTGTTACTTTTACGCCAGATGTAATGGGACACACGCCTTCCAAAAAGTTCAACTTTCAGTATTTTCACAAAAGTCTTGCAGATCATCAAGACGTTTTCTGGGAAAACTGAGACAAGCCTTTATGTTCTTTTTGCTCAGCAGTGGTTTTTGTCTTGGAACTCTGCCATGCAGGCCATTTTTGCCCAGTTTCTTTCTTATGGTGGAGTCATGAACACTGACCTTAACTGAGGCAAATGAGGCCTGCAGTTCTTTGGATGTTGTTGTGGGGTCTTTTTTGACCTCTTGGATGAGTCGTCACTGCACTCTTGGGGTAATTTTGGTAGGCCAGCCAGTCCTGGGAAGGTTCACCATTGTTCCATGTTTTTGCCATTTGTGGATAATGGCTCTCACTGTGGTCTGCTGGAGCCCCAAAGCTTTAGAAATGGCTTTATAACCTTTTCCAGACTGATAGATATCAATTACCTTGTTTCTCATTTGTTTCTGAATTTCTTTGGATCGCAACATGATGTATAGCTTTTGAGGATCTTTTGGTCTACTTCACTTTGTCAGGCAGGTCCTATTTAAGTGATTTCCTGATTGCAAACAGGTGTGGCAGTAATTAGGCCAGGGTGTGGCTAGAGAAATTGAACTCAGCTTTCCAAAGATGTGATAAACCACAGTTAATTTATGTTCTAACATACATAATAAACACCTTCATTTAAAAACTGCATTTTGTGTTTACTTGTGTTATCTTTGTCTAATATTTAAATTTGTTTGATAATCTGAAACATTTAAGTGTGACAAACATACAAAAAAAATTGAGAAATCAGGAAGGGGGCAAACATTTTTTCACACCACTGTATATGTAGTCCATCCACAAGTCATGTCTGAATCAATCCATTTAGCCTTATTTTACTACAAGCCATACTTGAAATCCTACTTTATTCTTATTGGCCAAATTCTGCAAGCTTACTGAGGCAGTACTTGTTTTGCTTTGTGGCTGTGTGGTCCCATGTGTCTTGTCAGTAAAGAAAAAACGGAAAAAAAAAAATATGTTTAGGGCCATCTGAAACCTGATGTTTTCAGACAGTGGTCTCTGAAGAACAAAAGTGTCAGCCCAAGCATGAAATGCTACACTGACATATCAGTTCAGTTCAATTCATATCAGTTCAATTCAATTTCACTCAAACACATTGTGTCAGTTTGGAATCCAAGTCATCTGAGAAGTGACGAAGTGTGTGAACCATGGACCTGTATAAGAGTAACAGTTTATTACCTCCGCCAGGCCGAAAAGGCCAGGAGGAGATTATGTTTTTGCCAGGGTTTGTGTGTTTGTCTGTCTGTCTGTTTGTCTGTCTGTCTGTTTGTCTGTTGGTTAGCAAGATAACTCAAAAAGTATTGGACGGATTTGCATGAAACTTTCAGGCGTTGTTGGAAATGGTACAAGGAAGAACTGATTAAATTTTGGGGGTGATCCGGTTCACCGTCTAGATACAGGAAATTTTTTAAAGCATTTTTCAACACTGTGACATAGGGCCATTTTCAACATGTGCGCAGGCGCAATGGAGGCCGCTGGGCGTCGTGTCTGACCAACACAAACTCCGCCTTCTTCAACGTTTTAGCCACAAAAGCATGCGGAAAACACTGCTGGCCTCGGACCCCCAGCGTGCCTGTGCCAGCCATAGGCGCTGCGCACATTGCGCTGGTCGTCGTGTCTGACCAACACAAACTCCGCGTTCTTCAACGTTTTAGGCACAAAAGCACGCGGAAAACACTGCTGCCCTGGGCCCGCCAGCGTGCCTGTTTTTGCGCCACGCTGCAAAACCTGACACGGACACCTGTCCGCCGCCCCATTATTTGCCACAAATTCCCCGCCCAGCTATAGGCGCTGCGTAAAAACCACCTCTCTGCCGGGGAAGATTCTAAATTCTGTTTTGCCGCGGAGCGCAACCCCAATATAATATAAAACCCACGGCAACCTGTCTAACCAATCTGCATCCGTCAGTGGAGGAGATGGACACACCAACACTTCAGTTTATTACCTCCGCCAAGGAGGCAATGCTTTTACAACCGTAAAACGGGGCTATAAGGGACGGCGGGGTAATATGGGACACTTTTCTAAATGTAATTCTGCTTTTTTAATTTTGCTTCTGCCTAGATTTGATGAAGGATTCATGGATATTTGACAATAACAACACAACTCAGCGTCCTGCTCAAAATAAAAAAAGCAGAATTACATTTAAAACATTTCCCACAAAAGTGTCCCTTATTAACCCGCCGTCCCTTATAGCCCCATTTTACACTACTGAACCACTAATCCTATCACTATCACATTGATTGTCATTCATTAATTGTCTGTTTATTGCACTGTCCATGTCAAATAAACAAATAATCATTGTGAATCCAATTGCTAGTCATATCTTTTCATGCTCAGGGAATCTGAAAACGTACACACAAACACTGTATGGGGGGAACTGTGCCGCTTGGCGGAGGTCTGCGCTCTCCGAGTGCTTTTCTAGTTTTTGCATGAATTTGACTGAATATGAGCATGAGAAATCCACTTTACACGATTGCTAAACACCGATCAGCCATAACATTATCACCACCTGCCTAATATTGAGTAGGCCACCCTTTTGCCACAAAAACAACTCTGACCCTTCAAGGAATGGACTCCACGAGATCTCTGAAGGTCTACTGTGGTATTACCAAGGTGTCAGTAGAAGATCCTGAAAGTTCTGTAAGTTTTGAGGTGGGACCTGAATTGAAATCTGGAGAATTTGGAGGTCAAATTCATACCGCAAAGTTATCTTCCTCAAACCATTTGCTCAGTGATGCATTTCTGTTGCTGGTCCATATCTGATTCAACAGAGGAACCACCGTAGCTCATACTGCTGAAACTTATTAGGTCTGGTTCTAGGGTGATGGAAAAATAATGTTGGATTGATGATGCTTGTAGCAAGGGTGCTCATTGTAGGAGCTTTTGGCGTGGATACAGGTCAACATGGCCAACCTTACTACAAGCATCATAGCATCAATCCAGCACTGTCTGTGCATCACCCTAGAGCCAGACCTATAATTTCGAAAGTGACAGTAGCTCTTCTGTTGGGTCATCCTTTGCTCACCTCTTGCATCAATGAGCCTTGGCTTAACATGGTCCTGTTCACTGGTTTTCCCCTCCTTGGGTCACTTCTGGTAGGTCCTCCTGACCACTGAAGACTAGAAACATCCCACCAGAGTTGCTGCAGTTTGGAGATACTCTGACCCACATGTCTTTCCATCATAATTTGGCCTTTGTCAGAGTGGCTCAAATCCTTACCTTTGCTCATTTTTTCCCTGCCTCCAACACATCAGTTTCAAGGACAAAATGTTCCCTTGCTGCCTATCTCTCCCACTGCCAGGTGCCATGCAATGACACGGTGACAAGACAATCGGTTGTTCACTTCATCTGTAAGTGGTCATAATATTATGGATGACTGGTGTAGCTGTATCCCTCTAGGCCTAATATTAATAAAACAAAGATTAGTCTGGACCATAATAAATTCATTTGAACCTGCACTGGAGTAGCCTGTGGCCAGTTAATATTTATTAAACAACATATTTGATCTTGGTCCGGTGTGGCTCTTTGCTGAAGGCAGTTATCAGTTTAATCCTACTGAGAAAATTAAACATTTGAGCAGCAAATCAATAAAGCTGTACTCTGATAAGACTCCTCAGGTATTTGTCTGGAGAGGCACCATCACATGTATCATACAGATGAGGAGAGAGACTGCCCTCAGGTGTTTCTCTGGTCATATGATGAGACACACAACAGAAAAGAGGCTGACAGAACACTGGATGTCTTTCAGCCACAGTGTCACATGATTCCCCACAGATGCAATAACAAAATAATCTGCATGATGTGAGTGTGTGTATGTGAAAGAGAGAAAAAAGAATATTGAGAACAGAAAAAAAAACAAACTTTTGACTTGCACTGTGGATGTTTGTGCAACTTAAATTTAAAAACAGTATTCAACAAGTTACTCACAATATGAGTGATAGGACTCCTCCATCAGCTCCATTTAATCTGAATGAAATGAGGTAAAATAGACCAGTGATGTATTTAAAACTTGAAATATTAATTGTAATGGGTCAGGCTATTCACAATTAACAAGCATGGAAGTTGTATCACATTCAAGAATTTTCCTTCAAAAAGTATTGCAAAAACATATGCCTTTTTTCCATATGTTGTTTACACAGTTCACAGAAGTCTGGATGTAATATCTGTGACCTGCTTTGGTTAAAATACCTCAGGGTTTAAATACTATGGCATCATTTCTCACCCAGATTAAACACACTTCTTCACAACAGTCCTTTTCAGTGCTTGCATCTTTAATGCTGCGAAGCCCCAGTTCACTCCACCGTCCCTCTTTTATCTCTTCTGAGATCTGTGTTTGAGGCTAACAGCTATCTAGCTGTGGTTGTTGGACAGAGCCTGAGCTAACTCATTTAAAACTGGCTGAATGTAAGAGAGTGAAAGGCCAAATAGAGCAATACTGGGAACAGGGCTGTGTGGTTTGAGTAGCTGGTAGCATAGGTACAGTATATGGAGTTTATTAAGAACATAAAAAGTACTGAATGAGTGAATGGTTCGCTCTATGAACTATAGCTAAAAACTGAAAATTGTGGTGCTGTCCCAGCCAGAGTATAACTGACTATACTTAAATAAGCTAAAATAACATTTAGTATGAGATATGTGGTCAAGTGTGGGTAGATGATCTGACTGGGATCACAGATGGAGAGTGTGAGGTGTCAACTGGAGGCCGAATGCAGCACTAAGCTAGACTAGTGTTACTGTTGGTGTGATTAAAGGGACATCCGGGCAAAAATAATAAAATAAGCCCAAATAAGGCCTGGAAGTGAGACATAGATGTCAGGTTGATGAACCAGCTGGGAACATGATTGTCTCATGAAGTGAGTAGAATGTACATGTAGACAAGCATAATAAATGCAGCGCTAGCTAAACTAGGCTAACGCAGCAAGCAAAGCCCCCAGTGTGTGGCTTCAGAAGCTCACACAGAATGGGTGGGTGATGGTGGTTCATTCAAATGAGCTCCAGCTGGGGCTAGAGGCACATTTGAACAGCTCATTGAATGAGACCAAGTTGACCCTAGTGACAACATAGATTTTTTAGTTTTTTCTTTTTTATTAGATTTTGCTTTGGTTGCCACTCTGAATTCCCAAATTCATGTACAAAAGCACTGAAAAAGTGAAAATGACAGATTCCAGGCTCGAGTAGACTTCTTCTTTCAGCTGCGCCCTGATTGGGGTCACCACAGTGGATCACAGTCTACAGATTTGATTTGGCAAGGATTTTACACTGGACACCCCTCCTGGCACAACCCTCGCCATTTAAACCCAGGCTTGGGACCAGTACTAGGAGTACACTGGCCTATGCTCCCTTCATGGCTTCTAGGGTATAGTAGACTTTTGTTTCATTTTCAGAACTGATTCAGATTTTGAGAACTGCTGATTTAATTTTGTCATGTGGTATTTGAGAATCTCCTTGCTCTGTATTTACTGGGTGGTGTGGATTAGTGCAATCTGAATTCCTGATTTGGCACATACAACGCAGTGCTCCCACTGTCCTCCACTCCCTCACCCCAGGACCACCTCCTCCACCCATGATGTGCTGGTGGGGCAGAGAGGTGACCAGGTTCATAAAGGAGAGTCTCCTCCTAAGAACCTCCAGAGTTGCATTTCTGTAGAAGCCAAGGAGTAATGAAGTTTTTTTTTTTTTTTTTTACAGCCTTAAACATTCATTCATTCATCTTCTTCCGCTTAATCCTTTTCGGGTCACGGGGGGGCTGGAGCCTATCCCAGCATCTTTGGGCGAGAGGCAGGGTACACCCTAGACAGATCGCCAGTCCATCGCAGGGCCAACACAGAGAGACAGACAACCATTCACTCTCACAGTGTCCTTAGCCTTAAACATGTTATACCAAATCAGCAGGATCAAAATAAAGGATTTAAAAACCACCTGCAAAGAAATTTGATTTTGGGTGGGTGAAGTAGGTTTTTATTATGTCCTATTTATTTATTCTTTGTTTAAGTTTGGTTCTGTTCTTACGGCTGGGAACTGCCGATCTGCAATACAGTTAAGAAACT
This sequence comes from Pholidichthys leucotaenia, assembly GCA_020510985.1. Taxonomy (NCBI): domain Eukaryota; kingdom Metazoa; phylum Chordata; class Actinopteri; order Cichliformes; family Pholidichthyidae; genus Pholidichthys; species Pholidichthys leucotaenia. Next base: position 216,438,624 of record CM035847.1, on the reverse strand, counting down.
TTGATAAAGGACAAACTATGGATTTATTTCCACCAAGTACCCCCCCCCCCACACACACACACACACTTTTTAATTGTACTTATCTGAATGATTTTATGCTAGTGTGGAAGATGTGAAAATGACGAGGCAGCGTTCTTTCTCAGAGTCAGCTTTATTCACATCTCCATCATTTCAACAGCAGAAAAAAGAGAGAGAATGAAACAGTAACTCGTCCTTAAATATCAGGGACTTCACACCTCATAGATCACATGTCCCACAGACCACCTTGCATAATAAAGACAGTCACAATGCATTTCACCACCTGGCATAATAAAGACAGTCACAATGCATTTCCCTCCATGATATCACTTCCACTGTCTCCCACGCATCCTTTAATCGACCCCCCCCAGTCTCCAGCCTTGCATAACAAGGCTAAGCTTCCTGCCTTTGTTCTGACCTGAAATGCGAGTCACAGAACCGGTCCAACAGGTCCGTTGAGTGTTCACCACACAAGCCCCCCCAGCATTTTAGAAAAACAGAACAACAAGAAAATAACCACATGCATGCCGTGATAGCATCAATACACATCAGTCCACATGCTGGATAGGCTTCAGCCTCCTGCCGAATCTGCTGTAGCTGGGGTTCACCGTCTCTGCGGCGCTGTCCTGCTGGGGATTTGCCGTCTGGGGGTGGAAACCCTTTGTCAGTCTCTGCGGGTGTTCTGGGGAAACATTACTTTGGGAAACATTACTGTGTGAAACCCTCCGTGGTGGTCTACCTCGCCGCGGGGCCTCTGCCAACAGCACTTCCTCCTCTGCCACCACAAAAGAGGGTTTAAGTCTGTCTATGCCAATTTTCTTTTTCCTACCCCCCAAATCTAGCAAAAACTGCTTGTCCCCTGTTTCTAGCACTCTGAATGGTCCGTCATAAGGCGGTCGCAGCGGGGTTCGATGCGCATCGTGTCTAACAAAAACAAACTCTGCGTTCTTCAAAGTTTTAGGCACAAAAACGCGCGGAAAACTGTGGTGCGCGGGGCCGGGCAGCGTGCTTGATTCTATGTTACTCCGCAACAGCTGAGACAGGGAGGCGTTTCGCGCAGGGTTATCTGGGAGAAACTCCCCAGGCAGCCGGAGTGGCTGCGCAAACACGAGCTCCACTGGGGAGGCTTCTAGATCCTCTTTAGGTGCAGAACGCAACCCCAATAACACCCATGGTAACTTGTCAACCCAATTTGTATCCGTCAGTGATGCTCTGAGAGCCGCTTTCAATGACCTATGAAAACGTTCGCATAACCCGTTAGGATTGTAAGCGGTTGTGCGGTGAATTGTGACACCCAGGCTACGGGCCATTGTCGACCAAAGATCAGAAACAAATTGAGGGCCTCTGTCGGACGTAATGTCCGACGGAACGCCGAAGCGCGCCACCCAAGCTGTTAAAAACGTGCGCGCCACTTCCTCGGCCGTGGCTGATGCCAGCGGGACCACTTCAGGCCAGCGCGTGGTGCGGTCCACCATTGTCAGAAGATGTGTGCACCCCTGTGACAGCGGGAGGGGTCCAACGAGGTCCACATGAACGTGATCGAACCTCTTGGCCGGAATGTGAAACGGTTCCAAAGGAGCTCTCGTGTGCCTGTGTACTTTGGCTCGTTGACACGCCATGCAGGCTGCTGCCCACTCTTTGACCTGTTTGCGGAGGCTCGGCCAAATAAATTTCTCTCCCACCATTTTGACCGATGCGCGCACTCCAGGGTGCGCCAAAGAATGAACCGAGTCAAAAACGCGGCGGCGCCACGAGGCCGGTACTACTGGACGCGGACGTCCAGTGGAGACATCGCAGATTAGGGGGGGCATACCGTCTTGCAGCACCCTGCTCTCCAGCCTTAACCCTGTTGGTCCAGACTGGAGCGCGCGCACGTCTGTGTCATTAACCTGCTCTGCGGCCATGGCTGCATAATCTAACCCTACGCTGACTGGGGCCGCCACGGTGCGCGAGAGGCAATCTGCCACTACATTGAGTTTGCCCGCCACATGCCGAATATCAGTGGTAAACTCTGATATGGCGGCCAGCTGTCTCTGCTGCCGGCCTGACCACGGTTCCGAGACCTTGGCCATCGTGAATGTTAGCGGTTTGTGATCAACGAACGCGGTGAAAGCGCGTCCTTCCAGCCAGAACTGAAAGTGGAGGATGGCCAAATGGAGAGCGAGCAGCTCCCTGTCGAACGCGCTGTATTTACGTTCGCTATCACGCAAGGTCCTGCTGAAAAATGCGAGGGGTTGCCAAACCCCGGCTACAAGTTGCTCCACGACCGCCCCTATGGCCACATCTGAAGCGTCAGTGGTGAGCGCTATGCGGGCCGTTGGGTCTGGGTGTGCCAACAACGCAGCCTTTGCCAAGGCTGCTTTCACCTCCGAGAATGCTTGGTCCCGCTCCGGGGACCACTCGATCTTATCCGCGGGTTTCTTTTTTTTGAGCGCGGCATACAGCGGCTGCATGAGCTGCGCCGCGCGGGGGAGAAAACGGTTATAAAAATTCACCATTCCCAAAAACTCCTGCAACGCCCTGACTGTCTGCGGCCGGGGAAAATCTGCCACAGCACGCACTTTGTCAGGCAGCGGAACTGCTCCTTCGGGGGAGACGCAGTGTCCTAAAAAATCGATCTGCGCCACCCCGAACTGACACTTCGCTGGGTTGATTATTAACCCGTGATCTCCCAACCTTCGGAAAACTGTGGCCAGGTGTTTTTCGTGTTCGTCTTCGGACGCACTGGCTACTAAAATATCGTCCAGGTAGACGAACACAAAAGGGAGATCGCGAAGCACCGCGTCCATCATGCGTTGGAACATTTGAGCAGCCCCTTTAAGTCCGAATGGCATGCGTAAAAACTCGAATAAACCAAACGGAGTTATTACCGCTGTTTTGGGTATGTCCTCAGTGCGCACTGGGACTTGGTGGTAACCGCGGACCAAGTCAATTTTAGAAAAAATGCGCGCCCCTGCCAAATGAACCGAGAAATCTTGGATATGTGGGATTGGGTAGCGGTCGTGCGCTGTAGCGTTGTTTAATCTGCGAAAATCCCCGCAAGGGCGCCATGATCCGTCAGCTTTCGGGACCATGTGTAGGGGGGAAGCCCACGGGCTGTTTGAACGTCGGATAATGCCCAACCTCTCCAGGTTGGCGAACTCCTCGCGCGCTATGGCCAGCTTAACTGCGTCCAAGCGCCGAGCTTTTGCAAAAACGGGCGGTCCGGTAGTGGTAATAAAATGCTCCACCCCGTGCTTAGCGACTGTTGCCGAAAATGTGGGGACTGTGAGTGCTGGGAACTGAGTGAGCAGTGTGTGGAACTTACCGCCTGCTGTTGTGACGTTGGCTTGTGCTGTAGGCGGGGCCACTCGCGCTGCACAGGGGACAGAATCAAAAGAAAATGCATTAACCGGGCGCCTGTTAGCCAGATCAACCAACAACCCATGTGAACACAAAAAATCAGCCCCCAGCATATTGAAATTTACTGTTGCTACAACAAAAGTCCACTCATATGCACGGCCGTGTAGAGACAGAAGCAGAGTCTTCTCACCAAAGGTCTTAATCTCCGAGCCGTTCGCCGCTGTCACCAGGGGACCTCCGGAACCCGCCAGTCTGTCCGCGTAGGAAGGAGTGATGAAACTCAACTGGGAACCTGTGTCGACGAGGAACTGCCTCCCGGAGCGTGCGTCCGACAAGAAGAGCAGCTTGTTCTCTTCCCCGAGGGCCGCGGCTGCTACCGACCCTCGGTCTTGGCGTTTCCCGAACGCCCGAACTGGCACGGCGGTACACACTTGCGTGCCCTCTCTGCGAAGCGGCGATGGTAGAAACAAAAGACGTCTGGTCCACGCTCCCTGGCCCTTGCCGCTGCCGTCATCGGTGAGTCTGGCACCGCTGTCTCTGGCCTCCTGTCGTCTGCGGTCGTCACGCAGAGTTCTGCTGCAGCGGCCGTGGCTGCGCGCCGCTTGGTGGCATTGACAATCCGCTGCGCCTCTCGGCCCAGCGCACAGTAGTCCCGTAGGGCCAACAGTGGCGAACTGGCCAGAACCGCTCTCGCTGCTGGCGGTAGAGTGCTGAGGAAGAGGTGGGTGAAAATGAAGTGATCACCGTCAGAGTCTTTCAACCTCAACAACTTCTCCATCAGGCTCGTGGGCATGTCGTTTTCCCCCTCCGTCAGCGCCAGAAGCCTCTCTGCTCACTCCTCCGCTGAGGGGGTGAATTGCTGGATGAGTGCAGCCTTCAACACGCCGTATTTGTCGCTCTCCGGCGGCTGGTCGATCAGGCTCTCCACATGCTGGGCCGTGATGTTGTCCAGCTTTGCGACTACGTGGTAGAATTTCGTGACATCTACCGATATCCCCCGGAGGTTGAACTGCGCCTCAACTGTGTTGAACCAGGAGCGCGGATTGTTCTGCCAGAAGTCTGGTAACTGGACTGTAGCGGCGTTCGCTTGGCTGGGGGCTCCTGACGCGGCTGGCCCGGGGGAATTTCTTTCTTCCATGATACGTCTCAGGGTCACCAGTGTGGAAGATGTGAAAATGACGAGGCAGCGTTCTTTCTCAGAGTCAGCTTTATTCACATCTCCATCATTTCAACAGCAGAAAAAAGAGAGAGAATGAAACAGTAACTCTCGTCCTTAAATATCAGGGACTTCACACCTCATAGATCACATGTCCCACAGACCACCTTGCATAATAAAGACAGTCACAATGCATTTCACCACCTGGCATAATAAAGACAGTCACAATGCATTTCCCTCCATGATATCACTTCCACTGTCTCCCACGCATCCTTTAATCGACCCCCCCCAGTCTCCAGCTTTGCATAACAAGGCTAAGCTTCCTGCCTTTGTTCTGACCTGAAATGCGAGTCACAGAACCGGCCCAACAGGTCTGTTGAGTGTTCACCACACTAGGCTAATTTTCACTCTTACTTGAGTGCATTTATGGAAAAGTTGTACCTTTGAATGGCTTTGATAATCTGGTAATTCTACAGTAAAACAGAAATGTGGGACTTCCGGTTATGGCTGCCACGTAGGACGGACGTGTCTCGCTCTGCTCTGCTCCTGGAAAAAAAAAAATTGGCAAATAACTCTCTCATTTGGGACAGAACGTATCCCAGCATTTGGGCGAAGATATGTCGGCGAAGCCTAAGGCTGGAAAACCAGGAAAAGGAAAAAGCGAGCCGCCGAAACAGTCCAAATTAACGGACTTTCAGGTCTGTGACGCAGTAAACAAAACTCCATATATGGCGGAGGAGGCTGGCAACGCTGCGATATCTGCGGGGAATGGCGCAGATGCGCTGATGGCTGCCATGAGTTCAATGAGAGCGGACTTTTCCTCTAGATTTGATGGGATTATGACAGCGTTGGAAGGAATAAGAAAGGAATTGGGTGACTGTGTAGAACGAACGGCGCAGATGGAGCTCCGTCTCGCTAGTGCTGAAGATGACGTCACCCGTCTTCAATTAAAGGTGCGCACTTTGGAAAAAAAAAATAAATCTCTGGAAGATAATATTTTGGATTTGGAATCTCGGTCGAGACAGAATAATTTGAGGCTGGTGGGTCTTCCAGAGGAATCAGAAGGTCGGGACGTATGTTCCTTTCTGGAAAAGTGGATTCCGGAGGTGCTGGGCAGCGAGGAGTTGCAATCAGCAGTGGTTCTGGAAAAAGCACATCGTATTGGCCCACGGAGAGATAAGGGACCGCCGAGGACCTTAATTATGAAGTTTCTTAGCAACAGAGACAGGATGAAGATCTTCAACGCTGCACGAGCTAAAGGAGAGATTAAACACCAGGACCAGCAGGTGCGGTTCTACCCAGATTTGGCCACAGGAATCCAGCAATTGAGGAAGCAGTTTGATCCCGTACGTAAGGAGCTGCGCAACCTTGGGATTCGTCATGGTGTAATCTATCCTGCGAGACTGCTGACCACGTATGAGGGCAGAACCCACATCTTCAAGACCCCAGAGGAGGCGCAGGAGTTCATCAAGAAGATCAAAGAAGAAGAAGAGACTGGTGGGAGCTAAGCATGAACAAAATATAAGGTAGAATAATTAAGCATTTGCACAGGCATCTGACTGACTTGAAGTAAATAGTAAGTTTACAAAATATAGATTGTATTATATATTAAAAAAACAAAACAAAAACAAAACAAACAAAAAAAAACAAACTATGATGTACAAAGTTGTTAAAAATTTTGGAGTTAAGTTGGAAAACTACAGAGGAGAGTTAATGTTACGTCATTAAAAGCAGTAGAGTTAGGGTGATTGGGAGGATGAAGAAGGAGTGGCTTAGGCTGTTCCCCGTGGGTGTGGAACGGTCGATGGCTATATCGGGAGACAGAATTTTTCTTTTGATTTTGGGGGGTTTGCCACAAGTGTGGGAAGGGGAAATTTGTTTGTGTGTAGTTTGTAGGATGAATGTTCAACCACTCATGTTTTTGCTTCTCTGTATGAGCATGTTTACACTGCAAGGTAATCCCAAACTCTCTATTGATCATGGACCAAAGTGTTAATCTTAATTTAACTTCATGGAATTGCAGAGGTCTACAAAATTTAAAAAAACTTAAACAAGTTATGAATAAAATAAAGGACATGGGTTCAAGAATTGTGTTTTTACAAGAAACTCATCTGATAGAGGAGGATGTTAAAAGAATTAGGAGTAGATGGCAGGGAAGTGTATTCACCTCTTCATTTTCATCCCGAGCCAGGGGAGTTATGACTCTCATACATAAATCAGTTCCTTTTCAAGTGAAAAATGTAATTGGAGACAAATTTGGAAGATATGTAATCATTCAAGGTTCTTTGCTATTAGAAAATATAAATCTTGTGAACTTATATGGTCCCAATATAGATGATCAGAAGTTCTTTGCTAATTTATTTCTCATCTTATCATCACTTACAGGGCAACATATAATAGCAGGGGATTTTAATTGTACATTGAATCCAGGTGTGGATAGATCAACAGGACTGGATTGTACGCACATTGGATGTAGGATGACTATTAATCATTTTATGAAAGAATTGAGATTGTTAGATATATGGAGAGAAATGAAACCACAAGTTAAAGCCTATTCTTGTTATTCCAGTACCTACAAGACATTCTCACGTATTGATTATTTTTTGATTTCCACAGAATTAAGGTCCAAGATTCAAAACTGCTTTTATGATAACATCGTGATCTCTGATCATGCACCCTGTTGTCTAATATATGTAGATAAAAAATTGACAAAGGAATCAGGTAGATGGCAATTTCAGCATAAATGGCTTCAGGATGAGGAATTTGTCAAGTATATAGAAAAACAGATAGACGAGTTCTTTGACATCAATACTACACAAACATCAGCATGTGTAAAGTGGGAGGCTTTCAAAGCTTTTATTAGGGGACATATTATTAGTTATACAGGATCAAAATCTAAGAAGACTCGAGAGGAGATAGCTAAATTGGAACATAAAATAAAAAGTCTTCAGGAAAAAGTGTATGCAGGAAGTGACCCAAGGTTGGAGAATGAATTACTGATTTTGAGAGCTGAATACGACAAAAAATCAGCGAATAGAGCTGCCTCGAGTCTTCTAAGATTGAAACAATCTTTTTATGAACAAGGTGAAAAATCAGGAAAATTATTAGCATGGCAGATTAAACAATTGGAAATTAAAACGCCAATTACCAGTATTATAAGTAACGGACAGGTAGTTATAGATCCTTTAGAAATTAATAGAGCCTTTAGAGATTACTATGAAAAATTATATGATACCAAAAATGAACCTGATTTAACAAAACTAAATGGGTTTTTGAACGAACTATCTATACCGTGTATTCCAAATGAAAACAGGGAGATATTGGAGTCTAAAATTAGTCAAGAAGAAGTTGGGCTAGCCATTGATAATATGAAATCAGGAAAAAGTGCAGGACCAGATGGTCTTCCAGTTGACCTTTATAAAAAATTTAAGAATAAATTAATAAAACCTTTTTTGGAAATGGTTTTAGAAGCATTTCAAAATAATAATTTACCATCATACATAAATAATGCCTTAATTATACTGCTGCCAAAACCAGGTAAGCCCTCTAATAAATGTGAAAATATGAGACCAATAAGCCTATTAAACGCCGACCTTAAGATAATCTGTAAAATTTTAGCAAGACGAATACAAGAAATTTTACCAAATATTATTAATCGAGATCAGAATGGCTTTATAAAGGGTAGACAAGGCTTCCATAATGTAAGAAGACTATTTAATATTATTTATTTTAATAAAGAAGCACCGGATACAGCTCTCCTATCATTGGACGCCGAAAAGGCCTTTGATAGAGTTGAATGGCCCTTTCTTTTTGAAGTCCTACAAAGGTTTGGACTTGGAAATAATTTCATAAAATGGGTTCAAATAATATACAATAATGCTACAGCAGAAATCCTAACAAATAACAATATTTCAAAACCAATAAAAATCAATAGAGGATGTCGACAAGGCTGTCCACTTTCACCTTTACTGTTTACTATGGCAATTGAACCTTTAGCGATAGCGATACGTTTACATTCACAAATATATGGAATTAAAGTTGGACCAACAGAACATAAAATCTCCCTGTACGCCGATGATATAATTTTGTTTATGTCGAATCTAAAAAAATCAATTCCAACCTTGTTGAATTTAATAAAGAATTTTGGGGAAATATCAGGATATAAAATAAATAAAACTAAATCTTCAATATTAATGCTAAATGAGACCCAGAGAAATTACCCAGCCCCTGAGGCAAATCAATTCAATGTTGTAAATCAGTTTAAATATTTAGGAATCCAAATTATGCCTAAGCTAGAATCAGTCGCCAGCGTCAACTATGAAGCCTTAATGTCAGATATCAATGAGTTAACTCAGAGATGGATGTCACTACCAATGTCGATGATCGGGAGAATCAATATACTTAAAAGTAATATTTTACCTAAAATACTTTATTTATTTCAATACATTCCCTTATCACCACCTTTAGATCTATTCTCAAGAATAAAAAAAAAGTTAGTGGAATTTATATGGAACAACAGGAGGGCTAGATTACGTCTGTCTTTATTATATTTACCATTTGATCGTGGAGGTCTGAAATGTCCAAATTTTATGTTGTATTATTGGTCGGCACAACTGAGGTCTATGACATATTATTTTTCATCAAATGATCTCCCTCACTGGACTGAAATGGAATCATACAATTTACCTTTACCTCTTCCCATATTCATATACTCAGATTCGGCAAAAAAATTACAAAAACAAGTTAAAAATCCATTTGTAAAGCATATGATCAAAATATGGTGTGAAGCTAAAAACTATTTAAAAGAACCACAGTTATTGTCACAATTTAGTCCAATATGGGGTAATCAATATTTTAAACCAGGGAGAGCGGACGCTGTATTTAAAGTATGGAATTTAAAAGGGATACAAAAGATTCAGGATTTATATTTGCCATGTGCAGACAACATAATGTCTTTTGAAGAGCTGAGGATCAAATTTAATCTCAATAGAACACATTTTTTAAAATATCTTCAACTTAGAAACTTTATTCGATCAAATCAAAATAAAGCTCTCACTCGACCTATTTATTCATCCTTGGAAAAAATGATGATGAAAGATAGTAAAAGAAAGGGTATTATTTCAGAGTTTTATAACTCATTGACACTATCTTCAAGTGAAAATTCACTGAAAAGATTAAACTACTGGAAAGAAGATCTGCAAATTGAAATTTCGGAGGAACAATGGGAATTGGCTTGTACAGAAGCTCAAACCAAATCAATAAATGCACGCCTTAAATTGATACATTTCAAATGGTTAATGCGGATGTATGTTACACCGGAGGAGTTAAATAGATATAACAAAAATATACCAGATACATGCACAAAATGCATGGAAAGTAAAGGAACCCTATTTCATTGTTTATGGGAATGTAGATTAATAAGAATGTTTTGGGAAGAGGTGAGGGTAACAATTGAAAAAATAATCTCAAAACAAATCATACTGAATCCTAAACTGTTTTTGTTGGGTCTGTACCCAGAAAAGCATAATTTTAATAAAAGTGAAAGAACATTCATAGACCTCAGTTTGCTTAATGCCAAAAAATGTATTGCACTATTATGGAAAAAGACTCATAGACCAGATGTGACTCAGTGGTTAAGACAGATGTTAACAAACCTTCCATTAGAAAGAATAACATATATACTGAAATCAAAGGAAATTGTGTTTGAGAATATATGGAGACCTTTTATTGATTATGTAAAAAATTTAAACATAACTCTTGAAGAAGAAGGTGAATGATGTGTGTGGACCTTGTAAATTCCAAACTGGTGAACATAATATGTATACTTATGTATTGGATTGTCTAGACTAAACAGAGGAGCATTGTTGAAGACTTGATTTTGTTGGTGGTTGTTGGTGTTTTTAGTGCATTTTTTTTTTTTTTGTAGTACTTTAGCGTTAGTGTTTGATTGTTTGTATCATGTTTGTTAAAAAAAAAGGGTTCAATAAAGATATTGTGAAAAAAAAAAAACAGAAATGTGACTTTGTTCAGCAGAATTATCTCCTAATAGTTAACATGGTTATTTATGAAAATGCTGCACAGAAAGAAAATGTGTTTGAAATCTATATGTGGACAGAATAAATTTTTATTTTCTCTCACAAACACATAAGAGAAAAATGTCAAACTGGCTAGAAAAAAAGGAGCTAATTTATAAAGGGGGGAAAAAAATCATACATTTGAGTAATAAATTGCAAATTTGTGTAAAAGGGTTAAAAAAAAGCTGCAAATTATTTCATAAGAAAATGCATGTTTTGCACTGATGAGAGGCTTCCATCTAGCCACTCTTCCATAAAGCCCAGATCTGTCGAGGGCTGCAGTGATGGTTGTCTGTCTGAAACTTGGTCCCAGCGTCATGCAGGATTTCAGGTTCTTGGTCACCCCTCTCACTAAGGCCCCTCTCTTTCACATACTCAGTTTGGCCAGGCAACCAGTTCTTGGAAGAGTCCTGGTTGTGCCAAACTTCTTCCATTATGGAGTCTGTTGTGCTTTTAGGAACCTTCAGTACAGCAGAAATATTTTTGTAGCTTTCACCAGATCTGTGTATTGCAACAACCCCGTCTCTGAGCTCTGTAGGCAGTTTCTTTGACGTCGTGGCTTGGTTTTTGCTCTGATATGCATTGTCAGCTGTGAGGCCCTCCATAGAGAGGTGTGTCTTTCCAAATCATGTCCAATCAACATAGTTTACCACAGATGGATTCCAAACAATGTGCAGAAACATCTCAGCAAAACTCAAGAGAAATGGGAGGTACCTGAGCTAAATTTCAAGGGCTTCTGCAAAGTGTATATATGTGTATACTTATGCATGTGATATTTCATTTTTTTCAATAAAAAGAAAAAAAAAATCCAAAATTCTGTTTTCAATTTGTCATTATTGGGTACTAAATATAGATTAATGAGGGAAAAAAAAAGAATTTAAATGATTGTACCATCAGGCTGCAACATAAAATAGGAAAAATGCAAAGGGGGCAAGTACTTTTGCAGGCCACTGTATGTTTTAGCGTCCTTGAGCAAGACACTGAACCCCCAGTTGCTCCTGGTGGGTCAGGCCAGTGCCTTGCATGGCATGGCGGCTGTGCCACCATCAGTGTGTGACTGTGTGTGTGAATGGGTAGATAGCAGGATCTGTAAAGCGCTTTGATCATCCAGAGATGAGTAAAATGCGCTATATAAGTGAACGCCATTTACCATTTTAGGGTGTCATGCATGTTTTTTTTCCCACTTGAGACTGTCAATAACAGAGTCTCTCATTGTGGTGTGATGAAACTACCATGAGAGCGCTGAGATCTCCTGACCTTTGACTTTGATTACAACCTGTCTGCAGACCCACCTGAGGATCATTATGTGTTAGTTTGGTATCGGAGCAGTTGCCAAAGGAGGAGTAGCATTTTTTAAAAATTACATAAGTGTCCAATCACCTGACCTTTGACCTTGCACACAACCTGTATGCAGACCCAGCTAAGGATCATTGTGAGTGAATTTGATGACCATCAGGGTAATTGTCTAGAAGGAATAACAATTTTTGTGAAATGGGGATGGCAGGACAGAGAACGCCATCACCTTAGCTTCTTTTGGATTTGCCGGAATAAGCGAAAATGCTCAAAATGGCTCTTTCCACAGTAGAGGATGCTCAATTCCTGACCAAAGATGACCATACGACTTGAAGTAAATAGTAAGTTTACAAAATATAGATTGTATTATATATTAAAAAAAAAACAAAAACAAAACAAACAAAAAAAAACTATGATGTACAAAGTTGTTAAAAATTTTGGAGTTAAGTTGGAAAACTACAGAGGAGAGTTAATGTTACGTCATTAAAAGCAGTAGAGTTAGGGTGATTGGGAGGATGAAGAAGGAGTGGCTTAGGCTGTTCCCCGTGGGTGTGGAGCGGTCGATGGCTATATCGGGAGACAGAATTTTTCTTTTGATTTTGGGGGGTTTCCCACAAGTGTGGGAAGGGGAAATTTGTTTGTGTGTAGTTTGTAGGATGAATGTTCAACCACTCATGTTTTTGCTTCTCTGTATGAGCATGTTTACACTGCAAGGTAATCCCAAACTCTCTATTGATCATAAACCAAAGTGTTAATCTTAATTTAACTTCATGGAATTGCAGAGGTCTACAAAATTTAAAAAAACTTAAACAAGTTATGAATAAAATAAAAGACATGGGTTCAAAAATTGTGTTTTTACAAGAAACTCATTTAATAGAGGAGGATATAAAAAGAATTAGGAGTAGATGGCAAGGAAGTGTCTTCACCTCATCATTCTCATCCCGGGCCAGGGGAGTTATGACTCTCATACATAAATCAGTTCCTTTTCAAGTGAAAAATGTAATTGGAGATAAATTTGGAAGATATGTAATCATTCAAGGTTCTTTGCTATTAGAAAATATAAATCTTGTGAACTTATATGGTCCCAATATAGATGATCAGAAGTTCTTTGCTAATTTATTTCTTATCTTATCATCACTTACAGGGCAACATATAATAGGGGATTTTAATTGTACATTGAATCCAGGTATAGATAGATCAACAGGACTGGATTGCACGCACATTGGATGTAGGATGACTATTAATCATTTTATGAAAGAATTGAGATTGTTAGATATATGGAGAGAAATGAAACCACAAGTTAAAGCCTATTCTTGTTATTCCAGTACCTACAAGACATTCTCACGTATTGATTATTTTTTGATTTCCACAGAATTAAGGTCCAAGATTCAAAACTGCTTTTATGATAACATCGTGATCTCTGATCATGCACCCTGTTGTCTAATATATGTAGATAAAAAATTGACAAAGGAATCAGGTAGATGGCAATTTCAGCATAAATGGCTTCAGGATGAGGAATTTGTCAAGTATATAGAAAAACAGATAGACGAGTTCTTTGACATCAATACTACACAAACATCAGCATGTGTAAAGTGGGAGGCTTTCAAAGCTTTTATTAGGGGACATATTATTAGTTATACAGGATCAAAATCTAAGAAGACTCGAGAGGAGAGAGCTAAATTGGAACATAAAATAAAAAGTCTTCAGGAAAAAGTGTATGCAGGAAGTGACCCAAGGTTGGAGAATGAATTACTGATTTTGAGAGCTGAATACGACAAAAAATCAGCGAATAGAGCTGCCTCGAGTCTTCTAAGATTGAAACAATCTTTTTATGAACAAGGTGAAAAATCAGGAAAATTATTAGCATGGCAGATTAAACAATTAGAAATTAAAACACCAATTACCAGTATTATAAGTAATGGACAGGTAGTTATAGATCCTTTAGAAATTAACAGAGCCTTTAGAGATTACTATGAAAAATTATATGATACCAAAAATGAATCTGATTTAACAAAACTAAATGGGTTTTTGAACGAACTATCTATACCGTGTATTCCAAATGAAAACAGGGAGATATTGGAGTCTAAAATTAGTCAAGAAGAAGTTGGGCTAGCCATTGATAATATGAAATCAGGAAAAAGTGCAGGACCAGATGGTCTTCCAGTTGACCTTTATAAAAAATTTAAGAATAAATTAATAAAACCTTTTTTGGAAATGGTTTTAGAAGCATTTCAAAATAATAATTTACCATCATACATAAATAATGCCTTAATTATACTGCTGCCAAAACCAGGTAAGCCCTCTAATAAATGTGAAAATATGAGACCAATAAGCCTATTAAACGCCGACCTTAAGATAATCTGTAAAATTTTAGCAAGACGAATACAAGAAATTTTACCAAATATTATTAATCGAGATCAGAATGGCTTTATAAAGGGTAGACAAGGCTTCCATAATGTAAGAAGACTATTTAATATTATTTATTTTAATAAAGAAGCACCGGATACAGCTCTCCTATCACTGGACGCCGAAAAGGCCTTTGATAGAGTTGAATGGCCCTTTCTTTTTGAAGTCCTACAAAGGTTTGGACTTGGAAATAATTTCATAAAATGGGTTCAAATAATATACAATAATGCTACAGCAGAAATCCTAACAAATAACAATATTTCAAAACCAATAAAAATCAATAGAGGATGTCGACAAGGCTGTCCACTTTCACCTTTACTGTTTACTATGGCAATTGAACCTTTAGCGATAGCGATACGTTTACATTCACAAATATATGGAATTAAAGTTGGACCAACAGAACATAAAATCTCCCTGTACGCCGATGACATAATTTTGTTTATGTCGAATCTAAAAAAATCAATTCCAACCTTGTTGAATTTAATAAAGAATTTTGGGGAAATATCAGGATATAAAATAAATAAAACTAAATCTTCAATATTAATGCTAAATGAGACCCAGAGAAATTACCCAGCCCCTGAGGTAAATCAATTCAATGTTGTAAATCAGTTTAAATATTTAGGAATCCAAATTGTGCCTAAGCTAGAATCAGTCGCCAGTGTCAACTATGAAGCCTTAATGTCAGATATCAATGAGTTAACTCAGAGATGGATGTCACTACCAATGTCGATGATCGGGAGAATCAATATACTTAAAAGTAATATTTTACCTAAAATACTTTATTTATTTCAATACATTCCCTTATCACCACCTTTAGATCTATTCTCAAGAATAAAAAAAAAGTTAGTGGAATTTATATGGAACAACAGGAGGGCTAGATTACGTCTGTCTTTATTATATTTACCATTTGATCGTGGAGGTCTGAAATGTCCAAATTTTATGTTGTATTATTGGTCGGCACAACTGAGGTCTATGACATATTATTTTTCATCAAATGATCTCCCTCACTGGACTGAAATGGAAACATACAATTTACCTTTACCTCTTCCCATATTCATATACTCAGATTCGGCAAAAAAATTACAAAAACAAGTTAAAAATCCATTTGTAAAGCATATGATCAAAATATGGTGTGAAGCTAAAAACTATTTAAAAGAACCACAGTTATTGTCACAATTTAGTCCAATATGGGGTAATCAATATTTTAAACCAGGGAGAGCGGACGCTGTATTTAAAGTATGGAATTTAAAAGGGATACAAAAGATTCAGGATTTATATTTGCCATGTGCAGATAACATAATGTCTTTTGAAGAGCTGAGGATCAAATTTAATCTCAATAGAACACATTTTTTTAAATATCTTCAACTTAGAAAATTTATTCGATCAAATCAAAATAAAGCTCTCACTCGACCTATTTACTCATCCTTGGAAAAAATGATGATGAAAGATAGTAAAAGAAAGGGTATTATTTCAGAGTTTTATAACTCATTGACACTATCTTCAAGTGAAAATTCACTGAAAAGATTAAACTACTGGAAAGAAGATCTGCAAACTGAAATTTCAGAGGAACAATGGGAATTGGCTTGTACAGAAGCTCAAACCAAATCAATAAATGTACGCCTTAAATTGATACATTTCAAATGGTTAATGCGGATGTATGTTACACCGGAGGAGTTAAATAGATATAACAAAAATATACCAGATACATGCACAAAATGCATGGAAAGTAAAGGAACCCTATTTCATTGTTTATGGGAATGTAGATTAATAAGAATGTTTTGGGAAGAGGTGAGGGTAACAATTGAAAAAATAATCTCAAAACAAATCATATTGAATCCTAAACTGTTTTTGTTGGGTCTGTACCCAGAAAAGCATAATTTTAATAAAAGTGAAAGAACATTCATAGACCTGTTTGCTTAATGCCAAAAAATGTATTGCACTATTATGGAAAAAGACTCATAGACCAGATGTGACTCAGTGGTTAAGACAGATGTTAACAAACCTTCCATTAGAAAGAATAACATATATACTGAAATCAAAGGAAATTGTGTTTGAGAATATATGGAGACCTTTTATTGATTATGTAAAAAATTTAAACATAACTCTTGAAGAAGAAGGTGAATGATGTGTGTGGACCTTGTAAATTCCAAACTGGTGAACATAATATGTATACTTATGTATTGGATTGTCTAGACTAAACAGAGGAGCATTGTTGAAGACTTGATTTTGTTGGTGGTTGTTGGTGTTTTTAGTGCATTTTTTTTTTTGTAGTACTTTAGTGTTAGTGTTTGATTGTTTGTATCATGTTTGTTAAAAAAAAAAGGTTCAATAAAGATATTGTGGAAAAAAAAAAAAGATGACCATACTATGGACAAATGATCATAGTGATGTCATATTATACAGGTGCAGCTCAATGAATTAGACAATTCACAAAGTTAAACTCATATATAGATTCTTTACACACAGAGTGATATCTTTCAAGCGTTTATTTCTTTTAATTTTGATGACTATGTCTTACAGCTAATGAAAACCCAAAATTCAGTTTCTCAGAAAATTTGATTACATAAGACCAATAAGAAAAAATGGATTTTTAACAGAAATGTTAGCCTATTGAAAAGTAAGTCCATGTACACACTCAGTACTTGGTTGGGGCTCCTTTTACATGAATTACTGCATCAATGTGGCATGGCATGGAGGTGATCAGCCTGTGTTACTGCTGAGGTGTCCTGGAAGCCCAGGTTGCTTTGATAGCGGCCTTCAGCTTGTCTGCACTGTTGGGTCTGGTGTCTCTTGCTCTTTAAAATACTCCATAGATTCTCTTTGAGGTTCAGGTCAGGCGAGTTTGCTAGCCAGTGAAGCACAGTGATACCATGGGTCATGAAACCTCTTTTGGCAGTGTGGGCTGGTGCCAAGTCCTGCTGGGAAATGATATCATCATCTCTATAAAGTTGGTCAACAGAGGGAAGCACGAAGTGCTCTAAAAATTTTTGGTTTTCATTAGCTGTAAGCCATAATCACCAAAATTAAGAAAAAAACAAACACCTGAAATATATCACACTGTGTGCAATGCATGTATACACAAGTTTAACTTTTTGAATTACTGAAATAATTTGCATAATAATAATAATTTACATAATAAACTTTTTGATGATATTCTAATTCAATGAGATGCACCTGTAGATCTGAGAGAAAACTTAATCAGAAAACAGATGTGGAGGTGGAGTGCAACCCCTGACTTTTAGACTTGAAAGGATTAATACTGTATATTTTATGCTGACCACAATACTTGAAATATCCCAACACTTTTAGAGCATTTACCCCTTGCAACAAAATGTACAGTGCATCTGGAAAGTATTCACAGCACTTCATTTTTTTTCCACGTTTTGTTATGTTACAACCTTATTCCAAAATGGAATAAATTCAGTTTTTTCCCCCTCAAAATTTTACATACAATACCCCATAAGGACAACATGAATTTTTTTTTAAAGATTTTTGCAAATTTATTAAAAATAAAAAACTAAGAAATCACATGTATAAGTATTCACAGCCTTTGCTCAATACTTTGTTGATGCATCTTTGGCAGCAATTACAGCCTCAAGCCTTTTTGAATATAATCCCACAAGCTTGGCACACCTATCTTTGGGCAGTTTTGCTCATTCCTCTTTGCAGCACCTCTCAAGCTCCATCAGATTGGATGGGAAGTGTCAGTGCACAGCCATTTTCAGATCTCTCCAGAGATGTTCAATTGGATTCAAGGCTGGGCTCTGGCTGGGCCACTCAAGGACATTCACAGAGTTGTCCTGAAGCCACTCCTGTGATATCTTGGCTGTGTGCTTCGGGTCACTGTCCTGCTGAAAGATGAACCATTGCCCCAGTCTGAGATCAAGTGTTCTGGAGTAGGTTTTCATCCAGGACGTCTCTGTACATTGCTGCATTCATCTTTCCCTCTATCCTGACTAGTCTTCCAGTTCCTGCTGCTGAAAAACATCCCCACAGCATGATGCTGCTACCACCATGCTTCACTGTAGGGATGATATTGGCCTGGTGATGAGCAGTGCCTGGTTTCCTCCAAACATCAAGCCTGACATTCATGCCAAAGAGTTCAATCTTTGTCTCACCAGACCAGAGAACTGTATTACTCATGGTCTGAGAGTCCTTCATGTGCCTTTTGGCAAACTCCAGGTGGGCTGCCATGTGCCTTTCACTAAAGAGTGGCTTCTGTATGGCCACTCTACCATACAGGCCTGACTGGTGGATTGCTGCAGAAATGGTTGTCCTTCTGGAAGGTTCTCCTCTCTACACAGAGGAACACTGGAGCTCTGACAGGGCGACCATCGGGTTCTTGGTCACCTCCCTGACTAAGGCCCTTCTCCCACTATCGCTCAGTTTAGATGGCTGGCCAGCTCTAGGAAGAGTCCTGGTGGTTTCGAACTTCTTCCATTTACGGCTGAAGGAGGCCACTGTGCTCATTGGAACCTTCAAAGCAGCAGAAATTTTTCTGTACCCTTCCCCAGATTTGTGCCTCGAGACAATCCTGTCTCAGAGGTCTACAGACAATCCCTTTGACTTCATGCTTGGTTTGTGCTCTGACATGCACTGTCAACAGTGGGACCTTATATAGACAGGTGGGTGCCTTTCCAAATCATGTCCAATCAACTGAATTTACCACAGGTGGACTCCAATTAAGCTGTAGAAACATCTCAAGGATGATCAGTGGAAGCAGGATGCACCTGAGCTCAATTTGGAGCTTCATGGCAAAGGCTGTGAATACTTATGTACATGTGATTTCTTAGTTTTTTATTTTTAATAAATTTGCAAAAATCTAAAAAAACCAAACAAACAAAAAAAACTTTTTTCACATTGTCATTATGGGGTATTGTGTGTAGAATTTTGAGGAAAAAATTGAATTTAATCCATTTTGGAATAAGCCTGCAATATAAAATGTGGAAAATGTGAAGCGCTGTGAATACTTTCTGGATGCACTGTACGACAGAAAATAAGCAAAAGTACATAAGACCCAATATTTAAAATGCATTCCAGCTTGACTCTGAACCCGTCTTCCCCATCATTCGTGTAACATCACTGAAATGTTGAGTCAACTCCATAGTTATCACATGCATTTATTTGAGGAACAAATTTCGCCATACAGATCTTGTGTGATTGCCAGCACAGTTCAATTAAGTTAACAAATTATTAATAAAAAGTTCTAAAAATTAAAGCATTACAAACAGTGGGAGAAACGATCTGTTGGGTGGAGGAGAGCAGGAGGAGGGCTGAACACTGCTCCGTTTTGGAGGAGATAAAACACGCCTGCCTGCTACTGCCTGGTGGGAGAAATTAAATCAAAGCAGGGGGAAACCGGTTCTGTTCACAGACACACATGACGCTGATGTTTCATGTCAGGTTAACAGCACAGAGTTGGATTTGAACAGACATAAATACAAGACACTGCTTGAGGCTTGGAAATCAACCACCAGTGCACCCTTGTGGTCACAGCTTCACCCAGCAGATAGCTTCAAAACAAGGATGAAGACTTTAATGGTCGTCGTGTCCTTGTGTTTGTTTTTATTAATGCACCACGGCTTCCACCAATAATCAATCTAAATCATATTTACTTTCCGAATTATTAACCCCTCCCCATTCCAAAAACCAAAACTAAATCTTTGCTCTATCAGAAAATGATATATACATCAGAGAGGGTGTCATCTTTAAAAGCAAACCCTAAAAATAAAAAGTTAAACTGAGGGGAGGGTGGAGAAAGGAGAGGCAGGAAAATCAAAAGAAGATCATTAAAGCTGTAGAATAAATAGAAAACAGGGGATTTCTCAAAGCAACCTGATGACAGACAAACCCCAAAGACTGAATGTGTGAAGCTCTGAGGCTGAAGGCAACATCAATGAGGAGGAGAGGTGAGATGGCACAAAGCATAGATATCTACATGTAGATGCTGCATGCGGCGGCCTGATGTATGTCTACCTGGTCGCCATATTGGGGAGGTCAATGGTCAGATTTTGACAAGTAGACCGGTAAAAAAAAAAAAAGCCCCAGATTTGTGCAGTTTTGGTCTTCTATTCAACAAAATGTCATAACACATTTTATACCAAATTCAAGTTTGTATGCTTCCAGACATTAAACAGGGTGACAATGCTTACTTTCAAGTTAAGTTGACTTACATTTTTAAGGCAGCAGCAGCTAGTATAACTTAAAAAAAAATTTCCAAGTTTTACCTGATGCCTTACAAACATTAAGTCAACTAGAGGGCACTTAGAGCACATACTACCTCTGCCAAGGCCCCACCTCTCAGACTGTTTGTTTGCAGGAGTATGCAAAAACTACTGGACAGACTTTGATGAAACTTTCACCGGAGGGCTACAGACAAACTCCTTAAAATTTTGGAGGTGGCCTTGGCGGAGGTATGTGGTCTGTCTCCTCTACCTCGGCCAAGGAACTAGCTCGCAATGTTAAAGAAAGAGAAAAAAGTGATCCTGAATCTGCATTCTGACCCAGATCCCCTCCAAAATCTAATGGGTTCATCTGTATCCTAAGGGGCACCTCTGGTTAAAATTTCATCAAAATCCATCCAGTAGTTTTTGTGTAATTGTGCACACAATCAACTTGAAAGTAAGCATTGTTTGAACCTAGAGAATGAAGATAGTTATTCACTATGGAAAACTTGTTAGCGTAAGTTAGAGCAATTGTATTGCAATGTAACAGAAATTATTTTGTCTAAAAATGGTGGCAACGTCCCTGTAATTTTGTATTGCAACCTACAGTATATAGCTCAAACAAACTCACAAGTGGTGACCAAGAGGTAGAGCATCCGCCCCACAACCAGGAGGTCGGGGTTCAAGTCCCGGCCAGGTCATGCCAAAGTCCATATAAAAATGGAATTTCCTGCCGTCCAGCTTGATGCTCAACAAAAATGGAATGGAGAGAGGGAAATATTTGGGGCGGCAGTGGCTCAGGAGGTAGAGCGGGTCGTCCAATAACCAGAGGGCTGGGGGTTTGAATCCCGCTCTCCCCAGTCATCCTGCCATTGTGTCCCTGGGCAAGACACTTTACCCACCTTGCCTCCAGTGTCCATGACACTGAGTATGAATGTGTATAAGTGGCCGGAGAGGCCGTTGGCACAGCTTGACAGCCACGTTTCTGTCAGTCTGCCCCAGCGCAGCTGTGGCTACAGTCGTAGCTTACATCTGTCTGTGGAGTGAATGAATAACAGACTCATTGTAAAGCGCGTTGGTATCTTGAAAGGCGCTATATAAATGCAATCCATTATTATTATTATTAATTATCTTAAAATGTATAAACTTGAGTTTAATGTGTAAAAAGTGTCATGATATAAATTGATTTGAAGAAAACACGTAGATCCACCTAACTTAAAGGGGCTGTGATGTTTCAGAGTGTAGCAATATTATCTCTGTGTTGATACTGTACAATGCAAGGTTAAATTAAATGAATAAATCACAAAATACTGCCAAATGGCCCTTTTTTTTTTACCAGAGGATCTCCAATCGGGAGTTACAACAGATTTTGGTAAAGGAGGTCACATTTCTTGGTTTATCAAGCTGTTCCTGACCTCCCCAATATGGCAGCAGTGCAGACATGTTGCAGTAATAGAAACCAGCAGATAATGTGGCATCTATGTGTAGATAGCTATGGCACAAAGTACCAAAAGAAACGACGACAAAGACAAACCTGCTCTCTTTACACACGACGACGAACATTTGACCAAAGCATCCATGGAGGATACCTGGCTTTAAAAAAAAAAAAAAAAAAACTCAAGCAAAAGTAGATTCGTGCTTTTTGACATTCACAAAAGTTGTAGACATTTTTCAGCAGGGAACAAATCAACGACTGTGACCTTCAAAAAGACAACTGTACGCCCTCCTTGTCAGAGGTGAGTGGTCCGATCAAAGGGCGGACAGATGGGCGCTAGTTCCTGAGGGGCCAAAGTGAGCAGAGGACGAGAAAACATAGGAGAGAGAGGTCACTTTGGCAGCGGTCCCTTACAGCTTTCCTTCCGTGGGGGAAAAAGAAGGAGCAGTTTGTCTGAAAGTTGACATTTGAACAGACATGTCTTCAGCTTCTGTGGATATAAAAGACTTTAACACTGACCTACCCCTACGTTCAAGTGTTTAAAGTCAGCTGGGCTGCTCAGCGGGGCGCACTGCCTTATTTGCTCTTGTCAGTGAACCCCAACTCTTCCCAACATCACAGATGTGTGTTTATATGTCACAAAAAACACTCAACTTTCTCGCTATGCCTGCGACTACAGTGGAAATCTACCGAAGAGAGTAAGAAGTGCCTGTGAGAGAAAGGTCCATCTTTGGTTAGTGTTTCATCTCTTTACTCTCTCACAGATGGCAGTTTGTGTGTAAAGATTGCAGCTTGACAAAATGTAGTGACAACAAGGTAAATTTTATTACCATTCCCCCATCTTAGCATATTCAATGTAGATGTGTGTGTTTCAGTGGTTGGTGTAGTGTAATAATATTGAGGATTCTTTTTTGTCGCAGCCAAGCTCCAGAAGGTTAATTTTGTCTTTTGTGTGTTTTCCACAATCTGCTTCTAGTTCACTGAACAGAGCTTTGACTGTTTCCTTTGTCTGTTATGGAGAGGCTGATTTGGTAGTTTTAGTCAAAGAAATGACAAGAACGTTGTCGATGAAGCAGCCATATGGTAGAATCTGGAAAAATATCCAATTGCCGTTTTTTTTATCGTCCTCACAGCCCCTGTGGAAGTGGAGGGAGATGAATTAATCCTGGATGGAGTGCTGAATGAAATGATATAATATACTGTAAAACAGGGACATTTTTTAGGTAATAAAATGAGTTCCTGTATGTTTCAACTCCTGTACACCAGTACTTTGAACTAAGACGGGGTCAGCAACCTGTAGTCGTGGCTATTTTGAACAATTTGTGCTTAAAAAATCTTCACGGCGGCAAAACACATTCCAGCCTTGAAATTAAAGGTAAAACAGAGTTATAAGAGTAAAGTGACCTGTCAACATTAGTAATACAGACGTGGACAAAATTGTTGGTACCCCTCTGTTAATGAAAGAAAAACCCACAATAGTCACATGAATAACTTGAATCTGACAAAAGTGGTAATAAATAAAAATTCTATCAAAATTAACCAATGAAAATCAGACAATGCTTTTGAATTGTGGTTCAACAGAATTATTTTAAAAAACAAACTCATGAAACAGGCCTGGACAAAAATGATGGTACCCGTAACTTAATATTTTGTTGCACAACCTTTTGAGGCAATCATTGCAATCAAACGATTTCTGTAACTGTCAGTGAGACTTCTGCACCTCTCAGCAGGTATTTTGGCCCACTCCTCATGAGCAAACTGCTCCAATTGTCTCAGGTTTGAAGGGTGCCTTCTCCAGACGGCATGTTTCAGCTCCTTCCACAGATGTTCAATAGGATTTAGATCAGGGCTCATAGAAGGCCACTTCAGAATAGTCCAATGTTTCGCTCTTAGCCATTCTTGGGTGTTTTTAGCTGTGTGTTTTGGGTCATTATCCTGTTGCAAGACCCATGACCTGCGACTGAGACCAAGCTGTCTGACACTGGGCAGCACATTTCTCTCTAGAATACCTTGATAGTCTTGAGATTTCATTGTACCCTGCACAGATTCAAGACACCCTGTGCCAGATGCAGCAAAGCAGCCCCAGAACATAACAGAACCTCCTTCATGTTTCACAGAAGGGACAGTGTTCTTTTCTTGGTATGCTTCATTTTTGCGTCTGTGAACATAGAGCTGATGTGCCTTGCCAAAAAGTTCCAGTTTTGTCTCATCTGTCCATAGGACGTTCTCCCAGAAGCTTTGTGGCTTGTCAACATGCAGTTTGGCAAATTCCAGTCTGGCTTTTTTATGATTTGTTTTCAACAGTGGTGTCCTCCTTGGTCGTCTCCCATGAAGTCTCCCATGCCTGCCCAGGGACTACAGGTGGAAATTAGCACTTGTGCTATAACCTGGTACAATGCATCTTTCCTCTTTAAGGTCAATGTATATTGTGCATGTCCCTGCATAAATAAATAAAGAAAAGAAAAGAAAGAAAGAAAAAAAGTCCACTTTGGCTCAAACAACGATGGATGGTGTGATCACACTGATGTACCTTGACCTTGGAGTTCACCATGAATGTGTTTAGAGGTTGTTCTGGGCTCTTTTGTTACCATTTGTATTATCTGTCTCCTCCTGCGGCCACGTCCAGGGAGGTTGGCTACAGTCCCGTGGAGCTTAAATTTCTGAATAATATGTGCAACTGTAGTCACAGGAACATCAAGTTGCTTGGAGATGGTCTTATAGCCTTTACCTTTAACATGCTTGTCTATCATTTTCTTTCTAATCTCCTGAGACAACTCTCTCCTTTGCTTCCTCTGGTCCATGTTTAGTGTGGTACACACCATGTCAATAAACAGCACAGTGACTACTTGTCACCCTTTAAATAGGCCGACTGACGGATTACAAGTTTGTAGACACCTGTGATGTTAATTAGAGGACACATCTTGGTTGAACATGTCCCTATGGTCACATTATTTTCAACCTTTTCTAGGGGTACCATCATTTTTGTCCAGGCCTGTTTCATGAGTTTGTTTTTTAAAATAATTCTGTTGAACCACAATTCAAAAGCATTGTGTGATTTTCATTGGTTAATTTTCATAGAATTTTTATTTGTTACCCCTTTTGTCAGATTCAAGTTATTTCTGTGACCATTTCTGTGACCACCTGCACGGTGGCGCAGTGGTTAGCACTGCGGCAGCACAGTTTACCCTTGGCCAGGGGATCGTGGGATCGATCCCAGCCCCCGACCAACAGTGATCTGTGTGGAGTTTGCATGTTCTCCCCGTGTATGCGTGGGTTTACTCTGGGATTTCTCCGGTTTCCTCCCACATGCCAAAAACATGCAGGTTAGGTTAATTGGAGACTCTAAAGTGGCCCTAGGTGTGAATATGTGTGTGAATGGTTAAGGGATAGCGCCGTATCGTGGCTGCTTCATCCATCCAGGTGGTGGATGACCCTCAATTTCCCCTCTGGGATCAATAAAGTATACTAAATCTAAAAAAAATCTAAAATTATGGGTTTTTCTTTCATTAACAGAGGGGTACCGACAATTTTGTCCACAGCTGTAGGTGCATTTTTCTTTAAATCTGCTTTTTATATAAATTTACATGTTTTCTCCCCAGTTTGCAGCTTTATTTAAACTTTTTCTTGACTTTGGTGCTTTTTCTCCCTAAATTCAAAAAGTTTCTTTATGTAAACTTGAGCTATGTTTACGCTATGAAATTCACAGCTTTATTCTCATAATTCTGTGACTATTTACTTGTAAATTTTTCAAACATTTCTATCTGAGGGTCTTTTCTCTTGACCTTGCAGCTTTTTTTCATATAAATCCAAGCTTATTTTTCACATAAATTTGCTACTTTTTATTGTAAATGTGCACATTTTTTCTCTTACATATTTTCAACATTATTCTAATACATTTGCAGCTTTATTTTTGTAGGGTTGTGACTTTTTACTTGCATATTTTTTTTTTCCTTATAAATTTGTGTTTTTTTCTTCTTGACTTTGCAGCTGTTTTCTTCTAAATGAGCTTTTTTCTTGTAACTCAGACTTTTTCCTTATAAATTAGCTACAGTTTCTCTCCCTCTCTTTTTTTTGACTAAGCAGTTTTTCCCATTGAGCCACATGTGACTCTGGAGTTTCAGGTTGCAGACCCCTGGACTAAGTGCTTGATGAAGATTCAATTTCTACTTAATTTCTACTTTCTTTATACGTACATTCAGATTAATATTTTCTTCACTCGTTCACGGTGCGTCTCTGCCCGTCTCCAAACTGGCTTCTAGCAGCAGCTCCTCCAGGTCCTGTCCACAGCTGACACTAACTACTCAAGAGACACATAAACATCAGTTAAACATGTTTATCCACAATTAAAACAACTGTATCTTAATTATTCTTTAAAAAAAAACAATGGATTGTTTTAGGGCCTCACCGTGCTCCATCACACAGCTGCCGGGCTTGGGCGTTTCAGTGTCAAGAAGATGGAGAGAGAACTCAGGCTTCAGGCCATTTGGAAGCGAACCGATCACCTCCTCCTCCAGAGCATCGGCGAAACATTCACCATCGTCTGCTGAGCTCTCATCAGCCGACTCCTCCCTGTCCTCTTCTAGAGGTGAGTTTGGGTTCTCTTCAGCAGCTTCTTCGGATGATGTGGATGCAGGGGAGGTCGAGGCTTCTCCTTCTGGAGGATCTGCTCCACCCTGAGTGACAGATGGAGCCTGAACAGAGAGAACTGGCTCTGTTTCCGTTTCACCTGCCTCTGTTTGCTGCTTTGGAATCAGTTCTTCTTGGCTTTGTTCCTCTTTTTCTGTTAAATTTGCTGATAGGCCTCCTGCTGTCTCGTCTGGTTGGTTTGACGTCTGTGTCTCCTCTGATGCAGATACTAGGTTATTCTTCTGTTCAAGTGCTGACACTGTCAGCTGTTGCGGCACAGGTAAACTAGTCATGGGTTGATTCAGTTTGTCTGATTGTTTCTGACCGTCTTCCTGCTTTACTTCCACGTGAGCTGGTTCAGGTTGAGGGCGCTCTGCTGGTGTCTGCAGACGTGCATCTGCCGCATCTGGTTCTAAACTTTTGGCTTTCACGTTCTCTGTGTGCAGAGTTGTGGATCGTGGCTCTGGTTTGTGCGTCTGTGCAGTATTCAGCGCTACAGGACTCGGCTCTGTGTTTTTACAGTCTGAGCACTCCTTCACCTCCTCCTGTGTCAGTTGTGTTTGTGGTGAAGTGGAAGGTACTGTCTGCTGTGCTGTGGGTTTGTTCATGTTCACAGGCTTCTTGGAGGCTGCTGGTGGAGTAGTCTGGGGTTTCGGCTCAGGGGGGCTCTCAACCCGGGTTACCATGAAGATCTTATGACCCCTACCCGGGCTGGAGACAGATATACAGCGTCCAGGAGATGGAGGGGTGCCGGGAGGAGCTGCAGTTTCTGTAACGGTGATACTGGAAATAACAGTTGGTCCTACGGCAGGTGAGGCAGACGGGGGTGAGGCCGTATGAGAGGCACTGACGGGGGACTGTGAAACAACTGTATGAGATTGTGGAGTAGTCTGGTTTGACACGCTGGAGGAGTTTGTGGATGAAGGCTTTGTTGCCACATCTGCTTCCTCCTCATCCTCCGTGTCAGAGTCAGACTCCAGATTTGTCTGAGGAACATTCACCTCTGATTCCCTTGCTCCTGTTTGGCTGCTCGTCTGTGATTCCTTTTCTGTCGTCTCATCGGGTTTTTCCTCTGATGCTGCCTCTTGCTCTTCATCTGCCCTGGTTCCATCCTCTGTGGCAATTTCAGCCATGGATGCGGACTGCCTCATCTTCTGCTCATTTTCCTCTTTTTCTTTAGCCAGGATGAAGTTTCTCTTGCAGCCATTCTGGATCTCAGCCAGTAGCGCACGCTGGGTCTCAATAAAACTCTTTACCTGAAACACCAAAAAAAATTACAAATTTTTGCATTTTTAATTATATTCTATCTATCTATCTATCTATGACTTGTTGGCTGGGATAAAAGGTTAAAAAAGTCCTCTCATTTACCTCTAACATAAAAGAACAATAAATTCCATCTGCCAATACAGCTTGCCTTCTTTACCTCAGCTTTAACACCATTCATTCCTTTTAGTCTTTATACTTAATTTATTTGTTTTGTTTTTTTACCACAGCAGATTTATTAACAAATCTTCTTTCTTCCTCTTTCAGTTACTCCCTTTTGGGGTTGACACAGCGTCATCACCTGATATTATCATGACCCACATGCTGATTCAGCAAAAACTTTACACAAGATGCCCTTACTGATGCAATCCTCCCGATTTAACCAGGATTGGGACCAGTACAGGGAGTACACTGGCTTGTGTCCCCGCTGTGGATAACCAGCTTTCCTTCTCCCATTCTATTATGCTGAGCACCAAGTTAGAATGCAGGAAGTACCATTTCCATATGGTCTCTGGTATGACCCGGCCAGGGCTTGAACCCACAACCTCTTGGTTGTGGGGCGGATGCTCTACCTCTAGGCCACTGGTAGATTTATTGATAGATAAAATGTCAAAATTTCTAATTCTAATTTTTATCATGGCTGAAAGTTCAACTGAACCTCAAGTTTGTGGTTTCCAAAGCTGTTTCCAGACACGTGCTTCACCACCACAGCTCTTTCACACTGACAAGGTTCCGTTCAGAAATGCACAGCATTTCTGAACCAGCTGTTGGTTTTTATATGCACAATGAATCAGCTCAGGGTCTGAAAATGTTGTTCTCTGTGGGAATCAAAAAATATTTGTTTTTTGTTTGTGAACCATAACACAGATGTTATCCAGCCAATATGAGCTCCATCCAGGACAATCCACAAAACTTGTGCTACACATTTAATGCGGCAGTTGTTGATGTCACATAAAACAGATCCAGCAACTAAACGCTTTTTTTCCCACCTCAAAATGCATTCAGAATCACTTTTATTCAGTTTGTTTGGAGATATCAGGGAAAGTTTACCGGCGAGCTTTCACGTTTCTGGCTTTGGAAATCCAGTGTTACACGAAAATCTGTGAATGCAAAGGACACTGTTGCAGAACAATTTACTGTACAAAATAATTATTTGAACCTCAAAATTACAGTTTCCTTGTCCCATGTTACTCTCAAGGAGAAGAACTGAAACCACAGTTGTGGCCGATGGACATGCAGGCAGTATGTACACAATGTTCTCTGAAGTTCCAGATTCTGATAGGCCATGGACAGATTTTTGTGTAACAGTGAATCTCCAGTGCATGAAACATGACAGCTTGTAAACCTTTACTGATATCTTGAAAACAAACCAGCTAAAAGTGATTCTGAAAGCACTGTGAGGTGATAAATGATTTGTTTAGTTGCTGGTGCTGTTGTCATTTGGCCTCAGCACATGCTGTTTTTGGGGTGTAGTTAAAACGCTGTGGAAAAAAACCCCAACTTGTTTCTCACCTCAGATGTTTTCAGAAACACGTCTGACTAGTTTCTTTTCAAAATATTAGATATCAACGTTCTCTGGTTTAAAAATTTAGGAGAAGCGCATCGACAATTAGACATTGTCCTGTTAGGCTGTAGATGGGCTATGAGAGCTGCTGATCATTTATCATTCCTTTTTGCTTTCTTTCTTTTCCACCATCTGCCACATTCTGCTGACAGAGATTTTAGGATCCTGGAGCCAAAATAGTGCAGCGTTTTTGTGGAAATAAAGGGCTATTAGCGGATGACTTGTACTCACCGTTTCTTTCTTAGGCTCTCTGTCAAGGTCGAGACGAAGCAGGGATGTGTTAACTTTCAGGGCAAGTGACAGAGCCATCAGGCCACCTGTCTTAATCTCATTCTCACGAAGGTCCAGACGCAGAAGTCTGGGACTCTCAGCAATGAATTCAGCTACAGCCACAGCACCTAAGACCACAAAAGAATACAAAAACACAAGAGTTAAAAGGAAGACTCTAAAGCAGAAGCTGTAGAAGAGAAACAGAAATTTTCACCTTCGCAGGACAGCTTAGTAGAAGCGAGGCCCAGCCTGAGCACAGAGCGGTTGCCGATCAATCCATCTTTCAGCTTATGGACTCCTTCATTACCCACCGAATTATGGCCAAGGTTCAGAGTTTCTAAACTCTGGGTGCATGGCTGAGGAAAAACAAAAACAATGAAATATGCTGCCATAAAACTACTTTTTCCAGCCCCCCCCTCCGTGACCCGAAAAGGATTAAGCGGAAGAAGATGGATGGATGGATGGAAAACTACTTTTTTAATGAATACATCTTGAAAATGGATAAGATTTCCAAAGAAAGTTACAATAAATGATTTTAACTATGTTAATTCATCTGTATTACTGGGAAGTTTTTTTTATGTCAAAGGTGCAGTGTGTAACAGTGTAATATAGCAGTCAGATTTCAGCTAAAATTTGGATCAGGGATATATGTATATTTGACAGAATTTAAATAAAATAAAAAGACACTTTGTTGGTCAATATTTTCTAGTCAAGAAAATGTGGGCATGTATTACAGTTTAGGTGTTTAAAAACATTTTAACTGATCTGACAAGTAACCAGATTCCTGCACCTCCTTTGGGATTTTTTTTTTCACATTTTAGAAAATCTAGCCCATTATAGGAGCCTTTGGCTACCTCTCTGTTTACACCAGATTGGATGTTAGCATAGATGAGGAAATAAGATGGAGGACCAATGAACCGAGTTTGAATTCTGTATGAATTAAAAAGTCAGAATCAACTTATTTTATTGCTATATATGAGGTTCATGTCTGTTTGTCTTGTGGGATTACAGCTGACAACAGAAGAGGAAATGAAAACTGAAGGAGGGCTGCATGGTTGAGTATCATCTCTATATTTCTGTCAACAGTGGACTTTTTTTTCAAATAAAAAAATTTTTTGGTTTGAAAAATAATAAAACTAAACAAACCTTGAAAATGCATTAGCAAGTCCTTTCTGGGGTTCCACCATGTCTCAGTAGGAAGAGCAAAACTTAATTTTAACATTAGTTATGATGAAAACAAAAAATCAAGTCTAAAAGCCGTTACACTCGGCTCAATTGAAGCTTACAGGACATTCCGAGAATAATTGGAAAACAAAAACAAATAAAAAGTAAAATTTCCTACAAAATACAAGCAAACCATCAAGGACAGAGTAGTTCATTCTGGCTGATGTGACAACCTGGATATAGACCCATTTGAGTATCACTGTGTGTGAGTTTGGTGAGCATTTGGGCAATGGAGTACTGAAGTTCTTCTCTTCTACTTAAAAATTATGGGACCAATTGTCGGGAAAAATATGAATGGGAGTCAATGGACAGAAAATAAATATTCTTTGGTCACAGTCTACTGTTACTGACTTTGCCTGCTCCTTTAAGTGGATGTCTCCACAGATCCACGGTGTGTACGTCCTTACACAGTACGCTGTGTGTGTGTTGTTTTGGTGGTTGTTACAGAGTTTAAGCGTGAAGCAGCTGTATGTGTCTCTCCTACACAGAGAAAGCAGAACAAAGACTCACTGTTGTGAAGGTATTAATATGTGCTCCATGTCTAAATGGCTGCAGAACCTACCTAGAGCAAAGAGTGTTGCCTTCTCGACTTTCACAGCTCGGCAGTTCCTAGCCATACTATGGACTCCCTGTGAATTAAAGCTAAAATGTCCGTATTTTAGCCTGGCTCGTTAGCTGCTAACAGGCAACACTACATAGGTCTTGACTTAGACATATGATGTTCCTCCACTTAAAAAGCAATTTTATATGCCAAGGATGTTAGAGTTGATCAAAAATAGTTAAGTAGAAGGCTATGAAACACACACACACACACACACACACACACACACACAACTACATGTTGCATGTGTGATGTCACTGTTTTCCTTCCACTTACACCAGTCCTGCATGTCCGTGCGTATGAAACTGACTAATTCTCCCTCTGAGGAGAAGCAGCTCTGGACATGTCCCGATAAATAGTGCTTCTCCTCTCTCTTACTCCCTCACACACTGTAAAGCTCTTTAGGGTGACTGTCACGTTCCTTGCTGATGATGTATACTGTTAGCGGCAAAGAGTTGCAGTTCACTGAGCGGTCTCACCTAAAACTTAATTTAACCCTCGCAGTCTGTCAAAAAGCAGTACTGTCTCAATTTGTAAAACTATATACAAAGTTCACAAATATGAAACTCATGGCACAATTCAAACATGACCATGAAATAATAATTTTTTTGTCCATTCACCCACATGGGGGTGGGCAATAGCCTAAAAATGACATCACAATATTTTTTGCAAGTTCTCACGATAATGATATTGTTCACAATATCACAATTTTTTGTTTTTTCCTTTTGATTTATAAAGAGCAGCTTCACAGGCCAGCATTATTTACCTTCAACATCCATCCATCCATCTTCTTCCGCTTAATCCTTTTCGGGTCGCGGGGGGGCTGGAGCCTATCCCAGCATCTTTGTGCGAGAGGCAGGGTACACCCTGGACAGATCGCCAGTCCATCGCAGGGCCAACAGCGAGAGACAGACAACCATTCACTCTCACATTCATACCTAAGGACAATTTAGAATCCCCAGTTTGATGCCAATTAACCGAACTTGCATGTTTTTGGCATGTGGGAGGAAACCGGACAAATCACGGAGTAAACCCACGCAGACACGGGGAGAACATGCAACATGCCTTCAACATATTTAGCAAAAATAAAACAAAAACTTTTTATTTTTCCAGTTTATAAACAGCAGCTCAGGTTGACTTTCAAACATTTTTTTTTTTAATTCTGTATCAAAAATTACAAGAAAAATAATATATACCATATCGTAAGTGCACTTACGTAGTCGGGGTTTTATGATGACTAAGTTTACCTGCATCAGTAGTCGCCATTGCACGGACATCTCCTAGGACTTTTTTGCTCTCGTCACACTGAAGGGATGTTTTTTTTTTGTTCGGGTGGTTAAATTTTTTTTTTTTTTTAAATTCCTTTATTAGTCCCACAATGGGGAAATTACAGGGCATCCACATGAGTGGATGAGGCAGCCACTAGTGCAGCGCCCGACCCTCTCACCATTCACACACACATTCACACCTGGGGCTACTTTAGAGCTTCCAATTAACCTAACTTGCATGTTTTTGGCATGTGGGAGGAAACCAGAGAAATCCCAGGGTAAACCCACGCAGACACGCGGAGAACATGCAAACTCCACACAGATCACTGTTGGTCAGGGGCTGGGATCGAACCCAGGATCCCCCAGCCAAGGGTGAGTTGCTGTGCTGCTGCAGTGCTAACCACTCTGCCACTGTGCCGCCCATAATATCAAGGTTAAGCAACCGAAACAGAATGAAAATAAAATTCTGGACACTTCAGATGTCAACACCGCTTGACGTATTGTACGTGCTGAAAAAATGCGGGCAGATTGCGTGCATTGCTACACCGGTTTTTTTTTTGGTTTTTTTTTAAACATGGCAGCAGTTTGAAACTGCCTTAATACTAAAATATTTAAACACAATTCAATGGAGACGCTCCGACCACAGAGTGGTAGCTTTCTGTGCCATGTTTGTTTTGATGTTTCTATGGTAACATGTAACTTCCGTCAGCAGTGTAACGATGTGACATCATTACGCAACAGACCCCAAATATCATGATATTCATTTTTACATTGGTATCAAAATTTATAATGGTATTATCGTGAACGATGCAACGAGGCACACCCCTACACCCACATTCGCATTTTTTTTTTTCGAAGATAGGTCTCATGATGTGGAAGTAGAGAAGCAGGACTTCGACACACTATTGCCAAGTAACAGTGGTGATGTGGACAGGTGGACACAGTGATATGGCATTAGTTGATTCCGACATCACCAGAATGTGCTAACAACAGGAAGTGTTTGTAAATATTCACAGGTTAATGTTAAGATTAGTCTGTAGAAAGACATTTGATGATCAAAAATGGCAGAACACAGATTTATTGTCCTCTGGCAGACCACTGTAATGACTCAGCAGCTCAATAAAAACACTGAAGTATCAAAACAATAAACAGGATCTCCATAAGAAACATTAAATAAAAAATTAAAAAAAGGAAAATGACATTGAATCACTCAATGTTGGAAATGAGACCAGAGATGTTGTGAATGTGTTGTGATGTTTCTGGATGATGAATGGATGGATGGATGCTGTGGCCACTGAGGGATTATCTAGAACATGGTGCTGTGAAATTAAACCAAAACCTGAGCCAACATCTGTTCACTCTGGTACAACAGTATGATGATGATATTATGATGATATTAATAATTAGAACTAGAAAAGTCCAGTTAATTAAAAAAATGACTCATACACCATGTTATAATAATCCAACAGCTACACACCTGATCCCAGCACAAAGTAAAAGAATAGTGGTTTCTCTTACAAAATGCCAACATGAGCCATCCACATCTCTGTGTGACAATAGTTCTACAAGTTATTTGATGACAATTTAAGGTTTAAATGCAACTACACTATGATTTCCACAAAATGAAGCACAATGAAGCATGGAGGAAATATTGATAATGAATAATGCCTATTTGCCCCATTATTAGTCCAGTAAAAGAAAAAGTCTAATCAGAGATTTCAAACTCCTTGGTTCAACACGGAAACTCGTAGCTTAAAACAGAAGACTCGTCAATTAGAAAGAAAATGGCACTCCACTAATTTAGATGAAATCTATTTAGCTTGGAGAAATCATCTTTTAATTTACCGTATTTTTTGGACTATAAGGCGCACTTAAAATCCTTTAATTTTCTCAAAAATCGACAGTGCACTTTATAATCCGGTGCGCCTTATGTATTAATTCTGGTTGTGCTTACTGACCTCGAACCGATTTTATGTGGTACACGGCGCTCAAAAATATGTCAAAAATGTTTTAGTACGACTTTGGTAAGTTACGAAGCCGAACCGCTTGAGGGATTTTCGGAGCATTACGGTAGTCAGGAGCCTCGCGGAGTAATATACGATACTCGATAACCAGAAGCCGATGGTGTATAGAACACGTATATTAGGATTTGTATGTGAAATTTCGGCATCGAAACTGCTCCCCAGTTTAGCTGTAAACAGGAGCAGTAAATACGGCTATAAATACGTATTTACGGCTGTAAATACAGCTGGCTCAGAGAGCGAGCCGTATCGGTATCGTACTCGGTATCGAGTACTGAGCGATATTCTGGCCAATATGGCGATGTAAACAGCCACGGACTAAAAACGTTCCGCCTGCTCATGGAGCAGGTCATTCATACTCGCAGACAATCGCGCTATATGTGTCTATAATGACTACAGATGGGATTTTCTTTCCATGCACGCAAAAAAAAAAAAAAAAAAAGAAAAATTCCCAGATTCGACTACCTTAGTAGTCGTATCGACTTGCGGTAGTCGATATTACCTCACGAGGTAGTCGATACCCAAAAGCCGATGGTGTATAGAACACGTATATTAGGATTTGTATGTGAAATTTCGGCATCGAAACTGCTCCCGTTTAGCTGTAAACGGGAGCAGTAAATACGGCTGTAAATACGTATTTACGGCTGTAAATACGGCTCGTTTTCTGCCGGAGAGCGAGCCGTATCGAGTGCCGAGCGATATTCTGGCCAATATGGCGATGTAAACAGCCACTGGATTAAAAACGTTCCGCCTGCTCATGGAGCAGGTCATTCAACACTCGCAGACAATCGCGCTATATGTGTCTATAATGACTATAGAGAGGATTTTCTTTCCATGCACGCAAATTTTTTTTTTCCCCGGCTCCGACTACCTCGTTTTAATGCGCCTTATAATCCGGTGCGCCTTATGTATGAAATTAGACCATCAAATAGACCGTTCATTGATAGTGCGCCTTATAATCCGGTGCGCCTTACAGTCCCAAAAATACGGTAATAAAAAATCTCTGAGAAAAGCTAGAACGAGTTATTATTCTGCATTAACAGAAGAGAACAAGAATAATCCCAGGTTTCTTTTCAGCACTGTAGCCAGGCTGACAAAGAGTCAGGTCTCTGTCAATCCTAGCATTCCCTTAGAGCTTACTAGTCAGGACTTTATGAACTTTTTCAATAATAAAATTTCATCTATCAGAGACAAAATCAGTCCGATTCTTCCCACCGTTTACTTAAACACAGTAACTACTACACCTCCTTCAGAGGTGGCCCAGCTGGCGTCCTGGTGCAACAATAACAACCTGCAGCTGAACGCTCTGAAGACAGTGGAGATGATTGTAGACTTCAGGAAAGTCACTACCCCTCTGCCCCCCCTCACCCTCTCAGGCTCTCCCATCACCACTGCTGATTCCTTCCGCTTCCTAGGCACTACCATCACCAGGGACCTCAAATGGGAGCCGACCATCAGCTCACTCACCAAAAAAGCCCAGCAGAGGATGTTCTTCCTGCGGCAGCTGAGGAAGCTCAAGCTACCCACCAAGATGTTAGTGCAGTTCTACACAGCCATCATCGAGTCCATCCTCACCACCTCCATAACCGTGTGGTACGCAGGAGCCACTGCCAGGGACAGACTAAGGCTGCAGCGCGTCGTGCGCACTGCTGAGAAGGTGATTGGCTGCAAGCTCCCATCTCTCCAGGATCTGTACATCTCCAGGACCCGGAGGCGTGCTGGCCGGATCATAGCCGATCCCTCACACCCTGGTCACGTACTGTTTGCCCCCCTCCCCTCTGGTAGAAGACTTCGGTCCATCCAGACTAAAACCTCCCGTCACATGAACAGCTTCTTCCCCTCTGCCATCAGACTGCTGAACACTAAGTGACTTATTGACTCTCGTGCACTATGTACAGCAGCTCAACCAGACTCATGTCAATCATCACTGTTTTCTTCCTGCATTACCGACTGCACTATATAGTTCTCCACAGTATCTGCTGATCGCTAATATATTTTAACTGCTGACCAGTACCACTTACTCTTATTCTACACTTTATTGCATGTATAGTTTATTTCTTTTATCTTATCATGTTTAATGTTGCAGCATTGCACCGAGACAAATTCCTAGTTTGTGTACTACATGAACAATGGCAATAAACCTGATTCTGATTCTGATTCTGATTCCTTCAATTGACGTGTTTGGATCAGTTTACTCCAATTGACCTTTTAGAGTTAGACAAAATAGTTTCCTCATCCAAGCCTTCAACTTGTCTTTTAGACCCTATTCCTACCAGGTTATTTAAAGAAGTCTTCCCATTTATTGGTAGCTTTATTCTTCAAATAATCAATTCTTCATTAACCTTAGGCCATGTACCGCAGGCTTTTAAAACTGCTGTAATTAAACCCTTACTCAAAAAGCCAATGCTGGATCCAGGAGTTTTAGCTAACTATAGACCAATCTCTAATCTCCTTTTCATTTCAAAAATCTTAGAAAGACTTGTTGCTACGCAATTATTTGACCACTTGCAGGGAAATGGTTTATTTGAAGAGTTTCAATCTGGGTTTAGAATCCATCATAGTACTGAAACAGCCTTAGTGAAGGTCACTAATGACCTCCTGATCGCATCTGATAATGGACTTGTTTCTGTACTTGTCCTTTTAGACCTTAGTGCAGCTTTTGATACTATTGATCATAATATTCTACTTGATAGATTAGAACACTATGTTGGACTTAAAAGGAACTCCGATTATATTGGCATGTTAGCGCTATATGCTTTATTTTTATGTTAGTAACATAACTATAATATAATTTTTTTGAAAATAATTCCCAGTTTTATATATTTTTAAAAAACTTTATTACGATGTAAGTCGCCATTATTGTTTACGTCGCAATGCATTCTGGGTAGTGACGTAGAAGGGTTGCAGCCGTTTTTTCTGTCTTATACAAGCCAAGAAGCGACGCTCCTAACTACTGCCATTTGTCAGTGAAAATGCCACATTGCGTGGCTTTTGGATGTAATTTCCAATCAAAGGGAAATAAAGAGAGCGGGGTGAGCCTCCATAGCTTTCCTAAAGAGGGAAAGTTGAGGAAAAAGTGGGGCAGCAGCGGCTCAGCAGGTAGAGCAGGCCGTCTAATAACCCGATGGTTGGCGGTTCGCATCACGCTCTCCCCAGATATCCTGCCGTTGTGTCCCTGGGCAAGACACTCCACCCGCATTGCCTCCAGTGCCCATAACACTGGGTATGAATGTGTAAAAATGCTTAAATGCTCGGTGGTGGCCGGAGAGGCTGCTGGCATGGATTGGCAGCCACATTTCCGTCACTCTGAGTGTCTGTGATCACGCGCTATAGCGCATGCCTGATAAAGCTGACATATGTATTAATCACGCTGTGATAAAGCACAATATCGCTCAACGCGCGCGCATGAGACATGTCTGTGATCGCACATAAAGCTGACATATGTATTAATCACGCTATGATAAAGCACAATATCGCTCAGAGCGTGCGCTTTGCGCACCAGTGTGGCAGATGAAATAAGGGAACCCAGTGTGGAAGCACGGAATAAGTGCAGGCACGACACGGCGAACTGAAGTTTAAAAGGGTGTTTATTTCATCCTCCAGCACGAAGCTCACTCCAGCGCTGTGGAGCGAGCCCCTTTTTTTTTTTTATTACTTATTTTGTACTAACCACAGTGCGCAGTGGTTAGCACTGTGGCAGCACAGTTTACCCTCGGCCGGGGGATCGCGGAGATCGTGGGTTCGATCCCTGCCTCTGGCCAACAGTGATCTGTGTGGAGTTTGCATGTTCTCCTCGTGTTTGCGTGGGTTTACTCCGGGATTTCTCCGGTTTCCTCCCACATGTCAAAAACATTCAGGTTAGGGAGTTAAGGGGCGCTTGCGCACGCAGCGACTGGCAGCTGGTCGCTTGTCACCAGACTGCAAAACAAATCTACCTATGAGTACAAAATAAGTAATAAAAAAAAAAAGGGCTCGCTCCACAGCGCTGGAGTGAGCTTCGTGCTGGAGGATGAAATAAACACCCTTTTAAACTTCAGTTCGCCGTGTCCTGCCTGCACTTATTCCGTGCTTCCACACTGGGTTCCCTTATTTCATCCGCCACACTGGTGCGCAAATTTTGAGCGATATTGTGCTTTATCATAGCGTGATTAATACATATGTCAGCTTTATGTGCAATCACAGACATGTCTCATGCGCGTGCATTGAGCGATATTGTGCTATTATCACAGCGTGATTAATACATACAGTGGGGCAAAAAAGTATTTAGTCAGCCACCAATTGTGCAAGTTCTCCCACTTAAAAGATGAGAGAGGTCTCCAATTTTCATCATTGGTATACCTCAACTATGAGAGACAAAATGAGGAAAAAAAAATCCAGAAAATCACATTGAAGGATTTTTAATGAATTAACTGGTAAATTCCTCGGTAAAATAAGTATTTGGTCAATAACAAAAGTTCATCTCAATACTTTGTTATATACCCTTTGTTGGCAATGACAGAGGTCAGAGGTTTTCTGTAAGTCTTCACACTGTTTTCACACACTGTTGCTGGTATTTTGGCCCATTCCTCCATGCAGATCTCCTCTAGAGCAGTGATGTTTTGGGACTGTCGCTGGGCAACACAGACTTTCAACTCCCTCCAAAGATTTTCTATGGGGTTGAGATCTGGAGACTGGCTAGGCCACTCCAGGACCTTGAAATGCTTCTTACGAAGCCACTCCTTCATTGCCCGGGCGGTGTGTTTGGGATCATTGTCATGCTGAAAGACCCAGCCACGTTTCATCTTCAATGCCCTTGCTGATGGAAGGAGGTTTTCACTCAAAATCTCACGATACATGGCCCCATTCATTCTTTCCTTTACACGGATCAGTCGTCCTGGTCCCTTTGCAGAGAAACAGCCCCAAAGCATGATGTTTCCACCCCCATGCTTCACAGTAGGTATGGTGTTCTTTCTCCTCCAAACACGACAAGTTGAGTTTTTTTTTTCCCACAATATCTTTATTGAACCTTTTTTTTTAAACAAACATGACACAAACAATCAAACAGTAACACTAAGGTACTACAAAAAAAAAAAAAAACACTAAAAACACCAACAACCACAAACAAAATCAAGTCTTCAACAATGCTCCTCTGTTTAGTCTAGGCAATCCATTACATAAGTATACATATTATATTCACCAGTTTGGAATTTACAAGGTCCACACACATCATTCACCTTCTTCTTCAAAAGTTATGTTTAAATTCTTTACATAATCAATGAAAGGTCTCCATATATTCTCAAACACAATTTCCTTTGATTTCAGTATGTATGTTATTCTTTCTAGTGGAAGGTTTGTTAACATCTGTCTTAACCACTGAGTCACATCTGGTCTATGAGTCTTTTTCCACAGTAGTGCAATACATTTTTTGGCATTAAGCAAACTGAGGTCTATGAATGTTCTTTCACTTTTATTAAAGTTATGCTTTTCTGGGTACAGACCCAACAAAAACAGTTTAGGATTCAATATGATTTGTTTTGAAATTATTTTTTCAATAGTTACCCTCACCTCTTCCCAAAACATTCTAATTATTCTACATTCCCATACCCAATGAAATAGGGCTCCTTTACTTTCCATGCATTTTGTGCACGTATCTGGTATGTTTTTGTTATATCTATTTAACTCCACCGGTGTAACATACAGCCGCATTAACCATTTAAAATGTATCAATTTAAGACGTACATTTATTGATTTGGTTTGAGCTTCTGTACAAGCTAATTCCCATTGTTCCTCTGAAATTTCAGTTTGCAGATCTTCTTTCCAGTAGTTTAATCTTTTCTGTGAGCTTTCACTTGAGGATAGTGTCAATGAGTTATAAAACTCTGAAATAATACCCTTTCTTTTACTATCTTTCATCAACATTTTTTCCAAGGATGAATAAATAGGTCGAGTGAGAGCTTTATTTTGATTTGATCGAATAAAGTTCCTAAGTTGAAGATATTTAAAAAAAATGTGTTCTATTAAGATTAAATTTGATCCTCACAAGTTGAGTTTTTACAATAAAGTTCTATTTTGGTTTCATCTGACCATATGACATTCTCCCAATCCTCTTCTGGATCATCCAAATGCTCTCTGGCAAACTTCAGACAGGCATGGACATGTACTGGCTTAAGCAGGGGGACACGTCTGGCACTGCAGGATTTGAGTCCCTGGCAGCGTAGTGTGTTACTGATGGTAGCCTTTGTTACTTTGGTCCCAGCTCTCTGCAGGTCATTCACTAGGTCCCCCCGTGTGGTTCTGGGATTTTTGCTCACCGTTCTCGTGATCATTTTGACCCCACGGGGTGAGATCTTGCATGGAGCCCCAGATCGAGGGGAATTATCAGTGGTCTTGTATGTCTTCCATTTTCTAATAATTGCTCCCTCATTTGATTTCTTCACACCAAGCTGCTTACCTATTGCAGATTCAGTCTTCCCAGCCTGATGCAGGTCTACAATTTTGTTTCTGGTGTCCTTTGACAGCTCTTTGGTCTTGGCCATAGTGGAGTTTGGAGTCTGACTGTTTGAGGTTGTGGGCAGGTGTCTTTTATACTGATAACGAGTTCAAACAGGTGCCATTAATACAGGTAATGAGTGGAGGACAGAGGAGGCTTTTAAAGAAGAAGTTACAGGTCTGTGAGAGCCAGAAATCTTGCTTGTTTGTAGGTGACCAAATACTTATTTTACCGAGGAATTTACCAATTAATTCATTAAAAATCCTTCAATGTGATTTTCTGGGGTTTTTTTTTTTTTCATTTTGTCTCTCATAGTTGAGGTATACCTATGATGAACATTGGAGACCTCTCTCTGTATCTCACTGTATGTCAGCTTTATCAGGCACGCGCTATAGCGCGTGATCACAGACACTCAGAGTGACAGAAATGTGGCTGCCAATCCACGCCAACAGCCTCTCCGGCCACCACTGAGCATTTAAACATTTTTACACATTCATACCCAGTGTTATGGGCACTGGAGGCAATGCGGGTGAAGTGTCTTGCCCAGGGACACAACGGCAGGATATCTGGGGAGAGCGTGATGTGAACCGCCAACCATCGGGTTATTAGACGACCTGCTCTACCTGCTGAGCTGCTGCCGCCCCACTTTTTCCTCAACTTTCCCTCTTTAGGAAAGCTATGGAGGCTTACCCCGCTTTCTTTATTTCCCTTTGATTGGAAATTACATCCAAAAGCCGCGCAATGTGGCATTTTCACTGACAAATGGCAGTAGTTAGTAGCTTCGCTTCTTGGCTTGTATAAGACAGAAAAAACGGCTGCAACCCTTCTACGTCACTACCCAGAATGCATTTTTTTTTTTTTGTTACTTATTTGTACCCGTAGGTAGACTTGGTTTGCAGTCTGGTGACAAGCCACCGGCTGCTGGTCGCTGCGTGCGCGAGCGCCCTAAACCTACATGTTTTTGGTATGCGGGAGGAAACCGGAGAAATCCCGGAGTAAACCCACGCAACACGGGGAGAACATGCAAACTCCACACAGCTGACTGTTGGTCAGGGGCTGGGATTGAACCCACGATCTCATGATCCCCGCGATCCCCCGGCCGAGGGTAAAACTGTGCTGCCACAGTGCTAAACCACTGCGCCACCGTGCAGCCCCATTGTGACGTAAACAAAAATTGTAATAAAGTTTTTTAAAAATATATAAAACTGGGAATTATTTTCAAAAAAAATAAATTATAGTTATGTTACTAACATAAAAATAAAGCATATAGAGCTAACATGCCAATATAATCGGAGTTCCTTTTAATGGAACTTTGTTGCAGTGGTTTAGATCTTATTTATCTGATAGGTTCCAGTTTGCTCATGTCAATAATGAATTTTCTTTCAACTCAGAGCTCAGTCATGGAGTTCCACAGGGATCTGTGCTAGGCCCTACTCTTTTTAGTTTATATATGCTTCCGTTAGGCAACATTATTAGGAAGCACTGTATACATCTTCATTTTTATGCAGATGACACACAATTATACCTGTCAATGAAGCCAGATGATAGTAATCAATTAGCTAAGTTAGAAGCCTGTCTTAAGGAAATCAAAGCTTGAATGACTTGTAATTTCCTGCCATTAAATTCAGATAAGACTGAAGTCATTCTTGTTGGTCCAAAAAACCTTAGAAATTCCTTTCCAAATCAAACTTTCAGTTTGGATGCAGTTACTCTTTCTCTTAATAGCTCTGTGAGGAACCTTGGAGTTATTTTTGATCAGGATTTGTCTTTCAATTCACATATTAAATTTGTTTCTAAGACTGCCTTCTATCATTTGCGTAATATTGCCAAGATTAGGAGCATCTTGTC
Source organism: Pholidichthys leucotaenia (assembly GCA_020510985.1). Classification (NCBI taxonomy): domain Eukaryota; kingdom Metazoa; phylum Chordata; class Actinopteri; order Cichliformes; family Pholidichthyidae; genus Pholidichthys; species Pholidichthys leucotaenia. Next base: position 216,395,582 of record CM035847.1, on the reverse strand, counting down.
TCAGAGTGATGCTGAGAAACTGATCCATGCTTTTGTTAGCTCTAGATTAGATTATTGTAACTCTTTATTATCAGGTTGTCCTAAAACATCTCTAAAAAGTCTTCAGTTGATCCAAAATGCTGCAGCAAGAGTTTTAACAGGTACTAGAAAGAGAAATCATATCTCTCCGGTTCTGGCCTCCCTTCATTGGCTTCCCATAGAGTTTAGAATTAAGTTTAAAATCCTTCTTCTTACTTACAAAGCTCTAAACAATCAGGCCCCTTTTTATTTAAAAGATCTGATATTACCCTATTATCCTAACAGAGCACTACGCTCCCAAAATGCTGGATTACTTGTAATACCTAGAATCTCCAAAAGTACAATGGGAGGCAGAGCCTTCAGTTATCAAGCTCCTCTCTTGTGGAACCAGTTACCAATCTGGATTCGGGAGTCAGACTCAATCTCTGTTTTTAAGAATAGGGTTTTTGATGTAGCCTACAATTAGGGAGGGATCGTGTGTTTCTGAACCCTCCCTTAGTTATGCTGCTATTAGGTTTAGACAGCCGGGGGACCTCCAATAATTGCACTGGGCTTCACTCCTTTCTTCACTCTCAATGAAATATTTTTTTTTTTTGCTGGTCATTAACATGTGGTTGTTCTCTCCCATAGATTGAGTCCCCATCGTGCTGTTTTCTCTCTACATGTCTGTTCTTTTCATCTTCTCTATCACCTCACCCCCCAGCCAGTCGCAGCAGATGACTGCCCCTCCCTGAGCCTGGTTCTGCTGGAGGTTTCGTCCTGTTAAAAGGGGGTTTTTCCTCTCCACCGTCGCCAAGCGCTTGCTCATAGGGGATCGCCTGATTGCTGGGGTCTTTCTGCAATTGTGGGGGTTTCCTCTACAGTTGAAAGTGCTATGAAATGACTGTTGTTGTGAAATGGCGCTATATAAATAAAGCTGAATTGAATTAAAAGGCATTTTTTCCTCCACAGATATAATCTTCAGTAAATTAAAAGATGATTAAAACTGAACTTACAAAATGTGCAAAGACTTTAATTTGTCGAAGAGTAATTATGGGGACATTTTATTTTTGTGTTCCTGTGCTGCTATATGCAAATTCTGTGTACAGCAGACACATGTATGTGTGCCTACCAGTGCAGCGGCGAGGTAACCCATGCCATTGTGTGTAAGCTGGTTGTTCCAAAGCACCAAAGTGATGAGGCCTTTCCTTTGCTCTTTTAATCCTTCACATATGTAGGCCAAACCTGTAACAAAAAGGGAACGTTAACAAAAACAAATAACTAAAAGCACATAGAGCATTTTATAAACAGTCACTGTTATATAAGAACAGTTTCTAACGTCTTCCAGTGGATCTTCTCACATTAGTCAGGTGAGACTCCATTAGTGTTTACATGGTGTCACAACAATGAGCCTCAGTCAGAGGTAGACATTCACTTCCTCCTGCAAACTAATGGCCCTTTTCCACTAGTACCCAGTCGGCCCTACTCGGCTCTACTCGGCCCGGTTTGTAGCCTTTTCCATTAGTACCTAGTACCTGTTACCAGGTACTATTTTAGTACCTATTCGAGGCCAGGGTACAACTGCGCTGAGTCGAGCAGAAAATGTGACATCAACAGACTGCAGGCCACTGATTGGTCAGGGCGTAACGTCATGAAAGTGTCCGTCTTCTGTGGAATCAACACGACCGCCATTTGCAATAGTTCCAGGACTAAACTCGGTCACCGAGTAAACACAATATTAATAGAGATGGCGCTGCAGGTTTCGCGGAAATCTACACCGTGGTCCAACGACGAGGTGTGGAGTTTTCTGTGCTTGGTGGCAGTTCCACAGTGAGAGGAGCGACCCACACCGATACAGATGGCAGCCCACCATAGAACCGGACTACAGACAAAGCTGAAGATGAACGTGAGAGAACCATCAATGGTGAGTGATTTGTGATATTGTGCATCTTTTCGCTTATTTATCCTGTTGGTGGTAAGCTCACTTTTTTTGAGCAATACAACGCCGTCCTGTGCTGGCTAACGAGTGTTAGCTAGTAGCTAGCTAGCTAGAAGCCAACTCTGCTGATTCGCGCTTGCTTTGTCCTAAGTATTCGCTTGTGAGAGCAAAACGATGAAATATGTTAATCCTGGTGTGTTGCACTTTGGTGCTGTGCATTAAGTTGTGTGTAATTTCTTTCTAGAATCTGTTTCCACATGCCAGGGGTTAGCCTCCCTCAGCATGTTGTGTTTATATTGTGGATACAGGTCAAGAGGACCCCAGGATCCAAAATCTCAACATATACAAGTACATTTTCAAACCAGTGATTTATAAAGTGATTCATATAATTTTCTAAAGCGTCAGAATAGACCCACACACTTATTCCGTGGATTTTCCAAAAAAAAGTGTTAGAACAGTGTTGTCTTGCTGTTTCTGTTCCACCATAAATCCCTGGATTGTAAATGTACTTGTACATGTACAGAGTGGATCCTGGGGTGCTCACTGGTCAGGGAAACGAAGCATTTTTGTCACATCCCACCACTGACTTTCATAAGTGTATTTCCCTAATACAGGTACATCTCCAAAAATTAGAATGTCATGAAAAAGTTCAATTTTTTTGTCACTCATTTCAGAAAGTGAAATCCGTCTATTACGCATATAGATACATTACACAGACAGTGATATATTTCAAGCGTTTATTTATTTTAATTTGGATGATTATGGCTTATAGCCCCTGAAAACCCCAAATTCAGTTTGGCAAAAAATTAGAATATTACATAAAATTAATTTTAAAAAATAGTTTTTAAATAGAAATGTTGGCCGCTGAAATGTTAGTTGGCATGGGCTGTAGCCAAAATCTTCAAAATTAAAATAAACACTTGCAATATATCACTGTCCGTGTAATGAATCTATATATGGGTTTCACTCTCTGAAATGAGTGACAAAAAATATTGAACCTTTTCATGATATTCTAATTTTTTGAGATGTGCCTGTATATGTTTTGAACTTGCTTTAACTAACCACCATCCATTTCTGTCTTTGGTCTAGGCAAGAGGAAAGGAAAAGCAGCCACCCCGCAACAGACCTTGCCACTGTGGAAAGTACTGAAATCCTTTGCTTTTATAGGTAAAGTGCCAAAACCAAAGTAGCACAATTTCCACTTAATATAAAAGGGACTGAACTGAGATTTATTTGATTGTGTGAATATTAATTACAGAATGATGTAACTGTAAAATAAACCACTTGTTAATGTATTTATTTTTTTAGTCAGATCACTTGGGCGATCGTTTGTGAGTTATGTTCATAACTGTATGTTGCACTTTGGGGAATGGGAGTTGTTCAGTCATCAATATAATTTAGTTTATATGTGTAGTTTATAGTCTATCATCAATAAACTAATGCAGTATTATAATAGCAGGACACATTACAAATATTTGAGACCCACTGTAGTGCATACTTTTATATTTTAGCAATACAAGTACAAAACACCTCTCACACTTGAAGCCAGGGCAATAAGAGATACAGCGGTGACAAAGCAGTGGCTAAATTTTTATTGATAAAAATTCCATATTTTGACTGAGCGACTCCATTCTCGGTGATGCGCACCCTCAGTTAAAGTACTAGATTCCATTCAAGTGAATGTATTAATTCATTCTGATTGCTGAGGCCACAGTGAAAACAAATGATTTTAAACATAACCCAGCCCTTGTAAAATCTACTTTACTGAAGTGCAGCTACATGAAAATTGTGGTTAAATACAACAACGAAGTACTTTACTGTCACATTCGAATTGTAATCGCTCCTGTTTTGTTTTTCTTTTGAATTCTTGGATGGAATATGGGTGGGCAATATAAGCTGCGGCTTCAGCCACCACCCATTTCGGATAACCTACAGTATGTTGAACTGTATCATCAGAGGAGTTATTGTTTAATTTGACCTTGTTAGATTTTTTCCCCTTTGTTATATTATTCTGTTTTCTTTTAATCTTTACTTTTAATCTATCCAAAATAAAGATTCATTCATTCACATTCCACCACTGTCTTTTAGCAGCAAGTGTATTTCCCAAATATATTTTAAACTTGCTTTAATTAACCACCACCCATTTCTGTCTTTTGTCTAGGCAAGAGGGAAACGATCCACCCCAAACCGGACCTTGCCTTACTATTTACAGAGATGCAGGCTGAAGATCTGTTGAACTGGGACCAGCTTGAGCAGCACATCCCAACTGCTTCTCAGCGAGGCAGTGTGACCGGCGTGTGTGACCCATCCTAAGGTGTTTGAATTTTGCACATTCTGAATAATCTGGAATTTGCTGCTGATTGTAATAAACAATTTAGTGACTTATGTGTTTGCATCATGATTTTCTATTTTGTCTGTTAAGGCACCGGTGGGAAAAGAGTCAACAGTACAAACCATTTATTGGTGACTTTGAAAATAATGGCTCATTTTTAAGAAAAAGTAACCAAAACAATTATTTTATTTACTGAAGACTGTATTGTTGGATGTGCCACCGCAGAAGACACTGCACACTTTAGTGACAGTACCAGTATATGGAGGAATTCTGGGCCATATTAGCATCTGTACTTTGTCATAATGGGTTAGGGCAGGGGTGTCCAATCATGCGCCATGGAGGGCCAAGACTCTGCAGGCTTTACCTCCAAACAGTGTCTTCAACAGCAGATTCCACTGAATTTCTTCTACTGACTGCTAATCAGTGAGAACACCTGGTGAAGAGACTGGGTAGAAGAGAGAACCTGCAGGGTCTTGGCCCTCCATGACACATGATTGGACACCCCTGAGTTAGGGTTTAATGGGATTTAACATTTTAACACAAACTGCTTTATGGTTCATAATTCTGTTGACAGACTTACACCAAACCAGAAGTGATTTCTCAAACTGCTGGATTGTTCTTAGACAGCTTTTCCAATCGTTCAGTATTTAATTTATGTCACCTGGTGGTAACCTTCACATATAAAAAAAGAGACATCTGCAAAAACTTCAAAGGTTTACTGTCAGTGCAATTCCCAGTACAATACTACATGAATGCATGTATAGTACATTGTTGATTCAGAGAATATATATTTCTACAGTACATGTATCTAGTAAATCAAGTATTTTCCATGTAACCTTGTGACTGCATTATTTTAATTGCTTTTAATCCTAGATCAAGTTTGTTCTGGCCTAAAATGCATCATAATTGTCAAATATATCTTATTATACCTAACTCAGTACTGTTTACCTTTTGAATATACTGTATATTCTGTGGCTAATATAATTACAACCTGGCGATCAAGTTGTGTCAGCTGATCACTTTTTGCCATGACACCACCACAGACTCAGTGCTGCTGGAGCAGCTACATGACATGATGTCTCAACAGTCTCTCCATGATTTTCACACAGATCAGAGCAATTTGTTGTACAGGAAGCTAAACATTTCTATAGACATGCTTAGGCTCTATAACCACTGATTGTTTGTGAAGCTGGGGTGACATCAGTGAGAGGCTGTGTTGAATACCAGACCGACCGTCTGAAGCGGTAATTTTCCCACAACAGAGCCATCTGAAACACACACACACACACACAGCATACATATTTTAGTACCTAATAGCAATAACTTGCAGACATTACAGTGTAGTACGACATACTTATAAAGCAAACTAGCATTAGCAATCATTAGCTTACCGTCATATATGATCTACTTCATATCCTCACGTCTTCGGCTCTATGGCTTCCCAGACGCTCCAGTGTTTCGTCTCGCTGCCTGTACCCTTGTCTGGCAGTCCTTTTTGGCATTTACGGTGACAAAAAGCCACAGACCGAGGAGTCACCTTGTACAGCCGCAATGTTATGTTTTGCTTGGGTCGTGTGTTTTATGTCACGGGAGCGTGGCGCCGCCTTGCTGTAAAAAAATCCCGCCCACCCCAGGCGTACCCAGCTGCAATGAAAACACAACCGAGCCGAACCGAGAAGAGTAGTGTAGAGTAAGGCCAACTGGGTACTAGTGGAAAAGGGCCATAACTGTTGGCAGGCTCTGATTCATATCTCAACAGATAAATAGTACAACAGGAAACACACATTTAAGAAACACTGAAATTAAATTAAATATTGGGTTTCATTTATAAGAGGACCTGTACATAATCCCTGTCAAGTAAAACAAAATGATTTGACATCCAATCAATTTTAAAGGCAGAAGTCCATAAATTCTCTTTTTACTACCAAAAAACACCAACTCTACATGGAAAGTGGCATTTTGGGCATTTCTCCAGCTTATCTTATACATTTAAGACTTTTTTTCTTGTTATTGACTAACTTTTTACACATACAATTGCTGTTTCTTTCCATGTCAATTGCTCATTTTCTTTTTTCCTGTCTAAATTAGGTTTTTCTTTAAAAATTGACTGAAACATGCATTTTTTTCTTATAAATTTACTTTCTTGTCTTACATTCATGAGGTTTTTGTTAAATTTGAAGCTTTTATTATAATTTTTTTTTTAACTTTTTCTTGGTTAATTTGAAACTTTTTGTCCCCCCAGTACTTTTGTCGAATCCACAAGTAATTGCCGGTTATGTTTATCACACATCCCATTCACAATGATATATTCAACCATATTTAGAGATAATTTATTTGTTATTAGTAAAAAACATCTATCTGTACATTCAGCATTCATTTTGATTTTAACATCGCACTACAAAAGTTTTTTTGGTTTTGTTGTTGTGGTGCTACCGTGCAGCTCCAGCTCAGCACACTCCAAACTTGTAGAATATCCAAAAAAGGGTTTAAGAATGTGACCAGAAGAAGCTTATGCTTAACATGGTAAATGCATGATGAAACCTGAACCTTCCTCTGTAACAACCTTTTCTCTGTAAAAAAAAAAAAAAAGATTTTTTGTGTTTAAAAAGCCACAATATACTATTTCAGGCAATACACATTTGGTTTTGAGGTGGTTTTAGAGCCACCGGAGTACATCTTTAAGCAAGTCAATGCATGCTTGATTGGGCTGAGATCAGGGGCCTCATGTATAAACGGTGCGCATGCACAAAGACACGGCGTATGCTGATTTTCACGCACACAGGGGGATGTATAAAAACAAACGTGATGCGAGAATCTGCGGACTGAGCCATAAAGTTTCCACCTGCCATGAAAAGTTGTGGCCGTCCGCAAAATTCCATTTGGCTCTATCAGGTGGGTCTGCCAAACTACAAAACACTGAAACTCACAGAACATGTTAAAATAAGTTTCCACTTCAGTTAAAATGCTTTGGTCTATGAATTGGTTTGTGAAAAAAAAACAACATGATTATTCTTATTAAGTGATTTATTTCCATAATTCGGCTCATTGAGCGCAGTGAAAACCTGATGAATAATAACTAATTAACCTATCACGTTCATGAACCAGCCAGCACTGCTGTAAACTGGATCCTGTTTCTGTAGGCTAAATGCAACATAGTGTTAATAAAATTTGCCAGAGACTAGGCTATACTCATGAGGCAACGCACACAGGTCCATCTCTCTTGGGAGGGGTCAGCAAAATGCACTTTTGATCCCCGGTTCCAGCGCAAAACATGCAGAGGACAAGCTATGGATGAAATCCTGCAGCTGCAGTGGAGACACTTGCACACAGCTGTCTCAGACAAGATGTTTTCATGGTCTAAAATCTGTTTGGAGATTACAATCTGGAAATAAAAAGCTTTTGTATTGCGCAGCTCTGTGCATTCCTCCTGGCTACCGTGCATAATTATGCCTTTGTGAAAACGGAGGCATACGATAATCAGTCAATGTGTCTGTGTGCGTGTGGTTGGTTGTATCCGTCCGTCTGTTACCAGCTTTTCAGCTTGACCAGTCAAAAGTGGAACTAAAGGCTTGTATCATTATTTCGCCATCTTTTCCTGACTTTTAATTTGCCAGAATTTCGAGATAACCTTTTGTTTTTGAAATAAACACAAAAATAGCTCACCTTTACCATCAATGTAGCTGAAATGTCCTTGTAATACCTATGCCGGCCCAGTAGAGGTGGCAGTGCACCTTTATTACAGCCCCACTGAGCACTCCTGTCAACAATCAATCTTGTGCTGCACTTTTAAAATAACAGTTGTTTGTGCAAACTAAACACATATTCAGGAACTGCACCATTTATTCAACACACAGTTTCTTTTCAGACATGTTTTGCTGCTTACTTCTGAAGATAAAGGACAACGTATATGCTTCCTTAGTTTACAGCTCATCTGTAAAAACTACAATTCCCATATTGCTTAAGTGCAATGCGCCAATCACAGCAGATCTTCTTCTGAAGTCAAAAAAACTGGCAGATAACATTAGAATAGAAGAGCAGGAGAAAAAAAACATTTTACAAGTAAGTTTTTCCCTTAAATTATGCAGCGGTTTCATTGTTTTTTTTTCCACAATATCTTTATTGAACCTTTTTTTTTTTTTTTTTAACAAACATGATACAAACAATCAAACACTAACACTAAAGTACTACAAAAAAAAAAAAAAAAAAAAAAAAAAAAAAGGATGCACTAAAAACACCAACAACCACCAGCAAAATCAAATCTTCAACAATGCTCCTCTGTTTAGTCTAGACAATCCAATACATAAGTATACATATTATGTTCACCAGTTTGGAATTTACAAGGTCCACACACATCATTCACCTTCTTCTTCAAAAGTTATGTTTAAATTTTTTACATAATCAATAAAAGGTCTCCATATATTCTCAAACACAATTTCCTTTGATTTCAGTATATATGTTATTCTTTCTAATGGAAGGTTTGTTAACATCTGTCTTAACCACTGAGTCACATCTGGTCTATGAGTCTTTTTCCATAATAGTGCAATACATTTTTTGGCATTAAGCAAACTGAGGTCTATGAATGTTCTTTCACTTTTATTAAAATTATGCTTTTCTGGGTACAGACCCAACAAAAACAATTGAGGATTCAATATGATTTGTTTTGAGATTATTTTTTCAATTGTTACCCTCACCTCTTCCCAAAACATTCTTATTAATCTACATTCCCATACACAATGAAATAGAGTTCCTTTACTTTCCATGCATTTTGTGCATGTATCTGGTATATTTTTGTTATATTTATTTAACTCCTCCGGTGTAACATACATCCGCATTAACCATTTGAAATGTATCAATTTAAGGCGTACATTTATTGATTTGGTTTGAGCTTCTGTACAAGCCAATTCCCATTGTTCCTCTGAAATTTCAGTTTGCAGATCTTCTTTCCAGTAGTTTAATCTTTTCAGTGAATTTTCACTTGAAGATAGTGTCAATGAGTTATAAAACTCTGAAATAATACCCTTTCTTTTACTATCTTTCATCATCATTTTTTCCAAGGATGAATAAATAGGTCGAGTGAGAGCTTTATTTTGATTTGATCGACTAAAGTTTCTAAGTTGAAGATATTTAAAAAAATGTGTTCTATTGAGATTAAATTTGATCCTCAGCTCTTCAAAAGACATTATGTTGTCTGCACATGGCAAATATAAATCCTGAATCTTTTGTATCCCTTTTAAATTCCATACTTTAAATACAGCGTCCGCTCTCCCTGGTTTAAAATATTGATTACCCCATATTGGACTAAATTGTGACAGTAACTGTGGTTCTTTTAAATAGTTTTTAGCTTCACACCATATTTTGATCATATGCTTTACAAATGGATTTTTAACTTGTTTTTGTAATTTTTTTGCCGAATCTGAGTATATGAATATGGGAAGAGGTAAAGGTAAATTGTATGATTCCATTTCAGTCCAGTGAGGGAGATCATTTGATGAAAAATAATATGTCATAGACCTCAGTTGTGCCGACCAATAATACAACATAAAATTTGGACATTTCAGACCTCCACGATCAAATGGTAAATATAATAAAGACAGACGTAATCTAGCCCTCCTGTTGTTCCATATAAATTCCACTAACTTTTTTTTTATTCTTGAGAATAAATCTAAAGGTGGTGATAAGGGAATGTATTGAAATAAATGAAGTATTTTAGGTAAAATATTACTTTTAAGTATATTGATTCTCCCGATCATCGACATTGGTAGTGACATCCATCTCTGAGTTAACTCATTGATATCTGTCATTAAGGCTTCATAGTTGACACTGGCGACTGATTCTAGCTTAGGCACAATTTGGATTCCTAAATATTTAAACTGATTTACAACATTGAATTGATTTACAACAAGGTTGGAATTGATTTTTTTAGATTCGACATAAACAAAATTATGTCATCGGCGTACAGGGAGATTTTATGTTCTGTTGGTCCAACTTTAATTCCATATATTTGTGAATGTAAACGTATCGCTATCGCTAAAGGTTCAATTGCCATAGTAAACAGTAAAGGTGAAAGTGGACAGCCTTGTTGACATCCTCTATTGATTTTTATTGGTTTTGAAATATTGTTATTTGTTAGGATTTCTGCTGTAGCATTATTGTATATTATTTGAACCCATTTTATGAAATTATTTCCAAGTCCAAACCTTTGTAGGACTTCAAAAAGAAAGGGCCATTCAACTCTATCAAAGGCCTTTTCGGCGTCCAGTGATAGGAGAGCTGTATCCGGTGCTTCTTTATTAAAATAAATAATATTAAATAGTCTTCTTACATTATGGAAGCCTTGTCTTCCCTTTATAAAGCCATTCTGATCTCGATTAATAATATTTGGTAAAATTTCTTGTATTCGTCTTGCTAAAATTTTACAGATTATCTTAAGGTCGGCGTTTAATAGGCTTATTGGTCTCATATTTTCACATTTATTAGAGGGCTTACCTGGTTTTGGCAGCAGTATAATTAAGGCATTATTTATGTATGATGGTAAATTATTATTTTGAAATGCTTCTAAAACCATTTCCAAAAAAGGTTTTATTAATTTATTCTTAAATTTCTTATACAGGTCAACTGGAAGACCATCTGGTCCTGCACTTTTTCCTGATTTCATATTATCAATGGCTAGCCCAACTTCTTCTTGACTAATTTTAGACTCCAATATCTCCCTGTTTTCATTTGGAATACACGGTATAGATAGTTCGTTCAAAAACCCATTTAGTTTTGTTAAATCAAATTCATTTTTAGTATCATATAATTTTTCATAGTAATCTCTAAAGGCTCTGTTAATTTCTAAAGGATCTATAACTACCTGTCCGTTACTTATAATACTAGTAATTGGTGTTTTAATTTCTAATTGTTTAATCTGCCATGCCAATAATTTTCCTGATTTTTCACCTTGTTCATAAAAAGATTGTTTCAATCTTAGAAGACTCGAGGCAGCTCTATTCGCTGATTTTTTGTCGTATTCAGCTCTCAAAATCAGTAATTCATTCTCCAACCTTGGATCACTTCCTGCATACACTTTTTCCTGAAGACTTTTCATTTTATGTTCCAATTTAGCTCTCTCCTCTCGAGTCTTCTTAGATTTTGATCCTGTATAACTAATAATATGTCCCCTAATAAAAGCTTTGAAAGCTTCCCACTTTACACATGCTGATGTTTGTGTAGTATTGATGTCAAAGTACTCGTCTATCTGTTTTTCTATATACTTGACAAATTCCTCATCCTGAAGCCATTTATGCTGAAATTGCCATCTACCTGATTCCTTTGTCAATTTTTTATCTACATATATTAGACAACAGGGTGCATGATCAGAGATCACGATGTTATCATAAAAGCAGTTTTGAATCTTGGATCTTAATTCTGTGGAAATCAAAAAATAATCAATACGTGAGAATGTCTTGTAGGTACTGGAATAACAAGAATAGGCTTTAACTTGTGGTTTCATTTCTCTCCATATATCTAACAATCTCAATTCTTTCATAAAATGATTAATAGTCATCCTACATCCATTGTGCGTACAATCCAGTCCTGTTGATCTATCTATACCTGGATTCAATGTACAATTAAAATCCCCTGCTATTATATGTTGCCCTGTAAGTGATGATAAAATAAGAAATAAATTAGCAAAGAACTTTTGATCATCTATATTGGGACCATATAAGTTCACAAGATTTATATTTTCTAATAGCAAAGAACCTTGAATGATTACATATCTTCCAAGTTTGTCTCCAATTACATTTTTCACTTGAAAAGGGACTGATTTATGTATGAGAGTCATAACTCCCCTGGCCCGGGATGAAAATGATGAGGTGAATACACTTCCTTGCCATCTACTCCTAATTCTTTTTATATCCTCCTCTATTAGATGAGTTTCTTGTAAAAACACAATTTTTGAACCCATGTCTTTTATTTTATTCATAACTTGTTTAAGTTTTTTTAAATTTTGTAGACCTCTGCAATTCCATGAAGTTAAATTAAGATTAACACTTTGGTTTATGATCAATAGAGAGTTTGGGATTACCTTGCAGTGTAAACATGCTCATACAGAGAAGCAAAAACATGAGTGGTTGAACATTCATCCTACAAACTACACACAAACAAATTCCCCCTTCCCACACTTGTGGCGAACCCCCCAAAATCAAAAGAAAAATTCCGTCTCCCGATATAGCCATCGACCGTTCCACATCCATGGGGAACAGCCTAAGCCACTCCTTCTTCATCCTCCCAATCACCCTAACTCTACTGCTTTTAATGACGTAACATTAACTCTCCTCTGTAGTTTTCCAACTTAACTCCAAAATTTTTAACAACTTTGTACATCATAGTTTTTTTTTGTTTGTTTTGTTTTTGTTTTTTTTAAATATATAATACAATCTATATTTTGTAAACTTGCTATTTACTTCAAGTCAGTCAGATGCCTGTGCAAATGCTTAATTATTCTACCTTATATTTTGTTCATGCTTAGCTCCCACCAGTCTCTTCTTCTTCTTTGATCTTCTTGATGAACTCCTGCGCCTCCTCTGGGGTCTTGAAGATGTGGGTTCTGCCCTCATACGTGGTCAGCAGTCTCGCAGGATAGATTACACCATGACGAATCCAAGGTTGCGCAGCTCCTTACGTATGGGATCAAACTGCTTCCTCAATTGTTGGATTCCTGTGGCCAAATCTGGGTAGAACCGCACCTGTTGATCCTGGTGTTTAATCTCTCCTTTAGCTCGTGCAGCGTTGAAGATCTTCATCCTGTCTCTGTTGCTAAGAAACTTCATAATTAAGGCCCCTCGGCGGTCCCTTATCTCTCCGTGGGCCAATACGATGTGCTTTTTCCAGAACCACTGCTGATTGCAACTCCTCGCTGCCCAGCACCTCCGGAATCCACTTTTCCAGAAAGGAATATACGTCCCGACCTTCTGATTCCTCTGGAAGACCCACCAGCCTCAAGTTATTCTGTCTCGACCGAGATTCCAAATCCAAAATATTATCTTCTAGACATTTATTTTTTTTTTCCAAAGTGCGCACCTTTAATTGAAGACGGGTGACGTCATCTTCAGCACTAGCGAGACGGAGCTCCATCTGCGCCGTTCGTTCTACACAGTCACCCAATTCCTTTCTTATTCCTTCCAACGCTGTCATAATCCCATCAAATCTAGAGGAAAAGTCCGCTCTCATTGAACTCATGGCAGCCATCAGCGCATCTGCGCCGCTCCCCGCAGATATCGCACCGTTGCCAGCCTCCTCCGCCATATATGGAGTTTTGTTTGCTGCGTCACAGACCTGAAAGTCCGTTAATTTGGACTGTTTCGGCAGCTCGCTTTTTCCTTTACCTGGTTTTCCAGCCTTAGGCTTCGCCGACATATCCTCGCCCAAACGCTGGGATACGTTCTGTCCCAAATGAGAGAGTTATTTGCCGATTTTTTTCTCCAGGAGCAGAGCAGAGTGAAACACGTCCGTCTTACGTGGCAGCCATAACCGGAAGCGCGGTTTCATTGTTAACACATTAACACTTCCTAACATGGTAACATTTGATTTTTAAAGCTTGTGTTTTGTCACATTATTTTTTCCGATGTGCTCCACTACTGGTGGCTCCGTGGTTACATGATTCATATGTTAATAACTTATTAATGTTAAACTGGCTTCTCTAAAGTTCAGACAATTTTTTCAACTAATGTCAGAAATATAAAAACACCACGGTGCGACTTCGTTGAATCATTTCCTTTAAAATAACTTTCAGTCCAGTCATTTCTTTATTGATTTATTTACTCAATTAAAGCTGATGTGAGGTGTGAAACATAAAAACCACTTGAGGTTATTTTTACAGAAAACCATACAATTTCTTAAGTTGAGTAGGAACATGACATCTGTAATAGAATTTATTTGATAACGCTGACTTTAAAAATGTTCTATCACATCTGTAATAATAATCACATTTTCATTATTTTTTTTCCTTCTCAGTTCTCTCTCTGAGGTTCACGGTGATGAACCTGAGGGTGAGCAGTCAGAGCAGCTGTGAAGAGAATGGGCTGGAAGCCACATAACAATATTACATGTTCTCTTTATAGAAAAGCTGCATTTCAATATTTTTTTGCAACATGACTCAAGAACCTCTCTCAATACTCATTACACACAGAGTGAAACATTTCAACCCATTGTGATTTACTGTTGATGATTATGGTGATAGTTTTTGAAGTTTTGATATTTTCATGTGCTATTGCATGCCGTAGTGTAAATATACATGTATTAAATTAATAAAATCTGTTAATCCAGCATTTTTCTTTCTGCTCCTAATTTTATTCTTGTGCTTCTCTATTTTTTCTTTTATGAGCTCCTTAACAAAATGCCAACGTACAGCACTGGGATGACGTACACCTCGTGTGTATTGTGACAGTGACATCAGAGCCATACCTGCATAAACAAAGCATTTCCAACCAAGCATTTCAAACCCGTGCATGGATGGCATGATACAATACCCATGCTACCATGCCACCAGCACCGAGGCATCAGCACCTGCGGTGCTTTCATTTGGATTGCGGCAGTGACACTGGCAGATTTGGTTTGTAACTTGTCTAAATTCAGTTGTAAGACTGGAGTGGTATTCCATGGTGCCTATTTACTTCATTTACTTAGCCTACTTTTCTTACTCACATCACATTTGTCCGTCTGTCCCTTGCGTGCGGATTGCGAAGGCTTTCTCTCACAGCATTTTCCCCCCGTGTGTGTCAGCATTGGCTTCCCCGAATCACTCCCAGCAACATTCTGTCAGGGAGCAGTGATCCGCTTTGACTTTAACTTTAATGCCATCCATCCATCTTCTACCACTTTTCGGAGGTCTGGATCGAGGAGGCAGCAGTTCAAGCAGAGAAGCCCAGACTTCCGTCTCCCCAGCCACCTGCTCCAGCTTTTCAGAGAGGATACCAAGGCGTTCCCAGACCAGCTGGGAGACATAGTCTCTCCAGCGTGTCCTGGGTCTGCCCCGGGGTCTCATCCCAGTGGGACGTGCCCCAAACACCTCAAGTGGGAGGCGTCCAGGAGGCATCCTAATCAGATGCCCATACCACCTCAACTGACTCCTTTCAATGTGGAGGAGCAGCGGTTCTACTCTGAGCCTTTCCCGGATGACTGAGCTCCTCACCCTGTCTCTGAGGGTGAGTCCAGCAATCCTACGGAGAAATCTCATTTCAGCCGCTTGTATCCGCGATCTCGTTCTATCAGTCATTACCCAAAGCTCGTGACCATAGGTGAGAGTAGGAACGTAGATTGACTGGTAAATCGACAGCTTTGCCTTAGAACTCAGCTCCTTCTTCACCAAAACAGACCGGTACAACGTCCACATCACTGCAGATGCTGCTCCGATCCGTCTGTCAATCTCTTGCTCCATTCTCCCCTCACTCGTGAATAAGACCCCAAGATACTTAAACTCCTCCACTTGGGGCAGGAGCCTGTCCCCAACCCGGAGAGGACAATCCACCTTTTTCCGGCTGAGGACCATGGACTAGGACTTGGAGGTGCTGATTCTAATCCCAGCCACTTCACACTGAGCGGCAAACCGTCCCAGCAAGAACTGTAGGTCATTGCTGGATGAAGCCAACAGGACAACATCATCTGCAAACAACAGAGATGAGATCCTGTGGTCACCAAGCACAACACCCTCCATTCCCTGGCTGCGCCTAGAAATCCTGTCCATAAAAATTATGAACAGGATCGTGACAAAGGGCAGCCCTGGCGGAGTCCAACTCTCACTGGGAATGAGTCCGATCGAGTGTTGGCAATACGAACCAAACTCTCACAACGGTCGTACAGAGACCGAATAGCTCGTAACAACAAGCCCGATACCCCATACTCCCGAAGCACCCCCCACAAAAAACCACGAGGGACGCAGTTGAATGCCTTCTCCAAGTCCACAAAACACATGTAAACTGGTTGGGCAAACTCCCACAAACCCTCAAGAATTCTTGAGAGGGTAAAGAGCTGGTCCGATGTGCCACGGCCAGGACAAAAACCACATTGCTCCTCCTGAATCCGAGGTTCGACCAACGGTTGGACTCTCCTCTCCAGTACCTTGGCATAGACGTTCCCAGGGTGGCTGAGGAGTGTGATCCCTCTAAAGTTGGAGCACACCCTCCGGTCCCCTTTTTTGAAGAGAGGAACCACCACCCTGGTTTGCCATGCCAAACGCACTGCTCCCGACCTCCGCCAATGTTGCAGAGGCGTGTCAACCATGACAGCCCAACAACATCCAGGGCCTTGAGGTACTCAGGGCAAATCTCGTCCACCCCCCATGGCCCGGTCACCAAAGAGATTTTTAACCACCTTGGTGACCTCAGCCCCTGTGATAGGCGAGTCGTCCCCCTCGTCCACAAGCCCTGCTTCCTCTGTGGAAGGTGTATCAGTGGGATTGAGGAGATCCTCAAAGTATTCCTTCCACCACCCGACGATATCCCTAGTCGAAGTCAACAGCGCCCCATCCGCACCATACACAGTGTGGACAGGGAACTGTTTCCCCCTCCTGAGCTGCTGGACAGTTTGCCAAAATCTCTTCGAGGCCAACCAAAGGTCTTGTTCCAGGCCTCCCCGAACTCCTCCCATACCAGAGTGTTTGCTTCAGCAACCACCCGAGCTGCACTCCGCTTGGCCTGCCGGTACACCTCAGCTGCTTCAGGAGTCCCACAAGCCAACCAAGCCTGATAGGACTCCTTCTTCAGCTTGATGCCCCCCCATCACCACTGGTGTCCACCACTTGGTTCAGGGGTTGCCACCACGAGATGCCCTGACGACCTTGCAGCCGCAGCTCTGGGCCGCTGCTTCAACAATAGAGGTGGAGAACATGGCCCATTCAGACTCCATGTCTCCAGACTCCCTCGGAATGTGGTTGAAGTTCTTCCAGAGGTGGGAGTTGAAGACCTCCCGGACAAGGGCTTCAGCCAGATGTTCCCAGCACACCCTCACTATACGTTTGGGTCTACCAGGTCTGAATGGCATCCTTCCCTGCCATTGGATCCAACTCACCACCAGGTGGTGATCAGCTGACAGCTCTGCACCTCTCTTTACCTGAGTGTCCAAGATATATGGTTGCAGGTCTGATGACACGATAACAAAATCGATCATCAACCTGTGACCTAGGGTGTCCTGGTGCCAGGTGCACATATAGACACCCTTATGCTTGAACATGGTGTTTGTTATGGACAAACTGTGGTTAGCACAGAAGTCCAATAACTGAACACCACTCGGGTTCAGATCGGGCAGGCTGTTCCTCCCAATCACCCCCTTCCAGGTTTCGCTGTCGTTGCCCATGCGCGCATTGAAGTCCCCCAGTAGGACAATGGATTCTCCAAGAGGAGCACCCTCCAAGCACCCCAGTCAGAGGCTCCAAAAAGGGTGGGTACTCTGAAACATCATTTGGTGCATAGGCACAAATGATGGTCAGGACCCATTTCCCAACCCGAAGGCGCAGGGAAGCAACCCTTTCGTCCACCGGGAAAAACTCCAATATAGAGGCAGCAAGGTGGGGGGATACAAAAATACCCACCCCTGCTCGTCGCCTCTCGCCCGGGGCAACTCCAGAGAAGGCCAAGCTCCAGCCCCTCTCCAGGAGACTGGTTCCGGAACTGGAGCTGTGTGTTGAGGCGAGGCTGACTATATCTAGCTGGTATCGCTCAACCTCATGCACCAGCTCAGGCTCCTTCCCCACCAGAGAGGTGACATTCCACGTACTAAAAGCCAGATCATTTTATTTTAGGTTACTTTATTTCAGTCACTGTGCGAGTCTGAGCCTGGCTGCCTTTTACACAGCACAGAGCTTGTGGAGAGATTGGGCCAGTTTTTTTTTTTTTTTAATCTTTGAGATTGTTTCAAAATTGCTTCAAAATCAAAAGTAGGTGTAAGTAGTAGCGATTTCCACCCCTATGTTGAGAGGGTATAAATGCCATTGTAACACTGGTCCACTCTGTAAACTTATGTTTACTGTGTTTAATGCCGATTCTGGAGGGTCAGAACATAATAAAATATTTTTCTAACCTCCACCTCTGTTATCAACACCTCAGTGTCACACTCTTAAGTTATTTTTTTTATGTTACGCTTGATGATCATATTTTGACAGAAGAGTGACAGAAGGGGCGTTTTTAGTCATTTACATAGTCCTTTGTGGAACAAACCGAGGCGGAGTAAAGAGATTGTGCATGTGTGCTGGCTTTCAAGATGAGGTGGATGTACAGTCATGTGAAAAAACAAGGATACCCCATTAACTATACAGTTCTTTATTAAGAAATGTCCACATATCTATGTCTAACCTTGTTTTTGTTTTGATTTGCATTTTTAACATTTATTTTAGCCACTTTAAGTGGGAATGAATGTGGGGGTATACTAAAAAAGATGGGGGGGGGGGGGTCCTAATTTATTCCTAACTATTTGTTTAGAAATACATTTTACAGAAAATTTGAAAAAAGTCTTGAATTCATTTTTAATTGTTTAGTTGTATTACATGAATCTCCCAGTTTTTTTTAACACTGATATTGAATATCCATATGTGCAAATATGTAAAAAAAAAAAAGCAACACAGGCTTATACAGGGTGTCCTAATTTTTTCACCTGACTGTATAAAGAAAAGGCATGGAGAATCTGGTGTGCGCACAGTTTTATACATCTGAAAATTTCTGTGCACACGTACAGTGGATATAAAAAGTCTACACACCCCTGTTCAAATGCCAGGTTTTTGTGATGCAAAAAAATGAGACCAAGATAAATCATTTCAAAACTTTTTCCACCATTAAGGTGACTTATAACCTGTACAACCCAATTGAAAAAAACTGAAATCTTTTAAGAAGAAAAGTAAAAACTTACAATAACTTGGTTGCATAAATATGCACACCCTTAAACTAATACTTTGTTGCAGCACCTTTGGCTTTTATTACAGCACTCAGTCTTTTTGGGTAGGAGTCTATCAGTGTGGCACATCTTGATGTGGCAATATTTGCCCCCTCTTCTTTACAAAAATGCTCCAAATCTGTCAGATTGTGAGGGCATCTCCTGTGCACAGACAGCCCTCTTCAGATCACCCCACAGATGTTCGATTGGATTCAGGTCTAGACTCTGGCTGGGCCATTCCAAAATCTTGATCTTCTTCTGGTGAAGCCATTCTTTTGTTGATTTGGATGTGTGCTTTGGGTCATTGTCATGCTGAAAGATGAAGTTCCTCTTCATCTTCAGCTTTCTAGCAGTAGCCTGAAGGTTTTGTGCCAACTCTGACTGGTATTTGGAACTGTTCATAATTCCCTCCACCTTGACTAAGGCCCCAGTTCCAGTTGAAGAAAAACAGTCCCAAAACATGATGCTGCCACAACCATGCTTCACTGTAGGCATGGTGTTCTTTTGGTAATGAGCAGTGTTGTATTTGCGCCAAATATACAGTACCTTTTGGAATTATGGCCAAAAAGTTCAACCTTGGTTTCACTGGACCATAACACATTTTCCCACATGCATTTGGGAGATTTCAAATGTGTTTTTGCAAAATGTAGCCGGGCTTGGATGCTTTTCTTCATAAGATAAGGGTTCCCGTCTTGCCACCCTACCTCATAGCAAAGACATGTGAAGAACAGGGGAGATTGCTGTCACATGTATTAAACAGCCAGTACTTGCCATAAATTCCTGCAGCTCCTTCAGTGTTGCTGTCGGCCTCTTGGCAGCCTCCCTATCCAGTTTTCTTCTCGTCTTTTCATCAATTTTGGAGGGATGTCCAGTTCTTGGTAATGGCAGTGTTGTGCCATATTTTCTCCACTTGATGATGACTGTCTTTACTGTGTTCCATGGTATATTTAATGCCTTGGAAATTCTTTTGTACCCTTCTCTTGACTGATACCTTTGTACAGTGAGATCCCTCTGATGCTTTGTAAGCCGTCTACAGACCATGGCTTGTGCTGTAAGATGTGACCACAAAAATGTCAGGAAAAGCCTACTAGAACAGCTGAACTTTATTTGGGGTTAATCAGAGGAACTTTAAATGGTGGCAGGGGTGTGGTGACTCCCATTTGAGTTTGAATGCGACTGGTTAATTCTGAACACAGCCACATCCCCAGTTATAAGAAGGTGTGCATATTTATGCAACCACGTTATTGTAAGTTTTTTTTATTATTCCCCTTAAAACACTTCAGTTTTTTTTCAATTGGGTTGTACAGGTTATAGGTCACATTAATGGGGGAAAGTTTTGAAATGATTTATCTTGGTCTCATTTTTTTACATCACAAAAACCTGGCATTTGAACAGGGGTGTGTAGACTTTTTATATTCACTGTAACTGCATCTTGAATATGTTTTGGTAAATAGCTAAAATAACAAAACTAGTGTCAGTGTCCAAATATATATCAATCCAACTGTAAATATACTAAAATGGGATGGGAAAACAAATGACTGTGGACTACTTTACCCACAAGATTTCACAACTCATGAGCCCTGTTTCTACTGAAGGAACTACAGTGGGGCAAAAAAGTATTTAGTCAGCCACCAACTGTGCAAGTTCTCCCACTTAAAAGATGAGAGAGGTCTCCAATTTTCATCATAGGTATACTTCAACTATGAGAGACAAAATGAGAAAAAAAATCCAGAAAATCACATTGAATGATTTTTAATGAATTAATTGGTAAACTCCTTGGTAAAATAAGTATTTGGTCAATAACAAAAGTTCATCTCAATACTTTATGTACCCCTTCAATGGCAATGACAGAGGTCCAAACGTTTTCTGTAAGTCTTCACAAGGTTTTCACACACTGTTGCTGGTATTTTGGCCCATTCCTCCATGCAGATCTCCTCTAGAGCAGTGATGTTTTGGGGCTGTCGCTGGGCAACACAGACTTTCAACTCCCTCCAAAGATTTTCTATGGGGTTGAGATCTGGAGACTGGCTAGGCCACTCCAGGACCTTGAAATGCTTCTTACGAAGCCACTCCTCGTTGCCCGGGCGGTGTGTTTGGGATCATTGTCATGCTGAAAGATCTAGCCACGTTTCATCTTCAATGCCCTTGCTGATGGAAGGAGGTTTTCACTCAAAATCTCACGATACATGGCCCCATTCATTCTTTCCTTTACATGGATCAGTCGTCCTGGTCCCTTTGCAGAAAAACAGCCCCAAAGCATGATGTTTTCACCCCCATGCTTCACAGTAGGTATGGTGTTCTTTGGATGCAACTCAGCATTCTTTCTCCTCCAACACGACAAGTTGAGTTTTTACCAAAAAGTTCTATTTTGGTTTCATCTGACCATATGACATTCTCCCAATCCTCTTCTGGATCATCCAAATGCTCTCTAGCAAACTTCAGATGAGCCTGGACATGTACTGGCTTAAGCAGGGGGACACGTCTGGCACTGCAGGATTTGAGTCCCTGGTGGCGTAGGTGTGTTACTGATTAGGGGTGGGTTCAAAAGATCAATATATCGATATGGATCGATACATGTTTGGACTGAGCCGATATCGATCCACAAAATCCGCGGATCGATCTTTTAATATTAATATGTTTTAATATAATATTTTTACGTTTGTGAACGTCTGCTGAGTATAATCGGGTTGGAAACCGGGTCAGTGAGCAGTAACAACGGCCGAGAAGCATAAACAACCGACGCGCTAATGGAGCTAGCAAGCTAACGGATATGCTAGTTCTTCTTCTGTGGTGTTAAAACGGTTCTCATCCAGCAAGAGTTTCCTGCCGCGCGTGCTCTTTCGTGTTTACACGAGCGGAGATAATAACGTGCGTCTCTTAATTTAGCAACAAAAGTCACCGTAAAGATTGTCCTCAACAGCTTCTGAATATTTTTCATAAATAAAACTTGTGTGTTCCCTGCGGCGCGTGCACACGTCTTTTGTGTTTACATGACACGGAGTTAATAACGTGCGTCTCTTAATTTAGCAGCAAAAGTCACCGTATAGACTGTCCCCAACAGCTTCTGAATATTTTTCATAAAGCGGGGATAAACGGACTTTTACTCCGTGCAGCGCTGTGTTGGAACATAAAGTTGACGACTGATAAAGGAAAATGCGCGGAGGCTGAAACCCGTGAAGCAGAGACTGGAGCTGCTGAGACTGTAAGTATAATATTTGTTTGTTTTAACGTTTGTGTCGTCAATTACTATTTATCTGCATGATGATGGTTTCTTTTACAAACTATGGACACAGAGAGAACTGTTGGTTAAGCGCTGTGAATAAATGCAGAATTAAGGTATATTTTATGAGATTATGGACTTCTGCCCACTTAAGCGATGTGAAGAGAATAAATCACAATAAAATTATTAAAGGCCTGCAGTACAACAAGCTATTTTTACTCAGTAGAAACTAAATTGAAATGAACAAACCTTCTCAGAATGAACTGAAACCCTTTTCCACATTGAAAGTTAATTTGTAGTTAAAATATAAAACCCCCCCCCCCCCTAAATTATTAAACCCTACTGTGGTGTGGCGATCTTAAAATATGAATGTTAATTTTACTGTGAAATCTATTCTTTTTATCTGCCTTCAGATGTGTGAAGACTGGAAGCTTCATTCTCACTGAGACCTTCTGAAGGTCAGAGGTCGTCAGTGGAGGAGCATCCCTGCTTCATGTGGATTTCAGCACAGAAGAAGGCCTTCAAATTCAAGATTCAAGGAGGTGCTGCCGTCATTTTCTCCACACTAACATGCATTCAATGCAATTTAGTTGTTGTAATGACAAATTCTTTTATTTCTTTTTTAAAGTTCTCAGCAAGAACACAATATTGGTCATTTTTTTTTTTACATTTACTACTGAGCATTTAATCTAAATAAATCACTGTTTAACAAGAAATTTTTGGCAATCCTGTACTTTTCTTGTGGTGTTACATAGAATAGCATCACTGTAAACTATGGAAAAAGCAGCTGCTTTAAAATTTGTACTTCCTCACACAACTTTGAGTGCAAAAAAACTCAAAGTGCCATAACTTTTTGGAAAAGCTCCCACAAATCCAGGCTTTTTGGGCCACAACAATCACAAAAACAGCTGACAAAATCCTGGAGGGACTGAAATACAGTGAGATTATGAATGCATGGTTCATGCATTGCATTTGTTTACTTACTGTGGGTGGTGAACTTGACACGACACACCCTTTGCACTAAAGAAAGCACCTGTGAGCACTTTATGAAATGAAAAGTTAAATAATAAAAAGTGCATTATTGTGACTTCCGGTTATGGCTGCCACGTAGGACGGACGTGTCTCGCTCTGCTCTGCTCCTGGAGAAAAAAAATCGGCAAATAACTCTCTCATTTGGGACAGAACGTATCCCAGCATTTGGGCGAGGATATGTCGGCGAAGCCTAGGCTGGAAAACCAGGAAAAGGAAAAGCGAGCCGCCGAAACAGTCCAAATTAACGGACTTTCAGGTCTGTGGACGCAGCAAACAAACTCCATATATGGCGGAGGAGGCTGGCACGGTGCCATATCTGCGGGGAATGCGCAGATGCGCTGATGGCTGCCATGAGTTCAATGAGAGCGGACTTTTCCTCTAGATTTGATGGATTATGACAGCGTTGGAAGGAATAAGAAAGGATTGGGTGACTGTGTAGAACGAACGGCGCAGATGGAGCTCCGTCTCGCTAGTGCTGAAGATGACGTCACCCGTCTTCAATTAAAGGTGCGCACTTTGGAAAAAAAAAATAATCTCTGGAAGATAATATTTTGGATTTGGAATCTCGGTCGAGACAGAATAATTTGAGGCTGGTGGGTCTTCCAGAGGAATCAGAAGGTCGGGACGTATGTTCCTTCTGGAAAAGTGGATTCGGAGGTGCTGGGCAGCGAGGAGTTGCAATCAGCAGTGGTTCTGGAAAAAGCACATCGTATTGGCCCACGGAGAGATAAGGGACCGCCGAGGACCTTAATTATGAAGTTTCTTAGCAACAGAGACAGGATGAAGATCTTCAACGCTGCACGAGCTAAAGGAGAGATTAAACACCAGGACCAGCAGGTGCGGTTCTACCCAGATTTGGCCACAGGAATCCAGCAATTGAGGAAGCAGTTTGATCCCGTACGTAAGGAGCTGCGCAACCTTGGGATTCGTCATGGTGTAATCTATCCTGCGAGACTTCTGACCACGTATGAGGGCAGAACCCACATCTTCAAGACCCCAGAGGAGGCGCAGGAGTTCATCAAGAAGATCAAAGAAGAAGAAGAGACTGGTGGGAGCTAAGCATGAACAAAATATAAGGTAGAATAATTAAGCATTTGCACAGGCAGCTGACTGACTTGAAGTAAATAGTAAGTTTACAAATATAGATTGTATTATATATTAAAAAAACAAAACAAAAACAAACAAACAAAAAAAACCAAACTATGATGTACAAAGTTGTTAAAAATTTTGGAGTTAAGTTGGAAAACTACAGAGGAGAGTTAATGTTATGTCATTAAAAGCAGTAGAGTTAGGGTGATTGGGAGATGAAGGAGGAGTGGCTTAGGCTGTTCCCCGTGGGTGTGGAAACGGGTCGATGGCTATATCGGGAGACAGAATTTTTCTTTTGATTTTGGGGGGTTTGCCACAAGTGTGGGAAGGGGAAATTTGTTTGTGTGTAGTTTGTAGGATGAATGTTCAACCACTCATGTTTTTGCTTCTCTGTATGAGCATGTTTACACTGCAAGGTAATCCCAAACTCTCTATTGATCATGGACCAAAGTGTTAATCTTAATTTAACTTCATGGAATTGCAGAGGTCTACAAAATTAAAAAAACTTAAACAAGTTATGAATAAAATAAAGGACATGGGTTCAAGAATTGTGTTTTTACAAGAAACTCATCTGATAGAGGAGGATGTTAAAAGAATTAGGAGTAGATGGCAGGGAAGTGTATTCACCTCTTCATTTTCATCCCGAGCCAGGGGAGTTATGACTCTCATACATAAATCAGTTCCTTTTCAAGTGAAAAATGTAATTGGAGACAAATTTGGAAGATATGTAATCATTCAAGGTTCTTTGCTATTAGAAAATATAAATCTTGTGAACTTATATGGTCCCAATATAGATGATCAGAAAGTTCTTTGCTAATTTATTTCTCATCTTATCATCACTTACAGGGCAACATATAATAGCAGGGGATTTTAATTGTACATTGAATCCAGGTGTGGATAGATCAACAGGACTGGATTGTACGCACATTGGATGTAGGATGACTATTAATCATTTTATGAAAGAATTGAGATTGTTAGATATATGGAGAGAAATGAAACCACAAGTTAAAGCCTATTCTTGTTATTCCAGTACCTACAAGACATTCTCACGTATTGATTATTTTTTGATTTCCACAGAATTAAGGTCCAAGATTCAAAACTGCTTTTATGATAACATCGTGATCTCTGATCATGCACCCTGTTGTCTAATATATGTAAATAAAAAATTGACAAAGGAATCAGGTAGATGGCAATTTCAGCATAAATGGCTTCAGGATGAGGAATTTGTCAAGTATATAGAAAAACAGATAGACGAGTTCTTTGACATCAATACTACACAAACATCAGCTTGTGTAAAGTGGGAGGCTTTCAAAGCTTTTATTAGGGGACATATTATTAGTTATACAGGATCAAAATCTAAGAAGACTCGAGAGGAGAGAGCTAAATTGGAACATAAAATAAAAAGTCTTCAGGAAAAAGTGTATGCAGGAAGTGACCCAAGGTTGGAGAATGAATTACTGATTTTGAGAGCTGAATACGACAAAAAATCAGCGAATAGAGCTGCCTCGAGTCTTCTAAGATTGAAACAATCTTTTTATGAACAAGGTGAAAAAATCAGGAAAATTATTAGCATGGCAGATTAAACAATTGGAAATTAAAACACCAATTACCAGTATTATAAGTAACGGACAGGTAGTTATAGATCCTTTAGAAATTAATAGAGCCTTTAGAGATTACTATGAAAAATTATATGATACCAAAAATGAACCTGATTTAACAAAACTAAATGGGTTTTTGAACAAACTATCTATACCGTGTATTCCAAATGAAAACAGGGAGCTATTGGAGTCTAAAATTAGTCAAGAAGAAGTTGGGCTAGCCATTGATAATATGAAATCAGGAAAAAGTGCAGGACCAGATGGTCTTCCAGTTGACCTTTATAAAAAATTTAAGAATAAATTAATAAAACCTTTTTTGGAAATGGTTTTAGAAGCATTTCAAAATAATAATTTACCATCATACATAAATAATGCCTTAATTATACTGCTGCCAAAACCAGGTAAGCCCTCTAATAAATGTGAAAATATGAGACCAATAAGCCTATTAAACGCCGACCTTAAGATAATCTGTAAAATTTTAGCAAGACGAATACAAGAAATTTTACCAAATATTATAATCGAGATCAGTATGGCTTTATAAAGGGTAGACAAAGGCTTCCATAATGTAAGAAGACTATTTAATATTATTTATTTTAATAAAGAAGCACCGGATACAGCTCTCCTATCATTTGGACGCCGAAAAGGCCTTTGATAGAGTTGAATGGCCCTTTCTTTTTGAAGTCCTACAAAGGTTTGGACTTGGAAATAATTTCATAAAATGGGTTCAAATAATATACAATAATGCTACAGCAGAAATCCTAACAAATAACAATATTTCAAAACCAATAAAAATCAATAGAGGATGTCGACAAGGCTGTCCACTTTCACCTTTACTGTTTACTATGGCAATTGAACCTTTAGCGATAGCGATACGTTTACATTCACAAATATATGGAATTAAAGTTGGACCAACAGAACATAAAATCTCCCTGTACGCCGATGATATAATTTTGTTTATGTCGAATCTAAAAAAATCAATTCCAACCTTGTTGAATTTAATAAAGAATTTTGGGGAAATATCAGGATATAAAATAAATAAAACTAAATCTTCAATATTAATGCTAAATGAGACCCAGAGAAATTACCCAGCCCCTGAGGTAAATCAATTCAATGTTGTAAATCAGTTTAAATATTTAGGAATCCAAATTATGCCTAAGCTAGAATCAGTCGCCAGTGTCAACTATGAAGCCTTAATGTCAGATATCAATGAGTTAACTCAGAGATGGATGTCACTACCAATGTCGATGATCGCGAGAATCAATATACTTAAAAGTAATATTTTACCTAAAATACTTTATTTATTTCAATACATTCCCTTATCACCACCTTTAGATCTATTCTCAAGAATAAAAAAAAAGTTAGTGGAATTTATATGGAAGGAGGGCTAGATTACGTTTGTCTTTATTATATTTACCATTTGATCGTGGAGGTCTGAAATGTCCAAATTTTATGTTGTATTATTGGTCGGCACAACTGAGGTCTATGACATATTATTTTTCATCAAATGATCTCCCTCACTGGACTGAAATGGAAATCATACAATTTACCTTTACCTCTTCCCATATTCATATACTCAGATTCGGCAAAAAAATTACAAAAACAAGTTAAAAATCCATTTGTAAAGCATATGATCAAAATATGGTGTGAAGCTAAAAGCTATTTAAAAGAACCACAGTTATTGTCACAATTTAGTCCAATATGGGGTAATCAATATTTTAAACCAGGGAGAGCGGACGCTGTATTTAAAGTATGGAATTTAAAAGGGATACAAAAGATTCAGGATTTATATTTGCCATGTGCAGACAACATAATGTCTTTTGAAGAGCTGAGGATCAAATTTAATCTCAATAGAACACATTTTTTTAAATATCTTCAACTTAGAAACTTTAATTCGATCAAATCAAAATAAAGCTCTCACTCGACCTATTTATTCATCCTTGGAAAAAATGATGATGAAAGATAGTAAAAGAAAGGGTATTATTTCAGAGTTTTATAACTCATTGACACTATCTTCAAGTGAAAATTCACTGAAAAGATTAAACTACTGGAAAGAAGATCTGCAAATTGAAATTTCGGAGGAACAATGGGAATTGGCTTGTACAGAAGCTCAAACCAAATCAATAAATGCACGCCTTAAATTGATACATTTCAAATGGTTAATGCGGATGTATGTTACACCGGAGGAGTTAAATAGATATAACAAAAATATACCAGATACATGCACAAAATGCATGGAAAGTAAAGGAACCCTATTTCATTGTTTATGGGAATGTA
This sequence comes from Pholidichthys leucotaenia, assembly GCA_020510985.1. Lineage (NCBI taxonomy): Eukaryota > Metazoa > Chordata > Actinopteri > Cichliformes > Pholidichthyidae > Pholidichthys > Pholidichthys leucotaenia. The sequence continues at coordinate 216,367,200 of CM035847.1, read as the reverse complement.
GATTAATAAGAATGTTTTGGGAAGAGGTGAGGGTAACAATTGAAAAAATAATCTCAAAACAAATCATACTGAATCCTAAACTGTTTTTGTTGGGTCTGTACCCAGAAAGCATAATTTTAATAAAAGTGAAAGAACATTCATAGACCTCAGTTTGCTTAATGCCAAAAAATGTATTGCACTATTATGGAAAAAGACTCATAGACCAGATGTGACTCAGTGGTTAAGACAGATGTTAACAAACCTTCCATTAGAAAGAATAACATATATACTGAAATCAAAGGAAATTGTGTTTGAGAATATATGGAGACCTTTTATTGATTATGTAAAAAATTTAAACATAACTCTTGAAGAAGAAGGTGAATGATGTGTGTGGACCTTGTAAATTCCAAACTGGTGAACATAATATGTATACTTATGTATTGGATTGTCTAGACTAAACAGAGGAGCATTGTTGAAGACTTGATTTTGTTGGTGGTTGTTGGTGTTTTTAGTGCATTTTTTTTTTTTTTGTAGTACTTTAGTGTTAGTGTTTGATTGTTTGTATCATGTTTGTTAAAAAAAAAAAAAAGGTTCAATAAAGATATTGTGGAAAAAAAAAAGTGCATTATTGTAACTGATTTTGGGTCAGTTCTATATGTGATAATTTATGTATTAACAAAGTTAGAAGATTCTTGGTACAATTTGCAGCATTAGGTCTCGAAGATTTTTTGTTTCATGGGAAGTAAAATGGCTAGTAAAATGGTAATTCCCCAGATCGAATCGGGATTGAATCGGAATCGAATCGAATCGATTCAGAATCTCAAGAATCGGAATCGAATTGATTCTGGAAATTAGGGATCGTTCCCAGCCCTATTACTGATGTAGCCTTTGTTACTTTGGTCCCAGCTCTCTGCAGGTCATTCACTAGGTCCCCCCGTGTGGTTCTGGGATTTTTGCTCACCGTTCTCGTGATCATTTTGACCCCACGGGGTGAGATCTTGCGTGGAGCCCCAGACCGAGGGAGATTATCAGTGGTCTTGTATGTCTTCCATTTTCTAATAATTGCTCCCACAGTTGATTTCTTCACACCAAGCTGCTTACCTATTGCAGATTCAGTCTTCCCAGCCTGGTGCAGGTCTACAATTTTGTTTCTGGTGTCCTTTGACAGCTCTTTGGTCTTGGCCATAGTGGAGTTTGGAGTCTGACTGTTTGAGGCTGTGGACAGGTGTCTTTTATACTGATAATGAGTTCAAACAGGTGCCATTAATACAGGTAACAAGTGGAGGACAGATGAGCCTCTTAAAGAAGAAGTTACAGGTCTGTGAGAGCCAGAAATCTTGCTTGTTTGTAGGTGATCAAATACTTATTTTACGAGGAATTTACCAATTAATTCATTAAAAATCCTTCAATGTGATTTTCTGGATTTTTTTTTTTTCTCATTTTGTCTCTCATAGTTGAGGTATACCTATGATGAAAATTGGAGACCTCTCTCATCTTTTAAGTGGGAGAACTTGCACAATTGGTGGCTGACTAAATACTTTTTTGCCCCACTGTAGGCCCCAATTTAACAGGAACTTGACCCATGGTGTACGTCTCCACTGACGGAACCACCTCAATTCGGCCTTAAAAAACTGCTGTGTGGGTTTTAGGATTGATTCTGTGCTGACTGGACATAACTCATGTGCCAAAAAGTAAACCAAACAGGAGCCAACAAGAAAGGCCAAAAATCCACTAGAAAAAGAGCATAGTGAAACTCTAATGACAGTGGAGAGGAACAATCAGACTGACTACATGGCATATTCAAACTGTGGGGGACTACAATGTGAACATGAAGAGGGTGTGAGCATTTCTATTTGTTCTTGAGATTGACAGCAGGAGACCATGGCGGAGGCTCCATGGTATGGATCCATTCCTTCAGCCAATAGGGACCTCTGCTGCCATATCGTCAAACCATTCCTCTCCAGTTAAAAGATTGTTCCTGGTCTTATTTTGCACATAATTATTTCTGTATGAGTTCAACGTAGTTTAAATGTTGCAGTTTGATTGCTTCACTGTGCTGCGTGGTGATTTTAACAATTGAATGATTAAGTCACAAACTAAACCTCTGGAGAGTGATGGGTTCTTCCACCACAATGGAGACTACGATGGGTGGGAACCAGCTATGGAAACGGCCCTTCTCAAAGTTCTGTCCCCTAAGTGTTACACAGTTCCTTCAGTGGAAACAGGTCTATGGTGTACAAAAAAGTTCAGTATGTGTGCTGCTTACATTTTATTCCTATTCTGCCTTGTCCCCCCCCCCCCGCTTCTGTCTACGTGCTTGTTGAACAAATTCTAAATACTATATTAAAATGCATGTTTTTCTTTTGTCTTTCCTGAGTTTACCTTCTGTCAATCTTGGATCAAGAAACTCATTATTTGTAAAAAGGCATTGAGGTTTACACAATAAACAAATCTCTTACATTTTTGGCATTAAGCAATACAGCTGCTGTATGGTGTATTGGGGAGGGGGGTATTTATGCTTTATCATTGCTACGTACCAGAGTCCAGGATGTGGTTATTACGCAGGTCCAGGATCTGGATGTTGTAGTTGAATTTGAGTAAGTTTCCAAGTTGGGCAGAGTCCTGCAGGCCATTGAGCTTGTTGTCTGCCAGATACAACTCTCGAAGGTTCATATTCATCTTCAAAGCCGTAGCTGAACACAGACATGAGAGATAAAAGGAAAATGAGCAAAGAAAGGGCGACTGACTTCATTCACCCCCTCTGGCACTTCTTCCATCTTACCCAGTAACATGAGCGGTCTACCAGACAAGCCAGCATTCTCCAGGTGGAGGACTGCCAGGCTGCCACTGATCCTGAGCGCTCGTGCTACAAAGGGAACCGAGTGGTCCAGCAAGGGAGTATTCCGGGCATCAAGATACTGCAGAGAGCTTGTCTGTGGGGGAAAAAATACCAAAAAAAGAAAGCAAGTACAAATGACTAGAATTAAAAAATCCAAACACCGAAACTGGTAGGCCATCAATACAATTCTGATAAACAAACCGTCTATAATGGAGTTGTTCATTCCGGCCTTAGATCTATGGACTGTGGACACAGACCTTAAGCACAGCCAAGACATAGACCCATTTAGGATATGCTTAAGGTCAAGATCAGTGGCCTAGAAGGAGTAATGTGTTTTTTTGAAATCTTAAATGCCCAGGTCTCCTGACTTTTGACAATGACCTTGACCTGAAACTTTGATGCAGACCTATCTGAGGATCATTGTGAGTAAGTCTGGTGAGAATTGAGGAAAATGCCTAGGCCAAAGACATGCAGGTTAGGTTAATTGGCATCAATTGGGGATTCTAAATTGTTCTTAGGTATGAATGTGAGCGTGAATGGTTGTCTCTGTGTTGACCCTGTGACGGACCGGCGATCTGTCCAGGGTGTAGGGCTGCAACTAACGATTATTTTGGTAGTCGACTAATCTAACGATTATTTCTTTTTATTAGTCAACTAATCGCGATTATTTCTCTCATGTCCACCACCTCAGCTTCTTGTTGGCATGGCTCCTGTTTGGGGCTCTAGGTCACCTCACCTGTTTAAGCCTGCACACCTGTGAAAATCCCTTTGTTGTCAGTCTCTGATTTAATATAATGTAGCCTATTATAAAAAGCTCTCATAGCTAAATAAAATAATGACCTATCAAACTTGAATTGGAAACTTGAACCTGACAGCTTATTTAGAAGTGTTTGTAACACAATTAAATAACAGACATCAAAGAGCAGTCTTTTAACTCACAAAATAAAGGGCGAAAACTCAACTAGCAGCCTCTGCTACTCCATAAAGGGCTGTTGTAACTCTGAATGTTCAAAACAAACCAGAGTAATATTCAACTCAATTAAGGTTAAAAAAAAAAATATTAACAAGCTAGCCCATCTTATTTAAAACTTTGCCGGGTCTAGAAGTTTCAAAGTTTAACCCTTAAGAGATCCTTAAAAAAATGACTCATTTGATCCAAAGGACAAAAACTGCCACCTTCCCAAAAACTGCCATAAAAATATTATATATTAATATTTTTTCCACTTTAAATGACTCAGTCTTTTAAAACTACGTCAGCATGAAATATACAGTAAATATCAAATAATAATTATATTTTTGAAATTTTAACCCTTTAAAGGGCAGTATGTTTACGAAATTTCACTGTTTATAGAAAAAACAAAAAACTAAAATAATTTCCATAAAAAAAAGTTTCAGTGAGTATTTGATTATCATTATTATTAGGCCCTGAAATGGGTCAGTGATTGGCAGCAACAATGATTTTCATGCAGTGTTTGTTTTTTTGTAGTGTCAGATTTAAAACAAAACTCTCACTCGTCCTCAGGAAAAAAACTGCCCTCTTCACCAAACAGGCTGTAAAAATATTATTTTCTTCCATTTTAAATTAGTCAGTCTTTTAAATCAGATCCAGCTTGAAATATAAATATCACATAATAATTAAAAGTGTTTGCCCGGGACTTCCGGTTATGGCGGCCACGTAGGAAGACGTGTTTCACTCTGCTCTGCTCCTAAAAATAAAAAGTCGGCAAATAACTCTCTCAATTGGAACAAAACCTATCCCAGCGTTTGGGCGCGGATATGCCAGTAAAGCCTAAGGCTGGGAAATTAGGTGGAGGAAAAACTGAACCGCCGAAACAGTCCAAGTTAACGGACTTCCACGCTCGTGACGAAGCAGAAAAATCTCCAGAGACTATGGCGGAGCAAGCTAGCGGCGGAGCGGCGACTGCTGGCGAGGGCACAGGTGCGGTGCTCGCTGCCATTAGCTCAATGAGAGCAGATTTTTCCTCTAAATTTGATGGGATTATAGCAGCGATAGAAGGAATGAGAAAGGAAATAAGCGACTGTATGGAACGAGTATCGCAGGTGGAGCTTCGAATTTCTAGCGCTGAGGATGATGTCACCAGCCTACAATTAAAGGTGCGCACATTGGAATTAAAAAATAAACGTCTGGAAGATAGTGCCTTGGACTTAGAATCCCGGTACAGACGGAACAACATGAGGCTGGTGGGCCTCCCGGAGGGAACGGAGGGACGGGACCCATGTTCCTTTTTGGAAAAGTGGATTCCAGAAGAGCTGAACAACGCGGAGTTGCAGTCATCGGTCGTCTTAGAGAGCGCACACCGAATCGGCCCACCGAGAGATAATAAGGCACCACCGAGGACGCTGATTATGAAGTTCCTCAGCTACAGAGACAGGATGACGATCTCCAACGCGGTGCGAGCTAAAGGAGAAATTAAATACCACGATCAGCAGGTGCAAATGAGCTTCCTAAATACAGACAGCATATTAAATGTCCCACCAGGGACACAAATACACTTGACCACTGTTACACAGTTTTAAGAAACGCCTATCATGCCGTCCCCTGTGCAGCTCTGGGTTTTTCTGACCACTGTCTGCTCCATCTTATTCCAACATACAGACAGAAACTAAAAACTTCCAAGACTGTTGTAAGGACTGTGAAGAAATGGACTGAGGAATCAAAGCTGAAGTTACAAGCCTGCTTTGACTGTACAGATTGGAGTGTTTTTGAAGTTGCAGCCATTAACCTAAATGAACTCACTGACACTGTGACGTCATACATCTGTTTCTGTGAGGACATGTGTGTGCAGACCAAGACCTTCTGCACATACAACAACAATAAACCCTGGTTCATTCCTAAACTGAAGCAGCTACGTCAGACCAAGGAGGAGGCCTACAGGACTGGTGACTGGACTCTGTACAAGCGGGCCAGAAACATGCTGACAAAGGAGATCAGGCTTGCTAAGAGGAGCTACAGCAGGGGTCACCAACGTGGTGCCCGCGGGCACCATGTCGCCCGCAGGGACCACATGTGTCGCCCGCAGGCCTGTTCTAAAAATAGCACAACTCGCAAGTGAGCTGCAGATGTAATTTTTTCTGCCGCTATTTTTTATTTTATATTTTTTATATTTTTTAAAATCACACTTGCATTTATATAGATTTTAAAATGACAATGTCTTAAAAATTAAAAAAAATGAAAATATGTTTATTATACGTAAAGTTAAGGTGAACTCTGACCTAGTTCAAAGGTCAGTATTGTGCGCATGACAAAACCTTCGCGCTTGTGGAGCGTAAGCTTAGCTAGCGGGCAGTTAAGATGGTGGGCGCAGTGCAGTTTCCAAGGCCAAAAACATGGCAAAAAAAAGACAGAAAATTTATCATTTTCAAAGTGAGCGGGAGGAAGAGTTCTTTTTTACTACCGTGAAAGGAAGCTGCGTGTATTTCATTTGCGGGGTGATGGCGAAGCGCCACTTCACTACCCACTCTTTTTTTTTTTTTTTTTGACTTATCTTGTACCCGTAGGTAGATTTGTTCTGCAGTCCGGTAACAAGCCACCAGCCGCTGCGTGCGCAAGCGCCCCTTAACTCCCTAACCTGCATGTTTTTGCATGAAAAATGAGAACATGCACCACCAGAACATGCAAACTCCACACAGATCACTGTTGGCCGGGGGCAGGGATCGAACCCACGATCCCCGCGATCCCCCGGCCGAGGGTAAACTGCTGCCGCGGTGCTAACCACTGCGCCACCGTGCATATAAGCACTCTCAGTGCTTGTTTAGTTTCTTCTCATGAAACGACAGTGCTGGTTGCTCAAGCATGATTCTTGGCAAGAACTGTATGGATATAATTCCAGTGAAGAAGAACACACAAAAGTGTGTTTATTAAATGTAACAGATTTTGAGCAGAATTGCAGCAGATTTGTTCGGTTAAAAATGTGATAAGATTTATTTAATATGAAAGTTGATTTTTCTTAAATGTTGCATAACTTTTTCAAACATGGTTCAACATAGTTCATGAATTAAAAGGGTTTAGTTTTTTATGGTTAAAAGGGACTGGTGAAAACTGGACATTTTTTTATGAAATGTAGAAGGGATCATCTGAACAATTGCTGAGATTAATAAAAATAAAGTGTTGAATATTGATCTTGTCTGTTACCCACTCTAAGTTATTGATAATTATTTATTTATGTGTGTGTGTATACACACACACACACACACACACACACACACACACACACACACACAATTTGTTATTTTAGAGGAGTGTGTCAAGCTAGTGCCCTTCACATGACTCGATACCCATGAAGTAGCTCTTGGTTTCAAAAAGGTTGGTGACCCCTGAGCTACAGTGTGAAGTTACAAAAAAACTTCTCAGCCAACAACTCTGCTTCTGTCTGGAGAGGCCTACGGAATATCACCAACTACAGGAGACCATCCCCCCACCCTGTGGAAAACCTCCAGCTGGCTAACGACCTAAACAGCTTTTACTGCAGGTTTGAAAAGAACCTACAGTTCTCACCTCCCACCCACACAAAAGGATTATCTGCAGCCCCAGGAACTCCATCCCTCCCCTCCACTCTGACCTCCCACCAGCACTAACGATCTGTGAAGAGGAGGTGCGCAGGGTCTTTCAGAGACAAAAGATCAAGAAGGCTGCAGGACCTGATGGTGTGTCTCCGTCCTGCCTGAGAGTCTGCTCCAACGAGTTGGCCCCCATCTTCACCCGGATCTTTAACAGATCACTGGAGCTGCGTGAAGTGCCTTCCTGCTTCAAACGCTCCATCATCATTCCAGTCCCCAAGAAACCCTCTGTTACAGGATTAAACGACTACAGACCTGTTGCCCTGACCTCTGTGGTCATGAAATCCTTGGAGAGATTGGTGCTGAACCACCTGAAGGTCATCACAGGCCCCCTGATGGACCCACTGCAGTTTGCCTACCGGTCAAACAGGTCAGTGGATGATGCAGTGAATATGGGACTACACTACATCCTGCAACACCTCGACTCCCAGGGACGTACGCCAGGATCCTGTTTGTCGACTTCAGCTCAGCGTTCAACACCATCATCCCAGGCATTCTTCATCAGAAACTCCTCCAGCTCAAGGTGCCCCCCTCCACCTGCCAGTGGATCTCCAGCTTTCTGACTGACAGGTGGCAACAGGTGAAGCTAGGGAGATTTACATCCAGCTCCCGAAAAACTAGTACTGGCGCCCCCCAAGGATGTGTCCTTTCCCCACTGCTCTTCTCCCTCTACTCCAACGACTGCACCTCAGAGGACCCTTCGGTGAAGCTCCTGAAGTTAGCGGACGACACCACAGTCATCGGTTTGATCCGGGATGATGATGAGTCTGCATACAGGCAGGAGGTGGAGCAGCTGATCCTCTGGTGCAGCCAGAACCATCTTGAACTTAACCCAGCCAAAACGGTGGAGATGACTGTGGATTTCAGGCGACACCCCCCTTCATTCCCCCCACTCACCATCCTCAACAGCACAGTGTCCACTGTGGACTCCTTCAAGTTTCTGGGTACCACAATCTCCCGGAACCTGAAGTGGTCCTCCCATATAGACACTGTCCGGAAAAAGGCCCAGCAGAGGTTGTTTTTTCTGCGTCAGCTCAAGAAGTTTGATTTGCCTCAGGAGCTGCTGGTTGTCTTCTACACCGCCATCATCCAATCTGTCCTCTGCTTTTCCATCACTGTCTGGTTTGGATCTGCCACTAAACAGGACAAGACCAGAATGCAGCAGATCGTTAAGTCTGCGGAGAGGATCATTGGTACCGACCTACCCTCCATTGAGAACTTATATCGGTCCATAACCAGGAAACGGGCAGGAAACATCTGTGCTGACCCATCACACCCCGGCCACAAACTGTTTGAACTTCTATCTTCTGGTCGTCATTACAGATCACTGAAGGTCAAAACCACCCGTCACAGGAACAGTTTCTTTCCTCAAGCCATCACTCTGATGAACTCCTAACATTCACCTAGTCCTACCTGTTGCTGTACTCATGACTTTTCATCCATTATTACATTGCACATAACTCTCACACTATTTCTGCAAGTGTGGTTAGTCTGAGTAAATAACTGCATATATTCCTGTATATATTTGCATCCTTTTATAGAAACGTGGACAGACTGAAATTTATTGTACATACTCTGTTGTCATTGAATCCTTATTTAAATCCTCCACCTGAACAACGAGAGCAAGTTTTTAGCCAAAGTCAAATTCCTTGTATGTGTTGTGCATACTTGGCCAATAAAGCTGATTCTGATTCTGATGTGTCCTCTAATTAACATCACAGGTGTCTAACAACTTGTAATCAGTCAGTCGGCCTATTTAAAGGGTGACAAGTAGTCACTGTGCTGTTTGGTGACATGGTGTGTATCACACTAAACATAGACCAGAGGAAGCAAAGGAGAGAGTTGTCTCAGGAGATTAGAAAGAAAATTATAGACAAGCATGTTAAAGGTAAAGGCTATAAGACCATCTCCAAACAGCTTGATGTTCCTGTGACTACAGTTGCACATATTATTCAGAAATTTAAGATCCACGGGACTGTTGCCAACCTCCCTGGACGTGGCCGCAGGAGGAAACTTGATGAAAAATGGAAGAGACAGATAATACTCTCTTTATCTTTTTTATACCCTGATTGATGGAGCCTTGAGTATTTTTATCATGTTTATAGTCAATTTCATGTGTGCCTGTGTTTGTGTCTATGTTGAATGTAATTTGTGGCTTGTAAATATGGATGTCACAAGACTGCAAAACAAATCTACCTACGGGTACAAATAAAGTAACCTGAACCTGAACCTGATACGAATGGTAACAAAAGAGCCCAGAACAACCTCTAAACACATTCATGGTGAACTCCAAGGTCAAGGTTCATCACTGTCAGATCGCACCATCCGTTGTTGTTTGAGCCAAAGTGGACTTCATGGGAGACGACCAAGGAGGACACCCACTGTTGAAAACAAATCATAAAAAAGCCAGACTGGAATTTGCCAAACTGCATGTTGACAAGCCACAAAGCTTCTGGAGAATGTCCTATGGACAGACAAGACAAAACTGCAACGTTTTGGCAAGGCACATCAGCTCTATGTTCACAGATGCAAAAATGAAGCATACCAAGAAAAGAACACTGTCCCTACTGTGAAACATGGAGGAGGTTCTGTTATGTTCTGGGGCTGCTTTGCTGCATCTGGCACAGGGTGTCTTGAATCTGTGCAGGGTACAATGAAATCTCAAGACTATCAAGGTATTCTAGAGAGAAATGTGCTGCCCAGTGTCAGACAGCTTGGTCTCAGTCGCAGGTCATGGGTCTTGCAACAGGATAATGACCCAAACCACTTAGCTGAAAACACCCAAGAATGGCTAAGAGCCAAACATTGGACTATTCTAAAGTGGCCTTCTGTGAGGCCTGATCTAAATCCTATTGAACATCTGTGGAAGGAGCTGAAACATGCCGTCTGGAGAAGGCACCCTTCAAACCTGAGACAACTGGCGCAGTTTGCTCATGAGGAGTGGGCCAAAATACCTGCTGAGAGGTGCAGAAGTCTCATTGACAGTTACAGAAATCGTTTGATTGCAGTGACTGCCTCAAAAGGTTGTGTAACAAAATATTAAGTTAAGGGTACCATCATTTTTGTCCAGGCCTGTTTCATGAGTTTCTTTTTTAAAATAATTCTGTTGAACCACAATTCAAAAGCACTGTCTGATTTTCATTGGTTAATTTTGATAGAATTTTTATTTATTACCACTTTTGTCAGATTCAAGTGTATTTCTGTGACCATTGTGGGTTTTTCTTTCATTAACAGAGGGGTACCAATATTCTTGGTTATCATTTATAGTTCTGCTTCTCTATATTAAAAACATATGTATAAAGGGGATATTCTGAGTCTTATGGTGGTAAAGTTTCCATTGCACTGTTGATGTGATTTCTCTGTTCTTCATCATGGCAGCTACATTTATAATGTTCACTCTCACATATACCTAAGGACAATTTATCCCTAGTTGGTATATATGAAATATTGTCTCTGAAAAGCACTACTACTTATTGTGTAGATCAGATCCTATGCAAATCCTTCATGCAATAATGATCAGGCTACGCTCACACCGCAGGTCTTAATGCTCAATTCCGATTTTTTACCGAGATCTGATTTTTTTTGTGTGGGTGTTCAAATTATAATTTAAATGTGACCCCCATCAGATTCCAGTGTGAACGGTCTACAGCTATGAAGTGACCCGCATGTGCAGAAGAAAACGTAACGTCAGACACAGCATTGTGTTTACGGAAATAAATATGAGCCGCGAACGACTGAGGGGGACAGAACTTTTTCACCTTGATGCAGCACAGCAAAATAAAATGTTAAAATCATTCATAAATGATTATGCACAAAATAAATGAGACCAGCTTCATTCCTCTACATGCCAGATGACCACTGTGATCAGCTCTTCTTTAACAGAACTGATCGATTAAACAGCTCTCATGGGATTACCTGTATAAATAAGGTTAATAATAAATAAACAGCACAGCTTGTACCAGCGGCATAACACTGGTCCTGCACAGGAAGGAGAAGCCACCAGAGACTCCCCCCTCCTGGACAGTGTGTTTTCATATCCCCATATCTGGCCATTCCGCTCCACAGCCATGTCGGTATTAACTTTACATTTAAGATATTACAGCAGCCAGGACTCACAGTGTGCTGTTTACAGGGAAAAAGGAATTTGCAGCATCCAGTAAATGTGCCGTTACTGTGTGCCTGTAATGTCTGATGGTTTCAGCCCTGAACACCCCCCCCCCCAAAAAAAAAATGTTTTGAAGTTGTTGTGCAGTCAGAGTCAACCAACTTATGATCCAGTAATAAAGGGAAGAAGACTGATTAAAAAGAGAGCACAAATCAGCTGTGTCTGCCATGCTTGCTGCATCCTCCACTGCAGAACTGTAGCATCTGTCTTACTTTAATGATGAAAAAGTCGGATGAAATGCGACATGACCATTCAGACTGAGGTCACTTTGGAAAAAATCAGGTATGTATCTGAATTAGGACCACATATGAAAGTGGCCTGGGTCTGGTGTGAAAAAATTGCATGTGTGCTGTTCAGACTGTCATTAAAAAAATCAGATATGGGTCACGTGTACATAAAAAAATCGGAATTGAGCATTAAGACCTGCAGTGTGACGGTAGCCTAAGTGTCATAAATATTATTTTGCAGTATTTTTGTGGATTGCCATTTCATGTTATAGAGCGTTGGCGTCTGTCATGTGTCTCTACCAACCAGTTGGGGCAAGAGTAAGTATAATCTACTGGCCAGGAGGTCAGAATGTTGTCTCTAGCACCTTTAAGTGCAACTGCACATCTTCTAAAAAGTCAGTGTGAGTTAGTGGGGAACATCTGCCCGCACTCCCCCCCCCCCCCAAGTCTTCTCCATGATTGGTTATGTAAATTTATATTCATCAAATGCTGTCCCGTGCTCACTCTGCAGCTTTTCCTCTGAAGATACATATGTTTCAGTTACATAAGATAACATACAGTTGTGGCACATATGTTGGGCTCACATTTTTCCACAAAAGTATGACTGCATGTTGATTGGAGGCTTCATGTCTCGAAGGACAAAAGGCTCGAATCTGCAGAGGATGACGAGGAGGTGTGAGATTTGGCCTTTGTCTCGGAGAAGATGCCCCAGAGAGATTTCATCAATGAATAAGAGACAATGGTGAAAGTTCAAAGGGTTACATTGTGGCTGGGATTAAGTACCATGTGACTGTATGTTTACTGAAGCACCATGTGACTTGAGTTCCGATGCTGGAAAGATATAAAGAGGTGATGTGATATAGTTCTTTCTCTTCTTCCTGCTTTGAGAATGCTAGAGTATGTGTTCTGTCAATAAAGCTGAACTTGAGAAATAAAACTCAGCCTCATCATTGAACGCATCCTCTACACTGGTGACCCTACGACAAAGAATGAGCAGACAGAATTCTCCCGAGCGGGGCTCGGCGGAAGCCAGCCTGATGGCTGCCTCCACACTCTGGCTGCCTGACTTCTGGCAGCATAGTCCGCGCTCCTGGTTTAGCGCAGTCGAGGCACAGTTCAACCTCCGGAGAATCTCAAAGGACGACACAAAATTCTACCATGTGGTAGCGAAGCTGGACAGCCACACGGTCCAGAGGGTGGAAGATCTGGTCAATCATCCACCGGACAGCGACAAGTACAGCGCATTGAAGGGCGCGCTGATCAGCCATTTCACCCCTTCGGTACAAGAGCGAGCAGAAGGGCTCCTAACGTTGACGGAGTCGCAGAACGACAGACCTGCGGACCTGATGGTGAAGATGCTGAGGCTGAAAGACTCCGAGGATGGCAAATTTATTTTCACCCACCTTTTCCTCTGGACCCTGCCGCCAGCAGTGACAGTAGCCCTGGCAGAGTCGCCCCGATTGGCCAGGCGAGACTACCATGGGCTGAGCAAGGAGGCGTAGCGGCTCGTCGACGCCCACAAGCGGAGCGTGGTTTCGGCCGCGGCAGCCAGCCCAGGAACGACGTCTGGAGACGGCTTGGAGCCAGTGGTTGCGGCGCCAGACGCACCGACGACGGCGGCGACGGGTACCAGGCGGCGCGGAGCGGATGACGGCCTGTGCTTCTACCATCGCCGTTTTGCAGAGAGGGCACACAAGTGCGTACCACCGTGCCACTTCAAACGTCCGGGAAACGCCAAGACCGAGGGTCGGTAGCAGCTACGACCCTCGGGGAGGAGAACAAGCTGCTTTACCTGACGGATGCACACTCGGGGAAACAATTCCTCGTGGACACGGGCTCCCAGCTGAGTTTCGTCACACCTACCTACGCGGAACGGCTGATGCCGTCTAAAGCTCCCTGGGTGTCGGTGTCAGCAGCGAACGGCTCAGCGATTAAGACTTTCGGTGAGAGGACTATGCTTCTGTCCTTACAGGGCCGTTCATTTGAGTGGACTTTTATTGGAGCAGCAGTCAATTTCAACATGTTAGGGGCTGATTTTTTGTGCTCACATGGTTTATTGGTTGACCTTGCCAATAGACGTTTGGTTAATGCACTGTCTTTCCATTCTATTCCCTGCACAGCTCGGGTGGCCCCGCCGACTGCACATGCCAGCATCACAGCTGCGGGTGGTAAGTTTCACGCACTGCTCGCTCAGTTCCCAGCACTCACAGTCCCCACGTTTTCGGCCACAGTCGCTAAACACGGGGTGGAGCATTTTATCACCACCACCGGGCCGCCCGTTTTTGCAAAAGCTTGGCGCTTGGACTCAGCTAAGCTAGCCATAGCACGCGAGGAATTCGCCAACCTGGAAAAACTGGGCATTATTAGACGCTCTAAAAGCCCCTGGGCTTCGCCGCTACACATGGTCCCAAAAGCTGACGGCTCGTGGCGACCTTGCGGTGATTTCCGCAGGTTGAACAACGTTTCAGCACATGACCGCTACCCGATTCCGCACATTCAGGATTTTTCAGTTCATTTGGCAGGGGCGCGCATTTTTTCTAAAATAGATTTAGTGCGCGGTTACCATCAAGTCCCAGTGCGCGCTCAGGATATACCCAAAACAGCGGTTATAACTCCTTTCGGGCTTTTTGAGTTTTTGCGCATGCTGTTCGGTCTCAAGGGTGCCGCGCAGACTTTCCAACGCATGATGGATGCAGTTTTACGCGACCTCCCTTTCGTGTTCGTCTACTTGGATGACATTTTAGTAGCCAGCACGTCCAAAGGCGAACACGAAAGTCACCTCACAGCAGTTTTTCGGAGGCTGACAGAGCACGGGTTAATAATTAACCCAGCGAAGTGCCAGTTTGGGGTAGCGCAAATTGATTTTTGGGGGCATCGTGTTTCGCCAGAAGGAGCGGACCGGTCCCTCTGCCCGATAAAGTACGCGCAATAACAGATTTTCCACAACCTCAAACGGTCAAGGCGCTGCAGGAGTTTTTGGGAATGGTTAATTTTTACAACCGGTTCCTCCCAAGCGCAGCGCGGCTCATACAACCATTATACACTGTGTTAAAAAAACAAAAGCCCGCAAATAAGGTTGAATGGTCTCCGGAGCGGGAGCGCGCTTTCGCCCAGGTCAAATCAGCCCTGGCAAACGCAGTTTTGTTAGCACACCCAGTTCCAACGGCCCGCATGGCGCTCACCACTGACGCTTCTGATTTAGCGGTGGGGGCGGTCGTTGAACAGTTTGTGGCAGGGACCTGGCAACCTCTCGCGTTTTTCAACAAAACCTTGCGCGATAGCGAGCGTAAATACAGCACGTTCGACAGGGAGCTTTTGGCCCTACACTTGGCCATCCGCCATTTCCAGTTCTGGCTGGAAGGGTGCCGTTTCACCGCGTTTGTGGATAACAAACCGCTAATGTTTGCGATGGCCAAGATTTCAGAACCCTGGTCAGGCCGGCAGCAAAGGCAGCTAGCCGCGATATCGGAGTTTACCACCAATATCCAGCATGTCGCAGGTAAACACAATGTAGTGGCAGACCGTCTCTCGCGTGCGGTAGCAACGCCAGGCCCCGTGGGGGCAGACTCTGTAGCCGTGGCCGTGGGCCAGGGCAGCGACGCGGAAGCGCGTGCAGCCCCGGTCCGTGTAGGTTTAGATTATGCAGCCATGGCCGCGGAGCAGGTTAATGATGCGGAAGTGTGCGCGCTCCAGTCTGGACCAACAGGGTTAAGGCTGGAGCACAGGGTGCAGCAAATTGGTCTGCCCCCCCTAATCTGCCGCCCCGTGGTTCCAGCTGCATGGCGTCGCCGCGTTTTTGACTCGGTCCATTCTCTGGCGCACCCGGGGGTGCGCGCATCGATTAAGATGGTGGGGGAGAAATTTGTTTGGCCCGGGTTGCGCAAACAGGTCAAGGAATGGGCAGCAGCCTGCATAGCGTGTCAGCGAGCCAAAATACACAAGCACACTAGAGCTCCGTTGGAGCCTTTTCACATCCCGGCTAAGCATTTTGATCACGTGCATGTTGACTTGGTGGGCCCCCTTCCGTCGTCACAAGGGCACACACACACCTTTTGACGATGGTGGATCGCACCACGCGTTGGCCAGAAGCGGTTCCTCTGGCATCAACCACAGTGGAAGAAGTTGCGCGAGCATTTTTAACAGCGTGGGTTGCGCGTTTCGGAGTCCCGTCGGACATAACGTCCGACAGGGGCCCCCAATTTATTTCCGAACTATGGTCGTCGATGGCCCGCAGCTTAGGGGTAAAGATTCACCGCACTACCGCGTATAACCCCCAGGCTAATGGTTTATGCGAGCGCTTTCACAGGTCATTGAAAGCAGCCCTCAGAGCGTCACTTACGGATAAAAATTGGGTGGACAAACTTCCATGGGTTTTATTGGGGTTGCGTTCTGCACCTAAGGAAGATTTGCAGGCTTCCCCGGCTGAGTTAGTTTTAGGAATTGAGTTAGGAATTTCTTCCTGACAATCCCACACCAAATTGCCCCCCCCCCCCCGCTCAGCCATTGCAGAGTGACACAGGATCAAACACACTCCCTGGCCCAGTTCATCACAGTTTCCCACGCGTTTTTGTGCAGAAGGCTTTAAAAAATGCGGAGTTTGTTTTTGTTTGACATGATGCTCAGTGCCCAAGTTTGCGACCGTTTTATGACGGACCGTTCAGAGTGCTGGAAACCAGGGGGAAGCATTTTCTGCTAGATTTAGGGGGCAGAAAGGAGTTGATTTGCATAAACAGACTCAAACCCGCTTTTGTTCTGGCTGACGACCACGTGCAGCTGGCGACGCCCCCCCGCCGTGGCAGGCCGCCGAGAAGGCATTCTCCAGAACCCCCACAGAGACGTGCTAACAGCTCTAATCCACAGAGGCAGAAAGACGCTGCAGAGGCAGCAAAGCCGGTTTACAGCAGATTCGGCAGAAGGTTAAGACCTAGGCATCTGGTGGACTGATTTGTAATATGTGGAGTTTTGTTTTGTTTTTTGTTTTTCCCATGCATGTTTTGTCCTTTAATAGACGTTTGGGGGGGGGTTATGTGGCACATATGTTGGGCTCACATTTTCCACAAAGGTATGACTGCATGTTGATTGGAGGCTTCACGTCTTGAAGGACAAAAGGCTCGAATCTGCAGAGGATGACGAGGAGGTGTGAGATTTGGCCTTTGTCTCGGAGAAGATGCCCCAGAGAGATTTCCGGTTCATCAATGAATAAGAGACAACGGTGAAAGTTCAAAGGGTTACATTGTGGCTGGGATTAAGTACCATGTGACTGTATGTTTACTGAAGCACCATGTGACTTGAGTTCCCATGCTGGAAAGATATAAAGAGGTGATGTGATATAGTTCTTTCTCGTCTTCCTGCTTTGAGAATGCTAGAGTATGTGTTCTGTCAATAAAGCTGAACCTGAGAAATAAAACTCAGCCTCATCATTGAACGCATCCTCTACACAGTACGTTACAGTTTACTAAAAAAAATGCATGGAAAAATGCATGGAAGCTTGATTGAGCAGATTCAGTGGGTTCTTATTAACACATGCCAATGCTGTGAAACATTTGTCTGGGTGATAAAATATCTGCATATACTTTGACCTCAGTGGACTTATGCTTGTGTAAATACATCAGCTCAATTAGAGCCTTTGTTTCAAGGGATGCCACTTCAAGGTTGAAATGGGGAAAAGAAAAACAAAACCAAGAACAATCAATCATATGATAAGCTTGAGTGCTTGAATGATCAATTCAATTACATTATATGACTCAAGATTGAAGCTGTACTATGTTGATTTTTGTCTGCAAACATTCTATGTTGGTACAGAAAGGAGCCAACATCAGATACAACAACTAACATAAGCATCAAATCTGACATTCATGGCAAACTTAAAATTTTGTAAAGCGATGTTAGAATGCCCAACAAGGTTTCAAACTTATCCACTGTCAGCTGAAAAATCTTGCTTGAACAAGCTGGATTGGACTGATAAAGGAACTCCACATGCCAGAAATTTCAAGCCAGACCAGAGTTGACATGGACAAGCAAAAAAACCAAACTAAAATAACAAAAAAGCAGGTAAATTTTACACAGTAACGCACTCCATGTCCACATCAGTCATATGAAACAACCTATAGTCAGGGAGTATAAGGATGATCTCCCACCTTTCTCATCATGTGAGCTGCAGCTTGCCATCCCCGAGTCCCAATATGCTTGTTGAAGGAGATGTTGAGATGTGTGGCTGACTCATAATACTCTATCATGTCAAAGAGTGCTGATGCCCCCTGAGAAGCACAGATAGAGAAAACAGAAGCCAGAGAGATCAGAAGAAAAAAAAATCAACAGTGAAATGATTCAGTCTGTTCAGAGTGAAAAACAAATTGTAAAATCCAGTTTGGGATGAAAGCAGTCACTAAAGTAAGAGCCCCTCAGGACTAGTGAAAAGTGCTGAGGTGTTTCCATACAGACCTCAGGTCAGCCTAGAGATACTTCAGTTGAAAGGACAAGTTCATGTGTGCAATTGTTTACTGATGCAAAGAAGAGTCAGGACTTAGCAGACTACAAAATAACTGTGGATATGTGAAAAATAGGCACAGCTAATCCTAGCATTTTAATGTGAAATAAGATAAAATAAGATAAGATAAGATAAGCCTTTATTAGTCCCACAAAGGGGAAATTCCAGGATTGCAACAGCACAGGGATAGCAACACTCAGAGCAATAATTAAGAAGATATGAAAAATATAAATAAGAGCAGTGGATATACATACGTACACATAAATATATAAATATATATACAAAGTGTGGAGCATTGTAGCAAGATGGAATAAACAGCAATTTGGGGTAATCTATTTTTTCTGGGCCTTCAAATGGGTAAAAAAAGTTTTGTTTGTTTTTTTTTTAATAAAATGACAACTAATAGAGTTGCTTATGAGACTTTTTTCCGATTGAAGAAGTGGAATGGAAAAATGGATGAACAAAAGCACTAACTTGATTCTTTTTATTTGAACACAAGTGCTCACACAAAAAATACTGTTAATGAATCAATTTATTACAGCAATAGAAAACAACTTAAGACTGCCTTAATGTCCATAGACATATTAAGAAAACAATGCGCTACCAGGCTTGATTTAGAACTAAACTGCAGAGCTCAAATCTGTGTGTTAATGGAAAAAAAAAAGCAGGACAAAAATAAACGTGAGGTGAAATGGATGCACCAGATGATTCAGGATAAAGTGAACGTGCACTCCTGTGATGAGAGATTGATAATCTGGTTTTGTAGAACTGACTATATTGCTGGGCAATAAACAAATTTTAAATCGGTATTCGAAAACTTTTGTCTGGAAGATTTTTTTTTAAATAAAATGGACTGAATCAATTTTTTTCCCTTCATAAAAAATATATGCATGTATCATTTTCATTTTCCCTGTTTTCACTAGAGTTAGTGCAGTACAGCAGCCTCGAGCCCCCCCCCCCACCAAAAAAAAAAAAAATTCTCTCCAACACAAACCCACATGAAACGTGGCAGCACGTGAAGAAATAGAAGGATCTTTTTTTCCTACATTTACCTTTGTCTTATGGAATTGGTTCAGATTTGTACTTTCTGATGAACATTTCATAACTGGAGTCTGAAAAGTGTGGCTCACAAACTGAATGTAAGCTGAATTAGTATAAAACTTTTTTCCATGTACTGAACAAAAGAACACTTCCTGAATTATTTCAAAATAAAAGCACTCTATAGTGATTCAAGTAGAATGGTTGTTTCTGTACGTGCTTTTATTATGAAATACTGTCAGTTGGATATGGTTTCTGAAAA
Source organism: Pholidichthys leucotaenia (assembly GCA_020510985.1). Lineage (NCBI taxonomy): Eukaryota > Metazoa > Chordata > Actinopteri > Cichliformes > Pholidichthyidae > Pholidichthys > Pholidichthys leucotaenia. The sequence continues at coordinate 216,347,625 of CM035847.1, read as the reverse complement.
CAATGACAAGCAGCCAACAGTTTTTCTCACGTTGTAAATAAGAAAAAATGTAAACGACGTTGGACTGTAAAGTCTTGTGCAGATTTTGACCTCCTTCTCTCTCTTGCATTATCAGTTGCAGGATATAATCCAAATTAAATTTGTATGACTGTGTAACATTGTTCTCTATTAAAGGCAATGGTCAGAAGAAGCATCCAAAGCCCTCACTCCTTTGTGAGCATTTTCTGGGAGACGTTATTAAGTATACAAGTGTATTTATATATATGGTGGGGAGAAGATGAGCCATATTTCATCACATACAAGTCTGCAGTAGTGTTCCCCATGCTCCATAAAACATTTATCCAATTTCTTTTCCTCCTTTCATCTTCCATTTCATTCCCAAAAATATGCCACAACTGCAGGGAAATAAGCATCAGCTGTGCACTTCTCAGTTCCGTTTCAATGAAAATGGCCTCCTCCCCCATTTGATTTGTTGTTATCCCATCTTCCTCTAATCTCAGCTCCAACAGCTACACTTCCTCAATATTTCCTCTTTTCAGAGTTCCATTACATCTAACTCCAAGGCGAGACAATTGTCTCAGATTGATCCACTCCTCTCTAGTGAGTCAGTCATTGAATCATTCAGCTACTGCATTTGCATTTCTGGGGCAGAGCTCAAAGTTTGTTGAAAAAGTGCATATGCCACCTTGAAATAATTTGGAATCCGTAAATCTTGAAATTTCTAAAACATATTTGTAAAAAAAAAAAAAAAAAAAAAATCCATCCACAACTGTCGTTTAGGGAAAAAGCCACCTGTGCATTTCCTATAGTACAGAGATCTAAAATCTGCAGTTTTAATGCCACATATGCTCTTCTGCTAATTACCATGTCTAAAAAAACAACAAAGACAAAAAAACCCCTGCATACTTATAAGAGTTAAATAAAAGATGCAAATTTTGCAATCATTTAAAAGACACCAAACTGTGATTTTTCTCTTACAGAAATATAAATTGCTGGTCACTGTCTTTTAAAGCCCTGGTACAGATCCAAAATTAACCCCTTAATACAATAAAGTTACACAAAAATTAAATAATAAATCCAAACAGAGGTTGTTAAATAATATGCTTAGAACAGGATAAATAAAAAAATATTTAGCCTGCTATGATTTTATTTTAAACTCTGGATCAAGCAAAGTTCATGAATAAAATTACTGTGTTTTATATTAAGGATTCAACAGAGAATGTCAAACACGCCTTTTCTATGATCATCCTCTTCTTCTTTCAGCTACTCCCTTTAGGGGTCGCCACAGTGGATCATTTGCCTCCACTCTCTCCATGCCCTCCTTCACTACATCAAGTAGTTGACTGCACGCCCAAACCATCTCAGCCTTACCTCTCTTACATCATCTCTAAACCGCTCAACTAGGGCTGGGTGATATGGCCTCCCCAAAGTCCCAGATTTTCTCATGCCACATTCGAATCACAATTCGATTGATATAATATTTACACACACACACACAGAGAGTATATACTGTATATGTACATAGTGCTGTGAAAAAGTATTTGCCCTCTTCCTGATTTCTTATATTTTTGCTTATTTGTCACACCTAAAGGTTTCAGATCATCAAATTTTAATATTAGACAAAAATAACAGTGATCTGTGTGGAGTTTGCATGTTCTCCCCGTGTCTGCGTGGGTTTACTCTGGGATTTCTCCGGTTTCCTCCCACATGCCAAAAACATGCAAGTTAGGTTAATTGGCATCAAACTGGGGATTCTAAATTGTCCTTAGGTATGACTGTGAGAGTGAATGGTTGTCTGTCTCTCTGTGTTGGCCCTGCGATGGACTGGCGATCTGTCCAGCGTGTACCCTGCCTTTCGCCCAAAGATGCTGGGATAGGCTCCAGCCCCACCGCAACCGGAAAAGGATTAAGCGGAAGAAGATGGATGGATGGATGGAAAGATAACCTGAGTAAATACAAAATGCAATTTTCAGGTGATGATTTCATTTATTAAAGGCAAAAAGCTATCCAAACCTACCTGGCCCTATGTGAAAAAGTAATTGCCCCCTAAATCTAATAACTGGTTGCGCCACCATTGGTGCCAACAACTGGCAATGAGTCTTTTACATCGCTGTTGGGGAATTTTGACCCACTTTTCTGTGCAGAATTGTTTAAATTCAGTGACATTGGAGGGCTTCATGAACTGATGGCCGGACATTCTCCTTCAGGATTTTTTTGTAGAGAGCAGAATTCATGGTTCTGTCAATTAGGGCAAGTTGTCCAAGTCCTGAAGCCACAAAGCAGCCCCAGACCATGACACTACCACCACCATGTTTGACTGTTGATACGATGTTCTTTTTATGAAATTCTGTGTTCGTTTTATGCCAGATAAAACAGGACACATCTTCCAAAAAGATCAACTTTTGTGTCATCAGTACCCAGAATATTTCCCCAAAAGTATTGAGGATCATCTAGATGTTTTCTAGCAAATGTGAGATGAGTCTTTGTGTTCTTTTTGTCCAGCAGTGGTTTTTGTCTTGGAACTCTCCCATGGATACCATTTTTGCCCAGTCTCTTTCTTATTGTTCCATCGTGGACCAGTGTGCAAACTGAGGCAAGTGAGGCATGCAGTTCTTTAGATGTCGTTCTGGGTTTTTGTTTCTCATCTGTTCTTGAATTTGTTTAGATCACAGTGGGATGTGTTGCTTTTAGAGATCTTTTAGCCTACTTCAGATTGTCAGACAGGTTCTATTTAAGTGATTTCTTGACTCAGCAAGTTTGGCAGTAATCAGGCTTGGGTGTAGCTACTGAAATTGAACTCAGTTTTCCAAAAAAATGTTGTTAATCACAGTTAATTCATGATGCAACACCGGGGGGGGGGGGGATTACTTTTTCACATAGGGCCAGGTAGGTCTGGATAGCTTTTTGCCTTTAATAATTGAAATCATCACCTGAAAACTGCATTTTGTATTTATTCAGGTTATCTTTGTCTGATATTTAAAATTTGTTTGATGATCTGAAACAGTGAAGTGTGACAAATATGCAAAAATATAAGAAATCAGGAAGGGAGCAAATACTTTTTCACAGCACTGTTTGTGTGTGTATTGAACATGTGAAAACTACAAAACACAAGGAATAATGATGAATATGTTCTTTTTTTCAAACAAACCCATTTTTTCCATATTGGGAATCAAGTGCAAACAAAACCTATCAAATAAAGCTTTGATCAAACATGGAGCCACAAATTTAAAATAAAGTGGCAACATTTTATAAAATTAACTTATTAAAATTAAAGGGTTCCTCTATCACTAAGTTGAATACACAAAGTACAAACTCACCTCTTTTCCTTCATTTGAACGTCTTTTACATTTTTTGCTTATTTACAACTTGTGAGAAAAACTGTTGGCTGGCTGCCACTGTTTTCAGAAACTATAGTCAGTTGACAACGTTTCACAAGCACGTAACAGAAACAACCATTCTACTTGAATCACTATAGAGCACTTTTATTTTGAAATAATTCAGGAAGTGTTGTGTTTTGTACAGTATAAACAAGGTCAGGAGTTCCTGGCAGCGAAAGGTGAAGGACAGAGCGGCGTGGAGGAATCTGATCAGACCTAAATGAAACAGTCATTGTCGCCCCTGACAGACTGCTATGATGATGATGATGGAAAAAAACTTAGTGACACTGCCAAAAATCACTTTTTTTTTGTTAACATGTCTGTAACATGTTTTTTATGACTTACAAGACATATCACAAGTAAAATCACTCAAATGTCTCATATCTGTTTTTTTGCTGTGGTTTCACTTAAGCCCCGCCCCCTGCAAAAAGGCGAGCTGAGACGGAACATTTCTGCTGATGTAACTATTCGTGGTACAGGCATGTGGATGATGCTGAGCCAATAAGGACTCTGATCTAACTGACATTATTCTCCAGGTTAGTCAGCATTTTTTAACAAAGTGCTTTGAAAACTTAACCCAAATTAAGATGGGTTTCACCATTAAACTACTTTTAAGGACCGATGCAGTTTCAGTCATTATCCTGGGCCATCGTGCATACAACTGGGCATGCCCATCAACTGTCTTTTTTATCACAGAATTTATTCTGATAATGTAGTGCTAGCTACTATTAGCCTTGTGGTATGTGGTTGGACCTAGTAATCACCGATTCTGCCGTTTGGGGGGGTGGAGTGGGGGGAAAGATTTTGACATGAAACTGTAAGCCAATGAAAGGTTTTTTGTTTAAAAAAAGGGGCATAAACTACCATTTTAGACAATGTAGATTTGTTTTTATAGGGAATTTATACCCACCGGAGTGTGTCTTTAACCCGAATTCAGTTCACTTTCATTTTGTGAACACTTTCAAGACTCCATTTATGAAATGTTCATCATCAGAAAGTGCACACCCAAATTAATTCCATATGACAGAAAGAGATCCTTCCTTTTATTTGCGTGTGCTGCCATGTTTCACGTGGGTTTATGCTGGAGAGAGACTGGGGGGGGGGGGGGAGGTGCTTAGCGCTTGAGGTTGCTGTATTTATTCTTGTGAAAATGGGGAAAATGAATCTATACATATATTTTTTGTGGATGGAAAAAAATCGATTCAGTTGATTTTCATTTTAAAAAAAAATCTTCCAAACAAAAGTATTCGAATACCGATTTAAAATCAATTTATTGCCCAGCAGTACCCTCAACCTGAGCTGTCACTCTGATATACTCATTGTTAATCCTGTCCCGCCGAGTCACTCCAAATGAGAATCTTAACATCTTCAAATCTACTACCTTCAGCTCCGCCTCCAGTCTTTTTGTCAGTGCCACCGGCTCCAAACCATATACGTTAGCAGGTCTCACGACTGTCTTGTAAATCTTCCCTTTCACTCTAGCTGCTATCTTTCTGTCACAAATCACCCCTGGCACCTCTTCTTCACCTCTCTGTGCACTTTCCATTGCTTTGGATGGTTGACCCCAGGAATTTAAACTCATCTACCTTCACTACCTCTTGTGTGACTGACTTTCATTTTATTTCTCTTCTCTCCAGTGCATACCTCCACCTGCTCCCTACAGTCACTATAGATCACAATGTCATCGGCAAACATCACAGTCCATGGAGACTCCTGCCCGATCTCGTCTGTCAGCCTGTCGATCACCACAGCAAACAAGAAGGGACGCAGAGCAGATCCTTGATGTAATCCCACCCCCACTGTGAATCCATCTGTCACTCTTACAGCACACCTCACCACCATCTTACTGTCCTCATACATGTCCTGCACCTACTTCTCTGCCACTTCTGATTTACTCATACAGTACCCCACTTCCTCTCTCTTTCTTGGTATGAAACCGTACTGCTGCTCACTGATTGTCACCTCTCCTCTTAACCTGGCTTCAACAACTCTTTCCCATATCTTCATAGTGTGGCTGATCAACTTTATGCCTCTGTAGTTACTACAGCTCTGAGCATCACCTTTGTTCTTGAAAATTAGTACCATGACACTTCTTCATTCCTCAGGCATCCTCTCACTTTCCAAGATCCCATCTCTCCTAAACATCTCCATACCTCCACAAGTATGCCATCTGGACCAGCTGCCTTTCCACTCTATATCCCTTTCATAGTTGCTTTCACTTCCGCCTTGCTAATCTTCGGAACTTCCTGGTTCCCTATGTTTCCTTCATCCACCCTCCTCTCGCTCATTTCTTTAGTCATCAGCTCAAAGTGCTCCTTCCACCTTCTTAACACTCTCTTCACTTGTTAGTACATTACCATTTCTGTCCTTAATCAACCTAACCTGCTGCACATCCTTTTCAGCTTGATCACTCTGTCTAGTCAGTTGAGTCCTTTTCTCCTTCCATCATGCCCAGCCTGACATACAACTCACTATATGCCTTTTTTTTACAATAACTGCTTTTTTCCCCAGTGAATTGAGCACACTTTTACTTATTAACAGGACACCTCCACAATACATAAATATCTGTTATTAAAATGTTACTTTAAGTTACAAAAAATACATGTGATATCAAGATACAGTATATTAAAATATGATGTGTAAATAACACTTTAAATATCTATATGCAAATTAGTGAGGCATGGTTTGCAGGTACACAGTGTGCCCGAGGTCAAGGGAGGCAAAACCATGAATGGCCATCATTCACCCTGTTACATATTTATAAACATATTTTTTGCAAAGCAAAGATGCTTTGTAAGTTATTGTGACTGCACCACTAGAATTGCTGGATCTGTTTAAAATGGTGGGCATAACACAGTTAGACAACCTTCAGTCTGGCTAAGTAGATTTTTTTTCTGAAGCACTGACGGCATTTATACCTGCTGTGATCCAATGAATGCCTGGTCACAGTTATCCAATCACATGCATGAGTGTCCTTGTGAACAAAAGGATTTGAATGATCAACAAAATGGGGCAGACTTTAAAAAAAACTTCTAAAAGTAAGTGGTAAGTGTTAAGTTGCGTTAGGACATAAAGACTGAATACTTTCAAGTCAACGTCTATCTTTATGGAACAGGATAATAATTAACAGACCTTCTACAAGTGAGCTGATACACAGCAGGAGTCAGGGACTAAGCTTAGTCCTGTGGTTAAAGGGTGGAAGGACTGATGTGGCTTTACCAGATGAATAAAATAATGAGCAGTAATTACACTGAACCTTTTGGCCCAAAATAAACTAATCCTGTGTGACTCTTTCTAAATACACAGCTTGTGTCTCTGTAATACTGTACTTTCCAGCGTTTTGGGGGATCTGTGTGACAGGAAGTGGTCAGGACAAGTGTCCCTGTGGTCCACACTGTCTATGTGTGCATGACTGTAGGCCAAACATCCCTAACAGTGTTTACACAAGTGAACATCTGGGATACTCAGAAAACTCTGAAAAACACACAGTATCATCACAGTACAGAAACACTGGCAAAGATGACCAGAGTTTGACGGAAAGCAGCAATAATGACAGCAAAGGTTAATACAACAAAAAAGAGATGACTCTTACATCTTCATCCAGATTGGTCTGCTCCAGGTCAATTGTTTTAAACTGGACTCTCTTCAAAATCTCTTCCAGGGACTCACATGCTTTATAGTCCAACTTCTCACCTAAAGATACAGATGCAGAGATTTAACTGTTCAGAAATAAGGTAATCCTTCATAGCGTTGGTGTCAGGGGCAGACCTTTTATGTCCAAAATTGATATTTTTCAGGAAATGAGAAAACCTCTTTACTGATTAATTTAGCAGTTATGAGATTCAGTCACACAGTTATTCTAATGCTTAAACTAGCTTGATATAAGTAAAAAAAAATATTCAAAGACATAAAGGGTGACCAACAGAATGAGTTTACATAAAAAAATTAAAAAGACTAAATATGTAGACACAAGGTTCTTGTTTGACATGTTGAGGTGATAAAGTTTAAAAAATTGTAAATATTAATATCCCACTACTGACTTTGTTGTGTTGTGTTTTGGTTCTTACCTTTTAAATCCAAGCATTCATTTCGCTGCGTCAGGTCTTTCATTTCCTACAGAAACAAGAAGAAGTTGTGTCACGAAAAGTTTATTTTAACATTTACCCACAGACAAGAACTTTGATTTTCACATGTTGAAACTTTCACATCACACCAGAGGCAAATGTTTAAATCAGTACTGGAAATCAAACACTGATCTTATGCAACCTAAGATAAACATTTGCAGCAAAGAAACTTTTCTGCCGGACAACAGTTAAAAGCTGCTATGTGCTTCAGGACTGACATGACCAGTCCCATTTCACTACTGCTACTGTTAAGCTTTTCTAAATTAATACATTCCATATCATATATGGCAGCTGTGATGCAAACAGGGCATTAGTTTTGAGCTCATGTGCAATGTAAGAGTTTGTGTCAAGTTATGAATTTGACAGAGCTGATTTATTAGAACCGAAACCTGCATAAAAGTTAGTGTGTTTGTTACCAATTTAACATGTGAAGCAGTTTATAGCATTACATTCAAAACTCTTAACTCTGGCTCTGGTTAACAAAGGTCAAACCACCTATGCAGACATGTGTATATGGAGAGCACTGCCCTCAAAACTATGTACCAACAGATCCCCGTCTCCTGTGAACTGCCCATCAATGCAGCATGAACCTCATAACCTCTGCGTCACTGCTGTATGATGACTGAAGGTGATGTTAATAGACTATAATTGTGTTAAAAGTCATCCGGGAGGTCTTCAACTCCCACCTCCGGAAGAACTTCAACCACATTCCGAGGGAGTCTGGTGACATGGAGTCTGAATGGGCCATGTTCTCCACCTCTGTTGTTGAAGCGGCGGCCCAGAGCTGCGGCCGCAAGGTGGTCGGTGCATCTCGTGGTGGCAACCCCCAAACCAAGTGGTGGACACCAGTGGTGAGGGGGGCCATTAAGTTGAAGAAGGAGTCCTATCAAGCTTGGTTGGCTTGTGGGACTCCCGAAGCAGCTGAGGTGTACTGGCAGGCCAAGCGGAGTGCAGCTCGGGTGGTTGCTGAAGCAAAAACCCGGGTATGGGAGGAGTTCGGTGAGGCCATGGAACAAGACTTTCGGTCGGCTTCAAAGAGATTCTGGCAAACTGTTCGGCGGCTCAGGAGGGGAAAGCAGCTCCCCGTCCACAGTGTATGGTGCGGATGGGACACTGTTGACTTCAACTGGGGATATCGTCGGGCGGTGGAAGGAATACTTCGAGGATCTCCTCAATCCCACTGATACGCCTTCCACAGAGGAAGCAGGGTTTGGGGACGAGGGGGATGACTCGCCTATCACAGGGGCTGAGGTCGCCAAAGTGGTTAAAAATCTCCTTGGTGGCCGGGCCCCGGGGGTGGACAAGATTCGCCCCGAGTACCTCAAGGCCCTGGATGTTGTAGGGCTGTCATGGTTGACACACCTCTGCAACACTGCGTGGAGGTCGGGGACAGTGCCTTTGGCATGGCAAACCAGGGTGGTGGTTCCTCTCTTCAAGAAGGGGGACCAGAGGGTGTGCTCCAACTTTAGAGGGATCACACTTCTCACCCTCCCTGGGAAGGTCTCTACCAAGGTACTGGAGAGGAGAGTCCGGCCGTTGGTCGAACCTCGGATTCAGGAGGAGCAATGTGGTTTTCGGCCTGGCCGTGGCACATCGGACCAGCTCTTTACCCTCTCGAGAATTCTTGAGGGTTCGTGGGAGTTTGCCCAACCAGTTTACATGTGTTTTGTGGACTTGGAGAAGGCATTTGACCGCGTCCCTCGTGGATTTTTGAGGGGGGTGCTTCGGGAGTATGGGGTATCGGGCTTGTTGTTATGAGCTATTCGGTCTCTGTACGACCGTTGTGAGAGTTTGGTTCGTATTGCCAACACTCGGTCGGAGTCATTCCCAGTGAGAGTTGGACTCCGCCAGGGCTGCCCTTTGTCACCGATCCTGTTCATAATTTTTATGGACAGGATTTCTAGGCGCAGCCAGGGAATGGAGGGTGTCATGCTTGGTGACCACAGGATCTCATCTCTGTTGTTTGCAGATGATGTTGTCCTGCTGGCTTCATCCAGCAATGACCTACAGCTCTTGCTGGGACGGTTTGCCGCTGAGTGTGAAGCGGCTGGGATGAGAATCAGCACCTCCAAGTCCAAGTCCATGGTCCTCAGCCAGAAAAAGGTGGATTGTCCTCTCCGGGTTGGGGACAGGCTCCTGCCCCAAGTGGAGGAGTTTAAGTATCTTGGGGTCTTGTTCACGAGTGAGGGGAAAATGGAGCGAGAGATTGACAGACGGATTGGAGCAGCATCTGCAGTGATGCGGACGTTGTACCGGTCTGTTGTGGTGAAGAGGGAGCTTAGTTCTAAGGCAAAGCTGTCGATTTACCAGTCAATCTACATTCCTACTCTCACCTATGGTCACGAGCTTTGGGTAATGACCGAAAGAACGAGATCGCGGATACAAGCGGCTTAAATGAGCTTTCTCCGTAGGATTGCTGGACTCACCCTCAGAGATAGGGTGAGGAGCTCAGTCATCCGGGAGAGGCTCAGAGTAGAACCGTTGCTCCTCCACATTGAAAGGAGTCAGTTGAGGTGGTATGGGCATCTGATTAGGATGCCTCCTGGACGCCTCCCACTTGAGGTGTTTCAGGCACGTCCCACTGGGAGGAGACCCCAGGGCAGACCCAGGACTCGGTGGAGAGACTATGTCTCCCAGCTGGTCTGGGAACGCCTTGGTATCCCCTCTGAAGAGCTGGAGCAGGTGGCTGGGGAGAGGGAAGTCTGGGCTTCTCTGCTTGAACTGCTGCCTCCGCGACCTGGACCTCCGGAAAAGCGGTAGAAGATGGATGGATGGATGGATTTTATTTCAAACTTTGAGTTTTTGCATACATGATTGTTTTTTCTTGTGACGTGAGTAAAAAAGAAGTGTAACCAAATCAATTTAATCAAGAAGTTTTCAGGAAGCACATACAGTAGTTCCAATGAAGCTAGACTGCATTTTTTGGACCCAAAATTTTCATCTGTCACTTTGAAAAGTTGATGAAAGCAAATTTTCATGCAAATCAGTCTACTACTTTTTGAGTTTTCATCCTACATAGCAGGGGAATTTATGACAAGCTTCAAGCAAACCATTTGGGGTATTTCTGACAAGTTGATCTTCACCTACAATTAATTTGGGTGCCTGTCAGTGAGAATGACTTTATCAGTGAAAATTCCTCTGTCAGATTTGCCTGAAACCAAAATAGAGCATGACACAGAGTGTGCCTCTGCATGAGTGTTGTAATGGGTGTGTGTTGTGGGCGGACTACATAGAGCCATTGTTCCAGTTTCTGAGCTTGCTCATTAAATGCTTGTCTGCTGCGTATGTACTCCATGAACACACAGAGTTAAGATGTTCTAAAAATCAAATTTTACATGTGCCTGAAAACAGTAAATAAACATATCACAGATAAAAGGGCAGATGGAGATGATGGAGTAAAAGGTTATCACCACCCAGTGGCCTCTATTTATCATCAGCCTGAGAAGGTTAAATGTCCTTGTTAATGTGCGATAAACACTGGCTGCATTAGGTAAAAAAAGACGCAAAAAACACAAAGGCTGTTGAGGTGTAAAAGCAAATATTAATGATGTTCTAAAAGAGTGTGCATATAAATGATTGAAGTATATTAATTATTTTATGACCAGAAAGTCTAATGCTATCTAGCCATTAAGAATGCTGAAGTTTAATGAGCAATGCATCCACATACTTTACAACTTCTTTAATAGATAACATTCAAATAAGTAAGTGTATTCAAGGCCATCATTATTTCTATGTTGTAAAAAATGTTTGAACTCGTGTGTGTGACGAAATAAGCAGATGATGAGATAAAAATGTTTATAATGAAGTGTCGCAAAATACACTGTTTATGACAGTAGCTTTGCGTCATTTTAGTGACTGTTTGCAGTGAGCACATGCGCAGACGGGATCAGTGTTTCCTCTGGCCTAAAGACCTTGGCGCGGTGGCAACACATTTTTCCGGGGGGTGTAGGGGATCAGAAAGCACATGACACTATTGTAACTAGAATATTGTAATTTTATACTGTTTATTCTTTTTTAAAATGCTTACACAGTAATGCTGCATTTGGAACTTACCACTTTAAGTATTGTACAACCAAAGCTTTTTAGTCTTGGAATATTGGGGTCCCACCCAGACGTCCTCCTGTGTTTGGACTTTTTACTGGTGTTATCCTTCTCTCCTTCCTCTGCTCTCCCCTCTCTTGCATTCTCTGCCTGAACACTTTCCTCTCCTTGGCTCCTCTCTTCTGTCTCATCTTTCCCTCTCTGAGCCCTGTCTAATTTAGGTTCTCTCTCTGTCTATAGTGGTATAGAAAGAGGTTAGAAAATACCAAGTGTCACGTTTTGGCCTGCAGGATTTTTTGATATGAATTACATACAGTGCATCCGGAAAGTATTCACAGCACTTCACTTTTTCCACATTTTGTTATATTACAGCCTTATTCCAAAATGGAATAAATCCATTTTTCCCCTCAAATTTCTACACAAATACCCCATAATGACAACGTGAAAAAGTTTTTTTTTTTTTTGAGATCTTTGCAAATTTAATAAAAATTAAAAAGAAAGAAATCACATGTACATAAGCATTCATAGCCTTTGCTCAATACTTTGTTGATGCACCTTTGGCAGCAATTACAGCTTCAAGTCTTTTTGAATGAGAAGCCACAAGCTTGGCACACCTATCTTTGGGAAGTTTTCCCCATTCCTCTTTGCAGCACCTCTCAAGCTCCATCAGGTTGGATGGGAAGCATCAGTGCACAGCCATTTTCAGATCTCTCGAGAGATGTTCAATTGGATTCAAGGCTGGGCTCTGGCCGGGCCACTTAAGGGCATTCACAGAGTTGTCCTGAAGCCACTCCTTTGATATCTTGGCTGTGTGCTTAGAGTTGTTGTCCTGCTGAAAGATGAACTGTCGCCCCAGTCAGAGGTCAAGAGTGCTCTGGAACAGGTTTTAATCCAGGACGTCTCTGTACATTGCTGCATTCATTTTTCCCTCTATCCTGACTAGTCTCCCAGTTCCTGCAACTGAAAAACATTCCTACAGCATGATGCTGCTACCATCATTGGCATAGTTATGAGTAGTGCATGGCTTCCTCCAAACATGACACCTGCCGTTCACACCAAAGAGTTTAATCTTTGTCTCATCAGACCAGAGAATTTTGTTTCTCATGATCTGAGAGTCCTTCAGGTGCCTTTTGGCAAACTCCAGGTGGGCTGCCATGTGCCTTTTACTAAGGAGTGGCTTCCGTCTGGCTACTCTACCATACAGGCCTGACTGGTGGATTGCTGCAGAGACGGTTGTCCTTCTGGAAGGCTCTCCTCTCTCCACAGAGAAATGCTGAAGCTCTGACAGAGTGACCATCGGGTTCTTGGTCACCTCCCTGACTAAGGCCCTTCTCTTTCGATCGTTCAGTTTGGACGGACGGCCAGCTCTAGTAAGAGTCCTGGTGGTTCTGAACTTCTTCCATTTACGGATGATGGAGGCCACTGTGCTCATTGGGACCTTCAAAGCAGCAGAAATGTTTTTGTACCCTTCCCCAGATTTGTGCCTCAAGACAATCCTGTCTCGGAGGTCTACAGGCAATTCCTTTGACTTCATGCTTGGTTTTTGCTCTGACATGCACTGTCAACTGTGGGACCTTATATAGACAGGTGTGTGCCTTTCCAAATCATGTCCAATCAACTGAATTTTCCACAGGCGGACTCCAATTAAGCTGTAGAAACATTTCAAGGATGATCAGTGGAAACAGGATGCACCTGAGCTCAATTTGGAGCTTTGTGGCAAAGGCTATGAATACTTATGTACATGTGATTTCTTAGGTTTTATTTTTCATAATTTGCAAAAATCTAAAAAAAAAAAACCCCAACTTTTTAAGTTGTCATTATGGGGTGTTGTGTGTAGAATTTTGAGGGAAAAAAAGAATTTAATCCCTTTTGGAATAAGGCTGAAACATAACAAAATGTGGAAAGAGTGAAGCGTTGTGAATACTTTCCCGATGCACTGTAAATGACACAAAAATGTATATTTTTTGTATTTTTATTATAGTGTTTTTTTTCATTGAGAAAGATTAGAAAGAGAAGGATAAAAAAACATTCATAATAGTAATTTACTAATGCATACTTAAATTATATGATCAGAGGTGGGTTATAGCAGCCAAAAATTCTACTCATGTAAAAGCATAACATTCCTGTACATTTTTGGCTTTATTATAAATTTGTGGATTATTTTATGGCTAATTTTTGTCTATTTAAAAAACAAAATTACTGTTTTTTTTTTTTAAAATAAATTTGAAACAGGACCGAAATTCTAAACTTTCCAAGATGGCAGTGTAGCGAGTGATCAGCTTCACTAAGCTGTGCACCACTTCATTAACTTTTAAGCAGAATTTTATCAGTTACTGCCACCCGTGGGCTATTCACTGTAATATGAGCATTTATGCCTACTTTCTGACCCACTCCATCATAATGCCACCCAAAAACACTAAAAAAAGCAGCAAGACTTGCGATGCTGATAACTCAGCTTGCACGGCTAACACAGCTAGCACGGCTAAGGCAGTTATCACGGCTAACATGGAAAGCTTGGTTGACACGCAGAGCTTGGCTAACACGGAGCCAGCTGAACTACCAACAGCTAGCAAAACTACTGCACTTGACCCTGGCCTTCGCCAAGTTATTGAAGAAATCACGGGTAACATCACAAAAGTCACCAATCAGAAAGCTGACTTGCTAGCTGGAATGCTTCAGGCTCAGGGCTCGGAGATAAAGGATCTGGCCAGATTCACTACAGAGGCTGAAGACAGAATTGCGGTGCAGGAAGAGGGGATGGAGGAGGCTACGGGGCGCATACAGGCATTGGAGAAACAGGTTGAGTAGATGGCACAGCACATCAATGATCTCGAAAACAGAGGCCGGAGGAAGAATATGCGTGTCATTGGCCTTCCAGAGGGTGCGGAGGGCACTCATGCCCTTAAGTTTTTTGAAAAGTGGCTGCCTGAGTTCCTGCGCATTGAGACTAAAGACGGTCGTGTTAAGCTTGAGAGAGCACACCGTGCACTCGGTCCGCGGCTGGGACCCACCCAGCACCCGAGACCCATGCTGATTAGATTCCACAACTTCAGAGACCAGCAATGGGCGCTGGAGGCTTTATGGCGGAATGGCAGCGGAACTCCCAGATGTACCAGGGCTCCAGGATTATGTTTTTTCAAGATTTCTCAGTGGATACCATGCGCAAACGGAAAGGATTCAACGGGGTGAAACAGCGTCTATGTGAGGCTGGCATCCCTTATTCCCTTCTGTATCCAGCCAGGTTGAGGGTTACGCATGATGGAACCACCAGGATTTTTGACTCGCCCAACAAAGCGACCACGTTTGTGGATAAGATGGGATGAAGGCACTGCATTTAAAGTTGCATGGGATTATCTGATTTGGACTGGACTGTAAATCGCGGATGTGTGGCACTTTTTTTTTTTTGTCTTTTTATGTTTACACTTTAGGACGGACAGACAGACAATGTGAGTAATTATGGTCCATTCAATATTTTATTTGCTTAACTTTCTTTCTCTTTAGATTGGTACAGTGGTGTGCAGTAGCGAGGAGAGATAAGATGTGTCTTACTTTGTGTTTTTTTTTTATTTTATGATCTACCTCGGTGAGGTAAAAAGTTACAAGAGTTTTGTTAGAAATGTGGCAGTCCCCTGTTTGGTTAAAGGGGAAGTGCGTTTGGAAAGTGCTGTTTTTGTATTTGTTATTGTTCATCTGGTTAGATTGTATTTTCTGTCAGTTTTGATTTTGTTCTTTTTGCTCTGCTTATTGTGGTTTAGGCATGTTTTCAGCACCAAAGTGGCAATACTTAACACATACCAATGCTGACAAAGAATACACTAAGCCTGTGTACATGGAACATCAAGGGGTGTCACTCGCCAATTAAAAGGAAAAAGGAGACTTCCGGTTATGGCGGCCGCGTAGGAGGGTGTGCTCCACTCTGCTCTGCTCCTAATGATAAAAAAGTAGGCTAAAACTCTCCCAATTGGAACAAAAAGCTATTCTAGCGTTTGGGGGCGGATATGGTAAAAACTAAGGCTGTGAAATCAGGCGGAGGAAAAACTGATTTGTCGAGACAAGCCAAGTTAACAGATTTCCACGCTCGTGACGCAGCAGATAAATCGCCTGTGACCATGGCTGAGGAGGGAGCTAGCGGTGGTGCGGTGACTGCCGAAGGAATGAATGCGGTCCTTGCTGCCATCGGCGCTATGAGAACAGACTTTTCGTCTAGGTTTGATGGGATTGTAGCTGCGTTGGAAGCTATGAGAAAGGAAATAGGCGACTGTATGGAGCGAATATCGCAGGCAGAGCTCCGGATCTCCAAAGCTGAAGATGACGTCAACAGCCTGCAATTAAAGGTCCAAACATTGGAATTAAAAAATAAACGTCTGGAAGATAACGTCTTGGACTTAGAATCCCGGTCGAGACGGAATAATTTAAGGCTTGTGGGCCTTCCGGAGGGGGCGGAGGAACAGGATGCGTGTTCCTTTTTGGAAAAGTGGATTCCAGAAGCGCTGAACAACGCAGATCTACAGTCATCAGTTGTCTTGGAGAGCGCACACCGAATAGGCCCACCGAGAGATAAGAAGACAACACCTAGGACGCTGATTATGAAGTTCCTCAACTACAGGGACAAGACGACGGTCTCCAACGCAGCACGTACTAAAGGAGAAATTAAATACCAGAATCAACAGGTGCGGTTCTACCCAGATTTGGCCGCAGGAATCCAACAATTAAGGAAACAGTTTGACCCCGCCCGTAAAGAGCTGCGCAGCCTTGGGATTCGTCACGGAGTGATTTATCCTGCAAGACTGCTGGTCACGTATAAAGGGAGAACCCAAGTCTTCAAGACCACTCAGGAGGCGCAGGAACTCATTAAGCAGATCCAAGGAGAGACTGGCGAGAGTCAAGCATGAAGCAAGAACAAGATATAAAAGGTAGAATATTTAAGCAAGTGTTCAAGTATCTGACTGATTTGAAACATATAGCATGTCGACAAAATATAGATTGTATTATGTATATATATATATATATATATATATATATAAAAGCTATGATGTACAAAATTGCTATAAAATTTTGGAGTTAAATTGGAAAAACTACAGAAGACAGTTATTGTCATGTCATTAAAAGTAGCAGAGTCAGGGTGATTGAGAGGAGGAAAGAGTGAGTGGTTTGACTGATCCTCACGGGGGAGGAGCAGATTCAGGCTATAACGGGAGACGGATTTTTTTTTGATTTTGGGGGGATTAGCACGAATGTGGGAAGGGGGAATTTGTTTGTGTGTAGTTTGTGGGATGAATGTTCAACCATCCATGTTTTTGCTTCTCTGTATGAGCATGTTTATATTGCAAGGTAATCTCAAACTCCTTATTGATCATAGACCAAAGCGTTAAGCTTAATTTAACATCATGGAATTGCAGAGGTCTACAAAATCTAAAAAAACTTAAACAAGTTTTGAATAAAATAAAAGACATAGGTTCAAAAATTGTGTTTTTACAAGAAACTCATCTAATAGAGGAGGATGTAAAAAGAATAAGGAGTAGATGGCAGGGAAGTGTATTCACCTCATCATTTTCATCTTGAGCCAGGGGAGTCATGACTCTCATACATAAATCAGTCCCATTTCAAGTGAAAAATGTAATTGGAGATAAATTGAGAAGATATCTAATCATCCAAGGATCTTTATTATTAGAAAATATAAATCTGGTGAACTTATATGGTCCCAATATAGATGATCAAAACTTCTTCGTTAATTTATTTCTTACTTTAGCATCACTCACAGGGCTACATATAATAGATAAGATAAGATAAGATAAGATAAGCCTTTATTAGTCCCACAAAGGGGAAATTCCAGGATTGCAACAGCACAGGGATAGCAACACTCAGAGCAACAATCAGAAGGCAAGAAAAAAACAAGCAAGCAAGAGCAGCTAATATACATATGTACGTATTACTATAAAATATATATATACACACACACACACAGACACACAGTGCAGAGCATTGTAGCTGGATGGAATAAATATATGAATATATGAACACACAGTGCAGAGCATTGTAGCTAGATGGAATAAATATGTAAATATATAAACACCCACAGTACGGAGCATTGCAGCTAGGTGGAATAAATATACAAGTATATAAACACACACAGTGCGGAGCAATGTAGCTAGATGGAATAATATGTAGATATATAAATATATAAACACACCCAGTGCTGAGCATTGTAGCTAGATGGAATAAATATGTAAATATATAAACACACACAGTGCAGAGCATTGTTGCTAGATGGAATGAAACAGCATAACCGTCTACTTAGTTATCCTACATGGTATGACTATGTGCCCATACATATTCTCACCCTCCATAGCGACCGGTATGTTCCTAGTTGTATGCCGGAGGGGACCATTGTGTAAGTCTATTGCATCTTTTGCATTCAAAAAACTATTAGTTTGTTACGTCTTTTTGCTATCTCTGCGAGCAGCCCTGCTTAGGTTGTACAGTCTGACAGCCGTTGGTAGGAAGGACCTACGAAACCTCTCGGTTGTGCACCTGGGATGATGTAGTCTGCTGCTAAATGAGCTCCTCAGTGCATTCAGTAGGGGATTTTAATTGTACATTGAATCCCAGTATAGATAGGTCAACAGGACAGGACTGTACGCACAATGGATGTAGGATGACCATTAATCATTTTATGAAAGAATTGAGATTGCTAGATATATGGAGAGAAATGAAACCACAAGTCAAAGCCTGTTCTTGTTATTCTAACACCTACAAGACATTTTCACGTATTGACTATTTTTTGATCTCCACAGAATTAAGGTCCAAGATTCAAAATTGTTTCTATTGTGATCTCTGATCACGCACCCTGCTGTCTAATATATGTAGATAAGAAACTGACAAAGGTTCCTGGTAGGTGGCAATTTCAGCATAAATGGCTTCAAGATGAGGAATTTGTTAAGTACATAGGAAAACAGATTCTTTGATATCAACACTACACAAACATCAGCATGTATAAAGTGGGAGGCTTTCAAAGCTTTTATTAGGGGGCATATTATTAGTTACACAGGTTCAAAATCTAGGAAGACTCGAGAGGAGAGAGTCCAATTGGAACGTAAAATAAAAATTCTTCAAGAAAAAGTGTATGCAGGAAGTAATCCCAAATTAGAGAATGAATAACTGATTCTGAGAGCTGAATATGATAAAAAAAATCAGCGAATAGAGCTGCCTCGAGTCTTCTAAGATTGAAGCAAACCTTTTATGAACAAGGTGAAAAATCAGGAAAATTATTGGCATGGCAGATTAAACAATTAGAATTTGAAACACCAATTACCAGTATTATAAGTAACGGACAGGCAGTCATAGATCCTTTAGAAATTAACAGTGCCTTTAGAGATTATTATGAAAAACTATATGATACAAAAAATGAAACTGACTTAACAAAACTAAATGGGTTTTTGGACAGATTATCTATACCGTGTATTCCAAATGAAAATAGGGAGATACTGGAGTCAAAAATTAGTCAAGAAGAAGTTGGGCAAGCCATTGATAATATGAAATCAGGAAAAAGTGCGGGACCTGACGGTCTTCCAGTTGACCTCTATAAAAAATTTAAGAATAAATTAATAAAACCATTTTTGGAAATGGTTTTAGAAGCATTTCAAAATAGTAAATTACTGCCATATATAAATAATGCCTTAATTATACTGTTGCCAAAACCAGGTAAACCTTCTAATAAATGTGAAAACATGAGACCAATAAGCCTATTAAATGCAGACCTTAAGATAATCTGTAAAATTTAGCAAGACGACTACAAGAAATATTACCAAATATAATTAACTGAGATCAGAATGGCTTTATAATGGGAAGACAAGACTATTTAATATTATTGATTCTAATAAAGAAGCGCCGGACACAGCTCTCCTATCATTGGATGCCGAAAAGGCCTTTGATAGGGTCGAATGGCCCTTTCTTTTTGAAGTTTTACAAAGGTTTGGACTTGGAAAGAATTTCATAAAATGGGTTCAGATAATATACAATAATGCTACAGCAGAAATCCTAACAAATAGCAATATCTCAAAATCAATAAAAATTAATAGAGGTTGTCGACAAGGTTGTCCACTTTCACCTTTACTGTTTACTATGCAATTGAACCTTTAGCGATGGCAGTACGTTACATCCACAAATATATGGAATTAAAGTAGGACCAACAGAACATAAAATCTCCCTGTATGCTGATGACATAATTTTGTTTATGTCGAATCTTAAAAAATCAATTCCGACCTTGTTAAATTTAATAAAGAACTTTGGGGAAATATCAGGATATAAAATAAATAAAACTAAATCTTCAATATTAATGCTAAATGAGACCCAGAGAAAGCACCCAGCTCCTGAGGTAAATCAAATCAATGTTGTAAATCAGTTTAAATATTTAGGAATTCAAACTGTGCCTAAGTTAGAATCAGCCGCTAGTATCAACTATGAAGCCTTAATGACAGACATTAATGAGTTACTTCAGAGATGGATGTCACTACCAATGTCGATGATCGGGAGAATTAATATACTTAAAAGTAATATCTTACCCAAAATACTATATTTATTTCAATACATTCCTTTTTTTTTTTTTTTTTTTTTTGTTACTTATTTGTACCCGTAGGTAGATTTGGTTTGCAGTCTGGTGACAAGCCACCGGCTGATGGTCGCTGCGTGCGCGAGCGCCCTAAACCTACATGTTTTTGGTATGCGGGAGGAAACCGGAGAAATCCCGGAGTAAACCCACGCAACACGGGGAGAACATGCAAACTCCACACAGCTCACTGTTGGTCGGGGGCTGGAATCGAACCCACGATCCCCGCGATCCCCCGGCCAAGGGTAAAACTGTGCTGCCACAGTGCTAAACCACTGCGCCACCGTGCAGCCCATTCCTTTACCACCACCTTCAGATCTATTCTCAAGAATTAAAAAAAAGTTAGTGGAATTTATATGGAACAATAGGAAGGCTGGATTACGTCTGTCCTTACTATATTTACCATTTGATCGTGGAGGTCTGAAATGTCCAAACTTTATGTTGTATTACTGGTCAGCACAACTGAGGTCTATGACATATTATTTTTCATCAAATGATCTCCCTCACTGGACGGAGATGGAATCATACAATTTACCTTTACCTCTTCCCTTATTCATATACTCAGACTCGGCCAAAAAATTACAGAAACAAGTTAAAAATCCTATTGTAAAGCATATGATCAAAATATGGTATGAAATCAAAAAATATTTAAAAGAACTGCACTTATTGTCACAATTTAGCCCAATATGGGGTAATCAATATTTTACACCAGGGAGAGCGGATGCTGTATTTAAATTATAGAATTTAAAAGGGATTCAAAAGATTCAAGACTTATATTTGGCACGTTCAGACAACATAATGTCTTTTGAAGAACTGAGGGCCAAATTTAATCTTAATAGAACACATTTTTTTAAATATCTTCAGCTTAGGAATTTTATTCGATCAAATCAAAATAATGCTCTCACCTGACCTACCTATTCATACTTGGAAAAAATTTTGACGAAAAATAGTAAGCGAAAGGGTATTATTTTAGAGTTCTATAACTCACTGATATTATCCTCAAGTGAAAACTCACAGAAAAGACTGAATTATTGGAAAGAAGACCTGCAAATTGAAATTTCAGAGGAACAATGGGAATTGGCTTGCACAGAAGCTCAAACCAAATCAATAAATGTACGTCTTAAATTGATACATTTTAAATGGTTAATGCGGATGTATGTTACACCGGTGGAGTTAAATAGATATAACAAAAACATACTAGATACATGTACAAAATGTATGGAAAGTAAAGGAACTCTATTCATTGTTTATGGGAATGTAGAAAATTAGAATGTTTTGGGAAGAGGTGAGGGTAACAATTGAAAAAATAATTTCAAAACAACTCATATTGAATCCTAAATTGTTTTGTTGGGTCTGTATCCAGAAAAGCATAACTTTAATAAGAGTGAAAGAACATTCATAGACCTCAGTTTGCTTAATGCCAAAAAATGTATTGCACTACTGTGGAAAAGGATTCATAGACCAGATGTGACTCAGTGGTTAAGACAGATGTTAACAAACCTTCCACTAGAAAGAATAACATACATATTGAAATCAAAGGAAAATGTGTTTGAGAATATATGGAGACCTTTCATTGATTATGTAAAGAAACTAAACATAACTTCTGAAGAAGAAGGTGAATGATATGTGTGGACCTTGTAAATTCCAAATTGGTGAATGTATAATATGTATACTTATGCAATGGATTACCTAGGCTAAACAGAGGAGCATTGTTTGACATGTTTTGTTAATGGTTGTTGGTGTTTTTAGAACATTTATTTTTAATTTACTTTAGTGTTAGGGTTTGATTGTTGGTGTCATGTTTGTTAAAAAAGGTTCAATAAAAATATTGTGGGAAAAAAAAAAAGGAAAAAGGTCCTCTTAGCTTAAAGAAGGAGGGCACGGGATATAGCTTTATTTCAAGAGATGCACCTGAATGACATGGAACATTTAAAGTTGCAACAGTGCGGCTTTGAGCATGTTTTCTTTTCCTCTTTCACCAGTAAAAGCCGAGGGGTGGCAATTCTTATTAGGAAATTCATACCTTTTCAATTAACAGAATGTATTAAGGATGTATTTGGTCGTGTTTATAAAAGCAGTTATACATGGAGAGGAATTTGTCATTTTAAATGTTTATCATCCTCCTGGTCACCCTGTCAAATTTTTGGTAGAGGTGCCGACAAAACTTGTAGGATTGCCTTTAGAAAATGTCATTTTGGGATTTCATTTTAATTGTGTCATGAATCCATTGATAGGCTTCCTACTGGTTCCCTCCCCATTTCCAAACAAACAAAACAGGTATCTGATCTTATGGAGGAAGTGGGTTTTGTGGATGTGTGGAGCAAACTTCACCCTGCAGGGAAAGAATACACTTTTTACTCCAACTCACACAAATGTCACACACGTATTCACTACTTTTTTATTCCTAAAGTTATTCTAAAACAGGTGGTATCCTGCAAAATTGGACATATTGCCATTTCTGATCATGCAGCAGTTTATCTAGACTGCGCCCCTAAAGTTGTAAAAGGACAATCAAAACACTGGAGACTAAATCCCCTTATTTTAAAGGATGCTAATTTTGTAGAATATTTTACTACAGAATTCAAACACTTTCTTACTGTTAACTCCCCCCACAGCTAGCAGCCCATCACTGCTATGTGAGACTGCTAAAGCTTTTGGTAGGGATTGATAATATCATATACAGTGGGGCAAAAAAGTATTTAGTCAGCCACCAATTGTGCAAGTTCTCCCACTTAAAAGATGAGAGAGGCCTCCAATTTTCATCATAGGTATACCTCAACTATGAGAGACAAAATGAGAAAAAAAAATCCAGAAAATCACATTGAAGGATTTTTAATGAATTAATTGGTAAATTCCTCTGTAAAATAAGTATTTGGTCATTCCAAAAGTTCATCTCAATACTTGTTATATACCCTTTGTTGGCAATGACAGAGGTCAAACGTTTTTCTGTAAGTCTTCACAAGGTTTTCACACACTGTTGCTGGTATTTGGCCCATTCCTCCATGCAGATCTCCTCTAGAGCAGTGATGTTTTGGGGCTGTCGCTGGGCAACACGGACTTTCAACTCCCTCCAAAGATTTTCTATGGGGTTGAGATCTGGAGACTGGCTAGGCCACTCCAGGACCTTGAAATGCTTCTTACGAAGCCACTCCTTCATTGCCCGGGCGGTGTGTTTGGGATCATTGTCATGCTGAAAGACCCAGCCATGTTTCATCTTCAATGCCATTGCTGATGGAAGGAGGTTTTCACTCAAAATCTCACGATACATGTCCCCATTCATTCTTTCCTTTACACGGATCAGTCATCCTGGTCCCTTTGCAGAAAAACAGCCCCAAAGTATGATGTTTTCACCCCCATGCTTCACAGTAGGTATGGTGTTCGTTCTCCTCCAAACACGACAAGTTGAGTTTTTATCAGAAAGTTCTATTTTGGTTTCATCTGACCATATGACATTCTCCCAATCCTCTTCTGGATCATCCAAATGCTCTCTAGCAAACTTCAGAGGGGCCTGGACATGTACTGGCTTAAGCAGGGGGACACGTCTGGCACTGCAGGATTTGAGTCCCTGACGGCGTAGTGTGTTACTGATGTAGCCTTTGTTACTTTGGTCCCAGCTCTCTGCAGGTCATTCACTAGGTCCCCCCGTGTGGTTCTGGGATTTTTGCTCACCGTTCTCGTGATCATTTTGACCCCACGGGGTGAGATCTTGTGTGGAGCCCCAGTTCGAGGGAGATTATCAGTGGTCTTGTATGTCTTCCATTTTCTAATAATTGCTCCCACAGTTGATTTCTTCACACCAAGCTGCTTACCTATTGCAGATTCAGTCATCCCAGCCAGGTGCAGGTCTACAATTTTGTTTCTGGTGTCCTTTGACAGCTCTTTGGTCTCGGCCATAGTGGAGTTTGGAGTCTGACTGTTTGAGGTTGTGGACAGGTGTCTTTTATACTGATAACGGGTTCAAACACGTGCCATTAATACAGGTAACAAGTGGAGGACAGAGGAGCCTCTCAAAGAAGAAGTTACAGGTCTGTGAGAGCCAGAAATCTTGCTTGTTTGTAGGTGACCAAATACTTATTTTACCGAGGAATTTACCAATTAATTCATTAAAAATCCTTCAATGTGATTTTCTGGATTTTTTTTCTCACTTTGTCTCTCATAGTAAATATTTACATATTTATTCCATCTAGCTACAATGCTCTGCACTGGGTGTGTTTATATTTATATATCTATATATTTATTCCATCTAGCTACAATGCTCAGCACTGGGTGTGTTTATATTTATATATCTATATATTTATTCCATCTAGCTACAATGCTCCGCACTGTGTTTTTATATATCTACATATTATTCCATCTAGCTACATTGCTCCGCACTGTGTGTGTTTATATACTTGCATATTTATTCCACCTAGCTGCAATGCTCCGTACTGTGGGTGTTTATATATTTACATATTTATTCCATCTAGCTACAATGCTCTGCACTGTGTGTTCATATATTCATATATTTATTCCATCCAGCTACAATGCTCTGCACTGTGTGTGTGTGTGTGTGTGTATATATATATTTTATAGTAATATGTACATATGTATATTAGCTGCTCTTGCTTGCTTGTTTTTTTTCTTGCCTTCTGATTGTTGCTCTGAGTGTTGCTATCCCTGTGCTGTTGCAATCCTGGAATTTCCCCGTTGTGGGACTAATAAAGGCTTATCTTATCTTATCTTATCTTATCTTATAGTTGAGGTATACCTGTGATGAAAATTGGAGACCTCTCTCATCTTTTAAGTGGGAGAACTTGCACAATTGGTGGCTGACTAAATACTTTTTTGCCACACTGTACATCCAGCAAAAAGCATTGAATTACAGAACAACAGAACATATTAGAAAGAAGGCTCAGTTTCTGAGAAAAAGAATATTTTAAAAATTCTTCACCATTCAAATTAAAGGAACTCAATGCCATCCGTTGCTTGCTTCATACTTTGTTGACACAAAATGCTACAGACAAACTCAAATTTGCCAAACAAAAATTATTTGAGCATGGGGATGAATCAGGTAAATATCTTTCTTACTTAACAAAAACACGAATAGCTTCCCAAACAATAGCTTCAATTTCTGATGGGAATGCCTTCTGTTCCACTGATCCTGAGGTAATTAATACAGCTTTTCTAGAATTCTACAGAAATTTATACAAGTCTGAACAATGTAATAACTTTCAATCATTAATGACAACTTTCTTTTCACAACTTCCAAATTTATCAGACATTCAAAAAATTGACTTAAATGCAGAAATATCAGAATCTGAGGTGCACAGAGCAATTAAATCTCTCCAGAATGGGAAGGCACCAGGTCCAGATGGACTCACGTCAGAATTCTATAAAGAATTTAGGGATTTGCTGTCAAAGCCATATTTAGATCTGGCGCCACACGAGTAGGCTGCCTTTTTGCAACAGTGGATTTCTTCCTATTTCTATTTACTATCTCGCTTCTCTTGCTAATTTTTCTGATCCGGTGACAACTTATACATCGGACGGACACGGATCGCCCAAATGTCTCCTGAGCCGGCAGACGGAGCCACTGTTTTTAGCAGGATACATTACAGCAGAGATCAGCTGCTAGCACTTAACCGGACCAAGATGCTAGCGCAAGACTTCGACATACTGGGTGAAATAAGACAAACGACGTGGATGCTGTGCTGGAGAAAGACGGCGGGCGAGAAATATAAGGTACAGACCCGTCCTTCCATTTGTTATTATGGGGAACGTTCGATCGCTACTCAATAAGACCGACGAGCTAGCGGCCATCTCCCGCTACGAGAGCATCTTCAGAGAGAGTAGCATGATGTTGTTTACTGAGACGTGGCTAATAGAACTAGCAACAGATGCTAACATTGAACTGGAGGGTTTCCACGCAATACGGGCAGACCGGACACCAGACAGTGGGAAGGCAAGGGGCGGAGGAGTGATAATGTATGTAAATAACAGCTGGTGCAGACCGGGACATATCACGGTTAAACAACACCACTGCAGCAAAGACACTGAGTTGCTAGCTGTTAGCATGTGGCCTACCTATCTCCCGAGGGAATACTCACATGTGATGTGCATTGTTATTTATGCAAATCTGACGGCGAACGCGGGGACAGCGTGTGACGTCATTCACTCAGTAACTGGCAGGCTGCTGACGGAACACCCAGATGCTCTTCTCCTCATCTCCGGTGATTTCAACCATATTTCACTGTCCCCCATTCTGCCCACATTCACCCAGTATGTCACATGTCAAACTAGAGACAATAAAACACTGGACTTATTCTATGCTAACACTAAGAAGGCGTACACCTCATCACCACTTCCTCCACTCGGGAGATCGGATCATAACTTGGTTCATCTCCGGCCGGTGTACAAATCCCTAGTACACAGACAACCTCCAGTCATGTGTAGATATGGTCGGAGGAGGCAATGGACGCTTTAAAGGACTGTCTTGAAACCACTGCCTGGGAGCAGCTCTGCGATCCACATGATGAGGACATCGATGGCCTCACTCACACCATCACGGACTACATCAACTTCTGTGTGAACAACACTGTACCCACCAAGACAATACGGTGATGCTCGAACAACAAACCCTAGATCAACCCTGAGATAAAAACATTTCTGAGAGAGAAGAAGAGGATCTTCAGGTCGGAGAACAGGGAGATGCTGAAGTCCGTACAGAGGGAGCTGAGGAGGAAGATCAGAGAAGGCAAGGACAGCTTCAGGAAGAAGACGGAGGACAAGCTGCAACAGAGCGAAACCAGCAGGGTCTGGAGAAACCTTAAAACCATCTCTGGGCTCCAGAATACCTCCTCCCAGGCCATGGGGGGCAGGGAGTGGGCGAACAATCTGTACCTGTTTTTTAATAGGTTTGACCCCCCCCCCCCCCGACTGCACACCAACCACTGCTGCCTCTAAAGTCATCGAGACCTGCTGTCCACACCCCACTCCACCAACACCCCCCCCCCCCCAGCACACAGCCCCCCAACCTGACCCTCACTAAGACCCAGGTGAGGATGGAGCTGAGGAAGATCAAGGCGAGGAAGGCCATGGGACCGGACAGCATCAGCGCAAAGCTCCTCAAGTCCTGTGCAGACCAGCTGTGTGGGATTGTGGAGCACATCTTCAACCTGAGCCTGAAGCTGGGGAGGGCACCACAGTTGTGGAAAACATCTTGTGTGGTACCTGTACCAAAGACTTCCCACCCCAAAGATCTGAACAGCTACAGACCAGTGGCCCTGACGTCTCACATGATGAAGACCCTGGAGAGACTGCTCCTTGCTCACCTCCGCCCCCTGGTGGGACCTGCGATGGATCCACTCCAGTTCGCCTACCAGCATGGCATTGAGGTGGAAGATGCAGTGATCTTCCTCCTTCACCGTTCCCTGTCCCACCTGGAGAAGCCCGGTAATGCGGTGAGGATCATGTTCTTTGATTTCTCCAGTGCTTTCAACACCATCCAACCGACAATCCTGAAGAACAAGCTGCTGTGCGCAGGGGTGGACCAGCACCTGTCATCATGGCTCCTGGACTACCTCACTAACCAGCCACAGTTTGTGAGAACCCGGGATTGTGTGTCCGACACGATCATCGGCAGCACGGGGGCCCCCCAGGGAACGGTTTTGGCTCCCTTCCTATTCACCCTTTATACTGCGGACTTCTCACACAACATAACCCACTGCCATCTACAGAAGTTCTCTGACGACTCTGCGATCGTCGGCCTCATCTCCAACGGAGATGAAGCTGAGTACAGAGGACTTAGCCAGGACTTCGTGGACTGGTGCCATCGGAACTGCCTCCAGATCAATGCGAAGAAAACTAAGGAGCTGGTGGTGGACTGCCGCAGGCATGGACAACCTCTCACAGCACCAGTGAACATCCAGGAAACAGACATTGAGATGGTGACATCCTACAAGTACCTGGGTGTTCATCTGAACAATAAACTAGACTGGTCACACAATACCGACGCACTCTACAAGAAGGGACAGCGCAGGCTGTTCCTACTGAGGAGGCTCAGGTCTTTTGGTGTACAAGGGGTGCTCTTGAAGACATTCTACGACACAGTGGTGGCATCAGCCATCACTTTTGGAGTGGTCTGCTGGGGCAAGGGCATTACAGCAGCTGATAGGAAGAGACTGGACAAACTAATCAAGAAAGCTAGCTCTGTCCTGGGGCAGCACCTTGACCCAGTGGAGGAGATAGGAGAGAGAAGGATGGTGGTTAAACTGTCATCTCTGCTGGAGTCCGAGTCCCACCCTATGCAGGACATACTGAATGCACTGAGGAGCTCATTTAGCAGTAGACTACATCATTCTAGATGCGCGACCGAGAGGTTTCGCAGATCCTTCCTACCTACGGCTGTCAGACTGTATAACCTAAGCAGGGCTGCTTGCAGAGATAGCAAAAAAACGTGACAACCTAATAGTATTGAATGCAAAAGATGCAACAGACTTACACAAATGATCCCCTCCAGTATACAACTAGGACAATATCAGCTGCTATGGAGGGTGACAATATGTATGGGTACATATTCATACCATGTAGGGTAACTAAATAGACGGTTATGCTGTTTAGTCCATCTAGCTACAATGCTCCGCACTGTGTATACAGTGGGGTAAAAAAGTATTTAGTTAGCCACCAATTGTGCAAGTTCTCCCACTTAAAAGATGAGAGAGGTCTCCAATTTTCATCATAGGTATACCTCAACTATGAGAGACAAAATGAGAAAAAAAAAATCCAGAAAATCACATTGAAGGATTTTTAAAGAATTTATTTGCAAATTATGGTGGAAAATAAGTATTTGGTCAATAACAAAAGTTCATCTCAATACTTTGTTATTTACCCTTTGTTGGCAATGACAGAGGTCAAACATTTTCTGTAAGTCTTCACAAGGTTTTCACACACTGTTGCTGGTACTCTGGCCCATTCCTCCATGCAGATCTCCTCTAGAGCAGTGACGTTTTGGGGCTGTCACTGGGCAACACGGACTTTCACTCCTTTGTTGCCCGGGCGGCGTGTTTGGGATCATTGTCATGCTGAAAGACCCAGCCACGATTCATTTTCAACGCCCTTGCTGATGGAAGGAGGTTTTCACTCAAAATCTCATGATACATGGCCCCATTCATTCTTTCCTTTACACGGATCAGTCGTCCTGGTCCCTTTGCAGAAAAACAGCCCCCAAAGCATGATGTTTCCACCCCCATGCTTCACAGTAGGTATGGTGTTCTTTCTCCTCCAAACACGACAAGTTGAGTTTTTACCAAAAAGTTCTATTTTGGTTTCATCTGACCATATGACATTCTCCCACTCCTCTTCTGGATCATCCAAATGCTCTCTAGCAAACTTCAGATGGGCCTGGACATGTACTGGCTTAAGCAGGGGGACACGCCTGGCACTGCAGGATTTGAGTCCCTGGCGGTGTAGTGTGTTACTGATGGTAGCCTTTGTTACTTTGGTCCCAGCTCTCTGCAGGTCATTCACTAGGTCCCCTCATGTGGTTCTGGGATTTTTGCTCACCGTTCTCGTGATCATTTTGATCCCACGGGGTGAGATCTTGCGTGGAGCCCCAGATCGAGGGAGATTATCAGTGGTCTTGTATGTCTTCCATTTTCTAATAATTGCTCCCACAGTTGATTTCTTCACACCAAGCTGCTTACCTATTGCAGATTCAGTCTTCCCAGCCTGGTGCAGGTCTACAATTTTGTTTCTGGTGTCCTTTGGCAGCTCTTTGGTCTTGGCCATAGTGGAGTTTGGAGTCTGACTGTTTGAGGTTGTGGACAGGTGACTTTTATACTGATAACGAGTTCAAACAGGTGCCATTAATACAGGTAACGAGTGGAGGACAGAGGAGCCTCTTAAAGAAGAAGTTACAGGTCTGTGAGAGCCAGAAATCTTGCTTGTTTGTAGGTGACCAAATACTTATTTTCCACCATAATTTGCAAATAAATTCTTTAAAAATCAGACAATGTGATTTTCTGGATTTTTTTTCCGCATTTTGTCTCTCATAGTTGAGGTATACCTATGATGAAAATTGGAGACCTCTCTCATCTTTTAAGTGGGAGAACTTGCACAATTGGTGGCTGACTGAATACTTTTTTGCCCCACTGTATATATTTATATATTTATGTGTACATACTATGTATATCCACTGCTCTTATTTTCTTATCTTCTAAATCATTGCTCTGAGTGTTGCTATCCCTGTGCTGTTGCAATCCTGGAATTTCCCCATTGTGGGACTAATAAAGGCTTATCTTATCTTATTTTGGTGCTGGTGTCCTCCCCCCTCTTCTCAGGGAAGCAACTACGTATATACTTTATTCTCAAAAAAGGAAAATCTCCAGAAAATTGCGGCTCTTATAGACCCAATTTCTTTACTTAATGTTGATTTAAAAACACTGTCAAAAATCCTCGCAACACGCCTGGAAACAATCTTACCCCATGTAATAAATCCTGACCAAACAGGCTTTATTATGGGTCGCAACTCATGTAATAATGTCAGATGTCTTCTAAATGTGATTCAGTTGTGTCAGAAGCGTGCGGCGGATGGTCTGGTAGATTCTCTAGACGCGGAAAAAGCATTTGACCGCGCTGAGTGGTCCTATTTGCTTGACACTGCAGCAGTTTGGGCTGGGTCCTAATTTTATTATGTGGATTTAAGTCCTTTATAGTTGCCCT
Organism: Pholidichthys leucotaenia; assembly: GCA_020510985.1. Classification (NCBI taxonomy): domain Eukaryota; kingdom Metazoa; phylum Chordata; class Actinopteri; order Cichliformes; family Pholidichthyidae; genus Pholidichthys; species Pholidichthys leucotaenia. Next base: position 216,316,780 of record CM035847.1, on the reverse strand, counting down.
TTGGCAGCTGTTATCACAAATGGACTTAGGTCTAAAAACTTTGAGGTTGCAAGAGGGAACAGGCAGGGCTGTCCCCTCCCCCCTCTTTTGTTCACTCTTGTGATTGAACCGCTAGCTGAAGCAATACGAAGTGACGCTACTGTCCTTGGCATTACTACCGAGCATTGAGCTCACAAAATTTCATTATATGCCGATGATGCTTTAGTGTTTCTTTCGAACCCAACTGTTTCAGTGCATAGTGTCATCTCAATCATCAATAAGTTTATTTTATTTTCTGGTTATAAGATTAATTTCTCGAAATCTGAGGCCATGCCCTTGGGGAAACAATGTTACATTCCTAGCTCTCCCTTTAAGTGGTCACCAGCAGGATTTGTGTATCTGGGTATATTTGTTACACCTTGTTTTGATCAAAGGTTTAAAGCAAACTATGTCCCGTTATTTGACAAAATCAAACAGGATCTCGAGCATTGGAATTGCCTCCCCATATCATGGTTATGGAGAATCTCGCTTCTTAAAATGAATATTCTTCCTTGCTTGCTTTATCAGATAAGAATGATTCCTATTTTATTTACACACAAACTTATCCAAAAAATCAAGGGCTGGTTAATTCCATTATTCATCTTCATCTTCTTCCGCTTAATCCTTTTTGGGTCGCGGGGGGGGGGGGGGGGCTGGAGCCTATCCCAGCATCTTTGGGCGAGAGACAGGGTACACCCTGGACAGATCGCCAGTCCATCGCAGGGCCAACACAGAGAGACAGACAACCATTCACTCTCACAGTCATACCTAAGTACAATTTAGAATCCCCAGTTTTTGATGCCAATTAACCTAACTTGCATGTTTTTGACATGTGGGAGGAAACCGGAGAAATCCCGGAGTAAACCCACGCAGACACGGGAAGAACATGCAAACTCCACACAGATCACTGTTGGTCGGGGGCTGGGATCGAACCCAGGAGCCCAAAAAAGGGGCACTTATAAAAAATGCCAACATTACAGCTTCCCGGCCATATGGGAGGTTTAGATCTCCCAGATCTCAAAAAATATCAGTTCAGTTCTCTTTTGTTGTATGCACGAGAGTGTGTTTGCAAAGATAATTCTGCAATATGGTTGAACATAGAAGCGTCATTATGTGAATGCCCTCTTTATACTTGACTCTTTCTAAAAAGTATGAAAACTATAAAGAAATGCTGTAGTAACCCGATATCTGTTAACACTGTTAAGGCCTGGACAGCAGCACGGCGCATTGCGGGGAGAGCTGGGATTACCTCCACTTTCACTCCTATTGCCAACAATCTAGACTTCCTTCTCGGACTGCTGGATTCTGGTTTTGGGGAGTGGGTTTCTAAGGGTATTTCCACATTTGGTTGTCTTTTTAAGGAAGGAATCCTTATGCCTTTTGATCAGGTGGTTGAGGACTTCAAATTAGGTTAAAATTAATCTTTTTCTTTTTTTTCAAATTAGGAATTTTATTAAAAAAGAAACATCATTATTTGAGAACACTGAGATTTCTGATATTGAAAAGCTGGTTTTTGGCTCCAGGGAAATGTCAAAAGGCATCAGAATTCCTTCCTTAAAAAGACATCCAAATGTGGAAATACCCTTGGAAATCCACTCCCCAAAACCAGAATCCAGCAGTCCGGGAGGGAAGTCTGGATTATTGACAACAGGAGTGAAGGTAGAAGTTACCCCATCTCTCCCCTCAATGCACTGTACTGCTCTCCAGACCTTAACAGTATTAACAGATATCGAGTTACTACAGCATTTCTTTATAGTTTTCATACTTTTTAAAAAGAGCAAAGTATTAAGAGGACATTCACATAATGATTCTTCTACTGTATATCCAGCGATATTGCAGAAGTATTTTTGCAAACCCACTCTCGTGCATACAACAAAAGAGAACCAAAATGATATTTTTTGAGATCTGGGAGGTCTAAACCTCCCATATGGCCGGGAAGCTGTAATGTTGACATTTTTATGAGTGCCCTTTTTTTGCTCCATATAAGCGAACTAAACCAACCCTTTATTTTTTGAACAAGTTTATGTGTAAATAAATTAGGAATCATTCTCATCGAATAAAGCAAGCGAGGAAGAATACTCATTTTAAGATTCATTTTAATATTCATTTTAGATTCTCCCTAACCATGATATGGGGAGGCAATTCCAACGCTTAAGATCCTGTTTGATTTTATCAAGTAATGAAACATAGTTTGCTTTAAACATCTGATCAAAACAAGGTCTAACAAATATACCCAGATACACAAATCCTGCTGGTGACTGCTTAAAGGGAGAGCTACGAATGTAACATTGTTTTCGCAAAGGCATGGCCTCAGATTTCAAGAAATTCATCTTATAACCAGAGAATAAACAAAACTTGTTAATGATTGAGATGACACTATGCACCGAGACAGCTGGGTTAGAAAGAAACAATAAAGCATCATCGGCATATTACGAAATTTTATGAGTTCGGTGCTCGGTAGTAATGCCAAGGACAGTAGCGTCACTTCATATTGCTTCAGCTTGCGGTTCAATCACAAGAGTGAACAAAAGAGGGGAGAGGGGACAACCCTGTCTGTTCCCTCTTCCAACCTCAAAGTATTTAGACCTAAGTCCATTTGTGATAACAGCTGCCAGAGGACAATTATAAAGGACTGTAATCCACGTAATAAAATTAGGACCCAGCCCAAACTGCTGCAGAGCGCAGAGCAAATAGGACCACTCAACGCGGTCAAACGCTTTTTTCTGTGTCGAAACTACCAGACCATCCGCTGCACGCTTCTGACACAACTGAATCACATTTAAAAGACGTCTGACATTATTATCTGAATTGCGACCCTTAATAAAGCCTGTTTGATCAGGATTTATTACAAGGGGCAAAATTCTTTCCAGACGTATTGCAAGAATTTTTGACAGTATTTTCGAATCAACATTAACCACTTGCACTCCGGGCAATTTTCCTAAAAATGCCAAAAAATAACGTGCCCAAAGTAAATCGAAAGCTGTTCTTCAGCCCTTTGCAGCATCTTCATGGGGTTGGTCTCATTTAAAAGAAAACGCTTTGAATTTTTTGGCAAAAAAAACATAATCTCTCTACGTGCTCCGGCCACTGAGTTACAGTCATCTAAACATACTGAACTTGAAGAAAAAAAATTTGGACACAGTGTTTTTTTGGATACAAATGCTTGTAAATAACACACAGCTGTCCGATCCGGCTGGAAAATACAACAGAAATGTAGAACCAAGTGTTATCCAGCTGAGATCCAAATTTGGTAACAATACCACAAAAAATGAATATTTTACACAGCTTTGTTCTCAGGCTGTTCCCAGGCGTTTTGGAACTGTGCCAAATGGCACAGTTTGGAAAAACGTCTGTAACTTTTGAATGATTCAATGTAGAAGCTTCATTTTAGGCTCAAAGGAAAGGTTACACTCAGGGCTGTGTCTGTGTGTGTGTGTGTGGGGGGGGGGTCGTCCCCCCCCCTGCTATCAAGGACAGAGTTCGGCCCTCGCTACATGACAGATTACACTCGTTGCATGTTTCCACAGCAACGCTGTCACAGCGGCTCCCCCCCCCCCCTCGCTACTGTTGTGTGTGTGTGTGGGGGGGGGTTGTCCACCCCCCCCCCCCGCTCGCTACAGAGGATGGACTTTAGCCATCGCTACACAACGGATTAGCCTTATGTGGTGATGTAGGACAGCAGTGCAGTCACCGCGGCTCCCCCCCCCTCGCTGCAGAAGAATAGCGGGGGTGGGGGGGCGTTCACAGCCTGTACACTGCAAGCAACCCCTTGTACCGCGGCGCACAAACTTCAGACTTCGTGAACCGCACAGCTGTAATTTACTGATCGGTCAAAAGTCATTTGATTACAATTTTCAGGGATAGAGAATAATTTAGCTTATAACACCTTACCTCTTCACAGCGGAGTCTTGGCGAACTTGTCTTCCTCATTGTCAGACGAACGCGACGCTGGTCCGCTCTGGTTCTGGTCTCGCGACTCGATCAAAACATAATTCCATTATTGCGGTTTTGTGCTTCCATGATTGCGGTTTTTGGCGAACGATTTTTCAAAACAAATAACAGTAGTAATTAAAAAAAGACTGGCGAAGGCGTGTGTTTCACTCAGCCTTCGTCGTCAGCCTCCGTCGGTCTATAATGACCATGGAAGAAATCATAACGTCTACTCTGCTGGAACCAATACAAAATAAGCACCGCCTGTGGCCGAACATGCCGATCCACGAATGGCACTCCCTGTCACACAGGTTGCATTTGTGGATGGTCTCCATGCTGCTGGGTCTGTGGAGCTCTTCCTGTGTCCTTTTTTGATCCGCTGCAGCAGCCAGTCTTCACCCAGCCTTAAAAAAAAAACAGCTCACGAACTTCTCTGCTTCAATTGGCTCACTGCATTCAAAGCGTTGGGAGGCGGGTCCTCCTTCCTAGGTTTTCATTCATTGGTTCTTCAAGGTTTCAGAAACCCAATTCAAGGCTCTTATTAGTCGAATGAGAGGTCAATCAGATGAACTAATCTGTTCGCGGCTGTGTTTGCAGATTTTTTTTTCAGTGGTGCTTGGAGGCCACACCACCTACACCACCACCATCAATATCCTTATCATGCGTCATGCGCACGAGGGCGCACGAGTGCGCTCTCGTGCGCCCTCGTGCGCCCTAGGACGCAGAGACATGCCCGCCCGCGGAACAACGGAGTGCAAGTGGTTAAGTAAAGAAATTGGTCTATTAGAGCCAATTTTCCTTTTTTGAGAATTAAGGATATAGAAGCTTCCCTAAGAGAAGGAGGGAGGACACCAGCACCAAACGAGTCACTTAACATATCTAAATATCCAGTTCTACACAGCCATCATCGAGTCCATCCTCACCACCTCCATAACCGTGTGGTTAGCAGGAGCCACTGCCAGGGACAGACTAAGGCTGCAGCGCATCGTGCGCACTGCTGAGAAGGTGATCGGCTGCAAGCTCCCATCTCTCCAGGACCTGTACATCTCCAGGGCCCGGAGGCGTGCTTGCCGGATCATAGCCGACCCTTCACACCCTGGTCACGTACTGTTTGCCCCCCTCCCCTCAGGTAGAAGACTTCGGTCCATTCAGACTAAAACCTCCCGTCACATGAACAGCTTCTTCCCTTCTGCCATCAGACTGCTGAACACTAAGTGACTTATTGACTCTCGTGCACTATGTACAGCAGCTCAACCAGACTCATGTCAATCATCACTGTTTTCTTTTTGCATTACCGACTGCACTATGTGGTACTCCACAATATCTGCTGCTCGCTAATATATTTAAAAACTGCTTTGCCTAGTATTACTCATTCTTATTCTACACTTTATTGCACGTATAGTTTTCTTATTTCTTTTATTTTATCATGTTTAATGTTGCAGCATTGCACCGAGACAAATTCCTAGTTTGTGTACTACATGAACAATGGCAATAAATCTGATTCTGATTCTGATATGGCTTTGACAACAAATCCCTAAATTCTTTATAAAATTCTGACGTGAGTCCATCCGGACCTGGTGCCTTCCCATTCTGGAGAGATTCAATTGTTCTATGTACCTCAGATTCTGATATTTCTGCATTTAAGTCAATTTTTTGAATGTCTGATAAATTAGGACGTTTAATTTGTGAAAAAAAGTTGCCAATAATGATTGAAAGTTATTACATTGTTCAGACTTGTATAAATTTCTGTAGAATTCTAAAAAAGCCATATTAATTACCTCAGGATCAGTGGAGCAGAAACCATTCCTATCAGTAATTGAGGCTATTGTTTGGGAAGCTATTTGTGTTTTTGCTAAGTAAGAAAGATATTTACCTGGTTTATCCCCATGCTCAAATAATTTTTGTTTGGCAAATTTGAGTTTATTTGTAGCATTTTGTGTCAGCAAAGTATTAAGCGAGCACTGGATGGCATAAAGCTCCTTTAATTTGGATAGTGAAGAATTTTTGAAGTATTCTTTTTCTGCAAATCTGAGCCTTCTTTCTAATATGTTCTGTTGTTCTATAATTCAATGCTTTTTGCTGGATGTATATGATATTATCAATCCCCTACCAAAAGCTATAGCAGTCTCCCAAAACAGTGATGGGCTGCTGGCTGTGGGGAAGTTAACAATAAGAAAATGTTTGAATTCTGTAATAAATGTATTTTCTAATAATAAATCATAGTAGACCACATGAGATTTAAATCCTCTGTTGGAATTTAAATCCTGTGAAACATTTAGATGAATGTTGGTGTGGAGTCAAAGTGAACCTTATTATGATATTTAATGTTTTCCAACCCATTAAATATAAAAATGGGAGAGGGTAAAATTAGAGGAATAGTAATTATATATTATTACATATTTAAATAAAAGGAGAAAATTAATTAAAGACAAATTGTACAATTGACTTTTTTTAGTATGTAATTTAAAATGTTAATGAAATGGTTCTATGTGGTCATTATATCTAAACTATAGAATTTACAGAAAACGCAGTATATTGGGGTATAAATCACTCTTACGATATAAGATGACTTATATTGGGACATGAAATTTTCTACTTCTTTATGTGACATCACAGGAAAAATCAACAGAAATCAGCCAAGATATCAGGAAGAGAATTGTGGCCCTCCACAAGTCTGGTTCATCCTTGGGTACAATTTTCAGAAGCCTGAAAGTGGCCCGTTCATCTGTTCAAACAATTATATGTAAGTACGAGGGGGAGCTGAAAAGTTCATAGGCTGAAAAGTTCATAGTGGTCAAATTTGACCAAATGTGGTTTATTTTTCAACATAGTCTTCCCTTTGGTCCACATACTTCTTCCATCGGTGTTGCAGCACTTGGATCCCTGCAGTTAAAAAATAAAGCACATTTGGTCAAATTTGACCACTATGAACTTTTCAGCCCCCCCGTATAAACAGGATGGGAATGTCCAGTCATCATACTGCTCAGGAGGGAAACAAGTTCTGTGTCCCAGAGATGAATGTGTTTTGGTGCGAAATGTGCGTATCAACACAAGAACAAAAGCAAAACACCTTGTGAAGTTGCTGACTGAAGCTGGTAAAAGAGTGTCATTATCCACAGTGAAACAAGTCCTGTGCCAACATTGGCTGAAAGGCCACTCAGCAAGAAAGAAGTGGCAAGAAAAAGTATGTGAACCCTTTGAATTACCTTGTTTTCTGCATTAATTGGTCAAAATGTGATCTGATCTCCAAGTCCAAGTATAGAAAAACACAATGTGTTTAACCTAATACCACACAAATAATTGTAATATTTCATGTCTTTATTGGACACATCCATTAAAAAAACTGACAGTGCTAGTCAAACAAGTAAGTGAACCCTTGGATTTAATAACTGATTGAACCTGTTTTGGCAGCAATAACCTCCAACTAACAATTCCGGTAGTTGCTGATCAGACCTGCACAACGTTCAGGAGGAATTCCTTACCGAACTGCTTGAGCTCAGCCACATTCTTAGGATGCCTGGTGTAAATGGCTCACTTAAAGTGACACTTTGCCAAAAATCTTTTTTTTTTTTTTTTGCTTGTTAACATGTCTGTAACATGTTTTTATGACATACAAGACATATCAAGAGTGAAATCACTCAAATGTCTCATGGCTCAGTTTTTTTGGCTTTAGAGTTTCACTTAAGCCCCACTCCCTGAAAAAAGGCGAGTTGCGACGTAACATTTTTGTTACTCCCATTTATTAAGTAAAGCTCCTCATTACTACTTGTCAGCGCCCCGTCTCTCCTCTGCAGCGCGCACAGCATAGCAGGTGTGTCGTAGGTGGATAGGCTTCAGTCCAGTGGTTGCTAATGCATGATGGTGGCACATACATGCAAAATAAATAATAAATACATTATGGGTTGGAGGAGCAAGTTGGGTCTTAATGTAATTTATTTGATTTCTAATCATTTTAATTAGTCAAGTATTGATAATGAATAAAGTCAAAGTAATCACGTGTATTTTATTAATTACCTTTTGTGTCTTTGATTTTCAGATTGTGACCAATCTGAAATATTTTTACTATGAAGCAAACAGGTTAAGTCAGGCCAGAATGGCAGGCTGCAGGTCTACACTTAAATTTTCACTCATTTAAACTAACAGCTAATTTATATCTGTAGGTGACAGCCATGGGTAATTTTCTCATTTTCAGACATTTTTTTATGCTATCTATTTTTTGTTTTGTTTTTTTTTTTGCTTTTTCCCCTCTGGCTCAGGAAATATTTAACTTACTGATGTTTACTTTTTATTCATATATGATTTAGAAGAAAAACCTGAAATTTATGAGAATCAAGTCTCAAATGCACATTAAAAAACAATTTTAAAACAACACTGCAAAATTATGAGGGAAATGGTCATGCAAAAAAAGGAAACAAAAAAGATGGTCCTTTTTATGTGATTATCTAAACTGTAGAATTCCCAGAAAATGCAAATTGTGATATATACAGTCGTGAAAAAAATTAGGATATCCTGTATAAGCCTGTGTGGTTTTTTTTTTAACATACAGTATTTGGACATATGGATATTTAATATCAGTGTTTAAAATACTGGGAGATTCATGTAATACAACTAAACAATTAAAAATGAATTAAAGGCTTTTTTCATATTTTCTGTAAAATATATTTCTAAACAAATAGTGAGGAATAAATTAGGATACCCCCCATCTCTTTTAGGACACCCCCACATTCCTTCCCACTTAAAATGGCTAAAATAAATGTTAAAAAAATGCAAATAAAAACAAAAACAAGGTTAGACATAGATATGTGAACATTTCTTAATAAAGAACTGAATATTTAATGGGGTATCCTAATTTTTTCACATGAATGTGTATCGTTATCGTGATATAAGATAACTTATACAGTGGGGTATACAAGTATTTAGTCAGCCACCAATTGTGTAAGTTCTCCCACTTAAAATATGAGAGAGGTCTCCAATTTTCATCATAGGTATACCTCAACTATGAGAGACAAAATAAGAAAAAAAAAATCCAGAAAATCACATTGAAGGATTTTTAATGAATTAATTGGTAAATTCCTTGGTAAAATAAGTATTTGGTCAATAACAAAAGTTCATCTCAATACTTTGTTATATACCCTTTGTTGGCAATGACAGAGGTCAAACGTTTTCTGTAAGTTTTCACACACTGTTGCTGGTATTTTGGCCCATTCCTCCATGCAGATCTCCTCTAGAGCAGTGATGTTTTGGGGCTGTCACTGGGCAACAAGGACTTTCAACTCCCTCCAAAGATTTTCTATGGGGTTGAGATCTGGAGACTGGCTAGGCCACTTCAGGACCTTGAAATGCTTCTTACAAAGCCACTCCTTCGTTGCCCGGGCGGTGTATTTGGGATCATTGTCATGCTGAAAGACCCAGCCACGTTTCATCTTCAATGCCCTTGCTGGTGGAAGGAGGTTTTCACTCAAAATCTCACGATACATGGCCCCATTCATTCTTTCCTTTACACGGGTCAGTCGTCCTGGTCCCTTTGCAGACAAACAGCCCCAAAGTATGATGTTTCCACCCCATGCTTCACAGTAGGTATGGTGTTCTTTCTCCTCCAAACATGACAAGTTGAGTTTTTACCAAAAAGTTCTATTTTGGTTTCATCTGACCATATGACATTCTCCCACTCCTCTTCTGGATCATCCAAATGCTCTCTAGCAAACTTCAGACGAGCCTGGACATGTACTGGCTTAAGCAGGGGGACACGTCTGGCACTGCAGGATTTGAGTCCCTGGCGGCGTAGTGTGTTTCTGATGGTAGCCTTTGTTACTTTGGTCCCAGCTCTCTGCAGGTCATTCACTAGGTGCCCCCATGTGGTTCTGGGATTTTTGCTCACCGTTCTCGTGATAATTTTGACCCCACGGGGTGAGATCTTGCGTGGAGCCCCAGATCGAGGGAGATTATCAGTGGTCTTGTATGTCTTCCATTTTCTAATAATTGCTCCCACAGCTGATTTCTTCACACCAAGCTGCTTACCTATTGCAGATTCAGTCTTCCCAGCCTGGTGCAGGTCTACAATTTTGTTTCTGGTGTCCTTTGACAGCTCTTTGGTCTTGGCCATAGTGGAGTTTGGAGTCTGACTGTTTGAGGTTGTGGACAGGTGTCTTTTATACTGATAACGAGTTCAAACAGGTGCCATTAATACAGGTAACGAGTGGAGGACAGAAGAGCCTCTTAAAGAAGTTGTTACAGGTCTGTGAGAGCCAGAAATCTTGCTTGTTTGTAGGTGACCAAATACTTATTGTACTGAGGAATTTACCAATTAATTCATTAAAAATCCTTCAATGTGATTTTCTGGATTTTTTTTTTCTCATTTTGTCTCTCATAGTTGATGTATACCGATGATGAAAATTGGAGACCTCTCTCATCTTTTAAGTGGGAGAACTTGCACAATTGGTGGCTGACTAAATACTTTTTTGCCCCACTGTATTGTGAAATGAATTTTTGGTCATATCCCACAGCCCTAGTTACAGCCTTATTCCAAAATGGATTAAATTCATTTTTTTTCCTCAAAATTCTACGCACAATACCCCATAATGACAATGTGAAAAAAGTTTTTGAGATTTTTGCAAATTTATCAAAAATTAAAAAACTAAGAAATCACATGCACATAAGTATTCACAGCCTTTGCCATGAAGCTCCAAATTTTTTTTTTTTTTCAATCACCATCAGTTAGCGTGCCTTTGAGCCAGGCTGTGTCTGGCCACTGCTTCTCCCGGCATGTTCTGTGTTGATTTGTCAAACCCGGTCCCGCTGACACTCCGCACAGTCTGCTCGTGCACCTCACGTTCTGCATATATGCCGAATTATCCTTTAGATCTACACAATCATGGCAACTTTATGGTATAATTACTTTTTAAGCATTAAATCTTCAGTATTAGGTTTTTCTTGTCAAATCTGTAATTTTTCACTTCCTTGTGTTGTCCAGGGAACACTGTGGTGACTTACAGGTCGTGGTGCTATGTATTATCCAATCAGCACGGAGTCAATCCAAAACCCCGCCCACACTTCTTGAAGCCAGGGCATGAAGAAACACAGAGCGATGGCTAAACTTTTATTGATTAAAAATTACATACTTTGACTGAGCGACTCCACACTCAGGGATGCACACCCTCGTACCCTCAGCAAAACACGTATAAAACCTTAGGTCAGTCTGATGAATGGTTCAAGAAATACGCATGGAACAGATACACAGACACACAGACGGAATAAAATGCTGCATTTATAGATAGACACATTCATGTAAACATTGCATACTCTCTTGAGTATTCAATCAATTGCATTTTCAGTCCACGAGATGGTGCAAAGCAAGCACCAAGTCAAGTAAAGTCACAGCTTGTCTCCCGAGATTTGCAGCCAGATGGCACAAAAGCACCCATTGTCGATGGAAGTCATATCTTGTCTCGCGAGATTTGCAGCCAGATTTGAAAATTAGGAAGCAGTTGGCTCAAATGTCACACCTTTTTTGGATTTTATAACAAAGATAGAAGGAAAGACTTTGACATGACACACAACCCACAAGAAGTGCTGCACGAAAAAAAAAAACCCCCACACAGGCCAGCACACATCTCAGAGCAGCACACACTACCATGGAGCTTGCGAGCAGCATTAGGAGAAAAAGTAAGTTTATTTTAAAATAATTTAAATATATCAGAGTTACCATTAAAAAGCAGTTGAACTGAAACTCAGCAGGGAGCCTCATTAAACAAAAAAGTTTTCATCTGCTTTTTAAAAGAGTCCACAGAGTCAGCTAAACATATCTGGAGTGGGAGTCTATTCCAAACAGCACCATCCACCACCCTCCATGTGTGTAGAGACATGTCTCCCTGGAAAATTAAGTCCCAAGGATATTATATGAAAGCAATGTCAACAGTTTTACTTTAGGACATGATCTGAGGTTGAATAAGGTGAAAAAAAATTGAAAGCTATGGTACTGCGATATTAGACATCGCAATATCGTTGAATTGTAACAGGAATGCATGGTGACCCAAGTATCGCGATCCAAATGAAATCGTGAGGTCCATCGTGATTCCTACCCCTACCAATTAAAGCAGAAAACCAGGTAATTCCAAAGGGTTCACATGCTTTTTCTTGTTACTATATATTACTTGGATCATTTGGCATAAAACCAAATGAGCACAAAAAGATTACATGTGGAGGAGAATTTACCCCTAAAATTGGGACATGAGTGCTCATTTAGCACAAGCTGATATGCATGTTGAGTCAGCAAAATTCTACAAATCATTTGGCCTATGCTGTATTTGTTACAAGATGTGACAACACAGTCCCTGATATAAAGCACCATTAGTATGTATAATTGTGGAGAAAGCAGGTGAGTGACCTGGCAACCTGTGAGATAATGCGTGATGATGATGATGATGATTAGGGGTGGGTTCAAAAGATCGAGCCAATGATTTAAATTGATCCACATTTGACTGAGTCGATATCGATCCACAAAATCTGTGGATAGATCTTTTAATATAATAATTTTACAGTCTGTGAAACACAAAATGCAAGCAGCTGGCTGAAGTCTCGTGTAATGAACAATCGTGCGAGAGTTCCAGGCGCCGCATGCTCACATTACTTCCGTGTTTACATTTGGCAGGCAGCCACACAGCGGATTTGACAATGTTAATTTATTAACAAAAGTCACAGCTAAAGACTGCATTCAACAGTACCAGAATATTTTTCATAAAGCGGGGATAAACGGTTTGGTACTATGTGCAGCGCTGTGTTGGAACATGAAAGTCAACGACTGATAAATGATTTTCAAATGAAAACACAGGGAGAATGACAACAGACCAGAGAGGGAGACTGTTGTACCTGCTGGAGGTAAGTATAATATTTTTTTTTTTTAACATTTGTGTCGTAAATTAATAATTCATCCATGAAAATTGCAGAATTAATAAAGGCTGAAGTACAACGAGCCATTTTTACTCAACCTAAACTGAAATGACAAATCTTCCAGGAAATGAATTGAAACCCTTTTCAAAAATTGAAAGTTAATTTGTAGTTAAAATATAAACAACAAAAAATAAAAGAACCTAAATGATTAAACCCTACTGTGGTGTGGGGATCTAAAAATATGAATTTTACTTTGAAATATAGTCTCCTTTTCATATCGCCTTAAGATCTGTGAAGACTGTGTTTCCACTCCAAGATCCATCCTGCGGGCAGCGCAGTGGCGGAGTGGTTAGCACTGCGGCAGCACAGCAACTCACCCTTGGCTGGGGGATCCTGGGTTCGATCCCAGCCCCCGATCAACAGTGATCTGTGTGGAGTTTGCATGTTCTCCCCGTGTCTGCGTGGGTTTACTCCGGAACAAATCTACCTACGGGTACAAATAAAGTAACCTGAACCTGGATTTCTCCGGTTTCCTCCCACATGCCAAAAACATGCAAGTTAGGTTAATTGGCATCAAACTGGGGATTCTAAATTGTCCTTAGGTATGACTGTGAGAGTGAATGGTCGTCTGTCTTTCTGTGTTGGCCCTGCGATGGACTGGCGATCTGTCCAGGGTGTATCCTGTCTCTTGCCCAAAGATGCTGGGATAGGCTCCAGCCCCCCCGCGACCCGAAAAGGATTAAGCGGAAGCAGATAGATGGATGGATGATCCATCCTGCATTGAGACATTCTGAAGGGAAGAGGTTGTCAGTGGAGGAGCCATCCCGGCTTCATGTGGATTTCAGCACAGAAGAAGACCTCAAGTTTTTCAGGGGTCTTAGTTTTCAAATTCAAGATTCAAGAAGGTGCTGCCATAATTTTCTCCATACTCTAACATGCATCCAATGCAGTTTAACTGTTGTAATGGCTAATTCTTTTGTTTAGCTTTTTAATTTAAGTTCTCAGCAAGAATACAATGCTGATAATTTTTTGACAATTTTTCTGAGCATTTAATTCTAAATAAATCACTGTTTAACAGGAAATTTTTGGCAGCATGTGCTTTTCTTGTGGTGTTACATAGAACAGCATCACTGTAAACTATGGAAAAGCAGCTACTTTAAAATCTGTACTTCCTCACACAACTTTCAGTGCAAAAAACCTCTAAAAATGTCAAAACTTTGAGCACAATTTTTTGGAAAAGCTTCCACAAATTCAGGCTTGAAATCCTGGAGGGACTGAAGTACAGTGAGATTATGTACACATGCTTCATGCAATGAATTTGTTTACTTACTCTGGGTTGTTAACTTGATACAACACACCCTTAGCACTAAAGAAAGCACTTGCTAGCATTTTGTGAAATCACAAGATAAATAATAAAAAGTGCATTATTGTAACTGATTTTGGGTCAGTTCTTTATGTAATAATTTATATATTAACAAAGCTGGGAGTTTTCCTGCTACAATTTGCAGCATTAGTTCTCTAAGATTTTTTTTCCCCCCTGGCACGTAAACTAACTAACTAACTAACTAACCTGCACTTATATAGCGCTTTTCTAGTCACAAAGACCACTCAAAATAGCTATTAAAATGGTAATTTTCCTGACTGAATCGGGATTGGGTCAAATTGGAATTGAATTGATTTAGAACCTCAAGAATCGGAATTGAATTGATTCTGGAAATTGGTGATGATTCCCAGCCCTATTGATGATGATGATGATGATGATGATGATGATGATGATGATGATGATGATGATGATGATGATGATGATGATGATGATGATGATGATGATGATGATGATGATGATGATGATGATGATGATGATGATGATGATGATGATGATGATGATGATGATGATGATGATGATGATGATGATGATGATGATGATGATGATGATGATGATGATAAAACATCATGCCCACGGACAACTGTAGGAGCAGAAATGTGACACAAGGCTACCAACCGTTTAAGTTTTCAGACCCTGGTGGGATGTACTAAGGGAACAAACATTCAGCATACAACTGCAAAATAATGACCCTGACAAAGCTACAGAACACAACCAGCTGGTCTGACATGCACACAGCATGTGAGGACTCTGGAAATGTTCTACATACAATCTAGTTGGACTTAATAAACAAAGCATTTACAGATTAAAAAAAAAAAAGGAAACAATAGTCAATGGCTGAGCACCTCTTGCCCTACACATCCACATTCACACACTTCACTGACCAATCATCTGGAATGTTTATATGGCTGGCTACTTGCAAGGATGACTAAGTAGAAATTAGAGAGTTGTAGTGGACCAACAGTGGTAGGGAGAAAATCCTCAAAGATGGAATATGGAGGAGGAAAGGAAGGGAGGGTAGGCCCCTCCGTTCCTACTAACTAACTAACTAACTAACCTGCACTTATATAGCGCTTTTCTAGTCACAAAGACCACTCACTGGGCATCTTAGTTTAGTTGGCAAACCAACAAGTGGAAATGTACCCAGAGAATAAGACTAAATGAAGCTTAAAGGAGCAGGTTAGCACGCCGATGTGCTTTTCCACAGGTACCTGTGATCTCAGCCCAACCTCTTTGTCTCAACAGGCCAGGCAAGTGGAAATTTCTTTCTAGAGCTTCTGGAATCAAAAGTATGTTTCCATCTGGGATTCATGTTTCTTCCACATGATCACCCACAAACCTGTAAACCTGAAGGTTTACAAAGCTCCAGTGGGGCGACCCAGTGAAAGCTCTATGATCAAAAGCTGCAGCAATAGAACACAGAAGAGAAGTGCTATTGTGTCGCACTGACAACTCTTGCATCCTGTCAGTCTGATAACAGAAAATTCTGTTTGGTTGAGGGGTATTTCTACATGAACACAAGGCAAAAACATAGACTCCATGTTAGTATATATACATTTTACATATGATTTCAAATAGGGGTACAATGACTATTCAATACATCTGATCAATGGCAAAAATAATTAACTAACTTAAATGTCATTTTTAATCAGTTGTCATCACACATATTCTTATGCTGTGGACACCATCTGAATGTGGGATTGGCAGAAAGCAATCTGGGATTTTCCTACCAGCATTGCTTCCTGCACCTGTCTGTGTGTGAGAGCCATCTGCACTGAGGGCAAAGCTGTTGCAGCTACCCATCTGTTGAATGTGACCTTTTGCTCAGGTCTCCCCCACACCACCATTGTGGACTTCAATTGCTCTGTGGTGCATGCGGTGAGCAGTTGCTGCTACAACACCGGTGTAATATTAAACGTCAGTCCACACAAGCAGCTACAATGCAACATTTAGAGAATATGGATGAAGGTGAGTACAGCTCTGGTTATGTTCACAAAGCTGTCTGCAGCGATCACTATGGATACAAACATTCTGCTCAGATAGAGCTGATCCAGAAAGAAATTAACATAGTTTTTAATTCACATTTCAAGTGTAACAACAAAATTCTATTTAGTGGTCAGAAAAGACAGCATGTGTTATAATACTGCAATGTATTTGTGAGTTATCCCAACAAATGATTGGTAGATTTCTAGTCATAATACGTATGCATCGTCTCTATAACTCAATAAGATCCATTAAAAATTGTGCATTCATTATCTGATCAGTTAATTAATAGTTTCAATAACTGACTGATTAATCAATGATTAAAATAGCATTAGATCTATATGCAGTCAGCAGCTCTATTCGTCAATGATGGAATGGGTCTTAATTAGGGATGGACCATAATATTGGCACATTATTGGCTGATAAAGCATTTAAAATTATTTATCGTATTGGCACAAATTAATATTTATAACCAACAAAATATAACAATGGCATTTTTCTAATGGCGTGAGGGAATGACGTCAGTCGGCAAGCACACACATGCACGCTTGCACATGCACACACAGACAGAATCGGTGAGTGAGCACAACAAAACAAAAATGTCTGCCTGCTTTCTGAAACTGCTCTATGACAATTATGCGAGGAGGAGCAAAAAACAGATTTCCTTTAACACTACAAACTTAATTTCTCATCTTAAAAGTCATCATCCACACCAATATGAATAACTTACATCCAAGGGCTTTTCAGTTGCGTCAGTTTCAGCAGATTTGTGGACTTCAATGAGCCTCACTACACACGGTGTCTTGTACTTTCCAGATGTAACCCAAGTTGGAAGCTGTAATTTTTAACAACATTTTGTGATGGTTTGCAGTTACTGTTTGAAAAAAGATGAAATGCTGTGTGCTTAGTAAGCTCCTATTTTGAAGCTATTTATTTGATCCAGTTTATATGATGCTGAGTTTAAAGTGACATGGCAGTGAAAATAATTTTTTTTCTTGTCATGTCTGCAACATGTTTATTTTATGACTGACAAGACATATCAAGAGCTAAATCACTCTTATGTGCCATATCTGTGTTTTTCTGCTGTTGAAGTTCAGTTAAGCTCCTCAAGATTAATCACATGATGCCATATCACACTTCATGCAGTAAACGCCATTAACTTGGCTGCTGCGATTAATCATGATTGGCTGTGATTAAAATGACAGCACTAACTTTAATACAAATCAAGCTGGTGGATAAAATTAGACATGAAGGCAGAAGGTCAGACATAAAAATAACCTCAAGACTACCTACTGCATAGGAAGAACTGCTAATGTCGTGGTATTACAGGAAACATAAATAAGTTGGCTAACCCAAAAGAGACAGCAGAAAAAAACCCAAAAACCAAAAAAACAACTCAAGCCTGTTGTTGGCGAACGACAAACACCACAGTGCAAGATCTATCCTAAAAGGGCACGGACACAGTACTTGTCCAGGCATACCAGGATGCATTGATGCCTTTGGAGTAGGGATGTTAACAATTAATCAACTTTTGATTAATTGTTGATAAGAATTTAGCAAACTAAATTAAATTAGTTGTTAATTAATTGATAACTTGGAATTTCTTTTCAATTAGGTCCAGCTTCATGGTCTGAGAGTCCTTCAGGTGCCTTCTGGCAAACTCCAGGCAGGTTGCCATGTGCCTTTTACTAAGGAGTGGCTTCCGTCTGGCCACTCTACCATATAGGCTTGATTAGTGGATTGCCGCAGAGACGGTTGTCCTTCTGGGAGGTTCTTGTCTATCCACAGAGGAACGCTGGAGCTCTGACAGAGTGACCATCGGGTTGTTGTTCACCTCCCTGACTAAGGCCCTTCTCCCCCCAATTGCTCAGTTTAGATGGCCGGCCAGCTCTAGGAAGAGTCCTGGTGGTTCCAAACTTCTTCCATTTACAGATGATGGAGGCCACTGTGCTCATTGGAACCTTCAAAGCAGCAGATTTTTTTCTGTACCCTTCCCCAGATTTGTGCCTCAAGACAATCCTGTCTTGGAGGTCTACAGACAATTCCTTTGACTTCATGCTTGGTTTGTGCTCTGACATGCACTGTCAACTGTGGGACCTTATATAGACAGGTGTGTGCCTTTCCAAATCGTGTCCAATCAACTGAACTTACCAAAGGTGGATTCCAATTAAGCTGTAGAAACATCTCAAGGATGATCAGTGGAAACAGGATGCACCTGAGCTCAATTCTGAACTTCATGGCAAATGCTGTGAATACTTATGTATATGTGATTTCTTAGTTTTGTTTTGTTTTTTTAATTTTTAATAAATTTGCAAAAATCTCAAAAACATGAATTTAATCCATTTTGGAATAAGGCTGTAACATAAAATGTGGAAAAATTGAAGCGCTGTGAATACTTTCCGGATGCATTGCATTCAAACCAGAAGACAAGAAAAAAAAATGTTGGTAACAGCATTGGTGAGATGAGTTGGCAACATCTTAGTCTACATATTTTTTTCCCCAAAATTTATTTCATGCTGCTGAAGTTCAATATCAGCAAGTGCTAGGGCTGAAACGATTAGTCGACGTTGTTGATAACGTCGATCATGAAAATCTGTCGACGCAGATTTTTACTGTTGACAAATCGATTAATTTTAAAGTTTATAAGCATGCCATGGGAATGTCAAGTTTGATTGTTGCAGTGAAGAAGAACAGGAGCACAACATGGCAACATGGAGAGAAAATCACAGAGAAGGCCAAAAGTTTCCACAGTATGAAAGGATTTTACCGAAAATATATAAATGGAACAAGTTAAATGTAAACTGTAAAGCAGTGTTGTCATATCAAGAGCTGCACTACAGCGATGCACCCATTCTCTCCTCCTCTCCGGCCACCTGTCAGCAGACTGCACCGGTAAGATTTGCGAGTAAAGTTAGCGCTTCTTATTTTCAATGAGCGACTCTCAGCTTTAGAAAACTGACCACACCATTAGTGTGTGCCGTTTAAATAGTTTACCTGTTGCTGGACAATAAGCTCTCTTACGATAGTTGCTGACAGCTGAGCTGCTTCCATTATGTTGGATATATGTTAACCACAGTAAATGGGTGAATTACATGAGCAACTTACTCTTTTTCGTAGCCTGTATTATTGTCACCGTAATATCAGCCTTCATTCTGAATACTAGGACATCTCGATAAATTAGAGTACCATGATTTGTAATTTAATTAAGAAAAGATAATCATTATTATCACAAATAAATTTAAAACTGCTTAAATATTCCACTGTAAGTGTAGTGAAGGCTCACATTACTGCACTGATATTTAAAGTGTTTTTTTTTTTTAATTTATTTTGGACTGGAAGAAGTTCTTTTAATTTTCATCTGAAGCCTAATTAAACTTTTAAATTTCTAGACCCAGCAAGGTTTCAAACAGGATGGACTACCTTGCTATTTTCTTTTTTATTACTTTAATGGAGTTGAAAATTACTCCAGTTTGTTTTAAACATGCAGTTACAACAGCCTTTATGGAGCAGCAGAGCTGCTATTTGAGTTTTTACACTTTAACATCTATTAATTGTGAACAAACACTTCTGATTAAACTATCAAGTTCCAGTTTCCAACTCATGTTTGATGGGTCATTATTTTATTTAGCTATGGGAACTTTTTATAATAGGCTACATTAAATTAAGTCACAGACTGACAACAAAGTGATTTTCATAGGTGTGCAGGCTTAAACAGGTGAGGTAAAACATGACCTAGAGCCCCGAACAGGAGCTGTGCCAGCAGGAAGCTGAGCTGGCGGACATAACAGAAATAATTGCGATTAGTCGACCAATTGAAAAAACAGTCGTTAAATTAGATGACTACCAAAATAATCGTTAGTTGCAGCCCTAGCCAGTGCACAAACTTTCATATTAAAGCAGCCTAAATCTTCTATTTTTCTGAGTTTGTTATATTATTAATGTTTAACACGCAACAGATTACAATAAAATCAATAAATCATGGAGGCATATGATGTGAATTTTTTGTTTAGTATATTGTAAAAAAACAATTAGTTTATTATATTATAGATAGACCGAATTGATACCAAGGGAAATTCATATTCTCAGGAAAAATGCTGCTTATCACATAATTGTTAATTGATCGATAAGGTGAATCAACTGATGATTAATGAATTAATTGACATCTTGCACCCCTAGTTTGGAGTGATTTTAAGACCAGAAGGTGCAGAATGTAATTCAAGGAAGTAAAGACTCTTTGACTGCTTAAATAACCACCTTCATGATTACAAAGGGATTTTTTGGGGGGAGCTGCATCGACTTCCCAAGTTTTCTTACATTGTTTGAGCAGCTACATCAAGTACACTGCAGCCAAATGGTACCACAACATGACAAAACTTGCATCTTTTACATTCTGAATAGTATCCTGAGACAAGTGAGAATGGGTATAGTTAATATCTCAAATACAAATATTTCAGATAAGTTACTGATCAATGTGGCACTTTAAATTACTCATATTAGTCTCTAATACTTTTAAGAGGTAAATGTGAACAAAATTCGAAGAGTCTTAACATTCCTCTATTTTCTCATATATAGTGAACTCTGACAACAGTTCAGATAATGCTCCAGCTACCTTAAATTGTATTTATGAATTTAATTTCACAGTTAGTTTCACAAGTAGCTAGGGCTGGGTGATAAAACAATAATGATAATTATTGCAAAATAACTTTTCTTCGATACACACATAAGACATGGTCAATAGAATGTCAACAGAACTCATTCAATCAGTGTTCTGACAGACAACATGAAAAGCCAATGAACTTCGGCATGTCGAAGTGGCCTTGAGCAAGACAATGAACCCCCAGTTGCTCCTGGTGGGTCAGGCCAGCACCTTGCATGGCAGTTCCACCGCCATCAGTGTGTGAATGTGTGTGTGAATGGGTGGATAGCAAGATCTGTAAAGTGCTTTGGTCATCCAGAGATGACTAAAAAGCGCTATATAAGCGAATGCCATTTACCATTTACCAATAGACAAAGAGATGGTTGAAAAGAAGGGTCCGTGGAATTCAGTAGTGTGGAGATATTTTGGCTATTTAAAGTCTGATAAGAAGCAGCTTAGCGTGCACTGCAAACTGTGTCGCAACGACCTTTCCACAAAATACCGAGAGAACTGAGGCGAAAACGCCGCGGCTGCCGGGCTGGAGTAAGGCGGAGGACAAAAAATATAAGGTACAGACCCTCCCTTCCATCTATTGTCATGGGAAATGTACGGTCGTTACTGGGAAAGGTAGATGAGCTAGCGGCTATCTGCCGTTACGATAGCACATACCGGGAGTGCTCTCTCCTTTTGTTTTCTGAGACGTGGCTAACTGAACTAGCAGCAGATGCTAACATTGAGCTGGAGGGTTTTCACATGATACGGGCAGACCGTACACCAGACAGTGGCAAAGCAAGGGGCGGTGGAGTGATAATGTATGTTAACAACAACTGGTGCAGACCGGGACATATCACTGTTAAACAACGACACTGCAGCAAAGACATTGAGTTGCTAGCTGTTAGCATGCGGCCTACATATCTCCTGAGAGAACACTCACACGTGATCTGCATTGTTGTTTATGCAAATCCGACGGCGAACGCTGGGACAGCGCGTGACGTCATCCATTCAGTAACCAGTAGGCTGCAGACAGAACACCCAGATCCTCTTCTCCTCATCTCAGGCGATTTCAACCATGTTTCACTGTCTCCCATTCTACCCACGTTTACCCAGTATGTCACATGCCACACTAGAGACAATAAAACACTGGACTTATTCTACGCAAACACTAAGGAGGCGTACACCTCATCACAACTCCCCCCACTCGGGAGATCGGATCACAACTTGGTTCATCTCCGGCCGGTGTACAAACCCCTAGCGCACAGACAACCTCCGGCCATGCGCACAGTGAAGTTATGGTCTGAGGAGGCAATGGACACTCTAAAGGGCTGTTTTGAAGCCACCGCCTGGAAGCAGCTCTGCGATCCACATGGTGAGGACATCGATGGCCTCACTCACACCTTCACCGGCTACCTCAGCTTCTGTGTGGACAAATCCGTTCCCACCAAGACCATACGGTGTTGCTCGAACAACAAACCCTGGATCAACCCTGAGATAAAAACACTTCTGAGAGAGAAGAAGAGGATCTTCAGGTCGGGGAACAGAGAGATGCTGAAGTCCGTACAGAGGGAGCTGAGGAGAAAGATCAGAGAAGGCAAGGACAGCTTCAGGAAGAAGATGGAGGACAAGCTGCAACAGAGCGACATCAGCGGGGTCTGGAGAAACCTCAAAACCATCTCTGTGCTCCAGAATACCTCCCCCCAGGCCACGGGGGGCAGGGAGTGGGCGAACAATCTGAATCTGTTTTTCAATAGGTTTGACCAACCGCCCTCCCCCCTGACTGCACAACAACCACTGCTGCCTCTAAAGACATCAAGTCCTGCTTCCCACTCCCCACTCCACCAACACCCCCCCACTCCAAACACACAGCCCCCCATCCTGACCCTGACCAGGACCCAGGTGAGGACGGAGCTGAGGAAGATCAAGGCGAGGAGGGCGTCGGGACCGGACGGCATCAGCGCAAAGCTCCTCAAGTCCTGTGCAGACCAGCTGTGTGGGATTGTGACGTACATCTTCAACCTGAGCCTGAAGCTGGGGAGGGTACCACAGCTGTGGAAAACATCTTGTGTGGTACCTGTACCAAAAACTTCCCACCCCAAAGACCTGAACAGCTACAGACCGGTGGCCTTGACGTCCCACTTGATGAAGACCCTGGAGAGACTGCTCCTTGCTCACCTCCGCCCCCTGGTGAAACCAGCGATGGATCCACTCCAGTTCGCCTACCAGCATGGCATTGGGGTGGAGGATGCGGTGATCTTCCTCCTTCACCATTCTCTGCCCCACCTGGAGAAGCCCGGGAATGTGGTGAGGATCATGTTCTTTGACTTCTCCTGTGCTTTCAACACCATCCAACCGATGATCCTGAAGGACAAGCTGCTGCGTGCAGGGGTGGACCAGCACCTGTCATCATGGATCCTGGACTACCTCACAAACCGGCCTCAGTTTGTGAGAACCCGGGACTGTGTGTCCGACACGATCATCGGTAGCACGGGGGCCCCCCAGGGAACGGTGTTGGCTCCCTTCCTGTTCACTCTTTATACTGCGGACTTCTCACACAACACAACACACTGCCATCTACAGAAGTTCTCTGATGACTCTGCGATCGTTGGCCTCATCTCCAATGGAGATGAAGCTGAGTACAGAGGGCTTATCCAGGACTTCGTGGACTGGTGCCATCGGAACTGCCTCCAGATCAACGCGAGGAAAACTAAGGAGCTGGTGGTGGACTGTCGCAGGCATGGACAACCTCTCACAGCACCAGTAAATATACAGGGAACAGACATTGAGATGGTGACATCCTACAAGTACCTGGGTGTTCATCTGAACAATAAACTAGACTGGTCACACAATAATGACGCACTCTACATGAAGGGACAGCGCAGGCTGTTCCTACTGAGGAGACTCAGGTCTTTTGGTGTACAAGGGGCGCTGCTGAAGACATTCTATGACACGGTGGTGGCATCAGCCATCACTTTTGGAGTGGTCTGCTGGGGCAGTGGCATTACTGCAGCCGATAGGAAGAGACTGAACAAACTGATCAAGAAAGCTAGCTCTGTCCTGGGGCAGCGCCTTGATCCGGTGGAGGAGATAGGAGAGAGAAGGACAGTGGCTAAACTGTCATCTCTGCTGGAGTCCGAGTTCCACCCTATGCAGGACATACTGAATGCACTGAGGAGCTCATTTAGCAGCAGACTACATCATCCCAGGTGCACAACCGAGAGGTTTCGCAGGTCCTTCCTACCAACGGCTGTCAGACTGTACAACCTGAGCAGGGCTGCTCGCAGAGATAGCATAAAGACGTAACAACCTAATAGTTTTTTGAATGCAAAAGATGCACTAGACTTACACAATGGTCCCCTCCGGCATACAACTAGGAAAATACCGGTCGCTATGGAGGGTGAGAATATGTATGGGCACATAATCATATCATGTAGGATAACTAAGTAGATGGTTGTGCTGTTTCATCCCATCTAGCAACAATGCTCTGCACTGCGTGTGTTTATATATTTACATATTTATTCCATCTAGCTACAATGCTCCGCACTGGGTGTGTTTATATTTATATATCTATATATTTATTCCATCTAGCTACAATGCTCCGCACTGTGTGTGTTTATATATCTACATATTATTCCATCTAGCTACATTGCTCCGCACTGTGTGTGTTTATATATTTACATATTTATTCCACCTAGCTGCAATGCTCCGTACTGTGGGTGTTTATATATCTACATATTTATTCCATCTAGCTACAATGCTCCGCACTGTGTCTATATACTCATATATTTATTCCATCCAGCTACAATGCTCTGCACTGTGTGTCTGTGTGTATATATATATATATTTATAGTAATATGTACATATGTATATTAGCTGCTCTTGCTTGCTTGCTTTTTTTCTTGCCTTCTGATTGTTGCTCTGAGTGTTGCTATCCCTGTGCTGTTGCAATCCTGGAATTTCCCCGTTGTGGGACTAATAAAGGCTTATCTTATCAAAATCAGCTAACACTACAAATCTTTTTTACCACCTGAAGCAGTGCCTTCCTGTTGAGCACACAGAATGCAAGGCTCTACAAACTCAGACCCAAGCAAGTGCTGTCGGTCCTAAAACTAACTATATCTGCGCAACAACAGACCATAATGGCCAGTTTCTCCAGCACCATGACTTCAGAATCAGAATCAGAATCAGAATCAGGTTTATTGCCATTGTTCATGTAGTACACAAACTAGGAATTTGTCTCGGTACAATGCTGCAACATTAAACATGATAAGATAAGAGAAATAAACTATACATGTAATAAAGTGTAGGATAAGATTAAGTGATACTGGTCAACAGTTAAAATATATATTAGCCAGCAGCAGATACTGTGGAGAACTATATAGTGCAGTCGGTAATGCAGGAAGAAAACAGTGATGATTGACATGAGTCTGGTTGAGCTGCTGTACATGGTGCACGAGAGTCACTTAGTGTTCAGCAGTCTAATGGCAGAGGGGAAGAAGCTGTTCATGTGACGGGAGGTTTTAGTCTGGATGGACCGAAGTCTTCTACCAGAGGGGAGGGGGGCAAACAGTACGTGACCAGGGTGTGAGGGATCGGCTATGATCCGGCCAGCACGCCTCTGGGTCCTGGAGATGTACAGATCCTGGAGAGATGGGAGCTTGCAGCCGATCACCTTCTCAGCAGTGCGCACGACGCGCTGCAGCCTTAGTCTGTCCCTGGCAGTGGCTCCTGCGTACCACACGGTTATGGAGGTGGTGAGGATGGACTCGATGATGGCTGTGTAGAACTGCACTAACATCTTGGTGGGTAGCTTGAGCTTCCTCAGCTGCCGCAGGAAGAACATCCTCTGCTGGGCTTTTTTGATGAGTGAGCTGATGGTCAGCTCCCATTTGAGGTCCCTGGTGATGGTAGTGCCTAGGAAGCGGAAGGAATCAGCAGTGGTGATGGGAGAGCCTGAGAGGGTGAGGGGGGGCAGAGGAGTAGTGACTTTCCTGAAGTCTACAATCATCTCCACTGTCTTCAGAGCGTTCAGCTGCAGGTTGTTATTGCTGCACCAGGACGCCAGCTGGGCCACCTCTCTCCTGTAGGCGGACTCGTCGCCGTTGGAGATGAGCCCGATGAGGGTGGTGTCGTCCGCAAACTTGATCAACTTGACAGACTGGTGGCTGGAGGTGCAGGAGTTGGTGTAAAGGGAGAAGAGTAGGGGGGAAAGTACACAGCCCTGGGGTGATCCGGTGCTGATGCTAGTATAGTCTGAGACAGTCTTTCCCAGCCGCACATGCTGCCTCCGGTCCGTCAGGAAGTCGATGATCCACCTGCAGAGGGAGTCAGGCACGTTGAGCAGGGACAGCTTGTCCCGGAGCAGAGCGGGGCGGATGGTGTTGAATGCGGAGCTGAAGTCCACAAACAGGATCCTGGCGTAGGTTCCCGGGGAGTCCAGGTGCTGCAGGATGGAGTGGAGGACCAGGTTGACTGCATCGTCTACAGACCTGTTGGCTCGGTAGGCAAACTGCAGCGGGTCCAGGAGAGGGGTGGTGATGGACTTGAGGTGGGACAGGACCAGGCGCTCAAAGGACTTCATGACTACAGAGGTGAGCGCTACAGGTCTGTAGTCATTAAGTCCAGTGATCCGTGGCTTCTTGGGGACAGGGATGATGGTGGAGGATTTGAGGCAGGATGGCACGTGGCATAACTTAAGGGAGGTGTTAAAAATGTCTGTGAATACAGGAGCCAGCTGTTTCGCACAGAGTCTCAGGGTGGAGGGAGACACGCCGTCTGGGCCGGGGGCCTTGCGCGGGTTCAGTCTGGAGAACTGTTTGAGCACATCCTGCTCACTGATGATAAGGGGAGGGGGGGAGGTGGGGGGGGTGTGCCTTAAATGAAGTAGGGAATGTGGAGGCTGTGGAGCTGGAGGGAGGGGGGGAGTTGGACACAGATGACGAGGTGTCAAAACGGGCATAGTGTTGGGACAGTCTCTGACAAAGGGCTTTGTCATCCTGACCTTTAGGAGCCTGAGGCCGATAGTTGGTGATCTGCCTCAGTCCTCTCCACACGGAAGCCGA
The DNA here is from genome assembly GCA_020510985.1 of Pholidichthys leucotaenia. Taxonomy (NCBI): domain Eukaryota; kingdom Metazoa; phylum Chordata; class Actinopteri; order Cichliformes; family Pholidichthyidae; genus Pholidichthys; species Pholidichthys leucotaenia. Next base: position 216,289,890 of record CM035847.1, on the reverse strand, counting down.
ATCATTAGCAGTGAACTGCTGCTGGAGTCTCTCTGAGTACACAGATTTAGCCCTCTTCAGCTCTCTGTTAAACCGGTATTTAACCTCCCTGTAGCAGTCCCTGTCTCCACTTTTCAGCGCTGCTTCCTTCTCCTTCCTGATCTGTCTGAGCTTAGCTGTGAACCAGGGTTTGTCATTAGAGTAATTCACCCTGGTGCGTGATGGAAGAATGTTCTCTTCACAAAAGTGGATATATGAGTTCACAGTGTCCGTGTACTCATCCAGATCATGCGTGGCTCCTTTAAGCATGCCCCAGTCAGATATTTCCATGCACGTTTCCAGCTTCTCCTCAGCATCACTGGTCCGTATCTTCGTAGTGCTCACAACAGGTTTAGTGAGCTTCAATCTCTGTCTGTATGTGGGAATGAGGTGAACCATCACGTGATCAGATAATCCCAGCGCAGCTCGAGGGACAGCGCGATATGCGTCTTTCACTGTGGTGTAACAGTGATCCAGTGTGTTTAATCCTCTGGTGGGGCATTTAATAAACTGTTTGTAGCGGGGGAGATCGTGGCTCAGATTGCACTGATTAAAGTCGCCAGACTTACGACAAAAAATAAAGAGACACAGTGAATCAGAATCAGAATTCGATTTATTGCCATTGTTCATGTAGTACACAAACTAGGAATTTGTCTCGTGCCATGCTGCAACATTAAAAACATGATGAGATAAAGAGATAAACTAAAAAACTAAAGGACTAAAAACGTGCAATAAGTGTAGAAAAATAAGTAATAATAATAATAATAGTAATAATGAGTAATACTAGTCAAGGCAGTTTTAAATAAATTAGCAAGTAGCAGATAATATGGGGTACTACAGTGCAGTTGATAATGCAACAGAAAAACAGTGATGAATGTCATGAGTCTGGTTGAGCTGCTGTACATAGTGCAAGAGAGACAATAAGTCACTTAATGTTCAGCAGTCTGATGGCAGAGGGGAAAAAGCTATTCATGTGCCGGGAGGTTTTAGTCCGAATGGACCGAAGTCTTCTACCTGAGGGGAGGGGGGCAAACAGTACGTGACCAGGGTGTGAAGGATCGGCTATGATCCGGCCAGCCCGCCTCCGGGTCCTGGAGATGTACAGGTCCTGGAGAGATGGGAGCTTGCAGCCGATCACCTTCTCAGCAGTGCGCACGACGCGCTGCAGCCTTAGTCTGTCCCTGGCAGTGGCTCCTGCATACCACACAGTTATGGAGGAGGTGAGGATGGACTCGATGATGGCCGTGTAGAACTGCACTAACATCTTGGTGGGTAGCTTGAGCTTCCTCAGCTGCCGCAGAAAGAACATCCTCTGCTGGGCCTTTTTGATGAGGGAGCTGATGGTTGGCTCCCATTTGAGGTCCCGGGTGATGGTGGTGCCCAAGAAGTGGAAGGAATCTGCAATGGTGATGGGAGAGCCTGTGATGGTGAGGGGGGGCAGGAGGGTTGTGACTTTCCTGAAGTCCACAATCATCTCCGCTGTCTTCAGAGCGTTCAGCTGCAGGTTGTTGTGGCTGCACCAGGACACCAGCTGGGCCACCTCTTTCCTGTAGACGGACTCGTCGCCGTTGGAGATGAGCCCGATGAGGGTGGTGTCGTCCGCAAACTTAATCAGCTTAACAGACTGGTGGGAGGAGGTGCAGGAGTTGGTATAAAGGGAGAAGAGTAGGGGGGAAAGTACACAGCCCTGGGGTGATCCAATGCTGATGCTAACAGAGTCCGAGACAGACTTCCCCAGCCGCACATGCTGCCTCCGGTCCGTCAGGAAGTCGGTGATCCACCTGCAGAGGGAGTCAGGCACATCGAGCAGGGACAGCTTGTCCTGGAGCAGATCGGGGCGGATGGTGTTGAATGCGGAGCTGAAGTCCACAAACAGAATCCTGGCGTAGGTTCCCGGGGAGTCCAGGTGCTGCAGGATGGAGTGGAGGGCCAGGTTGACTGCGTCGTCCACAGACCTGTTAGCACGGTAGGCAAACTGCAGCGGGTCCAGGAGGGGAGTGGTGATGGACTTGAGGTGAGACAGGACCAGGCGCTCAAAGGACTTCATGACTACAGAGGTGAGCGCTACAGGTCTGTAGTCGTTAAGTCCAGTAATCCGTGGCTTCTTGGGGACAGGGATGATGGTGGAGGATTTGAGGCAGGTCGGCACGTGACATTGCTTAAGGGAGGTGTTAAAAATGTCTGTGAAGACAGGAGCCAGCTCTTTCGCACAGTGTCTCAGGGTGGAGGGAGACACACCGTCCGGCCCGGGGGCCTTGCGCGGGTTCAGTCTGGAGAACTGTCTGTGCACGTCCTGCTCACTGATGACAAGGGCAGGGGGGGGAGGAGGAGGAGGAGGAGGAGGAGGAGGGGGGGACCGCTTTTGATGAATTAGGGGCCGAGGAGGCAGTGGAGCTGGGTGGAGTGGGTGAGTTGGACACAGCTGACGAGGTGTCAAAACGGGCGTAATGTTGGGACAGTTTTTGACAAAGGGCTTTGTCATCCTGACCTTTAGAAGCCTGAGGCCGATAGTTGGTGATTTGCCTCAGTCCTCTCCACACAGAAGCCGAGTCATTAGCAGTGAACTGCTGCTGGAGTCTCTCAGAATACACAGATTTAGCTGTGTATTCAGTGATATTACAAACGCAATAGTCTACTTTATTGCAAAAGACATGCTGCCACTAAGCACGGTTGAAAATGTTGGATATAAGCGGCTGAATAACTGACCGTCGTAACCAACTCCCTGGCCATAAATACTTCTCCCAGATGGCACTTCCCCCAGCTGTACACGGAGTATAGAGAACCAGTTGTTCTCCGGTAATACTTGAAACTTTTGACTGAATTAAGAATCAGAATTAAGATTTTAGTTTATTATATATACCTATTTTATAATCACTTGAAATACAGCTGTATAATGTTCTACAGTATATTTGTCATGTTCAATTTCTGACAGAAAATAAATATTTAAACCAAAATGAATCTGGTGATATGCTCACATCTCACTTAGCAGTAATAAAAAGGAACTTTTAAGCTTGGCATAAATAGCGGTTTGATTTATATCACAAAATACATATCGATATTGACTGATAATGAATTTTTTTTTATCGTGACTGTATTTTTTTCATATTGCCCAGCACTATAAATAATTCACGCTGAATGGCTGTTAGATAAGCACCATGCTTGAAACAAAGACAGACTAGAGGGCACTCAGAAAGCGAATACCTCTGCCAAGGCTCTGTCCCTTGTCCTCCCCTCCGTCTCTTTGTCCGTCCATATCGCCATCCATACGTACATTGCGAGATAGGGCCTTGGCGGAGGTATGCATTCATGGATCACCTCCAACGTCTAATGAGTTCATCTTTGGGCCAAGAACCACCTCTGGTGAAAATTTCATCCAAATCCATCCAGTAGTTTTGGAGTATTGTTGCTAGAACTCTGTGAGAAAATAAGCGCCTTGGCGGAGGTATGCATTTTGAGATCATCACCAAAATCTAATCATGTGTTCAGTGTGCCATTATACACCTTTCCTGAAAATATGAATGAAAGGCACTATATAAATGCAATCCATTATTATTATTATTAATAAAAGACAGACAAACAACAGCAAAAACAATATGACTACATTATATGACTACATAATAATAATAATAATAACAAGACTGTCATAACTGCATTGACCAAACATTGAGGCTGGGCAATTCCATCTTAAATCAACATCATGGTTTATTGAAATGGTAAATGGTGTTCACTTATATATATACACTACTGTTCAAAAGTTTGGGGTCACCCAGACAATTTTGTGTTTTCCATGAAAAGTCACACTTTTATTTACCACCATGAGTTGTAAAATGAATAGAAAATATAGTCAAGACATTGACAAGGTTAGAAATAATGATTTGTATTTGAAATAATTTTTTCCTTCAAACTTTGCTTTCGTCAAAGAATCCTCCATTTGCAGCAATTACAGCATTGCAGACCTTTGGCATTCTAGCTGTTAATTTGTTGAGGTAATCTGGAGAAATTTCACCCCACGCTTCTAGAAGCCCCTCCCACAAGTTGGATTGGCTGGATGAGCACTTCTTGCGTACCATACGGTCAAGCTGCTCCCACAACAGCTCAGTGGGGTTTAGATCTGGTGACTGCGCTGGCCACTCCATTACAGATAGAATACCAGCTGCTGCTTCTTCTCTAAATAGTTCTTGCACAATTTGGAGGTGTGCTTTGGGTCATTGTCCTGTTGTAGGATGAAATTGGCTCCAATCAAGCACTGTCCACAGGGTATGGCATGGCGTTGCAAAATGGAGTGATAGCCTTCCTTATTCAAAATCCCTTTTACCCTGAACAAATCTCCCACCTTACCAGCACCAAAGCAACCCCAGACCATCACGTTACCCCCACCTTGCTTGACAGATGGCGTCAGGCACTCTTCCAGCACCTTTTCAGTTGTTCTGCGTCTCACAAATGTTCTTCTGTGTGATCCAAACACCTCAAACTTCGATTTGTCCGTCCATAACACTTTTTTCCAATCTTCCTCTGTCCAATGTCTGTGTTCTTTTGCCCATATTAATCTTTTTCTTTCATTGGCCAGTCTCAGATATGGCTTTTTCTTTGCCACTCTGCCCTGAAGGCCACAATCCCGGAGTCGCCTCTTCACTGTAGATGTTGACAATGGCGTTTTGCAGGTACTATTTAATGAAGCTGCCAGTTGAGGACCTGTGAGGCGTCTATTTCTCAAACTAGAGACTCTAATGTACCTATCTTCTTGCTCAGTTGTGGTTAGAGACTGTTTGTGCTGTTCTCTGAAGGGAGTAGTACACACCGTTGTAGGAAATCTTCAGTTTCTTGGCAATTTCTCGCATGGAATAGCCTTCATTTCTAAGAACAAGAATAGACTGTCGAGTTTCACATGAAAGTTCTCTTTTTCTGGCCATTTTGAGCGTTTAATCGACCCCACAAATGTGATGCTCCAGATACTCAACCTGCTCAAAGGAAGGTCAGTTTTATAGCTTCTCTAACCAGCTAAACTGTTTTCAGCTGTGCTAACATGATTGCACAAGGGTTTTCTAATCATCCATTAGCCTTCTGACACAATGAGAAAACACATTGTATCATTAGAACACTGGAGTGATAGTTGCTGGAAATGGGCCTCTATACACCTATGCAGATATTGCACCAAAAACCAGACATTTGCAGATAGAATAGTCATTTACCACATTAGCAATGTATAGAGTGTATTTCTGATTAAAGTTATCTTCATTGAAAAAAAACAGTGCTTTTCTTTCTAAAATAAGGAAATTTCTAAGTGACCCCAAACTTTTGAACGGTAGTGTATATACAGTGGGGCAAAAAAGTATTTAGTCAGCCACCAATTGTGCAAGTTCTTCCACTTAAAAGATGAGAGAGGTCTCCAATTTTCATCATAGGTATACCTCAACTATGAGAGACAAAATGAGGAAAAAAAAATCCAGAAAATCACATTGTTTGATTTTTAAAGAATTTATTTGCAAATTGTGGTGGAAAATAAGTATTTGGTCAATAACAAAAGTTCATCTCAATACTTTGTTATATACCTTTTGTTGGAAATGACAGAGGTCAAACGTTTTCTGTAAGTCTTCACAAGGTTTTCACACACTGTTGCTGGTATTTTGGCCCATTCCTCCATGCAGATCTCCTCTAGAGCAGTGATGTTTTGGGGCTGTTGCTGGGCAACACGGACTTTCAACTCCCTCCAAAGATTTTCTATGGGGTTGAGATCTGGAGACTGGCTAGGCCACTCCAGGACCTTGAAATGCTTCTTACGAAGCCACTCCTTCGTTGCCCGGGCGGTGTGTTTGGGATCATTGTCATGCTGAAAGACCCGGCCACATTTCATCTTCAATGTCCTTGCTGATGGAAGGAGGTTTTCACTCAAAATCTCACGATACATGGCCCCATTCATTCTTTCCTTTACATGGATCAGTCGTCCTGATCCCTTTGCAGAAAAACAGCCCCAAAGCATGATATTTCCACCCCCATGCTTCACAGTAGGTATGGTGTTCTTTGGATGCAACTCGGCATTCTTTCTCCTCCAAACACGACAAGTTGAGTTTTTACCAAAAAGTTCTATTTTGGTTTCATCTGACCATATGACATTCTCCCACTCCTCTTCTGGATCATCCAAATGCTCTCTAGCAAACTTCAGACGGGCCTGGACATGTACTGGCTTAAGCAGGGGGACACGTCTGGCACTGCAGGATTTGAGTCCCTGGCGGCGTAGTGTGTTACTGATGGTAGCCTTTGTTACTTTGGTCCCAGCTCTCTGCAGGTCATTCACTAGGTCCCCCCGTGTGGTTCTGGGATTTTTGCTCACCGTTCTCGTGATCATTTTGACCCCACGGGGTGATATCTTGCGTGGAGCCCCACATTGAGGGAGATTATCAGTGGTCTTGTATGTCTTCCATTTTCTAATAATTGCTCCCACAGTTGATTTCTTCACACCAAGCTGCTTACCTATTGCAGATTCAGTCTTCCCAGCCTGGTGCAGGTCTACAATTTTGTTTCTGGTGTCCTTTGACAGCTCTTTGGTCTTGGCCATAGTGGAGTTTGGGGTCTGACTGTTTGAGGCTGTGGACAGGTGTCTTTTATACTGATAACAAGTTCAAACAGGTGCCATTAATACAGGTAATGAGTGGAGGACAGAGGAGCCTCTTAAAGAAGAAGTTACAGGTCTGTGAGAGCCAGAAATCTTGTTTGTAGGTGACCAAATACTTATTTTCCACCATAATTTGCAAATAAATTCTTTAAAAATCAATGAGATTTTCTGGATTTTTTTTTTCTCATTTTGTCTCTCATAGTTGAGGTATACCTATGATGAAAATTGGAGACCTCTCTCATCTTTTAAGTGGGGGAACTTGCACAATTGGTGGCTGACTAAATACTTTTTTGCCCCACTGTATTTGTGAAAAAATTAGGATACCCCATTAAATATTCAGTTCTTTATGAAGAAATGTTCACAGATCTGTCTAACCTTGTTTTTGTTTTTATTTGCATTTTTTAATATTTATTTTAGACATTTTAAGTGGGAATGAATGTGGGGGTGTCCTAAAAAAGATGGGGGATATCCTAATTTATTCCTCCCCATCTGTTTAGAATTATATTTTACAGAAAATTTGAAAAAAAGTCTTTAATTCATTTTTAATTGTTTAGTTGTATTACATGAATATCCCAGTATTTTAAACACTGATATTAAATATCCATATGTCCAAATATGTTAAAAAAAACAACCCACACAGGCTTATACAGGGCATCCTAATTTTTTCACATGACTGTGTGTATATTACATATATACAGTATATATACAGTATATATATATACACACACACACACACACACTACCGTTCAAAAGTTTGGGGTCACTTAGAAATTTCCTTATTTTTGAAAGAAAAGCACTTTTTTTCAATGAAGATAACTTTAAACTAATCAGAAATACACTCTATACATTGCTAATGTGGTAAATGACTATTATAGCTGCAAATGTCTGGTTTTTGGTGCAATATCTACATAGGTGTATAGAGGCCCATTTCCAGCAACTATCACTCCAGTGTTCTAATGGTACAATGTGTTTGCTTATTGCGTCAGAAGGCTAATAGATGATTAAAAAACCCTTGTGCAATCATGTTAGGTCTGCAATGCTGTAATTGCTGCAAATGGAGGATTCTTTGACGAAAGCAAAGTTTGAAGGAAAAAATTATTATTTCAAATACAAATCATTATTTCTAATCTTGTCAATGTCTTGACTATATTTTCTATTCATTTTACAACTCATGGTGGTAAATAAGTGTGAGTTTTCATGGAAAACACAAAATAATTGTCTGGGTGACCCCAAACTTTTGAACGGTAGTGTGTATATATACGTATATACTGTATATATATATACTATATATATATATATATATATATATATATATATATATATATACTGTATATATATATATATATATATATATATATATGTAGAGAGAGAGAGAGAGAGATTTAAAAAATCCCTTTATTGTACACTTCCAAAATGCAAGATCACCAACACCATCATCCCATCAAGTGTCTCTCAGTTCAAAAGTGCAAACATAACTCATCCCCCCCTCCGACAGAACACAAAAGATTCCCCACAGTCCATCTATCGGTGAATACCTCCAAATTGTCCACCATCTCATAGTACGAATACTCCACCTTGTAGTCTGTGCAAAGAAGAGCCACAGGCCTCCAGTTTTTAAGCAAGGCTAAGTCCCTTTCCTTCGGCAGCAGAGATAGCACTGCACGCCGGCAGCCAGTTCCGTAACAGTCAATTAGAACGTCATAAAAGTCTGATCCAATAATATCCCAAAGGTGCTTAAAAAGGTCAGAAGAAAGACCGTCAAGTCCAGGTGCACGTCCCAGAGACATTTGATTAACTGCTACAGTTAACTCATCCAAAGTCAGTTCACAGTCCAGAACAGCCCTGTCCTCTGGGCTGAGCCTGGGAAGACCTTCAAAGAGTTGGTGTTGAGAGTCTATGCAACATGGTTCTGCACCAAACAGGGCCCCGTAAGAATCCTGGCTCCTCATCTCAGATGGATTTGTAGTCCTTTGACCATGTGGGAGTTTTAAGCAAGTCATCTTTGCACCAGGCTTCTCCAGATTGAAGAAAAAAGATGTGGCATCCATGTCCTGCAGGCGAGTAAACCGTGACTTTGTAGTCCATGAAAAGAAGAGCCACAGGCCTCCGGTTTTTAAGCCAGGCCAAGTCCCCATCCTTGGGCAGCAGAGATAGTACTGCGCGCCGGCAGGAGACCAGTAAAGATCCAGTTCTGTAAGAGTCAATTAGAACGTCAAAAGTCTGATCCAACAATATCCCAAAAATGCTTAAAAAAGTCAGAGGAAAGACCGTCATTTATTTCTTCTGTCGGGCGCGCTTGACCTTTTGTCCTCCTGCTGCTTTATGCAGGGCTGTTAGGTGCTTTTTGAGGCGAAAACGTTTCCTTTCATCCAGGAGGTCAAGACCAACCTGCCTTTTTAGCACATTAACAGACCTAATAAATTTATCAGTGTCACTGAAGTAATCAGTGACTTTAATGGCCCTGTTATAGGTTTCATCCAGAAAAGCATTTATTTCTTCCAGTGAATACAAACTCGTGTTTGTACTGCAAGTTGCCCCAATAGACTCAGTATTAGACACAGTGTCAGAATCAGAATCCATTTCCTCATCAGCGCAACTCAGCTGACTGTTTGATTCAGCTGGCCCAGCTGATTCATCATGAGCCACATTTTCCTGGACGCCACCTACAGCAGCTGACTGGCGTTGTTCCGTCTGCTGCTCTGAAACGGTAGCAGCCACAGGAAGGACAGGCACAGCCGCTGATGTCACACAGCGAGATTCTGACGCACCATCAGTGACTGTTTGGGCGCCATCACCAGCGAGAGAGAGAGAGAGAGAGAGAGAGAGAGAGAGAGAGAGAGAGAGAGAGAGAGAGAGAGAGACTTTTGACTTTTAAAAAAAGGCTTTATTGCACATTTCAAAATTGCAGAAAGACCAATATCAGGTGTCCAAGCGTGTCACATCTCAAAAGTGCAAACATAACTCATCCCCCTGACCCACTGAACACAAAACATTCCCTACAGCCCATCTATTGATGAACGCCTCCAGATTGTCTACCATTTGATAGAAAGAGAACTCTACCCGGAGTCTGACTGTCAACAAGACCTTGAAAGCGGACACAGGATCCACATTGCCAGCATTGCTTGCCCGATTTTTCCTCGTCAGCCAGATGGCAAGCTTAGCAGTCCCAGATAGGAAGTTCATCAAAGTGTGGGCAGCCTTCCTTGCCACTTTGTACTTCGGACCGTAAATGAACAGACCAAAAGAGAATCGTTCACCCAAAGCCCGAAACCACTCGCGCAAAATGTCAAAAAGTCCAGATAAACGAAAACAGTGGACAAACAAATGGTCAAGGGTCTCAACTTGGGAACAAAACAAACATTCCCCCCCCCACAGTCGGATCAAGGTGTGCCCTGTATTTATTTGTGGCTATTGCCCCATGCACAATCCTCCACTGGAGATCTGCTGTGCGTTTCTCAATAGGTTGCTTGTACATGCACCGCCAGCTGCCTTTTGGGGAGACCCCTGGCCCCAAACAACCCGCCCACCTCGACTCCGTGACATCCTTCAGAGAGCGCAGATTCAGAACCTTCACACAGATGTGATACACCGCCCTTGTCCCGACAAACTGGAACTTGCCCAGGCGAGGAATCCTGAAGGTCAGTAGGTGATCCTCTCCTCCCTGCCACTCCCCCACATCCGGAGTTATGGAAATTGCAGGAAAGGTGGACGCAGTGTCATCATCCCATTGATTGGAAAAAGTGTGATTCGTCGCAAACGCTTGAAGCGGCTGTGGCAGGGCGGCGCACACGTCCTCCACCACCCTTTGCAGCAGTCTGACAGATGTAATTTTTGCACTCCGCCTCAGTGTATCCATCGATGTGGTTGACAACCTCATAAGATGACCCAGCTTGGTACAGCGTGCCTCCCGCAAACAACTCCGCAGACTGGCAGACTGCAGCACCTCTGCTGCGATGAATCGATTGAAAAACAGTGGTTCTTCGAACAGCCACATGCCCGGCGCCTCGTCACGGAAGCGGGCCACGTTGAAGACTCGCCATGCATGCAAAACGGACGTGTAAAAAGCAGATAGTCCAGTAAGGTCCACCTCCCCAGACATCACGAGGAAGAGCTGCTTATCATAGCCCAAGCGACCAACTCGCCTCAAAAGCAGCTGAGCAGTGTCCATCCAGCAGGGTCTACATCCGTAAAGGAGTCGTTGTGCAGTTCGAAGCCTGAAGCTGGCAATCTTGGAATGTATGTCCACCAGGCCCTGTCCCCCCTCGGCCACAGGCAGGTAGAGAACTGGCGCGCGGACCCAGTGGCGACCAGACCAAAAGAAGTCTCCTTGGCGGTGTCAAAGCCACCAGCCTATGCCAGAGAGCCGAGGCAACCAGATTATTCACGACCAGAACCCTGCCCCTATAGGACAGCTGTGGTAGCAACCATTTCCATTTAGAAATGCGAGCACACACCTTGTCCTTTACACCCTCCCAGTTCTTTCGTTCAAAAGCCTCCGTACCCAGAAAACCCCCCAACACTTTGAGACCGGCCGTTCCCCACTGAAGGCCGCCGGGCAGGCGAGGGACGGCTTGACGCGACCAGTGGCCCACCAATAGACCCTCACTCTTGGCCCAATTAACCCGTGCAGAAGATGCCCTTTCATAAACTGTCAAAGTGTCCACCAGACGCTGCACATCCCCGTTGGAGGTGATGAAAACATCGACGTCATCCGCATAAGCAGACAAGACAATCGGGCGGCCACAGCTTGATGGCCCCGGCAGAACCAGGCCACCCAGCCGAGCGCGCAACCTACACAGCAAAGGCTCGATAGCCAGCTGTACAGCTGACCCGAGAGTGGATACCCCTGGCGTATTCCCCGGTGTACAGGGATTGGCCGACTCAGTCCCGCCCCCACCTTCACCAAACACTCAGCTCCAGTGTATAGCAGATTGACCCACCTCAAAAACATATTTCCAAAACCAAACCCCCTCAGGGTAGAAAACAAATAGGAATGGTCAACCCTATCAAAGGCCTTTTCCTGGTCCAAAGACACAATTCCAAACTGTAAGTCATGACATTTACTGAGCTGGAGAACGTCATGTATGAGGAAAACATTGTCCATAATGTTCCGGTCAGGAATACAATATGTTTGATCCCTATCCACAATCAAACCCAAGACAGTGTTCAGTCTGTTTGCCAGGGCCCTGGAAAGCACCTTGTAGTCCGTGCAAAGAAGAGCCATAGGCCTCCAGTTTTTCAGCAGGGCCAAGTCCCCCTGCTTTGGCAACAGAGACAGCACTGCACGGCGACACGAGACAGGTAACGTTCCTTCCCTGTAACAGGCCGTCAGAACGTTATAGAAGTCTGGTCCAACAACATTCCAAAAATGCTTAAAAAATTCTGAAGAAAGGCCATCCAGTCCAGGCGCGCGTCCCAGTGCCAGCTGATTCACAGCCACAGTCAACTCATCCAATGGCAGGGCACAGTCCAGAGCGGCCCTGTCGTCCTGGCCGAGCACCGGAAGGGCCTCGAAGAGCTGATTCTGAGATTCTTTGCAACACGTTCCCGCAGCAAACAGGGCCCCGTAGTAATCCACTGCATGGCGGCGCATCTCGGACGGGTCCGTAGTCAGGCGACCATCTGGGAGTGTCAAGCAAGCCATCGGCTTCTTTGTCGCAGTAGACTTTTCCAAATTGAAGAAGGATGTTGGTGCATCCATGTCCTGCAGGCGAGTGAAGCGCGACCTCACTAGCGCCCCCTCCACTCTGCCCTGCAAGAATGTGCGCAGGGCCGATCTCTTCTCCTGCAGCAAAGGACCAGCGGTAGAATCCCGACCCATAACCAAGCTGGCCTCCAGCCTCTTTACAGCGTCCTCTAGTTCACTGACCTTGGCGTTGATGATGGCAGTTGAGTACGCAGCGTACCGTTGACAAAAAAGGCGAATTTGCACTTTGCCAACATCCCACCACTGTTCGAGGAAACCAAAACGAGCTTTCGTGGTCCTCCAGTGTTCCCAGAAGCACACAAAATACTGACAAAAGGCACTGTCCTATATGAGCTTGTTATTGAAGTGCCAATATGACTTTGCCTGTTTCCCTGGTGAGTTCAGTAACACCGCAGTAGCCAGGTGATGATCCGTGAAACCGACGGGACTTATGTTACTTGTGAAGGAGGCCGGGGCTACAGGTTCTAGAAACATATATCCTGTCTAATCTAGCAGCACTGACAACCCCGTCAGTGACCCTGACCCAGGTATACCGTCTTGCATTGGCATTTTTCAACCTCCACGTGTCCACTAAGTCTAACTGCACAGTGAAATTTTCCAAGCATCTAGAAGACTGCAGATGAGGTTCTGCATTAGTGCGATCTACAGTGAAGTCCAAGGTACAGTTGAAATCACCAGCCACAACAAGTTGGTCTTGGTGATAGCGCTGCAATTCAGTAGTCATTGTATTGAAAAAGGCAACCCTTTCCGCGCCGTGTTTTGGCGCGTAAACATTAACCAGGCAAAACACGGAATCCCCTACTCGCGCCCTAACGAGAAGCAGCCTGCCCCTCACTATCTCCACCACCGACAAAATTTGTGCATTTGCTGATTCCCCAAACAAAATGGCCACTCCCGCGTTTAGATTTGTGCCGTGACTGAGTGAAAATGGGCCTTTCCACCACAAGCCCCAGTCGACTTCATCCGCCGAAGTGGTATGAGTTTCCTGCAAAAACAAAATGTTGAGACCCTTCCGTTTGAACAGGTCACTAACGAATCCCCTTTTATGATTACCCCTGCCACCATTTATGTTTAAGGTCCCTAATTGTATTTTCTGCATTATGGCGATATTTGTGAGGAGCACCGTGCTTTGCCATGGAAATCATTCCATCTTTGCGCGCTTGGCCTTTTGTCCCCCTGCTGATTTACGCAGGGCTGCGAGGTGCTTCTTCAGGCGGTAGCGTTTTCTTTCATCCAGGAGGTCAACACCAACCTCCTTCCTCAGTACATTAACAGACCGAATAAATTTGTCAGTGTCACTGAAGTAATCTGCAACGTTAACGGCCCTATTATTATAGGTCCCATCCAGGAAAGCATTTATTTCGTCTAGTGAATACAAATGCGCATTGGCATCGCCATTAGCCCCAATAGACTCATTTTTAGCAGACTCTGCGTCAGTTCCACACTCCATTCCCTCAGCAGCACAACTCTGCTGACTGTTAGATTCAGCTGGCACGTCAGCTGGCGCAGCTGATCCTTCATCAGTCACGCGCTGACTGTCAGACTCAGCTGGCACGTCAGCTGGTGCAGCTGATCCTTCATCAGTCACGTGGTCCGGGGCGGCGCCTATATCAGTCGACCGGCGTTTTTCCGCCTGCTGCTGTGAAGTCGCAGCAGGCTGCGGAAGCACAGCCGCTGATGTCACACAGCGCGATGCTGAGTCCACATCATGGACCGCTTGTGCGCCATCGCCAGTCATGCCCCCAGCTGCAGGCCGCGCCGCGGGCGCCACAGGCCGACTGTCCACAGGCACAGCGGCAGGCCCCGGAGCACGAGCGGCGGAAGGCCCCGCAACGCCGTCCGCAGTCACGGCAAGCGCCGCGGATGCCTCGCCAGCAGGCTGTGTGGCCTCACCAGCAGGCTGTGTGGCCTCACCAGGCTCCGCCGTGGCGGAAGCCCCCGCCACGCCGTCCGCAGCAGCACCGCGAGCGGAAGGCTCACCGGGCGGCCCAGCCGCGGCCCCACCAGAGAGAGACTTTGACTTTTAAAAAATGGCTTTATTGCACATTTCAAAATTGCAGAAAGACCAATATCAGTTGTCCAAGTGTGTCACATCACAAAAGTGCAAACATAACTCATCCCCCTGACCCACTGAACACAAAACATTCCCTACAGCCCATCTCTTGATGAACGCGAGAGAGAGAGAGAGAGAGAGAGAGAGAGAGAGAGAGAGAGAGAGAGAGACAGACACTTTGACTTAAAAAAAAAAGCCTTTATTGCACACTTCAAAAAAAAAGTAAGCGCACCAACATCATTCCACCAAGTGTCTCACATTGGAAAAAGTGCAAACATAAGTGTTCCCCCCACACAACACAGAGTATTCCTTGCAGTCCACCTATTCCACATTGGCAGTGGCAGTAGTGCGAGTCCTCCTCGTAGTCCGTGCAAAGACGAGCCAGAGGCCCCCAGTTCTTAAGCAAGGCCAAGTCCCCTTCCTCCGGCAGCAGAGATAGCGCTGTGCGGCCGCAGCCAGTTCCGTTGCACATCCCAGAGACAGTTTCCTCATCTCAGATGGACTGGAGTCCTTAGACCATGTGGGATTTTCAAGCAAGTCAACTGTGCAGCAGGCTCGTCCAGAGTGTAGAAAGAAAACGGTGGGGCGTCCATGCCCTGCAGGTAAAGATCCAGTTCCGTGACAGTCAATTACAGTCAATTAGAAACGTCATATAAAAGTCTGATCAAACAATATCCCAAAAATGTGTAAAACAGGCAGAGGAACAACCACCATTTATTCCTCCTGTCGGGCGCACTTGACCCCCGTTCTCCCTGCTGCTTTATGCAGGGCTGTCAGGTGTTTCTTGAGGTGAAAACGTTTCCTTTCATCCAGGAGGTCAAGACCAACCTGCCTTCTTAGCACATCAACAGACTTAATGAATTTATCAGTGTCACTGAAGTAGTCGGTGACTTTAATGGCTTTGTTATAGGTTTCATCCAGAAAAGCATTTATTTCTTCCAGTGAATACAAACTCGTGTTTGTACTGCATTTTGCCCCAATAGACTCAGTATTAAGACACAGTGTCGTTATCAGATTCCATTTCCTCGTCAGCACAACTCAGCTGACTGTTTGGTTCTCCTGGGCCAGTGGATTCATCATGGGCCACATTTTCCTGGACGCCACCCACAGCAGCTGACTGTCGCTGTTCCATCCCCTGCTGTGAAACGGTAGCAGCCTCCGGAAGCACAGCCGCTGATGTCACACAGCGAGATTCTGACGCACCATCAGGTCGGTGCTCCGTCTCCTTCTCCGAAACGGTAGCAGCTTCTGGAGGCACAGCCGCTGATGTCACACAGCGAGATGATTGTGACGCACCATCAGTGACATTTTTGGCGCCATCGCCATCAACGCTCCAGGCCGTAAGCTGGGCCGCGGGCGCCAGAGCCGGGCCGTCCACAGACACAGGGGCAGGCTCCGGAGCAGGGGCGGCGGAAGGCCCCGCATCGTCGTCCACAGTAGCGGCGGGAGCGGAGGCCGCGCCGCCGTCCGCAGCTGCAGCGTGAGCAGAGGGCGCACCGCCGGCTCCAGCCGCGGCTCCATCAGAGCTCCCCGCCCGCTGCCTGTGCGGACAAGCGAACCGTTTATGGCCCACGTCTCCACATTCAAAACACTTCATCTGTCCTGAGCTCGCATACACCATATAGGATCCGTCCCCGTGTTTGACCCGGAAGGACACTTCCAGAGTTTGAGTGGGCGAGCCCAGAAACATGAACACCTGTCGCCTGAGTGATTTCACATGTTTTAACTTGGTCTCCTTGCATCCCAAAGTCAGAGCTGTAAACGGGCCCGCAAACTTCCCAAATCTGCGGAGCTCCGTCGCCAACTGCTCGTCAGTGATGAAAGGTGGAACACCTGAAACGGTGATTCGCGTTGATGGGACAGATAAGGGGGACACCTGTACATACGTTTCCCCGATAACAACACTGCTTGCAATCAGGGTGTGGACATCGTCTTCAGCAGCCAGAAACACAACTACAGCTCTATTCATTCGGGACGCAAAGCAGATCGCGTCATGGCCCACCTGCTCGGCCACAGCCATAAGGACCTCCTCCACAGTAACAGTGCTGTCCGGGGGAACGATCCTCACCCCCTGGTGGATAGATGGAGGTGGCATTTCCAAGGTCGCTATCCTCCACACAAAAAAACAAAAACCGAAAATGCGGCCAGTAGTAGAAAACCGAAAAAAAGTCCAAACAAACCACGGAGTTCCCTATTTCCGCCCTCCTCCTTCGGCTGCCAGAAACAGACAAAGAGAGAGAGAGAGAGAGAGAGAGAGAGAGAGAGAGAGAGAGAGAGAGAGAGAGAGAGAGAGAGAGAGAGAGAGAGAGTGTTGAGTTTTAAAAAAAATGCCTTTATTGCACGATTCAAGAAAATGTAAGAGCACCAATATCATTCCACCAAGTGTCTCACATTGGAAAAGTGCAAACATAAGTCATCCCCCTCCCCCACACAACACAAAGTATTCCATGCAGTCCACCCAGTCCACATTGCCAGTGGCAGTAGTCCGAGTCTTCCTTGTAGTTCGTGCAAAGACGAGCCACAGGCCTCCAGTTGTTAAGCAAGGCCAAGTCCCCTTCCTCCGGCAGCAGAGATAGCGCTGTGCGCCCGCAGCCAGTTCCATTGCACGTCCCAGAGACATTTTCCTCATCTCAGATGGATTGTAGTCCTTAGACCAGGGGTGGGCAGTGAGGGCCATTCCACTGCAGGTTTTCTGTTCCACTCAGTCCCTTCAGCAGGTGTTTGCTCTGATCAGCTTCAAGGATTGCTAATCATTGGAAACACCTGATAAAGGGACTGGGTGTAACAGAAAAACTGCAGTGGAATGGCCCTCCATGGCACATGATTGCCCACCCCTGCCTTAGACCATGCGGGATTTTCAAGCAAGTCATCTTTGCAGCAGGCTCGTCCAGAGTGTAGAAAGAAAACGTTGGAGCATCCATGCCCTGCAGGCGAGTAAACCGTGTCCTTGTAGTCAGTGCAAAGAAGAGCCACAGGCCTCCCGTTTTCAAGCCAGGCCAAGTCCTCGCTGCGCGCCGGCAGGAGACTGGTAAAGATCCAGTTCCGTGACAGTCAATTACAGTCGGAGAGAGAGAGAGAGACTTTGACTTTTAAAAAAAGACTTTATTGTAGAGAGAGAGAGAGCAAGAGAGAGACCTTTAAAATAAGCCTTTATTGCATACCTCAAAAAAAAGTAAGCACACCAACATCATTCCACCAAGTGTGTCACATTGGAAAAAGTGCAAACTGAAATGTCCCCCCCCCCCCAACACCACACAGAGCATTCCTTGCAGCCCACCTAGTCAAAGATCCAGTTCTGTGACAGTCAATTACAGTCAATTAAATGTCATATACAAGTCTGTTCAAACAATATCCCAAAAATGTGTGAAACAGGCAGAGGAACGACCGCCATTCATTCCTCCTGTCGGGCGCGCTTGACCGGCGTTCCCCCTGCTGCTTTATGCAGGGCTGTCAGGTGTTTCTTGAGGCGATAACGTTTCCTTTCATCCAGGAGGTCCAGACCAACCTGCCTTCTTAGCAGATCCACAGACTTAATGAATTTATCAGTGTCACTGAAGTAGTCGGCGACCCTAATGGCTTTGTTATAGGTTTCATCCAGAAAAGCATTGATTTCGTCCAGTGAGTACAAACTCGTGTTTGTACTGCATTTTGCCTCAAAAGACCCAGTATTAGACACAGCGTTGTTATCAGATTCCATTTCCTCGGCAGCACAACTCAGCCGACTGCTTGGTTCTCCCGGGCCAGTGGATTCATCATGGGCCACATTTTCCTGGATGCCACCCTCAGCAGCTGACTGTCGCTGTTCCATCCCCCGCTGTGTAACGGTAGCAGCCTCCGGAAGCACAGCCACTGATGTCACACAGCGAGATTCTGACGCACCATCAGGCCGGTGCTCCGTCCTCTCCACCGAAGCGGCAGCAGCTGGCGGAGGCACAGCCGCTGACGTCACACAGCGAGATGACTGTGACGCACCATCAGGTCGGTGCTCCGTCCCCTCCTCCGAAGCGGGAGCAGCTGCCGGTGGCCCAGCCGTTGACGTCACACAGCGAGATGATTGTGACGCACCATCAGTGACCCTTGTGGCACCATCGCCATCAACGCTCCTGGCCGCAAGCTGGGCCGCGGGCAGCACAGCCGGGCCGTCCACAGACACAGCGGCAGGCTCCGGAGCAGGGGCAGCGGGAGCGAGAGAGAGAGAGAGAGAGAGAGAAAGAGAGAGAGAGAGAGTTTTGAGTTTTAAAAAATCCCTTTATTGCACAATTCAAAAATGTAAGATCACCAATATCATTCCACCAAGTGTCTCACATTTCAAAAGTGTAAACATAACTCATCCCCCTCTCCCACAGAACACAAAAATATTCCCTACAGTCCATCTATTGGTGAATACCTCCAAATTGTCCACCATTTGATAGTAAGAGTACTCCACCTGGAGTCTGACTTTTAACAAGGCCTTGAAAACAAACACAGGATCCACATTGCCAGTGTTAGTAGTCCGATTTTTCCTTGTCAGCCAGATGGCAAGTTTAGCAGTACCAGATAGGAAGTTCATCAAAGTGTACACAGACTTCTTTGCCACTTTATACTTTGGCCCGTAAATAAACAAACCAAAAGAGAAACATTCACCCAAATCATGAAACCACACTTTCAGAAGATCAAAAAGGCCAGATAAATGAAAACATTGAACAAACAAATGCTCCAGGGTCTCAACTTGGGAACAAAACAAACATTCCTCCCCCACATTTGGATCCAGGTGTGCTCTGTATTTATTCGTGGCTATTGCCCCATGAACAATCCTCCACTGGAGATCTGCCGTCCGTTTCTCAATAGGGAGCTTGTACATGGACTGCCAGCTGCCTTTCGGGAAGAATACCGGCCCCAAAAACCCCGCCCACTTCGACTCTTTCACGTCTGTCAGAGAATGCAGATTCAGAACTTTCACACAGATGTGATACACCGTCTTCGTCCCCACAAACTGGAACTTGCCCAGACGAGGATTTCTGAAGGACAGCAGGTGATTCTCTCCCTCCTGCCACTCTCCCACAGCTGGACTTATGGAAAGGGCAGGAAAGTTGGACACAGTGCCCTCATCCCATTGAGTGGAAAGAGTCCGGTTTTCCGCAAATGCTCTAAGCGGTCGTGGCAGGGCAGCACACACTTCCTTCACCACCCTATGCACCAATCTGACAGATGTAATGCGAAGACTTGCCATGCATGTAAGACAGATGTGTAAAAAGCAGAAAGTCCAGTAAGGTCCACCTCCCCGGACTTCACGAGGAAAAGCTGCTTATCATAGCCCAAGTGGCCAACTCTCCTCAGAAGCAGTTTTGCAGTGTCCATCCAGCAGGGGCCACATCCGTAAAGGAGCCGTTGTGCAGTCTGAAGCCTAAAACAGGTGATCTTGGACTGTATGTCCACCAGGCCCTGTCCTCCCTCGGCAACAGGCAGGTAGAGAACAGCCGCACAGACCCAATGTCGACCAGACCAAAAGAAATCCACAATGATCTTCTGAACCTCCTCAACCAGGCTCCTGGGCAGTGTCAAAGCAATAAGCCTATGCCAAAGAGCCGAAGCAACCAGATTATTGGCGACCAGAACCCTTCCCCTATATGACAGCTGTGGTAGCAACCATTTCCATTTAGAAAAGCGAGCACACACCTTCTCCTTAATTCCCTCCCAGTTCTTGCGTTCAAAGTCCTCAGAACCCAAAAATACCACCAACACTTTGAGAGTGGCTTTCCCCCACAGAAGACCTCCAGGAAGCTGAGGAATGTCCTGATTTGACCACTGGCCCACCAATAGACCCTCACTCTTGGCCCAGCTTACCCGTGCAGAAGATGCTTTCTCATAAATAGATAAAGTGTCCACCAGATGCTGTACATCCCTGTGGGATGTGATGAAAATGTTGACGCCATCCGCATAAGCAGACAAGACGATTGGACGACAACTGCTGGAGGGCCCCAGCAGAATCAAACCACCCAGCTGAGTGCGCAACCTGCACAGCAAAGGCTCAATAGCCAAGCTATACAGTTGACCTGAGATTGGACAACCCTGCCTTATTCAGCGACGTACAGGGATTGACCGACTCAGCCCTGCCCCCATCTTTACCAAACACTCAGCTCCAGTATATAGCAGATTGACCCACCTCAAAAACATATTGCCAAAACCAAACCCCTTCAGTGTGGAAAACAAATAAGAATGGTCAACCCTATCAAAAGCCTTTTCTTGGTCCAAAGACATAATACCGAACTCTAAATCATAACATTTACTGAGATGAAAAACGTCACGTACGAGAAAAATACTGTCCATAATGGTTCGGTCAGGAATACAATATGTTTGATCTCTATCTATGATGAAACCCAATGCATTTTTTAGTCTGACAGGGCTTTAGAAAGCACCTTGTAGTCCGTGCAAAGAAGAGCCACAGGCCTCCAGTTTTTAAGCAAGGCCAAGTCCCCTTCCTTAGGCAGCAGAGATAGTACTGCACGCCGGCAGGAGACAGGTAAAGTTCCATTTCTGTAACAGGCAATTAGAACGTCATAAAAGTCTGATCCAATAATATCCCAAAAATGCTTAAAAAGGTCAGAAGAAAGACCGTCAATTCCAGATGCACGTCCCAGAGCCATTTGATTAACTGCTACAGTTAACTCATCCAAAGTCAGTTCACAGTCCAGAGCAGCCCTGTCCTCTGGGCTGAGCATGGGAAGACCTTCAAAGAGTTGGTTTTGAGATTCTATGCAACATGGTTCTGCACCAAACAGGGCCCCGTAAAAATCCACTGCATGGCACCGCTTCTCAGATGGATTTGAGAGAGAGAGAGAGAGAGAGAGAGAGAGAGAGAGAGACTTTTGACTTTTAAAAAAATGCCTTTATTGCACAATTCAAGAAAATGTAAGAGCACCAATATCATTCCACCAAGTGTCTCACATTGGAAAAAGTGCAAACATAAGTCTCCCCCCCACACACAACACAGAGTATGCCTTGCAGTCCAACTATTCCACATTGCCAGTGGCAGTAGTGCAAGTCTTCCTCGTAGTCCGTGCAAAGACGAGCCAGAGGCCCCCAGTTCTTAAGCAAGGCCAATTCCCCTTCCTCCGGCAGCAGAGATAGCGCTGTGCGGCCGCAGCCAGTTCCGTTGCACGTCCCAGAGACATTTTCCTCATCTCAGATGGATTGTAGTCCTTAGACCATGCAGGATTATCAAGCAAGTCATCTTCGCAGCAGGCTCGTCCAGATTGTCAAAAGAATGAAAACGTTGGGGCATCCATGCCCTGCAGGTAAAGATCCAATTCCGTGACAGTCAATTACAGTCAATTAGAAACGTCATATAAAAGTCTGATCAAACAATATTCCCAAAATGTGTAAAACAGGCAGAAGAACGACCGCCATTTATTCCTCCTGTCGGGCGCGCTTGACCCCCGTTCTCCCTGCTGCCTTACGCAGGGCTGTCAGGTGTTTCTTGAGGCGAAAACGTTTCCTTTCATCCAGGAGGTCAAGACCAACCTGCCTTCTTAGCACATCAACAGACTTAATGAATTTATCAGTGTCACTGAAGTAGTCAGTGACTTTAATGGCCTTGTTATAGGTTTCATCCAGAAAAGCATTTATTTCTTCCAGTGAATACAAACTCGTGTTTGTACTGCATTTTGCCTCAATAGACTCAGTATTAGACACTGTGTGGGGATCAGATTCCATTTCCTCGTCAGCACAACTCAGCTGTCTGTTTGGTTCTCCTGGGCCAGTGGATTCATCATGGGCCACATTTTCCTGGACGCCACCCACAGCAGCTGACTGTCGCTGTTCCGTCCCCTGCTGTGAAACGGTAGCAGCCTCCGGAAGCACAGCCGCTGATGTCACACAGCGAGATTCTGACGCACCATCAGTTCGGTGCTCCGTCTCCTGCTCCGAAACGGTAGCAGCTTCCGGAGGCACAGCCGCTGATGTCATACAGCGAGATGATTGTGACGCACCATCAGTGACATTTTGGGCGCCATCACCAGTGACGCTCCCGGCGGTAAGCTGGGCCGCGGGCGCCACAGCCGGGCCGTCCACAGACACAGCGGCAGACTCCGGAGCAGGGCCAGCGGAAGGCCCCGCAACGTCGTCCGCAGTAGTGGCGGGAGCGGAGGCCGCGCCGCCATCCGCAGCTGTGGCGTGAGCAGAGGACTCGCCGCCGGCACCATCCGTGGCTCCATCAGGGCCCTCCGCCCGCTGCCTGTGCGGACAAACAAACCGTTTATGGCCCACGTCTCCACATTCAAAATACTTCATCTGTCCTGAGCTCGCATACACCATATAGGAGCCGTCCCCGTGTTTGACCCGGAAGGACACTTCCAGGGTTGCAGTTGGCGAGTCCAAAAACATGAACACCTGTCGCCTGAGTGATTTCACATGTTTTAACTTGGTCTCCTTGCATCCCAAAGTCAGAGTTGTAAACGGGCCCGCAAACTTCCCAAATCTGCGGAGCTCCGTCGTCAACTGCTCGTCAGTGATGAAAGGCGGAACACCTGAGACGGTGATTTACGTTGATGGGACAGATAAGGGGGACACCTGTACAAACAACACCGCTTGCAATCAGGGTGTGGACATCCTCTTCAGCAGCCAGAAACACAATTACAGCTCTATTCATTCGGGACGCAAAGCAGATCGCATCATGGCCCACCTGCTCGGCCACGGCCAGAAGCACCTCCTCCACAGTAACGCTGCTGTCCGGGGGAACGATGCTCACCCCCTGGTGGATAGATGGACGTGGCATTTCCAAGGTCACCATCCTCCACACAAAAAAACAAAAACTGAAAATGCGGCCAGTAGTAGAAAACGGAAAAAAAGACCAAACAAACCACGGAGTTCCCTATTTCCGCCCTCCTCCTTCGGCCGCCGGAAACACACAGAGAGAGAGAGAGAGAGAGAGAGAGAGAGAGAGAGAGATTTTTTTTTTTTTTGATTTTTAAAAGATCTTTAATAAACACACTTGTCCATCAGTCAATACAATTTCTATATCATGCTATGTTACACAGAAAATTAATCCCCCAAAAAACGCCCCAAAAAAAGCTGTCCATCATGAACTGAACAGAGGACATTCTCCAGGGACCAGAGGGTCCTGAAACCTTCCACATCCCCATTCCCCATAAAAAACTGAAAGTCCAGCCTGATTCTGGCTTTAAGTAGCCTCACAAATAAA
Source organism: Pholidichthys leucotaenia (assembly GCA_020510985.1). Lineage (NCBI taxonomy): Eukaryota > Metazoa > Chordata > Actinopteri > Cichliformes > Pholidichthyidae > Pholidichthys > Pholidichthys leucotaenia. The sequence goes on along the minus strand of CM035847.1, from coordinate 216,266,324 downwards.
ATTTTGGCATCAACATCATTCTCAACATTTTCAAGTTTTCTTCTCCGGCTTACATAGATAGCCAACTTTGCCTGCCCTAAAACAAAGTTCAGTAGTTGACACTTCTGCTTAAAACGAGCAGGATGCAAACCTGCTTAAAACCTAAGCAGGTTTTCATTTGTGGTTTTATGTACAATCGAGAGAGAGAGAGAGAGAGAGAGAGAGAGAGAGAGAGAGACTTTTTGACTTTTAAAATAAGCTTTTATTGCACACTTCAAAAAAATGTAAGCACACCAACATCATTCCTCCAAGTGTGTCAGAGAGAGAGAGAGAGAGAGAGAGAGAGAGAGAGAGAGAGAGAGAGAGAGAGAGTTTGAGAGAGAGAGAGTTTTGAGTTTTAAAAAATCCCTTTATTGCACAATTCAAAAATGTAAGATCACCAATATCATTCCACCAAGTGTCTCACATTTCAAAAGTGCAGACATAACTCATCCCCCTCCCCCACAGAACACAAAATATTCCCTACATTCCATCTATTGGTGAATACCTCCAAATTGTCCACCATTTTATAGTAAGACTACTCCACCTGGAGTCTGACTTTTAACAAGGCCTTGAAAACAAACACAGGATCCACACTGCCAGTGTTAGTAGTCCGATTTTTCCTTGTCAGCCAGATGGCAAGTTTAGCAGTACCAGATAGGAAGTTATCAAAGTGTGCACAGACTTCTTTGCCACTTTATACTTTGGCCCGTAAATAAACAAACCACAAGAGAACCATTCACCCAAATCATGAAACCACACTTTCAGAATATCAAAAAGGCCAGATAAACGAAAGAGAGAGAGAGAGAGACTTTGACTTTTAAAAAAAACCTTTATTGCACACTTCAAAACAATGCAAGCGCACCAACATCATTCCACCAAGTGTCTCACATTGGAAAAAGTGCAAACATAAGTGTTCCCCCCCACACAACACAGAGTATTCCTTGCAGGGAAAGATACAGTTCCTGACAGTCAATTACAGTCAATTAGAAACGTCATATACAAGTCTGATCAAACAAGAGAGAGAGAGAGAGAGAGAGAGAGAGAGAGAGAGAGAGAGAGAGAGAGAGAGAGAGAGAGAGAGAGAGAGAGAGCATTTTACTCATCTCTGGATGACCAAAAGCGCTTTACAGATGCTGCTCTCCACCCATTCGCACAATCATTCACACACTGATGGCGGCGGAGCTCCCATACACAGGCGCAGGCCTGCCCCACCAGAAGCAACTGGGGATTCAGTGTCTTGCTCAAGGACACTTTGACATGCAGACTGCAGACAGAGCAGGAATCGAACTCCTCACCATCCAATCAGTAGTTGGCCACACTACACCTGCACCACAGCCACCCTTTCAGGGTGGTTTTTGTCCCCCCCCCCCTCTCTTCTCCCTTACAGTTTACTGACAAGGTTCATAATTATTAAGCAATATTACACAACAGTGCGGTATCATACCCCTTTTTTGGAATTATCAACTACAAATTCATAGTATCCATATTATTTACCGCAACAAAGTTGTAAGAAATATGACCATGACAAAGGGATAAACACTGCTCACCTGGCACACCGACACATGCGAACATGTTCCTCCAAACGTTTGCTTTCAAATTTTGATCATGATATCCTTTTAGTATCAAAGCAAAGAGTACCGGGTTGTTTGATGCTGCAAAGTTCAGCCTCTTCACCGTTCATCACCTACCGTTGTCGTCTTCCTGTACCGGCGTCCTATGTCCCGCCCTTCCTTAATTCTGATTGGCTGCTTAGAAAGGTCTGACACTGACGAGCACAGCTGTACAGTAGTCTGAAAAGTTGAACTTTTTTCAGCCCTGAGCACCACGACAAAAAGCGGCCACTGCTCAGTGATGCTTTGAGCGGTGGCCCACCATGCTCAAAGCACCATAAACGCTGGACTACTTAGAAAATGAATAGAAAATAGTTGCCCACAGCAGAAAAAACGACTTTGGTGGACACGCCCCCTAACACTTTATCTGCAATGTTTGGCTTCTGGGTTGCCGAGGCACGTGGCCCTATGGCGTGGCCATGCACGTAACTGAGTGGACACGTCTTAAAGGGGCAGTACATGAAAAGCCCCAGATTAATATATGAAATAATATTCAAAAAAGTCCTAATCTTCTATCTATATCTGTCTATCATCTGTTCCCCATGCCATTACACACCTTTCCTGAAAATTTCATCGAAATTTGTTAATAACTTTTTGACCAACTGACCGACCGACCGACCACCAAACCGACCTACCGACAGACCAATCAATGTTACTAAAAACATTACCTCCATCCTCCCTTGGCGGAGGTAATTATGCTTTAATGGATTGCTTGTGTTTTCAAAATTGCTACTACATTAAAACAAAAGAGCATTCCATGCTACATGCCAACTATAAAATGTACGTAATGTCATGTCAACAAAATCAAATCAAACATATCAACAACTCGGGACTTCCGGTTATGGCGGCCATGTAGGAAGATGTGTTTCACACTGCTCTGCTCCTAAAAATAAAAGTTTACTAAAACTCTCTTAATTGGAACAAAAACCCATCTCAGCGTTTAGGCGCGGATATGGTAAAGACCAAGGCTGGGAAATTAGGTGGAGGAAAAAGCAATTCGACAAAACAACCCAAGCTGACAGACTTCCACGCTCGAGGCAAAACAGAAAAAACTCCAGAGACGATGGCGGAGGATGGAGCCAGCGGCGGAGCGGGAGCTGCTGAAGAGGGGACAAACGCAGTGCTCACTGCCATCAACTCCATGAGAACAGAGTTTTCTTCTAAATTTGATGGAATTATAGCAGTGATACAAGGAATGAGAAAGGAAATAAATGACTGTTTGGAGCGAGTATCGCAGGCGGAGCTCCGAATTTCAAGCGCTGAAGATGACGTCACCAGCCTACAATCAAAGTTGCAAACACTGGAATTAAAATGGAAACGTCTGGAAGATAACGTCCTGGACTTGAAATCTCGCTTGCGACGGAATAATTTGAGGCTGGTGGGCCTCCCGGAGGCAGCGGAGGGACGGGACCCATGTTCCTTTTTGGAAAAGTGGATTCCAGAAGCGCTGAACAACGCGGATCTGCAGTCATCGGTTGTCTTAGAGAGCGTTCACCGAATCGGCCCACTGAGAGATAATAAGACACCACCGAGGACGCTGATTATGAAGTTCCTCAACTACAGGGACAAGATGACGGTCACCAACGCAGCACGAGCTAAAGGGGAAATTAAATACCAGGATCAACAGGTGTGGTTCTACCCAGATTTGGCCACAGGAATTCAACAATTAAGGAGGCAGTTCGACCCCGCCCGCAAAGAGCTATGCAACCTCGGGATTCGTCACGGAGTAATTCATCCGGCAAGACTACTGGTCACATATAAGGGGAGAACCCACATCTTCAAGACTCCTCAAGAGGCGCAGGTGCTCATTAAGCAAATCCAAAAGGAGACTGGTGGGAGCTAAGCATGAACATGACAAAGGTAGAACATTTACCAGTAAGCATTTGTACAGGCATCTGATTGATCTGAAACATATAACATGTCTACGAAATACAGACTGTATTAAAAAAAAAAAAAAAAAAAAAAAGCTATGATGTACAAAGTTGCTATAAAACTTTGAAGTTATGTTGAAAAAACTACAGAAGAGAGTTAATGTCATGTCATAAAAATAGTAGAGTCAGGGTGATTGAACGGAGAAAGACAGAGTGGTTTGACTGATCCTCACAGGTGTGGAACAGTCACTAGCTATAACAGGAGACGGAATTTTTTTGATTTTGGGGGGATTACCACGAATGTGGGGAAGGGGAATTTGTTTTTGTTTTTGTTTGGTTTGTAGGATGAATGGTCCATCATCCATGTTTTTGCTTCTCTGTAAGAGTATGTTCATATTGCAAGGTAATCTCAAACTCCTTATTGATCATAGATCAAAGCGTTAATCTTAATTTAACTTCATGGAATTGCAGAGGTCTACAAAATCTAAAAAAACTTAAACAAGTTATGAATAAAATAAAAGACATAGATTCAAAAATTGTATTTTTACAAGAAATTCATCTATTAGAGGAGGATGTAAAAAGAATTAGGAGAAGATGGCAAGGTAATGTGTTCACCTCATCATTTTCATCCCGAGCTAGGGGAGTTATGACTCTCATACATAAAACAGTCCCATTTCAAATGAAAAATGTAATTGGAGACAAATTTGAAAGATATCTAATCATCCAAGGATCTTTGTTATTAGAAAATATAAATCTGGTGAACTTATACGGCCCCAATATTGATGATCAAAACTTCGTTTTTTTTTTCCACAATATCTTTATTGAACCTTTTTTTTTTTAACAAACATGATACAAACAATCAAACACTAACACTAAAGTACTACAAAAAAAAAAAAAAATGCACTAAAAACACCAACAACCACGAACAAAATCAAGTCTTCAACAATGCTCCTCTGTTTAGTCTAGACAATCCATAAGTATACATATTATGTTCACCAGTTTGGAATTTACAAGGTCCACACACATCATTCACCTTCTTCTTCAAGAGTTATGTTTAAATTTTTTACATAATCAATAAAAGGTCTCCATATATTCTCAAACACAATTTCCTTTGATTTCAGTATATGTTATTCTTTCTAATGGAAGGTTTGTTAACATCTGTCTTAACCACTGAGTCACATCTGGTCTATGAGTCTTTTTCCATAATAGTGCAATACATTTTTTGGCATTAAGCAAACTGAGGTCTATGAATGTTCTTTCACTTTTATTAAAATTATGCTTTTCTGGGTACAGACCCAACAAAAACAGTTTAGGATTCAATATGATTTGTTTTGAGATTATTTTTTCAATTGTTACCCTCACCTCTTCCCAAAACATTCTTATTAATCTACATTCCCATAAACAATGAAATAGGGTTCCTTTACTTTCCATGCATTTTGTGCATGTATCTGGTATATTTTTGTTGTATCTATTTAACTCCTCCGGTGTAACATACATCCGCATTAACCATTTGAAATGTATCAATTTAAGGTGTGCATTTATTGATTTGGTTTGAGCTTCTGTACAAGCCAATTCCCATTGTTCCTCTGAAATTTCAATTTGCAGATCTTCTTTCCAGTAGTTTAATCTTTTCAGTGAATTTTCACTTGAAGATAGTGTCAATGAGTTATAAAACTCTGAAATAATACCCTTTCTTTTACTATCTTTCATCATCATTTTTTCCAAGGATGAATAAATAGGTCGAGTGAGAGCTTTATTTTGATTTGATCGAATAAAGTTTCTAAGTTGAAGATATTTAAAAAAAATGTGTTCTATTGAGATTAAATTTGATCCTCAGCTCTTCAAAAGACATTATGTTGTCTGCACATGGCAAATATAAATCCTGAATCTTTTGTATCCCTTTTAAATTCCATACTTTAAATACAGCGTCCGCTCTCCCTGGTTTAAAATATTGATTACCCCATATTGGACTAAATTGTGACAATAACTGTGGTTCTTTTAAATAGTTTTTAGCTTCACACCATATTTTGATCATATGCTTTACAAATGGATTTTTAACTTGTTTTTGTAATTTTTTTGCCGAATCTGAGTATATGAATATGGGAAGAGGTAAAGGTAAATTGTATGATTCCATTTCAGTCCAGTGAGGGAGATCATTTGATGAAAAATAATATGTCATAGACCTCAGTTGTGCCGACCAATAATACAACATAAAATTTGGACATTTCAGACCTCCACGATCAAATGGTAAATATAATAAAGACAAACGTAATCTAGCCCTCCTGTTGTTCCATATAAATTCCACTAACTTTTTTTTTATTCTTGAGAATAGATCTAAAGGTGGTGATAAGGGAATGTATTGAAATAAATAAAGTATTTTAGGTAAAATATTACTTTTAAGTATATTGATTCTCCCGATCATCGACATTGGTAGTGACATCCATCTCTGAGTTAACTCATTGATATCTGACATTAAGGCTTCATAGTTGACACTGGCGACTGATTCTAGCTTAGGCATAATTTGGATTCCTAAATATTTAAACTGATTTACAACATTGAATTGATTTACCTCAGGGGCTGGGTAATTTCTCTGGGTCTCATTTAGCATTAATATTGAAGATTTAGTTTTATTTATTTTATATCCTGATATTTCCCCAAAATTCTTTATTAAATTCAACAAGGTTGGAATTGATTTTTTTAGATTCGACATAAACAAAATTATATCATCGGCGTACAGGGAGATTTTATGTTCTGTTGGTCCAACTTTAATTCCATATATTTGTGAATGTAAACGTATCGCTATCGCTAAAGGTTCAATTGCCATAGTAAACAGTAAAGGTGAAAGTGGACAGCCTTGTCGACATCCTCTATTGATTTTTATTGGTTTTGAAATATTGTTATTTGTTAGGATTTCTGCTGTAGCATTATTGTATATTATTTGAACCCATTTTATGAAATTATTTCCAAGTCCAAACCTTTGTAGGACTTCAAAAAGAAAGGGCCATTCAACTCTATCAAAGGCCTTTTCGGCGTCCAATGATAGGAGAGCTGTATCCGGTGCTTCTTTATTAAAATAAATAATATTAAATAGTCTTCTTACATTATGGAAGCCTTGTCTACCCTTTATAAAGCCATTCTGATCTCGATTAATAATATTTGGTAAAATTTCTTGTATTCGTCTTGCTAAAATTTTACAGATTATCTTAAGGTCGGCGTTTAATAGGCTTATTGGTCTCATATTTTCACATTTATTAGAGGGCTTACCTGGTTTTGGCAGCAGTATAATTAAGGCATTATTTATGTATGATGGTAAATTATTATTTTGAAATGCTTCTAAAACCATTTCCAAAAAAGGTTTTATTAATTTATTCTTAAATTTTTTATAAAGGTCAACTGGAAGACCATCTGGTCCTGCACTTTTTCCTGATTTCATATTATCAATGGCTAGCCCAACTTCTTCTTGACTAATTTTAGACTCCAATATCTCCCTGTTTTCATTTGGAATACACGGTATAGATAGTTTGTTCAAAAACCCATTTAGTTTTGTTAAATCAGGTTCATTTTTGGTATCATATAATTTTTCATAGTAATCTCTAAAGGCTCTATTAATTTCTAAAGGATCTATAACTACCTGTCCATTACTTATAATACTGGTTATTGGTGTTTTAATTTCCAATTGTTTAATCTGCCATGCTAATAATTTTCCTGATTTTTCACCTTGTTCATAAAAAGATTGTTTCAATCTTAGAAGACTCGAGGCAGCTCTATTCGCTGATTTTTTGTCGTATTCAGCTCTCAAAATCAGTAATTCATTCTCCAACCTTGGATCTCTTCCTGCATACACTTTTTCCTGAAGACTTTTTATTTTATGTTCCAATTTAGCTCTCTCCTCTCGAGTCTTCTTAGATTTTGATCCTGAATAACTAATAATATGTCCCCTAATAAAAGCTTTGAAAGCCTCCCACTTTACACATGCTGATGTTTGTGTAGTATTGATGTCAAAGAACTCGTCTATCTGTTTTTCTATATACTTGACAAATTCCTCATCCTGAAGCCATTTATGCTGAAATTGCCATCTGCCTGATTCCTTTGTCAATTTTTTATCTACATATATTAGACAACAGGGTGCATGATCAGAGATCACGATGTTATCATAAAAGCAGTTTTGAATCTTGGACCTTAATTCTGTGGAAATCAAAAAATAATCAATACGTGAGAATGTCTTGTAGGTACTGGAATAACAAGAATAGGCTTTAACTTGTGGTTTCATTTCTCTCCATATGTCTAACAATCTCAATTCTTTCATAAAATGATTAATAGTCATCCTACATCCAATGTGCGTACAATCCAGTCCTGTTGATCTATCCACACCTGGATTCAATGTACAATTAAAATCCCCTGCTATTATATGTTGCCCTGTAAGTGATGATAAGATGAGAAATAAATTAGCAAAGAACTTCTGATCATCTATACTGGGACCATATAAGTTCACAAGATTTATATTTTCTAATAGCAAAGAACCTTGAATGATTACATATCTTCCAAATTTGTCTCCAATTACATTTTTCACTTGAAAAGGAACTGATTTATGTATGAGAGTCATAACTCCCCTGGCTCGGGATGAAAATGAAGAGGTGAATACACTTCCCTGCCATCTCCTCCTAATTCTTTTAACATCCTCCTCTATCAGATGAGTTTCTTGTAAAAACACAATTCTTGAACCCATGTCCTTTATTTTATTCATAACTTGTTTAAGTTTTTTTAAATTTTGTAGACCTCTGCAATTCCATGAAGTTAAATTAAGATTAACACTTTGGTCCATGATCAATAGAGAGTTTGGGATTACCTTGCAGTGTAAACATGCTCATACAGAGAAGCAAAAACATGAGTGGTTGAACATTCATCCTACAAACTACACACAAACAAATTTCCCCTTCCCACACTTGTGGCAAACCCCCCAAAATCAAAAGAAAAATTCTGTCTCCCGATATAGCCATCGACCGTTCCACACCCACGGGGAACAGCCTAAGCCACTCCTTCTTCATCCTCCCAATCACCCTAACTCTACTGCTTTTAATGACGTAACATTAACTCTCCTCTGTAGTTTTCCAACTTAACTCCAAAATTTTTAACAACTTTGTACATCATAGTTTTTTTTTTGTTTGTTTTGTTTTTGTTTTGTTTTTTTAATATATAATACAATCTATATTTTGTAAACTTACTATTTACTTCAAGTCAGTCAGATGCCTGTGCAAATGCTTAATTATTCTACCTTATATTTTGTTCATGCTTAGCTCGCACCAGTCTCTTCTTCTTCTTTGATCTTCTTGATGAACTCCTGCGCCTCCTCTGGGGTCTTGAAGATGTGGGTTCTGCCCTCATACGTGGTCAGCAGTCTCGCAGGATAGATTACACCATGACGAATCCCAAGGTTGCGCAGCTCCTTACGTACGGGATCAAACTGCTTCCTCAATTGCTGGATTCCTGTGGCCAAATCTGGGTAGAACCGCACCTGCTGGTCCTGGTGTTTAATCTCTCCTTTAGCACGTGCAGCGTTGAAGATCTTCATCCTGTCTCTGTTGCTAAGAAACTTCATAATTAAGGTCCTCGGCGGTCCCTTATCTCTCCGTGGGCCAATACGATGTGCTTTTTCCAGAACCACTGCTGATTGCAACTCCTCGCTGCCCAGCACCTCCGGAATCCACTTTTCCAGAAAGGAACATACGTCCCGACCTTCTGATTCCTCTGGAAGACCCACCAGCCTCAAATTATTCTGTCTTGACCGAGATTCCAAATCCAAAATATTATCTTCCAGAGATTTATTTTTTTTTTCCAAAGTGCGCACCTTTAATTGAAGACGGGTGACGTCATCTTCAGCACTAGCGAGACGGAGCTCCATCTGCGCCGTTCGTTCTACACAGTCACCCAATTCCTTTCTTATTCCTTCCAACGCTGTCATAATCCCATCAAATCTAGAGGAAAAGTCCGCTCTCATTGAACTCATGGCAGCCATCAGCGCATCTGCGCCTCCCCGCGCAGACATCGCACCGTTGCCAGCCTCCTCCGCCATATATGGAGTTTTGTTTGCTGCGTCACAGACCTGAAAGTCCGTTAATTTGGACTGTTTCGGCGGCTCGCTTTTTCCTTTTCCTGGTTTTCCAGCCTTAGGCTTCGCCGACATATCCTCGCCCAAATGCTGAGATACGTTCTGTCCCAAATGAGAGAGTTATTTGCCGATTTTTTTTCTCCAGGAGCAGAGCAGAGCGAGACACGTCCGTCCTACGTGGCAGCCATAACCGGAAGTCCAAAACTTCTTTGTTAATTTATTCCTCACTTTTCATCACTTACAGGGCAACATATAATAGCAGGGGATTTTAATTGTACAATGAATCCCAGTATAGATAGATCAACAGGACTGGACTGTACACACAATGGATGTAGGATGACCATTAATCATTTTGTGAAAGAACTGAGATTGCTAGATATATGAAGAGAAATGAAACCACAAGTCAAAGCTTATTCTTGTTATTCTAATACCTATAAGACATTCTCACGTATTGACTATTTTTTGATCTCTACAGAATTAAGGTCCAAGATTCAAAACTGTTTCTATGATAACATTGTGATCTCTGATCATGCACCCTGCTGTCTAATATATGTAGATAAGAAATTGACAAAGGACCCAGGTAGGTGGCATTTTCAACATAAATGGCTTCAGGATGAGGAATTTGTTAAGTACATAGAAAAACAGATGAGTTCTTTGATATCAATACTACACAAACAACGGCATGTATAAAGTGGGAGGCTTTCAAAGCTTTTATTAGGGGGCATATTATTAGTTATACAGGTTCAAAATCTAAGAAGACCCGAGAGGAGAGAGTCCAATTGGAACGTAAAATAAAAATCCTTCAAGAAAAGGTGTATGCAGGAAGTAACCCACAGTTGGAGAACGAATTATTGATTCTGAGAGCTGAATATGACAAAAAATCTGCGAATAGAGCTGCCTTGAGTCTTCTAAGATTGAAGCAAACTTTTTACGAACAAGGTGAAAAATCAGGAAAATTATTGGCATGGAAGATTAAACAATTAGAATCTAAAACACCAATTACCAGTATTATAGATAGATAGATAGATAGATTCAACTTTATTGTCATTACACATGTATGAATACACGGTAACGAAACACAGTTTAGCATCCAATTAGAAGTGCAAAGGACAGCAGTGCAGTATATACAATAATTGACAGTATGTGCAATTTAAGCAAATATATGCAAATATATGCAGCAGTGCAGAAAGTTAAGAGTACTGTTATGTGCAAATAATGTACAATAAATTAGATGGGCAGTTATGTACAGGTGAGGATGGTAAGAGATGATGGTAAGAGAGTCAGTGGGGAACTAAGTTCAATAACGTGACAGCTGTTGGAAAGAAACTGTTCCTAAACCTGCTGGTTCTAGTCCGAAGGCATCTGAAACGCCTTCTGGAGGGGAGGAGCTGGAACAGTCCATGAGCAGGATGGTTGGAGTCCCTAAGAATGCTGCGTGCCCGGCGCAGACATCTTTTCCTCTAGACGTCCTCTATAACTGGAAGTGGAGTCCCTGTGATGCGTTGGGCGGTTTTCACCACCCGCTGCAGCGCTTTACGGTCAGCGACAGAGCAGCTCCTATACCAGACTGTGACACAGTTGGTCAGGATGCTCTCTATCACGCAGCGGTAGAAGTTGCCCAGGATGTCAGTTGACAGATGGTTCTTCTTCAGTGTCCTCAAGAAGAAGAGGCGCTGATGGGCCTTCTTGATCAGGCTGGTGGTGTTAACTGACCAGGACAGGTCCTCCGAGATGTGGGTCCCCAGGAATTTGAAGCTGGGGACACGTTCAACAGCTATGCCATTGATATGGATGGGGTCATGTGTCTCTCCCCTCTCCTTCCTGTAGTCCACTATGAGCTCCTTGGTTTTGCTGGTGTTAAGGAGCAGGTTATTGTCAGCGCACCAAGTAGCCAAGTGCTCAACCTCTGCCCTGTAATCTGACTCATTGTTGTCCCTGATGAGTCCAATCACCGTGGTGTCATCTGCGAACTTTATGATGGAAATGGATCCATACATAGGCCTGCAGCCATGGGTGAAGAGGGAGTAGAGGAATGGGCTGAGCACACAGCCCTGTGGTACACCAGTGTTGAGTGTGATGACGGAAGAGCGGTTGGGGCCTGACCTAACATGCTGGGGTCTGTTGGTCAGAAAATCCATGATCCAGTTGCAGGTGAAGGTACTGATTCCCAGGTCCCCAAGTTTAGTGATCAACTTGGAGGGGATAACTGTGTTGAATGCTGAGCTGAAGTCAACAAACAGCATTCTTGCGTAGGTGTTCTTGTCATCCAGGTGTGAGAGTACATAGTGCAGTGCTGTAGAAACCACATCCTCTGTACTCCTGTTGCTCCGGTAGGCAAACTGGTGAGGGTCCAGTGTAGGGGGCAGGCATTTTTTGAGCTGTGCCAAGACCAGTCGCTCAAAGCACTTCATGACTATGGGCGTCAGTGCCACAGGGCGATAGTCATTTAGGCACGATGGTGTTGAATGTTTCGGCACTGGTAGTATAGAAGTGGTCTTGAAGCACGCTGGTACCACGGCCTGGGCCAGGGACAGTTTGAAGATGTCTGTGAAGACCCCTGCCAGCTGCTCAGCACATGCCCTCAGCACACGCCCAGGAATGCCGTCAGGGCCAGCAGCCTTACGTACATTGACATGACTCAGTGCGTTACGGACGTCGGTGTGGGTGAGTGTGAGGTGGTGGAGGTCGTCAGAGGGTGGGAAATTGATGTTCTTTTCGTTATTGTCCTTGTCAAAACGAGCATAGAAGTCATTTAGCTCATTGAGAAAGGGCACAGTCATGGCTATAGGTATGGAGTTGCTGGGCTTATAATCAGAGATAGCTTGAATGCCCTGCCACATGCGTCGGGGGTCAGAGTCCCCAAAATGTTCCTCCACCTTCAGCTTGTAGCTGTGCTTGGCCTTCTTGATGCCCCTCTTCAAATCTGCCCTGGATGAACTGTAGGCCTGTGCATCACCAGATCTAAAGGCATTGTTACGTGCCTTTAGCAGAAGCCGCACTTCTCTGTTCATCCACGGCTTCTGATTTGGGTACGTGGTGATCTGTCTTTCCGTGGTGACACTGTCAATAGTGGTGCTGATATGGTCCAGGACTGAGTGGGTGTAAGAGTTGATGTTTATGTGGGAGCCACAGGTAGCCTGAGAGGTGAACATACTCCAGTCTGTGTTCCTAAACTTTTCCTGGAGTACAGAGTCAACCCCCTCTGGCCACACTTTGATGGTCCTCACTGATGGCTTCACCCGGTTGATGAGCGGTACATACTTGGGGGTAAGGAACAAGGATAAGTGATCGGACTGACCTAGGTGGGGGAGGGGAGTTGCTGTGTAGGCTCCCACAATATTGGTGTAAACATGGTCCAATGTTTTGTCCCCTCTTGTGTGACAGGAGACATGCTGGTAGAATTTAGGAAGCACTGTCTTGAGGTTAGAGTGGTTAAAATCACCCGCCACAATAAATGCTGCCTCTGGGTGTGCAGTTTGTTGTTTGCTAATAGCTGCATGCAGTTCTTTCATAGCAAGCTTAGCATTAGCATCCGGAGAAATGTAAGCGGCTGTTATGATGGTACAAGTGAACTCGCGTGGCAGATAGAAAGGTCTACATTTAACCATGAGAAACTCCAGGTTAGCCGAGCAGTGTCTCTCAACAGTGACAGAGTTCGTGCACCAAGCCTTGTTAATATAAATGCACACTCCCCCACCTCTGGTCTTACCGGAGTCATCTGCTGCTCTGTCTGCCCGGAGCATGTGTAGGCCGGCTAGCTCAATAGCATTGTCGGGTATTCCACTGTGTAGCCATGTTTCCGTGAAAATCATGATATTGCAGTTCATAAGTCTCTTATTGTTGGTGATCCGAAGCCGTAGCTCATTCATTTTGTTTGCCAGTGACCGTACATTAGCGAGGAAAATACTGGGTAGAGAAAGCCGGTACGGTGTTAGCTTTAGCTTAGCTCTTAGCCCACCGCGCTTCCCCCGCCTTTGTTTGCAGACCCTCTACGCCGCCTGCGAGCACTTCCGGTCGGCCGGGAAGCTTGCCGAGCGTCGGGTGTTCTCTGGAGCTCAGGGATGAGACGTAGGTTGCTGATAAAAAGATCGTTATCGTTATTTTGTAATCCAATGTCCAAAAGCTCATTTCGGGTGTAAGATGTGAAAGCGAAGCTGTTCTGAACGAACAGATCCAAAATGAGCAGAAATAACACTGCTAATCCACAAAATCAGACAGTAAGTAACGGACAGGTAGTTATAGATCCTTTGGAAATTAATAGTGCCTTTAGAGATTATTATGGAAAACTATATGATACAAAAAATGAAACTGACTTAACAAAATTAAATGAGTTTTTGGGTGGATTATCTATACCATGTATTCCAAATGAAAACAGGGAGATACTGGAGTCTAAAATTAGTCAAGAAGAAGTTGGGCAAACCATTGATAATATGAAATCAGGAAAAAGAGCAGGACCAGATGGTCTTCCAGTTGACCTCTATAAAAAAATTTAAGAACAAATTAATAAAACCACTGTTGGAAATGGTTTTAGAAGCATTTCAAAATGGTAATTTACCACCATACATGAATAATGCCTTAATTATACTGTTATCAAAACCAGGTAAACCCCCTAATAAATGTGAAAACATGAGACCAATAAGCCTATTAAATGCTGATCTTAAAATAATCTGTAAAATTTTAGCAAAACGACTACAAGAAATATTACCAAATATTATTAATCGAGATCAGAATGGCTTTATAATGGGAAGACAAGGCTTCCATAACGTAAGAGGATGTCGACAAGGCTGTCCACTTTCACCCTTATTGTTTACTATGGCAATTGAACCTTTAGCGATGGCAGTACGTTTACATCCACAAATATATGGAATTAAAGTAGAACCAACAGAACATAAAATCTCCCTGTATGCCGATGACATAATTTTGTTTATGTCGAATTTTAAAAAATCAATTCCGACCTAGTTAAATTTAATAAAGAACTTTATTTTATATCCTGATATATCCCCAAACAAAACAAAATCTTCAATATTAATGCTAAATGAGACCCAGAGAAATCACCCAGCTCCTGAGGTAAACCAATTCAATGTTGTAAATCAGTTTAAATATTTAGGAATTCAAATTTTGCCTAAGCAAGAATCAGTCGCCAATGCCAACTACGAAGCCTTAAAGGCCAAATGTCACGTAACAGGGTCCTTAAAATGTCTTGAAACTAGATATAAAAGGGAACCGATCCGTTCGGGTCTTGGTGCATATGCTTCAGTAACGCCGGAATATTCGTTAATTTAAAACTGCCGCGCTTGGCCTGATGTTCCTACTCACGGCCCCCGGAATCGCCTGGGGAAGAAGGCGGAAGTGACGAAATAGATTGTACCTTAGTTTGATGCTTGGGGTATCCCGATTGATTGTTTATATGGAGACTGGAAGAGGCACCGCATATTTTTAATACATAGACAGTTTTTTTTCCCTTTGTTTGTGGAAGGCAATCACTATTTTTGTTCTTAGTTACCCCTCGTTACCAACGTAACAACGACCAACAATTTTATCCTTAGAAATAAATCATGTATCGTATTGCTGGATGGCACCGTAAAACGGGGCTATAAGGGACGGCTGTGTAATAAGGGACACTTTTCTGGGAAATGTTTTAAATGTAATTCGTGTTGTTATTGTCAAATATTTTAAGGATTCATGGATATTTGACAATAACAACACAACTCAGCATCCTGCTCAAAATAAAAAAAGCAGAATTCTGGATTTGGAAGGCGATTCCTCTCTGTTCCGGAGCCGCAAGACAGTAGAAAGTGTGAGGCCATCAGCCTAATGATTGAGTCCACACTTCTCACTTTTGTGAGAATAGCTCACGCTGAGCGCTTTGCCCGCCCCGGCCATCAGCCTAATGATTGAGTCCACACTTCTCATTGTAGTGATAATAGCTCACGCTGAGCGCTCTGCCAGCCCCCTAGCTGTGGAGGTCACACACACGACGTGTTCCTCAACACACTCAATAATTTTTTTTCCCGTATATTTTTCTTTTGGGCGTACAGAAATGGCAATACGCCCGTATTTGCTAAAATTGCATTTTCCCCGTATTAAAATATGGCGAAAACGTATCACTTGACAGGTATGCGCCTCCATTCTCATTCTGATCTGATCAGTTTCTTGACAGCAGCGGCTCTCCTCCACTGTTGGCATTGCTTGGCAACACTCACAGGTGCACCTATTGAAAAATTCAAGTACAAGAATTTGCAAATATTTTCTGAATGTATGTATACATAAATATGCTTGTTTTTTGATATTGCAATTGTGAGCTTTTATAAATTTTGTAACAATATAATATATATAATATTCAATAATGTGTTCACATCATGTCCATATTATTTACACCATATCCACCTCATAAATGCCTTGCTGAACTCATGTAAAATAAAGTGAAAAGATCCATTGCATTATTCATGTTGTCTTTGTTTATTAATAGAACTTTCAAGCCCTCCCCATGAAGTGCCATGTGCTAGAGACATAGTTTTTTCCCAATTATTTCTAGTTATCAAACCTTGAAGCTGGCGTACAAAACAACAAGCTAGATTTCTAATTCGTCTACAGTGAGAAAGGAACATTCCTGGTTATGGCCCTATACACACGATCCTGGGGATTTTAATACAAGCCATTTTCCACAATTACTTCCATTTCATCCTTGATTTTGTTGCTGCAACTGAATGAGGAAAGAAAGGGTTCTACTGTAAGCTAGTGCCCCACTGTATCGTCATAATAATGGCTTCCGAAAAATCGATATTTATGGGGCGCCCTCGACAGACCCCCTTCGGCTTCCCAATTCTGGAGGCGATTAATGTCCAATTCAATGACATTTTCCACTGGTTCTGCTCTTTGGTCATTGTCGGAACTGTTGTCATCAGACAAAGCATCTGATTCCGTCTCGGACGGCTCGAACCTGTAAGGTTCTATGCCTCTGTCACTGTCTGAACCACTGTCATCAGTATCTGGGGTGTCGTCTTCCCTGAATTCCAAGTCCGATTCACCAGAGGACAAAACTAAACTAATTTGCTCACAATCGCTGTCACTTTCCGTCATGATTGTCCAATGTTGATAAGTGTGAATGTGGATAGGCAGGGCAGCCAGGGTGAAATTTGTGACGTCAAAATCATGGCCGCAGTCTGGATTGGCTGTCACAAGCCAGCGAGCAAGGCAGGGCCTTCGCCTGGTGTATTTTGTGCAATTATGTAAATACGGGTGGGTGATATAGTCTCCGGTATGAATATTTGGTTTAAGCTATGTGTATTTTATCAAAATTCGTTGTCATTTAGAAAAAAAAATTACGTGACATTTGGCCTTTAATGACAGATATTAATGAGTTACTTCAGAGATGGATGCCACTACCAATGTCGATGATCGGGAGAATTAATATACTTAAAAGTAATATCTTACCAAAAATACTTTATTTATTTCAAAACATTCTTTTACCACCACCTTCAGATCTATTTTCAAGAATTAAAAAAAAGTTAGTGGAATTTATATGGAACAATAGGAAGGCTAGATTATGTTTGTCCTTACTATATTTACCATTTGATCGTGGAGGTCTGAAATGTCCAAACTTTATGTTGTATTACTGGTCAGCACAACTGAGGTCTATGACATATTATTTTTCATCAAATGATCTTCCTCACTGGACTGAAATGGAATCATACAATTTACCTCTACCTCTTCCCTTATTCATATACTCAGACTCGGCTAAAAAACTACAGAAACAAGTTAAAAATCCAATTGTAAAGCACATGATCAAAATATGGTGTGAAACCAAAAAATATTTAAAAGAACCACACTCACTGTCACAATTTAGCCCAATATGGGGTAATCAATATTTTACACCAGGGAGAGCGGACACTGTATTTAAAATATGGAATATAAAAGGGATTCAAAAGATTCAAGACTTATATTTGTCACGCTCAGATAACATAATGTCTTTTGAAGAACTGAGGATTAAATTCAATCTTAATAGAACACACTTTTTTAAATATCTTCAGCTTAGAAATTTTATTCGATCAAATCAAAATAATGCTCTCACCCGACCTACTTATTCATTTTTGGAAAAAATTTTGATGAAAGATAGTAAGAGAAAGGGTATTATTTCAGAGTTTTATAATTCATTGCAGGGATGGCAACAGGAAATTCTGATTTCAGCTGAAATCTAATTTGGTCGATTGACTTATGGGGGTGCTGGGGGGCGCAGCCCCCCTGAAGCGGAGAGGTTTTCAGTAAAACAGAAGTAATTTAGACTGAAAAAAATGATTAAAAAAAATGAAATACTAGACTTAGATAAATCATTAAATTTAATGAAAAGTTAACTTACTTTTTCTTCAACGTTGTCTCACTGTCTTTAGTCCAACATATTTAACAGTTCTATAAGAGTTTATTACACTATTTACACTGGTCACCAAGTCACTTCTAATGTGAAACTTTCTTCCTTTTGGCAGCAAGCTGTGTCAGTCTCTGAACTTTGAACTTCATCCCCTTTTCTGGTTTCTTCAGAAACAGTCCGAGTGTTTCTGTTACCTCGTCGAACTTTGAGCCAATTTTCACCTTTACCGCCACTTTTCTCTCAAGCCAATTCCATTGGAACTTATTTTTGACACTTCTGTCTATTTCTAGCACTGATGACTCCTGATCCTTCGATAAAAATCTCATAATTCCGCTGAAAACAATACCGAAAGCTCAGAATTCCAACACGAACCAGGGATGTGATTTGGGGTTGGAGAAATTATCTGAAAATTTAGCAGGGGGTCTGGGGCAGAGCCCCTTCGGGGGGGCAAGGGGGGCGAAGCCCCCCGAAACTCCTGGGTTTTTATGATTTTTAAGTACCAGAACTGTGCTTAATTGACATAAAACAAACAGCTGAATGCCACTTATTACTGTATAATATTGACTTATGTTCCAAGAAGACAGCATTCCTAAAATATTCCAACAAGCATTATCCATCACATGCTTTAACACTTGATCAAATCAAAATCAGTTAATTTTATCTATTCCATAAAAGAAATAAAATTCCAACATACCATTACTTTTTATAATTTCAGCATTTGCAGCATTGGACTGCACGGTGGCACAGTGGTTAGCACTGCGGCAGCACAGTTTACCCTTGGCTGGGGGATTGTGGGGATCATGGGATCGTGGGTTCGATCCCAGCCCCCGACCGACAGTGATCTGTGTGGAGTTTGCATGTTCTCCCCGTGTTTGCGTGGGTTTACTCCGGGATTTCTCCGGTTTCCTCCCACATGCCAAAAACATGCAGGTTAGGTTAATTGGAGACTCTAAAGTGGCCCTAGGTGTGAGTGTGTGTGAATGGTTAAGGGATAGCGCCGTATCGTGGCTGCTTCATCCATCCAGGTGGTGGATGCCCTCAATTTCCCCTCTGGGGATCAATAAAGTATACTAAATCTAAAAAAAAAAAAATTATTATTATTTCAGATCACCAGTTTCAATCTCCATTGAGTCTTGAGCAGTTCATTTTGCACAATCACTGATGTAGCCAAGTCTTAGAAATATTCAAAAGTTATGAGTCATTGTCCATTGTGCACTGTCAATTTCAAACTGTTTGGAATCATAAAAGTAATGTAACTAAATTGTTTTGCTATTTTTTCCTCCTCAACATCAATGTCAGGGCGCTGCAGGAGTTTTTGGGGGATGGTTAACTTTTATAACCGTTTCCTCCCCCGCGCAGCCCAGCTCATACAGCTGTTGTACACCGCACTCAAGAAACGGAAACCGGCGGACAGAGTCGACTGGACTCCTGAGCGGGAGCAGGCGTTCTGCGGTTAAAACAGCTCTGGCAAACGCTGCACTACTGGCGGCTCGGACATGGGCATAGTGGCCGTCGTGGAGCAATGCGCTGCCGGTTCTTGGCAGCCGCTCACCTTTTTAGCAGGTCTTTGCACGACAGTGAGCGTAAATACAGCGCGTTCAACTGAGAGTTAATGGCTCTCCACCTGGCCATACGCCACTTCCAGTGGCGGCGTATGGCCAGGTGCGCCCTTTCCAGCTGAAAGGGCGCACCTTCACTGCGTTCGTGGACCACAAGCCGCTAACGTACTTAACGTACTTTATCTTCCTGGAAGATAAAATAAAGCGGAATTCGGCAAATTAGAGGAAAATCACATGCCTGAGAACGCCGCCATGAATTTTTGACAAAGCATACAACGAGCCATTTGATTGGTCCAATCGTTTGCAACTATCCAATCGCAGGGCTGTTTACAATACAGCAGTAGCTTGAACACAACACATCCGGGTTATCGCGGGAGACTTCTGGGGAAGCGCCGAGCGCTTATGTAATCGTGTTGATTTTCGCTAAAATCGGTAACAATAAGGTACCTTACCCCCCCTAAAATTTTCTCAACGGATTTAGACGATTCACAGAAATGATCAATTTGAAAATAAATCCGCGGATCGGTGGAAAATTGCCATCCCTGTCATTGACACTATTCTCAAGTGAAAACTCACAGAAAAGACTGAATTACTGGAAAGAGGACCTGCAAGTTGAAATTTCAGAGGAACAATGAGAAATGGCTTGTGCAGGAGCTCAAACCAAATCAATAAATGTATGTCTTAAACTGATACATTTTAAATGGTTAATGAGGATGTATGTTACACCAGTGGAATTAAATAGATATACCGTATTTTATGGACTATAAGGCGCACTTAAAATCCTTTAATTTTCTCAAAAATTGACAGTGCGCTTTATAATCCAGTGCGTCTTATGTATTACTTTTGGTTGTTGTGCTTACTGACCTTGAACCGATTTTATGTGGTACACGGCGCTCAAAAATCTGTCAAAATGTTTTAGTACGACTTTGGTAAGTTACGAAGCCGAACCGCTTGAGGGATTTTCGGAGTATTACGGTAGTCAGGAGCCATGCTTGATGCCGAAATTGCCCAACTGTTAAACTCAGACATTGAAGATGAAGAATTTGATGGATTTATGGAAGAGGAATGAACTAAAAAAGTGAGTGTACTGTTTTGTATTTTGTGTTCCAACTAGTTTTGTGTTACAACTGAATAATGTTGAGAGTGTGTGTTCCATCTGTTTTTTTGTGTTACAACTGAATACCGTAATGTTGAGAATATGTGTTCCAACTGTTTTTTTGTGTTGCAACTGAATACCGTAATGTTGAGAGAACTGGTTTTTGTGTTACAACTGAATACCGTAATGTTGAGAGAACTGTTTTTTTGTGTTGCAACTGAATACCATAATGTTGAGAGAACTGGTTTTTTGTGTTACAACTGAATACCGTAATGTTGAGAGTATGTGTTCCAACTGGTTTTTTGTGTTACAACTGAACAATGTTCAGAGTTATTGTGGAATAAGTTGAATAAAATTTCACTTATCTGACGGTTTTGTTGCGCTTAATGTGTCTCGCTTAATGCGCCTTATAATCCGGTGTGCCTTATGTATGAAAATAGACAGTCAAATAGACTGGTAATTGATACTGCGCCTTATAATCCGGTGCGCCTTATAGTCCGAAAAATACGGTAACAAAAACATACCAGATACATGCACAAAATGTATGGAAAGTAAAGGAACCCTATTTCACTGTTTATGGGAATGTAGAAAAATCAGAATGTTTTGGGAAGAGGTGAGGGTAACAATTGAAAAATAATTTCAAAACAAATCATATTGAACCCTAAACTGTTTTTGTTGGGTCTGTATCCAGAAAAACATAACTTTAATTAGAGTGAAAAAGCATTCTTAGACCTCAGTTTGCTTAATGCTAAAAAATGTATTGCACTACTGTGGAAAAAGATTCATAGACCAGATGTGACTCAGTGGTTAAGACAAATCTTAACAAACCTTCCACTAGAAAAAATAACATATATACTGAAATCAAAGGAAAATGTGTTTGAAAATATATGGAGACCTTTCACTGATTATGTAAAGAATTTAAACATAACGTCTGAAGAAGAAGGTGAATGATATGCGTGGACCTTGCAAATTCCAAGCTGTTGAATGTATATTATGTATTCTTATGTAATAGATTACCTAGACTAAACAGAGGCACATTGTTGTTGATTTGTGTTTGTTAATGGATGTTGTTGTTGTTGTTTTTATTACACAATTTAAAAAAAATTTTTTTTTGTTATTGTTCTTTTTAATTTTTAAATTACTTTTGTGTTTGTGTCTGATTATTTATGCCATGCTTGTATAAAAAAAGGTTCAATAAAAAATACTGTGGAAAAAAAAACCATATCAACAACTCTTAAATGTGTGTTCCTCAAAGACTGCAGTGTACAATTTATAAGGTGCCTATAGGAACATGTGATTTTTTCTGACAAAATAAATCTCCAGAGACAGTCAACTTAATTTGACTGCAAGTTAGAAAAAAAACTTGAGATAAAATGTGCAACAGACTGCCTATGTACTATAAAATAAAATTAAAAATTAATTTGAAAACATGCTACAAGTATTTGGCTTGCAGCAAAACTGTACACATGTTGCTATATCTGTTCCTGTGTGTGTAAGTTGGGCCTTACCTGTATTTGTTTGAGCACTTTGGGTATAAGCTTACAGTTGAGTTTCTGGCAGGCCTGTCGGTAAGATGAAAGGATCTCCTCCACAGTTACATTTTGAGCTGGAAAACATTGAAATGAAAAGGTTAAGATTGCTTTCCATTGTGTTATTCTTCACACAATTGTATATCTGTCACTCTTGAGGATGTGAACACAAACTCAAAGAGAAAGAATAAGACTGGGGACAATAAAATGAACAAAAATCAGCAAAAATGTGACTCAAAAGAAAGTGTACTTCAGCAAGATTGAGCATTTTGTTATCCTAACACTGACATTTAAACACCACTTTGCAAGGTTTATGCATTTAAAATGCAACCCTAAAACATCCAAGATGCACATATGATTATATGAACACACATCATATCATTAGCCACGGTTAAATGTGCAAAATTTCTTCAATCTGATTACAATTCAGATCAGAACTTTCCTGTTTACATGAATCGTGAAAAAGTTGATCCGATTAGGATGTGCATTTCCATGTGTCACACGTTTGAACGGACTAAATCATTTTGACATGCGCACAATTATCCGACATTCCGGAAATAGTAGAAGAAGCAACTTCCAATGTAAACAAACCCCGCTTTGTGTCTTTCTCTTTTTGAAATGGACCTGTATTGTGTTATTTAGACTGTACTTTTGTTTCTGCTGGTCTCCGTAATGAAGCTACAAGTCCAGCAGTACATACTGTACTTCTGCATATGATGAACAGAGGGAGACAGCAGGACGATACAGACCAGTTCTGTTTTACTCCCGCCATGTCTTCCGCTAGCTGCTGTAAAGGCGAAAATACATCACGTTGACATGTGGCTGACGTACAGACATGCACAGTAAACATATTTTCTACTCAAACTTCGGAACAAGTGTTTATATGTGCACCAATCGGATTAACAATTGGCATAACCCACCCGTCTCATTCGGAAGGAAATTTTGATCTGAATGAGTGTGATCAGTTCAGAATATTCAGATTGGCGTGTTTACATGAAGCATTTTTATTCCGATCAGGCTTTTAATCCGGTTACTTGTGTCCATGTAAACATGGCTATTATCAACTAAGTGATTCCAGTGTATTTCAAAGTGTGCAGTTCACACAAGTACTGAATGCCACTCTTAAAGAGGACATGAAACACTCCATGCAATGATCATAATTCAAAACATGGACACTTAGTCTTAAAATATTTTATTAGTTTGACCCTGTAAATGTAAGAGTATTGGAATAAAATCTAACTTAAATGACCTTTTTCAGAATTGAAAATCACCATATTGGTCATGACATCACTGGGTTGGTTGCTGCAGGCAGCAGCAGCTGTGACTATCAGATAAACCCATCAGGAGGAGAGTTATTTTTAATATTTAGAGTTAAATTATGAAGGCAGTTTTAGAGACACTCGATGGACTGCGTCTTTAAATCAGTGAGGAGAACAGCGGGAGGCTGGAGGTTTTATAGCAGCCGCCTCCTTCATTCAGGTGTGTGGAGACTAGAGATCAGTGCTGCTACTAACTGTGATTCTGCTGTAGGGATATCGATGTGAACCACTTGTTTGGGGACTTTTCCTACATAATCCATATTTCAAGAACTGGGTGTTTTTCTGTGAGAAAGACGATTCTACTCTGTGACGTTCAGCTGAACTGAAGCGGACGAATGAAGGTAATTAATGGAGCTAGCATTAGCTATTTAGTGTACACCAGAGCAAATTCACTTGTGAGAATGAATGCTTCCGCCAATGTTGCAAGATCTCGCGAGAGAAACAAGCAACCAGCTCGATGGAAACAAGCCCCAAAAAAGCCCAACAGCCAACTACCATTACTGTGTAAAGACAGGCTGTTTGATAACAGTATAGATATACTGATTTATTTTTTGCAGTGAACTGACTGTAAACACAGCATTGAATAACTGAATTTTATACACTCTAATTAAAGGAAAATACTTATGCATTCTGCATTCCTGAAGGACAAGCTACTGTGCGCAGGGGTGGACCAGCATCTGTCATTGTGGATCCTGGACTACCTCACAAACCGGCCAGTGAGAACCCAGGATTGTGTGTCCGACGCTATCATCTGCAGTACAGGGGACTCCGAGGGAACAGTTCTGGCTCCCTTCCTGTTCATCCTTTCTACTACGGACTCTTCACACAACACACCACACTGCCATCTACAGAAGTTCTCTGACGACTCTGCGATCGTCGGTCTCATCTCTGATGGAGATGATGCGGCGTACAGAGGACTTATACAGGACTTCGTGGATGGGTGCCATCGAAACTGCCTCCAGATCAATGCAAGAAAAACTAAGAAACTGGTGGTGGACTGCCGCAGGTGAGGACAACCCCCCACAGCACCAGTAAACATCCAGGGAACAGACATTGAGATGGTGAAATCCTCTAAGTACCTGGGTGTTCATCTGAACAATAAACTGGACTGGTCACACAATACTGACATGCTCTACAAGATGGGACAGCACAGGCTTTTCCTCCTGAGGAGGCTCAGGTCTTTTGGTGTACAAGGGGTGCTCCTGAAGACCTTCTACGATTCGGTGGTGGCATCAGCCATCACTTTTGGAGTGGTCTGCTGGGGCAATGGCATCACGGCAGCCGACAGGAAGAGACTGAATAGACTGATCAAAAAAGCTAGCTCTGTCCTGGGGCAGCACCTCGACCCAGTGGAGGAGATAGGAGAGAGGAGGATGGTGGCTAAGCTGTCATCTCTGCTCGAGTCTGAGTCCCACCCCATGCAGGACACGGTGAACGCACTGAGGGGCTCATTTAGCAGTAGGCTGTACCATCCTAGGTACGCGACCAAGAGGTTTCGCAGGTCCTTCCTACCTACAGCTGTCAGACTTTATAACCTAACCAGGGCTGGTTGTAGAGGTGGTACTGAATGGACAAAACATAACAAACTTGCACAATAATGGTCCCCTCCATTATAAAACTAGGACAATATCAATCGCTACAGAGGGTGACAACTAAGCTGATTCATATACGAAATATACTACTACTGTATGGGTACATATTCATACTATGTGGGGTAAATGAATAGACCGTTATGCTGTTTATTCCATCTAGCTACAATGCTCCACATTGTGTATATTTCTGTGTACATATGTATAATCACTGCTCTTATTATCTTATCTTCTGAATTATTGCTCTGAGTGTTGCTATCCCTGTGCTGTTGCAATCCTGGAATTTCCCCAATGTGGGAATAATAAAGGTGTATCATCTTAGAAGCAACAGCAAATTTATAGTAAACATAGTCGACATGAGGACAGTGTTTCCTCTGGCTTAAAGACCTTGGCGTGGTGACATACACATACATATGTATGAATATGTTAATTTTATACCATTTATTTCTTTTTTCAAATTTTGCACAGTAACTTTGCATATAATAATAATAATGCATCAGCTTTATATAGCGCTCTATCATAGACACTCAAAGACGCTTTTTACAGATACATTATTCATTCACTCCAGACAGACAATGGTAGTGGCAAGCTACTAGTGTAGCCACAGCTGCCCTGGGGCAGGCTGATGGAAACGTGGCTGCCAATCCGGGACAATGGCCTCTCCGGCCACCACCGAACATTTATACACATTCATACCCAGTGTTATGGACACAAGGTGGGTAAAGTGTCTTGCCCAGGGACACAACGGCAGGATATCTGGGGAGAGCGGGATTTGAACCGCCAACCATCCGGTTATTGGACGACCCGCTCTACCTCTGAGCCACTGCCGTGTATATGGAACTTACAATTTGAAGTATTGTACAACCAAGGCTTGAATGTTGGAACATTGGGCCATTTGGGGTCCCACCCAGACGTCCTGTACTTGGGCTTTTTACTGGTGTCATCCTGCTCTCCTTCCTCTGCTCTCACCTCTCCTGGACCCTCTGCCTGAACACTTTCCTCTCCTTGGCTCCTCTCTTCTGTCTAATCTTGCCCCCTCTGAGCTCTGTCTAATTCAGCTTCTCTCTCTGTCTATGGTGGTATACAAACAGGTTAGAAAATATCAAGTGCCATGTAAATTAAAGGAGACAACCAAAAATTTCTAGTTAAGGGTACAAAGGGCACCCACTTACAACCTGAGTAATGACTTCAGGCTTGAGGTTTTTCTCCAAAATTTATAACAATTTCCTTATAGTTTTCTACTTTTCTCTGTAAATTTATCTAAATTTGAAACCATTTTCCTAAAATTTGTAATTTCCTCTTGTAAAATTGACTTTTCTTGTACATTTGAAACTTTATTATAAATTTGTGGATTATTTTATGGCTTTTTTTTTATGGATTACAGTTAGGCCCCAAAATATTTGGACAGTGACACAAGTTTTGTTATTTTAGCTGTTTACGAAAACATATTCAGGATACAATTATAGATAGATAGATAAGATAGATAAGATAGATAGATAGATAGTTTATTTCGAACAAAAAAGTATAACAAAAACAAAACAAATGACAAATGCAATAAAGTAACAGTATACAGTGTTCGAAAGGGAGAAGGAAGACGTGAACACTTATTAATTCCATCTCCTCTTTTCCATAAATACACCCATGTGAATTATATACAAATTACCACATTTAAGACCCCAAGTAAAACAATTAACTGTATTTTGTACATAGCAACATTAACAACCATCCATCCTAACATACATTGATGTCCATACATCAAAACCAGCCTCAAACAACACAGATATACACAGTGCTGTCCCACCCACCATTCCATAGTGTCCCAGAGTGAGCATAGTGAATCGTACATATAAATACTACCCTTCTAACATATATCCTTTGAGAAAATAATATTTATACCTCTTTTTGAATTGATTTCTGTTTGTACATAGTTTCAGTTACGGCTCCAGAATGTTCCACAAATCCACTCCACAGACAGATACGCACATACTTTTCTTGGTTGTTCGTATCTTGGGTTTTGTAAAGTTTAAGTCTCCTCTCAAATTATGATCATTGTCTCTTTTTTTAAATATTTTTTGTATATTAGTTGGAAGTTGATCATTATTTGCCCTGTACATTACTTGTGCTGTCTTAAATTTAACTAAATCGATGATCTTTATGACATGTGACTTTAAAAACAACGAATTGGTATGGTCTCTATATCCTACATTATTTATTATCCTTATAGCTCTTTTTTGTAATGTGCATATTGACTGTAGGTTGGTCTTGTAGGTGTTTCCCCAGACTTCTACACAGTAGTTAAGATAAGGTAGAAACAGTGAATTGTACAGTAAGACCAATGATTTAAGATAAGATAAGCCTTTATTAGTCCCACAATGGGGAAATTCCAGGATTGCAACAGCACAGGGATAGCAACACTCAGAGCAACAATCAGAAGGCAAGAGAAAAAAAAAAAAGAAACAAGAGCAGCAAGTATACATATGTATATATATATATACTGTATACTGTATATATACAGTATATAGATCATATGTGGTCCAAGATGTGTCTTGTCTTCCCCAGTATGCCTATACATTTTGCTAACTTGGCCCGGATGTGACTGATGTGAGGTTTCCAGCAGATTTTATTGTCTAGCGTCACGCCCAGAAACTTATTTTCCTGTACTGTTTCTATTCTGGTATCATCTATCCTTACCATTATTTCATGATTTATTTTATAATTTCCAAACAACATAATCTTTGTGGGGTTTTTTTAGATTTAGAGATAATTTATTTTTGTTGAACCACTGCGTTAACTTTTTCATTTCAGTTGTGACCACCTCTAAAACCTGCTGCAAATTCTCACCAGTGCAAAGGATATTTGTGTCATCCGCAAACAAAATAAATTTCAGAATTTTTGATACTTGGCATATGTTATTTATATACAAAATAAAGAGTTTGGGTCCCAAAACTGACCCCTGGGGCACACCACAAGTGATGTCCATGAAGGGTGATTTGTGCTCACCAATCTGTACAAATTGTTGTCTGTTACTTAAATAACTTTCCACCCAACTCAGTCCGACCCCTCTTATCCCATACCTTTCCAGTTTCCTTAGTAGTATTCTGTGGTCAATGGTGTTAAAAGCTTTCTTTAAATCTATAAATACTCCTACAGCAAACTTTTTTTTATCTATACAACTAGTAATTTCTTCTATAAGTTCGATCATTGCCAAAGATGTAGATTTATCTGCTCTAAAACCATACTGGCTGTCTGTAAGGAGGTTGCGTTTTTCAATGAAATCATCCAGTCTCTTAGTGAAGATTTTTTCAAGTATTTTGGAGAATTGTGAGAGTAAAGAGACCGGCCTGTAATTTGTGAAATAATGACTGTCTCCTGCTTTGTATAGTGGTATTACTTTTGCTATTTTCATTTTGTTTGGAAATTTACCAGTTTGAAATGACAGGTTACAGATGTGGGTGAGTGGCTTAACAATTCCTTCAATTACTTTTTTCACTATTGTCATGTCAATTTCATTCCAGTCCGTTGATTTTTTGTTCTTAAATTTACTCACAGTCTCGATAATTTCCTTTTCAGTAACTGCACCCAAAAAGATTGTGTTTGGATTTCTATCTTCTATTTGATTTACAGAACCACTGTTGTTTGTTTCTATTGTCACTACTGATTTTGCTAATTCAGGACCAATGTTTACAAAAAATTTATTGAAACCACTGACCACATCCTCCATATTATTTATCAAATTGCCATTTTCAATAAAATATTTTGGATAATTAGCATTCTTAGGTCGATTACTAATAATCCCATTGAGTACTTGCCATATTCCTCTTAAGTTATTTTTATTATCCTCTAATATTCTGTTGTAATATATTCTTTCTTACAGGTCCTCATTATATTAGTAAGCTTATTTTTATATCTTTTATATTTGATCTCAGCCTCCACCATTCTGCACTTAATGAATTGTTTATATAATGTATTCTTCTTTTTACATGCATTTATTAACCCCTTGGTGACCCAAGGAATATTTTTCTTTTGTTGTCTGTCACTGTATTGTTTTACAGGACAGTTTTTTATTGTACAATGATTGAAATATTTGTAAAAATTTATCATATGCTTTATTTATATCATTTTCATCATAAACTATCTTCCAATCTTGTATTAATAATTCCTTTGTCAGTAAATACATAGATTCTTTGGTTCTTATTCTTTTATATTTAATATTTTTGGTATACTTTTTCTTCCTATAATCACACTGATAGACAACAAAAATCGGCAGGTGGTCACTGATATCATTCAATAAAAGCCCACTCCTGATATTATTTTCCATAATGTTTGTGAATATGTTATCTATTAGTGTGGCACTGTGTGACGTGATTCTGCTAGGTCCGGTAATTGTTGGATGTAAGCCCATACTGTACATTGTGCTAATAAATTCTTCTGTCAAACTATGTTGTTTTGAATTCATCAGATCTATATTGAAATCCCCACAGATGAACATAACTTTATGAGTTAGTTTTGCATACATTTTTTCCATCCAGTCCTTAAATAAGTCAATGTTTGATCCAGGTGTTCTATATACACAGCTCACTACTATATTCTTCACGTTGTCCAGACAGATTTCTATTGTAATACATTCAAATAAATCATCCACGGTTACTGACAGATTTTCAACAACCTTGTATTTCAAGCTCTTGTCAACATAAATTGCAACTCCTCCTCCTTTTTTCCCTTTTCTATTTATATAATTTAATTCATAGCCATCCATGGTAAAATCCACTTCTTTCTCTTCACTGAGCCACGTCTCTGATATTGCCACAACATTGAATGGCTCTTTAAACTGATGTAAATAATCTTAAATGTTATTAAAGTTGGCATAGAGACTCCTGCTGTTGAAGTGGATCATAGAAATATTGAAATCAGATGTGACCATTGTGTTAAACTGTTCATCCGTGTAGTAACTACAGTTATTATTGATCGAGCTAAATAAATTATTATCAGGGTCTATGTTATATTCTACGTCCTGTGGGTTGTGATCTGTATATTCAAAAACTTCCTGTTGTTCCTGTTTGTTGATCTTTTGTTTCATGTTGTTAAATGTCTTGTAGCAGATGAGTATATCCCTTCAGTGTCCTACAATTGTCTCTTGTTGCTGTGACTCCAGTTCATAACATTCATTGATATTTGTCCAGTTCCATAATATTACGGATGTTAATGACCTTGGCTTCTTCAGGTGATCCGTTTAATTTGATGTATATTTTACAGTTTGATGTCCAGGTGTTTTGAATCTTTTTCTACTTTCTCAGGTATCTTGCTTTTCTGGCTATTTCTGCGTTTTCCTTTGTAAGGTGCTCGTTTATGTAAATGTTCGTTCCTTTCAGTTTCCTCCCTTGTTTTAGCAGTGCAGTCTTGTGTTTTCCGTTGACAAACCTCATGATCACAGCCGGTTTGTCGCCGTTTTTCCTGGGCAGAGGTTGACAGGCCTCAATGGTGTTACAGTCCAGCTGGATTCCTTTGGACTGCATGAAGGCCGCCACTTGTTGCTCCGTGGATTTATCTTCCAGCGCGTTGAGCCTCCCTCCGCTGTCAGCGGCCACCGCTCGTGCGTACGATCGGGGTTTAATGTGGAGCCCCGTGATAATCACGTCGTTCACCCGGGTGTTCTGCTCCAGTTCCGACACTCTGCTCTCCAGATACACCAGCCTCTCGTCCTTCTCAGCGTTCTGGATCCGCAGCGCTTTCACCTCCTCGACCAGATCCAGAATGTTTTTTTGCTGCAGCTTAACAGCAGAAACCTCTTCAGCCAAGAAGTCCAGCGATCTTTTGATGTCGTCCACCTCCTCAGTCTGCTGAGCTTTCTTGGGACCCATGATCCCGGCCGATGTTCGATTATTATATAATCAATATGGGCTTAAAGTGCAGACTCTCAGCTGTAATTTGAGAGTATTCACATCCAAATTGGAGCAAGGATTTAGGAATTACAGCTCTTTAATACGTAGCCGCCTCTTTTTCAAGGGACCAAAAGTAATTGGACAATTGACTCAGAAGGCTGCAAAAAAAATAAGGCTGCATGGGCTCTTCCCTCGTTAACCTGTCATCAATTAAGCAGTTTAAAGGTCTGGAGTTGATTCCAGGTGTGGCGTTTGCATTTGGAAGCTGTTGCTGTGAACACACAACATGCGGTCAAAGGAGCTCTCAATGGAGGTGAAACAGACCATCCTGAGACTGAAAAAAAGAAGAAATCCATCAGAGAGATAGCAGAAATGTTAGGAGTGGTCAAATCAACAGTTTGGTACATTCTGAGAAAAAAGAGTGCACTGGTGAGCTTGGGAACTCAAAAAGGCCTGGACGTCCACGGAAGACAACAATGGTGGATGATCGCAGAATCCTTTCCATGGTGAAAAACAACCCCTTCACAACATCCACTCAAGTGAAGAACACTCTCCAGGAAGTAGGTGTATCAGTATCTAAGTCTACCATAAAGAGAAGACTTCATGAGAGTAAATACAAAGGATTCACCACAAGGTGCAAACCATTAATCAGCCTTAAAAATAGAAAGGCCAGAATTGACTTTGCCAAAAAACACCTGAACAAGCCAGCCCAGTTCTGGAACAGCATTCTTTGGATAGATGAGACTAAGATCAACCTGTACCAGAATGATGGGAAGAAGAAAGTTTGGAGAAGAATTGGAACAGCTCATGATCCAAAGCACACCACATCTTCTGTAAAACATGGTGGAGGCAGTGTGATGGCATGGGCATGCACGGCTTCCAACGGCACTGGGTCATTTGTGTTTATTAATGATGTGACAAAAGACAGAAGCAGCCGGATGATTTCTGAAGTGTACAGGGATATACTTTCTGCTCAGATTCAGCCAAATGCAGCAAAGTTGATTGGACGGTGCTTCACAGTACAGATGGACAATGATCCAAAACATACTGCAAAAAGCAACGCAGGAGTTTTTTAAAGCAAAGAAGTGGAATAGACTTCCGGTTATGGCTGCCACGTAGGACGGACGTGTCTCGCTCTGCTCTGCTCCTGGAGAAAAAAAATCGGCAAATAACTCTCTCATTTGGGACAGAACGTATCCCAGCGTTTGGGCGAGGATATGTCGGCGAAGCCTAAGGCTGGAAAACCAGGAAAAGGAAAAAGCGAGCCGCCGAAACAGTCCAAATTAACGGACTTTCAGGTCTGTGACGCAGCAAACAGGGCTCCATATATGGCGGAGGAGGCTGGCGGCGCTGCGATTTCTGCGGGGAATGGCGCAGATGCGCTGATGGCTGCCATGAGTTCAATGAGAGCGGACTTTTCCTCTAGATTTGATGGGATTATGACAGCGTTGGAAGGAATAAGAAAGGAATTGGGTGACTGTGTAGAACGAACGGCGCAGATGGAGCTCCGTCTCGCTAGTGCTGAAGATGACGTCACCCGTCTTCAATTAAAGGTGCGCACTTTGGAAAAAAAAAATAAATCTCTGGAAGATAATATTTTGGATTTGGAATCTCGGTCGAGACAGAATAATTTGAGGCTGGTGGGTCTTCCAGAGGAATCAGAAGGTCGGGACGTATGTTCCTTTCTGGAAAAGTGGATTCCGGAGGTGCTGGGCAGCGAGGAGTTGCAATCAGCAGTGGTTCTGGAAAAAGCACATCGCATTGGCCCACGGAGAGATAAGGGACCGCCGAGGACCTTAATTATGAAGTTTCTTAACAACAGAGACAGGATGAAGATCTTCAACGCTGCACGTGCTAAAGGAGAGATTAAACACCAGGACCAGCAGGTGCGGTTCTACCCAGATTTGGCCACAGGAATCCAGCAATTGAGGAAGCAGTTTGATCCCGTACGTAAGGAGCTGCGCAACCTTGGGATTCGTCATGGTGTAATCTATCCTGCGAGACTGCTGACCACGTATGAGGGCAGAACCCACATCTTCAAGACCCCAGAGGAGGCGCAGGAGTTCATCAAGAAGATCAAAGAAGAAGAAGAGACTGGTGGGAGCTAAGCATGAACAAAATATAAGGTAGAATAATTAAGCATTTGCACAGGCATCTGACTGACTTGAAGTAAATAGTAAGTTTACAAAATATAGATTGTATTATATATTAAAAAAAAACAAAAACAAAAACAAAACAAACAAAAAAAAAAAAAACTATGATGTACAAAGTTGTTAAAAATTTTGGAGTTAAGTTGGAAAACTACAGAGGAGAGTTAATGTTACGTCATTAAAAGCAGTAGAGTTAGGGTGATTGGGAGGATGAAGAAGGAGTGGCTTAGGCTGTTCCCCGTGGGTGTGGAACGGTCGATGGCTATATCGGGAGACAGAATTTTTCTTTTGATTTTGGGGGGTTTGCCACAAGTGTGGGAAGGGGAAATTTGTTTGTGTGTAGTTTGTAGGATGAATGTTCAACCACTCATGTTTTTGCTTCTCTGTATGAGCATGTTTACACTGCAAGGTAATCCCAAACTCTCTATTGATCATGGACCAAAGTGTTAATCTTAATTTAACTTCATGGAATTGCAGAGGTCTACAAAATTTAAAAAAACTTAAACAAGTTATGAATAAAATAAAGGACATGGGTTCAAGAATTGTGTTTTTACAAGAAACTCATCTGATAGAGGAGGATGTTAAAAGAATTAGGAGTAGATGGCAGGGAAGTGTATTCACCTCTTCATTTTCATCCCGAGCAAGGGGAGTTATGACTCTCATACATAAATCAGTTCCTTTTCAAGTGAAAAATGTAATTGGAGACAAATTTGGAAGATATGTAATCATTCAAGGTTCTTTGCTATTAGAAAATATAAATCTTGTGAACTTATATGGTCCCAATATAGATGATCAGAAGTTCTTTGCTAATTTATTTCTCATCTTATCATCACTTACAGGGCAACATATAATAGCAGGGGATTTTAATTGTACATTGAATCCAGGTGTGGATAGATCAACAGGACTGGATTGTACGCACATTGGATGTAGGATGACTATTAATCATTTTATGAAAGAATTGAGATTGTTAGATATATGGAGAGAAATGAAACCACAAGTTAAAGCCTATTCTTGTTATTCCAGTACCTACAAGACATTCTCACGTATTGATTATTTTTTGATTTCCACAGAATTAAGGTCCAAGATTCAAAACTGCTTTTATGATAACATCGTGATCTCTGATCATGCACCCTGTTGTCTAATATATGTAGATAAAAAATTGACAAAGGAATCAGGTAGATGGCAATTTCAGCATAAATGGCTTCAGGATGAGGAATTTGTCAAGTATATAGAAAAACAGATAGACGAGTTCTTTGACATCAATACTACACAAACATCAGCATGTGTAAAGTGGGAGGCTTTCAAAGCTTTTATTAGGGGGCATATTATTAGTTATACAGGATCAAAATCTAAGAAGACTCGAGAGGAGAGAGCTAAATTGGAACATAAAATAAAAAATCTTCAGGAAAAAGTGTATGCAGGAAGTGACCCAAGGTTGGAGAATGAATTACTGATTTTGAGAGCTGAATACGACAAAAAATCAGCGAATAGAGCTGCCTCGAGTCTTCTAAGATTGAAACAATCTTTTTATGAACAAGGTGAAAAATCAGGAAAATTATTAGCATGGCAGATTAAACAATTGGAAATTAAAACACCAATTACCAGTATTATAAGTAACGGACAGGTAGTTATAGATCCTTTAGAAATTAATAGAGCCTTTAGAGATTACTATGAAAAATTATATGATACCAAAAATGAACCTGATTTAACAAAACTAAATGGGTTTTTGAACGAACTATCTATACCGTGTATTCCAAATGAAAACAGGGAGATATTGGAGTCTAAAATTAGTCAAGAAGAAGTTGGGCTAGCCATTGATAATATGAAATCAGGAAAAAGTGCAGGACCAGATGGTCTTCCAGTTGACCTTTATAAAAAATTTAAGAATAAATTAATAAAACCTTTTTTGGAAATGGTTTTAGAAGCATTTCAAAATAATAATTTACCATCATACATAAATAATGCCTTAATTATACTGCTGCCAAAACCAGGTAAGCCCTCTAATAAATGTGAAAATATGAGACCAATAAGCCTATTAAACGCCGACCTTAAGATAATCTGTAAAATTTTAGCAAGACGAATACAAGAAATTTTACCAAATATTATTAATCGAGATCAGAATGGCTTTATAAAGGGTAGACAAGGCTTCCATAATGTAAGAAGACTATTTAATATTATTTATTTTAATAAAGAAGCACCGGATACAGCTCTCCTATCATTGGACGCCGAAAAGGCCTTTGATAGAGTTGAATGGCCCTTTCTTTTTGAAGTCCTACAAAGGTTTGGACTTGGAAATAATTTCATAAAATGGGTTCAAATAATATACAATAATGCTACAGCAGAAATCCTAACAAATAACAATATTTCAAAACCAATAAAAATCAATAGAGGATGTCGACAAGGCTGTCCACTCTCACCTTTACTGTTTACTATGGCAATTGAACCTTTAGCGATAGCGATACGTTTACATTCACAAATATATGGAATTAAAGTTGGACCAACAGAACATAAAATCTCCCTGTACGCCGATGATATAATTTTGTTTATGTCGAATCTAAAAAAATCAATTCCAACCTTGTTGAATTTAATAAAGAATTTTGGGGAAATATCAGGATATAAAATAAATAAAACTAAATCTTCAATATTAATGCTAAATGAGACCCAGAGAAATTACCCAGCCCCTGAGGTAAATCAATTCAATGTTGTAAATCAGTTTAAATATTTAGGAATCCAAATTATGCCTAAGCTAGAATCAGTCGCCAGTGTCAACTATGAAGCCTTAATGTCAGATATCAGTGAGTTAACTCAGAGATGGATGTCACTACCAATGTCGATGATCGGGAGAATCAATATACTTAAAAGTAATATTTTACCTAAAATACTTTATTTATTTCAATACATTCCCTTATCACCACCTTTAGATCTATTCTCAAGAATAAAAAAAAAGTTAGTGGAATTTATATGGAACAACAGGAGGGCTAGATTACGTCTGTCTTTATTATATTTACCATTTGATCGTGGAGGTCTGAAATGTCCAAATTTTATGTTGTATTATTGGTCGGCACAACTGAGGTCTATGACATATTATTTTTCATCAAATGATCTCCCTCACTGGACTGAAATGGAATCATACAATTTACCTTTACCTCTTCCCATATTCATATACTCAGATTCGGCAAAAAAATTACAAAAACAAGTTAAAAATCCATTTGTAAAGCATATGATCAAAATATGGTGTGAAGCTAAAAACTATTTAAAAGAACCACAGTTATTGTCACAATTTAGTCCAATATGGGGTAATCAATATTTTAAACCAGGGAGAGCGGACGCTGTATTTAAAGTATGGAATTTAAAAGGGATACAAAAGATTCAGGATTTATATTTGCCATGTGCAGACAACATAATGTCTTTTGAAGAGCTGAGGATCAAATTTAATCTCAATAGAACACATTTTTTTAAATATCTTCAACTTAGAAACTTTATTCGATCAAATCAAAATAAAGCTCTCACTCGACCTATTTATTCATCCTTGGAAAAAATGATGATGAAAGATAGTAAAAGAAAGGGTATTATTTCAGAGTTTTATAACTCATTGACACTATCTTCAAGTGAAAATTCACTGAAAAGATTAAACTACTGGAAAGAAGATCTGCAAATTGAAATTTCAGAGGAACAATGGGAATTGGCTTGTACAGAAGCTCAAACCAAATCAATAAATGCACGCCTTAAATTGATACATTTCAAATGGTTAATGCGGATGTATGTTACACCGGAGGAGTTAAATAGATATAACAAAAATATACCAGATACATGCACAAAATGCATGGAAAGTAAAGGAACCCTATTTCATTGTTTATGGGAATGTAGATTAATAAGAATGTTTTGGGAAGAGGTGAGGGTAACAATTGAAAAAATAATCTCAAAACAAATCATATTGAATCCTAAACTGGTTTTGTTGGGTCTGTACCCAGAAAAGCATAATTTCAATAAAAGTGAAAGAACATTCATAGACCTCAGTTTGCTTAATGCCAAAAAATGTATTGCACTATTATGGAAAAAGACTCATAGACCAGATGTGACTCAGTGGTTAAGACAGATGTTAACAAACCTTCCATTAGAAAGAATAACATATATACTGAAATCAAAGGAAATTGTGTTTGAGAATATATGGAGACCTTTTATTGATTATGTAAAAAATTTAAACATAACTCTTGAAGAAGAAGGTGAATGATGTGTGTGGACCTTGTAAATTCCAAACTGGTGAACATAATATGTATACTTATGTATTGGATTGTCTAGACTAAACAGAGGAGCATTGTTGAAGACTTGATTTTGTTGGTGGTTGTTGGTGTTTTTAGTGCATTTTTTTTTTTTTTTTTGTAGTACTTTAGTGTTAGTGTTTGATTGTTTGTATCATGTTTGTTAAAAAAAAAAAAAAAAGGTTCAATAAAGATATTGTGGAAAAAAAAAAGAAGTGGAATATTTTGCAATGGCCGAGTCAATCACCAGATCTCAACCCAATCGAGCATGCATTTCACTTGCTCAAGACAAAACTTAAGGCAGAAAGACCCACAAACAAGCAACAACTGAAGACAGCTGCAGTAAAGGCCTGGCAAAGCATCACAAAGGAGGAAACCCAGCGTTTGGTGATGTCCATGGGTTCCAGACTTCAGGCAGTCATTGCCCGCAAAGGATTCTCAACAAAATACTGAAAAGTAACATTTTACTTAGGGTTATGTTTATTTGTCCAATTACTTTTGAGCCCCTGAAATGAGGAGCGTTTGTATAAAAATAGCTACAATTCCTACATGTTTAATCATGTATTTTTGTTCAACCCCTTGAATTAAACCTTAAAAGTCTGCACTTCAATTCCGTTGTAGTTGTTTCATTTCAAATCCAATGTGGTGGCATGCAGAGCCCAAATCATGAAGATTGTGTCACTGTCCAAATATTTCTGGGCCTAACTGTATTTTATGGCTTCCCCCTCATGGATGGTCACCTTATCGTGGTGGGGGGTTTGCGTGCCCCAGTGATCCCAGGAGCTATGTTGTCCGGGGCAATTTGCCTCTGAGAGGGTCACAAAAGACAAACTGGTCCTGGGTGAAGGGCCAGACTAACAACGATCCAACAGACTCTCTTGATAAATTCTATATCAAGGATTCAGTGTACCCCGCCTGGTATGGGGTTACCGGGGCCCCACCCTGGAGCCAGGCCTGGGGGAGGGGCTCGAAGGCTAGCGTCTGGTGGCCGGGTTTCCACCCATGGGACCCAGCCAGGCTCAGCCTGAAGGAGTTACATGCGTCCACCCTCCAGTGGGCTCACCACCTGCAGGAGGGATCATGGGGGTCCGGTGCTATGTGGATTAGGTGGCGGTCAAAGGCGAAGACCTTGGCGGACTGATCCCAAGCTTTCTAAACTGGCTTTTGGTACGTGCAATGCCACCTCTCTGGTGGGGAAGGAGCCTGAGCTGGTGTACGAGGTTGAGAGATACCAGCTAGATATAGTCGGCCTCACCTCAACATACAGCTCCGGTTCCGGAACCAGTCTCCTGGAGAGGGGCTGGAGCTTGGCCTTTTCTGGAGTTGCCCCGGGCGAGAGGCGACGAGCAGGGGTGGGTATTCTTGTATCCTCCCACCTTGCTGCCTCTATATTGGAGTTTTCCCCGGTGGACGAAGGGGTTGCTTCCCTGCGCCTTCGGGTTGGGAAACGGGTCCTGACCATCATTTGTGCCTATGCACCAAATGATGTTTCAGAGTACCCACCCTTTTTGGAGTCTGTGACTTGGGTGCTGGAGGGTGCTCCTCTTGGAGACTCCATTGTCCTACTGGGAGACTTCAATGCGCAAGTGGGCAACGACAGTGAAACCTGGAGGGGGGTGATTGGGAGGAACAGCCTGCCCGATCTGAACCCGAGTGGTGTTCAGTTATTGGACTTCTGTGCTAACCACAGTTTATCCATAACGAACGCCATATGTGCGCCATATGTGCACCTGGCACCAGGACACCCTAGGTCGCAGGTCGATGATCGATTTTGTTATCGTGTCATCAGACCTGCGACCATATGTCTTGGACACCCGGGTACACCTGCGCCACCGTGCACCCGGGCTGCACGGTGGCGCAGTGGT
Source organism: Pholidichthys leucotaenia (assembly GCA_020510985.1). Taxonomy (NCBI): domain Eukaryota; kingdom Metazoa; phylum Chordata; class Actinopteri; order Cichliformes; family Pholidichthyidae; genus Pholidichthys; species Pholidichthys leucotaenia. The sequence continues at coordinate 216,227,106 of CM035847.1, read as the reverse complement.
TAGCACTGCGGCAGCACAGTTTACCCTTGGCCGGGGGATTGTGGGGATCGTGGGATCGTGGGTTCGATCCCAGCCCCCGACCAACAGTGATCTGTGTGGAGTTTGCATGTTCTCCCCGTGTTGCGTGGGTTTACTCCGGGATTTCTCCGGTTTCCTCCCACATGCCAAAAACATGCATGTTAGGTTAATTGGCTGTTCTAAATTGTCCCTAGATATCTGTTTCCTATAGGCCCTTAGAATAGAGGGTTAGTATTAATGAAAGCGCTTTGAGTGGTCTTTGTGACTAGAAAAGCGCTATATAAGTGCAGGTTAGTTAGTTAGTTAGTTAGTAAAGAGAGGTGCAGAGCTGTCAACTGATCACCACCTGGTGGTGAGTTGGATCCGATGGCAGGGGAGGAAGCCATTCAGACCTGGTACACCCAAACATATAGTGAGGGTGTGCTGGGAACGTCTGGCTGAGGCCCCTGTCCGGGAGGTCTTCAACTTCTACCTCCAGAAGAACTTCAACCACATTCCGAGGGAGTCTGGAGACATGGAGTCTGAATGGGCCATGTTCTCCACCTCTGTTGTTGAAGCGGCAACCCAGAGCTGCGGCCGCAAGGTGGTTGGTGCATCTCGTGGTGGCAACCCCCGAACCAAGTGGTGGACACCAGTGGTGAGGGGGGCCATTAAGCTGAAGAAGGAGTCCTATCAAGCTTGGTTGGCTTGTGGGACTCCCAAAGCAGCTGAGGTGTACCGGCAGGCCAAGCAGAGTGCAGCTCGGGTGGTTGCTGAAGCAAAAACCCGGGTATGGGAGGAGTTCGGTGAGGCCATGGAACAAGACTTTCGGTCGGCCTTGAAGAGATTCTGGCAAACTGTCCGGCAGCTCAGGAGGGGAAAGCAGCTCCCTGTCCACACTGTGTATGGTGCGGATGGGGCACTGTTGACTTCAATTGGGGATATCGTCGGGCGATGGAAGGAATACTTCAAGGATCTCCTCAATCCCACTGATATGCTTTCAACAGAGGAAGCAGGGTTTGGGGACAAGGGGGATGACTCGCCTATCACAGGGGCTGAGGTCGCCAAGGTGGTTAAAAATCTCCTTGGTGGCCGGGCCCCGGGGGTGGACGAGGTTCGCCCTGAGTACCTCAAGGCCCTGGATGTTGTTGGGCTGTCATGGTTGACATGCCTTTGTAACATTGCGTGGAGGTCGGGGACAGTGCCTTTGGCATGGCAAACCGGGGTGGTGGTTCCTCTCTTCAAAAAAGGGGACCGGAGGGTGTGCTCCAACTTTACAGGGATCACACTCCTCAGCCTCCCTGGGAAGGTCTATGCCAAGGTACTGGAGAGGAGAGTCTGGCCGTTGGTCGATCCTCGGATTCAGGAGGAGCAATGTGGTTTTTGTCCTGGCCGTGGCACATCGGACCAGCTCTTTATCCTCTCGAGAATTCTCGAGGGTTCGTGGGAGTTTGCCCAACCAGTTTACATGTGTTTTGTGGACTTGGAGAAGGCATTTGACTGCGTCCCTCGTGGTTTTTTGTGGGGGGTGCTTCGGAAGTATGGGGTATCGGGCTTGTTGTTACGAGCTATTCGGTCTCTGTACGACCGTTGTGAGAGTTTGGTTCGTATTGCCAACACTTGGTCGGAGTCATTCCCAGTGAGAGTTGGACTCTGCCAGGGCTGCCCTTTGTCACCGATCCTGTTCATAATTTTTATGGACAGGATTTCTAGGCGCAGCCAGGAAATGGAGGGTGTTGTGCTTGGTGACCACAGGATCTCATCTCTGTTGTTTGCAGATGATGTTGTCCTGTTGGCTTCATCCAGCAATGACCTACAGCTTTTGTTGGGACGGTTTGCTGCTGAGTGTGAAGTGGCTGGGATGAAAATCAGCACCTCCAAGTTCGAGTCCAAGGTCCTCAGCCGGAAAAAGGTGGATTGTCCTCTCTGGGTTGGGGACAGGTTCCTGCCCCAAGTGGAGGAGTTTAACTATCTTGGGGTCTTGTTCACGAGTGAGGGGAAAAGGGAGCGAGAGATTGACAGATGGATTGGAGCAGCATCTGCAGTGATGCGGACGTTGTACCGGTCTGTTGTGGTGAAGAGGGAGCTGAGTTCTAAGGCAAAGCTGTCGATTTACCAGTCAAGCTACGTTCCTACTCTCACCTATGGTCACGAGCTTTGGGTAATGACCGAAAGAACAAGATCGCGGATACAAGCGGCTGAAATGAGCTTCCTCCGTAGGATTGCTAGACTCACCCTCAGAGATAGGGTGAGGAGCTCAGTCATCCGGGAGAGGCTCAGAGTAGAACCGCTACTCCTCCACATTGAAAGGAGTCAGTTGAGGTGGTATGGGCATCTGATTAGGATGTCTCCTGGACGCCTCCCACTTGAGGTGTTTCAGGCCCGTCCCACTGGGAGGAGACCCCGGGGCAGACCCAGGACTTGGTGGAGAGACTATGTCTCCCAGCTGGTCTGGGAACGCCCTGGTATCCTCTCTGAAGAGCTGGAGCAGGTGGCTGGGGAGAGGGAAGTCTGAGCTTCTCTGCTTGAACTGCTGCCTCCGTGACCCGGACCTCCTGAAAAGCGGTAGAAGATGGATGGATGGATGGATTTTATGGCTTATTTTTGTCTTTTTTTTTAAAAAATAAAATTACTGTTTTTTAAATAAATTTGAAACAGACTGTGGTATTTTTTTTTTACTTTTTTCTTATAACAATTTATATTTTTAACCATAACTTTGCAGTCGGAACAGAATAATTTAACTCTCATTACAAAGAAAAAAATTAATAAAATTGTATTAAATGATTTAAATTAACTTAAATGACCAAGGATACCGTTATTTCTGTTATAATATTTCTATATATTTACAGGTTTTTTTTTAAGAATCTCCTCACCGCCAAGAAAAACCTCCCTTATTTTGAAATCCAAATGCTGGCACGTTTAATTTGTCTGAAGGCTGCTGACGGATTAAAGTCACTGACTTTGTGAATTTCGGTCATCTTAACTTGCCAGGTACATAATTGGGAACATAACTTAATATTGTAGTGGCTGGTGAAATATATCCTCAGCAATTTAGTAGTCCCCCTTGCATTTCCCTTCATATGAAGCCGGCTGCATTTGAATTCTAACCACATCTCTTAGCTGAGCGACTCTTCCGTTATTGCTCCCGTTTCCAGTGGGTTAAAACCATGATAAATGCCTCCAGTGCTTACATACCTCTTATGATTGTTTTTTTCCGAGTTTAAAGTACTTTAACAAACTAATGTTTCTGTCGGACAGTCAGGCCTTATTCATGCTACATTTAAGATAAGATAAGACAAGATAAGCCTTTATTAGTCCCACAATGGGGAAATTCCAGGATTGCAACAGCACAGGGACAGCAACACTCAGTGCAATAATTAAGAAGATAAGAAAATAAGAGCAGTGAATATACGTATACACAAATAAATATATAAATATATATACACAGTGCGGAGCATTGTAGCTAGATGGAATAAACAGCATAACCGCCTATTTAGTTACCCTACATGGTATGAATATGTACCCATACATACTGTCACCCTCCAAAGCCCCTCTAGTCTGCCTTGGTCCGCGTATGCTTTGGATGAACCTGGCACGCACGCGGTGCTGGACATGCTCACTTTTTTCATCTACCCAGGCCAAGTGGTTGACACATACGCACAACCATCATTTGTAGTTTCACTCCCGCCAAATAGGTAGCGCCAAGGCGCTGACGTGCCAAGGTTTTCACCAACGAAGAAACTGCAGACTTCTTCACAAAAGTTTCTCTTCCAATAGAGTCCAATTCTGCTGTTTGACTTCCTGGTTTTCACTCCTTTTCCACGAAGATGCTGCTGCCGCTAGCGAGACACTGCCTGCTGACTGACTGGAAAACTTGCGTGGGTGGAGCGCTTCTAAACTTTGCGTGGATGACGGTCATGCGCGTTGTTCATGTGCGCACTTGCAGAAAGTCATTGCTTCAAATATTTTTCTTACATTCATATCTCCTTCTTGGTGTGGCGGTAAATTTTCTGGCGAGATGTTACCAGAGGAAACCCTGGAGGAAAATTATCTTTTAAATTGACATGCATCATATGTGTAACTCGTGGCAAAATTTGATCGGGATCAAAAGATAATTTCACTTTTGCCATTCATTTCAATGGAGAATTTTTTTGATTTAAGGTCCCATATGCGATAAATGTATAAGAAGTGTTATGCAGACAGTGGGAATATCTGCAAGTCAATGTTTTTGGGAAGCTCAGTATCATAAACTGGCAACAAATTTGGTCAGTTGGTGATAATTTTTTTTAATAAGGAAAAGGGCGTTTCTTATAAAATTTTGCATCGTATATGCCCTGTTAAAGATTTATTTGAAAGGTTTGGACTTGAAATAGATTATTCTTACGTTTTTTGTGGACTGGAGAGTCAATCTCTCATTTGTTTGTTAACTGTATTCACACAAAGATGTTTTGGGCAGATGTTGAACATTTTATTTTGCAGAGGACTGGACAAAGAATTCTGTTTAAAGAAAGACATCATTTTTGGATTGTTTGAAAAACAAGCCCAAAAACCCGCAACTGACTAGATTTGCAAGCGACTTCAGAGAAAAATAAGCCCAAAGTCACTTATAACAAGCGGACTTGGCAACAATGGCTTCTGCCTTCACCAAGTCATTAATATAACTGGAGAATGTAGTTACAGCAGTTGTCTGTCTGATTAAACAAGACTGAAAGCCACTACAGTCGTTAGTAAGCTACTTAGCATGCTAATGGTGCCATTGCTAATGAGCTGCAATCAGCTGGTATGATGATTAATGTTTAGATAACCCATTTCAATTTGACACACTTTTACAACCTAACATTACAGTTTGTTCTTATGTGTCAATAATTGTGGTTTTATGTTTTCGTGACATCAGATTTTCAATAATGTGGTTGCTTTTGTCTAACACTATACACAGTTAATTTGCAATTATTTTAGTGAATACCACAGTTGCAGTATGTTCTATTTTTATTAATGTCTATTTTCTTTTTAACAGGAAGGATCCAAAGACAATTCCATCCCTCATCATGACCAAGCAAGACAAGCGTGATAATTTTCACATAAAGTCTGACAAGAAATTATGTGGTGTTTTTATTGAAAATGTTTTCCACTTTATAGGTTCAGTCCTTATGAATCACCAAAGAACAACAACCAGGCTTGATCTGTTAAATTTTGTTAAAGACTTAAAACCTTCTACAACAGTTTAGGATGTGTGAAGTTTAGTGTAGCTACAGAAATGTTATAACATTCAGCAGATCCAAGTTCAGGAGGACTGGTGAAGAAAAAAATTGAGAGAGACTGAGACACAAACTGAAAGGATTTTTAAACTGTATTTACTAATGACTTTTTTTTAATTTACTCATAATTTGAGCCTCTTATTTACAAGCAGCCTGAGGATGAGTGTTATGGCAGAAAAAACTAATAAATCCTTTTGGGAAGTCCTTTTCCCCATATCTATTGCAGTCTATTATCTTTGAATTGATAACTGAAGCTAAAAAAAAAAAAAACTGTGCTCATTCAAACAGTAATGGACATATTTTTTCTCCTGTAAAACAAATATATCCATCCATCCATCCATCCATCTTCTTCCGCTTAATCCTTTTCGAGTCGCGGGGGGCTGGAGCCTATCCCAGCATCTTTGGGCAAGAGGCAGGGTACACCCTGGACAGATCACCAGTCCATCGCAGGGCCAACACAGAGAGACAGACAACCATTCACTCTCACAGTCATACCTAAGGACAATTTTAGAATCCCCAGTTTGATGCCAATTAACCTAACTTGCATGTTTTTGGCATGTGGGAGGAAACCAGAGAAATTCCGGAGTAAACCCATGCAGACATCGGGAGAACATGCAAACTCCACACAGATCACTGTTGGTCGAGGGCTGGGATCGAACCTAGGTTCCACCAGCCAAGGGTGAGTTGCTGTGCTGCCGCAGTGCTAACCACTCCGTCACCATGCTGGGTTTTAATTATTTTCTGTCACTCTGTTCTTCAATTTTTTAAAATTTTTAGAATATTTTACACAGATTTTCACCTTCAAATATTTTATCTTCCCATTATCATATTCGGTCCTGTAATTTTTATGTGCTAGTCTTTGATTTGTAGACCTCAACAAAACTAGTACATACCCGTGCATAACCGTCCATGCCCGTAGAAACCAAGTACAAGCAAATATTTCTGCATGCCCATTGCTGAAGGGTCTCCTCCTGTCTCAGATAGCTGTGCTGTTCACAGTCATGCCTGTGGTGTACTGGTGGAACCTGAGGTGTTTCATGTTCACGGCATCTTTTCTGACATGCAGGAGTTCTCCTCATTCTTCTTCGTTCAGACCACCGGTTGAGGGATAGGTGCATCGTAATTCCAGTTCATGGGCACGATCCTGAAAAAGTGGCTTTCAACCCTGTTCAGGAAGGCCCGTGCATGCCCGTAGAAACCAAAAAACCGGAACACCCGAAGAAAATCAGTGCTTTGCTTGGCATTTTACATATTTGTAGTGTAGACTGGCATTCGTCAAGGTTACACATTTGCCGTCATGTAGGCATGGCGAGTTGTCCTATGATGCCTGAGTTCATAGGATGCGCTATGATGATGAGGCAGAGATCATAGGCCGTCCTATGATGTCCTAGAAACGTGCTTTAAAGTCTGTCGTACCCTATGCTGGTGAAGGGTGTCCTGTGTCAGACGGGTGCGATGTACTGCTGGAACCTCAGGTGTTTCATCTTCATGGCATCTTTTCTGACGTGCACATAGACAAATGTGTCTTTATGATGTCATATACAGTACATCATAAAGACATTTGTCTATGTGCCGTGGGCTTGATGTATATGACATCATAAAGGCACATTTGTCTATGTGCCATCATATACAGTTAGGCCCAAAAATATTTGCACAGTGACACATGTTTTATTTTAGCTGTTTACGAAAACATATTCAAGATACAATTATATAATCAGTATGGGCTTAAAGTGCAGACTCTCAGCTGTAATTTGAGAGTATTCACATCCAAATTGGAGCAAGGGTTTAGGAATTACAGCTCTTTAATACGTAGCTGCCTCTTTTTCAAGGGACCAAAAGTAACTGGACAATTGACTCAGAAGGCTGCAAAAAAACAAACAAACAAAAAAAACCAAAACAAGGCTGCATGGGCTCTTCCCTCGTTAACCCGTCATCAATTAAGCAGTTAAAAGATCTGGAGTTGATTCCAGGTGTGGCGTTTGCATTCGGAAGCTGTTGCTGTGAACACACAACATGTGGTCAAAGGAGCTCTCAATGGAGGTGAAACAGACCATCCTGAGGCTGAAAAAAAGAAGAAATCCATCAGAGAGATAGCAGAAATGTTAGGAGTGGCCAAACCAACAGTTTAGTACATTCTGAGAAAAAAAAGAGTGCACTGGTGAGCTTGGGAACTCAAAAAGGCCTGGACGTCCACGGAAGACAACAGTGGTGGATGATCGCAGAATCCTTTCCATGGTGAAGAACAACCCCTTCACAACATCCACTCAAGTGAAGAACACTCTCCAGGAAGTAGGTGTGTCAGTATCCAAGTCTACCATAAAGAGAAGACTTCATGAGAGTAAACACAAAGGATTCACCACAAGGTACAAACCATTAATCAGCCTTAAAAATAGAAAGGCCAGAATTGACTTTGCCAAAAAACACCTGAACAAGCCAGCCCAGTTTTGGAACAGCATTCTTTGGACAGATGAGACTAAGATCAATCTGTACCAGAAAGAAGAAAGTTTGGAGAAGAATTGGAACAGCTTATGATCCAAAGCACACCACATCTTCTGTAAAACATGGTGGAGGCAGTGTGATGGCATGGGCATGCATGGCTTCCAATGGCACTGGGTCATTTGTGTTTATTGATGATGTGACAAAAGACAGAAGCAAACGGTCGAATTCTGAAGTGTATAGGGATATACTTTCTGCTCAGATTCAGCCAAATGCAGCAAAGTTGATTGGACTGCGCTTCACAGTACAGATGGACAATGATCCAAAACATACTGCAAAAGCAACCCAGGAGTTTTTTAAAGCAAAGAAGTGGAATATTCTGCAATGGCCGAGTCAATCACCAGATTTCAACCCAATTGAGCATGCACTTCACTTGCTCAAGACAAAACTTAAGGCAGAAAGACCCACAAACAAGCAACAACTGAAGACAGCTGCAGTAAAGGCCTGGCAAAGCATCACAAAGGAGGAAACCCAGCGTTTGGTGATGTCCATGGGTTCCAGACTTCAGGCAGTCATTGCCTGCAAAGGATTCTCAACAAAATATTGAAAAGTAACATTTTACTTAGGGTTATGTTTATTTGTCCAATTACTTTTGAGCCCCTGAAATGAGGACTGTTTGTATAAAAATAGCTACAATTTCTACATGTTTAATCATATATTTTTGTTCAACCCCTTGAATTAAACCTTAAAGTCTGCACTTCAATTCTGTTGTAGTTGTTTCATTTCAAATCCAATGTGGTGGCATGCAGAGCCCAAATTGTGAAGATTGCGTCACTGTCCAAATATTTCTGGGCCTAACTGTAGGCATCGCAAGTCGTCTCCTGAGACAACTCTCTCCTTTGCTTCCTCTGGTCCATGTTTAGTGTGGTACACACCATGTCACCAAACAGCACAGTGACTACTTGTCACCCTTTAAATAGGCCGACTGACTGACAAGTTTGTAGACACCTGTGATGTTAATTAGAGGACACATCTTGGTTGAACATGTCGCTATGGTCACATTATTTTCAATCTTTTCTAGAGGTATTATCATATTTGCCCAGGCCTGTTTCATGAGTTTGTTTTTTAAAATAATTCTGCTGAACCACAATTCAAAAGCACTGTGTGATTTTCATTGGTTAATTTTCATAGAATTTTTATTTATTACCACTTTTGCCAGATTCAAGTTATTTTTGTGACCATTGTGGGTTTTTCTTTCATTAACAGAGGGGTACCAACAATTTTGTCCACGTGTGTATAGGCTACACCTCTGTGTTCCACTTTCAAACACAGCCTACATTTAGGCCTGTAAAGCCTGATTGGCCTACCTGTTTCAGACAAGAATACTTGCTTTCTACGGGCATGCACTAGTTTAAAAAGAATAGAAAACAGTGGTGAACTATTTTGTATAAATCACCACTGAGGATGTACTTTCTGCTCAGCCAAAGAGTTTAGCAGAAGAGCTGAACTGACGTTAGCACGTTACCTCTATGCTAACAGTCTGTGCAGTGATCTGTGGACACCAACTTTATCAGAGAAAAAAAAATCAAAGAACAGTAGGATCAGACTTGAGACCTTTTTATCTGATGAACCATCAGTCCCTCTGGCTCAAAAAAAAAGTCTCATTGTTAATATAAAAGACCGTTGCACACATTAGCATCGTGGCTAATGGCAGCTCCATCATTTCAATACAGATATCAGTCAGCTGTTGAAGATGTCATAAATTAAAGTGGGTGATCTCTACTTGTTTTGACCACATAAAATATACCACTACAGTCAGGGTAATATAATAATGACTGCCCTTACATCTGTTTTTAGTTTTGGTCTAATAATCATCCATTAACCTGGTGTCTGTAAAATTCTCCGCAGTAGCTACTGCAGACCTCTGAACACTAGCCAACCTAGTGAGGTCACGGAAAAATATGGCGATTTTCAAATCTCAAAAACCTAATTCCAATTAGATTTTATTCAAATACTGTTAAACTTACAGGGTCAAACTACGAAAATATTTTAAGACCAAGTGTCCATGTTTTGAATTATGATCATTACATGGAGCATTTCATGTCCTCTTTAAAATGTAAAAACAATAACAACAACTGGGATAGATTTATACAGACATCAAATCCACTCTGATATGGATGTCCATATATGACTCAGAATTGATAACACAAATTCTAAGACTGAGACACATTAGTAGGATTTTCTTGTTTTGTGGCCTTTCAGGAACACCCTTTTGACATGGAGAAACAGAATTGCAACCCCTTGAAGGGCTCCCCTACTTAAGTCAGCAAAAGAAAGGCACTGTTCATGATTGGTGAGAGTGTCAGTCGCTGTTTCCATCCCAGATTGTTGTGGGGCCTAATACTAGTCAGATGACTGGGCAACATTTTAATTTACTGTTCTCACTGAGAAACTCAGCTGAGACAAGAAGTGAAGCACTTGGCAGAGAAAGAGAAAACAGAAATCATAGAAAAATAGGAGGCAAGATGATATAAGGGCACACACCAGGATGAAAGAGACTGTAAAGTCAGGACATTATGACTTTAACATAAAAAGGATGACATGCTTTTTACTTCAATTAAGTGCTTAGCACAACTTTTGTAGCAACAGAAGTTACACAAGTATACAGCCTGCTCTGATGTCTAGTCTTTGTATTTTTTTTCTTAAAAATAATTAGATATGCATTTAACCTTCATCATCAAATTCTATGCAATGCTATCACAGAAAACAGTGCTTGCAACTTCATGAAACAGTAAAACAGCATTAGACGTTTTTCTGTAAGATGTTTCTAGTAGTGTTTGCCACACCCAGACTTTATTTAGGCATGCCAGCTAAGTATTTTTTTTTCTCTCTGTCTAAGCCATCTTTACAATCATTTTACGATGGGGCAACAACTTTGCTCTCATTTCAAAAGTTAACTCATGCTCCTTCCTGTTAAATGATTTCCTATAATCAGGTATGGGCCTGTTCCTTCAGTACCACCACAAATACAATCTTTTTATGTGGTAAATAATAAAACAATTAAAGTAATAACTATATTCCTAAAAAAAAAGTTAATTCCTTAACATCAGTATTCAATGTTCTAGCAAACAAACCACAAATGAGGAAATATGCAATAAAAACCACATGGCACCTGTTTTATTCTGCAGTATCGTCCCTGTTTTAGTGTTTCCTCAATTCAGCAAAATCTGCCAGGAGTCATACAACCAATGTGAAAGGTCTATGAGTATCTTGGAGAGACTGACATATAAACCAAAGACATGAATATTGTGTCCTTTGTTAAACCTCTTAACATTCCGGTGTCCCACCAGTGGGACACTTTACATTTTACAAGTGTCAAAACACCAATGTATTGAAGACAAAGAATAACATATTTGTCAGTAAGGTCAATTATAGTGGGAACGTCCTATTGTGTTTTACTTTTTTAATTTCTCAGCAAACCTATAAGCAGCATCTTGGAGACAAGTAAAATCTGATAAGTTGTTGCTGCATACTAAAATGTTTTCATTATTTACCTGAATGCCTTTTCAGTTTATTCTTTACCTGAACAAACAAAACAAACAAGCAAAAAAACTCACCAGACTACTATTCTTACAGACCACAAAATTTCAACAGTAGACAATAGCTCCTCGTGGATAATTAACATAAACAAAAAAGGAAGAGGTATGTGATGATATAATAACATACATACTGTGCTGCTTTACTTAGGCCAATCTAATAAAAGCAAAGTTTAATAAATGAAGAAAAAGCAGGAAACAGACTTGTGATTTTGTTTTGATTTGTATCCACGGTGTGCCTTAATAAAAAAAAGCATGTCAATGAATTGCATTGATCTTCATCATTCATGCCAGTTTCCAGGGTTTGACTAATGCATTTCATTTATACAATAATGAACATCAGTTGTAATCAAAAACGCCTTTAAGTAACTACACTTTAGCAGGATGTGTTTTAATGTGGCCCAAATTAACCTAATTAACATTTGCGCTTCATTAGTCACATCATGTGGACATAACTGTTGATTTCATCCAACAGAGTGTGACAGAGAAAGCCCTCTTAGAAATTTGTATTGGACTTTATGTTCTTTCCAATGAACACTATGCCCTTGGAAAAGCGTTATTGCGCAGAGTTGCTGTGGATCGAGAGTGTGTATAAACTTCCTGAAGGAAAATGGGGTTTGGGGCTGGTGAGGGCCCATATATAACACACAGTTACTCACGCACTCATTAACGAAGGAAAAGCAAAGACAGAAAATCCATTACTGCACTGCTGGAAGGCACCAAATGCTGTACAAAAAAGGCTGGTATTACAATAAAAAACACCTTCTGGATTTGGAAAAATAAAAGATACGCAAAACAAGGGTATAGAAAACAGGAACTAAAATCAAATACTTTATACTAAGACACCAAATGCCTTGTGCTAAACAGATGCCAGTGATGAGCATTTCAAGACAGCAGGATCACTAAGAGCTGAGCTACAGCTGTGGCCTACGTTTCTGCTTGTTCCTTCTTTGTTTTATTGCACTCACACTCCAGTGCTGCTGGTACATGTATAGAAGGAGTGGCAATTAGGAGCACAGTGGTGGGGAAAGGGGGAAAAGACTATGAAACACCTATGAAAGCTAAACTGAAAACAAAACTCAAACAGAAAAAAAATTTCTGTTTGCCAAGCCAACCTCCCCTCTGGATTTTAAAATATTAGTCAAGTCCCACTTTCCCTGAGTCCTTGTGCTAAAGGTCTAAAAATGATGAGCATTTTTATGAGTTCGTTTATCTTTTTTTTTTTTTTCACCCCGGAGGAGTTGTATTGACCCCTGTTTAATGTGTTCTGCTGGTAGCACACGTGAAATGCTTTTATACAACAGTTAGTTCTGACCGAGCAATTTGATTGGACAATAGGGATTCCAGGAGTTACTATATTCCACGATAAATGCACTCTTAACATTTCACTGGATATGTATCACTCTGCTTCAAAAGTGTTCATGTAAACTGCTAATACAGCGGGAAAAATAAGTACTGAACATGTCAACATTTTTCTCATTAAACATATTTTTGATGGAGCCATTGACCTGAAATTTTCACCACATATCAGTAACAAGATGATGGTGAATGCCTTCAGGAAGAAGAGGACGCCTTCACAGAGATAGTGGAGGATTACAAATGCCTGGGTGTCATGATTAGCAATGGACTGGACTGCAAATCTAACACCGATGCTGCGTACAAGAAGGGGATGAGCAGACTCTACTTTCTGAGGAAGCCGAGATCCTTCAACGTGTGCAACAAGATGCTAGAGCTTTTCTACCAGGCCGTTGTTGCCAGCGCAATCTTCTTTGCTGCTGTCTACTGGGGTAGCAGTATCAGAGCCAGCGACACCAATAGACTTGACAGGATTATCAAGAAGGCTTGCTCTGTAATTTGTCTCAGGCTGGAGACCTTTGAGAATGTGGTGGAGGGGAGGACACTGAACAAACTGTTATCCATCATGGACAACCCTGATCACCCCCTCCACCACACACTAGACAGACAGCGGAGCACTTTTTCCAGCAAACTGCTACAGCTTCGCTGCTGGACGGTCAGGTACAGGAAATCTTTCCTGCCACATGCCATTTCACTGTACAATAACTCACTCTAATGTTGAATTCTGGTCATAATGCTACCATACTATACCTTGCATCTAATTGGTACCTCACATTGCACCCTGTGCCTGATAGTCCTGTATTGTACAGCGAGTATGATGTATCTATCTATACGGGTCATCATCTGCGATGTATATGAAGTTATCTAGACAGGTTTACTTTCCTAGGTGATTTCTTTGTCTATTATGCTGCGTGTGTTTCTGTCATTTTGGTAATCTCCTGTCATGCTGCTGTTACACTATAATTTCCCATTTTGGGATCAAAAAAGTACATTCATCCATCCATCCATCAACCCAAACAATCCATACATACAAAGAATTCAAGGCAACTGTGTCCACAAAAGTTATATTTAATAAAGTGGAATGACACAGGGAATAAGTATTGAACATGCTTAGTGAAATTCATTTAATATTTAGTAGAAAAGCCTTTGTTGGTACTAACAGCTTCCAGACTCCTCCTGTATGGAGAAATTAGGCGCAGGCATTGCTCAGGAGTGATTTTAGCCCATTTTTCCACACACAGCCAGCTATTGTCCCATCATGCTGCTGTCATCCCCGGCAAGGTAATCACCGCTATCATCCTGAGCCGCATCTGCCCCCTGCTCCTTGCCAAGTGCCGCCGCCAGCAGGCCAGCTTCACCCCTGGCCAATCCGCAGCGGACTGCATCCTTACCTTGAGTGTCCTGGCACAGCAACGGCGGGAGTACCGCCAACCTCTATATGTGGCTTACGTCGACCTCAAAGCTGCCTTCGACTCCCTAGACAGGAACGCCCTCTGGCAACTCCTTTGTGGCATTGGAGTCCCGTCCAAGTATATCAACATTCTCCGGGATCTCTACACCAACACCACGCGCGTGTACGTGCTGAGGGTGACATATCAGACCCTTTTGTCACCACCTCTGGAGTCTAGCAGGGATGCGTCGCCACACCAAACCTCTTCAATGTTGCCGTTGACTACTGGGTCAGGAATGCGATGGAACGCTGCCCCAATCAGAATCAGAATCAGAATCAGCTTTATTGCCAAGTATATTTACAAGTAAACACACAAGGAATTTGACTTGACATTGGGCGCGCACATTAGGCGCATCCAATGACACGGCAGCCATAGAGGCGCCTGTCTGCAGTGGGGGTAAAGGGGGGAGGGGGGGGGGAAACACAATAGGCAGAGAGAAAAAACATAGTTATCAGAATCACGCTCGTATAAGCTCATATAAGCTTATGAGCCAAATTTTGATTACACAGAAAAAAACCCTCTATGCACATTAGCAGACGATAGATACAATCACACAGCAGAGGGAGGGAGAGCAGTGTGTGTATATTTGCATGTCATTGTGTAGTGTGAGTGTAACAGTTGTTAGTGAGCAGCAGAGGGCGCCTCCAGGCAGTGGATAGATGTTATAATCATGTGACTTATAAACAAGTCAGAGATCAGAGTCTGTCTCTCTTTTCCTCTTCCTTGCAGAAGGCACATGGGCAATGTCCTCGAGAGACCAATCCGCTGACGACAACAACTGATTGTTGATGTATGGGTAGACATAAGCCACTTCCCAGCGTTATCTTCATCGAGGAGGAATGTAAACAAAGGCGCCAAAACACAAGGTCAAATCTGCACAGTGCACTCAGAGAATAAAAAATTTCTCTCTCTTCGATTCTGTGCTTCAATTTCATACAGGCTTGAATCATACTTTAGATCATTCTCTGGAGAGCACTCAGCGATCCACAGATGTTATCCACCTACCGAAACATAGGTAAAACATGTCCAGAGAGTTCGTTCTCTCTTCAATGCATGCCAGATAGTAAATTCCATGTTAATCCTGCCGCTGACAGTCAGTGCTCCCCCCAGCTGGACGAATTGTTGAATTTGTTAAGGGAGCTACGCCGGGGTCCGCATTTGATTAGCTCACCCAGATAATTTCGATACACTAGGAAAACTCCAGGGGCCAAACAGAAGATCCTGTGATCAGTTCAATCTCAGTCGAATCACACAGACACATGAATTCCAATACCATGAGTCTCCCTTGGGTTCCCCCTGACCCGATCTTCTACTTTTTAAAGTGGTGACAATCGCATATAAGTCGCTTTCCAGATCCATAATTTCCATTTGGATTAAGATTCAGCCAGGAGAAGAGTGACATTGCAAGCTGGGATCAGAAGGGAGAGGATTAGGAGGGAGAGGGAAGAAAAGCGTCTGCTCTCTCTCAGAAGCGGAAGTGAAGCCGCTTCTGAGAATCCGCGAAGCCGCGAATCTCGGAGATGACTTCCACTCCCACTTCACAGACCTGTGCTATGCGGACAATGTTGTGCTTTTTGCCATGCATATAGATATAATCGCTAAGGCACTGGAGCTGCTTGCAGAGGAAGCATCACCCCTGGGCCTTACCATTAGCTAGGCAAAGACAAAGATCCAGTCACTGTCAAGACTTCTTGCCACCACCACCACAAGTCATCACCATCAAAAATGAGCCGGTTGAGACGGTCAATGACTTTGTCTTAACAGGGTATCTGCAGGTTTAAGGAAGTTAAATTTAAGACTTTTTAAGACCATTTTTAAGGCCACTTTAATCAAATTTAAGACCTTTCATCCGCGAAATAGCAAAAAGTGTGACCACATTGCAAATACTTTTGTCCACAGATTTAATGGAACTGAAAGTGCTGAAAAATAACAAACATGAAGATCACAACTCTGTAGGCAGAACACAGGCAACTTGCAACAGTCTGAATGATCTGACATTCTTTCAAACAAATATGAAAATGTGCTTGTAGCATTTGACAAAAACAAACATTAAAGAACATTACGCAACAAGCTCTCTAAACTGAATATAGGGGCTCTCCCATGCTCTCTTCACTCCCATAATTATGACATGGATCTGAGTTCTGTAGCCTTTGTCTTCAGCTCTGCTTCCACTTGTTTTAATTTGCACAGTTTTTCCTTTGTATCTCTTCCTCAGCGTGTTTGATTTTGTGATGAGCTGGGCCATTAAGATTCCAGTCTTTCCTTCAGCTTCTTCTGCAAGCTGAGCAGCATCCCTGTGTAGGCTGGTGGATACCTGGATCAGAGTTTGCCTCTTTTTCTTAAGCTCCTCTAAGTTTTCCTCTGCAGCTTTTCGCTTCTGTGCCTGGACATCAGTGATTTGATTATGTACAGTGTGGAGGCCACAACTCCCCACCACAATCAGCTGAGCCCCCCCACGCTGCTCTTGTTGAAGCAGTTCCAGGAACTTCCGGTTGACATTGGGTCCATCCATGGAGACTGAGAGCAGCTTTTGCAAGTCCAGCTGCTGAGTACATTCCTGAGGACAAAATGAGTGTCATTTATCAAGCAGAGTTACAAGGTGCTTAACATGTAGAAATAAAATAGCAGTTAGGAAAAGAATGAAGAATGAAAAGAAAAAGTACATAACAAAGAATGAAGTACATAACAGTTGCATAAAAATTAAGTATATAATAAAAAAGAAATATATATATAACAACAAGTAAACAAACTGATGGGCATACCTGCTGCATGGCAATGCCATGTGTAATGTTGAACACAAATGTGACATTTTCAGAAATGTTCTTTTTAAATGTTTTAACACTTAATTTTTCAGTTGAAAAATAAAATTTGTTCTTTATGAAGGATTAAAACAACAGAACTGCAATAACGATAACATCATGTCATCAAGATATATTTAAACAGAACAACAACAATAACAAGCATCAACGATGAATAACACTTTTTCTTATAAGTGTTCTATTGAGGAACAAAAAAAGCTGTAGCTAGATTACTGGTAATTTCTTAGTGTGGGGTTCTTACTTACTTGAAAGTGGTGCAGTAAATCCTGAGCTGTTCCGTGGACTCGATCATCTTTGAAGTAACGGACATGTAGGTCCAGCTGTTTCGTTTTAGTTGTTTGGTTGAGGGTTTCGTCAAACATCAAAGTAAAGCTGTCTTTGTTAACGTCGGTGACGAGGAGTTTAATGATGTGTGGAGCCAAACCAAATTTTGGAATGTAGGCTGATTTGTCTTTACTGCACGTAAAGTTTTTAGCGATTTCTGAGTCAGTAAACATAGCTCGGAAAATGTCTCCGACTCCTTCGTTGGTGTTATAGGACTGGTGTTTGGTTACTGTGCGCAGACACCACAGTACCTCTCTGCTTGAAGTGTAGCGGTGGACCCGACGGTTGCTAACTAACTAACTAACCTGCACTTATATAGCTCTGAGGTCTGTTGCTGTGGTTTGAGCTGCTGTTGCTGCTGGTATCGGAGATGGAGCTGAAGTCTGTGGTACTGAAGAGACGGAACAGTACTGAAAAATGGCAGGCGTTTGTTGGCGGGTTTTTGCAGCCGTTTTGTGCTTCTCACTCTGCATATGCAATTCCACAGCTTTAATTCCCATCGAGCAGAGTTTAAAGAGCTTCTTGCACAGCGTACAGCGGGCCTCAGTTATTTCCTTGAACTGGTCTTAACCATGCTGCAAATGTCGGTTTATCCATCCAGCTAAGATTAAATTTACATTTCCCCATGACTGATGTTGCCAATAGCTACTGAAGTGCAAGCTGCTAACGTGTAAACCTGAAAGTAGCCCCCTCCCCCCACAAACGAATGACTGCTGTTGGTTCTGCTCACTTCCGCTCCGTAGTGCTAAAATGCAGAGCAGTAATTACAAATTTGCCAAATTCTTTACAAAAATTTCACTGTACAACGAAAGAAAATATTGCAATTTTGTTCATTGTGTTTGTGGCATTTTTAAGACCTTTGAAAGGTGGATTTAAGGATTAATTGTCATTTTTAAGGATAATTAAGGCCTTAATTTTGGACAAACACATTTAAAACTTCTCAAGTTCCTGCTCATCAGACCCAGAGATTACTCATCACCTGCAGCTGTCTCGCAGTGCTTTCAGCCGCCTCCACAGAGTCTGGCGGAGCGGGGAAATCCGCACGACCACAAAGTTGCAAACCTTTAACACCTGTGTGATCCCTGTCCTCCTTTATGGGTCTGAGACCCGGACCTTCTCCACCAAAACCACCCACCATCTGGATACATTCTATCGGACCTGCCTCCATAACATCCTCGGCATCTGATGGTTCCACCACATTACAAACGATGAGGTCTACGGGAGGGCTGGCTGTCCTATCCCCATCTCCACCGTTATCAAAAGAGGGAGGCTGCGGCTCCTCAGCCACATGGCCAGGCTGGAAGACAGAACACCGGCCAAGCAGGCCCTCTCCGCCAGCGCTCGTCCACCCCACCAGGGCTGGCATTGCCCCCGCAGTCGGCCCAGATTGTCCTGGACGACCCAGATTGCAATGATAAGACCTCTGGCTGATCTCATCGCCCTAGCCCAAGATCGCCCTGCCTTCAGATGACTGATCGCAACAGTCACTTAAGTGGCCAGGCGAGGATTAAGTAAGGAACTTCCACACAAACTGTCAAATCTTGAAGGTTCCGTGGGTGTCTTCTATTAACTTTGATCTTCAGTTCATTCCATAGATTTTCAATTGGATTCAGGTCAGGTGACTGACTGGATCATTCTAGCAGCTTTATTTTCCTTCCCAGAAGCCAGTTGTTTCCTTGGCTGTGCGTTTGGGATCATTGTCTTGCTGAAATGTCCACCCTCGTTTCATCTTCAGCATCTTGGCAGATAGCAACAGGTTCTTATCAAAGATGTCTCTGTGTATTTGTCCACTTAGCTTTCCTTCAATTACATGAAGTCTGCCTGTACCATGTGCTGAAAAAACACCCACACACCATGATGGGATGTGCAGTACCATTTCTCGTCCAAACATGCCGTGTTGTGGCATCCAAAAAGTTCAATTTTGGTCTCGTCTGACCAGACTATATTCTCCCAGTATTTTATTGGCTTGCCAAAATGTTGTGCAGCAAACTTTAAACAAACTTCAAGATGCTTTTTCTTCAGCAATGGAGTCCTGTGAGGTGAGAGAGCATAGAGCCCATGTTGGTTGTGTGCATTATTTACTGTTTTCTTTGAAACAGCAGTACCTGCTAATTGCAGGTCTTCTTGGAGCTCTCCACGAGTGGTCTTTGGTTCTGTTGTTGTTTGAGCCAAAGTGGACTTCATGGGAGACGACCAAGGAGGACATCACTTTTGAAAACAAATCATAAAAAAGCCAGACTGGAATTTGCCAGACTGCATGCTGACAAGCCACAAAGCTTCTGGGAGAATGTGCTATGGACAGACGAGACAAAACTGATAATGACTAAACTGATAATGACCCAAAACTGCGCCACCGTGCGTGGTTTATCACTGTGGCAGCACAGTTTTACCCTCGGCCGGGGGATCGCGGGGATCATGAGATCGTGGGTTCGATCCCAGCCCCCGACCAACAGTGAGCTGTGTGGAGTTTGCATGTTCTCCCCGTGTTGCGTGGGTTTACTCCGGGATTTCTCCGGTTTCCTCCCGCATACCAAAAACATGTAGGTTTAGGGCGCTCGCGCACGCAGCGACCGGCAGCCGGTGGCTTGTCACCAGACTGCAAACCAAATCTACCTACGGGTACAAATAAGTAACAAAAAAAAAACCAAAAAAAACCCCACACAGCTAAAAACACCCAAGAATGGCTAAGAGCCAAACATTGGACTATTCTAAAGTGGCCTTCTATGAGCCCTGATCTAAATCCTATTGACCATCTGTGGAAGGAGCTGAAACATGCCGTCTGGAGAAGGCACCCTTCAAACCTGAGACAACTGGAGCAGTTTGCTCATGAGGAGTGGGCCAAAATACCTGCTGAGAGGTGCAGAAGTCTCATTGACAGTTACAGAAATCGTTTGATTGCAGTGATTGCCTCAAAAGGTTGTGCAACAAAATATTAAGTTAAGGGTACCATCATTTTTGTCCAGGCCTGTTTCATGAGTTTGTTTTTTAAAATAATTCTGTTGAACCACAATACAAAAGCATTGTCTGGGACTTCCGGTTATGGCGGCCGCTTAGAAGGGTGTGCTCCACTCTTCTCTGCTCCTAATGATAAAAAAAGTTGGCTAAAACTCTCCCAATTGGAACAAAAACCTGCTCTAGCGTTTGGAGGCGGATATGGTAAAAACTAAGGCTGTGAAATCAGGCGGAGGAAAAACTGATTCGACGAAAAAAGCCAAGTTAACAGATTTCCACGCTCGTGACGCAGCAGATAAAACACCTGTGACCATGGCTGAGGAGGGAGCTAGCGGTGGTGCGGTGACTGCCGAAGGAACGAATGCGGTCCTTGCTGCCATCAGCGCTATGAGAACAGACTTTTCGTCTAAGTTTGATGGGATTATAGCTGCGATTGAAGCTATGAGAAAAGAAATAAGCGACTGTATGGAGCGAATAACGCAGGCGGACCTCCGGATTTCTAACGCTGAAGATGACGTCAACAGCCTGCAATTAAAGGTCCAAACATTGGAATTAAAGAATAAACGTCTGGAAGAAAACGTCTTGGACTTGGAATCCCGGTCTAGATGGAATAATTTAAGGCTTGTGGGCCTTCCGGAGGGGGCGGAGGAACAGGATGCGTGTTCCTTTTTGGAGAAGTGGATCCCAGAGGTGCTGGATAATGTGGATCTACAGTCATCAGTCGTCTTGGAAAGCGCACACCGAATAGGCCCATCGAGAGATAAGAAGACAACACCGAGGACGCTGATAATGAAATTCCTTAACTACAGGGACAAGATGACGGTCTCCAGCGCAGCCCGCACTAAAGGAGAAATTAAATACCAGGACCAACAGGTGCGGTTCTACCCAGATTTGGCCGCAGGAATCCAACAATTAAGGAAACAGTTTGACCCCGCCCGTAAAGAGCTGCGCAGCCTTGGAATTCATCACGGGGTGATTTATCCTGCAAGACTGCTGGTCACGTATAAAGGGAGAACCCAAGTCTTTAAGACCCCTCAGGAGGCGCAGGAACTCATTAAGCAGATCCAAGGAGAGACTGGCGAGAGCCAAGCATGAAGCAAGAACAAGATATAAAAGGTAGAATATTTAAGCAAGTGTTCAAGTATCTGATTGATTTGAAATATATCGCATGTCTACAAAATATAGATGGTATGATATATTAAAAAAAAGAAAAAAAAAAGGCTATGATGTACAAAGTTGCTATAAAATTTTGGAGTTAAATTGGAAAAACTACAGAAGAGAGTTATTGTCATGTCATTAAAAGTAGCAGAGTCAGGGTGATTGAGAAGAGGAAAGAGTGAGTGGTTTGACTGATCCTCACGGGGGAGGAGCAGATTCAGGCTATAACGGGAGACGGAATTTTTTTTTTTGATTTTGGGGGGATTACCACGAATGTGGGGAGGGGGAATTTGTTTGTGTGTAGTCTGTGGGATGAATGTTCAACCATCCATGTTTTTGCTTCTCTGTATGAGCATGTTTATATTGCAAGGTAATCTCAAACTCTTTATTGATCATAGACCAAAGCGTTAAGCTTAATTTAACATCATGGAATTGCAGAGGTCTGCAAAACCTAAAAAAACTTAAACAAGTTTTGAATAAAATAAAAGACATAGGTTCAAAAATTGTGTTTTTACAAGAAACTCATCTAATAGAGGAGGATGTAAAAAGAATAAGGAGGAGATGGCAGGGAAGTGTATTCACCTCATCGTTTTCATCCCGAGCCTGGGGAGTTATGACTCTCATACATAAATCAGTCCCATTTCAAGTGAAAAATGTAATTGGAGATAAATTGGGAAGATATCTAATCATCCAAGGATCTTTGTTATTAGAAAATATAAATCTGGTGAACATACACTCACCGGCCACTTTATTAGGTACACCTGTCCAACTGCTCGTTAACACTTAATTTCTAATCAGCCAATCACATGGCGGCAATTCAGTGCATTTAGGCATGTAGACATGGTCAAGACAATCTCCTGCAGTTCAAACCGAGCATCAGTATGGGGAAGAAAGGTGATTTGAGTGACTTTGAACGTGGCATGGTTGTTGGTGCCAGAAGGGCTGGTCTGAGTATTTCAGAAACTGCTGATCTACTGGGATTTTCACGCACAACCATCTCTAGGGTTTACAGAGAATGGTCCGAAAAAGAAAAAATATCCAGTGAGCGGCAGTTCTGTGGGCGGAAATGCCTTGTTGATGCCAGAGGTCAGAGGAGAATGGCCAGACTGGTTCGAGCTGATAGAAAGGCAACAGTGACTCAAATAACCACCCGTTACAACCAAGGTAGGCAGAAGAGCATCTGTGAACGCACAGTACATCGAACTTTGAGGCAGATGGGCTACAGCAGCAGAAGACCACGCTGGGTGCCACTCCTTTCAGCTAAGAACAGGAAACTGAGGCTACAATTTGCACAAGCTCATCGAAATTGGACAATAGAAGATTGGAAAAACGTTGCCTGGTCTGATGAGTCTCGATTTCTGCTGCGACATTCGGATGGTAGGGTCAGAATTTGGCGTCAACAACATGAAAGCATGGATCCATCCTGCCTTGTATCAATGGTTCAGGCTGGTGGTGGTGGTGTAATGGTGTGGGGAATATTTTCTTGCCACTCTTTGGGCCCCTTGGTACCAATTGAGCATCGTTGGAACGCTACAGCCTACCTGAGTATTGTTGCTGACCATGTCCATCCCTTTATGACCACAATGTACCCAACTTCTGATGGCTACTTTCAGCAGGATAATGCGCCATGTCATAAAGCTGGAATCATCTCAGACTGGTTTCTTGAACATGACAATGAGTTCACTGTACTCAAATGGCCTCCACAGTCACCAGATCTCAATCCAATAGAGCATCTTTGGGATGTGGTGGAACGGGAGATTCGCATCATGGATGTGCAGCCGACAAATCTGCGCCAACTGTGTGATGCCATCATGTCAATATGGACCAAACTCTCTGAGGAATGCTTCCAGCACCTTGTTGAATCTATGCCACGAAGAATTGAGGCAGTTCTGAAGGCAAAAGGGGGTCCAACCCGTTACTAGCATGGTGTACCTAATAAAGTGGCCGGTGAGTGTATATGGTCCCAATATAGATGATCAAAGCTTCTTTGTTAATTTATTTCTTTCTTTAGCATCACTCACAGGGCTATATATAATAGCAGGGGATTTTAACTGTACATTGAATCCCAGTATAGATAGGTCAACAGGACAGGACTGTACGCACAATGGATGTAGGATGACCATTAATCATTTTATGAAAGAATTGAGATTACTAGATATATGGAGAGAAATGAAACCACAAGTCAAAGCCTATTCTTGTTATTCTAACACCTACAAGACATTTTCACGTATTGACTATTTTTTGATCTCTATGGAATTAAGGTCCAAGATTCAAAATTGTTTCTATGATAACATTGTGATTTCTGATCATGCACCCTGCTGTATAATATATGTAGATAAGAAATTGACAAAGGTTCCTGGTAGGTGGCAATTTCAGCATAAATGGCTTCAAGATGAGGAATTTGTTAAGTACATAGAAAAACAGATAGATGAGTTCTTTGATATCAACACTACACAAACATCAGCATGTATAAAGTGGGAAGCTTTCAAAGCTTTTATTAGGGGGCATATTATTAGTTATACAGGTTCAAAATCTAGGAAGACTCGAGAGGAGAGAGTCCAATTGGAACGTAAAATAAAAATCCTTCAAGAAAAAGTGTATGCAGGAAGTAATCCCAAATTAGAGAATGAATTACTGATTCTGAGAGCTGAATATGACAAAAAATCAGCAAATAGAGCTGCCTCGAGTCTTCTAAGATTGAAGCAAACCTTTTATGAACAAGGTGAAAAATCAGGAAAATTATTGGCATGGCAGATTAAACAATTAGAATTTAAAACACCAATTACCAGTATTATAAGTAACGGACAGGCAGTCGTAGATCCTTTAGAAATTAACAGTGCCTTTAGAAATTATTATGAAAAACTATATGATACAAAAAATGAAACTGACTTAACAAAACTAAATGGGTTTTTGGACGGATTATCTATACCATGTATTCCAAATGAAAACAGGGAGATACTGGAGTCTAAAATTAGTCAAGAAGAAGTTGGGCTAGCCATTGATAATATGAAATCAGGAAAAAGTGCGGGACCTGACGGTCTTCCAGTTGACCTCTATAAAAAATTTAAGAATAAATTAATAAAACCATTTTTGGAAATGGTTTTAGAAGCATTTCAAAATAGTAAATTACCGCCATATATAAATAATGCCTTAATTATACTGTTGCCAAAACCAGGTAAACCTTCTAATAAATGTGAAAACATGAGACCAATAAGCCTATTAAATGCAGACCTTAAGATAATCTGTAAAATTTTAGCAAGACGACTACAAGAAATATTACCAAATATAATTAACCGAGATCAGAATGGCTTTATAATGGGAAGACAAGGCTTCCATAATGTAAGAAGATTATTTAATATAATTTATTCTAATAAAGAAGCACCGGATACAGCTCTCCTATCATTGGATGCTGAAAAGGCCTTTGATAGGGTCGAATGGCCCTTTCTTTTTGAAGTTTTACAAAGGTTTGGACTTGGAAAGAATTTCATAAAATGGGTTCAGATAATATACAATAATGCTACAGCAGAAATCCTAACAAATAGCAATATCTCAAAATCAATAAAAATTAATAGAGGTTGTCGACAAGGCTGCCCACTTTCGCCTTTACTGTTTACTATGGCAATTGAACCTTTGGCGATGGCAGTGCGTTTACATCCACAAATATATGGAATTAAAGTAGGACCAATAGAACATAAAATCTCCCTGTATGCTGATGACATAATTTTGTTTATGTCAAATCTTAAAAAATCAATTCCGACCTTGTTAAATATAATAAAGAACTTTGGGGAAATATCAGGATATAAAATAAATAAAAATAAATCTTCAATATTAATGCTAAATGAGACCCAGAGAAAGCACCCAGCTCCTGAGGTAAATCAATTCAATGTTGTAAATCAGTTTAAATACTTAGGAATTCAAATTGTGCCTAAGTTAGAATCAGCCGCTAGTATCAACTATGAAGCCTTAATGACAGATATTAATGAGTTGCTTCAGAGATGGATGTCACTGCCAATGTCGATGATTGGGAGAATTAATATACTTAAAAGTAATATCTTACCCAAAATACTATATTTATTTCAATACATTCCTTTACCACCACCTTCAGATCTATTCTCAAGAATTAAAAAAAAGTTAGTATGCAAATTGAAATTTCAGAGGAACAATGGGAATTGGCTTGTACAGAAGCTCAAACCAAATCAATAAATGCACGCCTTAAATTGATACATTTCAAATGGTTAATGCGGATGTATGTTACACCAGAGGAGTTAAATAGATATAACAAAAATATACCAGATACATGCACAAAATGCATGGAAAGTAAAGGAACCCTATTTCATTGTTTATGGGAATGTAGATTAATAAGAATGTTTTGGGAGGAGGTGAGGGTAACAATTGAAAAAATAATCTCAAAACAAATCATATTGAATCCTAAACTGTTTTTGTTGGGTCTGTACCCAGAAAAGCATAATTTCAATAAAAGTGAAAGAACATTCATAGACCTCAGTTTGCTTAATGCCAAAAAATGTATTGCACTATTATGGAAAAAGACTCATAGACCAGATGTGACTCAGTGGTTAAGACAGATGTTAACAAACCTTCCATTAGAAAGAATAACATATATACTGAAATCAAAGGAAATTGTGTTTGAGAATATATGGAGACCTTTTATTGATTATGTAAAAAATTTAAACATAACTCTTGAAGAAGAAGGTGAATGATGTGTGTGGACCTTGTAAATTCCAAACTGGTGAACATAATATGTATACTAATGTATTGGATTGTCTAGACTAAACAGAGGAGCATTGTTGAAGACTTGATTTTGTTGGTGGTTGTTGGTGTTTTTAGGGTATTTTTTTTTTTTTTGTAGTACTTTAGTGTTAGTGTTTGATTGTATCATGTTTGTTAAAAAAAAAAAAAAAGGTTCAATAAAGATATTGTGGAAAAAAAAAAAAAGTTAGTGGAATTTATATGGAACAATAGGAAGGCTAGATTACGTCTGTCCTTACTATATTTGCCATTTGATCGTGGAGGTCTGAAATGTCCAAACTTTATGTTGTATTACTGGTCAGCACAACTGAGGTCTATGACATATTATTTTTCATCAAATGATCTCCCTCACTGGACGGAGATGGAATCATACAATTTACCTTTACCTCTTCCCTTATTCATATACTCAGACTCGGCCAAAAAATTACAGAAACAAGTTAAAAATCCAATTGTAAAGCATATGATCAAAATATGGTATGAAATCAAAAAATATTTAAAAGAACCGCACTTATTGTCACAATTTAGCCCAATATGGGGTAATCAATATTTTACACCAGGGAGAGCGGATGCTGTATTTAAATTATGGAATTTAAAAGGGATTCAAAAGATTCAAGACTTATATTTAGCATGTTCAGACAACATAATGTCTTTTGAAGAACTGAGGGCTAAATTTAATCTTAATAGAACACGTTTTTTTAAATATCTTCAGCTTAGGAATTTCATTCGATCAAATCAAAATAATGCTCTCACCCGTCCTACCTATTCATACTTGGAAAAAATTTTGACGAAAAATAGTAAGAGAAAGGGTATTATTTCAGAGTTCTATAACTCACTGATATTATCCTCAAGTGAAAACTCAAGGAAAAGAATGAATTATTGGAAAGAAGACCTACAAATTGAAATTTCAGAGGAACAATGGGAATTGGCTTGCACAGAAGCTCAAACCAAATCAATAAATGTACGTCTTAAATTGATACATTTTAAATGGTTAATGCGGATGTATGTTACACCGGTGGAGTTAAATAGATATAACAAAAACATACCAGATACGTGCACAAAATGTATGGAAAGTAAAGGAACTCTATTTCATTGTTTTTGGGAATGTAGAAAAATTAGAATGTTTTGGGAAGAGGTGAGGGTAACAATTGAAAAAATAATTTCAAAACAACTCATATTGAATCCTAAATTGTTTTTGTTGGGTCTGTATCCAGAAAAGCATAACTTTAATAAGAGTGAAAGAACATTCATAGACCTCAGTTTGCTTAACGCCAAAAAATGTATTGCACTGCTGTGGAAAAAGACTCATAGACCAGATGTGACTCAGTGGTTAAGACAGATTTGTTTGTTCTCTCCCATAGATTGAGTCCCCATCGTGCTGTTTGCTCTCTACATGTCTGTTCTTTTCTTCTTCTCTATCCCCTCACCCCCCAGCCAGTCGCAGCAGATGACTGCCCCTCCCTGAGCCTGGTTCTGCTGGAGGTTTCTTCCTGTTAAAAGGGAGTTTTTCCTCTCCACCGTCGCCAAGTGCTTGCTCACAGGGGATCGCCTGATTGCTGGGGTCTTTCTGCAACTGTGGGGGTCCTCCCTACAGTTGATAGTGCTATGAGATGACTGTTGTTGTGAAATGGCGCTATATAAATAAAGTTGAATTGAATTGAATTGAATAGATGTTAACAAACCTTCCACTAGAAAGAATAACATACATATTGAAATTAAAGGAAAATGTGTTTGAGAATATATGGAGACCTTTCATTGATTATGTAAAGAAACTAAACATAACTACTGAAGAAGAAGGTGAATGATGTGTGTGGACCTTGTAATTTCCAAATTGGTGAATGTATAATATGTATACTTATGCAATGGATTACCTAGGCTAAACAGAGGAGCATTGTTTGACTTGTTTTGTTAACGGTTGATGGTGTTTTTGGAATATTTGTTTTTTTTTTTTTGTTTTAGTGTTGGGGTTTGATTGTTGGTGTCATGTTTGTTGAAAAAAGGTTCAATAAAAATATTGTGTAAAAAAAAAAGCATTGTCTGATTTTCATTAGTTAATTTTCATACCACTTTTGTCAGATTCAAGTTATTTCTGTGACCATTGAGGGTTTTTCTTTCATTAACAGAGGGGTACCAACAATTTTGGAGATAGCAGAGCGCTATGACTATGACTATGAACTATGACTTGGTGAATGTGCTTTATGACACAATCAAGCAATAACGTCTCATTCCCCCTTTCTAAAGTTGTTGGGCATTATCCCTAGCACAGCGTCAGACTAAATTAGCCTTCTGCCTTTGGTAAGATGGTGAAATTAGGGCTGTGCGTAGGGCTGTTGCGATACCCGCAATTATGTAATACCGCGCTATGGACAAGCCTACCGCAGAGGAAAACAAGCAACCGCAACAACCGCGGTGTTCACTTTTTTGGGTGTGGCTAAATCTCGTTGTTCACTTGTGTGTCCCATTGATTAATAAATAAATTGTTAAATGTTAAGTGTATTTTTACTGCCAACAGCATGTTTGCACCCGGTACTGTGGAAGCTTCCACAGCACTGTGTGCTGACGGCATCAGCACCGTGTGGGGCACTCTCTCTCCAGACGTACTCCAGCAGGTAGTTAGTGGTGGAAGCGTTTGGACTCCCTGCTAAATACAGCCGTGACAGTAGCTATGTTTACATGGACACAAGTAATCGGATTAAAAGCCTGATCGGAATAAAAATGCTTCATGTAAACACGCCAATCTGAATATTCTAACCCAATCATGCTCATTTGGATCAAAATTTCATTCCGATTGAGAGGGGTGGGTTATGCCGATTGTTAATCTGAATGGTGCGCATGAAAACACTTATTCCCAATGTAGGGCAGAAAATATGTTTACTGCACATGTCTGTACACCAGCCACACATCAACGTGACATATTTCTTCCTTAGCAGCAGCTAGCGGAAAACATAGTGGGAGTAAAACAAAACTGGTCTGTATCGTCCTGCTGTCTCCCTCTGTTCATCATATGGAGAAGTATGTACTTGTAGCTTCATTACGGAGACCAGCAGAAACAAAAGTACAATCTGAATAACACAATACAGGTCAATTTCGACACGAAGCGAGGCTTGCTAACGCCGGAAGTTGCTTCTTCTTCTTCTACTATTTTCGGAATGTCGAAATGTCGACGTGCGCATGTCAAAATGATTTATTCCGTTCAAATGTGTGACACATGGATACGCACGTCCTAATTAGATCAGCTTTTTCAGGATCTCTGTAAACAGTAAAATTCCTATCTGAATTGTAATCAGATTGAAGAAATTTTGCCCATGTAACCGTGGCCAGTGAGCACTGAAAGGGCACAAAGCGTGTTATTTCCTTCTGAGCAGAGTGAGCCCCGAGAGCGAAACAACTACTGCATAGTGCATTGTTTGTTTGAACGTGATTTTTCAGACAGCGGGAAAAATCCAACAATCATGGTGACAGAGCCACGCAGGGTCCTGTACGGATGATGTCCTGTAAGCTGAATGTCACTGCAGTCTCCAGTCCACACACACCATAGTTGAAATACTGGAGTTCCCGCCACTGCTTTATGGAAATGATCATCTTTTTTTTTTTTTTTTTAACAGAATCAGCAGTTCATGCCTAGAAAGACTGGAGCTCCGCACAATTGTCACACATGCACGTAAAGTTGAGTGCAGAGCTGCAGCGAGTTTCTCACAACTTCCATCGTTTGCCACATACGTTATGAGAGATAATGAGAGAGACTTTATTTAGAACAAAAAAGCAAAAAACAAAACAAATGACAAGTGCAATAAAAGTGACCGTGTACAGTGCTCGAAAGGGAGAAGGCTCCAACTCCTCTTTTCCCGAAATACAACCCATGTGAAATATATATATATTACCTCAATTAAGAACCCCAAGTAGACAATTAACTATATTTTATACATATCAACATTGACACTCATCCATCCCTACATACATACAGTCCATACATCTATACCCAGCCCCAAACAACAGATATACACAGTACCGTCCCACCTACCATACCAGTGTCCCAGAGTGAGCTTAGTGCATCATACATATTAATACTACACCTCTAACATATATCTTTTGAGCAAATAATGTTTATACCTCTTTTTGAATTGATTTCTGCTTGTACATAGTTTCAGTTCCAGCGCCAGACTGTTCCACAAATCCACCCCACAGACAGATATGCACATACTTTTCTTTGTTGTTCATACCTTAAGGTTTTGTAAAGTTTAAGTCTCCTCTCAAATTATAATCACTCTCTCTTTTTTTTTAAAATATTTTTTGTATATTAGTTGGGAGTTTATTATTAACTGCCCTGTACATTACTTGTGCTGTCTTAAATTTAACTAAATCCATGAACTTTATGACATGTGACTTTAAAAACAATGAGTTGGTATGGTCTCTGTATCCTACATTATTTATCATCCTTATAGCTCTTTTTTGTTATGTGCATATTGGCTGTAGGTTGGTCTTGTAGGTGTTTCCCCAGATCTCTACACAGTAGTTAAGATATGGTAAACACAGAGAATTGTACAATAAGAATAATGATTTATAGTCCAAAATGTGTCTCGTCTTCCCCAGTATCCCTATACATTTTGCCAGCTTGGCCCGGATGTGACTGATGTGAAGTTTCCAGCAGATTTTATTGTCTAGCATCACCCCCAGAAACTTATTTTCCTGTACCATTTCAATTCTGGCATCATCTATCATTACCATTATTTCATGATTTATTTCATAATTTCCAAACAACATAATCTTTGTTTTTTGTTTTTTTTTCAGATTTAGAGATGATTTATTTTGTTGAACCACCACGTTAACCTTTTCATTTCTGTTGTGACCACCTCTAAAACCTGCTGCAAATTCTCACCAGTGCAAAGGATATTTGCGTCATCCGCAAACAAAATAAATTTCAGAATTTTTGATACTTGGCATATGTCATTTATATATAAGATAAAGAGTTTGGGTTCCAAAACTGACCCCTGGGGCACACCACAAGTTATGTCCATGAAGGGTGATTTGTGCTCACTTATTTGTACAAATTGTCTGTTACTTAAATAACTTTCCACCCAACTCAGTCCGACCCCTCTTATCCCATACCTTTCCAATTTCCTCAGTAAAATTCTATGATCAGTGGTGTCAAAAGCTTTCTTTAAAATCTATAAATACTCCTACAGCAAACTTTTTTTTTTATCTATGCAACTAGTAATTTCTTCTATGAGTTCAATAAGTGCCAAAGATGTAGATTTGTCCGCTCTAAAACCATACTGCCCGTCTGTAAGGAGGTTGTGTTTTTCAATTAAATTATCCAGTCTTCTAGTGAAAATTTTTTCAAGTATTTTGGAGAAATGTGAGAGTAAACAGACCGGCCTGTAATTTGTGAAATGATGACTGTCTCCTGTTTTGTATCGTGGTATTACTTTTACTATTTTCATTTTGTTTGGAAATTTACCAGTTTGAAATGACAGGTTACAGATGTGGGTGAGTGGTTTAACAATTCCTTCAATTACTATTTTCACTACTGTCATGTCAATTTCATTCCAGTCAGTTGATTTTTTTGTTCTTTAATAGACTTACAGTCTCGATAATTTCCTTTTCAGTTACTGCACCCAAAAACATTGTGTTTGGATTTCTATCGTCTATTTCATTTACAGGCCCACTATCATTTGTTTCTGGCGTCACTATTGTTTTTGCTAATTCTGGACCAACGTTTACAAAAAATTTATTGAAACCACTAAGCACATCCTCCATATTATTTATCAAATTGTCATTTTCAATAAAATATAGGCTCCGGCCCCCCCGTGACCCGAAAAGGAATAAGCGGAAGAAGATGGATGGATGGATGGATGATTGGCTACTAATAATCCCATTTAGCACTTGCCACATTCCTCTTAAGTTATTTTTATTGCCCTCTAATATTCTGTTGTAGTATTCTTACAAGTCCTCATTATATTAGTTAGCTTGTTTTTATATCTTTTATATTTGATATTGGCCTCTACTGTTCTACACTTAATGAATTGTTTACATAATGTATTCTTCTTTTTACATGCATTTAATAGCCCCTTGGTGACCCAGTGAAGATTTTTGTTTTGGTGTCTGTCACTGTATTGTTTTATAGGACAGTTTTTGTTGTAAAATGATTGTAATATTTGTAAAAATTCATTATATGCTTTATTTATATCTTTTTCATCACAAACTATCTTCCAGTCTTGTATTAATAACTCCTTTGCCAGTAAATATGTAGATTCTTCAATTCTTATTCTTTTATATTTAATATTTTTGGTATACTTATTCTTCCCATACTCACATTGATAGACAACAAAAAGATGATATATAGAGTGAAGTGGGTGGCGGTAATGCACCTGTAAGCTGGTTGCCAACCGCCAATCAAATCTAAAAGAAGAAGAAAGAAAAATCGGCAGGTGGTCACTGATATCATTTAATAAAAGCCCACTCACGACATTATCTTCCATAATTTTTGTGAATATGTTATCTACTAGTGTGGCACTGTGTGATGTAATTCTGCTAGGTCAGGTAATTGTTGGATGTAAGCCCATACTATACACTGTGTTGATAAATTCTTCTGTCATACTATGTTGTTTTGAGTTCATAAGATTTACAGTGGGGCAAAAAAGTATTTAGTCAGCCACCAATTGTGCAAGTTCTCCCACTTAAAAGATGAGAGAGGTCTCCAATTTTCATCATAGGTACACCTCAACTAAGAGACAAAATGAGAAAAAAAAATTAAGAAAATCACATTGTCTGATTTTTAAAGAATTTATTTGCAAATTATGGTGAAAAATACGTATTTGGTCAATAACAAAAGTTCATCTCAATACTTTGTTATATACCCTTTGTTGGCAATGACAGAGGTCAAACGTTTTCTGTAAGTCTTCACAAGGTTTTCACACACTGTTGCTGGTATTTTGGCCCATTCCTCCATGCAGATCTCCTCTAGAGCAGTGATGTTTTGGGGCTGTCACTGGGCAACACGGACTTTCAACTCCCTCCAAAGATTTTCTATGGGGTTGAGATCTGGAGACTGTCTAGGCCACTCCAGGACCTTGAAATGTTTCTTACGAAGCCACTCCTTCATTGCCCGGACGGTGTGTTTGGGATCATTGTCATGCTGAAAGACCCAGCCACATTTCATCTTCAATGCCCTTGCTGATGGAAGGAGGTTTTCACTCAAAATCTCAAAATACATGGCCCCATTCATTCTTTCCTTTACACGGATCAGTCGTCCTGGTCCCTTTGCAGAAAAACAGCCCCAAAGCATGATGTTTCCACCCCCATGCTTCACAGTAGGTATGGTATTCTTTGGATGCAACTCAGCATTCTTTCTCCTCCAAACATGACAAGTTGAGTTTTTACCAAAAAGTTCTCCTATTTTGGTTTCATCTGACCATATGACATTTTTCCAATCCTCTTCTGGATCATCCAAATGCTCTCTAGCAAACTTCAGACGGGCCTGGACATGTACTGGCTTAAGCAGGGGGACACGTCTGGCACTGCAGGATTTGAGTCTCTGGCGGCGTAGTGTGTTACTGATGGTAGCCTTTGTTACTATGGTCCCAGCTCTCTGCAGGTCATTCACTAGGTCCCCCCATGTGGTTCTGGGATTTTTGCTCACCATTCTTGTGATCATTTTGACCTCACGGGGTGAGATCTTGCCTGGATCCTCAGATCGAGGGAGATTATCAGTGGTCTTGTATGTCTTCCATTTTCTAATAATTGCTCCCACAGTTGATTTCTTCACACCAAGCTGCTTACCTATTGCAGATTCAGTCTTCCCAGCCTGGTGCAGGTCTACAATTTTGTTTCTGGTGTCCTTTGACAGCTCTTTGGTCTTGGCCATAGTGGAGTTTGGAGTCTGACTGTTTGAGGTCGTGGACAGGTGTCTTTTATACTGATAAAGAGTTCAAACAGGTGCCATTAATACAGGTAACGAGTGGAGGACAGAGGAGCCTCTTAAAGAAGAAGTTACAGGTCTGTGAGAGCCAGAAATCTTGCTTGTTTGTAGGTGACCAAATACTTATTTTCCACCATAATTTGCAAATAAATTCTTTAAAAATCAAGACAATGTGATTTTCTGGATTTTTTTTTCTCTCATTTTGTCTCTCATAGTTGAGGTATACCTATGATGAAAGTTGGAGACCTCTCTCATCTTTTAAGTGGGAGAACTTGCACAATTGGTGGCTGACTAAATACTTTTTTGCCCCACTGTATATTGAAATCCCCACAGATGAACATAACTTTATGAGTAAGCTTTGCATACATTTTTTTCCATCCAGTCCTTAAATCAGTCAATATTTGATCCAGGTGTTCTATATACACAGCTCACTACTATATTCTTCATATTGTCCAAACAGATTTCTATTGTAATACATTCAAATAAATCATCCAGTCACTGACAAATTTTCAACAACCTTGTATTTCAAGCTCTTGCCAACATAAACTGCAACTCCTCCTCCTTTTTTCACTTTTCTATTCATATAATTTAATTCATAGCCATCCACTGTAAAGTCCACTCCTTTCTCTTCACTGAGCCACGTCTCTGATATTGCCACTATATTGAATGGCTCTTTAAACTGATGTAAATAATCTTTATTGTTATTAAAGTTATGAACCCTGTTTAAATTATGAGACCACAGGGTCCTAAAAACATTTGCAATAATACTGCATATAGCGGTTTTGAGCTATCCACCATCACCAGGGATGAGAATGGGGGTTTGGGAAAAAAAGAGGAAACTAAGCCGGGGGTCTTGGGGGACGCAGGCAAGCTAATCTAGCTAGGCTAGCTAACGTTAGGCTAGCTAACGAAATCTGGTGTTTTAGAATGCTCAAATGTGGTCTTATATTTAAAGTTAGAAGTAAGTACAAATGCACTTATAGTTTACCTTTTTAATCTGCTGCTGCATTTATGATATCTGAATGGTATGTTGATGTAATAATACTAAATTATATTTTACTACTATTTAATATGTTTAGAACTGACACAGAATTACATTTACATAGTTCTAGAACAGACAAAATAATTTAACCAAGTAAAATAAATTATAAATATTAACACCCATTTATTAAAATATAATGACATTCTGCAAACATTTTGATTTATTAATGTGTGCATTTGTTAGAGTTACTAGGAATATAAAAAAAGTTGCATATTAGTATATTTCAATATTTGAAAGATAATCTAATAAAGTAAGTAAAACCTAAAAGATGTTTAATATTTTTATGCAATGACAATAAAGAAATTATGTTTACTAATAAAAGCAAAGATATCTTAGGAAAGGCAACCCATCACCACCCATGACAAAAAAACTTACACATGCATTATGCAACTCCTCCTAGTGAAACAAAACATGATAAATTATATTCAAAATTCTTAGATTGCATTTCAAATTGTGAGAAAATATGTAACAACATTTATCTATTAACAATCGATAATCAGCATTCAAATACAATTAGTGTTTCAAAACAGGCATGACGTCACAAGTTACACATGCTATTTCATAACAAATTCATTACGCGAAAATTCTCAAGTACATTACTTATAACGAGAAAAAAATCTTACCTCGGAATGTGTCTTCCGATCACTAACTGCTGTAATCGGGGCCGATTGTGATGAACTTTGATTGACTGGCATCTGAATTTGACCGTGTCCATCGATCGTTTTGAATGCAGCACGAGCGAGTAGTTCGATCTCCTTGTAGCCACAATTTTGAGATGTTTCTGTTTTGAACAGTGTTCAACTAAGGCAACACAACCACGAGATCCATAACTCAAGAAATCGTTACAATAAACACACTGGGCTTTCCCTGGTACTTCGCATTTCGCTATGAAGTCGGCCATTTTTTCAACCACAACTTCGGTATTTTTACCGATCTTTACAGTCATTGACACAGTTTTTTCGAGCCATTCCCAACGAAACTTGTTCCTTATCCCTTTGTCGATTTCTAAAATTCTTGCTTTGTTGTCTTTCGTGAGTTTTAGGTTCACCATTTTCACGAAATCGGGAAAACTCGGTTGACTGAACTGTCCGCCATTTGCATTTCGCTCCGCGTGTTGGATATGACAAAGGAATAACAAAATCGTCGATTGGTTGCTTCAATAAGTATCAGCCAATCAGTGGCCTTGTTACATTACATTACTGATCTCACTGGGTAGCGCATTCTGCATGGTGGATTTTAGCAGCCGATCGAAAATACGACTCGCCGCTCTTAACATACCTCCCCCCCCCCCTAAAATATTCTCCTCGAATTTAGACGATTCACAAGAATGACCCTAGACATGATCAAATCCGAGGAATTCCGTGGATCCGCGGAGGATTCTCATCCCTGCGTCACCACAGGGGAAATTCCTCTACCGTGACAGCCCTAGCTGTGCAATATGACCAAAATTTCATATCATGATACAAGTAATCTTATTTGAAGATAACAATATATACATATATTTTTCTGTAAATTCTATAGATGTAATAATCATGTAAAAAGGACCATCTCTTTTTTTTTACATTTTTAAATTACATTCTGAAAAAATTCAATTGTATAAATTCATCTGTCATTAATTTTTGCGCATCTCCCCCCCCCTCTTAATTTTGCAATGTTGTTATAAAAAGTAAACATTCTTCATCTTCTTTCGGTTGCTCCTTTTAGGGGTCGCCACAGCGGATCATCTGCCTTCATAAAAAATAAACATTAATAAGTTAAATATTTCCTGAGCCAGAGGAGAATAGCAGTAACTTAAAAAAATGTTAGACAAAGATAACACAAGTAAACACAAAATGCAGTTTTTAAATGAAGGTGTTTATTATTAAGGGTAAAAAAAAATCCTAACCTACATGGCCCTGGGCAGAAAAGAGACTGGGCAAAAATGGCCTACATGGCAGAGTTCCAAAACAAAAACCACTGCTGAGCAAAAAGAACATAAAGGCTTGTCTCAGTTTTGCCAGAAAACATCTTGATGATCCCCAAGACTTTTGGGAAACTACTCTGTGGACTGACGAGACAAAAGATGAATTTTTTGGAAGGTGTGTGTCCCATTACATCCGGCGTAAAAGTAACACAGCATTTTACAAAAGGAACATCACACCAACAGTAATATATGGTGGTTGGTAGTGTGATGGTCTGGGGCTGTTTTGCTGCTTCAGGACCTGGAAGACTTGCTGTGGTAAATGGAACCATGAATTCTACTATCTACCAAAAAATCCTGAAGGAGAATGTCTGTCCATCTGTTTGTGACCTCAAGCTGAAGTGCACTTGGGTTCTGCAGCAGGACAATGATCCAAAACACACCAGCAAGTCCACCTCTGAATGGCTTAAGAAAAACAAAATGAAGACTTTGGAGTGACCCAGTCAAAGTCCTGACCTGAATCCGATTGAGATGCTGTGGCATGACCTTAAAAAGGCAGTTCATGTTCGAAAACCCTCCAATGTAGCTGAATTACAACAATTCTGCAAAGATGAGTTGGCCAAAATTCCTCCACAGCACTGTAAAAGACTCATGACCAGTTATCCCAAACGCTTGATTGCAGTTGTTGCTGCTAAGGGTGGCCCAGCCAGTTATTAGGTTTACGGGGCAATCACTTTTTCACACAGGGCCTCGAAGGTTTGGATTTTATTTTCCCTTAATAATAAACACCTTCATTTAAAAACTGCATTTTGTGTTCACTTGTGTTATCTTAGTCTAATATTTAAATTTGTTTGATGATCTGAAACATTTAAGTGTGACAAACATACAAAAAAATGAGAAGTCAGGAAGGGGGCAAACACTTTTTCACAGCACTGTATGGTTTAGCAGAGTGGAAGACAAAGCTGCACTGATGGAGTGGTTGTCAACGTTGGAATTTACAACTGGGTCATTCCCAAATTACGTCAGATGGTGGTCATCTGGGATTTCCTTGTGCATATTCTGTGCACCGCCCATATCCTGGAGAACTGCACCAAGTCAGCTGATCACATGGTCCCGTACTCTGAGTCATTTAATCAATCCACCGTCAAGTTGCTAAGCTTTTACTTACAGAAAGGGGGTGCAAAACGAACTGCACAACTAAAGATCAGTGAGGAGAACAGCACTGCTTTTGTCAAATTAGGAAAGTTTAACAATATTAGATGGTTTGCATGGAGACAAGAGACTCTGTTGAAAATATGGAGAATGTTACCAGTCATTCAGATTCTAATGACAACAGGTGATGACAGTTGCCTAAAACATATTTTCATTGTTTGAAAATCAGACATTTTTACATTTAGTTTTCAGTGTTTGAAGCGCAGTCATTTCACAAAGCTGGATTCATGCTGCACCTCTGCTGTCCGTGTATGTGTAACCGGAAACCTCGTGTGACGAAATTTACGTCATAGTCTCCACTCCGCTAGTGTCTGTAGTGCTCGACCGCATGCAGCCCAAATTTTGTGACCGTGCCGCCTGCCCGCGACCTGAATGCGTTGAAAAACGCATGCGCAAGATTGAACGTCCCATTCATGAGGTGGCGATATTGGCACAGCATACCAAGACAAAGCGACGAAGAAGACAACAAGGAAGTGGAGACGAGAATAAACATACATGAATCATGCATAAATACTTCAGCAGCAGCAGCAGCATCTTCTTGGAAAAGGAGTGAAAACCGGGAAGTCAAACAGCAGAAAGCAAGCAGCGTTTCTTTGTTGGTGAAAATCCTGGTGTGTCAGCGCATTACCGCTACCTATCGGGCGGAAGTGAAACTACAAATGATGGTTGTGTGCATGCGTCAACTGCTTGGCCTGGGTAGATGAAAAAAGTGAGCATGAACAGCGCCGCGTGCATTCCAGGCTCGTCCAAAGCGCACACGGACCAAAGCGGACTAAGGGGAAATGCAATATGAATAAGGCTTTAGAAAGTTACATACTATGGAGCTTTAAAGAACAGACATTTTGTTGTAATGCTTTCACTCATTTTCACTTGAAATTAAAATGTGTACTACATTATCCACATATTCTTCTATTTTGCAAGGTGGGTCACGGAAAAAAAATTTTAAAAAAAAAGAGGACCAAGCAACAACCTCAGGTTGTCCCCTGAGAACAAGACCAAAAACGTTATGTGCACCCCTGTTAATAAAATTAAATTTAATGAAATAAATTAACTTAAATTACCAAAGATTCAGTTATTTCTATATTTTTACAGGTTTTTTAGAACTCTCCTCACCAACCAGACAGCAGGAAAAAAAACCTTATTTTGAAATCCAAATGTTGGCAGGTTTAGTTTGTCTAAAGACTGTTGACCGACTGAAGTCACTGACTTCATGAATTTCAGTCATCTTAACTTGCCAGGTAGACAATAATGAACATAAATTAGTTAATATTGTAGTGTCTGTCCAGGGTGTACCCTGCCTCTCGCCCAAGGATGCTGGGATAGGCTCCAGCTCCCCCGCGACCCGAAAAAAGGATTAAGCGGAAGAAGATGAATGAATGAATGTAGTGGCTGGTGAAGTACATCCTCAGCAATTCACATGTCACCCTTGCCTTTTTCCTGCATATGAAGCCTAACCAAACCCGTTTGCTAAGTGACTCTTCACTATTGTTCCCATTACCAGTGGGTTAAAAACCACGATAAATGCCTCTACTGCATACAAC
Source organism: Pholidichthys leucotaenia (assembly GCA_020510985.1). Lineage (NCBI taxonomy): Eukaryota > Metazoa > Chordata > Actinopteri > Cichliformes > Pholidichthyidae > Pholidichthys > Pholidichthys leucotaenia. The sequence goes on along the minus strand of CM035847.1, from coordinate 216,187,385 downwards.
TGGTAGAACATCTTGAATCTGCCAAGCTGCTGCATCCCATGCAGTTTAGCTTCAGGCCAAACCACTCAACGGAGACTGCATGTTGTTACTTTATTGAAACAATTAAAGAAAATCTGGACAAAGGGGGATGGTAGGAGCCATCTTTTTAGACTTGCGTAAAGCCTCTGATATGGTCAATCACTCAGTCCTTCTTTCTAAACTATCAGGATATAAACTATCCACGAATACCCTTCGCTGGTTAAAATCTTATCTATCTGGTCACTCCCAGTTAGTTAAGTTAGTGTGTGTGCATAAACAATATATCCCAATCAAAGGCATGCACCATGGGAGTACCACAAGGTTCAATTTTATCAACTCTGAATTGCTTTCTATATGTGCTGTTTTTCTTTCAATATCTTCCTGCCTGCCTCAGGGACTACAGATGGAAATTAGTGAGCACGCTATAATCTGGGACAGAGCATCTTTACCCTGTGTTTAATGTTTTTCTGCACATGGCCCCTGACAAATAAAACAAACTAAATTAAACTAATATCTCTTCTGCCTTTTTTCTGCCTTTGAAGTACTTTAATAAGTTCATGCTTCTCTCAGACAGCGAGGCTAGAGAGGCACTCTGCCTGCCGACTGGAACAGTCACGTGGGCGGCGTGCTTTCGAACTCCGACGCGCGGATGATTGTCATGCACGTTGTTTGTGTGCACACTTGTGGAGCGTCATTCTTTCATTTATTTTTCTTAAATGTATTTTTCCTTAGTGTGGCGGCAAAGTGTCGGGGGTGGCAGCCCGCCATGTGGAAATGTTACCAATGAAAACCCTGAATGTACTGTATCATAATTTGAGGTGATCCAAAGGCTGTGAGTTGATTTCTTCTGGGCTCTCTTCGAAAACAATCACTATGTTTACATACACATGAATAAACCATATATAACTGGATTTCTAGTTATCTGATTATTATTCAAGTAGTCATGTCATCACATCAACTCAAGTAGTTTACTGACCAATAATCCATTTATTCAGCGCATGTATTCATTGTAGTTACTTTATTAAGTGTAGTTACTTAAAGGGCTGCTTCAGTGCATGTAAACATCAAATTTGATTATTATCTGTTTATTTCCAATTATCGGAAGACTGTGACCATGTAACCAGGCTCAGTGACATAACCTACGTGACTTTAGGTTTGTAGTCTTTCAATTTATGTATTTTCACAGCCTTATACTTCAACAGTTAGACAACAACCTACAACATTTTTTTATGTGGAAAATGATCTTTTTAATTGACCAACATCATATGTGTAATTCATGGCAAAGTTCGATCAGGATCAAAAATTTATTTCACTCTTGCCATTCACCCCAATACAATTTTTTTTCTGAAATTAGGCCCCGTATGCAAAAGTAAAGTGGGAGGGACTAAGGCTCTCCATATCTCTTTAGAATATTTTCAGCACATTGTTGAAGCTATGCTATGAAGGACAAAGATACTTCTGAAAGGCAAAGGGATCCAACCTAGTAATAGCAAGGTGTACCTCTTAAAGTAGCCAGTGATTGTACGTGAGAATTTATTTTTTTTGAAGCAGCACAATATCATAACCCTACCGCAGTCAAAGCTTCTACCACCCACAAAAGGTCACAGCTGACTGACCCAGAAAGTGCTTACTTGATGAAAGTGGCTTTTAGTACCAGAGTCAGTTTTTTGCTACTGTTACTGGGATAGATAAGCAAAACACAGAGTATGAAATCCTACCTTAATAATTACCATCACAGTCACAAGATGTTAAATGAGAAATTGAATTGGGAAGATTAACATTTTTCATTACTGTTTTCACTTTTTGAGACAAGTTGCCTAAGGTATGAGGATATTTTGTTTAAAGAAGCATAAATATTCATTGGTACAAGATAAAAGTAATAGAAACAAATTCCATAAAGTAACTGATCACTGGCAATTCTGACTCAGACTAGAAGGACCAAGTAACATCCATCTTAATGCTTACCAAAATAAAGGGTCGTTCGCACCAAGCATGGTAACGATAAAGATAAATGGTATTTTTAAGAATCATTCTGAAGTGACTCTGCCATCAACTGAAGTGGATGACAGAGTCCACACTACAGTGATAACCATTACTAAAATGTCAGACGATATTGTTGGGATCACTTTCAGAGCAATTTTATGAATGATAAAAACACTTAGCCAATCAGAAAATGTCTAACCATCACTGTCACCTGTTTTAACAGCAGGGCTGAAATAAACGACAGCGGCTCGGAATGTTTATCTACCTGCTTTCAGCAGGATCTGAATGTGCAGCAGGGGAAGGAGGAGAAATAAATGGATGCATAAAGCTGCCCTCTGAAACAGCTCTAGACAGATAGATGGACAGATAGATTGACAGACAGATAGATACAGTGGTGTGAAAAAGTGTTTGCCCCCTTCCTAATTTCTCATTTTTTTGTATGTTTGTCACACTTAAATGTTTCAGATCATCAAACAAATTTAAATATTAGACTAAGATAACACAAGTAAACAAAAAATGCAGTTTTTAAACGAAGGTGTTTATTATTAAGGGAAATAAAAATCTAAACCTACATGGCCCTGTGAAAGAGTGATTGCCCCCTAAACCTAATAACTGGTTGGGTCACCCTTAGCTGCAACAACTGCAATCAAGTGTTTAGGATAACTGGCAATGAGTCTTTTACAGCGCTGTGGAGGAGTTTTGGCCCACTCATCTTTGCAGAATTGTTGTAATTCAGCCACATTGGAGGGTTTTCGAACATGAACTGCCTTTTTAAGGTCATGCCACAGCATCTCAATCGGATTCAGGTCAGGACTTTGACTAGGCCCCTCCAAAGTCTTCATTTTGTTTTTCTTTTGCCATTCAGAGGTGGACTTGCTGGTGTGTTTTGGATCATTGGCCTGCTGCAGAACCCAAGTGCACTTCAGCTTGAGGTCACAAACAGATGGCCGGACATTCTCCTTCAGGATTTTTTGGTAGACAGCAGAATTCATGGTTCCATTAATCACAGCAAGTCTTCCAGGTCCTGAAGCAGCAAAACAGCCCCAGACCATCACACTACCAACCACCATATATTACTGTTGGTATGATGTTCCTTTTGTAAAATGCTGTGTTACTTTTACGCCGGATGTAATGGGACACACACCTTCCAAAACAAATTCATCTTTGGTCTCGTCAGTCCACAGAGTAGTTTCCCAAAAGTCTTGGGGATCATCAAGATGTTTTCTGGCAAAACTGAGACGAGCCTTTATGTTCTTTTGGCTCAGCAGCGGTTTTTGTTTTGGAACTCTGCCATGTAGGCCATTTTTGCTCAGTCTCTTTCTTATGGTGGAGTCGTGAACACTGACCTTAACTGAGGCAAGTGAGGCCTGCAGTTCTTTGGATGTTGTTGTGGGGTCTTTTGTGACCTCTTGGGTGAGTTGTCTCTGTGCTCTTGGGGTAATTTTGGTCGGCTGGCCAGTCCTGTGAAGGTTCACCTCTGTTCCGTGTTTTCGCCATTTGTGGATAATGGCTCTCACTGTGGTTTACTGGAGTCCCAAAGCTTTAGAAATGGCCTCATAACCTTTTCCAGACTTATAGATCTCAGTTACTTTGTTTCTCATTTGTTCCTGAATTTCTTTGGACCGCAGCATGATGTGTAGCTTTTGAGGATCCTTTGGTCTATTTCACTTTGCCAGGCAGATCCTATTTAAGTGATTTCTTGATTGAGAACAGGCATGGCAGTATGCGGGCCTGGGTGTGGCTAGAGAAATTGAACTCAGCTTTCCAAAGATGTGATAAACCACAGTTAATTTATGTTTTAACATGGGGGGAGGGCAATCATTTTTTCACAGAGGGCCATGTAGGTTTGGAATTTTTTTTACCCTTAATAATAAACACCTTCATTTAAAAACTGCATTTTGTGTTTACTTGTGTTATCTTTGTCTAATATTTAAATTTGTTTGATGATCAGAAACATTTAAATGTGACAAACAAAAAAATGGGAAATCGGGAAGAGGGCAAACACTTTTTCACACCACTGTAGATAGCTAGATAGATGTACTTATTCATCCCAAACTGGGAAATTAAAGTGTAGCAGCAGCAAGACAGTAGATGACTAAAACGACAGAAGCACACACAGCATAATAGACAAAGAGATTACCCATGGAAAGTAAAACTGTTAAATAACTTATATACATCATAGAAGAATAGACGGTGACCCATACAGGTACATGAATCATACCCGCTGTACAATGCAGGACTATCAGGTACAGGGTGAAATGTGGGGCACCAATTAAGACTGTAAGGTGCAGTATGGCAGCATAGTTATAACCAGAATTCAACATCAGAGTGAATTATTATACAGTGAAATGGCATGTGGCAGGAAAGACTTCCAGTACTTAACTGTTTGGCAGTGAAGTTGTAGTAGTCTGCTGGAGAAAGTGCTCTGCTGTCTGTCCAGTGTGTGGTGGAGGGGATGATCAGGATTGCCCATGATGGATTGCATCATGGACATTCTGAAATTATGCATCCAAGCTGAAATTGTTATTATTATTATAAGGCTATTATTATTATTATCCTATTATTAATTACTTGCAAGCCCATATGTTTCCACTTTGTATTATGCACTCACTTCATCCTACCTGTGTGAGTTCAAGGAAGCTCTGGAGCTGAGAGAAAAATCAGGTGAATAATTTCACACTCCTGCTTTTCTTAATTTTTTTTCTTTGGTATAGATAGATCTAGTTATAAAATCCTTTAAGATTACTGATTACAGCAGTGGCATAAACAATCTCATCCTGCAGCAGGAGCAACGCATATGGGGCGGGGTGAAGCTGATGTGGAGTGTGCAGCTCATGTTCAGCTCTGCTGTTAGAGCGGTATCAGTCATCAGTGTGGACGCTTATGTAGAAGTTTTTATAGTTATGGTTATCGTGCTTGATGTGGACAGCCCTCAAAGATTAAGCACAGTAATGTTTTCCCCCAAAATATGTGTATGCTTTTTCAATGGTTATCTGATGAATGACTGAAATTTGACTTTGACATTTATATAACAGAACAATGGTTTTTGTTTCACTACAGGGAAATAATTTTCAGTCACTCAACTGTACTCTGTTTTGCTGTGCAATGGCTTATTAAAAACAAGGAACATAATTTGGACTGTCATGATTATGAGTTAAGGAGTACGTGGGGAACTTGGACACCCTGCTCAACCCCCAACTCTCCCAATCCCATCTGGCCAACTGCTATGAAAACACTTTAGAAATCTCACTGTTGGTTTTGGAAAGCCAACAAAATAAACTGGGCATCCAAGACACCGCCCATTATCCAAGTTTCTGAAAGGCACTTTCTTTTCAAACCAATTGACGTTGAAGCCAAAACTTGTGGGCCTGCATCTACATGCAATTCTCATTTCCTAATGGCTAAAAAGACTTAAATAATAGCAGGAGTGGAGAATGAAATTGCTTAAGAGCACACAACCGCAATATAAAAATAGTCCTCACCATAAATTTAGCCTGTTTTACAATATATCACAGAATTCTTTAATGAGTCGGCCTTTTTACTGCTTTAAAACAGCTTACGTATGTATCTCACGGAGCGGTGAATACTGACGAATGTTGGGATTTTTGGGGTTTCGTCAGGGTTTGTAAAAGGTTGCACAGCAGTTCAACAGTTTCATATTTTGAACATGTTCAAAATGTATTGGTAACCACAAAAAACATAAAAACTGCTGGTGAACTGCTGTGCAACCTTATATGAACCTAGGGCTGTACAATTATGGCCAAAATGATGATCGCGATTATTTTGATCAATATTGAAATCACGATTAATCATTAACTTTAGGAAAAATACAGATTACATAAATTTTTTTTTTTCTTCATCCTACTTACCAATTGCTAGATGAAGCCTGAGGCCAAAGCACTGGAGCCTCGTCCATTTATTTAGAGAAGCTGCCTTGACGACATATTCTGCTTGACCATAGGTCAGTCGTAGTTGCAAAGGGCTCGACAGCTGTGGTATCCATCTATATTTTTCATACAGCGCATGTAATGCAACTTTGGAGAATCATATGGGGATCAGATATTTCTTATCCAGTGTTTTGACCATGTTTCTGAAGCCTTCGTTGCTCATACAGTATTTAGTGGACACATGTCATTGGGCAAATAAAACGCTATTGCATCAGTTACTTTAGCATATCTTTGGGAGGTGGATGAATACGGTGAAGCTCTGTGCAGGGTTGATACTATGGTTGCCTGGGTCAGTGCCAGACACAGACTGTGATTTAGTGAAATGACATTCGCTTTAGCCTTCATGCATTTATCGTACTTGTGTTTGTGGTGTTTTTACAGGTGGTTGAATAAGTTAGTTGTGTTGCCCTGTGGCACAGACACAGCTCCATGGCACTCTTTGCATACAATTTCTTTTTAGTTAGCATCACTTGCCCTGAATCTAAAACACATCCAGACAACGGATGATGATCTTTTCGAGGCACTAGCTCCTTGCTTCCATGTGTTGCTGTGCTGTCACCTTCTGCTCCCGACATCTGATTTGTATTTCACCATCACACCAATTGAAAACTTAAGGCTGCCGCTACAGGGTGCGCTCACTTGTCAGTTCTGCAGCTTAATATTGCCCTAACATGTGTTTGCCCCCTGGTGGTCGGCTAGCTGTTGGTTGAGAAAATTCTTGATTACCTCTGCCATGGGAGGACGGAGGTAATGTTTTTAGTGACGTTGGTTGGTTGGTTTGTTGGCTGGTTTGACTGTCTGTTAGCAACATAACTCAAAAAGTTATAAACAAATTTTGATGAAATTTTCAGGAAAGGTTTAATGGGACGGGGAACAGATGATTAGATTTTGGTGGTGATTTGGATCACAATTTGGATGCAGGAATTTTTTAGAATATTATTTTTATATATTAACTAGTGCAAGCCCATAGAAAGCAATTACTCTTGTCTGAAAATAGGTATCCCAATTAGGCTTTAAAGGCCCAAATGTAGGCTGTTTGAAAGTGGAATACAAAGAGGTGTAGCCTATATGAAGGCACTTACACATCAGACTTTGACAGATATAAAAGGCACTGAACAGCTCTAAGATCTGTTTGATTGTGTGAATATTAAGCTAAGATAAGATGAGATAAGATAAGCCTTTATTAGTCCCATAATGGGGAAATTCCAGGATTACAGCAGCACAGGGATAGCAGTACTCAGAGCAATAGTAAATAAGATAATAGATAAGAACTGGTTAGCCAAAGCAGTAAATTATACATATGTACACAGTTATATACACAGTGCAGAAGCATTGCAACAGGATGGAATAAACAGCATTACAGTTTGTTAAATTACCCTGCAGAATATGGATATGTACCCAGACAGTATATTTTGCATTTGAATCAACAGTGTTGTTACCACCCTTAATGATTGTTATTGTCCTAGTTGTGTATTGGAGGGGACAATCTCTATTGTGCAAAGTTGTTATGTTTAGTACATTTAAAGTGCTGATGACACGTTTTTGACTTCCTCTAATTTTTCAACACATAATACAATATGACGAAATAGGTTGGTCTGTACAGTTCTAAGTCAAACAGGCTTTTTTTCACATGAATATCCGACGTTTTCATGAGCGCCACGTCACCAATTGCGTCAGTGGCTGGAAAACCCCCCGGCCATGTTGTCACGTCATCGGGAGAACACAGCGCTTGGCTGCCCATTGTACACACAGGATGGAAGCGGTTGAAAACATCGACGATGGTTCCAGCACATGTAGTCTGGAATTGGTTTGTGTTGTCCAATCTTCAGATGATTATAGTTCAGAAGAATGGGATGACACTGAAAAATCTGGGGGCATCAGAACGTATAGGTTTCAGCCGTGCTAAGCGGGCATTGTGCCAAGCCAGTCACACTCAGAGAGTGACGGTGGAGAGGCACACATGCCCGCCGCAGCAGCAGCGACAAACACACGGCAGGGGAACACCGAGTGTTATTCGTTTGTTACAGATATTGCAACAAATTATTTGTTCATAAATATAATTTATTTAAATCCGATTTTTCAATAAAATCATAGCAGTGTATTCTCTGTGGGTCAGGCATCGGGTTTATTATGGATTATATTTTGAGTTCTTGTTTTTGTTTTGTACATGTGTTTTATGTGCGTTTTGAGCCACTTTCAGGTGGGCACTGTCCAACATTTGCCAGTCCCAACACACGCGCCCTCTCTCTTTGACAGTCAGCTGATCATGGTTTGTGTGCATCATCTGCCGTGTTGTCAGCCAGCCAATATTGCCAACACTATCACGACGTGTTAGCCACTCCACACAGCCGTGGTTCTGTTGCGCCCCTTGAAGCAATGTCAGCCCTGGGGCACAACTGTGGTCAACACGTCTTCTCTCCATGTTTGCTGGGCGATGTCAGCCCCGAACGCCAACTGTGTTTCTGTTTATTTTTGTAAGTCTTCACCTTTTTGGGAACTGTTGTCATCATTCTTATGTTCAATACATGTGCTGTGGTGAATTCTGCGCATAAATCCATTCATCATGACCCTCTGTGCGCTCTTATGCAGGGCACAGAAGAAATAACGAGGATTTACGTGCAGGGTTCACCACAGCACATTTAATACAGAAAGACATACAATTCCCTAAAAGGTGAAGACGTACAAAAAACACAAACACACTTACTGATGGCGTTCGGGGGCTGGCATCGCCCAGCGAACGAATCAGTAGAGACGTGTTAGTCCACAGGTGCGCCCCAGAGTTGACATCGCTTCAAGGACACACGAGAACCACGGCGAACATGGAGTGACTAACACGTCGTGAGAGTGCTGAAAATACTGGCAGACAAACAGCACAGATGACAATACTATGAACCATCAGCGCACGACTGGCAAACGGCCGCGAAGTACACGTACTGCTGGTGATGGTGTGATGAGAAGCACCTGTGCGAGGACCGGGAAAGATGATCAGTGGGAGTGGGACTCAGCTGGTGATAATGAGAGAGGGGACGTGGCCAGACCGGCGAGATGTCAGCATGCGATCACAGAAAGTAAGTCAAAGCTGCGTGTAAATCCATTAATCCTTCCCCTCCTTGTGTGCTCCTCCTGCATAAAAGTGCACGAGGAGGCTTATGACAGTTGGAGCTGAAGCATGTTATGTGGTCTTTCACGGCTTGCTGTTTATCTAAGCCTGCGACACAACGTGAAGGCACAGCTGTAAAATTAAAACAAGAAACCAGAGAAACTGTGAGCTACAAAGCTGCCTTCATTCCAGTCAACAACACCGGAGTCCATTCTACCGCTTACATCATGGGGATGCCGCCCTTAATTCGGTGGGCGGCACAGTCAGTGGCTGCTGTTTTTTGATGATAACTACTTTATGCAGGCGCGATTGTAAATGTTATATTGATCATAGTCAATGACTTTCGGGTTTACACAACATCCTAATAAATGTCAAAATCGTGTCATTAGCCCTTTAATACCAGACCAGACCAGAGACCAGAGAGATGGTGACTGACTTCAGGAAGAGGAAGGCTCCTTCTCAGCCACTGCAGATTAGGGGGGAGGATGTGGGAGTGGTTGAGGACTACAAATATCTGGGTGTCAGGATCAGCAGCGGGTTGGACTGGAGATCAAACACCGATGCTGCGCACAAGAAGGGGATGAGCAGACTCTACTTCCTGAGAAAGCTGAGATCCTTCAACGTCTGCAGCAGGACGCTGGAGCTTTTCTACCAGACTGTTGTCGCCAGCGCCATCTTCTTTGCTGCGGTCTGTTGGGGTAGCAGTATCAGGGCCAGAGATAGTGATGGAGAGGAGAACACTAAATAAACTGCGATCCATCATGGACAATCCTGATCACCCCCTCCACCACACACTAGATACAGTGAAGCACTTTCTCCAGTAGACTACTACAGCTTTGTTGTCGAACGGCCAGGTACAGGAAATCTTTCCTGCCACATGCAATTTCACTGTACAATAACTCACTATGATGTTGTATTCTGGCATAGCTATGCTGCCACACTGCATCTTACAGACTAACTGGTACATCACTTTTTCACTCTGCTCCTGATAGTCCTTCTTTGTGCAATGGGATGATCCCATGTGTTTATACGGGTCATCATATATTAAGCTATGATGTATATAGGTTTTATAGTCGTGTTTTAGCACCTTGGGGGAGCCAGATTATTTAGCATCTCAGACAAGAGACAGTGGATAAACATGGGAGAACAATGCAGGAGGTTCCTGGCGAGACAGCAGGAAGGAGTCAAGGACGAAGGGGGTTGAATGCAGTGTGATGCAAATGTCATGCTGTGTGTGGAGAAATGCCATGAAACTTAAGAGGAGAGTGCCTGCTGAAATGTTCAGTCTGTTCTGTGCTACAGAGATGTGAAGTGTGTAATAAACTGTGTGCCATGAGCCAGACTCTTATTTCACACACCCCACACTGGTGACCCAAGACGTATTATGGAACACGAGGCAAGATCCTCGGAGCTGGCCCGGTCAGGAAGCTACAGCGAGGCGGCAGCCATCCCACAGACAGCCCGGACTGGAACCTCCAGCCACGTGTGTGCGGTTTCAGTCAAGCTACCGGATTTCTGGCAGCACAACCCGCGCTCTTGGTTCCACCTCACCGAGGCCCAGTTCGCCCTCCGGGGAGTAACGGCAGACGACACCAGATTCTACCATGTGGTTGCAGCGCTGGATGCCCGCACAGCTCAGCAGGTAGCGAGCCTGCTCGATCAGCCACCAGCCAGCAGCAAATATGAGGCGCTCAAGGCTGCGCTCATCCAGCGCTACACGCTCTCGGACTGTGAGAGAGCGGAGAGGCTCCTGACGCGGATCGAGTTAGGAGATGGTTCGGCCGTAGACATGATTGAGAAGATGCTGGCGTTAATGGGCACGGACGACGGGCACTTTCTGTTTGCCCACCTCTTCCTCCGGAACCTTCCGACAGTGGCGAGAGCGGTTCTGGCCAATTCGCCGTTGCTGGCCGCGCGCGACTACCGTGCGCTAGCCCAGGAGGCAGACCGGATCATCCTCACCACCAGGGCGATCACAGTCAACGCGGCAGCGGCGGAGCCCAGTGAGACGACCAGAGGAGGCGAGAAGCCACCGACGGTAGCAGCAGCGGGGGCCAAGGAGCGCCAGAGAGACACGCTCTGTTTCTACCACCGCCGCTTCGGAGAGAAGGCACGCAGATGTGCGCCCCCGTGCCAATTCAAGCGCTCGGGAAACGCCAAGGCCAGGGGTCGGTAGCAGCTGCGACCCTCGGTGAAGAGAACAAGCTGCTCTACTTGACGGATGCACGCTCGGGGAGGCGTTTCCTCATGGACACCGGAGCCCAGAAGAGTTTCATTCTGCCGACCTACGCTGACTGGCTGGCAGGACCTAGCGGCCCCGAGATATTGGCAGCAAACGGCTCGGATATTAAGACCTTTGGTGAGAGGACTCTGCTCTTATCTCTACACGGCCGTACATATGAGTGGACTTTTGTTGTAGCAGCACTGAATTACCATATCCTGGGGGCTGATTTTCTGTGTGCACATGGTTTACTGGTTGATGTTGCGAACAGGCGCCTGGTTCATGTACTGTCCTTTGACTCTCTCCCCTGTATAGCTCGAGTGACCCAGCCAACAGCACAAGCCAACGTCACAGCTACAGGCGGTAAAGTTCCACACACTGCTCACTCAGTTCCCAGCACTCACGGTCCCGACGTTTTCCGCGGCCATCGCTAAACACGGGGTGGAGCACTTTATCACCACCACCGGGCCGCCCGTTTTTGCAAGACCTCGGCGCTTGGACACAGCTAAACTGGCTATAGCGCGCGAGGAGTTCGCCCACCTGGAAGGGTTGGGCATCATCAGGCGCTCGAACAGCCCATGGGCATCCCTGCTACACGTGGTCCCTAAGGCTGAGGGCTCGTGGCGACCGTGCGGGGATTTCCTCAGGTTGAACAACACCACAGCACACGACCGCTACCCAATACCCCACATACAGGATTTTTCTGTTCACCTTGCCGGAGCACACATTTTTTCCAAAATAGACCTGGTCCGCGGTTACCACCAAGTCCCAGTGCGCGCTGAGGACATACCCAAAACAGCGGTAATAACTCCGTTCGGTCTATTCGAGTTCCAGCGCATGCCATTTGGGTTAAAAGGCGCAGCACAGACGTTCCAGCGCATGATGGATGCAGTGCTGCGCGATCTCCCGTTCGTGTTCGTCTACCTGGACGATATCCTGGTAGCCAGTGCGTCCGAAGACGAACACGAAACCCACCTCACGACGGTTTTCCGGAGGTTGGAGGAGCACGGGTTAATAATCAACCCAGCGAAATGCCAGTTCGGTGTGACATAGATTGATTTTTTGGGGCACTGCGTCTCTCCGGAAGGAGCGATCCCGCTGCCTGACAAAGTGCGCGCCGTGGCAGATATTCCCCAGCCTCAGACGGTCAGGGCGCTGCAGGAATTTTTGGGGATGGTGAACTTTTATAACCGTTACCTTCCCTGCGCGGCGCAGCTCATGCAACCGTTGTACGCCGCGCTCAAGAAACAGAAACCTGCAGATAGGGTCGAATGGACCCCGGAGCGAGAGCGGGCGTTCTCGGAAGTTAAAGCGGCCCTGGCAAACGCCGCACTGCTGGCGCATCCGGACCCGGCGGCCCGCTTAGCGCTCACCACCGACGCTTCAGACGTGGCCATAGGGGCTGTCATGGAGCAGCGCGTCGCCGGGGCTTGGCAGCCACTCGCCTTTTTCAGCAGAACTTTGCGCGACAGCGAACATAAATACAGCGCATTCGACAGAGAGTTGCTGGCTCTCCACCTGGCCATACGCCACTTCCAGTTCTGGCTGGAAGGGCGCAGCTTCACCGCGTTCGTGGACCACAAGCCGCTAACATTCGCGATGGCCAAGGTTTCAGAACCGTGGTCGGGCCGGCAGCAGAGACAGCTGGCCGCGATCTCAGAGTTTACTACCGATATTCAACATGTGTCGGGTAAACTGAATGTGGTGGTGGCGGACTGACTCTCGCGCGCCGTGGTGGCCCCGGTCTATGTAGGGATAGATTACGCAGCCATGGCCGCGGAGCAGATTAGCGATGCAGACGTGCGCGCGCTCCAGTCTGGACCAACAGGGTTAAGGTTGGAGAGCAGGGTGCTGCAAGATGGCGGCCCCCCCCCCCCCAATCTGCGATGTCTTCACGGGTCGCCCGCGTCCGGTGGTCCCGGTCGCGTGGTGCCGCCGCGTGTTTGAGTCGGTTCACACTCTGGCGCACCCAGGAGTGCACGCGTCGGTCAAAATGGTGGGGGAGAAGTTTGTGTGGCCGAGCCTACGCAAACAAGTGAAAGAGTGGGCTGCAGCCTGCGTGGCGTGCCAACGAGCCAAGGTACACAGACACATGAAGGCTCTCTTGGAGCCGTTTCGTATTCCGGCTAAGAGGTTCGACCATGTTCACGTGGATCTCGTGGGCCCCCTCCCGCCATCACAGGGGTGCACGCACCTCCCGACAGTGGTGGACCGCACCACGCGCTGGCCAGAAGCAGTCCCGCTGGCGGCAACCACGTCCGCAGACGTAGTGCGCGCTTTTTTAACAGCATGGGTGGCGCGTTTTGGAGTCCCGTCGGACATTATGTCCGACAGGGGCCCTCAATTTGTTTCCAAACTCTGGTCCGCGATGGCCCGCAGCCTGGGTGTTACAATTCACCGCACAACCGCATACAACCCACAGGCCAATGGGTTATGCAAGCGTTTTCATAGATCATTGAAAGCAGCACTCAGGGCTTCATTGACGGATGCAAATTGGGTAGACAGGCTGCCGTGGGTTTTATTGGGGTTGCGCTCCACGCCGAGAGAGGATCTAGAAGCTTCCCCGGCAGAGCTTGTTTTTGCGCAGCCCCTACGGCTGCCCGGGGAATTTCTGCCAGATAATCCCGCGCCGGGCAGCTGCCCGTCTCAGCTTTTGCAGCGTAGCGCAAACACAGGCACGCTGCCGGGCCCTGCCCACCACAGTTTTCCGCGTGTTTTCGCGCCTAAAACTTTGAAGAGCGCGGAGTTCGTGTTTGTCAGACACGACGCCCACCACCCTCCATTGCGCCCACCCTATGATGGACCGTTCAGAGTGTTGGAAACAGGGGATAAGCATTTTTTGCTAGACTTGGGGGGTAGGCGGGAAAAAATTGGCATAGACAGACTCAAACCCGCTTTCGTTGTGGGGGACGAGCAAGTGCTGTTGGCTAGGGCCCCTCGGCGTGGAAGACCCCCACGGAGAGCTCCCCAGGGAAACGATTCACCAGAGCAGCCACACGGACAGACCGAAGTGCCCCTCCCCCCCCAGTCACAGCCCACCCGCAGTCAGACACACTCCCAGCAGCCCCCCACCGGCACAGCAGCGCCACGGAGGCGGTAAACCCCAGTTACAGCAGATAAGGGAGGAGACGGAAGCCCAAACAGCATGTGGACTGATATTCTATTGTTCTATCACAGCATGTGGACTGTTATTCTATTGTTCTATCTAAGATGCTGGGGGGGGGAAGTTTAGCACTTTGGGGGAGCCAGATTATTTAGCATCTCAGACAAGAGACAGTGGATAAACATGGGAGAACAATGCAGGAGGTTCCTGGCGAGATAGCAGGAAGGAGTCAAGGACGAAGGGGGTTGAATGCAGTGTGATGCAAATGTCATGTTGTGTGTGGAGAAATGCCATGAAACTTAAGAGGAGAGTGCCTGCTGAAATGTTCAGTCTGTTCTGTGCTAGAGAGATGTGAAGTGTGTAATAAACTGTGTGCCATGAGCCCGACTCTTATTTCACACACCCCACAGTGTTAGTTTTTACTTTCCATGGGTAATCCCTTTGTCTGTCATGTGTGTGTTTCTGTTGTTTGGTTGTCAACTGTCATGCTGCTGTTACACTGTCATTTCCCAGTTTGGGATCAATAAAGTACATCTATCTATCTATCTAATATGACCTTTACGAGCAGCCTCAAATGCCTCTACCCTCTCTCCTATCTCCTCCACTGGGTCAAGGCATCGCAGAACAGAGCTGGCATTTTTGATCAGCCTGTTAATTCTCTTCCTGTCGGCTGCCGTGATACCACTGCCCCAGCAGACCACTCCAAATGTGATGGCCGATGCCACCACCAAATCGTAGAAGGTCTTCAGGAGTGCCCCTTGCACTGCAAAAGACCTGAGTCTCCTCAGGAGAAACAGCCTGCGCTACCCCTTCTTGTAGAGCGTGCTGGTGTTGTGAGACCAGTCTAGTTTATTGCTCAGGTAAACACCCAGGTACTTGTAAGATGTCACCATCTCAATGTCTGTTCCCTGGATGTTTACCAGTGCTGTGAGGGGTTGTCCTCACCTGCAGCAGTCCACCACCAGTTCCTTGGTTTTCCTCGCACTGGTCTGGAGGCAGTTTCACAGTCACCAGTCCACAAGTCCTGGTTAAGCCCTCTGTACTCCACATCATCCCCATCAAAGATGAGGCCGACGATCGCAGAGTTGTCAGAGAACTTCTGTAGATGGCAGTGTGGTGTGTTGTGTGAGAAGTCAGCAGTGTAGAGGGTGAACACGGTGAGAGCCAAAACTGCTCCCTGGGGGGCCCCTGTACTGCAGATGATGTATCAGACACACAGTCATGGGTTCTCACAAACTGTGGTCAGTTTGTGAGGTAGTCCAGGATCCACGATGACAGGTGCTGGTCCACCCCTGCGCACAGCAGCTTGTCCTTCAGGATCACTGGTTGGATGGTGTTGAAAGCACTGGACAAATCAAAGAACATGATCGTCACAATGCTCCCAGGCTTCTCCAGGTGGGACAGGGAACGGTGTAGGAGGAAGATAATTGCATCCTCCACCCCGATGCCATGCTGGTAGACAAACTGAAGTGAATCCATCTATGGTCCCTCCAGGGGGTGGACGTGGGGAGGAGCAGCCTCTCCAGGGTCTTCATTAGGTGTGATGTGAGGCCCACTGGTCTGTAGCTGTTCAGGTCCAGGTACCACACAGGATGTTTTCCACAGCTGTGGTACCCTTCCCAGCTTCAGGCTCAGACTGAAGATGTGCTCCACGATCCCGCACAGCTGGTCTGTGCAGGACTTGAGGAGCCTCGAGTTGATACTGTCTGGACCTGCAGCTTTCCTCACCTTGATCTTCTTCAGCTCTCACTTGGGTCTTAGTGAGAGTCAGGTTGGGGCAGAGGGGCTGTGTGCTGGGAAGGGGGGGTGTTGGGTCTGTGGGGGGAAAACAGTGGGGGCTTGTTTCAGGGTCAACCGTTCCACCCACTGCTTTTCCAAAACCGGTGCTCTTTAGGCAGACCCCGGGTCCCCGCTGGCATTCCCCAAATTATCCTTTAGATGCACGCAATCACAGCAGCATTACAGTATAATTTTTTAAGCATTACATCTTCACTGTTCTCTCCTTCTGGTCAAATTTGTCGCTTTTCAATTCTTTTTGTTGTCTGCGAAGCATCAACTCTCTCCCTTAAATGGGATTTGAAATTGTACTCTTAAATTGTTTTATGTGTGCTGTTTCTGTTATCTTTTTACCATTTAAATTTACTCCCTGCTTGTTTCAGGGTCAACAGTTTCTGAAACTCGACCTGAATTGCTTTCTGTATGTGCTGTATTTCTTTTAATGACTTCCTGCCTGCCTCAGGGACTACAGATGGAAATTAGTGAGAATGCTATAATCTGGTACATCTTTACCCCCATGTTTAATGTTTTTTCTGTACATGGACCCTGACAAATAAACCAATAAATTAAACTAAACTAAGCGTTGTGGTGACTGACTGATCGTGATGCCGCGTGTTATCTAATCAGCATGGTTGTGATGCTGTGTATTATCCAATTAGCATGGTTGTGACGCCGTGTATTATCCAATTAGCATGGTTGTAACGCCGTGTATTATCCAATCAGCATGGCCGTGATGCCGCGTATTATCCAATCAGCATGGATTCAATCTGAAATCCTGCACACACTGAAGGGCATGAAGAGACAGAGTGGTGACAGAGAGGTGGCTAAACTTTTATTGATAAAAACTGCATATTTTGACTGAGTGACTCGGGGATGCACACCCTTGTAACCCCAGCAAAGCACTTATAAAATCTGAGGCCAGTCTGACGAATGGTTCAAGAGATATATATGGAACAGACACACACACAGACAGACAGCAATTTTGTGCATTTATAGATAGATATGGCACTTTTCATGCACTGCCTCTTTTAAGACGTGTCCACTCAGTTATGTGCATAGCCACACCATAGGGCCACACGCTTCAGCAACCCGGAAGTCAAACGCTACCCAAAAAATATTAGGGGGCATGTCTACCCAACTTGTTTTTTCTGCTGCGGGCAACTATTTTCTATTTATTCTCTATGTAGTCCAGTATTTACAGTGCTGAAAAAAGTTCAACTTGACAGACTACTGTACAGCTGCGCTTGTCAGTGTCAGACCTTTCTAAGCAGCCAATCAGAATTAAGGAAAGGCGGGACATAGGACGCCGGTACAGGAAGACAAGAACGGGAAGTGTCTGTGAAGGAGGTGGAGGCTGAATTGTTGCTGCATCAAACAACCCGGTACTCTTTGATCTGACACTAAAAGGATATCATGATCAAAATTTGAAAGCAAACGCTTGGAGGAACATGTCCGCATCCGTCGGTGTGCCGGGTGAGCATTTGTGCCTTTGTCATGGTCACATTTCTTACAAGTTTGTTGCAGTAGATAATATGGATACTATGTGAATTTGTAGTTAACTGCAAAAAAAAAAAAAAAAATTAAAAAAAATGGTATGATACCGCACACTATTGTGTAATAGTGCTTAATAATTATGAACCTTGTCAGTAAACCGTAATGGAGAACAGAAGAGGAAAAAAACCCTGAAAACCGACCTGAAAGCTTCACTAAACCATGATGCTGATTTAAGGTGGAATTGCCCAGCCCCAATGTATGGTCAATACAATTATGACAGTCTTATTATTATTATTAATAATAAGATATATTATATTACTGATATATTATTATGTGAATGTGTGTGTGAATGGGTGGATAGGAGGATCTGTAAAGCGCTTTGGTCATCAAGAGATGAGAATAAAAGCGCTACATAAGTGAATGCCATTTACCATTTTTACCATTATTATTATAATGTAGTCATATTGTTTTTACTGTAATTTCTCTATCTGTTAATAAAATAATAATAATAATAATAATAACAATAATGGACTGCATTCATGTGGCGCCTTTCATTCAAACTTTCAGGAAAGGTGTGTAATGGCATAATGAACACGATTAGATTTTGGTGATGATATCAAAATGCATACCTCCGACAAGGCTCTTATCTTCTCACAGTGTTAGCAACAATACTCCGAAACTACTGGATGGATTTGGATGAAATCTTCACCAGAGGTGGTTCTTGGGCTACAGACGAATCCATTACATTATGGTGATGATCTGAGAATGCACATTTCAGCCAAGGCTCTTATCTTTCACAGTGTGTTAGCAACAACACTCCAAAACTAATGGACAGACTTTGATTCAATTTTCACCAGAAGTAGCTCTAAGCCTACACACAAACCCATTACATTTTGGAGGTGATCCATGAGGGACGGAAGGAGCCTTGGCGGAGGTCTGCGCTCTCTGAGTGCTTTCTAGTTTGATATGCAGCAGAGCCCGCATTTTAAATGTTAATATCACCAACAATCACGTTAATTTATGCATGGCAGCCACAATCGCAATCAAAATCAACCCGGGACTGTGTGTCCAACACGATCATCGGTAGCACGGGGGCCCCCCAGGGATTGGTTTTGGCTCCCTTCCTATTCACCCTTTATACTGCGGACTTCTCACACAACACAACACATTGACATCTACAGAAGTTCTCTGATGACTCTGCAATCGTTGGCCTCATCTCCAACGGAGATGAAGCTGAGTACAGAGGACTTATCAGGACTTTGTGGACTGGTGCCATCGGAACTGCCTCCGGATCAACGCGAGGAAAACTAAGGAGCTGGTGGTGGACTGCCACAGGCAAGGACAACCCCTCACAGCACCAGTAAATATACAGGGAACAGACATCAAGATGGTGACATCCTACAAGTACCTGGGTGTTCATCTGAACAATAAACTTGACTGGTCACACAATACTGACACACTCTACAAGAAGGGACAGCGCAGGCTGTTCCTACTGAGGAGACTCAGGTCTTTTGGTGTACAAGGGGCGCTGCTGAAGACATTCTATGACACGGTGGTGGCATCCGCCATCACTTTTGGAGTGGTCTGCTGGGGCAGTGGCATTACAGCAGCTGATAGGAAGAGACTGAACAAACTGATCAAGAAAGCTAGCTCTGTCATGGGGCAGCGCCTTGACCCAGTGGAGGAGATGGTAGAGAGAAGGATGGTGGCTAAACCGTCATCTCTGCTGGAGTCCGAGTTCCACCCTATGCAGGACATACTGAATGTACTAAGGAGCTCATTTAGCAGCAGACTACATCATCCTAGGTGCACAACCGAGAGGTTTCGCAGGTCCTTCCTACCTACGGCTGTCAGACTGTACAACCTAAGCAGGGCTGCTCGCAGAGATAGCAAAAGACGTGACAACCTAATAGTATTGAATGCAAAAGATGCAATAGACTTACACAATGGTCCCCTCCGGTATACAACTAGGAAAAGACCGGTAGCTACGGAGGGTGACAATATGTATGGGTACATAATCATACCATGTAGGATAACTAAGTAGACGGTTATGCTGTTTCATTCCATCTAGCTACAATGCTCCACACTGTGTGTGTGTTTATATATTTATTCCATCTAGTGACAATGCTCCACACTGTGTGTTTATACATTTACATATTTATTCCATCTAGCTACAATGCTCCGCACTGTGTTTATATATTTACATATTTATAAGATAAGATAAGATAAGCCTTTATTAGTCCCACAACGGGGAAATTCCAGGATTGCAACAGCACAGGGATAGCAACACTCAGAGCAACAATCAGAAGGCAAGAAAAAAAACAAGCAAGCAAGAGCAGCTAATAAACATATGTACGTATTACTATAAAATATATATATATACACACACACACAGACACACAGTGCAGAGCATTGTAGCTGGATGGAATAAATATATGAATATATGAACACACAGTGCAGAGCATTGTAGCTAGATGGAATAAATATGTAAATATATAAACACCCACAGTACGGAGCATTGCAACTAGGTGGAATAAATATGCAAGTATATAAACACACACAGTGCGGAGCAATGTAGCTAGATGGAATAATATGTAGATATATAAATATATAAACACACCCAGTGCTGAGCATTGTAGCTAGATGGAATAAATATGCAAATATATAAACACACACAGTGCAGAGCATTATTCCATCTAGCTACAATGCTCCGCACTGTGTGTTTATATATTCATATATTTATTCCATGTAGCTTCAACGCTCCACACTGTATGTGTGTTTATATATTCACATATTTATTCCATCCAGCTACAATGCTCCGCAATGGGTGTTTATATATTTATTCCATCTAGCTACAATGCTCCGCACTGGGTGTTTATATATTTATATATTTATTCCATCTAGCTACAATGCTCCACACTGTGTGTCTATATATTTATGTTTATATGTACATATGTATACTCGCTGCTCTTGTTTTTTTTTTTTCTTGCCTTCTGATTGTTGCTCTGAGTGTTGCTATCCCTGTGCTGTCGCAATCCTGGAATTTCCCCACTGTGGGACTAATAAAGGCTTATCTTATCTTATCTTATCTTATCTTAAAATTCAATTAATTGTGCAGCCCTATATGAACCCAGATGAAACCCCCAAAATCACAGTATTCGTCCGCATTCACTGCTCTGTGAGATACATGCTTAAGTTTTTGTTAGCCTGGCATAGACAGGCTAGACCTTCCAAGAGATTTTCCTGTATTTTCCAAACTGCTGCACCCGTTTCTACAATGAAATGACCACATACACTTGTCTAGCCCATCAAGTAGTCTGTGAAGAGGAAAACCAACCACAACTGCAACAAGTACATCCACAGGGGAAGCAGTTACATGGATTAAAAAACTGGCTTAAGATGTACAGTATGGATACCATATATCAGTATGAGAATATACAGTATACTATATACAGTCATGTGAAAAAATTAGGATACCCCATTAAATATTCAGTTCTTTATTAAGAAATGTTCACATATCTATGTCTAACCTTGCTTTTGTTTTTATTTGCATTTTTTAACATTTATTTTAGCCATTTTAAGTGGGAATGAATGTGGGGCGTCCTAAAAAGATGGGGGTATCCTAATTTATTCCTCACTATTTGTTTAGAATTTTACAGAAAATTTGAGAAAAAGTCTTGAATTCATTTTTAATTGTTTAGTTGTATTACATGAATCTCCCAGTATTTTAAACATTGATATTAAATATCCATACATCCAAATGTGTAAAAAAAAAAAACCCACACAGGCTTATCAGAATCAGAATCAGAATCAGAATGAGATTTATTGCCATTGTTCATGTAGTACACAAACTAGGAATGTGTCTCGGTGCAATGCTGCAACATTAAACATTTTTAAAATAAAAAACTATGCATGCAATAAAATGTAAAATATGAATGAGTAATACTAATCTATGCAATTATTAAATATATTAACAAGTAGCAGATATTGTGGAGTTCCACATAGTGCAGACGGTAGTGCAAAAGAAAACAGTGATAATTGTCATGAGACCGGTTGAGCTGCTGTACGTAGTGCACGAGAGTCTAATAAGTCACTTAGTGTTCAGCAGTCTGATGGCAGAGGGGAAGAAGCTGTTCATGTAGCGGGAGGTTTTAGTCTGAATGGACCGAAGTCTTCTACCTGAGGGGAGGGGGGCAAACAGTGCGTGTCCAGGGTGTGATGGGTCGGCTATGATCCGACCTGCACGCCTGCGGGTCCTGGAGGTGTACAGGTCCTGGAGGGATGGGAGCTTGCAGTCGATCACCTTCTCAGCAGCGCGCACAACGCGCTGCAGTCTTAGTCTGTCCCTGGCAGTGGCTCCTGCGTACCACACGGTGATGGAGGTGGTGAGGATGGACTCGATGATGGCTGTGTAGAACTGCACCAACATCTTGGTGGGTAGCTTGAGCTTCCTCAGCTGCCGCAGGAAGAACATCCTCTGCTGGGCCTTTTTGATGAGGGAGCTGATGGTCGGCTCCCATTTGAGGTCCCAGGTGATGGTGGTGCCCAGGAAGCGGAAGGAATCCGTAGTGGTGATGGGAGAGTCTGTGAGGGTAAGGGGGGGCAGAGGGGCTGTGACTTTTCTGAAGTCCACGATCATCTCCACTGTCTTCAGAGCGTTCAGCTGCAGGTTGTTGTGGCTGCACCAGGACACCAGCTGGGCCACCTCTCTCCTGTAGGCGGACTCGTCACCGTTGGAGATGAGCCCGATGAGGGTGGTGTCGTCCGCAAACTTGATCAGCTTGACAGACTGGTGGCTGGAGGTGCAGGAGTTGGTGTACAGGGAGAAGAGCAGGGGGGAAAGTACACAGCCCTGGGGTGATCCGGTGCTGATGCTAACAGAGTCTGAGACAGTCTTTCCCAGCCGCACATGCTGCCTCCGGTCCGTCAGGAAGTCGGTGATCCACCTGCAGAGGGAGTCAGGCACGTTGAGCAGGGACAGCTTGTCCTGGAGCAGAGCGGGGCGGATGGTATTGAATGCAGAGCTGAAGTCCACAAGCAGGATCCTGGCGTAGGTTCCCGGGGAGTCCAGGTGCTGCAGGATGGAGTGGAGTGCCAGGCTGACTGCGTCGTCCACAGACCTGTTGGCTCTGTAGGCAAACTGCAGCGGGTCCAGGAGGGGAGTGGTGATGGTCTTGAGGTGGGGCAGGACCAGGCGCTCAAAGGACTTCATGACTACAGAGGTGAGCGCTACAGGTCTGTAGTCATTAAGTCCAGTGATCCGTGGCTTCTTGGGGACAGGGACGATGGTTGAGGTTTTGAGGCAGGTCGGCACGTGGCATAACTTTAGGGAGGTGTTAAAAATGTCTGTGAAGACAGGAGTCAGCTCTTCCGCACAGTGTCTCAGGGTGGAGGGAGACACGCCGTCTGGACCGGGGGGCCTTGCGCGGATTCAGTCTGGAGAACTGTCTGTGCACGTCCTGCTCACTGATGACAAGGGCAGGGGGGGAGGAGGGGGGGGGCGCCTTTGATGAAGTGGGGACCATGGAGGCAGTGGCGCTGGGGGGAGGGGGGGAGTTGGACACAGCTGACGAGGTGTCAAAACGGGCATAGTGTTGGGACAGTCTTTGACAAAGGGCTTTGTCATCCTGACCCTTAGAAGCCTGAGGCCAATAGTTGGTGATTTGCCTCAGTCCTCTCCACACAGAAGCAGAGTCGTTAGCAGTGAACTGTTGCTGGAGTCTCTCAGAATACACAGATTTAGCTCTCCTCAGCTCTCTGCTAAACCGGTATTTGACCTCCCTGTAGCAGTCCCTGTCTCCGCTTTTCAACGCTGCTTTCTTCTCCTTCCTGATTTGTCTGAGCTTGGCTGTGAACCAGGGCTTGTCGTTGGAGTAACTCACCCTGGTGCACGAGGGAAGAATGCTCTCCTCACAAAAGTGGATGTATGAGTTCACAGTGTCCATGTACTCATCCAGATCATGCGTGGCTCCTTTAAACATGCCCCAGTCAGTTATTTCCAAGCACGTGCACAGCCTCTCCCCAGCATCACTGGTCAATTTCCTCGTAGTGCTCACCACAGGTTTTGTGAGCTTCAGTCTCTGTCTGTATGTGGGAATCAGGTGGACCATCACGTGATCAGATAGTCCGAGCGCAGCACGGGGAACAGCGCGATACGCGTCCTTAACTGTAGTGTAACAGTGATCCAGCGTGTTCTCTCCTCTGGTGGGGCATTTAATAAACTGTTTGTAGCGGGGGAGTTCGTGGCTCAGGTTGCTCTGGTTAAAGTCGCCAACCACAATAACCAGAGAGTCCGGAAAAGTCCGCTCCGCTTGTTGAATGTGATCCGCGAGCGCGCGCTGAGCCTCGCGCACGTCCGCGTCGGGCGGGACGTAAACAGCGGTCAGGATGAATGAAGCGAACTCACGCGGGGAATAAAATGGCTTGCAGTTGATGGATAAATATTCCAGAGCGGGAGAACAGTGTTGGGAGATCACAGTTACATCGGAGCACCAGCTGTTGTTGATGTAGAAGCAGACTCCTCCTCCTGTGGTCTTGCCGGAGAGCTCCTTATCACGGTCTGCACAAAACAGCTGAAATCCCTCGAGGAGGAGCGCGCTGTCCGGTGTCTGTTCCTTAAGCCAGGTCTCAGTAAAGCAGAGGGCACACGAGGTGGAGAGATCCTTAAATCGCATCAGCAGTCTCAGTTCCTCTACCTTGTTATAGAGAGAATTGACGTTGGACAGAAATATCCCAGGCAGAGCCGTGCGCGTGCCTCTCCTGAGAAGACGCACGAGAGCGCCCGCTCATCTTCCTCTCTTTCGCCGTCTCACTTTTTGGGCTAAAAGGTGAACCAGATCGGCGGCAGGAGGCAAAAAAACTGGGAGTAGGTCCGTGGGAGTGAAAGTCCTGATATTTAGTAGCTCTTCACGGGTGTAAGAGCTTATACAGGTGTAAGAGCTTATACAGGGTATCCTAATTTTTTCACGACTGTATTATACATATATATATATACATATACATATATATATACATATACATATATATATATATATATATATATATACACACAGTGGGGCAAAAAAGTATTTTGTCAGCCACCAATTGTGCAAGTTCTCCCACTTAAAAGATGAGAGAGGTCTCCAATTTTCATCATAGGTATACCTAAACTATGACAGACAAAATGAGAAAAAAAAAAATCCAGAAAATCACATTGAAGGATTTTTAATGAATTAATGATGTCCAGCTGCGTCTGTCCGAACAAATGATCAGACTTCCCGAAGCTTTAATCTCCAGAGAGGTACTAGGCAGGGGTGTCCACTCTCTCCCTCACTTTTTACCATCTTTATTGAACCATTAGCAGCAGCTAAACGACAAAATGTTGATATCAGAGGTATCAAACTGGAGAAAAAGAACACAAGATAAGTCTTTATGCTGATGATGTATTGATTTTCCTTGAAAACTCACAAAGATCTCTTCTTCAGACAGTGGCGCTCATTGATCAATTCTCATCATTATCAGAATACTCTATTAACTGGGGAAAATCAATAGTTCAACCTGTAAATTGTAATTTCCTCAAATACATCTACTATTCCAATAGCAACCAGGTAATATTAAATATTAAGGAATAGATATTTCCCCCAGGCTCTCAAAGTTATTGCGACTAAATCACATTCCCTTTTTAAAAACAATACAAGATGACCTTACGCAATGGAGGACACCATCTTTATCACTAATGGGAAGAGTTGTAACCGTTAAAATGATGGTCCTTCCTAAAATCAACTATTTGTTCTCAATGATTCCTACCCAACCATCAATGGCCTGGTTTAAGTCTCTAGACTCAAACATAAGTAAATTTTTATGGAAGGATAAACCATCACGGATTAGTTTAAAAACTCTTCAAAAAGCGAAAGAGTGCGGAGGCTTAGATCTACCAATTTTTTTAAAATTACTTTTTAGCCAACAGACTGCAGTTCGTTTCAAAATGGACAAAATCAACCCCACTAGGAAACCCATGGTTAGATGCTGAACAGGCTCTCTGTGAGTCGCTAAATATCTCTGACTTACCTTTTATAAGTCCCTGTATTAAACGCCATGACTGTTTTAAAAGCATTAATATCAGCTCCTCTCTGACGGCTTGGTGGAAATTTTTAAAAATAACTAGGTCTTCACTTGTCCCCTGTAAACTCACGCCCATTTGGAATAATCCTGATATCTTGCAACAAAAAAGGATATTAAAATTTCCACTATGGCAAGAGAAGGGAATAAATAACTTAGAACATCTTATTCAAGGTGGAAATTTTGTCCAATTTCAGGAACTAGTGTCACAGTACGACATCAGTGATAAAAAGTATTTTGAATACCAACAGCTTAAATCCATAATAGAAGCAAGATTTAATCTTAATCAGACAGATTTAGAGGTACCAGTTAATGTGGCAGAGTTTCTAAATCTTCGTTCCCCTAAATTGATATCAAAAATACATGGACTATTATCAAAATTGGATGAGTACGTATCTCTTCCAATATTAAAATGGGAGACCGACCTATCGATCAATAAGGAGGAAAGTTTACAACTTATACAGTATAAAGTTCTACATAGAATTCATTACACAGGACAAAGGATGTTCAAAATGGGCCTGAGTCACACAAATATCTGCTCTCACTGCACCAGCAACGTCCCGGATAGCTATATGCATGCTATGTGGTCCTGTGCACTGGTTCAAAAATTCTGGCGGAAGACATGTGAGGACTTGTCGGCATGGCTTGGGTATAGTGTCCAAACCTCACTCACACTTTGCATATTAGGTGATTTAAGTGAAATAAATATAGATGTAAGGATGTTACACATGGTTTCACCATCTTATGCATTGCAAAGAAAACTATCCTCATCAATTGGAAATCAAGATATAACTTATGCACGACTTATTATAATAACTTACTATTAGATTATATTAGCCTGGAGAGATTGTCAGCCTCCTCAAATAATCAATTCGCAGAATTCAATTCTCTCTGGTCCCTGCTTATTAATTCTATAACCCGAGGGGTGGCGGGCAGTGGCTTGCTCTCCTTGGTGCCTCAGGTGGCTGGCTGCGCTCCGACCGCAGGTGTCCGAGGGGCCTGTTCCGGGGTGGCTGTGTGTCTGGCCTGGGGGGGAAGGGGGTGTTGGTTGGGGGGGAGGCGTGGCCAACAGCTGGCTGGCCTCGCCTCCCGGGGGGGTCTGGGTCTGGCCCTGGGCCCCTGGTGCTGGGGGAGGGGAAGGATCGAGTGTGCGCCGGTGGTGCGGGTTGGCCTCGGTGTGTCCTTGTGGGGTCTTCTTCTCCCTGGGGCCCTGGTGGCACCCTGGGGCAGGTGCCTGCGTTCTGGGTTGCCCTCCCCGTCCACTGGGGTCTGCAGGTGTGGGTGTGTATGTGTGCGTGTATGTGTGTGAGAGGGGGCTTGTGTATGAGCGGGTGCGGAAGTGGGTGTGTGTGTTGTGAGTGGGCAGGTGGGGCTGTAGGTGGGTATGTGTGATGGTGGGTGGGGGTACGTGTGTGTATGGGTGCGGTTACCTGTGGGAAGATGTCTGGGGGTGGAGGATGTGTGTATGGGTAGGAGAACTTTGCTGGGTAGCGGGAGTGGGGCAGTCCATCTAGTGGCATGGGGGTTGGCGTTTCGAGGCCTACTTGTCCCGGCCACCCTGCTGTTGTGTTGCGGGGTGGGGCGCTTTGTCGCATTGCCCCTGGTGTCATTGGCGGCGGGTATGTGTTGGTGCTCGGGGGTAGTAGGGGGGGCCGTTGGCATGGGTTGGTGGCCGTGTTTCCGTCGGGTTGCTCCGGGGTGGCTGCTGTTGGTGTGTGTCTGGGGTGGGTGGTTGGTGGGCTTGTGTGGGCGCTCGGGGGTGTCACCTGGCATGTGGAGCGCCGTGTGAGTCCAGCCCATTGTTCACTATTGTGGTCCATGTTTGTGTGTGTAAGATGAGTGGGAATGGGTATGGCTGCCCCGTCATGTTTGTGGTGCTGGGAGTGCCAGGGCACGATGCTGGTGGGTCCTGGGCTGCTCGCACTGGCGGCCCTTGCCCTGGGTTGGGATTCGGGGGCAGTGGGTGGCCTCATAAACCAGTTTGCAAGCTGGCTTCTGGTGGGGGACGGCCTTGCTTTTAGACCGCCTCCCTCCCAGTCTTATTTCCCGCCCCCTCCTCCCCCGGCTCTGGGTGGAATATATAATTATATTAAAGGTAAAATATCTAAATCAGTTGCAATACTACACACAGCGAAATATTTGCTGAATCAACAACCCACATTATATACTTTGTATCATTCATTAATACTCCCATACATGACATATTGTAGTGAAGTATGGGGAAATACATATAAAACAAACATATATCCAGTCTTTATGCTTCAGAAGAGAGCTATTAGAATAATAAACAAAGCTGCTTACAGGGAACCAACAAACCCACTTTTTCTTAAATTAAAAGCTCTCAAGTTGAAAGATCTGGTTGACTTTAAAACTGCAGTAATAATGTTTAAAGCTAAGAATCTATCACTGCCCGCAAATATCCAAAAGCTGTTCCAAATAAGGGAGAAACAATATCATTTCAGAGGAACATTTCAATTCAACTTAACTTATATAGCGCCATTTCACAACAACAGTCATCTCATGTATATTTCAAAAACCTTCAGTGAGAACTACCACCAAGCAACACTGTGTTTCAGTGCAAGGAGTCAGATTATGGAACGATTTTGGACCTGAATTAAAATCATGCACAACGCTTGGACAATTTAAACAAAAACTAAAGGAAGAAATACTCCAAACATATATACAAGATGACATGTAAAATCACATAAGGATTGTCATATCCAGTCTGTGTTGTGTTGTTACTTAGTTTTTTTTTTGGTCACATTTTGTCTTAGCTTTGTTCTGAATTGTAATCGCTCTTGTTTTGTTTTTCTTTTGAGTTCTTGGATGGAATATGAGTGGGCAATATAAGCTGCGGCTTCAGCCATCACCCATTTCAGATAACTTATGTTGAACTGTATAATCAGAGGAGTTATTGTTTAATTTGACCTTGTTGGATTTTTTCGCCTTTGTTATATTATTCTGTTTCTTTTTAATCTTTACTTTTAATCTATCCGAAATAAAGATTCATTCATTCATTAAATTTGCATTCAAAAGACTATCTTAACACTGCACAGAACTTTGAATAGGACAGATGTGATGTATTATGAATACTAGAAAAGCACTCGGACAGCGCAGACCTCCGCAAAGCGCCACAGTTCCCCCCATACAGTGTTTAACATCATAAATAAAATATTGAAAATGGCCCTATCTCGCAATGTTAAAGCGTACCTCTGGTGGTCGTGAAAAAAAAAGATATTATATTGAGCCCCTGTCTCACGTTCTAGTTCAAGTTTAAGTTGAAATTCACGTTCAAAGCAATTTGATATAAATCCATTGCTGATGTGCTGGTTCAGCTATGTCAGCAAAACATGGGTACAGCCATACTAGCGGCTACATGGACTTCCAGGACGCTTCCTGTGACGTAATTTCGTGGCTACCGCAATCTGGATCAGTATTGGCTGAGCCTCGAGTACCCGGATGTGCAGCGGCTTTGGGGATATTCAAATTCAAACATTTATTTCAAACTCAGGGTTCATATTAAATGCAGAACTAAAACGAGTAGAAAATAAATAAATAAATGCTAAAATTCAGCGGGCCGTCTTTTCTGATCTGAGCTCGTAAAGGCCGATGATTGTAAAACTATGCGATCTGAGTACCCGGATGTGCAGCGGCTTCGGGGATATTCAAATTCAAACGTTTATTTCAAACTCAGGGTTCATATTAAATGCAGAACTGAAACGAGTAGAAAATAAATAAACTAGAAAAGCACTCGGAGAGCGCAGACCTCCGCCAAGCGCCACAATTCCCCCCATACAGTGTTTGTGTGTACGTTTTCAGATTCCTTGAGCATGTAAACATATGACTAGCAATTGGATTCACAATGATTATTTGTTTATTTGACAGGGACAGTGCAATAAACACACAATTAATCAATGACAATCAATCTGATAGTGATAGGATTAGTGGTTCAGTAGTAAAAGCATTGCCTCCTTGGCGGAGGTAATAAACTGAAGTGTTGCTGTTGTGTCCATCTCCTCCACTGACGGATGCAAATTGGGTAGACAGGTTGCCGTGGGTTTTATATTATATTATTTTGGGGTTTCGCTCCGCGGCAAACGAGAATTTAGAAGCTTCGCCGGCAGAGAGCTCGTTATTGCGCAGCGCGTATGGCTGGCCGGGGAATTTCTGCCAAATGCGCAGCTCCTATGGCTGGCCGGGGAATTTCTGCCAAATGCGCAGCGCCTATGGCTGGCCGGGGAATTTCTGCCAAATGCGCAGCGCCTATGGCTGGCCGGGGAATTTCTGCCAAATGCGCAGCGCCTATGGCTGGCCGGGGAATTTCTGCCAAATGCGCAGCGCCTATGGCTGGCCGGTGAATTTCTGCCAAATGCGCAGCGCCTATGGCTGGCCGGGGAATTTCTGCCAAATGCGCAGCTCCTATGGCTGGCCGGGGAATTTCTGCCAAAGAATCCGTCGGCGGACAGCTGCCCGTGTGAGGTTTTGCAGTTGCGCGCAAACACGAGCACGCTGGCGGGCCCAGGCCAGCAGTGTTTTCCGCGTGCTTTTGTGCCTAAAACGTTGAAGAACGCAGAGTTTGTGTTGCAGACACGACGACCAGCGCCCTCCATTGCGCCTGCGCACATGTTGAAAATGGCCCTATGTCACAGTGTTGAAAAATGCTTTAAAAAAATTCCTGTATCCAGACGGTGAACCGGATCACCCCCAAAATTTAATCAGTTCTTCCTTGTACCATTTCCAACAACGCCTGAAAGTTTCATGCAAATCCGTCCAAGACTTTTTGAGTTATCTTGCTAACCAACAGACAAACAGACAGACAGACAAACAGACAGACAGACAAACACACAAACCCTGGCAAAAACATAACCTCCTCCTGGCCTTTTCGGCCTGGCGGAGGTAACAAATGCTTAAATTCAGCGGCTTGTCTCATCTGATCTCGTAACTGCCGCAACACGGAAGATGATTCTAAAACTATATACAGAGCAGCAGACACTCGGTGCTCTTGAAAAAACAAAAACATACAATGCGATATGGATATCGCAACATGGCGGAATGTAAAGCCTTTGGATGTCTGAATAATAAGCGAAAAAAACAAAGAAACACTTTTTTTGTGTACCCAAACCCAGCTCACCTTGTCAGAAGATCGGAGCGGAAACAGGGCACAGACGAATAATTTCAGACGAAATTGCGTTGTGTGTGAGGACCACTTCGTCACTTTAACCCTCAGAAGACCTTTCTGGCTCAAACATGTAGCCATGTCGCCGGAATTCTTCCGCACAGTCAGAAAATTCGGCCATAATAGAACAAAAACAACGGACAACAGCACCGTAATCGCGGGGAAACGCTTATTATTGTCTTTTCCTATCCACGAAGTGACGTCACATCCGCAAGTGTCATGGCTGCGCCCACAGTTTTCATTGGCTGCCCATGGCCAAGGTCCTATTTGAATATATGTCTGGTGGTATATGGCTGGCAAGAATTATTTACCAAAATAAGAAATACTTTTTCATAATGTTTTCAAGTTAAATGCGTCTTCATGACCACCAGAGGTACGCTTTAAATTAAAAAAAAAAAAAAAGAATCCTTTAAAAAATTCCTGGATCCAGACGGTGATCCGGATCACCACCAAAATCTAATCATCTGTAGGATACCCCATTTCTGACAATCTGTGAAAATTTCATGAAAATCCGTCCATAACCTTTTTTATCTTGCTAACAAACAAACAGACAAACCAACGCTGATGATCACATAACCTCCTTGGTGGAGGTAACTAGAAGACTAGAAATATCAGCAGGCACAGGCACGTGCGTAAAAGATGGCAAAATCGCTCTGATATTTTATGTGTTTACATGATACACCAAGCATGACAAGGCTTGCAATTACACAGCACATGTTCTTCAGAATCTTAGGCATTATATAAAATGTATTCTCCCTTTAGATCCATGGTCCATTTGCCAGGGCTGAAGTGCAGTCGTGCGAACGTCTGCAGCAGTTTACATCTCACCATGTACGCACGCCTCTCCGGGATTTCGCGCGAGAATAGAAACCTCAATACCCTCAATAGCGATAGCGTTAGCTTAGCAAACGCTTCAGGTAAAGCGTAGCAGCGAACCACGAAAAGAAACGCTACTGACGCTACTATCTTCTAAATTTAGATACGATTCCTAGAGATCTCATGTTTGGAATTGCTTTCGTGTTTTTTTTACGATTTAAAATTTTTGACTGAATTTTTAGTGAAAAACCGTAATTTTGATTAATAAAGCCGTAACCCAGAATGGGGTCTTGAAAACCGGAACCATTACGGCAAAACCGAAGTAGTTGGCAGGTATGTACCTATGATAAAAATTGGAGACCTCTCTCATTTTTTAAGTGGGAGAACTTGCACAATTGGTGGCTGACTAAATACTTTTTTTCCTCACTGTAAAGGCTATAAGACCATCTCCAAGCAGCTTGATGTTGCTGTGACTACAGTTGCACATATTATTCAGAAATTTAAGATCCACGGGACTGTAGCTTACCTCCCTGGATGTGGCCGCAGGAGGAGACAGAAAATACGAATGGTAACAAAAGAGCCCAGAACAACCTCTAAACACATTCATGGTGAATTCCAAGGTCAAGGTACATCACTGTCAGATCACACCATCCGTTGTTTGAGCCAAAGTGGACTTCATGGGGGACGACCAAGGATGACACAGGGTGTCTTTGAATCTGTGCTGGGTACAATGAAATCTCAAGACTATCAAGGTATTCTAGAGAGAAATGTGCTGCCCAGTGTCAGACAGCTTGGTCTCAGTTGCAGGTCATGGGTCTTGCAACAGGATAAGACCGAAAACACACAGCTAAAAACACCCAAGAATGGCTAAGAGCAAAACATTGGACTATTGTAAAGTGGCCTTCTATGAGCCCTGATGTAAATCCTATTGAACATCTGTGGAAAGAGCTGAAACATGCCATCTGGAGAAGGCACCCTTCAAACCTGAGACAACTGGAGCAGTTTGCTCATGAGGAGTGGGCCAAAATACCTGCTGAGAGGTGCAGAAGTCTCACTGACAGTTACAGAAATCGTTTGAATGAATGAATGAATCTTTCTTTATTTTGGATAGATTAAAAGTAAAGATTAAAAGAAAAGAACAGAATAATATAACAAAGGGGTAAAAATCTAACAAGGTCAAATTAAACAATAACTCATCTGATTATACAGTTGAACACAAGTTATCCGAAATGGGTGATGGCTGAAGCCGCAGCTTATATTGCCCACCCATATTCTATCCAAGAATTCAGAAGAAAAACAAAACAGGAACGATTACAATTCAGAACAAAACTAAGACAAAACCTGACAAAACAAAAAACAAAACAAAAAAAAAACTAAGCAGCAGCACAACACAGACTGAATATGATAATTCTTATGTGATTTTACATGTCCTCTTGTATATATGCTTGGAGTATTTCTTCCTTTAGTTTTTGTTTAAATTGTCCAAGCGTTGTACATGATTTTAATTCAGGTCCAAAAGCGTTCCACAGTCTGACTCCTTGCACTGAGACACAGTGTTGCTTGGTGGTAGTTCTCACCGAAGGTTTTTGAAATATACATGTTCCTCTGAAATGATATTGTTTCTCCCTTATTTGAAACAACTTTTGGATATTTGCGGGCAGTGATAGATTCTTCACTTTAAACATTATTACTGCAGTTTTAAAGTTAACCAGATCTTTCAACTTGAGAGCTTTTAATTTAAGAAAAAGTGGGTTTGTTGGTTCCCTGTAAGCAGCTTTGTTTATTATTATTCTAATAGCTCTCTTCTGAAGCATAAAGACTGGATATATATATATATTTTTTTTTTGTTACTTTTTGTACCCGTAGGTAGACTTGGTTTGCAGTCTGGTGACAAGCCACCGGCTGCCGGTCGCTGCGTGCGCGAGCGCCCTAAACCTACATGTTTTTGGTGTGCAGGAGGAAACCGGAGAAATCCTGGAGTAAACCCGCGCAACACGGGGAGAACATGCAAACTCCACACAGCTCACTGTTGGTCGGGGGCTGGGATCGAACCCACGATCTCATGATCCCCGCGATCCCCCGGCCGAGGGTAAAACTGTGCTGCCACAGTGCTAAACCACTGCGCCACCGTGCAGCCATATATATGTTTGTTTGCCATGGATATATGTTTGTTTTATATGTATTTCCCCATACTTCAGTACAATATGTCATGTATGGGAGTATTAATGAATGATACAAAGTATATAGTGTGGGTTGATTCAGCAAATATTTCACTCTGTGTAGTACTGCGATTGATTTGGATATTTTACCTTTAACATAATTAATATGTGACTTCCAACACAGTTTATTATCAATTATTACTCCAAGAAATTTAATTTCGGATACCCTTTCAATCTCTACACCATTTACACTGAGTTTAGATACTGAGTTGTTGTGATGATTGCTAAAAATTATAAATTTTGTCTTACTTAAATTGAGCGTTAATTTGTTTGAATCAAACCACAATTTAAGCTTTCCTAATTCCTTTCTGAGTGTATCCAAAAGTTGTTCCAAATTGCTTCCACTGCATAATAAATTAGTGTCATCTGCAAACAATATTAAATCCATTTTTTCCGAAACTTTACATATGTCATTTATATACATATTGAATAACAATGGCCCCAAAACTGAACCCTGTGGGACTCCGCAAGTAACCTTCAGTAACTGTGAGTTTTTGCTATCAACACATACATACTGATATCTGTTCTTTAAGTAACTACATAACCAGGACAGTGCTAGCCCCCAATACCATAATTTTGTAGTTTCTTTAATAATAATTTATGATTCACTGTATCAGATGCTTTTTTAAGATCCAGGAATACCCCAACTGAATACGCTTTATTTTCAGTGGCAGTTGATATTTTTTCTCTAAATTCCATTAGAGCAAATGCAGTTGTCTCTTATGTCAGAACCCGTATTGCTGCTCACACGATAAATTATTCTTCATTATGAAGTTGTCAATTCTCTCACAGAATATTTTTTCCAACTATCTTGGAAAATTGTGGCAATAGTGAAATAGGTCTATAGTTTGAAAATTCCCCTCTGTCACCCGTCTTGTGTATCGGAATTACTTTAGCTATTTTCATTGCATTGGGAAATATACCTGTTTGGAGAGACAGTATACGTCAGTGGCTTCACTAAGCATTCAATGAGAGTTTTGACTAAAAGCATGTCAATACCATCACAATCCATAGATGTTTTACTTTTAAACGATTTAACAATTTCAATGACCTCTCTCGTCTGTGTTCTTTATGAAAATGGAGTCTTTTATAGCAATGTTTTTGCTTATTGTATCGCCTGTAGGTGCCGTAATGGGTATTTCTCGAGCCAAATTAGGTCCAATGTTAACAAAAAATTTATTAAATTCATCTGCAGGTGAGACTGCATTCACACTCTGAGTTGTTTTTTGTGTTTTTTTTTTCTTTTTGTAAGATTGGTTGGGTAGCTTGTATTTCTGTTTTTATTTCCAAGAATATTGTTAAGTATTGTCCATGTATTAATGCTATCTCTGTTTTTCTCCAGTTCTTTACTGTAATAGTCTCTTTTACTACATCTCATTATATACAGTGGGGTAAAAAAGTACTTAGTCTGCCACCAATTGTGCACGTTCTCCCACTTAAAAGATGAGAGAGGTCTCCAATTTTCATCATAGGTATACCTCAACTATGAGAGACAAAATGAGGGAAAACCCCCCCCCCCAAAAAATCACATTATCTGATTTTTAAAGAATTTATTTGCAAATTATGGTGGACAATAAGTATTTGGTCAACAACAAAAGTTCATCTCAATACTTTGTTATATACCCTTTTTTGGCAATGACAGAGGTCAAACGTTTTCTGTAAGTCTTCACAAGGTTTTCACACACTGTTGCTGGTATTTTGGCCCATTCCTCCATGCAGATCTCCTCTAGAGCAGTGATGTTTTGGGGCTGTCACTGGGCAACACGGACTTTCAACTCCCTCCAAAGATTTTCTATGGGGTTGAGATCTAGAGACTGGCTAGGCTACTCCAGGACCTTGAAATGCTTCTTACGAAGCCACTCCTTCGTTGCCCGGGCGGTGTGTTTGGGATCATTGTCATGCTGAAAGACCCAGCCATGTTTCATCTTCAATGCCCTTGCTGATGGAAGGAGGTTTTCACTCAAAATCTCAATCTCTGGGCTGCACGGTGGCACAGTGGTTTAGCACTGTGGCAGCACAGTTTTACCCTCGGCCGGGGGATCGCGGGGATCATGAGATCGTGGGTTCGATCCCAGCCCCCGACCAACAGTCAGCTGTGTGGAGTTTGCATGTTCTCCCCGTGTTGCGTGGGTTTACTCCGGGATTTCTCCGGTTTCCTCCCGCATACCAAAAACATGTAGGTTTAGGGCGCTCGCACACGCAGCGACCGGCAGCCGGTGGCTTGTCACCAGACTGCAAACCAAGTCTACCTACGGGTACAAATAAGTAAAAAAAAAATAAAAAAAAAAAAAATCTCACGATACATGGCCCCATTCATTCTTTCCTTTACACGGATCAGTCGTCCTGGTCCCTTTGCAGAAAAACAGCCCCAAAGCATGATGTTTCCACCCCCATCCTTCACAGTAGGTATGGTGTTCTTTCTCCTCCAAACACGACAAGTTGAGTTTTTACCAAAAAGTTCTATTTTGGTTTCATCTGACCATATGACATTCTCCCAATCCTCTTCTGGATCATCCAAATGCTCTCTAGCAAACTCCAGACGGGCCCGGACATGTGCTGGCTTAAGCAGGGGGACACGTCTGGCACTGCAGGATTTGAGTCCCTAATGGTGTAGTGTGTTACTGATGGTAGCCTTTATTACTTTGGTTCCAGCTCTCTGCAGGTCATTCACTAGGTCCCCCTGTGTGGTTCTGGGATTTTTGCTCACCGTTCTCGTGATCATTTTGACCCCACGGGGTGAGATCTTGCGTGGAGCCCCAGATCGAGGGAGATTATCAGTGGTCTTGTATGTCTTCCATTTTCTAATAATTGCTCCCACAGTTGATTTCTTCACACCAAGCTGCTTACCTATTGCAGATTCAGTCTTCCCAGCCTGGTGCAGGTCTACAATCTTGTTTCTGGTGTCCTTTGACAGCTCTTTGTTCTTGGCCATAGTGGAGTTTGGAGTCTGACTGTTTGAGGTTGTGGACAGGTGTCTTTTATACTGATAACGAGTTCAAACAGGTGCCATTAATACAGGTAACGAGTGGAGGACAGAGGAGCCTCTTGAAGAAGTTACAGGTCTGTGAGAGCCAGAAATCTTGCTTGTTTGTAGGTGACCAAATACTTATTTTCCACCATCATTTCCAAATAAATTCTTTAAAAATCAGACAATGTGATTTTCTGGATTTTTTTTTTCTCATTTTGTCTCTCATAGTTGAGGTATACCTATGATGAAAATTGGAGACCTCTCTCATCTTTTAAGTGGTAGAACTTGCACAGTTGGTGGCTGACTAAATACTTTTTTGCCCCACTGTATATTAACTTATTTTTGTATGTTTTATACCGCTGCTCTGCTTCTTTTGTCCTTTTCTTTTGAAAAGCTTTATATAATGAATTTTTCTTTTTACACACTTTTTGTAATCCTTTGGTTAACCGTGGCTTGTTGATAAATTTCTGTTTCAGCTTTTTCTTTACTAATGGACAATTTTTTTCATAAAGAGTGGTTACAATGTTCATGAATGTGTCATAGGCTTCATTTATATCTGATACATAGACATTTGTCCAGTCTTGCTTCAGCAGGTCTTCTTTAAAAGAGCTGATTGCATTTTGTGATTTGTATCTGAAAGATTTTAAAGTTTTCTGTATTGGCCCCCATGTGGCCATGGATAAGTGCAAAGACTGGCAAATGGTCACTTATGTCATTTATCAATAATCCACTTTCTATTTTCTTATCAATAATATTAACAAACAGCTTGTCAATAAGTGTAGCAGTGTGAACTGTGATTCTACTGGGATGGGTTATTGTGGGATATAGACTCATACTGTACATAGAATTCATGAACTCTGTAATTACATTTTGTTGAAATGGATTTAGTAAATCAATATTGAAGTCTCCACAGATTACAACCATTTTCTTACTAGTTATATTATTGTACAGCTTGACTAACTTATCTCTGAATGGCTCAATGCAAGTTCCCGACATTCTATACATACAACTTATAATTAGATTTTTTGTTTTATCTTGGTCAATCTCAACAGTAACACATTCCAGAATCCCTGGTAGTGCAAAGGACATTCCATTTACAAGTTTACACCTATACAGGTCATCAATATACAGTGCAACACCACCACCCTTTTTTTGAGATCTATTAATATAAAACATCTGATATCCCTCTATTGTCATCAGAGAAGCCTGCTCTTCATTGAGCCAAGTTTCAGAGACTGTGATAGCTGTAAATTTTCTATCTAGCTGTTTTAAATAGTCCTGAATCTGTGGAAAGTTTTTAAGACTTCTGCTGTTGAAGTGTATTATCGATACTTTACCATCTAATTGCACTTGACTTTTGAATTGCTTTTCAGTATAATATTCACAGTGATTATGAATATTGTCGAAGAAGTGGTTATCAGGATCAATATCATTCTCCATCTCTCCATCTCTTGTGGTTTGTGTTCAGCATAATGGCATATTTTCAGAGTCTGAACTTCCTCACTCTGTGTCAGATGACTTCCTCCAACTGGGGATGATTGATTTCTACTAAAGTCAGACATAAGTTTTTTGTTTTGTTTTGTTTTTTAAAGTAAACATTTGTCCTCACTGTGATTTATGTCCTTATATATATTTATCCAGCTCGTCCACATTTCTGATTACCAACACTTTGGACTCCTCTGGTGTTCCATTCAGTTTTATAAAGACTTTGCAGTTGAAAGTCCATGTTGATTGGATTTTCTTCTGTTTTCGCAAGAAACGCGCCTTTCTGGCGATGTCCCCATTTCTCTTGGTCAGGTGCTCATTCAGATAAACTTCTGTCCCCTTCAGCTTCCTTCCCTGTTTCAACAGATCCATTTTATACTTTCTGTTTGTAAGACGGATGATTATTGCCGATTTTTCACCCTTCCTTCTTTTAGGAAGAGGATGACAAGCCTCTATGTTGTTACTGTCTATCTCTATGCCTTTAGTATGGAGGAAGGTTGTCACCTGTTCTTCCACCAATCTGGCATCCAGTTCACGAAGGTCTGTATCATCCGTTCTTGCCACAGCCTGCCCATAGGATCTGGGCTGTGTTTCTAATCCTGAAACAATAATGTCACTCATTCGAGTGGTACTGTTCCAGGTTGTCCACCCTATTTTCCAGAAAAGCAATCTTTTTGTTTTTCTCCTCATTTTTCAGCCTCAAGGCTTTGACCTCTTCCACCAAATCAATTATCTGTTTTTGTTGTTTTCTCACCACAGTTACCTCTTCTGAGAGATAGTCTAGTGATTTTTTAAATTCCTCAACCTCATCATATGTTACATTCCTTTTGGGTGGCATTGTGTTGTTATTGGTGCCAACTGATTCAAATAGATTCTGGTTAATATGGATCACTCTAACTCATTAGCTTGTCTGCTGTTGCCACCATTTGAACCAAATATCCAACATATCTGCACAGTACCTTTGTGGAGTTAAACAGTCTTGCTGTTTGATTGCAGTGACTGCCTCAAAAGGTTGTGCAACAAAATATTAAGTTAAGGGTACCATCATTTTTGTCCAGGCCTGTTTCATGAGTTTGTTTTTTAAAATAATTCTGTTGAACCACAATTCAAAAGCACTGTCTGATTTTCATTGGTTAATTTTCATAGAATTTTTATTTCCACTTTTGTCAGACTTAAGTTATTTCTGTGACCATTGTGGGTTTTTCTTTCATTAACAGAGGGGTACCAACAATTTTGTCCACGTGTGTAGATGCGAAGAAGAGAGAGGGAAACATGACAACCTTTAATATCAGGAATCCAATAATATTCTGGCTGAGGAAATTAACAACTGCATGTTAGACAAACTAACTTATCCTTAGTGGTTCAGTCTAATTTCAACGTCCCTTTAATCAGCTGGGAATCAGTCACAAGGAGGTTCCCAATTTTCTTCCCTTTGATTATTCCTGGAGGACCCAATATCATAACTAGTACAGTTAAATATTAGATAGCTTAATGGAGTATCAAGTTTTACCGTATTAAGCTAAGATCCTTAAGTCAAACAAAGATACACACCTTTGTTAGATAACCACCATTACCAGCAAGATTAACCAACAAACACAAACTGTTGAGCTTGGGGGGGGGGGGGGACCTGAAGTGTTTTTAGCTCCTACTTATCATGCAAGTACCAGTGTTCAAATAACCCTCCTCTCCTGTTCTTCACTTTAATCCAGTGTCATCATTCACACAAGACAGCTGGCTGTCTGTTTTGTTGTAGGTGGAGCAAAAAGACAGGGCCTATGGCAATGTTGCTGTGTGGGTATACCAGTCAGCACAACAAGATGGTGACAGGAAACAAGCCTGAATTTAAAATACAGGAGAACCCAAACATTAAAACTAGGGCTGTGCGATATGACGATATATATCAGATGATGATATAAAAACGTCTATTGTTTCATGGAATACTCTATCGTTTATATCGTAATTTAAAATGCACATACTCTTGTTTCTTCAGCAAAGCTCCTCACGCACTACTTATCAGCACCCCGCAGTACGAGCAGCGGAACAGGTGCGTGGTGGGTGGCTAGGCTTCAGTCCGGTGGTTGCTAACGCCAAACTACGGGTTTGGTCAAATAGCTGCTACTCCTGTTTGTCAGGGATGTGGGACGGTTTTCCATCGTGCTGTGTCAGAGAGGATAGTCCGCTAACCTTGTTTTAAAAGAAGGTAAGTAATGTTAACAGCACGTCTAATTATAAAACAGCAAATCCTAAATGACGATGCTAAGGTGTGCTAATTGGAAACATAGATCATTGTTACTTTGGTTTAAATTACTGCTGAGTTTCGTAGTTTTGTCTGAAAATTTTTTATTAAAGCTGCAAAAGTGCATGATGGGGGCACATACATGCAAAATAAATAAATAAATTACAATGGGTCGGAGAAGCAAGTTGGCTCTTAATGTAATTTATTTGAGTTCTAATAATTTCAATTAGTCAAGTAGCGATAATGAGTAAAGTAAAAGTCATCACATGTATTTTATTACATTCCCTTTTGTATCTGCATTCTTCTCTATCCCCTCATCCCCAGCCAGTCGCAGCAGATGACTGGCCCTCTCTGAGCCTGGTTCTGCTGGAGGTTTCTTC
This sequence comes from Pholidichthys leucotaenia, assembly GCA_020510985.1. Taxonomy (NCBI): domain Eukaryota; kingdom Metazoa; phylum Chordata; class Actinopteri; order Cichliformes; family Pholidichthyidae; genus Pholidichthys; species Pholidichthys leucotaenia. The sequence goes on along the minus strand of CM035847.1, from coordinate 216,146,366 downwards.
CTGCTAAAAGGGAGTTTTTACTCTCCACCGTCGCCAAGTGCTTGCTCACAGGGGATCGCTTGATTGCTGGGATCTTTCTGCAATTGTGGGGTTTTCCCCTACACTTTGACAATACTAAGAGATGACTGTTGTGAAATGGTACTATATAAATAAAGTTGAATTGAACTGAATTAATTACTGTGACAGACCTAGCTGTCCCACTCATTCAGACAGGAACGTGTGTGTGAGACAGAGAGCCATCAACCAGAAGGAAAGTAACAAAAGACAGTGATGACAAGTCGGATAAGTAAAAGACAGCTTGTTTACCTGAGTTTAGCCTGTTAACAAGCAGCACATCTCACAGAGTTAGGAGGTTATATGATATTTCTAGGAGCTTGTTACTTAAAATATTATTTCTGAACCCAGAAACTAAAACTTTACATTTGCTGAAGTTACAAATCTGCTGTTTATTTTTCACCAATTAAAGGGACATAGCTACCATAAAAGTGCAACAAATACTCTACTATTTGCTTTGAAATGTTGACCAGGCTACTGGTTGACCAGGAACAGCTTTAAACATGGGCAGCTCTTCTTACAGGAATTTCTTATGGCAGAAATTAAATCACATATCACATTCTTATTAGTCAATACTAACCAATAATATTCTTCCCTCTTTCCAACAGCTGTAATTCTTCCAGTGTATGGAGCTGTGTGGGCTCATTTCACTATCCTCTTTCTGACAGATGAAATGAGACAGGGACACAGTTACCCTGAGAATGAAACTGCAGATTAAGTATCTGGATAAATTGTAGCTCTACTGCTTCACCGTGTTCACTGTTAATAAAGTCTGAGGACCAATGGGAGGATACTAGATGGTGACAGGAAAACTGAAAAAGATATTGAGGGTAATGTCAAAAGTTTATCCTTTGTCAGTGGAATGCAAATAATTTCAAAAGCATCCTAATAATTAGGGGTGGGGGAAAAAGATCGATTCAGTGATGGATCACGATACTTGGCACTGACGACAATGCACCGATCCATAAACGCATCGGATTGATCTTTTATTTTAAAAAAATGCGCACACATATACTTTTGGGTTATCAGTTAATCAATGACATTTTCAGTTCACTAGATGGCACAAAGCAAACTCCCAGTCAAGTGAAGTCATAGTTCGTCTCGGTGATTTGTAGCCAGCTTTGAAAGTTAGGAAGCAGTTATCTCAAATGTTGGGCCTTTTTCAGAATTTATGACAAAGATGGAAGGAAAGACCTTGACATGACACACAACCAGCAAGAAGTGCTGCATTTAAAAAAGAAAAATCACTTGGAATATGGTGGGTCACACATGTCTTGTAGAAGCATTAGCAATAGCTAAGCTAAAGAGACACTGGCATTGTTTTTTCTGTGTCAAGTAAGTAAAGTTTATTTATGAAGCGCTTTTCAGAGACATATAGTCACAAAGTGCTGCACAATAAAATGGAACAAAAGGAAGTTAGATACAAATCATTTTAAAAATACAAAAACAAGTTAAAACACAAGATAAAAATCAGACACCATTAAAAAACAGTTGAAACTCAACGGAAATCCTCGTTAAACAAAAACGTTTTCAGCTGCTTTTTAAAAGAGCCCACAGAATCAGCTAGACGTATGTGGGGTGAGAGTCAATTCCAAACACCGTCCACCACCCTCCCTGTGTGCAAAGACGTGTCCCCACAGAAAATGAAGCCCCAAGAATACTTTATTATATGAAATAATGTCAACAGTTTTACTTTGGGACATGATTTGAGGTTGAATAAAGTGAAAAAATTTGATATATATATGGGATCGTGACACTCGATTATTATGATATTGTGATTATCGTTGAATTGTGATAGGATTGAATCGGGACCCAAGAATCGCAATCCAAATCGAATTGTGAGGTCCCTTGCAATCCCCACCCCTACTAATAATACTTTAAAAAAGTTGACCAATATTTATCAAACTATTTTTGGGAAATGCCAAATTATTGGTCAGTTCACTGTGGGCCATGGTTGCGACACTACACATACATTTGGGCACATTAAGATGGCCACTGTTTGGTCCGGACCAAAGGACCAAACAGTAGCTTCCGTGGATAGTTCGGTTCATTTGGTGCAGTCTGAACATGCATTGGAACTCTGGTGCGCACCAAACAAGCAAAGTCTGGTCCCCCTGAAAATGGAAGTTTTGGTTCTCTTGCAAACGAAGTCTAGTGCGCTCTGCTTGCATTGTGTGAATCCAAACAGAGTATCCATTGGACCAAAGGGCGGAACTGACCCTCGGCATTTGTGAAACCATAGCAACATGTAGTGTGAGAAGAGGAAGTGACGTTTACCATAGTACATTTTGGGTAAAAAATAATAACGACAACTGTGTGAATCCGAGAAATCCTTTTACCGGTGAAAGCCGAGAAGAAAAGTTAAAAAATGTCTCATTTGTGGCGGACAAGCAACCCGGCTGGAGGGAACGGATTTCCGTTTTCGGTCCTGGCCAACTGATGAGCCCGATTTTTCTTCTTCACCAAGATTTTTTTTCTTCCTGGTCAGTGGTGGTTTCGGTTACAGCACCCCACACCATTGTCCAGGCAGTTTGGTGCACTGCAGTGTGAATGCAAACCAAACCAAACGAAGGTGTGAAAATTCTCGGCATTCCCCGCCCAGTCGAACTGAGACCCCCGGGCTATCCTGGTCTGAAAGCAGCCTTAGACACTATGCAGTCTTTTTACTGGAGAAACCAAAAATGTATTTCAATAAGTTTTCAATAAAAATTGTGAGAACACCAAATGAAGTGAGAAAACAGTTTGCTGCAATTATGTCTAGGAGTGTGCCATATTGTATCATTCACAATAATTCCGGTATAAATTTTGGTACTGATGTAAAAATGAATATCACAATATTTGGGATCTGCTGCGTGATGATGTCACACAGTTACGCTGCTGACGGAAGTTATGTGTTACCACAGAAACGGCAAAACAAACACGGCGTGGGAAGCTACTGCTCCACGGCCAGAGCGTCTGTATCAAGTTGTGTTGAAATATTTTAGCTTTAAGGCAGTTTCAGACTGGTGCCGTTTGTTTTGTTTTTTTTAACAAAGGGTGCAGCAATGCGGAAAATCTAATCACATTTTTTTCCGCACGTACAACACGTCAACAACACTGCTTGCCTTGGAGCGGTGTTGGGAGTCTAAAGAGTCCGGCGTTTTATTTTCGCTCAGTTTCGGTTGCTTCTGCTTGATTTTATTCAACCACCTGAACAACCAAAAAAATAAACATCCTTTCAGTGTGACAACTGCCAAAAAGTCCCAGGAGATGTCCATGCAATGGAGACTACTGATGCAGGTAAACTTATTCAGCAAATAACTCCAAGTACATAAGTGCACTTACAATGTGGTTTATATTGTTTTCTTGTAATATCTAATACAGGGAAAAAAAATAAATATTAAAAATATTAAAAATTTGAAACTCAATCCGAGATGTTTATAAATTGTAGAAATACAAGTTTTTGTTTTGTTTTTACTAAATATGTTGAAGGTAAATACACTGGCCTGTGAAACTGTTCTTTATAAATTATAAAGAAAAAAACAGATATCGTGAACAATATCGTGATTGTGAAAATGTGCAAAAATATCATGATATCATTTTTAGGCCACATTGCCCATCCCTGACTATGTTTCTATTGTGTAAATAAATCTAGCCACCTCTTTTATTGCACATCTCCACAAATCTCAGATCCTTCCCACCAGGCTGTGGTTCCTCTCAGGATGGGAATTGAAAACCGGTTCCTGTTGGGAACTGGTTCTAAATTTTTCAATCCCCCAGAATCATACATCTCCTGTGTCAGTGTTTTTCAATCAGGATACCTCGGTAAATTCAGGTTTTTTATATATTGTATATATTCAAAAAAAAAAAAAAATACACCCTAGCACAACATCTATATTTTTGTGATTGCTAAAATAACATAATTGTGCATTTTTGGAGTCTCTGACTGGGGTGCTGAAGAGTGCTCCTCTTGGAGACTTCATTGTCCTACTGGGGGACCTCAGTGCACACATGGGCAATGACAGTGAAACCTGGAGGGGCGTGACTGGGAGGAACGGCCTGCCCGATCTGAACCCGAGTGGTGTTCAGTTATTGGACTTCTGTGCCAACCACGGTTTGTCCATAACAAACACCATGTTCAAGCATAAGGGTGTCCATATGTGCAGGACACCCTACGTGACAGATCGATGACCAGTATTGTTATCAAGTCATCAGACCTGCAACCACGTGTCTTGGACACTCGGGTAAAGAGAGGAGCAGAGCCGTCAACTGATCACCACCTGGTGGTGAGTTGGATCCGATGGCAGGGGCGGACACCACCCAGACCCGGTAGACCCAAACATACAGTGAGGGTGTGCTGGGAACGTCTGGCTGAGGCCCCTGTCCGGGAGGTCTTCAACTCCCACCTCTGAAAGAACTTTAGCCCCATTCCAAGGGAGTCTGGAGACAAGGAGTCTGAATGGGGCATGTTCTCCACCTCCATTGTTGAAGCAGCTGCCCAGAGCTGTGGCTGCAAGGTTGTTGGTGCATCTCGTGGTGGCAACCCTTGAACCAAGTGGGGGACACCACTTGTGAAGGGGGCCATCAAGCTGAAGAAGGAGTCCTATCGAGCTTGGCTGGCTTGTGGGACTCCCGAAGCAGCTTAAGTGTACCGGCAGGCCAAGCGGAGTGCAGCTCGGGTGGTTGTGGAAGCAAAAACTTGGGTGTGAAGTCTGGTGAGGCCATGGAACAAGACGGTCGGTCTCGAAGAGATTCTGGCAAACTGTCCGGCGACTCAGGAAGGGGAAACGACTCCCTATTCCACACTGTGTATGGTGCGGATGGGGCGCTGCTGACTTCGAATGGGGATATCATTGAGCGGTAGAAGGAATACTTCAAGGATCTACTCAATCCCACTGACACACCTTCCATAGAGGAAACAGAGCTTGAGGACAAGGGGGAAACTCACTCATCACAGGGACTGAAGTCGCTGAAGTGGTTAAAAAAACTCTTTGGTGGCCAGGCCCCGGGGGTGGACGAGGTTCGCCCTGAGTACCTCAAGGCCCTGGATGTTGTAGGGCTATCATGGTTGACACGCCTCTGCAATGTTGCGTGGAAGTCGGGGACAGTGCCTTTGGCATGGCAAACCGGGGTGGTGGTTCCTCTTTTTAAAAAGGGGGACTGGAGGGTGTGTTCCAACTTTAGGGGATCACACTTTTCAGCCTCCCTGTGAAGGTCTATGCCAGGGTACTGGAGAGGACAGTCCGACTACTGGTCGAACCTCGGATTCAGGAGAAGCAATGTGGTTTTTGTCCTGGCTGTGGCACATCAGACCAGATCTCTTTTCCCCTTGTCCTGTCAGGCAGCTAGGTGAGCAGAACAGAAATCTGCTACCCTTATTGTGCCAAAACAGATTTTCTTTGCCAAAAGGAGCTTGATACAGACCAGTTCTTTACCCTCTTGAGAATCCTCGAGGGTTCGTGCGAGTTTGCCCAACAAAGTCCACATGTGTTTTGAGGACTTTGAGAAAGCATTTGACCGTGTCCTTCCTGGTTTCTTGTGGGGGGTGCTGTGGGAGTATGGGGTATTGAGCTTATTGTTATGAGCTATCTGGACCCCATATGACCGTTGCAAGAGTTTGGTTCATATTGCCAACATCCAGTCAAACACATTTCCAGTGAGAGTTGGACTCTCACTTGGCGCTGCCAAGGATTGGAGGGTGTCATGCTCAGTGACCACAGGATCTCATCTCTGTTGTTTGCAGATGACGTTGTCCTGTTGGCTTCATCCAGCAATGACCTACAGGTCTTTTTTTTTTTTTTCTACTTCCGGTGCCACACGAGTCGGCTGCCTTTTTGCAACAGCGGCTCAATTCAGAGTTTTTTTCTTCCTCTATCTTTCCGATCTGGTGACAACTTTCTGATCCGGCGACACCTTACACACTTTATACATCACGGACACACAGATCGCCCCAAATGTCTCCCGAGCCGGCGGACGGAGCCACTGTTTACAGCAGGAGACGGTACAGCAGGGAACAGCTGCTTGCACTTAATCGCCACTCGGTTAGGGATGTGATTTGGGGTTGGGGAAATTATCTGAAAATTTAGCAGGGGGTCTGGGGGACGCAGTCCCCCAGCGGGGTCTGGGGCAGAAGCCCCCCAAAGCTCCTGGGTTTTTATGATTTTTAAGTACCAGAACTGTGCTTAAATGACATAAAACAAACAGCTGAATGTCACTTACTACTGTATAATATTGACTTATGTTCCAAGAAGATAGCATTCCTAAAATATTCCAACAAGCATTATCCATCTCATGTGTGGCGTTTAAAATATTTTTTAAATGAAGTCCAAAACATCTTCAGCAGGCAAGATGAAGAAAAGTGAAAAGTGAACTCCTATGGCAGATATAAGGCGTTTGATCGCCTCTAAGGCGTTTAATCGTGTTAATCGCAGGATATTGTTTAGGAAAATGATTGACAGGGGGGTTCCCAAGTACTTAGTATGTATCCTGATTTACTGGTACGCACATCAGAAGATGCTGGTGAAATGGGGGAAGAGTCATTCATCCCCATTTGGTGTGAGCAGTGGTGTCAGACAGGGCAGTATATTGTCCTGTCCTGTTTAATCTTTATATGGATGATTTGTCAAAGCAACTGAATGAATGCCTGTAAAACCGGGTGTTTAATAGGGAATAAGTTTGTGAATCATTTTATGTATGCTGACGATCTAGTTCTTCTCAGTCCAAGTAATGCTGGTCTTCAGAAGTTATTAAGAGTGTGTACTGCTTATGGAGAGGAAAATGACATAAAATATAATACAAATAAGAGTTGTGTGCTGATTTGCCGCACTAAAGAAGATTTGTTGATGAAATTCCCTGTCTTTGAATTGGCAGGCAGGGAATTAATTGTCAGGGATAAAATTAAATATCTGGGACATTTTATTAATGATAGAATGACTGATGATGATATTTTCAGACAACGCTGCAAAATCTACATGCAAGCAAATATTCTTGCACGCAAGCTTGGTTTTTGTTCAGATGAGGTGAAACTGGTTCTTTTTAAAACCTACTGTACACCTTTATACACTGCTCATTTATGGATAAATTATAGGAAACAAAGTATGCAGAAATTACAGGTTGCTTACAATGATGCTTTAAAGCCTCGATGGTGCAGTGCTTCTGAGTTATTTGTCTCATCACGTGTAAATACATTGCATGCAGTAATAAGGAATCTTATGTATAAATTCATCTGTCGACTTGATGTATCTAGAAATGAAATCATTCAAGTCATGTCTAGCATTAAGCTCAGTTCTATTCGCTGTCAGTCACAGTTTAGAAGGCACTGGTACAGTAGTCTTTTTAAAGTCTGTACTGTCTTTGTACTTCTTTTAGTAGTTGTGTCTTATTGTTTTGTAACTTTTTGATTGTTTTTCTTATTATCTGTTTTCAACCGTCTTGTTTTATTTTATTTTATTTATTTATTTTATTTTTGATGGACCATGAGTCTGGAATAAAGTCTTTGATTGATTGATTGATATAAAGGTCTACATTTAACCATGAGAAACTCCAGGTTAGCTGAGCAGTGTCTCCCAACAGTGACACAGTTCGTGCACCAAGCCTTGTTAATATAAATGCATACTCCCCCACCTCTAGTCTTACCGGAGTCATTAGCTGCTCTGTCTGCCCGCAGAGTGTGCCGTCAGGCCAGCTCGACAGCACAGTCAAGTAATTCAGTTCAAATCAGCTTTATTTATAATGCGCCACATCACAACAAAAGCCGTCTCGTGGCGCCACACAAGTACTCCACTATGTAGCCATATTTCCGTGAAAATCATGATATTGCAGTTCATAAGTTTCTTATTGTTGGTGATCCGAAGCCGTAGCTCATCTATTCTGTTCACCACTGACCGTACATTAGCGAGGAAAATGCTGAGTAGAGATAGCGGTGTTAGCTTTAGCTTAGCTCTTAGCCCTCCGCGCTTCCCCCGCCTTTGTTTACGGTCTCTACGCCGCCTGCGAGCAATTCTGGTCGGCCGGGTAGCTTACCTAGCATCGGGTGTTCTCCAGAGCTCAGGGATGAGACGTAGGTTGCTGATAAAAAGGTCATTATTTTGTAATCCAATGTCCAAAAGTTCATTTCGGGTGTAGGATGTAAAAGCGAAGCCGTTCTGAACGAACAGACCCGAAATGAGCAGAAATATCGCTGCTAATCCACAAAATCTGAAGAGACGCTGAGCCTCGCGTTGTGCAAGCGCCGCCATCTGGTCTGAAAATTTTGGGAAGATAAAAAAAAGCGGAATTCCGCGAATTAGCGGAAAAATCACATCCCAACTCGGTGCTAACGGAAAAACTCGATGTACCGGGAGAAATAAGGTGAAAACGACGTGGTTGTTGGGCTGGTGTTAGACGGCGGACAAGGAATATAAGGTACAGACCCACCCTCCCATCTGTTGTTATGGGGAATGTACGATCTATATTGGGAAAGGTAGATGAGCTAGCGGCTATCTCCCGCTACGATATATACCGGGAGTGCTCCCTCCTTTTGGTTACAGAGACGTGGCTAACTGAACTAGTAGCAGATGCTAACATTGAGCTGGAGGGTTTCCACGCGATACGGGCAGACCAAACACCAGACAGTGGCAAAGCAAGGGGCGGTGGAGTGTTGATCTATGTTAATAACAACTGGTGCAGACCGGGACATATCACTGTTAAACAACAACAGTGCAGCAAAGACACTGAGTTGCTAGCTGTTAGCATGCGGCCTACCTATCTCCCGAGGGAATACTCACATGTGATCTGCATTGTTATTTATGCAAATCCGACGGTGAACACTGGGACAGCGCATGACGTCATCCGCTCAGTAACTGGCAGGCTGCAGACAGAACACCCAGATGCTCTTCTCCTCATCTCAGGCGATTTCAACCATGTTTCACTGTCTCCCATTCTACCCACGTTTACCCAGTATGTCACATGCCACACTAGAGACAATAAAACACTGGACTTATTCTACGCAAACACTAAGGAGGCGTACACCTCATCACAACTCCCCCCCACTCGGGAGATCGGATCACAACTTGGTTCATCTCCGGCCGGTGTACAAACCGCTAGTGCACAGACGACCTCCGGCCATGCGCACAGTGAAGATATGGTCTGAGGAGGCAATGGACGCTCTAAAGGGCTGTTTTGAAACCACCGCCTGGGAGCAGCTCTGCGATCCACATGGTGAGGACATTGATGGCCTCACTCACACCATCACGGACTACATCAGCTTCTGTGTGGACAACACCGTTCCCACCAAGACCATACGGTGTTGCTCAAACAACAAACCCTGGATCAACCCTGAGATAAAAACACTTCTGAGAGAGAAGAAGAGGATCTTCAGGTCGGGAAACAGGGAGATGCTGAAGTCTGTACAGAGGGAGCTGAGGAGAAAGATCAGAGAAGGCAAGGACAGCTTCAGGAAGAAGATGGAGGACAAGCTGCAACACAGTGACATCAGCGGAGTCTGGAGAAACCTTAAAACCATCTCTGGGATCCAGAATACCTCCCCCCAGGCAACGGGGGGCAGGGAGTGGGCGAACTCCCTTTTCTGTACTTGTCCTTTTAGACCTTAGTGCAGCTTTTGATACTATCGATCATAATATTCTACTTGATAGATTAGAACACTATGTTGGACTTAATGGAACTTCGTTGCAGTGGTTTAGATCTTATTTATCTTATAGGTTCCAGTTTGTTCATGTAAATAATGAGTTTTCTTTCAACTCAAAGCTTAGTCATGGAGTTCCACAGGGATCTGTGCTTGGCCCTACTCTTTTTAGTTTATATATGCTTCCGTTAGGCAACATTATTAGAAAGCACTGTATACATTTTCATTGTTATGCTGATGACACACAATTATACCTGTCAATGAAGCCAGATGATAGTAATCAATTAGCCAAGTTAGAAGCCTGTCTTAAGGAAATCAAAGCTTGGATGACTTGTAATTTCCTGCTATTAAATTCAGATAAGACTGAAGTCATTCTTGTTGGTCCAAAAAACCTTAGAAATACCTTTCCAAATCAAACTTTCAGTTTGGATGCGGTTACTCTCTCTCTTAATAGCTCTGTGAGGAACCTTGGAATTATTTTTGATCAAGATCTGTTTTTCAATTCACATATTAAATTTGTTTCTAAGACAGCCTTCTATCATTTGCGTAATACTGCCAAGATTAGGAGCATCAGAAACTGATCCACGCTTTTGTTAGCTCGAGATTAGATTATTGTAATTCTTTATTATCAGGCTGTCCTAAAACATCTTTAAAAAGTCTTCAGCTGATCCAAAATGCTGCAGCAAGAGTTTTAACAGGTACTAGAAAGAGAGATCATATCTCTCCGGTTCTGGCCTCCCTTCATTGGCTTCCCATAGAGTTTAGAATTAAGTTTAAAATCCTTCTTCTTGCTTACAAAGCTCTAAACAATCAGGCTCCTTTTTATTTAAAAGATCTGATACTACCGTATTATCCTAACAGAGCACTACGCTCCCAAAATGCAGGAATACTTGTAATACCTAGAATCTCCAAAAGTACAATGGGAGGCAGAGCCTTCAGTTATCAAGCTCCTCTCCTGTGGAATCAGCTGCCAATCTGGATTCGGGAGTCAGACTCAATCTCTGTTTTTAAGAATAGGGCTAAAACCTACCTTTTTGATATAGCCTACAATTAGGGAGGGATCATGTGTTTCTGAACCCTCCCTTAGTTATGCTGCGAATAGGTTTAGTCAGCCGGGGGACCTCCAGTAATGCACTGGGCCTCACTCCTTTTCTCACTCTCAATGGAATATTTTTTTTGCTGGTCATTAACATTTGTTTGTTCTCTCCCATAGATTGAGTCCCCATCGTGCTGTTTGCTCTCTACATGTCTGTTCTTTTCTTCTTCTCTATCCCCTCACCCCCCAGCCAGTCGCAGCAGATGACTGCCCCTCCCTGAGCCTGGTTCTGCTGGAGGTTTCTTCCTGTTAAAAGGGAGTTTTTCCTCTCCACCGTCGCCAAGTGCTTGCTCACAGGGGATCGCCTGATTGCTGGGGTCTTTCTGCAACTGTGGGGGTTCCCCCTACAGTTGATAGTGCTATGAGATGACTGTTGTTGTGAAATGGCGCTATATAAATAAAGTTGAATTGAATTGAATTGAACAATCTGAATCTGTTTTTTAATAGGTTTGACCAGCCGCCCTCCCCCCCGACTGCACAACCACTGCTGCCTCTGAAGACATCAAGTCCTGCTGCCGACTCCCCACTCCACCATCACCCCCCCCCCCCACTCCAAACACACAGCCCCCCATCCTGACCCTGACCAGGACCCAGGTGAGGACGGAGCTGAGGAAGATCAAGGCGAGGAAGGCGTCGGGCCCGGACAGCATCAGTGCAAAGCTCCTCAAGTCCTGTGCAGACCAGCTGTGTGGGATTGTGGAGTACATCTTCAACCTGAGCCTGAAGCTGGGGAGGGTACCACAGTGGTGGAAAACATCTTGTGTGGTACCTGTACCAAAGACTTCCCACCCCAAAGATCTGAACAGCTACAGACCAGTGGCCCTGACATCCCACATGATAAAGACCCTGGAGAGATTGCTCCTTGCTCACCTCCGCCCCCTGGTGGGACCTGCAATGGATCCACTCCAGTTCGCCTACCAGCATGGTATTGGGGTGGAGGATGCGGTCATCTTCCTCCTTCACCGTTCTCTGTTCCACCTGGAGAAGCCCGGGAATGCAGTGAGGATCATGTTCTTTGACTTCTCCAGTACTTTCAACACCATCCAACCGATGATCCTGAAGGACAAGCTGCTATGCGCAGGGGTGGACCAGCACCTGTCATCATGGATCCTGGACTACCTCACAAACCGGCCACAGTTTGTGAGAACCCGGGACTGTGTGTCCGACACGATCATCGGTAGCACGAGGGCCCCCCAGGGAACGGTTTTGGCTCCCTTCCTGTTCACCCTTTATACTGCGGACTTCTCACACAACACAACACACTGCCATCTACAGAAGTTCTCTGACGACTCTGCGATCGTTGGCCTCATCTCCAACGGAGATGAAGCTGAGTACAGAGGGCTTATCCAGGACTTTGTGGACTGGTGCCATCGGAACTGCCTCCAGATCAACGCGAGGAAAACTAAGGAGCTGGTGGTGGACTGCCGCAGGCAAGGACAACCCCTCACAGCACCAGTAAACATCCAGGGAACAGACATTGAGATGGTGACATCCTACAAGTACCTGGGTGTTCATCTGAACAATAAACTAGACTGGTCACACAATACTGACGCACTCTACAAGAAGGGACAGCGCAGGCTGTTCCTACTGAGGAGACTCAGGTCTTTTGGTGTACAAGGGGCACTGCTGAAGACATTCTATGACACGGTGGTGGCATCAGCCATCACTTTTGGAGTGGTCTGCTGGGCAGTGGCATTACAGCAGCCGATAGGAAGAGACTGAACAAACTGATCAAGAAAGCTAGCTCTGTCCTGGGGAAGCGCCTTGACCCAGTGGAGGAGATGGGAGAGAGAAGGATGGTGGCTAAAATGTCATCTCTGCTGGAGTCCGAGTTCCACCCTATGCAGGACACACTGAATGCACTAAGGAGCTCATTTAGCAGCAGACTACATCATCCTAGGTGCACAACCGAGAGGTTTCGCAGGTCCTTCCTACCAACAGCTGTCAGACTGTATAACCTAAGCAGGGCTGCTTGCAGAGATAGCAAAAAGACGTGACAACCTAATAGTATTGAATGCAAAAGACGCAATAGACTTACACAATGGTCCCCTCCGGTATACAACTAGGAAAATACCGGTAGTTACGGAGGGTGACAATATGTATGGTACATAATCATACCATGTAGGATAACTAAGTAGACAGTTATGCTGTTTCATTCCATCTAGCTACAATGCTCCGCACTGTGTGTGTTTATATATTTATTCCATCTAGCGACAATGCTCCACACTGTGTGTTTATATATGTACATATTTATTCCATCTAGCTATAATGCTCCGCACTGTGTGTTTATATATTTACATATCTATTCCATCTAGCTACAATGCTCCGCACTGTGTGTGTGTTTATATATTTACATATTTATTCCCATCTAGCTACAATGCTCCACACTGTGTGTTTATATATTCATATATTTATTCCATCTAGCTACAATGCTCCGCACTGTGTGTTTATATATCTATATATTTATTCCATCTAGCTACAATGCTCCGCACCGTGTGTCTATATATTTATATGTACATACATTACCGTTCAAAAGTTTGGGGTCACCCAGACAATAATTTTGTGTTTTCCATGAAAAGTCACACTTATTTACCACCATGAGTTGTAAAATGAATAGAAAATATAGTCAAGACATTGACAAGGTTAGAAATAATGATTTGTATTTGAAATAATAATTTTTTCCAGATACTCAACCTGCTCAAAGGAAGGTCAGTTTTATAGCTTCTCTAACCAGCTAAACTGTTTTCAGCTGTGCTAACATGATTGCACAAGGGTTTTCTAATCATCCATTAGCCTTCTGACGCAATGAGCAAACACATTGTACCATTAGAACACTGGAGTGATAGTTGCTGGAAATGGGCCTCTATACACCTATGTAGATATTGCACCAAAAACCAGACATTTGCAGCTAGAATAGTCATTTACCACATTAGCAATGTATATTAGATATTAGAGTGTATTTCTGATTAGTTTAAAGTTATCTTCATTGAAAAAAACAGTGCTTTTCTTTCAAAAATAAGGAAATTTCTAAGTGACCCCAAACTTTTGAACGGTAGTGTATGTATACTCGCTGCTCTTGTTTTTTCTTGCCTTCTGATTGTTGCTCTGAGTGTTGCTATCCCTGTGCTATTGCAATCCTGGAATTTCCCCATTGTGGGACTAATAAAGGCTTATCTTATCTTACTGGGATAATATGCCGCTGAGTGTGAAGCGGCTGGGATGAGAATCAGTACCTCCAACTCCTGCCCCAAGTGGAGGAGTTTAAGTATCTTGGGGTCTTATTCACGAGTGAGGGGAGGATGGAGTGAGAGATTGACAGACGGATCAGAGGAGCATCTGCAGTGATGTGGACGTTATACCGGTCCGTTGTGGTGGAAAGGGAGCTAAGTTCTAAGGCAAAGCTGTTGATTTACCGGTCACTCTACGTTCCTACCCTCACCTATGGGCACGAGCTTTGGGTAATGACCGAAAGAATGAGATCGCGGATACAAGCGGCTGAAATGAGCTTTCTTCGTAGGATTGCTGGACTCACCCATAGAGGTAGGGTGAGGAACTCAAGTCATCCAGGAGAGACTTAAGAGTAGAACCGCTGCTCCTCCACACTGAAAGGAGCCAGTTGAGGTGGTTTGGGCATCTCATCAGGATGCCTCCTGGACGCCTCCCACTTGAGGTGTTTCGGGCACGTCCCACTGGGTGGAGACCCCGGGGCAGAACCAGGACTCACTGGAGAGACTATGTCTCCCAGTTGGTCTGTGAATGCCTTGGTATCCTCTCTGAAGAGCTGGAACAGGTGGCTGGGGAGAGGGAAGTCTGGGCTTCTCTGCTTGAACTGCTGCCTCTGTGACCCGAACCTCCGGAAAAGCGGTAGAAGGTGGATGGATGGATGGATGGATGGATATCTAGGCGCTGCTAAGGATTGGAGGGTGTCATGCTTGGTGACCACAGGATTTCATCTCTGCTGTTTGGGGATGATGTTGTCCTGTTGGCTTCATCAAGCAATGACCTACAGGTCTTACTGGGATGGCTTGCTGCTGAGTGTGAAGCGGCTGGGACGAAACTCAACACCTCCAAGTCTGAGTCCACTGTCGTCAGCCAGAAAAAGGTGGATTGTCCTCTCCGGGTTGGAGACAAGCTCCTGCTCTATCTAAGTGGAGGAGTTTCAGTATCTTGGAGTCTCATTCACGAGTGAGAGGAGAATGGAGCGCGAGATTGACAGACGGATCTGAGTAGCATCTGTAGTGATGCAGACGTTGTACCAGTCTGTTGTGGTGAAGAGGGAGCTGAGCTCTAAAGCAAAGCTGTCGATTTACTGGTCAATCTAAGTTCCTACCCTCACCTATGGTGATGAGCTTGCTGGAGAGACTACGTCTCTCAGCTGGCCTGGGAACGTCTTGGTATTCTCTCTGAAGAGCTGGAGCAGGTGGATGGGGAGAGGGAAGTTTGGGCTTCTCTGCTTAAGCTGCTCCCTCCGCGACCTGGACCTCCAGAAAAGCGGTAGAAAATGGATGGATGGTGCAGTATTCTGTATTCCATTTATACTGCTTGTATTTATATTGTTTTTCAGCATTTAACCATAACAAATGTTACAAGGCATGAATGCTCTTTTTTTGGTATTTGTATACTTTATTGATCCCCAGAAGGAAATTCAGGGCATCCACCTGGATGGATGATGCAGCCACGGTACGGTGCCAATCCCTTCACCATTCACACACACATTCACACCTAGGGCCACTTTAGAGTCTCCAATTAACCCAGCTTTCATGTTTTTGGCCTGTGGGAGGAAACCTGAGTACCCAGGGTAAACCTACACAGACACGGGGAGAACATGCAAACACACAGAAGGGTCATTTATTTATCTTTTATTCATGTAAAAAACAAAAAATAAAATAGAAAGATGTCTTTACCTTCTTTACATGTCTTCGTCTTTCTGATGAAGGCTGCAGTGCAGTTGAAACATGTAAAGAAGGTAAAGACATCTTTCTATTTTATTTTTTGTCTTTTATGAACAAAAGATAAATAATTAAAAGAAGACAAAATGAACCTATCTGACATACACAGAAGGGTCACTGATGGTCAGGGGGTGGGATTAAACCCATGATGGTCAGGGGTGGAATTGATCCTGTGACCTTCTTACTGTGCTGCCACTGTGCTAACCACTGTGCCACCAAGCTGCCCCCTTTTTCTAAGGAAAGCATGTTTATAGTCTTATATTTTATTGCATTATATCCTTTTAAGAAAAGAAGCATTGTTTAAAGTCAGAAAAATAATAAAACTGCATTGATGCTGAAATCCTGTGAAGGCTTGCTTTTTTTCCCCACACGGAAAACTGATCAAGAATTGGTAAGGGAATCGATAAAGAATCGGATCGATAAGCAAAATCGACAATGCCATTGATATTGATAAAGTCTCATCAATTCCCACCCCTAGCTGTAACGAAGTTTGTAGTGAAAGGTTACCATCCATTATCTGTGTCTGTTAATGTATGTATACAATTAAATACTTTGTGTTTGAGTACATAAAATATGCATACAAAATTACACCCAAGTACAGCATGTATATTTTTTCTGAGTAACAGACATGTCTACTTGGATGGAAATCATCTACTTAAAAACAACATTCTGTATTGAGTATTTAATCACAGTCACCAACTGCTTGTCTACCTGCTGATTAGGACATACGATAATTTGGACCTTTGGAACTTAAACCACATAATTAATTCATTTGATAAAGGATCTAACACGGCACTACAATCATCTGGAGACTTTACTCTCCATGATGCCTTCCATAAATGTCCAGAAAACTTGGCTGACTGGGTTGAACTTTACCCTCATGCAGTCAAGCTAAACATATTTCATGTCCAGTTTACAGATTGATTGACTGGTATGTATACCATTTCATACATCCGTTAACTGATAAATGGTATAAAACCAACAACCATTCAACAAGATCATAGAAAAAAAACTGTTAAACTGCAAACAGCTAAAAATGTTTTTGTATTGACATGTGTCTAGGTAAATTCTGGAAATCATAATTGTCTGCGAGTCTAAACAATTGCAACTGACATGATGATAGCAGAGCAGTTTGGAAGCATCTAAACTTCAGACAGTACTGTCCATGTGTATTACCCCTGCTGTTTTTGTTTCCTCAGCCACCCCATCCCCCATCTGTGCATCGTGCCTCAATGACCCCTTGCCTTGGTCTGGCCTACATTTTCATATACTAGAAAAAAAACAAACAAAAAACAGGACAGCGATTTGCTGACAGCCTCTGAGGTTACAAACACACCGGAACACAAGGATGGTAATAAACCTACTACAATTCGTCTCCTCAGGCCAAGGCCAACTGTCTAACAACATTAACTGTTTAAACAATTGTGAGAGCAAACACCAGTCTTCATATTGGGACTGTGGTCATTTTTTAAAGCTCCTGTCACACCTTGACGATTTAGGCTGCATTTGCCAAATATATAAAAATTGGTATAAAATGCTAGCATATGCTGAAATTTTCACTTTTGGCCATACGCATCGCGTATCCATAACGAGTTTGACATATACAGCGGGGCAAAAAAGTATTTAGTCAGCCACCAATTGTGCAAGTTCTCCCACTTAAAAGATGAGAGAGGTCTCCAATTTTCATCATAAGTATACCTCAACTATGAGAGAGAAAATGAGGAAAAAAAAATCCAGAAAATCACATTGTCTGATGTTTAAAGAATTTATTTGCAAATTATGGTGGAAAATAAGTATTTGGTCACCTACAAACAAGCAAGATTTCTGGTTCTCACAGACCTGTAACTTCTTTAAGCGGCTCCTCTGTCCTCCACTTGTTACCTGTATTAATGGCACCTGCTTGAACTCGTTATCAGTATAAAAGACACCTGTCCACAACCTCAAACAGTCAGACTCCAAACTCCACTATGGCCAAGACCAAAGAGCTGTCAAAGGACTCCAGAAACAAAATTGTAGACCTGCACCAGGCTGGGAAGACTGAATCTGCAATAGGTAAGCAGCTTGGTGTGAAGAAATCAACTGTGGGAGCAATTATTAGAAAATGGAAGACATACAAGACCACTGATAATCTCCCTCAATCTGGGGCTCCACACAAGATCTCACCCCGTGGGGTCAAAATGATCACGAGAATGGTGAGCAAAAATCCCAGAACCACACGGGGGGACCTAGTGAATGACCTGCAGAGAGCTGGGACCAAAGTAACAAAGGCTACCTACCATCAGTAACACACTACGCCGCCAGGGACTCAAATCCTGCAGTGCCAGACGTGTCCCCCTGCTTAAGCCAGTACATGTCCAGGCCCATCTGAAGTTTGCTAGAGAGCATTTGGATGATCCAGAAGAGGATTGGGAGAATGTCATATGGTCAGATGAAACCAAAATAGAACTTTTTGGTAAAAGCTCAACTTGTCGTGTTTGGAGGTGAAAGAATGCTGAGTTGCATCCAAAGAACACCATACCTACTGTGAAGCATGGGGGTGGAAACATCATGCTTTGGGGGCTGTTTTTCTGCAAAGGGACCAGGACAACTGATCCGTGTAAAGGAAAGAATGAATGGGGCCATGTATCATGAGATTTTGAGTGAAAACCTCCTTCCATCAACAAGGGCATTGAAGATGAAATGTGGCTGGGTCTTTCAGCATGACAATGATCCCAAACACACCGCCCGGGCAATGAAGGAGTGTCTTCGTAAGAAGCATTTCAAGGTCCTGGAGTGGCCTAACCAGTCTCCAGATCTCAACCCCATAAAAAATCTTTGGAGGGAGTTGAAATTCTGTGTTGCCCAGCAACAGCCCCAAAACATCACTGCTCTAGAGGAGATCTGCATGGAGGAATGGGCCAAAATATCAGCAACAGTGTGTGAAAACCTTGTGAAGACTTACAGAAAACGTTTGACCTCTGTCATTGCCAACAAAGGGTATATAACAAAGCATTGAGATGAACTTTTGTTATTGACCAAATACTTATTTACCACCATAATTTGCAAATAAATTCTTTAAACATCAGACAATGTGATTTTCTGGATTTTTTTTTCTCATTTTGTCTTTCATAGTTGAGGTATACCTATGATAAAAATTGGAGACCTCTCTCATCTTTTAAGTGGGAGAACTTGCACAATTGGTGGCTGACTAAATACTTTTTTGCCCCACTGTACATGACATATTAGTAACTTATATAGAACGTTTCGATAACTTATAAATAACTTACACCAATGAATGCTTAGCGTGTTGCCGGTGTTCACAACTTATGAGCAACGATAGTCTTAACTTATGCATAGCTTTTCCTAACTTATGTATAGTGCGGTCATGCTAAACTCCCATCGCCTCCCGATCTATGAATCCTAGGTGTGCAAGAGATCATCTCTGTTCAACCAAGATGATTCTCCCCTCCAAAGACCATCGCACAGCAGGGGCGTGACCGAACTGGCAGAGCTGTCAAATCTGTCAGGTCGGTCATGCCTAAAACAGCTGATGTGACATGTCACGAATGTCAGATGACAGCTGTCACAACCTGGCTCAACAGTTATGACAAAGGCATGTGAACTGATGGTGATAAAAATGTTTATTTTCAATACAGTGGAGAAAAAAAAAACCCAAGCTAATGCATGGAGTGTGCTTTCGCTGAGAGCCGCAGCTAAGGGAGAGCAAAGTGGGATTTATCATCCAACAACAGCTGATGGAAAACAGCTGAGCTCTGTGCTTCGGGTGATCTCATCAGCTGATTGGATCCACCTCCTCCAGTGTTCTGACATTTTGGTATAGAACAGCACTGGACAACTGATGGTACAGACTAGGGCTGAAACAATTAGTTGATGTTGTCGATAATGTCAATCATAAAAATTTGTCGCAGATTTTTATAGTTGACAAATCATTAAATTTTAAAGTTTATATGCATGCTGTGGAAATGTTCAATTTAACTGCTCCAGCGAAGAAGAGGAGGAACGTATCATGGCAACACAGAGAGAAAATGACGGAGAAGACAAAAAGTTTCCACAGTATGGGAGGATTTTACTGAAAATAAATAAATGAAACAAGTTAAATGTAGACTGTAAAGCAGTCTGTCATATCACAGCTGCACTACAGCGATGCATCCATTCCCTCCTCCTCTCTGTTGTGCCGTCTCCAGCTACCTGTCAGCGGCCTGCACTGGTAAGTTTAGCAAGTAACGTTAGCACTTCTGATTTTCAGTGAGCGACTCTCTCAGCTTTAGAAAACTGACCACACTTTTAGTACATGCTGTTTAAATAGTTGACCTGCTGTCGGACAATAACCTCTTTTTGATGATGGTTGCTGACAGCTGAGCTGCTTCCGTTATGCTGGCTAATATGTTAACCTCAATAAAACATATGTTGGGCCCTACTCTTTTTAGTCTATATATGCTCCCGTTGGGCAATATCATCAGAAAGCACTGTATACATTTTCACTGTTACACAGATGACACACAACTATACCTGTCAATGAAGCCCGATGACTGTGATCAGTTGGCCAAGTTAGATGCCTGTCTTAAGGACATCAAAGCTTGGATGACTTGTAATTTTTTACTATTGAACTCTGATAAGACTGAAGTCATTGTTGTTGGCCCAAAACATCTTAGAAATTCCTTTTCAGATTATGCCCTTAAATTAGATGCTGCCACTCTCACTCTGAACAGTTGTGTGAGGAACCTTGGAGTGATTTTTGACCAGGATTTGTCCTTTAATTCACATATTAAAACTGTTTCTAGGACCGCCTTATATCATCTGCACAATATTGCCAAGATCAGGAGCATCTTGTCTCTGGGTGATGCTGAAAAACTGATTCACGCCTTTGTCAGTTCGCGATTAGATTATTGTAATTCACTATTATCTGGTTGTCCTAAAGTATCTTTACAAAATCTTCAGTTGATTCAAAATGCTGCTGCTAGAGTTTTAACTGGTTCTACAAAAAGAGATCATATTTCCCCGATTCTGTCTCCCTCCACTGGCTTCCCATTGAATTCAGAATCAAGTTTAAAATCCTTCTTCTTACTTTCAAAGATCTTAACAATCTGGCCCCCCAATATATAAAAGATCTAATATTACCTTACCATCCTAATAGAGCATTACGCTCCCAAAATGCTGGCTTTCTTGTGGTGCCCAGAATCTCCAAAAGTACGGTGGGAGGCAGAGCCGTCTGCTACCAAGCCCCTTCTCTCTGGAACCAGTTACTGTACCACTCTGGGTCCGGGAGTCAGACTCGGTCTCTCTTTTTAAGAACAGGGTAAAATCCTTCCTTTTTAATATAGCTTTCGTTTAAGGAGGGTTTTTGTGTCTTTTAACCCCACTCTTGTTCTATTGTTATCTGATCCATACTGCTGGTTGACCTCCAATATTGTACTTGGCATCTTACTGCTATGTTCTTTATGTCTGTCCTCTCCATCCTCCCTATCCCCTCATCCCCAGCCAGTCGCAGCAGACGACTGCCCCTCCCTGAGCCTGGTTCTGCTAGAGGTTTCTTCCTTCCAAATGGGAGTTTTTCCTCTCCACTGTCGCTTAGTGCTTGCTCATAGGGGATCGTCTGATTGCTGGGTCTTTCTGTGACTGTTTTTTTTTTTTTTTTTCTGCACTGTGGCGCCACGAGACGGCTTTTGTTGTGATGTAGCGCATTATAAATAAAGCTGAATTGAATTGAATTGAATGGGTGAATTACAGGAGCAGCTTACTCTTTTTCGTATTCTCTATTGTCACCATAATATCAGCATTCATTCTGAACATTAGTGCATCTCAGCAAATTAGAATATCATGATTTGTCATTTAATTAAAAAAGATCACCATAATCATCACAAATTAATTTAAAACAGCTTAAATATTTCACTGTATGTGTAGAGAAGGCTCACATTCCTGCACTTATATTTAAAGTGGGTTTTTTTTATTTACAGTGGTGTGAAAAAGCATTTGCCCCCTTCCTGATTTCTAATTTTTTTGTACGTTTGTCACACTTAAATGGTTCAGATCATCAAACAAATTTAAATATTAGACAAAGATAACACAAGTAAACACAAAATGCAGTTTTTAAATGAAGGTGTTTATTATTAAGGGTAAAAAAAAAAAAAATCCAAACCTACATGGTCTTGTGTGAAAACGTGATTGCCCCCCGTTAAAACATAAATTAACTGTGGTTTATCACATCTTTGGAAAGCCGAGCTCAATTTCTCTAGCCACACCCAGGCCTGATTACTGTCACACCTGTTCTCAATCAAGAAATCACTTAAATAGGACCTGCCTGACAAAGTGAAGTAGACCAAAAGATCCTCAAAAGCTAGACATCATGCTGCGATCCAAAGAAATTCAGGAACAAATGAGAAACAAAGCAACTGACACCTATCAGTCTGGAAAAGATTATAAAGCCATTTCTAAAGCTTTGGGTCTCCAGCGAACCACAGTGAGAGCCATTATCCATCCATCCATCCATCCATCTTCTTTCGCTTATCCACAAATGGCAAAAACATGGAACAGTGGTGAACCTTCCCAGGAGTGGCCGGCTGACCAAAATTACCCCAAGAGCGCACCGACAACTCATCCAAGAGGTCACAAAAGACCCCACAACAACATCCAAAGAACTACAAGCCTCAATTAAGATCAGTGTCCATGACTCCACCATAAGAAAGCGACTGGGGAAAATGGCCTGCATGGCAGAGTTCCAAGACAAAACCACTGCTGAGCAAAAACAACATAAAGGCTCGTCTCAGATTTGCCAGAAAACATCTTGATGATCCCCAAGACTTTTGGGAAAATACTCTGTGGACTGACGAGACAAAAGTTGAACTTTTTGGAAGGCGTGTGTCTCATTACATCCAGTGCAAAAGTAACATCATACCAAGAGTAAAATATGGTGGTGGCAGTGTGATGGTCTGGGGCTGTTTTGCTGCTTCAGGACCTGGAAGATTTGCTGTGGTAAATGGAACTTTGAATTCTGCTGTCTTCCAAAAATTCCTAAAGGAGAATATCAGGCCATCTGTTCGTGACCTAAAGCTGAAGTGCACTTGGGTTCTACAGCAGGACAATGATCCAAAACACACCAGCAAGTCCACCTCTGAATGGCTTAAGAAAAACAAAATGAAGACTCTGGAGTGGCCTAGTCAAAGTCCTGATCTGAATCCAATTAAGATGTTGTGGCATGACCTTAAAAAGGTGGTTCATGCTCGAAAACCCTCCAATGTGGCTGAATTACAACAATTCTGCAAAGACAAGTGGGCCAAAACTCCTCCACAGCGCTGTAAAAGATTAATTGCCAGTTATCGCAAATGCTTGAGTGCAGTTGATGCTGCTAAGGGTGACCCAACCAGTTATTAGGTTTCAAGGCAATCACTTTTTCACACAGGGACATGTAGGTTTGGATGTTTTTTAAACATCTTCATTTAAAAACTGCATTTTGTGTTTACTTGTGTTATCTTTGTCTAATACTTAAATTTGTTTGATGACCTGAGACATTTAAGTGTGACAAACATACAAAAAAAAGGAGAAATCAGGAAGGGGGCAAACACTTTTTCACACCACTGTATTTTGGACTGGAAGAAGTGCTTTTAATTTTCATCTGAAGCCGGTTTCAAACAGGATGGCCTAGCTTGTTATTTTCTTTTTTACTTTAATGAAGTTAAATATTATTCTGTTTTTAATACACAGTTACAACAGCCTTTATTGAGCAGCAAAGCTGCTATTTGAGTTTTTACACTAACATCTATTATTTGTGTCGTGACAGACACTTCTGATTAAGCTAAGTTCAAGTTTCCAACTCATGTTTGATGCGTCATTATTTTATTTAGCTATGGGAGCTTTTATAATAGGCTACATTATATTAAGGCAGAAACTGACAACAAAGTGATTTTCACAGGTGTGCAGGCTTAAACAGGTGAGGTAAAACATGATCTAGAGCCCCAAACAGGAGCTGTGCCAGCAGGAAGCTCAGCTGGCGGACATGAGAGAAATAATTGTGATTCGTCAACTAATCAAAAAATAGCTGTTAAGATTATTCAACTGCCAAAATAATTGTTAGTTGCAGCCCTAGTACAGACTGCAGTCAAAGGTAAAAACATGGCAAGGAAGGCTAAACAGTGATTTGGATCTTCATAATATCCTGTAGCTTGAAAGTGTAGGGTTTCCTCTGGTAACATTTCTCTGTGGCAGCCCGCCTTGCCAGAAATGTTACCGCCACCCCAAGGCGGTATGAATTTATGAAGTAAAAATATATGAAGCAATGACTTTCCGCAAGCGCGCACACGAACAACGCGTGTGGCTGTCAACCGCGCGGAGTTTAGAAGCGCCCCGCTCACGCGAGTTTTCCAGTCAGTCAGCAAACAATGTCTCACCAAGCGTGACTGACCGAGACAAACATGAGTTTATTAAAGTACTTTAAACGCGGAAAAAAAATCACAAGAGGTATGTAAGCACTGGCGTTTATCATGGTTTTAACCCGCTGGAAACAGGGGCAATAATGGAAGAGTCGCTTAGGTAAGAGATGTGGTTAGAATTCATATGCAGCCGGCTTCATATGAAGGGAAAGGCAAGGGACTGATGAATTGCTGAGGATATATTTCACCAGCCACTACAATATTGTTATGTTCTGTAGGAATTGCAGGAATGAAGAGACTGACAATTTCTCTCACGAGCAGGGGTGCAGTTTTTATTCTCCAGCGGCAGTGACAAAAAGCAACAGCTAAAAACATTAGCTCTAAACTGAGGTCCTTCAGCAGCTGCCTAGAGAGGTGCCTGATGACAAAGCCTGAGCGCACAACTACAACTGCCTAAACAGATTACTCTGTACATGAACACATATTGTGGTGAATTATGTCTTTAGAGTCCGCTACAGTTCCCTATTATGTACCTGGCAGGTTAAGATGACCAAAATTCATGAAGTCAATGACTTTAATCTGTCAGCAGCCTTCAGACAAACTAAACGTGCCACCATCTGATTTCAAAATAAGGGAGGTTTTTCCTGCTGTCTGGGTGGTGAGGAGATTTCTAAAAAAAAAAAAAAAAAAAAAAAAAAACTAAAGAAATATTATAACAGAAATAATGGCATCCTTGGTCATTTAAGTTAATTTAATTAATATTTTTTTCTTTGTGTAATCAGAGTTAAATTATTGCTCTGTTCTGACTGCAAAATTATGATCAAAAATGTAAATTGTAATAAGGACAAAGTAAAAAAAAAATTACCACAGTCTGATTCAAATTTATCTAAAAAAAAAAACCCAGTAATTTTATTTTAAACAGACAAAATTAGTCATAAAATAATCCACAAATTTATAATAAAGTTTCAAATGCACAAGAAAAGGAAATTTTACAAGAGAAAATTACAAATTTGAGGAACATGGTTTCAACTTTAGATTTACAGAGAAAAATAGAAAACTATAAGAAAACTGTTTTAAATTTTGGAGAAAAACCTCAGACCTTCAAGACTGAAGTCATTACTCAAGTTTTTAAGTGGGTGCTCTTTGTACCCTTAACTCAGTTAGAACTTTTAGGTTGCCTACTTTTAATTTTTAATTTCAAAGCACTGCTTTTACAGGAGTAGAATTTCTGGTTACTATACCCACCTGATCATACAGACGTGGACAAAATTGTTGATACCCCTCTGTTAATGAAAGAAAAACCCACAGTGGTCACAGAAATAACTTGAATCTGACAAAAGTGGTAATAAATAAAAATTCTATGAAAATTAACCAATGAAAATCACACAGTGCTTTGGAATTGTGGTTCAACAGAATTATTTTAAAAAACAAACTCATGAAACAGGCCTGGACAAAAATGATGGTACCCCTAGAAAAGATTGAAAATAATGTGACCACAGGGACATGTTCAACCAAGATGTGTCCTCTAATTAACATCACAGGTGTCTACAAACTTTTAATCAGTCAGTCGGCCTATTTAAAGGGTGACAAGTAGTCACTGTGCTGTTTGTTGACATGGTGTGTACCACACTAAACATGGACCAGAGAAAGCAAAGGAGAGAGTTGTCTCAGAAGATTAGAAAGAAAATTATAGACAAGCATGGTAAAGGTAAAGGCTATAAGACCATCTCCAAGCAGCTTGATGTTCCTGTGACTACAGTTGCACATATTATTCAGAAATTTAAGATCCATGGGACTGTAGCCAACCTCCCTGGACGTGGCCGCAGGAGGAAACTTGATGAAAAATGGAAGAGACGGATAATACGAATGGAAACAAAAGAGCCCAGAACAACCTCTAAACACATTCACGGTGAACTCCAAGGTCAAGGTACATCAGTGTCAGATCGCACCATCCGTCATTGTTTGAGCCAAAGTGGACTTCATGGGAGACGACCAAGGAAGACACCACTGTTGAAAACAAATCATAAAAAAGCCAGACTGGAATTTGCCAAACTGCATGTTGACAAGCCACAAAGCTTCTGGGAGAATGTCCTATGGACAGACGAGACAAAACTGCAACTTTTTGGCAAGGCACATCAGCTCTGTGTTCACAGATGTGAACATAGATCAGGGCCTTCTATGAGCCCTGATCTAAATCCTATTGAACATCTGTGGAAGAGGCTGAAACATGCCGTCTGGAGAAGGAACCCTTCAAACCTGAGACAACTGGAGCAGTTTGTTCATGAAGAGTGGGCCAAAATACCTGCTGAGAGGTGCAGAAGTCTCATTGACAGTTACAGAAATCGTATGATTGCAGTGACTGCCTCAAAAGGTTGTGCAACAAAATATTAAGTTAAGGGTACCATCATTTTTGTCCAGGCCTGTTTCATGAGTTTGTTTTTTCAAATAATTCTGTTGAACCACAATTCAAAAGCATCGTCTGATTTTCATTGGTTAATTTTCATAGAATTTTTATTTATTACCACTTTTGTCAGATTCAAGTTATTTCTGTGACCATTGTGGGTTTTTCTTTCATTAACAGAGGGGTACCAACAATTTTGTCCACGTCTGTATAATTTTAAGTATGCATGAGTACATTACTATTATGGATGTTTCTTTCCCTTTCCTACTCTCTCGATGGGGAAAAAAAGAAACACTAGAATAAAAATACAAAAAATACACATATTTTTGTCATTTATGTAAATCATGACAAAAAATCCTGCAGGACAAAACATGACACTTGATATTTTCTAACCTGTTTGTATACCACCATAGACAGAGAGAGAACCTGAATTAGACAGAGCTCAGAGAGGGCAAGATGAGACAGAAGAGAGGAGCCAAGGAGAGGGAAGTGTTCAGGCAGCGGAAGGGGAGAAGGATAACACCACTAAAAAGTCTAAACACAGGATGTCTGGGTGGGACCCCAACTGGCCCAATATTCAAGCCTCGGTTGTACAATACTTCAAATGGTAAGTTCCATATGCAACGTTACTGTGTAAAATTTTAAAAAGAAATAAATAATATAAAATTAACATATTCCGGTATGTTTATCCCCCTTACCGGGGGAAAAATATGTTGGCACCGTGCCAAGGTCTTTAAGCCAGAGGAAACACTGAAGTGTTACACTTCAGTTGGCTCAGATGCGTCCCAGACAGTTCCTATTACACGAACAAGTATGTCTGTTCAGCTCTGTGTGTGTGTGTGTATGCATTGCAGGCAGCACCTGAGCTAATTAGAACAGAGAGCAGGTGGATCAAGTCAGCTCTTAATTAGTAAAGATGTCACCCAGTCTACACAGAGACCATCACACAGTCTAAACATGTCAAGGTTAGGGATGTTAATGATTAACTGACTTTCGATAATTGTCGATAAGAATTTAGTCGACTAAATTAAATTAATTGTCAATTAATTCATAACTCAGCAGTCCTTTTCAATGGGAGCTTATTCTATGAAACGTAGTGGCGTTGCCATCCAGGCAGGGGCGCACACGGTCAACCACTGCTACCTTTCAACCGAAACTAAAGAAAAAGCAAAAGAGGACGCCAAAACCCTCCAGAGCATCATGCGCTGTACAGAGAGAAAAAAACTCGTCCTTCCGGGTTATGTCGGAGAGCTACAACTAGTTCCAATAGCACGCAAGCTTGAAGATTTGCTTCAAATCAGCAGGGCGGAAAAACGGACCAAAGCAATGAACTACACGAATGCAAAAACCCAGCCCCACTGCCTTCAACGCAGACCGGACACAAGTTACCACTGATGTAACAGACAACAGAGGGAGCCCAAATTGTTGTGGGCTTGCCTGGATTGCTGGGGTACTGTGATAATGTTGACCATGCAACAAATGAAGCAGCTCACACATTTTTGTTTTCCTGTTAAAACAGTCTACTAGTGAATCTCAGTAAATTAGAATGTGAAAGCTGTTTTATTTTTTTGTAACATACACTACTCACAAAAAGGTTCGGGATATTCAGCCTTCGGATGAAATTTCAGGATGCATCTAAAATGCACTATAACCTGTAAAAGTTATAGTGCATTTCAGGAACTATAAATATAGTGGATATATATAGCATTACAGGAACTTAATTTGACCTTCTCTAACCTTTTGAACGCACATTTTCAACTGTTCAATGTTTCAGTATTTTTTGCATAACTTACTGTTCTCTAAGAAGGTGCTTAATGGCAAAATTCATAACAGGTTTTTGATTCATGAACTGACCAATACATTTTCTGGTTCAATTAGAATTGGAATTTAAACAGTCGTCTTCATCATGCTGTTCACATTTTCACATCACGAGACCAAGACGACACCTAACAATTGATCAACAGTACCTTGCCATTGCGAGGCTTCACACAGGATGTTCTTAGAGGGAAGTGGCCACTGAGCTTAGAGTGTTACAGAGTGTCACCAGAAAGTTGCAACAGAGATACAGAGAGACTGGAAGAGTCACAGAAAGGCATAGAAGTGGACGTCCTTTGGCCATATCCCACGCTGATGACCGCTTCATTGTGAACAGTGCCCTGCGGAACTGGATGATGAATGCCACTCAACTCCAGGCACATTTAAGGGAGGTGAGAGGCACCCAAATGTCACATCAGACCATTTGAAACCGTTTACATCAGTGTGGTCTGTGTGCTAGATGACTTGCAAGGGCACTTGACTACACCATCAGGCACAGGCGTCATCGTCTTGCATGGGCCAGAGAGCATTTACACTGGACAAGGGACCAGTGGGCTTTAGTGCTGTTCTCTGATGAAAGTTGATTCACGATGAGCAGAAATGATGGCCACCAATGATGTTGGAGACGTCAAGAAGAGCGCTATCTATGCATCAGCCACTGTTGTCATCAGACGAGCCTTTGGTGGTGGTGGTGTTATAGTGTGGTCAGGTGTGTCTCGTCAATACAAAACTGCCCTACACCTTGTGAATGGTACAGTGACAAGCTGATACTACCTGAATAACATAATTAATCCAGTCATTGTGCCCCTGCATGAACAACACAGGCCTAATTTCATCTTCACAGACAACAATGCTCCAGCTCATCAAAGTTGCATCGTTAGGGAATGGCTGCTGGAGGCTGGGGTACTTCAAATCGAGTGGCCTGCACTTTCACCAGACCTGAATCCCACAGAAAACCTATGGGATCAGCTGAGATGCTGTGTAGAAGCTTGTAACCCTGCACCCCACAACCTCAATGATCTGAAGGCCACCCTTCAAGAAGAGTCAAATTGCCATGCCTCAGCAGACAATAAGTCGACTTGTGAACAGCATGAGACATCACTGTCAAGCTGTAATTGATGCTCAAGGGCACATGACATGTTGAGACATTGACATTTTTGTTATGGTATACCCACCACTGTTGTTGGCTTTTGTTTCAATAAATTATTTGAGATGAGAAATCACCACTGCATGCTTCTACTTAAATGCCTTACTTTCATATTATATCACTGTAACATGAACTTTTTACATTTTAAATTAAAAATTAAATCAAATTAATTAAGTAAATTAAATCACCCTTTATTGTCATTCAACTGTACAACCAATCATGTACAGTAGAACGAGATTGTGCTTTACCTATCTACTGTGTTAATCACACACACACCCCAAGTGTAGAATCAGAGGGCCGCTGCCATGCAAGGCGCCGCCACAAATTTCCCTCCTCCATTCCATTTTTGCTGAGCACCAAGCTGGACGGCAGGAAGTTCCACTTTTATATGGTCTTCGGCATGACCCGGCCGGGATTTGAACCCCTGCCTCCCGGGTGTGGGGCGGATGCTCTACCAACTGAGCCACCGCTCCGGTAATTTTCCGTAAACGTCACCTGAAAGCCAAATATCCCTAACTTTTTGTGAGTAGTGCAACTAAAAAAGAAATTTTATGATACTGGTCATAGTTTTTAAAATAAATTAAAAATCCTGACATTTGTAATTTACTGAGATGTACCAACACATCGTACACACTATACAGTACAAAATTTGTTAAACTATAAAAATTGTCTGTAGTAAAAAAAAAATGCAAATGGTACAATAATTCATTGAGGCACATGATGTTCATATTTTATTCAGTATATCAAGAACAGTAATAATTAACTTTTTATATGCTGAAGATCGAAAGACTATCATATTGAGGGAAATTCACATTCTCAGGAAAATTGCTGCTCATCAATTAATCATTAATTGATCAATAAGGCGAATCAACTGATGATTAATGAATTAATCGATAACTTGCATCCCTAGTCAAGGTATGAAACAGCTCTTTACTTTGTCTGAATAGAAGAACAAGACCAGTTTAACATGGACATCTGCTCACCATGGAGTACTGATGGGTTGGGTTCCTCCAGTGAACCAGTGCTGCCAATACACCATTATGCGGTAGCTTTAAGTTAGAAACCCATTCAGTCAGTTACACATAGGCTCAAAGAGCCTTACTCGTATGTTAGAAATAAATTTTGGGTACGCTAGACATTTATCTCGACGTATTTCGTCTTATGAGTAGCTTATGTGTCACAAGTAACGTGTGTGAACGAACGCATAACTTACCTATAACTTATGCCCCGCATATGCAGCATGTTTCAGACATATGCTGGATATGTCAGAGGACCTCAGCATACAACAACGTATACCAGCGTTCTTCAGTGTGCTCTTAACTTATACAAAACTTACCCATAACTTATTCGACATACACCAGCGTATTCTCCAAATTTTTCATACATCCAGGATACACTGCCTAAATCGTCATGGTGTGACAACGGCTTAAACAGTGTTGTTTGTCCACACAAGATGAAGCATGATTTATGGCTGGATTACGAACACAAACACTTTCTATCACAACCAAATAAATAACACAGGGGGTCTGTTGCACAACGATTGATAAATATTCTTACAAGATTAAATTAATTTAGCAAATTCAATAATTTATGCACATCCTCTGAATGATACACATTGTTTTCTTGTTATCGTAATTTCAATATTTATTGTAACAAGTATTGTGGACTTGTAGTACTGATTTAAGATCTTTGAGATCAATAAAGTTTTGATTTCTATTACATTAGCTACATTGGCTGCACGGTGGCGCAGTGGTTTAGCACTGTGGCAGCACAGTTTTACCCTCGGCCAGGGGATCGCGGGATCGTGGGTTCGATCCCAGCCCCCGACCAACAGTGAGCTGTGTGGAGTTTGCATGTTCTCCCCGTGTTGCGCGGGTTTACTCCGGGATTTCTCCGGTTTCCTCCCGCACACCAAAAACATGTAGGTTTAGGGCGCTCGCGCGCGCAGCGACCAGCAGCCGGTGGCTTGTCACCAGACTGCAAACCAAGTCTACCTACGGGTACAAATAAGTAACAAAAAAAAAAAAAAATTAGATTACACAGAGTACTTTATAACAACACGTACTTACAAATATATGATCAATTTGATTAATTTTTAAATTCATTACTATTTTAAAGTTTGGGTTTCTTATGTTACGACAATGAAAGCCTTGTTGTGTCCTCAGTAAGGTTTTATTAAAGAAACAGGAACCAACTGCGGTAAAACGGCACACCTCAAGGAGTGGTGGGACTCCCAGATTTGAGTCTATATTTAGATATACAACAGTACACTGCTGTTTGGGGAAAAGCCAGACAAGGCTATTATGTTATATGGGTATTTAAAGTAATGAACATTTGTTTGAAAAGGGGGTGGGAGCACAGGTGTTGCCTCAGGCCTATAAAGACTGTAGTGTGATCCTGCAAGAGATCGCAAGCTTTGAAGGAAGACAAAAGAACATTCCTCTTCAAGACCGGTATGTCAGCACACCGCTCATGTATCAATGTCAGCATCTACCTAGTCATGTTTTAAGACTATACATGAAATAAGGCACCATCACCAGGAAATATTTTAATCCCAATCTGACTGCTTTTTGGATGAGACTGGGAAACAATTTACAAACGCTTCATAAAAATAAATTCCGACAGCTCATGCATGACCAACATGTACACATAGGCACACTCACATGCAGAATAAAGCCAGTAAAAGCAGAGCTGGACATTAGCACTGGTCCACAAGCCAAATTCTGGTGGAATTCACTTGTGGCCTTTAGCTCCTTCTTACTGGTGACTTTCACCTGTGACATGTCTCGGCAAGGTAAATTAAATTTTAAACTCAGTGCATTTATAATAACAAACTCTTACTCCAACTTAATAGAAGAGAGCCAAATTTACCGGAAGAAAGAAACACTGGAAGTGGGGGGAAAATGCAAGAATTTGAAAAAAGATGCAAACGTACTATGAAAAAGTCACAAGTTTACAGAAAAAAGCAAAATTGTGACAAGTTCATGAGGTCAGTATCAAATATTCTACTTAAAATTTTGGAAGTGTATGACAGTTTTTATGTAAATTTGTGATAAAAAGTTGTAAACCTATGAGAAATCTATTAAAATGCAAATTCATGAGAAAATAACTTGTCTAATACTAATACTAGAAGTTTATTGTTAAAACACGGATGCATGTATTATAGAACACAAAGAAATTTACAACGTTTTTAATGCCACATTTTATAGGGGGCCCCCCCTATAGATTTTTTTGAGCAAGTCTCTTTCCATTGTGAAGGTTGCTGACCCCTTGGCAAATCCCCCCCCCCCCCCCAAACAATCCCACTGAGTGGCTAGTAACTCTGGAAAACTACTGCCCACTGTGGCTGCTGAGCCCTTAAACTTCATGTCAAGCTCTGGTTAAAAGATGTAAAAACATGCAGTATCAAAATAAGCATTACCGTGTCTCCATGGGTCCTTGGGTTCCACTGCACCAGAAATGATATCGTCATCTGAGGGAAATGTCACCCTTTTGCCACTTGATTTGTGTTTGCTGTCCCCCTCCTGCACAGAGGGATATAGTCCAGCTTGGTCTGAGACAGAAACATCGGTACTGCATGTTTGGTTTGGATCCGACTGACTTTCTGCTGTGCTGTCAAATGGGTCATCCTGAGGTGTGGGCACCAATTCTGAAGTATTGTCTGATGAAACATAACCAGACTCCGATTCTAGCACCCCACTCTCATCAAGACTCAGATCAACTCCTATATCCATGTCCCCACCATCATCCCCGTCTTGTACAAGATTTTCAGGAGCACCATCCTTATGTCCCTTAATTTTCTCATCCCCAAAATCATCCTTGTGTTTTTCACTGTTAGAAACAGTAAAGTCAGTGGGATTCACAGCAGCAGAGGTACCTTGGGCACTGCCCTTCCCATTTCCATTGACTTCATCAATTTCTAGTGTCTCTTGGTTATCCTTCTTAGGTGCTTGAATGTTGTCAGTGAGTTGAGGCATCAGGTACATTTCCGAGGTCTCTGTGGGAACAATGGTTTGCTTTTCTGTGTTACTGTCTGTTATTAATTCAGAGATCCGTGGGGTGACCCCTTCTATGTTATTGGTAGTGTTGTGATCATTGTCCACATTGTTTTTGGTCTTGACATTGCACAAATCTAGACAAGGCTCTTCGATATTCATGTTTACATATCCAGTGAAACTCGGTCTTTAATTCTATCACACAGCTTGGCTATCAACTCATACAGTTAATAGTTACCAACTGACATTAATAAGGCTGTATCTGTATTTTCTCAGAGTAAATATATGCAGAAATGCACCGATCTTGGACCTCTATAGACCTGTGGGTAATCAAGTGGTATGACAAGTTTGTTGGACTGGGGTGATCAGCTTTCACAAAGCCCATATCACAGACGACTTTGGTGTATTCTAATAAATCAGTTGGTTATAGTGCAATTCACACACACAACATTAACATAACCAGGTATGGAAACAGCCACTGTTACAGTAAAAATTAAAAATGATAACCCAACTTCGTCCGTGAGAAGGCTAACCACCCCTTAATAATTTGTACTAACTCTGTCCTGAAAAGGCTCCCTGGTCGTCAGCACATAGTCAGCAGGACCGTGACATTTAACTGAAACGAATGACTAACTCAGGGCGCTTCCATTTGCGCTAACATATTGTGTACCACACCAAATCATCTACATGTATTAAAGCGAGCTAACCCCGCGCTAGCTTGCTAAACTTGTTGTCCAACAATGACATCCAGGCCCGTGTGTGGTCGCATGCCAGCTTCTTGATGTGAGCCCGTCTGCTCCTTCACGACAAAGCCCATTCTTCCGTGACAAGAAAAATATATTCCCAACTGTGGCTCCAGTTTCACCCTGTTGTCGTGCGGCAACTCAGCTCGCATCACAGCCCTCCACCAGCGGTAGCAAGGGGAGAGAAAAAAAAAAAAAAAAAAAAAAAAAAAGACAGGCGTCACACACCGACCAGCTCCGAGTATGTTTAAGAGGCTAACGTTAGCGCTGGGAAACCGTGCCGGTATTACACGTGCAGTGACTATGTAAGAAAATAATTAGGGGAAATTGTAAAAGATATTCCAACCGACCAGTGGCTGTAAATGTCTCTATATCCGGGAGAAGTCAGCTGAACCTGTTTTCATCCAGCGCTCCCCTTCGCCAGTTGAAGTCCAACAACTGTTTGTTGTTCACAAGTCTTACGTCAGCACGTCATCACCCACGGGGACTACGTACGGCAGGACGCAGCGTCACCGCAGGCACAGATACACGTGTATGGAGAAGGGCTGTGAAAGTTTAATACAGCAATTCAGGCAGTAAATTAAACTAAAATAAAGGTAAGAAAAATATGAAGATATTTTACACGTGCAAAGTGGTCAAATATTTCTTTCGGTGAGGAAAATGTATGGGTTTAACAAGAAAAGGGTTAAAGACTGTCAAGATAGATGCCTTTCAGATATCCTTTCTGCAACCAATCACAGCACAAAAATAAGTCATCATCCGGCTGCATCAGTATATTAAGTGGTAAAGTTATAGCCTAATATTTTTTAATATCCTTCACCCCTTAAAATTTCCATTTGCAGTTATTTTCATTTTCAGGACTGGTTGGATATTTCTAGCACTGTGGAGGAACAAATAAGTTCAGGCGAGATGCGATGAGCTGGAAGGTTTCAGTTTTATTCCTCAGTCATCATGAGACACACTGTAGCGCTGTGGCTGTGTGTCCTGTGTGTGTTCTCTGTGTGAGGCATGTAAAGTAAGCTATTTTATACAAACAAGAGAGAATGCATGGCACATTTGCATACTGATATACATATCAGTCAATACATATTAATCGCGTGATTAACTGGCGCCGGACTTCCTCTCCTTAATCCTGGGATGTATAACAATAGTCATTGTTCTGGTTGTCCCCCTAGGGGCTCTCTGTCCGTATGCAAATTGTTCTGCTTCCTGCCCTAGCTGAGTGTGAAGATTGAATGTCCATGTAGGTTGTGGTGGGTCACCACAGGGCTCCCCCCAGAACACTCAGCAGGGGTTGTGACCCTCCCCCCCCCCGTCGTTTGGGCTCCAGCAACGATAGAACTGTCGGAGTGCATGTCAGTCCGTGGGGGGACGGGGGAGGGGTGGAAAAAACAGTGTGCTCCTCTCCGAGTTCCAGCACGTTGAATGGCCATGGATCATGGGCGCACAGGCCAGTGTGTTTCGTGCGTAATGGAACAAGACGGCGATCGGCCGGCTTTAGGGAGCGAGGTGCGGGAAAAGCGCTGTGCAGGAAGAGGGGGAGGGGTGGGAAAAAAATGTGCTTCGCTCCGAGTTCCAGCACGTTGAACGGCCGTGGATCATAAGCGCACGGGCTGGTGTGTTTGGTGCGTAATGGGACAAGATGGCGATCAGCCGGCTTTAGGGAGTGAGGTGTGGGAAAAGCGCTGTGCAGGAGGAGGGGAGGGGGGTGGGAGTAAGCGAGTGCCGGCCTGGGACATCAAAGGTGTTTGGGCCGTGCAAAAATTGCGTGTGGATCCGCGATGGTGAGGGACTTTCCTGGTAAACCTGGCAGAGATCCACAGCGGCTGTGAAAAAAACATTTTGTCTGACTCCTGTCTGAGTTTATGAAAAAGTTGTTAAACTCTGTAGCAATGACCATGGGACTTATGGAGTATAAGTTTGGCCCTTGGGGCTGGCCGTACCCACTTTGCGGGATGACATCAGGATGCGTAGTGGCGGTGATAAACTGAAGCTTTGTCAGGGACTCGGCAGTTTGGCTTTAGGTGCGGGAAGCAGCCCTAAGCGCCGTGGCTGAGAAACCCATACAAAGTCCTGTGTGTGGGCTGCATGTCTGCTTCAGGTGCGAGAGCAGCCCTAAAGGTTCCAAGGATGGCGATCGGCCGTGTTCCTCGGGCATGTGCAGCGGCGGAGGACAATGTAAAAGTCTGTGGAGCCAGTTTTGTCCCGTTTGTGGTGCGGGCTTGGCGCAGTGACCACATAGCTGGCAGTTGCGCTGTCCTCGTAATCCCGCGGTGTGCGTGCGGGGCTTCTGTGCACAGGAGGTCCGCTGTCCGGAGTTTAGTCAGAGTTGGGGAGCTTGGTGGAAATCAGCACAGTCGGCGTCAATGATTGACCCTGTACAGGCTGCTTCCTTCGTTCGCTCGTGTCGTTCATGGTGCATTTTGGTCCCAGCGCTGAGCTCCAGGGAGGATGAAGAGGCTGCAGGCGTTCTCTGGTCCTCTGTGTCCACAGCACGGTGAGAGGGAGCAGACGGTCATTCTCCCTCGTCAGGTCACCAGTGTGGAGATAAAAGCTCAGACGAGGGACGCACCATGACGTGTACTGAGGCTTCCCGTCCGGGTCATCTCCGGGGTGTTCGCCTCATGTTCCATTCTTCGTCAAGGGTCACCAGTGTGGAGGAACAAATAAGTTCAGGCGAGATGCGACAAGCTGGAAGGTTTCAGAGTTTTATTCCTCCATCATCATGAGACACACTGTAGCACTGTGCACTGTGGCTGTGTGTCCTGTGTGTGTTCTCTGTGTGAGGCATGTAAAGTAAGCTCTTTTATACAGACAAGAGAGAATGCATGGCACATTTGCATATTGATATACATATCAGTCAATACATATCAATCACATGATTAACTGGTGCCGGACTTCCTCTCCTTAATCCGGGGATGTATAACAATAGTCACTGTTCTGGTTGTCCCTCTAGGGGCTCTCTGTCCGTATGCAAATTGCTCTGCTTCCCGCCCTAGCTGAGTGTGAAGGTTGAATGTCCATGCAGATTGTGGTGGGTCACCACAGCAGAGAGTTTATGAAAAAGTTGTTAAACTCTGTAGCAATGACCATGGGACTTATGGAGTATAAGTTTGGCCCTTGGGGCTGGCCGTACCCACTTTGCGGGATGACATCAGGTGGGCTGCGGCCGTGGTGTATATAGTTCTGTGTGTTCTCAATAAAGCGCGGTTCGTTGCTTGGCATAAGACGACTCCAGTATCTGATTTCATACATAACATTTTGGCAACAAGTAGAAACTATGGAGGAGTATGGGCCACCTCCACCACCGTTTCTACAGTATCCGGGAGAGCCAGTGATCCTGTGGCCTAACTGGTTGGCCATGTTTGAGGAATACATCGCGGCGTTGGGCCTGAGTAGACTCAACGGAATGCGGAGACGAGCACTTCTGGTCCACCATCTCGGCGTAGAAGGTTGGAAAATTTTCCACACGTTGGGGGAGATGGAGTCTTATGCGGATGCTGTCAGGCGGCTGGCTGAATACTTTGCCGAACACACAAGGAGCACGAAGCTGTGGGTGGAAAGGCTGTTGGTGCCAAAAGTAGCTAAGCTAGCTAGCTCGGAGAAGCTAACAGCTCAGCCAGTGGCAACGGCAAAGTTAGCCACGGAGCTAGGTGGGCGCCAAACACTAGCTAAAAGCTATAAGCTAGTTTTTTGTGGTGGAGTCGGAGCCACATTAGAGGGAGCCCGCGTCCACCGAAGGCAACAAGCCAGCTGAAAAGCTCAGCACGGTGAGTGACCGCAGTGCTGGAGGTGAAAACAGCACAGTGGGCGAAGATAGCACGAGGGGAAAGCAGCGACCAGACTCAGCTCAGTTTGCCCCACAGCTAGGGTCAGAGCAGCGGGAGGGAGAGTGCGAGCATGCTGAGAGCCCTGAAAAGCAGCAGCAGCAACCAAACTCGGCTCGGTTTTTCCTGCAGCGAGAGTTGGAGCAGCGGGAGGGAGAGTGCAAGCATGCTGAGAGCCCCGAAGAGCAGCAGCGGCGACCGGGCATGAACACAGCGTGCAAGGCGGAGCAGCGAAGCACCTTGGATGATAGAGAGGAGGTACCGGACTGTTCTTGTGCACGAGACGAGCTGCAGTTGGAGACAGACACCGGGAGCAAGCAGTGCAAGGAGTTGCCGGGTGCCACGGAGATCGAGTGGGACCGGCCTTGCTCGGGGTCAGCACGGGAGGATCTTGGTGCCAGAGCTCAGGATGCCTTGGACGAGAGTGCTGGGTGTAATGGCGAGGTGCCTGGGTCGACGAGTGATGCCATTGAGCGAGCTTCAGTTTTCCCCGGAGCTCAGCCACAGGGGGGCGGAGGATCTGGGACTACAACAGTGACAGCTGCAGGGGCTTTAACAGCGGTTGGGGCTGGACCGTCAGGCACGGAGAAACCATGTGCCAAGCAGCAACACTGCAAGCCGAGCAAAACTCCCCTGAGAGTTGCGGACTGGGTTCGGGTTCGTGAGGAGGGACAACCACGGTGAATACGGACCAAACGACAGCCTGAGAATCACCAGGGGCGGCTGTGCATCATGGCTAAATGAAGTGCAGCCTATTTTCAACTGTCGGATGGTTCGTGGAGGCACGCCAACGGGCTGTGGCGTGTCTGGGAGAAGGCTTCGGATGGTGGGTCCGGACGAGAGGGGCGCTCGATGGTGAGGAGGAGAGACACTCTTGTCTGTGAGTTTGGTTACGACCCCAGGGGCAGGCTGCTTCCAGGTCTGTGCCTACCAAGGGGCTGCCCTGGGCTCCCAAGCCGGTTCTACCCTTTTCTGCCGGAGGACAGTGGTGTAACATGAAAATTGTTCTAATGCTCATATGTTTAAGTTATGATATGGGATTGTTTTATGTATTTTATTCAGTTTAGGAAACATGGCAATATTTAGTTTATAAATGGACTTTCTTTTATTTAGTACTGGCGGCAGAATAATCCACCTGGCCGTGTGGGAGTAGGACGGCAGTCCCCCCATCCTCCCTAGTTTTAGTTTGTTGTGTGAATGTGATAGGCCCTTTAGTGATTTCAGTTTAGTTTCTTAGTGCGTGATTCAGGTCCTAAATTGGGGAGGGTTTTAATTGTGTGTGTGTTTTTGAACTTTTCGAAATGGGGGGAGAATATTGTGTATAAGTTTGGCCCTTGGGGCTGGCCATACCCGCCTTGCGGGATGACGTCAGGCAGGCTGCGGCCACGTTGTATGTAGTTCTGTGTGTTTTCAATAAAGTGCAGTTCGTTGTTTGGCATAAGACAACTCCAGTCTCTGATTTCATACATAACAGGACTCTGTACCAATTTGTTATTAATATTAAGTTCTATGTCTCAGTCATCTTTTTTGTTCTGTTTGTTAGTCAGTTTGTTAATATTATTGAATTTTTTTTGCCATCTCTTTTTGCATTGTTATGGAAATTTATTTGCCTTTTCTCCCTGGGTCCTGAAAAAATTAACATCAGAGATCTGCAAAATTTGGATAGCCTTTATTTTCCCTGCATGCAGAGAACAGAGAGAAGGCTGCTGAAATCTGCCTCACAGCCGAGCACTCCCCCTCAGCCTCTCAAGGTCACAAAACACACTCCTTTATACAGTTCTGCAAGGTGCTTACATCATTGCTTTATATGGTAACATATCAAACAGTGCATAACTTTATCATCATGCAAACAGTCCTTGGACTGCACATAATTGGGAAGACAGTAGTTCAGCTTCTTAAAATCACACCCTAATAAAGCCTGCTAAACATCATTTAGTGATATATCAGAATTTCTGGCATAGAAACAGAATAAAGCAGCATACCAACAGTAATATCAGTAAATTTCCACTTCATTTCTCCTCTTCTGATCATACATGATCATATATACAGTATATATATACTGTATATATATATATATATATATATACAGTATATATATATATATACAAGAATGTCAATGTAAAACATCCACTGTTGTACCCTATTATACAGTTTTAACAAGAGCATCATAAACATTAACATGTGAAAATTGGCAATGTGTAAGGGAACACAAGAGGCTGTTTTTGCGAGCACAGACACTCAGATTATGAGCAAGCCAAATAAATGGAAGGAGGGGAGTTCAGGAAGTCCCCGAAGGGCTGTGGGTCAGGGTCAAATATGGTTAGGGAGGAGTGGTGTAGCATATTAACAGCAAACATTTATATCACCAGACTGCAAAACAAATCTACCTACGGGTACAAAATAAGTACAAAAAAAAAAAATCAAAAAAAAAAAATCTACGCTTTAGCATTATCATAGCCATCAGGGAAAGGGAGATGTGACATATCTAAGGCAGTGTGATTCAGCATTTTCTGCTGGATGGTATCTGAAGCCCGTTCAGCTGTGGGGAGAGCTGTGTAATGCATCGTGTTAAGAGCAAACGTTTTTGACATCATATTGCGGATAGTTGGAATCAAACAACACAAAACAGCAGAATCAACAGAATCATTAACAGTATCATTCCTATCTGCATTAGCCATTCCCTCTAGCCTCTGCTGGTAAGCCAGGACCATAAATCCCAGCCAGAGGATGGGGTCACATCTTGTTGTTGTTATGAATGCCCCTTGCAGGGCATTAGTGAGACGCCAGATGCCAAACAGTAAGTTTGCCTGTTTATTTACAAAAAGACAAAATGACAAAATAAACAGCCACGTGGGGCAAAACACGAACATATACTAAAGCACAAAATAATAGACTCTGATGACAAACGAGGAGGGGCAGCGAGGATGGAGCCTGTGCTGTACAAAAACACTTACAAAGACGAGCACGATGAATCCAAGGCACAGAAGGAAGACTGGAGTCGGAATAGGAACTCCAGTCCAACAACACGGAGGTGTTTGAGCGTGTAGGTCGCAGCGAGGAGTAAGCCTTAGCTGCTCTCTTAAATACAGACAAAGGCCAACCAGAAACGGGTAATTAGTGAAAATGACAAACAACTGTCACGACGCCGGCTTGGCTTTGACAGCCAGAAGTGCGGCCGTGATGCTGTCACAATAAGAGCCCTTGCAGTCCTAATAACAAACCCTGGAATACTATGGTGGAAAAGGGGAAATACTGAGTAACCCAAGCGCGGAGGGGTTCAGCGCTCAGATCACCACAGTACCCCCCCCCACTTCAAAGGGCACATTCCAGGCGTCAAAATGTAACATCCAAGGGCCCCACCCCCAACCAGAAGGCTTCCAGCACTGACCCAGGGAGGGCGGAGGGGGAACAGGCCAGGAGGGAGAGAACCAAAAAAACAAAAAAGGCCACAGTGACACCCAGAGGAAGAAAGAAGAAAAAAAACCCCCACCAGGAACGGATGACAATATAGATAACAAAATGGCGTGGCTTACACACAGAAATGACCAAAACTAACTCAAGTGCAACAGGATGGCTACAGGATGACTAAGTACCAAGCAACATTCAAACTAGAAAAAAATAACATACGGCAGAATGAACAAAGACACGTAAGGTACGGCCCGATATGACAGACAAGAGGAAACCAAAATACAGGTACATTTCAAAATACCCCAGTACCCAATAACACTTCAACTAGACAAAACACACAAAAAACCTTTAAGCACTACAGAATAAGCAAGGGGGGGAAAAAAGTATCTGCATGGTGCACACGGTAATTCAAAATATGACTTTAACTGACAAAGAATATGCTCATGAGGTAAAGGTGAGTGTCAAATTTGGTAACTGGTGTATAAAGTTCTCTGAAAATAATATAACCTCCTTATGTGGCACCTTTCTATGACAGTGAAATTAACATCCTTCTAGTGACTAAGCATTTTGAGTAATATGGGGATATTCTTGCTTTGGTTTAGTTTTTAGTTCTAAATGGTGATCAAAAAAGATTTAAGGGAGAAACTGTTTACTCAAAGCAGGTCACCAGGTCAAGGATCTATCGTTTACTCTGTGACACAACAGTCAGACAGTGTTACGTCGCAGGTCGTCTGAACACCAGTAGTATGAAATGTGAAGGTTATTTCCTCTTACAGAGGAGCAAACTATGTATTTAAGGCAATATAGTTCAAGATATTAGATTATGTCTTTAGATTAAATAAAATGCAAGTGTAT
The DNA here is from genome assembly GCA_020510985.1 of Pholidichthys leucotaenia. Lineage (NCBI taxonomy): Eukaryota > Metazoa > Chordata > Actinopteri > Cichliformes > Pholidichthyidae > Pholidichthys > Pholidichthys leucotaenia. The sequence goes on along the minus strand of CM035847.1, from coordinate 216,104,112 downwards.
ATCTGCAGCCAGCAGCTAGTTAGCTCAGCACAAAGGTTAAAGAGAGCCTAACTTCAATGATGTAGCAGAGTCGGCAAAGAACAGAGAATCCTTCAGAATACATGAAACAAACAAACAAAAAACCAACTAATTAGGGCAAAGAACAGAGAATCCTACAATATACATGGAACAAAAAAAAAAAAAAAAAAACACCACTAATTCGGGCAAAGAACCGAGAGTCCTTCAATATACATGGAACCAAACAAAAAAACAAACAACACAATTTCAGGGGCGCCAGCAGGTAGAAAGCAGAGAACGAGAAAAAAAAATTCAGGGGGTCTACCTGCATCTTGATTCCACCTAACACAAGGGAAAAAGAACAGTTCGGGCGGTCTACCAAAGTCCCAGACCTGGGGAAACAGTACTCAGACGGCCGGACCAGGTCGGCGAACCAACAAGGCAGTCCTTCGGGCAGCCGACCCAGAATGTAGAACCGGCGAAACAGTCTCTTGGGTGGCTGAACTGGGTCGCCGGCCCAACAAGACGGTCCTTCAGGCAGCCGACCCACGTCCTTAGACCACCAGGACCGGAGGGGGAAGCTCGGTGGCGGCCTCCCTACCGAGAGGGACAGCGGGAGCGAGCCAACCCGAATAAAGGAAACCCCAGTGGCACCTGGTGGAGAAAAATAGGAGGGAAGATGAGGAACCAGTCCGGCGTCCGGTGGAAGGGAATCTGCAGCTCCCTCATTGACCTCAAACCAAACCGGCTCTGCACCCTCGATGGGCCCCGATTGGGCCAGCGCAGCACCCATGATGGACCCCGATTGGGCCAGTGCAGCACCCACGATGGACCCTGATTGGGCCAGCGCAGCACCTGGGATGACCTCCAAACACAAACCTGGAGCCTCGATGACGATAAGCGGAGCTGACTTGTCTCCGGTGACCCTGGGAGAAGGCTCAGAAAAACAACGAGAACCGAGATCAGGATCACCGGCAGCGGCAGAGCCCGGCGAGACGAGCTCGGATGCAGCGGTCGGCTGCACCTGGCTCATCTCCCCAAGAGACAGGCAAGAATGCTCCAGAATGGAAAGTAAGAAGACAAAATGGAGCACTTGCCTGATCTCGGGCTCCACCGCCGTCCAGGACTCTGACGATCCAGGCTCAATGAGCTGGAGGTCCATTCCTGGTTCCGGCTCGACTGCGGCGGGCTCCACAGCTGGCGTGATGGTCATCACAGTCTGGGAACCCCCAGGCGCTGAAGCCCACGCCGAAGGCCCGCACGGCATGGTGGCAGGGGATCCGTGACCTGCTGGGCCCGACCGCTCCTCCACAGTGACCCAGGGACGCTTACTCGTCGGGGCATGCTCCAAACGGCAGTCAGGTCTCCTCCTCAGCCCACGACGCGGCTGCGGGGCTGGAAGCAGGCTCTCCAGGGCCACCCATGTCACCCCCATGACATCAGTGGGAACAGCTGGGCCAAACTTCACACCTCTGTCGATTTACATGTTCCCTTCTGAAGACAGTTCAAACAGAGCTGCTACTGAGATGGAAACCAAAGGGTTAAAGGGTGACGTGGCTTTATCAGCAGCACTGAGCACCACCCCCCCCCCCCCAACCTGACACCAAAATGTTATGGAAATTTATTTGCCTTTTCTCCCTGGGTCCTGAAAAAAATTAACATCAGAGATCTGCAATTTTGGATAGCCTTTATTTTCCCTGCATGCAGAGAACAGAGAGAAGGCTGCTGAAATCTGCCTCACAGCCGAGCACTCCCCCTCAGCCTCTCAAGGTCACAAAACACACTCCTTTATACAGTTCTGCAAGGTGCTTACATCATTGCTTTATATGGTAACATATCAAACAGTGCATAACTTTATCATGCAAGCAGTCCTTGGGCTGCACATAATTGGGAAGACAGTAGTTTAGCTTCTTAAAATCACACCCTAATAAAGCCTGCTAAACATCATTTAGTGACATATTGGAATTTCTGGCATAGAAACAGAATAAAGCAGCACACCAACAGTAATATCAGTACATTTCCACTTCAGCATTTTCAATAATGGTTATAAAAAAGTTTGCCTTCACCTTCCTCATGGTTTGTGTTACCTTATTTCTAGCAGATGTAAATTTTTGTCTGTCTGTTGTTAAATCTGTTTTTAGAACTATTTTAAGAAGCTGATCTCTGGTCTTCATTAGCTGTAGACATTTGGAGTTGAGCCATGGTAAACTGATTCTTCTTCTGTTATTTCTTTTTTTTGAAAATGCCACAATAACCTATTTGATTTTTGTTATAAAAAATTCATTGCTGTGATTTATGTCATTTGAGGACGTGATTTCCTTCCGTTCGATTTAATTTATTTCCATTGTTATATTTTGTTGTTGGTTTTTTGGGATTATATAATTTACTGTGTTACCTGATGACTTCTTAAATGGATTTGAAAGCTGTTTCTGTGGAAGTTTTCTTGGTGCTAGTATTACATTGTGGTAAGACAGTCCTGTTAAAAGGTTATAAGTCTGGGAGATTCTTCCAGGTCTATTTGTAAAAAGTAAATCAATTTTGTTTTTTTATTGGCTTGTGACTCTGGTTGTTTTATCAATTAACTGACTTATGTTATAGTGATCTGTAATGATTTTTAGATTTTTTTGTCATCCCAGTTTATATTAAAATCACCCACCAAGATTAATTCATTTTTAGGATTGCACTGATTAAGAAGCGCTTTAAATTGGTCATAAAAATCTGTTTTAGAGGAGGGTTTGCGGTATAATCAAATAACAGAGAAGGTCATATTGGTTGACAACTTAATGTTAACTCCTCCACATTCTAGATTCTTATCTTTTGACCATTCAGTCTGATTACATTTTAAGGTGTCTTTAACATGTAGTAGAACTCCACCTTTTCCTTGCTTCCTGTCTTTCCTAAACACATTATAGCCAGGCATGGTAACAACAGTTTCAGGTGACGGTAATGATAACCAGGTTTCAGACAGATGTTCTAGTTGTTCACGTTTGGAGATCATACTCTGTACATTTAAGTGCCCCCAAGCAGACCTTTTTTTTTTTTTTTTTTTTTTTTTTTTACTTTGAGGGTCCCAAATTCATTTTGCCTGGTTCAGGGTTTGAAAAACTTTTAGCGATCTATGCTTTTTTAACACAGTATTTCTCTGATGAGTTTTGCACTCACCGCTGGCTGGTTGCTGTATTTCTGTGTGCTGGGTTGCTGTAGCAGAGACCGACCCAACGGCAGAGACCAGTCGTTGGGTTGTGGTGAATGGCCGTCTGGTGATGTGTGTTCTCCGCTGCGCCATGGTGAGGAGGGCGCGTTGCTGTGCTACAGGGACGAGAGTCGATTGCCAGTCCATCCCGGCTCTGTTCTGCTGTTGGTCCGTGATCAACCATCAGGCTGCTACGCCATGGTGGTGTTGGTGGACCACAGGGCTGCAGTGGTGCTGGTTGGTTGTGGCCTGAAGAATACTGATGTGATTGTGAGTGTGAAGTTTCATCAAATTTGAGTCACTATATATTGAGTTAAACCCAAAAATACATGCCAAAGAGAAACTGTACAACTTGATTGGTCTAGAAAATTAAAACAGATTGACATTTTTGGATAATTTTAAAGGTACACTCTGGGGGTTCTAAAACCACCTCAAAAACAAATAACTATTGCCCAAAATAGTATATTGTGGCTTTTTACACACAAAAAACTTTCATTGCCTTAGAATTGCTTGGAAAGAGATTTTAAATTTTGCGCCTACTTGCGCCTATTTTGCGCCTAATATGTGTCAGTCTATGAATATTCTAATTAGCAGCCTGCAGGGCTCGCATGTGATTGGTTGCTACCCTCCCGACCTGTGGGGCTTGTACATGATTGGTCGCTGCGACTCCTGGTGGGTAGGCTGCTAGTCTCTTCAAGATGCTCCCAGATGTTAAAGTTTTGCCTATATCTTCAAAAGTAAAAAGCGAAACATTTTTCTGAAAATGGTTGAAGCGAGAGATAAATGTGTAGTTGCCAAATAGGTGTTTACTTTTTACTAACAAGCAGTCCCCCATCCGCAGGCGACTGAGTGGGGGGAGCCCTATTTGAATGTGGCTGCTCTCAGCTCACAGTGCGGCACCCCATCCGCTGGTGAAGTGAGCCAAAAGCAGCTCAGCTTGAATGTAGCTGTGCGAGACTGTGGTTTTGCACAGCCACATTCAAATCGCCCCCCGCCTCTCTTCCTCTCTCTGCTTTCTCTCTCTGCTGCTACCCCAACCCACTCTGCCTCAATCCTGCTGCTCCTCAGCTCCTCCCTCTTCCCCCAAGGTAGCCAAGAGTATCCATCTGATTGGTTAATGTTATAACCAACCAGGCTAAACAGGAATAGTTACATAGCTACTAACGGTCTGTCCAAACTTGCCTGTTTCAGGGGGGCATTACCAAAGTGGAAATTCACAGCACGAAAACACAGACTTGGGACTGTGGTGAGAAAATGACGCGGGTGCCGGGCTGGAGTTTAGGCGGCGTGCAAGAAATATAAGACAGAATAATAAAGAGCGATGGCAAGAACCAAGCAGACCGCCCGTAAATCTACTGGAGGAAAAGCCCCCAGGAAGCAGCTGGCCACCAAGGCTGCTCGGAAAAGCGCTCCGGCCACCGGCGGAGTGAAGAAGCCTCACCATTACAGGCCCGGTACCGTGGCTCTGAGAGAGATCCGTCGCTACCAGAAATCCACGGAGCTGCTCATCCGTAAGCTGCCCTTCCAGTGCCTGGTGAGGGAGATCGCTCAGGACTTCAAGACCGACCTACGCTTCCAGAGCTCCGCCGTCATGGCTCTGCAGGAGGCCAGCGAGGCCTACCTGGTGGGTCTCTTCGAGGACACCAATCTGTGCGCCATCCACGCCAAGAGGGTCACCATCATGCCCAAAGACATCCAGCTGGCCCGCCGCATCCGCGGAGAGAGAGCTTAGACTTTCTGCTGCACATCCACCAACCACAATGCTCCGCACTGTGTGTCTATATATATACACTACCGTTCAAAAGTTTGGGGTCACCCAGACAATTATTTTGTGTTTTCCATGAAAAGTCACACTTATTTACCACCATGAGTTGTAAAATGAATAGAAAATATAGTCAAGACATTGACAAGGTTAGAAATAATGATTTGTATTTGAAATAATAATTTTTTCCTTCAAACTTTGCTTTCGTCAAAGAATCCTCCATTTGCAGCAGTTACAGCATTGCAGACCTAACATGATTGCACAAGGGTTTTCTAATCATCCATTAGCCTTCTGACACAATGAGCAAACACATTGTACCATTAGAACACTGGAGTGATAGTTGCTGGAAATGGGCCTCTATACACCTATGTAGATATTGCACCAAAAACCAGACATTTGCAGCTAGAATAGTCATTTACCACATTAGCAATGTATAGAGTGTATTTCTGATTAGTTTAAAGTTATCTTCATTGAAAAAAAAGTGCTTTTCTTTCAAAAATAAGGAAATTTCTAAGTGACCCCAAACTTTTGAACGGTAGTGTATATATATACTTATATTAATATGTACATATGTATACTAGCTGCTCTTGTTTTTTCTTGCCTTCTGAGTGTTGCTATCCCTGTGCTGTTGCAATCCTGGAATTTCCCCATTGTGGGACTAATAAAGGTTTATCTTATCTTATCTTATCTTATTTTGCACTTGATATGTCTCCTAAGTCACAAAAAACATGTTACAGATATGTTAACAACAGAAAAAAACTTGATTTTTGCCAGAGTATCACTTTAACAACTTTTCATTATCAATGTCTATTGATGATCTCTGCTTAATATCAAGCAATTTGGATGAATGACCTAGAAGGAGTTCATTATGAGTTCACTTGCACATTTTTGAAAATATGGTGCAGAAAACTTCATTTTTAGAGTTTGAAGAAAAGTTCTGTAACATTTCAGATGATAGAATGATGAAAGAATTTTTAGTCTAGGCCCAGCCATGCTTGAGATATTTGCAACAATGTAAATCTGTTTATTATAGCGCCACCTATGTATGCAGTGCCATGATTTTTTTGTCTCTGAGTAGTGGGGAGAGTTTCTGATCAGAATGTAAAGTTTCAAGTTTCTGCATATTACTGTTTTTGCTCTGCATGCACTTTTAGCAGAGAAAAAGATGATGAAGAAGAAGAGTTAAAAATAATAGGTTTCCCGTAGCACAGCTGGTTGGAACCCTAAAAAGGTCAATTCCAAATTACCCCTCAAATAGCAATAGCTTCCCCCCAGACTGTGTAAAAGACTGTTGGTTTTCTGAAAATACATCTTCATGAACACAAATGGAATTGGTCTGACATTCAAGTATTTTATAGCACATGTGATTGAAGTTAACATGGCTCCTGCCATCTGATCAATCAATCAATCAATCTTTATTTATTTCGGATAGATTAAAAGTACAGATTAAAAGAAACAGAATAATATAACAAAGGGGGAAGAAAATCCAACAAGGTCAAATTAGACAATAATTCCTCTGGTTATACAGTTCAACATAAGTTATCCAAAATGGGTGATGGCTGAAGCCGCAGCTTATATTGCCCACCCATATTCCATCCAAGAATTCAAAAGAAAAACAAAACGAGTGATTACAATTCAGAACAAAGCTAAGACAAAATGTGACAAAAAAAAAACTAGGCAGCAACACAACGCAGACTGGATATGACAATCCTTATGTGATTTTATATGTCATCTTGTATATATGTTTGGAGTATTTCTTCCTTTAGTTTTTGTTTAAATTGTCCAAGTGTTGTACATGATTTTAATTTAGGTCCAAAATCGTTCCATAATCTGACTCCTTGCACTGAAACACAGTGTTGCTTGGTGGTAGTTCTCACTGAAGGTTTTTGAAATATACAGTACATGTTCCTCTGAAATGATATTGTTTCTCCCTTATTTGGAACAGCTTTTGGATATTTGCGGGCAGTGATAGATTCTTCACTTTAAACATTATTACTGCAGTTTTAAAGTCAACCAGATCTTTCAACTTGAGAGCTTTTAATTTAAGAAAAAGTGGGTTTGTTGGTTCCCTGTAAGCAGCTTTGTTTATTATTCTAATAGCTCTCTTCTGAAGCATAAAGACTGGATATATGTTTGTTTTATATGTATTTCCCCATACTTCAGTACAATATGTCATGTATGGGAGTATTAATGAATGATACAAAGTATATAGTGTGGGTTGATTCAGCAAATATTTCACTCTGTGTAGTATTGCAATTGATTTGGATATTTTACCTTTAATATAATTAATATGTGACTTCCAACACAGTTTATTATCAATTATTACACCAAGAAATTTAGTTTCGGATACCCTTTCAATCTCTACACCATTTACACTGAGTTTAGATACTAAGTTGTTGTGATGGTTGTTTAAAAACTATAAATTTTGTCTTACTTAAATTGAGCGTTAATTTGTTTGAATCAAACCACAGTTTAAGCTTTCCTAATTCCTTTCCGAGTGTATCCAAAAGTTGTTCCAAATTGCTTCCACTGCATAATAAATTAGTGTCATCGGCAAACAATATTAAATCCATTTTTTCTGAAACTTTACATATATCATTTATATATATATTGAATAACAATGGCCCCAAAACTGAACCCTGTGGGACTCCACAAGTAACCTTCAGTAACTGTGAGTTTTTGCTACCAACACTTACATACTGATATCTATTCTTTAAGTAACTACATAACCAGGACAGTGCTACCCCCCTAATACCACAATTTTGTAGTTTCTTTAGTAATAAATTATGATCCACTGTATCAAATGCTTTTTTAAAATCCAGGAATACCCCAACTGAATACTCTTTATTTTCAACGGCAGTTGATATTTTTTCTATAAATTCCATTAGAGCAAATGCAGTTGTCCTCTTGTGTCTGAACCCATATTGCTGCTCACACAATAAATTATTCTTCAGTATAAAGTTGTCAGTTCGCTCATAGAATATTTTTTCAAGTATCTTGGAAAATTGCGGCAATAGTGAAATTGGTCTGTAGTTTGAAAGTTCCCCTCTGTCACCCATCTTGTATATCGGAATTACTTTAGCTATTTTCATTGCATTGGGAAATATACCTGTTTGGAGAGACAGGTTACAGATATACGTCAGTGGTTTCACTAAGCATTCAATAATAGTTTTGACTAAGAGCATGTCAATACCATCACAGTCCGTAGATGTTTTACTTTTAAACGATTTAACAATTTCAATTACCTCTCTCGTCTGTGTTCTTTATGAAAATGGAGTCTTTTATAGCAGTGTTTTTGCTTATTGTATCACCTGTGGGTGCCGTAATGGGTATTTCTCGAGCCAAATTAGGACCAATGTTAACAAAAAAGTTATTAAATTCATCTGCCGGTGAAGCTGCATTCACACTCAGAGTCGTTTTGTTATTTTTTGAAAAATTGGTTGGGTAGCTTGTATTTCTGTTTTTATTTCCAAGAATATTGTTAAGTATTGTCAATGTATTTTTAATATTGTCTCTGTTTTTCTCCAGTTCTTTACTGTAATAGTCTCTTTTACTACAACTTATTATATATGTTAACTTATTTTTGTATGTTTTATACTGCTGCTCTGCTTCTTTTGTCCTTTTCTTTAGGAAAGCTTTATATAATAAATTTTTCTTTTTACACGCCTTTTGTAATCCTTTGGTTAACCATGGCTTATTGGCAAATTTATGTTTAAGCTTTTTCTTTACTAATGGACAATTTTTTTCATAAAGAGTGGTTACAATGTTTATAAATGTGTCATAGGCTTCATTTACATCTGATACATAGACTTCTGTCCAGTCTTGCTTCAGCAAGTCTTCTTTAAAAGAACTGATTGCATTTTGTGATTTGTATCTGAACAATTTTAAAAATTTTTCTGTATTGGTCCCTGTGTGGCCCTGGATAAGTGCAAAGGTTGGCAAATGGTCACTTATATCATTTATCAATAATCCACTTTCTGTTTTCTTATCAATAATATTAACAAACAGGTTGTCAATAAGTGTAGCAGTGTGAACTGTGATTCTACTGGGATATGTTATTGTGGGATATAGACTTGTGCTGTACATAGAATTCATGAACTCTGTAATTACATTTTGTTGATATGGATTTAGTAAATCATTTGATAATGTTTTTATCAATTGATTAATCAGTTGATAAAATTAATCAATTGATCAATTGATAATGCACAATTCAACAAATAAATTAACTTGAGATGAAAACACAACATTTTTATGTAACATTCTACTCCTCTTGTGAGACAGCAGCTAATCAGTACAGTACAGATTGTTTACAGAAATAATTTCTTTTCTATCAGACAGTGAATAAAGTTGTTTTTCCTTAACATGTTTCAGCCATTTTTTAGAAAGCTTGGGATCAGTCCGCCAAGGTCTCCGCCTTTGACCGCCACCTAATCCACATAGCACCGGACCCCCATGATCCCTCCTGCAGGTGGTGAACCCACTGGAGGGCGGACCCATGTAACTCCTTCGGGCTGAGCCCGGCCGGGTCCCATGGGTGGAAACCCGGCCACCAGACGCTAGCCTTCGAGCCCCTCCCCCAGGCCTGGCTCCAGGGTGGGGCCCCGGTAACCCCATACCGGGCGGGGTACACTGAATCCTTGACATACAATTTATCATGAGAGTCTGTTGGATCGTTCTTGTTCATAATTTTTATGGACAGGATTTCTAGGCGCAGCCAGGGAATGGAGGGTGTTATGCTTGGTGACCACAGGATCTCATCTCTGTTGTTTGCAGATGATGTTGTCCTGTTGGCTTCATCTAGCAATGACTTACAGCTCTTGCTGGGACGGTTTGCCGCTGAGTGTGAAGCGGCTGGGATGAGAATCAGCACCTCCAAGTCCGAGTCCATGGTCCTCAGCCGGAAAAAGGTGGATTGCCCTCTCCGGGTTGGGGACAGGCTCCTGCCCCAAGTGGAGGAGTTTAAGTATCTTGGGGTCTTGTTCACGAGTGAGGGGAAAATGGAGCGAGAGATCGACAGACGGATTGGAGCAGCATCTGCAGTGATGCGGACGTTGTACCGGTCTGTTGTGGTGAAGAGGGAGCTTAGTTCTAAGGCAAAGCTGTCGATTTACCAGTCAATCTACGTTCCTACTCTCACCTATGGTCACGAGCTTTGGGTAATGACCGAAAGAACGAGATCGCGGATACAAGCGGCTGAAATGAGCTTTCTCCGTAGGATTGCTGGACTCACCCTGAGAGATAGGGTGAGGAGCTCAGTCATCCGGGAGAGGCTCAGAGTAGAACCGCTGCTCCTCCACATTGAAAGGAGTCAGTTGAGGTGATATGGGCATCTGATTAGGATGCCTCCTGGACGCCTCCCACTTGAGGTGTTTCAGGCACGTCCCACTGGGAGGAGACCCCGGGGCAGACCCAGGACTCGGTGGAGAGACTATGTCTCCCAGCTGGTCTGGGAACGCCTTGGTATCCCCTCTGAAGAGCTGGAGCAGGTGGCTGGGGAGAGGGAAGTCTGGGCTGCTCTGCTTGAACTGCTGCCTCTGCGACCCGGACCTCTGAAAAAGCGGTAGAAGATGGATGGATGGATGGATGGATGTTTCAGCCACTTCTTGCAGCCTTCCTCAGAAGGGTCATGGGATGTTGTGACAATCAGCTGTTTCATGGCTGTTTTATCCATTTTACCAGATAGCAGAGGATGACTACGCCCCCTGCTGTCTGGTATGCTGGTGGAGAACAGCATCCCAGGTGTGGGACAGGGTATAAGATCTCTCATCCCTGTTGATGGTTCTTGGGTCCTTTTTCTGATCTTGCTGGCTTCCCTGATCCAACGGTGGCATTTGTTGCTTTCTGTGCAGATGACGTTTGCCTCTTCCCAGTCCATGATAGGATTTTCTCTTTTGCAATGGTCCGATATGGCGGATGTCAGGTTCTGTTATTCAGCTGTTGCTTTTTGTGCTCGTGTGTACCTTGCTATTGTCTCTTGTTCACGTTCTTTCTTGTTCCAAAGGTTCTTCCCGTTCCTCCTATGTAGGTTTTGTTGCATGATTGGCATGGTATTTCATAAATGACATTACTTTTGTTTTTTGTGGGTATTATGTCTTTGGGATGAACCAAGAGTTATCTCAAAGTGGTGTGTGATTTTACTTAGGTGTTGTGGCATTTTTTCATTGTCCTCTGTATTCTTTCAGTGATGCCTCTCAGGTATGGTAGTGTGACTGTTCCTGTGTTGTTTGCTTTTTGTGTGGTCCTTCCTTCTCTCCGTTTTATGTTTTTCATCTCCACTTGCTTCCTTCCCCTTTCTATGGCCCATTTGGGGTACTGGCAGTTTTTCAGAGCCTTCATTATGTGTACCTGTTCCTCCTCTTTATCCTGTGGATTAGTAATGATGTTGGACCAGTCATATAATGTTGTAATAACGGAGAGTTTGTGGGCTGTGGGGTGTTCTGAAGTCCATAACCCTCCCTTAGTTATGCTGCTAATAGGTTTAGTCAGCCGGGGGACCTCCAGTAATGCACTGGGCCTCACTCCTTTCCTCACTCTCTATGAAATATTTTTTTTTTGCTGGTCATTAACATTTGTTTGTTCTCTCCCATAGATTGAGTCCCCATCGTGCTGTTTACTCTCTACATGTCTGTTCTTTTCTTTTTCTCTATCCCCTCACCCCCCAGCCAGTCGCAGCAGATGACTGCCCCTCCCTGAGCCTGGTTCTGCTGGAGGTTTCTTCCTGTTAAAAGGGAGTTTTTCCTCTCCACCGTCGCCAAGTGCTTGCTCACAGGGGATCGCCTGATTGCTGGGGTCTTTCTGCAACTGTGGGGGTTCCCCCCTACAGTTGATAGTGCTATGAGATGACTGTTGTTGTGAAATGGCGCTATATAAATAAAGTTGAATTGAATTGAATTGAATTGAATAACAAATACTGATCAGTGTGTGTCAGTTTCCTGTATATTTTGATGTCGATGCTGCCGTTGTCTGTGTGGGTGATTTTCATGTCCAGAAAAGATATGGATTTGTTTGTTTCTTCTTCATGGGTGAATTTAATGTTTGCCGTGCTGTTCATCTGGTTTAAATGTTCAGTGAGTGTGGTTGTTTGTCCTTTGTTGATTATTTACAGGATGTTGTCCATGTACCATTTCCATAAGCTTATTTTACATGATGCTGGTGCTGTTTGTATGGGTCTCTAGGTCCTCCTTGAAAAACCTGCTCATGATCGCTGAGAGTGGATCTCCCATGGCAAAACCCTCTTTTTGTCTGTAGATGGTTCCTCTGATTTCAAAGCAGGTGGAGGTGGCAACAAAATGTTGCCGCTTCATGAGGTCTTCTACTGTGAGTTCTGTGCATTTGTGTAGGGTTTTGTCATGTCTAAGCTGGTTTTCAGCAATGTGTAGCGTGACTATGACCGGTGTCTTTGTAAACAGGGAATTGACGTCATGTTATACTAATATTTCATCTGCTTGTATGTTTTTGTCCTTTAAGTCTTGGGCCAATGTTTGGCGTTCTTGCAGTGTTGATCTATAAGTCCAAGAAGAGGTTTAATTATTTCAACTAGCACCTTTGATAGATTGTAGATTACTGATCCTATGCTGTCCACAGTTGGTCGTAATGGGGTGCCTGGTTTGTGAATCTTTGGTGTGTCATATATACGGGGTGTGATGCTTGCTGTTGGAATTAGATGATTATAAGAATCCTTGTTGAGCTTGTTTCCATCCAAGAGTGGCTTGAGTAATGTCTTTAGAGTCCTCTTTTTTTCTTCTGTTGGATTCTTTTTAAGTGTTTTGTGTGTATTGTTGTAATATAATAATTCCCCCATCTGTTCATTGTATTTATTTGTATCCATGATGACAGTGGTTCTGCCTTTGTCAGCTGGGAGGATTGTGATATTCTTGTCCTTTGCTAGTGTTTGTATGGCTTTTCTTTCTTTTGTGATGTTGGCATGTGATATTTTGGCTGCCTTGAGAGTGCCTGCAACCTCATTACGGAGTTGTGATTTCTGTCCCTGATCTTCTATGTGCGTACATGCTAACTTCGTTACTAATACAAAGTCCTCATATGGTATTTTGTTTGGAGTAATGGCATAGTTCAGGCCACAGGCTAGGACGTTTGTCTCAGTTTGTGTAAGTTTACGGTTTGACAAATTGCATACCTATTTCCTGTGCATCATGTTGTCCTTGTCCAGATTCCCTTCTTTTCCTTTGGTTATGAATGCTTCCAGTTTCCGGGTTTGATATTGTTTTGTCTTTCTAAATTCTTTTTCATGTTGTTCCTTCAGATGTTGTGGTAGCTTCTTCTTGTTATTTTCATCCAATGGAAAATCATGCTGAAACTGCTCTGTGAATTTGGTTGTCTCCATGTCGATGTTATATAACTTGTGTATGATGTGCTGTATCTGTTCTTTTATCATGTCCTTCCGTGTTCTTTTTTTTATACATTCAGCATTTCTTGTGAGGATTGGGCTCTTTATGTATAGGCTTCAGGGTTTCCTCTGGAAATATTTCTCGGTGGCGGCCCGCCGCGCCAGAAAAGTTACCGCTGCGCCAAGAAGGAGATACGAATTTAAGAAAAATATATGAAGCAATGACTTTCCGCAAGCGTGCACACGAACAACGCGCATGGCCATCATCCGTGCGGAGTTTAGATGCGCCCCGCCCACACGAGCTTTCCAGTCAGTCAGCAGGCAGTATCTCACTAGCAGCAGCAGCATCTTCATGGAAAAGGACTGAAAACCGGGAAATCAAACAGCAGAAATGGACTCTATATTTGAAAAGAAACTTTGTGAAGAAGTCCGCCGTTTCTTTGCTGGTGAAAATCCTGGCACATCAGCGCCTTAGCGCTACCTATCAGGCGGGAGTGAAACTACAAATGATGGTTGTATGCATGCGTCAACCGCCTGGCCTGGGTAGATGAAAAAAGTGAGCATGTATAGCGCCGCGTGCTTGCCGGGCTTATCCAAAGTGTACGCGGACCAAGGCAGACTAGAGGGGAAATGCAGCATAATAAGATTTGACTGTCCGACAGAAACATGAGTTTATTAAAGTACTTTAAACGTGGAGAAAAAAAATTCATAAGAGGTATGTAAGCACTGGAGGCATTTATCATGGTTTTAACCTTCTGGAAACAGGAGCAATAACGGAAGAGTTGCTTAGCTAAGAGATGTGGTTAGAATTCAAATGCAACCAGCTTCTTATGAAGGGAAAGGCAAGGGGCACTACTGAATTGCTGAGGATGTATTTCACCAGCCACTACAATATTAAGTTATGTTCCCAATTATGTACCTGGCAAGTTAAGATGACGGAAATTCACAAAGTTATTGACTTTAATCCGTCAGCAGCCTTCAGACAAACTAAACGTGCCAGCATTTGGACTTCAAAATAAGGGAGGATTTTCTTGGCAGTGAGGAGATTTCTAAAAAAAACCTGTAAATACTGTATATAGAAATATTATAACAGAAATAACGGCATCCTTGGTCATTTAAGTTAATTTAAATCATTAAACACAATTTTATTAATATTTTTTTCTTTGTAATGAGAGTTAAATTATTGTTCTGTTCTGACTGCAAAGTTATGGTCAAAAATATAAGTTGTTATAAGGAAAAAGTAAAAGAAAAATACCACAGTCTGTTTCAAATTTATTTAAAAAACAGTAATTTTATTTTAAAAAACAGACAAAAATAAGCCATAAAATAATCCACAAATTTATAATAAAGTTTCAAATGTACAAGAAAAGTCAATTTTACAAGAGGAAATTACAAATTTGAGGAAAATGGTTTCAAATATAGATAACTTTACAGAGAAAAGTAGAAAACTATAAGAAAATTGTTATAAATTTTGGAGAAAAACCTCAAGCCTTCAAGACTGAAGTCATTACTCAAGTTTTAAGTGGGTGCTCTTTGTACCCTTAACTAGAAATTTTTGGTTGTCTCCTTTAATTTACGTGGCACTTGATATTTTCTAACCTGTTTGTATACCACCATAGACAGAGAGAGAAGCTGAATTAGACAGAGCTCAGAGAAAGCAAAATTAGACAGAAGAGAGGAGCCAAGGAGAGGAAAGTGTTCAGGCAGAGGGTCCAGGAGAGGTGAGAGCAGAGGAAGGAGAGAAGGATGACACCAGTAAAAAGTCCAAATACAGGACGTCTGGGTGGGACCCCAAATGGCCCAATATTCCAACATTCAAGCCTTGGTTGTACAATACTTCAAATTGTAAGTTCCATATGTACGGCAGGAGGTAGAGCGGGTCGACCAATAACCGGATGGTTGGCGGTTCGAATCCCGCTCTCCCCAGATACCCTGCCGTTGTGTCCCTGGGCAAGACACTTTACACACCTTGCCTCCAGTGTCCATAACACTGGGTATGAATGTGTATAAATGTTCGGTGGTTTCAAGAGAGACCATTGTCCCAGATTGGCAGCCATGTTTCCGTCAGCCTGCCCCAGGGCAGCTGTGGCTACAGTAGTAGCTTGCCACTAACATTGCCTGTCTGGAGTGAATGAATAATGTATCTGTATCTGTAAAAAGCGTCTTTGAGTGTCCCCCCCCCCCCGGAAAAATATGTTGCCACCGCGCCAAGGTCTTTAAGCCAGAGGAAACACTGGGCTTAGTGGTGTTGTGTCTTCATTCCAACAGCGTAGGGTGAACCTTATAGCGAGCTCTCTTTCAGTACAATCCTTCTAAACAGTGTAATGCTTTAAGATGAATGAATGAATCATTATTTCAGATACATTAGATTAAAAGATTAAAAGAAAGGAACAGAATAATATAACAAGGGGAAAAAAATCCAACAAGGTCAAATTAAACAGTAACTCCTCGGATTATACAATTCAACATAAGTTATCCAAAATGGGTGATGGCTGAAGCCGCAGCTTATATTGCCCACCCATGTTCCATCTAATAATTCAAAAATAAAATAAAATGTAAGTGATTACTAATCAGAACAAAGCTAAGACAAAACGTGACAAAACAAAACTAAAACTAAGCAACAGCGCAACACAGACTGGATATGATAATCCTTATGTGATTTTACAAGTCGTTTTGTATATATGTTTGGAGTATTTCTTCCTTTAGTTTTTGTTTAAATTGTCCAAGTGTTGTACATGATTTTAATTCAGGTCCAAAAGCGTTCCACAGTCTGACTCCTTGCACTGAGACACAGTGTTGCTTGGTGGTAGTTCTCACTGAAGGTTTTTGAAATATACATGTTCCTCTGAAATGATATTGTTTCTCTCTTATTTGGAACAACTTTTGGATATTTGTGGGCAGTGATAGATTCTTTGCTTTAAACATTATTACTGCAGTTTTAAAATCAACCAGATCTTTCAACTTGAGAGCTTTTAATTTAAGAAAAAGTGGGTTTGTTGGTTCCCTGTAAGCAGCTTTGTTTATTATTCTAATAGCTCTCTTCTGAAGCATAATGACTGGATATACTGTATGTTTGTTTTATAGTATGTATTTCCCCATACTTCAGTACAATATGTCATGTATGGGAGTATTAATGAATGATACAAAGTATATAGTGTGAGTTGATTCAGCAAATATTTCACTCTGTGTAGTATTGCGATTGATTTAGATATTTTTCCTTTAATATAATTAATATGTGACTTCCAACACAGTTTACTCCAAGAAATTTAATTTTGGATACCCTTTCAATCTCTACACCATTTACACTGAGTTTATATACTGAGTTGTTGTGATGGTTGTTAAAAATTATAAATTTTGTCTTACTTAAACTGAGTGTTAATTTGTTTGAATCAAACCACAGTTTAAGCTTTCCTAATTCCTTTCCGAGTGTATCCAAAAGTTGTTCCAAATTGCTTCCACTGCATAATAAATTAGTGTCATTGGCAAAGAATATTAAATCCATTTTTTTCTGAAACTTTACATATATCATTTATATACATATTGAATAACAATGGCCCCAAACCTGAACCCTGTGGGACTCCACAAGTAACCTTCAGTAACTGCGAGTTTTTGCTACCAACACATACATACTGATATCTGTTCTTTAAGTAACTACATAACCAGGACAGTGCTACCCCCAATACCATAATTTTGTAGTTTCTATAACAAAAATTTATGATCCACTGTATCAAATGCTTTTTTAAGATCCAGGAATACACCAAATGAATACGCTTTATTTTGTACAGCAGTTGATATTTTTTTTCTATAAATTCCATTAGAGCAAATGCAGTTGTCCTCTTGTATCTGAACCCATATTGTTGCTCACACAATAAATTATTCTTCATTATAAAGTTGTCAGTTCTCTCACAGAATATTTTTTCGAGTATTTTTGAAAATTGTGGCAATAGTGAAATAGGCCTATAGTTTGAAAATTCCCCTCTGTCGCCCATCTTGTATATCGGAATTACTTTGGCTATTTTCATTGCACTAGGAAATATACCTGTTTGGAGAGACAGGTTACAGATATACGTCAGTGGCTTCACTAAGCATTCAATAATAGTTTTGACTAAAAGCATGTCAATACCATCACAATCCGTAGATGTTTTACTTTTAAACGATTTAACAGTTTCAATGACCTCTCTCTCGTCTGTGTTCTTTATGAAAATAGAGTCTTTTATAGCAATGCTTTTGCTTATTGTATCACCTGTTGGTGCCGTAATGGGTATTTATCATGCCAAATTAGGACCAATGTTAAAAAAATTTATTAAATTCATCTGCAGGTGAGACTGCATTCACACTCTGAGTCGGGTTTTTTTTTTCTTTTTGAAAGATTGGCTGGGTAGCTTGTATTTCTGTTTTTATTTCCAAGAATATTGTTAAGTATTGTCTATGTATTTTTAGTGTTATCTCTGTTTTTCTCCAGTTCTTTACTGTAATAGTGTGGAGAATGTGTTGAAGGATGAGACTGAGTTTAATCCTCAGATTCAGCTTTATTCACAATCACATGCTCCAACAATTTCAAAGCAGGAAAAGAAGATGAATCTTCTCACATCTGTCCTTTTATACCTAGGACATCACACGACAATCACATGGTGTTTAATCAAACATACAGTCACATGGTACTTAATCCCAGTCACAATATAACTTCCTCCGATCTTAACACCATCCACCCCCAAGTCTCCGGTGGTCAGGAAATCTCTCAAGGCCATCTCCTTAAAACAAAAGGCCAAATCTCACACCCTCCCATTACCCCTAGGAGGCTCAGTCCCTTTGTTCCCTTGAGACGTGCAGCACACAATAAACATACAGTATTCTGTTTGTGGAGCATATGAAACCAACATATGTGTCCCATATGACCCCCCCCAAACATCTAAGATGGAACAATCATAACTAAAGATACATGTCATAATAAAATCACTACGTATCAATCCACATGCCGCTTAGGCCTTAGTCTTCTGCCGTATTTGCTGTAAGCCGGTTTTACTGCCTCCGCAGAGTCCTCCTGCTGTGGGGCTGCTGCCTGTGGATTAGAACTGTTAGTCAATCTCTGTGGGTGTTCCGGAGGATGCCCTCTAGGGGGTCTGCCGCGTCGGGGGGCCCTCGCCAAATGCACAGTTTCATCAGCCATCACAAAAGCGGATTTGAGTCTGTTTATGCCAATTACTTCCTTTCTGCCTCCCAAATCTAGCACAAAATGCTTCTCTCCTGTTTCCAGCACTCTAAATGGTCCATCATAAGGCGGTCGCAAGTTTGGGCGATGGGCATCATGCCTGACAAAAACAAACTCCGCATTTTTTAAAGCTTTAGGCACAAAAACGCACGGGAAGCCGTGATGAACCGGGCCAGGAAGCGTGCTCGATCCCGTGTCGCTCTGCAACCGCTGAGCAGGGGGGCACTCTGGTGCAGGATTATCCGGGAGAAACTCCCCGGGCAGCCGGAGTGGCTGCGCAAAAACTAACTCAGCTGGGGAGGCTTTTAAATCCTCTTTAGGTGCAGAACGCAACCCCAATAAAACCCATGGTAGCCTGTCTACCCTATTTGTATCCGTAAGCGACGCTCTGAGGGCTGCTTTCAATGACCTATGGAAACGTTTGCATAAACCATTAGCCTGCGGGTTGTAAGCGGTAGTGCGGTGGATCGTTACTCCCAGGCTGCGGGCCATCGCTGACCAGAGCTCGGACACAAATTGAGGACCTCTGTCGGACGTAATGTCCGACGGAACTCCAAAACGTGCTACCCATGCTATTAAAAACGCGCGCGCCACCTCCTTGGCTGTGGTTGATGCTAATGGGACCACTTGCGGCCAACGCGTGGTGCGGTCCACCATTGTCAAAAGGTGTGTGCACCCTTGTGACGGCGGAAGGGGGCCTACGAGGTCGACATGCACATGATTTAGCCGGGATGTGAAAAGGCTCCAAGGGAGCACTAGTGTGTTTGTGTATTTTGGCTCGCTGACAAGCCACGCAGGCTGTCGCCCACTCCTTGACCTGCTTGCGCAGGCACGGCCATACAAATTTCTCCCCTACCATTTTGACCTACGCACGCACCCCCGGGTGCGCCAGAGAATGGATCGAGTCAAAAACGCGGCAGCGCCACGCAGTTGGTACAACCGGACGCGGTCGTCCCGTGGAGACATCGCAGATTAGGGGGGGCACACCATCTTGCAGCACCCTGCTCTCCAGCCTTAACCCTGTTGGTCCAGACTGGAGCGCACGCACGTCCGCGTCGCTAACCTGCTCCGCTGCCATGGCTGCATAATCTATCCCTACACGGACCGGGGCCGCGCGCGCTTCCGCGTCGCTACCCTGGTCTGCGGCCATGGCTGCAGAGTCTGCCCCCACGGGGCCTGGAGCCGCCACAGCACGTGAGAGGCAGTCTGCCACTACATTATATTTACCTGCCACATGCTGGATATCGGTGGTAAACTCCGATATCGCGGCCAGCTGTCTCTGCTGCCGGCCCGACCAAGGTTCCGAAATCTTGGCCATTGCGAAAGTCAGCGGTTTGTGGTCCACGAACGCGGTAAAACGGCGTCCTTCCAGCCAGAACTGGAAGTGGCAGATGGCCAAGTGTAGAGCTAACAACTCCCTGTCGAACGTGCTGTATTTTCGCTCACTATCGCGCAAGGTTTTGCTGAAAAACACGAGCGGTTGCCAGGCCCCAGCCACGTACTGTTCAACGACCGCCCCTATGGCAACATCTGACGCGTCAGTAGTGAGCGCCATGCAGGCCGTTGGGACTGGGTGTACCAACAACGCAGCGTTTGCCAGGGCTGATTTGACTTGAGAGAATGCGCACTCCCGCTCAGGAGACCATTCGATTTTATTCGTGGGTTTTTGTTTTTTTAGTGCAGCGTACAATGGTTGCATGAGCTGCGCTGCGCGAGGGAGGAAACGGTTATAAAAATTAACCATTCCCAAAAACTCCTGTAACGCTTTGACCGTTTGTGGTTGGGGAAAATTTGTTATTGCGTGCACCTTATCGGGCAGAGGGACCGCTCCTTCTGGCGAAACGCGATGCCCCAAAAAATCAATCTGCGGCACCCCGAACTGACACTTCGCTGGGTTAATTATTAACCCGTGCTCTGCCAACCTCCGGAAAACTGCTGTGAGGTGGCTTTCGTGTTCGTCTTCGGACGCGCTGGCTACCAAAATGTCGTCCAAGTAGATGAACACGAAAGGGAGATCGCGTTGGACCACGTCCATCATGCGTTGGAACGTCTGCGCCGCTCCCTTGAGCCCAAACGGCATGCGCAAAAACTCAAAAAGCCCGAAAGGAGTTATTACCGCTGTTTTGGGTATGTCTTCAGTGCGCACTGGAACCTGGTGGTAACTGCGTACTAAGTCTATTTTAGAAAAAATGCGTGTCCCTGCCAAATGAACCGAAAAATCTTGGATATGCGGAATCGGGTAGCGGTCGTGTGCTGTGGCGTTATTCAGCCTGCGGAAATCACCGCAAGGTCGCCACGAGCCATCAGCCTTTGGGACCATGTGCAGTGGTGAAGCCCAGGGGCTCTTCGAACGCCTGATGATGCCCAGTTTTTCCAGGTTGGCGAACTCCTCGCGCGCTATGGTCAGTTTAGCTGAGTCCAAGCGCCGAGCTTTTGCAAAAATGGGCGGGCCGGTGGTAGTAATAAAATGTTCCACCCCATGTTTAGCCACTGCCGCCGAAAACGTTGGGACCGTGAGTGCTGGGAACTGAGTGAGGAGTGCGTGGAACTTACCACCTGCAGCTGTGACGTTGGCTTGTGCAGTTGGCGGGGCCACTCGAGCTGTGCAGGGAATAGAGTGAAAGGAGAGTGCATTAACCAGACATCTGTTAGCAAGATCAACCAATAAACCATGTGAGCACAAAAAATCAGCCCCTAACATGTTGAAATTGACTGCCGCTACAACAAAAGTCCACTCAAATGCACGGTCCTGCAAAGACAGAAGCAGAGTCCTCTCCCCGAAGGTCTTAATCGTTGAGCCGTTCGCTGCTGACACCCGGGGACCCCTCGAAGGCGCCAACCGGTCCGCATAGGAAGGCGTGATGAAGCTCAGCTGGGAGCCTGTGTCCACGAGGAAATGTCTCCCCGAGCGTGCATCAGTCAGGCAGAGCAGCTTGTTCTCCTCCCCGAGGGCCGAAGCTGCTACCGGCCCCCGGTCTTCGCGTTTCCCGAGCGCTTGAAATGGCACGGTGGAATGCACTTGAACGCCCTCTCTGCAAAGCGGCGATGGTAGAAGCAAAGGGAGTCGTCCGCTCCGTGTCGCCTGGCCCTTGCTGCTGCCGTCGTCGGTGAGTCTGGTGCTGCAGCCTCTGGCCCCCTGCCGTCGCCGGACATTGCGCCTAGCTCTGCTGCCGCGGTCGAAGCCGCGCTCCGTTTGTGGGCGTCGACGAGTCGTTGCGCCTCCTGGCTCAGCTCGTGGTAGTCTCGCCGGGCCAACAGAGGTGAACCTGCCAGGGTCACTCTCACTGCTGGCGGCAGGGTCCTGAGGAAAAGGTGGGCGAAGATAAAGCTGTCATCTTCGGAGTCTCTCAACCTCAGCATTTTCACCATCAGGTCCGCAGGTCTGTCGTTCTCAAGCTCCATCAACGCTAGGAGCCCCTCTGCTCGCTGTTGCACCGAGGGGGTGACGTGGCTGATAAGCGCAGCCTTCAATGCGCTGTACTTGTCGCTGTCCGGCGGGTGGTTGACCAGGTTCTCCACCCTCTGGACTGTGTGGTTGTCCAGCTTCGCCACCACATGGTAGAATTTTGTGTCGTCTCTCGAGATTCTCCGGAGGTTGAACTGCGCCTCGACCGCGCTAAACCAGGAGCGCGGACTATTCTGCCAGAAGTCCGGCAGCTGGAACGTGGCAGCATTCGTCAGGCTGGCTTCTGACGAGCCCCGCTCGGGAGAATTATCTCTGCTCATGCTTCGTCGTAGGGTCACCAGTGTGGAGAATGTGTTGAAGGATGAGACTGAGTTTATTCCTCAGATTCAGCTTTATTCACAATCACATGCTCCAACAATTTCAAAGCAGGAAAAGAAGATGAATCTTCTCACATCTGTCCTTTTATACCTAGGACATCAAACTACAGTCACATGGTGTTTAATCAAACATACAGTCACATGGTACTTAATCCCAGTCACAATATAACTTCCTCCGATCTTAACACCATCCACCCCCAAATCTCCGGTGGTCAGGAAATCTGTCAAGGCCATCTCCTTAAAACAAAAGGCCAAATCTCACACCCTCCCGTTACCCCTAGGAGGCTCAGTCCCTTTGTCCCTTGCAGCACACAATAAGCATACAGCATTCTATTTGTGGAGCATATGAAACCAACATATGTGTCCCACAATAGTCTCTTTTACTACATCTCATTATATATGTTAACGTATTTTTGTATGTTTTATACCGCTGTTCTGCTTCTTCTGTCCTTTTCTTTAGAAAAGCTTTATATAGTGAATTTTTCTTTTTACACGCTTTTTGTAATCCTTTGGTTAACCATGGCTTATCGACAAATTTATGTTTAAGCTTTTTCTTTACTAATGGACATTTTTTTTCTTAAAAAATGGATTTAGTAAATCAATATTGAAGTCTCCACAGATTACAATCATTTTCTTGTTTGTTATATTATTGTACAGCTTGACTAACTTATCTCGGAATGTCTCAACTTAAGTTCCCGACATTCTATATATACAACTTATAATTAGATTTTTTGTTTTATCTTGGTCAATCTCAACAGTAACACATTCCAGAATCCCTGGTAGTGCAAAGGACATTCCATTTACAAGTTTACACCTATACAGGTCATCAATATAGTGCAACACCACCACCCTTTTTTTGAGATCTGTTAATATGAAACATCTGATATCCCTCTATTGCCATCAGAGTTGCCTGCTCTTCATTGAGCCAAGTTTCAGAGACTGTGATAGCTGTAAATTTTCTATCTAGCTGTTTTAAATAGTCCTGAATCTGTGGAAAGTTTTTGTTAAGACAGTGTATTATTGATACATGTACTTGCACTTGATTTTTGAATTGCTTTTCAGTGTAATATTCACAGTGATTATGAATATTATTGAAGAAGTGGTTGTCAAGATCAATATCATTCTCAATTTCTTGTAGTTTATGTTCAGCATAATGAGATATTTTCAGAGTCTGAATTTCCTCTCTCTGTGACAGATGACTTCCTTCAATTGGGAATGATTGATGTCTACTAAAGTCAGTCATGAGGTTTTTTTTTTGTTTGTTTGTTTGTTTTTTTTAAAGAACATTATCATGTTATGTCACAAAAGGACTGTTCTTGCCATGTGTGGATGTGGATTATTGTAGTCTATTAATTTTCTTAATCAGTGTAGGGCAGCGCGGTGGCAGAGTGATTATCACTGCGGCAGCACAGCAACTCACCCTTGGCCGGGGGATCCTGGGTTCGATCCCAGCCCCCAACCAACAGTGATCTGTGTGGAGTTTGCATGTTCTCCCCGTGTCTGCGTGGGTTTACTCCGGGATTTCTCCGGTTTCCTCCCACATGCCAAAAACATGCGTTAGGTTAATTGGCATCAAACTGGGGATTCTAAATTGTCCTTAGGTATGACTGTGAGAGTGAATGGTTGTCTGTCTCTCTGTGTTGGCCCTGCAATGGAGTGGCAATCTGTCCAGGGTGTACCCTGCCTCTCGCCCAAAGATGCTGGGATAGGCTTCAGCGCCCCCCCCCCCCCGCGACTCGAAAAGGATTAAGCGGAAGAAGATGGATGGATGGAGTGTTCATCTATATTTATTTAAGTCAGTGAGCTTGCTTATTATTATGGCCTTTGCTTCCTCAGGTGTTCCATTTAGTTTAATCCAGACTCTACAGTTTCTTGTCCATGTTGCCTGTATCTTGTTTTGTCTTTTCAACAGCCGTGCTTCCCGTGCTATTTCAGCATTAGTTTTTGTTAAATGTTCACTTAGGTAAACTTCTGTTCTCTGTAGCTTTCTGGCCTGCCTCAGTATGTCATTTTTTACTCTTCTGTTTGCAAAGCGCATCACAATTGATTTCTTTGTTTTATTTTCCTTTCTGGGTAGTGTATGGCAGGCTGAAATTGCATTTACTTCAACCTTTATGTTTCTGCTTTCAAGGAACTGAAGCACCTGGTTTTCCAAGGAGACTGATTCACTTGGGGGAGCCTCCTCACCTCTCATTCCTGCTGTAGCATGAGCATATGATTGATATTTAATGTCTAGTCCACTAATGATTAAATCATCCATACGAGTATGTTGTTCAAGATTCTCGATGCGTCGCACCAAGTCTGCAATTTTTTTTGTCTCTTTCCTTATTTGTTCATTTCACCTCTCGGACTTCCTCCATTAGCCCTAATAATTTGGACTGTTGATTGGCCACTTTGGTAAGTTCTTCTGACATGAAGTTCAGAGATTTTTTAATTGCTTCCATTTCCTCTTTCTTTGGTGGCATTTTTTACTGATCTGATGATAGCAGGATAATTTCTGCTGGTGTTGCCGGTATCTGGTCCAGCTGACCTTGGATCCGACTGGGGCCTCAGCTAGCCCCTCTGCTGCTAGCCCCGCCGCTTACTGCCACTGTAGTTGAGCTCCGATCTAGCTGGGGCCTCGGTTAGCTCCTCAGCTGAACTCCGCTGCCTACCGCCGCTGTAGTTGAGGTCCGATCCGGCTCCTATCCAGCTGGGGACTCGGTTAGCTCCTCCGCCATATAAGATAAGCCTTTTGTAGTCCCACAATGGGGACACTGCTTTGTCAGAACTTTTCCTGTAATAATCCCAAAGGGTTCATACTGTCTTCTAAATTAATTATAGAAATAATTTCTTTTCTGTCAGACAGTGAATAAGGTTGTTTTTACCTTAACATGTTTCGGCCACTTCTTGCAGCCAGATTATTGTTTTTATAGGCATGATTTGAAGAGTTCATTTGCAAAAACCAATAAACGCCACTTCCAAGAAAATTTCCCTCTGTACAACAAACAACTGTTCACATTACCTACATATAGAAGTTCACATTGTTTTTTTCTGAAAATCTGATATTTCCTATGTTATATACACTACGAAGTTCACGTTTTTTTTCAAAAGCCGATAAACACCGGGACCTTGTTTTTACAAAACCAGATAACTCCACACACGGCAAATCAGTGCTTGGTATTTAAGTTACGTGACTCAGTGGTGCAGCGAGGATCAGCCAGTCACGTGTCTAGATGCCGAGACCAGCCAATCTGTTGTGTAGAGAGTGTGGTGTGTGTGTGTGTGTGTGTGTGTGTGTGTGTGTGTGTGTGTGTGTGTGTGTGTGTGTGTGTGTGGCCCTTAGGGCTTGCCGTAGCTGGCCTGGTGGTGACGTCAGGTGGGCTGCGGCACCTGTATATATTTCTGTGTGTTCAATAAAGGTCAGTTCGCTGCATGGCTTAAAGACAGACTCCAGACTCTGATTACCGACATAACATTTTGGCGACGAGAATAAACCATGGAGGCGTGTGGGCTACCTCCACCTCTGCCATCGTTTCTGGAGTGTCCGGGAGAGCCAACAATCCTGTGGCCGGACTGGATGGCCATGCTTGGGGGATACATTGCTGGGCTGGGCCTGAGTAGACTCGACGGAGACCGAGGACGGGTGCTCCTGGTCCGTTGTCTCGGCGTGGAGGGTCGGAGAATTCTCTGCATGTTAGGAGAGACGGAGGTTTATGCGGATGCTGTTGGGCGGCTGGCTGGAGATTTTGCCGAACGTACAAGGGACATGAAGTGGTGGGTAGTGAGCCTGTTGGTGCCAAAGGAAGCTAAGCTAGCTAGCTCGGAGAAGCTAAAAGCTCAGGCTGTGGCAACGGTGAGGTTAGCCAGGAAGCTAGGTGTGCGCCAAAACCAAGCTACAAGCTACCAGCTAAGTATTGAGGGGGAACCAGAGCCACGAATGGGGGAGCCACCGATCACCGAGGATGGCAAGCCAGCCAAGGAGCTTAGCATGGTGCGTGATCGTAGCGCTGGTGGTGAAGATGGCGCAGTGAGCAAAAGCAGCATGGAGGGAGAGCAGCGACCGGACTCGACTGAGTTTTCCCCGCAGCTGGAGTCGGGGCAGTGGGAGAGGACGCATGCATGCTGACAGCCCCGGGAGAGAGCAGCGACAGCCGGGCGCAGAGGCAGCGCAGCGGAGTCTCTTGGACGAAGGTGCTGGGCGCAGTAGCGAGGTGCCTGGGTTGACAAGTGATGTTGATGAGCGATGTTGACGAGCGACGTTGACAAGCGACGTTGACAAGCGACGTTAACAAGCGACGTTGACAAGCGACATCGATGAGCGGGCTACAGTTTTCCATGGAATTCGGCCATCAGAAGCTGGAGTGTCTGGGGCTACAACGGCGGCAGCTGCAGCGGTTTTGAAGACGGTCGACAGGCACGGAGGGACTGCGTGCCAGGCAGCAGTACCGCAGGTCGAGCAGGACCCCCCTGAGAGTTGCAGACCGGGTTCGGGTCCGTGGGGAGGTGTCGGATGGTGGGTCCAGACGAGAGAAGCAGTCAAGGGTGAGGAGAAGAGACATTCTTGCTGGGGAGGTCAGCTTTGACCCCAGGGGCAGGCGGCTTCCAGGGGCGTGCGTGCTGTGGGGCTGACTTGGTCCCCCGAGCCGGCTTTATCCTTGGCTGCCCATGGACTGTGGTATAACCTAATAATTTTAATGTAAATATGTTCTTATGTGCATGTGTTCTTAGAAAAATTGTGTTGGATGTGTGTGATGTACATATGGATGTGTGTTGTTGGGGATTATTTTATGTATTTTTATTTAGTTCAGGAACCACAGCAGTATTTTAGTTTATAAATGGACTTTATTTTATTTAGTACAAGCAGCAGAATAGTCCGCTTTGCCGTATGGGGTGGGACAGCAGTCCATCTGTTCCCCCTAGATTTTAGTTGTGTTGGGTGAATGTGTTAGGCCATTTTAGTTCATTGTTCCCTGTTATTTTCTTAGTACATGATTCGGGTCCTAAATTGGGGTGGGTGTGAATTGTGTGTATGTGTTTTGGACTTTTGTAAGGGGGAGGGGAATGTTGTGTAGAGAGTGTGGTGTGTGTGTGTGGCCCTTAGGGCTTGCTGTAGCCGCCCTGGCGGTGACGTCAGGCAGGCTGCGACACCTGTATATATTTCTGTGTGTGTTCAATAAAGGTCAGTTTGCTGCATGGCATAAGACAGACTCCAGACTCTGATTACCAACATAACACAATCACTTGTCTATCTGCTGCGGCAGCGTTCTGCAAACTCTGGTCTCTGCTCGCTTTGCGTGATTCCCCTGCCAGGTTTTTTTTTTTTTTTTACAATTTTGTTGCATTTTATGTCAAATATGGATAATTTTGATGAAACAGATGAACCAGTGATACGTTCACCAGACAAACTAGCATGGTTTTTGGGACATGTCTGTTTTTTCAAATGTATGTGTTGTAGACTTATCTGTTTTTGTGGAAAAGTGTACTCATAAATTGCCAAAAAATAACAATGAGGTGATGTTCAATTTTTTGCTTTATTATGTCTGAGATACTCATATTTCAAGTGACCATGTCTTCAAAGCTGAACTGGAAATACTAACACATATAAACCAACAGATGAAAAGTTGTTTTTCTCATTATTAAAACAATTGAACTTATCTGTTTTTGCAAACAAACTCTTCATTTGTTGTTACACCTGTATGAGCTAAATGTATAAGAGAGATTACTGCAACTTTTAACTCTGTGCTCACTCTGAAGCCATGTTAAATTCAGAATTATTTTGCTAGTTGAACTGATTGAACTAAACTGCACCTTGGCCACGCTATTCTGCATTTACACTTTCAAGCTGATGTCACACGTCTGTATTGTGGTGTGTTTGGAAATGTAATCAGGAATGACTTGAATGCAACATAAATGGTTTCATCCACAATTTTACAATGTGCAGTAGTAAATAGACTCTTTTTTTGCTAACAGTTTTTAAAGTTGTCCAAGCAAGCACCCACTAAACTTTGTATTAGTTGATAGCAGGAGTGGATTCTCTTGAGTGATAATGACGTTTCATGAATTTTGATTTGATTGTCCACAGTAAGGTCATTGATCACACAGATCAGAGTTCAGAGAGCACATACCGTGGTGTGAAAAAGTGTTTGCCCCCTTCCTGATTTCTCATTTTTTTGTATGTTTGTCACACTTAAATGTTTCAGATCATCAAACAAATTTAAATATTAGACAAAGATAACACAAGTAAACACAAAATGAAGTTTTTAAATGAAGGTGTTTATTATTAAGGGTAAAGAAATCCAAACCTACATGGCTCTGTGTGAAAAAGTGATCCCCCTCCCTGCTAAAACATAAATTAACTGTGGTTTATGACATCTTTGGAAATCTGAGTTCAATTTCTCTAGCCACACCCAGGTCTGATTACCGCCACACCTGTTCTCAATCAAGAAATCACTTAAATAGGACCTGCCTGACAAAGTGAAGTAGACCAAAAGATCCTCAAAAGCTAGACATCATGCAAAGAAATCCAAAGAAATTCAGGAACAAATTAGAAACAAAGTAATTGAGATCTATAAATCTGGAAAAGGTTATAAAGCCATTTCTAAAGCTTTGGGACTCCAGCGAACCACAGTGAGAGCCATTATCCACAAATGGCAAAAACATGGAACAGTGGTGAAGCTTCCCGGGAGTGGCCGGCCAACCAAAATTACGCCAAGAGCGCAGTGATGACTCATCCAAGAGGTCACAAAAGACCCTACAACAGCATCCAAAGAACTGCAGGCCTCACTTGCCTCAATTAAGGTCAGTGTTCATGACTCCATCATAAGAAAGAGACTGGGCAAAAATGGCCTACATGGCAAAGTTCCAAGACGAAAACCACTGCTGAGCAAAAAGAACAAAAAGACTTGTCTCAGTTTTGCCAGAAAACATCTTGATGATCCCCAAGACTTTTGGGAAAATACTCTGTGGATTAACAAGACAAAAGTTGAACTTTTTGGAAGGTGTGTGTCCCATTATATCTGGTGTAAAAGTAACACAGCATTCCAGAAAAGGAACATCATACCAACAGTAAAATATGGTGGTTGGTAGTGTGATGGTCTGGGGCTGTTTTGCTGCTTCAGGACCTGGAAGACTTTTTTTTTTTGTATAAAAAAAAAAGTCTTCCAGGTCCTGAAGCAGCAAAACAGCCCCAGACCATCACACTACCACCACTACTACTTGCTGTGGTAAATGGAACCATGGATTCTGCTGTCTACCAAAAAATCCTGAAGGAGAATGTCCGGCCATCTGTTCGTGACCTCAAGCTGAAGCGCACTTGGGTTCTGCAGCAGGACAATGATCCAAAATACACCAGCAGGTCCACCTCTGAATGGCTTAAGAAAAACAAAACGAAGATTTTGGAGTGGCCTAGTCAAAGTTCTGACCTGAATCCGATTGAGATGCTGTGGCATGACCTTAAAAAGGCGGTTCATGCTCGAAAACCCTCCTGTGTGGCTGAATTACAACAATTCTGCAAAGATGAGTGGGCCACAATTCCTCCACAGTGCTGTAAAAGACTCATTGCCAGTTATCACAAATGCTTGATTGCAGTTGTTGCTGCTGAGGGTGGCCCAACCAGTTATTAGGTTTAGGAGGCAATCAACTTTTTCACACAGGGCCATGTAGGTTTGGATTTTTTTTCCCCTTAATAATAAACACCTTCATTTAAAAACTGCATTTTGTGTTTACTTGTAGCAGCAGACTACATCATCCCAGGTGCACAACTGAGAGGTTTCGCAGGTCCTTCCTACCAACGGCTGTCAGACTGTACAACCTAAGTAGGGCTGCTTGCAGAGATAGCAAAAAGACGTAACAACCTAATAGTTTTTTTTTTTTTTTTTAAGTTTTTGTAAAGGGTATACAGGTCATTACAGCATTGCATTGTTTACATTTTCATCACATGTTCCCTTATTTTTTGCTATTTGACAACACTGGAAGAATAATTCTTACAACACCCCCTTTTTTTTTTTAAAGTGAAAGAAAAAGTGAAATTAAAGAGAATAAAAAACAAACAAACAAACAAACAAAACAAAAGAGCAAAAAACAAACAAACAAATAAACAAACAGAAAAATAAGAAATAAAGAATTAAAAGCAAAAGAGCCTCTGAGTAGCCTTGGAACAAAGAGCGGAGCCATTATTGAAATGGTATTTGTCAAAGATTAGATCTAATGGAAGACACATATGCGATCCAGGGTTGCCAAAAGTTCATGAACCCATCCATGTCCTGTCTCAGTGCGAATGTCAACTTTTCCATCGAGTAGATGTCTTGGATCACATTAATCCAATCTTCAGGTGTAGGACAGTCCTTCAACATCCATTTTTTAGTTAGGGCTTTTTTACTTGCCAATATTAAAACATTGAATAGGTATTTTTCTCCTCGTCTTTCCAGTGAGTCCGGTAGTAAACCCAAATACAAAGTTACAAAAGAAAAGGGAACTGTTATTTTGAATATTTTCCCCAATATTGTCTGTACATTGGTCCAATATTGGTGGATAACTGGGCATGACCAAAACACATGAAAATGATTTGCAGTCTCTTCACCACACAAGCGCCAACAATTCAACCCCTTACGAGTAGATTTGTTTTGTGCAGGTGTTCTGAAAAATCTTACCAAATTTTTCCATCCAAATTCTCTCCACTGCAGGGATGAGGTACTTTTCCATTGCTGTTTGTTTAGCTTTTCCCATATTTCCAGTTGTAAATTGAAATTCCCCTCTTTTTCCCATCTCTCTTTTATATATGATGTGTTGTCTCCTTTTAAGTCTTGAAGACCTTGGTATATTTTAGAAATGTATCTGATCCCTGGGATCCCTTTATATGCCATTAAGAAGACCTTCAGAACACCTGACTGGGCCCTTTCCAAATCCTCCTTTTTAAGTATATTGTTTATGTGGTGTCTAAGCTGAAAGAACCTGTAAAGGTCTTGATTTACTAGGCCTTGTTTTTTCAAATCTTCAAAACTTCTTAAAAATTGACCTTTAAAAAAAGCATAATATTTTATCAATCCGTTCTCTTACCACTTTTTAAATCTAGTGTCTGTTTTATTAGGAGTAAAGTCTTGATCATAGGCAATCCATTGCAGAAGTCGATAGGGCTCTTTAGTTTGATTCTCTCTGACTATCTTAAACCAAATTTTTAGCGGGGTCTCTATCCACGGGTTAGTGTTATTCAAAAGTTTAGGTAAGGTATTGTTCCCTATTATCACCTGTAGGGGGATGTCACTTGTTATTTGGCATTCGATCTCCTTCCATTGTGCAGTGTAGACTGGGTTACATATCTCCATTAAAGTTTTAATTTGTGCGGCTTTAAAATAGTCCCTGATATTTGGCAGCGCAAGCCCACCTTTGTCTTTGTTTAGCTGTATGGTTCTATATCTGATTCTAGGTCTTTTGCCCTGCCATATGAATCTTGAGATCCTTCTGTCCAGCTCCTGCCATGTTTTTTTGGGAGTATATTCATTTTGACTGCTTCAATTCTTTGTGCAGTACCCAAGAATGGTATCATATTCCATCTTGCTAGGTCAGATTTTATTTTGTCACCAGTGGATCGTAGTTTAGTGTTATAATTTTGTTGAGTTGTTTCGGGATATTGACCCCCAGATATTTCATAGATTCCATCTCCCAGTTAGTTTTGAGTTTGCTTAGTGAATAATGATTTGGGTCATAGTTGAATGTTAAAACTTGGGTTTTGTGCATGTTTAATTTGTACCCCGACAAATCTCCATACTCTGAAAAAACTGAGATTAGTTCTGGTAAAGAGGTGTCCGGCTGCCCTAGGTATATTAAAATGTCATCAGCAAAGAGTGCTATTTTATGTTCCTTCTGACCAAGTGTAATACCTTGAATTTTTTGATTCTGTCTTATCCATTGGCTCAGAGGTTCTATGAAGATTGCAAAGAGCAGTGGAGACAGGGGGCAGCCCTGACGACATCCTCTTTCCAACTCAAAAGATGATGATAAATTACCGTTAATCCTTATTTTAGCTGTTGGTTTTTTATATAGTGCCTGGATAGTTCTAATGAAGTTGTTATGGAAATTGAAACTGGATAAGATTCTATATAGGAAAGACCAGTCAACCGAATCGAATGCTTTTTCCGCATCTAATCCCAATATGACTGCATTTAAGTTATATTTTTTTATATGATGAATTATGTGTAAAGTGCGTCTAATGTTGTCTTGTGTCTGTCTTTGTCTTATAAAACCTGTTTGGTCTAAGTGAATTAAGTCTGTCAGTATATTTTCTAACCTTTTGGCAAGGATAGTGGTAAAAAGCTTATAGTCCTGATTTAATACACTGATTGGTCTGTAGTTGGAGCATTCTAGTTTATCCTTTTCAGTTTTAGGTATAACTGCAATGACCCCTTCTCTCCAGGGGGGGGGGGATTTCCCCTGTGTGGAGGACATAGTTAAATGTTTTCAGGAGGAGAGGAGATAGTTGCTGTTTAAAGGTTTTGTACCACTCTGCTGTATAGCCATCTGTTCCTGGGGATTTGTTAGCTTTAAGTTTCATAATTGCTTTATCCAATTCTTTAGGTTGTATTTCTGACAGTAGTGTTTTATTTTGTGACTCCGTAAGTTGGGGAAGGTTTAATGTGTTTAGGAATGCCTCGGATGCGTTTTTATGATTTTTGAGGGAGTATAAGTTCTTATAGTAGTTCTTGAAGTTTTTAAGAATATCCTGAATTCTGAATTTTATTTCCTTTGATACTGGATCTCTGATTTTGTAGATTGCTTTTTTTGTTTGTTGTTTCCTCAATTTATAGGCTATAATTTTGCCGATTTACTGCCTGCTTCATAGTATTTTTGTTTCAGAAATATAAGTTTCTTCTGGATTTCTATTGTGTAGATCTCATTTATTTGATTTTTAATTTCCTTAATCTTGAGCGAGTCATTAGAATGAGTGTTGCCTTTGTGTTCATTTTCTAGGTTCTTAAGTTCTGACTCTAATGTGGTTAGTTTTTCTTGTCTCAGTTTCTTTTGGGTTGCCAGTTTTGCAATAATCTTTCCCCTTATTACAGCTTTGCATGCATCCCACAGCATTAAAGGGGATACTTCTCCATTATCGTTTTCTTCCAAATATCTGAGAATATCTGATTCCAATTCATCTTTCAGTGGTCCTTTCAGGACATTTGAATTCAACCTCCAAGAAAATGTATTATTTGTGTATTTTTGGATCCTTAAGTCCATATAGATCGGACTGTGGTCAGAGAGATCCATCAGTCCTATTTTACATGTTTTTACTCTTCCAATGTCTCTATTAAATATAAAAAAATAGTCAATCCTTGAGTAAGATGAATGTGGCGTTGAGTAAAATGTATAATCTTTTACACTGGGGTTGAGTTCCCTCCACACATCACAGATTCCCGTTTCTTTTAGTAGCATCCGAGTTTTCCTGCTTTGAGTGTTATTTTGATGCGGGGAATTACCAGAAGCATCCCAGTATGGATTCAGTCTTAGATTGAAGTCTCCACCACATATCACTAAACCTTGGGCTTTAGTTATCATTAGGTCAAATACATTTTTATAAAATTTCCAGTTAACCCCTGGGGGTGCATATACTGTACATTCAGCAGGGTGATATCTTCTCCCTCTAGCCACCCTGTTACCAAACTGTATCTCCCTTCTTTATCTTTGTGTTCTGATTTTTTTTCAAATGTAATTTTGGTTGATATCAATGTCGCTACTCCCCTCCTCCTCCCTGACTTATATGAAGATGAAGAGATCATTTTAAACCCTTGTCTACTGAGTTTAGTGTGCTCCACGTCTGTTAGGTGGGTTTCTTGTAAAAAATTATTCCTGCTTTGTCTTTTTTCATTTTGCCTAGAATTTTCGATCTTTTAACTGGATTCAGGATTCCTTTTACATTATATGAGATTATTTTGGTCACACCCTGTTTCTCCATTGTGTTGTCTTATTTAGTATAACAGTGTGGTGGCCCTCTTTTGTACTACTCAGAAACTGAAAGAACATTAAGAACATAAAAAACATTAAGAACATAGTGTATAAAACTTTAAAACAAAAAACTGACAAAAGAACTTCCTGAGCTGAGGTCTTTTTAGAGACCCTGGAAGAGCCTTGATGGAGTGTAGGCTCTGAAG
This sequence comes from Pholidichthys leucotaenia, assembly GCA_020510985.1. Classification (NCBI taxonomy): domain Eukaryota; kingdom Metazoa; phylum Chordata; class Actinopteri; order Cichliformes; family Pholidichthyidae; genus Pholidichthys; species Pholidichthys leucotaenia. The sequence goes on along the minus strand of CM035847.1, from coordinate 216,069,708 downwards.
GAAATTCCTCAAACTCTATTACGTGTTGAGGGCCCTCTCTTACCCTGTAAGTTGTCCCATGCTTTTAACGTGAATTTCAGAACCCAATCCGAACTTGTAATGATTTTTTTTTTTTTTTTTTATGCCTATACCCTGTGAAATTGTGTGCACCCTCCCACCCCCATCACAGCGGACATTCACGCTAAAACAGTATTTGTTAGTGTGGGGAGAACATGTGGATCATTGTCACATTTCTATTTTAACAAGTTTTGTTTTTGTTTTTTTTTATTAAAAAGACTTATTTGTTTCTAATATTATGACTGTTCCATGAAATGTTTTACCACATGCTGGATATGCATCTCCTTTAATGCTTGTTACCTTGTATGAGGGGGGTTGGATGTGCAGATTGACTGAAAAAAAAAAAAAAAAAAAAAAAGGTCGCTATTCCAATCTGAAAACGGCCAGTTTATCCGTGACGCTCTGGCGGTGGGTTTCCCGCTGCTGACCCGTGGATTTTGAAGGTCTCTGTGTGGTCCACGTTTGAGCCTTGATCCTATCGCTCGGGTCTGTTGCGGGTTTAAACACTGTTACAGGGAGCCCTCTTCTCGCCATGTCAGTTGTAGCTTCTTCCGCCGAATTATAGAGACATGTCTCCTCACCATAGAAGACCCTTAACTTCGCAGGAAATGGCGTCTGAAAGCGCAATTTCTTCTCTCTTAGCACCTTTTTCGCGTCATTGTATTCCCGGCACTTTTTAAGGACCTCCGGGGCGTAATCGTGTTCCACGAAGACTTTTCTCTCTTGGTGCATAAATCCTTTTTTCTGCCAAGCCAATCTTACAACCTCTTGTTTTATTTTGAAATTGGAAAATCTCACCAACACCGAACGTGGGGGCGCTTCCGCCGCTGGCTTAGCGGCTAATGTACGATGGGCCTTTTCTATCTTCAAGTCGGTGGTTTGGGGGATATCCAATTTCTCTCTTAGTAAAGATTCCACGCAGTCTGCCATTGAGTTGAAACCATCTTCGGCTCCTTCTTTCAGACCATGAATTCTTATGTTGTCTTTTCTTTGTCTTCCTTCTTGGTCGGCTAGCTTAGCCTCTATTGTTGACTGTCTCTTGCGTAGGTCCAGCATGGAATCTTCAAGCACTTTTATTCTTTCCTCTGCTTCCAAGATTCGGTTTTCGGCCTGGTCCACTCTGCTGTTTGTCCTTTTTAATTCGTCTCTGAATTCACGAAATTCGGCCCAAACCTCTCGGCGAAATCATCGTAGTTCTTCAAATAGCGTTTTCAAGCTAACCTTCTTGTTAGCTACATTCGGCTCCTCGTCTTCTGAACGGAAATCTTCTGGTTCAGATTCTCCGGCCGATGCGTGTCCTGGCCTGGGGAATTTCGGTTTCTTCTGTTTTCCTGTAGACATGATGATTTTGTCTTTTGCTTTTCACTCTTCCAAAAATCCGTTAAATCCGATTTTCAAGATATTTTCTTGGATTGGGTCTGGGAGCTTCAGTGTTAAGCTGCTATCACCATGGCGTCCAGACCGGAAGTCCAACAACCTAATAGTTTTTGAATGCAAAAGATGCAATAGACTTACACAATGGTCCCCTCCGGCATACAACTAGGAAAATACCGGTCGCTATGGAGGGTGAGAATATGTATGGGCACATAATCATACCATGTAGGATAACTAAGTAGACGGTTGTGCTGTTTCATCCCATCTAGCAACAATGCTCTGCACTGTGTGTGTTTATACGTATATTTACATATTTATTCCATCTAGCTACAATGCTCCGCACTGGGTGTGTTTATATTTATATATCTATATATTTATTCCATCTAGCTACAATGCTCCGCACTGTGTGTTTATATATCTACATATTATTCCATCTAGCTACAATGCTCCGCACTGTGTGTATTTATATATTTACCTCCGCCAGGCCGAAGGCCAGGAGGAGGTTATGTTTTTGCCAGTGTGTCTGTCTGTTTGTCTGTTTGTCTGTTGGTTAGCAAGATAACTCAAAAAAGTTTTGGACGGATTTCGATGAAACTTTAAGGCCTTGTTGGAAATGGTACAAGGAAGAACTGATTAAATTTTGGGGATGATCCGGATCACCGTCTGGATACAGGAATTTTTTAAATGATTCTTTAACATTGTGAGATACGGCCATTTTCAACATGTGTGCAGGGGCAACAGAGGGCGCTGGTCGTCGTGTCTGATGAACACAAACTCCGCCTTCTTCAAAGTTTTAGGCACAAAAGCACGCAGAAAACAGTGGTGGGCAGGGCTCGCCAGAGTGCCTGTGTTTGCACTACGCTGCAAAAGCTGAGACGGGCAGCTGTCCGGCGCCGGATTATTTGGCAGAAATTCCCCGGCCAGCCACAGGGGCTGCACAAAAACCAGCTCTCTGCCGGGGGAGGCTTCCAAATCCTCTTTTTTTTCGCGGAGCGCAAACCCAATAAAACCCACGGCAACCATTATCGCACCTTCTTTTGTCCTGAGGCTCCGGAACAGAGAGGAATCCCGGCGCCAGTAATGCTGCACCTGATATGTGTGACTCTGATGCTAAAAGTGACTGCATCAGGGATTTTCGACCTGAAGTCACACTTTGCTACACAGCGCCACAAAAACTGTGTAGCCAAATTCGATCGATGGATGAACATTTTCAGACAGTGAGAGAACCGACGCATTCCAAAGCCAGTGCATCACTAGCAGAAGTGATGTTTTGTCATTTTGTGGCAGAGCACAATCTACCCCCATTGGGGCAGATCACTTCAGTGATTTGGTGCCAACATTGTTTCCTCACAGCAAGAGCACTCAATTTTTTTGTGCTACTTGGCTTATTATTTTCACATTACCAAAAAGTTATGGCTCAACATTGTGTCCATATAAGTGTACATTTGAATAAATATGTTTGAAATAGTTCATGTTGCAGTTGCTGTTTGCTTAGTTTTTGTTTGTTTGTTTGCTTGTTTTTGCTTCAGTTTTCTTTCATCTGCCGATAAATACAGTTTTTAAGTACTCAGTACAGGTGTGAAAGCCCCCCCCCCCAATAAGGGAGGCATGAGGTCAGTACAGGTGTGAAAGCCCCCCCAGTAAGGGAGGCATGAGGTATGCCTTGACAGGTCGCAGCCTGGCACTTTGCAGATGGAGGAGATGGACACAACAGCAACACTTCAGTTTATTACCTCCGCCAAGGAGGTAATGCTTTTACTACTGAACCACTAATCCTATCATTGTGAATCCAATTGCTAGTCATATGTTTTCATGGTCAAGGAATCTGAAAACCTACACACAAACACTGTATGGGGGGGAACTGTGGCGCTTGGCGGAGGTCTGCGCTCTCCGAGTGCTTTTCTAGTTACATATTTATTCCACCTAGCTGCAATGCTCCGTACTGTGGGTGTTTATACAGTATATCTACATATTTATTCCATCTAGCTACAATGCTCCGCACTGTGTGTTTATATACTCATATATTTATTCCATCCAGCTACAATGCCCTGCACTGTGTGTCTGTGTGTATAGTATATACTGTATATATTTATAGTAATATGTACATATGTATATTAGCTATTTTTTTTTCTTGCCTTCTGATTGTTGCTCTGAGTGTTGCTATCCCTGTGCTGTTGCAATCCTGGAATTTCCCCATTGTGAGACTAATAAAGGCTTATCTTATCTTATCTTTATCTAATATTTAAACTTGTTTGATGATCTGAAGCATTTAAGTGTGACAAACATACAAAAAAAATGAGAAATCAGGAAGGGGGCAAACACTTTTTCACACCATTGTGTAAGACCTTAGACTTAGACTTAGGTCCTTCTGCATCATTGGGCAACAAGAATTCTCCAACCAGTTCTGTCAACTGCAGCCATCTCAGCCATCTCATCTTCCCAAGCAAGACTGATTGCCTTTAAGTCTTCCTTGAGGGTGGCATGCCAGATTTTTTTTTTGGACCACCCTCTTTTTCACTTTCTATCTTTGGGAGTCCACCTGAGTGCTGTCTTTGCGTGTCTGCATTCACTTTGTAAATTTAGTCTTTCTCTCTGAGATGATATTTGTTACTTGTTGAGTTTCCGCTCTTCATAGGACTTCTTGGTGTGTAATGCTATCTCTAAATGTGATGCCCAGGATCCTACGTAGACAACTATGGTGGAATGTATGTAATGTAGATCTTAGTTCTCAATTTTGTAAGTTGGAATCATCAGGGTTCCAAGCAGCTATGCTGTTGGAAACCTATTCTTCTTCTTCTCTGCTAAAAGTGCATCAGGAGCAAAAATGGTAATACGTATGTAGAAACTTGAAATTTTACAGTGATCAGAAATTCCCACTTCTTGGCGATCAAAAGTCAAGGCACTGCATACATATGAGGTCCTATAATAAACACTTTTACCTTTTTTTGCAAATATCTCAACAATGGCTGGGTCTATACTAATTTTTTTTTTTTCAAGAAAGTTCATTTTGTCTTCTTGTTTCAATTATTATTTCAGTGTTTCTTTTTATCAGACAAAGGGGTAGGAGATATTCATTCTTTACCTTGACATGTTTCGACTGACATCTGCAGTCTTCCTCAGAAGTGTCAGCTGATCGCACATGAACATGAAAATAGAAACAGACAAGATATTCATTTCACAGAATGTTATTATTCACAAAAACCCCCGTTCATGTCACCCTACACATCGTAAAAGAACCCCCCAGGAAGGACGAGTCATTAAAAAAAATGCATAAATCTCACAGCTGATGACATATCTGGGCTGCTACAATTCATCACCAAATCCACCTACTTTCAATACAAAGGGAAAATATACAGACAGAAGGAAGGATTCACAATGGGAGACTCACTATCAGCCATCATGAGCAACTTTTTCATGGAGGACCTAGAAACCAGAGCCACAGACACAGCAACCACACAGTGCAGATTCAGACTCTGGAGGACATTTGTAGACAATGTACTGGAAAAAATAAAGAATGGACACACACAAGAACTCACAGACCACCTAAACACTATGAACACCAGGGCAACATAACATTTAAGCATGAAGAGGAAATAAACAGGACCATAGCTTTATCTTGACATAAAACTCCACCACAAAGAAGATGGCAACATTACATAGATAAAGAAGACAGACAGGAGGAGGAAAAACATATTTGACAAGCACTTTGACACTGCCAATATCCAACATCGGCCATAAACCAAAGAAAACAGTAAGTCAACAACAAAGAAAGGAAACCAAAACAAAACCCACACCCAAAGCCAAAACCAGAAACAAAGACATTATAACCATACCATACATCCAAGGGATAACAGAACAAATCCAAAGGATCATGAGAAAACACAAAATAAACACAGCTGTAAGACCACACATTAAAGTTATTAGTACATCCCAAGGATGAAATAGAACTGGACAAAAAATGTAACAGAAATGTAGTGAAATGCCATGCAGATCATGTAATAAGACATATGTAGGAGAAGCAGGAAGAACATTCAACACAAGAAAAAATGAACAACGGAAGAAATGCTGAAAGGAAACAGGAAGACTCACAAGATCACAGAAACTAAAAAACAGAACAACAAATCCTCAGGTCAGCAATATCAGACCACTGCAAAACAAACAATCACATTATGGGATAGTGCAAAAATCATCAGATTGGAAAATAATAGATATAATTGCTGGTTCAAGGAGGCTATAGAAATTAGGAAGCGAGAAAAAAACACCATAAAACGGGATGAGGGAGCGTTCATGCTCTCCCACACTTGGGGCTCCATTCTCCAGAGACCATATGATATTGGGGGATGTGGCCAGTCTGGTGGATCTGTCAGATCTGCCAGGCTGGCCACACCTGAGAAAAACCGCTGACACGTCACAGTGATCAGCTGACGATTCTGAGGAAGACTACAGATGTCAGTCAAAATATGTCAAGGTAAAGCATGAACATCTCTTTCCTCTTTGTCTAATAAAAAGAAACAGTGAAACAATAATTAAAAAATCTTTCATCATTCTATTCTCTGAAATCATTGGCAACTTTTCTTCACTTGTCTTTTGCTCTAAAAATGAAGTTTTCTGTACCATATTTTCAAAACTGTGCAAGTGAACTCAAAATCAACTCCTCCTAGGCCATTCATCTAAACTGCTTGAAATTAAGCAGAGATCATCTACAGACATTGATAATAAAAAGTTGTTAAAATTATCCAATAAAGTTGTACAGTTTCTCTTTAGCATGCATTTTTGGGTTAAACTCCAGACATGGTGATTCAAATTTAAGGACACAGACTCACAATCACAACAGTATTCTTCAGCAAAACACCAAATTTCATGCAGTTCTGTTAATGTTCCAAAAGTCATGTTTACGAAATATCTGTCAGCCATTTTATTAGTGTGTGAGGAAGTCAATTTGTGACCCAAAGCATTTGTGTGGTGGAAGGATTACGATGCTTGTCTGCCACACAGGAACCCTGGGTTCAAATCCTTCTGGTAATGTATCATTCTTTGGAAGTGCGACATACCTCTTCTGTGCATTTTAAAACAATGTGTAGTACACATTAAGTCTTAAATGCTGTACTACTGCTGCTGGGAATCCTTTCAATCAAACATTTTTCATTTGATGAAGTTAGTGTGCAAGCTAAAACAGTTCTCTGATGTGGTTAAGATGAGTGCTTGGTATGCAGAAGGTCCCTGGTTTGAATCTTGCCAGGAAAGTCTTATTCTTTTGAACAACAACTAAAGTGCAGCATGGCTCTCCTGGTATTTTAAAGCAACACTATAGAAGATTTTCACCTCAAAATCCATCCATCCATCTTCTACCACTTAATCCTTTTCGGGCCACAGGGGGGCTGGAGCCTATCCCTGTGTCTTTGGGCGAGAGGCAGGGTACACCCTGAACAGATCGCCAGTCCATCACAGGGCCAACACAGGCAACTATTCACTCTCACATTCATACCAATTTAGAATCCTCAGTTGACCTAACCTGCATGTCTTTACCCCATGGGAGGAAACTGGCAAGCCCACACAGACACAGGGAGAACATGCAAACTCCACACAGAAGGGTCACCAATGGTCAGGGGCTGGGATCGAACCCATGATGGTCAAGGGTGGAATCGATCCCATGACCTTCTTGCTGTGCTGCCACAGTGCTGACGACTGCGCCACCAAGTTGCCCTCACCTCAAAATAATGTTTGCAAAATTATTTTAACGGTACACTGCATTTGACTGAGGGAATGTCACTTTCTCCAGTGGACCCACATTGTCTTCAACAGCTCTTTTTTTTGGTGTGATCACTGGGGGTGCAGCAACTGTGGTGGCTGTGGCCTCGGTCCCAGCAGCGAATCACAGGACACAACTTTAGCCACCAACAGCAAAAAAAGCCCTGTGGTTGGCTGTTGGGACTGGGGTCATGGTTGCCGTGGTTTTGGCCTTTTCAGTGTTCCTACAAAGAACAAGAAAGTTACATAGTGCTGCCTTTAAATCAAATGTATACCAGACCTTAGGTTTTAAATGCTGTTGTTAAGCAATACAAGACCTTGAAGTCTACACCTGCTTGGAACCCGATGATTGCTGTTTGTGGCTATATTTGAATTTGTGACTGCTTTGGTACATGATGTATGCGCTAATGGGTGAATTATAGTAGGGCTCATGAAAACAATATATTTTTATATTGTTGTAAACCTTTGAAATTCATGTGACAAGAATTTAGTGTCTGGATTCAGAAAACAATACTTGGATCTGCATAAACTTGTGATTCAATATCAATTCAATTCAACTTTATATAGTGCCATTTCACAATAGCAGTCATCTCATAACACGTTCAAAGTTTAGGGTAAAACCTCACAATTGGAGAAAGACCCCAGCAATCAGACAATCCCCAGTGAGCAAGCACTTGGCTACGGGGGGGGGGGGGGGGGGGGGGGTCCCTTTTAGTAGGAAGAAACCTCCAGCAAAACCAGGCTCAGGAAGGGGCAGTCATCTGCTGCGACCAGCTGGGGGGTGAGGGGATAGAGAAGAAAACAACAGACATGTACTGTATGTGATGGTGGAGTTTATTGTAAAGTACAGTGTGATGATACCATGTTCCGGGTGCGCCACCACACCGCCCTATACATAGGGGCGTCCACCATTTTGGGCTTCCTCTTGCCCGGACAACCCCAAACTGTGTAGTACCTGTTATATGGCAACCAGTATATTAATAAAATACCGTTCCAGTGCAGCCTCTTGTCCGTCTCCCTTTGTACCAGGTTTGTGGACATAACATTTGGCGACTGAGGATTAACAAATGGTGGCATGCTTTACACCACTGCAGCCTTTTCTGGAGCTTCCTGGCGAGCCACCAGTGACATGGCCCGACTGGTTGGGGGCCTTCAAAACCTACATCACGGTTCTGGATCTGGGGAAGCTGGATGGAGTGAGGAAGCGAGTGCTGCTGGTCCACTTCCTAGGCACGAAAGGTCAGACAGTTTTTTGAATGCTTGGTCCAATGGACTGTTATGAAGAGGCCATTGAGATGCTAACTAGCTACTTTGCTAAGCCCAGAAACGTGGCACAGCGCGCAAAAACCCTCCGCTGTCGATGAAAAGCTAAGCTAGCTAACCCCACACTTTACGGAGATGGCATAAACGTCACAGACCCCAAAAGTTGGTCAAGACTGCAACGTGCTGTGAAGCTAGATGACGTGAGTGTGCCCATAATGATAGCCACCGCCACTGCACAGTCCATAGTAAGTAAGGCCGTGATTCGGAGGCTTACTCCCCGGCGCCCTGATGCGGTGGAATTACTGGACGACGGGAGCTCTGGTGCCGGCAGGAATGTCACATTTGCAGTGCAGTACAGCGAAAGAGTGATTCCAGCGTTCCGGTTCCAGGTGACACGCCAGGGTGGAAATGTTATGGGGTGGGATTTATTCAGTGAGATGGGGTTTACTTTCACAGTCGGCTGGCAAACGGTCAGCAGCCCAGGCCCAGTTCGCCCAGGCTTCGCAAACATGGGTGTGGCTGAAGAGCACAGTGTGGACGATAAATGTAACACAGAGAGTGGATACGGCACAGACGGTGAAGATGATGCCGAGAATGGGCAGAGACCAGGCACGCCTCTGTCCCTCGCACAGCCATTGCCGAAGCTGGAGGAGAGGGAGCCCGTGTTTGACGGGACTGGTGCTGACGAGGTATTTATGGACAGCACCAACATCAAAGCATCTGCTCCACGCCCTCAAGGGGAGAGCTGCCCAGAGGGGGGCCCAAGCATGCAGGGGGCCACGACACACAGTGACAGCAGACGGACACCAATGCAGGGCATGATGCGGCACAGCAGAGCACTTCAGACGGTTCAGTGGAAGAACTGGACAACTTTAGTGCTCAGGTCGAGTTTCAGCCTGCGATGGGTGAGGGATCTGCTGCGACAACGGTGACTGCTAAACCGCCACGGGGTAATGAAGGTGACAGGCCGAAGGGAGGCACAGAACTGGCGAATGCACAGCGGCACATCGAACCAAGTAAGGTGCCGCTTCAAGTCATGGACTGGGTTTGGGTTTGCGCCGGCGGGGAACCGGGACGGCGACTGACGGGGCTGCAGCCAGCGAAACAACGGGTACTGCTGAGGATTGTAGCGAAGCTGGGAACAGCATATGTTTGGCTGACGGATGATTCAGTGTGGCACGTGAACAACTGCGGTGCATTTGGGTGGCAGCTCCAGATGGAGGGGCTCCGCGAAGGTCGGCTGCCGCAGTGTGGGACCCAGGCCCCGGCGTCAGGAAGATTGGCCTTGGGGGTCTGAAAGCTCCTGGGAGGAGGCCACCAAGAGCCCGTTTCAAAACTCCAAGGTGGGGGAAGGACTGCCTTGGGCCTGCTTCAAGGCTCCAAGGAGGAGGCCGCCATGGGGCCACCTCAAAGCCCTCTGACTGGACTATTTTCCCACATCCCGGTTCCATTTTTGTCCAAGTGACTGTGCTGTGACAGCTTGTTTGTAGTTCAAAGTGTTTTATTGTGTGTTTAGTGTAGGAACATGGCTGATTTTAGTTTAATAAAGGACTTTTAGTTTACCCAGTGGCAGAAAAATCCACTGAGCCGTACGGGTTGTGTGGTAGTCCACCCACCGGCCCTATTTTAGGTTGTTTTGTGTGAATGTGTTAGGTCTTTTAGTACCTCAGTTTACATTATTTAGAGTGTGTTTTTGGTTCCAAATTAGTGTGGGTTTGATTTGAGTGAGTGGTTTTGCACCTTGTAAGGGGGGGGGGGGATGTGATGGTGGAGTTTATTGTGAAGTACAGTATGATGATGCCACCATCCGGGTGTGCCACCACACCATTCTGTAAATTGGGGCATCCACCATTTTGGGCTTCCTCTTGCCCAGACAACCCCACACTGTGTAGCACCTGTTATATTCTTCTTCTTCTTTTAGATTTGATTGGTGGTTGGCAACCAGCTTACAGGTGCATTACCGCCACGTACTTCACTCTATATCATCACTCTATCTGGTCAGGAGGGGTGTCTAAATGGGTTAGGACGTGCTGGGGTGGAATGCAGAAATGAGCACCTAGATTTCCACTGAAATACCCCACTCATAGCACAGCATCTCTCTAATAGCCTCTCCTAACCAAATCCCACTGTCTGGCTTCTCGTGCCGACCCTGTTTTCACTAAATGACAGAGGGTGTCAGCGAGTCTCTGGCGATATAACCAGGTTGCTCTGGGTAGGTGGGGCTTGTCAGACTTGGGTGTCAGTCCACCTAGGAGAAGGACCACTTTGATTTCAAATCCGGGCAGGTGGTGCCCATTAGCCTTGGCCGGCAAACTACCTAGGAGAAGGTAAACTCTGATTCCAAACCTCTGCTGCCTTGCAGCTATACCTGATTACAGGAAAGGCTTCGGGAGTAAACTTCGAGGATAAATCAGGAGTGGAGCCCTAAGGTAGTTGGCAGATGCTCAGCCCTACTTTCGGCAACTCCTGCAGTGGAACTGGTCCCAAACTGTATTGGATCATCCTTTCCTTTGGACTCAGCCAGTTACACCGAGAGAGGGACACTGACGTATGGGCAGCCCAGTGTCTCCATACTACCCCTCCCAGGCTTTTTAGCGCAAACCGGAGAGGCCACTCCAGCGGCGTCGCAAGATTCCGGCACAACACGGGACGAGGCAGTTACCGGTTTTAAGCTCCAACTGATTGGCATAGGGAGGAGCACCAGGGGTCTTGTCTGATGGTGGGAGAAGCCTTCGCAGCTTCATTGGGCAGCTACCGCCCGCCTCAAGCTGGGCAGCCCCCAGCCAGTAAGGTGCCACCCCACCATGGCTTGCCTGCTCTACTGGGTGCGTAGAGCTTAGGGGTCTCTTCCGACAAGCAAGCATCAATCTGCACCAGGCAGTCAAAAGGAGAAACATACGAAGACTCCAGCTCTTCGATTTGCAAGCTGGAATGTTCGCACCATGTGCCCCGGACTTACCGCTGATCTCCAACAAATGGATGACTCTTGCAAGACCGCCATCATCAATAAGGAACTGGCACGACTTAACATCGATGTTGCCTGCCTTCAGGAAACCTGCCTGGCTGACAGCGGCTCTCTTAGAGAATCAGACTACACCTTTTATTGGCAGGGCCTGTCCCAGGATGAGTCCAGGCAGCATTGTGTAGGTTTTGCAGTGAGGAGCTCGCTTCACCACAGAAACCCCTACAGGAGGGTCCAAAAGAATCCTCACCCTCCACATGAAGACGTCGTCAGGCTTTGTGAACATCCTTTCTATGTACGCCCCGACCCGCACGTCCACTCCAGAAGCCAAAGATCAGTTCTGCGAGGCTCTAGAGGAAGTGCTATCTAGAATCCCCCGCTCTGAAGGCTTATTTTTGCTAGGCGACTTCAACGCTCGCGTCAGAGCAGACTGACAAGTGTGGCCATCCTGTCTTGGCCACTTTGGCATAGGCAGGATGAACGAGAGCGGACAGAGGCTGTTGGAATTCTGTTGTCATCACAGCCTCTGCATTACAAACTCCTACTTCAAGTGTAAAGAGCTGCGGAAAGTGCCTTGGAGACACCCTTGGTCCCGTCACTGGCACCAGCTAGATCTTGTCATCACCAGAAGAGTGGACCTCAGCAGTGTTCTTCACACGAGAAGCTATCACAGCGCTGATTGTGATACAGATCATTCCCTTGTTGCCAGTAAGGTCAGACTGACGCCAAGGAAGATCCACCATGCCAAGACCAAGGGTCGCCCCCACATCAACACCTGTGGAATTTCTGATCCGATTAAGGCTCAGACCTTCGCTGACAGCTTTCAGAGGAAACTTGAAGCTCACCTCCAGTCTGATATCCCAGGTGACGTGGACACCAAATGGAACCACCTTCGCGACGCCATCTATGACTCAGCCATGACTGCATTCGGAAAGAAAGAATGCAAGAATGCTGACTGGCTTGAGGCTCACTGGGATGAAATGCAGCCAGTCACAGAGGCCAAAAGAGAAGCACTGCTGGCTCACAAGCAGAACCTTTGCCCTGGCACACGCGATGCCCTTCGAGCAGCAAGGAGCAAGGCACAGCAGATTGCCTGCCGTTGCACCAGTGAGTACTGGCAGAACCTGTGCACCAGCATCCAGGTAGCTGCCGATTGTGGATATGCCAAAGGAATGTATGAGGACATCAAAACAGCTATCAGCCCTGTTGATAAATTGACTTGATTTCTCTGTCTCTCTCTCTCTCTCTCTCTCTCACACTTCTTTATCTGCTTGCTATACACGCTACACTGCAGAGCTTAGCTTACACCCTACAGTTCATTTGTTGAAATCAGTTAGAATCAGCTCTGTACACAGCTCAGAATCAGAATCAGAATCAGCTTTATTGGCCAAGTATGCACAACACATCCAAGGTGTCAGCTGAGCTGACACGTAAGTTTAAAATATGTTACGGATACAGTGAGGTAAAAACCACTCCCTCTTGCATGAGGGGGGTGGTCAGGCTATAAAAACCATAGGGCTCCATTTTGAGGGGGCACACTCACTCCAGGAATTGCCTAAGTGGTGTGTCCCAGCGCTGTTGTAATTCCATATCTCACTTTCAGTAAATCCAGTGAAAATGTATTTCATCTCTCAGCCTGGTTATTTGGCCGTCGTATCAAAGAACTGGGGTTTAAGGTATTTTAGACAACAGCCCCACAAGCATCAAAACAGCACCGCTCAAAGCCAAGACAGGCGGAGCCATCACCGACAAGAGCAAGCAACTTCAGCTTTGGGTCGAGCATTATCTTGAATTGTACTCGATCCAGAACATCGTGACAGACGTTGCCCTCGACGCCTTGCCTGGCCTACCAGTCATGGAAGAGCATGACAAAATGCCCACGCTGGAAGAGCTCAGCAAATCCATAGACTACCTCGCTTGAGGCAAGGCTCCAGGGAAAGACGGTATCCCCCAGAAGTTCTGAAACATGGGAAAACAGCCATCTTACAACCACTATATGATCTCCTCTGCCTTTGCTGGGAGCAAGGTCACATTCCCCAAGATATGAGAGATGCTAACATAGTCACGCTGTATAAGAACAAAGGTGACCGCAGTGACTGTAACAATTACCGCGGCATCTCTCTTCTGAGCATAGTTGGCAAAGTCTTCACCCGGGTCACCCTGTTCCGCCTGCAGAGCCTCGCTTTGCGAGTCTATCCTGAGTCCCAGTGTGGCTTCAGAGCTGGAAGGTCCACAGTGGATATGATCTTCTCCCTCCGTCAGCTGCAGGAGAAATGTTGAGAACAGCAGCAGCCATTGTTCCTTGCGTTTGTGGACCTGGCCAAAGCCTTTGACTTAGTTAGTTGAAGCGGGCTCTTCCAGATCCGGCGAAAGATTGGTTGTCCCCCAAAGCTCCTTGCAATCATCTCCTCCTTCCACGTGGACATGCATTGTACTGTTTGCTTTGATGGAGCCACCTCAGATGCCTTCCCAGTCAGCAGTGGAGTGAAGCAGGGTTGCATTCTAGCACTGACTCTCTTTGGGATTTTTTTCTCAATGCTCCTCCACTACGCCTTCGCCGACTGTCCTGAAGGTGTCTACGTCTGCATGAGATCAGATGGAAAGCTCCTCAACATTGCAAGACTTCGTGCTAAAACCAAAGTCTACGAGGTCCTCATACGTGAGCTGCTGTTTGCAGACGACACTGCTCTAGCATTGCACAGCGAGGAGGGCCTGCAGCACCTGGTCGACAAACTGTCCCACGCCTGCAAGGAGTTTGGGCTCATGATCAACCTTAAGAAAACCAGCATCATGGTGCAAGATGCTGTCTCCTCTCCTGTCATTACCATTGACAACACACAGCTTGGAGGTTGTGGACACTTTCACCAACCTAGGGTCCACTGTTTCAAACACGCTCTCGCTGGACACTGAGATCAGCTCCAGAATCGCCAAAGCAGCTGCTGTCATGGCCAAACTAAACAAGCGTGTGTGGAACAACAATCTGCTGAGTTTGAAGACCAAGTTACTCGTATACCAAGCTTGTGTCCTGTCCACTCTCCTGTATGGCAGCGAGTCCTGGACAGCCTATGCCAGGCAGGAGAAGCGGTTAAATGGGTTCCACCTCCGCTGTCTTCGGCGCCTTATACACATCAAGTCCCCAACACCGAGGTCCTTGAGCACGCTGACTTGCCAAGCATCCCTGCATTTATCAGCCAGAGACGACTCTGGTGGCTTGGCCACGTGCACGGCATGGAGCCTGACCGTCTGCCGAGAGAAATCCTTTATGGAGAATTGCGGGTGGGCGTCTGCCGTGTGGGCCGACCGCTGTTGCGTTTTAAAGATGTCTGCAAATGCAACGTGCAGTGTGCGCAGATCAACACCAATAACTGGGAGGTTATTGCCAAAGATCGAGCCACCTGGCACCACAGTGTCAAAGAGGGTGTTCTCAAGATGGAAGCGAACACGAGAGTCCAGATGGCGACGAAGCGTGCGGTGAGGAAAGAGCGTGCAGCATCAGCACGTGCACCATCAATCTTCATCTGCGCCAACTGCTCCAAAGACTGCCACTTAAGGATTGGGCTGTATAGTCATTCCATGCACTGCTCCAACCCTTGACGCACTAATCATCACCTCTTCGAGACAAGGATGCCAGAGAGAGATCTGGTCAGGAGCTGTAGTCCTTCTATCATCATTGCTGTGTCCAATCGAACCTCAACTCTATCTTCAGACATCACTCTTCTTCGTCTCCTCATATTTCTATATCATCACTGTACACATCTTGGCCGTGGCAACTGCCATAGCAACCAGTATCACTCTATAAATTCAAGAAATCTCTGTCAGTGTGTCACTATGATGTTCCTATGATCTCTGCATGATGTCCTATGATGCTCCGATGTATAACGACTCCTTTTGTGTGAAATGTCCTATGATGTTCCTATGTAACAAAGGCAGGCATCACTCATGATCATAGGACTCACTATAGCATCATCAAAGATCAAACGCAGGCATCACTTACCATCATAGGACTCGCTATGACAGCTGCAAAGATCATAGGACTCACTATGACATCATCAAAGATCAAAGGCAGTCATCACTCACGGTCATAGGACTCGCTATGACATCATCAAAGATCATACGACTCCTTATGTGTAAAAAAATTATCCGTCCATGGACTGCATCACTCACAATCATAGGACTCGCTATGACATCATCAAAGATCAAAGGCAGGCATCACTGAACGAGTGCTCATATGCTTGCTTACACCCTTGCTTACACCTGCTTTCTACGGGCATGCAGAAATACTTGCTTATACTTGGTTTCTACGGACATGCACGGGTATGCACTGGTATTAAAGTACCGTTTCAGTGCAGCCTCTCATCCGTGTCTGAAGGCATTTCAGGGGTGTGGCAATGCACAATCTAATGCACATTACAGTATTATAGTGCATTTCATCAGAATCCGCTTTTGATCAGGAAAAAGGAGGTCAATCGTCAGAAGCACATTGTTTAATGATATTTCAGTGGCGTGTTTTGACATCACTCAGCTCCGGAGCTCAGGAAATGGCATGCACTGGGACAGTCATAGGGCAGCGCGGTGGCGAAGTGGTTAGCACTGCGACAGCACAGTAACTCACCCTTGGCCGGGGGATCCTGGGTTCGATCTCAGCCCCCGACCAACAGTGATCAGTGTGGAGTTTGCATGTTCTCCCCGTGTCTGCGTGGGTTTACTCCGGGATTTCTCCGGTTTCCTCCCACATGCCAAAAACATGCAAGTTAGGTTAATTGGCCTCAAACTGGGGATTCTAAATTGTCCTTAGGTGTGACTGTGAGAGTGAATGGTTGTCTGTCTCTCTGTGTTGGCCCTGCGATGGACTGGTGATCTGTCCAGGGTGTACCCTGCCTCTTGCCCAAAGATGCTGGGATAGGCTCCAGCCCCCCTGCGACCCGAAAAGGATTAAGTGAAAAAAGATGGATGGATGGATGGATGGAACAGTCATAGAGCCGTATTACAACAACTGGGTCGTTTGATCAGTTGTCTGACACAGAATGCATTTATAGGCATGTCCAAGTTCATTTCCTTATCACAACGGCATAAAAACGAACCTTGTGCCGGCACATGATGAAAAGAGGCCGGTCTAATCATTCAGAGGTGTGTTTTGGATAACCCAATCCAAAGCACTCCTTCCCATCCCTTTAATGTAAAGAGGCACATTATCTAAAGTGAATTGTGATCATGATGGTTTAAGATGGTTGTTGCGCTGACCAAAGCCCATGTGTGTGAGCCAAAATGCAGGCAATAGTAATGCTGCTTGGTAATAAGGAAGCCATCAATCACAGTTGATGCACAGTTATGTTAGAAAGAACAAATGGGTAAGAATGGGCTGAAAAAAAATCACCTGAATTGTTTAATGTGCACATGGATGCAATATAGACATGAAGAAAAGAGGATGGATGATGCCTGTGAAAATGTTCATAAGCTTTCATTAACAATGATGTGGATGTCACTCCCGGCTGTGGGGAGATGGAGTGCTCCCTCTCCTGTTGCTTTCGCTGACCGAGGGTCTCCCCCCATCCGTCCTGGGTAGGAGGGAAGGAGGCGATCTGCCGCCTCCGGCTCCTGCTATGAGGCAAGCCTGCTCTTAGCAGCCTCTGCTGGGGGCTGACGGGTGGCTGTCAGGGAGCTTGCTGGGCTGGAAACCCGGGGCACATGGTCGACGCAGGTGTGGACACATCTTCTGTCTCTCTGGGGAGTTTGTGAAAAGTGAAACGCTGCACACTCCTTGTTCATTCATTTATTCCTCTAAAAATAAACACGTTTAATGCCTAATAAGTCCGTGATGAAAATGAACACCCCCCCAGTGCACTGTGCATCACATTGGAACACAGTGGCACACATGCTCCATGTTTATTCATTCATTCCCCCAAAAATCATACATAATTGCCTAATCTATAGACTCTGCAATTAAAATGAGAGTGGATGGGATAAAAAAAACTGGTGTGTGATCATCATATAATTAAAATGACGGGCAATTATGACTGCTACAAGCTCCCAGTTCATGCCGTTTCCTGAGCTCCGGAGCTGCGCGATGTCAAAACACGCCACTGAAATATCCTTAAACAATGTGCTTCTGACGATAGGCCTCCTTTATCCTGATCAAAAGCGGTTTCTCATGGAATGCACTATAATAGCAATGCACATTAGATTGTGTGCCGCCACACCTCTTTGAAATGAGGCACATCCTCCGAGTGCATAACGAGTGCACTGTCTACTGGTAATTTGATGGTGTGATGCAAGGCGTAGCCTTATTCATGCTGCATTTTCCCTCTGGTCCGCTTTGGTCCACCTGCACGCCGGGCTCGTCCAAAGCGCACGTGGAGTTGTACATGCTCACTTTTTTCGTCTACCAGGCCAAGCAGTTGATGCATGCGCACGACTGTTGGTTGCAGCCCTATGGGTACCGCAGATGCACTAACATGCCAGTTTGTTCACCGGCTATAAACACGAGAGTGATGCACATTTTTTTTTGTAGCAACAACAATGGTGTCATTTCATGGAAAAGGAGGAATTGTGGGGGCATGGTGTTGGACTTCTCCACCCACGGGACAATGGACCGAAGGAGGAGGTGTCACCAGGGACAGTAAGGACGGTGCGCCCCCCGGAGAGAGGAGTAAATGCCGGAGAGAAGAAGGGTGTTGGAGCAGAGCCGGCATTATGTGTTGATAGTCGTCGGCCCCCGTCGGTCTATGATGACCATGAAAGAGAATCCTAAACGTCTACTCTGCTGGAACAGTACCGTCTGTGGCTGAACAGGCCGATGCGCGAATGGCAGTCCCTGTCACACAGGTCGCACTTGTGGGTGATCTCCGTGCTGCTGGGTCTGTGGCGGTTCTTCCTGCGGGTCCTTTTTTCATCTGCTGCAGCAGTCAGTCTCTCTTCACCCGCATGTTGTTATGTGTTGATAATGTGCCACATAATTCTTTGTTCAAGTGCGGGCCTCTATGCATGGGAATAAAGGTATAAAAGAGGGATGCACAGAGGCCCGAGAGATTCTTTTGCTGTAAAAAATGTTGGAGGAAGAATAAAGTAATTGTGTCATCCC
The DNA here is from genome assembly GCA_020510985.1 of Pholidichthys leucotaenia. Lineage (NCBI taxonomy): Eukaryota > Metazoa > Chordata > Actinopteri > Cichliformes > Pholidichthyidae > Pholidichthys > Pholidichthys leucotaenia. The sequence continues at coordinate 216,051,226 of CM035847.1, read as the reverse complement.
AGCTCGTTGTCTCGCCTGCTTCCTTCCTCCATAGAATTACCGTTTGCTAGTGCTCTTCTTCGTCCAAGCTGCTGCTGCTGCAAAAGGATTCATGTATGTTTATTCTTGTCTTCTGTGTCCTCATTGTCTTCCTTGTCTACTTTGTCTTTGTATGTTGTGTTGGTAGGACCACCTCGTGAATGGGATGTTCAGTCTTGCGCATGCTCTGTCAACACATTCAGGTTGTGGGCAGGCGGTTGTCCGCAGTAGAGCCCTGCGTACATTAGTAGACTGGAGATGATGACGTAAATTTCGTTACACGGCGTTTCCGGTTGCACGTACGTGGACAGCGGAGGTGCAGCATGAATCCAGCTTTAAAAAAAAGACAATGCGCTGACAGAAACTAACAAAAACACTGGTGCACAGCAGAAAGTCTTGTCAGAAAAGTACACGGATGACTGTCCGATTTTTTTTTTGAGCTGATTTTTCAGTCCATTCTTTCTTCTTTCTAACATAACTAACTGTGCATCAACTGTGATTGATGTCTTCCTTATTACCAAGCAGCATTACTATTGCGTGCATTTTGGCTCACACACACGGGCTTTGGTCAGCGCAAAACCCGTCTTAAACCGTCATGATGACAGTTCACTTTAGATAATGCACCCCTTTGCATTAAAGGGATGGGAAGGAGCGCTTTGGATTGGATTATCCAAAACACACCTCTGAATGATTAGACCGTCCTCAGGCAACGGTGGAAGGTTCGTTTTTACGCCTTTGTGATAAGGAAATTAACTTGGACACACCCATAAATGCGTTCTGCGTCAGTGACAACTGATCATCCGACCCTGTCGTTGTAATACAGCCCATAGCCTCCTTGTCGGATGGAAAAAAAGTATTGCTACATAGGAATTGTCATGAGCCGAGCCAGCTTGGCTTTCCCTGGCTCGGCCCTGATCTCCCTGTGGGTTTTGGTTCTGCTGTATGTGTGCATTATGTGTAGATTGTACTCATGTCCATCGCCATCGCCACTGCCTGACCGGCAGCTGTTAGTCAGCTTCTGTGATCTTTTTCCCATGCTGCTGACAGTCTGTCAGTCCAACCACGCCCCCTCCCTGGTAATGATCTTCCCCGCGTCTCGCCCAGGTGTTCTAAATTTGTGTGGCCAGCGGCGTTTGGATTTAAGCAGCTCTTCACTAGACAAACGCCGCTGGGTCATTGTACAAGTCACTCCTATTCTCCATGGTGTGGCCATCACGTCGGAAGGACAATTGGATTATGCTTGCTGGGAGTATTGGACTTTCGGGACTGTTCTTACTCGTGAGTAAACTGTTAGCGTTTCTCTTTGTGGTTAGCTCTACGCTGGACCAGAAGCGCTTCCCCCCTCGCAGTATTCTGCTGTGCTTCTGGTGGCATTCCTCCCCGCAGCAAACTGCTACGCTTAGGCTGTTGCCCTGTTTGCGTTCCCCCGAGTAGTTTAACTCCCTGTAGTCTTCCTTGCTCTCCAAGCGCATTCTTATTGTATTTTGACCAACTTGTTCATCTGTATTTGAACAGTTTATGTCAATAAATGTGTGTTTGGTGAAACCCTGCATTTAAATCCTTCCATCCTGGGACTTCCGGGAAGATGGCGGAGAGGCATAACGCTTAAACAGAGAGCTCTCCCTAGTCAGATTAAAAATCTTTGGTAAATGGCCAACTCGACATAAATAGGTCAATAAACCAAGGGATGAAAACACGAAGAACCCGGGCACACGGACAAAAGCAGGGTAAAACTAAAGAATCCCTCTTCAACAATGCTGGAGAAATCGCTGAACACGAGGCCCAAAAAAACGAGGTGACTACAACAGAGAAAATGGAGGACGCCAACCTCGATGTTATGAAAACTGGCTTCGCCAATATAAGAAAGGACATAAAAGACTTCAAGCGACAACTCCAACAGGATTTAACGGCTCTTAAGGAAGAACTGAAAAAAGAGATGAAGGAGGAAATTATGGGTCTCCGAAAAGAAATGGACCACAAGCTAGCAGAAACCATGGAGGAACTGCGCACTCAACGGGCATGTATGGCAGAAGCACAGGCTTGAATATCAGATTTGGACGACTGGAAGACCGAGGCAAGCGAGCTGCTGCAGACCCTGACAGCACAAACACAGAGGATGCAGGAAAAAATAACCGACCTGGAGAGCAGGTCGAGGCGGAGCAATATACGCATCTTCGGGATTCCGGAGGGCACTGAAGGCAACTCGATGACGAAATTCATAGATCAATTCTTAAAAAAAGAGCTTGAGCTGCCTGATGAAACAGACCTGCAGATCCAACGAGCGCACAGAGCCTTGGCACAGAACCCGAACTAAAACTCTACACCCAGGTCAGTTGTGGTAAAATATTTAAAATACTGTAGGAGCATGCTCAAATAACGAGGCTGAGTTTCAGTCATAAACCAGCTTTATTTGACAGAACACAAGCTCCTAGCATTCTCAAAGCAGGAAAGAGAAAGAATCATACTTCAACCCCCTTTTATACATTTCCAGCATCAGAATTCAAGTCACATGGTGTCTTCAGTCAACATACAGTTACAAAGCATCCCTTTGAAGCTTCACCATTGTCTCTCATTTCTTGATGAACCGGAATACCCTCCGGGGCGTCTTCTGTGGGACAAAGAGACAAATCTCACACTTCCTTGTTACCTCCTGTAGATTTGAGTCCTCAGTCCTTGCAGACGTGACACTCCACAATACACATTCAGTTCTGTCTCTGTGGCAGCGTGAGCCCACAATGTGTGTCGGCCACACTACCCCCCCCAAACGTCGAGTAAGGCAAAATCTGCATGGCATAACAAAAAGAGAAACACAAAGCACTCCATACATCGCTAATCAATCCACCAACTGCCTAGGTTTTAATCTTCTGCCGAATCTGCTGCAACTTGGCTTGGCTGCCTCTGCAACATCTCTCTGCACCTGTGGATTAAAGCTGTTAGCACCTCTCTGTGAAGACTTTGGAGAATGTCTTCTAGCGGCCTGCCCCGGCGGGGGGGCCTTGCGAGCTGCACCTCCTCGTCAGCCAGAACAAAAGCGGGTTTGAGCCTGTTAATGCAAATCAGCTCCCTTCTGCCCCCTAAATCTAGCAGAAAATGCTTCTGCCCGGTCTCCAGCACTCGAAACGGTCCGTCGTAAAACGGCCGCAAACTTGGACGCTGGGCGTCATGTTTAACAAAAACAAACTCTGCATTTTTTAAAGCCTTGGGCACAAAAACGTGTGGGAAACTGTGATGGACCGGGCCAGGAAGCGTGTTTGTTCCTGAGCCGCTCTGCCACGGCTGAGCGGGGGGGCCATTAGGTGCGGGATTATCAGGAAGAAATTCCCCGGGCAAACGGAGCGGCTGAGCGAAAACTAATTCAGCCGGGGAAGCGTGCAAATCTTCCTTAGGTGCAGAACGCAACCCTAATAACACCCATGGAAGTTTGTCTACCCAATTTGTATCCGTTAGCGACGCTCTGAGGGCTGCTTTCAATGACCTGTGAAAGCGTTCGCATAAACCATTGGCCTGGGGGTTATACGCGGTGGTGCGATGAATCTTCACCCCCAAGCTGCGGGCCATCGATGACCATAGCTCGGAAATAAATTGGGGACCCCTGTCGGACGTTATGTCCGACGGTACACCAAAACGCGCAACCCATGCTGTTAAAAATGCTCGCGCAACTTCTTCCGCTGTGGTTGATGTCAGAGGAATCGCCTCTGGCCAGCGCGTGGTGCGGTCTACCATTGTCAAAAGATGTGTGTGCCCGTGTGATAACGGAAGCAGGCCGACCAGGTCAACATGCACGTGATCAAAACGCTTAGCGGGGATGTGGAAAGGTTCTAACGGGGCCTTAGTGTGTCTGTGTATTTTAGCTCGCTGACACGCTACGCAGGCTGCTGCCCATTCCTTGACCTGTTTGCGCAACCCGGGCCAAACAAATTTCTCCCCCACCAATTTGATCGATGCGCGCACCCCCGGGTGCGCGAGAGAATGGACCAAGTCAAAAATACGGCGACGCCACGCGGTTGGCACCACAGGGCGGGGCCGTCCCGTGGAGACATCGCAGATTAGCGGGGGCATACCGTTTTGTTGCACCCTGTGCTCCAGCCTTAACCCTGTTGGTCCAGACTGGAGCGCGCGCACGTCCGCGTCGTTAACCTGCTCCGCAGCCATGGCTGCATAATCTAACCCAACACAGACCGGGGCTGCGCGCGCTCCCGCGTCGCTGCCCGGGCCCGCGGCCATGGCTACAGAGTCTGCCCCTATAGGGCTTGGCGGTGCTATTGCACGCGAGAGGCAGTCTGCTACAACATTGTGTTTACCAGCGACATGCTGAATATCAGTAGTAAACTCCGATATTGCGGCTAGTTGCCTTTGTTGCCGGCCTGACCAGGGTTCTGAAATTTTGGCCATCGCAAACGTTAGCGGTTTATGATCCACAAAAGCAGTGAAACGTCGCCCCTCTAACCAGAACTGAAAATGACGGATGGCCAAGTGTAGGGCCAAAAGCTCCCTGTCAAATGCGCTGTATTTCCGTTCACTATCGCGCAAGGTCCTGCTGAAAAACGCGAGGGGTTGCCAGGTACCTGCCACAAACTGTTCAACTACCACCCCCACCGCTACATCGGAAGCATCAGTGGTGAGCGCCATGCGGGCCGTTGGAACTGGGTGCGCTAACAAAACTGCATTTGCCAGGGCTGATTTGACCTGGGCAAAAGCGCGCTCCCGCTCCGGAGACCATTCGACTTTATTTGCGGGCTTTTGTTTTTTTAACGCGGTGTACAATGGCTGCATGAGTCGTGCTGCGCTTGGGAGGAAACGGTTGTAAAAATTAACCATCCCTAGAAACTCCTGAAGCGCCTTAACCGTTTGAGGTTGCGGAAAATCTGTTATGGCACGCACTTTATTTGGAAGGGGAACTGCTCCCTCTGCCGAAACGCGATGTCCCAAAAAATCAATCTGCGCCACCCCAAACTGGCATTTCGCTGGGTTCACTATTAACCCGTGCTCTGCCAACCTCTGGAAAACTGCTGTGAGGTGTTTTTCATGTTCGCCTTCGGACGTGCTGGCTACCAAAATATCGTCCAAATAAACGAACACGAAAGGCAGGTCGCGTAAAACTGCATCCATCATGCGTTGGAAAGTCTGCGCGGCCCCCTTGAGGCCAAAAGGCATGCGCAAAAACTCAAAAAGGCCGAAAGGAGTTATGACCGCTGTTTTGGGTACATCCTGCACGCGCACTGGAACCTGGTGATAGCCGCGCACCAAGTCTATTTTAGAAAAAATGCGCGCCCCCGCCAAATGAACAGAAAAATCCTGAATGTGCGGAATCGGGTAGCGGTCATGAGCTGAAACGTTGTTCAACCTGCGGAAATCGCCGCAAGGCCGCCACGAGCCGTCAGCCTTTGGGACCATGTGTAACGGCGAAGCCCAAGCGCTCTTGGAGCGTCTAACGATGCCTAGTTTTTCCAGATTAGTGAACTCCTCGCGCGCGATGGCCAGTTTAGCTGGGTCCAAACGCCGAGCCTTTGCAAAAACGGGAGGGCCTGTGGTTGTTATGAAATGTTCTACCCCATGTTTGGCCACCGTTGCTGAAAAAGTGGGGACTGTGAGTGCTGGAAACTGAGCAAGCAGAGTGTGAAACTTACCACCCGCGGCTGAGACGCTGGCATGTGCAGTTGGCGGGGCCACCCGAGCTGTGCAGGGAATAGAATGAAAGGACAGTGCATTAATCAGACGTCTATTAGCAAGATCAACCAATAAACCATGTGAGCACAAAAAATCAGCCCCTAACATGTTGAAACTGACTGCTGCTACAATAAATGTCCACTCAAATGAACGGCCTTGTAAGGACAGAAGCATGGTCCTCTCACCAAACGTTTTAATTGTGGAGCCGTTCGCTGCTGACACTGACACCCAGGGGGCTTTAGAAGGCGACAGCCGTTCCGCGTAGGTGGGCGTGACGAAGCTCAGCTGCGAGCCCGTGTCCACGAGGAACTGTTTCCCCGAGCGTGCATCCGTCAGGTAAAGCAGCCTGTTCTCATTGCCGAGAGTCGCGGCTGCTATCGGCCCTCGGTCCTGGCGTTTAAAATTGCACGGTGGGACGCACCTGTGCGCTCTCTCTGCAAAACGGCGGTGGTAGAAGCACGAGCCGTTCTCCGCTCCGCGTCGTCTGGCTCCGGTCACCGCCGTTGTTGGTGCGTCTGGTGCCGCTGGACCCAAGCAGTCTCCGGACGCCGTTCCCGAACTAGCCGCCGCGGCCGAAACCGCGTTCTGCTTGTGGGCGTCGACCAACTTCTGCGCCTCCTTGCTCAACCCATGGTAGTCTCGCTTGGCCAATCGGGGTGACTCTGCCAGGGCCACTCTCACTGCTGGTGGCAGGGTTCGAAGGAATAGGTGGGCGAAAATGAATTTGCCATCCTCGGAGGCTTTGAGCTGCAGCATCTTCACCATCAGGTCCGCAGGTCTATCGTTTTCTGCCTCCGTCAGCGCCAGGAGCCCCTCTGCTCTTTGTTGGACTGAGGGGGTGAAATGGCTGATCAGCGCGTCTTTCAATGCGCTGTACTTGTCGCTGTCTGGTGGATGATTAACCAAATCCTCCACTCTCTGGACCGTGTCGCTGTCCAGTTTCGCTACCACGTGGTAGAATCTTGTGTCGTCGTTGGAGATTCTCCGGAGGTTGAACTGCGCCTCGATTGCGCTAAACCATGAGCGCGGGCTGTGCTGCCAGAAATCGGGCAGCCGGAGCGTGGAGGCGGCCATCAGGCTGGCTTCCACCGAGCCCGGTTCGGAAGAATTCTCATTGCTCATTCTCCGTCGTAGGTCACCAGTGTAGGAGCATGCTCAAATAACGAGGCTGAGTTTCAGTCATAAACCAGCTTTATTTGACAGAACACAAGCTCCTAGCATTCTCAAAGCAGGAAAGAGAAAGAATCATACTTCAACCCCCTTTTATACATTTCCAGCATCAGAATTCAAGTCACATGGTGTCTTCAGTCAACATACAGTTACAAAGCATCCCTTTGAAGCTTCACCATTGTCTCTCATTTCTTGATGAACCGGAATACCCTCCGGGGCGTCTTCTGTGGGACAAAGAGACAAATCTCACACTTCCTTGTTACCTCCTGTAGATTTGAGTCCTCAGTCCTTGCAGACGTGACACTCCACAATACACATTCAGTTCTGTCTCTGTGGCAGCGTGAGCCCACAATGTGTGTCGGCCACAATACGACATAAAGAATCCTGACACAAGCATGGAAAAAAAAGATATGAGTTGGTGACAAACAGATATTCTTTGACCATGACTACCCGACAGAAATTGTGCAGCAGCGAAAGAAATATGCCAACATTAAAAAAGTGCTGAAAGAGAAAAAAATTAGATTCCAAATTGGGCCCGCCAGGTATCAGCGCTGCCACCAACTTGTGTAGAGCAACAAGCACAGCTAACGGGGCCAGCTACAGCGATGTCTGCAGTATCACCTCAGCCATCGCCTCCAGAGACCGAACAGACCGTCGAGGACCTCTTCGAGAGGAGAGGAAGAAAAGCTTGGACGAAGAACAGCAGGCCCCACTGAAGAGACTGTTAGAGGTGTTTGTTGATGTCTTTGCTGCCAGGGACAATGACTGCACCCACACCAACATGGTCGTCCATGAGATCAACACGGGAGAGCCCCCCCCCATCTGCATCTGCCCTCGACGCCTACTGCTGGACAAAAGGTTGGCAGCTCGACAGAAGATTGAGGAGATGCACTGGGCAGGAGTCATCAAACCCTCACAGAGCCCATGGGCTGCACCAGCAGTTCTGGTCTGCAAGAAGGATAGTACCTGGCGGTTTTGTGTGGACTACAGGCGCCTCAGTGAGGCCACTCGTAAAGACTCTTACCCCCTTCCTCGAACTGGTGATGCCTTGGACTATGTTGCAGGCACGTCCTGATTCAGCTCCCTGGACCTCCGCAGTGGGTACTGGCAGGTGAAGCTGTCACCAGAGGCCTACCCCAAGACAACATTCTCAATCAGCAAAGAGTTGTGGCAGTTCCAGGTGATGCCATTTGGACTGTGTAATCCACCTGCAACTTTTGAACACCTCAAGGAGAGGGTCCTTGCCAATATTCCCCACGACTGCTGTGTGGTGTACCTGGACTATCTCCTGGTCCATGCTGCAGACTTTCAAGGGGCACTCCAGAACCTGCGGGAGGTCTTCCAGGCCATCCGTGGGGTGGGGCTACACCTCAGTCCAAAGAAGTGCCACCTCTTTTGCCGGAGTGTGTCATTCCTGGGTCATGTGATCAGCGCTGACAGGGTGTCCGACCTGGACAAGATGAGGACAGTCTGGGAGTGGCCACCCTCTGGTGACGTGTCAGAGCTCCGCAGTTTCCTGGGCCTTGCCTCATACTACAGGAGGTTCATCAGGGACTTTGCCACCATACAGTAGCTAGCCCCCTTCACCAGCTGACCCAGAAGGGCAAGGCCTTCCAGTGGACTGATGATTGTGCTGTGGCCTTCTCCTGCCTCTGCTTTGCCCTGTCAGAGGCCACCGTACTGGCATATCCAGACCCAGGGAAGGTCTTCATTGTAGATACTGATGCCAGCAATGTGGGTCTGGGTGCTGTGCTCTTCCAGGAAGGGGAACATGGTGAGCAGACAATTGCCTACTTCAGCTGGTCCCTCAGCAAACCCAAGAGGAACTACTGTGTAACCTGCCAGGAGTTGCTGGCTGTTGTCCAGGGCCTGTGACACTTCCACCCTTACCTGTATGGACAGAAGTTTATCCTGCAGACTGACCACACTCCACTCACTTGGCTGCTGAGCTTTAAGGAGCCAGAGGGGCAGCTAGCCAGGTGGGTGGAGGAATTCCGGGACTACCAGTTTGAGATCCAACTGTAACAGGGTAACACCCCTAACACCTACTGAGTGTGTATGTGTAACACTACTTTAGGTGTAATCTTGTACCCTTGTGGTAGTATTGGGTATGGCAGTGTAGTTACCTTCAACCTTACTACCTGGACAAAAGGGATAATTGGGCCAGATCAGACCGATTACAGGTTCGTAGGAGCCTGGAGGGCGTAACAACAGATGACACATACACAGCTGTATAGACCTTGTATATTGATATTGTATATTGATGAAACGATGTATATTTCTTTTTACAAATGTGTACACATAAACAAAAACACAGCACAGTAACAATAATAAAAAAAATAAAAATAAAATACTCCAAATATATTTACAGTGTGTACAGTTCTCTAGTGTCCGTTCCAGGTGATCAGTGGGATCACCTCTACCAGTGGGTTAGATTCGGGCTTCGGCTCGCCATCCAGATCTGGAGAATCCACAGTCCTCTGAACCCAGAAAAAAAAACCCTGACCTACAAAATAGGTCAGAACAAAAACTCAAGCTATAATCCATAGCTAATTACAAAACATTTCCAATTATTTCTAATGTTGTATAACAAACAGTCAGTTTCCTACGTTATTAAATGCACATAACATAAACACATCTACTATTCAGCTTTTATCAACATGGTACCATAAATAAATAAGTCAAGTGCATTGGGAGACACTTGACATCAACACTGACATTTTGGCAGTGTGCTAACTAAGTTAGCTTCACAAGGAAAAAAAAAGAAAAGTGTGCTAGCACAACAATTTATCACAAATTTGACACATTAAACACACATAAACCACAGATTCATCATTCACCACCAAGCAGCAACCAATGGCAAGGGAACTGGGACCTTTGCTAACCATTACAGCTTTGAAAAATAACTTTCTAATGAAAAACCTAGCCGGGATTAACATCGGCGGCTAACGTTTTATGCTAGCATTTAGCATTCCACATACACAATCAATAGATAGCACTCACCATGCTAAGTGGCTCTTGCGTCATGGGGGTTCCCGTGCTCAACGTGAGTTCACAGCCTTTGGATCCCAATCTTAAAATTTAACAAACGGGGTATCAGAATTTGGCAGTACAGCAATACCTCGTTTCTCATGTTGGTTTAGGCTTACCAATTTCAAAGTTTTATCCAAGCAAAGGCTGTGGCTAGTATGCTAGCGCCTCCATTTCATCAAGGATCGTCTCTCTCTCGGTCGGTGGCTTTCGGCGTCTGATGTGACTGAGCCAAAAATTGCAAGTCATACCCAGACCCAGAGAGAGAGCGCTTAACCCATTGGCTGACGCCGCCACCAAACGGCGCAGCCATTGGTTGCTCAAAATACCAACAAACATATTAGGAACTTCATCAGAACTTTCTAGAAAATGTTCCTAACTATTTATGAATATATATTTATTTAAATATTCATATTCAAATTATTTATTCCCATTGTGAAATGGGTGTTTTTCTTTTTAAAAGCGGTATCGATATTTTTAATTTAATTCACGTTTCTAGCACTGGGTTACACAACACCGACTAGGATGACTGCATGACAATGCCGATGCCGTTTCTCAACAACCGTGTGAGGTGAAGAGGTGCCAATACTGCAGGAGACAGGAGGACTGTTGCCTGCCAGAACCAAAAGTTGCTGCACTGTGGGATGCTGTGGCACCTGACGGTGACTGGGAGACCCTCGGCTCCAAGCAGATTCAGCAAGCCCAACACTAGGATGCAGTTCTCTCCAGGGTCCATGTCTAGGTGGGTGCTGGCCTGCGGGCCGAGTGGCCAGCAATCTCTGTTCTAGACCCAGAGTCCAAGGCACTGTACTGTCAGTGGTCCAGCATTGTCAGCTGGAATGGTATCCTGCACCGTCGGTGGAAGTCACCAAGGGCAACGAGACATCCTACAGCTCCTGGTTCCTTGCCAGCCGTAGGGCCAGGTCCTCAAACTGGTCCGTGGCTCTGTGAGGGCTGGGCACTTTGGCATAACCAAGAAACTACATCATTGTCGAGGGCAGTTCTACTGGCCAGGATGTCGCCGAGATGTGGAGATGTTTGTCCACTGCTGCGACTCCTGCACCTCACAGAAGGGCCCCACCCAGCAATCATGTGCTCCTCTGCAACAGTACCAGGTGAGGGCCCCAATGGAAAGAGTGGGTGTGGACATCCTGAGCCCGTTCCCTATCACTGACCAGGGGAACCGCTATGTCTTAGTGGCCATGGATTATTTCACAAAGTGGCCCGAGGCATATGTGGTCCCCGACCAGAGTGCAGCAACCACTGCAGAAAAGCTGTTAAGGGAGATGTTCTGTCACTTAGGGGTCCCGGGGGAGCTTCATAGTGACCAGGGGCAGAATTTCGAGTCCACGGTCTTCCAAGAGGTGTTCCAGTGCATGGGGGTCGAGAAAATTAGAACTACTCCCCTGCACCCCGAAAACGACGGTCTGGTGGAGCGGTTTAACAGGACTCCCACCCAGCTGGCCATCCTGACAGACAACAGCAAGACTGGGACCGCCATCTTCCCCTGGTCTTGTGGTCCTTCTGGACCACAGTGCAGGAGTCCATAAAATGTACCCCTGTGGCACTGATGTTTGGGCATAAGCTGCGCACCCCAGTGGACTTGGTATTAGGGCCCCCTCCAGACCCAGAGCTGAAAGGGGGAACCTGGAATGGGCTATTATTACAATCTCTGTGAGGAGCTGCGGGAGACCCATGAACTGGCCAGAAAGTCGCTGACTGAAGTGGGGGTGCAGCAGAAGTGGGCCTATGACACCCGGTGCCGGGGACATGACTTTGCTCCAGGCACCATTGTGTGGGCCTATAACCTGGTGAGGAAGAAGGGCTGCTCCCCAAAGCTCACCAGCCACTGGATGGGACCCTGTGTCGTTTTGGAGAAACTATTCAATGTGGTCTACAGAGTGCAACTGTGCCAAAGGAACCGGGTGGTTTTGCTCCACTGGGACCGCTTGGCACCCTGTCAGCCACGAGCTTTAGCTATGGGGCCAGCTGAGGAGGAGGAGCCACAGACACCATCATCACCACTCCCCATGGCTAACTGGAGCCCACAGGATGGAGTTAGGAGACAGTGCCGTCTCCTCCAACATTTATGGGACTTGTGGTTGATGCATGGATTGCTGGGGACCACTAATCCTGTTAGGTGGGGGCAATGTGGTGTCCTGGCCACTCTCTGGGACGTGTTAGGCTGATTAGAGGGGGAGTGTTTTATTGAGGCCGGGACTGGAGGATTGTGGGAAATATTGTGGGGAAAAAAATTACTAAGAGTGTGGGTCAAAGTAATGATCTTGGCCATTGTGGTGTGTTTACGAGTGTTGAAAATAAAGGCTGATTGAGCAATTCATGCCTCTTGATTGCCTGAAAACCCACTGCTCATTACAATATTTTCTGCTGTGACTGTTTTAGTTATCTAGTTCCAAGGAGATCCTCGGCTTTCGAAACTGGCTTGTGGGACCTGGAATGTCATCTCTCTGGTGGGAAAGGAGCCTGAGCTGTTGCATGAGGTTGAAAGATACCGGCTAGATATAGTTGGGCTCACCTCAACGCACATCTCCGGTTCTGGAACCAGTGTCCTGGAGAGGGGCTGGAGCTTAGCTGACTCTGGAGTTGCCCCAGACAAGATGCGACGACCAGGGGTGGGTATTCTTGTATCCACCCGCTTTGCTGCCTCAACATTGGAGTTCTTCCTGGTGTCATGATCTGCCGTCCGGGCAGATGAGCATTTACAGGCAGGGCTCATGATACAGGCAGGAGTATGGTGCATGAAATAGTAATTTATTAACAAAAAACACAAAGAAATAAATAAATGGCTGCACGGGGGCAGAAAATGCAGGAAAAGCAAAACTTACTTGGGATAATAAACAAGTTCACTGGGAGAACACAGAGGAAACACCACAATGACACCAGACAGAGTACAAGTACAAACTCATAAATAGGGAGATTAATCATCACGACACCGAACAGATGGGTACACTCAAGGGCAGCAGGAAAGTGATTACAGGTGGGGAACACAGGATGGGTGGGGGGTGTACACACAGACACCAACAGGGAACGCACATGAATGTGACACAGAAACATATAGAGCAAATGCAGGAGTAACACAGAAAGTGCAGTTGCTACAAATATGGGAAACATGAGGCTAGAACAATAGGTAAACAAATATGCACACAGACCCAGGACCAGACAAGGGATGAACACAGAAGACAAAGACAGGGAACTCAGGGAAACACAGAGGCCAATAAATGCACAAATAATCATACATGAACACAGAAAAATAATAAGTGAACATAAAGTGTGGGCTTGATCCCAAACTCAAGCCCAAACCATGACACCCAGAGGATGAAAGTGTGAAACCAGTGTGAAACCAAACTTAACCGGACCAAACCATCTGATTACTATTCACTGGACTTGTTGTTAGCTTGGCTAACACACACTAACAGCTGACAGCACCATGGTTGCTTGTAAAGTTTGCCTGCCGAAGTACTCACAGCTGAAAGAGGACATCAGACGACTTAAACAGGACCTGAGGGACAAAGATGAAATGATCCTGGAGTTTTCGTCTATTGCCGCTACACAAGTGAAACATCTCGCAGTGCTCCGCTCCGGGTCCTGTGACAGAGGAGCCACCTGTTGCCCTACCGAGTGCTCTGGATGTGGATCAGAGGGCAGTGTCACTCTGCCCTGGTGTGGATCTGCCACCACCGGTGGAAACGCCATTATTTCTGCCAGCATCCCGGTACTGAATGACGACGTTTGGCCCTCCCTGGGAGCTAAGCCTAAGTCCCAAGCCTGCTCGACTCCATACAGCTTGGAGCTATAAGTGCCGGTTAAAAAGGGCAAATACCTTGCCAGACGCTCCCTCCCTCAGTCTTCATCTTCATCGGACAATAAATTTCAGATCCTGGATGATGCCACTGAGCACCACTCTTCTCCACCTGCTCAGAAGACAACTCCTGTCATCACTACTGCTGAGGCTATGGTTCCCACTGAGGAGCAGCCGCTGGACAGCACCAAGAGCTGGGCCAGCTCCCACAGTCGGTCAGCTACCTGCCAAGGCTCCCCTGCTGCATCCGGCGCAGCCAAGTTCCAGCTCGCCCTCGGGGCTCCCCTGCTACCTCCAGCACAGAGCGTCCGTCGACCCATCCACCAAAGGCTCCCTCTAGAGCTGCTGTGGCTTCTGTTGCTGTCGCGGCCCCTCCCGGCCCCTCCACCATTGTTGCTCCCCCGGATCGCCGGACTCCTGCCTCCACATTGGTGCAGCGCTCTTCAGTGGTGCTCAGAGTGGTCACCTCCATGGTCCAGCATGTGGTGGTCTGTGGCAGACAGACCTTCTGCCACCCGGGTGCCTATGTACCAGACATTACATCTGCAGCTCTGCACCTGGTCCAGACTCATCCATCCGCTCCTACAATCGTTGTGCATGTGGGCACAAACGACCTGAAGAAACAGCAGTCTGAGACTCAGAAACAGGAGTTCGTCCACCTTGTTGACCGCCTGCTGGACACAGGGAAACAGGTGGTCATTTCCGGGCCAATCCCTCCGCCTCGTTTTGGTGACATGAAGTTCAGCCGCCTGCGACAGCTTCACATCTGGCTAAAAGACTACTGCAGCAACAAAGGCATTCCCTTCGTGGACAATTTTGCTGCCTTTCTCAATAAGCCAGAACTTTTTAGACCTGATGGCTGCCACCCCTGTCGGGATGGAGCGTGTGCTTTATCTACAAACATTAAACTGACTCTGCTATCCTGTAAGTCTTCCTGACACATTATATCTCCTCCTCACTCACACAGCACACATAATATCCCAGTTATAACCATGCCCAGGCCAAATACCCACTATCACGAATCATTTGTACCCTCTGTTAACTGCAATAACCTCATACAAGTACACACACATACACACACCACCCAATAGCACACCCCTCAAAATGGCACTTTTAAATGTCAGATCACTGTTCAGTAAGTCTTTTATTATTAATGACTTGATTTTAGAGTATGATCTTGGCTGTTTGTTTTTATGTGAGATGTGGCTGGGCACAGATGGACCATCATTTCTTTTAGAAACCTCCCCTGTCAATCACTCTTTGGACCTAGTCATCACCTCAGGCCTGTCACCACACATCACCTCTATTTTAGACTTTGCCATCTCTGATCATTTTTGTATATGTTTTACTATCAATTGTTTTAAACAGAATGATGATTTTATCCCAGAACGCACTGAGGAGGTGCCATCTCACTGCTGAGGTGGCTGCTAAATTTATTAATTTTTTAAGTGACATTCCTGGTGACTTTTTAGCCTCGTCTTGTGATTTTATTGCGGATGGTTTTAACAGAAAATTGGAAATGGCACTCGACACAGTAGCTCCTTTTAAAACAACAAAAAAAAACCTTTCCACTAATCCAATCCCACTCTGGAGAACTGAAGAAATCATCCATCCATCCATCTGTCCATCTTCTACCACTTTTCCGGCGGTCCGGGTCGCGGAGGCAGCAGTTCAAGCAGAGAAGCCCAGACTTCCCTCTCACCAGCCACCTGCTCCAACTCTTCAGAGAGGATACCAAGGCATTCCCAGACCAGCTGGGAGACATAGTCTCTCCAGCGAGTCCTGGGTCTGCCCTGGGGTCTCCTCCCAGTGGGACGTGCCCAAAACACCTCAAGTGGGAGGCGTCCACGAGGCATGCTAATCAGATCCCATACCACCTCAACTGACTCCTTTCAATGTGGAGGAGAAGCGGTTCTACTCTGAGCCTCTCCCGGATGACTGAACTCCTCACCCTATCTCTGAGGGTAACTCCAGCAATCCTACAAAGAAAGCTCATTTCAGCCACTTGTATCCGCAATCTCGTTCTTTCGGTCATTACCCAAAGCTCGTGACCATAGGTGAGAGTAGGAACGTAGATTGACTGGTAAATCGACAGCTTTGCCTTAGAACTCAGCTCCCTCTTCACCACAACAGACCGGTACAACGTCCGCATCACGGCAGATGCTGCTCCGATCCATCTGTCAATCTCTCACTCCATTCTCCCCTCACTCGTGAATAAGATACCAAGATACTTAAACTCCTCCACTTGGGGCAGGAGCCTGTCCACAACCCGGAGAGGACAGTCCACCTTATTCCGGCTGAGGACCATGGACTCGGACTTGGAGGTGCTGATTCTCATCCCAGCCGCTTCACACTCAGCGGCAAACCGTCCCAGCAAGAACTGTAGGTCATTGCTGGATGAAGCCAACAGGACAACATCATCTGCAAACAACAGAGATGAGATCCTGTGGTCACCAAGCACGACACCCTCCATTCCCTGGCTGCGCCTAGAAATGCTGTCCATAAAAATTATGAACAGGATCGGTTACAAAGGGCAGCCCTGGTGGAGTCCAACTCTCACTGGGAATGAGTCCGGCCGAGTGTTGGCAATACGAACCAAACTCTCACAACGGTCGTACAGAGACTGAATAGCTCATAACAACAAGCCCGATACCCCATACTCCAATGGGGTATGGCTGGGCCCCATACTCCGATGTGCCACAGCCAGAATGAAAACCACATTGCTCCTCCTGAATCCGAGGTTTGACCAACGGCCGGACTCTCCTCTCCAGTACCTTGGCATAGACCTTCCCGGGGAGGCTGAGGAGTGTGAACCCTCTAAAGTTGGAGCACACCCTCCGGTCCCCTTTTTTGAAGAGAGGAACCACCACCCCAGTTTGCCATGCCAAAGGCACTGCCCCCGACCTCCACGCAATGTTGCAGAGGCGTGTCAGCCGTGACAGCCCTACAACATCCAGGGCCTTGAGGTACTCAGGGCGAATCTCGTTCACCCCCGGGGCCTGGCCACCAAGGAGATTTTTAATCACCTTGGCGACCTCAGCCCCTGTGATAGGCGAGTCATCCCCTCCGTACACAAGCCCTGCTTCCTCTGTGGAAGGCGTATCAGTGGGATTGAAGAAATCCTCAAAGTATTCCTTCCACCACCCGACGATATCCCCAGTCGAAGTCAACAGCGCCCCATCCGCACCATACACAGTGTGGACAGGGAGCTGCTTCACACAACACAACACACTGCCATCTACAGAAGTTCTCTGACGACTCTGCGCTTGTCGGCCTCATCTCCAACGGAGATGAAGCTGAGCACAGAGGACTTATCCAGGACTTCGTGGACTGGTGCCATAGGAACTGCCTCCAGATCAACGCGAGGAAAACTAAGGAGCTGGTGGTGGACTGCCGCAGGCAAGGACAACCCCTCACAGCACCAGTAAACATACAGGGAACAGACATCAAGATGGTGTCATCCTACAAGTACCTGGGTGTTCATCTGAACAATAAACTAGACTGGTCACACAATACCGATGCACTCTACAAGAAGGGACAGCGCAGGCTGTTCCTACTGAGGAGACTCAGGTGTAACCCAGTGTTAAAAACGTGGATTGAATTATGAATGTCGATACCGCTTTAAGAAGAAGGGGGGACATTCATTTCACAATGGGAGTAGATAGTTTAACGTGAATTAAATTATAAATATTGATACTGCTTTTAAAAAGAAAAACACCCATTTCACAATGGGAATACATAATTTGAATATGAATATTTAAATAAATATATATTCATAAATAGTTAGGAACGTTTTCTAGAATATTCTGATAAAGTTCCTAGTATTGTGTGTTGATAATTATTGTAACCAATGGCTGCGCCGTTGCTGGGTCACGCCACCCAGTGGGTTAAGCGCTCTCTCCCTGGGTCTGGGATGACTTTCATTTTTGGCTCAGTCACACCAGACGCCAAAAGACAGACCAGAGAGAGAGACTGTCCTTGGTGATATGGTGACGCTAGCATGCTGGTAGCAGCCTTTGCCTGGATAAAACCCTTGAAATTGATTGGGATCCAAAGGCTGCCGACGCCGTTGAGCGCGGGAACCCCATTGACGCACGAGCCACTTAGCATGGTCAGGTTCTTCTTTTTTTTTTTCCTTCCTTTGGACTGGTTTGACCAGAGCGTGGATTCTCCAAATCTGGATGGCGAGCCGAAGCCCGAACCCTAGAAACTGCTAGAGGTGACCCAACTGGTCACCTGGAACTGATACAACAAGAACTGTGAATATTGTAACTATATTTTGGGGTATTGTGTTTTTATTTTTTTTATTATTATTGTGACAAGTGTGTGTTTTTTTATTGTACATATTTGTAAATAATACACATTTGTTAAAATAATATATATAGTTCCAAGTTCCATACACCGTGTGTGTGTGTGTGTCATCTGTTGTTGCACCTCCCAGGCTCCTACGAACCCAGAGTCGGTCTGACCTGGCCCAATTATCCCTTTTCCCTCAGGTGGTAAAGTTAAGGTAAATACATTGCCATAACACAACACTACCAAAAGGGTACTACACCTAAAGTGAGTAGGGTGAGTGGGTGTTAGTAAGGGTTACACACAAAAATCTGGCGAGCGCAGGTGTTAGTGGGTGTTACCCTGTTGCCCAATGGTACATATTGTTACAAAATTTGGTGAGCCAGCCAGGAGCCTGGAGCGTTGCACAACAGATGTGGATTCTGTTTTGACCCCTGACTAAACAGTTGATATACGGCCAAAATGGATTTTGTGGAAAAACATGGTGTTAAAATCCCTAATGCAGTCATTGTCAGTGATGTTGTTGATAAAGAGAAAGACAGACATTTTTGAGTTTCTAGAGCAACATGGCACTATCCGTAGGGTGCTCAGTATTAATGATAACTCATCTGACTTTGACAAAAGTCATATTGTAGAGTTTGAGTCTGGATTAAGCATTGAAGCGTTAGCACCTACGTTGCCGTGCTCCTTTCCATCCACTGACAATCCTGAGGTTAAGTACTGCATTCAAGCTTTAACCGATGTCTACACTAAAACTGTAGGGGGCAGTGTTACTGAGGCTTATCTTAGCAACCTGGTTTAGCTAAGCTAAGTGGAAAAGATTTTGAAGAGGTGTTGCGAGAGGTTATGTCCACAATAGGGAAGTCTATTGAAGCTGCTGAGACAGCTGAAACGGTCTCTGCTGATGTTGATCTTGCTGTCCCTACTGTAGAACCCACACAAAGTGGAGTCTCTCCTCCACTCCAAGTTGAAGTGCCTCGCACCCCTAAAGCCACTCAAGCACTCTTTCAAAGCCCTCTTACACCAAACTTAACACCTCAAATGTTGAGTTCAGCTGATCTTAACCCACCCGAGGTTCAGAAAATCGTAGTCGAGCATGTCATTAAACATGCAGAGAAGCCATCAAACGCCCATTCCTCTTGGAGAATCAGAGCTTTCTCTGGCAAAATGCCAAGACCGTATACTGAAGCTGATTATGAAACATGGCGTTCACATGTTGACCTGATGATGGAAGATACTTCTTTGTCTGACTTGGAAAAATCTCGCAAGATCTTTGAAAGTCTTCTTGCTCCTGCGTCTGATGTTATTCGTCATCTTGGGCCTGAAGCCACCTCTGCCGACTATCTTAAGCTGTTGGATTCTACTTCACCTTCGCACTGTTGAAAACAGACAAGAAGTTAAAAACACCCGCATGAAAAAACACTTGGGCGCCACAAAACCAAAAGCAGTTTCTGACATGATATCTGGCCCAGGAAACACGCACACAGGCTCGGGTGAGATTTAAGAGTTTTATTCAACAACAGGTGTATGTATGCGTGAGTGAGGAATGTAAATGTTTTCTTGGGGACTGGAAAGCACTGAGGGCAGAACAGAACACCGTACAGCCAGGCAACCCTGAGGACAGAGCAGAGGATAGTGGATGAGCAATTATCACAGCGGAGTGGTGAAAGTTGTAATGTGGCTTACTTGCAGACGTCTTGGTGGCTGGCATAGGCAAGAGATGCTCCCGCCTGGGAGACAGCGCCCTGCTGTGCTCGACGGAGAGAAACTGAGAGGAGAGGCGATGAAGGGATACTTCTGCCGCCGGGAGGATCCACCTGTGCACAGGGGAAGATCTTTGGAGAGCAGGTAAGTGATAACCTTACGTGAGGATGTCGAGTTGTGGCGTTGGCCGAGAGGAGTAGGCAAACGCAGAGCTTGAGCATGGAGATGAGCTGACGGCTCCAGGCCGAGGCTGCGGGCAGAGCAGGTTAAATAGAGGCAGCCTAATGAAGCACAGGTGTGCACACGGCTGGAGCGGATGACAGGCGGGGGCGAGTTGTGACAGTACCCCCCCCCCCCGAGCAGCGCCTCCTGGCGCTGGCTTGTCAGGGTGCACCCGGTGGAACTCTTCAACGAGTTGCTTGTCCAGCACGAAGGAGGGGCGCACCCAGTGTCTGTGCTCCGGGCCATAACCCTCCCAGTCCACCAAATACTGCAACCCCCGGCCCCGACGTCGGGAGTCCAAGATAGCAGTGACGCTCCACGCCGGGTGTCCGTTGATCATTCTAGGAGGGGGCAGCACCTTGGGAGGAGGACAGAAAGGATTAGACACCACAGGTTTGACCTGAGAGATGTGAAAAGTGGGATGAACATGGGGGGGGGGAGCCAAACACACAGCCACCGGGTTAACCACCTTCGTAACAGAATAAGGTCCGACGAAGCGTTGAGCCAGCTTCTTCTTCTCCCCCTTCAGGTTAATATTCTGGGCTGACAACCATACCTGTTGACCCACCTGGTAGTGTGGCGCGGGCCTCCTGCGGCGATTAGCAGATTTGGAGTTGCACGATGCCGCGTGTATCAGGGCCTGGCACGTCTTAGCCCATAGCCGTCGACACCATCTCAGGTGGGCCTGGATAGAGGGGACTGCCACCTCACCTTCTTCCTCAGGGAACAGCGGGGGGTCGTAACCTAGGGACGCCCGAAAGGGGGACATCCCAATGGCTGAAGACAAAGTGGAGTTATGGGCATACTCCACCCAGGGAAGATGAATACTCCAGGAAGAGGGACTGGAGGAGGCGACGCAGCGCAGAGCAGCCTCCAACTCCTGGCTGGTGCGCTCGCACTGCCCATTTGATTGTGGATGATGTCCCGAAGACAGGCTAACCGTGGCTCCCAGAGCGTTACAGAAGCTCTTCCAGACTTTGGACACGAATTGTGGCCCCCTATCAGAGACGATGTCAGCTGGGATGATATGCAGCCTGACCACATGCTGCACCAAAAGATCGGCAGTCTTGCGCGCCGAGGGGAGCCCGGGGAGAGACACAAAGTGGGCCACCTTGGAGAACCGGTCCACAATGGTCAAGATGGTATTATATGAGTTGGAGACAGGCAGGCCGGTGACAACGTCCAAGGCAATGTGTGACCAGGGCCTACCGGGGACCAGCAAGGGGTGGAGAAGACCTGCAGGGGGAGAATTAGACGACTTATTCATGGCACACTGAGGGCAGGTGCACACGTAGTTGGAGACGTCTTCCCAGAGCCCGGGCCACCAAAAGGACCGCTGGAGGAGATCTACTGACCGGAAGACACCAGGATGGCAAGCGAGCTTTGAGGTATGTGCCCAGTGAATGACATCACCTCGGACCGATGAGGGCAGAATTTCCCCACTGGCCCGCTGCCAGGGTCGGGTTCGGATTCCAGTGCCTTCAGGACCCTGTCTCTGATGGACCAGGAAACAGCCCCCACGACGCATGAAGCAGGAACAATGGTATGGACCCCCTCTTCTGGTGCTTCTGGGGCGAACAGTCTGGACAACGCGTCTGACTTCTTATTCTTGGATGCCGGGCAGTAAGTAATAGTGAACCTGAACCTAACAAAGAACAGCGACCAGCGCGCCTGGCGGGCATTCAGGCACTTGGCCGTCCTGATGTATTCCAAGTTCTTATGGTCGGTCTAGACCACGAAAGGCTGAGCTGCCCCTTCCAACCAGTGGCGCCACTCCTGCAGCGC
The DNA here is from genome assembly GCA_020510985.1 of Pholidichthys leucotaenia. Lineage (NCBI taxonomy): Eukaryota > Metazoa > Chordata > Actinopteri > Cichliformes > Pholidichthyidae > Pholidichthys > Pholidichthys leucotaenia. The sequence goes on along the minus strand of CM035847.1, from coordinate 216,029,517 downwards.
GAGCTTCACGGCCAAAAGCTCTCTGTCGCCGATGTCATAATTACGCTCGGCTGAGGAGAGGCGCTTGGAGTAGAAAGCGCAGGGGCGCAGCGCCCCGTCCGTCGGGGAGCGCTGAGACAAAACTGCCCCGACCCCAGTGTCGGACGCATCAACTTCGACAAAACACTGCAGCGCTGGATCCACAAGAGAAAGGACCCGGGAGGATGCAAATTCCCTTTTAAGGGTCTCAAAGGCCGTCTCCGCTTCCGTCGTCCGCTGGAAGCGCACCTTAGGTGAGGTGAGGCGGGTCAGAGGGGGAGTGATGGAGCTGTACCCTGGAACAAAGCGGCGGTAAAAATTAGCGAACCCCAAGAATTGCTCAACCTGCTTCCTCGAGGAGGGGGTAGGCCACTCGACCACTGCTTTAACCTTGGCTGGGTCGGGGAGGAGCTGATTGTGCGAGACAAAGCCCAGGAAGGAGGTAGTATTAGTGAAGAATTCGCACTTTTCAGCTTTGACGTACAGCTTATTCTCCAAAAGGCGTTAAAGGACCCGCCTCACATGGACAAGATGCTCTTCCCGGGATCGGGAGAAGATCAAAATATCATCCAGGTAGATGAAAACGAAGACCCCCAGGAAATCACGAAGGACATCATTGATCAGGCGTTGGAAGACGGCAGGAGCGTTGGTGAGGCCAAACGGCATGACAAGGTATTCAAAGTGGCCGCTGGGCGTTCAGAAGGCCGTCTTCCACTCGTCACCCTCCCGGATCCGGACAAGGTGATAAGCGCTGCAGAGGTCCAACTTGGAGAACCAGGACGCCCTCTGGAGGGAATTGAAGGCTGAGTCCATTAGCAGCAGAGTATAACGATCCTTCACGGTGATGTCATTAAGGGCTCTAAAGTCAATACATGGCCTTAAGGACCCGTCCTTCTTCGCCACAAAAAAGAACCCAGCACCCAGGGGGGATGAAGAGGGGTGAATGATTCCGGCACTGAGGGATTCCCGAATATAGGTGTCCATGGCCTCCCGTTCCGGGGCAGACAGGCTGTAAAGGCGGCCAGATGGGAGAGGCGCCCCCTGCAGGAGATCGATAGCACAGTCATAAGGGCGATGGGGTGGGAGGGACAACGCCTTACTTGCTGAACACAAGACCCAGGTCGTGAAACTCCGGCGGAACTGCAGAGAGGTCCGGTGGGGCGGGGGGCACAGACGGGGTACAGGCCGCAGACTGGAGACAGGTTCCCAAACAAAAGGTGCTCCAAGATAGGATGCAACCGGTCTGCCAATCAAACACAGGGTTGTGGAGGCGTAGCCATGGGTAGCCTAAGATGATGGGGGCCGCAGAGGTGGGAAGGACATAAAAGCTAAGGTCCTCACGATGATTGCCGGAGATGATGACGGAAATGGGCTTGGTTATATGAGTGACCTTCTCCGGGGGAAAACTGGTGAGAGCGACGAGATGAAGAGGAGTGGGCAAGGCTTGGCATTGGATGCCCAGGCGGGTTGCCAGACTCTTAGAAATAAAACTTTGTTCGGCCCCCGAGTCCACCAGTGCATGAGATGCATGACCAATGGAGTTGTGACAAAGCCTAATTGGAACCTGACATTTTGAGAGGGGATCTGACTGGGTTACGTCCGCGAGGCCCCCTACAGTGACTCGCGGACTTCCCCTTTTGGCTTCACCGGGCAGGCTTCCAAGGGATGCTGGTCATCTCCGCAATACATGCAGAGACCCAGCTCCCGGCGGCGCTGTTTCTCCGCTAAAGAAAGTCTAGCCCGCCCGATGATCATAGCATCGGGATCGTCGGCGACCTTTGGAGGAGGCAACGCCAGGGGGCGAGACTGAGGAGCGCGGATAGGAACTCCGCGCGAGCGGTTGAATGATTTCCGCTCGGCGGCCCGCTCCCTCAGCCTGTTATCCAAATTAATGGCCAAAGAAATTAATTCTGGCAGCCGATCCGGCTGGTCCCGGCTTGCCAGTTCATCCCACAAATCAGAATTTAGACTACGGATGAATAGGCTGCAAAGGGCGGCATCACACCAACCAACCTCTTCCGCCGCCACCCGGAAGTCGACAGCGTAGTCAGCCGCCAAGCGGCTACCCTGGCGAAGGCTAAGTAGCCACTCGGCCAACACGCTATCGCGATCCGAATGATCAAAGACCTCAAAAAAATCTTGCACAAATTGGGTATAGGTCAAGGTTGCGTAGCTGGGCTTTGCCATAACGGCGTAAGCCCAGGCTAACGCTCGCCCTTCCAGAAGATTTGAAACGTACCCAATTCGGCTTTGGTCTGACGGGAAGTCCCCGGGCACGCGCTGGAACACTGTCTCACACTGTAGAATAAACCCGCGCGCTCTGCCGAGCTTTCCGCTAAAGCGCGCAGGGGTGGGAATAGGAGTGAGACGGGTCGGCGGACCTGGGGCAGAGGAGCTGGCTTGAGGAGTGGGAGGAACTGACCCACCGAGCTGGGACGGAGGGAGCGCCTGCGGAGAATTGAGGCGGTCCAACCGGTTAGTTATGGTGGTTAGCTGATTTAGGGTGACCTGCTGTTGATGAACAATTAAGTCCACCCGAGCCTCGAGGTTGGAGAGTCGGCGTACGTACCCGCTGTTTGCTGGGCCGCTGTGCTGGAGCCGTACTGACATGATATCTGGCCCAGGAAACACGCACACAGGCTCGGGTGAGATTTAAGAGTTTTATTCAACAACAGGTGTATGTATGTGTGAGTGAGGAATGTAAATGTTTTCTTGGGGACTGGAAAGCACCGAGGGCAGAACAGAACACCGTACAGCCAGGCAACCCTGAGGACAGAGCAGAGGATAGTGGATGAGCAATTATCACAGCGGAGTGGTGAAAGTTGTAATGTGGCTTACTTGCAGACGTCTTGGTGGCTGGCGTAGGCAAGAGATGCTCCCGCCTGGGAGACAGCGCCCTGCTGCGCTCGACGGAGAGAAATTGAGAGGAGAGGCGATGAAGGGATACTTCCGCCGCCGGGAGGATCAACCTGTGCATAGGGGAAGATCTTTGGAGAGCAGGTAAGTGATAACCTTACGTGAGGATGTCGAGTTGTGGCGTCGGCCGAGAGGAGTAGGCAAGCGCAGAGCTTGAGCATGGAGATGAGCTGACGGCTCCAGGTCGAGGCTGCGGGCAGAGCAGGTTAAATAGAGGCAGCCTAATGAAGCACAGGTGTGCACACGGCTGGAGCGGATGACAGGCGGGAGCGAGTTGTGACAGTTTCCTACGAGCAGTCACCGAAACAAGTACAAATAGTGAAGTGGAGTCTGACAGTCTGAAAGAACTGAAAAAGCAAGTCGCTGATCTAAAAAGCCAATTAGCTGCTGTCGTGAAACAAAAGAAACAAGCACCACCGAAGAAAGACCCAACTAAGAAATCGGGAAATAAAAAACCTGACCATGCCAAACCTGAAAACTTACCTTCGTCCAGCCGTCCCAATACTAGGCCCAAACCATGGTATTGCTTCCGTTGTGGCGAAGATGGGCATATTGTAGCCACTTGTGAGTCAGAGCCAAACCCTGCACTTGTAGCTGCAAAACGCAAAGAACTAAGAGTAAAAAGACAGATTTGGGACAGTCAGAACCCCCAGTCTTCTTTAAAGCTGAAGTCTACCCCTGTTGCGGGACAAACAGAGGCTAGTTCAGAGATGACCCGTCCCAAACCAAAAGCTCCATTCAAGACACGTGCTAAACTGAAGTCACATTACAAAACAGACCCCTTTAACTTTCCTAATGGTCTAATTGGTACCAAAAGTACAGCCCAAGTGAAAGTGAATGGCTGTACTGTGAACTGTTTGTTAGATACAGGCTCCCAGGTGACTACTGTCCCTGAGTCCTATTACAGACAGTACTTATCCAACCATGAGATTAAGCCACTTTTTGAGCCGTTAGAAGTGGAGGGAGCTAACGGTCAGAGTGTGCCTTACTTAGGCTACATTGAAATGCATGTCACTTTCCCAAAAGACTCTCGGTATTGAAGCCGAAGTGCCAACACTTGACTTAGTGGTTCCTGATGTATGTGCAGCTGATCAGTCCTTAGTGTTAATAGGGACAAACACATTAGATGTACTTTATGAGCTGTACTCTGATGCATGTTCTGAACTGCAGCCAACCATGTAACTTGGTTATAAGGCAGTGTTAAAAGTCCTTGAGCTACGGCACAGACAGTCCAAAGACGCTAGCCTTGGTTTAGTGACCATGCGCAATAAAGAGCCACAGTTAGTTCCTGCAGGCCAAACAGTTGTTCTAGATGGCGCTGTAGCTGTGTCAGCTGGCAACAGTGAAAAATCTGTCTTGTTAGAACACCCGTTAATGTCAGCTTTACCTGGTGGTATCCTGGTAAAACCATGTCTCATAGACTTACCTGAAAGAGCACCTTACCTTGTTCCAGTTATACTCACCAATGAATCGGAACATGACGTGACAATCCCTCAGAAGTGTGTCATTGGAGAAATTTGTGCATATCAACGAGTCCTATCGCAAGAACACTCCGTGAAAGTTACAAAGTCCAAAACTGAACCAAAGTCCACTCTGAAGTTCAACTTTGACTCTTCCCCCATTAGCGCTGAATGGAAAGAGCACCTAACAGAAAGACTCAAATGCCCGAAGTATTTGCACAAAACAATCTTGACTTTGGAAAAACGGATCAAGTGAAACACACAATCAAATTATCAGATGAAACACTGTTCAAACACAGAGCACGTCCCATACACAGGTCTTTTGGTGTACAAGGAGCGCTGCAGAAGACATTCTACGACACGGTGGTGGCATCAGCCATCACTTTTGGAGTGGTCTGCTGGGGCAGTGGCATTACAGCAGCCGATAGGAAGAGACTGCACAAACTGATCAAGAAAGCGAGCTCTGTCCTGGGGCAGCGCTCTGACCCAGTGAAGGAGATAGGAGAGAGAAGGATGTTGGCTAAACTGTCATCTCTGCTGGAGGCCGAGTCCCACCCTATGCAGGACATTCTGAATGCACTGAGGAGCTCATTTAGCAGCAGACTACATCATCCTAGGTGTGCAACCGAGAGGTTTCGCAGGTCCTTCCTACCTACGTCAGTCAGACTGTATGACCTAAGCAGGGCTGCCCGCAGAGATAGCAAAAAAAAACAACAAAAAAAAAACGTGACGACCTAATAGTATTGAATGCAAAAGACGCAATAGACTTACACAATGGTCCCCTCCAGTATATACAACTAGGACATTATCGGTCGCTACGGAGGGTGACAATATGTATGGGTACATATTCATACTATGGAGGATAACTAAGTAGACGGTTATGCTGTTTATTCCATCTTGCTACATTGCTCCGCACTTTGTATATATATTTATGTGTATGTATGTATATCCACTGCTCTTATTTATATCTTCTGTATCTTCTTAATTATTGCTTTGAGTGTTGCTATCCCTGTGCTGTTGCAGTCCTGGAATTTCATGGCCCATTCAGACTCCATGTCTCCAGACTCCCTCGGAATGTGGTTGAAGATTTTCCGGAGGTGGAAGTTGAAGACCTCCTGGACAGGGGCCTCAGCCAGATGTTCCCAGCACACCCTCACTATACGTTTGGGTGTACCAGGTCTGAATGGTATCCTCCCCTTGCCATCAGATCCAATCACCACCAGGTGGTGATCAGTTGACAGCTCTGCACCTCTCTTTACCTCAGTGTCCAAGACATACGGTCACAGGTCTGATGACACAATAACAAAATCGATCATCGACCTGCGACCTAGGGTGTCCTGGTGCCAGGTGCACATATGGACCCCCTTATGCTTGAACATGGTGTTCGTTATGGACAAACTGTGGTTAGCACAGAAGTCCAATAACTGAACACCACTCGGGTTCAGATCGGGCAGGCCGTTCCTCCCAATCACCCCCCTCCAGGTTTCACTGTCGTTGCCCACGTGTGCATTGAAGTCCCCCAGTAGGACAATGGAGTCTCCAAGAGGAGCACCCTCTAGCACCCCAGTCAGAGACTCCAAAAAGAAAGAAGAAAATAAGAAATTAATCAACTAAAATAGAGATGTCAAGCTGCTGAAAGAAAATGGAGGAAAAACAAATGAGAAATTAACCTCCAAATTTAAAAAAAAAATCAACTTACCACCTACAATAAAGCAATAAAAGAAGCAAGACAGGCACATTTTTCCAGACTCATCAACAATAATCACAATAATCCCCAAACTCATTTTTCAATAATTGATCAGTTAATAAACCTAGTTTTAATATGTCTAACAGGATGTCTACAGACTCCAAATGTAAGGAATTTGCAACTCACTTCAGCAGTAAAATAAAAACTATAAGGTCAGCTATTAATCTATTACAACCTACTGCTTTTAATACAGCTGAACCTTTGTGTTTTATGTAGGGGAACACTGGACAGTTTTGACCTGGTTGATGCTAAGGTGCTGGAGAAAGTTATCTCCCAGTTAAAACCAGCAATCTGCCTTTTAGATCCAATTCCTACACCATTTTTTAAATCCATTTGTAACTTTTTGGTTGATGATGTTTTTAACATTTTAAATTATTCTCTTTAGATAGTTTTTTTCCTAGTGCTTTTAAGACAGCCATTGTCAAGTCTGTTCTGAAGAGAAATAATTTAGACACTGAAGTATTGAACAATTACAGACCAGTGTCCCAACCTGCCATTTTAAGTAAAATTTGAGAGAAAGTAGTTTTTAACCAGTTAAATGATTTTATGAAACCTCATGATTTGTATGAAACATTTCAATCTGGTTTTTGTCACCATGGGATGAGATGCCGTCTCAGCGCTCAGCCCATGTTTCCCTTCATCCCTGCTTTCATGAGCAGCGTCTCAGCAGGCTCCCAGCTGGCAGCATACGGACGGGATGGGGCCAAATTAATCCTCATCAGCTGGGGCGCTGCCAATGAGAATAAATAGGAGCAGCCTCGATGACTCGGGGCTGCGACATAAGCACTGCTAGGCTGAAGCCCCCTTCGTTCTGAGTGTCAGTCTCTACTCCCCTTACAGCATTCCTGTGATTGTTACCCGCTCGAGAGTATGTATGCCTTGTTACCCCCTATGTCGGTATGAGCTCCCTGCTCCTGCGCTGTGCAACTTGTGAGTGAACCTCTGTACGAGTATCTGTGCTTTCCTCATCCCTCACCCCTTACCCTTTAATAAAAACTCCGACTCACTGGCTCGCCCTTGGCTCTTATTGCGTGGCTCCTTAGAGCCCCGCGTGACAGTATGTCGCAGCCAGACGAGTTGCCGGCGGGCCGTGAGTCGCTGTGGAATTGTACCTTTCTGTCCGGGTGTCAGCGCTGCTAGCATGCCGTTTCCCAGGAGTCACTCCCGACGCCAGGGCAACGAGCTGAGGTCCATCTCGGGGGCTGTCGACAGGACGCTCTTCACCCTGCACGACGCCTCCAACTCGAGACGCTGGCATCCGGGCCGTGTGAGGATCTCTGGACTGTCACCCTCATTCCTTGTTCCATCTCGAGGGACTGTGCCAGGATAGACGCACAGGTACACAGCGAGAGAAGCGCCGCGGGTTGGATGGAAACCCCGGCAGGAAGCCGAAGTGGATGACGTTGCCCCCGCTTTGGGATCCTGTTCTGTTGCCATTCCAGCCCAGTTCGCGCCAACCAGAGGTCTTTCCCCGACCTGCACCATGTCACTCGGGATTCCCTCCAAGGAGCCGCAGCTGACAGCAGTTACGTCAGGGGCCGAGCGGCTGTCGCGAGCTCCACTGTGCATCCTGTCACCATCTGCAGGCACGTGGCGGCGGCAGTGAGATTGGTGGAGAGGACTCCAGGGCAACGAAGCTGTCCCAAGCTCAATGCCCTCTTCACCTCGGTCTCTGATCAGGAGTGGCGATTCCTGGGTTCCCCCCCTCGTTTCGTCCCCTGGGAGAAGTCGTCGTCACATCGCCAAGTCACCTCTGCACGACCCCCTTCCGGATCCAGTTCTGGGCTGCCGCCAGGACCGTTCCCCCCACGCAGCTGTCACCTCTTCGTCACGTCAGCGTGGAGTTTTCACAGCCTCGTTCCCTGAGCCTCGTTCCCCCGCTGTCACTCCAGGACATTTGGGCTGGCTCATCCCGGCTGTTTCCCCCTCCTCCTCGACGCGCTTCTCGACGGCTGTGTGTGCTTGGAATCTCGGCCTGGTGAGCTCTCTGCTGGAGACTACGCGAGCGATCCTCAGACGGTTTCCCGGGGGGTCCTCCGTTATCGCCGGGCGGGGAGAGGGAAGAAGCGGTATCACCACAGCAGGCGATATCCAACCCTCCAGGAGACATTCAAGTCTAGTTTATTCACATCTGCTTAATGATTTGCTCTGTCACATTCCTGGAGGAGGAGTTCAGGGTCCGCAGCTCCCTGAAACTCCCCCCACCTGCTGTAACTGTGTTCCTAATCCTGCATCCTCTGTGTCTCTCTCTGCCGAGCGATCCCCGGTCGGGTCAACGTGGTGGGATAAGGAGAGGGCCTGTGGTTTCCGCAGCTACGTTGCGGACGGAGGAGGGGGACCCGACTGCTGCGTGGAGTCTGCGCTGACGACCTAAGGTCCCCGGGTCTCCACGGAGGAGCGGTTCGGTCCAGCGGGACGAGATTCTTCTGGCTTCACGCCGAGTGGATCGTCGGCGGGGTTACCGGAGCTGGAGGAACCTCAAGCTGCGCTGACCATCGTGCTGGCTGCGGGGCTCGACGCGGCTGGATGGGAGCCTGACAACGACCTCCCTGACAACGGATCCCTGGATCTTCGCAGTCCTGGACGGCGTCAGAACCCGAGATCAGGCGAGTGCTGTCCTTTCTTTTCTCCCTTATATCTTTGAGCACTTTAGCCTGTCTCTAGGGGAGACGAGCCGGGTGCAGCCGCCCGCTGCATCTGAGCTCGTCTCGCGGGTTCTGGCGCTGCCGGTGATCCTGATCCCGGTTCTGTTTTCTCTTCTGAGCCTTCTTCCAGGGTCACCGGCGAGGAGTGCTGTTCCTCGTGGTTGCTGGAGGGTCCAGGTTCAACGTTGGAGGTTGGTTCTGGTGCGGTGTCCAACGTGGGTTCACCCGAGACCCAATCGGGGTCGACGTGGTGCTGCTCCAGCGGCGTCCAACATGGGTTCGCCGAGACCCAATCGGGGTCCGACGTGGGTGCTGCTCCAGCGGTGTCCGACGTGGGTTCGCCTATAGGCCCAATCGGGGTCCGACGTGGGTGCTGCCCCAGTGTTGTCCAGGTCGGTGAGGAGGTGGCGCTTCCCCTGCGGCCTGACGCACGTGCCATCGTCATCGGCTCTCCCCTGAGCCTCTTCCACCGGGACCTGCTTTGACCCTTCGTCCGTCTCAACGGTCCTGGTGGTTGAGTGATGCGGGTCGACGACCCGACCCGCAAGACTTTTGGTTCGGTGATCTGGTCCAACCCCCCGATGATCTGTGTTTGCTTTGGGTGGCCTGGTTCGGCTGCCGGTGGACTGGGTTCCTGGGATCTGGGTCCGGAGTTCGCCGTCCGAACATTTCCCTTTTCCCGGTTCGCCAACTGGACAATGGGCGGGGAGACCTCCGGACCCACCTCGGCCATTTTGGCCTCTGCCTGCCATATTCCTCGGGTGTCGCTTTTTTTTTGTTATTTTTAAGGTCACTCGGGTGTAATATTTGGTCCTGTTGGTGAATATACAGTATATTCATAGGCTGTGTGTTGTTTTCCATTGCCGTACTCAGCTTTTCCCTTTTGTGCTTGTTTTTAGCTCTGTCTGTGCGTTATAGAGTTATGTGTTTTGTTTCCCATCCAACCATACTCTATAATTGTCCGTTTGTCCAGTCACTTTCACTCTTTAGGTGACTGTGTATATATATACGTATTATTTCATAGTGCTGTGTGTTGTTTTTCATTGTCCCGCACTCAGCATTTTCCTTTTTGTGCCTTGTTTTTAGCTTTGTCTGTGCATTATAGGGTTATGTGTTTTGTTTCCTATCAAACCATACTCTGTAATTGTCCGTTTGTCCCAGTCACTTTCACTCCTTTAGGTGACTGTGTGTGTAGATATACGTATATACAGTGCTGTGTATTGTGGGTTTTTTTCTTCCCCCTCTTCATTATCCGTACTCAGCGTTTTTTTATCACTCTTGTCCTGTTCTTAGTTTTGTCTGTGCATTATGGAGTAGTGTTGGTTCTGTTATCCATACTCTGTAATTGCTTTATCCGTTTTTGTCATTCTTTTGGTGGGTTGTTATCTGTTCCCGTGTTCTGTATTCTCCCCATCTGTGCCCTGTTTTTTTTTTCTTTTTTTTGGTGCGATGTAGAGTACCGTATTTGGGTTTTTTTTTTCTGCCCTGTTACCCTACATTGGTCTATTGGTGTTGTCCTTCCCTTTGCTTCTTCCCCTCCGGTCCTGCCTCCCTTCCACCCACCCTAGGTGGTGGTGGGGGGGGGCTGGGATGTTCCTGGTCGTTCAGGAGCCCGACCTTGAGGGGGAGGCTCTGTCACCATGGGATGAGATGCGTCTCAGCGCTCAGCCACTGTATCCCTTCATCCCTGCTTCTCATTGAGCAGCGTCTCAGCAGGCTCCCAGCTGGCAGCATTACGGACGGCTGGGGCCAATTAATCCTCATCAGCTGGGGCGCTGCCAATGAGAATAAATAGGAGCAGCCTCGATGACTCAGGGCTGCGACATAAGCACTGCTAGGCTGAAGCCCCTTCGTCTGGTGTCAGTCTCTACTCCCCTTACAGCATTCTGTGATTGTTACCCGCTGAGAGTATGTATGCCTTGTTACCCCTATGTCCGGTACGAGCTCCCTGCTCCTGCACTGTGCAACTTGTGAGTGAACCTCTGTCGAGTATCTGTGCTTTCCTCATCCCTCACCCCATACCTTTAATAAAACATCACGACTCACTGGCTCGCCCTTGGCTCTTATTGCGTGGCTCCTTAGAGCCCCGCGTGACAGTTTTCAGTCAAATCACAGTACTGAGACAGCCTTGATCAAAGTTTTAAATGACATTAGAATTAACATGGGCAAGAGCATGCTCTCAGTCCTGGTCTTACTTGGATCACATGCAATTTCACTGTACAATAACTCACTATGATGTTGTACTTCTGGTCATAGCTATGCTGCCCAAACTGCACCTTACAGACTAACTGGTACATCACATTTCACTCTGCTCCTGAAGTCTTCTTTGTGCAATGGGATGATTCATGTGTTTATACAGGTCATCATATATAAGCTATGATGTATATAGGTTCTATAGTCGTGTTAGGTTTTTTTTTTTTTTTACTTTCATGGGTCATCCCTTTGTCTGTCGTGTGTGTTTCTGTTGTTTGGCTGTCAACTGTCATGCTGCTGTTACACTGTAATTTCCCAGTTGTGATCAATTAAAGTACATCTATCTATCGACTAACACAGCATTTGACACAGTTAGGACCATGATATTCTTTAAAACAGATATGATTGGCCCTCTCAGGCACCATTTTTAGCTGGTTTAAATCCTACCTCACTGGCAGAGAATTTTATATCACTCTGGGTGAACATCGGGGAGATATAACATGGATTGTCGTGTTCCTCAAGGTTCGATTTTAGGTCCACTTCTTTTTAATTTGTACATGCTGCCACTAGGCAATGTCATCAGGAGACACGGAATTAGTTTCCACAGTTATGCTGATGATACTCAGCTTTACATTTCCATGCCTCCTGATGACCCAGCACAAATTGATGTCCTTTTTAACTGCATTTTAGACATTAAGTCCTGGATGGCAGAGAATTTCCTATAGCTCAACCAGGACAAAACTGAAGTTTTAGTTATCAGTCCTGAAGCTCAGAGAGAGAAACTTTTACCAAAATTACAAACATTGTCTCTTATTCCATCAAAACAAGTTAAAAAAACCTGGCCGTTATTTTTGACTCTGAGCTTAGTTTTATTCTGCACATTAATATTTTAAAAAATGGATTTTATCATCTAAAGAAAATAGCCAGAGTCTGCCCGTTTTTCTCTCAAGAAAATACAGAGACGCTAATCCATGCTTTTATTTTGAGTCGTATTGATTATTGCAATGCTGTCTTTTCTGGTCTTCCTAAAAAGATGATCAGCAACTTACAGCTATTACAGAATTCAGCAGCCCGTTGTGCTGTCGAGGACTAGAAAGAGAGCATATTACGCCGTTTTAGAATCACACTGCATTGGCTCCCTGTGAGTTATAGAATCGATTTTAAAGTTCTTTTGTTAGTTATAAAAACTCTTAATGGTCTTGGTCCTTCTTATTTATTTGATCTGCTTTTACCATACCATCCTTCGCGGACCCTGAGGTCCTCTGTTACTGGCCTTTTAATGATACCTAAAGTTAGGACAAAAACCCATGGTGAGGTATCGTTTGACTTTTTCGGCCCATGTCTGTGGAATGGCCTGCCAGGGGACCTCAGGGCTGCAGAGACGTTGATATATTTAAAAGGAGGCTCAAGACCCCATGTCATAAAACACCCTTTGCAAGGGCTAAGCAGGACACCAAATGAACCATCCGAGCAGGAGGGGCAGCCCACTGGGTGGCCTCCCAGCATCCCTAAGCGGTGAGCCGCAGCACACAACACATGTCCCCCCCTCCCCCCGAGGGTGGCAGCCAGGCTAAGTGCCCCCCACAGAGCGTGGGAGCCAGGAGGTGGCATCCTCCTGAGATGGGCAGCCGATCAGCGGGAACCTCCAGCGACGCCCGACAACCCCCGACGAACCCGGACGAAGGCAAGGAATCCACGGTGACCTCAAGTGCCAGCAGAGACAGAAGACTCTCAGCAACCTCAGATGGAAGCGCTGGGGCGCAGCACCCATGGAGGTCCCGGACTGAGGGGGCACAACACTCACAGTGGCCCCGGACTGGGGTGCAGCACCCATGGCGGCAAGGCTGACCCGCGAGAGAACCAGACCAAGGAGGCAATCAACCAGTGGGGCGCCAGGTGGGGGCCAGGAAGGTGGGCCCATGGCGGCTTCGGACTGTGGTGTAGCACTCATGGAGGCCCCGTGCTGGGGCAAAGCACCCACGGAGGCCCAAGGGCTGGGGCATAGCACTCATGGAGGCCCCGGGCTGGGCGAAGCCACCACGGACCGGAGGCCAAGGGCTGGGGCGTAGTACCCACAGAGGCCCCGGGCCGGGGGCGTCATACCCACGGTGGCCTCAGGTGGAGGCGTCGCACCTGCGGTGTCCTCAGATGGAGGCGTTGCACCCTAGGAGACGTCAGACGGAGGGGGAGCACCCACAGCAACCTTGGGAGAAAGCTCAAACACAAGGGAGACAGGCACTGGGTCAGGGTCACCAGCAGCAGTGGACCCCGGCGAAGAGGGCTAGGCGCAGTGGACGGCTGCACTCAGCCTTCCCCACCAAGAACCAGGCAAGATCTCTCGAGGACAGAGAATGAAAACGAGCTCCACCTCTGTCCAAGACTCTGACGATCCAGTGTGGAGGCGTCTTGGCTCTCTCCGTCTGGGCATCCACACCCGAACACGGCGACCTCAGACAGGGAAGGGGGGGGTGTCTCGGTTCTCTCTGTCTGGACGTTCTACACACTAACATGGCCATCTCAGCAGGGAAGAAGGGAGAAAACGCTGAAACAGAGTTACGGCCAAGTGGTGGGTCTCGGTGAGGAGAATTCAGGAGCAGAGGACAGCTTCAGCCAGTTCTCCTCAGCATGAGCCAGACAAGAGTTTTCTAGATCTGTGGGTGTTAGGACAGAACAGAGTACTTGCCTGGACTCGAGCTCCACTGCTGCCCAGGACTCCGGCAACTCTGCTGCAACGACCCCAGCACCAGGCGTGATGGTGGATGCAGCCAGTAGACCTCCAGGCTTGACGGCCCGTGCTGGTGGATCTCCCGGCGCGATGGCTGATGCTGGAGGTGGCCTCACTGATGGTGCTGACTCCCGTGCCGCTGAACCCAGGGGACACTTGACTGTCGGCTCAGGATTCAGAGCACAGGTGGCACTTTCCTCCCATCCTGGACGTGGATGCAGGGCTGGAGCAGGAACTTCCAGGACTGCAGGTTCACCCATCGTCCAGCAGCTCCTTCCCAAGATTGGCAGATACTCAGAAGCCACAGAGGAATACACGGGAGAGGGAGGCGAGGGTGAGTCACCAGCAGCACTTGATGAGGCTGTCACTGAGCCTCATCACCGGGAAAAAGGCAAGGTATCTCATTATGATGGAAAAGGAATGAAAAACCCACTGCTTATTTCCCGGGGCATGAAGGTTCCTGCTGCTGAAGTGCGACCAGCCGATGCTCCTCTGGTAACCGCTGAAGTTGTCTGGGAAGGAGGTGGAGACTTTGATTTCTGACGAGGGAGGTGGGATGCCGGAGCTCGGGGCTGCTTCCTCGTAGACCTGGCTCTTGGCATGGAAGATTGAAGGTCTCCAACCAGGCTGTGAGGGTCCGTCCGGAGGATGGCGATGGTGTAAAGCAGGTCCGCGTACCTGGGGTAGCTGCCCAACCCCTGATGCGCCTCCACAATAGCTGCCGCCCCCTCCATGCTCCTACGAACCTCCTTCAGGGAGCGGGAGGCGAGTGCTGCATCGACAAAGTCTTGGGCTAAGTCCGCCGCCCACAATTCATCCGTAGTGGGGCCACCGGCTACCGATTTGCCTCGGTTCGCAGAGCCTCGACACACCAGTGGCATGGGAAGGCACATGTAAAAAGAAAAAATGATTACAGGAAAAGAAAAAACACAAACCCACAGAGGCTGGTGTCACACTGGTTGTGTCCTTGTGTCATAAAATGCCCTTTTCAAGAGCTAAGCAGGACACCAAATGCTCTCTGTGAGTTTGCACATTTATTAACGTAAAGATGCACAAAAACACAACACGACAAATAACACATAAATGCAGGTGCTGGAGGAGAGCAGTGCTCAATGTCAACAGGGGGACAGAAGCCTGGGAACGCCGGGCAAAGGGGGCAGAACCAGCCGTAGCACACCCAGAGAGACGTGGGGCTCACGGCTGGAAATAAAGGGGAAAACTAACCTGAATGGAGCACACCCATTCTCCTCGACAGCAGCCAAAATACACTCAGTGTGGCAGAAACTGAGGGATGCAGCAGTATAGAAGGACACAAAAACCGGGAGAGGTTGTCGTGCCTGGACCGGTATTGAAACATCTTTTGCCTAGTCTCCCCCCCAGACTTTGATCGGTACCAGTTTGCCTACAGGCGGAAGCAGATCACTGAAGATGCTATTGCTACAGCTCTCCACTCAGCATTCAGCCATTTACGTAGAAGACAAGGAGAGCTATGTAAGAATGTTGTTTGTGGACTATAGCTCGGTATTTAATACAATTATTCCCAACATTCTCATCACTAAATTGCTTCAGCTTGGTCTGCCTACTCACACTTGCAGCTGGATTAAGGACTTCCTAACAAACCGAACACAGACTGTTAGACTCAGACCCCATTCCTCCTCTACAGTCATGCTTAACACAGGCTCGCCACAGGGCTGTGTGTTGAGCCCCACTTTGTATTCATTGTACACATGACTGCATACCTGTTCATCCCACAAACATTATAGTGAAGTTTGCAGATGACACAACAGTAGTGGGGCTCATATCAGGAGGAGATTAGTCCGCATACAGAGATGAGGTCCAGAAACTGGTGAGATGGTGCTCAGATAATCTGCTATTGAATACAAAAAAAACAAAAAACAAAAGAACTCATTATTGATTTTAGGAAGCATAGCAGTGAGCCGCCTCCTCTATATATAGGCAAGGAGTGTGTGGAGAGGGTGGAGGCTTTTAAGTTTCTGGGTGTTCATATTTCTCACAACCTTTCCTGGGCAGTTAACACCATCGCTACGATAAAAAAAGCTCAACAACGTCTACACGTTTTGAGGCTCCTCAAGAGGAATGGCCTGAATGCACAGTTGCTGGTTTTATTTTATTGCTTGCTATGAGCGCATTTTGTCATATGGCATCACGGTTTGGTATGAGGGCTGTTCAGCCGCAGACCAGCAAGCCTTCCATGAGAGTGATCGAGACAGCGCAAAAAAAAAATCACTGGCTGTTCTCTCTCCTTCTCTGGAAGCGATTTCCAAGGTCTCCGGTACCTCAACAGAGCTACTGCCATTATTAAAGACTGCACTCATCCAGGCCATGATTTTTCTCTTGCTCCCCTCAGGAAAGCGGTACAGATCCCATAAAACCCGGACTACCAGGTTTAATCAGTTTTTTCCCAGCAGTACGTATTTTGAACGGATTTATGTAACACGTACAGACTGCTGATGTTATTTTAGGTTATTTTAGGTTATTTTGTGGCAATAACCTTTTGTGTATAAGCTGGTCTTATTTATTTATCGCTCAGTATGTTTTTATTATTGCTATGTACATATTGTATTTGACTTTTTAGGTATTATTGTTTTAAGCATTATTTATTGTTGTAATTATGAGAATGTTAAATGCATGAGTGAACTGTAAGTGTGATAGTTTGTTTTAGGGAGCAGTATCTCAATTTCGTTGCATTGTTTTTTTTTAGCAATGGAATGACAATAAAGGCACTTTGACTTTGACATGTGTAACAGTGTGGATGCATGAGTGGAGAAAATAACAGAATGAATGACAGCCAGAAGCTGCACAGTGCTGTCAAAATAAAACATAAACCAGAAACCATAATGAAACAACAACACAATCCCAAAATGTAAACATTACTACAAATACAGAAAGACACAACCTGGACAGGATAAACAAAGAAACAGACAGAAAAAGACTAAACTTAAACTGAAGATTGGGATCATGACAACTCACCTTTTAGTTTAGCTTTAAACTTATTTTATCATTCATGTTTTTATACTTATTTTGCTATTTTATTTTATTTATTTATTTATATATCTTTTATACTGTATATATTTTTTAGATTTTAATTCAGTTTTGCATTACAATATACAGTTATAGGGTATATTTATTTTTCCTTTAACCATATTATTCTCAATTTATTTTTTCATGATCTTACTCAACTTCTTATTGTATTCTACTGTATTTTATTGTATCTTATGTTATTTTAAGCTCTAGTGTTTCCCTCATTCAGGGACTCTTGGAACTGGAAGCTGTAACTGGATTTGCGGTGAGGATGCTGCTGTGGTGATGGCCCTGGCTTGGTGGGATGGGGGAGTTCAGTCGCAGCCTGTTGGTTGTGGTGTGGACCCTCTGTCTGCCTGGGCCGGGGTGGCCCCTGTGGTGGTTTCTCTGCAGCTGTGGGCTGAGACCAGCTCCTGGTGCTGATGGTCCCCCTATGATGGCGTTTCCTCACTCTGGTCCTCAGTGCTCAGCCATGTTTTTAACTATGCCTATTATTATGCGTGGGTGGGGTGGAACAGGGTGGGAGGAGGTGGGCTCTGGGGTGGGTTGGGGGTCAAGTGGATGGATGTCTTGGATGAGAGTGGGGGCGGGAGGAGGGCTTGGCCAGGGCTCTGTTTTTCTTTTTATTGTTTTGTTTGTGTTTTATCTGGAACTCTTTTTAACTGTAAAGCACTTTGAGCTGCATTTTGTTGTATGAAAGGTGCTATATAAATAAAACAAATAAATAAAAATAAAAATGAAAGGGTAGTTTCCCTATGCCTTTGGGTTGGGAAATGGGTCCTGACCATCATTTGTGCTTATGCACCAAATGATGATTAAGAGTACCCACTCTTTTTGGAGTCTTTGACTGGGGTGCTGGAGAGTGCTCCTTTTTGGTGAGACTCAATTGTCCTACTGGTGGGACTTCAATGCTCACGTGGGCAACAACAGTGAAACCTGGAGGTGCGTTGATTGGGAGGAACGGCCTGCCCATGCAGAAACCATGTGTGTTCAGTTTATGGACTTCTGTGCCAAACACAGTCTGTCCATAACAAACACCATGTTCAAGCATAAGGGTGTCCATATGTGCGCCTGGCACCAGGACACCTTAGGCTTCCTAAACTGGCTTTTGGGATGTGGAATGTCCCCTCTCTGGTGGAAAAGGAGCCTGAGCTGGCGCATGAGGTTGAGAGATAACGGCTAGATATAGTCGGCCTCAACTCAACACACAGCTCCGGTTCCAGAACCAGTCTTCTGGAAAGGGGCTGGAGCTTGACCTACTCTGGAGTTGCCCCAGGTGAGAGGCGGTGAGCAGGGGTGGATATTCTTGTGTCCCCCCCATCTTGCGGCCTCTATATTGGAGTTTTCCCCGGTGAACAAAAGGGTTGTTTCCCTGCGCCTTTGGGTTCGGAAATAGGTTCTGACCATTATTTGTGCCTATGCACCAAATCATTGTCCAGAGTAAACACCCTTTTTGGGGTCTCTGACTGGGGTGCTGGAGGGTGCTTCTCATGGAGACTCCATTGTCCTACTGGGGGACTTCAATGCGCACGTGAGCAATGACAGTGAAACCTGGTGGGGGGGTGATTGGGAGGAATGGCCTACCCAATCTGACCCTGAGTGGTGTTCAGTTATTGGACTTCTGTGCTAACCACATTTTGTCCATAATGAACACCATGTTCAAGCATAAGGGTGTCCATATGTGCACCTGCACCAGGACACCTAGGTTGCAGGTCAATGATCGATTTTGTTATCGTGTCATCAGACCTGCGACCGTATTGTCTTGGACACTCGGTTAAAGGGGGTGCAAAGCTGTCAACTGATCACCACTGGTGGTGAGTTGGATCCCATGGCAGAGGTGGACGCCACTCAGACCCGGTAGACCTAAACATATAGTGATGGTGTTCTGGGAACGTCTTGCTGAAGCCCCTGTCTGAGAGGTCTTTAACTCGCACCTCCGGAAGAACTTTGACTACATTCCGAGGTAGTCTGGAGACATGGAGTCTGAATGGGCCATGTTCTTCACCTCCATTGTTGAAGCAGCTGCCCAGGGCTGTGGCTGCAAGGTTGTTTGTTGGTGCATTTCGTGGTGGCAACACCTGAACCAAGTGGTGGACACCAATGGTGTTCACCACTTGGTTCGGAGTTGCCACTGGCAACAGCCAGGTCTCTGAGTAGTTCCCCTCTCTCTGATTCATTGAGAAATCCTAAGCCCCTCCCTTCTAGCACACGGAGCGGGGGTTTTAATCAAACACAGAGAGAAGCTCATTCTTTTCCCTTTTGTCCTCTTCTGTCCATGCTTTCAGCTCTTCTGTCTTATCCGTTGTCTCTTCTGTTTTAAGTTTAGATCCAGGACTGGGTCTCCCCTTTCTCTGAAGGAAGCTGACCAGAGCGCCACTCTTGTCCCGAGTGACCTAGGAACGGGTCCATTCAAATTGTGCAGGCCAGAATCCCAACAAGGCCTCGGGAGGACCACATTCCCTCAGCCTGAAACGATCATTACCCAGACTCCATATCCACAGTAGGCACTCTTAAAATTTCATCTGTTGTGGAAGTCCCACTGGTTTAAATTTGTCCCAATCAGAGAAGCAGCTGTAAGCACCATCGGTCAAATCCAGACAGTGCTTGTTCTCAGATACACTTCTGGGCATGCACATCCTCCCTCTCTCTTTCTCCCCCTCTTTTCTTTACAGCCGTTAGAATCCATATTCTACACTCTAATTTTTGTAACTACTTTTTCAGTAGAACTGCATAAGTTTTCTTTATCCTCAGAGAGTAACTGCACAAAACTAATCTTTAAGTATCAGAGTTTAACCATGATAATAATGTGGTAACCTTACTGTAGGTGTATGGTGTTTTCACATTTCATATTCCTGCCAGTACGAACAGGTAACCATGGTTATTACCATGTTTTATTCTGCTGATCTTAAATGCTTTATGTTTTGTGCCATTTCTTTGATGTTTTAATAAAGAGGGGTTACTAAAGTTAGATGGTTGTTATTTCTTTTTGTCCATTATTGTAACTACTCATTGTCAAGAATTCTGCTGCCAGAGTATGAGACTGGTCAAATATTGTTCTTGAAGTTCTAAATTAATGCTTAACTTATCAATTAACAAATTCTTAAGCTAAGCTGTTAATCAACAGGGATTCTCACCTACCAAGATCAAGATAAGGTGAGTGGTGCCCCACCTATTGTTACAAACGAGGTATTACAAGGATTATTAATAAGCATGAACTTAGTTTAATGATTATTAATAATTATATTTACAAATTGTAGGACTCAACGCTACAGATTGGAACAGCATCTGCAGTGATGTGGACGTTGTACCGGTCTGTTGTGGTGAAGAGGGAGCTGAACTCTAAAGCAAATCTGTCAATTTACCAGTCAAACTACATTCTTAGACCACAGGATTCTCACCTCTGCTGCTTGCAGATGATGTTGTCCTGTTGGCTTCATTGAGCAATGACCTATAGGTCTTGCTGGGATGGTTTGCTACTGAGTGTGAAGCGGCTGGGATGAGAATCAGCACCTCCAAGTCTGAGTCCATGGTCCTCAGCCGGAAAAGGGTGGATTGCCCTCTCCGCGATAGGGACAAGGTCCTGCCCCAAGTGGAGGAATTTAAGTTTCTTGGGGTCTCATTCACAAGTGAGGGGAGAATGGAGCGAGAGATTGACAGACGGATTGGAGCAACATCTGCAGTGATGTGGACGTTGTACTGGTCTGTTGAGGTGAAGAGGGAGCTGAACTCTAATTTACCAGTCAATCTACGTTCCTACCCTCACCTATGGTCATGAACTTGGGTAATGACCGAAAGAATGAGATTGTAGAAAGAAGTGGCCGAAATGAGCCTTTCTCCGTAGATTTGCTGGACTCACCCTTAGAGATAGGGTGAGGAGCTCAGTCATCTGGGAGAGGCTCAGAGTAGAACTGCTGCTCCTCCACATCAAAAGGAGCCAGTTGAGGTTGTTCAGGCATCTGATCAAGATGCCTCCTGGACGCCTCCCACTTGAGGTGTTTCGGGCATGTCCCACTGGGAAGAGACCCGAGGGCAGACCCAGGACACGCTGGAGAGACTACGCAGGGTTTCCTCTGGTAACATTTCTGTGTGGCGACCCACCTCCCTAAGGAAGTAGGCCACCGCACCTATGATATATTAATTTAAAAAAAATTAAATATGAAAGAAACGTTCCGCAAGCGCGCACACAACCACGCGCGTGACTGTCATCCGCACGTGACCGTCTTGCGCGGAACCGCCTCGCCCACCTGGCGCCCACGTGACCGTTTCTGCAGGCAGAGAGTGTCTCTCTAGCATTGCTGTCCGAGAGAAGCATGAGCTTATTCAAGTACTTTAAACGTGGAAAAAAGTAAAAGATAAGCAGTGGCGGCATTTATGGTGGTTTTAACCCTCTGGTAACTGGAACAACAATGAGGAGTCGCTTAGCCAACAGGTCTGGTTAGGCTTCATTGCAGGGAAAGGCAAGAGTGACTCATGAATCACTGAGGATTTACTTCACCTGCTACTACAATATTAAGTAATAATTTATGTTCATGATTATGTGCCTGGCAAGTTAAGATGACCAAAATTCACGTAGTCAATGACTTTAATCCGTCAGCAGCCTTCAGACAAACTGAACGTGCCAAGATTTGGATTTCAAAATTAGGGAGGTTTTTCCTGCTGTTGGGTTGGTGAGGAGATTTCTAAAAAACTATAAATACATCGAAATATTATAACCGAAGTAACTGCATATTTGGTCATTAAGTTAATTTATTTATTTAAATATAATTTTAATAATTATATTTCTTTGAACTCAGAGTTAAAGTTATTGTTTTGTTCTGGCTCTACAAAATTACAGTCAAAAGTTTAAATTGTATGAGGAAAAAAGTAACACATTTGCCACATTCTGTTTCAAATTTATTAAAAAAACCCCAGTAATTTTATAATAATTTGTCTTTGTCCATCAGACAGGCCTCTTCACTGTCCAGTTTTAAAACTCCTCTTAAAACCCATTTTTATTCTCTTGCTTTTGACCCAGTTTGAGACACTGATTTTATTTCTTCTTATTGTCTCTGTTGTATGACGATTGTTTTTGTTTGTGCTGTTTTGTACTTTAACTGCATTTTATTGTTTTTATATTTTATTTATCATTGATGTACAGCACTTTGTGTCAACTGTTGTTTTTAAAGAACTTTATAAATAAAATTGGATTAAAAAAAGATAAACATTAGCCATAAAATAATCCACAAATATATAATAGTCTCAAATGAACAAGAAAAGTCATAATTTTACAAGAGAAAATTACAAATTTGAGGAAAATGCTTGCAAATTTAGATAAGTTTACAGAGAAAAGTAGAAAACTATAGGAAAATTGTTAGAAATTTTGGAGAAAAACCTCAAACCTTCAAGACTGAAGTCATTACTCAAGTTTTTAAGTGGGTGCTCTTTGTACCCTTAACTCAACTAGAAATTTTTGGTTGTCTACTTTTAATTATTAATTTCATAGCACTGCTTTTACATGAGTAGAATTTCTGGCTACTATACCCCCCTCTGATCATATAATTTAAGTATACAGTACATGAGTAAATTACTATTATGAATGTTTTTTCCCTTCCCTTTCCTACTCTTCATCAATGAAAAAAAAAAGAAACATTAGAATTAAAATACAAAAAATACACATTTTGGTTATTTATGTAAACCATGAAAAAAAAAAAATCCTGCAGGACAAAACATGACACTTGACATTTTCTAACCTGTTTGTATACCACCATAGACAGAGAGAGAACCAGAATTAGACAGGGCTCAGAGAGGGAAAGATGAGACAGAAAAGAGGAGCCAAGGAGAGGAAAGTGTTCAGGCAGAGGGTCCAGGAGAAGTGAGAGCAGAGGGAGGAGAAAAGGATGACACCAGTAAAAAGTCCAAACACAGGATGTCTGGATGGGACCCTAACTGACCCATTATGCCAACATTGAAGCATTGGTTGTACAATACTTCAAATGATAAGTTCCATTATGCAATATTACTGTGGAAAAAAAAAAAAGAAATAGTGGAAAACTAACATATTCCAGCTACAACTGTGTCATGTGTTTTTTGCCCCCCCGGAAAAATATGTTGCCACCGCGCCAAGGTCTTTAAGCCAGAGGAAACACTGCTATGTCTCCCAGCTGGCCTGGAAACATCTTGGTATCCTCTCTGAAGAGGGAAGTCTGGGCTTCTCTGCTTGAGCTGTTGCTTCCGCGAACCAGACCTCCGGAAAAGTGGTAGAATGATGGATGGATGGATGGATGATGGATAGTTCCAAGGACTCAATGAAAATATCAGGGAAAATGTTCATCGTTAGGATTATTTTTTCAAGGCAGCAACTGTGTTTTTAATCAATAGCCTTTCACCAGTCAGCAACAGCAATAGAAAAAAAAAAAAGAATAACCTGCACACATTTTAACTGGCCTTTAATATGCAAACAAGATTGTTGTTTGAGTAAGCTGCTCATGTAATTAATCTATTTATTGCAGTTAACATATTAGCCAGCATAACAGAAGCAGCTCAGCTGTCAGCAGCCATTGTCAAAGAGAGATTATTGTCTGACAGCAGGTAAACTATTTAAACAGCATGTTCTAATAGTGTGGTCAGTTTTCTAAAGTTGAGAGAGTCACTCATTCAAAATGAGCTGAAACAGACAGGCAAACAGATCCACACACAGACACACTGAGTGATTACTGTATGCATCCATTCACTGAAGCATAATAAGAAGCGCTAATGTTACTTGATAACCTTACTGGTGCAGTCCGCTGACAGGTGGCTGGAAACGGAGGAACAGAGAGGAGGAGGGAATGGATGCATTGCTGTAGTGCAGCTGTGATATGACAGCACTGCTTTACAGTCTACATTTAACTTCAAGATTCAAAGATTTTATTTGTCAATACTACTATACATACAGGACATACAGGAGAATTGAAATGCCGTTTGTCTCTTCAGTGGTGTGTGCAACATAAGAAACTCTGCCATTCAGTTAGCAGGGCTAACATGCTACCGTGGGGATAGAGTATTCAAGAAAGGAGGGGAAACCCGAGGTAGAGGCATCTGTGTCTCCATCAGTGATGCTTGGTGCCGTGATGCAACTGTTGTGGATAAACACTGTCCTCCATTGGTGGAGTTTCCGATCATCAAGTGCTGACCTTTTTACTTTCCAAGAGAATTTTCATCTGTCCTACTAGTTGGCGTGTATGCCCCGACCCCTGCCGTCGGCGAGAGGAGCAAAACACTATAAGAACTTCTATCAGGCCATCAGTGAGACACAAACAGCGCATCCAGACAGATTCCTCATCACAGCAGGAGACTTCAACCATGCAGATTTAAAGGCCCTCCTACCAAATCTACACCAACATATAGATTTTCCAACAAGAGGAGACAATTTGCTGGACCTGGTGTACACAACTCACAAGAGAGCATAGCGAGCCTCCCCCCTTCCCCCACCTGGTCTCTCTGATCACATCACCATCTTGTTAAGGCCGGCATATAAACCCAAAGTTAAAACAATCAGACCAACAAAAAAAGCAGGTACATGTGTGGCCAGAGGGGGCCTCTGATGCTCTGAAAGACTACTCCAGCACTACAGATTGCAACACCTTCAAGCACGCATCCACTCGCAATGGACACACAAACCTAGAGGAGTACACTGAGGTTGTTGTAGCATACATAGCTAAATGCATTGATGATGTCACTCACTGCAAAACCATCACTGTTCATTGCAGCCGAAAACCATGGATGACAGCAGAGGTCCACAGGCTCCTGAGGGCTCGGGACACAGCCTTCAGGGCCTTCAACACTACAGGACCAACAACAACTAGGGACAACCTGTCCCATGGCATCAAGGAGGCAAAACGACAGTACAGCAAGAGAATGTCCGGCCACTTCAGCAACACCAGAGATGCACGCTCCCTCTGGCGTGGCATACAGACCCTCTCCAACTGCAAACCTCCACCTCAGACCTGTGCAAGGAACATCAGGTTCAGGTTACTTTATTTGTATCACACTGCTTAACAACCGAAATGACTTCTTCGGCTTGTTTGAAGCACAAAACAGCACATCAGCACAGAAGACCACTCCTCCTCCAGATGAGCAGGCCATAAGTCGGGATCTGGTTAGCGTGAAGACGACCCTCTGCAGGATCAACCCATGCAAGGCAGCTGGACCAGACAACATACTGGGTCACTTCCTCAAGGACTGTGCATAGGAGCTCAAGAATGTCCTGGCCGACATCTTCAACATCTCCCTGAGTCAAGCTGTTGTCCCCACGTTTCAAAATTGCCACCATAATATCAGTCCCAAAGAAGCCTGTCCCATCCAGCTACAACAATTACCGGCCTGTAGCACTGACCCACATCATAATGAAGTGCTTCAAGCGGTTGGTCATGCAGAACATCAAGTCCATCCTCTCTCCCTCCCACGCCCCATCTCAGTTTGCATACAGGTCAAACAGATCTACAGAAGATGCCATCGCTGCTGCTCTCCATCCAGCCCTCACCCGCCTGGACTCAAAGTACTCCTACGTGCGAATGCTGTTCTTGGACTTCACTTCAGCATTCAACACAATCATCCTCCAGCACCCAATACAAAAACTCAGACACTTGGGACTCAAAACCTCTCTGTAACTGGGTGCTGGACTTGCTCACAGGGAGGCCACTGGAATGTACGGGCTGGCAGCAACACCTCCAAGACCATAACACCGAGCACAGGGCCCCACAATGGTCCATGCTCAGTCTGCTGCTCTTCACCCTGCTGACCCGTGACTGTGTACCAGCCTACAACACCAACCACATCATCAGGTTTGCGGACGATTACAATGATGGTGAGCCTCATCACCAACAATGAGGAGGCCAACTCCAGAAATGAGGGGAGCCAACTGGTCTAGTGGTGTAAAGACATAACCTCTTCCTGAATATAGGAAAAACCAAGGAGATTGTGGTCAACTTCAGAAGGGGACACACACAGTATCCCCCTCTGATCATCAATGGTGCAACTGTGGAGAGGGTGAGCAGCACCAAGTTCCTGTGGGTGCACATCTCTGAGGACCTCTCCTGGTCCAACAACACCACATCACTGGCCAAGAAGGCTTAAACTCACCTCCATTTCCTCCGCAAACTGAGGAGAACATGAGTCCCACCCCCTATCATGTGCTTATTCTACCGGGGCACTGCTGAGAGCATCCTCACCAGCTGCATCACGGTGTGGTATGTTACAAACACCATATCAGCTAATATCTGTTATTGCAATACTGATCATGTGCAGTCCTATCTGTCACTGTCTGCACCTACATTACCGCATTGAACTTGCAACTATGAGTATTACTGTTCTACTTTTCTGTATATAGGATTGCTGGGTTTCATCATTTATCTTTATTTGCACTATTGGAGGTCTATCTTTTGTCACCATTTGCACTACAGGTAGCATTACTGCACATAGACTGCTGTTGTTTTTCCAGCCTTATTTCTTTTTTTTATATATATTGCACACACCACTGAAGAGAGAGAGAAATGCCATTTCAATTCTCCTGTATGTCTTGTACATATAGTAGTATTGACATAAAAATATTTGAATTCTGAATTTGAAAAGGAATAAGGCTGGGTTAATATACAGAGCGTTGCTTACTTGCAGGTGTTACGGTGGCTGGCGTTGGCAAAGGAAACTCCTGCCTGGGAGTCAGCGCCCTGCTGCACGCTCGGCGATGAGAGGAAGAGGAGGACAAGGATGTGGCGAGGATGGGAGGAATCCGCCACCGGGAGGATCCACCTGTGCACAGGGGAGAAACTGATGGACAGGTGAGCAAACAATGCAGCTTACTTGCTGGTAGGAGAATGGCGCAAGTCGGGACGAGTCAGTCCTGCAGAGGGATTGAGAGCGTTGGTGAACAGACGGCTCCAGACCGATGCTCTGGGCCGAGCGGGTTAAATAGCTGGTGATTGACGAGGCGCAGGTGTGCACGCAGCTGAGGCAGATGACTGGTGAAGGCGAGTTGTGACAGCTACAGTAACACAAGACTCCAGGTACTCTTATGCATAGCATAAGAATTGTACCATGTGACAATACTCAATTCAAAGAACAATCAAAGCAAAAAAACCAAAAACACTTGTAACTAGTGATGGCAAAATCGAAACAGTGTTTTGGAACGTACCGGAACCTAGGCGGAACTTGTGATTCGAAACGCTGTTCCGAGGTCTGTATCAGAAGGATGGTGTCACGTGACTGTTCCATATCGCGTTCCATTCCGCCCCCAATTGTTTTGAAACGTCACAGTCGTTTTTCTTTCAGCAAGTGAATACAAATCCGTGTATGGTTCGTTCATTTGTCATTCCAATTCAAAATAAAATCAGAAAAAACAAAGTTTTGGTCTCATTTTTGTTTTGTCCTTTTCTAAACTTAGGTAGAAAAAATATCAGATTTTTGGACATACCTGTGTTTAATTTTGCTCTTATTGTTTTATAGTCAAAACAAAAATATTAAGTTATTATTTTGGTTTATTATTTTGCAACACCGGAAGTGTTAGTGTTAGTGTAGGTGATGAGTTTAATCAGTCATTTAAAGTGTCTCTAGTTTTATCTATGATGTCTGACCTCCATTACACAAAATTAAAATGCCTATTATATGAAAACTATATCCACCTTAAATATACTTTATATGTAAAATAATAATTTGTCGTGTCTTCACCTGATTGAATCAGGTGAAGAGACGAGAAATTATCAGCCAACAGCCAATCAGGGTGATTGGCTGTTGATTCATCAACCCACACGCCTAAAACATTTAAAAGCCTCTGATATGTGTATTTATTTTGCGAAGTCTTGCCTCTTTGAGTGTATTGTACTGAGCGGTTTTTGATTGAGAGCGTTTGGCTTGAGATTAATTTGTGATGGATGGTGTTAGAAAGCGTCCCAGGTCAACCGTCTGGGAACACTTTGACCTTTTTGAACAAATGAAAGTTAAATGTTTGCATTGCATGCAACAGCTTGCATTTTGCAATAGTACAACTACTATGTGGAGACATCTGCGGACAAAACATCCTGATGTCTGCATTACTAGCACTACACAACTAAGTGCTGAATCCACCCAAGGCCAGCATGGTGTTTATGGTATGTATTCATGTCATTTTAATACACATATACATTTATTAGTAGAGAGTTGAGTAGAGATGCTTTATTGATCCCGTAGTGGGGAAATTTACTACTATGACTCATGACAGCTCCAGTGTGCAGATAAAGTGCCAGAAACAGAAAAACACACCAAGAAATCTCAAACACTCAAAAGAATAGTGCAAATTAAAAATTGTGCAAAAGAAGTTGAAATACAAAATGGACAGCAATAGAATGTATTAAGTCATTTTCATTTTGAAATAGACAGGAGGAAGTACTGAAATGTCTTTATGTCAAGCTACTGAAGAGAAATGGGGGTAGGATTAAATCAGTTTTTCTTCTTCCCACTCCTTTTCAAGCATAAATTAATGATTTTGATATATTTTACTTTCATGTATTCTGATGAATGTCTGCATTATCAGATAATGTTGTATGCAGGTTATTTATGTTATTTGATTACTTGCTTGAAATAAATGAAATTAAAATGAAATGACATTTATTTTAAGCAAGTGAGTAAACAACACAAAATGACCTGTATACAGCAGTATCTGACAATGCAAAGACATTCAACAGAATACATGTAAGTTCAATAATTCAAATCAATTAATTCATGCTCAAAAAGGTGTGGGGAAAAGAAAAACTTATTTAACTAGAAAAGCACTCGGAGAGCGCAGACCTCCGCCAAGCGCCACAGTTCCCCCCCATACAGTGTTTGTGTGTACGTTTTCAGATTCCTTGACCATGAAAACATATGACAAGCAATTGGATTCACAATGATAGGATTAGTGGTTCAGTAGTAAAAGCATTACCTCCTTGGTGGAGGTAATAAACTGAAGTGTTGCTGTTGTGTCCATCTCCTCCATCTCCAAACTCCCAGGCTGCGGGCGTTGCAATTCATCGCACAACCACGTACAACCCACAGGCCAATGGGTTATGCGAGCGTTTTCATAGATCAATGAAAGCAGCACTCAGGGCTTCACTGACGGATGCAAATTGGGTAGACAGGTTGCCGTGGGTTTTATATTGGGGTTGCGCTCTGCGGCAAAAGAGGATTTGGAAGCTTCCCCGGCAGAGAGCTTGTTTTCGCGCAGCCCCTATGGCTGCCCGGGGAATTTCTGCAAAATAATCCCGCGCCGGACAGCTGCCCGTCTCAGCTTTTGCAGCGTAGCGCAAACACAGGCATGCTGCCGGGCCTGGCCCACCACTGTTTTCCGCGTGCTTTTGTGCCTAAAACTTTGAAGAACGCGGAGTTCGTGTTCGTCAGACACGACGACCAGCGCCCTCCATTGCGCCTGCACACACGTTGAAAATGGCCGTATCTCACAATGTTAAAGAATCCTTTAAAAAATTCCTGTATCCAGACGGTGATCCGGATCATCCCCAAAATTTAATCAGTTCTTCCTTGTACCATTTCCAACAACGCCTGAAAGTTTCATGGAAATCCGTCCAAAACTTTTTGAGTTATCTTGCTAACCAACAGACAGACAGACAGACAAACGCTGGCAAAAACACAACCTCCTGTGGCCTGCGGCCTGGCGGAGGTAATAAAAAAATACAAATGGTGCAAAAAGAAATTTGCAATATAAATATTATTTATTCACATCTATCAGTATTTACAATACAATTATGCTCTTAATCACTAAAATAGGTCATATTGTTCTATATTTACATACAGTTGTGTAGATTTACAATACAATACATGAAGTTGCATGTTAGCATTCCTCCTAACTCAGTCTTTTTTCTTGTTCTTTGACAGGAAGGCAAAAAGAATTGGATGAGGCCCTCGTTGACCTTATTGTGAAGGACTCACAACCCTTTTCAATTGTGAAAGATGAGGGTTTCAAGAATTTGTCAAGAAACTTGATCCCAATTACATCCTTCCATCAACAAACACACTGAAAACAATGTTGAAGTCCAGATACACTGAGACCAAAGAGAAAGTGATGGCTCAAGTGAAGAAGGCCAAAGCGGTCAGCTTGACCTCAGATATGTGGACATCAATAAACATGGATGCTTACCTAGCAGTCACATGCCATTTTATTGATGAAAATGGCAAACTAGACACAACTGTCCTTGGAGTCACTCATTTTCCTGAGACACACACAGCTGAACACCTGAAGGAGGCCAAGAGCACTCTTTTGCATTCATGGGGGATTGAGAAGAGCATTACTTGCCTAGTTACTGACAATGCTGCCAATATGATAGCCTGTGCACAACTTTTACAGGTATGTCATGTACCTTGTTTTGCACATACATTGAATTTGGTGGTGAAAAAAGCCATAGAGCAAACCCCTGAACTGCATACTCTGCGCCTGCAATCTAGGCAGATAGTTGGCCTCTTTAGAACTAGTGCCACTGCTAAGCAGAAGCTTTCAGACATCCAGCAGCGAATGGGAAAACCAGTGCTGAAATTAATCCAGGAAATAGAGACCAGATGGAACAGCACCTATTCAATGTTTGCACGTCTGCTGGAGCAGCGTGAAGCAGTGGCAGCAGCGTTGGCCAGCTTGAATACAACCTTAACTCCCTTAAACAGTGCTGACAGTGAAACAGTAAGTGAGTGCCTTCAGCTTCTTGCTGTATTTAATGAAGCAACTGTGGAGCTGTCCTCTGAAAAGAGAGCTTTGGCCTCAAAAATAATACCATTAGTCAGACAAATACATCGAAAGATTCTGGAACGGCATGACAGGTTAACTAGCCCGACTGCACTTCAGTTGAGCAGTAACCTTCACAAAAACGTGAGAGAGCGATGTGGGGTGGAGGCTGTGAGGGTCCTAGCCGTCTCAACCGTGTTGGATCCTCGATTCAAAGTTCTGGCAATTGGATGTTCAGACAACGCAGACAAAGCGGTGAAGGCTTTGACAGCTGAGTGTTGTGCCATCGTTCGAGCAGCTTCACGAGAACAAACAAGCGCTTGTGAGCCCACAACATCAGCAACACCAGGACCACAGGCCAGTGGGCACACGGGGGAGAGTCTGTGAGATGGCTTTGACAGTATGGTGGGGGAGACTTCACAAAGACAGAGTGCCACTGCTGATGCTGCTGTTGAGGTAGGCCACCCCCGGACACACACTATGATGACAGTGTTGGAATGAGGTTGCAATTTGTTTACATTCATATTTATTGTTATGCAACTGATAAATTATCTAACTCTCTAGGTTCGGCGCTATCTCTCAGCCCCATATGTGCCAAGAAGAGATGATCCGTTGGATTTTTGGAACCGGCATGCAGTTGTGTTCCTCCACCTTTTCGAGCTGGCCAAGACTTATCTTTCCATTCCGGCCACGTCAGTCCCTTGTGAGAGAATCTTCTCAAAAGCAGGAGAAATTTTAAACAAGAGAAGAAATCGTCTAAGTCCAAGCACTGTTGAACAAATTGTTTTTCTGAATAAAAATACTTGAATGTACACAAGCACACCCTTCAAATACTGATTGATGTCTATATTGTATTCAAGCACACCCTTCAAATACTGATTGAGAAAAAATATCCTTTCATACAAATGATACTATAACCCCGAACACATCACAAAAAGTTAAGACAAAAAGACTAGTAATTACAATTGACATAACAGTCTTTTGATTAAATGTGATATTCTAACCCGTAACAGCAGAGGACAAAATTGATTTATGTAATGTGGGTCTAAACAAAGCATTTAAGTTATCAAGTTATATTGAGAAATGATGACCTATTTCAAAGGCAAAAATTACAAACAAACCAAGAATCAACAGAAAACAGTTCATTTGTATTTCTATACATATTTAGGTTTTTTTAATTCACTTTTTGTCTCTCCTACGTCATTATTTCTCTCTCCTACACCATCCATTACAATTATATGCTGATTGTCAATTGTGTAAATGAGGCGATGACAGACAGCCAACAGCCACTGTCCTTGCTGGGGAGTTGGCAACACTGCTCTACTGTTTGAATGTCATATTTTCAGATTGGCCACCAGATGTCGCTGTGGGGAGATGTTTCGAACGTTCCAAAAGATCGATTCTTTTTCTGAATCAATTGCTCCAAATGATTCGATCGCTTCAGTGTTCCATTTCTGCCATCCCTACTTGTAACACTCACCAGTACTCTGCATCTGCAGCATCTACTCAGTGAAACACAAACTACTGCTTCTGTAGGAGTCAGATACTGATTAGTTGATTGGCAACATCTGGGCCTTCAGTTACACCTGTGAGCTGAGTGCATGTGGTCACACAGAAGCTTCAGTTCTAAGGCTACTTGTACTCACCAGAAGAAAAAATGTCACATTTTTGCCTTTCAAAATTCACAGTTACGTCTGGAAAAAATCAAAAGGAAAATACAATATCTATAACAAACAACAGACAAATTAAATTTACAGACAGCCTGGTCCTTTTACTCTACCTGTTCTCCTTGACAAGCAACATCACAATACAAATCCAAGCAAAATTTATTATTACATATTTGGCCTTCATAAATCAAATACCTCTATATCTTTTCATTAAAGCAAAATTTGTCATCATAACTTCAACTTATTAGTACAGTTATTCCATAACTTCACCCCAGTGACAGTGATTTTTAACAAATGTTAATTTTCATTTCTGGAAAATACATATTCCTCTTAAATTATGTTTATTTTCCCTCAACTGGAACAACTCATGGAAGGAACAGATTTCTAAATTTTATACATAAGTTGCAGAATTTTGGGCTCTTTTAATTATTACATTTTTAAGTTTTAATTATTTCTATAAAGCAATATTTGAAAGATTTTCACTTCCATGTTTTACCAAATGAAAAATGTTTATTTTTTTAATTCTCACAATTTCACTGTCAATCATTACTTAATATTAGTGGACAACTTTAAAGCAGTGCTATGTAACTTTCTTGTTCTGGGTAGGAACAAGAAAGACTACAACTATGGCTATTATGAGACAAACAGTTTTTCATACCACTGTACATTCACTAGGATAGCAGGGACTTCCCACAGTTTGCCAGTAATGACTAGGTATCTGCCATTTGAATCGAGATTACATCAGTGCAAGTGTAGGAGGTAGATTTATGAATCAAAATTGCAACCCCTGTAGATTTTTTACAGAAAGAGGAATAGTAATCCTGTCCAATCCACCTACATCTAGTTCTAAGAGTAACCGACGGCTTCAAGTGTGTTTCCTGGAGGTAAATTACATGGGCTTTAAGTTGCTGAAGGTGATGTAGGATCTTACTACATTTTATAGGGGAATTAAGACCTTTGCAGTCCCAACTTACAAACTCCGCTGTATTCCCCTCTTGTTGATTTTGTCTATGCTGGGCCAAAAACATGCAAGTTAGGTTAATTGGCATCAAAACTGGGGATTCTAAATTGTCCTTAGGTATGACTGTGAGAGTGAATGGTTGTCTGTCTCTCTGTGTTGGCCCTGCGATGGGCTGGCAATCTGTCCAGGGTGTACCCTGCCTCTCGCCCAAAGATGCTGGGATAGGCTCCAGCCCCCCCGCAACCTGAAAAGGATTAAGCAGAAGAAGATGAAAAAAATGGGTCATAGCAAACTAATACAGAGAAAATAATGATAAATATAACATTGGCGGGCAAGTAAAAGACAAAAAATAAACAAAAAAAGAATAACTCAAGGCCAACATCACGAGCCAAAAAACAAACAAATAAACAAAAAAGCAAAAACGAACCTTCCCCCCACCAGTGCACTAGCATCTCCCCAACTGAGATGCGTACAATACCCTATAAACTTTACAAGTACAGGAAGCGTCATGGGGCACACACACCAAAAACCCCATAGTGCTGCCCCCCAGAGAGATGTAACTATATAACTAGAGTATGAACAGACTTGTGAACAGTGCTCACAACCACCATCTCACTTTAGGTACCATAAATAAAATGCTGGTTATGTAAACACAAGACATAAATAAATTAAGAAAAAATGGGGTATTATATCAAACACATGAAGAAATACCTCTATTATCTATTGTCTATTTCCATGCAACTTATAAATGTATGAAATGTATGCAATCTATAACAAAAAAAGAACTTATGTAACATTTAGCACAGGGTTTGCAAGTTGAATTAAGAGACACAGCCACAATTATACACCAATAGAATAAGTCATAGAGACTGGACATGGCATCTTGAAGCATGTCTTAAATTGTCACATTCTGAGCGTGAGGGGATTCCACCGGGCTCAGGTTGTCTGCCTTTCTTTTCATATTTGTACGGTGTTGTCATTTTGAGTTGTCACTTATTCTATATTGTTTCTCAGTATGATTTATTTTCCCATTTATGTTCGTTATAGTTTGTTTATTGTATTTTTGAGGTTGCCTGTCTCCATTTTTTGCCATATCGTTATATTTGTATTCTGTTGTGTTCTTTCTCTTGGGGTTGACAGCTGTCAATGACTTTCTGGGGTTTTGCTCTGCATGGGAGTGGCCCTGTCAGCTGTCAGCTCCGATGGCTCCCTCATTATTCCCAGCTGGTCCCAATTGTATCTGTTTTCTCCTGCCTGCTCAGATTACCCACACCTGTTGCTACTTATTTCATTTTGTCTGTAGCCTTATTTAAGGGGCTGTGCACCATTGTCGGGCGCAGCACCCTATTCTCGACTTCCAGCGTAAGTGCATCTTTACTTACCTCCTGTTTTTTATCCTAGCGTGCGTTCCAGGCCTAGTTTCCCAGGTTTAGCCGGCCACTCCTCTCGCCTTAGCGTTTGCTATTTTTGGCTTCTCCTGTTATCGCCTTCTCCTACTCGTTTTTGGTTTCTTGTTTGTGCTTTTGTGTTTTTTTTCAATTAAATTTACAAACTCACAGCCGGCGTTTGGTGCCTTTATTCAGCCCTGACAAGGGGATTTATGACATACACACAAAAAAAAAAAAACAGAAAAAAAATCAAACAAAACAGAAGGGGAAAATAACTTTCCTACAGAATTCTATTATACCCACAGTCAAAAAACATCTGTCCAGATTGCTGCTCACTTGGGAATAGTGTTTATAAAGTTGAAGGCTGCAGCAGGGTCATCAAATCTGTGTGAAGTTCCATCTGGCATGGTGATCCTGAGTGTGGCTGGGTAGACAAGTCCAAACTTCACCTCTGGATAAGCGCGAAGGGCGCACTTCACTGTAAGGAAGGAAGCACACTTCTTTGCAACGGTAGAAGTATAGTCAGGAAATATGAAAATCCTCTTCCCCTTGAATAGAAGTGGCGATGTTACTCCGGCCCGCTGCAGCAGTAAATTCCGCACATACAGTCACACACACGAACAATGAAAGGTCATGGTGTGCCACCATCTTTGGACTTCTCCCACATTACTTGGTGTGCATAGTCCAGCAGTGGTTTCTCTTAAAGGCCAAGGAGACCCTGAAGTAGCTGAGCAATAAAGTCAGTTTTTTCGGGGGCCCTCCAGTCCCTATGGTACACCAAGCACATGAATGTTATTTCTCCATGACCTAGCTTCCGAGTCCTCACATTGGTCTTCCATATGCTGGACTTGCGATGCTAGCATGCTACCAGTAGCCTCTAGCTTGCTAACCTGAGTGCTGCTTTCTGTAGCCGCCTGCTCAAGCTCTTGTAGTGAACCCTCATGAGTCTCGATCTTCTGCTCAAGTGGTTCAATGGTGTTCTTTAATTCTTGCCTCACCGATGCTATTTCAGATTGGAGACTCAAGGATGAGGCGTCAATTTTCCCAAATATATCGTTCTTCAACGAGTCGATCATGGTCTGTGGCATCCAGGATAGCTTGGTGCATGGGAGGTAGATCTTGGGGTGCAAGCTTGGGTGTAGCCAAATCAACTCGAGGATTCAGATTTTACTCAAGAATTGGACATTTTAAAATAAAAAGAAATAAAAGGAAAAAGAAAAAAAACTGTATAAAGGTTTTGTCTGAATTATTAAATGTCCCGGACAATAATTGAGCAGGGTTAGTCAGATTAAGCGCAGTTATTGATCGAATCTCCTGGAGCGGCACAGACTCCAGTTCTGCTGACTTAAAATTCTTCTACTTGTTTTTAAAGCACATCATGGTCTCGCTCCAACGTACTTATCTGAGATGTTGAGAATGTATGAACCAGTACGGCCCCTCAGATCCTCAGGCTTCAAAGTTTTCGACATCCCAAAGCGGAAGACCAAAACATTTGGCGAGCTTTCAGTATTTATGCTCCAAACCTCTGGAACAATCTGCCTGAGGATCTGAGGTCATCTGGAACTGTTGAAGTTTACCTCCGCCAAGGGAGGAAGTAATGTTTTTGCCGGTGTTGGTTGGTTTGTCTGTCTGTTAGCAACATTACTCAAAAAGTTATTAATGGATTTTGATGAAATTTTCAGAAAAGGTGTGTAATGCACGGGCTGCCCTGGATTATCAAGAGGGCTTACTGGGGCAGGAGCCCCGGGGGCCCGGGTTGTTTAGGGCCCTGAAAGAAACACTTTTTTGGGGGCTAATTCTGCCATGCCCAACGTTTATTGGAGGGTTTGTTTTGGTGTATCAACTTTTTATTTGTTGAGGTGTACGTCTGTCCGGCTTGCTTAATTTAATTGGTTAAGAGTGGATATTTGACCTGATTAAGGTTGGACGTGGGCCGGTAGTGAATGCATGGATGACTGAATGAATGAATGAATGTATGATAGCGGCATCCAAAAGAGAAAAAAAGAAGAAAGACAAACAGGAATGTGAGAAGGTTTTAAAAAAGACACCTAAATTGACAGTTGCAGTACAGCCAGACTGTGTCAACTTTACAGTCACAACAAGATGTTTGCCAAACCGTTAGCATTACAAATGCTAACACGGGATGCACTGACGAAGCCGCTGTCTGAGATCTGTCACGGCGGGCAGAAGCTCCAGGTCATTGAAGTTGTAAAACTCCCGTTGGAAGTGTTAAAGATTCGACACCAGGAATACTGGCCCAGAAAAGGGCCTTATCAAAGTGGGAGACTTTTTTGTTTCAACCTTCTGAGTGAGAAGCTACCATGTCATATTTTTTTGAAATTAAAGTGCCCCCATGGTCAGCTCTCTATGCATCTTGCTGTCCGGCCTGGTGGCCCAGGGATTCTGGTAAACCACCCGATTTGCTGTGTTTTCTGCTCTGGGGGTCCACGAACTTTGGCAGGCCCCCTGACCCATATTGTTTTCCGGTCCGGTGGCCCAGGGACTCTGGAAGGCCACCTGATCTGCTCTGTTTTGGGTTTTGGGGCCATGGAATTTATCTGGGCCTCGAACTGTGTTTTTGGTTTGGACTTTGTGGGAGGGAGTAAGATGGAATTACTGGGGCCTCGTTTATGGAACTGTGAAAGCTCTATGGACTGATCTTGGTGGGCTGTGACTATTTTGGGAAGCTGTGCCAGTCAGTATGGATTAGATCACCCTTTCTGTTATTGCTGTAGCTTCAGTTTCTATTTTATTATGAACACCATGCACATTTAAGGAGTTATGGAAGAATCTGAGTCCCACAAAAAGACGTATGGCCACAATGATGCCTATTTAATTCCTCAATAGACGATTACTGTTTTATAAAGGAGTCATAAATTTAATTAAAGAAAAAGAAGACTTTTTTTTTAAGGGAAAAACAGTCTCTAATGTTCAGGGGGAAAAGTCACAGTGTTAAGGGGAGTAGCTGCAAACTAATGGGGAGAAAATCACGAAAGACAACACAAATTTATCGTAAAATCTGCAGTAAAGGTACCAGATTTATAAAGCTAAAGTGCAAATTTAATGGAAAGAATTAAACTTATTTAATTTGCTGCACAAATTGCAAATTTAATATGAAGTTAATGGGGGGATACACCCCAAATTTAAATATTTGAGTAATATAAAATTGGATATTAACTAATAATATAATTAAAAAGTGTCAGGGTCATTTTGTGTTTGTTTGGGGTCATCTGGAATCTGCTTTTAAGGGGGGTGGGACACATTATAAATTAAAGTTGTGGGTTGATACAAGATATCTGTTGGTTGTTAGTCCTGATGGGACTATGTTTTTCTGCTATTCAAGCTAAACCTAGAACTTTGTGGTCATTCACTTTATTTACAGTAGGTCTCTAAGAATTTTTTCCTGGCAAGTAAAATAGCTATTAAAATGGCGATTTCCCTGATTGAATCGTGATTAAACCAAATCGAATTGGAATTGAATCAGTCCAGAACCTCAAGAATCAGAACAGAATCGATCCTGGAAATTAGTGATGATTCCCAGTACTAGTCTGCATCCAAGTTGTGCTCAAGGTCAAAGGTCCAGAGAGCTGGGCACTTAGGTGATTTCATGAAAATTGCTACTTCTCTTCGGCAATTGTCCCAATGGCCAACAAACTCATTCACAAGGATCCTTTGGAGGGTCTACATCCAGGTTGTGCCCAAGGTCAAGGTCCAAGGTCAGGAGATCTGGACACTTACATGATTTTTGAAAAATCACTACTTCTCCTAGACAATTACAGTGCTTTGTTAACCCTTTACAGTTTTCTACATTTTTGCATAAATATAACCGAAAACATCATCAGAATTTTACACAAGTCCTAAAAGTAGATAAAGAGAGCCCAGTTAAAATAAATGAGACAAAAATATTTTACATATCTGTGAGTGGCAAAAGTTTGTGAACCTCTAGTATTAGCAGGTCATTTGAAGGCTTAATTAGAGTCAGGTGTTTTCAATCAATGGGATAACAATCAGGTGTGAGTGGGTGCTCTGTTTTATTTAAAGAATCTTTTATTTAAGGATCTATCAGAGTGTCAACACATGTTTGTGGAAGTATATCATGGCACGAACAAAGGAGATTTCTGTGGACCTCAGAAAAAGGGTTGTTGATGCTCATCAGGTTGTCAAAGGTTAGAAAACCATCTCTAAAGAGTTTGGACTGCACCAATCCAGTAAGACTGATTGTGCACAAATGGAGGAAATTTAAGACCATTATTACCATCCCAGGAGTGGTCGACCAACTAAGATCACTAGAAGAGCAAAGTGTGTAATAGTCGGTGAAGTCACAAAGGACTCCAGGGTAACTTAGATGTACTTTATTGATCCCAAACTGGGAAATTACAACTGGGAAATTTAGCTTCTAAGCAACTGAAGGCCTCTCTCTCATTGGCTAATGTTAATGTTCATGAGACTACAATTAGGAGAACACCGAACAACAATGGTGTGTGTGGCAGGGTTGCAAGGAGAAAGCCACTGCTCTCCAAGAAGAACATTGCTGCTCATCTGCAGTTTACTAAAGATCACGTGGACAAGCCAGAAAGCTATTGGAAAAATGTCTTGTGGACAGATGAGACCAAAATAGAACGTTTTGGTTTGAATGAGAAGTGTTATGTTTGGAGAAAGGAAAACACAGAATTCCAGCATAAGAACCTTATCCCATCTGTGAAACATGGTGGTGGTAGTATCATGGTTTGGGCCCATTTTGCTGCATCTTAGCCAGGATGGCTTGCCATCATTGATGGAGCAATGAATTCTGAATTATACTAGCAAATACTAAAGGAAAATGGCAGGACATTGGTCCATGAACTGAAACTCAAGAGAAAGTGGGCCATGCAGCAAGACAATGATCCTAAGCACACAAGTTGTTATTCCAAAGAATGGTTAAAGAAGAATAAAGTTAATGTTTTGGAATGGCCAAGTCAAAGTCCTGACCTTTTGGTCCTGACCTTAATCCAACTGAGATGTTGTGGAAGGACCTGAAGCAAGCAGTTCATGTGAGGAAACCCACCAACATCCCAGAGATGAAGCTGTTCTTTGCGGAGGAATGGGCTAAAATTTCTCCAAGCCAATGTGCAGGACTGATCAACAGATACTGGAAATGTTTAGTTGTGTTATTGCTGCAAAAGGGGTTACACAAGATACTGAAATCACGCTTGGTACCCCCTCTGTGCCAGTAAATCTGTGCCATTGGGCACAGTTGGCACATTTTAGATTTCTCAGGTACCAAACAATAAAAATAATTATATTTTACTTACAGTATATATCATTACAAATATTCATTCTATACAAGTCCAACTGTTTGGTTTCGTTCCGAAACCCCACTAAAACCATCTGTGCCAAGTGTGGCTTATGTGAAACTAGATTTTTTATGAGCAGTGACAAGAGTCCCCAAATTTGGGGTCAAAGAAAAGAAAACTTTAATCCTGTCTGATTTTTTTGATTACTGGTGGAAGGAATTTTTCCAACAGTCTCTTATGATTTTTTTTTAAATAAACATCTTGTAGTTATTTTGTATGTATTGTATATGTAATTATTTAGTTTTCTCATAAAGGTTTTACAAAGCTTCCCCCAAAAAGATGGTGTGTGATGGTGCTGTGAGAAGTAGAACTTGTCCCACTTTGCTGCGCTGCATTTATACTCCACCCCTGCAGACACATGCAGATCATGTTAGACCCCCAAGTCCAATGTAGTTCATGCTGAATGCATCTAATGTGATCCCACTCAGGTTATGGAGGAAGTGACATTCACTTCAGTCGAAGGTTGATACACTGTACTATCAAAATAATTTTGAAGACATTATTTTCAGGTGAAGATCTTATATACGCTTGTTGTAACAGTGTAGATACAAGACTTTTGAATAACAGGAACACCAAACTTTGCAACACGGAAAAAGTCTGCCAGATAGTCTCACTTGCTAAAAGAGAGCCTGCAGACTGATGCATTGTAACAACCACAGATGGCAGATGTTTTACAGTTGGAACATGAGTGTCAGTACTATTTAGACAAGTGTTATATCTGGCCAAACTCCTTGTCAGTGAGTTGATGAAACCATTTAATTCAAGTTAAAAGAATAAAAATTATTGCTTTTACTGCAGGCATTGGCCAGGTATTGTTGTTCTGAAGATTGAAATAATTCTTTTGAGCAGTTTTTCATTTCAGTATTTCTCAATTGTTTCTTTTGAACATTGCTATTGATAGTATTTGAATTTCATTCAAATACTACCAATAGTATCAATGTAATTTCTTTAAAACTGAATTTAATATTAAAAAAATGGCAGTGTACTGAAGGTTTTCAGAAAGCTACAGTATGCAGAGCTGTACGTGCATAAGAAAAAAGAACAGCAGATGGCAGCACAGACCTCATTTATAACCAGCAGCCTGTGGCTATATATGTATTTTTCTAATCTTTATTAATGATACAACTCTAATAAATTCACTCTTAGTGGTGTCATGTACCTTCACTTGATGATTAGGTGCTTGTTGTGTCTGATTCCCAGAGTGCCTGATGTGTTTGCTAACTAACTGCTCAGGAGGAGTGATGACTCATCTCCCACCATTGTGTTTATGCAGATTCAAGTGTTTCGTTTCACACCCCAGAAGCACACAGGAATAAACAGGAGACCTCAAGGTTTAAATGCCTCAAAGGCAACTCATAGTCAACCAACAAAGCAGCTGTTTCATGCCAGTGGTGCATCTGAGGTGTTATTAAACAGTTTTATTTTCTTGGAGCATAGACTTCTACAACCTGCAAAACCAACTAAAATTAAAGCTCAGACATATGTTAGGAAAAAGTTGCACATTTCTGAGAAACACTGCAAATTTATGGGGAAAAAATCTTACAATTTTACAAACAAAAGGTTATTTATGAGGCAAACAAGAATCTAAGAGAAAAGTCAAATTTATGAGTTAAAACTTCCATCCATCTATCCAGCCCGCCATCCATCTTCTACTGCTTATCCAGGGGTCTATGTTGCAGTGGTCGCTGTCCAAGCAGAGCAGTCCACAATGTCACCCAGTTCACATAGCACCATGATCCCCATGATCCCTCCTGCAGGTGGTGAGCCCACTGGAGGGTGGAACCATGCAGCTTCTTCGGGCCCCCAAACCAGGTGGAGTGCACAGGGTCCTTGTATCATCTTTTCATGGAGATACACTAGACCACTCTTAGTCTGGCCCCTCACCCAAGACCAGTTTGCCTTGGGAGACCCTACCAGGGCCAAGTAGCCCCCGACAACATAGCTCCTGGGATTATTAGGGCACATAAACCCTCCACCACAATAAGGTGGTGATCTGCAGAGGGAGTAAAAGCATGCACATTTTTAGTAAAAAGTTTGAATTTTACCATAAAAGCTACAAATTCATGAGAAAAAAAGCTGCAAATATATATGAAAAAACTGCTGTGTGTCAGCTTATGTTTCATTTTCAGCCCTCTTGCTGCATTTATTTTTGAATAAAGGATGTTTACAGTTCGCCCTGTGACTGGGTCTTCCTCTTTAGATAGATGTACTTTATTGATCTGAAACTGGGAAATTTGCCCCAGAGGGGTGATTATTGTGACAGTAAGACACTGTCAAACAAAGACTCGGCAGGCATGGACTTTTTTGTGATGGGGCTGGATGCAATGCAGTTGTGGGCAGCCACAGAAACTGTGGATTTAATTGCCGTTGCCCACACCTCCTACACAGCGGAGCAAGCGCT
Source organism: Pholidichthys leucotaenia (assembly GCA_020510985.1). Lineage (NCBI taxonomy): Eukaryota > Metazoa > Chordata > Actinopteri > Cichliformes > Pholidichthyidae > Pholidichthys > Pholidichthys leucotaenia. The sequence continues at coordinate 215,987,328 of CM035847.1, read as the reverse complement.
GGATTTTTTAAAGTACACAACTGTGGTGATTGAAGAGTTCCCCAGTCTGCGGAGTTTTCCCCAGCTGAAAGGACTTCTCCTCTCTGTCCCTAACCTCCATTGGTCACTCCAAGGGCTTGTGAGAAGCCCTCCCTCCAGCAGCTCATCTTTACCTCCCAAGCGGCAGTTCGCTGTGCCATCACAGGCTCCTTGGGAGATGTCTGCTGCTGAGCGTGAGCGTTACTGGGGATCTCGCTTGGTGTTTGGCGGTCCGGGATGGAAGGAAGGCTCCGCGAGGCATCACTCCACTTGGTGCTCCATTCCTGCTTCAGCCCTGGCTCCTTGTATGACCAACTCCACCGTCACCCTGAGGGCTCCTGCAGCTGCGTCACAGCCTCTCCCGAGGTCTCCGGCAGCCATCCTAGCATCACCACTCCGGGAGGCTTCTGCGGCTGCTCTTCGCCTCTCCTCTGCGCCATCGGCATCTGTGCTCCAGGCTTCTCCCTCAGCGTAGTTCGTTGCTCGGCTTGGGACTACCTCACCTGCTGTTCCGCCAGCGTTCTGGGAAGTTGTTATTCCCGCTCCAGCAGCGTCTCCTGAGGCAGTTTCTCTTTGCCATCCAGCTGCTACTTTCGGAGGGATCTCTGAGGCCACTCAGAGAGACATGCCCAGATTCTCAGCAGCAGCAGCAGCGGCAGCAGAGCAGGGGACAAGGCAAGTACATTCAACTCATTTTTTTAACATCTCTGGGTGATGTAACTTGCCTTGTCCTGGGCGAGGGGTCTCAGTAGCTATCTGTCTCTGCTGTCTATCTGGTTGTGTACCTTCGCTCATCTCTGCTCTCCCTCTCCCACCTGAGGTTGTGTCCACTTCCATGGCCTCTACGCCCAAGGGGATGAGCCTCCCAGCTGCAGTTGCTCCTCTTCAGCCCTCCTCTGTAGCTGCTGATTTCCAGACCTCCACACCGTCAGCGTCTGTGGCTGTTTTTGAGAGCACTTCACCCGCAGTCACACCAGCTCCTCGGCTCCAGAGCTCCCCACCGGATGTTACGTCAGTACCTCAGTTCAAGTGCTCCCTGTCTGCTGCTGCATCAGTTCCTCAGCTCCCTCTTTGCTGTCTCATCAGCTCCTCAGCTCTGTAGCTCCTCTACAGCTGTCACGCTGGTTCCTCAGCTCGAGAGCCCCTTGCCTGTTGCCATGCTAGCTGCTCAGCTCCAGAGCTTCTCATCAGCTGTTATTACCTGGGCTCAGCGCTTCCCAGCTGCTGTTCCATGAGCTCCGGGACCCAGCTTTGTGTTCACCCATCTGGTAGCACGAAGACTTTGATAGGCCATCCAACACACTGTTCTCCACCTGGTGGTTCGGGGACTCTGGTAGGCCACCTGACTTGCCGTGTTCACTTGTCTGGTGGTCCATGGACTTGGGACAGCCACCAGATGAACTGTCTCCTCCCACTGGGTCATCCATGGACCACCCAGTGGGAGGAGACTGGGGTTGGAAGACATGGGGTTGGCCACTCCATGAACTCTTTTACCCTCTAAGGAGCCCTGGACTGTGTGTTTGGGGAGATGTTCTGGCCCAGCTGTTCTTGGGCCCTCACCACCCGCCGGGGGAAGGGGGTCCATCTTTGCAGGGTCGTCTGGTATCCGCGGCTTAACGAGGGGGTACTGTCGTGATCAGGACATGGTCACAGACCATGCCCATGCCTTTAGTTAGTTTTGAACTGTTTATCATTATTATTACTATCATTATCTGTATTATCATCACTTACTTCGATTAAGATTCATCTTTTGTTATTCCCTCTTCGTATTGTTGTTTCTGAGTTTGTCTCTTATTTTGGTTGAGCTCTTCATTCTTTTCTTCTCTCTTAATTTGCCACAGCTGTCTCTTATATTGCTAATTACACTCTCCCCTATTTATTTGGGTGCTGCTCTGTACTCCAGGGCGGCGTCCTCATCATTTGTCACCAGCCTGTATTTCAACTGCTCTCCTCATAGTGAGTTATACCTGCCGTGTTGGCTTATGTTTCATTTTTAGCCCTCCTGCTGCATTTATTTTCATTGAATAAAGGATGTTTACACTTTCTCCTGCGATTGAGTCTTCCTCTTTGTCCCAGAAGGGTGATTATTGTGACAGACATGGTTGGAGACAATATGGAAGTGCAAATAATGATTTTTTGCAGGAAGCTTTTGAACAGTCTGGCAGCCCTGTGAAGAGAGAGCAAGGGTATGACTGGTGAAGTATATTTCTAATTTTGGGCTCTTACAGGTAGTGTTGAGAGGACATTGTCAGACTCCAGTCTGCTGGTGGTATGGCAGAAGACTCAGATGCTGATCCTCCTAAAGGCTTCAACTGCAGTAGTCCAGGAGCAGAGCAGTGAGGGTGTGAAGCAGGCTCGCCAGGCCTGAGTTGTGAAGGAAAAAGGAGTGAGGGTACAGTGCACTGTGAACGGTGGTAAGTCAACTTACATTTAGTGATGATGAATAATCTGCCAGGGATCCAATCCGCCGCACAAGGAGGAATCCTGGGGAGAGCACACACAACTGGTGAAAAACAGTCCAAACTATTTACAAAACAGAGGCAGGCTTACATCCAGGATGCGCACGAGGTTCAGACTTGACAGCCTTGGCAGGAGCTGACATGATATGCCCAAGCCGAGCAGTAGGAGAGCATCCCTAATAAAGGCCCTCTCTAATTGCCATCAGGTGGTGTGCACGGCTGCAGGGAGGAAACCAAATAGTGAGGCGAGAGAGATACCTGCAAGGTGTGCAGCCTAGGAATCCTTTCATATCCACATACCAAATAGGTAGTACATTTACAAGAAAAAAATCACAAAACTGTAAGTGAAATACTTTTATTAAAGTTATTCATCTGCAAATACCACAAATAAGCAAGCATATGTGCAACATAAAAATTATAGTATGGAAATATATCAGTTTACAAGAATAAAGTTTTATCTTCACAAGAATAAAGCTACAAATTTAACCTCTTGCGCTCCATTGTACCGCAGGCGGGCAAGTCTCTGCGCCCTAGGACGCATGGTCCTGATGGTGGTGATGTAGGTGGTGTTGGCGTCCAAGCGCCACTGAAAAAAAAAGCTGCAGACACAGCCGCGAACAGATTAGTTCATCTGATTGACCTCTCATTCGACTAATAAGAGCCTTGAATTGGGTTTCTTAAACCTTGAAGAACCAATGAATGAAAACCTAGGAAGGAGGACCCGCCTACTGTGAATACAGGAGCCAATTGAAGCACAGAAGTTCGGGCTGGGTGAAGAGAGATTTACTGTTGCAGCAGATGAAAAAAAGGACTCTGGAAGAACCTGCTACAGACCCAGCAGCATGGAGAACACCCACAAGTGGGACCTGCGCTCATTCCAGCAGAATAGACGTTTAGGATTCTCTTCCGTCATCATAGACCGACGGAGGCCGACGACAAAGGTCGTAAATCATTCGCCAAAACGCAATAATGGAATTATGTTTTGACCGGGATCCACGAGCGGACCAGCGTCGCGTTTGTCTGACAATGGGGAAGAGAAGTTCGCCAGGACTCTGCTGCTGTGAAGAGGTAAGGTGTAATAAGCTAAGTTATTATTTCTCCCTGAATATTGTAATCAAAAAATGACCTTTGACCGATCGGTAAATTACAACTGTACGGCGCACGAAGTACGAAGTGCGTGCGCCGCGATAAATGGTTCATTTGCCGTGTTCGGACCGTGAACGCCCCCCCCCCCGCTGCAGAAGAGGAGCGGGGGGGGGGGGGCGTTCACGGTCCGAACGCCCCCCGGTCTGCGGGGGGAAGCCGTGCTGACTGCGCAGCGGTCGCCACATAGCCATATGAGTCTATTCTGTCATGTAGCGATGGCCGTCCTCTGTAGCGAGGGGGGGGGCAACCCCCCCCCTACACACACACACAGTAGCGAGGGGGGGGGGGAAGCCGCTGTGACAGCGTTGCTGTGGAAACATGCAACGAGTGTAATCAGTCATGTAGCGAGGGCCGATCTCCGTCCTTTGTAGTGGGTGGGGGGGACAACCCTCCCCCCCCACACACACAGACACAGACCTGAATGTGACCTTTCATTAGAGCCCAAAATGAAGATTCTACATTGAATTATTCAAAAGTTACAGACGTTTTTCCAAACTGTGCCATTTGGCACAGTTCCAAAACGCCTGGGAACAACCTGAGAACAAAGCTGTGTAAAATATTCATTTTTTGTGGTATTGTTACAAAATTTGGACCTCAGCTGGATAACACTTGGTTCTACATTTCTGTTGCATTTTCCAGCCCGGATCTGAAGCTGTGTGTTATTTGCAAGCATTTGTATCCAAAAAAAACACCCAGGCCAAATTTATTTTCTTCAAGTTCAGTATGTTTAGATGACTGTAACTCAGTGGCCGGAGCACTTAGAGAGATTATGACTGGTTTGCCAAAAAATTCAAAGTGTTTTCTTTTAAATGAGACCAACCCCATGAAGATGCTGCAAAGGGTTGAAGAACAGCTTTCGATTTACTTTGGGCACATTATTTTTTTGGCGTTTTTAGGGAAATTGACCGGAGTGCAAGGGGTTAAGAGGAACTCACAATTTTCCTTGAAAAATGTGCAAATTTTCAAGAAAAATCATAATATTTGAGAGAAATTGGCATATGTAAGAGTAAGAGTTTTGTTAACTTGTCAGTTGTAAAATTGATCTTTAAGTGTGAACAACCTTGCACTAGAAATGTTTTCTCAACTGGTTAATAAACAAAACAGTGGAATTAGAACCCAAGGAGCAGTGAATGGAAACTGTTTGGGAGCAAAACGCAGAACAACCTTTGGCCAATCATCTTTTTCAGTGAGAGGTATAAAACTATGGAAAGCATTACCACCTGAACTCAAGAAACTGACAGAACTCAAGGTTTTTAACTTGCATGTAAAGAAATGGCAGAAGGTGAAGCAAGTCTGTGAACACTAATTGTCCATCGGATAAAATTTAAATACAAACATGTATGCACACACACACTTCAAACCTAAAATGTTATAAATGTTTTTATGTTTCTCTATGTGTGCTGATTTCTATTACTGTGAAGTCCAATATTTTACTGTATGTTTTTTAATGGTTGTAGCATTTTAAACCCAATTTTCTGTCATGCGTTCAGGTTCAGGTTCAGGTTACTTTATTTGTACCCGTAGGTAGATTTGTTTTGCAGTCTGGTGACATCCATATTTACAAGCCACAAATTACATTCAACATAGACACAAACACAGGCACACATGAAATTGACTATAAACATGACAAAAATACTCAAGGCTCCATCAATCAGGGTATAAAAAGACAAAGAGATGAGAGAAAAACCAGAGGTAAGAGAGAAGAGTCATATTAAAAGTTAAAAACTAGTCAAAGAGGTTAAAAACTCAAAGGTCTAAAACTCAATAAAATATTTAGAACCCAAGTAACATCCTACAAAAATAAGTAAATATAAAATGGAGTTAATAAATAGGTACCTAAATTATGTACAATATATTGTTACAGCTTGTTCAACTCTTTAACAGCAGCAGGAACAAAGCTGTTTTTGTAGCGCTGGGTTTTACTTTTTGGGACAGCAAACCTCCGTCTTGAGGGAAGAAGCTGAAAGTTGCAGTGCAAAGGGTGGGAGTCATCATTTAAAATGGAGGTAGCCATCCTCTGTACCTGTCTGGTGTACAGGGATGTCAGGCTCAGCTGTGACTCACCAAGCAAACGACTGGACCATCTAACTACCTGATCCAAGGATTTCCTCTGTTTCAGTTTTATCTGACCAAACCATGACACTAAAGAAAAGGATAAAACAGATTCAATAAAAGCCCGATAAAACATTGTCATTATGGTTCGGTCAAGTTGGAAGCGTGCAAGTTTTTAAATTTAATTTTTGTGTTTTAAATTTAAAAGCTTAACCAGGGACAGGAGTTGCAAATTAGCCTTGGCTAGAAACCTGTATGCATGGCATCTGCTTTGTATGTTTTGTGAAGCAATGTTTAATGCATTTGTCCCTGATAAATTGATGTGGAAGTAAATAAATAAATAAAAACTATTAATCAGTTTGTCTATCTAGATTGCACAACACCCTTTATGACATGATTAGTGTGCTGTACTCCCTGTACACCTTTGATTGTATTCCAACTCACCCAACCACCGTCATTGTAAAATACGTGGATGGCACCACCTTGGTTGGGCTCATCACTGGCGACGATGAAAAGGCATACAGGGCGGAGGTAGAGAATCTGCTGCTGTGGTGCCAAGAAAACAACCTGGAACTAAATGTCCAAAAAAATCATAGAACTCATTCTGGACTTCAGGAAGAACAGACAGGACCACCCCCCTCCTCATAAATGGTGACCGCGTGGAAAACGTCCCCACCTTCAGGTTCCTGGGCACCCACATCTCCTCTGATCTCTCCTGGACTGTCAACACCAAGGCCCTGGTGAAGAAAGCCCAGCAGCAGTTGCACTTCCTCCGTGTCCTGAGGAAGAAAAACCTGGACCAGAAGCTGCTGCTTGCCTTCTGTCGCAGCTCAGTGGAGAGCATGCTCACCTACTGTCTGGGTGTGTGGTACGCCGGCTCCACGGCCGAGAACAGGAAGGCTGTGCAGAGGGCCATCAACACCGCTCAAAAAATTATCGGCAGGGCGGGGATCTGTCGACCGTCCTGACAAAGAGCTAGCTATTCCACGTCGTTGTGAATAAAATTGAAAGGTGATAGGTCTCATCTCCCCATGAAAGCCTCGTGATGCACCATACCCAGAACCATGTATTTGGTGATGGGCTAATCAAGAGGGGCTTAATGTGGGACACTGTAGAAGAGCTTGGAAGAACGAGGCGATGTGATATATAAACCAAAGTTTATTATCAGCTCCTCTAACAAGTCTCATCCTAGTGCAGTAGCAGAAGAAGGAAAAAGAGACCGAACACCTCCGGCTCTCAGAACTTATACTTGCACATAACAAAAGACATGCAAATCCAAAGCTGACATCCCTCCTTATCTTAATCCCCCCATTGTCTTGTACTCCTCCTCATGGCCCTGGGGGGTGAGGGCAGCTCCTCCGGTCTCCACCGCAGTGCCTGGGAAACTCTTTAATCCTCACTGGCGGATGAGATCTCTTTGTCCTGTTCTGAGGTGTGAAGTCGCCTTACATATGTAATCACCAAACATTCTCACATGCTTCAACATATGTAGGTTATGGAATATATGATTAATATAGACCACAGCCCCCCCCCAGACGACTAAGAAAAGGACAATAGAAAAATTCACAGTTTAAGATAATTACTATGACATACTAACTGCTACACCTCTTGCCACAGAAGAAACTTTCCAGCAGCTATGCTCCTAAGAGAGTTCAGTGGTAATCATAACAGCATAGTAAAATCACAAGTCGGTCCTAAACTGTTACAGCACAATTAGTGAACAACTGTTGAGTAGTTTGCATCAGTCCCTGTGCTGTCTGGGTTTTAATCTTCTCCCGAATCTGCTGTGGGTCCGCTTGGGCGTCCTGCTGGGACCTTCCTGTAAGGAATCTGCAGCTTGGGGAGGAGAGTGATTAATTGTTCCCTGCAGGGGGGCTGAGTCTTTTCTCTTGGGGGGTCTACCCCGCCGAGGTGCTCTCGCCAACTGTGCAGGTTCGTCTCTCAACAAGAAGGCAGGTTTAAGTCTGTCAATGCTGACTGTTTCTTTTCTATCCCCAAAATCAAGCACAAAAAATGCTTATCACCAGGTTCCAGCACTCTGAATGGCCCATCGTATGCTGGGCGGAAAGTTGGTTTTAAAGCTTCATGCCTAACAAAAACGAATTCAGCGTTTTTTAAAGCTTGGGGGACAAAAACCCGTGGAAAAGAGTGATGTGCCGGTCTGGGGAGAGAGTCCGGTCCGTTGCTGCCTAAAAACCTCGAGGTTGGAAGATGCCCAGGCTCTGGGTTCTCTGGTAAAAATTCACCTGGGAGCCTGAGAGGTTGTGCAAAAACTAATTCTGCTGGGGAGGCGTCTAGATCCTCTTTGGGCGCAGCACGCAACCCCAATAAAACCCAGGGAAGTTTATTTACCCAATTTGTATCCGTTAGTGAGGCTCTGAGGGCGGCCTTTAAAGATCTGTGAAAACGCTCGCATAACCCATTAGCCTGAGGGTGATAAGCGGTGGTGCGGTGAATTGTTGCCCCTAAGCTGCTGGACATGGCTGACCAAAGCTTCGAGACAAATTGAGGCCCCCTATCGGACGTGATGTCCGATGGGACGCCGAAACGTGCCACCCAGTTTGTCAAAAAAACGCGAGCGACTTCCTCCGCTGTAGTTGACGCCAGAGGGACTGCCTCTGGCCAGCGCGTGGTGCGGTCTATCATTGTTAACAGGTGTGTGAAACCTTGGGAGGAAGGTAGTGGTCCCACGAGGTCGACATGAACGTGGTCGAACCTTCTAGCAGGGATTGGAAAAGGCTCCAGAGGGGCTTTTGTGTGTTTGTGTATTTTGGCGCGCTGACAGGAAATGCAAGTTTTTGCCCATTCTTTTACGTTTTTGCACGGGCCAGGCCACACAAACTTTTCGGCGACCATTTTAACCGAGGCGCGCACATCTGGGTGCGCGAGGGAGGGAATTAAGTCGAAAATACGGCGGCGCCATGTAGCTGGGACTAACGGGCGCGGTCAGCCGGTTGAGATATCGCATATTAGGGGGGGCACGCCGTCGCGTAAACCCCTTTCCTCCAGCCTTAACCCTGTTGGTCCAGACAAGAGTGCGCGCACGTCCGCGTCACTACTTTGTTCCTCTGCCATGGCTGTATAATCTATCCCTGCATGGATTGGGGCCGTGTATGTGTCCGCGTTGGTGAAGAGTTCCGCGGCTGAGGTAGTATAATCTGTCTTCTCGCGCTCTGACGATGTCACAGCGCGAGAGAGGCAGTCTGCTACCACGTTAAGTTTGGCTGCCACATGTCGAATGTCTGTGGTGAACTCTGAAATCGCAGCCAGCTGTCTTTGTTGCCTGCCTGACCACGGTTCGGAAATTTTAGCCACAGCAAAGGTGAGCGGTTTGTGGTCTACAAAAGCCATGAAACTCCGCCCTTCTAACCAGAACTGGAAGTGGCGGATGGATAAATGAAGCGCTAGCAGCTCCCTGTCAAAAGTGCTGTATTTACGCTCGGTTTGGTTTAGCGATTTGCTGAAGAATGCCAAAGGTTGCCAGATTCCGCTGACATGTTGTTCTACAACTGCCCCTATAGCTAGGTCCGAAGCATCTGTGGTTAGCGCAATGCGGGCTGAGGGATCGGGGTGAACCAACAATGTGGCATTAGCTAGGGCGCTTTTAACTTCCGCGAAGGCGCGTTCGCGCTCCGGGGTCCATTCGACCGCGTTGGAAGCTTTTTGTTTTCTGAGCACGTCATATAGGGGCTGCATGAGCTGAGCTGCGTGGGGGAGGAAACGGTTGTAAAAATTAACCATTCCTAAAAATTCTTGCAGCAATTTGACCGTTTGTGGCCGTGGGATACTTTTTATCGCGTGAACTTTGTCTGGAAGTGGGACTGCCCCCTTCGGAGAAACTCTGTGTCCTAAAAAATCAATTTGTGACACGCCGAATTTGCATTTGGCTGGATTGATTATTAACCCGTGCTCTTCTAGCCTCTGAAAAACCATAGTGAGATGCCGCTCGTGTTCTTCCTCAGACGGTCTGGCTACCAGCATATCGTCGAGGTAGACGAAAACAAAAGGGAGGTCGTGTAATACCGCGTCCATCATCCGCTGAAAGGTTTGAGCCGTGCCTTTGAGGCCGAAAGGCATTCGCAAAAATTCAAAAAGGCCGAAAGGGGTTATTACAGCTGTTTTAGGAATATCCTCTGCTCGAACTGGGACTTGATGATAACCGTGGACCAGGTCTATTTTTGAAAAAATGCGCGCACCCGCCAGATGCAGTGAAAAATCCTGAATGTGAGGAATTGGGTAGCGGTCATGCGCTGTCGCATTGTTTAATCTGCGGTAATCGCCGCACGGTCTCCAAGAACCGTCGGATTTCGGAACCATGTGAAGTGGTGAGGCCCAGGGGCTTTTCGAGCGTCTAATAATGCCTAATTTTTCAAGGGTGGTAAACTCGTCCCGAGCTATGGCGAGCTTGGCTGTGTCTAAGCGCCGAGCTTTGGCAAATATGGGTGGGCCCGTTGTGGGAATAAAATGTTCAACCCCGTGTTTAGCCACTGTGGCTGAGAATTTGGGAATTGTGAGTGCTGGAAATTGGGTGAGGAGTTGATCAAACTTACCTCCTGCTGTGGTGACGCTGGCCTGCACAGGTGGTAGAGAAAGCCGGGCTGAGCAGGGAATAGAAGCAAAGGACAGTGCATTAACCAAGCGTCTGTTCGCTAGATCAACTAATAACCCATGTGCACACAAAAAATCTGCGCCCAACAAGTTAAAACTCACCGCCGCTACAACAAATGTCCATCTGTAGTTGCGGGCCGTGGATGCAGAGGTGCAGGCTCTTTTCGCCAAAAGTGTCGATGGTGGAGCCGTTGGCTGCCACCGCTCCATTGCCCCGGGGGCCCATGGCCCGGTCTGCTTGGGAGGGCATGACAAAACTTAGTTGAGCTCCCGTGTCGATAAGGAACCGCTTGCCGGTGTGTCCGTCAGTCACATATAAAAGCTTGCTTTTTTCGCCGAGAACCGCCGCTGTTAATGGCTCTCGGCTTCGGCGTTTTCCGGAAATTGTGAATTTGCAGGGGGGAATGCATTTGTAAGCCTTCTCGGAGAAGCGGTGGTGGTAATAACAAATGTCGCTCCGTCTGCTGCGTCCTGGCCGTGTCGCTGTCACCGCGGGCTGATTCTGCTAGGTGATTTGTGGCTCCTCGTGGCTCCGGACATCTGCGGATGCTGCTGTGGGTGTCCGCTCCTTGCAGGCGTTGACGAGCCGTTGAGCATCGTGAGCCAGCGTGCGGAAGTCTTGCTGGGTGCTGCATCGCATGTTGGCCAGCGTCCCTCTCATGTGTGGTGGCAGCGTACTGAGGAATATGAAATGGAAGAGGAAGTTGTCATTGTCCTCTTCTTTAAGTTGCAGCAAGTCCTCCATGAGGGCCTTGGGTCTGCATCCTCTGTGGCCGTAAACCGCCAGGATCCTCTCGGCTCTCTCCTCGGCTGAGGGGACGTAATTTGCCACAATGGTCGCTTTCAGTTCTTCATATTTGTCCCGGGCCGGCGGCCGCCGGATTATACTCCGCGCACATCTCGAAGTGGCGGCGTTGAGTTTGGCGACGATGTGATAGAACTTTGTATCGTCAGCCGTGATGCCCGCAAGTGCAAACTGGGCTTCAGCTTGCTGAAACCACGATGCGGGGTCTTCCTGCCAGAAGTCCGGTAGGTTGACGGCGTTTGTGTAGACCGTCACTGATGTGTCCGCAGGGTGAGAGTGCCTTGCTTCGGCTCTCTCCGCGGCGCTGGTGCTCGGTTGAGCCCTCTCTATCACTTCTGCCGTGGGGGAACGTCGTCCATCTGTTCCCCTGTCTGCATGGGCGCCGGCGTCTGCCTGGGTCGCCACAGATGAGTCAATCGCGGGGGGAACGCCTCTGGTCCATCCTCGCGTCAGGGTCACCAGTGTAGAAGAGCTTGGAAGAACGAGGCGATGTGATATATAAACCAAAGTTTATTATCAGCTCCTCTAACAAGTCTCATCCTAGTGCAGTAGCAGAAGAAGGAAAAAGAGACCGAACACCTCCGGCTCTCAGAACTTATACTTGCACATAACAAAAGACATGCAAATCCAAAGCTGACATCCCTCCTTATCTTAATCCCCCCATTGTCTTGTACTCCTCCTCATGGCCCTGGGGGGTGAGGGCAGCTCCTCCGGTCTCCACCGCAGTGCCTGGGAAACTCTTTAATCCTCACTGGCGGTTGAGATCTCTTTGTCCTGTTCTGAGGTGTGAAGTCGCCTTACATATGTAATCACCAAACATTCTCACATGCTTCAACATATGTAGGTTATGGAATATATGATTAATATAGACCACAGACACGTGGAAGGTGGGGTTCACCCACAGCAAAGGAGGGCACTTCAGCTGAACCGACATGTCATTAATAATCCGGGCGATGGGAAACGAGCCCAGAAAGCGGGGAGACAGCTTCTTCGATTTCTCCTTCAGCGGGACTTGACTCGCCGCCAACCAGACTTGCTGTCCCACGGTGTATTTGGGAGCCGGGACCCGTTTCCTGTCTGCGGTGGCCCGGGTACGCAGACAGGAAACAGCCCTGTCAGGGTGGCCCGGGTAGACCTCCAGACGTGTCGGCAGCGACGAGCATGGGCTTCCACGGACAGAACCGCCACCTCCCACTTGGCTATGGGAAGAAGGGGCGGAGTGTAGCCCAGGGATGCCTCGAATGGAGTGGGTCCTGTGGCCGCCAAAATGGCCAAGTTGAGAGAATACTCCACCCAGGTCAGGTGCGAGCTCCATGAAGCCGAGTTCTTGGCTGCTGCGCACCACAGGATGGCCTCCAGGGACTGATTGGCGCACTCTGCCTGCCCGTTACTCTGAGGATGATTCCTGGATGAGAGACTCATAGTGGTGCCCAGTGTCCGACAAAAGGCCCTCCAGACCTGGGACATAAATTGTGGACCCCGGTCAGACACGATGTTGATGGGGATGCTGTGGACCTTGATCATGTGGTCAGTTAGTAGGACCGCCGTCTCCAAGGCTGAGGGGAGCTTCCGGAGGGCCACCAAATGTACCACCTTGGAGAAGCGATCCATGATTGTCAGGATAGCAGTCTTCCCACGGGAAGGGGGGGAGTCCGGTCACAAAGTCCACGGCGATATGAGACCAAGGACGACCCGGGGTGGGAAGGGGGTGGAGGAGTCCCGGGGGGTGGGGGTGGGGTGGGTGAGAGGAGTCCGATTTTCCCCTGACACAGGTCTGACAAGCTCTGACGTAGTCCCGTACGTCCTGCCGCACCGTGGGCCACCAGAATGCCCACCGGACGAAGTCCACAGTGCGGGCGATGGCAGGCGAAACGGCTGGTATGGGCCCACTGGAGAACGTCACTGCGGGGGGCGGCCAGGACGTAGAGATGATTCCAGGGGCACCCTACTGGCACGGGCTCCTGGGACTGGGCCTTCCAGACCCTCCACTCAATGTCCCAAGTAAGGGCACTAAGGATGCACGAAGGCAGAATACTGGTTTGGGGGGGAGGGGGGTCTACCTCCCTGGAGTCAAACTGGCGCGATAGCGCATCTGGTTTAACGTTCCGGGCACTAGGCCGGTAAGTGATGGTAAAATTGAACCGCTGGAAGAATAAAGACCAGCAGGACTGCCTGGCTTTTAATCGGCGGGCCGACCACAAGTATTCAAGATTCTTGTGGTCGGTCCACACGATGATGGGGGGAATGGCACCCTCCAACCAATGTCTCCACTCCTCCAATGCCAACTTAATGGCCAGCAGCTCTCTGTCCCCCATGTTATAATTTCTCTCGGCCGGTGTAAGCCGACAAAGCATCACTATAGTCTTCCCATATGTAAATTCCACCGGTTTGTTTTGATCCATTTTTTATCTCAACGTGTATGGTGTCAATGTGCTGTTTCGCTACAGGTGGGTTGAAATGCTTTGTGATAAAGTCACCATACGTTCCTTCAATATTGATCGTTCTAAGGAGCGGTGCATAAGAGTCGCCCACCAGTTGTGGACGTACCACATCGCTGTAACAGTACATATGATAAAATCCAGCCTTCAAATCTGCAGGATAGGGTGCCAACTTCCGATCAAACTCAAACCCTTCTCCCGGTTCGACACCCAGCATGTAAGCCACTGGTGTGTCAAAGCATACGTGAGTTTGACCTCCGCTCTGGAAACACATTCTTTTCTGAATGATGCTATAGACCATATAAATATCAGAATTAATTTTTCTAAAGAAGCTCTCCAGCTCCGCACTGAACCAATTTATATCGTTATAACAACTGCCTGTAATCCTTTGATAAGGCACCTTAGTGTCTGTTTCTGGTTCTTGCGGTTTTGCCCTCCAATTAAAGTAGGCATCTTTTTGAGCTAGGTTATACCAAGTGTATAGGTATGAAATTTCTGTCAAAGCAACCTCCTACAGTCCTTCTAAATCGATATGTTGTGCTAAATCCATGCAAAACTGGAATTAGTGTTGTCTTTAAAAACATCAAAATTAGCATTGGAAGGTAGGGTGATGAAAAAACCCTCATTTTTAGATCTGTACATGATGGAATGACTGCAAGCACTGCAAACGTTGGTGCGTGCAAATGTCTATATGTTTTTTAAATCAGAGGCCTTGACCCAACTGTTAAATTTCTTGGGCCAATTTCTCCACCGGACCAACACCTGCTTTTCACCTTTGATGGTACGTTGTTTTAGAATCTTCTCCACATGGTAGACTCTGTCATTACCCAGAGTTATTTTTTGCAACTCCGCCTCATAAAATGAACCTGGAATCGGTTCTTCATCATAATCTTTCGGTTTGTAAGATAAGATAAGCCTTTATTAGTCCCACAACGGGGAAATTCCAGGATTGCAACAGCACAGGGATAACAACACTCAGAGCAACAATCAGAAGGCAAGAAAAAAAAACAAGCAAGCAAGAGCAGCTAATATACATATGTACATATTACTATAAAATATACTGTATATATACACACACACACACACACACAGACACACAGTAGACAGGGGGATTGCAAGGGATGCACTCACTGTAAACACTTCATCTGTAAAACTCTGTTCATATTTCTCATCAAACACCCCCCTCAACTTTGATATCCTGACCGAGTCTCCCTTTTTAAAATTCATCTTTAATTCACCACTCTGTTGTGCCTGGGGTGTACCGTACAGGTTTTGAAACATTTGGCTTGTGTTCCCCGCGGTCACCTGCATAGGTTCCATTTTAATACTGCTGTGATAACCTTGCTTGCAGCTCGTCACCAAGTCTTGTAAGATGTCGAGGTACTACGGTGTGTTGTTGGCTGTAAAATACCTCCACATTCTGCCTTTTAACGTACAAATAAACCTTTCGATCACAGAGGCCTTGAGATTGCTAGCTGTGGAAAAATGTGTTATTCCATGTTTTTCCATTAAAGCCTCAAAACTTTTGTTGAAAAATTCTTTTCCCACATCGGTTTGTAGTTTGACGGGTGTTTAGCTTTCATCGAAAATGGATTCAAGGGCCTGTACCACCTCAGTGGCCGTCTTTCTCTTCAGAGCCCATACATATGCCTTTTTGGAAAATACATCAGTAACTGTTAATAAATAATTGTATCCATCGTTATATTTGGCTAAAGCCTGCATATCGCATAGATCGGCTTGAAATTGGTTTAACGGTCGTGGGACAAAAACTTTGTTTCTAGGAAAATGTACTGTGGCAGGTTTGTATAAAGTGTAAGCATCCTGTTCAGATAAACACTTTTTGATGCTTTCAACTCTGACCTTCTTCCCGGTTTCATCTTGCACGCCCCTGCAGAGTCGTTCTACACCACCAAAGCTACCTGCATGTGTGGGGTTGTAATACACTGTTTTCATGAAGCGTGTCTCTGGCATGAAGAAACCAGAATGAGAAAAAAGACTGGACAGAGGTTCTTTATTCACATTTTTTTTAATTGAATGTCTGTATAGCAACATAGCAGCGTTACAACGTAGCAATGGATGTGTGGAAAAACACTTTTGATCAAAGATTTAAGAAATAACCACAGGGGAAAAACTATTTCTTAAAAATAAAACTGACATTTTCCATCTACATATGGTAAAATGTGTGAAAAGAAAAGGAACAAAAAATCTAAGTCATTCTAACTCTAGTGCTACAAAAAATGTAACAGAAACTTAGCCCCTACCTTTTATAACAGATAAAGTTTGAGCTAGAGCAGAATGATCTACAGTACTACAAATGACGTTGTGTATTTTCAGGAGTTCACCAAAGACATCAAGTGTCTGGCTTGCAAAAGTTCTGCGGTAACAACAACAAACAAAGCGTAGAAAGCAATTAGATGACTAGGTCTGAAAGGATCATTTCCCATTCCTTTAATGATCTCTCTAAAACAGTGGGAGAAGTCAGTGTTGCACTCAGCCACACAGACCCGTACTAATTTTTTCCACGGTGTATCGACAGGTAGAGTCCATACTTTTTCTAGCAGGTTTTCCAGTTTCTCAAACTCTGTCACCCCTTACATCGGCAAAGTTTTTATATACTCTGCTATCAATAACCCGGTACAAGCGATTTGCTAAGTAAAAAGAGTTAAGAAGGCTCTCAAACTTGTTCCAAAGTTTCCCAATGAAATTCTCCATTCTCCACGTTTCTTTTTGATGTTCCAAAACAAAGGATTCAGCCACAGCTCTGTCGCTTTCTGGAGATGTGCTGGCTTGATCTTATCTTCTCCAACCAGCTTCTCATACATATCATGGATGGGCTCATGGATGACTGTGGTTGACTGTAGCTCCAGCAGAAGAATCTGGGCCGTAGTTTTGATTCATTGGTTGTCAGCCTGAATGTTGTGAAGTTGTAAGAGGTGTAGGATGGTGGGTTAAACCCTGGTGTGTAGAGTCTCCCCATCAACCAGTAAAAGTTTTCCTGGTAGAAACCCTCAATGATCACATCCAAGCACTGATGCTGCCTCTTACTGGGGTGATTAATACGACACCCTGTGCATTTCTCATGCTGGTACTCCTCCAGAGCTTTGCTGAGCAGATGGAGCACAGTTGATTTTACAACTCTGAAAAACGCATCGCTCATCCACCCATCAGGTTGGTCTTTTGCAGATAAAGAGTTTGTTTGCAAAAACAGATAAGTCCAATTGTTTTAATAATGAGAAATGCAACTTTTCATCTGTTGGTTTATATGTGTTAGTATTTCCAGTTCAGCTTCTAAGACATGGTCACTTGAAATTTGAGTATCTCAGACATAATAAAGCCAAAAATTGAACATCAACTCTTTATGATTTTTTGGCAATTTTTGAGTACTTCTTGCCACAAAAACAGATAAGTCCACAACACATACTTTTGTAAAAACAGACATGTACCGAAAACCATGCTAGTTTGTCTGGTGAATTGTTCACTGGTTCATCTGCTTCATCAAAATTATCCATATTTGACATAAAATGCAACAAAATTGTAAAAAAAAAAAAACTGGCAGGGAAATCACGCAAAGCGAGCAGACCCAAGTCGGGGTCTCTGCAGAACGCTGCCGCAGCAGATAGACACAAGTTTTGCTGGTCTCAACATCTAGACACGTGATTGGCTGATCCTTGCTGTACCATTGAGTCACGTCACCCAAATACCAAGCTCTGATTTGCTGTGTGTGGAGTTATCTGGTTTTGTAAAAACAGTCCCGGCGTTTATCGGCTTTTGAAAAAAACAAACAAACATGAATTTCGTAATGTATATAGCAGCAGATATAGCGGATTTTTAGAAAAAACAATTTGAACTTCTATAAGTAGGCAATGTGAACAGTTGTTTGTTGTACAGAGGGAAATTTTCTTGGAAGTGGCGCTTATCAGTTTTTGCAAACGAACTCTTTAGATGTTATTGGCGGTGTTGATGAGATAGGGTTCAATAATGTAGGTGAAGGGGGCGAGATCAGACACCCCCACAGTCACATTCAGTGTCTGCCGAACTCGGAGCTTTAGGATGGTTAATATCATCGGTGTTTGGTTCCAGAACCTGAGAGATTGCGATATCTGTGATGACCAGGTCCTGAACTGGCGTGTTTGGAAGATCTATGGTTCGTAGGGGTTTTTGGCTCTCCAGGATCTCCACAGGTAGTGGGGGCACCGGGGTCTCTGCGCATTACATGGGTTGCACAAGGCCCAGGACCTCTAGGGTCTGTTCGGGCGGTAGGATCTCTGGGGTCTGCATGGGTTGTTGAGATCGTGGGACTGGAGCGAGCCGCTTCTCTACTGATCCGATGTCCAAAGTTTTGATTTTGGAATAAAGACCCCAAAACTTTGAAGGATCCCGATCCGGCTTCACAGAGGTAAGTGCAATACGTCTGGCGGTGTAGTTTCTCTTTGGATTGCTCATGGTTTTACCAATCGTCTTTTTTCGATGGTGGTTGATGTCTGCCCTGGAGGATGTGTTTTCAAAGCATGTAGGGAGGAGGGTGGGGGCAGGGTTAGTTGTGGGAGGTCCTGGCTGGCACAGGGGTCTGAGTGCACCACAGACAGTCCTCTTTTTTCAAGTGTAATGCTTGAGCAGTCTGCAGCAAGCCAGTGGCAGGTGTCCCACTGATCGAATGAAGCTTGCTAGACCCCTTAGTCATGGTGAGTTTTTTTTTTCTCTCTTATTGTTTAATTTTCTGATTTTTGGGGTATTTATTTATCCAGTTTTCACATGCACAGCATTGTAGTTTCAAATAATCATGATGCTTATTTAAGGTCAAATATCCCAGGTCTACAAACCGATATTTTCAGAATTCAATTTATGTTTTTCACTAAGCCAAAATGTGTCAACAACACAATTCTCCCAGCAGAAGGATCTTTTAACCACTTTATAGATTTTAAGCGAGTTACATTTGTTTTGTTTTAAATTCACAAAAATGGCTAAATTTGTAGTGACAGACGTTAAAGGCCTGTGTGGCTAGCAGCTGATTGTTTTAGAAATGTTCTAAAAACTCTTTGAGCAATAGTAAGATGGATAATCTTGACAAAATTTAAAAAAAAAAAAAATCTGTCATGAATCGCCCCTTAGGGCAGGCAGGAGACACCAAATGCTGGAGCTGTGAGTTTGTACATTTAATGACACAAATACAAAGCACACGAAACACTACACTTACACATAAGGCAGGATATGGGACAAAAGGTGCGAGGCTCATGTCCATGTGAAAAACAGGAGAACAGCCAAACTCAGGTTGAGGTGTCCAGACACGCCGAGAGGAAAAAACAAAAGAGAACCAGACAGAGCTCCTCCGCAGAGAGAAGAACTGACAGGGGATATCTGTCAGAGGATACAGTGTTCACACACTAGGAAACAGTTGACCGCTGCAACAAGACAGCGTTGCACTGGGAGTTAAATAGGTACCAATGATTACAGGAATCAATAACAGGTGCAGGTCACAAGAGCGAGGAGTGATTAAACTAACAGCTGACAGCTGAGATGAACCACGAACTTGATGACAGAGTCCCTCTCTCAAGGGGTGGGTCCAGACACCCCAGGGTAACATAAAACCCCCCCCCCCAGCCCCCCCCCCCCCCCCCACACACACACACACACTTCCCCCATCAGGAACAGAACAAATCATTAACCCCGGGAGGGTAGTGGGCAAAACCAGGCCAGGAGGAACTGAAACCATAACAAAAAAAAAAAAAAATGTTCATGACCCGCAACACTGAACAGAAAAAGTATACAGGACTCTAGGACAATTGGGTAGAATAACAAGACAGTTCTAGTGGTTTGTAAGAGTCCCCAAAGCTACCTGATCAGTAGGTAGAACAAATCGGGTGGTCTCCCAGAGTTCCAGAGCGACCTAACCAGACGGTGCAGTCCATCAGGTGGCCTCGCAGCATCCCAGAGCCAGCAGGCCGCGGGACACAATGCGGCTCTTCCTGGAGGCAGCGGCCGGAACCAGTACCTACCATAGACCGCAGGAGCTGATAGATGGAAACCCAATGAGGAGGGTGACTGACCAGTGAGAAGACCAGATGAAGAGCACAGCTGATCAGCAGAGAAATTAGATGAGGAGAGTGACTGCTCAGCAGAGGCCTCTGGCGAAGACGGGGAACTCACGATGACCTCAGCCGACAGTGGAGAACCCTCCACGACTTCAGGCAGAGACGGAGGACCCTCAACAACCTCGGCGGAGGCAAAGCACCCATGGCGGCCTCAGACAGAGGCAGAGCACCGATGGAGACCTCTGGTGAAGAGGAAGGACCCGCATACACCTCTGGCGGAGAAGAAGGACCCGCGGTGACCTCGGGTGAAGGTAGAGGACCTGCGGCAACCTCAGGCGAAGGTAGAGGACCCGCGGCAACCTTAGGTGAAGATGGAGGACCCGTGATTGACATGTTTGCACAAAAACCCAAATGCAGACACAGACTTGATTAGAAATCACAATGATCTTTATTAATAACGTGGATGAGTGTGTGAGTGAATGGATGTGAGTGCAGAGCGGGAGAGAACTGGCAACCCTGCGGGAAGAGAGGAGAGAGGGAATTAATAACAGTTCAGCAACAGTGGGTTGAATGGGCTGAGTAATAAATAATCTTACGGAGCTCAGGAGTAGTAGAAGCGCCGAAGAGAAGCTTAGTCCACTCCAGGTTACCAGAGGCCTGCTCGGGAGGTGCAGTGTCCGTGACAAGGGAAATGGAGCAGGTGCAGCCACAGCTGAAGGAAGAGAGGAAAGAGTGAATCCGTGAGTGGAGGTATTTACAGAGCAGGGAGAGGGAGCAGCCACCAGCACACGGGAGAGAACCCGGTCCACCTGTGAACAGGGGGAGAGAGGAGGAGAGAGGCAGGAGTAGGAGATGAAATATCCAGTGAGACAAGCTTACTGTAGAGTTGGGGAGACGAGGCTCCCAGACGAACAGGTGCAGGACCGATGCGAGGAGGTGAAACTCCCAGCAAAAGAGAAGGGCGAGTCAGGACGTGAATGGCTTCACCCAAGGAGTGTTGACATCTCTGTGCAGGAGTGCAGGAATCCACTTCTAATAAAGGGTGCCTAATTGGAGAGAGCAGGTGTGAGAGCAGGTGCAGCTGAGGGTGATAATTAGTAAGCAGCAGGGAGCCCACAGTGTGTATCACTACAGTACCCCCCCCCCCCCCCCCCAAGGGATGCCTCCTGGTGGCTGACTCAGCCTGCCCGGGTGAGTCTGATGGAAGTCCCTGATGAGCTGTTGATCGGTGATGAAGGATGACTGCAGCCAGGATCTTTACTCCGGACCATACCCAGCCCAGTCCACCAGGTACTGGTGACCCCGGCCCCGGCGTCGTACGTCCAAGATACGATTGACCTTGTGGGCCAGACCACCATCGATCATAACTGGCGGGGCGGTGGCTTGGGTGGAGGATAGAGAGGACTCGAAGAAACTGGCTTCACCTGGGAGACATGAAAGGTTGGACAAATATGCATGGTAGGGGGGAGAGACAGGTGGACAGCGACTGGGTTGACAAAGTGAAAGATGGGAAAAGGACCAATAAAATGGGGAGAAAGCTTCTTGAACTCAGCTTTTAAATTAATGTTCTTGGTAGATAGCCATACCTTTTGTCCGACCCGGCAGGGCGGAGCCGGGGGTCCTCCAACTGTTGGCGATTTCAGAATTCCAACCAGCGGCGCGTTGAAGAGCGGCCTTGGCAGACCTCCAAATCCAACGACATCGTTTGATGTGGGCTTGCACAGATGGAACTGCGATCTCCTCCTCCTCTTCCGGGAACAACGGAGGGTTGTAGCCCAACAATGCCTCAAAAGGGGAGAGGCCCGTGGCCATAGAAAAGGCGGAGTTGTGAGCATACTCAATCCAAGGTAAGTGTGATCTCCACGAAGCAGGGTTAGAGGCCGTAGAACACCTCAGGGCCACCTCCAGCTCTTGATTAGCATGCTCACACTGGCCATTACTCTGCGGATGATAACCTGAAGACAAGCTGACCATTGCCCCAATGGCCTTGCAGAAGGACCGCCAATCTGGGACACAAACTGAGGACCCCAGTCCGACACGATGTCCAAGGGAATCCCATGTAGGCACACCACGTGCAAGGCCAACAAGTCAGCTGTCTCCTTGGCCAAAGGAAGCTTGTGAAGAGGGCTGAAGTGAGCTGCCTTTGAAAATCTGTCCACGATCGTGAGAATAACTGTGTGACCCATAGAAGGAGGAAGACCTATCACAAAGTCCATGGCGATGTGAGACCAAGGTCTGCTGGGGATGGGAAGGGGGGTGCAGCAATCCCGAAGGGGAAGAGGAGGATGATTTCCCGGTGGCACACTGGGAGCAGGACCGAACAAAGTCGTTAACATCCTTTCTCATAGACGGCCATCAGAAGGTCCTCTGAATGTGGGATAGGGTGCGAGCCATCCTGTGGTGACACATGACCTTGGAGGAGTGTAACCAGTCAATGACCTCACCACACACAGTAGAAGGGACATAGAGCCGTCCCACTGGACCCCCGCCCGGGTCAGGTTCAGCTACCTGTGCTCTCTTCACCTTCTCCTTGATCTCACAGGAAAGTATGCCGACAACGCACGAGGGGGAGACAATGGGGTGCAGCTCAGGCGTGGCAGTATCAGGGGAGAACTGCCTGGAGAGCGCATCAGGTTTGGTGTTTTTGGAACCCGGGTGATGGTAAAGTTGAATCTGCTAAAGAACAGAGACCAGCGGCAGCTCGAGTAGGGTCATTTTGTTTTCTTTTAATTGTTTACCTTTTGCTCTTATTAAAGACAGAAATAGAAAGGGGATGTTTTTTACCTTCTTTACATGTTTCGACTGTTCACTGCAGACAGTTATTAGTACACTCCAAGGACAAAATAGAACAAGACAAAAAATGCAATGTAATATATGAAATATCATGCAGATCATGCAACAAAACCTACATTGGAGAAACCGGAAGATCATTCACCACAAGGAAAAAGAACACCAGAAGGAATGTGAGAAGGAATATCAGATCTATTGATATCATATCAGATCACTGCAAAAGAAATAATCACATCATGGACTGGGACAATGCAAAAAATTATTGGATCGGAGAGGAGCAGACACACATGCTGGCTCAAGGAGGCCATAGAAATCAGGAAGTGGGGGAAAGATAGCATGAACCGGGATGGAGGGGGCCTTTATGCTTTCCCACACCTGGGATTACATTCTCCAGAGACCATCGGACGGCGGAAAGCGGGGCCAGCTCAGTGGATCTGACAGGTCTGCTGGGCTGGCCCCTGCCTATGAAAGTCAGCTGATAAAATGACACCTCGCATCAATCAGCTGACACTTCTGACGAAGGCTGCAGTGAACAGTCGAAACATGTAAAGAAGGTAAAAACATCCCCTTTCTGTTTTTGTCTTTAATAAGAACAAAAGGTAAACAGAGACCCAGCAGGCTTGCCAGAATTCAGCTGCTTGGCCATTCTAAGGTACTCCAGGTTCTTGTGGTCGGTCCAAAACCGCGAATGGCAGCAAAGTCCCCTCAGCCAATGGCGCCACTCCTCCAAGCTAGCTTGACGGGCCAGTAATTCCCAATCCCCCACATCATAATTCCTTCTGGCCGGGGACAGGCGTCTCTGGAGAAAAAGGCGCAAGGATGGATCTTGTTGTCCGAGGGAGAGCGCTGAGACAACACCGCCCAACTCCGAATCCGAGGCGTCCACCTCCACCAGGAAATTGTAGGGATGGGTCTACCTGAGCCAGGATAGGGGGGAAGAGAAACAAGATTTCAGTTCAGAAAACGCTGCCTCAGCCTCATCGGACCAACGGAAAGGAACCGTAGTGGAGATGAGACGGTGTTGAGTGGCAGCACAGTCAAACTGTAATTGCGGTATGAATCGGCGGTAAAAATTGACGAAACCCAGAAACCTTGTAGCTGTTTACGGGAAAGAGGGAACCGCGCCACTCCACAACAGCTTTAAACTTACCCGGATCCGCTCAGACCTCCTTATAGCCGATGACGAATCCAGGAAGGTGGTGGACGACGTATGGAACTCACACTTCTCCGTCTGGACGTATAGCTGATTTTCCAGCAGCCACTGAGGACCCTTCTAACGTGTACCGATGCTCCTCCAGAGAACTAGAAAAGATGAGGATGCCATCCAAATACACAAAAAACAAAAACAACACAAAAACAGTCCTTCAGCACGTCAATGATGAGCCGTTGGACACAAGCGGCATGTTGGTGAGTCCAAACGGCATCAAAAGATACTCAAAATGGCCACTTGGAGTGCGGAAGCCATTTCCACTCGTCCCCTCCTTAATCCGGGACCAGGTGGTAGGCATTGCATAGGTCAAGTTTAGTGAAGACAGAGGACCCTGGAGAGAATCAAAAGCAGAATTAATAAGGCGGCAGAGTGTACTTGTCCTTCAGGTGATGTTAGTAAGCTCCCTAAAAATCAATGCCGGGTCAGAGGGAGCCGTCTTTTTTGCCAACAAAAACCCCCCCAGCCCCCACCGCCGACGAAGAGGGCCTAATAATGCCGAGCTTAAAGATTCCTTAATGTATTTATCTACTGCTTCTTGCTCCGGGGCAGAAAGGCTATATAGTCGGCTGGAAGGCAAAAGAAGCCCCCAGCAGGAGGTTAATGGAGCAGTCATAAGGGCGGTGGGGTATAGGGGGGGCAGAGAGAGAGAGCTTTGGTCTTGCTGAATACTGGAACCAGGTCATGGTACTCCAGGGGAACCAGGGAGAGATCGGGCACGTGCGTGGATGGGGCAGAAATGGCCACTGAGGGGGAGCAGGCTGCTGACTGTAAACACGTATTCAGACAAAAAGTACTCCGATGAAATGATGCTCCCTGTCCGCCAATCAATAACAGGATTATGGAGCCTGAGCCAGGGGGTAACCCAAAATAACAGGGGGAGACAGAGACTGGTAACACAAAAAGACTGATGTGCTCCCAATGATTACCTGAGAACCAAGATTCAGAAGGGGGCAGTCTGCTTGGAGACAGTTGTGAGGGGCACATTAGAAAGTGCAATCAACTTCAATGGTGTGTTGAGGTTGTGACAGGGGGAGTTTCAGCAGGGTTGCCGTACTCTCAGAAAAAAAGCTCTGCTCCACGCCCGAATCAATGAGAACCGTGGTGGTGATTTCAATGTCACCATGTTGAAAGTGAATGGGTAAGATCAGTCGTGTAAGGGTTTTAGCTTTTATTACGTCCGTTAGTCCCCCTACTGCGATGAACGGACCCCCTTTTGGCAGATTGAGACAAGAGGTGACTTCATGCTCGGCACTAGCACACAATAACTGCATAGCCAAGGGCCTGGCAGCATTGTCACTCCGCAAGAGGCAACTTGGAGCGACCTACCAGCGTAGGCTCCTCGGCCTCCGAGGATTCCAGGGGAGGGAGGGCAAGAGTGGAGACTGAGAGGGAGGACGAGACTGCGAGTCCTGAGCGATTGGACCCACGGTGCTCCCTAGCCCCGCCCCCTTAAGCGATTATCAATACTATAGCCAGGAAATTAAAGTCATGTAATGAAGAAGGTTTTTCTAAACGGGCCAGTTCATCTCTGAGACTGCCGTGTAAAAATGCAACAGAGAGAGGCATCCTCCCACCCCACTTCCGCTGCAACAACCCGGAAGTCAACCGAGTAGTCGGCTACAGAACCTAGCTCCCTGCCGGAGGTTAAGGGAGGTTAAGGAGACGGGAGGTGGAGGACACTATCCCGGTCGAGTGATCAAAAACCTCTGAAAAACTCAGAAATAAACTGATCGTACGTGTAATTGGAATAATCAGGGTGGGCCATTAATGGCCGCAGCCAGCGAGTGCCCGTCCCTCCAGTAAATTAACAAGGCAAACTGATCTGGCTGTGGTTAGTAGGAAAATCCTCCGATACCCACTGAAACACCGGAAGATGGATGGATGGATGATGGCCCCACTGAAACAGCAAGATTACATTGAAGCAAAAAACCAAGGAGCCTCTCCCAGGCCTACCGCTGAACCGAGTAGGGAGTGGGAACTGGTGTGAAGTCGAGTGGGCTGCGCGGGATCGGCGGGCGTGGAATGCGATGGACCAGCCGAACCTCATGGGCTCAGAGTTAGAGGGACCGTGCAGGGTATAAGCTGAGTCGAAGTTGGGAATTAATCTGTTCATTGATTCAGGATCACTGCTGCTGATAAGTGAGCTGATCTAATTGAGCCTCCATGTTGTTGAGGCGTTGTTGCATACGCTTTGTTTGCTGGATTTTCAAACTCGGATACGTACTGACATGTTTCACTTGAAAACCCAAATGCAGCACATGACTCGATAGAAATCACAATGATCTTTATTAATAAAGTGGATGAGTGTGTGAGTGAATGATGTGAGTGCAGAGTGGAAGAGAACTGGCAACCCTGTGTGAAGAGAGGAGGCGAGGGAATTAATAAACCAGTTCAGCAACAATGGGTTGAATGGGCTGAGTAATAAATAATCTTACGGAGCTCAGGAGTAGTAGAGGCGCCGAAGAGAAGCTTAGTCCACTCCAGGTTACCAGAGGCCTGCTCAGGAGGTGCAATGTTCATGACGAGGGAGATGGAGCAAGAGCAGCCACAGCTGAAGGAAGAGAGGGAAGAGTGAGTCTGTGAGTGGAGGCACATACAGAGCAGGGAGAGGGAGCGGCCCAGCACACGGGAGAGAATCTGGTCCATCACCTGGAGCAGAGGTGAGTCCGCCACCTGGAGGAAGGTCCACCTGTGCACAGGGGAGAGAGGAGGAGAGAGGCAGGAGTAGGAGATGAAATATCCAGTGAGGACAAGCTTTACTGTAGAGGTTGGGGAGACAAAGCTCCCAGACGAACAGGTGCAGGACCGATGCGAGGAAAGGGAGGTGAAACTCCTAGCAAAAGAGAAGGGCGAGTCAGGACAGTGAATGGCTTCACCCAATAGGAACGTTGACGTCTTCATGCAGGAGTGCAGGAATCTACTCCCTAATAAAGGGTCGCCTAATTAGAGAGAGCAGGTGTGAGAGCAGACGCAGCTGAGGATGATAATTAGTAAGGCAGGGAGCACACAGCACGGATCACTACAGTGATGACCTCAGACAGAGATGGAGGATGACCATTCAGCGGACCCAGGACAAGGACTCAAGCAGGGGAAGAGAAACATACACTAGGTTACTACGACCAGTAGCAGTAAAGCCTGGTGGGGAGAATTCAGGAACAGCCAATGCCTGCGACTGGTTCTCCTCATCAAGAGCTAAGCAAGATTTCACAAGTCTGATAATGTGAAGGCAAAGAAGAGAACCTGCCTTAGACTCAAGCTCCACCGCTGTCCAGGACTCCGGCGACTCTGGCTGGGATGTCTCGAATCCATTCATCTGACTCTTCCACCCCAGCTCAGCCATCTCAAATGGGGAGGAAGAGAAAAACACTGGAACATAGTTACCAGCAGTGGTGGAGCTCGGCAAGAAGAATTCAGGCAGCAGAGGACTTCTGCAGCGGTCTTCCTCCCCATGAGCAGACAAGATTTCTCTAGATCTGCAGGTGTTGAAACAGACAGAGTACTTGCCTGGACTCGAGCCTCCACCACTGCCCCCCAGGACTCCAGCGACACAAGCTGGGACATCTTGAATCCGGCTCCTTTGGACATCTACTCCCGGCACGGCCACCTCAGAAGGGAAGGAGGAGATGGACACCGGAACACTATTACTGCAGCAGTGGAGCCCGACGAGGAGAATTCAGGAGCAGAGTGTCATGTGCGCCTCTATGCGGCACACAGAAGGAAACAACCCAGGCGATGGACTGCCGAGTTTGTGAAGTTTATTAACAAATAATAGCAAACATAAGTGCAAAGTGTGAACACACGATGAAATAACAAGGAGGAGACAACTTACTAATGAGGCATGCCAGAGAGAGAACTGGGCTCTGGCAGAGACAAGGAAGAAACTTTTCCTTCTAAATGCGAAAGGCAGAGCAACATGAACATGACACAACCAATCCACCTTTAAATAGGGATCAAACTGACTACAAGAGGAGTGACAGATGTGGGCTGACCTGAGTAGGGGAAGAGAGCAACATCTAATAATTGAAACAGCTGATAATAATAATGAGGGAGAGAGGCTGACCTTAATGACAGGTGAGGGAGGGGCAGCAGGCCATTTGACAGGCAGCAGGGCACGCCCACATAAGGCTGCACACCCTGACAAGCTGTCACAGTGCAAGGGCAACACAGGAAACAAAATAAATGACATCCTAAATATACATATCAAAAACTGCAGAAATAAGACACAACAGGAAAATGGCAAACTGAACCTAAATACAGGCAACAGATAATGATCAAAACAGGGAAAACAGAAGGTGGTATGGAACTCACAAGAAGAATACAATATGGCAGATAAATATGAATACACAGGAAAGTCATGAAACTGAGTTTGGGGAAAAATCCAACTCAGTACATGACACAGACCCCATTTGACCCCCAATTTGCCAAACTGTATGTTGACCAAGCCACAAAGCTTCTGGGAGAATGTCCTATGGATAGACGAGACAAAAACTGAAACTTATTGCAAGGCACATCAGCTCTATGTTAACAGACGCAAAAATGAAGCATACCAAGAAACGAGCACTGTCCCCACTGTGAAACATGGAGGAGGTTCTGTTATGTTCTGGGGCTGCTTTGCTGCATCTGGCACAGGGTGTCTTGAATCTGTGCAGGGTACAAATGAAAATCTCAGACTATCAAGGTATTCTAGAGAGCAAACTGTGCTGCCCAGTGTCAGACAGCTTGGTCTCAGTTGCAGGTCATGGGTCTTGCAACAGGATAATGACCCAAACACACAGCTAAAAAGACCCAAGAATGGCTAAGAGTGAAACATTGGACTATTCTGAAGTGGCCTTCTATGAGCCCTGATCTAAATCCTACTGAACATCTGTGAAAGGAGCCTGAAACATGCCGTCTGGAGGAGGCACCCTTCAAACTGAGGACAACATGAGCAGTTTGCTCATGAGGAGTGGCCAAAATACCCTGCTGAGAGGTGCAGAAGTCTCATTGACAGTTACAGAAATGGTTTGATTGCAGTGATTGCCTCAAAAGGTTGTGCAACAAAATATTAAGTTAAGGGTACCATCATTTTTGTCCAGGCCTGTTTCATGAGTTTGTTTTTTTAAAATAACTTCTGTTGAACCACAATTCAAAAGCATTGTCTGATTCTTTCAGTGAGTTAATTTTCATAGAATTTTTATTTATTACCCACTTTTGTAGATTCAAGTGTAATTCTGTGACTATTGTGGGTTTTCTTTCATTAACAGAGGGGTACCAACAATTTTTGTCCCATGTCTGTATATATATATATATATATACGTATATATACGTATATATATATATATATATAGTCGTGGACACATATGTGGGTTTCATATGCTTCACTTGTATAATTTACTGTATGCTTCATTGTATGCTTCACATCTCAGAGGAATACAAAGGACTGGAACCTCCTAGGAGATAACAGGAGGATGTGAAATGTGGCCTTTTGTATGCGAAGAGATGACCTTGAGGGATTTTCTGACCACCAGTGACTTTAGGTGGAGGTGAGAAGACCTGGAAGAAGACGCATTGTGACTTGGGATTAAAAAGACAATGTGACTGTGTGCTTTGATGTCCTGGGGTATAAAAGGGACCTAGATGTTAGGGGATTCTTTCTCTTTTCTGTTTTTGATGATGTTGGAGAATGGAATAAACCCGACTCGTGAGATAAACTCAGCCTCGTCATTTCCACATTCTCCACACTGCGTTGACCCTAAGACGTATCATGAGTGGAAGAAATTCTCACGAGCCAGATTCGTCAGGAGCCAGCCAAAACGAAAGCAGCCACAGTTCAGCTACCAGCTTCTGGCAGAACAATCCGCGCTCCCTGGACTTAACACAGTCGAGGCGCAGTTCAACCTCCGGAGGATTTCGGTAGACGACCACAAAGTTCCTACCATGTGGTTGCAAAGCTGGACAACCACACAGCCCAGCGGGCGTGGAGAGCCTGATCAACCAGCCGCCGGACAGCGACAAGTACAGCGCGTTGAAGGCTGCACTCATCCGTTACTTCACCCCCTCGGTGGAGGAGCGAGCAGAGGGGCTCCTGGCGCTGACTGAATTTGAAAGCAACAGGCCTGCGGACCTGATGGAGAAGCTGTTGAGGTTGAAAGACTCTGACGATGATCACTTCATCTTCACTCACCTTTTCCTCAGGACCCTACCGTCAGCAGTGAGAGTGACCCTGGCCAGTTCACCACTGTTGGCCCGACGAGACTACCGTGAGCTGGGCCAGGAGGCGCAGCGACTCTTCAACACCAATAAATGGCGCGCGGCCATGGCCATGGAGGCGGAGCTCGGCGCAACGTTCGGAGATGGCAGGGGGCCAGAGGCTGCAGTACCAGACTCACCGACGATGGCGGCAACAGGGGCCAGGAAACACGGAGCAGACGACGTCCTTTGTTTCTACCATCGCCGCTTCGCAGAGAGGGCACGCAAGTGTATACCACCGTGCCATTTCAAGCGCTCGGGAAACACCAAGACCGGGGATCGGTAGCAGCTGCGGCCCTCGGAGAGGAGAACAAGCTGCTCTACTTGAGGGATGCGCGCTCGGGGAGGCATTTCCTCGTGGACACAGGCTCCCAGCTGAGTTTCATCACACCTTCCTCCGCTGACCGGCTGGCGCCTTCCAGTGGTCCCGGGGTGTCAGCAGCAAACGGCTCGGCGATTAAGACCTTCGGTGAGAGGACATTGCTTCTGTCCCTACACGGCCGTACATTCGAGTGGGCTTTCGTCATAGCTGCAGTCAATTTCAACATGTTAGGGGCTGATTTTTTGTGCTCACATGGTTTGTTGGTTGATCTTGCTAACAGACGCCTGGTTAATGCACTCTCTTTTTATTCTATTCCCTGTACAGCTTGAGTGGCCCCGCCAACAGCACAAGCCAACGTCACAGCTGCAAGTGATAAGTTCCACACACTCCTCACTCAGTTCCCAGCACTCACGGTCCCAACATTTTCGGCGACCGTGGCTAAACACGGGGTGGAACATTTTATTATTACCAGCCGGACCGCCCGTTTTTGCAAAAGCTCGGCGCTTGGATTCAGCTAAACTGACCATAGCGTGCGAGGGATGTTCGCCAACCTGGAAAAGTTGGGCATCATCAGGCGTTCGAAAAGCCCATGGGCTTCACGCTTCACCTTGGTCCCGAAAGCTGATGGCTCGTGGCGACCTTGCGGTGATTTCCGCAGGTTGAACAACGCTACAGCGCACGACCCGCCTACCCAATCCCGCACATCAGGATTTTTCAGTTCCATTTGGCGGGGGCACACGTTTTTTCTAAGATAGACCTTGGTACGCGGTTACCACCCAGGTCCCAGTGCGCGCTGAGACATACCAAAACAGCGGTAATAACTCCGTTCGGGCCTATTCGAGTTTTTTGCGCATGCCGTTTGGGCTTAAAGGCGCGGCGCAGACGTTCCACGCATGATGGACGCGGTGTTGCGCGATCTCCCCTTCGTGTTCATCTACCTGGATGGCATATGGTAGCCAGCGCGTCTGAAGACGAACACGAACATGAAAACCACCTCACGGCAGTTTTCCGGAGGTTGGAAGAGCACGGGTTAATAATCAACCCAGCGAAGTGTCAGTTCGGGGTGACGCAGATTGATTTTTTGGGGCATCGCGTCTCTCCAGAAGGAGTGGTTCCTCTGCCTGACAAAGTGCGCGCAGTAACAAATTTTCCCCAGCCGCAAACTGTCAAAGCGTTACAGGAGTTTTTGGGAATGGTGAATTTTTATAACCGTTTCCTCCCCTGCGCAGCGCAGCTCACGCAACCATTGCATGCTGCACTAAAAAAACAAAAACCCACAAATAAAATCGAATGGTCTCCGGAGCGAGAGCGCGCATTCTCTGAAGTCAAAACAGCCCTGGCAAACGCTGCATTGTTAGCACATCCAGTCCCAACGGCCCGCATGGCGCTCACTACTGACGCGTCAGATGTGGCCATAGGGGCGGTCGTGGAACAGCATGTAACCGGAGCCTGGCAACCGCTTGCCTTTTTCAGCAGGACCTTGCGTGATAGTGAACGAAAATACAGCGCATTCGACAGGAAGTTGTTAGCTCTCCACTTGGCCATTCGCCGCTTCCAGTTCTGGCTGGAGGGATGCCGTTTCACCGCGTTCGTTGACCACAAGCCGCTGACTTTCGCGATGGCCATGATTTCAGAACCTTGGTCGGGCCGGCAGCAGAGGCAGCTGGCCGCGATCTCGGAGTTTACTACGATATCCAGGATGTGGCGGGTAAACTTAATGTAGTGGCAGACTGCCTCTCGCGCGCCATGGCGGCTCCAGCCGCGTAGGGGTAGATTTTTGTAGCCAATGGCCACGGATCGGGTTAGCGACGCAGAAGTGCGCGCGGCCCCAGTCCGCGTAGAGATAGATTATGCAGCCGTGGCCGCGGATCAGGTTAGCGACGCGGACGTGCGCGCGCTCCAGTCTGGACCAACAGGGTTAAGGCTGGAGAACAGGGTGCTGCAAGACGGTATGCCCCCCCCCCCAATCTGCAATGTCTCCACTGGGCGACCGCGTCCTGTGGTACCGGCCGCGTGGCGCCGCCACATTTTTGACTTGATCCATTCTCTGGCGCACCCGGGAGTGCTCGCGTCGGTCAAAATGGTGGGAGAGAAATTTGTATGGCCAAGCCTGCGCAAACAAGTTAGAGAGTGGGCGGCAGCCTGCATGGCTTGTCAACGAGCCAAGGTACACAGACACACGAGAGCTCCCTTGGAGCCGTTTCACCGTTTGTCAGACATGATGCCCATCGCCCACCATTACGACCACCTTATGATGGACCATATAGAGTGCTGGAAACAGGGGATAAGCATTTTTTGCTAGATTTGGGGGGCAGAAAAGAAATGATTGGCATAAACAGGTTCAAACCCGCTTTTGTGGTGGCTGACGAAGGTGTGCAGTTGGCTAAGGCTCCTCGGTGCGGCAGACCCCCTAGAGAGCATTCCCCAGAACACCCACAGAGATTGACTAACAGTTCTCATCCTCAGACAGCAGCTCCCCAGCAGGAGGGCGCCGCGGAGGTGGTAAAGCCTGCTTACAGCAAATACGGGAGAAGACTGAGGCCCAAGCAGCATGTGGACTGATGTGTAGTGATTTTATTATGACATGCAAACTGTTATTACGTTGTTCCATCTTAGACGTTTGGGGGGGTCATGTGGGACACATGTGGGTTTCATATGCTTCACATGTATATTACTGTATGCTTATTGTATGCTTCACGTCTCAGAGGAACAAAAGGACTGAACTTCCTAGGAGATAACAGGAGGATGTGAAATGTGGCCTTTTGTATGTGAAGAGATGACCTTGAGGGATTTCCTGACCACCAGTGACTTTAGGTGGAGGTGAGAAGACCTGGAAGAAGATGCATTGTGACTTGGGATTAAAAGACAATGTGACTGTGTGCTTTGATGTCCTGGGGTATAAAAGGGACAGATGTTGGGGGATTCTTTCTCTTTTCTGTTTTTGATGATGTTGGAGAATGGAATAAACCCGACTCGTGAGATAAACTCAGCCTCGTCATTTCCACATTCTCCACAATATATTCTTTTGCAGAGTTCTTTTGCAAAAACAGATAAGTCCAGCTGTGTTCAAAATGAGAAAAAACACTTTTTCATATGTAGGTTTATAGATGTTAGTATTTCCAAATCAGCTTCTAAGACATGGTCGCTTTCAAAGATATAGAGTGATAATAATCAAATCAGTGGTGGTAATGCACGTGTAAGCTGGTTGCCAACCGCCAATCAAATCTAAAAGAAGAAGAAGAAGAAGAAGACATGGTCACTTAAAATATGAATATCTCAGACATAATAAAGCAAAAAAATCAAACATCAACTCATTGTTACTTTTTGGCAATTTATTAGTACTTTTTTTGCAAAAACAGACAAGTCCCGAAAACCATGCTATTTTGTCTGGAACATACTTGAATGTCTATAAGCATCTATGTAATATGATTGACACACTGATTTAGGCATATCCACTCGGTAAAATGGTATAATATAGCTATAATAAAGCTATAATTCAAGATTCAAAGATTTTATTGTTAATACTACTATACGTACAGGACATACAGGAGAAATGAAATGGTGTTTCTCTCTCTCTGCATTGGTGTACACAGTATGAAAAGAAAAGGAATAAGGCTGGAAAAAAGAAAACAACAACAGCAGTCTAATATACAATATGTACATTAATGCAACCTGTAGTGCAAATGGAGACAAGAAAGACCCAGACCTCCCATAGCGCAAAATTGAGATAAACGATAAACGATGATAAAACCCAGCAATCCTATATACAGACAGCTAGAGATGTAATACCTGTAGTTGCAGTTCAGTGTGGAAGTGTAGGCGCAGATAGTAACAGATAGGACTGCACGTGATCAGTATTGCAGTAACAGACAGGCGGTAGCAGATATGGCATTTGTGCAAATGGTTGTGGTTAATGTTAATGTGCAGAGACATACAGCAGCAAAGTAGCAAGAATTCTGATAATAGAAGATAATAGTAGCAAAAATTCTGAATATTGTTCACTGTTCCGACCTCGTTTGCGTCCTACTGGTGAATGCATCACTGGCTCATCTGCTTCATCAAAATTACCCATATTTGACATAAAATGCAACAAAATTAAAAAAAAAAAACTGGCAGGGAAATCACTCACAGCAAGGAGGTGCAAATGATTTGATTTAATACATATTTACTACAAATTACATGCAGGTATTCATTTTTTTTTTTTTTACCACCGTTAGTCTGTTACATTTTACTGTCTCACGTTATGACGTCATTAACCGTGCTGTGAAAACAAGCCCACTAGTGTCTGAAAGCTATTAATTTTATTGTTATAGTGAGTTTACTATATAATCCACTATACCTAAATTCACTATATAGCGAGTAGGGAGGGAGTGAGTGAACTTTCCGAACACAGCCAGGAAAATCAGTCAGAGTGAGCAGACTGGGAAGGCAGCCAAGATGAGTCACGTGACCCAAATACCAAGCACTGATTTGCCGTGTGGAGTTATCTGCTTTTGTAAACAAACAAACAAACAAAAAACCCACTCCCAGCGTTTATCGGCTTTTGAAAAAAAACCCAAACAAACCCAACAACATGAATTTGTAGCGTCTATAACATAGGACATACTGGCTTTTGAGACAAAATGATTTGAACTTCTATAAGTAGGTAATGTTAACAGCTGTTTGATGTAAAGAGTGAAATTTTCATGGAAGTGGCATTTATCGGTTTTTGCAAACAAACTCTTCATATATGTATGGTCTTTACCAGACCATAGTACAGACCTTCAGCCAACCTCCCCTTTAAGATCACTTTTTTGATTTTCTCCACAAGAAACAGAAGACTAACTTGAAGCCTAAACTTTTGGTCAACAAGGCTTACTTGTTCATACACTGATCTTATTTGAATATCTTACTGAATGGGGAATGTCCACTTTTAAATATATTACTGAAAATTGTTTCAGTGTATTCTTTTTGTGAGTGGCCCTGTCAATGTTCCTGTTGTCATTGCCAAATTTGAAGTCAGATTTGATGAGAGAGAGAGAGAGAGAGAGTGAGAGAGAGACTGTTTGGACTCACTTTCAAGTATGGCAAAGGGCCAGTCGACACAGCAGTGTGAAGACAAATTAAGCAGAGACCTTCCCAGTAGGTTGTCCTTGCACAGATTGAATATGATTGTGTTTAACCTCTCAACATCCTCTTGACTTGCATAGGACAGGACGAGGCTCACAAGCTGTCACACAGCAGTTTTGAAGGCATATGCAGTCTGACTTTAAGGTAAAGTGTCAAGTCAACATACAAACTGAACTGGTTCCTAGCATTTAATTTGCATTCATGGGGAATAGGTCAGTACATAGGACTGTAAGCTACAGTGCATCACCATGTGTGCTATCATCTTTGAGACAAGCCACCTGTTTTTGTGCAGTTCACCTCAGGATCTTTGCTGGGATAAAGGCTGGAGGGTCTCTCTATTTGTTAGCAACAGTAGCTACTAACACTGGAGTTTGCGGTCTGCTGCTGAGTGAAGAGAAGAGATGAAAGCAAGAGAAGAGGAAATCCAGAAAGGAGCCAAACATACCATCAACCTCAGAGATTGAAGGCAAAACCAGACAGCACCTTTTTCTGCTAAC
This sequence comes from Pholidichthys leucotaenia, assembly GCA_020510985.1. Lineage (NCBI taxonomy): Eukaryota > Metazoa > Chordata > Actinopteri > Cichliformes > Pholidichthyidae > Pholidichthys > Pholidichthys leucotaenia. Next base: position 215,951,617 of record CM035847.1, on the reverse strand, counting down.
TGCCAGTAATTTAAATAGCACATCTTATCACTCCCTTGTAAGCAATTTTTCATTACACTGATTGCTGACTTTACATGTATGTCTTATTCTTTGCCTCTTACTGGACAGGTGGACAGCTAAATAATGAAAAACCACCACACTGTCTTCAGCTCACACAAGGAAGCCTGTTTCTTTTCTCAGAGTGGCAATAAATCTTTAGATGTAGCTTTTAGGAGGATTGTGCTGTTACTTTGACTTCTACTTTTTTCCCCTCCTTGGCTTTATTGAGATGTCACTAGCTGCCTACGGGAGATTGAGACTGATCTTTGGAAAGTCATTCATCTTCTTCAACAAACGTTTTTTTTATATGTACAGATCATAGATGAGTTTAACCACTGAAAAAAGTGTGTAGGTGTTTGAATTACTGCCCATTCTGAAAGGGCAGAAACCCACAGAAAATGTCTAAATCTTGAAGTTTTTCCACTGTGATTTGTGACCTTACCGCAGATAATAGCCCATTCATCAACAGTTATTTTTCTCCCTTTCATAAATTCCCAGACGGCAGCAGCGCTGGCCTCAGCAGCAGAAGAAAGGTGCTGAATGTGTCTGGCCCCTCCAGTTATTTGAAGTTAATAAAAATACAACTAATGTGAGGTGGCCACACTCACCGGACAGTGAGTCATTCTCTGAGTGGATCCACTTTAATTATGAAACCTTATGGACACACTTATTGCAACCCAATGTACAGAGGCCCCATGATCCTTAAGCACTGTAAGGCTGCAGCCTTCCAAAAAAAAAAAAAAAAGCCTATGAATCTGTGATTGTTTTTCCAGTCTAAGCTCACCCACATTAAATTTAAAAAAAAAAAATCACTTTGAATAGAATTATTGAGTGATTTCTTCTATTTTTAAATCTTTATTTAGATTTTTTTTTTCATTCATATGAACTTTATCTCATTGTTCTGGAAAACCACTTTGAAAACATCAACATCTTCACTTGGATCTACCCAGAGTAAACCAGATTATTTGTTTTTTTCCCATTTGAAACAAAGCTGAAACTCTATTTACTGCAGATGACTTTGGTGTCCATCTTACATCATTCTCTCAGGAGGAAAACAGAATAGTTTTTTTAACCTCTCTACTCTTTAAGGGCTTGTTCAAAGAAACAACACTAAAGGTCAGTGAGGAAGTGGAAGCATTATGATGCAGATGACCTTTATATATATGATTACTGTAAACTGCTGAGAACAAGATAAGGCCACTAAGTTACAATCACAGCATGCAAAGTCAATGTTCAGTGATAAACTGTTTTTCCTTGTAGCAAAGAAATGTTGAACTTTTTGCCAATGTATTTTTCTGTGAACAGTTGCAAATGTTTGCAAGTAGTGAACACTATCAATTGCTTGTGGCCCTGTCACACCTTGATGATTTAGGCAGCATTTGCCGATGTGTCAAAATTTCTCAAACGCTGGGATACGGCCAAAATTTTTAATTTTTGGCATTTGCATCACATATCCATGATGAGTTGGACGTATACATAACGTATTAGTAACTTATATAGAATGTTTCGATAACTTATAGATAACTTATACCAATGAATGCTTAGCGTGTAGCTGGCATTCACAACTTATGCTCAACGATAGCCTAACTTATGCACAACTTATGCATATCTTATCCTAACTTATGCATAACTTATCGTAACTTATTCTAATTTATGCATAACGTGGTCATGCCAAACTGCCGTTGCCTCCTGATCCATGAATCCCAGGTGTGCAAGAGCATGTAAGTGCCATCATCTCGGGTGAACTAAGATAATTCCCTCCTCCAAAGACCATTGCGACCTGGCAGACCTGTCAAATCAGTCAGGTAGGTCACGCGTACAGAAAGGAGAAAACAGCTGATGTGACATGGCATGAACATCAGATAACAGTCAAAACAATGTCAAGGTATGAAACATCTCTTACTTTGGCTGAATAGAAGAAGAAGACCAGTTTGACATGGACATCTGCTCACCATAGAGCCTTGACGGTTTCCTCCTGTGAACCAACGCTGCCAATATGCCATTATACAGTAGCTATAAGTTAGAAACATGTTCAGTAAGTTACACATAGGTTCAGAGCGTGTTACTCATAGGTTAGAAATTAGCCTTGGGTACGCTAGACATTATCTCGATGCATTTCAACTTATGAGTAACTTACAAGTAACGTGTGTGAACATGTCTCAACGATCGCATAACTTAGCTAAAACTTATGGCCCGCGTATGCTGGACATACTGTATGAGCCATATGCTGGATATGTCGAAAAATTTTGTGCATGCACAAACTTTTTCAATGACCTCACTGTACTACAACGTACAGTATACCAGCGTGCTTCAGCATGCTCTTAACTTATACAAAACTTACCCTTAACTTATTCAATGTATGTTACCACATTCTCCAAACTTTTTAAATGTCGGCATACACTGCCTAAATCATCAAGGTGTGACAGGGGCTTTAAGAACATTTATGAACCCTTTAAGCTGACTGCTGGGGAAGATTTTCTCACCCTTTTTATAATGCCATTAATGACAGAGGTGAACCCTCGTCAAAAAAGCTGGTTAATCCAAAAAATGCAATATTCATCAGCATTCGTCAGTCCATGAGATACATGCTTAAGTGACTAATAAAATCTTCAACAAACTTATCTTTTACATCAACACTTTACATCTTCCCCTCCATGGTCTGCCACCTTGTTGTGGTTGAAGGGTTTCTGTGCCCACATAATAACAGGAGTTATGTTGTTGGGGGTAATTTGTCCCTGGTTGGGTCTCCAGAGACAAACTGATCCTGGGTGAAGGGTCAGACTAAGAGTGGTCTAGTGGATCCCCATGAAAAATGTACAAGGATCCAGTGTACCCCACCCATTTTGGGGTTACTGAGGCTTGAGGGCAAGTACCTGGTGACTGGGTTTCTGCCTGTAGGACCCAGCCAGGGTAAGTCTGACTGAACCATAGGGTCGCCCTCCAGTGATCTTACCACCTGCAGGAGGGATAATGGGAATCATGGGTCCTATGTGAACTGGATGGCAGTCTGGGCTTTTCTGCTTTGCTGCCCCCACAACCTGGACCCCTGGATAAGTGGTAGAAGGAGGATGGATCTTTTACACAATATATAATCAAGCCTATGGTAGGTGGTTGTAATGTCTGTTTTGTCCAACTTACTTCCTAACAGACGGAAGCATCACTAGTGACTACCGTTTAACTTGTGCTATTAGAAGACAAGACAGAAATTATTGCATGCTTCTTTTCACATTCTTTTAATACCTATATTTATGACATGTTTCAGACCAGAGACCCAGTTGTTGAAACCACAATGAGACAGAATTAGATGCAAGATAAGTATCTGTATTAAACAGGTAAGTTGAGGTAAGGAGGTATAGTTTGTCCTGCAGGAGAAGAGAAATGGAGAACATAAGATCAGGTGAGAATAATTACTGTTTAGTATATGGACAGAGCTGCTTACAGTAGGGTTGGGTGGTGGAGAGGATTTCCACTTCACAGGGGAGGATGTGGAGTACTCAAGAGGTTATTTTGAAGGTTAGGGATGAGTAAGATTGTCCACTTACAGGTGATGGAGGGGAGATGGTCTGGTAAGCTGGCGAGAGGACTGGGGAAACAGAGACTCTTTGCAGGCAGAGATGAAGGAAGGATGACAGAGGTATGTATTGGAGTGCCCAGGGCCAATGGGCTTTCCCATGGTAGAAAGGTTTATGGTAATAATTTGCAACTTATTGCTTACTATTGCAGTGGATGCAGGCAGAGGAATCTAGGAGGACTAAAGACAGTAGAGCAGCACTGGGGAGAGGCACAGGAGGAATCCAAAACAAGGTAAGAAATAGTGTTCCAGGCTTACGTGAGGATCCAGAGGGGACAAGACTGGTGAGGGCTGAAGGAAAGTGACCACTAAGCAAACATGGAGAGCTGAGGAGCTGTAGCACCAAGTCAGTCCCACACCAGTGACTGCTGGGCAAGCTTTTATAGAGGTGGAGCTCATCAGCAGCAGGCGAGCAATAAGATGAAACTGCATGTAATCACAGGCAATTAGTGGGAAGATGGTGTGTGAAGCTCACCAGCCATAACAATATATTTCTTATCACACATAACATGTGAGATTCCCGCACCTTTACTGTATACCTAATTGTATTTTTCCCACATGCAGTATTGTGGAAATATATCACAAGTCATCAGTTAGTTGTTCAACAAATTCTCACCTGTGGACACTAAATATGTCAGCAAGAAAAGACTGTCCTCCAACAGAAGACAGCTATATAGGTCAACAACTTGTATTTTGAAACTAATTCATATAAATAACTATCAAGTGACATAGCAGAAGGCTAGAGTTGTGTTTAAAGTAGACCTTACCTTTTCCTAATTCTAACCCTAACCATTATCCTAACCTTGACCAAGTACTTTTAGGCTAAATTGACATTATAAGCAAGATCGCTCAATTCTGATGTTTGGTCAGATAAGATTTGCCAGTTATAATAGTTAAAAGGAAGTTTTACCAGACTCTAATATAATCACACCTAATCTTTAAACCATTGTCCTCAACAACAACAACAACAACAACAAAATATGTCATATTTTTGCAACAACTCGTTCTCTTTAAGTATAGAAAATAGATGTTCTTTTAGTGAATGTGTGCTTAGGATTTTACTCTAAAGGACTTCAGCAATTAATTGGCTGTATGTGATAAGGAAAGAGATGGTGGTACAGAGAGCTGTTTTAGCATTAGTAGGGCTACCAACTGAGCTAAGTGACAACATCTGCATCTACACATCCACAGAGGTAGAAGGACACATGCATTCTGACCTGACTGCTCTAAAATAAGTCACCTGACCAGGAGTTGAATATTATTGTATATTTTATTTGGTATCACATACAAAAGTAAATAAGATCCAGTCTGAAAGATCAGATTTGTGTCATCAGACAGCCCTTATAAAATCAGATTGTGTCACACTGAGGTAAAAAAAAAAAAACAGATTCAAGTCACTTAGGGTGATAATGTAATTAATGTAAACCTAGCCTTAGTATGTAAAAATATGTATTTAACTCCTAAAGTAGCAAACAAGTGAAAAACAAAAATGAAACACAAATGTGGACGTAAAACTGAACACAGACGAGTGAAAAATGGTATCGGGCCCTTTCCCCCGGTTCTGGGTCCATTTCCCTCTGGGCTTTTCCCTCCAAGACTTTCCCCACCAGAACCAGACTAAGAGTACATTTGAAATTACTTCAGTTGAAAGGGCCAGGCGCAAACAATCTGGGGGGAATGGACAGAGGGGAAATGGTCTAAAACCATAAATAATAAGAACAAGGAGACGTGAACTCAGGTCTCCTGCATAGGAGATCCCTGTCCCCAGCCGACCTCCGCATAGAGGCTTTGAAAGCTTTTTAAACTGTGATATGGTGTTCTGTCACATTGTCATGTAAAACACTCCTTTGGGCCATTGGGTGGAGGGCAGGCTTGTTGACACCAATAGCAATAATCCAAAGACATAGAGTGGCATTTGGATATCTGTTCCATTTCAAGATATTAGGTTATTTGGATAAAACGACAAAAACAATACCAGAATAACTGACATTTTTAAATAAGTTAGATCTTTTCATGTAAAAATTTTTACAAAGAATATTCAGTAATACAAGAAGGACATGCCAACTTAGTATTTTAATTTGTAAACATATATACTCATACAGTATAGTGTAAGTTCCTAAGGTTGACTGTACAAAATTGTAGAATTTAGAAACGGAATACTCCAATCCATTCCTTTGCACACCTCTTCACCTCCTCACGGTTTGCATCATCTTTTATCCTCCTCATGTTCTAAGCCAGCACTGATGGCTACCATATGTCCCTATAAAAACCATTTCCTTTTTTAAACATTACGAAAACACAAAGATAGACCTTGGGATATAAAAAATTGTGCTAGGATTTGATCTGGCACCAAGCACCTGTGTGTGGGGATAGACCAAAAGAAGACAGGCACGGCAAATCCACCGCCACATCATTAACAGAAGGGGGAAGAGTGAAGGACAAAGAGATTTTCCATCATCTACCTAACCACTCATTCATTCATCCCACCTGTGCAAAGCTCCCATTCCACGCTGGTTTTAATCCCGCCATCTGTTTTCCTTCTCTCCTTCCCTTTTGCCTTTTCCTTTTGGACTATAACTTGTTTTGGCTCCCCGTCACAATATTCTCCACTGTATATAAACTTTTTAAATGTAATTCTCTTCCTGTCCTCTCTCTCCCCTCCTCACAAGCTCATCATCCAGCAAAACACACACTCACTCACAGAGGCATTCATGCACTTCATTTCTTTAAATATTCATTTCCGTCTGTCTGTGATGTGTATAGTGGAGTTTCCTGTTCCCAGCCCGCCTGCTTCCCTGAGAACCACCATGTAGGAAGTGGCAGTCCTGGCAATGGTTCCTCCTGCTCCTCTGAGTGGTCACATTTCCCACCTTTCAGGGAGAGAATGAAATGAAAAGAGATTAAAAAATGGAGATGGACCACTGCCACAGAGGGTTACTGACCATTTATTGTCTCTGTTTTTTGGATTCTGTTACAATAATAGTACTTGCAGCAGCCTTTTTCTCACACAGCACCACCACGTTTACAGGAGAACCTAGGACTCTGTTCACTAATAAACATAACATATTATTTGTTTTTGCAGCAGGAGATTTCCTAAATTTCTCAAATTCTTTAGACAAAAACAAGGCCCAATTTGTCACTCAAGTTTTATTGGAAGCATCTCTTTCCAGTATGGAACAGCTATTTGTGATAGTTGGCTTTCATAGCCAATCTCCATATTGTAGGTTTTGGCCCATTTTATTCAATAGTGTTTGTCAATTGACTTCAGACTCTTGAATATTAATGGCAGAAATCAGTAGTTTGTCATGGGTGATATGTGAGTTTTTGCCCCACAATGTGTGCCAAACCCATTGTCTTGTCCTATTTTTTTTTTTTTTTTAATGGCACCGGAAGCAGGGCGGCCGTACCAGCAGCAACTCTCTCGTGTCTTTGTGTTTTTATCTGCTTATTCCTGTATATAATAAGATAAGATAAGCCTTTATTAGTCCCACAATGGGGAAATTCCAGGATTGCAACAGCACAGGGATAGCAACACTCAAAGCAACAATCAGAAGGCAAGAAAAAAACAAGAGCAGCTAGTATACATATGTACATATTACTATAAATATACACTACCGTTCAAAAGTTTGGGGTCACCCAGACAATTATTTTGTGTTTTCCATGAAAAGTCACACTTATTTACCACCATGAGTTGTAAAATGAATAGAAAATATAGTCAAGACATTGACAAGGTTAGAAATAATGATTTGTATTTGAAATAATAATTTTTTCCTTCAAACTTTGCTTTCGTCAAAGAATCCTCTATTTGCAGCAATTACAGCATTGCAGACCTAACATGATTGCACAAGGGTTTTCTAATCGTCCATTAGCCTTCTGACGCAATGAGCAAACACATTGTACCATTAGAACACTGGAGTGATAGTTGCTGGAAATGGGCCTCTATACACCTATGTAGATATTGCACCAAAAAACAGACATTTGCAGCTAGAATAGTCATTTACCACATTAGCAATGTATAGAGTGTATTTCTGATTAGTTTAAAGTTATATTCATTGAAAAAAGTGCTTTTCTTTCAAAAATAAGGAAATTTCTAAGTGACCCCAAACTTTTGAACGGTAGTGTGTATATATATATATATATATATATATATATATATATATATATAGACACACAGTGTCCTGTGACCACACAGTGTCCACACAGTGTCCAGTGTCCAGTGTCATAATGTGTCTCTTATTAATCAGGGCTCGGTAGGAAGACTCGGATTAAGACTGGACCAACTTTTTCTCTATTTTAGCCCGGTCTTTCTCTAGTTTTTTTTATCTCTTCCTCGGGCAATGGAGATCAACAGAGGTGGGGGCGGATGCATTGTTTACACACGCGAACAGCTGATCGCGCTGAGGAGGCCAGCGCTGCTGCCCGGAGTGAAGCCCCTCATCCCGGATGAGCTAAAGAGGAGATACTGCGGGTGAAGGGCTGGAGCGAAGGTGAGGAGGAGGAGGAAGCATAAGCCGGCTGTACTGATGGTCATCACCAGGAATGTGCGATTGCTCAGAAATAAAACAGATGAGCTTACAGCGCTGGTCAGCATGCAAAAGGAGTTTCGTGAGTGTAGTATCATGTGTTTTACAGAGATGTGGTTACACTCACAGATCCCGGATGTTAACGTAGTGATACCTGGCTTCAAGACTATACGGGGGGACAGAGACGTGATAAGTAGCAGGAAAAAGAGGGGAGGAGGAGTGGCACTTCTTGTGAATGAACAGTGGTGTAATCCTGGACACATTCATGTGAAGGAAAGGCGCTACAGCTTGGACATTAAACTGCTGGCTGTGAGTATGCAACCTTATTATATGCCACGAGAAATGAAGTGTGTCTTAATTATTATCGTCTACATCCCTCCGTCAGCTGATGCAGCGGTGGCCTGTAACGTCATCAGCTCCACTGCGGCCACATTATTGGAGAAGCACCCAGATGCTTTTATGGCCATCACAGGTGATTTTAACCATGTCTCAGTGGGAAAAACATTACCAAGTTTTCACCAGTTTGTTGATTGTCCCACCAGAGAAAACAAAACACTGGATTTACTGTATGCCAATGTCAGAGATGCATATAGTGCCACAGCTCTACCCCCCCACTGGCAAATCAGATCACTGCATGGTCATGTTAACACCCAAGTACGTTCCCCTTGTGCAAAGGCAGCCTGCTTATACACGGACTGTGAGGAGGTGGACTCAGGAGGCTGCTGATGTACTACAGGACTGCTTTGAGACGACAGACTGGGGCGTACTCTGTGAACCACATGGGGTGGACACAGACAGTATGACCGACTGCATCACAGAATACTTTAGATTCTGTGAAGACATGACCATGCCTGCTCAGACTGTACACTTCTTTTCCAACAACAGACCATGGGTTACGAGCGACCTGAAAGCACTTCTGAACAAAAAGAAGAGAGCTTTTAGGGCTGGAGGCAAGGAGAAGCTGAGGGGAGTGCAGCATGAGCTCAGAGAGATGCTGAGGAGGTGAAAGGACAATTATAGGAGGAAGTTGGAAGACAAACTCAGGAAAAACAACGCTAAAGATGTGTGGGAGGGAATGAAACAAATAACTGGGTGCAAGGGGAGAGTCAGGGAGCCATCTTGGAGCCAGGAGAGAGCTGAGGAACTGAATCTGTTTTTTAATAGGTTCAACTCACAGTCTGTCACCCCAGCAACACAACCAGACCCCCACACACCCCTCCCACCCACCCTCCTGTGCAGAACCTCTCTCCATCTCCCCCTCCTCCTCCTCGGGGGGCACCAGGACCCTCCCTCACTTCATGGTGACTACAGACCAGGTGAAGAAACAGCTGGAGAGACTCCGTCAGCGGAAGGCGGCGGGCCCTGATGGCATCTCCGCCAGGACCCTGAGGACCTGTGCCAACCAGCTAACTGAAACTCCTGTACAACCTGAGCCTGAGTCTGGAGAGAGTACCGCTGCTGTGGAAGACATCCTGCCTCGTTCCTGTCCTCAAGAAGTCATCTTCATCGCACCTGAATGACTATCGACCAGTTGCCCTCACATCTCATGTGATGAAGGTCCTGGAGAGTCTGGTCCTAGCCCTCCTGAGACCGCAGGTGAAGATGTGGCTGGACCCTCTGCAGTTTGCATATCAGCCCCATTGAGGAGTTGAAGACGCTGTCATCTACCTGCTGCAACGAGCCCATCTGCACCTGGATGGCCGAGGAGACACTGTGAGACTCACTTTTTTTGATTTCTCCAGTGCCTTTAACACCATCCAGCCACTGCTGCTGGGTGAGAAGCTGTGGGTGATGGGGGTTGTCAGCTCTGTGATCTCCTGGATCACTGACTACCTGACAGGCAGACCACAGTTTATCAGGCTGGGCAGTGTCTTGTCTGGAGTGGTGGCTAGTGATATGGGAGCTCCACAGGGGACTGTGCTCTCTCCTTTTCTCTTTACCTTATACTCAGTACAACACAGAGTCATGCCACCTGCAGAAATTCTCTGACGACTCAGCTGTTGTGGGGTGTATAAGAGGAGGAGACGAGGGGGAGTACAGGGCACTGGTAGACAGATTTGTGGAGTGGACAGAGTAAAATCACCTGAGGTTGAATGTCAGCAAGACCAGAGAGATGGTGATTGACTTCAGGAAGAGGAAGACACCTTCTCAACCACTACAGATTAGGGGGGAGGATGTGGGAGTAGTTGAGGACTACAAATATCTGGGTGTCAGGATCAGCAGCGGGTTGGACTGGAGATCCAACACCGATGCTGCGCACAAGAAGGGGATGAGCAGACTCTACTTCCTGAGGAAGCTGAGATCCTTCAATGTGTGTAGCAGGATGCTGGAGCTTTTCTACCAGACCGTTGTTGCCAGCGCCATCTTCTTTGCTGCTGTCTGTTGGGGTAGCAGAATCAGGGCTTGAGACACCAACAGACTTGACAAGATTATCAAGAGGGCTGGCTCTGTAATTGGTCTCAGACGTGTTGATTCTCATCCCAACTGCTTCACACTCAGTAGCAAACTGTTCCAGCAAGACCTGTAGGTCATTGATTGATGAAGCCAACAGGACGACATCATCTGCAAACAGCAGAGATGAGATCTTGTGGTCACCAAACATGACACCCTCCTTCCCCGGCTGCACTTAGAAATCCTGTCCATAAAAATTATGAACAGGATTGGTGACAACGGGTAGCCCTGGTGGAGTCCAACTCTCATTGGAAACAATTCTGACTGGGCGTTGGCAATACGAACCAAACTCTCGTCGTATATGGACCGGATAACTCGTAACAACAAGCCCGATAACCCATACTCCGGGAGCACCCCCCACAAGAGACCACGAGGAACACGGTCGAATGCTTTTTCCAGGTTGACAAAACACATGTGGACTAGTTGGGCAAACTCCCATGAAACACTGAGGATTCTTGAGAGGGTAAAGTGTTGGTCTGATGTGCCACGGCTAGAACAAAAACAATATTGCTCTTCCTGGATTCAAGGCTCTACCAGCATCATCCAGCCATCATCGAGTCCATCCTCACCACCTCCATAACCGTGAGGTACGCAGGAGCCACTGCCAGGGACAGACTAAGGATGCAGCGCGTCGTGCGCACTGCTGAGAAGGTGATCGGCTGCAAGCTCCCATCTCTCCAGGATCTGTACATCTCCAGGACCCGGAGGCGTGCTGGCCGGATCATAGCCGATCCCTCACACCCTGGTCACGTACTGTTTGCCCCCCTCCCCTCAGGTAGAAGACTTCGGTCCATCCAGACTAAAACCTCCCGTCACATGAACAGCTTCTTCCCCTCTGCCATCAGACTGCTGAACACTAAGTGACTTATTGACTCTCGTGCACTATGTACAACAGCTCAACCAGACTCATGTCAATCATCACTGTTTTCTTCCTGCATTACCGACTGCACTATATGGTTCTCCACAGTATCTGCTGCTCGCTAATATATTTTAACTGCTGACCAGTATCACTTACTCTTATTCTACACTTTATTGCATGTATAGTTTATTTCTTTTATTTTATCATGTTTAATGTTGCAGCATTGCACCGAGACAAATTCCTAGTTTGTGTACTACATGAACAATGGCAATAAATCTGATTCTGATTCTGATTCTGATTCTGAGCAGTCGGACTCTCCTCTCCAGTACCCTGGCATAGACCTTCCCAGGGAATCTGAGAAGTGTGATCCCCTAAAGTTGGAACACACCCTCCGGTCCCCCTTCTTGAAGAGAGGAACCACCATCCCAGTTTGCCATGCCAAAGGCATTGTCTCCGACCTCCACGCAATATTGCAGAGGTGTGTCAACCATAACAGCCCTACAACATCCAGGGCCTTGAAGTACTCAGGGCGAATCTCGTCCATCCCTGGGTCCCGGCCACCAAGGAGTAACAATGAAGGTCATTTTAATTATTTTATTTTTCAAATAATTGTGGATTTGATACATTTTTCAACTGAAATGCATGCTTTTGTGAATGTAATATATATTTTAAATCAGGGGTGTCCAATCATGCGCCATGGAGGGCCAAGACCCTGCAGGTTTTCTCTTCTACCCAATGTCTTAAGCAGGTGTTTTCACTGATCAGCAATCAGTGGGAAGAAATTCAGTGAAATCTGCTGTTGAAGACACTGGTTGGAGATAAAGCCTGCAGGGTTTTGGCCCTCCATGGCACATGATTGGACATCCCTGTTTTAAATGTTAATTATGCCGTCAATTAAAATATGCGAAACTTCGGGCTCAAATGCGCACAGAGGCACTGGCCCTCCCAGCTAGCAGCTGATCCTTCTCGACCTCTGTGATATGGACAAATCCAAAAAAAGAAAAATCACCAAGGAAAATAGAGAGTTTATTCCTGCATTCATTGCCAATGATGCTGGTATGGTTGTATGCTTGTTATGTGGCAAGAAAAAGGCAAATGACAAAAAAAAAAAAATCCAATGTTGAAAAACATTTTCAGAGCCAGCACACAGGCTTTGTTGAAAAGTAGGCTACAAAGCTGAAGCAAAAAAGAGTGATTTCAGAGCTTATGTATCCTGAACTGACAAATACAGAAAACAGAAAAGTTTCAATTCATGGTGGATATGACAAGCCACATAAACTCACTGAATAAACGTCTCCAAGGAAAGCGAGTACAGCTGGTTTTGTTTTCTGTTCATGCAGGGTGGTTGATTGCTGTACATGGCTGAAGATAAAAAACAAACAAACAGACATCACCCTGAAACTACCGAATAGCCTACAAATTGGTCTATTAAAAAACATCTCTTTTCTGATAGCCTGCAACTGTTTATTATGGTTTATTTCAAGGTGTGCCATTTTCCCCAAATATGAGAACGATTCAAATGTCGACCTATATAGTTTGGTTTTCAGTTAAAGGTGCAGTGTGTAATGTGTTTGGCAATCTAAATTATGAAATTTAATGCTGCATAAAATCATTAATTTTTTCATTGTTAAATAATCATTTTATGTAAAAGTTATGTTTTTTGTAAGATTACCATTTTATACACAGGAAGAGGGCCTGTCTCCATGTAGGTGGCCATGGTGGATCACCGTAATGTCTTTCCAAAGTTTTATGCATAACTCTCTCAACACAAAAGACTTTTGTAGGCTTTTGTAAATGTTTAATAAGGGAGTAATGACCAGTATGAAGGAAGATATTTGCATTTTGAAGTCTGACAGCTAGATTTCACTATTACACACTGCACCATATAACATTTTTTTTCAGAAGTGTCCAATTTTTATATTTGTTGGGAAATATAATACCAATAATGTTCCACCAGTTTCTTCACTGTTGTAGTGTGAATTCATAAATGCCACAAACTACATTTCTTGTATATCCAGTGATATATATATATATATATATATATATATATATATATATATATATATATATATATATATAAACACTTTAGAAGCAGCATAATCTTTATTTCAATGCTAAAATAGCTGTTGTGGCTCTTGGCTAATTCTATTTTAGTGAGCGTGGGACAAAATGGCTCTTTGGTTGGCAAAGGTGGCAGACCTCTGGCCTAGGAAGAGTAATGTTTTCCATGAAATCAAATGCCCAGATGTCCTGACCTTTGACAATGACCTTGACCTCAACCTGGATGCAGACAAACCTGCGGATCGTTGTGAGTGAGTTTGGTGAGCATCAAAGCAATTTCCTTGGAGCAGTTGTGATTCTTCTGAAATGAAGCAAGCACTCAGATCTCCTGACCTTTGACTTTGACCTTGAGCACAATCTAGATGTAGACTCACCTGCAATATGTACGTCATCAGTGTAGATTAAACCCGGTTACCAAGTTTCAAAACATTTGGAATAAAACTGTAGGAGGAGATGATTTCACAAAACCAGTGAGACAGACAGATGGACAGACGGTGTGACGGGTCACGGGAGTGCGTGTAGAAAAGAATCAGTCCACAAGCTCTGGGAAATCACACTGCATGTTTTTAATAAAGAAAAACTGTATACAGACTGGTTGTAGAGCCACTGATGTGTCACACATGCACTCAGCCTTTCACATACTCAGTCTACCGTTGCAGACAAAACGAGGATTAATAAGAGTCCTGGAGCTTAGACAACAGCATACATGCGTATCGTTAAACTCCTTCCCACCAAAGAATCAGTGTCGGGGCGTGCTCCCACGAGGTCACAAGGAGGCGACGGAGACAGAGTCCCTCAAAGTCACAGTAATGCAATTTCACTTGTTGCAACAGGCATTACCACAGCATAATATCCCACAGGTCTTTGACCATCGGAACATAAAAACTTGCAAATGTGCCGCTCCAGCTGCAATATATTTTAATGTTATATTTTCCTCTTTATTCAGGGATTTTGAATCTATATTTTGGAATATCTCCTCATGATCATGGTCTGTGAACTATCTTTATGTATGTCTTTAGATCAGATTTTTCTCTTTTTTACTGCTTTGCTACAGTTTTTTCTTTTCCTCCCATGTGAATGGCACAATGCCTCAGGGTTCCTCCCTGTCTGATACATAAATAATTGGTTGTAGGTTTCAATCGCTTGTGCTGACAGCTCAAGGCTGTTCTCAGGGATGTGTTTGTTTGCGATCATGTCTATGCATATTTGTGTATTTGTACGGGGAATGGGATGCACTTGCATGGCTTCAGGCGTGGTTTTCTCATTCTGACAACAGACAGGTCTCTGTTTCAGGTTATTCTAGAGTCGCTTTGGCCAAAACAAGACTGGAAGAAAGGGATTGCTCAACTGTGATTTGGCAGGAACTTAATATTGACTGCTGGTCCACACTTAATCACTGCTGGTACAAAATAGCTGTAGTATTACATAAAGTTTATATTTACTCTTCAGTCTATTGACCCAGTGAAATGTGCTTCTTGAAGATTCAATACATTGTGTTTGTTTTACAAAAATAAACTGATACAAAGAGGTACGAACAATTAAAGGATTATTAACTTTCACTGATATTTGAGCCTTTTAGGTAATGAGTGGAAGATGAACTAGAAGGAGGAATAAATGGCCTCAGTGTGTTTGGTTTGTTATTTAATTACACCCATGAAACTATGTTTGAATCACCAGGTAATTCTACATAACAGCTGTTTCACAAATTGTGGGATTGACTTTGAAACACCATGAAGTAGTTTTTTTTAAATTATTTTTTAAAATCAATTTTAGTATCACTAGCACCCTTTTATACATATTCAATAATTCTTTTTTTTGAAAGATTCTTATACTTTTGCTTTTGTGTGTACTGAACTGCTGATAATAGTAATACAGTACGATATATGTATATTCTCACACTTCCTCCTGATGTAGTTACCACTGTTGCTGATTTTTATGAAGTCAAATCTCCCAGACTTCAGTTCCTGAACAGCTTCCTTAATAAATTAATTCAAATGGAGTGTGAAGGATGTTTATCTGACATATTTTTACTGTTTCTATGACCCGAACAAACCGCAATCAGGATGTCTCTGTCTTCCTCCAAATAAAACACAATACTATTTCATATTAGCTAAAAATTTTGAAACTATTTTTACTTAGTGCTCTTGCCAGGTATCGTCAGTATAATATGAACACCTGCTATTGGTATTACAACAGACTTTGTTGATGTCCCGTAAGCACTCTGATGGAAATGCTCCATGGTCTCTTGGCTGGCTTTCTTCTCTTCCTTCCTACTAGCTGTCGCTATAATCTTCCAAGTGTGTGCACATGTGCACACACACATGCACCCCCCCCCCCCCCACACACACACACTTGATTGACTCAGACTGAGTTTCAGGAATCTGCACGACCATGTGTCAGCTTGTTTTTACCTTCAGAGTGTACTCATATGGACATCTGGTTGATGGTGAAGTTTTCTTGAAGCACTGGATTCTGATATAAACAGGAGCTTGTATGATAGCTAGAAAAAAAAGGTAACAACAGTGGGGGAGGGGGGATGCCGCTGAAGGATAACAGGAGTCCTAAAACAGGACATGAAGAATATTGAGTTTCAATAAAAATATTATTTTTAGAGCAGTTAGCTGCAAACAGCAGCTCAAACCTGGTAAACATGAATATAACAAGGAAGACAGGATTTGTGCTTCAAGTTGTAAAAGAACACAGACTCATGCATGAAAGCTTTCTCTCTTCCAGGAATACATACGTATTGTGTGGCCCATAAAATAATGTTCAAGTCTCTCAAAACAGAAAGGAAAATGTTATATTGTTGGAAGAAACCACAGTTGAACTTTCTGGCCTTGATTCCAAAAGGTACGTTTTTTGCAAAAACAACACTGAGCATCACCAAAAGAACACCATACCCACAGTGAAGCATGGTGGTAACAGCATCATACTTTGGGATTACTTTTCTTTAGCTGGAACTGGGTCAAGGAAGACTGGGAAAATATTGCCAATTCAAGATATGGCATGAGACTCCTAACTGAATGCTGTAATTAAATCAAAAGGTACTTCCACAAAGTATTAGTTTAAGGTAGTGCTGTGGTCGATAACGTGTTAATGACTTAACATAGCTTTGTATTTAATGGCACAGCTTTTATTCACACATGTTCTGAACCCCCCTCTCCACAGAACACGAACACACACACACACACACACACACACACACACACACACACACACACACACACACACACACACACACACACACACACACACCTTCCAATCCATGCTAACCCCTTCACTATAGTCACCAAATTCAAACACTAGATATTCTGGAGGAGTATGCAAAGAGCTGCTGCTCACACTGATACTGTAGTCCCAGGTTTATGGAGTCAGTTTAGTGCCAGAAATGTTCTGAACTCATAAATTAATATTCAAGTGACTCCAGTGTTTTTAGTTGCAAATAAAGTTTTTTTAAACCCTGTAAAATAAATTTGTGAGAGAAATTCAGGCTTGTGTATGTTGTGCTGCTGCTCTATTATTGGCCAGCATAGCTGCGTGTCTGCAAGCATACATGAGGAGGGAACCCAGCCAAGGCATTAGCTTTAGAGCTAGGGAGTTAGCTTACCAAGAGCAGTTTATTACCTCCGCCAAGGAGGTTATGTTTTCATCGGCGTTGGTTTGTCTGTCTGTTTGTTTGTTAGCAAGATAACTCAAAAAGTTATGGACGGATTTTCATGAAATTTTCAGAGATTGTCAGAAATGGGGTATCCTACAGATGATTAGATTTTGGTTGTGATCAGGATCACCGTCCAGAAGAAAACCGCCATTACGGAAAATGTGATTTTCTTGAATAACTACTGAACCACTGATCCTATCATTGTGAATCCAATTGCTAGTCATATGTTTTCAAGGTCAAGGAATCTGAAAACGTACACACAAACACTGTATGGGGGGAACTGTGGCGCTTGGCGGAGGTCTGCGCTCTCCGAGTGCTTTTCTAGTATTGTTATTTTCTTGAGATTTCAGTTACGCAAATAAACATCCCTGTTTCCACCTGGTTCACTAATGCACAGTTGATAATTTATGTCATGGCATTCTGACTTATTTTGTTATATTTTTGCTGTGATGCTGCATCGATCAGTTAGCATAAGCTTGGCTAGGTGGGTAGCGGCTAGCGGGAGGGAGAGGGAGATGCGACACATCTTACAGCATCACATCTCTCTCTTCTGGAGGATGACAGCCATCACATTTCAGCACTAGTTTTTTTGTTCAGTTAAATTGTACAGGTTACATGTCACATTAAAGGTGTTAAGTTTGGAAATGATATGTCATGCGCTCTCTCTCGCTCTCTCGCTCTCTGTCTGTCTGTCTCTCTCTCGTCTCTTTCTCATAAACATCACAAATACTTACTAAGCATATAATTAGTAAGTAAAATGTACTCTCCTTTACTAAAAT
Source organism: Pholidichthys leucotaenia (assembly GCA_020510985.1). Taxonomy (NCBI): domain Eukaryota; kingdom Metazoa; phylum Chordata; class Actinopteri; order Cichliformes; family Pholidichthyidae; genus Pholidichthys; species Pholidichthys leucotaenia. The sequence continues at coordinate 215,933,676 of CM035847.1, read as the reverse complement.
GGTACCTTATCTATATTTTGTGAATCCATTTTATAGCATTACTTGGATAGGTCCATTGCTGTTTAGAGGACCATATTATTGTTACTATAGTATTATACAGTAGAAAGTTTGACCAATTTGCATCTTAGAAAGTTGCTGGATGTGCCAGTGTGAGACTTTCTTAGCCATATATTGGTGTTTATTTAAAATATATATTAAGTTCATACATGTGGTCAGAGATTGTCATTAATGTAATCCTGTGTGAGTTTCAGTTAATCTCTTTGTGATCAGACAAGACAAAATAACTGGAGTCTCCACCAGCCCACCAGTGGAGATCAGAATGTATCAGCATTTCCATCAGTTTGCCTTGATAGTGTTCCCACCCTTCCTCCCTTTGGACCTTCAGCTAGTGCTGCTGGAAACAAGCTTACAGCTGAAGGGGGAGAAGAATGGTGGAAACCTGTTGAGCCGATGCTTTATTTCCTATGTCTGCATAATGGGGATGTGAAGCAGGCTGTCCCATTCACTCCCAGAAATGGATGGTCTAGAAGCGAGGTGTTTAACGTACAACACATTATCAAGCTCTAAAAAAGAACCCTCTGGGACAGGCAAGTGTTGATGCTGACGTGCAACAGAAATCCGTATCAAGCATAGTATGGATTCTTCATGGAGCTATGACCTGTTTACCATGCACTGTTGCTGAAATACACTAAAGACACATACAAGTGCAATACATACAACAGCAAGATGACACAATTTGTCACTTTAGCTTAAAAACTGCTCAAAAGGACACCTAGGGCAGTAAACTGTATGAGTCAGTCAAAAGATTATCAAACAATATCCACTAAATGTGTTTTTGCTTACTTGTCTGTGTTTTTATTGTATTGCTGTCATGATAATGTTGTAAAAGAGTGTGATAGCTTAATCTTCATATTGACAACACATCTTCTACTTTGATCTTAATTACATTTGAAGACCAAGAGAACCAGAATTTAAAAAAGAGGATATTTAACATTATATTGTGATTATTCATTCATTCATTCATCTTCTTCTGCTTAATCCTTTTCGGGTCGCGGGGGGGCTGGAGCCTATCCCAGCATCTTTGGGTGAGAGGCAGGGTACACCCTGGACAGATCACCAGTCCATCGCAGGGCCAACACAGAGAGACAGACAACCATTCACTCTCACAGTCACTTAAATATTTTGCATACACTTTAAACCTGTAGCTCTTTACACTACTCACAAAAAGTCAGGGATATTCGGCTTTCGGGTGAAATTTCAGAATGCACCTAAAATGCACTATAATCTTTACAGGTGAACTTAATTTGACCTTTTCATGTGAATGTACTGTGCTGGGACTAACTTGTTGTGCGTAAGGTTACGCTGCTAAGCTATCACAGTGAAGAGGTTGTGAATACAGTCCAAGTGGCAGTTCAGCTGAGCTAGCTGCCGTAGTTGCCATATTGCTACAGTGTTGGAGAACAGCTAATAGTGTATTGATTCAGAGTGAAGTCGCCAGTGTTTATTCATAAGTCATTAGATCTACACATGGTGTCAGAATTAACATATGGACTACATATGGACTACGGCAAAGTTTTATCCTCCCTTCACTCAACTGGAGCAGTGGCCAGATGGCGCCAGTGGTTTCAGAGGTACCTCATGGCAACCAAGCTATGCCTGGAAGACGGAGATGTACAGGTTAGCACCCTGCTATATGCTCTTGGCAAGGAGGTGGAGCAAGTTTTCATCATGTTCACCTTTGAGGAAGACGCCACCTCCAGTGGGAACTCGCCACCTCCAGTGGGGACCTCCGCAGCCGACTCGCGTGCCACCTGGACCCATCATCCAGCTTGAAAGTGTCCGGACCCCTTCGTCTCACAATCGTGTGCTGCCCGATCCACAGCAGCTGAAGCTCGTGGGTGCGTACAGGGTATCTGACCCACATTCTATCTGCTAGGTTCAGGCCAGGTCCTTTCACACAATGCCTCCTGTCGAAGAAGTCCTTCATCCGCCGTTGCCGGTCCGAGACCCTGTGCCTCAGCACCCCCGAATCCTCATTGCACTCCCTTCACGCCAGCCTCAGTCGTCTCACTGGAAGCGACAACTCCCTTCCTAGCATTAGCACCGCCGGGGAGCGCCCCGTCATGGCGTGCACCGACGCTCTATAATGGAGTATGGTGTTATGCAGAGCGTCGACGAATGAAAACCCATCAGCCAGATGGGCCCTCAACCCATTCTTTAACCTGTTGCACTTCGGTGTACCGCGGGCGGGCACGTCTCTGCGTCCTAGAGCGCACAAGGGCGCTCTAGTATGCACACTGTGCGTCCTAGGGCGCACTGAAGAAAAAAAAAGCTGCATTTCCGTTCTTCCACTACAGACACAGCCGCGAACAGAAAGCCAAAGGAGTGCTTTGATTGGTTTAGATGTGATTGACCTCTCATTTGACTAATAAGAGCCTTGAATTGGGTTTCTGAAACCTTGAAGAACCAATGACTGAAAACCTAGCAAGAAGGACCCGCCTACCAACCTGCAAATACAGCCAGCCAATTGAAGCACAGAAGTTCGAAAGCTGTTTTGTGTAAGGCTGGGTGACACACAGGCGTTCGCCAGTGTGTCCGCCAGTGTGTGTCTGCCAGACGGACCCGGACCGCTCCGGTCCTGGTCCGTCATGTTGCGAACGGCCCCCCCGTCATGTTGTGAATGCCCCCCCCGCTACTCTTCTGTAGCGGATTGTAGATATATTGCAGATATTTTAGTCCAACTGTGCGTAGTAGACCGCGGCGCACAGAGCGTGTACCGCGGCGCACGGACTGGACACAGTTCGTGCGCTGCGTCTGGACCGTGAACGCCCCCCCCCCCGCTACTGTTCTGTAGCGGATTGCAGATATTATTGCAGCTATTTTAGTCCAACTGTGCGTGTTAGACCGTGGCGCACAGAGTGTGTACTGCGGTGCACGAACCGTGTCCAGTCCGTGCGCCAGTGTGTCCGCCAGTGTGTGTCCGCCAGACGGACCCGGACCGCTCCGGTCCTGGTCCGTCATGTTGTGAACGCCCCCCCCCCCCTTCCGCTACTCTTCTGTAGCGGATTGTATATATATTGCAGATATTTTAGTCCAACTGTGCGTAGTAGGCCGCGGCGCACAGAGCGTGTACCGCGGCGCACGAACCGTGTCCAGTCCGGATCGTGAACGCCCTCCCCCCCGCTACTGTTCTGTAGCGGATTGCAGATATTTTAGTCCAACTGTACGTGTTAGACCGCGGCGCACAGAGTGTGTACCGCGGTGCATGGACTGGACACGGTTCGTGCGCCGCGTCCGGACCGTTAATGCCCCCCCCCCCCCGCTACTGTTCTGTAGCGGATTGCAGATATATTGCAGATATTTTAGTCCAACTGTGCGTATTAGACCGCGGTGCACCGTCACCGCTTTACGTCATGTAGCGATGGGTGATGTCCGTCCTCTGTAGCGGGGGGTGGGGGTGGGGTGGGAGTTGTTATCTTCTACATTACAAATATTATAGTATAATTTTTAGTGCACTGTAGGTTATTTTTTCTTGTAAAAAAAAAGCCACACATTTTTTACGTGGCATGCTTCTTTGTGTGTGGGGGCTTGTTTGTTCATTCATTCATTCATGAATGAATAAACAACCCCCCCCCCACACACACACACACACACACAGCCCTTCACCTTTCATTAGAGCCCAAGATGAAGCTTCTATATTGAATCATTCAACAGTTACAGACGTTTTTCCAAACTGTGCCATTTGGCACAATTTGGCACAGTTCAAAAATGCCTGGGAACAACCTGAGGAAAAAAGCTGTGTAATATATTCATTTTTTGTGGTATTGTTACAAAATTTTGACCTCAGCTGGATAACACTTGGTACGACATTTCTGTTGCATTTTCCAGCCCGGCTCTGAAGCTGTGTGTTATTTGCAAGCATTTGTATCCAAAAAAAACACCCAGGCGAAATTTATTTTCTTCAAGTTCAGTATGTTTAGATGACTGTTACTCAGTGGCAGGAGCACTTAGATAGATTATGACTGTTTTGCCAAAAAATTCAAAGTGTTTTCTTTTAAATGAGACCAACCCCATGAAGATGCTGCAAAGGGTTGAAGAACAGCTTTTGATTTACTTTGGGTACGTTATTTTTTGGCTTTTTTAGGGAAATTGACCAGAGTGCAAGGGGTTAAACTTCTATTAATTCTTTCCACACCCCCATTAGCCTGTGTGTGGTACACCGCCGTCCGGATGTGCTTAATCCGTCTCGCCCGCAGGAAACTCTCAAAAGCCTCGGAAATAAACTGCCGGCCATTGTCCGTAGTCACTGAAGTCAGGATCCCCCATCTAGCAAACAGCGATGACAGGAACCCCGTGATGACCTCCGTCGTCACCAAACCCGTCGGAAGCACTTCAGGCCATTTAGAAAACAAGTCGTACACCACCACCAGGAACCTGCTGCCCAGGGGGGGCCACATGCAGTTCACCACAAATGTCCAGTTCGATGTGTTCCCAGGGCCCCTCTGGGTAAGCGATCGGCCGGAGAGGGGGAGGTGGTGGCCTACCAGTCTTTCCACTCTCCAGGTATGGGACACAGTTTCTGACCATCGTTTCAATGTCTTTGTCGATCCCTGGCCACCAAACTGAATCCCTGCCCGGCTGTTTGACTTTAACCACCCCAAGGTGGCCCTCATGCAGCATGTCCAGCACACGTCCTCTCAGCGCCTCCGGGATCACCACACAATGACCTCTAGCCAAGCACACCTCGTCCCAGCAGCTGAGCTCATCTCTGAACCGATGGAACGGAGCCAGGAACCCTGGCGCTCCCGCTGGCCAGCCCTCTCTGATCGCTGTGGGCAGTCTCTTCATCACTTGATTGTTCTCTGAAACCTCCCTAAGTTTCTCAGGAGAGACAATGTCCTGGAGAGTCCCATGCAGGGCGTGGACCAGTTCCGTCTCGACTGGGTCCATGGTTTCCAACACACACGTCGGGGCCCTAGACAGAAGGTCCGCTACGACGTTGTCCTTGCCCGGAGTGCACTTAGTCTCAAAGTTGTAAGCCCTGAGTCTTTCGGACCACCTGTGGATACACAGTGGCCTGTGGCCTGACCCGAAGTCTCCAGCAGGGTCGTCAGTGCTCGATGGTCCGTCCTCAACGTGAAGTGCCGGCCGTAGAGGTACATATGCCACCTGTCACAGGCCCACACACAGGCCAGCGCCTCCCTCTCGCTGACAGCATACTTCCTCTCAGCCCCCGACAGAGACCTTGACGCAAAAGTGACCGGACGCTCTGTACCATCCTGCACCTGAGACATTACTGCCCCCAAAGTGGAACCAGAAGCGTCACAGGTCATGATCGTAGTACAGTTCGGGTCAAAATGGGCCAAGACTGGGGGTGAAGTGAGCGGCCTTTTCAACTTCCTCACAGCCGCCAAGCGGGCAGGAGTCCAAACCCAAGGTGCGTCCTGTTTCAGCAGTGCTCTGAGTGGCTCAATCATTTCAGAGTACCTCGGAATGAATCGTCCATAAAAAATTCACCATTCCCAGGAACGATGAGATCTCCGCTGGCGAGGAGGGGTCCACAAGGCAAAGCACCGCCTCTACGTTTGAAACCAAAGGCTTCAGTCCATCTCCCGACAGCTGGAAACCCACAAAGTCCACCACCTCTGCCGCCAGGACACACTTGTCGCTGTTCAGAGTAACCCCATGTTCCTGCAGTCTCTCCAGGACCCTCTCCGGCCTCCTGTTGTGTTCTTCGCTCGACGCCCTGTGCACCACGATGTCGTCGAGGTACATGACTACTCCCTTCAGACTGGCTAATATAGTAGCCATCATCTTCTGGAAGCAGCTCAGCGCCGAGCTCAGGCCGAAAGGCATCCTTGTGTACCAGAACACCCCCATGTGCGTCACAAAGGCAATCAAGTTTCTGCTGTTCGGGTGTAACGACACCTGCAGGTAGCCCTGCCATAGGTCCAACTTCGAAAAAACTTTCACCCTACTGAACGTTGCCGTCCGTTCCTCCATAGTAGGCAGCAGGTACTTATCCGGGACCACCGCCTTATTCACCACTCTAAAGTTGATGCAAGGCCTAATGCCCCCCCCCCCCCTTTCTTCTTCACCACCACGAGGTTGGAAATCCATGGGGAAGCATTGGCCTTCTTGATGACACCGGACTCCAACAGCCGATTCAGCTCCACCGACACCTCCGCCCCCAGCGCCAGTGGGAGATGCCTCAATGGTTGAATCTTTGGCGTGACGCACTCATTCACTAAAGGCCAGTGACAAAATGCATCAATGTGGCCTAAACCCACGAATAGCTTCGACCAGCAGAGGCGCCAGTCCGCACCCACGGACAGCTCCCGCAAGCCCACAGGGTCTGTTATGGAAAATCCTAACCGTCCCAACAGGTCCACCCCCAGCAGGTCGGTCCCCTGACGTGCCACTTGAGACGTAAAGCTAGGGACCCTCTTCGACCCGCAGGTCACCTCAAAGTCCGCTGTGCCCACCATTTCGATCTCCGTGTGGCTGTAGCCAAAAAGTCTCACTGCTCCACCCTTAATGTGCTTGGGCGACCCTTGGCTAGCCTTAGCCCTCTGCTCCAACTGGGCCACCAAGTCTTCTCTCTTCGCCAACTCCAGCACTTCCCCCCATGATGTCCGCTCCACGGCCAACAGCAACATAGCTGTTAACTGCAAGCATCTGGCGCCATGCGCTAACTTGTCCTTAACCACTTGCGCTCCGTTGTTCCGCGGGCGGGCAAGTCTCTGCGACCTATGACGCACGAGGGCGCACGAGAGTGCGCTCGTGCGCCCTCGTGCGCATGACGCATGATAAGGATATTGATGGTGATGGTGTAGGTGGTGTGCCCTCCAAGCGCCACTGAAAAAAAAATCTGCAAACACAGCCGCGAACAGATTAGTTCATCTGATCTCTCATTCAACTAATAAGAGCCTTGAATTGGGTTTCTGAAACCTTGAGGAGCCAATGAATGAAAATCTAGGAAGGAGGACCCGCCTACTGTGAACGCAGGAGCCAATTGAAGCACAGAAATTCAGGCTGGGTGAAGCGATATTTACTGCTGCAGAAGGACTCTGTACGAATCTACTACAGACCCAGGCTCACCCAGCAGCATGGAAAACACCCATAAGTGGGACCTGCACTCATTCCAGCAGAATAGACGGAGGCCGACGACAAAAGTCGTAAATCATTCGCCAAAACGGCAATAATGGAATTATGTTGATCGGGATCCACGAGCGGAGTAGCGTCGCGTTCGTCTGACAATGGGGGAAGAGCTGTTCGCCGCGACTCTGCTGCTTTGAAGAGGTAAGGTGTTATAAGCTAAATTATTATTTATCCCTGAAAACTGTAATCCAAAAATGACTTTTGACCGATCGGTAAATTACAACTGTACTGCGCACGAAGTACGTGCGCCGCGATAAACGGTTCATTTGCCGTGTTCGGACCGTGAACGCCCCCCCCCCCCCCCCCCGCTGCAGAAGAGGAGTGGGGGGGGGCACGGTCCGAACGCCCCCCGGTCCGCGGGAGGAAGCATATCAGTCTATTCCATCATGTAGCGATGGCCCTCTTCTGTAGCGGGGGGGGGGGCGTTCATGGCGTTCACGGTCCGTTCACGGTTCCCCCCCCCCCACTCAGGCCTGGGAACAGCCTGAGAACAAAGCTGTGTAAAATATTCATTTTTTGTGGTATTGTTACCAAATTTGGATCTCAGCTGGATAACACTTGGTTCTACATTTCTGTTGCATTTTCCAGCCGGATCGGACAGCTGTGTGTTATTTACAAGCATTTGTATCCAAAAAAACACTGTGTCCAATTTTTTTTTCTTCAAGTTCAGTATGTTTAGATGACTGTAACTCAGTGGCCGGAGCACGTAGAGAGATTATGTTTTTTTTGCCAAAAAATTCAAAGTGTTTTCTTTTAAATGAGACCAACCCCATGAAGATGCTGCAAAGGGTTGAATAACAGCTTTCGATTTACTTTGGGCACATTATTTTTTGGCATTTTTAGGAAAATTGCCCGGAGTGCAAGTGGTTAACCAGTCCATATTCATGCGGCCCAATGTTACCTTTACATGCTAGGCTAAGAAGTTCCAATAAAAACGAGCTTAGTGACTCACCCTCCCATTGCTGTCTCTCTTAAAATTTCCACTGGCTCTCTGAGACCGTGGAGGGGTCGTTGAATGCCTCGTCCAACACCCTCATGCATTCCTCCAGCGAAACATCCTGGCACTGACCAAGAATGATTCTCTGACCCTTGGTGCCGAGGTGATGGAGTAAAACACTCTTCAGCCTTTCCTCGCTGGCTGAGCCCAGGCCTGCCGCTGTCACGCCGTATCAAAACTCTCTTTCCATTGAGGCAATGACACGGTCGGTAAACCTGGGTGTTCCAGAAAAACAGGCATGTGCCCAATGCACGCCACCATTATTATCCTCGTCACCAATTATGTCCTAAAAATAACCACAAGCTGGAGGAGAGCTGGAAGGAACATTCTCTTTATTATTAACCAGAACTCTTATATTTATATGTCCAGCTGTAGCCCACCTGACGTCACATCGCCTCGCCCAGACCAGGCTACGGCAACCCCCAAGGTACAATTCCCTATACTATAGGTGCTTCTTGGGCTAGAGGGGAACCCATTACATTCCGGTGGTGATCTGAGAATGCATACCTTTGTCAAGGCTCTTATCTTCTCACAGTGTGTTAGCAACAATACTCCAAAACTAATGGACAGACTTGGATGCAATTTTCACCAGAAGTGGCTCTAGGCCTACATACAAACCCATTAGATTTTGGAGGTGACCCGTGACAGACAGAAGGAACCTTGGCGGAGGTATATGTTCTGAGTGCTTTTCTAGTTCCAAAATTGATTAAATTAATTTTTTCCTCAAAATTCTACACACAATACCAAATAATGACGTGAAAAAAGTTTTTTTTTTTTAGATTTTTGCAAATTTATTAAAAATAAAAAAACTAAGAAATCACATGTACATAGGTACTCACAGCCTTTGCTCAATACTTTGTTGATGCACCTTTGGCAGCAATTACAACCTCAAGTCTTTTTGAATATGATGCCACAAGCTTGGCACACCTATCTTTCATAGAACTGTCCTGAAGCCGCTGCTTTGAGATCTTGGCTGTGTGCTTAGGGTTGTTGTCTTGCTGAAAGATGAACTGTTGCCCCAGTCTGAGGTCAAGAGTGCTCTGGAGCAGGTTTTCATTCAGGATGTCTCTGTACATTGCTGCATTCATCTTTCCCTCTATCCTGATTAGTCTTCCAGTTCCTGCCGCTGACAAACATCTCCACAGCATGATGCTGCCACCACCATGCTTCACTGTAGGGATGGTATGAGCGGTGCCTGGTTTCCTCCAAACATGACGCCTGGCATTCATGCCAAAGAGTTCAATCTTTGTCTCATCAGACCAGAGAATTTTGTTTCTCATGGTATGAGAGTCCTTCAGGTGCCTTTTGGCAAAGCCCCAGGTGGGTTGCCATGCGCCTTTTACTAAGGAGTGGCTTCCGTGTGGCCACTGTACCATATAGGCCTGATTGGTGGATTGCAGCAGAGATAGTTGTCCTACTGGAAGGTCCTCCTTTCTCCAATGAGGAATGCTGGAGCTCTGACAGAGTGACCACCGGGTTCTTGGTCACCTCCCTGACTAAGGCCCTTCTTCCCCGATTGCTCAGTTTAGATGGCTGTCCAGCTCTAGGAAGAGTCCTGGTGGTTCTGAACTTCATCCATTTATGGATGATGGAGGCCACTGTGCTCACTGGGACCTTCAAAGCAGCAGAAATTTTTCTGTACCCTTCCCCAGATTTGTGCCTCGAGACAATACAGTCTCGAAGGTCTACAGACAATTCCTTTGATTTCATACTTGGTTTGTGCTCTGAGATGCACTGTCAGCTGTGGGACCTTATATAGACAGGGGTGTGCCTTTCCAAATCATGTCCAATCAACTGTATTTACCACAGGTGGACTCCAATTAAGCTGTAGAAACATCTCAAGGATAATCAGGATTCACCTGAGCTCAATTTTGAGCTTCATGGCAAAGGCTGTGAATACTTACCTATGTACATGTGATTTCTTAGTTTTTTTATTTTTAATAAATTTGCAAAAATTAAAAAAAAAAAAACTTTTTTCACATTGTCATTATGGGGTATTGTTTGTAGGATTTTGAGGAAAAAAATAAATTTAATCCATTTTGGAATAAGGCTGTAACACAACAAAATGTGGAAAAACTGAAGCACTTTGAATATTTTCTGGATGCACTGTACATTCGTATGCTCTATGAGCTGGTTGAGATGTGTCAGTTTGGGCCGGTGAAAGTAGAAAACATTTGCGACAAACTAGTCATTGGGATTTTAGATAAAGAACTGTCAGAAAAACTACAGTTAACAGCAGACCTGATGCTAGACAAAGCTGCGGAGATGGTGAGACAATTTGAGCAGGTGAAGAGCCAAGTCAGTCAGCAGGCAAAAGACACCAGCTGCTTCAGTGGAGTGACACGGAAACATGCATGCGCACCAGCCCCACATCCTCATCAGCAGCATGGAGGGAGCGGAAAGAGAGGAGATGATGGCAGTTTCCACACAGGACACGGCAACAGAGGTGGTAAAGTTCATAAATGCCTCAGATGCGGCAAAGACCACCCCACACATGCAGTCTGTGCAGCTAAGAATGCTCAATGTAAAAAATGCAATAAAACTGGACATTTTGCTGCTGTGTGCCATTCAGCCAAAATAAATGAGCTTACAACTGTGAAGCAAGGGGCCAGAGAACACTTTTTGGGTGACCTAACAGACAAGTATACAAGCATTGCAGACACCAACACACCCTGGACAGTAAATCTAAAAATCAGAGACACTCTTGTGGTCTTTAAAATCGATACGCATGTCATGGTGTGGAGCATGGTTGGGGAACCATGCTTACGCTTTCTGTTATTCTGATTATTTTCTGTATTTCCCCACTTCTATTTAATATTTTATCTGGTTGGTTTTGGATGTATGATGTTATCTGAGGTTGCTCTTTATTTCTGTTTGTTTTGAGTTGTCCAGTTATTGAATCTTAGTTTTGTCACTACAGTCTCAGTCTTTATTATTATATGTCTATGGCCATCTTATTTTGTATGTTTAATGATATCTTTCTGTGGTTGAACTTGAGCCTCCTCTACCCTCATCTTTAGGTTTTCTCTTTGAAGTCTGATACTATTATTATTGTATTCTCAGCATACTTAGCATGTCTCTTGGTTTTGTACTTTATCTTGTCCTCACCTTGGTGGCTATTTTCCCCTTTTTGTATTCTCTGGTCTGTTTCTCATTTTGTAATAGTTTCATATTTATAGTCAGTTACCTTTTGCTATATTCTTCCGTGCTTTTATTGTGACAGTGCTCCTCGTTTACTTCCTCTTTTAGCTCAAGTTCGCGGGCTGTCACAGCTGTCATGATTTCAGTTCATTATTCCTTGTTCATTACCCACACTTGTTATCATTTGTGATCATTCCCCTTTGTGTTATTTAAGGGCCGTTGCACCGCAGTTCATAGCAGTGTCCTTCAGTGTTCCGACATGAGTCCCACATCTAATCCCTCTTTGTATTCAGCGTGTGTCCCACGCTTAAATCTCTCAGCTTCCAGATGTGAGTCTGGAACTTGTTATCATCTTGTCTTGTACTTGTTATCATCTCCAGCATTTCCACACGCCATTACCTCCCTGTTATCCTGCCAGCTCTTGTAAGTTTTGTTATTTTGGTTTTTTTGTGTTTTTGTATTAAACGTTAGCAACTCACAGCTCCAGAATTTGGGTCTTCGTTCCTGCCTCCCTGGCAAGTTATGACAGAAGGATGCTGCCAGCGTGGACCCAGCAGACTGTGAGTTGCTCTTTTGTTTTTTTCTCTCCCGGCTATTTTTTGTTAAAGTCCGTTTTTTGCTGGGATGTCAGCCCACACGGACTACAGCATGGTTGGGCTTAATGAGGTGGAGTGTTGGTTTGTCAGAGTCCTGGAGGTCATAGCATCAGCGGTTTGTGCCTCCAGCACTCCCGAAGTGGCCCGGGAATGCCTGGATGGTGCGGCAAAGGTACTAGAGACCTGCCCTAGCCTCTGGAGCCATCCAGAACTCATGGGTCTCCTTGCCTCAGCCACTAATCCCCAACCCATGCTCTGCGGGCTGGGGAAAAACTCTCCTCCAGCTGTACCTGTGCCTGGATATGGAAGTCTCCAGCCTCTCACCGTCATCCAGCTGCAGCCCCGTCTTCTCCTCCCAAACAGTGGCACACACCATCTACCGTCACTCCGGTGCTGGGAGAGCCCGCAGTTTACCGGATTGGGCACACAGTCTTCGTGCCCCTCGATGATCCCACTGTTCAGGAGCTGGAGGAGTGCCGGCAGATTTTGTTGGCAGAGACAGAACTGTTGCTGGATTATAAGCCATGGCTCCTTCCAGAGTTAGGGGCTCAACTGGATGGAGGTTCACCCGGTGGATTGGAGTCTGAGCCGACGATGGAGTGTCCGCTGACTCCGGCGTTTCACCCACCTCAACAGACGACCTCCGCAGCCCCTGGTAGGGATTCGGCAGGTCCTGCAGCAGCAGCAACAGCAACAACCTGGGAATTAAGGCAAGTGCCTATTCATTTGTTAACACGTGTAAATGAATTGTTTTGGCTTATTCCGGGGGGGAAGGGGGCTCAGCAGCAGTTATCCACTTTGGCTGAGCCCTCAGTGCCTGCTGCTGCAACAATTACGTTATCCTCACCTGCTTCCCCCGTGTCCCTCTCTGCTTTTTCTGAGTGTCCACCAGTCCTGGGAGGAAGCCGCAGGACGATGGAGGGGCCTGCGGTTCCGGAGAGTCCTGTTTCGGTCCCACAGTTGCATCCTGGATGGGAGGTGAGTGCCCCCGTGTCCTGAAGGCTGAGCCGACAGGAGAGTGTTCCCTGGTTTCGGCATCGCAGGACCCGCCGCCTTTGGTGAGACGATCCCCAGATTCATCTGCCACGTCTGGGGTTCCACCAACGTCAGCCACCACGTCTGGAGTCCCATTAGCGTCAGTTGTCTCATCTGGGTTCCACCAGCATCAGCCAGCACTTCTGGGATTCCGCCAGCTTCACCTGCTATCATGCCTGCTGCTTGGGCCACCGCAGCAGAGTCGCTGGAGTCCTGGATGGTGGTGGACCTTGAGTCAAGGTAAGTACTCTTTTCTGCCTCTACATTGCCAGTTTTAGAGAGAGCTTGTCTTGCTCGTGGCGGAGAGAATCAGTTGCAGCTGCCAACTGCTCCTGAGTTTTCCTCGCCAGGCTCCACTACTGCCAGTAACAGTGATCCAGTGTATATTTCTTCTTCCCCATCTGAGGTGGCCGTGTCGGAGATGGATTCCCAGGCAGATGGACTTAAGACGCCCCAGCCTGAGTTGCCAGAGTTCTGGACAGTGGTGGAGCTCAAGTTAAGGCAAGTCCTCTTTTTTGTCTTCACAATATCAGAGGGGTCTTGCTTAGCTCTTGGCAGAGAGAGCCAGTTGCAGCTGCCATCTGATCCTGAGCTTTTCTCATCAGGCTCCAGTGCTGCTGGTGATAGTGACCCGGTGTTTGTTTCTTCTTCCCTGTCTCAGTCCTTGTCTGGATCCACCGATCAGTCCACTTCACCTGAGTTTGCTGCTGATCATCAGTCTTCGCCTTAGGTCGCCATTGGTCAGCAGCCTTTGCTTGGTTCCGCCAATGGTCATCAACCTTCACCTGAGGTCGCCAATGGTCATCAATGTTCGCTTGAGGTCACCAATGGTCGTAAGCCTTTGCCTGAGGTCGCCAAGGGTCATCGGCATTCACCTGAGGTTGCAGATGGTCATCCGTCTTTGCCACCTGGTTTCCTCACTCATCAGCCATCTTCTTTGTCTGGCTTCCCCGCTGATCAGTCATCCTCTTCTCCTGGTTTCCTCACTGGTCAGCCATCCTCTTTGTCTGTTTTCCCCGCTGGTCAGCCATATTCGTCATCTGGTTTCCACGCCTCAGCCCCTGTGGTCTGCCAGGGGCACGGTTCCCAGCTGCTGTCTCCTAAAAGGGATGTATTGTGCTCAACAGTCCACTGGCTCAGGGACACTGGGAGGCCACCCGACAGATCGCGTTCACTGATGAGAACGCGAGGCTGCCCGACACATTCCAACTTGTGACCTGGTGGTCCTGGGATTCCAGCAAGCCACCTGAACTGCCTTTTCTTCTCGCCTGGTGGTCCTAGGGTCCCTGTAACCATCTGATCTGTTCTGTTTTGTGGGTCATGAATGAGTGTTTTGCTTTGTCCTTCCTAGCCTGGTTTCCCCCACCGCCCTCCCTCAATGGGTTATTGTTCTCTTGCCTGGTGGTGGTGGTGGGTTGATGTGTTTTCTTTTTCTTTTTCTTTTTGATGCTACCTTGGGATGTCTGGAATCCACCCCTTGGATGGGGGGGCTCTGTCATGATGCGGAGCACGGTTGGGGAACCATGCTCACGCTTTCTGTTATTCTGATTGTTTTCTGTATTTCCCCACTTCTGTTTAGTATTTTATCTTGTTGGTTTTGGATGTATGATGTTATCTGAGTTTGCTCTTTGTTTCTGTTTGTTTTGAGTTGTCCGGTTATTGAATCTTAGTTCTGTCACTACAATCTCGGTCTTTATTATTATTATTATGTGTCTATGGCCATCTTATTTTGTATGTTTAATGATATCTTTCTATGGTTGAACTTGAGCCTCCTCTGCCCTCGTCTTTAGTTTTTCTCTTTGAAGTCTGATACTATTATTATTGTTGTTTTCAGTGTACCTAGCATGTCTCTTGGTTTTGTGTTTTATGTTGTCCTCACCTTGGTGGCTATTTCCCCCTTTTTATATTCTCTGGTCTGTTACTTATTTTGTAATAATTTCATATTTATAGTCAGTTAACTTTTGCTATATTCTCCTGTGCTTTTATTGTGACAGTGCTCCTTGTTTACTTCCTCTTTTAGTTCAAGTACACGAGCTGTCACAGCTGTCATGATTTCAGTTCATTATTCCTCGCTCGTTACCCACACCTGTTATCATCATAGCAGCATCCTTCAGTGTTCCGACGTGAGTCCCACATCTAATCCCTCTTTGTGTTCAGCTTGTGTTCCACGCTTAAATCTCTAAGGTTCCAGACAGGAGTCCCACGTCTTGTACTTGCTATCGTCTCTGGCGTTTCCACACGCCATTACCTCCCTGTTATCCTGCCAGCTCTTGTAAGTTTTGTTATTGTGGTTTTTGTGTTTCTGTATTAAATGTTAGCAACTCTGGGTCCTGGATTCGATCCCAGCCCCCGACCAACAGTGATCTGTGTGGAGTTTGCATGTTCTCCCCGTGTCTTCGTGGGTTTACTCCAGGATTTCTCCAGTTTCCTCCCACATGCCAAAAACGTGCAAGTTAGGTTAATTGGCATCAAAACTGGGGATTCTAAATTGTCCTTAGGTATGACTGTGAGAGTGAATGGTTGTCTGTCTCTCTGTGTTGGCCCTGTGATGGCCTGGCGATCTGTCCAGGGTGTACCCTGCCTCCCGCCCAAAGATGCTGGGATAGGCTCTAGCCCCCCCGTGACCCGAAAAGGATTATGCGGGAGAAGATGAATGAATGAATGTTAGCAACTCATAGCTCCAGCGTTTGGGTCTTCGTTCCTACCTGCCTGGCAATTTATGACAACAGGTGCAGATACAACTGTGATATCAGAGGAAACCTACTACAAATTTAGAGGCATCCCTCAGTTAATGCCTAATGAAACTGACTTTGACAGTCCTGGAGGCAAAATAAACTGTTTGGGACAATTTGCTGCCATAACTAAGCCCCTTTTCCACTAGTACCTATATAGCCCAACTCACCTCAATATGGCTTTACTCAACTCAGTTCGCTTTTGTTTCCATTACACCAGAGTACCACCTGAGGTGGGTGGGATTTTTTTTACCTCAAGGCGGCGCAACACTCCCGTGACATGAAACATGCGACACAAGCAAAACACAAGATGGCGGATTACAAGGCGATTGCTCATTCTCTGGCTTTTTGTCAGAATAAAGGCAAAAAAGGAGAGCCAGAGAAGGCTACAGGTGGCGAGATGACACACTCTGGAAAAGTACTGGAGAGTTTAGGAAGGTAGTATAAAGCCAAAGACTTGAAGATATGAACTAGATCACATATGAAGGTAAGCTAATGATTGCTAATTTTAGTTAGCTTTAAGTCTGCCAAACTACATTGTAATGTCAGCAAGTTATTGCGATTAGACACTACAATATGTATGCTGTGTGTGTGTTTCAGATGGCTCTCTTGTGGCAAAAATACTGCTTCAAATCATGGGTCTGGCCATTCAACACAGCCTCTCAGTGGTGGGATGTCACCCCAGCTTCACAAACACTCAGTGGTTACAGAACTTCAGAATGTCTGTAGAAACGTTTAGCTTCCTGTGAAACAAATTGCCCTGATCTGTGTGAAAATCCAAGATCAGACTGTTGAGACTGTTGAGACATCATGGGATGTACTGCTCCAGCTGGTGGTGTTGTGGCAAAAAGTGATCAGCTGCCAAAAATTGATCACCAGGTGCCATACTGTAGTTATGGAGTTATATTAGCCATAAAATATATATTTCTACAGGTAAACAGTACTGAGTTAGGTATAATAAGATATATTTAACAATTATAATGCATTTTTAAGCCAAAACAAACTTGATCTAGGATTAAAAGTAATTAAAATAATGCAGTCACAAGGTTACATGGAGAAATACATGGATTTACTGGATATATACATATAGATACTGTATAAATACTGTATATATTCTCTGCATCAACAATGTACTATACATGTATTCATTTAGTATTGCACTGGAAATTTTGACAATAAACCTTTGTACTTTTTGCAGATCTGTCTCCACTTTTGTTTAATGTGTGAAGGTTACTACCAAGTGAGATAAATTAAATACTAAAAGATTGGAAAGGCTGTCTAAAAACAATCCAGCTGTTTGAGAAATCACTTTTGGTTTGGTGTAAATCTGTCAACAGAATTATGAACCATAGAGCAGTTTGTGTTAAAATGTTAAATTTCATTAAACCCTAACCCAGGGGTGTCCAATCATGTGCCATGGAGGGCCAAGACCCTGCAGGTTTTCTCTTCTACCCAGTCTCTTCAGCAGGTGTTTTCACTGATCAGCAGTCAATGGAAGAAATTCAGTGGAATCTGCTGTTGAAGACACTGGTTGGAGGTAAAGCCTGCAGGGTCTTGGCCCTCCATGGCACATAATTGGATACCCCTGTCCTAACCCATTATTAGGAAATACAGATGCTAATATGGCACAGAATTCCTCCATATACTGGTACTATCACTAAAGTGTGCAGTGCCTTTTGCACTGGCACATCCAACTATACAGTCTTCAGTAAATAAAATTGTTTTTGGTTACTTTTTCTTAAAAATGAGCCATTATTTTCAACATCATTGATAAATGGTTTGTACTGTTCACTTCCCACTGGTGTCTTAACAGACAAAATAGAAAATCATGATGCAAACACATAAGTCACTAAACTGTTTATTACAATCAGCAGCAAAATCCAGATTATTTAGAATGTGCAATATTCAAACTCTAAACTGTAAAAAAAACCCAAAAAACAGAATGGGTCACACGCTGGCCAAGCTGCCTCACTGAGAAGCAACTGGATGTGCCGCTCAAGCTGGTCCCGGTTCAGCAGATCTTCAGCCTGCATTTCTGTAAATAGTGACGCAACGTCTGGTTTGGGGTGGATCGTTTTCCTCTTGCCTAGAAAGACAGAAATGGGTGGTGGTTAATCAAAGCAAGTTTAAAACATATTTGGGAAATGCACTTGTTGCTAAAAGCCAGTGGTGGAATGTGACAAAAAAGTACTTCGTTGTTGTATTTAACCACAATTTTCATGTAGCTGCGCTTCAGTAAAGTAGATTTTACAAAGGCTGGGTTGTGGAGGTAATAGAACAGGTGAGATGCAATGAGCTGGAAGGGTGCAAGGTTTTATTTCCTCCAACATAATGAAACATGCTTTGTAGCTCAGTGAGCTACTGCGCTGCTGAGGCATGTGTCACAAGCTTTTTTATACCCGTTTTACAGACAGAGAATGCATGGCACATTAGCATAGTGATTGTTATTTAATACATATCAGTCAATACATATCATTAGCATGACATCAGCTGGCGCCCAGATGTCCTCTCCGTCCTCTGGGGATGTATACATAACAGTCCATTGTTCTGCCCCTCTTCCTGCTTCTGGGTGTGAGACGAATGTCCATCCGCTGTGTCTAGTGTCACCACACAGCCCCCCCCCCCCCAAACACCCAGAAAGGGCTGTGACACCCCCCCCCCCCCCCCCGTTTGGGCTCAAGTCGATGCCAGTGGAGGCTGCAGTGGGGAATTGCCACTCCGGTCGAACTGTCTGCTGGTGAGGAGTGTCGGAGGGCATGTAAGTCTGTGGGGGGAAAGAGGGAGGGGTGGAAAAGACAGTGTGCTCCGCTCCGAGTTCCAGCACGTTGAACAGCCGTGGATTGTGGGCGCACGGGGCCAGTGCATGTTGTGCATAATGGAACAAACCGGCAATCGGCAGGCTTTAGGGAGTGAGGTGTGGGAAGAACGATGTGGAGGAGGAGGGGGAGGTAGATGGGAATAAGTGAGTGCCGGCCCGGGACGTCAAAAGTGCCTGGGCCGCGCAAAAATTGTGTGCAGAGCAGCCTCGGGTGAGGGACTTTCCTGGTAAACCTTACGGTGATCTGCAGCGACTGTGAAAGAGAAAAAAAAAAATTAAGTCTCTGACTCCTCTTGCGGCTCAGTCTTGCAAGGATATGGGGAAGGCGAACGGCCAAATTCCCCAAGGATGCATAGCGGCTGTGAAAAAACTGAAGCTGTGTGAGGGACTTGGCAGTTTGGCTTTAGGTGCGGGAGCAGCCCTAAAGTCATCGGGGAAAGCAATCGGCTAAATTCCTGTTGTGCGCCGCTGCTGAGAAACCCATACAAAGTCCTGTGTGCGGGCTGCCGTCTGCTTTAGGTACGAGAGCAGCCCTAAAGGTTCCAAGTATGGCGATCGGCCATGTTCCTCATGCATGTGCAGCGACGGAGGACGATGTATAAGTCTGTGGAGCTGGTTTGTCTCTGGTGCGTGGCGCAGTGACCACATAGCTGGAAGTTGCACTGTCCTCGTAATCCTGTGGTGTGCATGCGGGGCTTCTGTGCGCAGGAAGTCCGCTGTTGGGAGGTGAGTCAGGGTCGGGGAGCTTGATGGAAATCAACGCAGATGGTGCTGATGATCTTCCCCGTTCAGGCTGTTTCCTTCAGTTCGCTCGTGTCGCTGATCATGGTGCGTCTCAGTCCCAGCGCCACCTGCTCCAGCGAGCACGCTCCGATGTGGATGCAGAGGCAGTCTACAGCGCGGCAACGGGAGAGATAGTCCAGTTCCCGTTAGGTCACCAGTGTGGAGAAAATGACATAGTTGAGAGACGCACCATGCACGTCCAGGGTCACCAATGTGGAGGTAATAGAACAGGCAAGATGCAACGAGCTGGAAGGGTGCAAGGTTTTATTTCCTCCAACATAATGAAACACGCTTTGTAGCTCGGTGAGCTACTGCGCTGCTGAGGCATGTGTCACAAGCTCTTTTATACCCGTTTTACAGACAGAGAGAATGCATGGCACATTAGCATAGTGAATGTCATGTAATACATATCAGTCAGTACATATCATTAGCATGACATCAGCTGGCGCCCAGATGTCCTCTCCGTCCTCCGGGGACGTATACATAACAGTCCATTGTTCTTCCCCTCTTCCTGCTTCTGGGTGTGAGAAGAATGTCCACCCGCTGTGTCTAGTGTCACCACAGGGTTACCTTTAAAATATTTTTTTACTGTGGCCTCAGCAGTCAGAATGAGTTAATACATTCTGTTGAATGGAATCTCATACTTTAACTGAGGGTGTGCATCCCTGATTATGGAGTTGCTCAGTCAAAATATGTAATTTTTATCAATAAAAGTTTAGTCACTGCTGTGTCACCGCTGTGTCTCTTTTTGCCCTGGCTTCAGGTGTGGACAGTGTTTTGTACTTGTATGACTAAAATATAAAAGGATGCACTACAATGGGTCTGAAATATTTGAAATGTGTCATGTTATAGTACTGCATGAATTTATTGACGATAGACTATAAACTACACATATAAACTAAATTATAATGGTTGTGGTCTATATTAATCATATATCCCATAACCTACATATGTATAAGCATGTGAGAATGTTTGGTGATTACATATGTAAAGCGACTTCACACCTCAGAACAGGACAAAAGGTCTCAACCGCCAGTGAAGATCAAAGAGCATCCGAGGCGCTGCGGTGGAGACCAGATAGGTCGCCCTGACCTCCCAGGGCCAGGTGGAGGGGTACGAAGACAAAAGAGGGGGATTAAGATAATGAGGGATGTCAGCTTTGATATGCATGTCTTTTGTTATGTGTGAGTACGTAGAGCCGAATGTGTTCGCTCTCTTACTTCTTCTGCTGCTGCACTAGATGAGACTTGTTAGAGGAGCGAAGCTGATAATAAACTTTGGTTTATAAGTCACATCGCCTCGTTATTCCAAGCTCTTCTACAATGGTGACTGAACAACTCCTATCCCCCAAAGTGCAAGATACACTATTATGAATATATCTCATAAAGGATCACACAAGTGACGTGACAAAAAAAAAAAAAAAAAAAGCGGTTCTTAAACAGTGGCTAATATTGGATGTCCAATTCACTTTCAATTATTCTGTAATTAATATTCACACAATCAAATAAATCTCAGTTCAGTCCCTTTCACATTAAGTGGAAATTGTGTTACTTTAGTTTTGGCACTTTAACTATACTTTAACTTAAAAAGCAAAGAATTTGAGTACTTTCTCCACCACTGCTAAAAACAACGCTGTGTACAATTTGTTTCTTACCGGTCATCACACGTCGTGCTAAACGTTGCCAGTGCCAAAGCAGATGCTGGTCGGACTCTAGAACGAAAATACACACAACTTAAGTACATGCACAGCACGAAAGTGCAACATGTAAAAAAAACCCACCTTTTTAACAAGGAATAACACTAGCTTATTTTGTCAGATGTTGTCGACGCAAACACAAAATACAAGCAGAGCACAGAGTTAGCATTAAGGGCTAACTAGCCAGCTCATTGTCTGCATATAGGAGACAACGTTGTTTGTTCAAAGTGAGCTTTCCATCGCTGGGATAAGTAACGTAAAAGATGCATAATATCACATCATATCAGAACACTCACCATCCTCTAGATCCCCTATATCACGGTTTTTCAACTGTGCTGTGGTCGGGTCCTCCCGTTATTTGCTGGTTGGTGGGTGGAAATTCATTTCGGGTGGCTCCATCTAGTTCCCTCTGGATTCTCTCATCAGCCAAAAGGTACAGAGAAGTTTGCTGGACCACAGTGTTGATTTCTGTGAAGCCATTCTATCGCTGTTGTTTATACTGATGCTTGCTTTCTTGCTCGCAGACAAATCTTTTGCAAATGGCGGCTGGAGATTCTGTAAAGGACGTCGCTGTCATGATGTTAAGCCCTGAGCAATCAGTGGCCTGCAGTCTGTTGACATCACATTTTCAGCTCAACTCTACACGGTTGGTACCTGACTGCTGCAAGGACGATTTTCGTACTCAAATTTAGGACCAAGTACTAATGGAAAAGCCTACAAAGCATGGCGAGTTGAAGTGAGTAGGTCTAAGCAGGTACTAGTGGAAAAGGGGTATAAGTACAAAGGACAGATATACAAGTTCAAAATACATGTGATTAAAAATGCAAATTGCAGCAACTTGTTGGGCAGAAATGTGGCAGTAGCAATGGGGCTTGTAAAAAGAGTGGATGAAATCCAGAGCACATTTGGCTCGGATTTGGGGCATCTGAAGATAAAGCCTGTTAAAATATGTCTAAAAGAAGGTGCTGTACCTTACAGTGTTAATACAACAAGGAGATCGTCTGCACCCTTGCTCCCAAAAGTTAAAGCTGAACTAGAGAGGATGTTGAAATGTGGTGTCATTGAGGAGGTTAAAGACCCAACAGAGTGGTGTGCTCCCATGGTACCAGTACTGAAGAAAACAGTAGATGTGAGGATCTGTGTTGATCTAAAAAGACTGACTATATCCATAAAAAGGGAGAGGTTCGTCCTACCCACAGTAGATGTGTCATGGTCTGGCAGGGTTTTAGGATCATGCCCATGCTTTGTGTTTATTATTATGATTATTTGCCTGTGTTTTGCCTTCTGGGTCCTCTGTGATCGTTATTGTCTTCCCCGGTCCTCAATCTGTCATGTTGTCCCTGTTACCAGTTGTTATTGTTCTGTGTCCCCCTCTTGGTCATCCTTGTAAAGGTGCGTTCATACCAAATGCGAACAGGCAAATTTTTCATATAATTTCGTACAATTCGTGTAATTGTTGTTTCATCAGCACCTGCAGCATTGTGATAACAGGATATATATTTTTTTAATTACTTATTTTGTACCCGTAGGTAGATTTGTTTTGCAGACTGGTGACAAGCCACCAGCTGCCGGTCGCTGCGTGCGCAAGCGCCCCTTAACTCCCTAACCTGCATGTTTTTGGCATGTGGGAGGAAACCGGAGAAATCCTGGAGTAAACCCACGCAAACACGGGGAGAACATGCAAACTCCACACAGATCACTGTTGGCCGGGGGCAGGGATCGAACCCACGATCTCACGATCGCTGCGATCCCCTGGCTGAGGGTAAAACTGTGCTGCCACAGTGCTAACCACTGCGCCACCGTGCAGCCCAGGATATACACTACCGTTCAAAAATTTGGGGTCACTTAGAAATTTCTTTATTTTTGAAAGAAAAGCACTGTTTTTTTTCAATGAAGATAACTTTAAACTAATCAGAAATACACTCTAATATCTAATATACATTGCTAATGTGGTAAATGACTATTCTAGCTGCAAATGTCTGGTTTTGGTGCAATATCTACATAGGTGTATAGAGGCTCATTTCCAGCAACTATCACTCCAGCGTTCTAATGGTACAATGTGTTTGCTCATTGCGTCAGAAGGCTAATGGATGATTAGAAAACCCTTGTGCAATCATGTTAGCACAGCTGAAAACAGTTTAGCTGGTTAGAGAAGCTATAAAACTGACCTTCCTTTGAGCAGGTTGAGTATCTGGAAAAAATTATTATTTCAAATACAAATCATTATTTCTAACCTTGTCAATGTCTTGACTATATTTTCTATTCATTTTACAACTCATGGTGGTAAATAAGTGTGACTTTTCATGGAAAACACAAAATAATTGTCTGGGTGACCCCAAACTTTTGAACAGTAGTGTATAAACAACTGTCTATTATATTGTTTATCTGTATACAGTATATAAAAGGGATTTTGTGGTGTGTGTGTATGTATGTATGTATGTACGTCCCTTGTCCTTTGACAAAGAGGTCACCTCAAGGATCCAGAATGGTAGCCAAGCACTTGAATATACAATGTTGTCCTGTCTTCCCTCCTTTACAGCTGCAAGACTTGGACATTGTACAGTAGGCATCTGAAGCAACTGGAGCAGTTTCATACGCGCTCCCTACGATCCATAATGCGGATATGCTGGCAGGACTGCATTTCCAACCTGGATGTCCTGAGCAGAGCCAGCGCAATAAGCATCAAAGCCAAGATAATTCAGACTCAGCTTCGATGGACTGGCCATGTCATCCGCATAGATGAGTCCAGGATCTCCCAGCAGCTGTTCTTTGCAGAGCTGGTGCACAGCAGCCGCAGTCAAGGTCAGTCAAAGAAGAGGTACAAGGATAACCTCAAGTCCCATTTGAAGTGGGCGGATTTGCCTCCCAAGCACCTTGAGAGAGCTGCGACCAATAGATCCAACTGGTGCACCCTGATCAGAAAAGCAGTTTCTAACTTTGAGGCTGACCGCTGCTAGTGCTTGTCTGCAGCCCACGATCGACGTCACAGAGCAGCATCTGCCTCTGCCCCAGTCAGTGGAGTTCCATGCCCCATTTGTAACTGCTTGTGCGCTTCTGGCTTCCGTCTCCGGAGCCACCTGCATATCCACAGACGATAGTCGCACAACAAGAAGCCTTCCTCGGCCCCCGAGAGACAACCATGATGCATGTATGTATGTATCACAAACTTTGTCTCCCTGCTAACTCAGTGGCCACTTGACCGCGGGCTGTCATCTCTTGCATGGTGATGCCACAATACCTGAACGGTGCACCAGACATGGTTTCACTGACCTCTTGACCATAAAAGAGGTCAAAGGTGACCTTTTTTAACTGATCTTTACCAGTGGAGGTGTTCGCCAGGGGAGGAATCAAGTGCACCTGACACGGTCAGCAGAGTTTAGAATCCACGGGTCTTTCTCTACAATACAGGAGTTGTGGACTGACAGGAAGATGACGGTACGCTGGGTGCTGGGACACAAAAACTATATTTACATTTACCTATATTCACATTTCTTTACTTTAATCTGCTCATATAATCCCCTTGCGGTGTATGCCGGGGGAGGAATCAAGCACACCTCAGATTCAGTCTCATGCACCTTGCAGCTCTCTCCCCATACATGGGCCGGTGGAGTGTTGTCAGAAGGGGAAACAGAGATGGACCACGCTGCTCTCTCCATACAATCGTGGTGGAATGTCGTCGGATAGAGAAATGGACGTGTACAGTGCTAGTGTGCATCGCAACCAGAAAGCAGTCCGTGGAGAGCAAGTAAAGCCTGATTTATGCCTCTCTGTGGAGCTTATGCTCTGTGTGTTCACAAGAGCATATTGTGCAAATACACTGTCCAAACTGCTTTTCCAACACAGCTGTGGAACAACATATAATGCACACACTAACATACTGTTAACATTTTATTGCTGTTTTAGGTCATTTTCTGTTCTGTTTTGGCCTACTGTTATGACTTCTATTACAGTTTATAAATGCCACATTTCCTAGTTTTTGTTTTTTTTTTTTATTTTGACATTTCCATAACGTTGGTGTCCAAAACTCAATGCATACAAAGTCAATGGAAAGAGGCGAGTATGCGTGAAATCACACATTTATGTCTGAGGGATAGTACTAGCTTTGAGATTCTGCTATCATCGGAGTAAAACCATATTTTTTTCAACCATATTTCACTGTCCCCCATTCTACCCACGCTCACCCAGTATGTCACATGCCACACTAGAGACAATAAAACACTGGACTTATTTTATGCAAATACTAAGGAGGCGTACACCTCATCACAACTCCCCCCACTCGGGAGATCGGATCGCAACTTGGTTCATCTCCTGCCGGTGTACAAACCCCTAGTACACAGACAACCTCCGGTCATGCGCACGGTGAAGTTATGGTCTGAGGAGGCAATGGACGCGCTAAAGGACTGTTTTGAAATCACTGTCTGGGAGCAGCTCTGCGACCCACATGGTGAGGACATCAATGGCCTCACTCCCACCATCATGGACTACATCAGCTTCTGTGTGGACAACACCGTACCCACCAAGACCATACGGTGTTGCTCGAACAACAAACCCTGGATCAACCCTGAGATAAAAACACTTCTGAGAGAGAAGAAGAGGATCTTCAGGTCGGGGAACAGGGAGATGCTGAAGTCCGCACAGAGGGAGCTGAGGTGGAAGATTAGAGAAGGCAAGGACAGCTTCAGGAAGAAGATGGAGGGCAAGCTGCAACAGAGTGACATCGGCAGGGTCTGGAGAAACCTTAAAACCATCTCTGGGCTCCAGAATACCTCCCCCCAGGCCACGGGGGGCAAGGAGTGGGCGAACAATCTGAACCTGTTTTTTAATAGGTTTGACCAATCGCTCTCCCCCCCCGAATGCACACTGCTGCCTCTAAAGTCATCAAGACCTGCTGTCCACACCCCACTCCACCAACACCCCCCCACCCCCAGCACACAGCCCCCCAACCTGACCCTCACTAAGACCCAGGTGAGGACGGAGCTGAGGAAGATCAAGGCGAGGAAGGCCTCGGGACCGGACGGTATCAGCGCGAAGCTCCTCAAGTCCTGTGCAGACCAGCTGTGTGGGATTGTGGAGCACATCTTCAACCTGAGCCTGAAGCTGGGGAGGGTACCACAGTTGTGGAAAACATCTTGTGGGGTACCTGTACCAAAGACTTCCCACCCCAAAGATCTGAACAGCTACAGACCGGTGGCCCTGATGTCTCACATGATGAAGACCCTGGAGAGACTGCTCCTTGCTCACCTCCGCCCCCTGGTGGGACCAGCGATGGATCCACTCCAGTTCGTCTACCAGCATGGCATTGGGGTGGAGGATGCAGTGATCTTCCTCCTTCACTGTTCTCTGTCCCACCTGGAGAAGCCCGGGAATGCGGTGAGGATCATGTTCTTTGACTTCTCCAGTGCTTTCAACACCATTCAACCGATGATCCTGAAGGACAAGCTGCTGTGCGCAGGGGTGGACCAGCACCTGTCATCATGGATCCTGGACTACCTCACTAACCGGCCACAGTTTGTGAGAACCCGAGATTGTGTGTCCGACACGATCATCGGTAGCACGGGGGCCCCCCAGGGAACGGTTTTGGCTCCCTTCCTGTTCACCCTTTATACTGCGGACTTCTCACACAACACAACACACTGCCATCTACAGAAGTTCTTTGACGACTCTGCGATCGTTGGCCTCATCTCCAACGGAGATGAAGCTGAGAACAGAGGACTTATCCAGGACTTCGTGGACTGGTGCCATTGGAACTGCCTCCAGATCAACGCCAGGAAAACTAAGGAGCTGGTGGTGGACTGCCGCAGGCAAGGACAACCCCTCACAGCACCAGTAAACATACAGGGAACAGACATTGAGATGGTGACATCCTACAAGTACCTGGGTGTTCATCTGAACAATAAACTAGACTGGTCACACAATTCCGACGCACTCTACAAGAAGGGACAGCGCAAGCTGTTCCTACTGAGGAGGCTCAGGTCTTTTGGTGTACAAGGGGCGCTGCTGAAGACATTCTACGACACGGTGGTGGGATCAGCCATCACTTTTGGAGTGGTTTGCTGGGGCAACGGCATTACAGCAGCCGATAGGAAGAGACTGAACAAACTGATCAAGAAAGCTAGATCTGTCCTGGGGCAACGCCTTGACCCAGTGGAGGAGATAGGAGAGAGAAGGATGGTAGCTAAACTGTCATCTCTGCTGGAGTCAGAGTCCCACCCTATGCAGGACATACTGAACGCACTGAGGAGCTCATTTAGCAGCAGACTACATCATCCTAGGTGCACAACCGAGAGGTTTCGCAGGTCCTTCCTACCTACGGCTGTCAGACTGTATAACCTAAGCAGGGCTGCTCGCAGAGATAGCAAAAAAAAAAATGTGACGACCTAATAGTAGTGAATGCAAAAGACGCAACAGACTTACACAAATGGTCCCCTCCAGTATACAACTAGGACAATATCAGTCGCTACGGAGGGTGACAATATGTATGGGTACGTATTCATACTATGTAGGATAACTAAGTAGACAGTTATGCTGTTTATTCCATCTAGCTACAATGCTCCGCACTTTGTATATATATTTATGTGTACCTATGTATATCCACTGCGCTTATTTATATTTTTCGTATCTTCTTAATTATTGCTCTGAGTGTTGCTATCCCTGTGCTGTTGCAATCCTGGAATTTCCCCATTGTGGGACTAACAAAGGCTTATCTTATCTTATCTTAAAAGTATTAACATTAGAGAGTAAACTAGTTTGAAAATGAGACTCACTCACCTGGAGAAAGGACTGGGACCTCCTTAGTTGAATCGGGATGTCGTTATTTACCCATGGACTCCTGCCATGGATGTGCTAACAAGGCTAGCAATGTAAACGCCTATCATCTTGTGAAGTTTTGGAGGTAGGGACAACTTTTTCAGGAAAGCCCGCTGTCAGATAATGTAAACTTAAGCATGATGTTATTTTGGAGATTTCAGCAGCAGGTTGCACACAGCTGCAGAAGTTATAAAGGCAACTTCGCCTGTCTGCAGCTCACTCAGATGGTGAATTCATGTCTATTTGTATGTTTACATTGAGTTATTATGTAATCGCCTGTGAGAAAAATTTGCCTGTTCACGTTTGGTGTGAAGGCACCTTAAAACATGTCATTGTCAACTCTGAAGCGTAAAATTGATGATGAAAATCATCAGTTTAACCCTGCCTGGACTGATACAGTATGTGTGTGTAATGGAATGTGTAGTTATGGAAAAAGGTTCCTACTCACACATGTGGTGATTTAAAACAAAACAAACCACAATAGTGGATGTGCAATGTTTATTCACGTTTTCAGTCTTTTCTTGGGGGGGGGGGGAGGGGGTTGTGCACTGAGGTGTTAAACAGTTTAGTTTAGTTTATTGGTTTATTTGTCAGGGACCATGTACAGAAAAAACATTAAACACAGGGTAAAGATGCTCTGTACCGGTTTATAGCATTCTCATTCAATTCCATTTGTAGTCTCTGAGGCAGGCAGGAAGGTATTAAAAAAAAACCAGCACATATAGAAAGCAATTCGGGTCGAGTTTCAGAAACTGTTGACCCTGAAACAAGCAGGGAGTAAGTTTAAAAGGTAAAAAAGAGAAGAGACGGCACACATAAAAACAATTAAAGAGTACAATTTCAAATCCCATTTAAGGGGGAGAGTCAATGCTGGTAGGCTTGATTACTTAAAATCCATTTTTTTAGTCTCTGTGGAAAAAACCTCTAATTTGTTCTGGTCTTCAAAGCAGTGGGGAGCTTGTTCCATTCCATTATAGCTTTGTATGAGAAGTCTGATTGTCCAAAAGCAGTTTTACATAGGGGGATACAACAATGCCACCTAGAGGAAGTCCTTGTTACTCTGGTATTTTGTTCAGAAGTCAGGTACACAAAAGTCTTAAGGGAAGGGGGTGCAGAACCATGGATAATTTTAAAGACCAACCGTATATTGGCATACATGATCATATTTTCAAAGCTTAACATCTTGTGTTTGGCAAGTATACCACAATGGTGATACTGTCGTGTCTTTTTATCCAGAATTTTGATGGATTGTTTATACAGGGATTCCAAGGGTTTCAGAGTCGTACAGCTGGCTTGTAACCAACAAGAGATGCAATAGGAGAAACGTGTCAAAATCATGGCATTCAGAAAGGTTTTTGATCCTTTTAGAGTAAGTGAGTTTCTGATGCAACAAAAGTTTGCAAGGTTATATTTCAGAGTGCGACTCATCCGTTTTATGTGCTTTTTGAAGCTGGGTGTGGGATCTAATGTGACACCCAAATACTTAAACTGTTACATTTTCTATATTTTCTCCATTTACAGTTATAGTCGGATAGTGCGTATGATTTTGTTTGTTGGTAAAGCACATGGTAGCTGTTTTCCCTACATTCAGAGTGAGGCATGATTGATTAAGCCATTTTGACACTTTATCCATTGCTATCATTAACTTGTCAGCCACTTGTCTGGCATCCTTCCCATGTGTGTAGATGACTGTGTCATCTGCATACATCTGAATTTTTATGTCATTTTCACATACTGATGGCAAATCATTAATATACAAATTAAACAGCTGTGGGACTAAAATTGAACCTTATGGTTCATTGTTTATTCAGCTAAATGCACTTTGTGATGTGCCAAGGTCAGTTATGACCAGGATATAGTATATTTTTGACATGGTTTATTGACCCACAGAGCAGACTCGGACTCAAAAGTAGATACAATTATCTTTATTGAGATTAGTGTAAGTGCGTGCGTGTGTGTGTGTGATCGTGTGGCAGCTGGGGGCGAGCAGAGCACCGTGCAACCTGGCAACCCTAAGGACAAACAGAGACAGGGAGAGTTAGTGGCAGACACCGGAGGGGATGTACAGAATTGTCCAGTGCTTACTGTTTACTGTGCTTACTGTTGCTACGGCCAGGGAGACAGTGCCTGCTGTCCTGGTTGCAGCTGGAGGTGGTTGGTGAGTCTGGGGAAGTAGCTCGGTCTGCCGCCACGGATCTCCGCCTGTGCACAGGGGAACGAGTGAAGATAACGATAAATTGAGCGAGGGCTTACTTGGAGCTGTGATGAGGATTCCTCCTGACGTTGGATGGCAGGAGGCAGGATACCAAGACGAGGGTAGGCTGAGGCAAGGAAACTCTGGAACGAGGATGAAGGTGACAGCAGGTCTCATTAGGAGAAGAGACAGCCGACTCTGCGCTGATCCAAGGGCAGCGCGATTTAAATAGCCCTGGCCATGATGGGGAGCAGGTGTGCGCGCAGCTGAGGATGATAGACAGCCAGAGCGAACCATCACAGTACTCCCCCCCATGAGACGACTCTCGGCGGTCGATCCAGCCTACCTGGGTGCATCCGGTGGAAGTCTGTGATGAGTTGATTGTCCAATACAAAGGAGGGATGCACCCAGGACCTCCATTCCGGGCCGTAACCCTCCCAGTCCACCAGGTACTACAGGACGCGACCCCGGCAGCGGATGTCTAGGATGGCATTGACCTTCCACGCTGGGTCGCCGTTGACCACCACTGGCGGAGGTGGAGACCTGGGAGGGGGACACAGAGGGCTGGAACAGAAGGGCTTGACCTGCGAGACATGGAAGGTTGGATAGATGTGGAGGGAGGGGGGGACAGCTAGGTGCACAGACACAGGGTTAATAATGTGGGTTATGGCGAAAGGCCCAATTAACCGCTGAGACATCTTTCTCGCCTCTGCCTTCAAGTTAATATGCTTGGTAGATAGCCATACCTGCTGACCCACCCGGTAGGGAGAGGCCGGCGTCCTGCGATGATTAGCGGTTGTGGAGTTGCACTCTGCTATGCATCGTAGTGTGGTCTGGGTCGCTCTCCACAGCCGGCGGCAGCACCTCAGGTGAGCCCGGACAGAGGGATGGTGATATCCTTCTCCTCCTCAGGGAACAACGGGGGGTTGTAGCGAGGCCTTAAACAGGGACATGCCCATCGCTGAAGAGACGGTAGTATTATGAGCAAATTCAATCCAAGGGAGATGGGTGCTCCATGACACCGGATTGGCAGTGGCAACACACCGCAGTGCAGCCTCCAGCTCCTGGTTCACCTGCTCACGCTGTCCATTGCTCTGCGGGTGGTATCCTGAAGACAAGCTCATTGTAGCTCCAAGGGCATTGCAAAACGACCTCCATACCTGGAGAATAAACTGGAGTTCCTGGTTGGAGACTATTTCCAGGGGTATTCCCCTGGAATCTTACCACATGCTGGACGAGAAGGTCTGCCGTCTCCCTCACCGTAGGCAGTCCCTGCAGGGGAACAAAATGGGCGGCCTTAGAAAACCTGTCTACAATGGTGAGAATTACAGTGTGGTGGTTCGAAGGTGGGAGACTGGCAACGAAGTCCAACGCCACATGGGACCAGGGCCTGCTGGGAGTGGGGAGGGGGTGGAGCAGAGTGGCCGGAGGAGAAGAGGACGTCTTGCCGGCCGCGCATTGGGGGCAGGCGCGGATGTACTCTGACATCCTTCTGGAGCGAAGGCCACCAAAATGTCCTTTGCAGGAGCGCCACCATGCAAGCCATCCCAGGGTGACACAAGAACCTGGAAGAGTGGGCCCAATGGATCACCTCGCCCCAAACGGCAGATGGGACAAACAGTCTCCCTGCCCGGGTCCGCCTCGGCCTCCTGCGCTCTCAGGACCTTTTCTTTGATGCTCCACGAGAGGGTGCCCATGATACACGATGGTGGGAGAATAGGATGCTCTGCCACCTCCGCAGCATCCAGGGCAAACTGTCTGGACAGGGCGTCCGGCTTGGTATTCTTGGACCCGGGGCAGTAGGTGATGGTAAAATCAAAACATCCGAAGAACAGGGACCAGCTGGCCTGGCGCTCGTTCAGGCGCTTGGCTATCCTGAGGTACTCCACATTCTTGTGATCCGTCCAGACGACGAACAGCTGGGAGGCCCCTTCCAGCCAATGGCGCCACTCCTCCAGTGCAAGCTTTACCGCCAGGAGCTCCCCGTCACCGATGTCATAATTTTGCTCTGCCAGGGATAGACGATGGGAGAAGAACACACAGGGCCGAATCCCGCCATCCACCAGGGAGCGCTGGGATAGCACGGCTCCAACCTCCCGAGTCTGAGGCGTTCACCTCCACCAGGCATTGAAGGGCAGGATCCACCTGTGCCAGATTGGGGGAGGAGGAGGATTTACCCTTGAGCTCAGCAAAGGCCGTAGCCACCTCCTCCATCCACCGGAAAGGCACCTTAGAGGATGTAAGAAGGGTCAGGGTAAGAGCAATGATACTATAATTCTTAATGAAGCGGCGGTAGAAATTGTCGAATCCCAAAAACTGCTGGAGTTGCTTCCTGGAGGAAGGAGTGGGCCAATCTACCACCGCTTTTACCTTGTTGGGGTCCGGGATGATCTCATTGTGGGAGATGATGAAACCAAGGAAGGATGTCTTGGAGGTGTGAAACTCACACTTCTCGGCCTTCACAAAGAGCTTGTTCTCCAGGAGCTGCTGCAATACTCGCCTCACGTGCACCCGATTCTCATCCAAGGACTGTGAAAAAATCAGGATATCATCCAGATAGACAAAAACGAATGCGCCCAAAAAGTCCCTCAGCACATCGTTAATAAGGCACTGGACTACAGTGGGGGCATTGGTCAATCCAAACCGCGTTACCAGATCCTCAAAGTGCCCGCTAGGGGTCCGGAGCCCGTCTTCCATTCGTCGACCTCCTGGATCCACACCAGATGGTAAGCATTGCAGAGGTCCAGCTTGGTGAACCAGGAGGCCCCCCGGAGGGAATCGAATGCCGTATTAATTAAGGGAAGAGTGTACTTGTCCTTGATGGTGATATTATTTAATTCCTGAAAGTCAATACACGGCCTCAGCGAGTCGTCTTTTTTGCAAACCAAAAACCCCTCCCCGCCCCCACCGCCAAGGACGACGGCCAGATAATGCCTGAGTTTAACGACTCCTTAATATAGGCCTCCATGGCCTCCTGCTCTGGTGCTGACAGGCTGTAGAGTCAACTTGACGGCAGCGGGGCTCCGGTACGGAAATTGATTGCACAGTCGTATGGGTGGTGAGGGGGGAGGGAAAGGGCCTGGGTCTTGCTAAAGGCGGCTCCCAAGTCGTGATACTCTGGAGGGACCTTAGACAAGTCAGGAGGTGTGGGTGACGGGGGCACCCAGGGGCACGGACGGCGAGCAAGCAGCGGACTGCAGGCAGGCACTGAGGCAGAATGAGCTCCATGAAACCATGCTCTTGGAGCACCAGTCAATAGAGGGGTTATGAAGTCGGAGCCAGGGATAGCTGAGGATTACCGGGGAAGAGGAAACCGGCAGCACGAATAACCTCAGCTCCTCCCGATGATTACCAGACACTATGACTGACACCGGGGCAGTCTGTTGGGATACTACGGCAAGGGGGTATTTAGACAAGGCAATGAGTTTGAGTGGGGTCTTTAACGATTGACAGGGGAGCCCCAGCCGGGTTGCCACTTCCCCCGAAATGAAGCTCTGCTCAGCCCCTGAATCAATCAATGCGTGTGTGGCTATTTCAGTTTGATTATGAATGAAGCGGATAGGAAGGAGAAATCTAGAGAGGGGATTGGATTGAGGTGAGTCCGTGAGTCCCCCTACTGTGACGCACGGACTCCCCCTTTTGGCCGTATGGGACATGACGCTACCTTGTGCTCTTCGCTCCCACAGTAGAGGCACAACCTCAGCTCGCGGCGGTGCTGTTTCTCCGCTAACGGCAGCTTAGACTGTCCTACTACCATTGGCTCCGGGGCATCCAGGGAATCAGAGGGAGGTACAGTGGGGAAAAAAAGTATTTAGTCAGCCACCAATTGTGCACGTTCTCCCACTTAAAAGATGAGAGAGGTCTCCAATTTTCATCATAGGTATACCTCAACTATGAGAGACAAAATCAGAAAAAAAAAATCCAGAAAATCACATTGAAGGATTTTTAATGAATTAATTGGTAAATTCCTTGATAAAATAAGTATTTGGTCACCTACAAACAAGCAAGATTTCTGGCTCTCACAGACCTGTAACTTCTTCTTTAAGAGGCTCCTCTGTCCTCCACTCGTTACCTGTATTAATGGCACTTGTTTGAACTCTTTATCAGTATAAAAGACACCTGTCCACAACCTCAAACAGTCAGACTCCAAACTCCACTATGGCCAAGACCAAAGAGCTGTCAAAGGACACCAGAAACAAAACTGTAGACCTGCACCAGGCTGGGAAGACTGAATCTGCAGTAGGTAAGCAGCTTGGTGTGAAGAAATCAACTGTGGGAGCAATTATTAGAAAATGGAAGACATACAAGACCACTGATAATCTCCCTCGATCTGGGGCTCCACGCAAGATTTCACCCCGTGGGGTCAAAATGATCACGAGAACGGTGAGCAAAAATCCCAGAACCACACGGGGGGACCTAGTGAATGACCTGCAGAGAGCTGGGACCAAAGTAACAAAGGCTACCATCAGTAACACTACGCCGCCAGGGACTCAAATCCTGCAGTGCCAGACGTGTCCCCCTGCTTAAGCCAGTACATGTCCAGGCCCATCTGAAGTTTGCTAGAGAGCATTTGGATGATCCAGAAGAGGATTGGGAGAATGTCATATGGTCAGATGAAACCAAAATAGAACTTTTTGGTAAAAACTCAACTTGTTGTGTTTGGAGGAGAAAGAACACCATACCTACTGTGAAGCATGGGGGTGGAAACATCATGCTTTGGGGCTGTTTTTCGGAAAAGGGACCAGGACGACTGATCCGTGTAAAGGAAAGAATGAATGGGGCCATGTATCGTGAGATTTTGAGTGAAAACCTCCTTCCATCAGCAAGGGCACTGAAGATGAAACGTGGCTGGGTCTTTCAGCATGACAATGATCCCAAACACACCGCCCGGGCAACGAAGGAGTGGCTTCGTAAGAAGCATTTCAAGGTCCTGGAGTGGCCTAGCCAGTCTCCAGATCTCAACCCCATAGAAAATCTTTGGAGGGAGTTGAAAGTCCGTGTTGCCCAGCGACAGCCCCAAAACATCACTGCTCTAGAGGAGATCTGCATGGAGGAATGGGCCAAAATACCAGCAACAGTGTGTGAAAACCTTGTGAAGAGTTACAGAAAACGTCTGACCTCTGTCATTGCCAACAAAGGGTATATAACAAAGTATTGAGATGAACTTTTGTTATTGACCAAATACTTATTTTACAAAGGAATTTACCAATTAATTCATTAAAAATCCTTCAATGTGATTTTCTGGATTTTTTTTCTCTCTCATTTTGTCTCTCATAGTTGAGGTATACCTATGATGAAAATTGGAGACCTCTCTCATCTTTTAAGTGGGAGAACTTGCACAATTGGTGGCTGACTAAATACTTTTTTGCCCCACTGTAGGGCCAAGAGTGGGGGCTGTAGGGAGCAGCGATATTGGGTATCCGAGCAACCGGAAGTTTTACGCTCGGCTGCCCACTCCCTTAGCCTGTTACCAAAGCTAATGGCTAGGTAAATCAATTCAGTTAGCCCACTTAGAAAAACCAAATAGGCTAACTCATCTCGCAGACTAGGGCTAAGGCTCCTAATTAAGATGCTGCAGAGCAAGGCATCCTCCCACCCCACTTCCATGGCCACCATCCGGAAATCGACAGCATAGTCCGCTACAGACTTGGTTCCCTGTCTCAGGTTTAACAGCTGGGAGGTAAGCACACTGTCATGGTCGGAGTGGTCGAACACCTCATTGAACTCACTGACAAACTGGTTGTATGCCAAACTAGGGTAGTTCGCCCTAGCCATCACTGCGTATGCTCAAGCTAGTGCTCGCCCTTCCAAGAAATTGACTTCGTAGCCGATCCGGCTATGGTCTGTGGGGAAATCCCCGGGCACCCGCTGAAAAACTATCTTGCACTGGAGAATGAATCCCCTAGCCTCCCCTAGCTTACCACGAATGCGGGTGGGAGAGAGGATGGGAGTTGGATGGGATGTGGGGCCCTGCAGGGGTTGGCCGGATTGGGAGCTAGCGGGAGCAGAGGTGCTACTTGGGGCCGGAGGGGAAGCCTGCGGACCTGCCAGGCGATCCAACCGATCAGTTCAACGGGTCAACTGAGCAAGAATGATCTGTTGTTGGTAAGCTAATTGATCTACTCAAGTCTCAAGGTTGTTAACTTTGCACGCTAGTGCGCTGTCTGCTGGATCACTTTGGCGGAGTCGTACTGACATGGTTTATTGACCCAGAGAGCAGACTCGGACTCAAAAGTAGATACAATTATCTTTATTGAGATTAGTGTAAGTGCGTGTGTGTGTGTGTGTGTGTGTGTGTGATCGTGTGGCAGCTGGGGGCAAGCAGAGCACCGTGCAACCTGGCAACCCTAAGGACAAACAGAGACAGGGAGAGTTAGTGGCAGACACCGGAGGGGATGTACAGAATTGTCCAGTGCTTACTGTTTGTAGAGATGGGGTTAAGCTCAGGTTCAGCTCGGCGGCTACAGCCAGGGAGACAGTGCCTGCTGTCCTGGTTGCAGCTGGAGGTGGTTGGTGAGTCTGGGGAAGTGCGGTGCAGCTCAGTATGCCGCCAGGAGGGAGAGAGGTCTGCCGCTACGGATCTCCGCCTGTGCACAGGGGAACGAGTGAAGATAACGATAAATTGAGCGAGGGCTTACTTTGAGCTGTGATGAGGATTCCTCCTGACGTCGGATGGCAGGAGGCAGGATACCAAGACGAAGGTAGGCTGAGGCAAGGAAACTCTGGAACGAGGATGAAGGTGAGTGCAGGTCTCATTAGGAGAAGAGATAGCGGACTCCACGCTGATCCGAGGGCAGCGAGGTTTAAATAGCCCTGGCCATGATGGGGAGCAGGTATGCGCGCAGCTGAGGACGATAGACAGCCAGAGCGAACCATCACAATTTTATTTCAAAAGGGAAACAAATGTTAATGCTACTAACAGTGCACATTGAGTTTTTATGCACTTTGAGATATGCCTGAGTAAGATGTGACCAAAATGGTTATTTACAGAATTTCCCCCCCCCATTCTATTTATTTAATTGTTGTTCAAGAGGAAAAGCATTTCTACTACTTCAAGTTCTGCTCAACCCAGCAAAGCTACTGTGTTTTCATGCACTTTTGATGTGTCATAAGTGCCCTTCGGGGCAGTTTGTGGTTTATTACAAAAACAACAAACAAAGTTAAACAAGGTGCTCAAAACACAAGGTACAAACGAGGGAGAAAAATTTACTTCAGGAATTACACACCAGAGCAAGGTAGGGCTGCACGGTGGCGCAGTGGTTTAGCACTGTGGCAGCGCAGTTTTACCCTCGGCCGGGGGACCGCGGAGATCGTGGGTTCGATCCCAGCCCCCGACCAACAGTGAGCTGTGTGGAGTTTGCATGTTCTCCCCGTGTTGCGCGGGTTTACTCCGGGATTTCTCCGGTTTCCTCCCGCACACCAAAAACATGTAGGTTTAGGGTGCTCGCACACGCAGCGACCAGCAGCCGGTGGCTTGTCACCAGACTGCAAACCAAGTCTACCTACGGGTACAAATAAGTAACAAAAAAAAAAAAAAAAAGAGCAAGGTAGGGCTCTGGTGGAGACGAGGAGAAGATAACCAAGGCAGCGGCAAAGAAAGAATGAAAATAAAGCCCTTAAATAGGGTTCAAAACTCATTACATAATAAATGACAGGTGTGGGCACCTGAACGGGCAGAAGAAAGCATAATTCGGATCAGCTGGGGCAGTGAGAGAGAGGCGAACCAAAACTGACAGCTGACAGGGCAATGCTCACACGAAGCCTCACACCACTGACAGCTGTCAACCAGTAAAAGAACAATAATAAAGATATAAAGGATAAAATAACAACCACACATACCAAAATATAAATATAAATAAATAGAAAATAAAAATGTAACAAAACTAAAAGACAAATGGGAAAATGGCAAACAGAACATGAATACAGAAACCCAAAAGGCATGAAATGCAACAAATTAGTAAATATAAATACAAAGAAAAAGCCACAAGACTGAGCCTGGCAGAACTTCCAGAGCTCAGCTCATGACATGATGTGCCTTTGTCATATGTCAAGTTTACATTTAAAACCAAGCCAATGAATAAAAAGAGCTTTTTTTTTTGTTATATTAATCTGTGTTGGTTTGAAATTTGTCCTATTCAACAGTTTGCTGAACATTTGCAGCCCAGTTACACGTCTTGATTTCAAATTGTGGCCCAACTGATTTTGTAATTGAATAGCCCTGGAGTACAGAATTCGTTAAACCACAAAAAGGCCATTGTCTGTAGTAAACAAATGCAAATGGCACAATAAATCACTGAAGAATATAATGTTCATTTTTTATTCAATATATTGTAAACAATAAATAGCTTTTTATGTTATAGATAGCAAAACTATACTGTACCGAGAGAAATTAAGATTCTCAGGAAAATTGCCGTTTATCAATTAATTGTATATTGGTCAATAAGGTGAATCAATTAAACATTAATGAATTGGATGATAACTTTCATCCCTACTATCGCAGCCTCTGTGTTCTGACCCCGGCTAATCTTCAGCTCTCTCTGTGTCCTCCAGATTAAACATGCTGCCTGCCAGCCTGCCACTGAGTACTCTACCTGGCTCAGTGCACTCATCCAGTCAGTGCTCTACACCTGACTGTCTCCTGTCTGGACATTCTCTCCAGGATTCACTCTCTCTGAATCTCCCAAGAAAGAACTCTGACCAATCTCACATTACCTGACCCCTGTGCCTCAGGATCGCTTATCTTCTCATACTCCTCTCCATGTCTACTCCCTTGAAGTCACTGCTTCTGGAAGGATCCCCCAAGTAAGAACTCTGAATATTCAATTAATTTCCAATAACCCCTGTGCTGTCATGGATGTCCCTTGCGGGGCATCATTGAGACTGAGCTATAGGCCAACCAGTGAGCTTGCATGTTTTGTTAACA
The DNA here is from genome assembly GCA_020510985.1 of Pholidichthys leucotaenia. NCBI lineage: Eukaryota > Metazoa > Chordata > Actinopteri > Cichliformes > Pholidichthyidae > Pholidichthys > Pholidichthys leucotaenia. Next base: position 215,894,793 of record CM035847.1, on the reverse strand, counting down.
AAAGACACAATGACAAAATTTTGCCACGTTTTGTTCGTGTGTTTGCCACGTGGGGCAAACACACGAACAAAGGTTAAGACTCAGGGTTGAATACTCTGAGGAGGGATACAAAGTAAACAGCCACGTGGGGCAAAACACGAACATTGACTAAGGCACAAGACAATAGACCAAGAGGATGAATAACACTTACAGGTAACGATGAATCATAAAGGAGACTGGAGTCGGGGTTAGGGACTCCAGTCACGTACGAGGAGGAGCACGTACTGTTGTGTAGGTTGCAGCGAGGAATGAATCTCAGCTGCTCCCTTAAATGATGAATAAAGGCTAATCAGGAAAGGAGAACGTAATCATTGAAATGACAAACAGCTGTCACAACGCGACTCGGCTTGACAATCGGAAGTCCCGTCATGACGCTGTCAAAATAAGAGCCCTGAACGGCCATATGTAAAAACAGAGATAAGAACAGGGAAAATACTGGACAGCCCGAGCGCGGACAGAATCAGCACTCAGGCCATAACAGTACCCCCCATTTACAAGGTGGATTCCAGGCGCAAATGTGACATCCAAGCCCCCCACCCCCACCCCCAACCACAGGGCTACCAGGATCGACCCAGGGAGGGTGGAGGGGGAACAGGCCAGGAGGGAGAGAACCAAAAAAAAAAAGAAATGACTACACCAAGAAAAAAAAACACATGGGACAGGCAACAATAACAACTATAAAATGGTGAGGCTTAAACACAGAAAACCGGAGACAGAACATACTACAAGGAAATCCTCAATCACAGTTGAATCGAAAAAAAACCCAAAAATATAAGCACATCCTGCCCGGTGAAGAAACAAGGAAAAAAAAAACAAAATACAGGTACACCTCAAAACACACCTGCACCATATAAACACATGACCAAAGGTAGACAACACTACAAAGAGATATCCAGGCACAATGGAATTGAATAAACAAACAAAAAAAAATGTAATATACTGCCCAGTAAGGAAACAAGGAAACCAAAATACAGGTACACTACAAAATGTATCAGTACCATATAAACACCAGAGAAAAAAAAAAAAACCTCAGAAGCTACAGAGTAGGCAAACCAAAACTATAGATATAGTCCCACTGGGAGAAAACAAAAAACTTCAGGGATGTCGGCAGGTAGAGAGCGGAGAAAGGGGGGAGAAAAAAAAACAGTTCACAGAAACCAAGGGTAGAACAAACAAAGAACTCGTCAAGCACCGTTGAATCGAATAGACAAAAAAATATATATGACATCCTGCCCTGTAAGAAACAAGGTAACCAAAATACAGGTATATTTCAAAAATACACGAGTACCCAATACCCAATAAACACTAAGGGAGAAAAAAAAACAACTCAGCTACTACAGAGTAAGTCAGCAAACTACAACTACAGTCTAATACTATAAACCAGGCACGGGAAAAGAGAGGAGTATCCCTTCGAACCCACAGGGAAAAAAAAACACCACTACAGGGATACCAGCAGGTACAGCACGGAGAGGGGAGAAAAAAAAAAAAAAAAAAAAAAAAAAAAGGTAGTTCAGGAGGCCTACCCGCGTCCAGATTCCACCTGACTGAGAGGAAAAAAGGCAGTTCAGGCGGCTGAACCAAGTCCCAGATCCAGGGAAACAGTATCTCAGGCGGCTGGACCAGTTCACTGAACCAACAAGGCAGTCCTTCGAGCGGCCGACCCAGAACGTCAAACCGGCAAAGCAGTCTCCCGGGCGGCAGACCCGCGTCTTTAGGCCACCAAGACCGGATGGAAAAGCTCGGAGGCAGCCTCCCTGCTGAGGGGAATAGCGAGGGGAAGCTGAGCCAAATACGGGGGACCCCAGCGGCACCCAGTGGAGGAAGATCGGGGGAAAGATGAGGGGTCAGTCCGGCGTCAGACGGCCGAGGATATGCAGCTCCTTCACTGACCTCGAACCGAACTGGCGCTGCGCCCTTGCTGGGCCCCGATCGGGCCAGCGCTGCACCTACAACGGACCCTGATTGGGCTGAAACAGCACCCACGACGGACCCTGATAGGGCCGGAGCAGCACCCACGTTGGACCCCGATTGGGCCAGAGCAGCACCCACGTTGGACCCCGATTGGGCCAGAGCAGCACCAGGGATGACCTCCGAGCACGAACCTGGAACCTCCACGACGACTGGAGCTGACTCGGAGCTGACTCGTCGTCTGACCCTGGGAAAAGGCTCAGAGGAATGGAGAGAACCGGGATCAGGATCACCGGCAGCAGCAGAGCCCGGCGAGACAAGCTCGGATGCAGCGATTGGCTGCGTCCAGCTCGTTTCCCCGAGAGACAGGCAATAATGCTCCAGAACTGAAAAGAGAAAGACAAAATAGAGCACTTGCCTGATCTCGGGAACTACCCCGGCCAGGACTCCGACGATCCAGGCCCGCCAATCTGGAGGTCCATTCCTGGTTCCGACTCAACTGCAGTGGGCTCGGCAGCCGGCATGATGGTTGTCACAGTCTGGGGACTCCCTGGCACTGAAGTCCATGCCGAAGGCCCGCACGGCGTGGTGGCAGGGGGTCCATGACCTGCTGGGTCAGAACGCTCCTCCATGGAGACCCGGGGACACTTGATCGTTGGCGCAGGCTCCAAACAGCAGCCCACCCTCCTCCTCTGCCTGTGATGTGGCTGCGGGGCTGGGATCAGGCTCTCCAGGGCTGCAGGCTCCTTCTTCGTCCGGCGGTCTATTCCTGACGCGGGGGGAGGCTCACAGAGAGGGGAAGGAGACACAGAGGATGCAGGTTCAAAATTTATAGCTACAGCAGGTAGCGGGAACTCAGGGGACTGTGAACCCCGAACTCCACCCCAAGGAGTCAGAGAAGGCAATTCATTATACGGAGTGAGAGAATGAAACAGCACTTGCCTGTTCCCCTGAGGGCCGATGGTGACTGCTGTAGCGGGCTTGGTTCTCCCCTTTCCCCTATGGATGGTGACGGAGGGCCCCCCGGGAAGACGAAGAGGAGCCGCTCGCACGGGATCGGTGACGGGCGCGGCCGGGGCAGGACTCGTTGGGCTCACAGCAGCTGGAGAGAGTGCCGAGGAGTACGGAGGAGCAGCCGAGGCAGTCCGGGAACGAGGATCTGACAGAACAGTGGGAACGGATGACCCGGAGGCTGAGGCTGCTGTCTGTCTCTTCTGTAGTGACGCAGGGAAAACAGCTGGCTGGGAGGCAGAGTTCTGATGGCGACCCGTTATAGGATCCAGACGGGGATCCCGCTGAGTCTGTTTGCAAGCAGGGTGATGACGTCTGCCGGCAGAGGGCGAGGCTAAGGTCAGATCAGGGAAGCGCCGCTGCTGCGCAGAAAGAGAAGCTAGCAGCTCGACATACTCGGGATAATCATAAAGTTCGGGATTGACCTCCACCAGTCTGACTGCCGCCACCACATGTTTTAGGATCTGGCTGGGATGGAAGGAAGAGCGACCTTCAGCCACACGACCCCGATGAGCCCAGCTGCACACTGCGTCTCTTCACAGGGGGTCCCGGCTGTCTTCTTCCTCCTCTGCGGATGGGAATGGCACTTTGGAGGCGCAGGCCCCTGGGCTGGATGGGTAACAGGAACCGGATCCTGAGGCGAGGAGTGGGGATGCCTCACCTTCAGCTTAGACTTCAGCTTCCTGCTGGGACTCCTCTCCGGTCCACGGATCTTCTCCCAAAGTGCCGTAATTTCGGCCATCCTCTTCTTGACCTCGGCGTGATCGGCGTGGTGAGGATTGCACTTAATTGTCACCTCAGCGAGGTCCAGGTACCAGCGTGAGCCGCTGAGGATGGGGTGACTACGATCTTGGGAGAGGATGCCATCTACCTCAATGAGAAACACGATTAGCTTGTAGCCCAAGTTCAGAGAATACCCCTCTCTTGGCAATGCCATTTCCCAAAGCACACTGGTACCCAGGGGAAAAAAGAACAGGAAAAGCTACAAGCCTCAAACAAACAAACTCACGGTGACTGGCGTCTCGTTTTGGGCTGCAGCCTACTGTCATGGATGTCCCTTGCGGGGCATCATTGAGATGCTATAGGCCAGGGGTGTCCAACCAGGTGCCATGGAGAGCCAAGACCCTGCAGGTTTTCTCTTCTACCCAGTCTCTTCAGCAGGTGTTTTCACTTATCAGCAATCAGTGGAAAGAAGTTCACAGAAATCTGCTGTTGAAGACACTGGTTGGAGGTAAAACCTGCAGGGTCTTGGCTCTCCATGGCACATGGTTGGACACCCCTGCTATAGGCCAACCCGTGAGTTTGCATGTTTTATTAACAAAAGACAATGACAAAATAAACAGCCACGTGGGCAAACACATGAACAAAGGCTAAGACTCAAGGTTGAATACTCTGAGGAGGGATACAAAGTAAACAGCCACGTGGGACAAAACACGAACATTGACTAAGGCACAAGACAATAGACCAAGAGGATGAATAACACTTACAGGTAACGAAGAATCATAAGGGAGACTGGAGTCGGAGTTAGGGACTCCAGTCACGTACGCGGAGGAGCATGTACTGTTGTGTAGGTCGCAGCGAAGAATGAATCTCAGCTGCTCCCTTAAATGATGAATAAAGGCCAATCAGGAAAGGAGAACATAATCATTGAAATGACAATCAGCTGTCACAACGCGACTCGGCTTGACAGCCGGAAGTCCCATCGTGACGTTGTCAAACTAAGAGCCCTGAATGGCCATATGAAAAAACAGAGATAAGAACAGGGAAAATACTGGACAGCCCGAGCGCAGACAGAATCAGCACTCAGACCATAACATGTGCCTCAGGATTTCTGGCTCCTTGCTTCTCGTCCTGTGGATTTGGACTCCCTTGCTGCCCTCTCCGTGGACCTCCTTGTTATCTAGACATCCAGTCAACTGCCAAGTAAGCATGCTGAGTAAAATATAACCCCTAATGAATTCTAACCTCAGGACTCTCCGTGGCTCGTGACCTATGGATTGAAGACCTTACGCGTTTCCCGCTGCATATCTTTACTTTTTCCTCCTCTGCTTGCAAGTAAGCTCACTCCAAATTACTCCACTAATATACACTGCCTGGTCCCCCAAAAAAGTCATACTCTAATATTTTGTTGGACCGCCTTTAGCTTTGATTACGGCACACATTCGCTGTGGCATCATTTTGATAAGCTTCTGCAATGTCACAACATTTATTTTCATCCAGAGCTGCATTAAATTTTTACCAAGATCTTGTGTTGATGATGGGGAAGTTGGACCACTGCGCAAAGTCTTCTCCACCACATCCCAAAGATTCTCATTTGGGTTAAGGTTTGGACTCTGTGGTGGCCAATCCATGTGTGAAAATGATGTCTCATTCTCCCTGAACCACTCTTTCACAAATCAAGCTTGATGAAGCCTGGCATTGTCATCTTGGAATATGCCAGTGCCATTAGGGAAGAAAAAATCTATTGATAGAATAAACTGGTCATTCAGTATATTCAGGTAGTCAGCTGACCTCATTCTTTGGGCACATAATGTTTCTGAACCTAGACCTAGTCCAATGGGAGGCTCTTACCAATTTGCTTGGTTAAATCCAGATGGTGACCGTTTTTTTGGCCAGGCAGTGTACTTACTGTTATTATTCCAGACACTTAGCCTTCTCCTCTCTGCTCCCACAGGATTCTACCCCCCCCCCCCCCCAAACTGCGGGATACAGTCACCTGTATATAGTTTAATAAAACAGATTCTGTTGCCTCATCAATTGACTCCCTGTGTTTTGTCCTGCATTTGGGTCCAAATCTTTCTGAACCATGACACAAGGTTGAACTTTTTGGCCACAATTTCAGAAGGTATCTTTGGCACAAAAACTATACAGTGCATAAAAAAGAATGCCATTCCCATGGTAAAGCATGGTGGTTGAAGCTTCATGCTTTGAAGTTGCTTTTTTCAGCTATAACTGGGGTGTTAGTCAAGGCTGACAGAATTAGGAACAGTTCCAAATATCCAAATGTCCAAATTCCAAATGTCAGTTTTGGCCCCAAACTTTCAGGTGTCTGCTAGAAACCTGAAGATTAGAGGACTTTAACTTTTCAAGACGATAATGACCCTAAACATACAACCAAATTTAAAAACAAAATGCCTTCACCAGAAGAAAGCTAAGGTTTTGGAATTGCCCAGCTATAGCCCAGCCCTAAATCCAACTGAAAATCTGTTAGGTGACCTAAAAAGGGCTGTGCACAAGAGATGCCATCTCAATCTCACAGATTTGGAATGCTTTTGAAAGGAGTGGGCAAATATTGCCAAGATGTGACATGCTGATAGACTCCTACTAAACAGACTGAATGCTGCAATTAAATCTAAAGTTGCTTCACCTCGCTTGCTTCATCTTGTTTCAGACCACTTAAATCTGAGTGTGGAGGGTGGTTGATGACATTTTTAAAAACACATGTTCACCCTATAGCCTTGAAGTAGGTTGTCCATTATAACTTTAATAATCACTGCCATCTGTGTTTACTGCTGCCTACTCATTTGAGTCAATTCTGGTTTAACGATTAACTTTTGAGAATTATACATATATTTTTAGGAGGGTAAATAAATATTTTTAGGAGGTAATAAAGTACATCTACCTACCTTTCATCTATGGTGAAATATTTGGGTTAAATTTAGGGAAATTTAGGGATAGTGCCAGGAAAAAGTGAGGAACTAGTTTACAAAGAAGAGCAACTGTCACATTATATTTCTTTACGTTATGATTTCCACAACCACTAGAGTTTGCTTTATGTCAACATGTACACATGATGTATTACCGGCTGTTAAAATAGTCCTTTTTCTGTTGGAAGACACTCTTGAATGGATACACACGTGATCGATTTGTTGAAATATAGCATTCAGTAATTTGAAACAGAAGTGATGCATCTTTCCTTTTGTGTTAAGGGCTTAAACAAACATTAAAAGGCAAATGGCATTTGATCTAAAAATGTATGTGTGCATTTTTCTTTTCACATTACATTAGATGGTTCCTGTAAGCACATCAGTATGTTTTCTGATCAAAAGGGAAGAAGTATAATATGATCTTTATCCTTTTAAACTAAAAGGCCAGTGACAGGAAAAGGGGCTGAGGATGCAGGGGGAAAAAGTGAAGAGCAGAGGTGGGAGTGTAGAGAAAAGAAAATGTGAGATCTGACTCAAATCTGTGGGGAAGCTTGGGCCGGACGAGTTCACAGATGTTTTAAAAGCGCTAATCTAATCTTTATGCCAGGCCATAGCCTACTCTCTCTCCTTTTCTTTCCCCATTCCCTGTGTCAGCCCCCCCTCCCCCACCCTTTCTGTTCCTTTTTCTGAAGGGATGTTGGAGAGGTTTCAACCCACATTAATACATCTCAGGAGCATCATGTACTGCTGCAGCTTGCTGATGGGCCTTGGTTATTCATGTACCTGTTATCAACCCTGATTTCTGACTCCGACACATGTGCGATTTCAATAAAGGAGTCCAAGAAAAGCATTATGAAAAATAAGCATGCAAAATGACTGTAAGAGAGGATAGGATGAGAGTGAGGATTGGATTAATAATTCATCAAGTTCAGAGACTGCTCTTTTACATCTGTTTGTCTCAAGCAGACTCTTTTTTATGCTCTGCCAAAACGGTATTGTATTGGTTTTATATGTCTCCGATACAGGATGAAGGGGGATTACACTGACCTCTTATATTAGTGAAGCCAATAAATTTTAAACCTCATTTTTGGTTTACAATCATTTCCTTTTCTTGTCACTTTCTTCCTCGGTGTACCCTTTTGCTTTTCCTGTCTGCCTCACTCTTTTTGCCTGAAAGAGGTTGGCTTTGTGTTAGACAGTGACGGCAATGAAATACACTGGCAGCTTTCTCAGATTCAGTGGAAATGCTTACAGGAATTAATCTCCACAGAATTTCAAAGCTTACCCAAATCCTGTGGTGTATGCCTCATGTTAGGGAAGAAACAAAGATGGCCAGCGAGGAAAAATTCCCAGGTCACAAAACCTGGAAATATAGCAAGAGATTAGAATGTGAGAAGAAATAAAGCCATAATATATACAATGGCATGAGCGGTTAATCACCTAAAGGTCAACAGATGTTTCCCACAATGTGATTTTCAGACTATTTATTTTAATTTTTAATATTTTTATTATGTCCTTATTTCTTAAAATATTCAAGGAGTATCAGTGCTGGTTTTATCCTATCTGACGACAGCTCATCCCAGTTCTGCCTTCTGGTGGCCTACCATAGCACTTTCAATGTGTAAGTCATAAAATACACATTGATGACCCTTACCCTTCCTGGCAACTGCTACCAGAACTCCAATCACTCACATCCTTGTGCTGCTCTCCTCAATTTTCCTCTGTATGCTGCAAAACATCTGGAGAAGAGTGATATGCTCAAAGTAAACAGGCCAGCAGCTGCCAACCAGCTTGTCTCTCCCCCTTACCAACTTTTGTTTCTTTCATTGCATGTTATTTTCTTAAATGTCCTTCATTTAAGTCATGGTTCCTGTTTCGGTCATTCTGTCCCCCCATTTGTTTTTGACTCCTCAGCAGGTGACCATCACTGATGGATGAATTTATGGTGTTGTTTTTCTGCTCTTAAGTGAGTGATAGAGGACACTGAGGACACAGACTGAATGGATGTTTTAAGTTAATGTCTTATTTTTCTGACAGTGCTATAATGGTCGTCTGGGTGTGTGAGAAAGTCACAAAAAAATTCAGAATAACTCTGATCAAACTTAATGCAGAATACTGACAAGATTGATGCTCAAGGCTTTGCAAACATACTCTTTTGCCAGGCAATAGGTTCCCTAGAGCACATTCTAAGCTGTTGGGAGAAGGGAGGCACACATGGCACCATAACCAGGTCTTGAAGGCAGTAGCTGATGCCATCAACACAGGGATTCACCATTCCTTACGCCAGGTCTCAATGAAGCACATTGCTTTTATCAAGGCAGGGGAGAAACCTCCAAAACAGCTGAAGCTGAAGAACTCAACAGGTCTTCTAGCTTCAGCTCGTGACTGGCAGCTGCAGGGGGACCTGGGGAGGCAATTGAAGTTTCCAGAGCACATCACATTAACATCACTTAGGCCAGACTTGGTCCTAACATCAGTCTCAATCAAGGAGGATGTGCCTTTGGAACTTACAGTCACTTGGGAAGATTGGATGGAGGAAGCACATGAGCAGAAAAAGGCTAAATACTAGGAGCTACTTCAGATCTGCAGCGGGAATGGGTGGAAGGCCCGATGTGAACCCATCGAGGTGGGCTGCAGGGGATTCCCTGGGCAATCACTACACCATGCACATTACTTGGTGTCACAGGGCTGCAGAAAAGAAAAGTCACCAAGAACATCAGCAAAGCTGCAGAAAAAGCTTCAAGGTGGTTGTGGATCAAGACGGGGGCAACTTGGTGTAGCACGCTTCTTGAACACAAGCTGGAGACTGATCACTCCCAGCTGGGTCGCTCTGGTGAGGGTGTCTGAAGATCAAAGACCCAAACACCCAGTGACCCAAAGTTCTTCACTGACGATGTGTTCAAGCTGCCAATCTAGTTAGATGGTGTACTTTTAACTTTTTATAAACAAAAATATCAGATATATTTGCACATTAATGTTGTAAAAGATTAGTAGGCAGGAAGTAAGTGTTCTGTCACCTAACTGGTACCAGTGTAGATATGACAGACTGTTGCACCTTGACTACATTGTGTTACAAAGACCTCTTATTTAATATTTTCCACCCTGCATAGTCACTAGTTTTCAGAGTACAGTGTAATCTTTATGTACTAGTACATCTCAACCTGTCAGGTGGGGGAGGAAGTTTTCTCTCTCCTCTACTGGTAAGATGTAGCCCAGTACAACCTGTCGCATTAAGGGAGGAGGTGTGTCCCCCTTGGGCTGGGCCCAAATGTGTGGCACGCAGGCCCACCGGCGCGTGGACACGCCCTGGTGCCACACAAAACAACCCCCAGCTATGGACAAATAGCACCACTGCCTTGTGGTCATCACGGGAGTGACAAAGGCTAAGGGAGACAACCCCTACAGAATATCCGGAGTGGAGCCCCGAAGGCGGTTGGTCTTCGCGTAGCGGGACCTCCCGGCAACTCCTGTAGCCAAGTTGGTACCAACTGTATTGGCTAGTCCCTTCCATTGGACACTACCAACAAGGCCGAGAAGGAGGATCTGTCAACTGGGCATCTCAGTTTCTCCACAACTTCGCCCTGGCCTGTGCCCTGGAGAGGTCACTTCAGTGCCGCCTTCTGCGGCAGCTCAAATACGGGGAGACGCAGTTACTGGTTAAAAGTCCAGAGCAAATTGGTGTAAGCTCGGGCGCCTAGGGCTGTCTCCCGACGGTGGGAGGGATCATCGTGTCCCACTGGCCAGCTACCGCCCGCCTTTAGCTGGGCAGCCCCCAGTCAGTAAGGTGCTGGCCCGTCACGGTTCGCTTACTTCAAAGGGTGCTTGAAGTGTAGGCCAAAAGCTGAATCACGGACTGTAATCACTGCACCAGCTAATATCAAGAAACCAAAGCCGCCAGCGCCGAGTCTGGCAACCTGGAACGTCAGAACAATGTGTCCTGGCCTCTCTGACGACCTCCAGCAGATCAACGACGCCAGGAAAACTGCTATCATTGACCGCGAGCTGAAGAGGCTCAATATTGACATTGCAGCACTGCAAGAGACGCGACTCCCGGGCAACGGCAGCTTGAAGGAGAAGAACTATACGTTTTTCTGGCAGGGACAGGAGCCTGACGAGCATCGCCTGTATGGTGTTGGATTCGCTGTTCAAAACTCCCTTCTGTCCTCTATTGAACCGCCGTCTTCAGGCACTCCACGAGTCCTCTCTCTCCGTCTCATAACCTCCTCTGGACCAGCTAATATCCTTAGCGCCTATGCTCCGACGCTCTGCTCTTCAACTGAGATGAAAGATGCATTCTACGAGGCGCTCGAAACCAGGATCCAGCAGATCCCTGCCAAGGAGCACCTGTTTCTGCTCGGTGACTTTAACGCACGGATAGGGGCAGATCATGACTCCTGGCCCTGCTGCATTGGCCGCTTCGGCATCGGCAAGCTCAACGAAAACGGTCAACGCCTTCTTGAACTCTGCTCCTTTCATGACCTCTGTCTGACCAACACATTCTTCTCCACCAAGCCCTGTCACCGTGTGTCCTGGAGACATCCAAGGTCTCGCCACTGGCATCAGCTGGACTTCGTCATCACCAGGAGATCCCTGCTGAACCGAGTGCTGGTCACACGCAGTTTCCACAGCGCTGACTGTGACACCGACCATTCCCTGGTCGCCACTAAGGTACGTCTCTGCCTCAGACGTGCCAACCGCTCCAAGCAGAAACCCCGACCCCGCATCAACACAGCTATGATTACAGTACCTGAACTGCGGGAACGCTATGCTAAAGTCATAAATGAAGCCCTGGCGGACTGTCCCACCGACTGTGCTTCTGTAAGGTGAAACCACATCCGTGAGGCTGTGTTTGAGACCGAACAATGCACAAAAGATTGCAAAGCGATGTGCCAACGACTACTGGCTTAACCTCTGCCAGGACATACAGCTTTCTGCAGATCACGGAAACGTGCGCAAAATGTATGAAGGCATGAAGAAGGCTTTCGGTCCCAGTGTCATCAAGACCGCCCCACTTAAATCAGCTGCAGGAGATGTCATCAACGATCGCGGTAAACAAATGGAGAGATGGGCTGAGCACTACCAAGAGCTCTACTCGAGAGTAACCACCGTCTCGAACACGGCCCTTGAGAACACCCCTCTACTGTCAGTCATGGATGAGCTTGACGCTCCACCCACCATCGAGGAGCTCAGCAAGGCGATAGACTCCATCTCAAATGGCAAGGCTCCAGGCAGTGACAACATCCCCCCTGAAATCGTCAAAACCGCAAAGGAGAGCTCGCTCTTGAAACGCCTCCATGAGCTCCTGCTGCAGTGCTGGGAGGAAGGGGCTGTGCCCCAAGATATGCGTGATGTCAAAATCATCACTCTCTACAAGAACAAGGGGGAGCGGAGCGATTGTAACAACTATCGTGGTATCTCACTCCTAAGCATAGTTGGCAAAGCCTTTGCCCATGTCGTCCTCAACAGACTACAACTACTTGCCGAACGTGTGTATCCAGAGGCGCAATGTGGATTCAGAGCAACCAGGTCAACCATAGATATGGTCTTCTCTATGAGGCAGCTGCAAGAAAAGTGCCGGGAGCAGAGACAACCCCTCTTTTTGGCCTTTATTGATCTGACCAAGGCTTTTGACTTGGTCAGCAGGGATGGACTGTTTGCCCTCCTCCAACGAATTGGATGTCCCCCCAAGCTTTTGAGCATGATCAAGTCATTCCACCAGGACATGAATGGCATTGTTCAGTTTGATAGATTATCCTCAGACCCTTTCCCGATCAAGAACGGTGTGAAGCAGGGTTGTGTTCTGGCTCCTACCCTATTTGGCATCTTTTTCTCCCTGCTTCTGTGCTACGCCTTCCAGGACTCTGAAGACGGTGTCTTTCTCCACACCAGGAGCGACAGAGGCCTCTTCAACATGGCACGCCTCAGATCAAAGACCAAGGTGCGGAGCGTTCTAATCAGGGAGCTGCTCTTTGCTGATGATGCTGGTCTTGTTGCCCACGCCGTGGAAGCGCTCCAGCATCTCATCAACTGCTTTGCTCATGCCTGCTCTGAGTTTGGCCTCACCATCAGCCTTAAAAAGACTGAGGTCATGGGCCAGGATGTCAGCAGTGCTCCCAGTATCAACATCGGCGACCAACCATTTGCGGTGGTGGACAAGTTCACCTACCTCGGGTCGATCATCTCCAGCAACCTCTCCCTAGACGCCGAACTGAACGCCCATATCGGCAAGGCATCGACGGTGATGGCCCGTCTGGCGAAGCGAGTTTGGGACAACTCTATGCTAACCACCAACACCAAGATAAGAGTCTACATGGCCTGCGTACTGAGTACTCTTCTATACGGCAGTGAAGCATGGACCCTCTACTCCTGCCAGGAACGCCGGCTGAACGCCTTCCACCAACGCTGCCTTCACAGACTACTGCACATCACTTGGCAGGACCGTGTCTCCAACATCGATGTCCTGGCCAGAGCAGATGTGCCCAGTATGTTTGCCATCCTGACAAAGAGACGCTTGCGATGGCTTGGCCACGTCAACCGAATGGAGGATGGCCGCATCCCCAAAGACTTACTGTATGGGGAGCTGGCTACTGGAACTAGATCAAAGGGACGCCCAACTCTCAGATTCAAGGATGTTTGCAAGCGTGACCTCAAGGCTGGAGGCTTTAACCCCTCCGACCTGGAGTCAGCCGCCTCCGTCCGCTCCAACTGGTGGACCATCACCCAGGATGTCATCCGAACAGCAGAGGAGAGAAGAGACACTTGCTGGGGGGAGAAGAGACTCCGCAGACAGAGGAGACTGTCGAGACCCCCACTACACTGTGAAGAATTTATCTGCAACGGCTGCGGCAGGACCTGCAGATCCCGTATTGGCCTCTACAGCCACGCCTGACGGTGCAGCTCCCTGAATGATGACCCAAGGCACAAAACCCCCCCATGATCTTTCGAGATCGATGGAGCCAATGAGTACATCTCAGTAAATAGAATATCATGATTTGCATTTTAATTTAAAAAAATATGAGTGTCGCAGCTCTCATACGGTGCTGGCTGTATAATATGAGAGTTGCGACATGCTTTGATCTCACCGCTGCGTGGTCACATAGTTCATGGAGCTCCAAATAGTTCCAAACAACGACCTTTCTATAATGATGTGTGAATGGCAACTGTTACAATCTGCTGTATTAACAGTATTTTTTTAGTCATATTAGGTAAATATTCAGAATACTTACCAGAAGGTACATTGTTTAAACTTATAATAAACAGATTTAAATGAATTATGATATAAAGAGCAGCTTTAAAAAGACTGTCAAAGTAGGTTTTGGAGGGAAGGAGAACTGTTGATTCACACTGATGAAAACTGCAGTGTAAATATTAGTTGCGTGTAGCCTTACCTTTTATTATGGCTTCAGTGGACTGATTACTGAATTATCAACTTCTGAATGCAGTGGGTTATTTTGCAAGATTAGGCAGAATTATCTGAATTGAAAATATGTAAAGTTTAATGTGATTTAGCTAAGTTACTAGGGGTTGTGCACTTTCCTCCTAAACCTTTCAAGTTAGGAAAGATTTTCTGTCTATGAATGTAAATATAACACATTAGTGAAATTTGAATATTGTGATTTTTTTTTTTTTTTTTACAATACAGAAAAAAAAACAACACCTTTCATATGTTCAATATTCACTACAGGCACAAGGAAATATTTCAGGCCTTTTTTAAATTCAATTTTGATTATAATTTTTGAAATTAAAAATGTAAATCATGATATTCTCTTTACTGAGGTGTACTAGTACATAAATATTACACTGTACTCTGAAAACTAGTGACTAAGCAGGGTGGAAAATATGAAAAAAGGAGAGGCCTTTGTAACACAATGTAGTCAAGGCGCAACAGTCTGTTATATGAAAATATTCAATGTATTATAAATGCCATGAAATTGTATTTTTTTTAAAAATAAAAAAATAATAAAAATGCAGACATGCTCTCATTTTGTCATTATTCAGTCTCTGAACTTCTGCCTGACAAATTACTGTCAGCTAATACCAGCTGCATGTTGGCACCATCGCCTCTTCTTCCAGGTGGTGACTGGGGTCACATAATTGAATTTATAAAATAGATAATAACAGCACCAGCCATTCAAATAAAAGCAAGCATTTTTTTTCTAATTTTTTATTCATCCATATTATATCCATCCATTCATCCATCCAGCCATCTTCTACCGCTAATCCATATTATAACATCACATAATTGTGGAAATTGAATATTTTCCTTCAATGTCAGAGAAGGGTTTGACTTCATAAATTGTAAGTTGATGCCAAAAATAATGAAATCCTAAAATATTAACAGATCAGGTTCTCAGCATGATTATCTGTGCAGCTTATGGATGCACAAATTAAGCTGGGAGAGTGATCCAGATGTTTGGGTTCCCAGCCCACACAGAAAGGAGAAAAGATGTCTGAGACAAGTTAGCAGAAACAGCATGACTTTAATGAAAGGGTACAACAACAAAACTTTATGCACTACCTTTATTTCCACAGAACATTTCCATCTCCAAGCTCAAACATTTATGACTGCACATGAATTGTGATTTTTTTATGCTGAAGTAAAACAATGATATCAGTGAGGAAGTTAAGCTGAATCAATGTGCATGCCCATTCTAAGAGGGAGTAATTCACAAGACCAAAACTGACAAACCCAGACGGAGGACTGATGCTGTCCTTCCAAACACAAGACGACGACGAGTCCAACAGTGACCATGGTTACATATACACAAATAAACCAGTTATGATAGGATTTCTGGAGTTTTATGATTATTCAAGTGGCCATGTAACTATGGTCATTAACTCAAGTTTTTAACCCTCCGGTAATCCATTTAATCAGTGCATGTAAACACAGCAAAACTGATTATTGCCATTATCAGTTTCTTCCCAGTAATTGGTTTATTGTGATCATGTAACCAGGGTCAGTAACGTGTGTACCAGAACCTCTATTGCATGTGATGAGAGACCACATGTCTTCTTTTTTCAGCTGCTCCCTTTAGGGGTCGCCACAGTGGGTCATCTGTCTCCATCTCACCCTATCCCTTGCATCTTCCTCTGTAACACCAACCCTCTCCATGTTCTCCTTCACTACATCCATGAATCTTTGTGGTTTTCCTCTTTTCTTCCTACCTAGCAGCTTCATCTTCAACATCCTTTGTCCAATATATCCACTATCCCTCCTCTGCACATGTCCAAACCATCACAGCCTTGCCTCTTACTTTGTCTCCAAACTGCTCAACGTGAGCTGTCCCTCAGATATACTCATGTCTAATCTTGTCCCTCCTAGTCACTCCCAATGAAAATCTTAGCATTTTCATCTCTGCCACCTTTAGCGCCACCTCCTGTCTTTTTGTCAGCGCCACTCTCTCCAAACCATACATCATAGCATGTCTCACTACCGTCTTGTAAATCTTCCCTGTCACTCTTGCTGCTACCTTTCTGTCACAAGTCACCCCTGACACTCATCTCCATTCACTCCACCCTGCCTGCATTCTCTTCTTCACCTCTCTTGTGCATTTTCCATTGCTTTGGATGGTTGACTCCAGGTATTTAAACTCATCTACCCTTCACTACCTTTACTCCTTGCATCTTCACCATTACACCTGCCTCCCTCTCATTCACACTAATCTATTCTGTCTTGCTTCTATTGACTTTCATTCCTCTTCTCTCCAGAGCATACTTCCACCTCTCCAGGTTCTCTTCCACCTGCTCCCTACTCTCACTACAGATCGCAATGCCATCTGCAAACATCATGGTCCAGACTTCTGCCTGACCTCGTCTGTCAGCCTGTCCGTCACCATGGCAAACAAGAAGGGGCTCAGAGTCGATCCCTGATGTAACCCCACTCCCACCTTGAATCCATCCGTCACTCCTACAGTGCACTTCACTGTCTCACTGTTCTCATACATGTCCTGCACCACCCTCACATACTTCTCTGCCTCTCCTGATTTTCTCATACAGTACCACACTTGCCCTCTTGGCAGCCTATCATATACTTCCTCTAGATCCACAAAGACACAGTGCAACTCCTTCTGACCTTCAATACTTCTCCATCAGCACTCTTAGAGCAAACATTGCATCTGTAGTGCTCTTTCTTGGCATGAAACCATACTGCTGCTCACTGATTGTCACCTCTCCTCTTAACCTGGCTTGAGCAACTCTTTCCCATATCTTCACAGTGTGGCTGTTCACCTTTGTGTCTCTGTAGTTACTACAGCTCTGAGCATCACCTTTGTTCTTGAAAATTGGTACCAACACACTTCTTCTCCACTCCTTAGGCATCCTCTCACTCTCCAAGATTGTGTTAAACAATCTGGTTAAAAAGTCCACTGCTATCTCTCCTAAACATCTCCATACCATAGATACTGTAAACATCTCCATAGACAGATAGGGCAAACAGGTTGACAGGATGCAGTGATGATGGTGCTCAACACAGCCCTTACACATTAGGACCAGCATAACACCTACAGTGGGGCAAAAAAGTATTTAGTCAGCCACCAACTGTGCAAGTTCTCCCTCTTAAAAGACGACAGAGGCCTCCAATTTTCATCATAGGTATACCTCAACTATGAGAGACAAAATGAGGAAAAAAAATCCAGAAAATCACATTGTCTGATTTTTAAAGAATTTATTTGCAAGTCATGGTGGAAAATAAGTATTTGGTCACCTACAAACAAGCAAGATTTCTGGCTCTCACAGACCTGTAACTTCTTCTTTAAGAGGCTCCTCTGTCCTCCACTCGTTACCTGTATTAATGGCACCTGTTTGAACTCATTATCAGTATAAAAGACACCTGTCCACAACCTCAAACAGTCAGACTCCAAACTCCACTATGGCCAAGACCAAAGAACTGTCAAAGGACACCAGAAACAAAATTGTAGACCTGCACCAGGCTGGGAAGATTGAATCTGCAATAGGTAAGCAGCTTGGTGTGAAGAAATCAACTGTGGGAGCAATTATTAGAAAATGGAAGACATACAAGACCACTGATAATCTCCCTCGATCTGGGGCTCCATGCAAGATCTCACCCCGTGGGGTCAAAATGATCACGAGAACGGTGAGCAAAAATCCCAGAACCACCCGGGGGGACCTAGTGAATGACCTACAGAGAGCTGGGACCAAAGTAACAAAGGCTACCATCAGTAACACACTACGCTGCCAGGGACTCAAATCCTGCAGTGCCAGACGTGTCCCCCTGCTTAAGCCAGTACATGTCCAGGTCCGTCTGAAGTTTGCTAGAAAGCATTTGGATGATCCAGAGGAGGATTGGGAGAATGGGCTGCACGGTGGCGCAGTGGTTAGCACTGCGGCAGCACAGTTTACCCTTGGCCGGGGGATTGTGGGGATCGTGGGTTCGATCCCAGCCCCCGACCAACAGTGATCTGTGTGGAGTTTGCATGTTCTCCCCGTGTTGCGCGGGTTTACTCCGGGATTTCTCCGGTTTCCTCCCACATGCCAAAAACATGCATGTTAGGTTAATTGGCTGTTCTAAATTGTCCCTAGATATCTGTTTCCTATAGGCCCTTAGAATAGAGGGTTAGTATTAATGAAAAAGCGCTTTGAGTGGTCTTTGTGACTAGAAAAGCGCTATATAAGTGCAGGTTAGTTAGTTAGTTAGTTAGAATGTCATATGGTCAGATGAAACCAAAATAGAACTTTTTGGTAAAAACTCAACTTGTCGTGTTTGGAGGAGAAAGAATGCTGAGTTGCATCCAAAGAACACCATACCTACTGTGAAGCATGGGGGTGAAAACATTATACTTTGGGGCTGTTTTTCTGCAAAGGGACCAGGACGACTGATCCGTGTAAAGGAAAGAATGAATGGGGCCATGTATCGTGAGATTTTGAGTGAAAACCTCCTTCCATCAGCAAGGGCATTGAAGATGAAACATGGTTGGGTCTTTCAGCATGACAATGATCCCACACACACCACCTGGGCAATGAAGGAGTGGCTTTGTAAGAAGCATTTCAAGGTCCTGGAGTGGCCTAGCCAGTCTCCAGATCTCAACCCCATAGAAAATCTTTGGAGGGAGTTGAAAGTCTGTGTTGCCCAGCGACAGCCCCAAAACATCACTGCTCTAGAGGGGATCTGCATGGAGGAATGGGCCAAAATACCAGCAACAGTGTGTGAAAACCTTGTGAAGACTTACAGAAAACGTTTGACCTCTGTCATTGCCAACAAAGGGTATATAACAAAGTATTGAGATGAACTTTTGTTATTGACCAAATACTTATTTTACCGAGGAATTTACCAATTAATTCATTAAAAATCCTTCAATGTGATTTTCTGGATTTTTTTTTTCCTCATTTTGTCTCTCATAATTGAGGTATACCTATGATGAAAATTGGAGAGTGGGAGAGAACTTGCACAATTGGTGGCTGACTAAATACTTTTTCCCCCATTGTATATGAGGATGCTGTTTGTGGACTTTAGCTCAGCTTTCAATACAGTCATCCCTCACAGTCTGGTGGAAAAGCTAAGCAACTTGGGCTTAGGCAGTTTACTGTGTACTTGGATATTTTTACTTTTTGAGCAACAGACCATAGAGGGTCAGGATGGGAGACTGTTTATCCTCTACTCTCATCCTGAACACTGGTACATCACAGAGATCCATCCTCAGCCTGTCATGAATGCCCCTTGCAGGGCATTAGTGAGGCGCCATGAGCCAGAAGTAAGTTTGCTTGTTTATTTGACAAAAAGGACAAAAGGATAAAGTAAACAGCCATGTGGGGCAAAACACGTACACACACTAGAACACAAAATAATAAACACTGACAATCCTTAGGTATAACTGTGAGAGTAAATGGTTGTCTGTCTCTCTGTGTTGGCCCTGCGATGGACTGGCGATCTGTCCGGGGTGTGCCCTGCCTCTCGCCCAGAGATGCTGGGATAAGCTCCGGCCCCCCCGCGACCTGAAAAGGATTAAGCGGAAGCAGATGAATGAATGAATGAATGACGACAAACGAGAAGATGCAGGGAGGACGGAACCTACGCCGTACAACATACACTTACAAAGGACGAGCAACCATGAATCCGAATCAGAGTGAAGACTGGAGTCGGGGTTAGGGACTCCAGTCGGGGACACGAAGGTGTGAGAGTTTGTAGGTCGCAGCGAGGAGTGAGCCTCAGCTGCTCCCTTAAGTACAAGACAAACCAACCAGGAAAGGGGAATGTAATTAACGAAATGACAAACAGCTGTCACGACACTGGCTTGGCTTTGACAGCCGGAAGTACGGCCGTGACGCTGTCACAATAAAAGCCCTCGAAAGGTCCTAATAACAAAACCCGAAATAATATGGTAGAAAAGGGAAAATACTGAGTAACCCAAGCGCGGATGGGATCAGCGTTCAGATCACCACACAGCCCTATCCTTTTTTCCCCTCTTCACCCATGACTGTTCCCCAGCCACTCTATGAACACCATCGTTAAGTTTGCTGATGACACCACCATAGTAGGACTGATAACGGACAACAGTGAGTCAGCCTACATGGAAGAGGTCCAGCATCTGTCTGACTGGTGTGTCAGGAACAAGCTGGACTTGAACACGACAAAAACCAAGGAACTGATTGTGGATTTCAGGAAATCCAAGTGCACTGAGCCCTCTGCTCTCTGCATTAATGGAGAGGTAGTAGAGAGAGTAGGGAGCTTTAAGTTCTTTGGTGTTCACATCTCGGCCGACCTCACCTGGTCCATTAACATCTCTTATCAGGTGGGGAAGGCAAAACAGAGACTTTACTTCCTCAAAGTTAAGGCAAGCTCACCTCCCTCATCACCTGCTGCTGAATTTCTATCGAGCAGCCATTGAGAGCCTCCTGACCTACTGCTGTACTGTGTGGTTCAGAAGATGCATCACAGAGGACAGTAAGGACTTGCAGTGGGTGGTGAAGGTGGCAGAGAAGATTACTGGTACCACACTATTCCCCCTCGAAGACATTTATTCTGGCAGACTTCAAAAGAAGGCCAGGAGCATCTCCATGGAACCTACTCACCCTGGACATTCACTGTTTTCCTTCCTCCCCTCTGGAAAAAGATACCGGACAATTAAAGCAAAAACAACCAGACTGAAACACAGCTTCTTTCCCCAGGCTGTGAAACGTATTACCCCACCTCCATCCCATTCTTCCCAGGATTGATGCATCCTCCCCTTCCCCTCTCCCCTCCCCTTCTCCCCTCCCCAATTGCTTTACCACAGTTACTGTCTGCATCGTTCTGTTTTATTGTTTTTACTTTATTTACTACTGCTACTGGAGAGTTGCAAAAAGTGCATTTCACTGTTGATTTTATATAGTGACAAAGATCTATCTTATCTTATACCTCCACAAGTATGTCATCTGGACCAAACACCTTTCCATTCTTCATCCTCTTCAAAACTGCCCTCACTTCTGCCTTGCTAATCCTCGGGACTTCCTTGTTCACCATCTTTGCTTGATCCATTCTCTTCTCTCTCTCATTTTCTTTATCCTTCAGCTCTTCAAAGTACTCCTTCCACCTTCTCAACACACTCTCGTCATGTGTTAGTACATTACCATTTCTGTCCTTAATCGACCTAACCTCCTGTAAATCCTTTCCAGCTCGATCTCTCTGTCTAGCCAGTTGATACAACTCCTTTTCTCCTTCCTTAGTGTCCAGCCTGTCATACAACTCACTATATGCCTTTTCCTTTTCCTTTACTACCTCTCTCTTTGAAATGTGCCTAGATTCCAAGTACTCCTGTCTACTTTCTTTATCTCCCTGACTATCCCACTTTTTCTTTGCTAACCTCTTCCTTTGGATACTTTTCTGTACCTCCTCATACCACCACCAAATCTCCTCGTCTTCCTTCCTCTGTCCACTGGATATATCACATACCTTTCTACCCGTTTCCCTCAATACTTTTGCTGTACTTTCCCAGTCATCTGGTAAGTCTTCCCACCACCCAGAACCTGTGTCAACTCCTTCCTGAACTCTGTGTGACCATCTTCCTTCTGTAACTTCCCTCACTTAATCTTTGACTCTGCCTTCACTGTTTTCCTCTTCTTGCTCTGCAAAGTCATCCTACAGACTACCATCCAATGCTGTCTAGCTACATTCTCCCCTGCCACCACCTTGCAGTCTCATATCTTTCAGATTTCTCCTTCTGCATAAGATGTAGTCCACCTGTGTGCACCTTCCTCCACTCTTGTAAGTCACCCTATGTTCTGCTCTCCTCTCGAAGTATGTGTTCACCACAGCCATTTCCATCCTTTTAGCAAAATCCACAGCCATCTGTCCTTCCACATTTCTCTCCTTAAAACCATACCTACCCAGCACCTCCTCATCACATTTGTTCCCTTCACCTACATGCCCATTAAAGTCCACTCCAATCACCACTCTCTCCCCCCCGGGAACACTCTACCACTTCATCCAACTTACTCCAGAATTCTTCTCTCCTACTTGACATCCAACATGTGGGGCATATGTACTGATAACATTCAACATCACACCTTCAACTTCTAGCTTCAAACTCCTGATCCTGTTCGACTCCCTCTTTACCTCCTGAACACTCTTGATATACTCTTCCTTCAAGATTGTCATGAACGCCCCTCCGGGGCAGAAATAAACCTAGTCACTTGACTGCAGTTAAGGCGTTTATTAACAGAAAAGAACAAAGTCCAAAAAATACTGTGCAGACATCCATCCATCCATCCATCTTCTACCGCTTTTCCGGAGGTCCGGGTCGCGGAGGCAGCAGTTCAAGCAGAGAAGCCCAGACTTCCCTCTCCCCAGCCACCTGCTCCAGCTCTTCAGAGGGGATACCAAGGCGTTCCCAGACTAGCTGGGAGACATAGTCTCTCCACCGAGTCCTGGGTCTGCCCCGGGGTCTCCTCCCAGTGGGACGTGCCTGAAACACCTCAAGTGGGAGACGTCCAGGAGGCATCCTAATCAGATGCCCATACCACCTCAACTGACTCCTTTCAATGTGGAGGAGCAGCGGTTCTACTCTGAGCCTCTCCCGGATGACTGAGCTCCTCACCCTATCTCTGAGGGTGAGTCCAGCAATCCTACGGAGAAAGCTCATTTCAGCCGCTTGTATCCGCGATCTCGTTCTTTCGGTCATTACCCAAAGCTCGTGACCATAGGTGAGAGTAGGAACGTAGATTGACTGGTAAATCGACAGCTTTGCCTTAGAACTAAGCTCCCTCTTCACCACAACAGACCGGTACAACGTCCGCATCACTGCAGATGCTGCTCCAATCCGTCTGTCGATCTCTCGCTCCATTTTCCCCTCACTCGTGAACAAGACCCCAAGATACTTAAACTCCTCCACTTGGGGCAGGAGCCTGTCCCCAACCCGGAGAGGACAATCCACCTTTTTCCGGCTGAGGACCATGGACTCGGACTTGGAGGTGCTGATTCTCATCCCAGCCGCTTCACACTCAGCGGCAAACCGTCCCAGCAAGAGCTGTAGGTCATTGCTGGATGAAGCCAACAGGACAACATCATCTGCAAACAACAGAGATGAGATCCTGTGGTCACCAAGTATGACACCCTCCATTCCCTGGCTGCGCCTAGAAATCCTGTCCATAAAAATTATGAACAGGACCGGTGACAAAGGGCAGCCCTGGCGGAGTCCAACTCTCACTGGGAATGACTCCGACCGAGTGTTGGCAATACGAACTAAACTCTCACAACGGTCGTACAGAGACCGAATAGCTCGTAACAACAAGCCCGATACCCCATACTCCCGAAGCACCCCCCACAAAAATCCACGAGGGACGCGGTCAAATGCCTTCTCCAAGTCCACAAAACACATGTAAACTGGTTGGACAAACTCCCACGAACCCTCAAGAATTCTCGAGAGGGTAAAGAGCTGGTCCGATGTGCCACGGCCAGGACGAAAACCACATTGCTCCTCCTGAATCCGAGGTTCGACCAACGGCCGGACTCTCCTCTCCAGTACCTTGGCATAGACCTTCCCAGGGAGGCTGAGGAGTGTGATCCCTCTAAAGTTGGAGCACACCCTCCGGTCCCCTTTTTTGAAGAGAGGAACCACCACCCCGGTTTGCCATGCCAAAGGCACTGCCCCCGACCTCCACGCAATGTTGCAGAGGCGTGTCAACCATGACAGCCCAACAACATCCAGGGCCTTGAGGTACTCGGGGCGAATCTCGTCCACCCCCGGGGCCCGGCCACCAAGGAGATTTTTAACCACCTTGGCGACCTCAGCCCCTGTGATAGGCGAGTCATCCCCCTTGTCCCCAAACCCTGCTTCCTCTGTGGAAGGCGTATCAGTGGGATTGAGGAGATCCTCGAAGTATTCCTTCCACCGCCCGACGATATCCCCAGTTGAAGTCAACAGTGTCCCATCCGCACCATACACAGTGTGGACGGGGAGCTGCTTTCCCCTCCTGAGCCGCCGAACAGTTTGCCAGAATCTCTTTGAAGCCAACCGAAAGTCTTGTTCCATGGCCTCACCGAACTCCTCCCATACCCGGGTTTTTGCTTCAGCAACCACCCGAGCTGCACTCCGCTTGGCCTGCCGGTACACCTCAGCTGCTTCGGGAGTCCCACAAGCCAACCAAGCTTGATAGGACTCCTTCTTCAGCTTAATGGCCCCCCTCACCACTGGTGTCCACCACTTGGTTCGGGGGTTGCCACCACGAGATGCACCGACCACCTTGCGGCCGCAGCTCTGGGCCGCCGCTTCAACAACAGAGGTGGAGAACATGGCCCATTCAGACTCCATGTCTCCAGACTCCCTCGGAATGTGGTTGAAGTTCTTCCGGAGGTGGGAGTTGAAGACCTCCCGGACAGGGGCCTCAGCCAGACGCTCCCAGCACACCCTCACTATACGTTTGGGTCTACCAGGTCTGAATGGCTTCCTCCCCTGCCATCGGATCCAACTCACCACCAGGTGGTGATCAGTTGACAGCTCTGCACCTCTCTTTACTCGGGTGTCCAAGACATACGGTCGCAGGTCTGATGATACGATAACAAAATCGATCATCGACCTGCGGCCTAGGGTGTCCTGGTGCCAGGTGCACATATGGACACCCTTATGCTTGAACATGGTGTTCGTTATGGACAGACTGTGGTTAGCACAGAAGTCCAATAACTGAACACCACTCGGGTTCAGATCGGGCAGGCCGTTCCTCCCAATCACCCCCCTCCAGGTTTCACTGTCGTTGCCCACGTGCGCATTGAAGTCCCCCAGTAGGACAATGGAGTCTCCAGGAGGAGCACCCTCCAGCACCCCAGTCACAGACTCCAAAAAGGGTGGGTACTCTGAAACATCATTTGGTGCATAGGCACAAATGATGGTCAGGACCCGTTTCCCAACCCGAAGGCGCAGGGAAGCAACCCTTTTGTCCACCGGGGAAAACTCCAATATAGAGGCAGCAAGGTGGGGCGATACAAGAATACCTACCCCTGCTCGTCGCCTCTCGCCCGGGGCAACTCCAGAAAAGGCCAAGCTCCAGCCCCTCTCCAGGAGACTGGTTCCGGAACCGGAGCTGTGTGTTGAGGTGAGGCCGACTATATCTAGCCGGTATCGCTCAATCTCGTACACCAGCTCAGGCTCCTTCCCCACCAGAGAGGTGACATTCCACGTACCAAAAGCCAGTTTAGAAAGCTTGGGATCAGTCCGCCAAGGTCTCCGCCTTTGACTGCCACCTAATCCACATAGCACCGGACTTCCATGATCCCTCCTGCAGGTGGTGAACCTACTGGAGGGCGGACCCATGTAACTCCTTCGGGCTGAGCCCGGCCGGGTCCCATGGGTGGAAACCTGGCCACCAGACGCTAGCCTTCGAGCCCCTCCCCCAGGCCTGGCTCCAGGGTGGGGCCCCAGTAACCCCATACCGGGCGGGGTACACTGAATCCTTGATATACAATTTATCATGAGAGTCTGTTGGATCGTTCTTAGTCTGGCCCTTCACCCAGGACCAGTTTGTCTTGGGAGACCCTATCAGAGGCAAATTGCCCCGGACAACATAGCTCCTGGGATCACTGGGGCACGCAAACCCCCCCACCACGATAAGGTGACGATCCATGAGGGGGACTGTGCAGACAAATACAAGAAAACACGAACAACTTACACAGATTAGCTGGCTACTCCAGAGCTGAGAAGTAAGTCCCTGGAGGAAAAGGAGGGGGAGACTGACTGTAGTGAGAGTAGTCCAGTCTAAACACTGTTGTGACAGCTGCAACGACAGTGTGCAGTGGCAGTGTATAAATACAAGAAATGTAATGGGCAGCAGGTGTGAATGCCAAGCTGGCAGGGACTAATTGTCTAATTGCTCCCAGCTGATGGGTGAGTAGACAGAGAGCAGTGAGAGGGGAAAATAGCAGGTGACCTAAAGCACAATCACTCGCAGCTGATGGACTGAAAACAGACTGCGAGTGAAATGTGGCTGTGCCCGGAATGGGGGAAAGGGGCTCATATCACCCAAACAACATAACAATTCAATTCAACTTTATTTATATAGTGCCATATCACAACAAAAGTCATCTCATAGCACTTTCAAATGTGGGGAAACCCCACAATTGCAGAAAGACCCCAGCAATTGGGCGATCCCCTGTGAGCAAGCACTAGGCGACGGTGGAGAGGAAAAACTCCCTTTTAATAGGAAGAAACCTCTAGCAGAACCAGGCTCAGGGAGGGGCAGTCATCTGCTGCGACTGGTTGGGGGTGAGGGGGTAGAGAAGATGAAGAGAACAGACATAAGAGAGCAAACATTAACAGAGAGAAGCTGAGTACATTATTGGAGGTCACCCGGCAGTCTAAATCTATTAACAGCAAAGGGAGGGTTAGGAGACACAAGATCATTCCTTAATTGTAGGCTATATTGAGGAAGGTTTTTACCCTATTCTTAAAAACAGAGATCGAGTCTGACTCCCAAACCCAAATTGGTAACTGGTTCCACAGGAAAGGAGCTTAATAGCAGAAGACTCTGCCTCCCATTGTACTTTTGGAGACTCTAGGTATTACAAGTAATCCAGCATTTTGGGAGCGTAGTGCTCTGTTAGGATGATAGGGTAATATCAGATCTTTTATATAAGAGGGGGCCTGATTATTGAGAGCTTTGTAAATGAGAAGAAGGATTTTAAACTTAATTCTAAACTCTATGGGAAGCCAATGAAGGGAGGCCAGAACCGGAGAGATATGATCTCTCTTTCTAGTACCTGTTAAAACTCTTGCTGCAGCATTTTGGATCAACTGAAGATTTTTTAAAGATATTTTAGGACAACCTGATAATAACAAGTTACAATAATCTAATCTAGAGCTAACAAAAGCGTGGATCAATTTCTCGGCATCACTCGGAGACAAGATGCTTCTAATCTTGGCAATATTACGCAAATGATAGAAGGCAGTCTTAGAAACAAATTTAATATATGAATTAAAAAACAGATCTTGATCAAAAATAACTCCAAGGTTCCTCACAGAACTATTCAGAGTAAGAGTAGCCGCATCCAAATTAAGAGTTTGATTTGGAAAGGTATTTCTAAGGTTTTTGGGACCAACAAGAATGACTTCAGTCTTATCTGGGTTTAATAGCAGAAATTTACAAATCATCCAGGCTTTGATTTCCTCAAGACAGGCATCTAATTTGGCTAATTGATTACAATCATTGGGCTTCATTGACAGATATAATTGTGTGTCAATTCAGAACTAATAGGAGAATAATAATGAACAGAAAAACACTCGAAACTACAAAGGGAGTCTGAGCGCTGTGGACAGACGCTCAGACATACGACAAAGATTACTCCTACTCCATTTCTCTTCCTGACTACACCATGGTAGAACAGTTTAAATCCCCCTCCAATGCTCCTAGCCTTGTTTCCCTTCCATCTGGTTTCTTGAACACACAGTATATCTAACTTTCTTCTCTCCATCACATCAGCCAACTCTCTGCCTTTACCAGTCATAGTCCTTATAAGCTGCAGATAAATGACAGAAAAAAAAAACCATGTCACTGTGCCTTAATACTTGATGATTCCTGCCCAAATAGAAAGGTTTTTTTGTCATGAATCTGTGCCTTCTCTTTTTTAATTCTACTACTTTTATTTATTCCTCCTAAATTTGAATAATTTTTGCATAAAGTTGCTACGTTTGGGATGGTTTTTATATTGAAATAAAAAAGTTTCAAAATAAATCATTACTTTTTTCTTATAAATAATTTTTATATTAAATGTGCAAATTTTTCATGCACACTGTGAGTTTTTATGCATACATTAGAGAACTACACTACTCACAAAAAGTTAGGGATATTCAGCTTTCGGGTGAAATTTCAGGATGAATCTAAAATGCACTTTAACCTTTTCAGGTGAACTTAATTTGACCTTCTCTAACCTTTTGAATACACATTTCCAACTTTTCAGTGTTTCAGAACTTTTTGCATAACCTGCTGTTCTCTAACAAGGTGCTTAATGGCAAAATCCACAACAGGTGTTTGATCCATGAATCGACCAGTAAATTTTCTGGTTCAATTACAATTGATATTTAAACAGTCCTCTTCATCATGCTGTTCACATTTTGACATCATGAGAACAAGATGACACCTAACAACTGATCAACAGTACCTCGCCATTTGCAAGGCTTCAAACAGGATGTTCTAAGAGGGAAGTAGCCACTGAGATAAGAGTGTCACAGAGTGTCATCAGCAGGTTGCAACAGAGATACAGAGAGACTGGAAGGGTCACAGAAAGGCATAGAAGTGAACATCCTTTGGCCACATTCCACGCTGACCACTTCATCGTGAACAGTGCCCTGTGGAACCGGATGATGAATGCCACTCAACTCCAGGCACATTTAAGGGAGGTGAGAGGCACTCAAGTGTCACGTCAGACCATTCAAAACCGTTTACATCAGCGTGGTCTGTGTGCTAGACGACCTGCAAGGGTACCTGATCACACCACCACGCACAGGCGTCATCGTCTTGCATGGACCAGGGAGCATTTACGCTGGACAAGGGACCAGTGGGCCTCAGTGCTGTTCTGTGATAAAAGTGGATTCATGTTGAGCAGAAATGATGGCTGCCATGCATCAGTTACTGTTGTCACCAGATGAGCCTTTGGTGGTGGTAATGTTACAGTCTGGACAGGTTTGTCTAGTCAATACAGAACTGCCCTACACCTTGTGAATGATACAGTGACAAGCCGATACTACCTGAATAACATAATTAATCCAGTCATTGTGCCCTTGCATGAACACAGGCCTAATTTCATTTTCATGGACGACAATGCCCCAGCTCATCGAGGTTGCATCATTAAAGAACGGCTGCTGGAGGCTGGAGTACCTCAAATGGAGTGGCCTGCACTTTCTCCAGACCTGAATCCTATAGAAAACCAATGGGATCAGCTGAGTCACCGTGTAGAGGCTTGTAACCCTGCACCCCACAACCTCAATGACCTGAGGGCCACCCTTCAAGAAGAGTGGAATGCCATACCTCAGCAGACAATAAGTTGAATTGTGAACAACATGAGACGTCATTGTCAAGCTGTAATTAATGCTCAAAGGCACATGACAAGTTATTGAGACAATGACATTTTTTGTTGTGCTCTACCCACCACTGTTGTTGGCTTTTGTTTCAATAAATTGTTTGAGATAGATAGATAGATAGATGTACTTTATTGATCCCAAACTGGGAAATTAGAGATGAGGAAATCACCATTGCATGCTTCTACTTAAATGCCCTACTTTCATGATATAACACCACTGTCGTGTGAACTTTTAACATTCACCATAATTTTCACCCGAAAGCCAAATATCCCTAACTTTTTGTAAGTAGTGTATCTGGAAAACTTTAGATTTTTCTCTTAAATGTGCTTGCATGAGGAAAAAAATTATCTACATGTACCGTCTCACATACAATTCAAATTATATATACATAAAAAGTAAACAGTCAAAATTAACTGTTTGCTAGATTACAATAGAAGAAATTAGAAAAGAGAGAAAACATATTCTTCCTCTATGTTAATAGTTCAGTTACAGTTCGTTTTTTAAAAATTCATTTCAAGTGAGCTATTTAATACAAGAGAATATTTTACATTTATAAATATGACAGTTGTTTCCAGAATATTTTTGATTGGTTTTAGCATTCAGTTCTTGATTTACTGTTAAAATAAACACACATCATTAACACAACTTCCATTCCATTAGCTATACAGATCTGAATTGTTTCCACTCTGTTTACAACTGCATTAAAAATTTAAACTAACAACTGAAACAAACAGAAGACAGACTGTTTCTTCCACTGAAGAGGTCTCAACACGAGTCTGGTATCTGCACCTGTTACAGGAGA
Source organism: Pholidichthys leucotaenia (assembly GCA_020510985.1). Lineage (NCBI taxonomy): Eukaryota > Metazoa > Chordata > Actinopteri > Cichliformes > Pholidichthyidae > Pholidichthys > Pholidichthys leucotaenia. Next base: position 215,864,890 of record CM035847.1, on the reverse strand, counting down.
GACACGTGTGTGTGTGCATACATGTATGTGTGTATGACAGTAGGTGCAAAATAAGTGTGTGCATGTGAGTAGTTTGTCAGGGAACATACAAAGAGGGTGGCTGGTCACAGCAACCCCCCCCCCCCCCCCCCCGGAAAGTCCAAGCAAACAGGACAACGCCACCAACCCCCACCGGGCACAAGTGTCCCGAGGCCAACAAGCCCTGAGACAGCCAGGCATCTGCCCCAGGAGGGACAGTCTAGGGGGGCTGGGCCAACAAGCGGCCGGCGTGGCTGGCCCATTCCCCTGGACCTGCTAACCCCCACACCCCCAGCAGGGCCAACGCCAGCCCCCAGGTGCCGGGAGACCAGTGTCCCCATTTCCCCGGGCCGTAGACCAGCCCGCGCCCCAGGAATGAGCCCCCCAGACAACCCCACAGCGGGTCCGCCCCCACTCTACCACCACCGCTGGCCACCCTGGGGACCCCCATGCCCCAAGAAGGTGGCAGCAAGGCACAAGGGCCCCATGGGGGGCGGTCCCCCTCTCGCTCATGGGAGCCCACGCAGCCAAGAGGCGCTACCCCCTCAATCCGGCACCTCCCGACCAGCACACACCCATTCTCACGCACTCACAGTCTCATGCTCTCATACGCACCCACTTGCACCCACATGCACTCACTCACTCTCACTCACCCTCTCCCCCACACAATCCCACACTCACACTACTGGACCCACCCCCTCTCTCCGACTCCTGTACACACTCAATCTCACTCCCATTCCCACTCGCCCTCAGAGTGACCCCTCCTTTCCCCATTCCCCCCCATTGGGTCCTTCATGGGTAAAGCAATTTAAATGAAGTATTAAAAGTTATTACAAGAGGAGTTTATAAACAATATACAGTACATATACTATATGCACTGCATAAAGCTCCTTTTGGCAAAGTAAATCTGTTTGGCACAATAAGGGAAGCGGATTTCTCTTCTGCTCACCTAGTTGCCTGACGAGACAAGAGGAAAAAAAGTTAAACCAGTCTTCCTCCTGAGTACCTTTCTTATGTTTCTCACAAGGTTGTTCAAATACACTACCGTTCAAAAGTTTGGGGTCACCCAGACAATTATTTTGTGTTTTCCATGAAAAGTCACACTTATTTACCACCATGAGTTGTAAAATGAATAGAAAATATAGTCAAGACACTGACAAGGTTAGAAATAATGATTTGTATTTGAAATAATAATTTTTTCCTTCAAACTTTGCTTTCGTCAAAGAATCCTCCATTTGCAGCAATTACAGCATTGCAGACCTAACATGATTGCGCAAGGGTTTTTTAATCATCTATTAGCCTTCTGACGCAATGAGCAAACACATTGTACCATCAGAACACTGGAGTGATAGTTGCTGGAAATGGGCCTCCATACACCTATGTAGATATTGCACCAAAAACCAGACATTTGCAGCTATAATGGTCATTTACCACATTAGCAATGTATATAGTGTATTTCTGATTAGTTTAAAGTTATCTTCGTTGAAAAAAGTGCTTTTCTTTCAAAAATAAGGAAATTTCTAAGTGACCCCAAACTTTTTGAACGGTAGTGTAAGTATAGACTATTTCAGCAGAATCTTAAAATATTAACAGTGCTAATTTATGGGTGTTAAAAATAACATTATTAGGGTTGTCACTTAGGGTTGACACTGATGATGAGAACTTTGGATGATGCAAAGAGCTGTTTTTGGCAATTTCCTACGTTGTTTGAAGTTTCCTCCTTGTAAAAAGTAGGTTTGGTGGTAAAGATTCAAGATTCAACATGCGCACAGTTAAGAAATGCTACATTTCCTGAGCAATGAAATCCTTACTTTGCTCTCCGAATGAATGCCAAGGTAATAGGTACAGAAACAACAATTCTAATAAGGTCATGACACACTAACACAGTAACTCAATCCTAATACTAATGGATGCTAATAACACACACACACACACACACACACACACACACACACACACACACACACACACACACACTAGGCAGTTTGGACAGTTAAAGCAGTCAGACAAGAGGAGTGAAATTGAAAATTCACTGGATGACTAAAGTGATAGTGGTATATTGATATCAGAGATGATGTGAACCTGAGATGGCATGAACCTATGTACAGTGTGCAAATGAGCATTGTGCAACGAGCAGTGTATAATTACAAATTACAAATTAGCACCAGGTACTAATTTCTGCCGGTAGTATCAGTAGACTGTGCATGATAAGTAGCAACAGAGATGATAATTAGCAGCAGCGATGATATGGGCATCAGATGGGTGAGACTATATCTACTGTACAGGTGAGCAGTGTGCAAATTTAGCAGACGGTGTGTGAGTTCCAAAATGCAAAGCTATGTTATGGAGTTTTGGGAGTTGTTATCTGTTCAGGAGTCTGATGGCAGTGGGAAAGAAGAAGTTTTTCAGTCTGGTTGTCCTGCATTTCATGCTTCTGTACCTCTGGCCTGAGGGTAGAAGTGTGAACAGTCTGTGCTGGGGGTGGGTGGGGTCCCGGAGGATGGCGTCAGCTCTCCTTTGAACTCTGCGTTGGTAGATGCTCTGCAGAGAGGGGAGTGGAGTCCTGATGATCTTCTCCACTGTCTTCACCATTCTTTGCAGGTGTTTGCGGTCCAGGGCAGTGGTGGTGCCGTACCATGCAGTGATGCAGTTGGTCAGAATGCTCTCGATGATGCAGCTGTAGAAATTGTTGAGGGTCCTGGAGAACATGCCAAACTTATTCAACCTCCTCAGAAAGTACAGTCGCTGTTGAGCTCTCTTAACCAGCTCTGTGGTGTTGTGTGTCCACTTAAGGTCCTCACTGATGTAGATGCCCAGGTATTTAAAGCTGCTCACCCTCTCCACCTCAAGCTTCCAGATGACCAGCGGCCGATGGGGTCTCCTCCTCCCTTTCCTCATGTCCACTATCATCTCCTTTGTCTTGTCCGTGTTGAGGGTGAGTTTGTTGTCCTCACATCATGACACCAGGTTAGCCACCTCCCTCCTGTAGGATGCTTCGTCATCACCAGTGACGCGTCCTATCACTGCTGTGTCATCTGTGAACTTTAGGATGATATTGTCCTTGTGGGAGGCAACACAGTCATGGGTGAAGAGGCTGGAGAAGATGGGGCTGAGAACACAACCCTGTAGGACACCTGTGTTTGTGATGATGCTAGCTGAGGTCCTGTTACCCATCCTGACAGACTGGGGCCTGCCAGTTAGAAAGTCCAGTAGCCAGTCGCAGAGGGTGGGGTGCAGGCAAAGTGAAGACAGTTTGTCGGTGAGTTTGTGGGGGATGACTGTGTTGAAGGCGGAGCTGTAGTCGACAAAGAGCATCCTATTGTAGGAGTCTTTATCTTCCAGGTGGGAGAGAGAATAATGGAGTGCTGCAGCGATGGCATCTGAGGTGGACCTGTTGGGCTGGTAGGCATACTGCAGGGGGTCCAGTGTGTGCGGTATGCTGTCCTGAATGAGGGGCAGCACCACTCTCTCGAAGTACTTCATGATGATTGGAGTGATTACTGCCGGTCTGTAATCATTCAGACAGGTCGGCAGGCTCCTTCTGGGGAAGGGGATGATGGTTGTCATTTTGAAGCAGGAGAGGACTATGTTCTGGTTGAGGGAGAGGTTGAAGATTGCTGTGAGAACGTCGGTCAGCTCGGCAGCGCATGCACTGAGGCCCCGCCCAGGCATGTTGTCTGGTCCTGCTGCCTTGCCGGGGTTGATATTCATCAGTGCTTTGTTTACCTGGCCTGGTGAGACTCTTAGTGGAGGGGTGCAGGGTGCGTGAGTGTGTGTCTCTTCTCTATGCCATGGCTGGTGGTCTTGAAGTGGGTGTAAATGATGTTGAGATCGTCCGGCAGGCTGTCAGTAGAGCTAGTGGTGCTGCCGTTGGTCCTCTTGTAGTCTATGATGTGTTGCAGGCCTTGCCACATGTGCCCCAGGTCAAGAGTGGAGTAGAGGCTGTCCAGCTTTTCTCTGTACTGCATCTTGGCTGTTGTTATAGCCTTTCTGAGTCCATACTTTGCAGCTTTGTACTCAACCTCACAGCCTGATTTAAATACACGAGAGTGAGCATGCAGCATCTGATGTACCTGACTGTTGATCCAGGGCTTCTGGTTGGGGAACTTCCTGACCTGTATGGTGGGTACGATGGTATCAGCGCACGTGCTGTACCCAGCACTGTACCCAGTCATGTATTCTTGTCTCCCACTGGTCTTCAATCCTTACTCTTAGTTTGTCTAGCTTATTTTCCAGTGACCGAACGTTTGCCATTAAGAGACTGGGTAGCGGTGGCTGGCTAGGGCGAGTCTTTAGCCTAGCATGTAGCCCTCCTGGTGATGATCCGAGAATGCATACCTCTAAGGCTCTGGCACCGAGGCATCAGCACCTTGGTGCTTTCATTGAAATAAGGGCTAACCCAGCTACCTAGTTGAGCTAGCACAGGCTAATAACAACGGCAAGTTCATGAGCTTTTACTGCACATAAAGAGAAAAACTGGCGAAATACAACAAGATCACAGACTACAGAATCTACATGTTAGCTTAAAAGGTAAAATGACCAAAACAACGGCCATTCATTAACTTACCTGGGATTATTAAGCAGACACTCCGTGAAATGAATGGTGATCTATGGGGAAAGTTCCAGTGTTTGGAACTATTCGCTGGTCCGTGCCCCTTGTGACTTCCACCTTTCACAGTTTTTATGGAAGTCTATCGAAGTGACGCAACTCTCATTTCACTGGGTATACTGTGTGGGCTGACCAGGTTATTAATGTTCATGATAAATGTTTAACAAGTCAGTTACCACTGGCGGGTGCGGTTGAATATTAACCAAATCAACTGTGAATGCCGCTAGCTGGAATGTATGCTAATAAGATAAGATATGATAAGCCTTTATTAGTCCCACAATGGGGAAGTTCCAGGATTGCAACAGCACAGGGATAGCAACACTCAGAGCAATAATTAAGAAGATAAGAAAAATAAGAGCAGTGAATATACATATGCACACATAAATATATAGATATTTATACACAGTGCGGAGCATTGTAGCTAGATGGAATAAACAGCATAACCGTCTACTTAGTTATCTTACATAGTATGAATATGTACCCATACATATTGTCACCCTCCGTAGCGACTGATATTGTCCTAGTTGTATACTGGAGGGGACCATTTGTGTAAGTCTATTGCGTCTTTTGCACTCAATACTATTAGGTTGTCACGTTTTTTTGCTATCTCTGCGAGCAGCCCTGCTTAGGTTATACAGTCTGACAGACGTAGGTAGGAAGGACCTGCAAAACCTCTCAGTTGCGCTCCTAGGATGATGTAGTCTAATGGTTAGTTGCTGGTTTATTAACGTTAAATGTAACATGCCAAATACCGCTACTGGGTTAATTTGCTGGTTGTTAGTGACCAGTTAATGTGACCACCATTATAACTTTTGCCACCAAAAAAGACATAAAATTGACAACTCTGCCATTGCAAACAACAGCTTTAAGGCCATAAATTTTAAAATGAAACACAACATGCACCTGAAAATATAATTTTCAACCCACTCAGCTCCAGTGACTGTCAGCTGCTGCTGTCAATGTTGAGCTCCCAAACACTAACAAGTTTATTAGAGGAAAATAGCACTGTCTTATGTTTGTCTGGTAAACAAATGTTAGTTTACTCACCAAAAATCCTCTGACCCTCCTGCCACCTGGCCAGAAAAGATTCCAGCAGATGCCTCCTGTTTTTAGTACAGCAGCATATAAAAGGAGGAAACGTCAAATAATGTTAAACTGGTTGAAAATATTTGTTTAATATTTTGTTGATTTCAATAACCAATATTAAATACTTAATAATATTTTTGTAAGCTACTGTATATTAGTTTGTTATAACCTACACAGTTAAATCTCAGGTTTTAAAATAGAATGTTAATAGAATTTACAAACCTTTTTGGTGAGTCACCCACTAGTCTGGATCTTTATGCTTTTTTTCTTTTACTGCCTCTTTCACCTCCGACCATTAAAATTTTTTGAAGAGAAATACTGGCTTGCTATTGGTCAGTTTTTCGCAGGCATGGTTACTACTGTAAACGGATTTACAGTAGAGACGGATTACAGTACTGACTGGATATCTTCCCATAATCCCTTGCAGTTTACAGTTATGTACTGTAAAGACATTAGAGTATCTTACTGTACATATTAATGTAAAATACTGTGCAAATTACAAAAATCTGTTAGTGCCCTCTCCACAGACATGATGCCTGGCATTCATGCCAAAGAGTTCAATCTTTGTCTCATCAGACCAGAGAATTTTGTTTCTCATGGTCTGAGAGTCCTTCAGGTGCCTTTTGACAAGCTTCAGACGGCCTGCCATGTGCCCTTTACTAAGGAGTGGCTTCCATCTGGCCATTCTACCATACAGGCCTGATTGGTGGATTGCTGCAGAGATAGTTGTCCTTCTGGAAGGTTCTCCTCTCTCCACAGAGGAATGTCGGAGCTCTGATAGAGTGACCATCGGGTTCTTGGTCACCTCCCTGACTAAGGCCCTTCTCCCCCCGATTGCTCAGTTTAGATGGCCGGCCAGCTCTAGGAAGAGTCCTGGTGGTTCCAAACGTCTTCCATTTACGGATGATGGAGGCCACTGTGCTCATTGGGACCTTCAAAACAGCAGAAATTATTCTGTACCATTCCCCAGATTTGTGCCTCGAGATAATCCTGTGTCGGAGGTCTACAGACAATTTCTTTGACTTCATGCTTGGTTTGTGCTCTGACATGCAAAGTCAACTGTGGGACCTTATAAAGAAAGATGTGTGCCTTTCCAAATCATGTCCAATCAACTGAATTTACCATAGGTGGACTCCAATTAAGCTGTAGAAGCATCTCAAGGATGATCAGTGGAAACAGGATTCACCTGAGCTCAGTTTTGAGCAGCATGGGAAAGACTGTGAATACATGTACATGTGATTTCTTAGATTTTGTTTTTCATAAATTTGCAAAAATCTCAAAAAATGTTTTTTTTTTCATGTTGTCGTTATGGGGTATTGTGTGTAGAATTTTGAGGAAAAATGAATTTAATCAATTTTGGAATAAGGCTGTAACACAACAAAATGTGGAAAAAGTGAAGCGCCGTGAATACTTTCCAGATGACACTGTATAACACTGTTTGGCAGATAGTGTTTCAAGAGACTACCTTTCGGCATAACAAGTGCATCAGAGATCTTCCAGCAGAAGATGCTGGACACTCTGGAAGGACTGGAAGGTGTGGAAGTCTTCATGGATGACATTCTAGTCTACGGGACCTTGACAAAGCAACATGATGCCCGACTCGAAAAGTGTTGCAGCGCGTCGAGGTAGCAGGCTTGAGACTCAACAAAGAGAAATTCTCCCTCAGGCAGAGCCAACTTTGCTTCCTGGGTCACTTCATCGACCAGACAGAGGTCAGGCCAGACCCCGACAAAGTGGAGGCCATTCACCAGCTGCCACCATCTGGAAATGTGCAGGAGCTTAAAAGAGTCCTCGGCATGGTGAATTATCTGGGAAGGTTTGTCCCAGCACTCACAACAGTAGGACAGCCATTGTATGAGCTTCTAAAGAGCAAGAACATCTGGGTCTGTGGCCATTCACAGCAGTCAGCTTTTGAGGACATTAAAAGGATGCTGACAAATGCTCCAATTTGGTAGAAGACTTCGGTCCATCCAGACTAAAACCTCCCGTCACATGAACAGCTTCTTCCCCTCTGCCATCAGACTGCTGAACACTAAGTGACTTATTGACTCTCGTGCACTATGTACAGCAGCTCAACCAGACTCATGTCAATCATCACTGTTTTCTTCCTGCATTACCGACTGCACTATATAGTTCTCCACAGTATCTGCTGCTGGCTAATATATTTTAACTGTTGACCAGTATCACTTAATCTTATCCTACACTTTATTACATGTATAGTTTATTTCTTTTATCTTATCATGTTTAATGTTGCAGCATTGTACCGAGACAAATTCCTAGTTTGTGTACTACATGAACAATGGCAATAAACCTGATTCTGATTCTGATTCTGAATTGTAGCCTTTTATGATGTCACAATGTCCACAGCCGTGTCTGCTGACGTCAGCAGTAATGGAGTAGGAGCTGTACTACTCCAACACCAAGCAGAAGATTGGAAGCCAGTAGCATATTGTTCCAGGCGTCTTTCAGAGGCCGAAACACACTACGCTCAGATAGAGAAAGAGTGTCCAGCTGGCATGTTGGCCTGTGAAAAGATTGTCAAATACCTCTGCGACTTGGATGGGTTCAGGCTAGAGATCGATCACAAGCCATTAGTGCTGCTTATCAACAACAGGAACCTCGACAGTGTCCCCTTGAGATGTCAACTTCTTCTAATGAGACTCATGAGGTACAAACCAGTGGCTGAATATATGCCTGGAAAAACCATCCTCATTGTTGATACCCTGTCCAGAAGCCCACAAACCTACACAAAGGAAGAGACTGACACATATAGCGAAGTGGAATACTATGTAGCCATTGTGATACAGGGCATCCCAGCATCCCCAAACAGAATGAAGAGCATCAAAATGGCCACCGCAGCTGACAGTGACCTGCAGACTGTCATACTCATGAAAACAGGATGGCCAGAACATAGTGGGAACGTCCCACTGAACACCTGAGCATACATAAAGGTGAAAAATGAGCTACAGTATAAGAGGCTGATGGCTTGCGCATACGTGGGAACAGGATTGTCATTCCACAGTCGCTGAGAGCTGACATCTTGGAGAAAATACACGATGGACATCAGGGGCTAACTAAGTGTAGAGACAGGACAAAATCAGTGTGGTGGCCGTCAATCTCTGCAGAAGAACAGAAGGATCGTCGGCCACACCTCAGACACAGTCCAAGGACGGATAAATTTTCACACCTAAGGAGTTGTTCAGAACTCCTTAATCAAGTCAGTGGCGGTAATGCACCTGTAAGCTGGTTGCCAACCACCAATCAAATCTAAAAGAAGAAGAAGAAGAACTTAAAAACACAGTGATGTCATGCCACACCTGCCAAGAACAGAAGCGGGACCAACAAGAAGAGCTGCTTATCTCTACATCTCTGCCCGATCACCCGTGGAGAAGAATAGCCCTCAACCTCTGTGAACACAACAAAAACAACTACCTTGTCATATCTGACTACTACTCACAGTTCCTCGAAGTGCTACACCAGGGGTGTTCAACCTGGGGCTTCTGGAGCATTCAGGTTTCTGTGGGAAATTTTCTAATTTCACTTCTTAATTGGTCCAAAGATTTGCAAATAATTTGTCATTGTTGTGCATGTGTTCTGCAGGCACCCTTGCACCCATGTACAACAACAGCCAATTATTTGCAAATCTTTGGACCAATTAAAAGTGAAATTAGAAAATTTTCCCCCGGAAACCTCAACGTTCCAGGAGCCCCAGGTTGGGCACCCCTGTGCTACACTTACCGTCCACTACCAGGGCTTAAGTTATTCAGAGACTCAAAACAACCTTTGCAAGGTTTGGGATTCCGAATGAGGTGGTGAGTGACAATGGCCCTCAATTCTCCAGCGCAGAATTTCAGGGGCTGACAAGACAGCTAGACTTCAGACGCATCACATCTAGTCCTCACCATCCTCAGGGAAATGGTCATGCGGAGAGAGCAGTACAGACTGCAAAGAGAATCCTCCGACAAGAAGATACACTAATAGCCTTCATGGCTCCCTGTGCTACCACGGCAATCAGTCCAGCAGCACTCTTAATGGGGAGAAAGCTCAGAACAACACTCCCTACACTGGAGAAGAATCTGCAACCGAAGTGGCCTAACAGAAAGACTGTTGGACAAAAAGATGCTTGTGAGAAGGTAAAATAAGCTTTCTATTACAATCGCGGTTATGGAGCCTGACCTCTTCCGCCGCTTCGACTAGGAGACACAGTCCTCACCAAATTGGATCAAGAAAAGGCCTGGGCAACATCAGCAGTCGTTCTGAAGAAATGTGTTTCTCCGAGGTCGTACCTCATCAACACATCGCAAGGAGCAGTGCTGAGGCGGAACCACCGCCATCTCCGGCAGATCTGTCTCCACAACCTGCCCAAGACACCCCTCCTGCTTCAGCTAAGGATGCTGGAGTGATTTCCCAATCTGCAAATGTCATCACCCCAGAGACTGTTTCCTCTAGCCCAGGTGAGGTCACAAGTCTTGCGCCCACTCCTACACGTACACTAGGACAGTTTTGCACCAGAGCTGGATGATTGTGCAAATCAGTCAACAGGCTAGACCTGTAGACAGACACTGAAGTGTCAAACATATAGCCTTTGGGGGAAATTGGGGAAGTAAGGACTGCAAAGAAAAAAAAAATAAAAAGGATGGAAAAGATGTATACTGACTGCATTCTCCACATTGTTTTATGGCTACAGTAACAGAAATATTTCAGTGTGCTATTTGAGTTTAAGAATGACATATATGTTGCAATATTTGATAAGATTTAAGTTAAGGAAATTGCATTTTGAGTTAGAAAAGACATGATTACAGTTATTGCACTTGAAGCTTGTTTACATGATTATCTCATTACAGAAGAAATATTTACAAGGTAAATGTGTTTACTAGAAACAGAGAAAAAACATTACCAACCCACTAAGGATATATTTCATGTTTATAAAGAAAGCCTTCCTGAAATATTTTCTGGCCAGTATATTGTTTATTATGGTTTATTGAATACCATTAAATGCACTTTGTGTTATTAGAAGTAACATAAAAAAGAGGGAGACGTCATAACATGATTTATATGAAGTAAAAGGATTAAGCGGAAGAAGATGAATGAATGAATGAATGAATGAATGAATGAATGAATGAAAGAAAAGTAATGTTAATTGTCACGGCAGTTTTACAACAGGCTTTTACGGTGGTAGGTGTTATGGATGCCTTGTAGAGCATCAATGAGACACTGGAGGCCGACCAGTGAGTTTGCTTGTTTATTAGCAAAAGATTAAAATGACAAAATAAACAGCCACGTGGGGCAAAAACACGAACACAAACTATGACACAAGATAACGGACTCAGAAGATTAACTATGAACGGGAGCGAGGTCGGAGCCTATGCTGTATAATAAACACTTACAAGAAGAAGGGCGAAGATGAATCACAGGAAAGACAGGAGCCGGGGATTGGGACTCCAGTCGCGTACACGGAGGTGCATGAAGTTGTGTTGTAGGTCACAGCGAGGAGTAAGCCTCAGCTGCTCCCTTAAATGGAGAAACAAAACCAATCAGGAAAGGGGAAAGTAATTAATGAAACCATACACACAAAACCATACAGCTGTCACGGCGAGACGTGGCTTTGACAACCGGAAGTCCGCCGTGACGCTGTCAAAATAAGAGTCCCTGGAAGAGGCCATAAGACAAGACCCGAAATAAGATAGAACAGGGAAAATACTGGACAATCTGAGCACGGATGGGATCGGCGCTCAGACCATCTCAGTACTCCCCGTTCACAAGGCGAATTCCAGGAGTAAACTTAACATCCAAGCCCTCCCCCCCAACCAGAAGGCTACCAGGACCGACCCAGGGAGGGTGGAGGGGGAAACAGGCCAGGAGGGAGAGAACCAAAAAACAAAAACAAAACAAAGAATGACACAGGGAAGAAAAGCAAAAAACCCCACAAGGGACGGGTAACATGGATGAACATAAAATGGCGTGGCTAGACACACTTCAGAGAAATACTCCGGTACAATGGAATGAATAACCAAAAATATAAGAAACATACTGCCCGGTCAAGGAAACAAGAAAACCAAAATACAGGTATACTTCAGAAGAAAAAAAAACAAACAAAAAACACAAGTACCATGTAAACACCAAGGAGAAGAAAGAAAAATTTCCATAAATACAGAGTAGGCAGACAAACTATAGATAACGTACTGTGAGACCATAATTAACAAACACTTAAATAAAACATTAGAAAGTATGTTTATCCAGCAAGTGCAGGTTGATAGCAAATTTGGTTTTTCACAAGTTAACTACAAGAAAGCAGAAGTGCAGCATGAGACAGAGTTTGCACAGTATTGTTCATGTCTACTCTCCTAAGCTAAACAAAATGCAAAGTAATTTCCCGAGAACTGCCAGATAATCAAAAAGGAAAATTCAGTTCCCAAGGTACATGTACAAAGAAAATCTATGTAAAAATAGAAAAATAAATGCTGCCAAGCAAACAAATCCTTCCATTCAGTAAAATATTGAAATGGAGGCCTAATGCTCAAAAACTTTGATTTTAAGTATGTCGTTATTGAAAGTTTTAAACAAAAGTGACAATCATCTCCTCCTCTCTGCAACAGCAACGAGGTTTCCAAGGCAATTATACCAAGAACACATAGATCATACTACCAAAATAAGAAACTGGGCTGAACAGACAGACAGAGCACATTGGAACCGAATTACTAATGATAATAATAATAATAAGCACAGAAAGCAGGGCAAAAATCAAGATTACAGAACATAAGAAACATGATAATGAAAATAAACACAATGACTAAACTAAGGCTAAGGCAGGAAAACACAATGAACTGAGGGCGAGGACATGGCTGAACTTATGTCCGGAAGGTCACAGAAAACAAATGACAACAAAAAGCGAGGACATCCAGACCCTAACAACAAGTAGTAAATTGATAAGAAGGAAAAAAGTTAAGGGAGAAAAAAAAAAAAACAACTTCAGGGACACCGGCAGGTAGAGAGCGGAGAAGAAAAAAAAGATAGTTCATGCGGTCTAACCGCATCCGGATTCCACCTGACTGCGGGGGAAAAAAGCAGTTCGGGCGGCCTACCCAAGTCCCAGACCCGGGAAAACAGTACCTCAGGCGGCTGGACCAGCTCGCCGAACCAACAAGGCAGTTCTTCAGGCTGACAACCCAGAACGCAGAACCCATGAACCAGGTCGCCGATCCAACAAGACGGTTCCTCAGGCGGCTGGCCCGCATCCTTAGACCACCAGGACTGGAGGGGGAAGTTCAGATACGGCCTCCCTACTGAGAGGGACAGCGGGGGAGAGCTGACCTGAATGAGGGGAACCCTAATGTCACCCGGTGGGGAAAAATACGAGGAAAGAGGATGAACCAGCCCGGCGTCCGGCCGAAGGGAATCCACAGCTCCCTCGCTGGCCTCGAACCAAACCGGCACTGCACCCTTGATGGACCCCGACTGCGCCAGCGCTGCACCCTCGATGGGCCCCGATTGGGCTGGCGCTGCGTCCTCGACGGGCTCTGATTGGGCAGGCACTGCGTCCTTGATTGGCCCCAATTGGGCCAGCAAAGCACCCACGTCGGACCCCGATTGGGCCAGCGAAGTATCAGGGATGACCTCCGAGCACGAACCTGGAGCCTCCATGACGACAACCGGAGCTGATTCATCTCTGGTGACCCTGAGAGAAAGCTCAGAGAAACAAAAGGAAGCGGGATCAGGATCACCGGCAGCGGCAGAGCCCGGCAAGACGAGCTCGGATGCAGCGGTCAGCTGCACCCGGCTCATTTCCCTGAGAGACAGATTCCTCTGGCAATAAGAAGACAAAATAGAGCACTTGCCTGATTTTGGGCTCTACCACCATCCAGGACTCCGACAATCCAGGTTCAATGATCTGGAGGTCCATTCCTGGCTCCAACTCGACTGCGGCAGGCTCTGCAGCCGGCATGATGGTCGTTACAGTCTGGAATACCCCCGGCGCTGAAGCCCACGCCAACGGCCCGCACAGCGTGGTGGCAGGGGATCTGTGACCTGGTGGGTCCGACTGCTCCTCCATGGAGACCTGGGGACACTTGATCGTCAGCACAGGCTCCAAAAGGCAGTCCGCCCTTCTCCTCTGCCCGGGACGTGGCTGCAGGGCCGGCACCAGGCTCTCCAGGGCCGCAGGCTCCTCCTTCATTTGATGGTCTATTCCTGGCACTGGGGGATGCTCATAGAGAGGGGAAGGAGACACAGAGGATGCAGGTTCAATATTTATGGCTACAGCAGGTGAAGGGAGCTCAGGAACTGTGAACCCCGCGCTCCACCCCCAGGAGTCAGACAAGGCAATTCATTATATGGAATGTGAGAATGAAACAGCACTTGCCTGTTCTCCTGAGGACCGTTGGTGACTGCTGTAGCGGGCTTGGCTCTCCCCTTTCCCCTATGGATGGTGACGGAGGGCCCCCCCGGGAAGACAAAGAGGAGCCACTCTCGCAGGACCAGAGACGGGCGGAGCCAGAGCAGGACTTGTTGAGCTTATAGCAGCTGGAGAGAGCACCGAGGAAGAGGGAGGAGTAGCTGAGGCAGTCCGGGGGACGAGGAGCTGATGGAACAGTGGGGACGGATGACCCGGAGGCTGAAGCTGCTGTCTGTCCCTTCTATCGTGACGCAGGGGTAACAGCTGGCTGGGAGGCAGAGTTCTCACGGTGGCCCGGAACAGGATCCGGACAGGGATCTCGCTGGGGCTGATTGCGGGCAGAGTGACGACGTCTGCAGGCAGAGGGCGAGGCTAGGTTCAGATCTGGAAAGTGCCGCTGCTGCGCAGAAACGGAGGCTAGCAGCTCGGTGTACTCCAGATAATCATGCAGTTCAGGATGGATCTCCACCAGTCTAACTGCCGCCACCACATGCTTTAAGATCTGGCTGGGATGAGAGGAAGAGTGTGCTTCAGCCACACGGCCCTGGATGAGCTCAGCTGCCCACTGTGTCTCTTCATGGGGAATCCCGGCTGTCCTCTTCTTCCGCTGCGGATGGGAACGGCACTTTGGTGACATAGACCCCTGGGCTGGATGGGTGGCAGGAACCGGATCCCGAGGCGAGGAGCAGGGATGCCTCACCATCAGCTTTGACTTCGGCTTCCTGCTGGGACTCCTTTCCAGCCCACGGATCCTCTCCCGAAGTGCCGTTATTTCAGCCATCCTCTTCCTGCCCTCGACGTGATTGGCATGGTGAGGATTGCACTTAAGTGCCGCCTCTGTGAGGTCCAAGTACCAGCGTGGGCCGCCGGGGGTGACGTCGCTACGAGCTTGGGAGAGGATGCCATCTACCTCAATGAGATACACGATTAGCTTGTAGCCCAAGTCCAAAGAAGAGCCCTTTCCTGGCGATGCCATTCCCTGGAACAAACTGGCACACGGAGAAAACAAAAAAGGGGAAAAATTACAAGCCCAAAACAACCTCACGGTGGCCGGCGTCTCGTTTTGGTTGTGACCAACTGTAAGGATGCCCCTTGCAGGGCATCAACGAGACGCTGGAGGCTGACCAGTGAGTTTGCTTGTTTATTAACAAAAGACTAAAATGACAAAATAAGCAGCCACGTGGGGCAAAAACACGATCACAAACTATGACACAAGATAACAGACTCAGAAGATTAACTATGAACGGGAGCGAGGTCGGAGCCTATGCTGTATAATAAACACTTACAAGAAGAAGGGCGAAGATGAATCACAGGAAAGACAGGAGCCGGGGATTGGGACTCCAGCCGCGTACACGGAGGTGCACGAAGTTGTGTTGTAGGTTGGAGCGAGGAGTAAGCCTCAGCTGCTCCCTTAAATGGAGAAACAAAACCCAATCAGGAAAGGGGAAAATAATTAATGAAATACCATAAAGCTGTCATGGCGCGGCTCGGCTTTGACAGCCGGAAGTCTGCCGTGACGCTGTCAAAATAAGAGCCCTGGAGGAGGCCATAAGACAAGACCCGAAATAAGATAGAACAGGGAAAATACTGGACAACCCGAGCACGGATGGGATCGGCGCTCAGACCATCACAGTAGGGGAATGTTTAGCAGAAGTAAAAAAAAAGGAGAACCTCTCTCATGCTGGATGCTGGTGCTGAGTCTGACAATAAAGCCAAATAAAATTGAGACAAGCCTGTGGCATATGGGAAATGGTACCACAGACGCCACGGGCGCAAGGATGCATGCACGGGATGATGTCATCACGCCGGAACTATAAAGCAGGACTAATGGCAGGAGTCGGCCTTTTTTGGTGCTCCACCTTCCAACAGTCAACTGCCCTGTACCACCCCTCAGTTAGCTTAGGCTATAAGTTAGCTTGTTATAATTATTGGTTTGAATAAGAAAGTAATCCTCAACACGTGGACGTGTCCACTGGTTTCATTCAGCAAACACAGACATAAAGCCTACTCTCAATCATTCTACAGAATCAGAATCAGAATCAGAATCAGGTTTATTGCCATTGTTCATGTAGTACACAAACTAGGAATTTGTCTCGGTACAATGCTGCAACATTAAACATGATAAGATAAGAGAAATAAACTATACATGTAATAAAGTGTAGGATAAGATTAAGTGATACTGGTCAACAGTTAAAATATATATTAGCCAGCAGCAGATACTGTGGAGAACTATATAGTGCAGTCGGTAATGCAGGAAGAAAACAGTGATGATTGACATGAGTCTGGTTGAGCTGCTGTACATGGTGCACGAGAGTCACTTAGTGTTCAGCAGTCTAATGGCAGAGGGGAAGAAGCTGTTCATGTGACGGGAGGTTTTAGTCTGGATGGACCGAAGTCTTCTACCAGAGGGGAGGGGGGCAAACAGTACATGACCAGGGTGTGAGGGATCGGCTATGATCCGGCCAGCACGCCTCCGGGTCCTGGAGATGTACAGATCCTGGAGAGATGGGAGCTTGCAGCCGATCACCTTCTCAGCAGTGCGCACGACGCGCTGCAGCCTTAGTCTGTCCCTGGCAGTGGCTCCTGCGTACCACACGGTTATGGAGGTGGTGAGGATGGACTCGATGATGGCTGTGTAGAACTGCACTAACATCTTGGTGGGTAGCTTGAGCTTCCTCAGCTGCCGCAGGAAGAACATCCTCTGCTGGGCTTTTTTGATGAGTGAGCTGATGGTCAGCTCCCATTTGAGGTCCCTGGTGATGGTAGTGCCTAGGAAGCGGAAGGAATCAGCAGTGGTGATGGGAGAGCCTGAGAGGGTGAGGGGGGGCAGAGGAGTAGTGACTTTCCTGAAGTCTACAATCATCTCCACTGTCTTCAGAGCGTTCAGCTGCAGGTTGTTATTGCTGCACCAGGACGCCAGCTGGGCCACCTCTCTCCTGTAGGCGGACTCGTCGCCGTTGGAGATGAGCCCGATGAGGGTGGTGTCGTCCGCAAACTTGATCAACTTGACAGACTGGTGGCTGGAGGTGCAGGAGTTGGTGTAAAGGGAGAAGAGTAGGGGGGAAAGTACACAGCCCTGGGGTGATCCGGTGCTGATGCTAGTATAGTCTGAGACAGTCTTTCCCAGCCGCACATGCTGCCTCCGGTCCGTCAGGAAGTCGATGATCCACCTGCAGAGGGAGTCAGGCACGTTGAGCAGGGACAGCTTGTCCCGGAGCAGAGCGGGGCGGATGGTGTTGAATGCGGAGCTGAAGTCCACAAACAGGATCCTGGCGTAGGTTCCCGGGGAGTCCAGGTGCTGCAGGATGGAGTGGAGGGCCAGGTTGACTGCATCGTCTACAGACCTGTTGGCTCGGTAGGCAAACTGCAGCGGGTCCAGGAGAGGGGTGGTGATGGACTTGAGGTGGGACAGGACCAGGCGCTCAAAGGACTTCATGACTACAGAGGTGAGCGCTACAGGTCTGTAGTCATTAAGTCCAGTGATCCGTGGCTTCTTGGGGACAGGGATGATGGTGGAGGATTTGAGGCAGGACGGCACGTGGCATAACTTAAGGGAGGTGTTAAAAATGTCTGTGAATACAGGAGCCAGCTGTTTCGCACAGAGTCTCAGGGTGGAGGGAGACACGCCGTCTGGGCCGGGGGCCTTGCGCGGGTTCAGTCTGGAGAACTGTTTGAGCACATCCTGCTCACTGATGATAAGGGGAGGGGGGGAGGTGGGGGGGTGTGCCTTAAATGAAGTAGGGAATGTGGAGGCTGTGGAGCTGGAGGGAGGGGGGGAGTTGGACACAGATGACGAGGTGTCAAAACGGGCATAGTGTTGGGACAGTCTCTGACAAAGGGCTTTGTCATCCTGACCTTTAGGAGCCTGAGGCCGATAGTTGGTGATCTGCCTCAGTCCTCTCCACACGGAAGCCGAATCATTAGCAGTGAACTGCTGCTGGAGTCTCTCTGAGTACACAGATTTAGCCCTCTTCAGCTCTCTGTTAAACCGGTATTTAACCTCCCTGTAGCAGTCCCTGTCTCCACTTTTCAGCGCTGCTTCCTTCTCCTTCCTGATCTGTCTGAGCTTAGCTGTGAACCAGGGTTTGTCATTAGAGTAACTCACCCTGGTGCGTGATGGAAGAATGTTCTCTTCACAAAAGTGGATATATGAGTTCACAGTGTCCGTGTACTCATCCAGATCATGCGTGGCTCCTTTACAAAGGGGTCATTGACTGCAGTTTTTCCACATTTTAACAGCTCCCACGAGTTTTAAAGACACACTACAGTGGTTATAAATTCCCTATAAAAACAAATATACATCGTCTAAAATGGTATTTTATGCTCTTTAAAAAAAAAAAAATGTCATGAACACACCCCTCCGGGGCAGAAAAAGACAGGTCCATGCGCCGGACTGTAGTGTGACATTTTATTAACAAAAAGACAAACAGTGCATGACATACAAAAAATGCAAAATAAAGAAAACTTACAGACAAGCACTCCGGGGCCGAAATTGCCCCGCGAGTGCAGGCAGGAGAAAACTGAGGAAAGTCCAGTACGGCCAAGTATGACTGCCGCAAAGAAATCCTGAGCCGGCAGTGTTTAAATAACAGGTAATCAAATGAGGCACAGGTGCGGGGATCGGAGTGAGCAGATGACCTGATTAATCAATAACATGTAGTTGAGCTGGCAGAGTGACAGCTTGGGTAGTAAGTGAATGTGACTGGCAAGAGGGAAGGGATCAGAATGAAAACAAACTAAAATAAACAGAACAGCAAACATCATAATAACAGACAGAAAAATACTCAAAACTACAAAAGGAAGTCTGACCGCTGAGAACAACACTCAGACACATGACACAAAACCTTTCATTGTGTAAAACTCCTCTGTAAAAGTGTGTTCAAAAATTTGACAGTTAGCACAAAACCATTTAAAATACACCAGAGGATTAAAAATCACATGAGAAGTATTATTTCTCAACTTATCTGTTTATTGAAGCATGCAGAGAATAATCATAGCTGTGAGATCTTTGTCCCAGCTCAACTTGATAGAGAAGACCCTGAAAAAAGATAAAATAGGGTGCATATACAGTAGCTTCGGGCTCTGGGCGGTCCCAGCAGCCTCACACAATGGCCATATTCTCGTTGAGCTGGTAAGGACTGCTGACTCCAACATATGCCCTCTCCCCTTGAATGGTCTCTGGCAGATGCATCCTGTTGATGCTCCACCATCTCCTTTCAGTTCCATTGTCGCCTTTTGGTTCCTTACAAAATTAGAATATCATGAAAAAGTTCAATATTTTTTGTCACTCATATCAGAAAGTGAAACCCATATAGTATATAGATTCATTACACAGAGAGTGATATATTTCAAGTGTTTATTCGGTTTAATTTTGATGATTATGGCTTACAGCCCATGAAAACCCCAAATTCAGTTTCTCAAAAAATTTGAATATTACATAAAATTAATTTTAAAAAATAGTTTTTTAATACAAATGTGGACCGACTGAAGAGTATGCCCATGTACACAATCAATACTTGGTCGGGGCTCCTTTTGGATTAATTACTGTATCAATGTGGCGTGGCATGGAGGTGATCAGCCTGTGGCACTGCTGAGGGGTTATGAAGGTCCAGGTTGCTTTGATAGTGACCTTCAGCTCATCTGCATTGTTGGATCTGGTGTCTCTCATCTTCCTCTTGACAATACTCTATAGATTCTCTATGGGGTTTAGGTCAGGAGAGTTTGCTGGCCAATCAAACACAGTGATGCCATGGTCATTAAACCAGGTTTTAATACTTTTGGCAGTGTGTGTGTGTGTGGGGGGGGTTGTGTGTGCCAAGTCCTGCTGGAAAATGAAATCAGCTTCTCCATAAAGCTTGTCAGCAGAGGGAAGCATGAAGTGCTCTAAAATTTCCTGGTAGACGACTGCGCTGACTTTGGTCTTGATAAAACACAGTGGACCAACACCAGCAGATGAACTCTGTTCAGATAAACGTAAATTTTGCATTTCATTTGGAAATCAAAGTCCCAGAGTCTGGAAAAAGAGTGGAGACGTACAGAATCTAAGTTGCTTGAGGTTTAGTATGACGTTTCCACAGTCAGTGATGATTTGAGGAGCCATATCATCTGCTGGTGTTTGTGCACTGTGTTTTATCAAGACCAAAGTCACCACAGTCGTCTACCAGGAAATTTTAGAGAACTTCATGCTTCCTTATGATGACAAGCTTTATGGAGAAGCTGATTTCATTTTCCAGCAGGACTTGGCACCCCACCCCCTCCCCCACACTGCCAAAAGTATCAAAACCTGGTTTAATGACCATGGCATCACTGTGTTTGATTGGCCAGCAAACGCTCCTGACCTAAACCCCATAGAGAATCTATGGAGTATTGTCAAGAGGAAGATGAGAGACACCAGACCCGACAATGCAGACGAGCTGAAGGTCACTATCAAAGCAACTGGACCTTCATAACACCTCAGCAGTGCCATAGGCTGATCATCTCCATGCCTTGCCACATTGATACAGTAATTAATCCAAAAGGAGCCCTGACCAAGTATTGAGTGTATACATGGACATACTTGTCAGTCGGTCCAAATTTCTATTAAAAAACTATTTTTTTAAAAATTAATTTTATGTAATATTCTAACTTTTGAGAAACTGAATTTGGGGTTTTCATGGGCTGTAAGCCATAAACATCAAAATTAAACTAAATAAACACTTGAAATATTTCACTCTCTGTGTAATGAATCTGTATAATATATGGGTTTCACTTTCTGAAATGAGTGACAAAAAATATTGAACTTTTTCATGATATTCTAATTTTTTGAGATGTACCTGTATATCGCAACCCTTAACCTAGGTCCATCTTTCTATTTTTCTATGTGTAAACAGAAGCAAGTACTTCGTTGCTAGGCAATAGAGGGTGCTTGCTGTGCAGAGCTAAAATCCCACATCCTGTTATGTTATGCATGTAAGCTGTAAAATCTTTTAACTGACATTTAGAGCAAGCACGTTGTGTAAAAATATTTAATATCTTAACTTATCTAAACATTTCTATCATAACTGTCTTACAGTTTTGTGTCAAAATCTTTTCACTGTCCCCCCTCCTTCAAATGTCAGGATCTGTGATTACTAGGCCCACCGACATCCCACAAGGCTAATAGTGGCTAGTGCTACATTAATGGAATAAATCCTATGATAAAAAGATTTCCCGGTTGAAGGGCATGGCCAGTTGTATGCACAGTGGCCCAGGATAATGGCTGAAACTGCATCTGTCCTTAAAAGCAGTTTAATGGTAAAAACCCATCTTAATTTGGGTCAAACTGGTTAAAAAATGCTAACTAGCCTGGAGGATAATTTCAGTTAGGCCAGAGAATTCTGACTGGCTCAACACTACAGACGTGCCAGCACCATGCGTAGTTACGTACATCACCAAAACTGCACAGTCTAAACTTGCCTTTTTTCAGGGGTGGGGCTTAAGTGAAATTTTAAAGCAGTGTTGCTAACTTGGCAACTTTGTCGCTAAATCTAACGACTTTTCAAATCCTCTTGGTGACTTTAGTCAGAAGTGTCTAGCGACAAATCTAGTGACTTTTTCTGGTGTTACTGAAGACTTTTCTGGTGTTTTGGAGACATGAAAGCACTATTGCTCTTAGTCTGCAGTTACTGTCCTCAACAAGCAGCGGGTGCTACTATGAGCGTCTCCCCATCCCAAAGTACTCACAGATGGTCAGGCTCACAGTAGCCTCGTGCAGCAGGTAGGTGCAGTCAGAGAGGAGACCTACACCACTCCCGTCCAGACTGCAAATGAATTGTGTGTGCACCTCCCCAGTCCCACCCTGTTTTACAGGAAGCCTTTGATTGGAGATGATGGGGGTATACTGCATGTACTATCCCAAGCCTGGATAAAGGAACAGGGTTGGACGTAGAGCCAGGGGCACAGCACCAAATTTTGGGCCACGGGTACAGCACTGTGTGTGGGCCCCTCAAACACAAACTAAATTTTGAATTTTACATTCCAAGGATTAAGATGCGGTCATTTCCATTAAAAGTCTTGATTAGTCAGCTCCACTGTTATGGACAATTTGATGCTAGTATATGACTTGTTTATCTGTCTTTGAGAATATATTTACTGTCATCGGTATTTCCAAATCACTTCATCTATAATGCACTTTTGAGAATGCACCGGTAGTATTTTTCCATTTACACTTATTTGCTTACATGAACTTACTGTACATGAGTTATGAGTTGAGCACTTATTTATTTATTTATTTTCTACTCCAATGGTCTCCATTGGTTTTATTTTAATATCTATACACTCATGGACATATTTAATACCCCATAGATTTTTACAAAATTATCAACTCACACAGGGACCATGGTCTTCATCATTATGTAAAAGTCAATGACAAAAAATGGTCAGTTTCCATTGAAAAATAAATCTGTTCAAATACAAAAAAAAAACAAAAAAAAAACTGCAAAAATATGAAAAAGCCTGTTTTTCAATAAATAAAATATTAAACTTCCATTCAAATAAATAAATATTTGCAAAAAAAAACAACCCTTAAAAAGTCTATTCCTGTCATGATCTGAGCACTGAGGTTCCGCTGTGCTCAGTCTCATTATCTTTTTCCATATTTGTATATTCGTTGTATTTTTGAGTTTGTAGTTTCCTGTCATTTTATCCTTGGTTGGTTTTCATATATCTTGTATTATTTCTCAGTTCTACTCATTCTCCGGTTTACGTTCATCACTGTCTTGTTATTCATATATTTGGCATTTGCCTGTATTTATCCTTTACTTTTTATTTGTCCCCATTTCAGGTCTCGCTTTATAGCTGTACTTTTGTGTTCTCTCTCTTTCTCTCTCCGGGGCTGAGCTGTCAGTGGAACTTCAGGGTTTTGCTCTGATAGTGGGCAGTGCCCCTGTCACGCTCTCAGTCCCGTCTCCTCTCCTTTCATGACTCACAGCTGATCTCTATCGTGTAATCTCTTTTTCCTCCTACCCTATTTAACCCCGCATAGCTGATTATTCGGCGCTGCGGTCTTCTCACTGATCAGACGAGCTCTCCTAGTCTGCATCTCTTTTTGTAAGTACCTTCTCACTCTGACAGTAATCCACTGTCTAACTACAGATTGTGTGGTTGCTAATTTTCCTGACGAGCCTTCCTCGTCTTCCGGTGTTTTTTCCTACACCTTAGCCTTTGGGCTATTCTGGGCAAAGTGACTCTCATTCCGGCCATTCCCGTTATTTTGTGTTTTTGTGGATTGTGGACTCTATGTTTATCAATTTTTGCAAGTGTTGTACTTTTGTTATTTTGTGCACTTGGCATCTGGAGTTATTGTAGACATAACAGTTGTGTTTGTTTCTTGTGCACGGTGTACCTTTAAGTTATTATTAAATACGCAACTCACAGTTCCTGCATGTGGTGTTGTTAATCAGCCTTTGACAGGATAATTCATGGCAGAAGACCGCAGCCAGTTAAGACGCCAGCGGTCTGTGAGTTTGCTTTATGTTTTTTCCACCCGCATTTTTTGTTTTGTTCGGGGTTTTCTGAGTGTTGTTCCACCATGGACTTCCAATTATTTGGACTGAGTGAGGAGGAGTGTCGGGTGGCAGAACTTGTCGTGCATTTTTCCTCAAAAGCTTGAGCCACCCACACTTGCGAGGTTGTTTTTGGTTTTGTGGACAGCACGGCCCGGCTGCTCTAGGCATGTCCCAGCTTCTAGAGCCATCCGGATCTTACTGCTCTCCTCACCATGGTGGTCAAGACCCATTGGCAACTCAGTGAGTGGGTGAGGGATTCCTCCTTGGTGCAACATAGTCCGACGAAGAAGCGTTCCCAGGGGCCCATCCGCCAGAGGGCTCCCGGAGCTCCCAGAAGGACTTTGTCTGGCTCTGAGACAGCAGCTGATAACATCATGCCCCAGGAATTCATGCAAGTGCTTATTCATTCACTTTCTCTTTCTGCCAAACCCTCTCGCCTAATTCCCAGTGGTGAGGTCATCACAGTCCACTGGAACCTCACCATCAGCTGCTGTACCCTTTTCCTCACCATCTTCTCCTGTCTCCCTGAAATATCCACTGGTCCTGGGAGGGAGCTGCTGGACAACGGATGAATCTGTGGATCCTGGGGGCCTTGGTTTGGCTCCACCACTATGTCCAGCGAGGGGGGGGTACACCCACTGTGTCCCGAAGCCAATGCCGATGAGTGAGTGTCCCCTGGTTTTGGCGTCGCGGATCCCCGCACCATCGGTGAGGCGATCCCTGGCTCCGCTCCTCGGGGCTGGGGGCTCTTCCACGTCGAAGTCTGTGCCGACGACCAAGCGTCCCCTGACTCAGACGACTCGCCCACTTCACCAGAAGCCTGAGTCTCCACCTGTCATGCCTGCAGGGGCAGCTCCTCCACGTTCATTGGGGGGCCCACAATCACTGCAGCCACTGAAAGGGATGACATTGGACCCGCAGCAGCTGTAACCATCATGCCCTGGGAATTCAGAGAAGTGTTTTTTCATTGTTTACCTAAAAATGAATCCTCTTGCCTAATTTCTGGTGGTGAGGTTCAGTATTTGCAGCTTACTGAGTCCTCACTGCCTATTGCTGCTATTAATCCTTCACCTGCTACCCCCGTGTCTCTTCCATTCTCCCCTGAGTGTCCGCCGGTGTCGGAATTGAACCGCCGGATGATGGAAGAGCCTGCTGCCCTGGAGAACCTGGTTCCAGCCCTGCATCCATGATCTGGATGGGAGGAGAGTGCACCCTGTAACCTGGAGCCGATGCAGACAATGGAATGTCCCCCGGTTTCAACTGTCTGGAATTCAGTGCCAATGGTGAAGCAACCTCCAGCTGCTGTGCCGGATGAGCCACCTGCATTGGCCGCCTTGCCTGGAGGTCCTGGAGCTGCACTAATCATCATGCCTGCTGCTGGAATCGTCGCAGCAGGTTCGCCGGAGTCCTGAACGGCGGTGGAGCTCACGTCCAGGCAAGTGCTTTCTTCTGTTTCTCCTTTCGCAGATTCAGAGAAATCTTGTCTGGCTCAATGTGGGGAGGATCAGCTGCAGATGTCCTCTGCTCCTGAGTTCTCCAAGCCGGGTTCCACCGCTGCCAGTTTTTTCTTTCTGTCCTTTTCCCAAGGTGACCATGTCAAGAGAGGGTGCCCCGACAGGGAAACTTGAGACGTTCCTGCTCGGATCGCCAGAGTCCTGGACAGTGGTGGAGTCCAAGACAAGGCAAGTGCTCTGTTCTGTCTTCACATCATCAGATCTAGAGATGTCTTGTCCTACTCTTGGTGGGGAGAGCCGGTCGCAGCTGCCAACTGCCTCTGAGCTTTCCTTATTGGGCTCCACTGCTGCCGGTGGTAGTGACCACCTGCTCGAGTCATCATCTGAGCCCATTGACGGTCACCCTCCTCCCTTGCCTGGGGTCACCGTGGGTCCTGATCTTCCATCCGAGGCCACCACGGGTCCTCATCCTCCGCCAAAGGCCAACGTGGGTGCAGCTATGGCCCAGTCCGGGCCCATCGTGGGTGCAGCTATGGCCCAGTCTGGGTCCACCATGGGTGCAGCTATGGCCCAGTCCGGGTCCACCATGGGTGCAGTTACACTCCCGTCTGGTGCCACCATGAATGCTGATACGTTCCAGCCCGGAGCCACCGCGAGTGCATCTATAGCCCAGTCCGGGTCCACCGTGGGTGCAACTTTGCTCCACCCCGGAGCCACCGCGGGTGCTGCTTTGCTCCAGCCTGGAGCCACTGTGGGTGCAGCTATGGCACAGTCCGGGCCCTTTGTGGGTGCAGCTATGGCCCAGTCTGGGTCCACTTTGGGTGCAGCTATGGCCCAGTCCGGGTCCACCGCGGGTGCAGTTACACTCCCGTCTGGTGCCACCATGAGTGCTGATACGTTCCAGCCCAGAGCCACCGCGGGTGCATCTATGGCCCAGTCCGGGTCCACCGTGGGTGCAGCTTTGCTCCACCCTGGACCCACCGCGGGTGCTGCTTTGCTCCATCCTGGAGCCACTGCGGGTGCTGCTTAGCTCCAGCCCAGAGCACCGCGGGTGCTGCTATGTCCCAGTCCGGGGCCACCAAGGGTGCTGCAGGCCTGTCCAAAATCGCCGTGGTCCCTCAGTCCCCACCCAACTCCACTGTGGTTCCCCCCTCCTCTACCCAAAATCATAAAGGGTTCTCCATCCAGTTTCCCCGCTGGCCAGCCATCCTCCTCACCGGTATCCCATGTCTTAGCTCCTCGGGTCTACAATATGCACTGGTTCCAACTGCCGCCTCCAGGAGGGGTTGTGTTGTGTTCCATGGCCTGGTGACTCGGGGATGCTGGGAGGCCACCTGGTGAACCCTTCCTGCCATTCAGGTGGCTCTGGAGGCCTGGGAGACCACCCAATGAACTCTGTGGGTTGCTTGGGTGGCCAAGGGACTAAGGAAGACCACCCGAACCGAACATTTAGTCTTCCCCACATCATTTGTATTCTATGTCTCTTATTCTGAGTGTGAGTCATGAGGGTTTTTTCTTATCTTTTCTTTTTTCTCTGGGTTGTTTGGTCCCTCTGTGCCTGGGTCTCCCTCCTCTTGCCTGGGGTGGGTTTTGTTTCCTTGTTTTTTTTTTTTTTTTAGGGTGGGTCTTCTATGTGGGTGGGTCCTTTTCCTTTCTTTTGATGTTACCCTGGGTGTCTGGATTCAACCCCTTGGGAGCGGGGGGGGGGGGGGGCTTGCCATGATCTGAGCACAGGGGGGTTCTGCCGTGCTCAGTCTCATTATCTTTTCCATATTTGTATATTTGTTGTATTTTTGAGTTTGTAGTTTCCTGTCATTTTATCCTTAGTTGTTGGTTTTCATATATCTTGTGTTATTTCTCAGTTCTACTCATTCTCCGGTTTACATTCATCACTGTCTTGTTATTCATATATTTGGCATTTGCTTGTATTTATCCTTTACTCTTTATTTGTCCTCATTTCAGGTCTTGCTTTATAGCTGTACTTTTGTGTTCTCTCTTTCTCTCTCCGGGGCTGCAACTGTCAGTGGCACTTCCAGCTTTTGCTCTGGTAGTGGGCGGTGCCCCTGTCAAGCTGTCAGTCCCATTTTTTCTCCTTTCATGACTCACAGCTGATCTCTATCGTGTAATCTCTTTCTCCTCCTGCCCTATTTAACCCTGCAGCGCTGATCATTTGGCACTGTGGTACTCTCGCTGATCAGACATGCTCTCCTAGTCTGCATCGCTTTTGGTAAGTACCTTCTCATTCTGACAGTAATCCGCTGTCTACGATTTGTGTGGTTGCTAATTGTCCTGACGAGCCTCCCACGTCTTCTGGAGTTTTTCCCTGCGCCTTACCCTTTGGGCTATTCCGGGCAAAGTGACTCTCATTCCAACCATTCCCGTTATTTTGTGTTTTGTGTTTTTGTGGATTGTGGACTCTATGTTTATCAGTTTTTGCAAGTGTTGTACTTTTGTTATTTTGTGCACTTAGTGTCTGGAGTTATTGTAGACGTAACAGTTCTTTTTGTTTCTTGTGCACAGTGTGCCTTTAAGTTATTATTAAATACGCAACTCACAGTTCCTGCATGTGGCGTTGTTAATCAGCCCTTGACAGGGTAGTTCATGACAATTCCCCTTGCCAGCAAAATGAACCAAAATCCTTCCATCTGTTAACATGCCCTTCTCCATCCCCATAAAAACTGTAAGGAGACTTTATCCAGGGAAACTTAATATATCAGTGACAGGATAGGAGCAAATGGAAAGGAAAAATCAGGAAAATTCAAGGAAAAAGTTGCAAATTTTGTAGAAAAAAACTTTATGGGAAAGGTCACATGTTTATCATAAAATATGGCTAATTTATAGGAAAAAGAGTAATAAATTTATCAGGAAAAAGTTGCAAATGTATTTTGAAAAAAGTTAACTTTCCAAGAAAAATGTTTACAACAAAAACTACACTAGTTGGTGAGAAAGTGGGACATTTATAAGAGAAAAAGGAAATATATATATATGTGTGTGTGTGTGTATGCGTGTGTGTATGCGTGTGTGTGCTTGTGTGTGTGTATGACTATATTAAAATGTTTCAGAAAAGCTTTTTTTCTTGTAACTTTGTGACTTTACTGTTGTAAATTTCAGATTTTTTTTCTCAGAAATGTGTGTGTGTGGGGGTGGGGGTTGCCATTTGGAAGCTGTGGTTTTTCTCACAAAAATCGAATGTTTTTTCTCATAAATTTGGGACTTGCTTATCTGCCACTGCTGCCCTCCTCTTCTCCACGACATCACCGCCCGCTGCTGTGAATTTGGCTGTCCTCAGGTCTGCAGGGCCGGCGACTCCACTTTCCACATTGGTGCCCATGCCCGCTGCAGCTGCTGTGAGGGATGACTCTGGGCCTTCAGCAACAGCAACCATCATGCCCCGGGAATTAAGGCAAGTTTCTTTTCATTCACCTATACTTAAAAATGAACTGTCTTGCTTTATTCCCGGTGGTGAGGCTCAGCAGCAGCAGCCCAATTTAGCTGAGTCCTTACCGCCGGCTGCTGTAACTTTTCCCTCACCTGCTTCTTCTGTGTCCTCTCCTGTTTCCCCTGAATGTCCGCCGGTCCTAGGAGTGAGCCGCCGGACGACGGAGGGGCCTGCAGCCTTGGAACGGCCTGTTTCAGCCCTGCAGCCACGTCCTGGATGGGAGGAGAGTGCCCCCTGTGCCCTGAAGACTGAGTCAAAAGGAGAGTGTCCCCTGGGTTCAGCGGCACAGGGCTTAGTGTCAGCCACTACGCCTGGGGGTCCTTCAGCTGCACCCACCATCATGCCTGCTGCCAGGATCGCCACAGCAGAGTCGATGGAGTCTTGGACGGTGGTGGAGCTCGAGTCTAGGCAAGTACTCTGTTCTGTTCTTACACACTTAGATCTAGAGAAATCTTGTCTAGCTTGTGGTGAGGAGAATCAGTTGCAGATGTCCTCTGCTCCTGAATTCTCCTCACCGGGCTCCACTGCTGCCAGTAATAATTTTCCGGTGTTTCTTCCTTCCTCCCCATCTGAGGTGGCCATGTCCGCTGACTTCGTCTGAGGTCACTTACTACATGTACTTTCACAAAGCAGCAAATAAATATAAAAGGTGAGGTTTAAGATAATGATGCTCTAACCTGGTTGAGGAAGCAGACATACTGCAGAAATGCAGAAATAGGCTGCAGGTTGCTGTGGCTGGTCCTGCAGTTCAATTAACCACGTGCAGGTGTGCAGACTAAACTATTTTGCAAATTTTTAAAGAGGTGATAGGGTCCTCAGAGAACATCCATCATTACTGTTAATGCAAAATTCAGTCTCTCAAACACTTCATTCCGCCAGGGTAAATTTTACCATGACATTAATTAATTAGAATTTAAAAGAACTAGTGTATTGCTCGTAGAACGCAAGTATTCCTGTCTGAAACAGGTATCCCAATCAGGCTTCACAGGCCCAAATATAAGCTGTGTTTGAAAGTGGAATACAGAGGTGTAGCCTATATGTTGGCAATCACATGTTAGACTTTGACAAATATGAAAGAGAGTAAATGGCACTTAGATTTGTTTGATTGTGTGAATATTAATTACAAAATACCTAAATATTGACAATGAATGGGACATCCAGTATTAGTGACTGTTTCAGATCCCTTGTTTATTTGTTTGTCAGATCACTTATTTGTCTGATCTTTTATCACTTATATTCAAGATAATAGTGTATCTTGCACTTTGGGGAATGGGAGTTGTTCAGTCATCATTATTTTAGTTTATATCACTGTTCAGTGATGGAGTTCAGTGTAATATTGAATTTCTTCTGTGTATCATCAATAAACTCATGCAGTACTATAACATGACATGTTTACAAATATCTGAGACCCATTGTAGTACATCATTTTCTATTTTACCAATATTTTGTTATTAAAAGGTTTTTGGAAACTTTAATGCTAAGATTGAGGTGGTGCTTATATCGTTGCACTGTAGTGATACTGAAGCCAAATAATGATCTGAACCTTAAGGGCGTGACTGGCAAAGACTAACACTGTGAGCGCCGCGGCTCTATTGTAAGCGGCTTGCTTTTTATTGATGCGAGAAGATTATTTATTATTATTATTATTATTATTCCACCTAAATGATCACAGTTTTGACCCTCTAAACGTTAACCAAAACGCTATTTTTTTTTTGCAAACACCTCAGACCTGGTGAAAAATTTTATAAACTAGAAAAAATATGTGCCCCATGCTGAAAACTTTCTGATGTATCCAGTGTATGGCTGATACATCCCACACTCGTGGAGCAAAGGTTGTAGGGCCTTCCCCCCATGTTTTTTTTTTTTTTTTTTTTTACCTTTGCAGTCTGTACCATCAGCTGTCCAATGCTGTTCTGATATAATATGTCAGAACACCGGAGGAGGTGGATCCAATCAGCTGATCGTTCAAACCACAGAGCTCAGCTGTTTTCCATGATAAATCAGCCTCAGGCCAAAAGCACACTCCATCTTTTTTTCACTATATTGAAAATACCTTCTTTTTTTTATCGCCATCAGTTAGCATGCCTTTGAGCCAGGTCTGTCACAGGACTGAGCATGGGTTCTACCGGGCTCAGTTTCTCAGTTTATTTATGTATTTATCCTGTATTTTCTCCAAGCTTTGTGGTGTCTTTTTGTGTTTTGGTTCCTGATAATTTATCATTCTATTGTAGCGCCCATAATTGTAACCTTATGTAGCTCACATATTTGACTGCATAGGCTCAAACACAGAAAGACTTTAAGCTTGCAGTGTGTATTGACATCACGCCTCAGATGGACAATGGGTCTGGACTACCTGCGGACTTGGAAGGAAGACAGAGGATCGGGGGCGAGATCCTGAAAGGGTTGTCTGACCCCCTGGGGTCAGACGGAAGAGCAAAGAGGACTCTGAAGTGATTAATTGTAAATAGAAGGCTTTGACTTGAGTGTGTGATTCTGTCTTTGATGTGCTGGTATAAATGTGTGGGGGTTTACCGCAGCTCTCCCTCTTTTTTCCTGACTGAGAGAGAGAGCTGGGGACGTGAAATGCAATAAACCAATACTGAGAAATAATCCAGTCTCATCATTTCGTGATCTCCACACTATTATGTATGTTTCAATATTGTCATTATGTTGCCTATTTACGTACTTTGAGATTGTTTTTCCTTCTTCTGCGACAGGGCCATTATTTCTGCTGTTCCCAGACACACCTTCCTCTCACAGCCTGTTTCTCCAGATTACCTCAGCTGTGAGAGATCTTGGGATTAGGTCTCTGCCTGTGCCTGGCTACACCTGCTGCTCATCATTCCCCAATTACTGCTGTGTATTTAAGCTCTGCGTTTTCTCTTTGTTGTGCGGTTAAATTGATTCCCTTCTCACCATTATTGTGATCCAGCTGCTGTAGTTTTGTCTTCTTCTGAGCGCTTCCTTGCTCAGAGGCTTCACTCTGTAAGTTATTCTCGTCTAGCATTTTTGTTCTGTGGGCACTTTTTGATGTTTATGTTGTTTTTTGCAATAAATATCTTCCACACACCCTGCATTTGGATCTGTCCTCTCTGCGCCTCAGAGAGGCGCACATGACAAGGTTGTGTCTGGCCGCTGCTTCTCCCGGCATGTTCTGTGTTGATTTGTCAGACCCGGCCCCCGCTGACGCTCTGCCCAGCCTGCTTGCGCAACAGAGACATGAGACAATTGAGTGATTTCGCTCTTGATATGTCTTGCAAGTCATAAAAAAAAAAAGGTGTTACAGACATGTTAGCAAGCAAAAAAACTTGTTTTTTGGTTGTCACTTTAATGAAATATTTGTGACATATTTTGGTCAGATTTTCTTTATTTAATTGCAGCATCATTGTGAATCATTTCTTGCCACCTTACTCAGAACAGCTGCTTTTATTGCATGTCTCTTTAAATCTCAAGACAGCATTTAAATCCACCATCCCTCTTATGCCGCTATTACTATTAACTGGCTAGCACTTAGCTCGGATCTAGCTAGAGTCAACTAATGTAAATTTATCTTAAAGAATAAATGAATGAAATAATGAAAAACTGGTGGAGAGGAGTGTGTGGTTTCAGTCATCAATGGGATATGACTGGTCTCTGGAGTGCAATAAGCACAGAAACATTCCTGAATGAGCAGCTAAAGTGCTAGCTTTAGCTAGCCGCTGATAGCCTAGCCAAGCTAATGCTAATGGATCGATGTAGCATCATGGTGAAAATATAACAAAATAAGCCAGAATGACTAATGAACCAGGTGGAAACAGGGATGACTGAAATCTAAAGAAAATAATAAACCATGCTTGGTAAGAGAGCTCCCCAATAGGGAGAATAAGTCACGCCCTCTCTACTTCCGCTCATGGGACCTTAAATTGGAAAAAAAATCTCCAGTGAAATGAATGGCAAGAGCAAAATTATCTTTTGATCCCAAGATCCAAAGCGAATTTTGCCACGAGTTACACATATGATGTTTGTCAATTTAAAAGATAATTTTCCATGTACAGTAAATAATGATGTAGGTTGTTGCCTAACTGTTAAGGTATAAGGTTCTGAAAATATGTAAATTAAAAGACTACAAAGACAGAGGCATATACCTGACATCACATATTCAAAGAGCACCCAGGCTGAAATAACAAACAGTCCTCTGGATCAACTCCAGCTCTCAAAATACAAAACAATACCTTTGTGTTGTTTTCCTCCTCTTTGGATCCTTCTTTCATCATTCAGGAAACAGGAGTTGAGGTTTTAGTAATCTCCTGCCATGCTCGTGTTTGGTGATGTGGGATGATGGGAGATGTTGTTCGCACATTGTCTTCACAAAAACTCAGTATTACTCTGTTATTATATGACAACCGACTGTAATGGCGGCAGTTGTTGTGAAGTGCAGTGTGGTGACGCCGACTTCCTGTCACATCACTGCACTGCCCTATATAGAGGGGCAAGCCACCATAGCACAGCCGCTTGTGCCGGATGCCTACCCCAGGTGCTTGCCGTGTACTGCCACACTATTTGTACATAGTTCATCAATAAAGATGTGTTCGATGCTACCACTACTTCCACCTCATTCATCACCAGGTTTGCATACATAACATTTGGCGACTGAGGATTAACTCATGGAGACGTGCATTACACCCCTCCATCCCTTCCTCAAGCTCACAGGCGAGCCATCAGTGTCATGGCCGCATTGGCTGGAGGCCTATCAAACATACATTACGGCGCTGGACCTTGGGAAGCTTGATAAGGTGAGGGCATGCGTGCTTCTCGTCCACAATCTGGGTATTGAGGGCCGGAGGGTCCTACTGACACTCGGCGTGGCGGACTCATATGAGGACGTTGTGGAACTGCTAGCTAAACGTTTCTCCACCCCAGACAGTGTGACTGTTCGCCGGAGGTGCCAGCGTGTAAGTGAGCCTGTCCGCCAGTATGTCATTGACTTGAAGCAGCTAGCTAGCGAGTATCATTTTGGGCCGCTTGAAGACGAGATGGTATGCAACCAACTGGCAGAGCACATGTCCAACACTGAGCTGCAGGCTAGGCTATTAATGGTGCCTAATGACTTCACATTAGCTAGAGCCGTCAAGCCAGCTGCTGGTTGGAGGCCTTCGATAAGCTAGCTCTGGCGCCTACCAGCATGGCATTGGGGTGGAGGATGCGGTGATCTTCCTCCTTCACCGTTCTCTGTCCCACCTGGAGAAGCCTGGGAATGCGGTGAGGATCATGTTCTTTGACTTCTCCAGTGCTTTCAACACCATCCAACCGATGATCCTGAAGGACAAGCTGCTGTGCGCAGGGGTGGACCAGCACCTGTCATCATGGATCCTGGATTACCTCACAAACTGGCCTCAGTTTGAGAGAACCTGGGAGCGTGTGTCCGACACGATCATCGGTAGCACGGGGGCCCCCCAGGGAACGGTTTTGGCTCCCTTCCTGTTCACCCTTTATACTGCGGACTTCTCACACAACACAACACACTGCCATCTACAGAAGTTCTCTGACGACTCTGCAATCGTTGGCCTCATCTCCAACGGAGATGAAGCTGAGTACAGAGGGCTTATCCAGGACTTCGTGGACTGGTGCCATCGGAACTGCCTCCAGATCAACGCGAGGAAAACTAAGGAGCTGGTGGTGGACTGCCGCAGGCAAGGACAACCTCTCACAGCACCAGTAAATATACAGGGAACAGACATCGAGATGGTGACATCCTATAAGTACCTGGGTGTTCATCTGAACAATAAACTAGACTGGTCACACAATACTGACGCACTCTACAAGAAGGGACAGCGTAGGGTGTTCCTACTGAGGAGACTCAGGTCTTTTGGTGTACAAGGAGCGCTGCTGAAGACATTCTATGACACGGTGGTGGCATCAGCCATCACTTTTGGAGTGGTCTGCTGGGGCAGTGGCATTACAGCAGCTGATAGGAAGAGACTAAACAAACTGATCAAGAAAGCTAGCTCTGTCCTGGGGCAGCGCCTTGACCCAGTGGAGGAGATGGGAGAGAGAAAGATGGTAGCTAAACTGTCATCTCTGCTGGAGTCCGAGTTCCACCCTATGCAGGACATACTGAATGCACTGAGGAGCTCATTTAGCAGCAGACTACATCATCCTAGGTGCACAACCGAGAGGTTTCGCAGGTCCTTCCTCCCTACGGCTGTCAGACTGTACAACCTAAGCAGGGCTGCTCGCAGAGATAGCAAAAAGACGTGACAACCTAATAGTTTTGAATGCAAAAGACGCAATAGACTTACACAATGGTCTCCTCCGGTATACAACTAGGAAAATACCGGTCGCTATGGAGGGTGAGAATATGTATGGGTACATAATCATACCATGTAGGATAACTAAGTAGACGGCTGTGCTGTTTCATTCCATCTAGCTACAATGCTAGTGCTCCGCACTGTGTGTGTTTATATATCTACATATTTATTCCATCTAGCTACAATGCTCCGCACTGTGTTTATATATTCATATATTTATTCCATCTAGCTACAATGCTCCGCACTGTGTGTGTTTATATATTTACATATTTATTCCATCTAGCTACAATGCTCTGCACTGTGTGTGTTTATATATCTACATATTATTCCATCTAGCTACAATGCTCCGCACTGTGTGTGTTTATATATATACATATTTATTTCATCTAGCTACAATACTCCGCACTGTGTTTATATACTCATATATTTATTCCATCCAGCTACAATGCTCCGCACTGTGTTTATATATTTATATATCTATCCCATCTAGCTACAATGCTCCGCACTGTGTGTCTATATATATATATATATATATATATATATTTATATTTATATGTACATATGTATACTTGCTGCTCTTGTTTTTTCTCTTGCCTTCTGATTGTTGCTCTGAGTGTTGCTATCCCTGTGCTGTTGCAATCCTGGAATTTCCCCATTGTGGGACTAATAAAGGCTTATCTTATCTTATCTTATCTTAAATTGGTGCCAGTTAGAGAAGCCAAATGGGCTGCCTGCCACAGCAGATGTCGCAGACTCGGATAGCAAGGATAGCATGAATGACGACGTTACGGAAACCAATGCTGCCAGTCAAAGGTCTGCACCGAGAAAACCCCCATGCAAGGGTTGTGGGTCCGTGACGCACCGACATATGGCGAAGGAATGCCCGGCAAGAGGAAAATGTTGTAGCAGATGTAGACGCTAGAATCACTATGTCAGGGTGTGAAATCACCCTGCCCGCCCCCAAAGGACAACACTGGGAGTGAATGGTATGAAGAGCTAACAGACACCCTCGCTTTCAAGTCGGCCAGTTCTCGCTCAGTGTCGGTACCCATGCCGATGAGCGACACCATGCTAGCCCCAGATGCCTCCGGTACTTGGCCGCAGTTGGGTGGTGGGGTCTGCAGCTACAACGGTGAACACTACAATGTTTATAGACGAGGATGGGGCCAGACCGACGAGCACGGCGTTACCACATGCTCAGCAGCAGCTCATCAGACCAAGTAAGATTCCACTTCGGGTTATGGACTTGGTTCGGTGATGAACAACCACAGCGAAGATGGGCCAGATGACAGCCAGCAAAACATCAAGCATGTGACGAAGTTGGGAGTGGCGTGCTTCTGGTTATCCGACGGCTCGATGAGGCATGCCAACCAGCTACGGCGTGTCCAGGAGGACGCTCCAGGTGGCAAGGTTGGATGGGAGTTGGTGATGGTGGTGTGGGATCGGGGCTCCACCATCCAGAAGATCAGCCATCGTTCTGGGGGCCTGCTGCCTCCAGAGGCACACCTGCGGAAGGGCTGCCCTGGGCCCCCCATGCCGGTTCCACCTTTTTTACCTAAGTGACTGTGCGGTAGCACTTTGTTTATAGTTTTGATGTTATTGTGTTTTATTGTGTGTAGTTTAGGAGCACGTCAGATATTTTTAGTTTGAATAAAGACTTTTTAGTTTAATTCAGCGGCAGAATAATCCACCGTGCCGTGCAGGTTGTGTGATAGTATACCCACCAACTCTATTTTAGGTTGTTTTGTGTGAATGTGTTAGGCCATTTTAGTACATTATTTTAGAGAGTGATTCGGGTTCCAAATTGGGGTGGGTTTGGATTGTGTGAGTGGTTTTGGACTTTATAAAGGGGGGAGAGAATGTGATGGCGGCACTTACTGTGAAGTGCAGTGTGGTGACGCCGACTTCCTGTCATGTCACCGCACTGCCCTATATAGCGGGGCGAGCTGCCATAGCACAGCCTCTTGTGCCGGATGCCTACGCCAGGTGCTTGCCTTGTACTGCCACACCATTTGTAAATTGTTCATCAATAAAGCTGTGTTTGATGCTACCACCATTTCCGCCTCATTCATCACCAGGTTTGCATACATAACTTTAATTACGTGGAAAATTAACTTTTAAACTGACAAACATCATACACACGTGGACAAAATTGTTGGTACCCCTCTGTTAATGAAAGAAAAACCCACAATGGTCACAGAAAAACTTGAATCGGACAAAAGTGGTAATAAATAAAAATTGTATGAAAATTAACCAATGAAAATCAGATAATGCTTTTGAATTGTGGTTCAACAGAATTATTTTAAAAAACAAACTCATGAAACAGGTCTGTACAAAAATGATGGTACCCCTAGAAAAGATTGAAAATAATGTGACCATAGGGACATGTTCAACCAAGATGTGTCCTCTAATTAACATCACAGGTGTCTACAAACTTGTAATCAGTCAGTTGGCCTATTTAAAGGGTGATAAATAGTCACTGTGCTGTTTGGTGACATGGTGTGTACTACACTAAACATGGACCAGAGGAAGCAAAGGCGAGAGTTGTCTCAGGAGATTAGAAAGAAAATTCTAGACAAGCATGTTAAAGGTAAAGGCTATAAGACCGTCTCCAAGCAGCTTGATGTTCCTGTGACTACAGTTGCACATATTATTCAGAAATTTAAGATCCTTGGGACTGTAGCCAACCTCCCTGGACGTGGCCGCAGGAGGAAACTTGACGAAGAATGGTAACAAAAGAGCCCAGAACAACCTCTAAATACATTCATGGTGAACTCCAAGGTCAAGGTACATCAGTGTCAGATCGCACCATCCGTCATTGTTTGAGCCAAAGTGAACTTCATGGGAGATGACCAAGGAGGACACCACTGTTGAAAACAAATCATAAAAAAGCCAAACTGGAATTTGCCAAACTACATGTTGACAAGTCACAAAGCTTCTGGGAGAATGTCCTATGGACAGACGAGACAAAACTGGAACTTTTTGGCAAGGCACATCAGCGCTATGTTCACAGACGCAAAAATGAAGCATACCAAGAAAAGAACACTGTCCCTACTGTGAAACATGGAGGAGGTTCTGTTATGTTCTGGGGCTGCTTTGCTGCATCTGGCACAGGGTGTCTTGAATCTGTGCAGGGTACAATGAAATCTCAAGACTATCATGGTATTCTAGAGAGAAATGTGCTGCCCAGTGTCAGACAGCTTGGTCTCTGTCGCAGGTCATGGGTCTTGCAACAGGATAATGACCCAAAACACACAGCTAAAAACACCCAAGAATGGCTAAGAGTGAAACATTGGACTATTCTAAAGTGGCCTTCTATGAGCCCTGATCTAAATCCTATTGAACGTCTGTGGAAGGAGCTGAAACATGCCGTCTGGAGAAGGCACCCTTCAAACCTGAGACAACTGGAGCAGTTTGCTCATGAGGAGTGGGCCAAAATACCTGCTGAGAGGTGCAGAAGTCTCATTGACAGTTACAGAAATCGTTTGATAGCAGTGATTGCCTCAAAAGGTTGTGCAATAAAATATTAAGTTAAGGGTACCATCATTTTTGTCCAGGCCTGTTTCATGAGTTTGTTTTTTAAAATAATTCTGTTGAACCACAATTCAAAAGCATTGTCTGATTTTCAATGGTTAATTTTCATAGAATTTTTATTTATTACCACTTTTGTCAAATTCAAGTTATTTCTGTGACCATTGTGGGTTTTTCATTCATTGACAGAGGGGTACCAACAATCTTGTCCATGGCTATATATGTAACTTGTGGAAAAATTTGACCGGGATCAAAAGATAATTTCACTATTGCCCTTCATTTCAGTAGAGAATTTTTCCGATTTAAGGTCCCATATGCGGAAGTAGAGGGGGCGTGGCTTCGGCTCTCTATACCACTGTTAGAGCTGAACCTATTGCCTTTGTTGGCACACAGCTGTGCTGGCCAATAAGAGAGCAGTGGGCAGGATCAAAGCTGGGCTTACCTTTTCTTGACGTACAGGAAAAAACCCATGAGTTAAAACGGCTGCTTGGAGAGAAAACAATATAAAGGTTGCTTTTATAAGAGAAGTGAGTGTTTTAATGTTTTTTCGATAATCACGTGACCAAAAAGAAGGTTAAAACCTATAAAAACACAAATTTTCAGTCAATGACCCCTTTAAACCTTTGCTTTTTGCTTTTCGCATATGCATTTTAATGGTGGTTAGGGTTAGGGAAGTGCTTAGGATTAGGCACTTAATACACTTAGGTTAGGTTTAGGGATAAGAATTTGGTTTGGGGGGGTCTCTTCTCAACATTTACACACTAACTGGCTGGTCAGCTGTATCTGCGTTCTAACTTGCCAGGGAATGAGGCTACGAACACCAAACTTGGTACATAGGTTGACCATGGGACTAGCATCCACGGCTATGCTTTTGGGGTAAAAAGGTCAGACGTGAAGGTCTGCAATCCCTATACCCTATTACTATAGAATGAGTACACAGGTTTACCCTGACACCTTGATCTCTGACTTTGGGTTTGGGATCAAAAGGTGAACGGTCAATATTTGCATTCCCTATGCCCTATTACTATAGAACTAGTAAAACCATGAACACTAAACTTGGTACACAGGTTCATCTTGGGATCCTGAATTGTGACTATGGGTTTTGGACTGCAAGGTCAAAGGTCAAGGTCAAAAGGCCATATAAACTATATCTCAAGAACAGTGAAAGCTAGGGTCACCAACTTGGGGTCAAAAAGTCAAAGGTGAAGTTTTTTTAATCTCAGTAGGGCTGCAAAAGGCATAGGTCTGCATCTCAGTTGAATGCATTCTAGTTAATATTGCAACATCTTGTCTCACTCCTCTGCACTTTCCTTTTTCTCTGGACTATGTACTGCATATACTACCCCTGGGGAGCGCTGTTTCTACAACTCTCCTGCTGATATGTACAGGTGGGAAATTGTACTATTTCTACTACTTTTTAGTAAGACTGTGTTCCATAGAGGTGATGTATTCAGCACTACCATCTGTTGCTCCTTCATTCCTTTCCCTGCTGTGTACGATAATTGATATTTTGTCATTACTTTTTTTTTCAGGAATTATTGGGGTGCCTCTGTGACTTTCCTTGAGACTTGAGCTTCTCTGTCCACTTTTCCATTGCTTTATATTTTGCTGCACACATTGATACTTTTACTGTTTGAAGTGGAATTTATTTATTGTAGTATTTTAATCTCAGTATAATGCTTTCTTTTTGTAACACATAGTTTTGTAGCCTTTGGTTTATTATTAACAAAGGTGATGCTTTTATGTTGTTCTAGTGTTTAAATAATCATTGCAGTCTTGTGGGAAATATTTGTCTCTGACCTTTTTTTCAAATGAACTACAGCTCAGTTCACACTGTTTCTG
Organism: Pholidichthys leucotaenia; assembly: GCA_020510985.1. NCBI lineage: Eukaryota > Metazoa > Chordata > Actinopteri > Cichliformes > Pholidichthyidae > Pholidichthys > Pholidichthys leucotaenia. The sequence continues at coordinate 215,824,708 of CM035847.1, read as the reverse complement.
TCCATTTTCCAAAAAGTAAGTAATAGTACCTTTGAGACTTCTTTAAAGTTAGAGATTTAAAATGTTGAATAGTATGACTGGTGGATCAGTTAGTGGAACTCAATAAAGTACTGTCAGTTCCGATTAGGAGGCCCTGATTGAAACCTTTAAGCCAGGGGTGAGCAATGAGTGTCAAAAATCCCAGTATTATAATAACACTAATGTCCACAACATCGTGGCACCAAGCAATAGTTAAAACCCTCTGTTCCTTATTTGGCTGTGAGAAAGTTGGCAACCCAAACTGGGGAGCACACAGTGGCCATGATTAGAGCAGGATATCACTGTGAACAACAGTGAGCTGAAGAGTTGAGACATTCAGGTTCAGGTTCAGGTTACTTTATTTGTACCCGTAGGTAGATTTGTTTTGCAGTCTGGTGACATCCATATTTACAAGCCACAATTACATTCAATATAAACACAAACACAGGCACACATAAAGCTGACTATAAACATGATAAAAATGCTCAAGGCTCCATCAATCAGGATATAAAGGCAAAGAGATGAGAGAAAAACCAGAGATAAGAGAGAAGGGTCATATTAAAAAGTTAAACACTCATCAAAGAGGTTAAAAACTCAAAGGTCTAAAACCCAATAAAAGATTTAGAACCCAAATAAAATCCTACCAAAATAAGTAAATAGAAAATGGAGTTAATAAATAGGTACCTGAATTATGTGCAATATATTGTTACAACTTGTTCAACTCTTTGACAGCAGCAGGAACAAAGCTGTTTTTGTAGCGCTGGATTTTACTTTTTGGGACAGCAAACCTCCGTCTTGAGGGAAGAAGCTGAAAGCTGCAGTGCAAAGGGTGGGAGTCATCATTTAAAATGGAGGTAGCAATCCTCTGTACCTGTCTGGTGTACAAGGATGTCAGGCTCCGCTGTGACTCACCAAGCAAACGACTGGACCATCGAACTACCTGATCCAGGGATTTCCTGTGTTTCAGTTTTATCTGACCAAACCATGACACTAAAGAAAAGGATAAAACAGATTCAATAAAAGTCCGATAAAACATTGTCATTATGGTTCGGTCAATTTGGAAGCGTGCAAGTTTCCTCAAACAATGCAAATGTTGCTGACCCTTTTTGCACACCCTTTCACAGTTCTCTTCAAAGTTTAAATTACTATCAATAATCGTCCCAAGATATTTGTAGGATTGTACACATTCAGTGGTCTGACCTTTTAGTATCAGAATCAGAATCAGAATCAGAATCAGCTTTATTGGCCAAGTATGCACAACACATACAAGGAATTTGACTTTGGCTAAAAACTTGCTCTCGTTGTTCAGGTGGAGGATTTAAATAAGGATACAATGACAACAGAGTATGTACAGTAAATTACAGTCTGTCCACGTTTCTATAAAAGGATGCAAATATATACAGGAATATATGCAGTTATTTACTCAGACTAACCACACTTTGCAGAAATATATGAAAAAATATACAATCACACAGTATTTCAATGTGGACTCAGATTCAGTGATATAATGTGAATGAAGTAAAAAGCAGTGTGAGAGTTATGTGCAATATAATAATGGATGAAAAGTCATGAGTACAGCAAACAGGTAGGACTAGGTGAATGTTAGGAGTTCATCAGAGTGATGGCTTGAGGAAAGAAACTGTTCCTGTGACGGGTGGTTTTGACCTTCAGTGATCTGTAACGATGACCAGAAGATAGAAGTTCAAACAGTTTGTGGCCGGGGTGTGATGGGTCAGCACAGATGTTTCCCGCCCGTTTCCTGGTTATGGACCGATATAAGTTCTCAATGGAGGGTAGGTCGGTACCAATGATCCTCTCCGCAGACTTAATGATCCGCTGCAGTCTGGTCTTGTCCTGTTTAGTGGCAGATCCAAACCAGACAGTGATGGAAAAGCAGAGGACAGATTGGATGATGGCGGTGTAGAAGACAACCAGCAGCTCCTGAGGCAAATCAAACTTCTTGAGCTGACGCAGAAAAAACAACCTCTGCTGGGCCTTTTTCCGGACAGTGTCTATATGGGAGGACCACTTCAGGTTCCGGGAGATTGTGGTACCCAGAAACTTGAAGGAGTCCACAGTGGACACTGTGCTGTTGAGGATGGTGAGTGGGGGGAATGAAGGGGGGTGTTGCCTGAAATCCACAGTCATCTCCACCGTTTTGGCTGGGTTAAGTTCAAGATGGTTCTGGCTGCACCAGAGGATCAGCTGCTCCACCTCTCGCCTGTATGCAGACTCATCATCATCCCGGATCAAACCGATGACTGTGGTGTCGTCTGCAAACTTCAGGAGCTTCACCGAAGGGTCCTCTGAGGTGCAGTCGTTGGAGTAGAGGGAGAAGAGCAGTGGGGAAAGGACACATCCTTGGGGGGCGCCAGTACTAATTTTTCGGGAGCTGGATGTAAATCTCCCTAGCTTCACCTGTTGCCACCTGTCAGTCAGAAAGCTGGAGATCCACTGGCAGGTGGAGGGGGGCACCTTGAGCTGGAGGAGTTTCTGATGAAGAATGCCTGGGATGATGGTGTTGAACGCTGAGCTGAAGTCGACAAACAGGATCCTGGCGTACGTCCCTGGGGAGTCGAGGTGTTGCAGGATGTAATGTAGTCCCATATTCACTGCATCATCCACTGACCTGTTTGACCGGTAGGCAAACTGCAGTGGGTCCATCAGGGGGCCTGTGATGACCTTCAGGTGGTTCAGCACCAATCTCTCCAAGGATTTCATGACCACAGAGGTCAGGGCAACAGGTCTGTAGTCGTTTAATCCTGTAATAGAGGGTTTCTTGGGAACTGGAATGATGATGGAGCGTTTGAAGCAGGAAGGCACTTCACGCAGCTCCAGTGATCTGTTAATTGAGATGGTGTTGTTGTATGGTGACTTTGTGCCTGGGAGTTTTCCTCCTAAAGTCAATAATCATGTCTTTAGTTTTTGTCGTATTCAGCTGCAGGTATGAATCCTCACACCAGTGAACAAAATCATCAACTACTGGGCCGTGGCCACTCTCACCATCCTGGAGGAGACTGACAATAACTGAATCATCAGCATACTTTATAATGTGTCTGTTGTTATGTCTGCTCCGACACATGTTTGTGTACAGGATGAAGAGTAGTGGTGACAACACACACCCCTGAGGAGAGCCAGTAGAAGAGCACTTTAGGTCAGACAATGTACCATTGACCCTTACTCTCTGCGTCCTGTTGGTTAAGAAATCCAGAATCCAACCCACCAGATTTTTGCTCAAATCAAATTGTTGCAGGGGCCTTTCAACTAAAATATGAGGTTGGATTGTATTAAAGGCAGAGGAAAAGTCCACAAATAAAAGCCTGGTGTGTGTCCTATTAAAATCCAGATGTTTAAAAAGCATGTTAAACAGAGTGACAGTGGCGTCCTCCACTCCTTTGTGAGGCCTATATGCAAACTGCAAAGGATCCAATGCATGTTCAGTCTACTTTAGGACCTCACATCTGACCAGTTTTTCAAAAATTTTCATTAAGATTGAAGTCGAAGCAACTGGTCTAAAGTCGTTTACCATTTTAGGACAGCTGGATTTTGGAACGGGAACAACTACGGCATCTTTCCAGATCTTGGGCACATGTTGTGTCTGTAGGGATTTATTGAAAATGTAATGAAATACAGGACTCAGTTCATATGCACAGGACTTTACCAAGCGCCCACATATGTTATCAGGGCCCTGACTTTTGTTCACTTTTACAGTGCAGAACTCCCTTTTAATATCCTGCACCTCAATATTAAGGTGCCGATTGTCTTTGAGTTTCTGTTTCAAATCTTGGGTTTCTGTGCTAAAATCAAAGGAGTCAAAACGACCATAAAAACAATTAAGAGCATTAGCCACCTCTGTGTCTGAATTAAAACCATCTAAAAACACACGATTACTGCGCTCTGTGCTCTAAAGGCCTGCAATAGTTTTCATACTGGCCCAGGCTGAACCAAGTTTCTTTGTTGCCATCTTACTTTCCAATTCTGATTTATAATTCTGTTTTGCTCTTAAAATTTTGGACTTCACCTCTTTTGTGGCAACCTGTAGCTCAGATACAGACCCCTGTTTAAAGGCAAGTGCTTTCCTCTGTAAGCAGGATTTAACTGATTTTGTAACCCATGGCTTGTTGTTGGGATATATTTTGACACATTTACATGGAACGATCATATTTTTACAGAAAGCCATGTATGAGCATGTGACGTCCACCAAAGAGTCCAAATCATCCCCGCAGGACAGTGTGAAAACCTCCCAGTCCGTACAGTTAAAGCATTCCTGGAGGCAGTGCACTGAATCCTCTGTCCACACATCTATGTCTCTGGTCTTCACCTTGCCTCTTCTGAGAGCAGTTTTCTATATGGGCAGTAAATGTACACAGTTGTGATCTGAGGATCCTAAAGAAGGGAGGGGGAGTGATTTATAGGCCCTCTCAATAGCACAGGTCCAATGTCTTTTTTCGCCTGGTTGGGCAGGAGACATACTGATAAAAGTTTTTAAGTGTCTTCTTTAAAGACACATGGTTAAAATCCCCAAGAATAAAGTTTGGCACCTCTGGGAATATTGACTGCAGCTGCTGGACCACATCAAAGACGGTGCTGGAGGGGGAGTCAGCGTCTGCCCTCGGGTGAATGTACACAGTAGTGATGAAAAGTTGGGGGAACTCGCGAGGCAGATAAAAGGGGCATAGTGATACAGACAGAAGCTCCATATCGGGTGTACAGATGCGCTCTCTGACCATGACAGATGTGCAGTACTGTTTATTAATATATAAACATACGCTGCCCCCCTGACATTTCTCCGTTACCTCTTCCTGCCGATCCGAGCGAAGTGGGGCTCCAAAGCCGTCAATCCACAGGTCCGCGTCCCGGTCATGTGCAGTAAGCCACGTCTCTGTGTAAGCCATGACACAGCAGTTCTTGAAGTCCTTCTGGTAGCGTACATTCCCTTGAATTTCATCTACTTTATTCCTTAGAGACTGTACATTCCCCAAAATCATGGAAGGGAGAGGAATGCTATTAAACTGACATTTCCTCAGGCGTAATTTCACGCCTCCACGCCTTCCGTGTTTCCTCCTCTTGTCTCTCTTTTCATCGCTGTGTCCATGAACGTCTCTTAAAATAAAGTCCGGCAGTTGCGGCATAGACTCAATCACAGACGCTGCATTATCCGTGTTTAAATGCAGTAACATGTCCCTGGAATATTGTATTCTCCTCGGCATGATCACGATCGCGCTTACCTCAGAGACACAGAGCCGGTGGGAAAGAAGCAGCAGTGCAAAAATGGGGAGGAAATCCATATTGATGGAACCAGGGAGCTCTTCGTTATACAGTCCACAAACATTCCAGGACAAAAACGACACAGAGAATTTCGTTAAAACACATTAAAGTGTGTAAAAACAGACACACTGACGACGGACTTTTTTCACCAGCTGCCAGTCGCTGCGTGCGCTTGCGCCCTAGCAGCAGATATGTACCAGTACTACCATGTCTGCCACATAGTGGTGTGGGAGGTGATCTGCAGCAAGTGAGGTGATGAGGGCCATTCCACTGCAGGTTTTCTGTTCCACCCAATCTCTTCAGCAGGTGTTTGCTCTTCAAGGATTGCTAATCAGTGGAAGCACCTCCTGAAGAGACTGGTTGGAACAGAAAACCTGCAGTGGGATAGTCTTCATCACCTCACTTGATGCTGATCACCTGCCACACCACTATGTGGCAGACGTGGTAGTATTGGTGTGGGAATGTCTCGACTCTTCAGCTCAATGTTGCTCAAAGAGTCATCATCATCATCATAGCAGTCTGCCAGGGGCGACAATGACTGTTTCATTTAGGTCTGATTAGATTCCTCCATGCAGCTCTGTTCTTCGCCTTCCACTGCCAGTAACTCCTGACCTTGTTCACCCAGGCGACATCCGAGCCGGTATGAGTTGCCTTCTGACTGACCATTTCATGAAACTGCTTGCAAAGTATTTGAGTACTGCTAGCTTTTGCTGGACTAGCGGCACATTCTTGGCAGATAGAGGTATTTTCAGTGGCAAGGACAGGCCAAGACAAACTGACTCCAGTATCTTTTGCAGTGACTGACCAGATGATAGGTTTGTTTATCTCTGCTCTTTGTGTAGTGCATACAATGACAATAAAGCCTATTCTGTTCTATCACAATATACATTTTCTGTAAATTCTATAGTTTATATATAATAAACAATAAAAATGGCCATCTATTTTTATACATTTTAAATTACAAACTGAAAAAATCAATTGCACAAATTCATGTCATTAATTTCCCCTCTTAATTTTGCAGTGTTCTTATAAAATTGTTTTTAATGTGCATTTGAGATGACTTAAAGTTTATTCATTATCGCTACTTGACTAATTAAAAATTATTAGAAATTAAGTTACATGAAGAGCCAGTTTGTTCCTCCGACATGTTTTAATTTATCATTTTGTGTGTATGTGGCTGCTGTCACACACTTTTGCTGCTTTAGTAATATTTTTTCAGACAAAATTAAGAAACTTGGCAGTAATTTAAACCAAAGGAATGATGGCCTGATTACTGATACACTATAATGTTTCCTATTAGCGACAAGTTAGCAGCATCATTTAGCATTTGCCGTTTTATAATTAGAGAGAAATGGTGTTAACATTACTTACCTCCAAATCAAACAAGGTCAGAAAACTATCCTCTCTGATGCAGCACAGCGGGGAAAAAGTCCCACATCCCTGGCAAACAGAAGTAGCGGCTATATGACTAAAACATTAGCTTGCAGTTAGCTGCTAACCACTGGAACCCACTATTACACACACCTGGTGCACTGCAGGTGAGAGGTGGGGTGGTGACAAGTAGAAACGGGGTATGTGTCTTTTAAATCCCGATATAAACAATACAGTTTTATATGAAATGCTAGACGTTTTTTTTTATCATGTCACCAATATACTGTATATCGTCATATCGCACAGCCCAAGACAATAACATAAATAATTTCATCAACGAAGCATTCAGGGCCGGACTTTAACAAGGGCTTACCAGGGTAGCAGTCCAAAGTCCGAAGTAGTTAAGTTTCTCCATTCAGCATGCATCCTGTTTTTTTTCTTGTCATAAATTGCATTTTACTTTCCAACTTCTGACAATCAGTCAGAGGCAATAGTTGATTACCAAATTAGTTGTTAATTTTCTGTTCAAATGACTGAATAATTGACTTATCATAGCACTAGCCTCCATCCACCTTAACCCTGGATACATCTAATATTGTAATATGCTCTAATCATCGCCACTGTGTGCTCCCTAGTTTGGGTTGCTAACGTTCTCACAGCCAAATAAGGGACAGAGGGTTTTAACAATAGAGAATGGGCATTGACGTCATGCCCGGCTGCATTCTGGGCCGTTGTCGCCATTGTTATGCTCTTGCTTCTTTGTTTACCTGTAGTCTAGGCAACTGCTAACAGGAACAGACATACAGTACGTGCAATGGAACGGGGCAAGCAGAAAATTAAAATTCCTTATTCAGAGGAGCTGAATAAGGAAGCAAAGGAGCGCTACCTCCAACAAATTAAAGAAATACAAGGGATCAATCCCTATGAGCACAAGAAATGGACCATGGATCTCAACCATCTGCCTCGAGTCACCCTGTCAGATGTGTTTGCCTACCTGGTTTGTGGGGTGAGTGCATAAACCCATGAGCAATTTAAAAACTATAAATCATTAGAGGCTCATGTTCAGTTCATCAATGGATGGGTCCAGCCGCCTCAGATCTTCCGGTTGAACAACCAGAAAACCATTGTTTGCACAAAAGTAAGCAGGATTGTTTGTACACAGTTTTCTGCACCATGTCTCTCTGAGTCTGCAACTACAGGCGTTTCTAAGTCCCAGTGGTGCAATGTTCATTCATCATGTTCAGATTTTCCATATGATGCTCGATAACTATATACACATTATTACCAACAGGACAAGAAATACTAATCCAGCAATGTGATAAACCCGATGCTTGTGCTGGGACACTGAAAAAAATTACTGGAATAATTAGCCACTATAAAAACATACTAAATCAGGACAGTGACGTTTTTATAGTCGCCTGAAAAAGGAGAATCTGTTTAATTTAACAATCCCAAACATTCTATGGACTTCAGTCCCCAACTGATATTAAATCCATGTGTAATGAAGGCAATGTGCACTTTGGGAATTCACTTCTAGTGCGCACAGAAGGGGAACCCCAGCGCTGCGTGTAGCGGTTTGTGTCCAGGTTTTTTTTTGTTTGTTTTGTTTTATCAGACATACAGTGGTGTGAAAAAATGTTTGCCCCCTTCCTGATTTCCCATTTTTTTGTATGTTCGTCACACTAATATTGTTTACTGATGACACTAATCTATTATGCAGTGGAAGCAATTTGGAACAACTTTTGGATACACTCAGAAAGGAATTAGGAAAGCTTAAACTGTGGTTTGATTCAAACAAATTAACGCTCAATTTAAGTAAGACAAAATTTATAGTTTTTAACAACCATCACAACAACTTAGTATCTAAACTCAATGTAAATGGTGTAGAGATTGAAATGGTATCTGAAACTAAATTTCTTGGAGTAATAATTGATAATAAACTGTGTTGGAAGTCACATATTAATTACATTAAAGGTAAAATATCTAAATCAATCGCAATACTACACAGAGCGAAATATTTGCTGAATCAACCCACATTATATACTTTGTATCATTCATTAATACTCCCATACATGACATATTGTACTGAAGTATGGGGAAATACATATAAAACAAACATATATCCAGTCTTTATGCTTCAGAAGAGAGCTATTAGAATAATAAACAAAGCTGCTTACAGGGAACCAACAAACCCACTTTTTCTTAAATTAAAAGCTCTCAAGTTGAAAGATCTGGTTGACTTTAAAACTGCAGTAATAATGTTTAAAGTGAAGAATCTATCACTGCCCACAAATGTCCAAAAGTTGTTCCAAATAAGGGAGAAACAATACCATTTCAGAGGAACATGTATATTTCAAAAACCTTCAGTGAGAACTACCACCAAGCAACACTGGGTTTCAGTGCAAGGAGTAAGATTATGGAACGATTTTGGACCTGAATTAAAATCATGTATAACGCTTGGACAATTTAAACAAAATCTAAAGGAAGAAATACTCCAAACATATATATAAGATGACATGTAAAATCACATAAGGATTGTCATATCCAGTCTGTGTTGTGCTGTTGCTTAGTTTTTTTTTTGTCACATTTTGTCTTAGCTTTGTACCGAATTGTAATCACTCTTGTTTTGTTTTTCTTTTGAATTCTTGGATGGAATATGGGTGGGCAATATAAACTGCAGCTTCAGCCATCACCCATTTCGGATAACTTATGCTGAACTGTATAATCAGAGGAGTTATTGTTTAATTTGACCTTGTTGGATTTTTTCCCCTTTGTTATATTATTCTGTTTCTTTTTAATCTTTACTTTTAATCTATCCGAAATAAAGATTCATTCATTCATACACTTAAATGTTTCAGATCAACAAACAAATTTAAATATTAGACAAAGACAACACAAAGTAAACACAAAATGCAGTTTTTAAATTAAGATGTTTATTTTTAAGGGTTAAAAAAAATCAAAACCTATATGGCCCTGTGTGAAAAAGTGAATGTCCCCTAAATCTAATAACTGGTTGGGCCACCATTAGCAGCAACAACTGCAATCAAGCGTTTGCAATAACTGGTGATGAGTCTTTTACTGCGCTGTGGAGGAATTTTGGCCCACTCATCTTTGCAGAATTGTAATTTAGCCACACTGGAGGGTTTTCAAGCATGAACGGTGGCGCAGTGGTTAGCACTGCGGCAGCACAGTTTACCCTTGGCCGGGGGATTGTGGGGATCGTGGGTTCGATCCCAGCCCCCGACCAACAGTGATCTGTGTGGAGTTTGCATGTTCTCCCCGTGTTGCGTGGGTTTACTCCGGGATTTCTCCGGTTTCCTCCCACATGCCAAAAACATGCATGTTAGGTTAATTGGCTGTTCTAAATTGTCCCTAGATATCTGTTTCCTATAGGCCCTTAGAATAGAGGGTTAGTATTAATGAAAGCGCTTTGAGTGGTCTTTGTGACTAGAAAAGCGCTATATAAGTGCAGGTTAGTTAGTTAGTTAGTTAGTCATGCCACAGCATTTCAATCGGATTCAGATCAGGACTTTGACTAGGCCACTCCAAAGTCTTCATTTTGTTTTTCTTAAGCCATTCAGAGGTGGACTTGCTGGTGTATTTTGGATCATTGCCCTGCTGCAGAACTCAAGTGTACTTCAGCTTGAGGTCACAAACAGATGACCGGACATTCTCTTTCAGGATTTTTTGGTAGACAGCAGAAATCATGGTTCCATTTATCACAGCAAGTCTTTAAGGTCCTGAAGCAACAAAACAGCCCCAGACCATAGCACTACCACCACCATATTTTACTGTTGGTATGATGTTCCTTATCTGAAATGCTGTGTTACTTTTACGCTGGATGAAAAGGGACACAGATCTTCCAGAAAGTTCAACTTTTGTCTCGTCAGTTCACAGAGTATTCTCTCAAAAGTCTTGGGGATCATCAAGACGTTTTCTGGCAAAACTGAGATGAGCCTTTATGTTCTTTTTGCTCAACGGTGGTTTTCGTCTTAGAACTCTGCCATGTAGGCCATTTTTGCCCAGCCTCTTTCTTATGGTGAAGTCATGAACACTGACCTTAACTGAGGCATGTGATGACTGCAGTTCTTTGGATGTTGTTGTGGGGTCTTTTGTGACCTCTTGGATGAGTCATCACTGCGCTCTTGGGGTAATTTTGGTCGGCCGGCTACTCCTGGGAAGGTTCACCACAGTTCCATATTTTTGCCATTTGTGACATGGCTCTCACTGTGGTTCGCTGGAACTGGCTTTATAACATTTTCCAGACTGATAGATCTCAATTACTTTGTTTCTCATTTGTTCCTGAATTTCTTTGGATCGCAGCATGATGTCTAGCTTTTGAGGATCTTTTGGTCTACTTCACTTTGTCAGGAAGGCCCTATTTAAGTGATTTCTTGATTGAGAACAAGTGTTGCAGTAATCAGACCTGGGTGTGGTTAGAAAAATAGAATTTAGCTTTCCAAAGATGTGATAAACCACAGTTAATTTATGTTTTAATGGGGGGGCAATCACTTTTTCACACAGGGCCATGTAGGTTTGTTTTTTTTTTAACCGTTAATAATAAACACCATTTAAAAACTGCATTTTGTGTTATCTTTGTCTAGTATTTAAATTTGTTTGATGATCTGAAATATTTAAGTGTGACAAACACAAAAAAAAATTGAGAAAACGGGAAGGGGGCAAACACTTTTTCACACAACTGTATTTCTTTCCACCCTCAGACATCTTCAGCTTCAGTCAGAATGGGACACAAAATGCCAAAATTATTAAATTAAATTTCGAGGAATATGTTACAATAGGTCTCGAATATTTGTAAATGTGTCCCGTTAGTTGACTTGATGTCACTTGTTCCCATTAGATATAATTTGATGTGCTGTTTGGGCATTTTGTGTAACAGTTACTACAAGAATGGCCACTTGTTGTTAAATATTAAAATACAAATGATTTAATTGATTTTTGGGAGGTTTGGTGGGCTTTTGGTGTCCCATAAAAATCATTTATGATTTATTTGGATGTTTTCTAGAGGGTTAGGGTCCCGTTCGGTCCGTTTGGTCCCGTTCGCTGTTTAGTGCAACTGGTCTGAGGAAGGACAGGTAGCCCAAAATGTTACTGATAAATAATAAATACTTAATGGGAGCTTTTTGGTGTGCGGATCGTCTTTGATTTTTCTGACATGTTTTTTGGGGTCCAGTACCTGACCAGGTGGACTGTGTGATGTGCGTATCATTATTATTTTCTAAATCACAACTTACCTTTGTGAAAATGCTGTGAACACACGACCATGTGTGCAGGAATATTGTCGGAGCTGATGTCTTTTCTTCTGACCGCTGCAATCCATTCCGTCTGACGCCTCTTTGTTAGAGACCTCTTTGTTGGAGACCCGATTCTCTCCACTTTTCTTCCAAGACGGGAAGTTAGAAAAAGCATACGCCGTTATCAATCTTTTTCCACGCCAATCGTGAGAGCAGTTGTTGCATTTGATAATGCAGCAACATTTCCCCATTCTAACGTTGCGTGTTATTCAGAAGAATAATAATGTGATTTAAAGGACCACATTGGAAATGAGTGTTTTCACTTTCATGTCATTTTTATCCAAATAAATAACAAATAAATAAATAACAGACTGAAGCAACCCTCTCAAAAACTTCAGCTTAACTGCACTCATTGCTCATGACTAAACACAGCCAGGCAGAACACTTTTCCCACAATTCCTTGTGGTTTTTCCGTCGGGTGATGTCACGCGCCCATTCTTAATTCCTCGGTGCCACAATGTTGTGGACATTAGTGTTGTCATAATACTGGGATTATTTTTTAGCTTGATAATACCTTAAAAATATTGATATTCAATGTCATGTTTAGTACTAAAAGGAAAAAAAAATACCACACTGTATACCTAGAAATTTCAGATTTTATAGAATACAGAATCTCAGTTTAAAAATGTGTAATAGCTATGTTTTTAATGATGGATTGTAGTTATTTAGCACTTTTCATGACACCCAAAGACACTTTACAATGAGTCCATTTTTCATTCGTGCCACAATGATAGTGGTAAGCTACCTCTGTAGCCACAGCTGCCCTGGGGCAGACTGATGGAAACATGGCTGCCAATCCATGCCAATGGCCTCTCCAACCACAACCAAACGTTTATTCACATTCATATATCAGTGTCATGAACCATGAACACACTGGAGGCAAAGTGGGTAAAGTGTCTTGCCCAAGGACACAAGAGCAAGGTGGGGAGAGTGGGATTCACACCACCAACCCTCCGGTCATTGGGCGACCTGCTCTACCTCCTGAGCCACTACGGCCTCATTTTTGTTTCTCTTTGAGAAATAATGCAACTTTGAGCTAGAAAACACAACTACACTGCAAAGTTAGGTAATTGGCACCAAACTGGGGATTCTAAATTGTCCTTAGGTATGACTGTGAGAGTGAAAGGTTGTCTGTCTCTCTGTGTTTGTCATGAGTCTGAGCGTATGTTTACACGGAGCTCAGACTCTCAATTTATTTCTGAGTTTTGTATGTCTGTTATTATTATGTTGTCAGTTTCTGTATACATTTTGGTTTGTTGACTTGAGTGCCCTCCTCTTCTCCAGACACTCCCACTAGCTGCTCACAGTCTGCTCACTTCAGCTGTGAGCAGTTGTGTAATTAGGTCACGTGCCTGCTCAGCCACCCACACCTGCTGCTCATTTGTGTGTCCATGTATTTAAGCACTGTCAGTTCATTGTTTCTCTGAGTCAGTATTGAATTGTTTGGATTTGAATGGACTTTTCCCTTCCGTGTATCTCCTCATCTCCTCCAGAGCTAATCCAGCTCTGGAGTGCCTCTTTTGGTAAGTTATTCTTGTTTGCATTTTTTGTATTGTCTGCACAGTTTTGTATTTTTTGTTAATAAATGTCACAACTGCAGTTCAGCGCCTGGGTCTGTCCTTCTGCCCCGGAGAGGTCATTCATGACAGTGTTGGCCCTGCGATGGACTAGTGATCCGTCCAGGGTGTACCCTGCCTCTCGCCCAAAGATGCTGGGATAGGCTTCAGTTCCCCCGTGACCCGAAAAGGATTAAGATGGATGGACGGTTCGATGGATGGAAATAAATTAAAGCTGTTTATGCTTGTTTTTTTTTTTTCTGACATGATATTCTTGCTGTGCAATTTATGTGCAAGAAAATTTTACATGCTTTCCAATAGTTTTAACTTGTTTTACGGAATTTGATAACCAAATTTTCTTGCTCTGTTGGCAGTAGATAATTCTATTGGCAATAGATAATTCTAGTTTAAATTAGAAAAAAAGATCTGCCAGCAAAGTAAGCTTAAATTGCATAATACAAGTAAAAACTTTCATAAAGCAAGTAAAATCTTACAGAAAAATGCACAACACAAAGAAATTCGTGTCTTGTCAAAATTATCTTGTGAGAGAAAAACAAGCAATGAACAACAATAAAGCCTTAATTTAGAATATTTTATCTTACCGAGATTTACCTTTTTATAGTGTGACAGATACTGCCTTTGGCAAAAAAATACATCAGTTAAGTATTCCTGATTCAAATAATACACAACAGCAGCAATGGAAAAACCTGCACAGGTGGCTGAAAAGCACTGCAAATAGCATGTCTTACCCTTTTAAAAGTTCTTTTTTCTGGCCTTCTTTAAAGAAAAATCCTTCATTATGTCCTTTAAGTCCAGCCCACGAATATCGTCATACTCTAGGGATGCATGCTTGATCCAGTCTACATTTTACCAAGTTCGGAGTCCACTGTCCCACGCACAGCTGTCTGAGGTAAGCAAACACGGCCTTTCTTCTCCCCTTTCCCTTTTCCTCCAGGGGCCTCATGTACAAAGGGTACTTAAGCACAAAAACATGGCGTACGTCCTTTTCCATGGAAAATTTCTGATGTATCAAGAATGAAATGACTGTGGAAATATGCGCAACCCCACGCCAACTTCATGGCTGGTGTACGTATGTTTCTACTGTTATTGGTCCATTAGCTACACTTAGATATGATGTTGTGAGACTGATAATGACGTGAAAATTATTATATACACCAGAGACACATGATGAACAAACATCCTAGTGTGTGCAATTAAATGAGTGGATATAAAAGCAAATGCAAAGAAGTGCAGAAAATGCCTCTAACAACAGAGGATTAGAGGATATTGCAAATCGCACAGTGAGAAGAGAAAGGGTATTTTGGAGACAGAAGATTTTCTGGCTCAGGATCATGACTGGCTTGTCAGCCGGTTTAGGCTTCCATGGGCAGTCCTTGTGGAACTGAGCTAAACAGAGCTACGGCTGCTCTTGGAGCGTGACACGGCGAGAAGACGTGCGCTGCCCATCCCAGTGCAGGTGCTGACAACTCTGGGGTTTCTGGAAACGGCCATTCCAGAGGGAGCTGGCAGACCAATCGGGACTTTCCCAGTCAACCCTGAGCCAAGCTATGCCAGCTGTGTGGGATGGCATTATCCGGCTGTCATCCAGGTGCATCATATTCCCAAACAATGCAGTTGAACAGGCCAACATCAAAGTGCAATTTGCAGTGAGAGCCAGTTTTCCTAATGATTCTAAAGAACAGCATTGTTGGGAACAAACTACAAGCTGGCATTGTGCGGATGGGTGGCTTCTTGGTCAGTAAATTCAAGTAACTGCCCTAATACCGGAGTGGTGGCTCAGTTGGTAGAGCATCCGCCCCACACCCGGGAGGCAGGGGTTCAAATCCCAGCTGGGTCATGTCGAAGACCATATAAAAGTGGAACTTCCTGCCATCCAGCTTGGTGCTCAGCAATAATGGAATGGAGGAGGGAAATTTGTGGTGGTGCCTTGCATGGCAGCGGCCCTCTGATTCTACACTTGGGGTGTGTGTGATTAACAAAGTAGATAGGTAAAGCACAATCTCGTTCTACTGTACATGATTGGTTGTACAGTTGAATGACAATAAAGGGTGATTTAATAATAACCCACCTCGTGTGCAACGCGCCTGTGCGCTCCACAAATATCACTCCATCTTCAAGGCTTCATTACTACTCCATGGTTTGAGTAAGTGACTTTCTTTTTTTCCTGATTAAACTACAGTTTCACAGCATTCTACCAAGCCCCCAGTTGGCTCTGTGTGTACAGTAGTTATGTCAATAAACACATGCAAAAAGTTTAAAATGCAACAGTGTCACCCGTTCCCCGGCGCACTTCATTCATTTACAATAGTAGTGTGTAATCCATGTAAGCTGTATATAACTATAAAGGATGAGATTTGCATTTTGGACATAAAATGTGTACTTGTTAAGTCTAATATGATCCGCTTTCAACTGACAGGTGACTGTGGCTACCCACTAAATAGGTTCATATTGTCTTCTTTTTCGTGACCATTTCCCTCTATTCAACCAGCTGATCCACCCGGCTGGCCACAAATTGACTGATTGATTTATTCATCGTTTAAAATAATATTGTGTAAAAGATACAACATACATTTAAAAACAATGCGATGACACAAGAAAGTGCGCACACTTATTTACATTTGGGTCCCTAAAAGAGATCACAGGTGGTCTCAAACCTGGAACCTCCGGCTTTGAAAGCTGGCAGGTTAACCACTGAGCTATACATACTCAAAATCACAGCGATCAGCTGACGCTTCTGAGGATGACTGCAGATGTTGGTCTACACATGTCAGACTTAAAAACATTTCCTTCTTCTCCCTGTCTGAATAAAGGAAACAATAAACTAATCTTCTACAGCTGTGAGCAGGCTATTAAATTACCTGTATCCGGCGCTAATGCCAGAGGACAGCGTGCCAAACAAAATGCTTTTACGTGCCTTTGCCTCATTCGGCAGCACCTCTAAATCACATTCCATGAAATTCCATTAAATCCATAATTTTTTGATTGTGGATACAGGAGAATCAAACGTGCTGGGCTTGAATTTATGTATTTGCATACCTATTTGCATCTAATTGCATATTTACAGTAATAGGGCATGTTAATGGAGGAGTCCAGTATTTCCTCACGTGTGTTCAATTTCAAGTAGATTGGAATATACAAAGGAAATGTGCTTGGAATCTTGCATACGGACGGTTTCATACATCTGGATTTTTTTTTTGCTTACAGTGTTTTCTTGATTTAAACATACATCATCTTTCAGTAGGAAATCCATGCAAGTCTTTGTACATGAGGCCCCAGGTGAGTGCTTTAACTGTGTCATGTGTCTGAGCTCATGCTTTCACTGAGCTCAGACCCTCACTTTATTCCTAAGTATTGTATGTCTGATTAGTTTGATTTTGTTCGTTTTTTGTATATATTTTGGATTTGTTTACACTTGTGTCTCCCCTATCCCAGACACTCCCTCTAACTGCTCACAGTCTGCACCCTTCCCAGTTCAGCTGTGAGCAGTTGGTCAATTTAGGTCACCTACTCGCTCAGCGACTCACACCTGCAGCTCATTTCTCCCTGTGTATTTAAGCACTGCTTGTTCACTGTTTCAGTGCGACAACATTGGATACTTCTGTGGACGTTTCCCCCCAGATTATCTCCTTATCTCCTCCAGAGCTAAGCCAGCTCTGGAGCGACGCTTTCTGTAAGTTATTCTTGTTTGCATTTTTGTGTTGTCGGCACTATTTTTGAACTTTATGTTATTTTTGTTAATAAATGTCACAAACTCAATTCAGCACCTGGGGCTGCCTTCCTGCCCCATAGGGGCATTCATGAAAGAATGTTGCCATCAGTTTAAGGCCCAGCTGTTGAGTTTTGTACATTTTTTCCTTTTTCCCTTTTTTCTCTCTCACACACCTGTTGCTGGAACTAATCATGTCCCCAGCTCGCCGGCCTCATAGAGGAAGGTCGGCAGCGGGGTCCCCCAGCCTGAAGGAGGAATGGGCAGTGAGGTTTATCCAAGATTTTGTGGACGAAGCTCTCGACGCCCGAGGACCCAAAAAGACATGGGAGTGTTTGTATGGAGCGGTGGGAATCCTGCAGGCGCATCCCGGCCTGTGAAGATATCCCAAATTCTGAGAGCTGTTGTCCGCTGTGTCTGCTCTCCTACAATCGTTTCCTGATCTGAGGATAGGAGCGTTTCCAGTGGAGCCGAAGCAGAGGCACTCTCCACAGCGGATGTCCTTCTCCTCTCCTGGGTTGCAAGGGTCCCCTCCAGCTCCAGCATGCGCGTTGCCAGCTCCACGGCGGCGCTGTCGCCCATCTCCGGACCGCCGGAGAAACGCCTCCTCCTCTCAGCCAGCAGTATCCCTTACATTGAGCCAGACAAATCCCGCAGCAGTTCCGTCTTCTTGTTCTTCTTCACCGGCCATTCCACCAGCCTCCTCCTCCTCCTCTGCTGCTGCAAACCCCGTCTCGTCGATGTATCCTCCCGCTGCTGAGGGTCCGGCTGCATCTTTCCCAGCTCCGTCCGCCTTTGCGATTACAATCCACTGAGGGGCCTAAGTTCACTCTAGCCATGGAGAGGGGTGATGATACAGCAGATGACATCAAAATCTGGGATGACAGGCAAGTTTTATTTCATTCTATTCCAGCTTATGATGATATGCCTTGCCTGCTTCCCAGTAGAGAGATTCAGGTTATGCAGTCCCCTGAGCTCTCTCTACCTGCTGTAATTAATAAAACCTCACCAGCCCTCTCCATGTCTCCTTTGGCCCCTGAATGTCCGCCGACCCCGGGATTGAGCCGTTAGACGTGGGAGAAGCCTGTGGCTCTGGAGAACCAAGTTCCAGCGACAATGGTGAGCCGAACCCCAGTTGCCACGCTGGAAGAGCCACTAGTGTGGGCCATGTCGCCTGGGGAGATGAGGACTGCAACCACTATCATGCCTGCTGCGGAGGCCACCGCAGCAGAGTTCAAACCTGAGCTGGACCTCCAGAGGACCGAGCCTGAGTTGACATCATCGCCTGGATCGACGGAGTCCTAGACGGCAGTGGAGCTCGAGCTCAGGCAAGTGCTCTCTTTTGTCTTCCTCTTATCTGTTTTAGACAATCTTGCCTGGCTCTTGCTGAGGAGAGCCAGGTACAGCCCTCTGCTGCACCTGAGCTCGCCTCGCTGGGCTCCGCCACTACCGGTAACCCTGACCCCCCTTCTCTATGTGTGTCTGAACTTTCTTCCAGGGTCACTGGGAATGATCCAGAACAGCCAGGAGTCTCCATGGGTCCAGGCTCACCACCCGAGGTCTCTAGGGGTCCAGCTCCCCCAGCGGAGGTTGTCGCGGGTGTTCTGTCCCAGCCCAGGACCTCCGTGGGTGCAGCCTTCCCTCTGCCCGAGGCCGTCATGTGGGTCCTTCCTCCTCGGTCCGAGTCACCGTGGGTGCTGCGTCCCGGCTGGGGACCCTTGTGCGTGCTGCGCCCCAGCTTCAATCCAACATGGGTGCTGCATTCCAGTATGGGCCCGCCATGCGCACTATGCTCCAGCCCGGGGGCCACCAAGGGTGCAGCACTGGTCCAATCTGGGTCCACCGAGGGTGCAGTGTTGGCCCAATCTCGGCCCACTGAGGGTGCAGTATTGGCCCAGCCTGGGTCCACCAAGGGTGCAGCGTTGGCCCAGTCCAGGTCCATTGAGGGTGCAGCGTTGGCCCAGCCCGGGCCCATTACGGGTGTTACTGAGCTCCAGCCCGGAGCAGCCCGGACTATGCAAGCACTGGTGCTTGCATAGTCACATGTCAAAACAATTCTTCTGATAGGCTATTTTTACGTTGTACTCATATGGGACACTTGTAAATTAGACCATTCAGCAGCCACACATGAATATCAAGTGATGGACATAGAATTTGACCAATTAACAACAATGTGATCTTTTTCATTGGCTCATGACAGGCCCTGATCTTTGCAAGCCCCTGGGCTTCAGCCCAGCCTAACCTGTTCATTAAGGCGGCCTCGAATATATGGGACAACGCACATCCCGCTTGGGACAAATATATTTAGCCCAATAAACTGGACGTCCCGGCTACAATGGGACAGCTGGCAACTCTATCCCCAGTGCCCCCTTGCTCTGTGTTCCTCATGCTCCACACTGGAGTTCCCACGTAAGCTAACCTTCCAAATTCAATCAATATATACTAACTCTCACTCAGGGCTTCTTGGACCTCTCCCGCCCTGTTGGACCTACCTCTCAGTTTAGTGGGCTTTACCTGCACTATCTCCCCTGCCTCACTGGACTCATACTTAAGGCTTCCTCTGCAAATTACTGGAAAACATTCAGTTAACATTACCACAGGAAAAGCCCCTGAAAGTCGCAGGCCCTGTCATTATGTCATAATGAGCTGTTAATTAACTCTTTGGTATTACAGGACTCACCAAAACTCACTGCTCTGGTTTGGAGGACAGGATTATGCAGACTCTCAATGGGGAATCGGTTCAACACTGCAGCTGGAATTACTCGCCAGTTTACTGCTGAATAGGGCAAGGATCTGTCTCGACACACAGTGTCTCACCGTTTTAGGGATGAGCCAACCGATCCACCGTATCAGTATTGGGTTTGATCCAGGCAAAATGACTGGATTGATATCGGTAAGGAATAAAAGTAATTTACCGATCCAATACATTAATAATAATAAAATGAAGGCATGGTCATGTTCTCAGCCGCGCTGCGCACAGCTTCTATAATCGCAGGCAACGAGTGCCACATCGCTGGAGCCTATCTGTGGGACTCGCCTCAGTATGTTGCTGTGTGGTACCACCATTTACAATTTTACACGACCAGCTTGATAAAACACTTGCAAAAGTATCATGGCAAAGGAGTATGCTGAATTCTGTCAAGAACCGAGCAGAAGGCCATGTGTTGCGCAGCAGCAGCTGCTGCAATGCTGCTTTTCCAGCTCAGGAGGCTGGACGCTAAAAGCACTGTTGCCAACTCCTCAGTAATTGGCTGTCCTAAAAGTCAACAAAAGTCAATAAATGATGTCATCACATAATTTACATAATTGGTCATTTGCATGTAATTGTAATGGACGCTGTAGTAGAGAAGAATAATGTCACAGGAGAGAAAAAAGTGAGTAAAAAAACACCGTAAATATGTTTAGAACTACAAATTATTTTTCTTCTGTTGATTCTTGGTTTGTTTGTTTTAATTTTGCCTTTTAACAGGCCATCATTTCTTAAAATAACTTCATGACTTTAATGCTTTGTCTAGACCCACATTACATAAATCAATTTTGTCCTGCATTGTTAAACGTTAGAATATCAAATTTAATCAAAAGACTGTTATGTGGGTGAAATTGCTAGTTCTACATCCAACCCTCCTGCTTTATCCAGGCTTGGGACTGGCAAAGTGACCCGAAAGAGACTCTCTGGCAGAGTTACTTAGTTTTTAAAAAAAAAAATTTAAATTCATTTTTTATTCTTTTTTTTAAATTATTTATTTATTTTTAAAGTTTGGTTTAGTTGCTACTTAGGAGCCTACAACAAGTCACAGTAAAACAAACATTTTTTGCCATAACTGTAATATTTTTAACCTTTTTTGTATGACAGTTTTAACTGGACAACATTAAGAACTGAAATTAACAAAAAGAGTAAGAAAAAAAACTGTAGTGGCAATGTAAGAAAATGATGGTAACTAGTCTGGCACTAACTCAGGGTCATAGTTTTTTCTGGACCCGAGTGGTGTGGATCTCCTCTCTGACTGCAGCTAAGCTAACTGCTGCACAGTGTTGTGTTGCTAGATATACAGTAGGTTCAGGTTCAGGTTACTTTATTTGTACCCGTAGGTAGATTTGTTTTGCAGTCTGGTGACATCCATATTTACAAGCCACAAATTACATTCAACATAGACACAAACACAGGCACACATGAAGCTGACTATAAACATGATAAAAATACTCAAGGCTCCATCAATCAGGGTATAAAGACAAAGAGATGAGAGAAAAACCAGAGGTAAGAGAGAAGGGTCATATTAAAAAGTTAAAAACTAGTCAAAGAGGTTAAAAACTCAAAGGCCTAAAACCCAATAAAATATTTAGAACCCAAATAACATCCTACAAAAATAAGTAAATATAAAATGGAGTTAATAAATAGGTACCTAAATTATGTGCAATATATTGTTACAACTTGTTCAACTCTTTGACAGCAGCAGGAACAAAGCTGTTTATGTAGCGCTGGGTTTTACTTTTTGGGACAGCAAACCTCCGTCTTGAGGGAAGATGCTGAAAGTTGCAGTGCAAAGGGTGGGAGTCATCATTTAAAATGGAGGTAGCCATCCTCTGTACTTGACAGTGGCTGTTCCTGCTGAGGAGACTCAGGTCTTTTGGTGTACAAGGGGCGCTGCTGAAGTCATTCTATGACACGGTGGTGGCATCAGCCATCACTTTTGGAGTGGTCTGCTGGGGCAGTGGCATTACTGCAGCCGATAGGAAGAGACTGAACAAACTGATCAAGAAAGCTAGCTCTGTCCTGGGGCAGCGCCTTGATCCGATGGAGGAGATAGGAGAGAGAAGGACGGTGGCTAAACTGTCATCTCTGCTGGAGTCCGAGTTCCACCCTATGCAGGACATACTGGATGCACTGAGGAGCTCATTTAGCAGCAGACTACATCATCCCAGGTGCACAACCGAGAGGTTTCGTAGGTCCTTCCTACCAACGGCTGTCAGACTGTACAACCTAAGCAGGGCTGCTCGCAGAGATAGCAAAAAGACGTAACAAACTAATAGTTTTTTTGAATGCAAAAGATGCAATAGACTTACACAATGGTCCTCTCCGGCATACAACTAGGAACATACCGGTTGCTATGGAGGGTGAGAATATGTATGGGCACATAATCATACCATGTAGGATAACTAAATAGACGGTTATGCTGTTTCATCCCACCTAGCAACAATGCTCTGCACTGTGTGTGTTTATATATTTACATATTTATTCCATCTAGCTACAATGCTCAGCACTGGGTGTGTTTATATTTATATATCTATATATTTATTCCATCTAGCTACAATGCTCCGCACTGTGTTTTTATATATCTACATATTATTCCATCTAGCTACATTGCTCCGCACTGTGTGTGTTTATATACTTGCATATTTATTCCACCTAGCTGCAATGCTCCGTACTGTGGGTGTTTATATATTTACATATTTATTCCATCTAGCTACAATGCTCTGCACTGTGTGTTCATATATTCATATATTTATTCCATCCAGCTACAATGCTCTGCACTGTGTGTCTGTGTGTGTGTGTGTGTATATACTGTATATATTTTATAGTAATATGTATATATGTATATTAGCTGCTCTTGCTTGCTTGTTTTTTTTCTTGCCTTCTGATTGTTGCTCTGAGTGTTGCTATCCCTGTGCTGTTGCAATCCTGGAATTTCCCTGTTGTGGGACTAATAAAGGCTTATCTTATCTTATCTTATCTTATCTTACTTGTCTGGTGTACAGGGATGTCAGGCTCAGCTGTGACTCACCAAGCAAATGACTGGACCATCTAACTACCTGATCCAAGGATTTCCTCTGTTTCAGTTTTATCTGACCAAACCATGACACTAAAGAAAAGGATAAAACAGATTCAATAAAAGCCTGATAAAACATTGTCATTATGGTTCGGTCAATTTGGAAGCGTGCAAGTTTTCTCAAGCAATGCAAATGTTGCTGATCCTTTTTGCACACCCTTTCACAGTTCTCTTCAAAGTTTAAATTACTATCAATAATCGTCCCAAGATATTTGTAGGATTGTACACATTCGGTGGTCTGGCCTTTTAGTACGGTGACTTTGTGCCTGGGATTTTCCCTCCTAAAGTCAATAATCATGTCTTTAGTTTTTGTCGTATTCAGCTGCAGGTAGGAATCCTCACACCAGTGAACAAAATCATCAACTACTGGGCTGTGGCCACTCTCGCCATCCTGGAGGAGACTGACAATAACTGAGTCATCAGCATATTTTATAATGTGTCTGTTGTCATGTCTGCTCCGACACATGTTTGTGTACAGGATGAAGAGTAGTGGTGACAACACACACCCCTGAGGAGAGCCAGTAGAAGAGCGATACGATAGTTTTAGGGCCTATACAATATATGGTCAAACTTTTTAAAAAGGCCAAACATACGATAGTTTTGGCATTTCCATGCGCATCCCCACAAAAAAAGTTTTGATTTATGTAAACACCCACACATCACTAGAAACTGAAGCTTGCTTGCTCTTACACGATCAGCTCATCCCTCCTGGGCCGGCTGGCTGGCTCCTCCTCACTGTGTGCCACTGCCAGTCACTCACATCAACAGCACTCAGCTCATGTTTCTTTACTGTACGAGCACCGCAACAAACCGCAATAAAAAAAGAAAAGAGTCTGGCAGCACTGATACAGTTGCTGGTAAGAAAACAAAGGACATTGCAGTTCTAAAAAAAAACAACTAAAACCCCCCCAAACTATTAATTTACTGTAACTGCAACACAGCTGCTGCACGAGGCTACTGTGAGACTGACCGAGACTGCCTGTGATTGCTTTGGGATGGGAAGGGGCAGGAGAGCCTCACGGTACCACCCACTGCTTGTTGAGGATGACGGAGGATTGCTTGATGAACTGCAGAGCAATCGCGCACTTTCACATCAGTGTCCAAAACACCAGAAAAGTCTTTGATAACACCAGGAAAAGTCGTTAGATTTGTTGCTTGTCACTTTCGACAAAAAGAAATCGTTGAGGGGGGCTGAGAAGTCATCAGATTTAACGACAAAATTGCCAAGTTGGCAACACTGGCTAAAAGTGAAACCTAAAAAAAAAAGAAACTGAAAGTAAAAACCAGACTGGAGTAAACCTTTCGGGGGAGAGTCTTACAGTTGATGGGAAGTAGGTGACAGAAACATAAATAGCAAACTATTTTTTTTTTCATATTTTTGTATTTTGTATACTTTATTAACCCCAGAGGGTGCAAGGCTAAATGAATAGGAAATGGAACAGGAATGACTTCAAAGTAAGAGCAAACCTAAAAAGTAAGAATGGACAGAGGATAATATTATAACCACTACTAAATAAACCAAGGACCAGAAGAATACTTGAAATGGAAGTAGAATAGAATTCCTTTATTGTCCTTAAACAGTGAAGCATAACAAAATTTGGATGTGTCTCTCCATGATAATTTAAGAAAGAAGGATAAAAAGATGCCCCTATCACACTGCAAAACAGGTTAAACAGTTCCTTGAATCCAACAATATTGAAAGAAGGAAATGGCCAGCCTAGAGTGCAGATCTAGACCCCATAGAGAATCTCTGGAAGATCCTTGGAGACAAAGTAATAGCTAAGAAACTCACTACAGTTACTGAACTGGGAAAATACTGCAAGAAGAATGGACTAAGATCAAACCAGGGCAGTGTGAGAAACTAGTGATGTCCTGTGGGTGCAGATGTGCTGAAGTCATTCAAAGATAGGACCTTTACACTTGCTATGAAATTTTTAATCCTATAGCCCTAACCCCCCCCCCCCCCCCCCAGTGTTTAAATCTTTTCTTCTGACACAGTGGTCACTGTTCTCTAATTTTGCTCACAGGTTTTTTAAACAAAATAAATGTTTGTGTTGAAGTGTCTTGGTTATTTTTTAAAGCATGCTAGTACATCAGTGGTATAGCCACAACTGATATTCTGTCATATTCTGAACAATGAAGAATAACAGTATTTCTGAATAAATCTAGTACTGTTCTCTAATTTTGATTTAAACTTTATAAGTATTTAGTAGTGCTACCTCCCCATTAATGCCTCTGGTTGTGTTTTGCCTAATACTTTTTTGTCTTCTTTTCAGGTTAATTTGCCTTAAAAAAATAAAGCTGTATTATTGCTTTGTACAAGCAGTGAATGAAAAACCTCAAAATATTTGTGTCTATTCTGAGCAATTTCATTTAGAAACATCTCTCCAGTCTTCTCAACTTCAGGCATGTATTTCTTTGAACACATGCATTAAATGTTAAAAGCAGAGATGGTAAAAGAAGAATAGCAGAAAGCAGAAAAGGAATGGATGCAATTTCCATTCAGGCAAGGTCAGCATCTGCATTGTGAAACACCTGTAGAAACATAATTTTTCATCCTTCAGCTTTGATGGAATCTGGGAGAAGGTATATGGAGATGAGAAGACAAATGAAGATGTTAACACCGGAAAAAACAAACAAAAGAATGAAAAAAGTGTTTTATTCAAATTGTTTAAACTGGAATCCCTTTAAGAAGCTGTTGAAATTAAAATGTTTCCTCATAAAGGACTTGACAAGAATTTTAGACAGCTGGACAACATGTGGACAGGGATGGAGCTGGGAGGCAGATGGACAGAGCAGGCCTCCTTGACTTCAGGGGTCAGTGTTTGGACTCATGACTTGTCTACTTCCGGTTGGCCTGTCAGGAGATTTAACTTGCTGCACCTGCCTCTCTCCTTGACCCAGAGGTCCATTTTTGCTCATTCAGTTTCAGAACAAGACTGTCTTTGAAGCTTGGAGGTGAAACCCAAAACCCTCGCTATCTGTTTTATGTGTTCCAGACCGAAACCACCAACTCAGTAGCAGCACACAACTGCTAGATTCATCTACATCTGCTACAGAGATTTGGGACACTATGATTTTATTGTGTGACACACTATATGTATCAAACTGCAATTTAGTGTACTTAAGGGGGTAGCATGATTGAAAAGTGTCTCTGATGTCCAAAAGAGAATCTTTTGTGGTCATTAAGGGTCTTTGACCCGAGCAATGTAAGCGGTGCCCCAGATCTTTTTGGTGCTGGTAGATCACTCTCATCTTGGCTTTTATTTATTGTTGCTGACTGAACAAACTGTAGGCAGATATTTTCTATGTATCTCTCTCTGCCTCTTTGCCATGCCCACTAACATTCACAAACACAGCTGATACTGCTTTAGAAACATATTTGGGGAATTAGAATAAAATATGACATTTGTGATTTGTGTTGAAGCAGAAAAGGAAACTGTTAACAATATTTTTTACCTAAATAATTTTTGTGCTTCGATTTCATTCATTTACCATATGTAATTTGAACAGAGGGGGCTAGAGTAACTGGATACTGCAAGTAAATGTAATGTTGCAGTGGTGCTTGAAAGTTTGTGAACCCTTTACAATTTTCTACATTTCTGCATAAATAGGACCTAAAATGTCATCAGATTTTCACACAAATCATAAAAGTAGATAAAGAGAACCCAGTTAATATAAATGAGACAAAATTTTACTTTTTCATTTATTTATTGAGGAAAACGATCCAATGTTACATATCTGTGAATGGCAAAAGTTCGTAAACCTCTAGGATAAGCAGGTAATTTGAAGGTAAAATTAGAGTCAGGCATTTTCAATCAATGGGATGACAATCAGGTGTGAGGGGGCACCCTGTTTTATTTAAAGATTTATTCAAAGTGTCACCACATGTTTATGGAAGTGTATCATGGGACAAACAAATTTCTGAGGACCTCAGAAAAAGGGTTGTTGATGCTCATCAGGCTGGAAAAGATGACAAAACCATCTCTAAAGAATTTGTACTCCACCAATCCACAGTAAAAATTAAGCACAAATGGAAGAAATTTAAACTTAAAGGTGAAATTCATAAGATTTTTGTGAAAACAGAGATTAAAAAAAAATACATCAAAAAAGCGTTTAGAAACTTGCACAATGTTAGTCTTAATGTTCTTCTGAAAATTAGTATATTGATGAAATAAAATATTTTGTAATTTTTTTCCGGACCGATAGTAATGTAAATATTTATATTCCAGAAGATTTTTTAGACAGAAAATTGTTCCATCTGGATTCCACATCCAATACAATGAATCTGTTGATGTCACGTGCTGTTACATTTGCGTAAAACCAGGGGTTGCCAGAGACAGCTATGGCTGCTTCTGAAAGTAATAGCTCATTCCGTTATCCTCCTCAAGTAAGAAGTAATAAACGAAGGGGCAAGACCAGAATAAGTATTGGTTCAGCTTTTGATCGCTGATGCGATCTGAAGAATCATAGGTTTTAAAATCCATACTGAGGTTGCCTATTTGCTACTTGGCCCGTAAGTTAAGTTAAGCTAACTAGTGTTTGCATAGCTATCTGTAACCTACATTTTGTCTATGAGATGTTCCTGTTATTAATATGACTCTGTGATGATATCAACTGGTGTATGGCGATGGGATAGACCACAGAAATTGCTCGGTAATCCTTTCCAAACAGTAATTTTTCCACTCTGGTCTAGTGTAGCTACAGTTAGCATTAGCTTCTGTGAAGGAAGGAACTCCATTTCTTTTCTAACGAACGTTATGAGTTTTTAAAAATACATTAGTTTTACATTGTGTTCGATGATCTCCTACACACTTGTGGCCATTTATCTAAATAAGCACTTTTTGCCCTTAATTGTAATGTTGTCTTATTTCGCCAGAATCAAAATTTGATAGCATTAGTTTATATGCCGAACAATGGATCTGTTGTATACGTGATCAAACGTTTTTGACGTTTAGAAAATAAATTGCTTTTACATTGTGTTAGATGACCTTACCCCAATGTAGTGTGGCTCATATATTCTTGCCAACACATGTATAAGCACAAGGAGAAGCTTAGGACTGCATGTGTTGATTGACCTCACGTCTTGGATGGGACAATACGTCTGGACCCCCTGTGGATAATGGCAGGAGGACGGAGGTGCCGTGGTAAGACTCTGAAAGGACTTCCTGACCTCCTGGAGCCAGACGGAGGACTAACGGACTCGAAGGAAGAATTATTGTCAGATGGGGGTTTTGACAGCAATGTGTAATTCTGCCTTTGATGTTCATGTATAAGAGCGAGGATTTTGACGCAGCTCAGTCTCTTCTGTTCTTGAGAGAAAAGCTGGGGATGTGATTTCTGCAATAAACCTCAATTGAGAAATAATTCAGCCTCTTCATTTCACGCTCCCCACATTGGTGACCAGTAACGTGAGAATGCCTAGAGATGATTTCCCTGACCCAGACTCGTCGGAGTCTGCCCGAGCGAGCGCCGTCTCCATCAAACTACCAGAATTCTGGCAGGACAACCCGGACTCATGGTTCCTCCAGGCCAAGGCACAGATCGCTCTCGGGGGAATAACGGCGGATGACACTAAATTCTACCACGTCATCGCAAAGCTCGACAACCGCACAGCGCGATGTGTGCGGAGCCTGGTACAGCAGCCGCCCGCCGACGACAAATACGACGAACTGAAGGCTGCACTCATCCAGTGTTTCACGCCCTCACCCGAGGAGAGGGCTAGAAGACTCCTCGCTATGCACGACCGGGGAGGACGCAGGCCAGTCGACCTGATGGAAGACATGCTGCAGCTGAGAGACACAGACAACGACGATTTTCTTTTCAAGCACATCTTCCTGAGAAACCTCCCGATGCAGATGAGAGGGACCCTGTCCAGCATGCGTTGTGTGACCCAGCGGGACTTCTGTGCGCTGGCCCGAGAGGCGCAGCGGCTCCTCGACTCCTGCGGCGAGCAGACAGCCAGCACAGCAGTGGCAGACCTCGACGCGGTGACCGGGAGCAGCGGAGAGCCGGAGGCAGCGGAACCAATCACACCAACGATGGCAGTGGCGCGGCCCCGACGCAGCGGAGGAGATGGCCTCTGCTTTTACCATCGGCGCTTTGCAGAGAAGGTGCACAGATGTGTGCCGCCGTGCAACTTTAAGTCCTCGGGAAATGCCAGAACTGGGAGTCAGTAGCAGCTTTGGCTCTCGGCGAACGAAATAAGCTGCTCTACCTCACAGATGCGAACTCCGGACGGCACTTCCTCGTAGACACCGGAGCCCAAGTGAGTTTCATCACCCCCGACCTACGCTGACCGGCTGGCGGGCCCCCGTGGTGACGGGGCAATGGCGACGAACGGCTCGAGCATCAAGACCTACGGGGAAAGGACTCTGCTTCTGTCCTTGTACGGCCGCTCTTATGAATGGACTTTTATTATAGCGGCGGTGAGTTTTAACATGTTAGGTGCTGATTTTCTGTGCTCACATGATTTGTTAGTTGATCTTGCCAACAGGCGCTTGGTTTTTATTCAATTCCTTGTGTAGCTCGAGTGTCCCCGCCACCAGTACAGACCAACGTCGCCACAGCAGGCGGTAAGTTTCACACACTCCTCACCCAGTTTCCAGCGCTCACAGTTCCCACATTTTCGGCAGCAGTTGCGAAACACGGGGTGGAGCACTTTATCACCACAGCTGGCCCACCCGTCTTCATGAAAGCTCGGCGTTTGGATGCAGCTGAGCTCTCCATAGCGCGCGAGGAGTTTGCCAACCTGGAAAGGCTGGGCATTATTCGACGTTCGAAGAGCCCATGGGCCTCTCCACTGCATATGGTCCCTAAAGCTGACGGCTCGTGGAGACCTTGTGGTGATTACCGCAGGTTAAACAATGCCACAGCGCATGACCGCTACCCAATCCCACACATCCAAGATTTCTCGGTGCATCTAGCGGGGGCGCGCATTTTTTCTAAAATAGACCTGGTCCGCGGCTATCATCAAGTCCCAATCCGAGCCGAGGACATTCCCAAAACAGCAGTAATAACCCCGTTCGGACTTTTTGAATTTTTACGCATGCCGTTTGGCCTCAAAGGCGCTGCGCAAACCTTTCAACGCATGATGGATGCTGTGTTACGCGATCTCCCCTTTGTGTTCGTCTACCTCGACGACATTTTAGTCGCCAGCGCTTCTGAGGAGGAACACGAAAAGCACCTCACAGCAGTTTTTCAGAGGTTGGGAGAGCACGGGCTAATAATTAATCCAGTCAAGTGCCGGTTCGGTGTGGCGCAAATCGATTTTTTGGGACACCGCGTTTCCCCAGAAGGGGCGGTTCCGTTACCAGACAAGGTGCGCGCAGTGGCGGATTTTCCCCGGCCACAAACGGTCAAAGCACTACAGGAGTTTTTAGGAATGGTAAATTTTTATAGCCGTTTCCTACCCCACGCAGCGCAGCTCATGCAACCATTATATGCCGCGCTTGAAAAACAAAAACCCTCCAATACGATCCATTGGTCCCTGGAACGGGAGTGCGCGTTCGCGGAGGTGAAAAAAGCCCTTGCAGACGCTACACTGCTCGCTCACCCAGACCCAAAGGCCCGCATAGCGCTCACCACTGATGCGTCAGATTTGGCCATAGGGGCGGTTGTGGAACAACATGTTGCAGGGGTTTGGCAGCCGCTGGCCTTCTTCAGCAGATCCTTGTGCGAGGCCGAGCGGAAATACAGCGCGTTTGACAGGAAGCTGTTAGTGCTCCACTTAGCCATTCGCCATTTCCAGTTCTGGCTGGAAGGTCAGCATTTCACCGCGTTTGTCGACCACAAGCCGCTAACTTTTGCGATGGCCAAAATTTCGGAACCGTGGTCGGGCCGGCAGCAGAGGCAGTTGGCCGCAATTTCCGAATTTACTACTGATATTCAGCACGTAGCGGGTAAACTCAATGTAGTGGCAGACTGCCTCTCTCGTGCGGTAACAGCACCAATCCGCGCGGAGGTAGATTATACTACCGCAGCCGCAGGGCAAAATAACAGCGCGGAAGCGCACGCGGCCCCAGTTCACATGGGGATAGATTATGCAGCCATGGCAACAGAGCAGGGTAGAGATGCGGACGTGTGCGTGCTCCAGTCTGGACCAACAGGGTTAAGGCTGGAGAGCAGGATTTTGCAAACCGGTATGCCCCCCCTGATCTGCGATGTGTCTACCGGGCGGCCGCGCCCGGTAGTACCGGCCACATGGCGCCGCCGCGTTTTTGACTTGGTTCACTCCCTGGCGCACCCGGGCACCGCGCTTCTGTGAAAATGGTAGCGGAGAAGTTTGTTTGGCCGAGCCTGCGCAAGCACGTGAAAGAGTGGGCGAGAACCTGCATGGCTTGCCAGCGGGCCAAAATTCACAAGCACACAAAAGCCCCCTTAGAACCGTTCCACATTCCGGCCAAGAGATTCGATCATGTGCATGTCGACCTCGTGGGCCCCCTACCGTCGTCGCAGGGGTTCACACATCTTTTGACAATAGTGGACCGAACCACACGCTGGCCAGAAGTGGTCCCGCTAGCATCGACCACGGCTGCAGAGGTGGCTCGCGCATTTTTGATGGCCTGGGTAGCGCGTTTCGGGGTTCCGTCGGACATTACGTCCGATAGAGGACCTCAGTTTGTGTCTGAGCTTTGGTCAGCGATGGCCAGCAGCTTAGGAGCGACAATTCACCGCACTACCGCTTATCACCCCCAGGCTAATGGTTTATGCGAGCGTTTTCACAGGTCTTTGAAGGCAGCCCTCAGAGCGTCGCTTAGGGATGCAGATTGGGTAAACAAACTACCATGGGTTTTATTGGGGTTGCGTGCTGTGCCCAAGGAGGACTTAAATGCCTCCCCAGCGGAGTTGGTTTTTGCACAACCTCTCAGGCTGCCCGGTGAGTTCCTACCAGAGCATCCGGCACCGGGGCGCCCCCCGGCTCTGGGACCACTGATCGGCACGGGAGCAGACATGCTCCCGGGCCCCGTTCATCACACTTTCCCCCGTGTTTTTGTTCCCAAAGCTTTAAAAAATGCCGAGTTTGTTTTTGTCAGGCACGAGGCTCAGCGACCAAGCCTCCACCCGCCATATGATGGCCCATTTAGGGTGCTGGAAACGGGTGATAAGCATTTTGTGCTGGATTTGGGGGACAGAAAAGAAACAGTTAGTATTGACAGACTAAAGCCTGCTTTTGTGATGAACGACGAGTCTGTACGAGTGGCGAGGGCACCTCGACGTGGCAGACCCCCCAGGGAGCACATCCTGGAGCCCCCGCAGGGATCAAATAATCATCCTCTTCCTCAGTTAGCAGATTCGCTGCAGGACGGCGCCGCGGGGACGGTGAAGCCTGCTTACAGCAAATTTGGAAGACGTTTGAAGCCCAGACGGCGTATGGACTGATGTGTGTTTTTATCATGTTGTGTAGACTATGCTGTTGATTTTTACCATGTTGTGTGAAATATGCTTTATTGTCCATTCTTCGACGTTTGGGGGGGGGGGGGGGTTATGTGGCTCATATATTCTTGCCAACATATGTATAAGCACAAGGAGAAGCTTAGGACTGCATGTGTTGATTGACCTCACGTCTTGGATGGGACAATACGTCTGGACCCCCTGTGGATAATGGCAGGAGGACGGAGGTGCCGTGGTAAGACTCTGAAAGGACTTCCTGACCTCCTGGAGCCAGACGGAGGACTAACGGACTCGAAGGAAGAATTATTGTCAGATGGGGGTTTTGACAGCAATGTGTAATTCTGCCTTTGATGTTCATGTATAAGAGCGAGGGTTTTGACGCAGCTCAGTCTCTTCTGTTCTTGAGAGAAAAGCTGGGGATGTGATTTCTGCAATAAACCTGAATTGAGAAATAATTCAGCCTCTTCATTTCACGCTCCCCACAGTATCCCCATTTACTGAAAGAAGCACTCTTTGCCCGAAATGCTGCTGCGTCATTGGATGTAACTGTATATACTGTAGATTGGACACTGACTGCTGCCGTTGCGGTTTGTTCTTGTTTTTTTTTTTCTTTAATCCAGCCTAATTTCTTTCTTTTTATAAAATGCACACCAATGCAGAGAGAGAGAAACACCATTTCAATTGTCCTTTATGTCTCGCACTTATAGTAGTATTGACAATAAAATCTTTGAATCTTTAGCTAATGATCTTGCAGGGGAACAGGTCAAGTGGACCCCTGACCATGTGAGCACCCCATGTGGACCCCGGTGTCCAATCTATACAAGTACAAGTACATTTTCAATCCAGTGATTTACAGACTGATTCAGAGATTTTTAAAGCCTGATTCAGAACATCCTAGTCCCACATACCTATTCTGTGAAATTCATCTGGTGGCCGCCAGTGGTGATGAGCAGCAGTGGTGGAGAATAAAAGTCTTTAGAAAGCAGAAACGGAGCCAAAACCTTCTCCGGGTCAGCTTAGTTCTCATCTTACATCTGTATATAATTTTTTTAAACTTCTTGGTGTCTGTGAAAAGTATTCCCAACAGTTTTATTAAAAAAAAATCTTGTTCTCCTTCTTCACTTTTATAAATCACAGGACTGAGAATGTACTTGTACAGATAGGATCCCGTGGTCCACTTAGGGTGCTCACTTGGTCAGGGGTCCACTTGACCTGTATCTATCATTCAGTCTTTTTGGTTTGTTTTCAATGTGTGTTATCAGTCTAGCAGACCAATGATGTTGTGTTTTTTGGACTTACCAAGCCTACTACTTACGACAAATACAATAGTAAATGACCTTAACTCTTGTACATGTCTTTTGTTGGTAAACATTTAACTATAAAAAGTCATGTAATATGTTGCACCATAACTAAGTGAAGAGACTGATGTTATCTGTTTACAGGTATTATGGCAATTATGACCCGATAACATCTACTCCTGTAAAAACAAAAAGGAAACATACCGTGGCACCATTGCCACCTGTATCAAGTATACCAGGGTCACTTTCCCCAGAACAGCACTCATGGGTAAGTGGGTATTAAAATTCTCTAGCTGAATATTTTAATTAGTGATGTAATTGAAAATGCAATCTCTGTCATTCAGACCGTGGCATTTTTCCTGGTGTCAAGCAAAGCTTTGACATGTGGCATGGGGCCAAGAATCTAAAAGGATCTCATCTGTGCGTAATTCTTGCCAATCATTACAATATCCTAACTATCCACAAATGAATTATGAAAAATAAAAGATGGATCTGTGTCTGTCCTCTTCAGGCAGGTAAAAGGCTGGATTGCTTCTGTGGTTGCGTGATATCGTTAATCATTTTTGGTGGTGCTGTAACAAAGCTGCAATGCATGACGACTTCATGGTAGGTGCAACATTTCTTGTATTACTGCAGCAACACAAATAATTGATCTACCAGTGCCATTGTGCCTATCAGTGAGTTTGTTAAGAAAGTCTCACCCTTGATGTGCAATTTTTCTTTGTTGGAGACTAAACGGGTTATACAGTTGTTATTGTTATCAATAAGCCCACATATTAAAATAAAGGTATCACAATTTATTCCTAAGTAAATTTAATTTGTGGAACTAAAATTTATGGAACTGAAAATCTTTTTCCTGTTTTTGAATCAGGACCAATGAGTGAACACAGCACACAGGTAAAATCCAATTCCATTTCTCTACCCACTCTTTCTGTCACCAACAGTATATTTTGCATTCGTAAACCAAGCACACTCATTCTAGCATATTTGGAATGTATAAAAAAATGTCTACAAGTTCAGATTATGTCATATTTTCATGCAATTTTTATTTCTTTAAACTGTTTCTGTTTTGATTTTTTAAAATTTGGACATTGGTATTTTGTACCTTACTGTAGGGCAACACAAACTAAAGAGACAATGAAAGATGTGAAGTTTGTATCCAATTTCTTATATTATTTTTCTATATTGCTCTCCCAGATCGGCTCCATGGACCACGCTCATCCAGATCACTCAACAGTCTCACGGGGAAGATACCTACATCTGACTTTGTTTTCAAATTTTGATATTTGGGAGACAGACTATTTCTACTTTCGAGAATATTAGAATTTTCTTTTGCCCATCCATCTGCCCATCCGTCCATCCTCAACAGCTTTTCTGGGGATCCGGGTCATGGAGGCAGCAGCCCAGACTTCCCTCTCTCCAGCCACCTTCTACAGCTCTTCAGAGGGGACACCAAGGTGTTGCATGCCAGCTGGGAGTTATAGTCTGCCCCGTGGTCCCATCCTCGGGGGACGTGTTCCAAACTCCTCAAGTGGGAGGTGACCAGGAGGCGTCCTAATCAGATGCCAAAACCACTTCTGCTGGAGCCTTCCTATTGTTAAAATGGAGTTTTACTCTGCACTGTGGCTAAGTGATCCTCACAAGGGATCACCTAATTGTTGAGGTCTTTCTGGAATTGTGGGGTCTTTATACAACACTTCAAAGTTCTATGAGCAGACTGTTGATGTGAATTTGTGCTATATAATAAAGTTTTATTTTAAAAGCCCTTTTTTCATGGACAACTTCAGTTGATGTTAATTTGCTTTATAACATTTTATTAGTACACTGTCAGAAAATGTAATATTGCTGAGATTTTACCTTTTATAAAATACTAACAAAACTATCAGATTATACAGTAATCCAATATAAATTTAAATATTTAAAGAATACTTTTTATAGATATTATGAGGACTATGATTAGTGATTTTGTGTCAAATTGGATTACTGATGTGCTTATTTTCAGAAATGCACTTAATTTTTTATACTGAGTATCCATATGTGAACAACTGAAGTATTACTGCACTACAAATAATTTCAAAAAGTAAGCTTATTGAAGAGAATGCTCTGCACATGTCTGATCAGGCATGTATAACTGAAGTTCTCAGTAATTTTACAAGGTTATATAAAGGTTGACAGTATTTCAGTTGTGCATTGAGGATAGGTAAGCCATCACTTGATAAATCTAACAATGAATCAACACCCTTTACATATAAATTAGAAAAGGCACAAACAATATCAGGCATCCATTTTACATTTATTTTAATAATACATCCATCATGCTGGAGCCTATCCCAGCATCTTTGGGCGAGAGGCAGGGTACACCCTGGACAGATCGCCAGTCCATCGCAGGGCCAACACAGAGAGACAGACAACCATTCACTCTCACAGTCATACCTAAGGACAATTTAGAAACCCCAGTATGAGGCCAGTTAACCTAACTTGCATGTTTTTGGAATGTGGGAGGAAACCGGAGAAATCCCAGACTAAACCCATGCAGATCACAGATCTGATCACAGATCACTGCTGGTCAGGGGCTGGGATTGAACCCAGGATTCCCCGGCCAAGGGTGAGTTGCTGTGCTTCCGCAGCGCTAACCACTCCGCCACCGCGCCACCCTTTAATAATACAAAACAATAAAATTTAAATCAACAGAAAATGAGACAGAACCCAAAAATTAATTGCCACCTCCAGGTTTTTGAT
Source organism: Pholidichthys leucotaenia (assembly GCA_020510985.1). Classification (NCBI taxonomy): domain Eukaryota; kingdom Metazoa; phylum Chordata; class Actinopteri; order Cichliformes; family Pholidichthyidae; genus Pholidichthys; species Pholidichthys leucotaenia. The sequence goes on along the minus strand of CM035847.1, from coordinate 215,788,201 downwards.
GCACCTTGTACCATGGATGTACATGTGGACCTACCACAGACAAGGAGCGTGAGCTAGCCACCTGGAACAAACCCAGTGTATTGTCCGTAGGGATCAGGGTAACGGTCCCTGATTGCCCACACACAGCAACTGGGGATGACCAAGGCAATGGATTAGCCATAGGAACAGCTCATTTTAGAACAGCATTCTTAACTAAAACGTTCAACATAAATAAAGCACAAGAGTGTGTTACAGCATATCTGCAAAAAACACTCTACCAGCAGCAAAGCCCTTAAAGTCAGCTACAGTTCTGACATGATTACATTATCAAAATTATGTAATTATTAGGTTCAGTCATGTCTGTGAAACATTAGCAATAACATAAATTATTCATTATATGACAGTAATTAAAAAAAATTGTCAGATGGAGATAAACATCAACGAAGACTCATTTAAAATCATTGGGAACTATACCACAAAAGATTCATCGCTTGAGATGATTTCACTGGCTCGTAATCCAAAAGAAACTGATTTCCATACAGTCTGCTGCAGCCTGTGAATTCTTGTTTCCAGCGCCGTTTCTGTTTCTACATGGCAACACGTGCAACATTATCATGAGGCAACAGTGAGTGCAACACCTACTGGGCAGGAGGTCAAAAAGTAATGGATTGTACCTTTAACTCTTGCACTTTAGCATATCCACTTTGTACAGTTTCATTGCAGTTGTTCTGCTCATGTGTGATTGTTTGTTTGTGTGTTTTTGTGACCTGCCAGGGGACTACAGATGAAAATTAGCAGTATTTCTAAATCTGGCTTACTTACATTTGTATTAATGTTCATTAGTATGTAATGTCCCTTTCAAATAAACATTAAACTAAACTAAACTAAACCCAGCCACAGGGGGTGCACAAGCCAGTGTGCTCCTAGTGCTGCTCCCAAGCCTGGGTAAATAGGGAGGGTCGTGTCAGGAAGGGAATTTGACGTAAAACCTTTACTACATCAAACGTGCGGATCATGACGAACAAGACTTTCACACTGGATCGACTGAGGCCCGGGCTAACAATGACCGCCACCGGTGCTGTTAACTGACAGGGTGCCAGTGGAAATTGGGCTACTGTTGGTTAAAGACCGAGGAGGAGGAGAGGGGGAAGGCGTGTGAGGAGGGAGAGATAGAAAAGGAAAAGTAGAAGTGTGGAGGTAAGAGTAGGGACTTTAAACATAGGGACTATGACTGGTAAAGGCAGACAGTTGGCTGATATAATGGTCAGAAGAAAGATAGATGCACCATGTGTTCAAGAAGCCATATGGAAGGGAAGCAAGGCTAGAAGCATTGGAGGTGGATTTAAACTGTTCTACCATGGTGGAGACAGGAAGAGAAATGGAGTAGGAATAATGTTGAGGGAAGAGTATGTGAAGAGTGTTCAGGAGGTAAAGAGGGAGTCAAACAGGATCATGAGTTTGAAACTTGAAGTCAAAGCTATGATGTTGAATGTTGTCAGTGCGTATGCCCCACAAGTTGGATGTCAGGTAGAAAAAGAAGAATTCTAGAGTAAGTTGGATGAAGTGGTAGGGAGTGTTCTCAGGGGGGAGAGAGTGGTAACTGGAGCAGACTTTAACCTCTTGCACTCCGGGATACCGCGGGCGGTCACGTCTCTGCGTCCTAGTGCGTCCTCGTGCGTCCTCGTGCGTCCTCGTGCGTCCTAGTCCACTGTGCGTCTCAGTGCGCACTGAAAAAAAAAAAGCTGCATTTCCGTTCTTCCACTACAGACACAGCCGCGAACAGAAAGCCAAAGGAGTGCTTTGATTGGTTTAGATTTGATTGACCTCTCATTCGACTAATAAGAGCCTTGAATTGGGTTTCTGAAACCTTGAAGAACCAATGACTGAAAACCTAGCAAGAAGGACCCGCCTACCAACAACTGCGAATACAAGGAGCCAATTGAAGCAGAGAAGTTCGACGATTGAAAGCATGCGTCCCGTGCGTAAAATCTGTTTTGTGTAAGCCACTGTGTGTAACGGCAGGGTTCACCAGTCTTTTTTTATTACTACTGTTCTTATTTGTTTTGAAAAATCATTCGCCAAAACCGCAATCATGGAAGCGCAAAACCGCAATAATGGAATTATGGTTCGACCGGGTTGTGTGACCAGAACCACGAGTCGTATCAAGCGGACCAGCTTCATGTTCGTCTGACAACGAGGAACAGATGTTCGCCAGCGACTCTGCTGTTGTGGACAGGTAAGTGTTATAAGCTAAATTATTCTTTATCACTGAAAATAGTAATAAAAATGACTTTTGACCGATCGGTAAATTACAAATGTGTGTCATCGCCACATAACGGACCGTTTTTTTGTGCGCCGCGTTCCTCTGTAGTGGGGGGGGGGGGGGGGTTGTTATCCTCTACATTGCAGATATTTTAGTATAATTTTTATTGCACTGTAGGTTATTTTTTCTTGTAAAAAAAAGGCCGCACATTTTTATGTGGCATGCTTCTTTGTGTGTGTGGGGCTTGTTTGTTCATTCATTCATTCATGAATGAATAAACAACCCCCCCCACACACACACACACAGCCCTGCGTGTCACCTTTCATTTGAGCCCAAGATGAAGCTTCTATGTTGAATCATTCAAAAGTTATAGACGTTTTTCCAAACTGTGCCATTTGGCACAATTTGGCACAGTTCAAAAACGCCTGGGAACAACCTGAGAAAAAAGTTGTGTAATATATTCATTTTTTGTGGTATTGTTACAAAATTTTGACCTCAGCTGGATAACACTTGGTTCTACATTTCTGTTGCATTTTCCAGCCCGTATCTGACAGCTGTGTGTTATTTGCAAGCATTTGTATCTAAAAAAACACCCAGGCAAACTTTATTTTATTCAAGTTCAGTATGTTTAGATGACTGTTACTCAGTGGCAGGAGCACTTAGAGAGATTATGACTGTTTTGCCAAAAAAATTGAAAGTGTTTTCTTTTAAATGAGACCAACCCCATGAAGATGCTGCAAAGGGTTGAAGAACAGCTTTTGATTTACTTTGGGTACGTTATTTTTTGGCGTTTTTAGGGAAATTGACCAGAGTGCAAGGGGTTAATGGAAATGTAGGTGAAGGGAACAGAGGTGATGAGGAGGTGCTGGGTAGGTATGGTCTTAAGGAGAGAAATGTGGAAGGACAGATGGTTGTGGATTTTTCAGAAAGGATGAAAATGGCTGTGGTGAACACATACTTCAAGAAGAGAGAGGAACATAGGGTGACATACAAGAGTGGAGGAAGGTGCACACAGGTGGACTACATCTTATGCAGAAGGAGAAATCTGAAAGAGATAGGAGACTGCAAGGTGGTGGCAGGGGAGAATGTAGCTAGACAGCATTGGATGGTAGTCTGTAGGGTTGCTCTGGAAAGCAAGGAGAGGAAGAGAGTGAAGGCAGAGCTGAAGATTAAGTAGGGGAAGTTACAGAAGGAAGACGATCACACAGAGTTCAGGAAGGAGTTGATAGAGGCTCTGGGTGGTAGGGAAGAATTACCAGATGACTGGGAAAGTACAGCAAAAGTACTGCGGGAAAGGGGTAGAAAGGTATGTGATGCATCCTCTGGACAGAAGAAGGAAGACAAGGAGACTTGGTGGTAGAATGAGAAGGTACAGGAATGCATTCAAAAGAAGAGGTTAGCAAAGAAAAAGTGGGATAGTCAGGGGGATGGAGAAAGTAGACAGGAGTATTTGGAATCTATGCACATGGCAAATAGACAGGTGGCAAAGGAAATGGTATATAGTGAGTTGTATGAGAGGCTGGACACTAAGGAAGGAGAAAAGGACTTGTATCAATTTGCTAGACAGAGAGATTGAACTGGAAAGGATGTTCAGCAGGTTTGGTTGACTAAGGACAGAAATGGTAATGTATGAGTGATGAGAGTGCATTGAAAGGATGGGAGGAGTACTTTGAGGAGCTAATGAATAAAGAAAATGAGAGAGAGGAAGATGGATGAAGGAAAGATGATGAACAAGGAAACCCTAAGGATTTCCTCAAAGGGTAGCTTTGAAGAGGACGAAGAATGGAAAGGCGGTTGGTCCAGATGACATACCTGTAGAAGTATGGAGGTGTTCAGGGGAGATAACAGTGGACTTTTTAACCAGATTGATTTACACAATCTTGGAGAGTGAGAGGGTGCCTGAGGAGTTGAGAGGAAGTGTTTTTGTACCAGTTTTTAAGAACAAGGATGATGCTTAGAGCTGTAGTAACTACAGAGGCATAAAATTGATCAGCCACACTATGAAGATATGGGAAAGAGTTATTGAAGCCAGGTTAAGAGGGGACATGACAATCAGTGAGCAGCAGTGTGGTTTCATGCCAAGAAAGAGTACTACAGATGCAATGTTTGCTCTAAGAGTGCTGATGGAGAAGTATAGAGAAGGCCAGAAGGAGTTGCACTGTGTCTTTGTGGATCTAGAGAAAGCACATGATAGGGTGCCAAGAGAGGAAGTGTGGTCCTGTATGAGAAAGTCAGGAGTGGCAGAGAATTATGTGAGGGTGGTGCAGGACATGTTTGAGGACAGTGAGATGACGGTGAGGTGTGCTGTAGGAGTGACAGATGGATTCAAGGTGGGGGTATTATTACATTAGGGATCGACTCTGACCCCCTTCTTGTTTGCCATGGTGATGGACAGGCTGACAGATAAGATCAGGCAGGAGTCTCTGTGGACCATGATGTTTGCAGATGACATTGTGATCACTAGTGAGAATGGGGAGCAGGTGGAAGAGAACCTGGAGAGGTGGAAATATGCTCTGGAGAGAAGAGGAATGAAAGTCAGTCGAAGCAAGACAGAATACATGAGTATGAATGAGAGGGAGACAAGTGTAACGGTGAAGATGGAAGGAGCAGAGGTAGTGAAGGTAACTGAGTTTAAATACCTGGGGTCAACCATCCAAAGCAATGGAAAGTGCACAAGAGAGGTGAAGAAGAGAGTGCATGCAAGGTGGAGTGGGTGGCAATGAGTGTCATGGGCGATATGTGACAGAAGGATTGCAGCTAGAGTGAAAGGGAAAATTTACAAGACAGTAGCGAGATCTGCTAGGATGTATGGTTTGGAGATGGTGGTGCTGACAAAAAGACAGGAGGCAGAGCTGGAGGTGGCAGAGTTGAAGATGCTAAGATGCTCACTGGGAGTGACTAGAAGGGACAGGATTAGAAATGAGTATATCAGAAGTATATCAGAGGGACAGCTCAGGTTGAGTGGTTTGGAGACAAAGAGAGTCAAGCCTGAGATGGTTCGGACATGTGCAGAGGAGGGATAGTGGATATATTGGACAAAGGATGTCGAAGATGGATCTTCCAGGCAGAAGGAAAAGTGGAAAACCATAGAGAAGATTCATGGATGTAATGAAGGAGGACATGGAGAGGGCTGGTGTTAGAGAGGAAGATGCAAGGGATCGGATGAGATGGAGGCAACCCCTAAAGGAAGCAGGTGAAAGAAGAAGAAGAAGAGGAAGTTTCCATCCCCAGGAGTGGTCGACCAACTAAAATCTCTCCAAGAACAGGTGTGTAATAGTCAGTGAGATCATAAAAGACCTCAGGGTAACTAAACAACTGAAGGCCTCTCTCACATTGGCTAATGTTAATGTTAATGTTCACGACTCTACCATCAGAACACTGAACAACAATGGTGTGCATTGGCAGGTTTGCAAGGAGAAATCCATTGCTCTCCAAAAAGAACATTGCTGCTCATTTACAGTTTGCTAAAGATCACATGGACAACCCAGAAAACTATTGGAAAAATGTCTTGTGGAACAATGAGACCAAAATTAAACTTTTTGGTTTGAGTGAGAAGCATTATGTTTGAAGAAAAGAAGACACAAAATTCCTTTTCCCATTTGTGAAACATGATGGTGGTAGTATTTGGGCCTGTATTTCTGTATCTTGCCATCGTTGATAGAGCAATGAATTTTGAATTATACCAGCAAATACTAAAGGAAAATTCCAGGACATCTGTCTATAAACTGAATCTCAAGAGAAAGTAGGCCATGTAGCAAGACAGTGATGCCAAGCACACAAGCCATTCTACCAAAGAATGGTTAAAGAAAATAAAGTTAATGTTTTGGAATGGCCGAGTCAAAGTCCTGACTTTAATCCAATTGAAATGTTGTGGAAAGACCTGAAGTGAGGAGTTCATGCAAGGAAGCCCACCAATATCCCAGAGTTGAAGCTGTTCTGTGTGGAGGAATGGACTAAAATTCCTCCAAGCCATTGTGCAGGACTGATCAACAGCTACAGGAAACATTTAGTTACTCAAATTAAAGGTTCACAAACTTTTGCTACTCACAGATATGTAATACTGGATAATTTTCCTCAATAAATAAATACATGAAAAAAGCAAAATTTTTTTCATGTCTCATTTATTTAACTGGGCTCTCTTTATCTATTTTTAGGACTTGTGTGAAAATCTGATGATGTTTTAGATCCCATTTATGCAGAAATGTAGAAAATTCTAAGGGGTTCACAAACTTTCAAGCACAGCTGTTCTTCATGGTATTAATTACTCAAGTAAAAGGAGCAGTCACCAAAAATGCTTGAGCAAGAGTATCTGAGCATTTGCCCCAAAAGTTACTTGAGTAATGAGTAACAACCACCACCTATCCAAGGGTCCAGGTCATGGGAGCAGTGGCCCAAGCAGAGTAGCCCAGAGTCCCTTCCGGCTCTCATAGCTCCATGATCCCCATGATCCCACCTGCAGGTCGTGAGCCCACTGGAGGGCGGACCCATCCACCTCCTTTAGGTGCACACATTTACAATTTTTTTTCTCATAAATTTGTGATTTTTTTTCCTCTTAAAATCTCATTTTCTGATAAATTTGGGGATTTTTTTAATGCAAATTTGCAGCTCCTTTCTTGTAAATTTGTAATTTTGAAGTTTGTGTATTTTTCCTTAGTGTGTTAGAATAAAATATAAAGTAGCCCCACATGCCGCATAATAAAATATAAATGTGGAACATGCAGAAACATTAAGAAATCAAATATTTTCTGTGCCAGAATCTAAGAACAATTATTTCAAATCTGATTACAAAAAAACAAGACATACTTGACTTGCACTCATTTTAAATCAGTGAATTCAAAAGTTATTTGGAGTACAGCCAAACGTATGTGAGTAAAAATACATTTTTTTCCTTAAAAATTTACTAAAGTAACAGCATCCCTTGGTTAAGCTATACTGCAGAGAAAAAAAAAATCATTGAGAGCGTGGCCTAAACCCACCCTTTTTTGTAAAGTGCCTTGAGATGACCGGTGTTGTGAGTTGGCGCTATATAAATAAAATTGAATTGAATTGAATAAATCATCCTCATTTATTACATTACTCAAATCCACATACATCCTTTAAATCCCCTATAAAAGAAATCTACATTTTCTAATATGATTTCTTATGCCCTTTTTCTACATCCATCCATCCATCCATCTTCTACCGCTTTTCCGGAGGTCCGGGTCGCGGAGGCAGCAGTTCAAGCAGAGAAGCCCAGACTTCCCTCTCCCCAGCCACCTGCTCCAGCTCTTCAGAGGGGATACCAAGGCGTTCCCAGACTAGCTGGGAGACATAGTCTCTCCACCGAGTCCTGGGTCTGCCCCGGGGTCTCCTCCCAGTGGGACGTGCCTGAAACACCTCCTTTTTCTACAACAAAACCCAAAACCTTTCATTGTCTTACAGTTTTGTGCCAAACCTTTTCACTTTTCCTCCTCCTTCAAATGCCAGGTTTTGTGACTAGGTCCTGTGGAGTGTGTGAAATAAGAGGCAGCTTCATGACAGACGGTTTATTACACACTTCACATCTCTCAAGCACAGAACAGAATGAAACATTACAGCAAGCTCTCTCCTCTTTAACCCAAGTCACTCTTCACACATTTACATGGAAGTTTCTCATCACACAGCATGACATTTACATTACACTGCCTTCAACCCCCTATGTCTCTGGCTCCTTGTGGCTAAACACGCGGAAAACAGTGGTGGGCAGGGCCCGGCAGTGTGCCTGTGTTTGCGCTATGCTGCAAAAGCTGAGACGGGCAGCTGTCCGGCGCGGGATTATCTGGCAGAAATTCCCCGGGCAGCCGTAGGGGCTGCGCAAAAACAAGCTCTGCCGGGGAAGCTTCCAAATCCTCGTTTGGCGCGGAGCACAACCCCAATAAAACCCACGGCAACCTGTCCACCCAATTTGCATCCGTCAGTGAAGCCCTGAGTGCTACTTTCAGTGATCTATGAAAACGCTCGCATAACCCGTTGGCCTGTGGGTTGTACGCGGTTGTGCGATGAATTGCAACCCCCAGGCTGTGGGCCATCGCGGACCAGAGTTCGGAAACAAATTGAGGGCCCCCGTCGGACATAATGTCCGACGGGACTCCAAAACGCGCCACCCATGCTGTTAAAAAAGCGCGTGCTACGTCTGCGGACGTGGTTGCCGCCAGCAGGACTGCTTCTGGCCAGTGCGTGGTGCCGTCCACCACTGTCAGGAGGTGCGTGCACCCCTGTGATGGCGGGAGGGGGCCCACGAGGTCCATGTGAACATGGTCGAACCTCTTAGCCGGTACCCGAAACGGCTCCAAGGGAGCCTTCGTGTGTCTGTGTACCTTGGCTCGTTGGCACGCCACGTAGGCTGCAGCCCACTCTTTTACTTGTTTGCGTAGGCTTGGCCACACAAACTTCTCTCCCACCATTTTGACTGACATGCGCACTCCTGGGTGTGCCAGAGTGTGAACCGACTCAAACACGCGGCGGCGCCACGCGACCGGGACATTGCAGATTAGGGGGGGCATGCCGTCTTGCAGCACCCTGCTCTCCAGCCTTAACCCTGTTGGTCCAGACTGGAGTGCGCGCACGTCTGCATCACTAATCTGCTCCGCGGCCATGGCTGCATAATCTATCCCCACGTAGACCGGGACCACCACGGCGTGCAAAAGGCAGTCCGCCACCACATTCAGTTTACCCGACACATGCTGAATATCGGTAGTAAACTCCGAGATCGCGGCCAGCTGTCTCTGCTGCCGGCCCGACCACGATTCTGAAACCTTGGCCATCGCGAACGTTAGTGGCTTGTGGTCCACGAGCGCGGTGAAGCTGCGCCCTTCCAGCCAGAACTGGAAGTGGTGTATGGCCAGTAATTCCACTGCATTTACGTTCGCTGTCGCGCAAAGTTCTGCTGAAAAAAAGTGAGCGGCTGCCAAGCCCCAGTGACGCGCTGCTCTACGACAGCCCCTGTGGCCACGTCTGAAGCGTTGGTGGTGAGCACTATCCGGGCCGCCGGGTCCGGATGCGCCAGCAGTGCGGCGTTTGCCAGGGCTGCTTTAACCTCCGAGAACGCCCGCTCTCGCTCCAGGGTCCATTCGACCCCATCCGCGGGTTTCTGTCTCTTGAGCGCGGCGTACAATGGTTGCATGAGCTGTGCCGCGCGGGGAAGGAAACGGTTATAAAAGTTCACCATCCCCAAAAATTCCTGCAGTGCCCTGACTGTCTGAGGCCGGGGAAAATCCGCCACGGCGCGCACTTTGTCGGGCAACTGGATCGCTCCTTCCGGAGAGATGCGGTGCCCCAAAAAATCAATCTCCGTCACGCCGAACTGGCATTTCGCCGGGTTGATTATTAACCCGTGCTCCTCCAGCCTCCGGAAAACCGTCCTGAGGTGCGTTTCGTGTTCGTCTTCGGACACGCTGGCTACCAGGATATCGTCCAGGTAGACAAACACAAACGAGAGATCACGCAGCACTGCATCCATCATGCGCTGGAATGTCTGTACCGCGCCTTTTAACCAAAATGGCATGCGCAAGAACTCGAATAAACCGAACGGAGTTATTACCGCTGTTTTGGGTACGTCCTCCGCGCGCACTGGGACTTGGTGGTAACCGCGGACCAGGTCTATTTTGGAAAAAATGCGTGCTCCGGTGAGGTGAACGGAAAAATCCTGTATGTGGGGAATCGGGTAGCGGTCGTGCGCTGTGGCGTTGTTCAACCTGTGGAAATCACGGTCACCACGATCCCTCAGCCTTAGGGACCGTGTGTAGCGGGGATGCCCATGGGCTGTTCGAGCACCTTATGATGCCCAACCTTTCCAGGTTGGCGAACTCCTCGCGCGCTATGGCCAGTTTAGCTGCGTCCAAGCACCGAGGTCTTGCAAAAACGGGCGGCCTGGTGGTGGTGATAAAGTGCTCCACCCCGTGTTTAGCGATGGCCGCCGAAAATGTCGGGACCGTGAGTGCTGGGAACTGAGTGAGCAGTGCGTGGAACTTACCGCCTGGAGCTGTGACATTGGCTTGTGCTGTTGGCTGGGTCGCTCGAGCTATACAGGGGAGAGAGTCAAAGGACAGTGCATTAACCAGGCGCCTGTTAGCAACATCAACCAGTAAACCATGTGCACACAGAAAATCAGGCCCCAGGATATGGTAATTCAGTGTTGCTACGATAAAAGTCCACTCGTATGTACGGCCGTCTAGAGATAAGATCAGTGCCCTCTCACCAAAGGTCTTAATTTCCAAGCCGTTTACTGCCAACATCCCGGGGCTGCTAGGTCCTGCCAGCTGGTCGGCGTAGGTCGGCAGGATGATGCTCTTCTGGGCTCCGGTGTCCACAAGGAAACGCCTCCCCGAGCACGCGTCCGTCATGTAGAGCAGCTTGTTCTCTTCACCGACGGTCGCAGCTGCTACCGACTGCCGGCCTTGGCGTTTCCCGAGTGCTTGAATTGGCACGGTGGCGCACATCTGCGTGCGTTCTCTCTGAAGCGGCGGTGGTAGAAACAGAGCATGTCTCTCTGGCGCTCCTTGGCCCCCGTTGCTGCTACCGTCGGTGGCTCCTCGCCTCCTCTGGTCGTCTCGCTGGGCTCCGCTGCCGCTGCGTTGACTGTGATCGCCCTGGTGGTGAGGAGGATCCTGTCTGCCTCCTGGGCTAGTGCTTACATTCTGAGAGCATGTAGCGCCGGGTGAGCGCAGCCTTGAGCGCCTCGTATTTGTTGCGGGCTGGCGGCTGATCGAGCAGGCTCGCTACCTGCTGAGCTGTGTGGGCATCCAGCACTGCGACCACATGGTAGAATCTGGTGTCGTCTGCCATTACTCCCCGGAGGGCGAACTGGGCCTCGGTGTGGTGGAACCAAGAGCGTGGGTTGTGCTGCCAGAAGTCTGGTAGCTTGACTGAAACCGCACACGCGTTGCTGGGGGCTCCAGTCCGGGCTGGCTCCGGGGTTCTTGCCTCTTGTTCCATAATACGTCTTGGGTCACCAGTGTGGAGTGTGTGAAATAAGAGGCAGATTCATGACAGACGGTTTATTACACACTTCACATCTCTCAAGCACAGAACAGAATGAAACATTACAGCAAGCTCTCTCCTCTTTAACCCAAGTCACTCTTCACACATTTACATGGAAGTTTCTCATCACACAGCATGACATTTACATTACACTGCCTTCAACCCCCTATGTCTCTGGCTCCTTGTGGCCATATGCCCAGGAACTCCCTGGGCATTGTTCTCCCATGCTTATTCACTGTCTCTGTCTGAGGTGCTAAATAATCTGACTTCCCCCAGGTCCTATAGTCCACCCATATATCACAAGGCTAATAGTGGCTAGCACTACTTTAAACAGAATGAATCCTGTGATTAAAAACACCAGTTAAAGGACATGCTCAGTTGTATGCATGGTGGCCCAGGATAACTACTGAAACCGCATCATCATTTAAAGCAGTTTAATGTTAAAACCCATTTTAAATTGGGTCAAGTTTTCAAAGCAGCTGTCAAAAAATGCTAACTGAGCCTAGAGGCTAACTTCAGTTAGGCCAGAGAGTCCTGATTGGCTCAACACTAAGGACCTGTATAGTTATGTCACCAAAAACATTCTGTCTAAGACTGCGTTTTTTTCAAGAGGCTTGACTTAACTGAAATGTTAAAGAAAAAAAACAAAACCCAGAGACATGACATATTTGAGTGATTTTGCTCTTGATATGTCTTGTAAGTCATAAAAAACATGTTACAGACATGTTAACAAGAAAAAAAACCTTGATTTTTGGTGGAGTGTCACTTTAACATATAAAAGATCCAAAATGCTCTCAAAGGTTGAAGTTTACAGTAGTAGCTAGAATCATTTCTGAGCCAACTCCTTCCCTTCAGTGACCTAGCTTTCTCTCTCCTCTATCATAGCTTATACCACCATGTACAGTGGTGCGAAAAAGTGTTTGCCCCCTTCCTGATTTCTCATTTTTTTGCATGTTTGTCACACTTAAATGTTTCAGATCATCAAACAAATTTAAATATTAGACAAAGGCAACACAAGTAAACACATAATTGTCATGCGGTGACCCTCGCGGCTCACCATAAGATGCCAAGAGTCCACCGGTGAGTTTTGCAATGATGGTAATTTATTAATACAACAAGACATGACAAGACTATGAGCCACTCAGGGCAAAAACACACATTAAGCAATACAAGGGCTCATAGGGCTAACCCCAGCCACTACGAGCTAAACTATGACATGACATGAAACACGAGCCTGACATGAAGGTCTAACGAGGTCTAGATGATGTCTGACGACGTTTTGACGAGGACAGTTTGACGATACTCCTGCGATTTAACTGCCGCTAGTGCCCGCCTTATAAAGGCAAACACTAACGAGCAGTAATGACAAACAGCTGACCGACCTTGACAGGCGGAAGCCCCACCGAGCGCCTTCACAATAAGAGCCCGGTGAGGCCAGAATACAACCCACAGCTGTCAAGGCCAGCAGCGAGCTGTGCGTAGCCTGAGCGTGGACAGAACCCAGCGCTCGAGTCGTAACAATAATGCAGTTTTAAATGAAGGGGTTTATTGTTAAGGGGGAAAAAAATCCAAACCTACATGGCCCTATGTGAAAAAGTGATTGCACCCTAAACCGAATAGCTAGTTAGACCACCCTTAGCAGCAACAACTGCAATCAAGCATTTGCGATAACTGGCAACAAGTCTTTTACAGCACTGTGGAGGAATTTTGGCCCACTCATCTTTGCAGAATTGTTGTAATTCAGCCACATTGGTGGGTTTTCAAGCATGAACCGCCTTTTTAAGGTCATGCCACAGCATCTCAATGGGATTCAGGTCAGGACTTTGACTAGGCCACTCCAAAGTCTTCATTTTGTTTTTCTTAAGCCATTCAGAGGTGGACTTATTGGTGTATTTTGGATCATTGTCCTGCTGCAGAACTTAAGTGTGCTTCAGCTTGAGGTCACGAACAGATGGCTGGACATTTTCCTTCAGGATTTTTTGGTAGACAGCAGTATTCATGGTTCATGGCATGGAATTCATGGCAAGTCTTCCAGGTCCTGAAGCAACACAACAGCCCCAGACCATCACACTACCACCACCATATTTTACTGTTGGTGTGATGTTCCTTTTTTGAAATGCTGTGTTACTTTTATGCCAGATGTAATGGGACACACACCTTCCAAAAAGTTTAACTTGTCTCTTCAGTCCACAGAGTATTTTTCCAAAAGTCTTGGGGATCATCAAGATGTTTTCTGGCAAAACTGAGACGAGCAATTATGTTCTTTTTGCTCAGCAGTGGTTTTTGTCTTGAAACGCTGCCATGCACAGCCATTTTTGCCCAGTCTCTTTCTTATGGTGGAGTCATGAACACTGACCTTAACTGAGGCAAGTGAGGCCTGCTGTTCTTTGGATGTTGTTGTGGGGTCTTTTATGACCTTTTGGATGAGTCGTCGTTGTGCTCTTGAGGTAATTTTGGTCAGCCGGTCACTCTTGGGAAGGTTCACCACCGTTCCATGCTTTCGTCATTTGTGGATAATAGCTTTCACTGTGGTTTGCTGGAGTCACAAAGCTTTAGAAATGGCTTGATAACCCTTTCCAGACTGATAGATCTCAGTTACTTTGTTTCTTATTTGTTCTTGAATTTCTTTGGATTGCAGCATAATGTCTAGCTTTTGAGAATTTTTTGGACTACTTCATTTTGTCAGGCAGGTCCTATTTAAGTGATTTCTTGATTGGGAACAGGTGTGGCAGTAATCAGGCCTGGGTGTGGCTAGAGAAATTGAACTCAGCTTTCCAAAGACATGATAAACCACAGTTTATTTATATTTTAACAGGAGGGGGCAATCACTTTTTCCACACAGGGCCATGTAGTTTTTTTTTTTTAACCCTTAATAGTAAACACCTTCATTTAACTGCATTCTGAGTTTACTTGTGTTATCTTTGTCTCACATTTAAATCTGATCTGAAACATTTAAGTGTGACAATCATACAAAAAAAAAAAAGAAAACAGGAAGGGGCAAACACTTTTTCACACCACTGTACAAGCTATAATACTCATTACGACCTTAATTAACCAAGATTGCCAGGGGAGATAAAAGGACATAACATACAACTGGCTGCAGCACACAAGAAGAGAACCAACTCACAAAATAAGCATCAAGGGACTGCTGGGTATCAAAATAAGAAGTGCAGATTTATTTGCAAGTGAGAACCAAAACTAACAGGAGAACTCAGAATAAGGAGGAGGCGACAACAGCTTCAGGGTTCTCCCAGGCCAAAATACTCCCCCCCCCTTTCTAGAAAGGAACAGAAAACTACCCTAGTGAAATAAAAATACAAACGCTTGCCCACTTGGCTCACCACAAAACAGGAGAAAAAGTGAATCAAAAAGAAAAGGCAGAGAACCCCTACAGTCGCTCCTCTTACAATAAACACTTCAAAGTGCATAGGCATTAAACAAGCCGGCAAATACTGAAGCCTAATGCACTGTAGTGATGCGAAGACAGGCTCCAGTGCTCTGATCTTATCCAGGAAATATTTGGCAAGGCGTGCATCGTGACGTATTTGTTGATGTCAGACCACGTGACCGGGTCAGGAAGCTGTTCATAATCTTGCACACAACATAAAACAAAGTGAGCAGCAATACCCAATGGAAATCCCCATCCCTCACGTTATGCGTTGTCATGTTTGACTGTGTAAGGGATTTGTCACAGCCAATTTTTACATGGAGGCAGCAGCAAAAAGACGGACTTCTCCTGTGTGGGAACATTTTGAGCGGATTTCTCCCATTAATGTATTTTCCACAAATAGTGGCTAAGTATTACAAGTGAGGTGATAGCTTAGTGGTAAAACATCTGCTTTGCAAGCAGGAGGCCTGGGTTTGAATCCCAGCTGTATCATTCCTGTAGTTTTTATTTGCAAGGTGAAGTGTCTGTTGTGTTTCAAAGAGCTTGAATCATTATTACGCATCATTATGCTGAGGCACTGTTGCCATTGTGCCCTGCATGAGACTAAGGCCAGAGTTGAATATACTGGGATAGTATAAGACTGTTGAAAATTTATTTCTTAATAAAAATGGATAAGTAGTACAAGCACATGAAGTAACACAGACACATTCACTGGAGTCACCCCAGTTTTATTATTTCTTTTTTCCCTTATAATTTAATATACATGTCGATGTAGATAGTGATTGCCTTAATATGGCATTTAATTCAATATTAGACTTGATGGGGTTTTCTCAGAAAGTAGGAAATTCTACCCATTATCTCCACCACACGTTGGACCTTGTTCTGACATATGGCATAGAAATAGAAAATCTGATCGTGTCTCCTCATAACCCTGTACTGTCAGACCATTGTCTGTTAACCTTTGATTTTACTATTTCTGACTATTTGGCTCCTAAAGAAAAAATATATATACAGTAGATGCCTCTCAGATGATGTTGTTACCAAATTTATGCAGTTTGTTTCCTCTATGCCATGTGTCAACACAACGGAAATAAGCTATAGACAACTTGCTCCTTCTGTAATTGATAGCATGGTAGATAGTGTTACAGCTTCTCTGCATCAGACTCTAGACATGGTGGCCCCTTTAAAAAAGAAAAAGTCTAATCAGAGATTTTTAACTCCTTGGTTCAACACAGAAACTCGTAGCTTAAAACAGAAGACTCATCAATTAGAAAGAAAACGGCGCTCCACAAAATTAGATGAAATCTATTTAGCTTGGAGAAATCATCTTTTAATTTATAAAAAATCTCTTAGAAAAGCAAGAACGAGTTATTATTCTGCATTAATAGAAGAGAACAAGAATAATCCCAGGTTTCTTTTCAGCACTGTAGCCAGGCTGACAAAGAGTCAGGACTCTGTCAATCCTAGCATTCCTTTAAAGCTTACTAGTCAGGACTTTATGAACTTTTTCAATAATAAAATTCCATCTATCAGAGATAAAATCAGTATGATTCTTTCCACTGTGAACTTAAATACAGTAACTACTACAACTCCTTCAACTGATATCTGTTTGAATGCGTTTACTCCATTTGACCTTTTAGAGTTAGATAAAATAATTTCCTCATCCAAGCCTTCAACTTGTCTTTTAGACCTTATTCCGACCAGGTTATTCAAAGAAGTCTTCCCATTTATTGGTAGCTCTATTCTTCAAATAATCAGTTCTTCATTAACATTAGGCCATGTACCGCAGGCTTTTAAAACTTCTGTTGTTAAACCCTTACTCAAAAAGCCACGCTGGATCCAGGAGTTTCAGCTAACTATAGACCAATCTCTAATCTGCCTTTCATTTCAAAAATCTTAGAAACAGTTGCTGCTACGCAATTATTTGACCACTTGCAGGGAAATGGTTTATTTGAAGAGTTTCAATCTGGGTTTATAATCCATCATAATACTGAAACAGCCTTAGTGAAGGTCACTAATGACCTCCTTATCGTATCTGATAATGGACTTGTTTTTGTACTTGTCCTTTTAGACCTTAGTGCAGCTTTTGATACTATTGATCATAATATTCTACTTGATACTGTAGATGAGAACACTATGTTGGACTTAATGGAACTTCGTTGCAGTGGTTTAGATCTTATTTATCTGATAGGTTCCAGTTTGTTCATGCCATTAATGAGTTTTATTCCAACTCAAAGCTCAGTCACGGAGTTCCACAGGGATCTGTGCTAGGCCCTACTCTTTTTAGTTTATATATGCTTCTGCTAGGCAACATTATTAGAAAACACTGTATACATTTTAATTGTTAAGCAGATGACACACAATTATACCTGTCAATGAAACCTGATGATAGTAATCAATTAGCCAAGTTAGAGGCCTGTCTTAAGGAAATAAAAGCTTGGATGACTTGTAATTTCCTGCTATTAAATTCAGATAAGACTGAAGTCATTCTAGTTGGTCAAAAAATCTTAGAAATACCTTTCTAAATCAAACTCTTAGCTTGGATGCGATTACTCTTTCTCTGAATAGTTTTGTGAGGAACCTTGGGGTTGTTTTTGATCAAGATCTGTTTTTCAATTCACATATTAAATTTGTTTCGAAGACTGCCTTCTATCATTTGTGTAATATTGCCAAGATTAGGAGCATCTTGTCTCAGAGTGATGCTGAGAAACTGATCCACACTTTTGTTAGCTCTAGATTAGATTATTGTAACTCTTTATTATCAGGTTGTCCTAAAACATCTTAAAGTCTTCAGCTGATCCAAAATGCTGCAGCATATACCTCTCTGGTTCTGGCCTCCCTTCATTGGCTTCCCACAGAGTTTAGAATTAAGTTTAAAATCCTTCTTCTCACTTTCAAAGCTCTAAATGATCAGGCCCCTTTTTATTATAAGATCTGATACTACCCTATTATCCTAACAGAGCACTACGCTTCCAAAATGCAGCATTACTTGTAATACCTAGAATCTCCAAAAGTACAATGGGAGGCAGAGCCTTCAGTTATCAAGCTCCTCTCCTGTGGAACCAGCTGCCAATCTGGATTCGGGAGTCAGACTTGATCTCTGTTTTTAAGAATAGGGTTAAAACCTTCCTTTTTGATATAACCTACAATTCAGGAGGGATCATGTGTCTCTGAACCCTCCCTTAGTTATGCTGTTAATAGATTTAGACAGCCGGGGAACCTCCAACAATGCACTGGGCTTCACTCCTTTCTTCACTCTCAATGAAATATTTTTGCTGGTCATTAACATCTCTTTGTTCTCGCCCATAAATTGAGTCCCCATCATGCTGTTTGCTCTCTACGTGTCTGTTCTTTTCGTCTTCTCTATCCCCTCACCCCCCAGCCAGTCACAGCAGATGACTGCCCCTCCCTGAGCCTGGGTCTGCTGGAGGTTTCTTCCTGTTAAAAGGGAGTTTTTCCTCTCCACCATCGCCAAGCGTTTGCTCACAGGGGATTGCCTGATTGCTGGGGTCTTTCTGCAAATGTGGGGGTTTCCCCTACAGTTGAAAGTGCTATGAGATGACTGTTGTTGTGAAATGGCGCTATATAAATAAAGTTGAATTGAATCATTGATATGTCTTAAAAGACAGCACATTTATTGAAATTGAAAAAAATACACATTAAACCAATAATGCCCTTGTAAAAATCTGCATGCTGTATGCTATTTGTCAACTACATGGCCTAGTAGAGCAAATGAAGTTTCACATGAGGCCTCGTCTGTGAACCATTTTGATGAAAGGCTCAAGTGTTCAAGAAAGCCTTTACAGCCCATGACTAAATAGTAGCTTAGAGGTAAATTATCAGTCCTGCATCTGGGAAGCTGGGGTTCAAGTCCCAGCTGGGTCTTTCTAATTTGTTTTTATTTGCACAGTGAAGTGTATGTTGTGTTTCAAAGAGCTTGGATACAACAATAACACATCATTATGCTGAGGCACTATTGTACCCTGTATGAGTGTACCACAAGCACATTCACTGTAGTCATTTATTTGCATTTATTGAAATGGGAAAAAATGCCCTTGCAAAAATCTGCATGTTGTATACGTTTTGTCCACTAGATGGCCTGGTAGAGAGAATGAAGTCCCACATGAGGCCTCATCTATATGAGCCATTTTGATGAAAGGCCTCAAGTCCTCCAGAAAGCCTCATTTGGCCATCACTAATGCACTGTTCCAAAAAAACTACACCACAGCAGTCCACACACTCTAAAGCCCAGTAGCCAATTGGCAAAGAACGCTGGATGCTGGATCTTCAAATTGGCTGCTTGGTAATGGGTTGATGCAAAGCAGCTGCAGGAGCCCAGGTTTGTTGTTTAGGGTCCCCTCAGGAGTGTAGGAGAAACCTGTGCACGGGAGAGAAGAGGAAAAAAAAAAAGAGAAAAGAGTGCCTCTCTTCCCACAAAAGAGAAACACCGTTAACATTCGTCACACTTGTATATTATTGTCTGCTTTGTTAGTTTCAGGATTCACATCAAAGCTCAGCATAGCGACATAAATAACTGAGTGAACTGATTTGTTGGAGCTTTTAGCAGGGCAGAACATGTAATGATAACAGTTCATTACCGGTTCATTTGGAGTAGACAAACTTGAAGAAGTTATCATGGGTCATCAGTAAAAAAAAATACTTTATCAAATTCACTTCAGTCTAGTGGATGAAGGTTCATTACTGCCATCTGGTGTTGCCAGTGAAATAGAACATCATAACTCAGGGGCTATAACTCCTGCAAAAATCATCCTGATGAGAACCAAATTGCAAAATGTTCAGCATAATTGTATATCAAACTATGGTACCAAGTTTCAAAACATTTTGAACAAAACTGTTGGAAGAGTTGAATTCAGAAAACAGGTACCGTTTTTGGGACAGATGGACAGACAGATGGACATTGCAATAACATAATAATAAATGATAATAATAAACTAAACTGGAAGGGTAGACATAAATTCTGTTTTACTGGGGATCAGTTTTAGGTTAATTATATAGCAAATATTGCCTTCTTTATGTACACTGCTCAAAAAAATTAAAGGAACACTTTGAAAACACATCAGATTTTAATGGGAAAAAATAAGCTGGATATCTACATTGATATGGACTGGATAATGTGTTAAGAATGAAAAGATGCCATGTTTTGTGATGGAAATGAAAACACTCCAAAACTTAAAGTGAAGAAATTGTGGCAGGCTAGTCCAGCTTACTCAGATTAAAAAGTGTTTCTTTAATTTATTTGAGCAGTATATTTACAATTGTGTTCCACAACAAAGCCGATCATTTTATTAAGTTAAATGAGATTAACACTTACTGCCATAAGGTTCACCTGTTGAGTTGTTCTCCACTCTATGTGTTTCTGGGACGAGTCACGCTGAGGTTAACATCTGTAGAAACAGGAATCTGGTTTCAATTTTCTAACAATCTTAAAAGACCACATCTGCAGCCTGTATGAAAGACTCTCTGTAATGTGAAGCATTTCAACTCCCTAATACGCCTCTGATGCCTATGTGATATATATTAAAGATAAATCCAGACACCTGTTCAGAAGTGCATCTATATTACCCGTCATTGGGAGTAACCCTCTGCTGCTCTTTTTTTTTATGATGGATGGACTGAGGAAAGGTGTTCTGGGTTTACTGGGTCAAGGCCAGCATCAAACAGACGGCAAACACCTGACAAGATAAGACTTTTTATATCCTGTCTTTGTGTTCCATAAACTCACTATTAACATTACCTAACAAGAACACCTGTGACCAGAAGAAAGATACTGCAGATGGGGTGCTGTGTTCTCCTCAGAATATACAAAACATACCGCCTTTGAAACAATTTAAGAAGTCACACTGTTAAAATAGATGAACGGCAATGTCTTAAGGGACAAATGGATTATTTTCTAGCATGTACTTGATGGATAAGACTGAAAAAAGAAAAAGCTGTCTAGCAAAAGCTGTGAAAGGATGGGCAGGTGATTGATAAATGGGCTGAAATGAGGCTGAATAATTTGTGATAAACAAGGGGGATGCTGAAGGAGTCAAGAATAAATGATTAAGTGGAAAGGTAGAATTAGGGATTGCTTATAGGTGAGAGAGTGAGCAGGGGTCAGAGGTTATCAGTCAAACACCACATGAGCAATGATGTGTTAGAGGACAGGAGATGAAATGCACAGTCACTAAGCTAGCATGTTATCTGGGAGATATCTGTCAGGCAGCACATACCATATGTGAACATGAAATCACATGACGCCGAATGTGCACATCTGTTGCTGCCTCTTCACTTTCTTGGCTTTGTTTTCTCTACACTCACACATAGGAATGAGTGGAGTGGTAGTCAAGAACATGCCAAGACTTTGTCAAGACCAAGACCAAATCGAGACCAAGACTAAGACATACAGTACATACGCAGTGGTCTTGGTCTTGACTTGGTGTCGGTCTAGTCTGGTCTCGCATACAACACTTGTGTGAGGATGGAAAATATACACAATGGAATGAAATTAAACATATATCATCTAGCAGTATGCAGTTAACTTCCACAGCATGGCAGCAGGGCTGTTTCACGCAGAATATTAACATGCAACATTGTGCTGCACAATAAGTGATATAGCACAGAAATCTGGCTCCTACCATTAAAGGCTTTTTGGACCTCAGTCTTTTAAAACATACTTTATGATGCCTCTGCAAATATATACAGTGGATGTAAAAAGTGTACACACCTCTGTTAAAAGGCCAGGTTTGTGTGACTCAGTTGTATCCTACAGCAAAAGCCACGGTTTGCCAAGAGCTTATAAAGGAGGGAGCTCATTGTTGAAAGGCATTAGTCCAGAGAGGGATGTGGAAAAAAAAATCCATGGCAATATACAGAATATACAGAATTTTGTCAGATTCAAGTTATTTCTGTGACCATTGTGGGTTTTTCTTTCATTAACAGAGGGGTACCAACAATTTTGTCCATGTCTGTATATATACCATGGACCACAGTATAGACAGTCAGCAAGAGGTGGAGAAAAACGGGTCAACAGTGATGTTACCAAAACTGACATCCCTCCAAAACTGATGGAAAGACAAGACAAAAAGTGGTCAGAGAGGCTGTCAAGAGGCTCACAGCAACACTGGAGAACAATTTCAGCAATTTCTGGCAAATGCTGGCTGTGTAGTACATGTGACAACATTCTCCCATATTTTCTATATGTCATATGTCTATATGCCAAAAAAAAAAAAATAAATAAAAATAAAAAACCTACCGAAAGTTTGTGGGAAAATGCGTTATGGTCTGATGAAACCAAGGTTGCACTTTTTAGCCACAGCTCCAAATGTATATGTCTTATGCAAAAACACAAGTACAAAATTATTACACAACACTTTTAACTCTTATTTTAATGCATTTATGAAGAAAAATCTGTATCTTTACTAAATTACATTTCATCATACACTTTAAGTTACCTTTGATTTCACTGATTCAAACAGAGGATAACAAGTTTTAAAGTCATCAGTTTTTCTTCAGATTAAAAATATTTTTTTCTTCTGTTCTGGCTCATGACATATTTGATTTATAACTATTTCTTTATACAGTATGATTCTGATTCTATTAGTGGGTACTATGCCACATCAGTAGGTGGCATTGCAACTTTATTACAGCACCACATATGACTTCCTGTCAACCATCAATTGTGTTCTGAACTTTTAAAATAGTTATTGTTAGTGAAAAGTAAACACATATTCAGCAACTACACCATTATTTCGTGCCTCAGTTGTTTTCAGAAACATGTTTGCTGTTTTGTTTTGAAGATACAGGAGAATGCTTTTAACGTCCCGGCACCATCTTGGAAACAGATTTGAATAGACCAGCAACCAGGGGACGTGTTGACCAATGATGTGCAGTGAGTGTGTTTTGTAATGGTGATGTCAGCGTCACAGGCACCTGAATGGGGCATGATTGACCTATGTAGTATGTCCTGCTGACTGTTCTGGACTGACAATGCTTAGCTACCATGCCACAAGCACCGAGGCATCAGCACATTTTTTTTTTTTTTTGGTATACTTTATTAATCCCAGAGGGAAATTCAGGGTCAAGGTGCAAAGCCAATCCCTTCACCATTCACACCTAGGGCCACTTTAGAGTCCCCAGTTAACCTAACTGGCATGTTTTTGGCCTGTAGGAGGAAACCGGAGTACCTGGGGTAAACCCATACAGACACGGGGTCAACATGCAAACTCCACACAGAACGGTCACCGATGGTCAGGGGGTGGGATCAAACCCACAATGGTCAGGGGTGGAATCGATCCTGTGGCCTTCTTGCTGTGCTGCCACAGTGCTAACCACTGCACCACCGAGCTGCCTGTTTTTATTTAACAGTTTTTTTAATGGTGTTTTCATTACTCCAGTTTCTTTGACTTACAGAGATTATTCCACCTGCCAAAGCAGCTACAAAGAGTGACTTTCCTACAGGCCACTGCTGAATTCTCCAAGTGTTTGTTTGTGGGTGAATGATAATGTTAATGTTAAGCCCTGTTTATATCCAGGACCAGGACTAGAAATATGTGTGATATTCATGTGTTGCAGAGATCCATGATTTACCAAAAGACAAACAGCCATGAATGTAAAAATCTGGGCTTTTTTCTCTAGTTAATGGTAGATCTATTAGCAATGTACAGTGTACAGAGGAAATTGACTAAAAAGTCTTTTCTGAGAAAAAGTTGCATGTTTATGTAATATATGTATATTAAGGGGTGGCTATGGTGCAGGTGTAGTGTGGTTGACCTCTGATCGGAGGGTCAGTGGTTCGATCCCTGCTCGCTCTGCAGTCTGCATGTCGAAGTGTCCTTGAGCAAGACACTGAACCCCCAGTTGCTCTTGGTGGGTCAGGCCAGCACCTTGCATGGTAGCTCCGCTATCATCAAGGTGTGAATGTGTAGATAGCAGGAGCTGTAAAGTGCTTTGGTCATCCAGAGATGAGAAAAAGCGTTATTTAATGAATGCCATTTA
The DNA here is from genome assembly GCA_020510985.1 of Pholidichthys leucotaenia. NCBI lineage: Eukaryota > Metazoa > Chordata > Actinopteri > Cichliformes > Pholidichthyidae > Pholidichthys > Pholidichthys leucotaenia. The sequence goes on along the minus strand of CM035847.1, from coordinate 215,764,577 downwards.
TCATATACAGTGGGCAAAATAATTATTTGATCCCATGCTGAATTTGTAAGTTTACCCCCTTACAAAGAAATGAACAGTCCATAATTATTATGGTAGGTTTATTTTAACAGAGAGACAGAAGATCAACAAAAAAATTAGTGAAAATATTAAATAAGGGTTATAAATTAATTTGCATTTGATCGAGGGAAATAAGTATTTGATCTCCAAGAAAAACGTGACTTAGTATTTGGTGGGAAAACCCTTGTTGGCAGCACAGAGGTCAGATGTTTCTTATAGCTGGTCACCAGGTTTGTGCACATCTCAGTAGGGATTTTGGTCCACTCCTCTTTACAGATACTCTCCAAATCGTGAAGGTTTCGAGGCTGTCAGTAAAGTTTCAGTTCCCTCCACAGATATTTCTATGGGATTAAGGTCTGGAGACTGGCTAGGCCACTCCAGGGCTTTAATGTGCTTCTTCTTGAGCCACTCTTTTGTTACCTTGGCCATATGTTTTGGGTCATTGTCATACTGGAAGACCCATCCTCGACCCATCATTAGTGATCTGGCTGAGGCCAGGAGGTTCTCATCCAAGATTCTACGGCACATGGCTCCGTTCATAGGCCCCTCAATGTGGTGAAGCCTTCCTGTACCCTTAGCAGAGAAACAGCGCCAAAGCAGAATGTTTCCACCTCCATGTTTGACATTGGAGATGGTGTTCTTGGTGTCATATTCAGCATTTCTCTGCCTCTAAACACAGCTAGTTGAGTTGATGCCAAAGAGCTCAATTTTGGTCTCATCTGACCACACCACATTCTCTCAAGCCTTCTCTGAATCATTCAGATGTTCACTGGCAAACTTCAGATGTGCCTTCTTGAGCAGGGGGACCTTGTAGGCACTCCAAGATCTCAATTCATTATGGCGAAGTGTGTTGCCAATAGTTTTCTTGGTGATTGTGGTCCCAGCTCCCTTAAGATCACTAACAAGCTCCTGTGTAATTCTGGGCTGATCCCTCACCTTTCTCAGAATCATCCTTACCCCACAAGGTGAAATCTTGCATGGAGCTCCAGAGCGAGAACGATTGACTTATTTTATATTTCTTCCGTTTTTGAATTATCGCGCCAACAGTGGTCCATTTCTCACCAAGCTTCTTGCTGATGGTCTTGTAGCCCATTCCAGCTTTGTGCAGGTCTGCAATCTTGTATCTGATGTCCTTTGACAGCTCTTTGATCTTGTCCACAGTGGTGGAGAAGTTTGAATTGAAGGGATTGAGTCTGTGACAGAAGTCTTTTATACACATAATGAGTTGAGATTAGGAGTACTTTCCTAAAGGGACAGGACTATTTTATGTGCCTCATGGACACATAACTGGTTTTGCGGGTCAGAATTCTTGCTGATTAGTAGGGGATCAAATACTTATTTCCATTGATTAGATGCAAATTAATTTATAACCCTTATGTAATATTTTTTCTGGATTTTTTTGTTGATATTCTGTCTCGCTCTGTTAAAATAAACCTACCACAAAAATTATGGACTGTTCATTTCTTTGTAAGGGGGTAAACTTACAAATTCAGCAGGGGATCAGATACTTATTTCCCCCCACTTTATACAAAATGTGCTGCAAAAGAAAAGTCTTCTGACAGTTTCTGGTTGCTGTGTTTATTAGAGGTATATTGTCAAACATTTACAAGCTGTTGCTTAAATGTTTCCATTCAGAGAGAAAAATGCAACACTAAAGAACATTTACTAAGCTCCACAAAGAACACCTTTAAAGCACCTGTGTGAAAGGCACTAGTCTCAGTTTTGATACGAGTCAGTTTTTCTTCGACACAAGCAGACACAACTAGCAAAGACACCTGTTACACACTTTAGCAGCAACAATACATAGCGCTTTCAAAAGACTTGTTAGTTGAGCTTTTAAAGGCAACACCGCATATGTCTGCCACCACGTGTTGTACACTGAAATGTGTGCAATGATAATGCTAAGTAACACAGACTGTTAATTTAATACACTGAACATTTTTATGCATGTAAAAACTACTGTACTGACTTCATGTGAGTGTCAGACTTTCAAAACGCTGAGTGCATGTATCTTAAATACATTACAGATTAAATACACCATTTTAAGTTAGAATCTGTTCTCAGTGAAATTACGTATAATCACAAGACAACCATCATTTAAATGTTTTCATCTGCAAAAGAAATTCTCAAAAAAGTCTCTTTTTTTTTAAATAATAGCGATAATAGTACATTCAAATAATGGCATAATAGTTCCTCAGCATTACTGCAGTTTTCAATAGCTTGTGATGTAGATGGTGTTTGTAAGGGACAGTCTGTTAGTTTATTTGCTTTAATAAAAACAGATAAACCACACATCATAGTTAAAATACCACAGAATCAACAGACATAGTTACAGAGCTTTAGATGCCAAGCTGGTGCCATCGTTATATTGCTAATGCTGTTGATAAACGTTAAGTCCTTCAGATGGAGAATAATGTAAACCCTGCTAAGCACATGTGCCTGTGCCCGTCAAAGATGGGTGGCAAACATTAATTCCCACATCTGATGTTAAAGAAGTGGACTCTCGTGAAAGAACAAGCAGCATATCAGTTTATGAGATACACAGCTGCATTATTACTAAATGCTGAATAAAAGAAAAGGGTAAAATCTGGCAGTTTACTTGCATCAAACACATTTCTGCTCACACTACTTCATCTGCCTTTTACTCTAATTTATGTTGCTGGATGACAGTCTTTCTAATTCTTCTACACATTAATTTCACTTTATCTGTCTGACCTAGTTCCTTTCTCTAATGATGACTTGGTTACTATACTCATTCACTGTTCTCCCTCATCCCCTCTTATCCATTTGATGGTGCTACATTTCTATATCAGTCTGTGTCTGTTTGCAGCTGGCTGACTGCAACAGTCACTTCTTTGCCTACAATTATACATACACCGTATATTTCCCCCGATTTCCTCTGTACATGTACGAGTGTCTTTGTGTTTGAGTTCTCCAGTCTACTATCGGCAGCCGCAGCCCTCCACCACCATGTCCTGATAATTCTTCAGAACCACTTGGTCCTGACGGTCCAGGTAAAGCAGGGCAATTGGACTGAGAGAGGTGGGGACACAGCAGGGCCGGGGCACTGCTCCATTCACGGAGTTTACCAGAGTTTGAACCATGGCGTGGCTCGAGGAGTTCATGTGGTCGGCCAGAGGAAAGCGGCATTCACCCAGGCAGAAGAAGGCATCATAGCCGCTGGGTGCAATGATCCACTTATGCCAGCCAACGTCATTGAAATCTACATATAAAGGATGGCGGCGGCATCTGTTGCGGGAAAGGCGTTTCAGTTTTGCAGGACGCCCACCGTTTCTTTTGACCCTTCCACGCTCAATCCAGCTGACTCCTCCTCTATCATCCTCCCAGTCTGATGCAGTATACTCCATTTTTCTGACTCTTCCCCAGGCTTGGTCTTTGTTGTGGCCTTTGCTACCATTCCTGGCTCTTACTTTTGTCCCTTTCCTCCCTCTCACCCTCTTACCATTACCAGGGGTTCTCCTGCTATGTTTGACTAACGGCTCTCCACGGCCATCGTGGCTGTAAGTCACTAAGAGGGGTCTTTCCTGGGCCCAGCTGTGATCGTCCTGCCCCACAGACCTGCAAACTCTCAAGTGTCCTTTTTGTTTCTCTGACCCCTTTTCACCTGTAGCAGACCGGAAGCTCTGACTAGGAAGTGAGGTGGTGCTGTTTTCAGGTCTGACCTCTAGAAGGAAGTCTAGGCTGCCAGTCCCAGCGTGGGCCTTATGAAGGAGGTCAGCACTTAGGCTAAACGCCTCCCACAAACCACTTGGTTTATGAGTGTGGAGGCCATTAGTGAGTACCCTTGTCTCCAACAGAGAAGGTTCAGGGTCCTTGTGGTGCTCAGAGAGGTAAAGGTTCAGTCTGTGGGTACCAGGGCCCAGGACAGCCCTGTCACTGCGGAGGAGGCGAAGTTCAGCAGAGACCACCCACTCATCCTTTGGGATAGAGGAGATGTTAAAGGAGATGTGCACTCTGGAGTGGTCCTCTGCTACAGGACTGTCTCCAAGGAACTCTGCAGGAAGAGAGACACATGTAGGAGGTTAACATGGAATTTGTCATTTACTAACTTGAATTTGAATGATTTTATTGTATGATTAAATAACTTTAAAAAAACACATTTTACAAGGTCTGTACCCAAGTGATCAATTATACAGATATTTCTTAAACTGGTATTTAAGTTTTCAGATTTGGTGTTTAAAAATGTGCCTTTTCTCTCAGACTGCTTGATTTTAGTGAAGGTAAATTAAAAATTTATCTTCACCAAATTTACAAAAAGAAAAAAATCCCCTGCAAATTTAGTAGAATCACAATGATAAAGCAAATACCCCCCCCCCAAAAAAACAAAAACAAAAAAACAAACACATATTTATATGAATAAAATAACAAGTACTGTATATAAGAAATAAAATCACATTTGCATGAAAAACTCAAATATATAACAAAAAATTTCAATATTTATAATACAAGCAACTTTACAAGAAAAAGAACTAAAATTTCCAAGAAAAGGTGCAACTTTAATAGTTAAAATTAAAGAAAATTGGAAACTTATATTAAAAAGTAAAAAAAAAAACACACACTCACATACATATGCATCTATCTATCTATCTCTCTCTCTCTCTCTCTCTCTATATATATATATATATATATATATATATATATATGAAGTCATATTTCTGAAAAAAACATTGATGATGATGCAGTCCACTGAGAAAGAAGAAAGACTGTGCACAATATTTAACTATTTTGTATGGGCTGCTCCTGAATACTCAGAGCTCAAGAACTAGATCAGTCCTACTCTTTGCTTGTGAATGTGCAGAGGGATTTCCAACCACCACAATAAACAAAAAATGTATGTACCGATATTTAGAAAATGTATGTCTGAGGGAGAGTCACGTGTTGTGGAGGGTTAAATCTGGCACTACTCTTGCATTTAGAAGTGGATTTTAGTTATGTGAGGAAACCTATTTTGATAGTAAGACAATGAAATTTTAAAGTCAAAAAATTGAATAATTCAAACATTGTACATCTTTAGAGAGGAAACATGGAACCTGTTTACTAGGTAGCTGAGGGCTCATAAAGAAAATCCATTACCACAGATTTCTCTTTTAATGCACTGTATTTTTTGCTTGTAAATGAAATGCTGTAAACCATTAAGATAAGATAAGCCTTTATTAGTCCCACAATGGTGAAACTACTAGTCTTAAATAAAAGATGCATACAGAACCATAGAACAGTGCTGATGTGGAAAGTTCTGAATGTGCTACTTTATGTATACATATTGTGTATGAATTATGCATTTCTTGACAGCGAGCAACTTGTTTTTGATTCACTGCAAATTTCTAAGAATCCTCGCTATCTGATATCAGTTTCTGCATTATATTAACTAACTTTCCTGTCACTTCTCATAGAATGAGGCTCTTGGCAATGCTGTTTATGCTGTTACAGCAAAACAGTGTGCAGCAGGCTTTTAACCATCACATGATCCTCCTAATTAGATCAAATGACTCCAGGTGTGTTCAGGTGTCACTTTCTCAGTTTAAACATGCCTGACATCTGTCTCCAGTCAAAGCTTGTTAAATTGTCCCTGATGAGGAAGTTAATGGACAGTAGAACTTCAGGGCCAGCTCTTATTACAGGGCTTGACATGGTAGAGATAACGGTGAAAAACCAGTTGGGTCTCTGAATCCACAAGGTTGCAGCGGGCAGTTTGTTGAGGCGTTGGCCTTGCTTGGACTCCAGCAGGAGGATGGCGGATCGTATGGTTAAAGTGTTAGAGCAGTCAAAAAACTTGGATGACTCTGTCAGAAAGACGGGTTCTTTGGATGTAAGCGGGAAACCAGATCTAAGGGGAATGAAGAAAATGCTGAAAAAAGGATGGGTTGGTGGGTAAGTGCAACTGTGTTGTGAATGGACCAGAGTGGGGTGATTGTGAAGGAGATGACAGTGATGACAGCATGGGGATATGCCAAGGCAGTAGAAAGGTAAATAAAAGAGGAAATAATTCTAGTGAAGGGAGTGCAAAAAAGATTAGGGGTAATAGTGGTTACAGAGAAAGTTCGGAGGAAAATGAGCAAAGTTTGGAGGTTAAGGTAATACTGCAGTTTGGTGTGGAGGGGGGCGTGTCTTCAGTTAACCCAGTGAGAAAAAAAACACTATTTTGAAAAATCAGGTTGGAGATATACATATGGCTAAGATCTTGAGGGATGGGAATCTGCTCATAGTTTGTAGAAGGGAGGGTCAGAGAGCGCGAGCAGAAAAACTGAAGGAGATAGGGTGGTTTAAAGTGGAGAGTAGTAGTAGTAGATTAGTTTATTTGACAGGGACGCTAACTGTATTAGAATAGAAAGTAAGTGGAATACGGGTGTGATTTGGGGAGTGCCGACTGGGGTGTCAATGGATGAAATTAAAGCAAATCTGAAAGGAGGAACAGCGAGAGGTGCCCATAGACTACAGATAACTTATGAGAGAGAGAGGAGGGAGACTAAGTATAGTGTGCTTGACTTTGAGGAGGAGGTGCTCCCTAAGAGAGTGACACTAGGATTCATGAGCTATAACGTGAGAGAGTACATCCCTAAACCAGTGAGATGCTACAACTGCCTAAGGTTTGGGCACACTGCTAAAGTGTGTAAAAGTAGGAGAAGGTGTCCCAGATGTGGAGAGGATCACTGGTACAAACGGTGTGATCGCGAGGTGCCAAAGTGTTGTAACTGTGGCGGCAATCAGAGTGTAGCCTATGGGGGTTATCTGTCAATGAGAAGAGAGAAAGAAATTCAGCAGGGAAGAGTTCAGAGCAAGATTTCATATGCAGAAGCTGTGAAGATGGTTAATCGGAAAGGAGCGGTTGAGAACAGGGATAACTCAAGAATGCAGATGACAAGTGCATTGGATCAGTCAAGTGAAGGGAAGGTTATGGTAGATTTAAAGAAGTTGGCCACGTTTATAGCTGGGGTTGTGAATGCTACGATGGAAGTGAAATCAAAGAAAGAGAGGATACAAATAATTGTAAAGGTAGCAGTCCATCACTTAGATATCAAGGGTTTGACATGGGAGAAGGTGAGGAGTGACCTGAGTAGTCTAGCAGGTCTAGAGCAAGTGCAGACAGGATAAGCATATACTGTATATGATCTCTGTGGTGCAATAGAATGCAAGAAGTCTGCTGGCCAATGGGCAAGAGTTTAAAAAGTATATTGATGACTTACCTAGCAAGCCAGATATTATCTGCATACAAGAAACATGGTTAAAGCCAAATTTGGATTTTAGAGTTGGTGAATATTCATCTGTTAGGTGTGATAGAAAGGATGGGAGGTGGTTGTGCAACGTTTATCAGGAATGGCATATCATTTAGAGAGATTAGTACAGGGACAGACCAAGAATATGTGGTTGTAGAGATATGGACAAGAGAAGGCGCTTTAATAGTTGTCAGTTATTACAACTCTTATAAGAAGTTGGAACTGGATAGATTAGGACCAGTGAATGGTTTAGAAGGTGACAGGGTGTTGATATGTGGGGATTTTAATGCACACAGCACTTTAGGAAAGCCCAAGTAAATAAGGAATACCTGATGGCGGTATTCTTTGACTTGGAAAAAGCATATGACATGGCTTGGAAAGAGGGTCTGTTGATCAAATTGAATATGATAGGTATAACAGGTAGGGTATTTAATTGGGTTAAAGACTTTTTATTTGGAAGGTTTATTCAAATTAGAATTGGCTCAAGTTTATCACAGAGATATAGGGTAGACAATGGCACCCCGCAGGGCAGGGTAATCAGTCCAATATTATTATCAATTATAATAAATGATGTCTTCGGTCAGATTCAGGGTGATATAGGGCGATCTCTATTTGCTGATGATGGAGCAGTGTGGAAAAGAGGGAAAAATATTCATCATATTGAGAGGAAAATACAAGAGACTATAAACACTGTTGAAAAATGGTCATATTTATGGGGCTTTAAATTCTCTGTGGAGAAAACCAAGGCAATGCTTTTTTCGAGGACAATAAATAAAAACGTACAAGTTAAAATATATGGTCAGGTAATAGAGCGAGTAAGAGTCTTCAGATTTTTAGGGGTTCTGTTTGATGAAAAATTAACATGGAATGATCATATTAGTATGACAGTCAACAAATGTAAAAAGATATTGAATGTGATGAGATGTTTATCAGGAACTGAGTGGGGGCAAGCAGAAGTGCAATGAGATGTATTTACGTTGCTGTGGTTAGATCAGTTATAGAGTTTGGATGTATTGTCTACGACTCTGCTGCTAAAACATCACTTAAAAAGTTGGAGGTAGTACAGGCTCAAGCTCTGAGACTTTGTTGTGTGCTTTTAAAACAACTCCTGTGGCAGCCCTTCAGGTTGAGATGGGTGAAATGCCGCTTGAACTACTGGGTTAACCTTCAGGGGCATTCTGAAGAATTGCACTCAACAGTTAAAGTCCTTTCTCCAAGTTGGGAGAGTGAAAGTGATCGTGCTAAAAAGCACTGTTTTGCTTGGAGAAGTGCTAAATTGGCAAAGGACATGATAATTAATGAGACACCTTATATCCCAACAGTGCCTTTGTCAGTGACCCCTCCTTGGTTTTTTCCCTTGAGTACTGTGGATCTATCTTTTCTGGAAAAGGAACAGGCCACTAAAGGTCTTGGAAATGCTGCTGTTTTGGCTGATGATAGGTTAAGAACTCCATACCAAAGCTATATTCCATACCAAAGCTATATTCCGATACAGATGGGTCCAAAGATCCTGACTCGGAAAGAGTCAGGATCTTTGGACTTGGGATCTTTGGGATCTTTGGACTTGGGATTTGCAGTCAGTATTCCAACTAAGCAAGCTGCCATTAAACAAAGGACATCAGACCATCTGGCTGTTTATACAGTTGAGATGCTTGCAGCAGCATTGCAGTTGGTAGAGGAGATGAAAATTGAAAATACTGTTCTCTGCTCTGATTCAAGTGCTGCTCTGCTTTCTATTCAGTCATTTTCTTCGTGTAGCAGACAGGATTTAGTTAATGAGATATATGAGGGTCTCTTTAGATTATGTAACATGAATGTTGAGGTTAAGTTTATGTGGATACCAGCACACAGAAGAATAAAGGGTAATGAATTTGTGGATAAATTGGCCAAGCAGGCTCTAAATGATGAATTAGTTATGAATATAGCATTCAGTAGATCAGAAGCAAAAGCAATAATTAAAAGAAACATTGTTAAAGAATGGCAGCATAGTTGGGATTCAGGCTGTACAGGACGCCACTTATATGCATTTCAGCAGCAGGTTGATATAACAAGAGCACTTAGGAGAAGCACCAAGGAGGAAAATATCATAGCCAGGTTAAAAGTAGGTCACACCAGGCTTAATCGATCACTTCATTTAATTGGCAAGCACCCCACTGGGTTATGTAGCTACTGTCAAGATGTGGAATCAGTTGATCATGTGATTTTTCATTGTTCAAAGTTCTCCCGAGAACGTGAGAGTTTAAAGAGGGCATCAGAAACTGTAGGAATAAAAGACTTTAATTTGGAGAATTTGTTAAGTGTGGGTTTGGATTGTCTTTTTAAGTATTTGATAGAAACAGAGCTAATAGAAAGGATCTAGTTGGTGTTGTTTTTTTGTTGTTGTTTTTTTCCACCTTTATCTCTGGTCCACACTCCAACATAGTAGGTGGCAGTAATGCACCTTAGAGCTGGTTGCCTCCCGCCATTTAAACTCTAAAGAAGAAGTAGAGATAATGGTAATTTAAGAGTTAGCTTTAGAGGAGCCTAACTGACAAGATGACTGCTGTGCCCAGAAGACAAACAGTCCCAGAAAATTCCCCTCAGGGTGAGATACAGACATGCATCTTGTCTAATTAGTAATGAAAGATGACTTTAATTATTTATATTCTCAAAACGTTGGTTATGGAAACATCAACTCCAGCCATAAAAGCTCAATCATTTAAGTGTATTTTTTTTGCATTGACAGAACTGGGCTGATTTACCATTGTGGTGAAAGCTGCGCACAGTGTTGGCTTGCTGGATGTGCTGGCTGGGGAAGGTGAATGAGGGATCCTCCACTAGATGGTACTGCTGCTGGTGGAAGCGGTAGAGGTCCAGGATGTACTGGGGCACTGGCACTCCAGGCCTTGGCTCAGGCTGAGACTGCAGGCCCAGCCGGCTCAGGAGGAGAGTCTGGATGGTCTGAGCCGCACTTGGGTCCCGGAGTGACTGTTGTAACGATAAGGATGAAGGTGAGGGGGACACCCTGCCATGATCAATCTCGCTGGTGTCTCCACCTTGGCGACCAGACGAGGCTTGAGGTAGCAGCAGGACCATGAGGAGCAGGAGGTTAGCAGGGAACATGGTGGACCTGGGGGGAGATGAGGTGATGGGGGGTGGATATGAAAAGAGAGGGATTGGTTAGTGAGAAGACAGGTGCACAATGTGAAGGCTGAGAAAAAATTCTGGCACTTAAATTAATGGTGCATAATTGAATACTGGAATCATTGCAGAACATCAAAATAAATATTGGTTGAGAAATCTGCAAAAGAGATACCCCAGAACTCTGTATATCCTGCTTGTGTCTTCTCCTTCCTGGACACACTAGTTTCTCATTAGTGTTTTGCTTTCAAGCAGCATATGTTGAAGAAATTTACTGTGGCCATATGAAGTTGTTTGCTCGTTGCCCCTGGTTGTAGAGACGGCTTTACCGTTGTTTTTCTCTCTTTAATTTATGGCAAACTTCTTACCCACAGGGCTCATATAGTATCTCAAAGGACACCTGCGCGGAAGTAATCAAACAGCCTCACCATGTGTTGTGGTATCAAAAAAGTCAAGCATTTATCAAAGGCTGTGGACTTCAGTGACTTACGATGAAGATATAGAGACCTGACACAGTGCTGGGTAGCTTTATTTTGATATCTTCTGTTTGAATTTACTTGAGAATCAAGTATTAAAGCAGAGAGGCTTTTCACAACTACCAAAGGCCTGTTATTAAGGTCTAACTGCCTTTAAAGTAATCATTGACTGAAAAATATTTTTTGTAAGTTTTAATCCTCTGAAATGTGTCTATTGGTCATGTGATTACTGAAAACATATAAAAATGCACAGTCTTATCTTGTTTTAATCTCCAAAAAGCCATTTTGACTCCTCCGGGTATTTCCCTGTATGTCAAGAAATGGGAAATGCCACTAAAAGGTAAATGTCACTCGCCTTGATACCTGCTAGCTGCTGTATTATTGGCCAGCCTACCTGTCTGTCATGTAGATGAGCTGGTTGTCAAAGATGTTAGCTTAAGAGCTAACAGTGGTGAACAGTGAAAGCTTGCATTTATACTGTTTAAATCTCAGTCACCCAAACAGACATCTCTGCTTCCACCTGGTTTACTAATCCAGTTGATTTAAGCAATATTACACGAGCAGGAGAGTACAGTATCAATGAATATAGTAACTATACTATACTGTAATATATCTACACGGAGGGCATATGACAAATCACACGTATCACTCATTGATATTGTATGACCTCGAGTCTGATATTGTTTTGACACAACAGTTCTGTAAGCATAATTTATTAAATGACAACAATACTGAGCAAAATATTACGATTTGTTTGTTTAAACAGTTGTTTTGCACCGCTGAGAAAAAAAATGGTCCTTTCTTAATGTAGCCAGTAACTGTTGCTAAGCACCTAAATACATACGGTCACCTGGTGAGTCAGTACTGCAGAAGGGCCAAGATCAATGCCAGTGGCTAGTTGGCATGCTAGCGATTTGGCTTTGGCACATGTTGCTTGCTTTTTCTTGGCATTTTCAGATGAAAGAGTCCATCACAACTAGTGATGGGACTTCAGCGCCGGAGCTTCGGAGTGTGTGCCGAGTAATCCAGGAAATATTTTGCAAAGTGTGTATCGAGGCGTGTATCGATGATGTATAAATAATGTGTGTTTACCGTGGATACAATTTTCTATGATTTTGATATTAACTTGTTCCTTAAATTATATTTGTCACGCACAAAGGATTTCGATGAGCTTCTTTATTCAAGAACTCTCATTAATTTAAGATAAGATAAGATAAGATAAGATAAGCCTTTATTAGTCCCACAATGGGGAAATTCCAGGATTGCAACAGCTCAGGGATAGCAACACTCAGAGCAACAATCAGAAGGCAAGAAAAAACAAGAACATCTAGTAAACATATGTACATATTACTATAAATAAATATATATAGACACACAGTGCAGAGCATTATGGTTGGTGAATGTGCAGCAGAAAGTCTAAGCTCTCTCTCCGCGGATGCGGCGGGCCAGCTGGAAGTCTTTGGGCATGATGGTGACCCTCTTAGCGAAGAAGAGACCCACCAGGTAGGCCTCGCTGGACTCCTGCAGAGCCATGACGGCGGAGCTCTGGAAGCGCAGGGTCGGTCTTTAAGGTCCTGAGCGATCTCCCTCACCAGGTGCTGGACGGGCAGCTTATGGTATGAGCAGCTCCGTGGATTTCCTGGTAGCGACGGATCTCTCTCAGAGCCACGGGCCCGTAACGGCGAGGCTTCTTCACTCCGCCGGTGGCCGGGGGCGCCTCTCCGAGCAGCCCTGGTGGCCAGCTGCCTCCTGGGGGGCTTCTTCCTCCAGTAGATTTTACGGGCGGTCTGCTTGGTTCTTGCCATCGCTCTTTATTATTCTGTCTTATATTTCTTGCACGCCGCCTAACTCCAGCCTGGCACCCGCGTCGTTTTCGCTACAGCTCCCGGTATGCGAGTTTCCCATTAGCACCGGGCGGCGGCCAAGGTGCTAGCTAGCACTAGCTCCTCCCCGCTGCAGCGGTCTCCCGCTGCAAACAGTGGCTCCGTCCGCCGACCCGGGAGACCCCGGGGCGATCCGTGCATCCGTGATATATATACAGAGTGAAAGGTGTAGAAAGAAGAAGGAAGATTAAAAAAAAGGCTTTCTGCCTGAGGGAGAAATTATGAGCGTTCTATGGTATCTCTCCAAATCTAATGAATTAAATGTAGTCGGTCAAAACCTTCTAATTTAGTGCCTTTACATAGCATGCCATTGTGGTGCATGTGTAGAATGTTGTACTCTGGTGCTGAAGGTTGCGGGTTTGAGTCTTTGTTTAGCCCGATTTTGCAGTGTTATCAGTTTTTGCTGTCTGCTTCAACTATGGACCTTGCGTTAACCCATGGCCATTTTTAACAGCAGGAAATATACAGTGGATGTAAAAAGTCTACACACCCCTGTTCAAATGCCAAGTTTTTGTGATGTAAAAAAAACAGGCAGAGATAAATCATTTCAATGGTATGGTGTTCTTTTTGTGATAAGCAGTGTTGTGTTTGTGCCATATATACCTTTTGGAATTAAGATAAGATAAGCCTTTATTAGTCCCACAATGGAGAAATTCCAGGACTGCAGCAGCAAAGGGATAGCAGCACTCAGAGCAGTAGTAAATAAGATAATAAGAACTGGTTAGCCAAAGCAGTAAATAAATATACATACACTACCGTTCAAAAGTTTGGGGTCACCCAGACAATTATTTTGTGTTTTCCATGAAAAGTCACACTTATTTACCACCATGAGTTGTAAAATGAATAGAAAATATAGTCAAGACATTGACAAGGTTAGAAATAATGATTTGTATTTGAAATAATAATTTTTTCCAGATACTCAACCTGCTTAAAGGAAGGTCAGTTTTATAGCTTCTCTAACCAGCTAAACTGTTTTCAGCTGTGCTAACATGATTGCACAAGGGTTTTCTAATCATCCATTAGCCTTCTGACGCAATGAGCAAACACATTGTACCATTAGAACACTGGAGTGATAGTTGCTGGAAATGGGCCTCTATACACCTATGTAGATATTGCACCAAAAAACCAGACAATTGCAGCTAGAATAGACATTTACCACATTAGCAATGTATATTAGATATTAGAGTGTATTTCTGATTAGTTTTAAAGTTATCTTCATTGAAAAAAACAGTGCTTTTCTTTCAAAAATAACGAAATTTCTAAGTGACCCCAAACTTTTGAACGGTAGTGTATATACACAGTTACATACACAGTGCAGGAGTAGATGGTATCAACAGCATTGGGGTTAGTTAAATTACCCGGCAGAATATAAATAGGTACCCAGACAGTATATTTCACATTTGAGTCAACAGTGTTGTTGCCATTTTCGATAATAATTGTAAATGTCTTAGTTGTGTATTGGAGGGGACGATCTCTATTGTGCAAAGTTGTGATGTTTAGTACGTTTAATACGAGCTGTATGAGCAGCACAGTCTGACAGCCGTGGGTAGGAATGACCTGCGGAACCGCTCCCTCGAGCACTTAGGATGGTGCAGCCTACCGCTAAATGAGCTCAACAGTGCGTTCAGTGTGTCCTACATGGGGTGGGACTTGGACTCCAGCAGAGATGACAGTTTAGCCACCATCCTCCTCTCTCCTATCTCCTCCACTGGGTCGAGGCGGCGCCCCAGAACAGAGCTGGCTTTTTTGATCAGCCTGTTCAGTCTCTGTTGGCTGCCATGATGCCGCTGCCCCAGCAGACCATTCCAAATGTGATGGCTGATGCCACCATTGAATCGTAGAAGGTCTTCAGGAATGCCCCTTGCACTCCAAAAGACCTGAGTCTCCTCAGGAGGTACAACCTGCACTGCCCCTTCTTGTAGAGCCCGTTGATATTGTGTGACCAGTCCAGTTTATTGCTCAGGTGAACACCCAGATACGTTTAAGATGTCACCATCTCATTGTCTGTTCCCTGGATGTTTACCGGTGCTGTGAGGGGTTGTCCTCGCCTGTGACAGTCCACCACCAGATCCTTGGTTTTCCTTGCATTGATCTGGAGACAGTTCTGCAGGCACCAGCCCACGAAGTCCTGGATAAGTCCTCTGTACTCCGCATCATCCCCATCAGAGATAAGGCCGACGATTGCAGAGTCATCAGAGAACTTGTGTAGATGGCAGATTATGGTCAAGTTATGATCAATTGTGGTCAAAAAGTTCAACCTTGGTTTTCATCGGACCATAACACATGTTCCCACATGCATTTGGGAGATTTCAAATGTGTTTTTGCAAAATGTAGCCGGGCTTGGATGTTTCTTTTTGTAAGATAAGGCTTCCATCTTGCCACCCTACCCCATAGCCCAGACATATGACGAAGACGGGACATTGTTGTCACATGTACTAAACAGCCAGTACTTGCCAGAAATTCCTGCAGGCTCCTTCAATATTGCTGTTGTCCTCTTGGCACCCTCCCTGACCAATTTTCTTTTGGAGGGATATCCAGTTCTTAGTAATGTCACTGTTGTGCCATATTTTCCCACTGTGTTCCATGGTATATTTAATGCCTTGGAAATTCTTTTGTACCCTTCTCCTCACTGATACCTTTGAACAATGAGATCTCTCTGATGCTTTGGAAGCTCTCCGTGGACCATGGCTTGTGCTGTAAGATGTGACTACAAAAATGTCAGGGAAAGCCTACTAGATCAGCTCAACTTTATTTGGGCTTAATCAGAGGCACTTTAAATGGTGGCAGGTGTATGTTGACTCCCATTTAACATGAGTTTGTGATTGGTTAATTCTGAACACAGCCACATCCCCAGTTATAACAGGGTGTGCATATTTATGCAACTGGGTTATTGTAAGTTTTTTATTTATTTTTCCCCTTAAAAGATTTCAGTTTATTTTTCAATTGGGTTGTATGGACTATAGGGTTGAAAAAGTTTTGAAATGATTTATTTGGTCTCATTTTGTTACATCACAAAAACCTGGCATTTGAACAGGGAGGTGTAGACTTTTTATATCCACTGTATATAAATATACACACACCCAGAACTACAGACACATTCCAGCACACACAATGAGAAGCTGAGATTGTGTGCTACAGATAGATCTTTTTTCATGTTCACTCCATGTTCTTTTTCAGTGTGTGTCTATTTACAGTGGGGCAAAAAAGTATTTAGTCAGCCACCAATTGTGCAAGTTCTCCCACTTAAAAGATGAGAAGGTCTCCAATTTTCCATCATAGGTATACCTCAACTATGAGAGACAAAATGAGGAAAAAAAAATCCCGAAAAAGCACATTTGAAGGATTTTTAATGAATTAATTGGTAAATTCCTCAGTAAAATAAATATTTGGTCACCTACAAACAAGCAAGATTTCTGGCTCTCACAAGACCTATAACTTCTTTAAGGAGGGCTCCTCTGTCCTCCACTCGTTACTTGTATTAATGGCACCTGTTGAACTCATTATCAGTATTATAAGACACCTGTCCACAACCTCAAACAGTCAGACTCCAGGACTCCACTATGGCCAGACCAAAGAGCTTGTCAAAGGACACCAGAAAACAAAATTGTAGACCTGCACCAGGCTGGGAAGACTGAATCTGCAATAGGTAAGCAGCTTGGTGGGAAGAAATCAACTGTGGAGCAATTTATTAGAAAATGGAAGACATACAAGACCACTGATAATCTCCCTCGATCTGGGGCTCCACGCAAGATCTCACCCCGTGGGGTCAAAATTATCATGAGAACGGTGAGCAAAAATCCAGAACCACATGGGGGGACCTAGTGAATGACCTGCAGAGAGCTGGACCAAAGTAACAAAGGCTACATCAGAAACACACTACGCCGCAGGGACTCAAATCCTGCAGTGCTAGACGTGTCCCCCTGCTTAAGCCAGTACATGTCCAGGCCCGTCTGAAGTTTGCTAGAGAGCATTTGGATGATACAGAAGAGGATTGGGAGAAGTCATATGGTCAGATGAAACCAAAATAGAACTTTTTGGTAAAAACTCAACTTGTCGTGTTTGGAGGAGAAAGAACACCATACCTACTGTGAAGCATGGGGGTGGAAACATCACACTTTGGGGCTGTTTTTCCTGCAAAGGGACCAGGACGACTGATCCGTGTAAAGGAAAGAATGAATGGGGGCCATGTATCGTGAGATTTTGAGTGAAAACCTCCTTCCACCAGCAAGGGCATTGAAGATGAAACGTGGCTGGGTCTTTCAGCATGACAATGATCCCAAACACACCACCCGGGCAACGAAGGAGTGGCTTCGTAAGAAGCATTTCAAGGTCCTGGAGTGGCCTAGAAAGTCTCCAAATCTCAACCCCATAGAAAATCTTTGGAGGGAGTTGAAAGTCTGTGTTGCCCAGCGACAGCCCCAAAACATCACTGCTCTAGAGGAGATCTGCATGGAGGAATGGGCCAAAATACCAGCAACAGTGTGTGGAAAACCTTGTGAAAACTTAGAGAAAACGTTTGACCTCTGTCATTGTCAACAAAGTGTATATAACAAAGTATTGAGATGAACTTTTGTTATTGACCAAATACTTATTTTACCGAGGAATTTACCAATTAATTCATTAAAAACCCTTCTATGTGATTTTCTGGATTTTTTTTTCTTATTTTGTCTCTCATAGTTGAGGTATACCTATGATGAAAATTGGAGACCTCTCTCATCTTTTAAGTGGGAGAACTTGCACAATTGGTGGCTAACTAAATACTTTTTTACCCCACTGTATATATACAGTGCATCCGGAAAGTATTCACAGTGCTTCACATTTTGTTATGATACAGCCTTATTCTAAAATGCAATAAATTCATTTTTTACCTCAAAATTCTACAGAATAATGACATGATTTTTTTTTTTTTTTTAGATTTTTGCAAATTTATTAAAAATAAAAAACTAAGAAATCACATGTACATAAGTATTCACAGCCTTTGCTCAATACTTTGTTGATGCACCTTTGGCAGCAATTACAGCCTCAAATCTTTCTGAATATGATGCCACAAACCATCACTCAAGACATTGAGATGGTGACATCCTACAAGTACCTTGGTCTTCATCTGAACAATAAACTAGACTGGTCACACAATACCGACGCACTCTACAAGAAGGGACAGCGCAATCTGTTCCTACTGAGGAGGCTCAGGACTTTTGGTGTACAAGGGGCGCTGCTGAAGACATTCTACGACACGGTGGTGGCATCAGCCATCACTTTTGGAGTGGTCTGCTGGGGCAACGGCATTACAGCAGCCAATAGGAAGAGACTGAACAAACTGATCAAGAAAGCTAGATCTGTCCTGGGGCAACGCCTTAACCCAGTGGAGGAGATAGGAGAGAGAAGGATGGTGGCTAAACTGTCATCTCTGCTGGAGTCAGAGTCCCACCCTATGCAGGACATATTGAACGCACTGAGGAGCTCATTTAGCAGTAGACTGCATTATCCTAGGGGCGCAACCGAGAGGTTTCGCAGGTCCTTCCTATCTACGGCTGTCAGACTGTATAACCTAAGCAGGGCTGCTCGCAGAGGTAGCAAGAAAATGTGACGACCTAGTAGTATTGAATGCAAAAGACGCAACAGACTTACATAAATGATCCCCTCCAGTATACAACTAGGACAATATCAGTCGCTACGGAGGGTGACAATATGTATGGGTACAAATTCATACTATGTAGGATAACTAAGTAGACGGTTATGCTGTTTATTCCATCTTGCTACAATGCTCTGCACTTTGTATATATATATATTTATATACTTATGTGTACGTATGTATATCCACTGCTCTCATTTATATTTTTCGTATCTTCTTAATTATTGCTCTGAGTGTTGCTATCCCTGTGCTGTTGCAATCCTGGAATTTCCCCATTGTGGGACTAATAAAGGCTTATCTTATCTTAAGCTTGGCACATCTATCTTTGGGCAGTTTTTCCCATTCCTCTTTGCAAGCACCTCTCAAGCTCCATCAGGTTGGATGGGAAGTGACAGTGCACAGCCATTTTCAGATCTCTCCAGAGATGTTCAATTAGATTCAAGTATGGGCTCTGGCTGGGCCACTCAAGTTGTCCTGAAGCCACTCCTGTGATATCTTGGCTGTATGCTTAGGGTCGCTGTCCTGCTGAAAAATGAACCGTTGCCCCAGTCTGAGGTCAAGAGCGCCCTGGAGTAGGTTTTCATTCAGGGTGTCTCTGTACATTGGTGCATTCATCTGCCCCTCTATCCTGACTAGTCTCTTAGTTTCTGTCGCTGAAAACCATCCCCACAGCATGATGCTGACACCACCATGCTTCACTGTAGGGATGGTATTGACCTGGTGATGAGTGGTGCCTGGTTTCCTCCAAACATGGCACCTGGCATTCATGCCAAAGAGCTCAATCTGTCTCATCAGACCAGAGAATTTTGTTTCTCATAGTCTGAGTCCTTCAGGTGCCTTTTGGCAAACTCCAGGCAGGCTGCCATGCACCTTTTACTAAGGAGTGGCTTCCATCTGGCCATTCTACTATACAAGCCTGATTGGTGGATTGCTGCAGAGATGGTTGTCCTTCTGGAAGGTTCTCCTCTCTCCAAAGAGGAACACTGGCGCTCTGACAGAGGAACCATCGGGTTCTTGGTCACCTCCCTGACTAAGGCCCTTCTCCCCAATTGCTCAGTTTAGACGGCCGGCCAGCTCTAGGAAGAGCCTGGGGTTTCTGAACTTCTTCCATTTAAGGATGATGGAGGCAACTGTGCTCATTGGGACCTTCAAAGCAGCAGAAATTTTTTTGTACCCTTCCCCAGATTTGTGCCTCCAGACAATTCATTTGACTTCATGCTTGGTTTGTGTTTCGACATGCACTGTCAACTGTGGGACCTTATATAGACAGGTGTGTGCCTTTCCAAATCATGTCTAATCAACTGAATTGACCACAGATGGACTCCAATTAAGCTGTAGAAACAGCTTAAGGGTGATCAGAGGAAACAGGATGCACCTGAGCTCAATTTTGAGCTTCATGGCAAAGGCTGTGAATACTTATGTACATGTGATTTCTTAGGCTTTTATTTTTAATAAATCTGCAAAAATCTCAAAACTTTTTTTCACATTGTCATTGTGGGGTGTTGTGTGTAGAATTTTGAGGGAAAAAAAAGATATTTAATCCATTTTGGAATAAGGCTGTAACATAACAAAATGGGGAAAAAGTGAAGCGCTATGAATACTTTCCGGATGCACTGTATTTCCTGCTGTTAAACATTACTCACCTGCATCCTCTGTGCCCTGTGAGAGAGTATTCTCAAGAGCTGGTGAAATAATAAAAAAACTGCCTGTGTCCAAAGACTGTTGAAAAGTTATTATTTCTTAATCAAAATGGATAAGTAACACAACCACTAAGCAACACAAGCACATTCACTGTAGTCACCACAGTTTTATTTCTTTTTCCTTTATGATCATTGATATGTCTTAAAGGACAGTAGATTTATTGAAATGGAAAAAAAAAACACATCAAACCAATAATGCCCTTGTAAAAATCTGCATGTTGTGTACTTTTTGTCCAGTGGATGGCTTAGTATAGCAAATAAAGTTTCACATGAGGCTTTGTCCATATGAACCAATTTGATGAAATGCTTCAAGGCTTCAAGAAAGCCTCATCTGGCCATCACTAATCACCACAAAGGTACTGTGGTTTTCTAATTGAGTAAATAAATTCAACTCTAGCCTGTCTGTTTTTTTTTCCACAATATCTTTATTGAACCTTTTTTTTTTTTTTAACAAACATGATACAAACAATCAAACACTAACACTAAAGTACTACAAAAAAAAAAATGCACTAAAAACACCAACAACCACCAACAAAATCAAGTCTTCAACAATGCTTCCTCTGTTTAGTCCTAGGACAATCCAATACATAAGTATACATATTATGTTCACCAGTTTGGAATTTACAAGGTCCACACACATCATTCACCTTCTTCTTCAAGAGTTATGTTTAATTTTTTACATAATCAATAAAAGGTCTCCATATATTCTCAAACACAATTTCCTTTGATTTTCAGTATATATGTTATTCTTTCTAATGGAAGGTTTGTTAACATCTGTCTTAACCACTGAGTCACATCTGGTCTATGAGTCTTTTTCCATAATAGTGCAATACATTTTTTTGGCATTAAGCAAACTGAGGTCTATGAATGTTCTTTCACTTTTATTAAAATTATGCTTTTCTGGGTACAGACCCAACAAAAACAGTTTAGGATCAATATGATTTGTTTTGAGATTATTTTTTTCAATTGTTACCCTCACCTCTTCCCAAAACATTCTTATTAATCTACATTCCCATAAACAATGAAATAGGGTTCCTTTACTTTCCATGCATTTTGTGCATGTATCTGGTATATTTTTGTTATATCTATTTAACTCCTCCGGTTAACATACATCCACATTAACCATTTGAAATGTATCAATTTAAGGCGTGCATTTTATTGATTTGGTTGAGCTTCTGTACAAGCCAATTCCCATTGTTCCTCTGAAATTTCAATTTGCAGATCTTCTTTCCAGTAGTTTAATCTTTTCAGTGAATTTTCACTTGAAGATAGTGTCAATAAGTTATAAAACTCTGAAATAATACCCTTTCTTTTACTATCTTTCATCATCATTTTTACCAAGGATGAATAAATAGGTCGAGTGAGAGCTTTATTTTGATTTGATCGAATAAAGTTTCTAAGTTGAAGATATTAAAAAAAATGTGTTCTATTGAGATTAAATTTGATCCTCAGCTCTTCAAAAGACATTTATGTTATCTGCACATGGCAAATATAAATCCTGAATCTTTTGTATCCCTTTTAAATTCCATACTTTTAAATACAGCGTTCCGCTCTCCCTGGTTTTTAAAATATTGATTACCCCATATTGGACTAAATTGTGACAATACTGTGGTTCTTTTAAATAGTTTTTAGCTTCACAACCATATTTTGATCATATGCTTTACAAATGGATTTTTTAACTTGTTTTTGTAATTTTTTTGCCGAATCTGAGTATATGAATATGGGAAGAGGTAAAGGTAAATTGTATGATTCCATTTTCAGTCCAGTGAGGGAGATCATTTGATGAAAAATAATATGTCATAGACCTCAGTTGTGCCGACCAATAATACAACATAAAATTTGGACATTTCAGACCTCCACGATCAAATGGGTAAATATAATAAAGACAAACGTAATCTAGCCCTCCTGTTGTTCCATATAAATTCCACTAACTGTTTTTTTTATTCTTGAGAATAGATCTAAAGGTGGTGATAAGGGAATGTATTGAAATAAATAAGTATTTTAGGTAAAATATTACTTTTAAGTATATTGATTCTCCCGATCATCGACATTGGTAGTGACATCCATCTCTGAGTTAACTCATTGATATCTGACATTAAGGCTTCATAGTTGACACTGGCGACTGATTCTAGCTTAGGCACAATTTGGATTCCTAAATATTTAAACTGATTTACAGCATTGAATTGATTACTCAGGGGCTGGGTAATTTCTCTGGGTCTCATTTAGCATTAATATTGAAGATTTAGTTTTAGTTTATTTTATATCCTGATATTTCCCCAAAATTCTTTATTAAATCAACAAGGTTGGAATTGATTTTTTTTAGATTCGACATAAACAAAATTATATCATCGGCGTACAGGGAGATTTTATGTTCTGTTGGTCCAACTTTAATTCCATATATTTGTGAATGTAAACGTATCGCTATCGCTAAAGGTTCAATTGCCATAGTAAACAGTATAGGTGAAAGTGGACAGCCTTGGTCGACATCCTCTATTGATTTTTTATTGGTTTGAAATATTGTTATTTGTTAGGATTTCTGCTGTAGCATTATTGTATATTATTTGAACCCATTTTATGAAATTATTTCCAAGTCCAAACCTTTGTAGGACTTCAAATAGAAAGGGCCATTCAACTCTATCAAAGGCCTTTTTCCGGCGTCCAATGATAGGAGAGCTGTATCCGGTGCTTCTTTATAAAATAGATAATATTAAATAGTCTTCTTACATTATGGAAGCCTTGTCTACCCTTTATTAAAGCCATTCTGATCTTGATTAATAATATTTGGTAAAATTTCTTGTATTCGTCTTGCTAAAATTTTACAGATTATCTTAAGGTCGGCGTTTAATAGGCTTATTGGTCTCATATTTTCACATTTATTAGAGGGCTTACCTGGTTTTGGCAGCAGTATAATTAAGGCATTATTTATGTATGATGGTAAATTATTATTTTGAAATGCTTCTAAAACCATTTCCAAAAAAGATTTTATAATTTATTCTTAAATTTTTTTATAAGGTCAACTGGAAGACCATCTGGTCCTGCACTTTTTCCTGATTTCATATTATCAATGGCTAGCCCAACTTCTTCTTTGACTAATTTTAGACTCCAATATCTCCCTGTTTTCATTTGGAATACACGGTATAGATAGTTCGTTCAAAAAACCCATTTAGTTTTGTTAAATCAGGTTCATTTTTGGTATCATATAATTTTTCATAGTAATCTCTAAAGGCTCTATTAATTTCTAAAGGATCTATAACTACCTGTCCGTTACTTATAATACTGGTAATTGGTGTTTTAATTTCTAATTGTTTAATCTGCCATGCTAATAATTTTCCTGATTTTTCACCTTGTTCATAAAAAGATTGTTTCAATCTTAGAAGACCTCGAGGCAGCTCTATTCGCTGATTTTTTGTCGTATTCATCTCTCAAAATCAGTAATTCATTCTCCAACCTTGGGTCACTTCCTGCATACACTTTTTCCTGAAGACTTTTTATTTTATGTTCCAATTGGGCTCTCTCCTCTCGAGTCTTCTTAGATTTTGATCCTGTATAACTAATAATATGTCCCCTAATAAAAGCTTTGAAAGCCTCCCACTTTACACATGCTGATGTTTGTGTAGTATTGATGTCAAAGAACTCGTCTATCTGTTTTTCTATATACTTGACAAATTCCTCATCCTGAAGCCATTTATGCTGAAATTGCCATCTACCTGATTCCTTTGTCAATTTTTTATCTACATATATTAGACAACAGGGTGCATGATCAGAGATCACGATGTTATCATAAAAGCAGTTTTGAATCTTGGACCTTAATTCTGTGGAAATCAAAAAATAATCAATACGTGAGAATGTCTTGTAGGTACTGGAATAACAAGAATAGGCTTTAACTTGTGGTTTCATTTCTCTCCATATATCTAACAATCTCAATTCTTTCATAAAATGATTAATAGTCATCCTACATCCAATGTGCGTACAATCCAGTCCTGTTGATCTATCTATACCTGGATTCAATGTACAATTAAAATCCCCTGCTATTATATGTTGCCCTGTAAGTGATGATAAGATGAGAAATAAATTAGCAAAGAAGTTCTGATCATCTATATTGGGACCATATAAGTTCACAAGATTTATATTTTCTAATAGCAAAGAACCTTGAATGATTACATATCTTCCAAATTTGTCTCCAATTACATTTTTCAACTTGAAAAGGAACTGATTTATGTATGAGAGTCATAACTCCCTGGCTCGGGATGAAAATGAAGAGGTGAATACACTTCCTTGCCATCTACTCCTAATTCTTTTAACATCCTCCTCTATTAGATGAGTTTCTTGTAAAAACACAATTTTTGAACCCATGTCTTTTATTTTATTCATAACTTGTTTAAGTTTTTTTAAATTTTGTAGACCTCTGCAATTCCATGAAGTTAAATTAAGATTAACACTTTGGTTTATGATCAATAGAGAGTTTGGGATTACCTTGCAGTGTAAACATGCTCATACAGAGAAGCAAAAACATGAGTGGTTGAACATTCATCCTACAAACTACACACAAACAAATTTCCCCTTCCCACACTTGTGGCAAACCCCCAAAATCAAAAAAAAATTCTGTCTCCCGATATAGCCATCGACCGTTCCACACCCACGGGGAACAGCCTAAGCCACTCCTTCTTCATCCTCCCAATCACCCTAACTCTACTGCTTTAATGACGTAACATTAACTCTCCTCTGTAGTTTTCCAACTTAACTCCAAAATTTTTAACAACTTTGTACATCATAGTTTTTTTTTTGTTTGTTTTGTTTTTGTTTTGTTTTTTTAATATATAATACAATCTATATTTTGTAAACTTACTATTTACTTCAAGTCAGTCAGATGCCTGTGCAAATGCTTAATTATTCTACCTTATATTTTGTTCATGCTTAGCTCCCACCAGTCTCTTCTTCTTCTTTGATCTTCTTGATGAACTCCTGCGCCTCCTCTGGGGTCTTGAAGATGTGGGTTCTGCCCTCATACGTGGTCAGCAGTCTCGCAGGATAGATTACACCATGACGAATCCCAAGGTTGCGCAGCTCCTTACGTACGGGATCAAACTGCTTCCTCAATTGCTGGATTCCTGTGGCCAAATCTGGGTAGAACCGCACCTGCTGGTCCTGGTGTTTAATCTCTCCTTTAGCTCGTGCAGCGTTGAAGATCTTCATCCTGTCTCTGTTGCTAAGAAACTTCATAATTAAGGTCCTCGGCGGTCCCTTATCTCTCCGTGGGCCAATACGATGTGCTTTTTCCAGAACCACTGCTGATTGCAACTCCTCGCTGCCCAGCACCTCCGGAATCCACTTTTCCAGAAAGGAACATACGTCCCGACCTTCTGATTCCTCTGGAAGACCCACCAGCCTCAAGTTATTCTGTCTCGACCGAGATTCCAAATCCAAAATATTATCTTCCAGAGATTTATTTTTTTTTTCCAAAGTGCGCACCTTTAATTGAAGACGGGTGACGTCATCTTCAGCACTAGCGAGACGGAGCTCCATCTGCGCCGTTCGTTCTACACAGTCACCCAATTCCTTTCTTATTCCTTCCAACGCTGTCATAATCCCATCAAATCTAGAGGAAAAGTCCGCTCTCATTGAACTCATGGCAGCCATCAGCGCATCTGCGCCTCCCCCCGCAGACATCGCACCGTTGCCAGCCTCCTCCGCCATATATGGAGTTTTATTTGCTGCGTCACAGACCTGAAAGTCCGTTAATTTGGACTGTTTCGGCGGCTCGCTTTTTCCTTTTCCTGGTTTTCCAGCCTTAGGCTTCGCCGACATATCCTCACCCAAACGCTGGGATACGTTCTGTCCCAAATGAGAGAGTTATTTGCCGATTTTTTTTCTCCAGGAGCAGAGCAGAGCGAGACACGTCCGTCCTACGTGGCAGCCATAACCGGAAGTCCCAGCCTGTCTGTTTTGTTTAAACAGACGTAAAATATGACATCGGATGTTTAAAAGGACAGGACTTCTGGAGCTGGGTTGAGACTGTGTAGTTACTTTTAAAACAGTGCCTCACTAGCCATGCTTACATGGACACAAGTAACCAGATTAAAAGCCTGATCGGAATAAAAAGGCTTCATATAAACGCGCCAATCTGAAGATTCTGACCCGATCACACTCCTTCAGGTCAAAATTTCCTTCCGATCAAGACGGGTGGGTTATGCCAATTGTTGATCCGATTGGTGTGCATATAAACAATTATTCCAAAGTCTGGGTAGAAAATATGTTTACTGCACATTTCTGTATGTCAGCCACATGTCGATGTAACGTATTTCTTTGTGGCATATTTGTTGTTTGTGGCATTATTTGTGGCATTTCCCTGGAGAGGTGGCTGGGAGGCTTGTGCTCCTCCTGGGGGCTGAACTGGCTAGCCTAAGACTGCAACACCTCCCTGGAGACTGGGCTGGGAGGTTGATACTTCTCCTGGAGCTGAGCTAACTAGCTTGGGCCCACAACATCCCCCTGGAGATTGGGCTGGGAGGCCTATACTCCTCCTGGAGCTGAGCTTACTAGCTTGAGCCTGCAACACCCCCCTGGAGACTGGACTGGGTGGCCGATACCCCTCCTGGAACTGAGCTAACTAGCTTGGGCCTGCAACACCTCTCTGGAGGCTGGGCTGGGAGGCCTACATCTCTCCTGGAGCTGAGCTAACTAGCTTGGGTCTGCATCATCTCCCTGGATACTGGGTTGAAAAGCCTGTATTCCTCCTGGAGCTGAGCTAACTAGCTTGGGTCTGCAACATCTCCCTGGATACTGGGCTGGAAGGCTTATATTCCTCCTGGAGTTGAGTTAACTAGCTTGGGCTTGCAACATCCCCCTGGAGACTGGGCTGGGAGGCCTACATCTCTCCTGAAGCTGAGCTTACTAGCTTGAGCCTGTAATATTTTCCTGGATATTGGGTTGGAAGACCTATATTACTCCTGGAGCTGAGATATCTAGCTTGGGCCTGCAACATCTCCTTGCAGTATTTATTTCTTTTAGTATTTCTTTTAGTTTAAAAACTTTTAAGCTGCTGATGTGCAGAAAGTGGAGGGCAATGGCATTTTTTATTATTTTAATATGCTTGTTGGCAGCCTGGAACACGAGATCAAATTATGTTCCCTGGGTGAGTACCCATGCCAATGTGTTGTGTTTTTGGGACACTTATTATAGTGGTACTGATTTTAATGTTGTTTATGAGCAATCGCAGACTCATTTGGTCTGGGTCATAGATTCCTGGACAGAGGTACCAAGGGAATTACTTAAACTTCAAAATGTTCTTACTTTATATGACCTTACAATTTTGCTCAATGAAAAGAATCGCCTGGCTTCAATACACAAAAATTCTGCTTCAAAATGTGATGTGAAGCAAAGATTGGTGATTGTCCTACTTTTATTATTATCTGGAAATGTGCAACCAAACCCTGGACCTGATCTGCATTGTATCCAGACTCCTGCTGATTTTAAATCAATGTCTGGTCTCAAAATTATTCATCTTAATGTGCGCAGTTTACTTTCTAAAATGGACATGGTCAAAATTTGGATTAGATCAACTGATCCGGATGTTGTGATCATCTCTGAAACGTGGCTAACAAAAGCTGTCACAGATGATGATATTAGTATAAATGGATACAATGTCTTCCGTACTGACAGGCCCAAAAAAGGTGGTGGTGTAGCCGCCTATGTTAAATCAAGATTTGATGCTTCAATTGTCTTGCCTAAGTCCATTTCTAAGCAGATGGAGTTTCTGGCCTTGAATATGGAAATAGCCAAATCCCTTTCCATAACTGTTGTTGGTTGTTATAGACCTCCATCTGCCACCAAGGAGGCATTATCATCCTTAAAGCTTCTTTTGTCCAAATTAAACTACAATGAGCTTTTAATAGCAGGAGACTTCAATTGGGATTGGTTAAACGTAGCTTCTGAAGAATTTAAATCTTTCTGTGACTCTGTAAATTTTAGCCAGTTGATTAACTATCCAACTAGGCCAAATATTAAAAGTCCTGAAAAGTCCACTTTGATTGACTTAATTTTAACAAATGCTCCACATAAATTTTCATCTGTGGGTGTTTTTCCTGCAATGATTTGAGTGATCATTGTGTTGTTGCAGTGTGCAGAGATACAAAAATCCCCAAATGTAAACCGCGCATTATTTTCAAGCGGAATTTGAAGAAATTTAATGAACAAGCTTATCATCATGATTTGTCCTTGGTTAATTGGGAACATATAGACCTGTTGCCAGACGTTGAGTTAGTGTGGACTTTCTTTAAAGAAAACTTTGAGAAAATTGTAAATAAACATGCTCCTAGAGGGAAATTCAGAGTAAAGGGGCGTGAAAACCCCTGGTTCTCTCCAGAACTGTCTGATGCCATTTATCAGCGTAATGTGGCTTGGGCCAAAGCCAGGAAAACTGATACTGCCAGTGATTGGTCCATTTTTAGACAAATGAGAAATAAATGCACTTTTTTTATTAAAAAGGCTAAATCTGAATATTATTTATCTGTCATAACTGAGAGTCTTAATAATCCACAGAAATTTTGGAAAGTGATCAAAGGTTTATCTGTGAACAAAAGCTCTCAGGTTCTTCCTACTTTTGTTTTAAACGGCTCAGTCCCAGTTTATGATAGAACTAAGGTTTTAAATTGCTTCAATAAGCATTTTGTGTCATCTGGTTTTCTGTTTAAACTCTACAGGAGCTACAATCTGTGCCTCACTGTACTAATTCCCAAATGTTCTTTGGAGAACCTTTTAGACTGTACCTTTTACTGTACAGCAAGTTCATAAGGCTCTCAAAACTTTGAATCACAGAAAAACCTCCTGGACCAGATTTGATAGAGCCTTACTTTTTAAAAATGGCTGCCGATTTTATTGCACAGCCTCTTACAGTACTTTTTAATTTATCAATTGAAAACAAAGAGATTCCTGTAGTATGGAAGTCAGCTTTTGTGGTTCCTCTCTAAAAGGAGGTGACCCAGCAGTTTTAAACTAACTATAGACCAATATCAAATTTGTGTGTCTTGTCCAAGATTCTTGAATCTCTCGTGTGTGATCAACTTAGAGTGTATTATACTCAAATGAACTTCTTTCAAAACTGCAATCGGGCTTTAGAAAAAAGGCACAGCACTATTAATGCTGCTACAAAAGTGGTCAATGATATACTTGTTGCTCTTGATAAAAAGCAGCACTGTGCTGCACTTTTCATTGATCTGTCAAAGGCTTTTGACACTGTGGACCACACAGTTTTAAAGCAAAGATTCATCAGTTTTGGACTGTCGGAACATGTAGTCTCCTGGTTCGCAAATTATTTGAGTGACAGGACCCAATGTATTAAATATGATGGTTTGTGTTCTGAAATTGTCAGTGTCCACAAGGGGGTGCCACAGGGTTCTGTATTAGGACCCCTCCTATTCATTATGTACATTATGATTTAGGACAAAATGTGTCTGATGCTAGTTTGCATTTTTATGCTGATGACACAATTATTTACTGCTTTGGCTCTTCTCCTGCTAATGCTGTTGCTTCTCTGCAGAAAGCTTTTAATGTGGTGCAGCACACACTTCTGCAGCTAAAACTAGTCCTTAATGCTGACAAAACTAAACTGATGTGGTTTTCAAATTCTAGGAAGAGTCCACAAATTTTTCCCACAGTGTCCACTTTTGAGGGAAATGAAATTGAGGTGGTTCACTCGTATAAGTATCTTGGTATCTTGCTTGATGACGCTCTGACTTTTAAGCCCCATGTTGAAAATCTTGTGAAGAAACTTAAACTGAAAATGGGTTTTTTATTTCGAAATAAATGTTGTTTTTCTTTTGAGGTTAAAAAGCGTCTTGTTACTGCAACTTTTTTATCTATTTTAGATTATGGAGACCTCTTGTATATGAACGCTTCAGCTCGGTGTTTGAGTAAGATTGACTCTGTATATCATGCTGTTTTGAGGTTTGTTACAAATTGTAGAGCCTTGACCCATCACTGTGAACTGTATTCTAGAGTGGGATGGCCCTCTTTGTCCACCAGGAGGGTGACTCACTGGTACATTTTTATTTACAAGGCCATGCTTGGACTGTTGCCCCCTTACATTTGTAATTTGATCACACTGAGAAGTGTTGATTCTTATGGTCTGCGTTCTAATGATTATTTGTTGCTTTCTGTTCCATTTGCCCGTACTGAGCTGGGAAAAAGAGCTTTCATGTTCTCAGCCCCCTCTACATGGAACATGTTGCAAAAAGACTGGAAATTAACGGAACTTGCTTCACTGAACGACTTTAAATCCAGATTGAGAACACTTGAGACGGCCTCACTAATTTGTAACTGTTTTATATGATTTGTATGTCATTTTAAGTGTATTTTGTGATTTTTTTTATTTTTTTATTTTTTATTTTTTTGCTGCCTCTTGGCCAGGACTCCCTTGAAAAAGAGGTTTTTAATCTCAATGGGGGTTTTTTCCTGGTTAAATAAAGGTAAAATAAAGTAAAATAAATTTCTGCCTTTACAGTAGCTAGCAGAAGACATGGTGGGAGTAAAACAGAACTGTGGGGGGTAACTTTTTAATGATATAGGCACACTGATTTTTTGAGAATATTTCAACTTTAGAGCTCATTTTCTCAAAATAATGGTTTTGTGGGATAGCCCACTTTACCTCTGAAGGGCACAACTGGTCTGTATTGTCCTGCTGTCTCCCTCTGTTCATCATATGCAGAAGTTTGTACTGCTGGACTTGTATCTTCATTACGGATACCAGCAGAAGCAAAAGTACAGTCTGAATAACACAATACAGGTCCATTTCAAAAAGAAAAAGAAACAAGAAGCAGGTTTTTTTTTTTTACATCGGAAGTTACTACTTCTGCTACCATTTCCAGAATGTCAGGACAATTTGCACATGTCAAAATGATTTTAGTCCCGTTCAAACATGTGAGGCATGTAAACACATGTCATAATTGGATCAACTTTTTCAGGATCCATGTAAACAGTAAAGTTCTGATCTGCGCTGTAATCAGATTGGAAAAAAAATTTGCACATGTAAACACGGCTACTGTCTAAATTAAAGTATCCAACACAGTATTGCAATTCTCAAGTGTGCAGACTTGACAGTAAATTACTGTTAGTAATTAACGGTTACTAGAACACCTTTGAAGCAGAATGATAGCCAATGAAACGTTGAAGTGCAATTATCGTGGAATATAGTAACTCCTGGAATCACTGGTGTCTAATCAAATTGCTTGGACAGAAATAACTGTTGTGTAAAATACTATAACTCATTCTGATGTATTTTTTATATTTTCACTGTGATGCTACATCATTTGCAAAACCAAGGTGGCTAGCTGAAGCTAGCAGTTTTGCCACTAGTCTTGGGTCATTCATGAATGTTTCTGTGCTTATTGAACTTCAGGGGTTGGTCATATCCTATCAGCCACTGAAACCATACACCCCCTGCCCACCAGTGATGCATTATTTAATTAAATTTTTAAGATAAATTTGTTAGTTGGCTAGGAGCCAGCTAGCTACAGTCATATGAAAAAATATGACACCCTATGATCACTGTTGGTCAGGGGCTGGGATCGAACCAGGGATCCCATGGCCAAGGGTGAGTTGCTGTGCTGCCGCAGTGCTAACCACTGCGCCACCATGCTGCCCTGTGTGGAGTTCTCCCCGTGTCTGTGTGGGTTTACTCCGGGATTCCTCTGGTTTCCTCCCACATGCCAAAAACATGCAAGTTAGGTTAATTGGCATCAAAAACTGGGGATTCTAATTGTCCTTAGGTATGACTGTGAGAGTGAATGGGTTGTCTGTCTCTCTGTGTTGGCCCTGCGATGGACTGGCGATCTGTTCAGGGTGTACCCTGCCCTCTTGCCCAAGATGCTGGATAGGCTCCAGCCCCCCCGCGACCCGAAAAGGATTAAGCAGAAGAAGATGAATGAATGAATGAATGACACCCTATGAAAGCCTGTGTGTGTGTGTGTGTGTGTGTGTGTGTTTTAAAAATATTTGGACATATGGATATTTAATATCAATTTTAATAATACTGGGAGATTCAGTAATATACAGTGATGTGAAAAAGTGTTTTGCCCCCTTCCTGATTTCTCATTTTTTGTATGTTTGTCACACTTAAATGTTTCAGATCATCAAACAAATTTAAATATTAGACAAAGATAACACAAGTAAACACAAAAATGCAGTTTTTAAATGAAGGTGTTTATTATTAAGGGTAAAAAAAAAAAAAATCAAAAATCAAAACCTACATGGCCCTGTGTGGAAAAAGTGAACCCCAAAACATATAATTAACTGGTTTATCACATCTTTGGAAAGCTGAGTTCAATTTCTCTAGCCACACCCAGGCCTGATTACTGCCACACCTGTTTCTCAATCAAGAAATCTCTTAAATAGGACCTTCCTGACGAAGGTGAAGTAGACCAAGAGATCCTCAAAAGCTAGACAGCATGCTGCAATCTAAAGAAATTCAGGAACAAATGAGAAACAAAGTAATTGAGATCTATCAGTCTGGAAAAAAAGTTATAAAGCCGTTTCCAAAGCTTTGGGACTCCAGTGAACCACAGTGAGAGTTATTATCCACAAATGGCAAACATAGAGCAGTGGTGACCCTTCCCAGGAGTGGCTGGCCCGACCAAAATTACCCCAAGAGCATAGCAACGACTCATCCAAGAGGTCACAAAAAGACCCCACAACAAATCCAAAGAACTGCAGTCCTCACTTGCCTCAGTTAAGGTCAGTGTTCATGACTCCACCATAAGAAAGAGACTGGGCAAAAATTGCCTGCATGGCAGAGTTCCAAGATGAAAACCACTGCTGAGCAAAAAGAACATAAAGGCTTGTCTCAGTTTTGCCAGAAAAACATCTTGATGATCCGTAAGACTTTTGGGAAAATACTTTGTGGACTAACAAGACAAAAGTTGAACTTTTTGGAAGGTGTGTGTCCCATTATATCTGGTGTAAAAGTAATACAGCATTTCAGAAAAGCAACTTCATACCAACAGTAAAATATGGTGGTGGTAGTGTGATGGTCTGGGGCTGTTTTGCTGCTTCAGGACCTGGAAGACTTGTTGTGGTAAATTGAACTATGAATTCTGCTGTCTACCAAAAAATCCAGAAGGAGAATGTCTGGCCATCTGTTTGTGACCTCAAGCTGAAGCACACTTAGATTCTGCAGCAGGACAATGACCCAAAACACACCAGCAAGTCCACCTTTGAATGGCTTAAGAAAAACAAAATGAAGACTTTGGAGTGGCCTAGTCAAAGTCCTGACCTGAATCCGACTGAGATGCTGTGGCATGACCATTGGTTCATGCTCAAACCCTCCAATGTGGCTGAATTACAACAATTCTGCAAAGATGAGTGAGCCAAAATTCCTCCACAGCGCTGTAAAAGACTCATTGCCAGTTACTGCAATTGCTTGATTGCAGTTATTGCTGCTAAGGCTGCCCCAACCAATTGTTAGGTTTAGGGGGCAATCACTTTTTCACACAGGGCCATGTAGGTTTGGATTTTTTTCCCCTTAATAATAAACACCTTCATTTAAAAACTGTATTTTGTGCTTACTTGTGTTATCTTTGTCTAATTTGCTTGATATGAAACATTTAAGTGTGACAAACATGCAAAAAAATGAGAAATCAGGAAGGGGGCAAACACTTTTTCACATCACTGCAACTAAACAATTAAAAGTGAAGAAAAGACTTTTTTTAAAACTGTATGTAAAATGTAATTCTAAAAACATGCAGTTTCTGGTGAGGAATAAATTAGAACACCCCCACATTTATTCCCACTTAAAATGGCTAAAATCACACAGAGGGGTATCACATCCAGTGCATATGATTAGAACATCGTTACTCAGCATTTTGAAGGAGGCTTGTCCTATTTGCGTAGTTTGGTGTGCTTCTGACTGTTAAAGTGAGAGTGAACACCATGGTGAGATCAAAAGAGCTGTCTGAGGTCTTCAGAAAGAAGACTGTAGCAGTTTATTAGTCTGGTAAGGGATTTAAAAAGATCTAAAAAGAATTCAAAATCAGCCATTTCACTGTCAGGAACATAGTCTACAAGTAGAGGACTTTGAAAACAACTGCCAACATGCCCAGGTCTGGCCGTCCAAGCAAGTTCACCCCGAGAGCAGACCGCATGATGCTAAAAGAAGTCTCCAAAAACCCTAAAATATCATCACAGGACCTACAGCAGGCTCTTGATGCTGTTGATGTGAAAGTGCATGCCTCTACAATCAGAAAGAGACTGCACAAGTTTAGCTTGCATGGGAGGCGTGCAAGAAGGAAATCTTTACTCTCTAAGAGAAACATGAAGGCCAGACTGAAGTTTGCCAGACAGAACGTAGACAAAGACCAGGACTTCTGGAATAATGTTCTTTGGACAGATGAGTCTAAAATCGAATTATTTGGACACCAGAACAGAGGATGTGTTTGACGTAGACCAAATAAGTAACCCAGGAAAAGAATCTCATACCAACTGTGAAGCATGGAGGTGGAAGTGTCATGGTTCGGGGACGCTTTGCTGCAGCAGGACCTGGCCAGCTCACCATCACAGAATCCACCATGAATTCTACCGTGTATCAGAGGGTGCTTGAGGACCACGTGAGACCATCTGCATAAACATTAAAGCTGAAGCGGAATTGGACCCTGTAACATGACAATGACCCAAAACATACCAGTAAATACACCAAGGACTGGCTAAAAACTAGGAAACGGAGAGTCCTGGAATTGCCAAGTCAAAGCCCAGATCTTAATCCCATTGAGATGCTGTAGGGTGGCTTGAAACGGGCTGTACATGCAAGAAACCCCTCAAACATCTCACAGCTCAAAGAATTCTGCGTTGAGGAGTGGAGCAAACTTTCCTCAGACCAATGTCAGAGACTGGTAGATGGCTACAAGAAGTGTCTCTCTGAAGTTATTTCTGCCAAAGAGGGTAACACTAGCTATTAGGCGGTAGGGTGTCCTTTTTCCTCAGTTAGAATATGCATTTTTGTGATATTGTTTGTTTAATAAGTAAAACAAGGTTAATTTTTATTTACTTGCAATTAAACTACTTCTTTCCAGACATGAATAAAAACAAGATTAGACATCAATATGTGAACATTTCTTAAAAAACTGAATATGGGATGTCCTAATTTTTTCATATAACTTATAAGATTAGCAATAATGATATAAGAAGGAGGGCGGTGTTAAATGTGGCCTTGGAAATTTAGAGACATGCACTGAAACCAGCTGTTCTGAAAAGCTGCAAAACATGAAGCAATTTTTGTAGTGATCCGCTCTGCCTGCCTGTTGCCTAATTGCCTCCACAGCTGCGCGCACACCTGCTCTCCTCATCAGCCTGCCTACTTAAGCCACGCTGCCCTCAGGTCTGTACGGAGATGTCAAGCTCCCTGGTCTGGCAAGACCTCTTCACCTCTTCGTCACCTGCATGTTCCGGAGTTCCATCTCCTGTGATTCCTTTTCGCCTCGTCATCCTTCTGGGAGTCCTAGCTCCCCAACACCAAGTAAGCCTACTCCTAACCTCATCTCCACACTTCGCTCTGCAACCCTGTGCACAGGTGGAAATCCGTGGCGGCAGACCTCCTTCTCCTGGTGGCGGACCGAGCTCACTCTGCACTGCACCAAGTTCACCGCTCACCTCCTCTGCAACCGGGGCCGAAGACACTGTCCCTCTGGCCGGAGCCTTCTAGACCTCGCCTGTGCGACTCACCAACTCGCCTACAGTAAGACTGGACTATTACTGAATCATCTCACCCATTTGCTGTCACTAATCCCCCTGTCTCTGCTCTTCCCTAGGGTTGCCGGTCTGTACGGTGCTCTGCTCGCCCCGGCTGTGACATGCATGCACACACGCACACATTTTACACTCACGCTGCACAATAAAGATCCATCCATCCATCCATCTTCTACCGCTTTTCCGGAGGTCCGGGTCGCGGAGGCAGCAGTTCAAGCAGAGAAGCCCAGACTTCCCTCTCCCCAGCCACCTGCTCCAGCTCTTCAGAGGGATACCAAGGCGTTCCCAGACTAGCTGGGGACATAGTCTCTCTCCACCGAGTCCTGGGTCTGCCCCGGGGTCTCCTCCCCAGTGGGACGTGCCTGAAACACCTCAAGTGGGAGGCGTCCAGGAGGCATCCTAATCAGATGCCCATACCACCTCAACTGACTCCTTTCAATGTGGAGGAGCAGCGGTTCTACTCTGAGCCTCTCCCGGATGACTGAGCTCCTCACCCTATCTCTGAGGGTGAGTCCAGAAGTCCTACGGAGAAAGCTCATTTCAGCCGCTTGTATCCGCGATCTCGTTCTTTCGGTCATTACCCAAAGCTCGTGACCATAGGTGAGAGTAGGAACGTAGATTGACTGTAAATCGACAGCTTTGCCTTAGAACTAAGCTCCCTCTTCACCACAACAGACCGGTACAATCGTCCGCATCACTGCAGATGCTGCTCCAATCCGTCTGTCGATCTCTCGCTCCATTTTCCCCCCTCACTCGTGAACAAGACCCCAAGATACTTAAACTCCTCCACTTGGGGCAGGAGCTGTCCCCAACCCGGAGAGGACAATCCACCTTTTTCCGCTGAGGACCATGGACTCGGACTTGGAGGTGCTGATTCTCATCCCAGCCGCTTCACACTCAGCGGCAAAACCGTCCCAGCAAGAGCTGTAGGTCATTGCTGGATGAAGCCAACAGGACAACATCATCTGCAAACAACAGAGATGAGATCCTGTGGTCACCAAGCATGACACCCTCCATTCCCTGGCTGCGCCTAGAAATCCTGTCCATAAAAATTATGAACAGGACCGGTGACAAAGGTCAGCCCTGGCGGAGTCCAACTCTCACTGGGAATGACTTCGACCGAGTGTTGGCAATGCGAACTAAACTCTCACAACGGTCGTACAGAGACCGAATAGCTCGTAACAACAAGCCCGATACCCCATACTCCCGAAGCACCCCCCACAAAAATCCACGAGGGACGCGGTCCAAATGCCTTCTCCAAGTCCACAAAACACATGTAAACTGGTTGGGCAAACTCCCACGAACCCTCAAGAATTCTCGAGAGGGTAAAGAGCTGGTCCGATGTGCCACGGCCAGGACGAAAACCACATTGCTCCTCCTGAATCCGAGGTTCGACCAACGGCCGGACTCTCCTCTCCAGTACCTTGGCATAGACCTTCCCAGGGAGGCTGAGGAGTGTGATCCCTCTAAAGTTGGAGCACACCCTCCGGTTCCCTTTTTTGAAGAGAGGAACCACCACCCCCGGTTTGCCATGCCAAAGGCACTGCCCCCGACCTCCACGCAATGTTGCAGAGGCGTGTCAACCATGACAACCCAACAACATCCAGGGCCTTGAGGTACTCGGGGCGAATCTCGTCCACCCCCCCGGGGCCCGGCCACCAAGGAGATTTTTAACCACCTTGGCGACCTCAGCCCCTGTGATAGGCGAGTCATCCCCCTCGTCCCCAAACCCTGCTTCCTCTGTGGAAGGCGTATCAGTGGGATTGAGGAGATCCTCGAAGTATTCCTTCCACCGCCCGACGATATCCCCAGTTGAAGTCAACAGTGTCCCATCCGCACCATACACAGTGTGGACGGGGAGCTGCTTTCCCCTCCTGAGCCGCCGAACAGTTTGCCAGAATCTCTTTGAAGCCGACCGAAAGTCTTGTTCCATGGCCTCACCGAACTCCTCCCATACCCGGGTTTTTGCTTCAGCAACCACCCGAGCTGCACTCCGCTTGGCCTGCCGGTACACCTCAGCTGCTTCGGGAGTCCCACAAGCCAACCAAGCGTGATAGGACTCCTTCTTCAGCTTAATGGCCCCCCTCACCACTGGTGTCCACCACTTGTTCGGGGGTTGCCACCACGAGATGCACCGACCACCTTGCGGCCGCAGCTCTGGGCTGCCGCTTCAACAACAGAGGTGGAGAACATGGCCCATTCAGACTCCATGTCTCCAGACTCCCTCGGAATGTGGTTGAAGTTCTTCCGAGGTGGGAGTTGAAGACCTCCCGGACAGGGGCCTCAGCCAGACGCTCCCAGCACACCCTCACTATACGTTTGGGTCTACCAGGTCTGAATGGCTTCCTCCCCTGCCATCGGATCCAACTCACCACCAGGTGGTGATCAGTTGACAGCTCTGCACCTCTCTTTACTCGGGTGTCCAAGACATACGGTCGCAGGTCTGATGTACGATAACAAAAATCGATCATCGACCTGCGGCCTAGGGTGTCCTGTGCCAGGTGCACATATGGACACCCTTATGCTTGAACATGGTGTTCGTTATAGACAGACTGTGGTTAGCACAGAAGTCCAATAACTGAACACCACTCGGGTTCAGATCGGGCAGGCCGTTCCTCCCAATCACCCCCCTCCAGGTTTCACTGTCGTTGCCCACGTGCGCATTGAAGTCCCCCAGTAGGACAATGGAGTCTCCAGGAGGAGCACCCTCCAGCACCCCAGTCACAGACTCCAAAAAGGGTGGGTACTCTGAAACATCATTTGGTGCATAGGCACAAATGATGGTCAGGACCCGTTTCCCAACCCGAAGGCGCAGGGAAGCAACCCTTTCGTCCACCGGGGGAAAACTCCAATATAGAGGCAGCAAGGTGGGGCGATACAAGAATACCTACCCCTGCTCGTCGCCTCTCGCCCGGGGAAACTCCAGTTGCACAATAAAATAATAAAGATAATTGAGTTTATTCTTGAGTCTGTCTCTGGCTTCTGGGTCATAAATCATATCAGTACGTCTCCGTCAAAACAATCCAGCAGACTGTGCTTTAGCGCACAAAGTTAGCATCTTAGAGGCTTGAGTAGACCAATTATCCCATCAACAACGGGTAACACTCACACAGCTAGTCCAGATTAACTCATGCCTGGATCATCTGCCAGCTCCTCAGTCCTTCCCATTGGCTTCCGGTAGCACGGCCGGCCCAGCTAGTTCCATCCCTTCTCCGTCTCCACCATCCCGGCTGACTCCAGTACCCACGGCCACACACTTCAGCGGTAAGCTAGAGGAGGCTAGGGGCTTCCTGTTACAATGTGGGATAGTTTTCCAGCGGGTCCCAGGGGATTTTCCCACCAGTCACAGCCGCATAGGCTATGTAGTCAATCTCCTGGAGGGGCGGGTTTTAGCCTGGGCTTACGCGGTTATGGCTAGGGCTGACTATGCTAATTTAACCTATGATCAATTTGTGAGTGAGTTTAATGAGGTGTTCAATCACTCGGACTGAGATAGCGTGCTCACCACCCGGCTACTCAACTTAAAACAGGGGAACAAATCGATAGCCGATTATGCCGTAGACTTTGGGGTGGTAGCCGCGGAGGTGGGGTGGGAGGATGCCTCCCTTTGCAGCATCTTCATCCGTAGCCTTAGCCCTAGCCTGAGGGATGAGCTAGCCCGTCTGGATAAACCCAGTAAATTAACTGAACTCATTTCCCTGGCCATTAGCTTGGACAATCGGCTAAAGGAGCGGGCCAACGAGTGTAGATCTTCTGGTCGCTCGGGCAATCAGTTTCGCCGCTCCTCGCAGCTCCCCCTGCTGGCCCTTCCTCCATCTGATACACTAGATTCCCGTGAGCCTATGGTAGTGGGTCAGTCTAAGTTGCCGCTGGCGGAGAAACAGCGCCGCCGGGAGTTGGGTCTATGCCTATATTGTGGCAGTGAGGATCATGAGCTGGCTACTTGCACCATCCAACCAAAAGAGGGAGTCCGTGCATCGCAGTAGGGGGACTCACGGACTCACTTCAAAGTAATCGCCTCACCCTAAGCTTCCTGCTACCCATTCGTTTTGTTCACAACCATCTAGAGATTTCCACACATGCACTCATTGATTCAGGGGCCAAGCAGAGTTTCATTTCAGAAGATCTGGCAACCCAACTGGGGCTTGCCTGCCACCAGTTAAAGACACCGTTAAAGCTCATCGCTCTGTCCAAGGCTCCACTGGCTTTGGTGTCAAACTGCCCCGGTGTCAAACTGCCCCGGTCTCTGTTACTGTGTCTGGTAATCACTGTGAGCAGCTGAGGTTGTTTGTGCTTCCAGTCTCTACCTCCCCGGTCATTTTGGGATATCCCTTGCTCCGGTTGCACAACCCATCCATTGACTGGCGCTCCGGGAACATCATCTCTTGGAGTTCGTTCTGCTTAAGTGCCTGTCTTCAGTCCGCTGCATGTTCGCCCTCTGTTCCTCTCGGTGCCTCCGACACCCCCCCCCCACCCCCCGCCTGACCTATCCCTGGTTCCCCCGGAATACCACGAATCTGGGGGCCATCTTTAGCAAATCCCAAGCACTATCTCTTCCCCCCACCGCCCATACAACTGTGCCATTAACCTCTGGCCTGGGGTTCCGTTACCATCCAGTCGGCTTTACAGCCTGTCGGTCCTGGAGCGGGAGGCCATGTAAACCTACATTAAAGAATCCCTGAACTCTGGCATAATTCACCCATCGTCCTCAGCGGTGGGGGCGAGATTTTTCTTCGTGGGCAAGAGGGACGACTTGCTGAGACCTTGCATCGATTTCTGGGAACTCAACAATATCACCATTAAAGACAAGTACACACTCCCACTCATCAACACAGCTTTCGACTCCCTCCAGGGGGCCTCCTGGTTCACAAAATTGGACCTCCGCAACACTTACCACCTGGTGCGAATCCGAGAGGGAGACGAATGGAAGACAGGGTTCTGCATCCCCAGTGGCCATTTTGAGTACCTCGTCATGCCATTTGGGCTGACCAACGCTCCCGCTGTGTTCCAGTGGCTAATTAACAATGTGTTGAGGGATTTTCTGGGCTTCTTCATTTTTGTGTACCTTGATGACATTTTGATTTTTTTCTCAGTCTTTTCCTGAAGTCTTGTTCCTGAAGGCAGAGAAGTGCGAGTTCCACACTTCATCCACTTCATTTTTGGGATTTGTCATCTCGCACAACAAAGTCATTGCTGATCCGGCCAAGGTAAAAGTGGTGGTAGAGTGGCCAACTCCCTCATCCCGGAAACAATTACAGCAGTTTCTGGGATTCGCCGACTTCTACCGCCACTTCATAAAAAATTAGTCTCACTGCCCTTCCTCTCACTCGCCTCACCTTCACCAAGGTGCCCTTCCGGTGGACGGGGGAGGCTGAGGCTGCCTTTTTGGCACTGAAATCATTATTCTCCTCTCCTCCAATTCTGGCACAGGTGGACCCTGCTCTGTAGTGCTTGGTGGAAGTGGACGCTTCGGACTCTGGCGTGGGAGCAGTTTTGTCTCAACACTGTCCTGTGGATGACAAGATTCGCCCCTGTGTATTCTTCTCCCGCTGTATCTCCCCGGCGGAAAGGAACTATGACATCGGGGACAGGGAGCTCCTGGTGGTGAAGCTGGTTCTGGAGGAGTGGCGCCATTGGCTGGAGGAGGTCTCCCAGCCGTTCATTGTATGGACTGACCATAAGAGCTTGGAATACCTCAGGATGGCCAAGCATCTGAACATGCGCCAGGCCCGCTGGTCCCTGTTTTTTTGGCAGGTTCAATTTTACCATCACTTACCGCCCGGAGTCCAAGAAAACCAAGCCTGACGCTCTATCTAGGCAATTCACCTCGGATGCTGTGGAGGCATCATCTCACCCCATCATCCCTCCATCATGCATCGTGGGCGCCCTCTCGTGGGGTATTAAGGAAAGGATTCTTAGAGCACAGGAGACTGAGGATGACCCGTGCGGGGGGGCCTGCGGGGAGGCTGCATGTGTTACGTATGGCTCTCGCGAGCCATACAATGAGAGCCAAGGGCAGACCAGTGAGTTTGCAATGTTTATTATAATAAGGGAAAAGGAACAAAGGAACAGGGCCTTGTGGGGCCAAAACACAAATGATCATACAAGGATAAACACTTACACACAATGCTGAATGATGAGGAGATGGCTGGTGCCAGACGAAGGGGTTCCAGCCTTACCCACGCCGGAGAAGAGCGTGGATAATGGTGCGAGGTCACAGCCCCGAATGATCGGAGCTGCTCCCTTTTATAATGGTTGACAGCGCCTCAGCTGATGAGAGGTAACTGGGCTCCAGCCGTCCCGTAGAGCTTGACAGCTGGGAGCCCGCTGAGACGCTGTCACAATAAGAGCTGGGCTGAGGAGGAATATGGCCTGAGCACCGGATAACACGGTGTCTCGCCCATATGACACAGCCCCCCCCTCACGGCCAGACTCCGAACGGCAAGTATCACCCAAGCCCCCCCCCCCCCACCTAGGGTGGGCGGATGGGGCGTAGGCCAGGAGGGCGTAAATGGGAAGAGAAAAAAACCCAACGTAAACAGGGAACCAATGAAGCACTTAGAGTGTGAGGAAAAGAAGCACAATACCCCATAAAATGCTAATGTGCAGCCTGAGAAAAAAAAAGAGAGAATACGATATTGACAAGGGATACATGAAACCATTACAGAGCGTGGGGGAGAACACCACACAATACTCCAAAACAGGCAATCGCATGCGGATGGAGGGGGAAAAAAAAAAACACACTACTTAGGCTGGGAACAAATAAAGTAATCACAGAGCATGGGAAAGAGGACAAAAAATAAAAGGAAAACCCAATACTCCATGAAATGCCCACAACAATATATATACAGACTCAAAGAAAATGCAACCCAGGGGACCCTTGAAACGAGAGCAGAGGCTCCTAGGGCGTAATCTAACAGATACACGGCGTCCCTCAAACAGGAGGGGAAGGTAAAAAAGGCACACTAAACGTGAAATAAGAAATTACATGGCTGGTACC
The DNA here is from genome assembly GCA_020510985.1 of Pholidichthys leucotaenia. Taxonomy (NCBI): domain Eukaryota; kingdom Metazoa; phylum Chordata; class Actinopteri; order Cichliformes; family Pholidichthyidae; genus Pholidichthys; species Pholidichthys leucotaenia. The sequence goes on along the minus strand of CM035847.1, from coordinate 215,721,748 downwards.
CTCACAAAAAAACACAAGACTAGGCACAGCAGAGATAATTCAGTTCGGGGGGCCTACCCGAATCCCAGGCCAGAAAAAACAGTTATCTCGAGCGGCTGGACCAGATCGCCGAACAGAAAGTCCAATAGGTCGGGCGGCCGAACCAAAGAGCCGAATCAAGACCGGCAGGCAGTCCCTCTGGCACCGACCTGCATCGCCCAGCCACCAGGCCCGTAGGGGAGAGCGAGGCAACGGCTTCCCTGTGGAGAGAGATAATGAGGGCGAGCCCCGCCTACAGTGAGAGGTCCATATGGGCCCTGGTGGAGAAGGCTTGGGGGGAAGATGAGAGCGACTCAGGTAACGATGGTGAAGAGGGGGATGACAATGATGATGAGCCGGTCCAGTGTCCGATGGCAGGGGATCTGCAGCTCCCTCACCGGACCTGGATACCTCTGGTGCTGCACCCTCGTTGGACCCCGATTGGGTCGCGGCTGCTCCCGCGATGGACCCCGATTGGGTCTCGGTCGCACCCGCGTCGCACCCCGATTAGGTTGGCGCCGCACCGGAACCTATCTCCAACCCCGAACCTGGAACCTCCGGCACAGTGGGCGACAGCAGCTCCTCGCCGGCGACCCTGGGAGAAGGCTCAGGAAAGAGAGAAGAACCGGGATCAGGATCACCAGCAGCGCCAGAACCCGGTGAGATAAGCTCGGACGCAGCGGGCGGCTGCGCCCGGCTCCTCTTCCCTAGAGACAGGCTAAAATGCTCTAATGTGTGAAGGAGAAAGATAAAGTAGAGCACTTGCCTGATCTCGGGTTCTGACGCCGTCCAGGACTGCGAAGATCCAGGTTCAGACGGTAGAAGGTCGTCCTCAGGCTCCCACTCAGCTGCGTCGGGCTCCGCAGCTGGCATGATGGTGTGCGCAGCTTTGTGAGTCCTCTCCGGCACCGGTGCCCACACCGATGGCCCACACAGCGTGGTGGGCCGGAGAGCCTCGACCCACTGGACCGGACCGCTCCTCCGTGGAGACCCGGGGACGCTTCATCGTCGGCGCTGGTTCCACGCTGCAGTCCGCTCTCCTCCTCTGCCCACGGCGTAACTGCGGAACCGGAACCATGCTCTCCAGAATCGCAGGCCCCCTCCTCATCCCACGACGTTGGCCTGGCGTCGAGGACCGCTCAGCGGAGGGAGACACAGAGGATGCAGGGTTAATAATTACAGCCACAGCAGGTGGTGGGAGCTCAGGGAGCTGCGAACCCCGAACTCCACCTCCAGGAGTCTGACAGAGCAAATCACAATGAGAGTATGAATTAACTGGGACTTGCCTGTCTCCTGGAGGCTGGATGGTGACCGCTGTGGTGGACGTTGCTCCTCCCTTTCCCCGCCGGATGGTAACAGAGGACCCCCTGGGAGGACGTTAGGGAGCCGCATGTGATGATTCCAGGATGGAGCTCGCCAGGTCAGGACTCTGGGTGCACACAGCAGCCGGGGAATGCGTCGAGAAGGAGGGGGCGTCAGCCGAGAAGAGCCGGGCCCGGAGCGCTGACGTAACAGCGAGGGAAGATGGCTCGGGAGACGAGGCTGCGGGATTTCCCCTCTGATGAGGTGCAGGAGTGACAGCTGTGTGGGGAATTGAGACCTTGCGGCGGCCCGGAACTGGATCCGGACGGGATTCGTGCTGAGGTGGACAGGCAGTGTGACGACGGCTACTTGCAGGGGGCGAGGCGAAGGTGAGACCCGGAAATCGCTGCTCCTGTGCAGAGACAGAGGTGAGCAGGTTGGCAAACTAGGGGAAATCATGCAGCCCTGGATTCCTCTCCACCAGTCTAACTGCGCCGTCACAAGCTTAATGATTATAGAGGGATACACAGCGGAGCGAGCAGCGGCCACTCAGTCCCGGACCTTGATTGCTGTCAGCTGCAGCTCCTCCGGGGGAATCCCGAGTGACGTCGTGCTGGATGGAGAAAGACCTCTGGATGGTGTGAATTCCCGGGCCGGAACGGAGGCAGAAGCGGGATCCCGAAGCGAGGGACGGCGTCTTCTCCTCTTCGGCTTCTTGCCGGGATTTCCTTCCAGCCCGCGGAGTATCTCACGCTGTGCAGCAATGTCCAACCTCCTCGCGCTCACCTCAGGATGGTCGGCGAAGCGGGGGGAGATAATCGAGGACCTCCTCAGCTTGGTCCAGGAACCGGTGCACGTCGCTGCTGAAGTCGAGGAGGGGAGGCGGTGATAAGGATTCGTCCACGCACTCAAGGGCGTCAACGAGGACATCGCTCGGACTCTGAGTGCGGGACCTCCGCGACGGCACGCTTCAGCAACGGTACCCAGACAGGTAAGAGCAACAGTCCAATACTGCTAAACTCACAGTCGCCGGCAACTCGCTTGGCTGTGACCTACTGTTACGTATGGCTCTCGTGAGCCAGACAATGAGAGCCAAGGGCAGACGAGTGAGTTTGCGATGTTTATTATAATAAGGAAAAGGAACAAAGGAACAGGGCCTCGTGGGGCTAAAACACAATGATCATACAAGGATAAACACTTACACACAAATGCTGAATGATGAGGAGATGGCTGGCGCCAGACGAAGGGGTTTCCAGCCTTACCCACAGCCGGAGAAGAGCGTGGATAATGGTGCGAGGTCACAGCCCCGAATGATCGGAGCTGCTCCCTTTATAATGGTTGACAGCGCCTCAGCTGATGAGAGGTAATTGGCTCCAGCCGTCCCGTAGAGCTTGACAGCTGGGAGCCCGCTGAGACACTGTCACAATAAGAGCTGGGCTGAGGAGGAATATGGCCTGAGCGCCGGATAACACGGTGTCTCGCCCATATGACAGTATGTGCCTTCTGCTGTCCAGGGCGAAGTGAAAAGTTGGGCCCATTCCTCCAAGCTCTTGTGTCATCCGGGGATGGCACGCACAGTGACCCTATTACAGAGGACCTTTTGGTGGCCATCGCTCCGGAGGGATGTCGGGGAATATCTCCGAGCCTGTCCCCAGTGTGCCACCGGCAAGACGTACTCCTCTCCTCAGGCTGGCCTGCTTCATCGTCTTCCGATTCCCGGCAGGCCCTGGTCCCATGTGGCTCTTGATTTTGTCACCGGCCTCCCATCCTCTGCCAACAACACCGTCATCCTCACCATAGTGGACAGATTCTCCAAGGCAGCCCACTTCATTCCCCTGCAGGGTCTGCCCACGGCTAAGGAGACTGCGGATCTGCTCATCCTCCATGTGGTGCGGCTTCATGGTATTCCCTTGGACATAGTGTCCGACCATGGGCCCCAGTTTGTCTTGCAGGTACGGAGAGCCTTCTGCAACGCTATTGGGGCTACGATGAGCCTGTCCTCGGGGTACCACCCACAGAGCAATGGCCAGTGTGAGCATGCCAATCAGGAGCTGGAGGCAGCATTACGATGCATCACCACTGCTAACCCAGTGACCTGGAGCACCTACCTGCCATGGGTTGAATACGCCCACAACACCACCGTTTTGTCTGCTATAGGCATGTCCCTATTTGAGGCTTCTTTGGGCTACAACCCCCTGCTATTTCCCGAGGAGGAGGGAGACATCGCGGTGCCTTCAGTGCGGGCCCATCTGAAGTGCTGTCGCTGGCTGTGGAAGGCTACCCGAGCCACGCTGTGACGCACGGCGGATCGCAACTCCACCATCGCCAACCGCCGCAGGACCTCGGCTCCACCCTACCGGGTTGGGCAACAGGTATGGGTTTCTACTAAGAATATCAACCTCAAGGCTGAGTCTAGGAAGCTCTCACAGCGTTTCACTGGCCCATTTGCTATTACACTTATTGTGAATCCTATGGCTGTGCGCCTGGCTCCCCCCCCCTCCCCTCCGCATCTGTCCCACCTTTCACGTCTCCCAGTGAAGCTGTTCTGCTCCAGCCCTCTGTGCCCTCCACCCAAGATGCCACCTCCACTAGTTGTGATCAATGGCGACCCTGTGTGGAAGGTCAACGCCATTCTGGACGTCCGGTGCCGGGGTCGCGGCCTCCAGTACCTGGTGGACTGGGAGGGTTACGGTCCTGAATGGAGGTTGTGGGTGCATTCCTCCTTTGTGTTGGATCCTCAGCTCATCAGGGACTTCACCGGATGCACCTGGGTAGGTTGGATCAGCCGCAGAGAGGCGTCATGTAGAGGGGGAGTACTGTAGTGATCCGCTCTGCCTGCCTGTTGCCTAATTGCCTCCACAGCTGCACGCACACCTGCTCTCCTCATCAGCCTGCCTACTTAAGCCGTACTGCCCTCAGGTCTGTACGGAGACGTCAAGCTCCCTGGTCTGGCAAGACCTCTTCACCTCTTCGTCACCTGCATGTTCCAGAGTTCCATCTCCTGTGATTCCTTTTCGCCTCGTTGTCCTTCTGGGAGTCCTAGCTCCCCAACACCAAGTAAGCCTACTCCTAACCTCATCTCCACGCTTGGCTCTGCTCCCCTGTGCACAGGTGGAAATCCGTGGCGGTAGACCTCCTCCTCCTGGCAGTGGACTGAGCTCACCCTGCACTGCACCAAGTTCACCACTCACCTCCTCTGCAACCGGGCTGAAGACACTGTCCCTCTGGCTGGAGTCTTCGAGACCTCGCCTGTGCGACTCACCAACTTCACCTACAGTAAGACTGGACTATTACTGAATCATCTCACCCATTTGCTGTCACTAATCCCCCTGTCTCTGCTCTTCCCTAGGGTTGCCAGTCTGTACGGTGCTCTGCTCGCCCCGGCTGTGACATGCATGCACACACACACACATTTTACACTCACACTGCACAGTAAAGATAATTGAGTTTATTCTTGAGTCTGTGTCTGCCTTCTGGGTCATAAATCATGTCAGTACGTCTCCGTCAAAACAATTCAGCACACAGTGCGTTAGTGCACAAAGTTAACATCTTAGAGGCTTGAGTAGACCAATTATCCCATCAACAACAGGTAATACTCACACAGCTAGTCCAGATTAACTCACTCCTAGATCACCTGTCAGCTCCTCAGTCCTTCCCACTGGCTTCCGGTAGCACGGCCGGCCCAGCTCCCTTCTCCGTCTCCACCATCCCGGCTGACTCCAGTTCCCACGGCCACACGCTTCAGCGGTAAGCTAGGGGAGGCTAGGAGCTTCCTGTTACAATGTGGGATAGTTTTCCAGCGGGTCCCAGGGGATTTTCCCACCAGCCACAGCCGCATAGGGACACAATGACAGGATGGCTGGGGAGAACAAGATGCGAATGGCTAACCCTCTGGCCATTGGATGACCCGCTCTACCTCCTGAGCCACTGCCACCCACATTTCCCTCCTCTGTTCCATTTTTGCTGAGCACCAAGCTGGACAGCAGGAAGTTAAATTTTTATATGGTCTTTGGCATGACCTGACCGGGACTCGAACCCTGACCTCCTGGTTGTGGGGCGGATGCTCTATCTTTAGGCCACCACTCTGTGTATATGTGACCAAAATCTCACAAACATTTCATTAAGATGTGTGAGCTATTAAAATGTGGAAAAAGTGCAATCAGTGACCTCTTTTATTATAGATGTAAGTAACTTCATGGGTACTAAACAGATCTGACTGAATGCTTCAGTGAAACTGTCTGTAAGACAGTTTGGTATGAGGGTATGTGTAGGGTTATGTCCTCCACCCTCAGACCTGCTAGAATCTTTCAGTTTGCAATCCTGATCGACGATCTTGGAAAAACACTGCAATTATTGCCCATTGACTTTGGACTTCTGCAGACAAAGATGACTGCTGCACATCTGGACGAATCTGGACACGTACTGTCTAGAATGATGTGACTGTCAAATGACACCTTGAACATAAAAAGATATTCTGTTTGAGAAAAAAACAAGTGTGAGCTATCCACAGACGAGTTGCAGAAATGCAAAGGCTTTTCAAATAAATGCAACTGTGGTTTTACCTGTTGTCACCATTTGTCTGTCATAAAGAAATGTGGAAGATTTTCTATGAAATGTTTAATCAGAATTAATCAGCTTTATCATGGCATGATTGTTAAAAAGTTCTGGTGTGCATAGATGGATAATGCTGCACACTTGGTATTTAACAGCAGCCTAACTATATATTAAATGTACACTTCCAGTTATGGAACTGCACTGTATGGCTTCCTGATTGAGGATTATTTCCACCTATCAAGACATCTTTTATATCATATGCATGCCACAGTTCTCCCCCACAAAGTGATTCCATCTAAAGATCACTGTTTGTTGGAAGGGTTAAGTGGGAGCTTATCTCTCATTACTGTCAGTGCGAGAACACTGTCACAAATTGGGGGTTGGGTGGGGGGGGGGTCATACAAAAACTCTGATGGCCTGACTGACTCCCTGCATCTCTCTGTAGTGCAGGTGTGTTTAAAACAAAGTAATTACACAGCAAGGTACTGGCCTCTTGACCTGAAGATGCTGGAGCATTAAAGTGTCACTGAAAAGGTGCAAAAGCTATCTGGCAGGCAGAAACAATTAACTCCAAACAAATCTGAACAGCTGTCATTAGTAGAACTTAAAGTTTGGGTTTTATCTCTTCGCTTGTCCGAGTGCTCATGCTATCACTCCCCTTCTCACTTCTATCTTTTTTATCTGCTGCCTGTAAGGGTCAGAGAATCGATTAGGGCCTCTAAAGTGAGATAACAGGCCTGTTTATGGCAGTGTAAATGCATAATGATGCTATAATGACAGCCAATCTCAGATAAGGGGTTAAAAGGAGGTCACAGGTGTGAAGGTGTGTATATTTACGTGTGTGTGTAGTTCAAAAGGGCAGGCCTGGGAAAATAAGCCACCTGCAAGCGTGGGATTGTTGCTAGCTATCCATTAAACAGTTGCAGCCCCACCCAGGGTTGTTTCACCTGAGGCAACGGGGCACAGGACAATTACAGATTAGGCACTCTGCTGGACAGCCTCTCCCATGTACTGTGGAGGCTTGTAAAGCAGATTAAGGACAACAACACCACCTCTTCTCCTGTACTTTCCTAACCACCCAGGTGACTCTGAGGTACAAAGGTTCAGTTGTCACACTGAAGGGTGTGTCGCCAAGTGTGAGACACTGACAAAAAAAGAGAGAGAAGTTACCCACATCTCTTTTAATATATACAATCATACCCTTCTACCTGCATGCCTGCGTTACTAATTTAAACTTGGCCAGGAGGATCTAGGCCCAGTTTAGCATTTTATGTGTGATTTGCGTCAGAGTGCCACCCACCCAGCTGTTGAGTCATTCAGTTGGCTGGAAAAACTGACTTATTTATGATTACACCCCCCAGTCCCTCCTGTTATCTTTGTATGTGTTAATAAAATATTCTAGTTAAATAAATTAGAGGAGCTGTAAAGCAAGCGGGGTCAGGGATAAGGTGGGACGGACACTTGGAGTTCAGCAGCATTGTTGATGTGCATTTTTCCCTCTTGAATCTATTCAGCTCGGCCTATTAGACACATTGGCTGTGACCTGACCCTGGCGTGCGACAGGCGGGTGCTGCTGCACTTCTGCCCCGTGTCTCATGAAGCCTCTGACCTCTGCCATCCCATTCCCCCCTACCTCTCCTCTTTATCTGTTCATTTCAAGCTCTGCTCCCTTTCCCCTTCCTCTTTGCATTCCTTGAACTTTGCCCTTTTGCTTTGTCCTCACTTGTCAAGCAGCACTTCTTATCCTCTTAAAAAAATTAACATCCCTTGCCCCTTTAACTTTCCTGCACAGTTCGTTCTTGTTTTTGCGCTGCTTTTGCATCACCTTCCCATTTCCCCGTCAACGACTCTTGCTTTTCTTCTCCCCTATTAGTATGGCTCCTCCCCCCCCCCCCCCCCTCCCGGTCTTAAATGAATGGTGTTTTTGCGGAAGAGTGCGTCAGACTGTTGCCGGGCCGTGGGGCCGGGGTGTCACGGCAGCCAGCTGATTTATCCACCACCGCTGTCTTCATGTTACGCCTGGTCCCTCAACTTTCCCTTCCTGTTGTTCTTCCCGTGTTTCTTTTCCCAAATTCCTCCTCTCACTCTCCCTCAGTTCCCTCCACCCTTCCACTTCTCATTTTTCTGTTCTGCGTCTAAGCTCTCATTCGTTCAGAACCTGATATATGCGGCTTTACATGCCATGGGGTTGGCTTTCAGACTCTGAGCTTGGCCAAACATTTGGAAGCATGTCGTGCCAGACGGCCTCGCAGACACAAATATGATGCAGAGTGGACACACGCGCACTTGGCAGCGCTTCTGAGGACACATCTGTAGGTCTCACAGCCGCCCTCACATTAGCGCATATAAAACCAGTCAGTATAATTAACTGTGAGGTCATTACTTCACCATAGCTCCCATACTTAAATGGTCATTATGGCATGACTTTGAGCTGTGGAGTCAACGTGTATGCGGCCGGGTTGAAAAATCTCCAGAACAGTTGCAGTCATGGCGCTGCTCTGTGAGGTGTAGCAGATGAAATCATTGGAGCAATAATACAGGTAGGCTGCTGTGGACATTTATTGGACTCCCCCACGTCACAGCGGCTGCGCTGATAGGCTCGTTAGTGACATTTCCGTTTCACACTTACTAAAACAGGAGTCCACATTTAAAGCGGTACATGTTCTAACGTGTAAATAGATTCCCATATGTGCGTTTGTGAAGTAGCTGCACTGTAAATATCCATGTGACTCGCATGCACACATTGGGCCTCATTAGTCACATCTAAGCACACAGACATGTAATGTGTTTACGGCTTGTTCCCGCTTCTGCTCTTCAGTCTGGGGTGGTGCTCGGAGGCCCTGGTGTCCCAACTGCAGCGTAGTGAACGGGAGGCCCTGCCGCAACAGCGTCAGTGGAAACGCTGACAGCCGAGCCCAGACCGCTGAGGGCTCGTTGGCTGGCCCGGCTGCACGTCTGACAGCCGAACTGATGTGAAACGCGGGACCAAAACACCCCCCTGCATTTCACATTAAAGCTGCTGAGGTGGGGATTACGTTCTGCTCTTTGACCTCATAATGGGGATATTATTCTCAGACCAGTTGCTTACCGACAGGAGTTTGATCGAGCAACGCCGTGTGCCAGCAGCGTATGCATGTGCGTGAGTATGTGTGCACGTTTTTTTTTTTGTTTTTTTTTTTCCCATGGAGACTATAATGGTTTCAGCAGTGCAGTTCCTGTTGCCTGACAGACTGGTGTGTGTGTGTGTTGGGGATGTAGTACTCACGTCCCGGTGTAGTGGGATGTATGCAGAGTCCATGGTTTATCCTTGAGCTCCAGTGTCACGATCCCTCGACTGGCTCTCCCGCTCCTTTGGACAGAATGGACAAAGTGGACTTTTAACCCTCTCTTCTCTCACAGACTCCAGTGCATGTCTCTCCTACGTCTCCTGTGTGAATGGACTGCAGGTACTGCTGCTTGCTCCATGTTTCTCTCTCCCCTCCCTGCTCAACTTGCTCAGCTGCTCATCCTGTTGTCAGTGTCTGATAAGCAAACTCTTTAAAAAAAAAAAAAAAAAAATGGCCAAAGGCTTCCCCTCTGCCTGCCTGACCTCTGCTAGTAGGCAACTCCCTTTCTCTGTCAGCTGCACTTCCACCCAGGTCTGACACTGCTGGAGGAAAGAGTTTGCCTGTCTGTCTACTGTATCACCGGCAGCAACTCCTGCTTGTTTCTAAAACCTCCTTACTATGTGTCCCTCCTTTCCTCCCCTCTCTGTTCCTCCCTTTTGTATCTCCTCCCCCCCACTCTCTCTCTCTTTCTCGCTCTATCTTGCAACACACCTAAACACAGAAAACACACTTGCCTTATATCAGAGGTCCAGCTGGTAAATTCAGTTCAGCTCTAATTGACTTACATGACCACACAGCTCTTCTCATACAATGATGTCACTCAGACTGGCCCCAGTGCATTCACTGGCTGTTATCGTACACAAACGCATCTAGTTATGCTAGAATGAATCCAAGCACATGCCACCTTACACACACACACACACACACACACACACACACACAAACACACAAACACACACACATGCGGCATGTCTTGGACGACCCATGAGCTTGGTGAAACTCACCTGCTGCGTCTCGTTGGCAACATTTTACTTTTCCGCCACCATGCCCACAGACAGTCCTGCCGCCATTATAAATACAAGGCCCCATGACACTGAATAAGAGCAAACGGATTCAGTTACAAGACAAAAGTATGAATGGATGACTCATACGAGTGGCCGTGAAGTCACCAGATTTGAGTTTTGTGATTGGATGGAAGTGAATGTTAAGGCAGTACTTCACTACGGGTTGAAGCAAGGTGCATCTGTCCTTTCAGCGCAGAGCGGGGGTGGTGGGGTGAATTTGTATTCATGGGGTGGGCCCATGAGAAAACGTCTCTTTAGGATGCACCGTCTCACATATTAGATCTCATCTGGAGAATCACTTGCCCACGTCCCTCCGCTCCTCCTCCCTGTCCCCTCCACTTGCTCTTCGAGTCCATTCTCGTACAAACACACAAAACAACTCGCCCACAACCCTCATTCATCCGCAGGCTGAGTGATTGTCCCAGAGCAAGACCAACTTTACACACAAGTGTACTCTTGAGGCACGCGCTCCTGTGCACCTGGTAGCTGTTTTTAGATTGGGATGTGTTTGCAAATTAAGTTTGAGCAGAAACTGCATCATGTGATGAATGTGGTAAACTAGCCGTTTGTCCATTCTCACACATTAACCTCTACTGCCTGCAGCTGCAACTAAAGCTACTATAAAGGGCTGTCGCGCTGCTCTTAGCTGTGTTATCAAACATGCCAAACATCAGTTCCAGAGTAAAGCAGTGAAGTCCTAAAAGCTCCTCAAGACCTCTGACCTCCTGCAGAGACGGTCATTAAGTTGGGGTCAGTTTAGTTTCTCTGCAGATATAGTTTTAGGTTTTAGTACTTTATCAGCCGGCCCGTGCATTATTTCTCAGATTGGCTTCCTTTAATCTGCTAAATTATAACATTTCAAAGGCACAGTGCCCTTATAAGGCCTAATAACTAAATATATATTTTTGTCTTGGTATCTTTTCTAAGCCCCAGTTGCTAAACCCCCCTTTACACAAGGGTGGAGATTGTTGAGAGATGGAAAAAATGGCCAGATCTCTCAACAGTCTTTCAGTGAGCACCCAGCGATTGCCAAGATCTCTCAATGATCTTCCAGTGATCTCCACTGCCTCAAAGTTTTGACTCAGTCCAAAACAACCCCACAACTATAACCAAAGGGAAAAAATCTCTCAACAGTCTCTAAGGATCTCTCAAGGAAAGCTCAATGATCTCCTTGATCTTTCAGTGTACTCTATCGGTCATTCATCGAATGCTCAGTGATTCCTCACTGATCTCTCAGCCATCTCTACCTTTGGGGTGGAAAAATTTGGCATTCATTGAAAAATCGCTGAGAGATCATTGGAAGATTGATGAGCTCATTGAGCACTCCTTGACCACTCAATGATCTCATCAATTTCACAGTGATTTTGCAATGATCTTTCAAGCCAGATCAAGTGATTGCTTCTGTCTGGTGATGGCTGAGAGATTGCTTTGGACTGAGTCAAAACTTTGAGGAGACCATGGTGACTGTAGAGATCATTGAAAGATCTTGGTGATCACAGAGGTCCTTGAAAGATCAGTGAGAGATCTGGCCATTTTTCATCTTTCAACGATTTCTCAACAATCTCCTTATCTGTATAAAAGGGGTAGATGAGCGTTAGAAACTTCTTAAATATAGATATACCTCTTTGTTCATCCAAGAAACTCTCAATGATCCCTTGGCAATCTCTCCCATTTTTTTTTTTTTACCAGATTGTTTCCAAATATTTTTCGGAAATGATGTGAGTTTAAATGCTATAAATGTCTACTAAGTTGACTTCATGCCCTACTATTTCCCCACATAAATCCATCTGATGTTTGGAAGTAATAACAGTAAAAAAAGAGAGAAACTGGACTGGAACTGTCCAGTTCCGTGGTAACACGTTAACTAAGACAAACAATTGAAATCCTATTACCACTTACAACAACAAAACCTCTCAACTGGTTTTAAAAAATTCACCCTGCAGACACTTACTATAGCCCACATCCCATTTGCTGTAAACGCTTTATGGTGCCCATCATTTTCTCTTCCTCAGTTTAAGTACTCCCATGGCCGATTGCTATGAGTCAGCTGAGATAACTATTTGCTTTAAAGGAAGATGGACTGGAAAAAGGAAACAAAACCACAGAACCACAACAGGCAACAGTAGGGTCTGCAGGTGATAATAGCCATGTTGTCAGCTAACAAGTTTGATGCTAGAAGAGCATCCTTTAAGTGAACTACTGAGCTCCAAATATCTGTTTGTATACTGCTCAAAAAAATAAAGGGAACACTTTGAAAACACATCAGATTTTAATGGGAAAAAAATAAGCTGGATATCGAAATTGTGGCAGGCTAGTCCAGCTTACTCAGATTAAAGGAACACTTTTTAATCTGAGTAAGGTGGACTAGCCGGCCACAATTTTGATATCCAGCTTATTTTTCCCATTAAAATCTGATGTGTTTTCAAAGTGTTCCCATTATTTTTTGAGCAGTATATTTAACAGTGAATGCTTGAATATTTTTTCTGTTTCTGTAACATGACTTCTTTTCTTTATTAGATTTTTTTAAATTAAAATATGTCCTTTTGTGGTTTCTGACAATACTAAACTAAAAGAAATGGGCTCCAAAGGGGTGATAAAAGTCACATGTTAGATATCTGGATATTCAATACTGAGTGAGGAATGAACTGATGAGACACGAGAGCTTCCAGTTCAGAACTTATTTCAACTCCAGCAATGTTAGGAAAAATATTTTGCGCCAGTGCGCATACATAAAATGTTCCTCCATTCCCCCCCCCCCAAGTCACTGGGTGTGAGTGGAGCCTCCTAGTGGTCCGCCACACAGCCCTCCCCCCCGCTCCCCGCCCCCGAACACCCAGAAGGGCCTTATCAGTCCAGCACCCTGGGCTTGAGCAATCACCCATAATGTCTGTATTGTTGAGCAGCTGGGGCCAGCCGAGGGGTCTCCATGTCGAGGCGGGGAGGAAAACAACTCAGTCTCCAATCTTGGTAAAAAATCCTCTGTAGGGGAAAAAAAAAAACAACCTGCAAACCACAGCAGGCGGACGTCCACGCCGGGGGAAGTCCTGGGCCAGCACCACCTGCTTGTCTGCCACATGTGAGCGGGCTTGAGCCATCTATACAGATGGTTTCCCTGCACCCCCCCAAAATCCAACACAAAATGTTTTGCACTCCATTTCCAAAACCCTGAAAGGGCTATGTAAAGTGGGTGCAGCAGAGTCCTGTGGGCATCGTGTCTGATGAAAACAAACTTGGCATGCTCCAAATGCTTCGGAACAAAAGGTGCGTGGGAAACAATGGGTGTACTGGGCTTAGGAACACTAACTGACCTGAGCCTAGGAAAAAACTGCTCTAATGAGTCAGTGCCGGGCGTGCGACCTTCTGGCAAAATTCACTCTGGACCCACAACGGCTGACCAAAAATGAGCTCAGCCGGGGAAGCTGCCAAATCCTCGTTGGGCGCAGAGCGTAACCCAAGTAGAACCCAAGGGAAGTGTCAACACCAATCTGTGTCGGTCAACAAGGCTCTAAATGTGGCTTTGAGCAACCTTGGAACCTTTTGCACAACCATTAGCCTGCAGATTGTACACGGTTGTACAGTGAACTTTGACCCCTGGCTCTCAGCCATGTGGAACAGAGTTCCTAAAATGAACTGGGGACCCCTATGGGAATGATGTCCCAACGGGTGTGGGGGGGGGCATGTGTTAGTGCCCAGCTCCCCGAGTTATACAAGGCCAGAGAAGAAAAAGAAACGGCATCAACCAAACGTCTATTAGCACATCTACAAGAGACCATTAACCACACAGAAAGTCAGCACCTATGATAGGAACTGAAACAGGGCACCTACCACAAAGTCCCACTTGTAGTTGCGTCCATGAAAACATAGTCACTGACCTGTCTCCAAACGTCTTGATAGGGGAGCTATTAGCGCGGTAAACGATGGGCCACAGCCTTCCACCAGTCCATCAGAACCAGTCGGCAAAATAAGACTCTTCTGGGAACCAGAGTCGACCACAAACCGTCTCCTGGAACGTGCGTCCTCCAGGAAAAGCAACTTCTCCTTGTTGCCAGCGGTCGTAGCTGCTACTGACCACTGACTGTTCCATTTCCCGGCATCTTGAAACGACATGGCGGGAAGCAACACTGTGTGTTGGCACCAAAATGGTGATGGTAGAAGCCCACACGGGGTGGTTGTGGCCACCCCGGCCACAACCACCATCTCAACAGCCTCCCTGGACTCTGCCGAAGGTCCCGGTGTTACCACCCGGACACTGAAACTCCTATTCGCCAGGATAATGCAGTCTGCTTCTCCCGCCAGCGTGCGGCAGTCTCTGGCAGCCAGCAGCGGTGAGTTGGCCAAAATTGTCTGTGCCGAAACCAGCAGTTTCCTGAGGAAGAGATGGGCGAAGAGAAAAGATCCGTCATCTGTGACTAGCAAAGCTAGCATACTTACCATTAACTCCACAGCTGAGCCGTCGCCTAACTCAGAGTGAGAGACCCTTGCAACACACCTAAACACAGAAAACACACTTGCCTTATATCAGAGGTCCAGCTGGTAAATTCAGTTCAGCTCTAATTGACTTACATGGCCACACAGCTCTTCTCACACAATGATGTCACTCAGACTGGCCCCAGTGCATTCACTGGCTGTTATCGTACACAAATGCATCTAGTTATGCTAGAATGAATCCAAGCACATGCCACCTTATACACACACACACACACACACACACACACATGTGGCATGTCTTGGACAACCCATGAGCTTCGTGAAACTCATCTGCTGCGTCTCGTTGGCAACATTTTACTTTTCCGCCACCATGCCCACAGACAGTCCTGCCGCCATTATAAAGAGAACCTCTCTGCTCTCTTTCCGTCAGAGAGGGTGCAGCTCCATAACAGCAGCTGCTTGAGAGCAGCATATTTCTCCTGGGCTGGGGGGTCCTGGAGCAGGCTCATGGTGTGCTGAATGGAGCACGGGTCGAGCAAAGCCACCACGTAATGGTATCTTGTGTCATCCACAGAAATCCCACAGAGGGCAAACTGAGCCTCAGTGTGGATGAACCAGACAGTAGGATCATGGAGCCAGAAGTCCAGGAGCTTGACTGCCACGGCAAATGAGGCCGGGGTCTCGGTGGGGGGGGGGGGGGGACCCTACCGTGGGTGTTCCCATAGAGGTGCTCACTTCATCTTCCATCTTGAACATTATCGCTGTCATAGGTCACCAGTGTGGCGTGACGAGACGAGAGCTGCCAGTTCAGAACTTTATTCAACTCCTGCAATGTTAGGAATAATATTTGGTGCCTATGTGCATACATAACATGTTCCCCCATCTCTCTCCCCTTCTCCCCAAGTCACTAGGTGTGAAGTGGAACCTCCTAGTGGTCTGCACATACGGTATAACATTTGTGAAGAATGAAGCATGGCAATAGCCTCATTTCCACTGATGGGTAAAACATAGCAGACAAGAACTTTGGTAAAGGCTGTATCTGTTCTTCTGAGCGGTCATGTCTCCATTGTGGGGGAGGAAACATCAGTCTCCAGAAGTCACATAATCACTGAGCCTCATGCGAGAGCAAAGGAGCGTTAATATAAACTACAAAAGCACTCAGAAAGTGCACACCTCTACCAAGGCTCCTCCCGTTCCTAGCTGGATCACCTCCAAAATGTAATGGGTTTGTGTGTCGGCCTAGAGCCACTTCTGGTGAAAATTGCATCAAAGTCTGTCCATTAGTTTTGGAGTATTGTTGCTAACACACTGTGAAAGATAAGAGCCTTGGCAGAAGTATGCATTCTCAGATCATCACCAAAATGTAATGGGTTCCTCTGTAGCCCAAGAACCACCTCTGTTGAAAACTTCATCCAAATCCATCCAGTAGTTTTTGTATAAGCCTGCTAACCATTGCTAGAAGATTAAGCCCTGGTGGCGGTATGTGCTCTTGGACAGTCACCAAAATGTAATGAGTTCCTCTGTAACCTCAGGACTACCTCTGAGGAAAATTTCATTCAAATCTATGCAGTTGATTTTATGTAATCCTGCTGCACAAACAAGGTCCTTGGTGGAAGTATGCACTCTCAGATCATCACCAAAATTTAATGGGTTCATCCTTGGCCCAGGGGCTACCTCAGGTGAAAATTTCATCCAAATCTGTGGAGTAGTTTTTGTGTAATCCTGCTAACAGACAGACAAACCACCCTGAAAATATAACTTCCTTGGCGGAGGTAATAAATGAGGTATGCAAGGCAATGTGATGGAGAATGGCCGGTGACATTCTAAATAAATAAATGATTATAAAATAATGAGAGCCAAATAGGCATAGCCTACTTTTTATTTTTAGTTTAAAGAGAGAAAAAAGAGGCCTGCCTTATATTACTAATTTGTAGCTCCCTTTTTCACATTCCTTCTGATGACGTAACGTCACTTCCTGTGGTAACGTATCGTCACTTCCTGTTTTGCTGTCTGCCTGTGTGGTTTGCTTTGTGGTTTGCTCTCTAGCCACTAGCTATGGCTACTAGCTCTCTTTCCTCTCCTCCTCTGGTGTGCTCTCTCTGTCAGATGTTTAGCTACACCTCTGCCTCTTTTAGCGATAACGGTAAATGTAATAAATGTTGTCTTTTTGAGGCGCTCGAGGCGAGGTTGTCTGATTTGGAATCCCGGCTCCGCTGCATTGAAACACCGTCTGCGCCAGTTAATGTTGACGGACGCCCATTAGCTGCAGCGGAGCTTAGCTAGCTTAGGTCCCACTGTCAGCGGTTCCCTCGGCTCTCCTCAGCAGCGAGGAGGACTGGGTGGGTGACGATGAGAAGGAAGCCTAGTCGCAAAGCCCCGGTACACCACCAACCTGTTCACGTTTCTAATCGTTTTTCCCCGCTCAGCGACACACCCGCTGAGGAAAAAACTCTGATCATTGGCGACTCTGTAGTCAGAAACGTGAACCTAGAGACTCCAGCGGCCATAGTCCAATGCATTCCTGGGGCCAGATCAGGTGACATCGAGTCAAATTTGAAAATGCTGGCTAAAAGTAACTGTAAATATTCCACAATTGTTATTCACGCCGGCATTAATGACATCCGTCTCCGGCAGTCGGAAGTCACGAAACTTAATGTAGAATCGTGTGCTAACTTTGCAAAAACGATGTCTGCCCACTGTAGTATTCTCTGGGCCCCTCCCCAATCTTGACCAGTGATGACATGTTTAGCCACTCGTCATCCTTGAACCGCTGGCTGTCTGTGTGGTGTCCTAAAAATGACGTGGGCTACATTGACAATTGGAGCTCTTTTTGGGGAAAACCTGGTCTTATGAGACGAGACAGCATTCATCCCACTTTGGATGGTGCTTCTCATTTATCTAACAATTTGGCATCTTTTTTATCCAAATTTCCAAAACCATGACTACTCAGAGTTGGGACCAGGAAGCAGAGTTGCAGTCTTACACGCCTCTCTGCAGCTCCTCTTCATCCGCCACCCCTCAGCTTAGCCCCTGTTTTCCCCATCAGAGAATCGTTGTCTGCTCCCTCCAAATTGAATAAAAATATAATGTATAAGCATCCCAAAGTGATAAAGCAAAATATTGGTAAAACTCAAATTAAACATAAAGCCCCTAAATTGAATGATTTGGCCTCTGTTCCTCCTCATAATTTAAAAATTAAATGTGGTTTATTAAATATTAGGTCTCTAACTCCCAAGTCTCTGTTAGTCCATGATTTGTTAATTGATCATCAGATTGATTTAATTTCCCTTACAGAGACTTGGTTAGGACAGAGGATTATGTTGGTTTAAATGAATCAACTCCCTCTGGTTATTTAAACTGTCAAAATCCCAGAAGTTCTGGTCGTGGAGGAGGAGTAGCAACAATTACCATTCCAAATTACTAGTTAATGTAAAGCAAAAAACATGTTATAATTCCTTTGAGGGCCTGGTCCTCAGTATTGGGCACTTTAGCAATTTTAGGTTAAACCCAATTTTATTTGCCATAGTTTATCGTCCCCCATCAACCTACTCAGAATTTTTATCCGAATTTGCTGATTTCTTAGCTGATTTAGTGCTGAAATCTGATAGAATAATTATAGTAGGGGACTTTAATATACATGTGGATGTAGATAGTGACTGCCTTAATGTGGCATTCAATTCAATATTAGATTCGATTGGGTTTTCTCAGAAAGTAGGAAATTCTACTCATTACCTCCACCATACATTGGACCTTGTTTTGACATATGGCATAGAAATAGAAAATCTTGTAGTGTCTCCTCATAACCCTGTACTGTCAGACCATTGTCTGTTAACCTTTGATTTTACTATTTCTGACTATTTGGCTCCTAAAGAAAAATATTATTACAGTAGATGCCTCTCAGATGATGCTGTTTCCAAATTTATGCAGATTGTTTCCTCTATGCCATGTGTCAACACAACGGAAATAAGCTATAGACAGCTTGCTCCTTCTGTAATTGATAACATGGTGGATAGTGTTTCAGCTTCTCTGCATCAGACTCTAGACTTGGTGGCCCCCTTAAAAAAGAAAAAGTCCTATCAGAGATTTCTAACTCCTTGGTTCAACACAGAAACTCGTACCTTAAAACAGAAGACTCGTCAATTAGAAAGAAAATGGCGCTCTACTAATTTAGATGAAATCTATTTAGCTTGGAGAAATCATCTTTTAATTTATAAAAAATCTCTTAGAAAAGCTAGAACAAGTTATTACTCTGCATTAATAGAAGAGAACAAGAATAATCTCAGGTTTCTTTTCAGTACTGTAGCCAGGTTGACAAAGTCAGGACTCTGTCAATCCTAGCATTCCCTTAGAGCTTACTAGTCAGGACTTTATGAACTTTTTCAATAATAAAATTTCATCCATCAGAGATAAAATCAATCAGATTCTTCCCACAGTTAACTTAAATACTGTAACTACTACAACTCCTTCTATTGATGTCTGTCTTGATGAGTTTACTCCAATCGACCTTTGTGAGTTAGACAAAATAGTTTCCTCATCCAAACCTTCAACTTGTCTTTTAGACCCTATTCCTACCAGGTTATTTAAAGAAGTCTTCCCACTTATTGGTAGCTTTATTCTTCATATAATCAATTCTTCATTAACTTTAGGCTATGTACCGCAGGCTTTTAAAACGGCTGTAATTAAACCCTTACTCAAAAAGCCAACGCTAGATCCAGGAGCTTTAGCTAACTATAGACCAATCTCTAATCTCCCTTTCATTTCAAAAATCTTAGAAAGAGTTGTTGCTACGCAATTATTTGACCACCTGCAGGGAAATGGTTTACTTGAAGAGTTTCAATCTGGGTTTAGAATCCATCATAGTACTGAAACAGCCTTAGCGAAGGTCACTAACGACCTCCTCATTGCATCTGATAATGGACTAGTTTCTGTACTTGTCCTTTTAGACCTTAGTGCAGCTTTTGATACTATTGATCATAATATTCTACTTGATAGATTAGAACACTATGTTGGACTTAATGGAACTTCGTTGCAATGGTTTAGATCTTATTTATCTGATAGGTTCCAGTTTGTTCATGTAAATAATGAGTTTTCTTTCAACTCAAAGCTTAGTCATGGAGTTCCACAGGGATCTGTGCTAGGCCCTACTCTTTTTAGTTTATATATGCTTCCGTTAGGCAACATTATTAGAAAGCACTGTATACATTTTCATTGTTATGCAGATGACACACAATTATACCTGTCAATGAAGCCAGATGATAGTAATCAATTAGCCAAGTTAGAAGCCTGTCTTAAGGAAATCAAAGCTTGGATGACTTGTAATTTCCTGCTATTAAATTCAGATAAGACTGAAGTCATTCTTGTTGGTCCAAAAAACCTTAGAAATTCCTTTCCAAATCAAACTTTCAGTTTGGATGCGGTTACTCTTTCTCTTAATAGCTCTGTGAGGAACCTTGGAGTTATTTTTGATCAGGATTTGTCCTTCAATTCACATATTAAATTTGTTTCTAAGACTGCCTTCTATCATTTGTGTAATATTGCCAAGATTAGGAGCATCTTGTCTCAGAGTGATGCTGAGAAACTGATCCACGCTTTTGTTAGCTCGAGATTAGATTATTGTAATTCTTTATTATCAGGCTGTCCTAAAACATCTCTAAAAAGTCTTCAGCTGATCCAAAATGCTGCAGCAAGAGTTTTAACAGGTACTAGAAAGAGAGATCATATCTCTCCGGTTCTGGCCTCCCTTCACTGCTTCCCATAGAGTTTAGAATTAAGTTTAAAATCCTTCTTCTTACTTACAAAGCTCTAAACAATCAGGCTCCTTTTTATTTAAAAGATCTGATACTACCGTATTATCCTAACAGAGCACTACGCTCCCAAAATGCAGGATTACTTGTAATACCTAGAATCTCCAAAAGTACAATGGGAGGCAGAGCCTTCAGTTATCAAGCTCCTCTCCTGTGGAATCAGCTGCCAATCTGGATTCGGGAGTCAGACTCGATCTCTGTTTTTAAGAATAGGGCTAAAACCTACATTTTTGATATAGCCTACAATTAGGGAGGGATCATGTGTTTCTGAACCCTCCCTTAGTTATGCTGCTAATAGGTTTAGTCAGCCGGGGGACCTCCAGTAATGCACTGGGCCTCACTCCTTTCCTCACTCTCTATGAAATATTTTTTTTTTTGCTGGTCATTAACATCTGTTTGTTCTCTCCCATAGATTGAGTCCCCATCGTGCTGTTTGCTCTCTACATGTCTGTTCTTTTCTTCTTCTCTATCCCCTCACCCCCCAGCCAGTCGCAGCAGATGACTGCCCCTCCCTGAGCCTGGTTCTGCTGGAGGTTTCTTCCTGTTAAAAGGGAGTTTTTCCTCTCCACCGTCGCCAAGTGCTTGCTCACAGGGAATCGCCTGATTGCTGGGGTCTTTCTGCAACTGTGGGGGTTCCCCCCTACAGTTGATAGTGCTATGAGATGACTGTTGTTGTGAAATGGCGCTATATAAATAAAGTTGAATTGAATTGAATTGTCAGTGATTCTGTGCAAGCTGCAGTTTAACCATTTTAACACAGACAACAAGTCATGTTGATTTGATGAGTGTTTTTGCTTTGCTTTGGTTACCAAGTTTTCATCTCAGGAAGTTAATTAGTGCCTCTGTCAGATGCTGTTTAAAGTTTCCTTTAAGCATCTGATGTTGTGCATGATAAACTGGGTGTGGCATATAGGCTAAAAGCTAATGATCAAATTGTGTTTTTTTTTTAAGACACCTTTGTTTGCATTGTTTTTTGCACCCCCCCCCCCCCAACTTGCTAATTCATATATTTCCATTTGTGTTTTACAGAATGGGAGAGGCCTGACATAATTATAAAGTTAAATGCCTCCAGATGCTAACATCAGCAAATACCAAAGGCTTCATTTCCATGGTGATTCAAGATCAAGTGGGTATCATCGATAATCAGGCAGGTTAGTGAATCATTTCTATGATCAGTAGGATCAGCTGTGATTGACCGTGTTAGCACATATCATTAATGAAACAGAAAGAGATGGACTGTATTTATTAAAAGTTGTCATTAATGGTATTATGGAATTTCTGCAAATTTTGGTTTTAGTGATACCTTGTGGTCGGTAAATAAACAGCAGACATATTTAGTCCTTGACTGAGGACTAGAAGTATGGACCATATTCAACTGAGGTCACTGCTCACAGTGACTTTGCTGATTAGCTATTTTTGGTATCATAACTACAGGAGTTGACTGGCAACTTTGTTTCGGCTGCTTGTCTATGAAGTGCATCAAAATGCTCTAAACCTGTTTTTCTGGGCATTTCACTGGTCCTCTTAATAAAAAGGTCTCTGCCTTGTTTCCTAGCAACTGCTTGACTTGTGTAGCGTTGATTCCTATTTGTAAATATAATTAATAATAATTATTAAACTAAGTTTAAAGCTTATTAATACTTGTAAAACCTCGTTTGTAACACTAGGTGGGGTACCACTCATGGTTTTTTTAAGAGTCGTGAGACCTCTGTTAAGAACCAACTTAGAAATTTGGCAATTAATAAGGTGAGCATTAATTAATAATTTAATTAGCAATATTTGATCAGTCTCATAGTCTGGGGGCAGAATTCTTGACACCGAGTTGTTACAATAATGGACAAGGAGAAATCACACCTTCTAGCTTTGGTAAACCCCTCTTTATTAACTCAATGGAGTGGCACAAACATAAGGCATTTAAGATCAGCAGAATAATGGCAATAATTGGGGTTACTTGACTGCATGAAATATAAACATACTATACACCTGAGGTCACCACATTATCATGATTAAGCTCTTAATCATGATAAAGCTTAATCTTAATCATGATTAAGCTTAATCATGATTAAGCTTAGCTCTGTGCAGTCACCCTGAGGTTAAAGAAAATTTACGCAGTTCCAAAATGAAAAAGCAGTTACAAAAATTTTGAATGTAGAATTTGGATTCTAATGGATTTAAAGGAAGAGCAGGAGAGAGGGGATGCGCAGAATCAGGAATGTATCTGAGACCAAGCATCGTCTGGGTTTGACCGATGGGCTTGGAGCTGCTTTTCTGATGGAACAAATTTAAACCAGCATGACTACCACAACAGAAGAGGTGAAAAAGGTGAACGCCTACTGTGGATATGAAGCCCTGGCGAGGGTTGTTGTAGGCTGAGGAAAGGTGGTCCTCCTCGGAGCTTCGTTGGGGATTTTGGTTTATCGTCAAGTCCCCCCATAACCAAGTCGCCCCAGCCAATTACAGCCATCCCATAACCAACTCGTCCCATAACCAAGTCGCCCCAGCCAATTACAGCCATCCCATAACCAACTCGTCCCACAACCAACTCGCCCCATCAAGTGACGGCCTGTGGTGCGGCACAGCGAAGGAGCCCAGCTCAACAGCCTCATTTTCTGTTGTTTGTTGAAATCTCTGAATATCTGACCGTAATTTTTTCTGCAAGGGAGGAGAGGTTTCTTTTTGTGTTACAGCAGGGGTGTCCAATCATGTGCCATGGAGGGCCAAGACCCTGCAGGTTTTCTCTTCTACCCAGTCTCTTCAGCAGGTGTTTTCACTTACCAGCAATCAATTGGAAGACATTCAGTGGAATCTGCTGTTGAAGACACTGGTTGGAGGTAATGCCTGCAGGGTCTTGGCCCTCCATGGCACATGATTGGACACCGCTGTGTTACAGTTTTAATAAAAACAATATATTTTCAACCCATCTATTTTAAACAAACTTCCAAATTGCTGTTTAGCTCTCCCTTCATGTCTTTTTTTTAGATTTTTCTTTTTTTTTATGCTTACCAGTGTTGTTCTGATAGATATGCCAAAATGTCAGAACACCAGAGAAAGTGGATCCAATCAGCTGATCGCTCAGAGCTCAGCTGTTTTCCATGATAAATCACACTTTGCTGTTGGCTGCGCCTCCCTGCAAAGCACACTCCATGCATTATCTTGTCTGTTTTTTGTTTTTTTTTCATTTTATTGAAAAACTTTTTTTTAAATCGGCATCAGTTAGCGTGCCTTAGAGCCAGGTCGTGTTGAGCTGCTGCTTCTCCCAGCATGTTCTGTGTTGGACAAACCAGTGTTGTTTATCAGACCCTGGTCCCCGCTGATGCTCCGCCCATCTGGGGTGAGTTTGTTGTGGTGCGAGTTGGCCATGGAGTGAGCTGGTTATGGGGCGGCTGCAACTGGCTGGGGCGAGTTGGTTATGGGGGGACTTGATCGGGTACCGGGGATTTTGGCTCGCAAAATTCGTATGGCACCACTCTTGATTCACAGAGCTAGGATTTGGCTGGGAGAGAACAAAAGACAGTGAGCACATCATATTAATATATTTAGTCCTAAGGCACCTTTGTCTAAGTGACCCTGGTATCCTTTCAGCCTGATTCTGATCGGCTGATTAGTGAGGTGTGCTGCTGATGAGCTCCAAAGGTTGAACTTTTTTAAACTTTCAGCACCATGCATGCAGCAGCAAAAAAACAAACAAACAAAAAAAAAACCACACACACACACACAGATGAGAGCACTTTTGAACTGAGGGCGCTGAGCCATTAAATAGCTAGATTATATAGAAAATTAACCAAAAATAATGAATTACATCATTTTTATTTTAATATGTATTGACAAATGGGCACCGCTGACATGCCAGCTGTAGACATAAACTTTTTTCTTTATTTACAGTCTATGGCTGCAGCCAAATGGCCCTTCTGTCATTAATTTGAATGATTACGGTTTCAAAAAGCTTTTAATAACCAAATATTGCTAAATTATAACAGGAATATATTAGAATGGATTTCAAAATATTTGTAGAAGTGTCCCGTTTGTTGACTTGATCTTGCATTTGGTCTCTTCGTTATTGAATTATATAAAATCTGTGACTAGTGCGTTACTACAACAATGCCCATTTGTCCCTAAATATTAAAATAAAAATGATTTAATTCATTATTTGGGTGTTTGGTGTCCCAACTGATCGTGTTTGTTGTTTAGTCAGCCCCCCCCCCCCCCAAAAAAAACCCCCCCCACCTCTGTGGATATGCAGACTTACACTGAACGGGGATAAATTTAAACTTTCCATCTAATATACAGTAAGCTTAAATGGGCGTACTTACCAGATATGAAATGCTGACTACAAATTCTTAAATGCTCACTGGGCAGCTGACAGCAGCAATCCTTAGATTTCTCCTTTCAACTTCCTAAAGCGATAAATTTCCCTTGGTGCTAGAATGATTAGAGCAACCTACAGCAACACAAGACATGATGATAACATAAAATGTTGCCAACAATCATGAATCGCTGCAATTTAACGTTTTTTAATCACACATGGGGCTTATACATGATATCCAATATGGCCATGGCAACAGCTTGACCTTTGACTGCGACATGGGGGGGCGTTGGTTTCTGCACATGGTCTCCACAGAACACCTATAATACTCCATATAATTTGTCTGTACTGGGACAATAATGGGACTATCCTTGCTATGGGTATGTGTGTAATTTAGTATAAGGATTATTATATTTCTGTCTATGTATGTAGAATAAAAGGTACATGGGCATATTTTTCTGGATATAGAGTGGATGTAAAAAGTCTACACACCCCTGTTCAAATGTCAGGTTTTTGTGACGTAAAAAAATGAGACTGTGGCGGTAAGGAATAATAAGCAGTGAACTGAGAGTTTTTAAGGGTGTTTATTTATCATTCATCCCGCCATCACAGAACTCACTCCAGCCCTGTGGGTGCGGGCTAGAGCGAGCCCTCAGGCTCTCAGGCAATGTGTGTAGTCAGAAGCAGTAGTCGGAGAGAGCCAACATGTGAATTTTAGTCAGCTTATATACCCAGTTACAGACAATACATGAAAGGCACATTAGCATCACAGAACAGAGCAGGAAGTCACGAACACCTGCATTTGAGTCACACAAATCAATAGGAGGATTACTGACAGGAAGGAGCTAGACAAAGAGAGGCTGCCTATTGATATCAGTCATTGTTCTGCTAATTGCTCCAGCTGTGCGCTCTGCTTGTCCGTAGGCCGTGGGGGTCGCCCACACTACTCCCCCCCCAGAGGGCTCAGCGGGGGGCTGAGGCCTTGATCGTCCGGTTTGGGTAGCGAGCTGCGGGAAAAGCTCTGTGCAAGCGGAGGAGGGGGAGGGAGGAGGGTGGGGGTAGCAAGTGGCTGTGGATCCACGATGTTGAGGGGCTGTCCCATTGAACGTGGCGGAGATCCACAGGCTGTGAGAAGGAAAGTTTGTCTCTGACTCCTCTCGCGGCCATGAAGAAAAAAAAGGGCTGCAGCAGTGAGGGACTTGGCGTGTTGACTTTAGGTGCGCACGCAGCCCTAAAGCCCTCGGGGACAGCAGGCGGCTGAATTCCCTTGAGCGCCGTGGCTGAGATCCGTACAAAATCCTGTGAGCGAGCTGCGTGCGTGCTTCTGGTGTGCGAGCAGCCCCGAAGGTTCTGTGTGCAGTGGCGAAGGACGATGGTGGTCTGTGTGGAGCCGGTATTGTCCCGTGGTGGTGCGCTGTCCTCATAACCCCCCCGGCATGCGTGCAGGGGTTCGGTGCATGGCAGGTCCGCTGTAGAGGCGAGTCAGGGTCAGGGAGCTTGCTGGAGATCAGCGCTGTCGGCGCCGATGGTCATCCCTGTTGAAGCTGTTGCTGCCATTCGCTGTGTCGGGTCATGGTGCGTTGGAGCGGTGAGAGGGAGTAGACGATCTTTGTCCCTCGGGCTCATGTAGATGCGTAGGAGCGGTGAGAGGGAGGAGACGATCTTTGTCCCTCGGGCTCGCGTAGATGCATAGGAGCGGTGAGAGGGAGGAGGAGCGGTGAGAGGGAGAAAACGTTCTGCGTCCCTCGGCCGGTCCAGCGTGGATGTCCCGATCTCAGGCGAGGGTTGCACCATGAAGCTTTCTGCTGCTTTCCCGGTCGTGGGTGATCTCCGAGGGAGTTCGCCTGGTGTCGGTTCTGCGTTGAGGTCTCCCGTGCGGCAGAAGGGAGGGCAGTCCATTTGCGTCAGGCTGCTGCGTTCGCTTGTCGTCGGAGATACCATTGGGGCTGCATTCGTTCGTCGTCAGGCGTGTTCTTTCACGGGGTCACCAGTATGGCAGTAAGGAATAATAAGCAGCGAACTGAGAGTTTTTAAGGGTGTTTATTTATCATTCATCCCGCCATCACAGAACTCACTCCAGCCCTGTGGGTGCGGGCTAGAGCGAGCCCTCAGGCTCTCAGGCAATGTGTGTAGTCAGAAGCAGTAGTCGGAGAGAGCCAACATGTGAATTTCAGTCAGCTTATATACCCAGTTACAGACAATACATGAAAGGCACATTAGCATCACAGAACAGAGCAGGAAGTCACGAACACCTGCATTTGAGTCACACAAATCAATAGGAGGATTACTGACAGGAAGGAGCTAGACAAAGAGAGGCTGCCTATTGATATCAGTCATTGTTCTGCTAATTGCTCCAGCTGTGCGCTCTGCTTGTCCGTAGGCTGTGGGGGTCGCCCACAAGACCAAGATAAATCATTTCAAAACTTTTTCCACCATTAATGTGTGTTGTATGTGTGCTTGGCCCTTGGGGCTTGCCGTAACCGCCCTGTGGGATGATGTCAGGTGGGCTGCGGCCGTTGTATATATTCTGTGTTTGCTCAATAAAGTTCAGTTGGATGTTCGGCACAAGACGACTCGCATCTCCTTCATATTACAGACATAACATTTTGGCGACGAGGATAAGCTATGGAAGCATATGGGGCACCACTACCACCATTTCTACATTGTCTGGGAGAACCAGCAATCCTGTGGCCTAACTGGTTGGCGATGTTTGAGGGGTACATCACAGCATTGGGCCTGAGTAAACTCAATGGAACGTGGAGGCAAGCAGTTCTGCTCACCATCTCTGTGTAGAAGGTCAGAAAAATTTTCCACATGTTGGGGGAGATGGAGTCTTATATGGATGCTATTGGGCGGATGGCTGAATACTTTGCAGAACACACAAGGAGCACAAAGCTGTGGGTGGAAAGGCTGTTGGCGCCAAAAGAAGCTAAACTAGCTAGCTCAGGGAAGCTAACAGCCCAGCCAGTGGCAACGGCGAAATTAGCCATGGAGCTAGATGGGCGCCAAACACCAGCTAAAAGCTACAAGCTAGTTTTCACAGTCAAAGCCACAGGTGAGGGAGCCCGCGTCCACCGAAAACGACAAGCCAGCCGAAAACCACAGCATGGTGACCAAAGATTTACCGGGCACCACAGAGGTCAATTGGGACCAGCCTCGTTCGGGGTCGACGCAGGAGGATTTCAGTGCTGGAGCTCAAGATGCCTTGGACGAGGGTACTGGGCATAATGGCAAGCTGCTTGGGCTGACGAGTGACGCCGACGAGCAAGCTTCAGTTTTCCCCGGAGCTCAGCTGCAAGGGGCCAGAGGATCTGGGACTACGACGGCGACCGCTGCAGCGGTTTTAAAAGCGGCCAGACCGTCAGGCACAGAGAAACCATGTGCCAAGCAGCAACATGGTAAGCCGAGCAAGACCTTTCTCAGAGTTATGGAATTCATTTGGGCTTGAGGGGAAGAATATCCACGGCGAATGTGGGCCGGACGACAGCCAGAGGAACACCAGGATCGGCTGCACATTGTGGTTAAGCTGGGCACAGCTTATTTCCAGCTGTCGGATGGCTCGAGGAGGCACGCCAACAAGGTGCAGCATGTCCGGGAAGAGGCTTCAGATGGCGGGCCCAGATGAGAGAGGCGGTCGATGGTGGAGAGAAGAGGTGCCGTCATCTGTGAGGTCAGCTACGACCCCGGGGGTAGGCTGCTTCCAGGGGTGCGCCTACTGGGGGGCTGCCCGTGGCCTCCAAGCCAGTTCTACCCTTTTCTGCCTGAGGACAGTGGTGTATCTTAAAAAATTCCAATGTTCATATGTTTGTGTTGTGATATGGGATTATTTTATGTATTTAGTTTAGGAAACATGGCAGTATTTTAGTTTATTAATGGACTTTTTCTTCTTTAGCTTACCAGTGGCAGAATAATCCATTGTGCCGTGCGGGTTATGTGGCAGTCCACCCACCAACTCTATTTTAGCTATGTTTTGTGATTGTGTTAGGCCATTATAGTACATTGTTTTCCATTATTTTAGTGCATGATTCGGGTCCTAAATTGGGGAGGTTTTCAATTGTGTGTGTGTTTTGGACTTTTCTAAAGGGGGCGAAAATGTTGTATGTGTGTTTGGCCTTTGGGGCTTGCCCTAGCCACCCTGTGGGATGACGTCAGGTGGGCTGCGGCCGATGTATATATTCTGTATTCGCTCAGTAAAGTTCAGTTGGATGTTCGGCACAAGACGACTTGCATCTCCTTCATATTACAGACATAACAATGTGACCTGTAACCTGTACAACCCAACTGAAAAACAAACTGAAATCTTTTAAGGAGAAAAATTAAAAAATAAAAAACTTAGATTAACCTGTTTGCATAAATATGCACACCCTGTTATAACTGAGGATGTGGCTGTGTTCAGAATTACTGATCTTGTAATAACTGATCATGTAAGATAAGATAAGATAAGCCTTTATTAGTCCCACAATGGGGAAATTCCAGGATTGCAACAGCACAGGGACAGCAACACTCAAAGCAACAATCAAGAGACAAGGAAAAACAAGAGCAGCGAATATACATACAGTATGTACACATAAATATATATATACACACAGTGCGGAGCATTGTAGCTAGATGGAATAAACAGCATAACCGTCTACTTAGTTATCCTACATAGTATGAATATGTACCCATACATATTGTCACCCTCCGTAGCGACTGATATTGTCCTAGTTGTATACTGGAGGGGACCATTGCGTAAGTCTATTGCGTCTTTTGCATTCAATACTATTAGGTCGTCATGTTTTCTTGCTATCTCTGCAAGCAGCCCTGCTTAGGTTATACAGTCTGACAGCCGTAGGTAGGAAGGACCTGCGAAACCTCTCAGTTGCGCACCTAGGATGATATAGTCTGCTGCTAAATGAGCTCCCCAGTGCATTCAGTATGTCATGCATAGGGTGGGACTTGGACTCCAGCAGAGATGACAGTTTAGCCACCATCCTTATCTCTCCCATCTCCTCCACTGGGTCAAGGCGTTGCCCCAGGACAGATCTAGCTTTCTTGATCAGTTTGTTCAGTCTCTTCCTATCGGCTGCTGTAATGCCACTGCCCCAGCAGACCACTCCAAAAGTGATGGCTGATGCCACCACCGTGTCGTAGAATGTCTTCAGCAGCGCCCCTTGTACACCAAAAGACTTGAGTCTCCTCAGTAGGAACAGCCTGCGCTGTCTCTTCTTGTAGAGTGTGTCGGTATTGTGTAACCAGTCTAGTTTATTGTTCAGATGAACACCCAGGTACTTGTAGGATGTCACCATCTCAATGTCTGTTCCCTGTATGTTTACTGGTGCTGTGAGGGGTTGTCCTTGTCTGCGGCAGTCCACCACCAGCTCCTTAGTTTTCCTCGCGTTGATCTGGAGGCAGTTCCGATGGCACAGTCCACGATGTCCTGGATAAGTCCTCTGTACTCAGCTTCATCTCCCTTGGAGAACTTCTGTAGATGGCAGTGTGTTGTGTTGTGTGAAAAGTCCGCAGTATAAAGGGTGAACAGGAAGGGAGCCAAAACCGTTCCCTGGGGGGGCCCCGTGCTACCGATGATCGTGTCGGACACACAGTCCTGGGTTCTCACAAACTGTGGCCAGTTAGTGAGGTAGTCCAGGATCCATGATGACAGGTGCTGGTTCACCTCTGCGCACAGCAGCTTGTCCTTCAGGATCATCGGTTGGATGGTGCTGAAAAGCACTGGAGAAGTCAAAGAACATGATCCTCACCACATTCCCGGGCTTCTCCAGGTGGGACAGAGAACGGTGAAGGAGGAAGATCACCGCATCCTCCACTCCAATGCCATGCTGGTAGGCGAACTGGAATGGATCCATCGCTGGTCCCACCAGGGGGCGGAGGTGAGCAAGGAGCAGTCCCTCCAGGGTCTTCATCATGTGAGACATCAGGGCCACTGGTCTGTAGCTGTTCAGGTCTTTGGGGTGGGAAGTCTTTGGTACAGGTACCACACAAGATGTTTTCCACAACTGTGGTACCCCCCCCCCCCCCAGCTTCAGGCTCAGGTTGAAGATGTGACAGATATGTGCAATCATATCTGTCACTATCTGCACCTACACTACCGCACTGAAATGCAACTATGAGTATTCATCTCTAGCTGTCTGAATATAGGATTGCTGAGTTTATTACCACTATTTGTTTACCTAAACTAATCATTTACCTCTATGGAGGTCAGAGTCCTTCTGGCTGCCATTGGCACCACGGCTTGCATCACTGTATATAGACTGTACATAGACTGCTGCTGTCGCTGTTTGCTCTTGTTTTCCTTTTTTAATCCAGCCTTATTCCTTTTCTTTTTATAAAATGCACACCAATGAAGAGAGAGAGAAACACCATTTCAATGCTCCTGTATGTCCTGCACGTATAGTAGTATTGACAATAAAATCTTTGAGTCTTGAATTAATCAATCACATTCAAACTCATGTTAAATGGGAGTCAGCATGCACCTGCCACCATTTAAAATGCCTCTGATTAACCCCAAATAAAGTCCAGCTGTTCTAGTAGGCTTTTCCTGACATTTTTGTAGTCACATCTTACAGCACAAGCCATGGTCCACAGAGAACTTCCAAAGCGTCAGAGGGATCTCATTATTCAAAGGTATCAGTTAGGCGAAGGGTATAAAAGAATTTTCAAGGCATTAAATATACCATAGAACACAGTGAAGACAGTCATCATCAAGTGGAGAAAATATGGCATAACAGTGACATTACCAAGAACTGGATGTCCCTCCAAAATTGATGAAAAGACAAGATGAAAATTGGTCAGGAAGGCTGCCAAGAGGCCGACAGCAACATTAAAGGAGCTGCTGGAATTTCTGGTAAGTACTGACTGTTTAAGATAAGATAAGATAAGCCTTTATTAGTCCCACAATGGGGAAATTCCAGGATTGCAACAGCACAGGGATAGCAACACTCAGAGCAACAATCAAGAAGACAAGAAAAACAAGAGCAGCGAATATACATATGTACATATAAATATATAAATATATAAACACACAGTGTGGAGCATTGCAGCTAGATGGAATATATATATATATATATATATATATATATATACACACAGTACGGAGCATTGTAGCTAGATGGAATAAACAGCATAACCGTCTGGTTAGTTATCCTACATAGTATGAATATGTACCCATACATATTGTCACTCTCCGTAGCGACCGATATTGTCCAAGTTGTATACTGGAGGGGACCATTGTGTAAGTATATTGCGTCTTTTACATTCAATACTATTAGGTCGTCACATTTTTTTTGCTATCTCTGCGAGCAGCCCTGCTTAGGTTATACAGTCTGACAGCTGTAGGTAGGAAGGACTTGCGAAACCTCTCAGTTGCGCACCTAGGATGATGTAGTCTGCTGCTAAGTGAGCTCCTCAGTGCGTTCAGTATGTCCTGCATAGGGTGGGACTCTGACTCCAGCAGAGATGACAGTTTAGCCACCATCCTTCACTCTCCCATCTCCTCCACTGGGTCAAGGCGCTGCCCCAGGACAGAGCTAGCTTTCTTGATCAGTTTGTTCAGTCTCTTCCTATCGGCTGCTGTAATGCCACTGCCCCAGGAGACCACTCCAAAAGTGATGGCTGATGCCACCACCGTGTTGTAGAATGTCTTCAGCAGCACCCCTTGTACACCAAAAGACTTGAGTCTCCTCAGTAGGAACAGCCTGCGCTGTCCCTTCTTGTAGAGTGCGTCGGTATTGTGTGACCACTCTAGTTTATTGTTCAGATGAACACCCAGGTACTTGTAGGATGTTACCATCTCAATGTCTGTTCCCTGTATGCTTACTGGTGCTGTGAGGGGTTGTCCTTGTCTGCGGCAGTCCACCACCAGCTCCTTAGTTTTCCTCACGTTGATCTGGAGGCAGTTCCGGTAGCACCAGTCCACAAAGTCCTGGATAAGTCCTCTGTACTCAACTTCATCTCCGTTGGAGATGAGGCTGACGATCGCAGAGTCGTCGGAGAACTTCTGTAGATGGCAGTGTGTTGTGTTGTGTGAGAAGTCCGCAGTATAAAAGGTGAACAGGAAGGGAGCCAAAACCATTCCCTGGGGGGGGCCCCGTGCTACCGATGATCGTGTCGGACACACAGTCCCGGGTTCTCACAAACTGTGGCCAGTTAGTGAGGTAGTCCAGGATCCATGATGACAGGTGCTGGTCCACCCCTGCGCACAGCAGCTTGTCCTTCAGGATCATCGGTTGGATGGTGTTGAAAGCACTGGAGAAGTCAAAGAACATGATCCTCACCGCATTCCCGGGCTTCTCCAGGTGGGACAGAGAATGGTGAAGGAGGAAGATCACTGCATCCTCCACCCCAATGCCATGCTGGTAGGCGAACTGGAATGGATCCATCGCTGGCCCCACCAGGGGGCGGAGGTGAGCAAGGAGCAGTCCCTCCAGGGTCTTCATCATGTGGGACTTCAGGGCCACTGGTCTGTAGCTGTTCAGGTCTTTGGGGTGGGAAGTCTTTGGTACAGGTACCACACAAGATGTTTTCCACAACTGTGGTACCCTCCCCAGCTTCAGACTCAGGTTGAAGATGAGCTCCACAATCCCACACAGCTGATCTGCACAGGACTTGAGGAGCTTTGTGCTGATGCCGTCTGGTCCTGACGCCTTCCTCGCCTTGATCTTCCTACCAGTGTGGAGGAAAAAATAAGTGCAGGCGGACATGGCAAGCTGAAGGTTAAAGGTGTTTTATTCCTCCATCACGAGACTCACTCAGTCTGTGCACTGTGAGTGAGCTCTGAGTGCGTTTTTAGTCCTCTTAGAGTGAGCACATTTATACAGACAAGAGAGAATGCATGGCACATTTACATAACAGTCAACACACATATCAATTGCTTGATTACTGGCGCCGGAATTCCTCTCTATGCTCTGGGGATGTATAACAATTGGACAAAAGAGAATGCAAGGCACATTTTCATATTGATATCAGTCCATACATATCAATCGCGTGATTAACTGGTTGTCCCCCGAGGGGCTCTCTGTCCGTATGCCAATTGCTCTGTTTCTACAAATTCTCTGAAGACAGTGGAGATGATTGTGGACTTCAGGAAAGTCACAACCCCTCTGCCCCCCCTCACCCTCACAGGCTCTCCCATCACCACTGCTGATTCCTTCCGCTTCCTAGGCACCACCATCACCAGGGACCTCAAGTGGGAGCCGACCATCAGCTCACTCATCAAAAAAGCCCAGCAGAGGATGTTCTTCCTGCGGCAGCTGAGGAAGCTCAAGCTACCCACCAAGATGTTAGTGCAGTTCTACACAGCCATCATCGAGTCCATCCTCACCACCTCCATAACCGTGTGGTACGCAGGAGCCACTGCCAGGGACAGACTAAGGCTGCAGCGCGTCGTGCGCACTGCTGAGAAGGTGATCGGCTGCAAGCTCCCATCTCTCCAGGATCTGTACATCTCCAGGACCCGGAGGCGTGCTGGCCGGATCATAGCTGATCCCTCACACCCTGGTCACGTACTGTTTGCCCCCCTCCCCTCAGGTAGAAGACTTCGGTCCATCCAGACTAAAACCTCCCGTCACATGAACAGCTTCTTCCCCTCTGCCATCAGACTGCTGAACACTAAGTGACTTATTGACTCTCGTGCACTATGTACAGCAGCTCAACCAGTCTCATGTCAATCATCACTGTTTTCTTCCTGCATTACCGACTGCACTATATGGTTCTCCACAGTATCTGCTGCTCGCTAATATATTTTAACTGCTGACCAGTATCACTCACTCTTATTCTACACTTTATTGCATGTATAGTTTATTTCTTTTATTTTATCATGTTTAATGTTGCAGCATTGCACCGAGACAAATTCCTAGTTTGTGTACTACATGAACAATGGCAATAAATCTGATTCTGATTCCTGCTCAAGCTGAGTGCTCTGAATGTTCAAGTAGATTGTGGTGGGTCACCACACCGCTCCCCCCAGAGCACTCAGCAGGGGTTGTCCACCCCCCCGTCATTTGGCTCCAGCTCCAGTAAAACTGTCCTGCTGTAGAGGAGTGTCGGAGGGCATGTCAGTACATGTGACAACAATTTCCCGTCTAGGGTGGCAAGACAGAAGCCTTATCTTATGAAGGCTGGCTACATTTTGCAAAAACACATTTGAAATCTCCCAAACGCATGTGGGAAAATGTGTTATGGTCCTATGAAACCAAGGTTGAACTTTTGGCCATAATTCCAAAAGGTATATTTAGCACAAACACAACACTGCTCATCATCAAAAGAACACCATACCTACAGTGAAGCATGGTGGTGGCAGCATCATGCTTTGGCGCTTTTTTCCTTCACCTGGAACTGGGGCCTTAGTCAAGGTGGAGGGAATAGTGAACAGTTCCGAATATCAGTCAGTGTTGGCACAAAGCTTTCAGGCTTCTGCTAGAAAGCTGAAGATGAAGAGGAACTTCATCTTTCAGCACGA
This sequence comes from Pholidichthys leucotaenia, assembly GCA_020510985.1. Classification (NCBI taxonomy): domain Eukaryota; kingdom Metazoa; phylum Chordata; class Actinopteri; order Cichliformes; family Pholidichthyidae; genus Pholidichthys; species Pholidichthys leucotaenia. The sequence goes on along the minus strand of CM035847.1, from coordinate 215,686,712 downwards.
CAATGACTCAAAGCACACATCCAAATCAACAAAAGAATGGCTTCACCAGAAGAAGATTAAGGTTTTGGAATGGTTCAGCCAGAGTCCAGACCTGAATCCGATCGAACATCTGTGGGGTGATCTGAAGAAGGCTGTGCACAGGAGATGCCCTTGCAATCTGACAGATTTGGGGCATTTTTGCAAAGAAGAGTAGGCAAATATTGTCACATCAAGATGTGCCACACTGATAGACTCCTACCCAAGAAGACTGAGTGCTGTAATAAAAGCCAAAGGTGCTTCAACAAAGTATTAGTTTAAGGGTGTACATATTTATGCAAACAGGTTATTGTAAGTTTTTAATTTTTTATTTTTCCCCTTAAAAGATTTCAGTTTGTTTCATTTGGGTTGTACAGATTATAGGTCACATTAATCATGGAAAAAGTTTTGAAATTATTTATCTTGGTCTCGTTTTTTTACATCACAAAAACCTGGCATTTGAACAGGGGTGTGCAGTTGCTTTTAAAATTATCCAACCTCCACTGCAAATTGATAGCCTATAATTTTAAGTGCAACTGTGTCTGTACTATATGTTTGTATATTTGTCTCGCTGTGTGTGTATGTATGAATTATATACAGTGGTATGGAAAAATCTGGCTATTCCTTGACAAATGACATATTTCTTAATTGAAAAGATTTAAACACATTCTTTGTAGGGTATGGAAAAAATTACAGCATTATCAGCAAACATTAATATGAATAAATAAATAGTCACACACACAGAGTTAGGGACATTCGGTTTTCAGGTGAAATTTCAGGATGCACCTAACATGCACTATAACCTTTACAGGTGAACTTAATTTGACCTTCCCTAACCTTTTGAATGCACATGTCCAACTGTTCAATGTTTCAGTACTTTGTGCGTAATTTGCTGTTCTCTGACAAGGTGCTTAACAGCAAAATTCACAACAGCTGTTTGATCCATGAATTGACCATTAAATTTTCTGGTTCAGTTAGAATTGGTATTTAAATGGTCCTCTTCATCATGCTGTTCACATTTTGACATCATGAGAACAAGATGACACCTAACAATTGATCAACAGTACCTCGCCATTTGCGAGGCTTCAACAGAGAAACAGAGAGACTGGAAGAGTCACAGAAAGGCATAGAAGTGGATGTCCTTTGGCCACATCCCACGCTGATGACTGCTTCATTGTGAACACTGCCGTGCGGAACCAGATGATGAATGCTACTCATCGTCGTCGGCCTCCGTCGGTCTATGATGACCATGGAAGAGAATCCTAAACGTCTACTCTGCTGGAACAGCACCGCCTGTGGCTGAACAGGCCGATGTGCATCGGTGTTCTACCTTCCAGCGTTGGGCGTTGGTAGGATTCAAGCCTGGGCAGGAAGATATGGAGGACAAGATGTTGCCCATGCAGCATGTCCCCCCTCTCCACGTCACTGATGAATCCAAAGGAACAGCAGGGCTGCTATAGTTTGGCACCAGTGCCGTCGCAGGAGCTGCCAGAACGATGTTGAGTACAACAGAGAACTGTCTTAGGGGCTCCGACTCCGGATTTTTCCTCAGGGTTGACTCCCGAAGCCTTTCCCGTGACCGGGTGTGCCACAAGGCAGCGGAGGTTTGAAATCAGGGTTTACCTTCCCCTAGATGGGCTACCTTCCCAGGTTGACGAGCCACCATCTACCCGAAGCATCTGGTTTTAAGGTGCCAGAGATCCGCCCTCGCCCCTTCTCCTATTAGTAAAAGCAGTTCCGCCGGGCTTAGAGACTAAACCACACGGGCAGGCTAGGAGTTGGACTTAGTTGTCAGAGGCTTTTCGAGATGCACACCATAAGGAGCATTTTATGAGCACTGGGAGCTTAACCCCAGTGCCGCTCCTGGCTATGACAACCTTGGAACCAAATGCTACTCAACTCCAGGCACATTTAAGGGAGGTGAGAGTCACTAAAGTGTCATGTCAGATGATTCGAAACTGTTTACATCAGCATGGTCTGCGTGCAAAGATGACCTGAAAGGGTACCTCACCATACCACCAGGCACAGGCGTCATCATCTTGCATGGGCCACGGAACATTTACGCTGGACAAGGGACCAGTGGGCCTCAGTGCTGTTCTCTAATGAAAGTTGATTCACGCTGAGCAGAAGTGATGGCCACCAGCGATGTTGGAGATGTCAAGGAGAGTGCTATGCATCAGCCACTGTCACCAGACGAGCCTTTGGTGGTGGTGGTGTTACAGTCTGGGCAGGTGTGTCTAGTCAATACAGAACTGCCCTACACCTTGTGAATGGTACAGTGACAAGCCAATACTACCTGAATAACATCATTAATCCAGTCATTGTGCCCCTGCATGAACAACACAGGCCTTATTTCATCTTCATGGATGACAATGAATCAGAATCAGAATCAGAATCAGAATCAGGTTTATTGCCATTGTTCATGTAGTACACAAACTAGGAATTTGTCTCGGTACAATGCTGCAACATTAAACATGATAAGATAAGAGAAATAAACTATACATGTAATAAAGTGTAGGATAAGATTAAGTGATACTGGTCAACAGTTAAAATATATATTAGCCAGCAGCAGATACTGTGGAGAACTATATAGTGCAGTCGGTAATGCAGGAAGAAAACAGTGATGATTGACATGAGTCTGGTTGAGCTGCTGTACATGGTGCACGAGAGTCACTTAGTGTTCAGCAGTCTAATGGCAGAGGGGAAGAAGCTGTTCATGTGACGGGAGGTTTTAGTCTGGATGGACCGAAGTCTTCTACCAGAGGGGAGGGGGGCAAACAGTACGTGACCAGGGTGTGAGGGATCGGCTATGATCCGGCCAGCACGCCTCCGGGTCCTGGAGATGTACAGATCCTGGAGAGATGGGAGCTTGCAGCTCATCGAGATTGCATCATTAGGGAACGGCTGCTGGAGGCTGGGGTACCTCAAATGGAGTGGCCTGCACTTTCTCCAGACCCGAATCCCATAGAAAACCTATGGGATCAGCTGAGTTGCCATGTAGAGGCTCATAACCCTGCACCCCACAACCTCAATGACCTGAGGGCCGCCCTTCAAGAAGAGTGGAATGCTATGCCTCAGCAGACAATAAGTCAACTTGTGAACAGTATGGGACGTTGTCAGGCTGTAATTGATGCTCAAGGGCACATGACAAGTAATTGAGACATTGACATTTTTTGTTGTGGTATACCCACCACTGTTGTTGGCTTTTGTTTCAATAAATTTTTGAGATGTGGAAATCACCACTGCATGCTTCTACTTAATCCTTTATTGGGCAAATAACCATTTTTGGTAACTTCAGGAGGCACAATATATTGTAACATAATAATAATAATAGTAATAAGTCATTGAAACAGTCTCCTAATATCTGCCAATAATGGTCTAGGATTGAAATTTTGAATTTTCAAGTCTATTCATGAGTCCCCTATAAAGGGTTAAATGCCTTACTTTCATGATATAATATCACTGCAGTGTGAACTTTTTTACATTTTCCACAAGTTTCACTTGAAAGCCAAATGTCCCTAACTTTTTGTGAGTAGTGTATATCATTGGGACATTTATAAAAGTCTGGGCACCCAGCACACATCATTAAATAAACACACCAGTTAAAAAAAAATCACCAAAATATGCAATGGACAAATTTGGCCAATTTTTTTGAATACCACTGCATGCTTATATTTGCACTATTCTGTGGTTTCTTGTCATGAACTCCTCGTGCACTTTTCCACAGCGCATGGAGGAGGGGAAAAAGGACGAGGATTTATACGCTGGGTTACACCACACACACATTTATTGAACACCACACCATGGAACACCACACCAATAAATAATAATTGCATACAATTCACATTGGCTAAAGGGAGTCCTCAAGGATGCTCCACAGTCTGGGTGAGAATACCAAGGAAGGAACACACATGGAATAATGCTCACGAGACTGGAGCTGTCCGAGTAAGTCTGAATAAACACTAGGTGAACACAGTCCTCTGACGTGACTTCATACAGTGAGCGAAGACCGTATATGAAGTGCAATGACCCAGCAATGCATGACTGGAAAAAGGCTCCTTAAGTACATGCATTGCTGAATCCACAAATTGATCACACCTGGGCAAGGAGTGGGGAGATGGCACACGGGAGTGGGAACAGCTGGCAGTAATAGAGAGGGTGTGTGGTTCGACCGGCAGACAGTTAGACGGCGCTCATTCCAGCGTGAGCCCAAGAGGCTGCCTCACTGCTGCCAGCCAGACAGCAGTGGCTATGGGTATGGCAGAGTACATAGAAATACATATTAACATACATACAACGTACTAAAAGCCAGTTTAGAAAACCTGGGATCAGTCCACCAAGGTCTCCACCTTTGACCGCCACCTGATCCACATAGCACCAGACCCCCATGATCCCTCATGCAGGTGGTGAGCCCACTGGAGGGCAGACCCATGTAACTCCTTCGGGCTGAGCTCGGCTGGGTCCCATGGGTGGAAACCCGGCCACCAGATGCTAGCCATCGAGCCCCTCCCCCAGGCCTGGCTCCAGGGTGGGGCCCCGGTAACCCCATACTGGGCGGGGTATACTGAATCCTTGTTCTAGTATTTATCATGAGAGTCTGTTGGATCGTTCTTAGTCTGGCCCTTCATCCAGGCCCAGTTTGTCTTGGGTGACCCTATCAGAGGCAGATTGCCCCGGACAACATGGCTCCTGGGATCACTGGGGCACTCAAACCCCCCACCATGATAAGGTGACAATCCATGAGAGGTTTTGCCTCTCATGGATCTCATGGAGTGTATTGCCAACACTCGATCGGACTCATTCCCAGTGAGAGATGGACTCCGCCAGGGCTGCCCTTTGTCACAATCCTGTTCATAACTTTTATGGACAGGATTTCTAGGCGCAGCCAGAGAACGGAGGGTGTCATGCTTGGTGACCACAGGATCTCATCTCTTTTGTTTGCAGATGATGTTGTCCTGTTGGCTTCATCCAGCAATGACCTATAGTTCTTACTGGGACGGTTTGCCGCCGAGTGTGAAGCGGCTGGGATGAGAATCAGCACCTCCAAGTCCGAGTCCATGGTCCTCAGCCGGAAAAAGGTGGATTGACCTCTCTGGGTTGGGGACAGGCTCCTGCCCCAAGTGGAGGAGTTTAAGTATCTTAGGGTCTTATTTACGAGTGAGTGGAGAATGGAGCGAGAGATTGAAAGATGGATCGGAGCAGCATCTACAGTGATACGGACGTTGTACCAGTCTGTTTTGGTGAAGAGGGAGCTAAGTTCTAAGGCAAAGCTGTCGATTTACCAGTCAATCTACGTTTCTTCTCTCTCCTATGGTCACAAGCTTTGGGTACCTCAGAGATAGGGTGAGGAGCTCAGTCATCCGGGAGATGCTCAGAGTAGAACCGCTGCTCCTCCACATTGAAAGGAGCCAGTTGAGGTGGTATGGGCATCTGATCAGGATGCCTCCTGGATGCCTCCTACTTGAGGTGTTTTGGGCACGTCCCACTGGGAGGAGACCCCGTGGTAGACCCAGGACTCGCTGGAGAGACTATGTCTCCCAGCTGGTCTGGGAACGCCTTGGTATCCTCTCTGAAGAGCTGGAGCAGGTGGCTGGGGAGAAGGAAGTCTGGGTTTCTCTGCTTGAACTGCTGCCTCAGCAACCCGGACCTCCGGAAAAGCGGTAGAAGATGGATGGATGGATGGATGCATACATACAACATGGCACGTACCCACAGAGAGGCCAGGACTGAGCTGGGGGAAGCTCGCAGGTGGGTGACCGGACCAAAGGGAGGGAACCCCCATGGCGTAGGACCAGGAGGAGGAGAGGAGCCCAGTGTCCTCATGGCGAACCGCAGCGCCCTCAATGATCCCGGTTTGGAACCCAGCTGCATCCGCAATGGGCCCCGACCGGGCTGGCTCCACTGCACCCGCGATGGACCCTGACCAGGCCGGCTCCACTGCATCTGCGATGGACTCCAGCAGGAGCCTTGCAGCACCTGCGGTGACCTCCGGCTGAGGCTCTGCAGCACCCGCAGTGACCTCCGACTGAGGCTCCACAGCACCTGTGGTCACCTCCCCAACGGGGGAGGTCATGCTCCCCTTGGCCCCTGGTGCTGCCCTCCGATCCTCGGAGGCCTCTGGTGAGATCAGCTGCTCTCCGGCGACCCTGTCAGGGGGTTCCGAACCCGGAGAGGGAGAAAGAGAGACCGGGTCAGGGTCGCCGGCAGCGGCAGAGCCCGGTGAGACGGTCCCGGGGGCTACTGGAAGCTGCCCCGGGTCCTCCTCACCATGAGTCGGGCAGTGTGACGTCAACATAGAATCTATTGCCATAGTAGAGCACACTTGCCTGAACTCAGGCTCCACCGCTGTCCAGGTCTCCGACAATTTAGGGTGCGCAGGTTCCTCTGGTCCGTCGGGTGCTACCCCCCCCCCCCCCGTTGATCTCCTCTGGAACCACTGGGCCCGCGTTGTCAAGAGCTGGACCCTCCCGGGCCTCTGGTCCCTCTCCCCTAGAGCAACCTGGATCCGGTGCTGGCGAGCTCGTGGAGGAACATAGAAGGGGTTGGTTGAGGTCGGGTGAGGAAACACTATGTGCCGCTGGGGCGGAGCTCTTGGGGGACTGCACACCCCGAGTCTCCTCTCCAGGAGGCAGGCAACATTGTTCATTTACAGAGAAAGTCAAATGAGAAAACACTTGCCTGTTCCCGTGGCATTGGACCTCCCCAGCGGCATCCAGGATGTCTCCTCTTCTCTCCTGGTGCTCCTCCAATTCCTCTGGGAACGGGGCGGGACATGGCTCAGGGCAAAGGGGCAAGACTGTTGTCGGCGAGGCAGGCCACTTCTTGCGGCGAGAGTTCCTCCTCCTCTTCACGGGCGACTCGGGGACCAGATAAACTGGGATGCGGAGCACCGTGCTGGGCGTTGAGTCCGTCGTGCCAAGGAGTACCTTGCGATGCTCCTCCTTCATAGGTGGAACCCTCGCAGCCGGGGAAGTGTGTCCTTGGGCCTCCCTCTCGCGGTGCTCCTCCCTCTCTCAATGCGCCTCCTCCACCCGGCTGTTGACCACGGTGAGCAGGTTCGACCAGTCCTCGTCTGATGGTGAACCTGGGGGTTGAGCAGGCACGGGGGGTGGATCCCTCACAGCCAGGGAAGCGTGTCCTTGGAACTCCCTCTCGCGGCGCTCCTCCTCGACCTGGTGGTTGAGTGTGACGAGCAGAGCTGACCACTCCTCGTCCGTCGGCATGCCCAGGGATGGATCAGGTGCCAGCCAGGAAGAAGAGGCAGGGGACTCCACCAGCATGACCGCCTCAAAACACCTCAGTGCTGGCTCCGGAGCAGGATCCTCCAAGGCCATTGGCTCCTCGGCCGTCCACTGACTCTGACCCTGGGTCGAAAGGCACTCAGGGGAAACGGGAGGAGACATGGAGAGGGGGAGAAATGAATCAGTTTTTGCGGCTGGAGGAGAGGATCCAGCGGACTGCTTAAACTGGGGCTTTCCCTCGGGAGACAGGCAAGATTCAATACTCTTTGATGGAATGGAAAGAAATAAAAAAATACTTTCCTGTCATCCTGATCGTTGGTGCTTGCAGTCCCGTTGTCCTCCTGCAGCAGCTCCAACGCTGGGGATTCCGCTGGTGTGGCTGCAGGGAAATGCCTCCGTGCGGGCCCCTGGGCAGGATCATCCAGGGCCCCAACCTCCTCCACCGTCTGGCGGTTCGGCTCTCGGGCCGACAGGCACTCGGGAATTAACGGAGGAGACACAGAAGGGGTAGAAAAAGAGTTTTTAGCTGCAGCTGGTAGAGGGAGCCCAGCGGACTGCTGTAACTGGGCCCCTCTCCCGGGAGACAGACAAGGTTTACTGTCATCAAAATAGATAGAATGAAAAAAACACTTGCCTATCATCCCGGTCTTTGATGTTGACTACTGCAGCTGGCAGGCTGTCATCCCTCTCTGTGTCCACTGTGATGTGGCCTTCTTCAACAGATGGAGGAGGAGCTGTCTCTGTGGCAATGGAGGTGGGCGTTCCCGAGGCGGCCCCGTCTAGCCTTGCAACAGCTGGGAGGATGACGGCAGCTGACGACGAGGGGGGCTTTTCCCGGCATTTCCTCGCGGGATGACGTTGTCTTTTGTTCTCTGGTGCCGACCGTGCTGGAGCAAGAGGTGGGTCGGGCGAAGCGTCACGGAGGCTGACGGTTTGCAGATTACCGGACCTCCATCTCGACGTCGTGGGGAATGCCAGACCTGGGAAAGAACGCTGGAGCGAGCAGACTGTGGAGAGCAGGGTGGCGAACCGTGGGTAGTTCCATAACCCGGGATGCGCTTCCAAGATCCCTACTGCTCCGTCCAGGCTTTCCAGTGTCTTCTTTGGTTCCTGGGCGGCGAGGGCTTCATTCATGAAGCCCCGGATAAACTTGGCAGCCCATCCCTCCTCCACCGTGGGAAACCCCACTGCCATTCCTCTTCCTCGGCAAGACTGGGGCATGACGCTCTCCAGAAACAGGTTAGTCCAGAAAAACAGTTCACTAAGAAAAAGGGATGTGTGGGTGTAACCTGCTAAATCCTTTTATTCGGGCTGGGTCATTCTGTCATGAATGGGGGGCGGCAGTGGCTCAGGAGGTAGAGCGGGTCGTCCAATAACCACATGGTTGGCGGTTCGAATCCCGTTCTCCCCGGGTATCCTGCCGTTGTGTCCCTGGGCAAGACACTCCACCCCAATTGCTACTGGTGGGTCTGGAAGCGCCATGTTAGGTAGCATGCTGCCATCAGTGTGTGAGTGGGTGGATAGCAGGATCTGTAAAGTGCTTTGGTCATCAAGAGATGAGAATAAAAGCGCTATATAAGTGAATACCATTTACCATGAACTCCTCGTGTGCTTTTCCACAGCACACGGAGGAGAGGAAAAAGGACGAGGATTTATATGCTGGGTTACACCACACACATTTATTGAACACCACACCAATAAACAATTCCGGTGCATACAAAGCACATTGGCTAAAGGGAGTCCTCAAGGACACTCCACAGTCTGGGTGAGAATACCGGGGAAGGAACACACACAGAATAATGCTCATGAGACTAGAGCTGTCCGAGTAAGTCTGAATAAGCACTAGGAGAACACAGTCCTCTGACGTGACTTCATACGGTGAGCGAAGACCGTATATGAAGTGCAATGACCCAGCAATGCATGACTGGAAAAAGGCTCCTTAAGTACATGCATTGCTGGATCCACAAATTGATCACACCTGGGCGAGGAGCGGGAAGATGGCACACGGGAGTGGGAACAGCTGGTAGTAATAGAGAAGGGGCATGGTCCGACTGGTAGACAGTTAGACAGCGCTTACTCCAGCGTGAGCCCAAGAGGCTGCCTCACCACTGCTGGCCAGACAGTAGTGGCTATGGGTACGGCAGAGTACACAGAAATACATATTAACATACATACAACATGGCACGTACCCACAGAGAGGCCAGGACTGAGCCGGGGGAAAACAAGCCGGCTCGGTTCCTGACAGTTTCTATCTTTCATTTAAATTTTTAATATATTTTCCTTCCAGCCTGCTATTTTTTCTTTCGGCGTGGACCAGAGTTTGCATTAACTGAAAATTGTCTTTTTTTTTTTTTTTTTTTAATGGTGACAGAAAATCTGAAGATTATGCAGAGTGTGATCCATTACTTGTAATTTCAATCTGCCTACTTTATAGCACATATCAAATAGCGATTATCCTGTATTGTCTTGCCTTTTATTTTATTTTAGTATAGTAAGTCTTTATGACAGTTCACATTTCACCATCTGTGTGCAGCTACACACAATCTCCACTGCACTCCTACTGAAAAAATTGAAAGTATTGTGAGCCTGAAAACTTTCTTTAAACGGCCATATAGTTGTGATGTTGTTAATTAGAGTAGTGAAAAAAGAGGGACTGACGCAGTAGAGAATGAAGTACAAACATGCACTGAATAAAACTGAACATGAGAGCAAAAACAAAAGCTATTTGGCATATATTTTGAAAATTGACATGATAGGTAATAATAGATTATGACAGAATTTTTACAACCCTGTCTGTCAAGTAATGCAACCTCTAGGGTAGGCCCATAATTGGTTTTGTCTTATCTTATACAAAACTCTTAATTTCTTATAAAAATAACAAAAAATCTTTTAGCACACCACAAAGTCAGCACATATGAGAGGGGGGCTGAAAAATTCATAGGCTGAAATGTTCATAGTCGTCAAATTTGACCAATTGTGGTTTATTTTTTCAACATAGTCTTCACTTTGGTCGATACACTTCTTCCATTGGTGCTGCAGAGCTTGGATCCCTGTGGTTGAAAAATAAACCACATTTGGTCAAATCCCCCCCCCCCCCCGTAATGCACTGCAATGAGCAGATCTTCTTATGGAGAAATCTCACAGAACCTTGAACAAACAACCATAGAGTCACTTACCCTTACAGACCAAAGTGGGAAGTCGATTTAAAGCACTAATTTCTAAAGCAATTAAACATGTCATGTTAGATTTGGAGGAAAGGTGTAAAAAAGCCCTGAGTTTGAATGTTTCAGCAGTTGTGGGCATCTGGAATAATCAAAAATATAAACACCACCATGTACAGTATGGCATGCTTGAAAACAGCAGGACATCTTTTAAGATAAGTTTTCAACCTTAAATTAGTACTTATCTCAGCCACAGCTCTGACCTCAGTCAGTGCCTTCTTAAAAGGAGCAGTAATTCCAGCCTCCAGCTTTCCCATCCTCTGGAAAAGTTGTCGGCTCTCTGTCCCACTGACTTCCGACGGGGGTGGAGAGAAACTTTTAAAGTAATACCTCACCGCCCTCTTAACAAGCCATCCATCCATCCTGCATCACAGCATTCCCACCTCCATACTGCTCCATGCACGGAGAGTCAGGCCTCATCAGGAGAGGAGAAGAGGATCTGGATTTGTTGTCTGCCCATTTACCCATTTTCTTCTTTCTTCTCTTGCTGAAAAATGTCACACATAATAACTCATTGATCAACATTATCATCAGTCATTCTATGTAGGTGGGCAGGAGAGCAGCAGGGATAGAAATGTGACTGGGCCTCATAGGAATAGAAACAACAGCTGTACACACATGGACACCAATTTATAATGGTGTGGTAAAAGCTTCCCATCTGATAACAACAGGAATTTATGATTCTCCTTATCCTATCAACAAATGCCCCAACAGTTTACTTTATCGAAGCTGACTATACATCTTCCCTCATGGATTGTCACCTTATCGTGGTGTTTTTTTTTTTTTTTATTACTTATTTTGTACCCGTAGGTAGATTTGTTTTGCAGTCTGGTGACAAACCACCAGTTGCCAGTCGCTGCGTGCGCAAGCGCCCCTTAACTCCCTAACCTGCATGTTTTTGGCATGTGGGAGGAAACCGGAGAAATCCCGGAGTAAACCCACGCAAACACGGGGAGAACATGCAAACTCCACACAGATCACTGTTGGCCGGGGGCAGGGATCGAACCCACGATCTCACGGTCCCCGCGATCCCCCCGCCGAGGGTAAAACTGTGCTGCCACAGTGCTAACCACTGCGCCACCGTGCAGCCCAAAGACTAAGAACACTCCAGACTCTCATGATGAATGTTAGAACAAGGATTCAGTGTACCCCGCCCGGTATAGGGTTACCGGGGCCCCGCCCTGGAGCCAAGCTTGGGAAGGGGCTCGATGGCGAGCATCTGGTGGCTGGGTTTCTGCCCGTGGGACCCGGCTGGGCTCAGCCCAAAGGAGCAACATAGGTCCATCCTCTAGTGGGCTTCACCACCTGTAGGAGGGACCATGAGGCTCTGGTGCTATGCGAATCAGGTGGCGGTCAAAGGCAGAGACCTTGGCAGTCTGATCCTTGGCTTCCTAAACTGGCTTTTGGGACATGGAATGTCACCTCTGTGATGAGGAAGGAGCCTGAGCTGGTGCATGAGGTTGAGAGATACCGGCTAGATATAGTCAGGCTCACCTCAACGCACAGCTCTGGTTCTGGAACCAGTCTCCTGGAGAGGGGGTGGAGCTTGGCCTACTCTGGAGATGCCCCGGGTGAGAGGTGGCGAGCAGAGGTGGGTATTTTTGTACCCCACCACCACCACTTTGCTGTCTCTACATTGACGTTTTCCCCGGTGGGCGAAAGGGTTGTTTCCCTGTGCCTTCGGGTTGGGAAATGGGTTCTGACCATCATTTGTGCCTATGCACCAAATGATGGTTCGGGATTTTTGGAGTCTCTGACTGGGGCAAGAAATTTGTGCACATGTTAGAACGGTGTCATGGCCCCATTAAAAATATCGAATGATGTTGACCTAGGATTTGACCTTGAAGACATAGTTTCTGAGGTTATATCACTAGGTTACCATGTTTCAAATTTACATTCTGGCTTATAACCTTTAAACTTGCCTTATGATGCCTTTATTATCAGTTTTAGTGCTAGCAGAATTTGAATAGCACCCAACAGAGATGCAGATCCTCACCTTGTGCAGCTCTAGTTTGTCATGATTTGGTGGAATTTTTGAGGAGGCTAAAGTACAGGGCAACCACTTCAGAAGAACACTCGGACACAGATGAAAAGTTAACACCACTTTAATGAAAACCCAAAACCCTTTACACAAGCACAGGCAGCAGGTGTGATCACGCAGGTGCACTGATGAGCTCCGGAGCTGCAAAAACAGAAACAGGAAGGGAGGCGGGGAGGCACGCTCGCCTGATCATGACAGTGCCTCCCCCCCCCACCCCAAAGGGACGCCTCCTGGCATACCCCTGGGCTTTTATGGATGGGAAAGGTGGAACGCCAGAACCATACCCTTGTCAAGGAAGTGGGACCGTGGAATCCATGATCTCTCCTCCGGACCGTAACCCTTCCAATGCACCAGATACTGCAGCCCCCGGCCTGTATGGCGTACGTCCAGAATCCACTGGACGGTATAGGTGGTATGTCCATCAATGATCCGGGGAGGTGGAGGGGGGTCTGGGGTCAGCCGCCGAGAGAAAAATGCGCATGGGTGGAGCTTCTGGTCGGAGCCAGAATGCTGTGAGAGCACAGCGCCCACCCCTGAATCAGAACCTTGACCACGAACTGAGCTTGTGGGTCTCTCTTCACCAAGATAGGCACGGTAGCAAATTTTTCTGAGTGTAGTAAAAGCCCACTCAGTGGCCTCGGACCACTTGAATGGGGTCTTGGTCAAAGTAAGCTGGGTGAGGGGCAGAGCGATTTTGCTATAATCACAGATGAACCGGCAGTAGAAACTGGCAAAACCCAGGAAGTGCTGAAGCTCCTTCCTAGTCTGGAGAGTAGGCCAGTCTACTACTGCCTGAATCTTTTCTGGGTAGGCCTTTAGCACGCCCCCGCCCATGGTAAACCCCAAGAACGAAGTGGAGCAGGTGGAAAACTCACACTTCTCAGCTTTGACAAAAAGCTGATTATCGAGCAGCCGCTGCAGGACTGTCCGGACGTGGACCACATGTTCCTCCAGCGTGCGAGAAAAAAAATCAATATGTCATCTAAGTAAACAAAAACGAAATTGTTCACCATGTCCCTGAGGACATCATTGATTAATCCCTGGAAGACTGCGGGAGCATTGGTCAGGCCAAAGGGCAAGACCAAATATTCAAAGTGACCCAAATGTATTTTAAACACAGTCTTCCATTCATCCCCCTCGCGGATATGTACCAAATGATACGCATTCTAGAGACTGAGCCTAGTATATATCCGTGCCTGTTGGAGGAGTTTCAAAGGTCGAATTAATGAGCAGCAATGGGTATTTATCCTTTTTGGTGATGGAATTTAGCTTGTGATCATTAGTGCAAGACCGCAGAGTCCCATCCTTTTGCCTACAAAAAAGAACCCCGCGCTGAGAGGAGCGGACGACAGGTGAATAAGGCCGGTGCTAAGGGAGACTTTAATGTAGCTCTCCATTGCTTCCATCTCTGGCCCAGATAAACTGTAGAGCCGGATGGATGGCAGCCGCGTGCCCGGAGGGAGGTCGATAGTGCAGCCATAGGACCAATGAAGTGGCAAAGATAGGGCCCTTGACTTGCTAAAGACCTCCCCTAGGTCATGGTAGACCTCGGGCACGCGGCTGAGATCTGTCAGCTCAGCTGAAGGGGAGGACAGAGGGAGAGAGGGTGAGCAAGCAGTGGAAAGGAGACACGATGACAAACAGAATGAGCTCCAGGAGGAGATAAAACCCTGGGCCCAGTTAATTATTGGATTATGTCTGTGAAGCCACGGATACCCCAAAATCATCGAGGCGGAAGATTGTGGCAGCACAAAAAACTGAATTGTCTCGCGATGGTTACCGGACAAAATGACTGAAATGGGCTCAGTTTGCTGGGTCACCGCTGCGAGACTACAGCAAGATAAGGCGGAAACATTAACAGATGTTGGGAGGTTCCTAGTGGGGATCTGAAACTTTTGAACCAATTCCTGGTGAATGAAGTTTTGCTCCATCCCAGAATCCACCAGGATGGAGGTTTTGCACTCGACTCCTGGTAACTGGACCAGAGCCGGAAGTGTAAAACAGCTGGGGGGATTTCAAGAACCACCTCCCACCAGACCCCCCACGGTTACTGACGGGCTGGTTCTTTTGGACGAATTGGGCATTTGGAGATGGTATGATCTGTGGCCCCGCAATACATGCACGCCCCTGCATTTACTGGGCGTCGGCGCTCCTCTGGAGTTAGATGAGCCCTTGCCAGGACCATTGGTTCTGTAGGCGGTGTCATGGATTCTGCGCGAGGGGGTGGGGGAACCGGCCGTGAGGCAGGTGAGGAAGCAGCGGTCCTCTGCTCCCTAGTGTGCTTCTGGAACCGGTTATCTAAGGCCACAGCCTGTGTGATCAATTCATCCAAGGAGGAGGGATTCGCCTGAATAGCCAGTTCGTCGCGGAGGTTGGCATTCAAACTCCAGAGGAAATCGCTACGTAGCACAGCGTCATTCCATCTGGAGTCTGCCGCGGGGACCCGAAACTCGACAGAGTAATCGGCTACTGACCAACTCCTCTGCCACAGTCCCAGCAACCGGCAGGCGATGTTACCCTTGCTCTCCGTGTGATCAAATGCCTGGGTGAATTCCTGAACGAAACGTTCAAAAGTGTATTGGGCCCCCTCCCGACCACTCAAGACGGATTGAGCCTACTTGAGTGCCCGGTCATGAATAGAGTCAATAGAGTCATGAATTGGATTTTGGCCGAACCATCCCTGTACTGTCCCTCCACTTGCTGGAAGTACATCCGACAGTGTAACAGGAACCCTTTACACCCTCCCACCTTTCCCCCGTAGGGGGCAGGCATGGGCATGGAAATGGTCTTGCGGAAAACGGGAGCAGTCGAGGCAGCAGGTGCAGAAGGGGGAGCGGCCACACCAGGAAGCCGACACAAATGCTCCGTGACCGTGGTCAACTGTTGGTTGATAGTTTGGAGCTGCTCAGACAAAAACATGACCTGGTGCTCCATGGCTTCTAAACACGAAAGCACTGACGGTTCTCCTGAGACAGCGCCCACTAAGCCTCGATCCTGGCTGGATTGTTCTGTCATGATTTGGTGGAATTTTTGAGGAGGCTTAAGTGCCGGGCAACTACTTTAGAAGAACACTCAGATGCAGATGAAAAGTTAACACCACTTTAATGAAAATCCAAAACCCTTTACACAACATGCTACCTTAAGGAATAAATACACACAGCACAATTAATGAAACCCGCAACCAAAATGCCACACTGTATACAGGAAAACAGTTGCACGCTGGAGCCACATGCAGCCTAGGAAGAAAGAGAGGAGATATGGTTAATAATGAAAATGGCACACCGGGAAATGACAACTAGGGTAATGGGTTTTACGATGCTGGCAGAGAGCCCGGCGGGGAACTCCAGCATGGGAAAGGTGAAGGGGGTATGGAGACTGCAGGGAAGGATCAAGGAGGACGGAGGAACCTGGGTGGAGAAGCCGTTGTCTTTGAGGAGAGACGTTTCAGGTGAGCGTACAAACACAGCTCTGGAGACGCACCGCTGGAGGTGGCAGCAAACCTGAGAGGAGTAGAGGAGAAAGGTAAGACAACTCTGGGGAAATAATTAATTTTACCACACAACAAGAATTATAATTGTGAGGTGGTACAAACCCAACGATCCAGCGGAGGGCTCTTCACACACTGGCCCTTAAATACGCTGGTGAATCAGGAAGCAGCAGGTGTGTAATCACGCAGGAGCGCTGATGAACTCCGGAGCCGGGAAAACAGAAACAGGAAGGGAGGGGGGAGGCACACTCGCCTGATCATGACAGTGTTCCCCATCATACATACTTGTTTTTACTTATTGAAGTCACTATGAACCAAAATAGACTTTGATGTTTTATGAACCTGTGACCTTGATGTTTGACCTTTTGACCCCCAAAGTATAGCCATAGGTGCTAGTCCCAAGGTCAATCTATGTACCAAGTTTGGTGACCCTAGCTTCCTTTTTTTCTCAAGTTGCAGTCTGAAAAGACTGAAGCGTCTGCACTATGCACACAACTCTGTTGGTGTGGCTAAACATAAGTTTATAAGTTTATTTATTTATAAAGGGGACAGTCCATATTAATGAACATACTGTAAGACATGTAAATACACAGCATACAAGATTATAGCTGAAGCTAATTTCCATCGTATGTCCCCTGGCCAGCCAATGCCAGCCACATAAAACAGATAATACAACAATAATAAAGCAATAACACAATACAACAGAGGGCAGCGCGGTGGCGGAGTGGTTAGCACTGCGGCAGCACAGCAACTCACCCTTGGCTGGGGGATCCTGGGTTCGATTCCAGCCCCCGACCAACAGTGATCTGTGTGGAGTTTGCATGTTCTCCCCGTGTCTGCGTGGGTTTACTCCGGGATTTCTCCGGTTTCCTCCCACATGCCAAAAACATGCAAGTTAGGTTAATTGGCATCAAACTGGGGATTCTAAATTGTCCTTAGGTATGACTGTGAGAGTGAATGGTTGTCTGTCTCTCTGTGTTGGCCCTGCGATGGACTGGCGATCTGTCCAGGGTGTACCCTGCCTCTCGCCCAAAGATGCTGGGATAGGCTCCAGCCCCCCCGCGACCCGAAAAGGATTAAGCGGAAGAAGATGAATGAATGAAACAATACAACAATAATAACGATAACAGTAAGACTGCACACCGATAGAAAGAGAGGAATAAACAAACAAAGTTAAGATGAATATTGTTGATCTCAGACCAGCAAAAAGTACCACAATGACCAAGGTGGTGCTTGAAATGTTTAAGTGTAAAGTGCTAAAGTGCATTTTGTAGCTTAGTAAAGTGCGTTTGTAGAATTATAGGATGCATGAATTTAAAGTGCTTAGTGAACTGCACACGGCTTCCTTGCACATGTTTCAGCACATACAGACGTGTGTGTAATGATATTGTGCCAGATTTGCATACATGGTTAAACCCATGTACACAAATATAAAATGATCTTGACCCTACAGATTAGTAGGGTCTGATTCTAGATAATGTGGGCATTCCCATGACAATAGGGAGTGTGATACTTACAATTTACCACTGACTTCCACCCATATTAGAATAGGGCTCCAGGGTGTGGGTCTGCATCTCTTTTGAGTGCAGTTCTAGTTTGTTTTTTTCATGACTGTTTAAGTTACTGATGTGTACAAGTACATCTACAATACAATTTTATGAGTCACCATAACTGGAACAGTGATTTTACTGAATGAAAGTTTACATGTGATGGGCAGTGTTGGGAGCAACACATTACTGTAACGCCACTACTTTTGCAGTAACATGCTATTTAACAGAATTACTGTTTAAAAATTCAGTAATGCGTTACAGTTACTGAAATTCGATCAGATGCGTTACTTGCGTTACTCACGTTATGCATTTTTAATGGGCTGGTCCAGGGGTGTCAAACATATAGCTCGTGGGCCAAAAACAGCCCACCAGGGGGTCCAAAATTTTCTCTGTGAATTTACAACTATATTTCTAGTAAATTTCTGACTTTCTACTGATTACAATAGTTTATGTAAATCTGAGACATTTTTTCTCTGTAAGATGAGACTTTTTTTCTCATCAGTTTTCTTTTTCTTCTTTTTTCTGAACAAAGGGCCCTTCTCTTGCTATGTGTGCAAGATGATTTAAGTATGCATTTAAAAGTAACATGAAAGTTACTTTTCCAAGTAACTAGTTGCTTTAATCATGCAGTAACTCAAAAGTAACTCAGTTACTTATGAAAAGAAGTAACTAGTAACTGTAGCTAGTTACTATTTATTAGTAACTTGCCCAACAATGGTGATGGGTGATATCAGCAACATACTTCGTCTTCTGGCTGCTCCCTTATCAGGGGTCACCACAGCGCGGTCCGCACATTTGATTTGACAAGGATTTTATTCCGGATGCCCTTCCTAACACAACCCTCCCCATTTACCTGGGCTTGGGACTGCAGTAGGAGTGTTCTAGTTTATGTGTCTTTTATATTTAACAATATAAACACTATTAAATTGTTTAAAAGGTCAAGATAAACAATTACTGAATCATAATGCCATTGATCTGGGTTGAGCCAGGGTTATTTCTCTACCAGCAACTGATCATCTTAACAAGGTATGGGTTCAGATACCATCAATGTAAAAGCAGTTTTTCTTGGGTTATTGAACAGCATCAGAATGGACAACACAGTCATTTTGACTGGATGAAACAAGGGATGTGTATAGTTTTAGCTCATTTAGGCAAAGCTTAAAGGAGCTAATGTGATTGTGTGGCGTCCGTTGTTTGTCTGTCCCTCCATTCCCCCACATTTCACGGGAATCGCTACTCCTGCAAGGCATTTGCCCCGATGGTCACAAAACACACAATCATCCTCAGGTAAGTGTGCATCCAGGTTTAGCTCAAGATCATTGTCAAAGGTCAGGAGATCTGGGCATTTATGATGTCACAAAAGTCGTTACTCCCAGGCAATTGCCCCAATGTTTGGCAAACTCATGCACAACGATCCTCAAGTAGGTCTGCATCTACAGTGGTGTGAAAAAGTGTTTGCCCCTTCCTGATTTCTCAATATTTTGTATGTTTGTCACACTTAAATGTTTCAGATCATCAAGCAAATTTAAATATTAGACAAAGATAACACAAGTAAACATAAAATGCCGTTTTTAAATGGTGTTTATTATTAAGGGGGAAAAAAATCCAAACCTACATGGCCCTGTGTGAAAAAGTGATTGTCCCCCTCCCGTTAACCCCTTGCACTCCGGTCAGTTTCCCTAAAAACACCAAAAAATAACATGCCCAAAGTAAATCGAAAGCTGTTCTTCAACCCTTTGCAGCATCTGCATGGGGTTGGTTTCATTTAAAAGAAAACACTTTGAATTTTTTGGCAAAACAGTCATAATCTCTCTAAGTGCTCCAGCCACTGAGTTACAGTCATCTAAACATAGTGAACTTGAAGAAAATAAATTTCGCCTGGGTGTTTTTTTGGATACAAATGCTTGCAAATAATACACAGCTTCAGATCCGGGCTGGAAAATGCAACAGAAATGTAGAACCAAGTGTTATCCAGCTGAGGTCCAAATTTTGTAACAATACCACAAAAAATGAATATATTACACAGCTTTTTCCTCAGGTAGTTCCCAGGCGTTTTTGAACTGTGCCATATTGTGCCAAATGGCACAGTTTGGAAAAACGTCTGTAACTTTTGAATAATTCAGTATAGAAGCTTCATCTTGGGCTCTAATGAAAGGTGACACTCAGGGCTGTGTGTGTGTGTGTGTGGGGGGGGGGGGTTGCCCCCCCCTCGCTACAGAGGACGGACATCGCCCGTTGCGCCGCGGTCATGCAGCGATGACGCACAGCTGTAATTTACCGATCGGTCAAAAGTCATTTTGATTACAATTTTCAGGGATAAAGAATAATTTAGCTTATAACACTTACCTCTTCACAGCAGAAGCGGAGCTGGCGAACTTCTTCCTCATTGTCAGACGAACGCGACGCTGGTCTCGCGACCCGGTCAAAACATAATTCCATTATTGTGGTTTTGCGCTTCCATGATTGCGGTTTTGGCGAATGATTTTTCAAAACAAATAACAGTAGTAATTAAAAAAAAGACTGGCGAACGCGTGTGTGTCACTCAGCCTTCGTCGTCGGCCTCTGTCGGTCTATGATGACCATGGAAGAGAATCCTAAACGTCTACTCTGCTGGAATAAAAAAAAAAGCACTGCCTGTGGCTGAACAGGCTGATGCGCGAATGGCAGTCCCTGTCACACAGGTCGCACTTGTGGATGGTCTCCGTGCTGCTGGGTCTGTGGGGTTCTTCCTGCGGGTCCTTTTTTCATCTGCTGCTGCAGCAGTCTGTCTTCACCCAGCCTTACATAAAACATCTTGCGAACTTCTGTGCTTCAATTGGCTCGCTGCATTCACAGCGTTGGTGGGCGGGTCCTTCTTGCTAGGTTTTCAGTCATTGGTTCTTCAAGGTTTCAGAAACCCAATTCAAGGCTCTTATTAGTCGAATGAGAGGTCAATCATATCCAATCTGTTCGCGGCTGTGTCTGTAGTGGAAGAACGGAAATGCAGCTTTTTTTTCCAGTGCGCTCTTAGGACACAGCGCCCTCGTGCGTCCTAGAGCGCACGAGAGCGCCCTCGTGCGCTCTAGGACGCAGAGACCTGCCCGTCCGCGGTACACCGGAGTGCAAGAGGTTAAAACATAAATTAACTGGGTTATCACATCTTTGGAAAGCTGAGTTCAATTTCTCTAGCCACACCCAGGCCTGATTACTGTCACAATTGTTCTCAATGAAGAAATCTCTTAAATAGGACCTGCCTGACAAAGTGAAGCAGACCAAAAGATCTGCAAAAGCTAGACATCATGCTGTGATCCAAAGAAATTCAGGAACAAATGAGAAACAAAGTAATTGAGATCTATCAGTCTGGAAAAGGTTATAAAGCCATTTCTAAAGCTTTGGGACTCCAGCAAACCACAGTGAGAGCCATTATCCACAAATGGCGAAAACATGGAACAGTGGTGAACCTTCCCAGGAGTGGCTGGCTGACCACAATTATCCCAAGAGTGCAGCGACGACTCATCCAAGAGGTCACTAAAGACCCCACAACAACATCCAAAGAACTGCAGGCCTCACTTGCCTCAGTTAAGGTCAGTGTTCATGACTTCACCATAAGAAAGAGACTGGGTAAAAATGGCTGTGCATGGCAGAGTTCCAAGACAAAAGCAATTGCTGAGCAAAAAGAACATAAAGGCTTGTCTCAGTTTTGCCAGAAAAAATCTTGATGATCCCCAAGCCTTTTGGGAAAATACTCCGTGGACTGATGAAGCAAAAGTTAAACTTTTTGGAAGGTGTGTGTCCCATTACATCTGGTGTAAAAGTAACATAGCATATGGTGGTGGCAGTGTGATGATCTGGGGCTGTTTTGCTGCTTCAGGACCTGGAAGACTTGCTGTGGTAAATGGAACCATGAATTCTGCTGTCTACCAAAAAATCCAGAAGGAGAATGTCTGGCCATCTGTTCATGACCTCAAGCTGAAGGGCACTTGGGTTCTGCAGCAGGACAATGATCCAAGACATACCAGCAAGTCCACCTCTGAATGGCTTAAGAAAAACAAAATGAAGACTTTGGAGTGGCCTAGTCAAAGTCCTGACCTGAATCCGATTAAGATGCTGTGGCATGCCCTTAAAAAGGCAGTTCATGCTCGAAAACCCTCCAATGTGGCTGAATTACAACAATTCTGCAAAGATGAATGGGCTAAAATTCCTCCACAGTGTTGTAAAAGACTCACTGCCAGTTATCGTAAATGCTTGATTGCAGTTGTTGCTGTTAAGGGTGGCCCAACCAGTTATTAGGTTTAGGGGCAATCACTTTTTCACACAGGGCCATGTAGGTTTTAATTTTTTTCCCCCCTAATAATAAACACCTTCATTTAAAAACTGTATTTTGTGTTTACTTGTGTTAGCTTTGTCTAATATTACATTTGTTTGATGATCTGAAACATCTAAGTGTAACAAACAAAAAAATGAGAAATCAGGTAGGGGGCAAACACTTTTTCATACCACTATAGGTTGTGGTCAACAGTCAGGAGATCTGAGCACTCTTAGGGTGATTTCATCAGGTCAGAATGAGCTATTCCATCATTGATGGTCTGATCTTTTTTTAAAATCGTGTGGGAATTAACATTGCATGAACATCATTAGTCTGACAATGCTTTGTGTTCAAGCTTGACATTAGTTTTACAGGCATCAACAAAATGGATGTCAAGGTGTGTAATACAATACATCCTCTTAATTATATAGATAATTTATAAGCAAATGGCCTGCCTCTCGTAGGAGGACAGATAAGTTTTGCACTTAAGCCCAATTCATGGTGGCAAAAACGCTTTGGTACGCAAACTAGCACAGTGGACGCATTCGTGCGCAAACCCTACGCAGAGAGTGAGCGCTGGCCAAGCGCAAGCAGCCCCAAAAAAGGTGAACGCATGTTCAACTACGCAAATGGTAAATGGTCACAGTAAACTAACCATGGGCCTGGAAACTCCCGCCAGAAAGAAGTAGTGAGCAATCCACCAATACTGGGTGAACAAATGTCAGTCTTTATGCCTGTCTGCTTTCTTCCTCTGCCACTAAACAGCAAAAGCTCCTGTTCATCTTGATTGTCATTCACGTACCTCCTTCGCTTCTGCCATTTCAAATATCTGCCACTGTGCTTTTTTTTTGTTTAGATTGTAGCTGTTCAAATCAGTTTGGTGGCTCATAGCTGCCGCTGACAGTACGGGCATGTGAACTGCTGCTGAGCGACACCTGCAGTGGCTCAAAAACCACTCTAAATACTGCTGTGTACGCAAACGCAGTCTATAGAACGCAAACGTTTTCCCCTCGGAGGGACTCGGAACAGGCCTTTATACACCTATTTTCTGACAGGCTCTAGATCTGCCTCAACAACTGTTGTGAAATCTGTACAGTGTGTGGCCTTAACAAGACTTAAAAATGCACTTCTGCTGGAGGGCAGTTTTTCTGTGTTAAGAAACTGATAAGGGACACAGGATCAGATGTGTTGGTGGGTGGAGGTCAGGTGATGAGATTGCAGGTCAGAGAGACAATGGAGGGCTCTGAAAGGAATTTAGTTTGCCAACAATGGGAGAGACAAAAGAAAAAATTGCTGAAGTAAAATCAGTTAGTGCAGATTTACCAAAATTAACAGTATTTGTGCGTTTAAGTTCACCTATAGTTGACTAATGTCAATAGAGACAGTTTATTGAGGGTGGTTGTGTAACCTGCCTTTTTGAGTCATTTAAATGTGGATCACCTCATGGTCTATGGCTAACACGCCTTGGTGTGTGTGTTCTATATATGTACAAAAGATCACTTGTAAACAGCCAAAGCAAATCAAATTATAGAGATGAAAGCAGTGAGGTTAATAAGTAAGACAACCTAGATTAAATTATTAGGGCCAAATTATTAGGAGCCCAATTGTAATTGTAAGAAATTTTTTTTTCTTCTCCATCTGAGATCCCATTTTTTGGGGTAGTGAACGTGCATGAAAACTCACCATTTTTTGCAGGGACCTCAAGACTGGCAAGAAATTTAATATTTTTTAGGAAATATGAATGACCCCACAAAAATGCCTCTACAGCGCCACCTAACATATGAAGTCAATGGGGAGTGGCACACGCTTACTTTCGCGTAGAAAGATGAAAATTGGGTGAGATGTTGATCATGTCAAGACATGCAAAAAAAGTCCATAGAAGTGATGGTCTACACCCAACAGGAAGTCGGCCATTTTGGCAGGAAGTGGCAGTGACCTGATTTCCAACTTGCACTTTTGATCAAACTCGTCCTAGAGTTTTTGTCCGATTGAACTCATTTGCGGTGACAATCATCTATACCCATGTGCCATTAAAAGTTATTGAAAACTTTTCCAAAAGCTCGACGGTTTAGCCGTAGGGGCGTGGCAAATTTTGATGCCTCGCCATGATCATTCTATGACCATTCTGATGGCAATAACTCTTTTATGCATTGTCGGATTTCAACCAAATTCAATATTAAGGATAGCAGTCCAATTCCAAACAGTTCAATAGAACAATATTCACAGAAATCTACAGCGCCACCCAGTGGTTAAAGGAAGAATTGCTGAAAACTCTTTTATTTATTAATCATGTGCCACTTGCCGGAATGACGTGAAATTTTCTGAGATTCATCACACCACAGGGATGATCATAACTGCACATCAACTTTAGCATGACATCACACTTGTTACCATGGACACGCCCTCCTCGCCATTCAATCCGTGATCTTGTGGGGAGGTTAATCATGTGCCACTTGCCGGAATGACGTGAAATTTTCTGAGATTCATCACACCACAGGGATGATCATAACTGCACATCAACTTTAGCATGACATCACACTTGTTACCATGGACACGCCCTCCTCGCCATTCAATCCGTGATCTTGTGGGGAGGGTTGGGAAGGTCCTGGAGTCATGAAATTTGGAGCATAGGTAGAGGTGACTGTCATCTGTAGTCCTATATGGGTCAGCAACACATAACTGATAGGTAAGTGTTACCATGGCGACATAGCAAAGGTTGACACCTCGCCATGGAACATGGAAAAGTTGCAACTTGGACAAACTTTATCTGATTTTCAACAAATTTTCTACGATGGATATTAGTCCGACCCCACACGCTCCTATGTAAAAATGGTTGACAAAACTTATAGCACCATCTACTGCTCACAGGAAGTACTGTGGCAAACAGTTTTCTTTATTATTCACGCAGTGCATGCTGTGAGGAAATTTTCCGTGCTGGCTGGGTCCGATGGGCGCCAGGATCCGCAGTTCTGGGGGGGCGAGGGCCTGCTTACAGCTGCTTGCAACTTTAATTTTTGCTTTTTTCTTCTTCTCCTTCTAAGATCTCATTTTTGGGGTTGTGAACGTGCATGAAAACTCACCATTTTTTGCAGGGACCTCAAGACTGGCGAAAAATTGAATATTTTGGAGGAAATATGAATGACCCCACAAAAATGCCTCTACAGTGCCACCTAACATGTGAAGTCACTGGGGAGTAGCACACGCTTACTTTTGTGTAGAAAGATGAAAATCGGATGAGATGTTTATCATGTCAAGACATCAAAAAAAAAACCTCCATAGAAGTGATGGTCTACACCCAACAGGAAGTTGGCCATTTTGGCAGGAAGTGGTAGTGATCAAATTTCCACCTCACGCATTTGATCAAACTTGTCCTAGGGTTTTTGTCCGATTGAGCTCATTTGCGGTGACAATCATCTATACCCATGTGCCATTAAAAGTTATTGAAAACTTTTCCAAAAGCTCAATGGTTTGGCCGTGGAGGCGTGGCAAAGTTTGATGCCTCACCATGATCATTCTATGACCATTCTGATGGCAATAACTCTGGTATGCATTGTCAGATTTCAACCAAATTCAATACAGTATTATGGATATCAGTCCAATTCCAAACAGTTCTAAAAAGCAATATTCATAGAAATGTACAGCACCATCTATAGGAGGCAGAAAGTTTTGTATCAGAAAGTTTGCATCATGTTGTTTTTTTAATACCTCGTGAATGGAATGTCGGATTGGCACCAAGATAGGTATGATGTATATGGGTATGCCTCCAAACAATTACAGCTACAGTATGAATATTTATGAGTAGCAATAGCGCCCTGTCTTGGAGACATGACGTTTACACCAAATGTTTTCTTCAATATCTCTGAAATAAATAGTCTGATTGGTACCATTTTTGGTGACAATCATCTATACCCATGTGCCATCAAAAGCTGTTGAAAACTTTTCCAAATGTCCAATGGTTTGGCGGAAGGGGCATGGCCAAGTTTGCAGTATTGCCATTATCCTTCCAATGGCTTTAACTCTGCCATTCATTGACCAACCAACCAAATTTTGTGTGGTGAATAGGTAGCCAATACTGAAAATTCCTATAATAAAGAATGACACATAGCAACAGCGGCCCCTACCACCAATGGACAGGACGTTGCCATAACTCACATGTAGAATGTCTGATTGCTGCTAATTTTTATATATATGATACTAATCAGACTCAGAAAAGAGTTTTGTAATGATAACAAACATAGCTATAGCACACCCTAGGAAAAAAAAACAAAGCTTTATGACTGAGGTATAATTTGTCCAAATTCAACCAAATTTTGTGTTGTGCATGGGTAGCGCACATTGAACCTTTGTATAATGAAAAATGACACATAACTATAGTGCCCCCTTGCTGAAAAAACAAAGCCTTATAACTCTGAAATACCTAGTCCAAATTCAACCAAATTTTGTGTGGTGCATGGTTAACCAACACTGAACCTTTCTTTTATGAACAATTGCACATAGCTCTTGCCCCTCACTAGCAGAAAAACAAAGCTTCATAACTCTGGCATACTTTGTCTGATGTCAACCAAATTTAGTGTGTTGAATAGGCAGCCAATGGTGAACATTTCTATAATATACAATGAGACACAGCAGTAGCGCCCCCCACAGCCAATGGACAAGAAGTTGTCATAACTTACACATCCATCATCCAAATGGACCCAAACTTGATATACATGGTACTGGTACCACCCAGAACAGATTTATATGACTATACCACATATAGCTATAGTGCTATATAGTCTTTATAGCGATGGCATAGCTTGTTTAAATTCAAGCAAATTTCCTGGTGAAATTTCCACCAGAAGTGGCCTTTAGGCTATGGTAAAACATATTTGATTTTTCAGGTAATCCACAAGCTTATACGGTACCTCTGCCGAGGCATTGTCTTGC
This sequence comes from Pholidichthys leucotaenia, assembly GCA_020510985.1. Classification (NCBI taxonomy): domain Eukaryota; kingdom Metazoa; phylum Chordata; class Actinopteri; order Cichliformes; family Pholidichthyidae; genus Pholidichthys; species Pholidichthys leucotaenia. The sequence continues at coordinate 215,659,946 of CM035847.1, read as the reverse complement.
AATGTACAGATGGACGAACTGATGATGGATTGCGGTATGGATGGATCAACAGGCTAATGGATTGATGGACGAATGGATGACAGATGGATGGGCGTATGGTGTTATGGAAGGACGGACGGACAAAGAGCGGGAGGGAGCGAGTTGGGAAGGGAGGAATGGAGCCTGCATGGAGTTATGCACTCTGAGCAGCAAGGCCAAGGTCTAGCGAGGATGCAAGGGCTCATTTATTGCTGCTCGCAGCTTTAATCTTTCTTGTATTTCAATTTTTAAAAAATATTTTCTGCCAATGAATAATTGTATCAGTGGGGAGAGGGCAAAAGGAAAGGACAGCAGAAGGGTATTTACATTTGACCCCATGTTAATTGTATACTTTAATCACAGTAGACAATTGATTTGCCCATTTGTTGAGAGGAATTTTTAATAGACAAAATGGGCTTTCTAATACCATACTGAGAAAATGTAAAAATGTGAAAACATTGATCCATTTTTCTTATTTTGAACACATTTACTTCAGCTGGGACTCTATATGAGTAATCATGCCAGGCCATTCAATGTTTTCATGTTTTAAACTTAAGTGAAAAGGAAAATCACTTTACTCTCAACCAGAAAAAATATCATTAAATCTGATTATTTATTGTTAAAGTATTTTGATGTTTTGCAGATGAATTGAAAGGACATTCTAAAAACTGGACTGGTATAAAAATAGAACTAGTAAAGTGACTTTGATGAACATCATCCTAATGTTTACAGAACTTATGGAAACAATGGAGCTTAATCACTTGTTCATCTGTAGTCTGTTTCTAAAATCAAATTTTCCTGAAAGTAGCGGTGTGCAGATCAGAGTGAGTCATGAGAGAGGAACCTTAAACACAGACTGTCTATTTTTACTTGACTGTGAAACACAAATGGCCTAAAGGTTATTTTGTAAATTACTATTCATAAGAACTGACGTTACATTGTTTTGCTTTAATATTGTGGCTCTTTGGAACTTTTTAGATTTTAATGTAAAATGAGAGAATTGAGATTGGATTTAAACTTCAGAGTTACCATCTAGAGCTTTTGAAAATTAATTTTTAATTACATCATTGGGTCACAAAGTGAATTGTAGGTTCATTCACTACAGGCATCATTTAGTCCTGAACCCTTTAATGCTACATTTACATTATCATCTCATGTTAGTCACTGAGGATACAATGATATTTTACTTTCTTAGATGTTTTGGTGTAGATTTTTTATTTATTCAGGTTTTCATTTGTTTACTTTAAGCATTTTAGGGACATGTATTAAGTTAAATGTTGCAAAATGTGAGGGGTGAATTGAAAACTATATATTACAAGAGTAACAAATGTGCAAATGCTGTGCAGCATATGAAACACAACAAAACAGAGCTGTTCCAGATAAAAGATGACTACTACAGTGACTCCAGAAATTTTACCATCTCTTCAATTTTTCCACAGTTCGCAATATAATAGGCTAATTTGAAAATGCTGACCTATAGTTCTAGGTCAAAATCTTAAGCTGAACCTGTGTACCAAGTTTGGTGGCCCTAGCTGTCTTTGTTGTGTAAATATAGTTTACATGGCATTGTGGCTTTGACCTTTTGACCCCAAAACTGTAGCTATAGGTGCTAGTCCCAAGGTCAACCTGTGTACCAAGTATGGTGGCCGTAGCCTCATTCCCTATCAAGTTAGAGCATGGGCATAGCCAGCCGACCAGCCAGTCGGTCAATTGGGCAACTGGCCCGCTGCAGACAAATACAGACTGCCCTTCCCATGTTACCTCATCGGCGTGGATAAAAACAAAAACAAATAATTTAAAGTAATTTGGAGAAAAAAAGATATGCTAGGGTGGCCACTGCTGTCTGCAACTGACTGTTTGAGCTCTAATTCAGTAAAGCTAAGGTCACCAAACTTGGTGGAGATGTTGAACTTGAAAAATATTACCTCTGGCTGTGTTTGGGAACAAAGATCAAGGTCACATGATATTAAAAAGACTCCAAATCCATTTCAGGCCATAGCAACTTTACTTTTCAAGCTTGTTCGATTTAAAGTTATGACAGTGTTTTACATAAGAAAATGTGTCTAACAAAAACAGTGACACTGAGTATAGGTCAACATATTGACTGAGTGTGTGATGTGTCCTTTAGTTTTTATTATGTCCGTTTTTGGGATGGACATACAAACTTCATGTACATTACATACAAGGGGCTGAAAAGTTCATAGTGGTCAAATTTGACCAAATGTGGTTTATTTTTCAACTGCAGGGATCCAAGCACTGCAACACTGGTGGAAGTGTGTGGACCGAACGGGAGACTATGTTGAAAAATAAATCACATTTGGTCAAATTTGATCACTATGAACTTTTCAGCCTCCCCCCTGTACTTGTCCTTACGCACAGTTTAAGTAACAGTGAGTCTTGTTTAGTAAACGGTTAACTCTGTTGTGCTCAACAACACATTTTTGAAATGATTGAATGCCAGCAAGAAAAAAGATGGTTCCTAGTGATTTATGTGCCAACAGTTTTGTTAATGAACTAACCATTCACTGCATATATGAGTGTTTAAGTAGTAAAACGACATGATGACTACATGGTGATAAAAGGGTTTAGATAGATGGCGATAAGCATTCGGTAAACACGCTGCTGTTTTTAGATGTTTGGAACTTGTTGGAAATAACACATAGATGTCAGAATGAAAATTGCAAAAACAAGTGGATAAAAGGGAAAGGCAAAATTTCATTAGATGCTCATGCAGTGGAGTCTACTCCAGTCCCTCCAAATGAACACACATCCTGCATGAATGTACACAGACGCACACTGACAGACTATACACAGACACACTCACACAAACAGGGTCTGACTTTTTCATTTACCAGTGAGGAACTCCAACTTGAATTTTTGCAGTGATAAGATTTCATTCTTTTGTCCTGAGGTCAATATTTTGTGCAGACAGAGATGTGTGTTTGTGTGTGTTTGTAATGACATCAGTGTAATCATGTACTGTATGCCACCTCTTCTTCCCACACCAAGTCAGTCAAATCCATTCCATTGGTCTCCAACAGTTCTTTGGAAAGACAAGAGAGACTGTTAAGAGGGACATTTTGAGATAGCTGCTTCAGACCTAATACCTGATAAAGCTGTCTATCAAATGTCTGTTTACTTAAAACTTTGAAATGTACAAGTTTACAGCAGTTGAAGGAGACTATTTGTATATCTTCTCTGCTTGTTTGGACATGGCTGTATGACATAGCAGTGGGGCAGCTGTGGCATTCACATGCAGTGTTAAGTTTTGAGGAGGAAGGTCAGAGTTTAGGAATAAATTCTTAAAGATACCTGGACTGAGCTTTTGCAGCAGTACAGGAGGTACATTAGTGTTTGTGGTATAAAAATCACTCTTAATGAAAACATTACAGTGTTTCCCCTGCCATTGAACTGGGGGGGGGGGGGTCCCTAGACTGTCAAGTTAATTTTGTTTAATTTTATTTTTCTATATAGCGTCAGATTACAACAGAAGTCATTTTAAGATGCATTCACTATAGAACAAGTCTTTACCTTGTTCTAGAAGTCCCAGAAGATGGCCCTCTTGTGGCCTCTTGTTGGTCCCCTTATGGGTTTTCTAGGTAAAAAGGCCAAATGGCCCCTCTCTGGGACTTTTAGTTTAATTAAACAAACTAAATATCCTTATGTTATTTATCTTATTCACACGACATCAGCTCATTTCTGTCTTTTCTTCTCTCTGCGCTCTGCATCATGCTTCTGGAAGTGTGGGCGGGATTTTGGATTGACTCCATGCTGACTGGATAATGTGTGGCATCACAACCAGTCACCAGAGCGCTCCGTGAACAAAATAAGGAAGTGAAAAATGACAAATTTGACTAGATAAGATAATACTGAAGATTTAATGCTTAAAAAAATTATACCAGAAAGTTGTCGTGATTGCGTAGGTGTAAAGGATAATTCGGCATATGTGAAGAACATGAGGCACGCGAACAGCCTGGGCAGAGTGCCAGCGAAGACCCGGGATCTGGCAAAGAACCCGAGTGAATCCAACACAGGACACACCTGGAAAAGCAGCAGTCAGACGGGGCGGACCACAGTCCTTTGCGGGGAGGCACACCCAGCCTGCCTGATCAGCAGTAGACGAGAGTTCTGGCTGCTGCTTCACCCACGTGCCACCATTATCCTTTGCAGGACCGCGAGTCCCAGATGGCGCTCCTCCCACATGAGTATCTAAAAATTAAAAACATAATAATAATAATACTGCCTTGATTGTGGAGCGGAATGGCCAGAATGACTTAATGACCAAACAAGACACAAAAACATCCAAATAATAAAATGAATCATTTTTAGTTAAATATTTACTGACAAATGGGCAACACTGATGTAACAATTGCAGTCAAACAGGTCCTTCTGCTCTGTTGGGTGTTTTGTAGTTAATTTGATTACAGTTTTAAAAACTTTTTACTAACAAAATATTGCTAAAATATAAAATGATGCACAACAGTGGGCCTCAAATGTTTATAAACATGTCCTGTTATAGTACTGCGTGAGTTTATTGATGATACACAGAAGAAATTCAATATTACACTGAACAGTGATATAAACTAAAATAGTTATAATGATGACTGAACAACTCCCATTCCCCAAAATGCAAGATACACTATTATGAATATAAGTTATAAAAGATTACACAAATAAATGATCTGACACCAAATAAATGAGGGATCTGAAACGGTCGCCAATATTGGATGTCCCATTCGTTTTCAATAATTGTTTTTACTGTTTTTAATTATACTGACTGTTGTTATTAAAAGAAACTTATGAACATCATGATTCCTTTAAGAGTTTATCATTCTCGACCTTCACGCTTCCCCCCCAATGCTGGAAACCTAGGGAAAACACTGGATTATGAGTGAATGAAACAATAGATACAGAATTCAAGGCACATGTCTGCATCCACTGTGGGATATAAACAAATTGTTAATGGATCCTCATTAATTGCTGCAGTAAGGACTTGTAAACGTCACCACTTCAATGTTTGATTTAAATTCTTTAAAGCTCCATGGTTCCAACATTGATCATAATCTTGCTTTTTTTTAAAGCCCACGTGTAATTTAAGCTCATGACAGCATTCTTTATATAATACAGTGGTGTGAAAAAGTGTTTTTCCCCTTCCTGATTTCTCATTTTTTTGTGTTTGTTACACTTAAATGTTTCAGATCATCAAACAAATTTAAATATTAGACAAAGATAACACAAGTAAACACAAAATGCAGTTTTTAAATGAAGGTGTTTATTATTAAGGGAAAAAAATCCAAACCTACATGGCCCTGTGTGAAAAGGTGATTGCCCTCTAAACCTAATAACTGTTTGGGCCCCCCTTAGCAGCAACATTTGCAATCAAGCATTTGCGATAACTGGCCATGAGTCTTTTACAGTGCTGTGGAGGAATTTTGGCCCACTCATCTTTGTAGAATTGTTGTAATTCAGCCACATTGGAGGGTTTTTGAGCATGAACCGCCTTTTTAAGGTCATTCGGATTCAGGTCAGTACTTTGACGAGGCCACTCCAAAGTCTTTATTTTGTTGTTCTTAAGCCATTCAGAGGTGGACTTTCTGGTGTGTTTTGGATCATTGTTCTGGTGCAGAACCCAAGTGCGCTTCAGCTTGAGGTCATGAACAGATGGCCAGATATTCTCCTTCAGGATTTTTGGGTAGATGGCAGTATTCATGGTTCCATTTACCGCAGCAAAACAGCCCCAGACCATCACACTACCACCACCATGTTTTACTGTTGGTATGATGTTCCTTTTCTAAAATGCTGTGCTACTTTTTTGCCAGATGTAATGAGACACACACCTTCCAAAAAGTTCAACTTTTGTCTCGTCAGTCCACAGAGTATTTTCCCAAAAATCTTGGGGATCACCAAGATATTTTCTGGCAAAACTGAGATGAGCCTTTGTTCTTTTTGCTCAGTAGTAGTTTTTGGCTTGGAACTCTGCCATGCCCATCTCTTTCTTATGGTGGAGTCATGAACACCAACCTTAACTGAGGCAAGTGAGGCCTGCAGTTCTTTGGATGTTGTTGTGGGGTCTTTTGTGACTTCTTGGATGAGTCGTCGCTGCGCTCTTGGGATAATCTTGGTTGGCCAGCCACTTCTGGGAAGGTCCGCCACTGTTCCATGTTTTCGCCATTTGTGGATAATGGCTCTCACTGTGGTTTGCTGGAGGCCCAAAGCTTTAGAAATGGCTTTATAACCTTTTCCAGACTGATAGAGCTCAATTACTTTCTCATTTGTTCCTGAATTTCTTTGGATCACGGCATGGTGTCTAGCTTTTGCGGATCTTTTGGTCTACTTCACTTTGTCAGGCAGGTCCTATTTAAGTGATTTCTTGATTGAGAACAGGTGTGACAGTAATCAGGCCAGGGTGTGGCTAGAGAAATTGAACTCAGCTTTCCAAAGATGACCAACGTGGTGGCCTACTTGGTAGAGCATTTGCCCCACAACTGGGAGGCCGGGATTCAAATCCTGGCTGGGTCATACCAACGACCAGGAAAAAAATGGTACTTTCTGCCTTCTAGCTTGGTGCTCAGCATAATAGAACGGGGAAAGGAAAGTTAACACAGAGCTACCAGAGGACTGACCCCCCACTGTAGCTTTCACTGCTTCCAGTAGCTGTGTGGCCTCGGGTCATGAAATGGGGATAGGCGCCACCCTACGCCATTGGCATGGGAATAACTTTCCAAAGATGTGATAAACCACAGTTAAGGCAAGATGATGGCACGTTCACACGCAGCGGCTAGACCCTCCGGTCTACTACACCCCTTCTTGTGTCTTTTCTGCCTTTTTCTGTGCTCTCTTTGTGATGGATTAATTACCTACACTTGCCAGGAACATATGCATTGGTCGCCAACTCACCTCCAACATCTCCAGCACCCATTCCAGTGACTTCCACCACATCCTCGAGGAGATCGTCAGATCTTCAGGTGCTCCGTGGTTCGTTATGCCCCACAAGCACAGACGATGATGGGAGAGGAAGCAGAAACAAGGCTACAGGGCTGTCCTTCGTGCCCAGCTGCGCAAACTTTGCTCCAAACCACCGTTACCTTCAATTTTTCTCACCAATTCCAGATCCCTCACCAACAAAATGGATGAGCTGCGCACGGAGATCACCTATAATCACTACGTCCAGGACTGTTGTATTGTGATTGTGACCAGGTCATGGCTGAACGAATGCATTCCGGATGCCGCTGTGAAATTACCTGGCCAAACAACACACACTCTCAACTGCAATGCTGATTCTGGTAAGGGAAGAGGGGGAGGGCTCTGTGCTTATGTGCTTCAGACTTGGTGTGAAAACAGCAGAATAATTCATAACCACTGTTCACCGGACTTAGAGGCCATGTCCTTCCAATGCAGGCCTTTTTATCTCCCCCGTGGGCTAACGGCAGTAATTTTAACAGCCGTTTACATTCCTCCTGATGCTAACGTTAGCTTAGCACTCAATCACCTCCAGCACATTGTCAGCAGGCAGCAAAGAGATCACCCCGATGCAGTCCACAATATTGCAAGGGATTTTAACAATGCATGCTTAAAGACTGTACTCCCCAAATTATACCAACATGTTAAGTGCCCCACAAGAGGGGAAAGGACACTGGATCATGTTTATAGGAACATTAAGCATGCCTACAGAGCGACCCCACTCCCCCACCTTGGACAATCAGACCATATCTCTCTGTTCCTGATTCCTGCCTACCCCCCACCCCCCCAGGAAGAGTCCCCCTCTAACAAAGCACACAATTAAAGCCTGGGCCTGAAAATGCTGTCCTCCAGCTACAAGACTGCTTTGCCTGCACTAATTGGAGCATCTTTAAACAGCAGGACCTGGACTCCTACACTGAATCTATCCTTTTCTACATCAAATGCTGTGTAGAAAATGTGACAGTCACCAAACACATCCGGGTATTTCCAAACCGCAAACCCTGGATGACCAGTGAAGTCCAGGCTCTGATCAGAGCCTGAAACTCAGCCTTCAGACAGAGGGACAGCTCCCTGTACAGCACTGCCAGAGCTAACCTGAGTAGAGGCATAAAACTCGCTAAGAACGCCTATAATAGAAAGGTTGAGGGCTTCCTCTCAGACAACAACTCCCAACAGATGTGGAGAGGCATCCAGGCCCTTGCCAACTACAGGGACCAGGGCCCCCCAGCATCAGACAGCAACCTCACTCTGGCAGAGGAGCTTAACAGCTTCTTTGCCCGGTTTGAGCACCCCCCCAAACCTGCCCCCTCCCTCCCCCCTCTCTCTACAGGTGCATGAAATGAGGAGGCAACTGAGAGCAGTGAACCCCTGCAGAGCTGCTGGTCCAGACGGCATCCAAGGAGTGGTGGTCAAAGCATGTGCAAACCAGCTGGCAGGGATCCTCAACAAGTTGTTCAACTTCTCCCTGATGCATGCCACCGTCCCCTCTGCCTCAAAGCCTCCACCATCATCCCTATCCCCAAAAAGGCCGCAATTGACAGCCTGAATGACTACAGACCCATAGCACTCACATCTGTAGTCATGAAGTGTTTCGAGCGACTGGTGTCCCAGCACATCAGGGACTGTCTTCCCCCCTCCTTCGACCCCCATCAGTTCACCTACAGGGAGAACCGGTCTACAGAAGATGCTATCGCCCCCACTCTTCAGAGTGTTGAGCCATCTGGAGAACCCAAGGAGCTATGTGAGGATGCTTTTCGTGGACTACAGCTCAGCTTTTAACACCATCATTCTGGACATCCTGATCAACAAACTGCACCTCCTCCAGACACCTCCCCCAACTGCTCCTAGATAAACAGTCAGACTTGGCCCCCACCACTCCTCCACACTGTCCCTCAGCACCAGCTCCCCCCAAGGTTGCGTGCTAAGCCCTCTACCGTACTCCCTGTACACCTTTGACTGTATTCCAACCCACCCAACCACCGTTACCATGAAATACGCGGATGACACCACCTTGGTTGGGCTCATCACAGATGACAATGAGAAGGCATACAGGGCGGAGGTAGAGAATCTGCTGCTGTGGTGCCAAGCAAACAACTAGAAGATTAGAGTGTACAAACCCCAATTCCAATGAAGTTGGGACATTATGTAAAACCTAAATAAAAACAGAATACAAAGATTTGCAAATCCTTTTCAACCCATATTCAATTGAATACACTACAAAGACAAAATATGTATGTCCAAATTGATAAGTTGTTTTTTTTTTTTTTTTTTGCAAATATTCATTCATTTTGAATTTGATGCCTGCAACACTTTCCAAAAAAGCTGGGACAGGGGCATGTTTACCACTGTGTTACATCACCTTTCCTTTTAACAACACTCAATAAACTTTTCGGAACTGAGGACTTATTGAAGCTTTGTAAGTTGGAATTGTTGAAACTTTGTAGATAGAATTCTTTCCCATTCTTGCTTGATGTGCGACTTCAATTGCTTAACAGTCCGGGGTCTCTGTTGGCCTATTTTGCACTTCATAATGCACCACACATTTTCAATGGGAGATCGGTCTGAACTGAAATAAGCAGGAATGCACCTGAAAAAGACTTTGCTTGGAAGGTATCATATATTGCTTCAAAACCTGCATGTACTGTTCAGCATTAATAGTGCCTTCACAGATGTGCAAGTTAACCATGCCATAGTAACTAATACACCCCCATACTATCACAGATGCTGGCTTGTGAACTTTGCACTGATAGCAATCTAGATGGTTATTTTCCTCTTTGGCCCAGAGGAAACAATTTCCATGATTTCAAAGAACAATTTGAAATGTACCAAAAGACAGTTTGGAAAGCTTGGGATCAGTCCGCTAAGGTCTCCGCCTTTGACCGCCACCTGATCCACATAGCACCGGACCCCCATGATCCCTCCTGCGTTCCTCCCGATCTACGTTTCTACTCTCACCTATGGTCACGAGCTTTGGGTAATGACCGAAAGAACGAGACCGCGGATACAAGCGGCTGAAATGAGCTTTCTCCATAGGATTGCTGGACTCACCCTCAGAGATAGGGTGAGGAGCGCAGTCATCCGGGAGAGGCTCAGAGTAGAACCGTTGCTCCTTCACATTGAAAGGAGTCAGTTGAGGTGGTATGGGCATCTGATTAGGATGCCTCCTGGACGCCTCCCACTTGAGGTGTTTCCGGCATGTCCCACTGGGAGGAGATCCCGGGGCAGACCCAGGACTCGGTGGAGAGACTATGTCTCCCAGCTGGTCTGGGAACGCCTTGGTATCCTCTCTGAAGAGCTGGAGCAGGTGGCTGGGGAGAGGGAAGTCTGGGATTCTCTGCTTGAACTGCTGCCTCCGCGACCCGGACCTCCGGAAAAGCAGTAGAAGATGGATGGATAGATGGAATTTGAAATGTGGACTCGTCCAACTACAGCACACTTTTCACTTTGCATCAATCTACTTCAGATGAGCTCAGGCCCAGAGCAACCGGAGGCATTTCTGGTTGTTGTTGATATATGGCTTTTGCTTTGAATGCAGAGTTTTAACTTGCACTTATAGATGTAGTGATGAACTATATTAACTGACAATGGTTTCCCGAAATGTACCTGAACCCATGTAGTAATATCCTATACAGAATGTGGTTTTTCTTTTTATGCAGTGCCACCTGAAGGATCGAAAGTCACAGGCATTTAGTATTGGATTCTGGTCTTGCTGCTTATGTACAGAAATTTCTCCAGATTCTCTGAATTTTTTGATGACATTATGGACTGTAGATGATGAAATCCATAAATTCCTTGCAATTGTACATTGAGAAACATTGTTCTTAACCCATAAGAACCCAGACCCCCATAATTTCCCTTGAAGGAGAAAGGGGTATGGGTTCTTATGGGATAAACTGACTATTTGCCCACGTATTTGTTCACAAAGTGGTGAACCTCTCCCCATCCTTGCTTGTGAGCGACTGAACCTTTTGAGGATGCTCCATGTATACCCAATCATGACACTCACCTGTTTCCAATTAACGTGTTTATGTGTGGAATGTTCCAAAAAGTGTTTTTTTTTTTTTAGCATTCCTCAGCTTTCCTAGTCTTTTCCTGCCCCTGTCCCAGCTTTTTTGGAACATGCTGCGGGGATCAAATTCAAAATGAGTGAATATATGCAAAAACAAATTAAATAAAAATAAAATAAAAATAAATTGTATCAGGTTGAACATTAAATATCTTATCTTTCTAGTGTATTCAGTTGAATATAGGTTGAAAATAATTTGCAAATCATTGTATTCTTTTTTAATTACATTTTACACATCATCCCAACTTCATTGGATTTGGGGTTTATACATCACAGCAACATGTCAGTAAGTTAGAGATGACGCAAATGAAGTTAGAGATGGCGTAAATGAGACCAAACATGAGTTATCCATTAATTCAAGTTAAAAAAAGTAATGAATGAAAATCAAATAAAAACAGGAAGTCCCCTGGTCACTGTCCTCCTCCACAGAAAATATAAAGACAAGGTCAATGGCACAAGAGAGTATGTGCGTGTGTTTGTGTGTAAGTCTGTGTGCGATTGTGTGTGTGAGAGAAAGAGATGGAGACAGAGCATACCCAATGAGCTGATGCGCATTCATTATGCTGCTCAAGGACACATACCCACCTACTCACTCTACAAACTACTGCTGTACAAATTCATTCAGTAATTCAGTGATCTGAGGGACACACACACACACACACACACACACACACACACACACACACACACACACACACACACAAAATCACCCCCCCACACACACACACACAGGTAAATCACTTTAATCACATAAAGGTTTAGCCTGAAAAATAACATACAGTATAATCATCCATTATATAGCTACTATGTAAAGAATGTTTAATGTTCCTGACAAAGACTGTGGGCTTTATGATCAAATTTTGATACTCTTGCACAAACTTTCACTGATTACTTGAAAGTTGAGTGTCTTGAATGTTAAAATCACAGTTAACATCTTAGTAGAAAAATTGTATTGCTTCAGAATGAAACTATATTCACCAAGAAAACTGACTCCCTAAAACTGACAGCCTATTTATATGTGAGTCATATTGCCATATTTTTAGGTTGTTTTTTTTGTATAAACCCATTCTATTGGTCACCATTTATATCTCTGGTAGTGGTGTTGGACGATTAAAATTTTTAAGTGCGATTAATCTTTTGGAATGTTGAGTTAATCGCGAAAAACACGCAATTAACACATTAATCACGTGTTTTTCCATACAGATACAGTGTACCTTAACTCAGTAATTTTTCAAGTTTGTCATAATGTTATGCACATGGGAGCAGACAAATATGCTTGCGGTCTTCACCTGCAAGTTTATTCAAGCTCTCAACATATCCAAAATGACAAAAAATTATCCAGAGTATTCTCCAGAAATTTCTCAAAAGTAGACTGCATGTGCAAACTAGAAAAGCACTCGGAGAGCGCAGACCTCCGCCAAGTGCCACAGTTCCCCCCCATACAGTGTTTGTGTGTACGTTTTCAGATTCCTTGACCATGAAAACATATGGCTAGCAATTGGATTCACAATGATAGGATTAGTGGTTCAGTAGTAAAAGCATTACCTCCTTGGCGGAGGTAATAAACTGAAGTGTTGCTGTTGTGTCCATTTCCTCCATCTCCAAACTCCCAGGCTGTGGGCTTTGCAATTCATCGCACAACCGCGTACAACCCACAGGCCAATGGGTTATGCGAGCGTTTTCATAGATCACTGAAAGCAGCACTCAGGGCTTCACTGATGGATGCAAATTGGGTAGACAGGTTGCCGTGGGTTTTATATTGGGGTTGCGCTCCGCGGAAAAAGAGGATTTGGAAGCTTCCCCGGCAGAGAGCTTGTTTTTGCGCAGCCCCTATGGCTGCTCGGGGAATTTCTGGCAAATAATCCCGCGCCGGACAGCTGCCCGTCTCAGCTTTTGCAGCGTAGCACAAACACAGGCATGCTGCCGGGCCCGGCCCACCACTGTTTTCCACGTGCTTTTGTGCCTAAAACTTTGAAGAATGCGGAGTTCGTGTTCGTCAGACACGACGACCAGCGCCCTCCATTGCGCCTGCACACATGTTGAAAATGGCCGTATCTCACAATGTTAAAGAATCCTTTAAAAAATTCCTGTATCCAGACGGTGATGCGGATCATGCCCAAAATTTAATCAGTTCTTCCTTGTACCATTTCCAACAATGCCTGAAAGGTTCATGGAAATCCGTCCAAAACTTTTTGAGTTATCTTGCTAACCAACAGACAGACAAACAGACAAACAGACAGACAAACGCTGGCAAAAACATAACCTCCTGCGGCCTGCGGCCTGGCGGAGGTAACAATGAAATGCCAGGGCTCATTAAAGTAACTGCAACACAACTCGGCATCCAACCAGCCAACAGCCACAAATGGAGCTTGCGCTTTCTCCCACAATTTCCCTTTTAGCAGAAAAAATGCAAACATAAACAAACAACTATCTCGCCCATGATGACACCCCACTGTGCTGCAAAAATGGCGGGGGAGTGAATGGACACTACAAACACAGCTTGAGAATATTTTTAGAGTGGTACTCACCAACAGTTGGACCCGAAGCTATGAGGATGAAAACAGGTGAATTTCTGTCCGTGTTAGCTGCTGGAGGTCAGCTACAACCTAGCATGTAGCTACTAGCCAGATAGCCAGCTTCCACAGAAGAACAACCCAACATCCAGGCGGTTTTTGAGGAGGCTGTTGTGTTGGGTAATTGGGGAGATACTATTGTGTGACGGGGTGGTGGCTCCACCTTTCCGGTTCCGTCACCACCCAGGGTATAAGAGGGCTGTGAGGGAAAGGGGTGGTCTCTTGGCCTTCTCTCAGCTTAATGGATGTGCATGTATTGTGAGAGTGAGTCACAAATAAATCTGTGTCCAGTTCAACATTCGGTCTCGTCCTTGGGTCCCATTAACAACATAACATTTGGTGACGAGGGTGAAAAGGTATGGACGCAGGGATTACATCAATTCGGCCATTTTTGGAGCTTCCCAGTGATCCACCCGTTCCTTGGACGAGGTGGTTTGCTGCCTTTCAAACATATTTGGTGGTTTTGGACCTTGGAAGACTGGAGAAGTTGAGGGCATGGGCACTGTTGGTTCACAACCTAGGAATGGAAGGTCAACGTATCTTGAGCACTTTGGGCGAGAGTGATTGTTTTGAGGAAGTGGTGGAGCTAATAGCGTGACATTTGCGCCCTGGAAAATGTCATTGTCCGTAGGATCCAGTTTCGACAGTGCCACCAGCGGACTGGAGAGTTGGTGCAGCAGTTTGTAGCAGACCTATGCCAGCTGGCCAAGGACTGTCAGTTTGGAGCGTTGGAGGAAGAGATGGTCCATGACCAGTTGGCGGGACATACTGTTTGCCCGACTACGAGGTCAAAGCTCCTTACATACTCGGGCGAGCTGACATTATCTAAGTCCACTGAGTTAGCTCAGCAGTTTGAGGCAGCAGACAAGCTATTATGGGAGCTTGGTTAGAGAGTGTCACATCGCCAATTAGAACCACAGTTGATGGCGCAGGCAGTGGACCTGGACAGTGACGATGGCGTGGAGGATGACGAAGGCTAAGCTAACGCTGTCAGGATGAGGTCCGCCCCCCTGGATCGCCCAGGTGTTTGGGTTGTGGCCAGAGAGTGTCCGGCAAGAGGAAGATGCTGCGTCAAGTGCGATCTCTTGCATCATTTCTCCACGGCATGTTACAGGATTGAGCGAGGGGATCCGAGATGTAAGGAGGATTCCCCCGCTCCAACTCCCATGGTTATTCACATTGTATCTCCAAGTACCAATGGCTGTTCTTACTGTGTGGTGGAACTGGACGGGGTAACAGTGCCGTTGCTGATTGACACGGGAGCGGTGAGATTCGTGTTAAACTGGGCAACCATGAGGAGTTTCTTCCCACAGTATTGGGTTAGAGATGATTCAGCTCCGCTGTGTGGATATGGTGGAGGAAGATTGGCCACGGTGGGGTCGGTGGAGCTGACGGCTAGGTACAAGTCGGCGGAGGTATCCAGCTTGAAGTTCATCGTGACTGCCCATGGAGAGAACGTTATAGGGTGTGATTTATTTTATGGATTGGGCTTTGCCATCACAAGCAACATTGGAGAAAAGTGGTCGAGCTGTGGTTTGTGGGACTGGCCAGTTCCGCGAACGATGGACAATGCTGTGTGGGACGAACCTTTGCCTAGTAATCTGGACAATGAGCAGGACCAACCCCACTCAGGGCCATCGAGGGAGGGTCCTGGTGCCAGTGCCCAAGTAATCCTAGCTGAGGGAACTGGGTGGCACGGTTGGACGCCCGTGACAGCGGGTGGTGCCAAGTAGCTGGCCCATTCTGCTCCCGGAGTTCGGCTGGAAGGGACCGGAGAGCAGGGGGTCACAACGGCAACGCTGGCAGTGAAAAAAATGAAAGAGACTGGGGCAGGGCCAGCTGGCACGGTGAAACGACGTGCCAACCAGAGATGTTGGAAGTCGAGTAGAGCCCTTCTGGGGGTCGCGGATGTGGTCCGACCCAGGGAGGAGGCCTGGTCAAGAGTTGTTTGGGCCAAACGTTGGAGAGAAGATGACCAGGGGTGGCTGCAGGTGGTGGCTGTTGGGGAGGATGCCTACCTCCGGCTATTTGATGGCTCGTGGAGGCATCCCAATGAGCTGTGGCGTGCCCGTGAGAAGAAGGAGGAGTTTGGACCTGGACGTGGGTCGTTGCCAGGAGCATAGAAGAGAAGGTGCACCAGAGTGGAATCGTCCGACTGTTTTCCAGGGGGTGGTTCCTCTCCTTGGGCAAGCTGATGGTTGGATGGTACATATTATGCATGGTGATGGAAAAGGGGGACACCCGATGTGTTATTTAGTTCTGTTAATGGGATTATTTTGTGTTTTATATTATTTTTAGGAACACAGCAGTCTTTGTTTCGTGGGACTGTTCATTTAGTGTAGACCGCAGAATAACCCATATTGCTGTGTGGGGGTGGGACGGTAGTCCACCTGTTCCCCCTAGTTTTAATTGTTTTGAGTGAATGTGATAGGCCTTTTAGGTATTTCTGTTTGTTTATTTTTTTAGTGCATGATTCGGGTTCCAAACTGGGGAGGGTTTTGATTGTATGCATGTGTTTTGGACCATTTTGAAGGGGGGGTGGAAGTGTTGTATTGGGTTTTGGGGACATATTATTTTGTGACATGGGTGGTGGCTCCACTTTTCCGGTTCCGCCGCCACCTGGGGTATAACAGGGCTGTAAGGGGGAGGGGCAGTCTCTTGGCCTCCTCTCTGCCTGACGGATGCGCCTGTATTGTGAGAGAGAGTCACAAATAAATCTGTGTCCAGTTCATCACTCGGTCTCGTCCTTGGCTTCCATTACCGACATAACAGCTGTAACAGTTATCCAGGTGAGAGCTCCGACAGATAATGCTGTAAACTTAAACATGACAGCACTTTGGGGATTTTCATGGCTGTAATCCCGCTTGTTTGACTTCACAATGTCTGCATGGCACGCACAGTGTCTGTGGACAGAGCGACTTTTGTACAGAGAGCCGCTAGGCCAAAAAGTACTGTTCGCGCTTTCTGCCATTAACTGGCATTAATCGCCATCTCAAAATTTGTCGCTGTTAACGGGGGCAAAGCGTTAACGGGCGATTAATGCGATAACGCCAACACCACTAATCTTTGGGTGCTTTTTAAAACTAATATCTAACCAATGATAAAGATTAGAAAAGCAATGCGGATAATTTTATACCTACTAAATCATTTAGAAAATACAGTTTTTCTGATTTCCTGATAAACCTCTGTTTTGGAGATTCAAGATTTGCACGCAGCAGTAAGGACATGCACTGCTTCTATTGTAAGATAAGTCTTTATTAGTTCCACAATGGGGAAATTACAGGACTGCAGCAGCAAAGGGAAAGCAGCAGTCAGAGCAATAGTAAATAAGATAAGAATAGGTTAGCCAAAGCAGTAAATAAATATACATATGTACACAGTTATATACACAGTGCAGGACCATTGCAGCTAGATGGTATCAACAGCATTACTGTGCTCAGTGCGTTCAGTGTGTCCTACATGGGGTGGGACTCGGACTCCAGTAGAGATGACAGATCATTATAATGGCTGTCAATGATAGTGTTAACCATATTTACCTCAAAATGACTCAGAATATTCATTATGTGACAAGCTAATCACGCTAATCCAGAGGAAAAAAACATTATGATAAAGAATCTTCAAAACTGATATAGACCAACAGTCAGCATCCAAAGGCTCAGAAATAGTAGTGGCTTCTCTCCTTAGTGACAAACAGTGCTTATATGCATAACTTTATGTTCCCCACATTTGGTCTGCTCAGTGAAACATTAGTATAATAATCATACAAACATAAATATACAATCATGCCCTAATGAGCCACCAAAGGAACCAAGACTGGAATTCTGTACATTGGGGCATGGAGGTACCAACCGACAAAACAGAGTGGGCCACTGAAGGGGCCCATTCAAATGACAAAACTGGACAAAAGTGTGCTGCGTTGCCAAGTTGGCTGCAGCGATACCGGGAAGGGGGGGGGGGGGGCTTAAAAGTTCATAGGCTGAAAAGTTCATAGTGGTCAAATTTGACCAAATGTAGTTTATTTTTCAACCGCAGGGATCCAAGCACTGCAACACCAATGGAGGAAGTGTGTGGACCAAAGGGGGGACTATGTTGAAAAATAAACCACATTTGACCAAATTTGACCACTCAACTTTTCAGCGTATGAACTTTTCACCCCCCCACCTCATAGACACACCCTTAAATAATGCCCAAGAATTAGTCATGCCCATTGTAGAGTGTGCCCCGACACCCAGGAATGTCTGTACTTGTCACGAACCGAGCCGGTTTTGTCCTTTAGGCTCGGTCTGACCATTCTGTGTGGCTCAGGTTATCGGTGTATTTGTGTATTGTGTTATCTTTTGAGTTCTGGTAGTTTCTTTGTCACTAGTTTACATTTTTCCGTACCTGTAGCCACGGTTCTGGCCGGCAGCTGTGAGGCAGCCTCCTTTGGCCTATATTCATGTGGGCGCTGTCTGACACTTGCCGATCCGACCACGCACCCTCTCTCATGACAGCCTGCTGGGTCTCCTCTGGTGATTGCCCTTCCCGCGCTTCGCCCAGGTGTTCCCAATCTGTGTTGCCAGTAATGCTTGTACTTAAGCAGCTCTTTGCCAGTCAAGCATTGCTGGATTATTGTTTTGTCCTATGAAGGTGTTGGGACCTACAATGTCGCTACTCCCCTCAGTGTAGTTATCCGTCTCCCATGTTTAGATGGCCTGCCAAGGCTGTGGTACCACATCACGCTGGGAGGCGAGATTTTCTGTATTTGTTGTGTGCTTGCTGGACAAACTTGGACAACTCGGACTGCTCCAGTACTGTGAGTACAAACTGTTTACATTTCCCCGTCGCAGTTAAGCTGCCACGCTTTGGAACATTTGCCCAGTTTCATTCACCCGAGTCTGTAGAGCATCCTGGAGGACTCTAAGTTATTCTGAGCAATTATGTTGTTTTGTACTGTTGGTTTTGTTTGTCTTTGGTTTAATAAATGTGTTTGTGGTGTAACCTGTGCTTAAATCCATCCTTCCTTCTTCTTCTCTGTGCACTGCATCAAAGCACACAAGGAGGATCATGACAGTACTAGTGTAGGCAATAGAAATGGCCTGAACTGTCCAGCATGATTTTATACAAAATTTGCCTTTGGCTGGGTGAGTGAAGCCCACAAAGAACTGCTCAGCAGAGTGCACCTCTTGGGTACAGTCAATGTAGGTGCGAAGTAAAGGCTGGGCACAAGGAATGCAGCTTCTCCTGCTTGTCCGACTCAATGGGAGGACGGTTGAGGCTGAGGAGCTTTAAGGCTTAAGAGCAGTAGTCAAGGGGGGTGACCTTGGGTAGATAAGCAGCATTACGTTACAAGAGGACCCTGGAGCTGTTAACTGGGTCCAGGAGGGATGCACTGAGAAAGCTGCCAGAACCAGCATGAGGCCCCAAGAGGGGACATCGGGTCAAACCGTGGGTCTAAGCTGGTGGACACCCTTAAGGAAGTGCATGGCTACAGAATATGGACCTGGAGAGATGCCATCAATTCTGAGTGACAGGCTAGCAACAGAACTGCACTGTGGAAAAAGACAGACCTTTGTCCACCAAAGACTGGAAGAAGGAGAGAATGGCCACAATGGCGCTCCGCAGACAGACAACACTGTGTGTCTCACACCACCGCTCAAAGGCCTGCCTCTTATAGGCATAGATGCTCCTGGTGGAGGGGGCTTTAGCAGGCTAGAGTGTTGTCACCACACTAGGGGGAAGCCCATAAGCTCTCACTCCTTTCAGCAGGAAGGTATCAAGATTCCAGAGGTCCATGCAAGGGTAAAGAGCATCCTCTCCCTGTACCTGGAAGAGAAGGTCTTTCCTGAGCAGAAACTGCCACAGGAGCTACCATCAGAATGTATCTGAACTAGGGCTTGATCAACCAAAGAAGGGCTACTAGAATGAGGGTGTGGCATCAACAGTACACCCTCTCCAGCTCAGTGAAATGAACTTGACGAGAAGGAAGGTGTAAAACAGAATGTTTGGCCATGGGTATATGAGGGCCCAGTTATCCAGACACAGGAGGATCTTAACACATTTCATGAAGGTATGAGGTGCAAAAGAAAGCCCAAACAGGAGCACTTGCTCTTTGTAAACCATCCCCTTGAAGGCAAACTTGACATATTTTCTGTGATCTAGGTGGACTGCAATATGAAAGAAAGCATCCACAAGCTCGACAGTACAAACCCTGTCTTCAAGGGACTGTTTCTTTTTTTCCTCTTCTCAAATTTTTCTTGTATGGAATTGATGGACTCCTTGAAGAGACCTCTGGGGAACACAGACTCATCCAGATACAAAGAGTGGTCCTTGTCCAGGATGTCAGAGGGGTTAAGTCACATGACAGTGTATGCCATAGCTCTTCTGAGGAATAAAGCCACTGCTCCGGAGGCACCTGGCAACAATGTTGGTTAGTTGCATTTGCACATCACACATAATTTGATTATTGATAGAATGGAAGTGTTTCCTGTTAACATACACATATTCATCTTGTGAAGGTGATTTTATAACAATGTGTGTGCAGTCCATAACTCCGTTTACAATAGGAAAAGTGGCTCTGGGTGCAAATTTCACTTTGATGTTGGCCTGTTCAACTACATTGTATGGGAATATGATGTACCTGGGTGACAGCCGGATAATGCCATCCCACATAGCTGGCATAGCTCGGCTCAGGGTTGACTGGGAAATTCCTGATTGGTCTGCCAGCTCCCTCTGGTATGCACCTGTTTCCAGGAACCCCAGAGTTGTCAGCACCTGCACTGGGACGGGCAGCGCATGGCTTCTCACCGTGTCACACTCCAAGAGCGGCCGTAGCTCTGAGCACAGTTCCACAAGGACTGCCCATGAAAACCTAAACCAGCTGACAAGCCAGTCATCATCCTGAGCCAGAAAATCTTCTGTCTCTAAATACCCTTTCTCTTCTCACTGCGTGATTTGCAATATCCTCTAATAATCCTAACGCCATTGTTGTTAGAGGCATTTTCTGCACTTCTTTACACTTGCTTTTAAATCCACTCATCTAATTGCACACACTTGGATGTTTGTTCATCGTGTGTCTCTTGGCATGTACAATCATTTTCACGTCATTATCAGTCTCCCAACATCACCTCTAAGTGTCGCCAATGGACCAATAACAGTAGAAACGTATGTACGCCAGCCATGAAGTTGCTGTGGGGCTGCGCATATTTCCACAGTCATTTCATTCTTGATACATCTGAAATTTTCTGTGGAAAAGGACGTACACCATATTTTTGTGCCTAAGTACCCTTTGTACATGAGGCCCCTGGTCTGGTTCTGTGTAAATGTTCTCAGGTCCATCAGGGTTCTGTTACCTGGTCTGGTTCTGTGTAAATGTTCTCAGCTCTGTCAGGGTTCTGTAACATAAACTTTGAAAACTCATTTATGCAGAAATTTGTCATGAACATGAAGGAAAAATAAATATTTTCCCATAAACCCAGAACAGGAACCCTGACTGTTCCTTTAACTTTGTAACATGCTTTGTTCTCTCGTTCTTCTTCTATTACTGGTTTATTGTTTTAGTATTTGCAGATTTTTTCCACATTCTTTGTTCTTCTACATTACTACTTTTGTGTAAATCTGCCATTTTATTTCCATACATAATCAACATTCTTTACAAATTCGTTACTTTTCTTCGTCAGTTTTTTGGTAATTCAGTGATGGTTTATTTTGGACACCTGAGCTGCAGGTTGCGAACCTCTGATTAGTGTTCCTACAGTAGAGGTGCATGCTGGGTAAAAGATGTATGACCATGACCGTTTTGTCTCATTCTGATTCCGCCTCTGGCCTCATCACCAGGATCCAGATCAGCCAATCCCATCAGTGGTAAGGCCTCACCTTCATCCAATCAGCACGCAGCTCCAACAGTTACATCATCACCACATTTTCTTGGTAGATCCAAACTGTCGTCTAAATGTTCTACTTTCTTCTCATGAAGTTCCAAGTTTAATTTACATGATGACGACTCGGCTGTTAGAAGATCAAATGAAGAATGGTGATGACATAACTTCTGCAGCTCCACCTGTGGTTCCACCTGTAGTTGCATGCTTCACACTGTGGTTTCTGCTGTTGAACGTATGTGGTGTGTCGTCATGGTGATGTTGACCTCCTCCTGTGTCTCTGTCTGGATTTGATCCTTCAACTGTAGATTCATCACCTTTAAGAATACTGAAGTGAGCTGATTTTAACTGATGCTAGCTGGTGTTAGCTGATTTTAGCTGGTGTTAGTTCACATTAGCTCATGTTAGCTCACATTTGCCAATGTTAGCTGATAATAGTGTTGTTAGCTGATGTTAGTCGATGTTGGCCAATATTGGCTAATGTTAGCTGATTTTAGCCTGTCTTAGATCACTTTAGCTGACTTTAGCCAACATTAGCTGATGCTAGCTCACGTTAGCTGATATTAGCTGTTGCTAGCTGATGTTAGCTGGTGTTTGTTCACTGTAGCTGACATTAGCCAACGTAAGCTGATGTTTGCTGGCATTAACTCACGTTCACCAGTGTTAGCTGATATTAGCTGTTGATAGCTGATGTTAGCCGGTGTTAGCTAACATTAGCTGGTTTTAGCTAATGTTAACTCATGTTAGCTGACATTAGCTGATGTCAGCTGACGTTAGCCGATGTTAGCTGAAGTTAGCTGGCTTTAGCTGACGTTAGCTGATGTTTCTGTCAGGTCTGGCATTGGCTTGCTTGCTACTGGAAAACCATGAAAACTGGTACTACCTGTCTCATGGGGTGGGCCGTGGGCAACCGGCATCCCTGCCCTTCCGAGGGTGGGGAGGGTGAAACAGGGCATTCCTGCAGAACTGAAAACATCTGTCACAGGTCTGTGGTGGACCACTCACAGTTACATGGGGTGAGACTGGACATCCTGGCAGATAAACAACACATCTGTCGCAAGGACTGTGGTAGAATGTGCCAGTCGGTGCATCGTGACATGCACTATACAAAGAGCAGAGATAAACAAATCTATCATCTGGTCAGTCATTGAAACAGATACTGGAGTCAGTTTGTCTTGGCCGGTCCTTGCCACTGATAATACCTCTAGCTGCCAAGAATGTGCTGCTAGTCCAGCAAAAGCTAGCGGTACTCAAATACTGTGGAAGCAGTTTCATGAAATGGTCAGCCAGAAAGCACCTCATACCGGCTTGGATGTTTCCCAGGTAAACAAGGTCCGCACTGATCTGTTCACCCTCCGACAGGCAGCGAAAAGTAAGTTAGGAGCAGGAAGAGAAAAGAAGAGGAAAACAGCAGCCTTGTGTGTAACAGAATGGAATGTACGCACTCTGTTGGACAGATCAACATCATAGCGCTGAGAAAGACAGACCACACTTGTGGCTTTGGAAATGAACAGGTACAATGTAGACATAGCTGCACTAAGTGAAGCAAGATTGCCTGGATATGACAGCTTGGAAGACCATGGGTACATCTTCTTTTGGAGTGGGAAATCAACTCAAGAAAGGAGAGAAGCAGGAGTAGGCTTTGCAGTTAGAATGGAGATGGCAGCAATGCTTGATAAGGAACCAGTGCAAATCAATGACAGGATAATGACAATGAGACTCCCACTATAGCGGAAGATGTATGCCACACTCATCAGCGTGTATGCTCCAATAATGACCAACACAGAGGAGGTGAAGGAAGAGTTCTACAGTGATTTACGTGAGACTATCAGGCATGTACCGACTGATGACAGGCTGATACTCGTTGGAGATTTTAATGCTAGAGTTGGTTCGGACACTGAGAAATGGAAAGGAGTGCTAGGCAATCATGGAGTAGGCAAGTGCAATATGCTAATGGAGAACTTCTACTTGCACTATGTTCAGAGTACAACCTTGTGATAACCAACACCCTATTTAAGCACAAGGACACACACAAGAAGACATGGATGCACCCAAGATCCAAGCACTGGCACTTGTTAGACTCAATCATCATAAGGCAGAGAGACATAAGGGATGTATTGGACACCAGAGCAATGAGAGGTGTGGACTGTGGCACTGATCATGTGCTGAGGTCTAGATTAATTAAGGATTTGCAGATGAAAACAGCACTGCAGGACAGGTGTGAAGCCATCGTGGAAGCTAAACACTAGTGCACTGAAAGGCCAAAAGAAGCAAGAAGAACTTACACAGGAAATGGATGAAAACTTGAAAGACTGGGACAGCAACAACTCAGAGAAAGACATAGAAGAGGAATGGGCAACACTGAAGGATACGGTGTATCAGACTGCGAGTGATGTTTTAGGCCACCCTGAAAGGAAACATCAAGATTGGTTTGATGAACATCTGAAGAAACTACTAGAAGCGAGGAATACAGCTAGGTAGGAAAATCTACAATGTAACACAAGGTTGAAGAAGAAGAAATACTCAAAGGCTCAGAGGGAGCCACAGAAGTACACCAGAGAGATGAAGTCCAACTGGTGGGATGAAAAAGCGGAGGAACTTCAAACTGCAGCAGACGAAGGACATGAAAACATTCTACACAGGTTTGAGGGAAATCTACGGTCATAAACCAAGAGGATTGATCCAACTAAAGGCTACGGATGGTGAAACGGTTTTGCAGGAGAAAGACAAGATCCTGGACAGATTTGCAGACCACTTTGACCAACTACTAAACCCTGGAGATCTTGGTGAAGAGGCTAAAGAAGCTCCAGGAAGGGATGGAATTCCAGCAGAAGTGTGGAAATTTGGTGGTGCTCAGCTAATCAACTGCCTGCACAAGCTCATCCAAGAGATATGGGATGCCCAGAAAGTACCTCAAGACTGGAAGGATGCAAGTATTGTGCCTTTGTTCAAGAAAGTGACAGGAAAGATTGTGGAAATTACCAAGGTATGTCACTGCTAACCACTGTTGGTAAGATTTTCTCACGTGTACTACTGAACAGGCTCAATGAACACATCTCGCAGAATGTACTACCGGAAACCCAGTGTGGCTTTTGAAGTGGAAGAAGCACAATGGACATGATTTTCTGCTTGAAACAGGTTCAAGAAAAGTGTATCAAACAGAACATGCTGCTTTATGTAGTCTTCAATGACCTCAGTAAAGCCTTCGATGCTGTATTGCGACAAGGCCTTTGGCAGATACTCAAGAAATATGGCTGCACAGAGAAGTTTGTCAACCTGATCGAGGCACTCCATACAGGTAAATAACCAAAAATGGCAATGAGTGGTTCAGTGTCTAAAGACATCTCAGTAAGCAACGGGGTGAAACAAGGGTGTGTGCTGGCGCCTACACTCTTCTCACTGTATCTGTCAGCCATGCTTGAAGTGGCCTTCAAAGACACTTCAGAAGGAGTATACATTCAAACAAGAAAAGAAGCAGACTTGTTCAGTGTGGCACAATTTAAAGTCAAGAGAAAGACATCGATAAAGGTAGTAAGAGAAATGCTCTTTGCCGACGACAACGCTCTAGTTGCACACAGTGCGGAAGATATGCAATTTTTAGTGGAGAAATTTGCAAGAGCAGCTAGCCAATTCAGGCTTAAAATCAACATCAAGAAGACAGAGTGCCTTTATCAACCTCCAAAGTTCCAGTTATCAACATCACTACCAGAAGAGATCAGCATTGGTACAGAGCCACTAATCAAGTGTAAGACTTTCAAGTATCTCAGGCGTACTGTTTCAGAGAATGCTGAGCTGGAGGATGAACTATATCTCAGAATGGGAAGAGTGAGTGCTGTTTGGAAACTTGAGGCAGAGACTGTGGAACAATCGACATGTGTCTATCCTTGTGAAAAACAAAGTGTACAGAGCCACAGTACTGGCTACTCTATTGTACAGTGCTGAAACTTGGACTGTCTACAGGGTGCAGGTAAAGAAACTCCACATGTACATGAGACACCTTTGAGCCATAATAAACATCTCATGGAAAGACAAGAAAATCAACATAGAAGTGCTGAAACGAGCTGGTCTACCATCAATGGAAGACATATTAATACAGATGAACCTGAGATGGCTCAGACATGTTGAGAGGATGGCTCACCAGCATCTCCCTTGGCAGTTACTCTACTCACAGTCATGCGAGGGCAAACACAATCAGGGTAGACCAAAGCTCAGATTTAAAGACACTGTAAAAGAAATCTGAAGAAGTTGGATATAGACAGGAGTTCCTGGCAGTGAAATGTGAAGGACAGAGCTGTGTGGAGGAATCTGATCAGACTTAAATGAAATAGTCATTGTCGCCCCTGACAGACTGCTATGATGATGATGATGTCTGGAGGCACAAAGAACATAGTCTGCAGTCACTCGTATCTCATTCAGGAGGTAAGTGTGAGGCTGTCAGGCAGCAAGGTGGAGTCAAGCTGGTTAAGATGCATCGATAATATCCTGAGGGTGGAACGTACTGGAAGTACTCAGCCTGCAGGCAACCCCTGCCTTAGCACGGCAGAGTATATCCAGCTATGAAGCAGTGACTCTGCATGTTTTCATGTGAAGGACTGAAGCAATGGATAAAACCCTGGTTCAGCACAGTGGCTAAGTATGTCACAGATATGGGTCCTTTGGGTGGGTGATGACTTAAACCAAGCTCCGTTGTGCTGGCGAGCTGCAGAAACTGGCTGTACTTTGAACTTTGGTGCGGGTGGACAGTTTTTTCAGGTCACTGTCAGTTTTAGTGAGTCCTAGGTAGACTGGCAGGGTGACCTGTGTGCTGCTGGCTTGGGGATAACACAAAACCTACAAACCACTCTATGTGCAGCAACTTGGTAGCACAACGAACGAGTACAATGAGTTCTCTGTCTGGCCAAGCAGCTCTATGGTTGGCCATTGGATCAATGTGACCACCTCCTGGTCCTCCTCCCCTGAAAGGCTGTGGATCTTCAGGCCTATACAGCATGTTTTCATCCTTGCAGCAAGGAGCTAGCTTAGGGGGTTAGCATCACAGCTAGCATCTTGTGAGAGTGGTTAGTCCACCAGCTAGCTGCACGTATTCAGATGAGAGGTCCATGCTCTCCATATGGTCTGCTCAGTTTTTCATGGGGCGTTCTCCAAGAAAACTGTCAAAGATTCTTTTATTGCATATCTTATGGATTTTTTATTGTCCGGTCATTCTGTAATGACTGACCTCAGCTCAGGACTTGTCCTGACCTGAAATGTCGTGGAATGTTTGGGTGCCAAATTATTACATGTAGCCTTGAAGATGGCACACTCGGCTTTCTCAAAACAATCCTTATCTGTTTGTCTCACTGGTTAAAGCTCTGCCTTCTGTGTGCAGCTTTGAAGCTTCCCGTGACTCGCCTGTGTGCGAAGATACAACACTTTTCCCTTCTTGGCCAACATGTAAATAAACTTTACTAAAATATGCATCTTTGGGACTACAGCTTTTTTCTTTATTCACCAGATAAAAGGGACATTTATTAGTAAAAAAAAAATCCACAACAAAACCCTCATTGTCAGAGAGAGACGGTGCCAGCTGTTCAAATGGTGGAGACAACTTGGGTGGAGCGGCCTTGGTGATCCCCAGGGTCTTCTTGACAAACAACATTGGGAGCATTGACCAGGGTTCCTGAGTGCCTTGAAAGCTTGGAACAGCCCTAGACAGACAGGACAGACCTTGTTGTAGTCCCACTCTGAGGTGTTGAAGCTGAAACCCAAGGATGAATTGGCATCCTCTTCCACTGATGCTACTGAGCTCAGCAATAATCATAGCTCTGTGGGCGACTATACTGACACCAGCTGATGAGCTGTTTAGCTAGCTAGTTGCAGGTGGACAGGTCGGTTTAGCTGGAGCGAAACCACAGTGGTCTCAGTGAAGTGAGGTGGGGTGGCAGTGGATCAGTGAGTCGTCTAATAACTGGAGGGTTGGCGGTTTGAATCCCGCTCTCCCCAGCAATCCTGCTGTTGTGTCTTTGTGCAAGACACTTAACCCACCTTGCCACCAATGTCCATGACACTGAGCATGAATGCGTATAAATGTTCAGTAGTGGTTGGAGAAGCCGTTGGCGCAGATTGGCAGCCATGTTTCTGTCAGTCTGCCCCAGGGCAGCTGTGGGTACAGTAGTAGCTTACCACTATTACTGTCTGTCTGTGGAGTGAATGAATAATGTATCCATTCTAAAGCGTCTCTGAGTGTCCATGAAAAAGCGCTATATAAATCTGATGGATTATTATTATTAAAAGCACCAAGACTGAAAGGTGTGATGAGATGACAAGGGATTGTATGGGTGGAGCTGAGCCCCATTTGTGTCATCCCACAGCCAGCTATAGAGCATAACTGGAGATTTCTTAAGTGAAGTAATGCAAATCAGTGTCCCATACTGTTGTTGCACTGAGCAGACCTAATGTGTAGGTCTATATATAAATGAAGTGGAAAAAAACATTAATACCAAAATATTATCCTTTTTAAACCTTAAAATCACACAGCAGATCTGTTGAGCAGCTGTGAGACTGCTACAAAGAAAATGTAATTAAAAATTTGCATTTAACAGAAAATGAGACATTTTTCAAGGTACTTTTGTGAGGACAGAGAAGCACATACAGCATATAGTTCTGTGCATGTTTGCAACACACTGTATATTACAGGTTTGTGTATGCATTTGTGTATGCATGTGGTCAGTAATAACAGGAAGCTGGTCCTCTGTTGACACCAACCTGCCAAGGTGATTGGCCTTTTAAAAAAAATAAACGCATGAGTAACCCACTCAACCCACACCAGCAGAACTCTTCATGGGTCTAAAAATAAGTAAGTAGAATGCTTCATGACAGCAAACCCAAACAAGAACACATCATCAAGATAGACAGCTTTTCAACTGAAGCTGCTGAGCATCAAACCATCGCTGACTGTGTAAACTTCACACTGGACCTCAAGCAACTTGGATTCTGTGCCTCTCCACTCTTCCTTCAGACTCTGGGACCTTGATTTCCAAATGAGCGGACTTGACAACTGATTTAAGGAGTCATGTCATCTGCTGTCAAGTCTAAAGTCAGTGCAGTCATCTACCGGGAAAGTTTAGAGCACTTCATGGTTCGCTCTGTTGACAAGCTTTATGGAGATGCTGACTTCATTTTCCAGCAGGACTTGACACCTGCCCACACTGCCAAAAGTACCATAACCTGATTTAATGATCATGGCATCACTGTGCTTGATTGGCCAGCAAACTCACCTGACCTAAACCCCATAGAAAATCTATGGAGTATTGTCAAAAGGAAGATGAGACGCCAGACCCAACAATGTGGACGAGCTGATGGCTGCTATCAAAGCAACCTGGGCTCCCATAACACCTCAGCAATACCACAGTCTGATCACCTCCATGCCACGCCACATTGATGCAGTAATTCATGCAAAAGGAGCCCCGACCAAGTACTCAGTGTGTACATGGACATATCTTTCAGTGGGCCAACATTTCTATTAAAAATATTTTTAAACTAGAAAAGCACTCGGAGAGCGCAGACCTCCGCCAAGTACCTCAGTTCCCCCTAATATTGGGATTTAACCCAAATATAATAGTCCTACATTTATTTTATCTATATTTTCAGATTCCTTGACCATCAAAACATACCTTTAGCAATTGGATTGATATTGATACAGTATCTTTATTAGTTCAGTAATTATTGACAAAAATCAGTTTTTCGGTAATGGCAGTTTTCTTCTGGATATAGCTCCATAGCTTTTGAAGATACAACAAATCCATTGGCACACTACTGATTCCTCAGTGTCTTGGCTATACTTTGGTGTTTGTTGTATGTTTATATCTTAATTTGTTACCTTACAGTGATGAAAATTCCAAAGATCCCCTATTATTTCCTGTTGTGAATCACAGTATCCAGATTTTTTGCAGGATCCGGATCAGTCTTTGATATTTCCTAGAACCTATTGGGATCTTATCCTGTATTTTTTTTTTTTTTGGCAAGCTTCCTGACCATTTATTGTGGAGTTATATACACATATGCTAAAAATGGCCCTATCTCACAATGATAAAGAATCCTTTAAAAAATTCCTGGATCCAGACGGTGATCCGGATCACTCCCAAAATCTAATCATTTCTTCCTTGTCCCATTTCGGACTTTTCCTGAAAATTTCATCAAAATCCGTTCATAACTTTTTGAGTTATGTTGGTAACAGGCAGACAGACAAACTGACAAACAGACAAACCCCGGTAAAAACATAACCTCCTTGGCGGAGGTAAAAATTAATTGTATGTACGTTTTCATGAGATTTAAGCCATAACCATCAAAATTAAAACTAGAAAAGCACTCATAGAGCGCATACCTCCGCCAAATCTCCTTCCGTTTGTCATGGATCCCTCCAAAATGTAATGGGTTTGTGTGTAGACCTATAGCCACTTGTGGTGAAAATTGCATCAAAGTCTGTCCATCAGTTTTGGAGTATTGTTGCTAACACACTGTGAGAAGATAAGAGCCTTGGCTGAGGTATGCATTCTCAGATCATCACCAAAATATAATAGGTTCCTCTCTAGCCTAAGAACCACCTCTGGTGAAAATTTCATCCAAATCCATCCAGTAGTTTTTGTGTAATCCTGCTGCACAAATACAAACCAAGCCCTTGGTGGAGGTATGCACACTCAGATCATCACCAAAATCTAATCATCTGTTCCCCGTGCCATTACACACCTTTCCTGAAAATTTCATCAAAATCAGTTCTTCAGTTTTGGAGTATTGTTGCTAACACACTGTGAGAAGATAAGAGCCTTGGCTGAGGTATGCATTCTCAGATCATCACCAAAATGTAATGGGTTCCTCTCTAGGCCAAGAACCACCTCTGGTAAAAATGTCATCCAAATCCATCCAGTAGATTTTGTGTAATCCTGCTGCACAAATACAAACCAAGCCCTT
The DNA here is from genome assembly GCA_020510985.1 of Pholidichthys leucotaenia. Lineage (NCBI taxonomy): Eukaryota > Metazoa > Chordata > Actinopteri > Cichliformes > Pholidichthyidae > Pholidichthys > Pholidichthys leucotaenia. Next base: position 215,629,527 of record CM035847.1, on the reverse strand, counting down.
GGTGGAGGTATGGACTCTCGGATCATCACCAAAATCTAATCATTTCTTCCTTGTCCCATTTCGGACTTGTCCTGAAAATTTCGTCCAAATCAGTTCATAACCCTTTGAGTTATGTTGGTAACAGACAAACAGACAAACAGATAAACCCCGGCAAAAACATTACCTCCTTGGCGGAGGTAATAAATTAACACTTGAAATATATCACTGTGTGTAATGAATCTATAAGAGTTTAATTTTTTTGAATTGAATTACTGAAATAAATCAACTTTTTGATGACATTCTAATTGATTGAGATGCAAAAAATTGAAAGTTTTGGGCGTATGCCAGTGTTTTGATACGTCGGCATACGCTGCCTAAATTGTCAAGGTGTGGCAGGGCCTTTACATGAGAGCAGTTGCCTAACTGGTATGCACTAACAGACCACACCACCTATCTAGCATTTAATAATTTTTTAGCTCAGGAGAAAGCTAACCATGAGACAGCTGCTAAGAAATAATGGTGTCTGACTGCATCTATTGTGTAATCCTAAAGGAAGACAAAAATATTATTTGAGAACCACTGTTTGCCACCATTAGAGAGCTCTCCTGTGAGGTTAAAGTGCCGCCTTTGTGTGAAAGTAATTACATAACTTAAAGTAGACTTTGTTTTATGTGTGTGCAGTCATACTGCGTACACTGCACAATTTGGGTGAAGACATACACTACCGTTCAAAAGTTTGGGGTCACCCAGACAATTATTTTGTGTTTTCCATGAAAAATCACACTTATTTACCACCATGAGTTGTAAAATGAATAGAAAATATAGTCAAGACATTGACAAGGTTAGAAATAATGATTTGTATTTGAAATAATAATTTTTTCCTTCAAACTTTGCTTTTGCCAAAGAATCCTCCATTTGCAGCAATTACAGCATTGCAGACCTAACATGATTGCACAAGGGTTTTCTAATCATCCATTAGTCTTCTGACGGAATGAGCAAACACATTGTACCATTAGAACACTGGAGTGATAGTTGCTGGAAATGGGCCTCTATACACCGATCTAGATATTGCACCAAAAACCAGACATTTGCAGCTAGAATAGTCATTTACCACATTAGCAATGTATAGAGTGTATTTCAGATTAGTTTAAAGTTATCATCATTGAAAAAAAGTGCTTTTCTTTCAAAAATAAGGACATTTCTAAGTGACCCCAAACTTTTGAACGGTAGTGTATGTTTGTTCTTTGGTAAAGAAGTGAATACCTGGCTGTGTTTGCCTATGTTCCTCAAAGAAGAACACACTGCACATATGCAAATGTTATTTATGCATCTCTTCTGTGTCTGCAAGTGTGTCAGCTCCAGATGTGCCTAGGTCAGAGCAGGACTGCCCTCTCTTCTCCAGATGTGTCCAGGTGTAGCCTTTAATGTCACCCTGTGACGTTGCCTGGGTTAACAAGGTCAGGAGTTCGTGGCAGCAGAAGGCGAAGGACAGAGCTGCGTAGAGGAATCTGATCAGACCTAAATGAAACAGTCATTGTCGTCCCCGACAGACTGCTATGATGGATGGGATACATTTTAGATTCTCCTTCAAAACTCAAGTGGCCTACGGAGTCAGGGAAAAAGTAAAATCTTTGTTTAAAAATTGAAAAAAAAAAATTAGATCTTTTTTGATCTTCCAGTACACTTTCCAGTATGCACTGTTGTGATGGCAACAGGCACACATTGATGAAAAACTTTTCAGTACACACTCTTCCCTGACAGGGGGTATAGCAAACAATTCTGTCTGTCTGTTTGTGTCAGTAGCTGTAACCTGAGAACCACAGGACCACCAAACTCAATCGAGAGGTTGAACTTGAGGTCCTCTTGATTTGGCCAAGCTTTTGGGTCAAAAATTCAAAGATTAATGTCACAGGATGGTATTGTATGTAAGTTTTTTCAAATTTGTGGCCATGTTGTTGACATTTGTGCTAAGATTACCAAACTTAGAGCAAGGGTTGATCTGGAAGTGCTCTGGATCTGATCCAGATTTGGGGTTGAATAGGTAATTAATTAAGGTTACATGACCTCTTAGTATATTTTCACATTTATGACCTGGTACAAGGGATGGACTTAAAGTTCACTTGACCTAACCCACTGTTTGGGTTGAAAGATCAAATGTCAAAGTCATTGCCACTCTAATTCTATTTCACCAGATGAGGCACACAGGTTGACCTTGGGAGCCTCACCTGTGGCTATGGTTTTGGGGTCAAAAGGTTAAGGCCACAAGGTCAGTCAGCGTGGACATACAGTATGTCACTGATCCATATCCTTGGATTGTCCATGTCTGACTGCACACATCTTTTAATAGATAAGTATGAGATCAGGGAGCTATCTAGAGCTGTTACTGGAGAATGCAGAGGATCTCTGTCTGCATCAGAATTTGCTGTTGTTGTGCATGGGTCCTGTAGGCACCCATGCATGACAAAGGCAAATTATTTTACATTTTTTGGACCAATTAAGAAGTGAAATTAGAAAATTTCCCACAGAAACCTAAATGTTCCAGGGAACCCGGGTTGAAAAACAATGTCCTAGGCAATTTCCCCATTGATCACCAAACTCGCTCACAAGGATCCTCAGGTTGGTCTGCATCCAGGTTGTGCTCAAGATCAAGGTCAAAGGTCAAGAGAGGTTAAGAGTACTCACATGATTTTAAAAAAATTCCTACTGCTCCTAGGCAATTACCTCGATTCTCACCAAACTCACTCACAATGATCCTCAGGTAGGTCTGCATCCAGGTTGAGGTCAAGGTCATTGTCAAAGGTCAGGAGATTTGAGCAGTTATTATTTCACAAAAAAGCTTTACTTCTACTAGGCCGTTGATCTTGACCTTAAGCACATCCTAGCACATCCTGCACCTCAGCTGTGCTTAAGGTCAAAGTCAATGATCAGGAGACCTGAGCAGTCTCGGGGTGATATATCATCAGGCTGGAATGGGCGGTCTGATTTCATGTTTTGAAACGGTACCAGGGTTTGATATGCATTGATGATGGGCATGGAAAAGCTGAAAACTGAACCTACTTCATCAAAGAAAACAGAGGTGGGGGATACTGCACTTACCTCAGAGTGCTCTTGTTGAAGTAAGCTGCTGCTTACTCCTTCCCTTACTGTTTGATTCCTGACTCTGTGGTAGTTTTCACTAAAATGAATGATGACTCTTGAATGCAGAGTAATCAAGTCATTCATCTCTGTGCTTCTATCATTGACAGGATATGCCTGTCTAGTCTGTACAGCTGTGTCTGATGATAACTTAGGGAAGGAGAACAGGACTGAGCTTAAGTACAGTGATGTGGGAATTTTACAACAGGAAAAGTCTGACATTCTCTGGCATAGTAAATATGGGAAGAGATAGCAAGAGACAGAAATGAAGGTCCCATCAGTCTGAGGAGATTTCCAATTAAGACATGCTTGGAGAGATTTGTGCTTGCTCGCTGTGAGGATTTGTGTTTCTCTGATATCACAAGTCTGTGGTGGATGTCAAGGAGAAAGGAAAGAAGGAAGAGATGATGTTATCTGACCTCACTGTTTACGCAGATTCTTACCCTTAGATAGCATCAGCAAATAAGTTGCGACCAAATTTACATGCTCTTTGACCAAACCAAAACTAACCTTTTTCCTCTGTGAGCACAAACACAACATATACACACACAGCCCTGCTGTTCTCTACATTTGGCTATTCAGTTATAAACACTGAACATTTATGCAACTGAAGAAAAACAAGAGCCTCACTTTCTAGGTTTAGTTTGAAGACCACAAACCAAAAGTTTATACTTGTTGCATGAGACATTGTGTAAGACATGATGCTTATTATATATAAAAATAAACTTCACAGAAACTGTGCATATCTACTTAAAGCATCTTTTGTATACCTCAAACAAGATTTCTCTGTAGTCTGAAATAATTGGATTTACAGTCTGACTAGACTTCTGCTATCGTTACTGCACAAAATTATTTTAGGTTGAGAACACATTTGTTATTCCATTATAAAACATTGAATAATATCAAGATAATAACAACCAACTTTAACAAAGCACATGTCATACACTGTACATAAAAATCTTGTACTTTGTTTTTCATGAGGTTAACAACAAATAGCTAACAAATAGGCTATCCCACTTGGCAAGCACATGGCATCAAGTCTGTAATCCATATGAACTTTCAGATGTTTAGAAATGCTGTGGTTCTTGTTCCACCAGCAGTTAAAAGAGATACTCTGACGGCAGTGCATCAAACCCCTGAAATTTGACATCTCCAAACATTACACAGGAACAGGGGCTGTTTGGCAGGGTGATTTTACTATATCAGATCCATGAGAGTATAACACCTATGCTCTCAGTATTTCTTCCGTCACCTTCCAACCCACCACGGTATAACCTTCAATATCAGACGAGATCTCCAGGTGTTATGGCTGTAACAGGTTTATGATGTGGTGGTTGTCAATGTCTCCTCATAGCTAGAAGACCCTGAAGCCATTACTCAAAGGCCTTAAAAGATCATTCCCTTAACATATCCAGCAGGGGGTAATTCATTTTCTTGTAAAAATATATCTGATTGTAGAGAATCTACTTTTCATCTTAATGTCATTTTTTCCCATAAACTGATTGTGTCAACACCTTATTTTTACATTCACATAACATTGAAAACTTTGTGACTTGCAAGCCAGAAGCATATTCGGTTGCGGTGTTCTTGGTATCTTTGTTGGAACTGCTCCATGGCCATCACACTGAATTATAAAAATCGAACAAAGCTCAGGCTTCAAAGCAGGAGGTGATATCACGGTGACTGCGTCCTTCCTTCATGAACAGTCTGTGACTGTAGATGTTATGAATATGACAAAATGTACTTAATCGTGGTGTAAAATCTACATATGTTCTTGGGCTCCTCTTTTTTGCAGACAAATGGGATGACTGCAGTGTATTACAGTATTGCAATGGCTGTTTGATGAAGCAGGTAAAAGGTGGTGAGCTTTGATTTGATTATGTAGGCATTACTGTATCTGTCACAAGCTCCTCTTAATGTCCGTCATTCATATTCCATGTCTCCCTTTATTACTTTATTCCTCTTTTTGTGTGACAGTGTGGCATGACAGTTGAGAACAGACAATGTCGGGTTACCCTGGTAATTTTGGAAGGAGGACGGAAGTATCCTGGACGGGCAGTCCCTCCTCCCGGTTCGGCGAGAGTCCCATTGATGATTCACCAGCTCGCCTGATGAAGGTTGGTGACCCCAATTTGAGTAAGACAGGAGGAGGAGGAGCAGGAGAAGACGGCAGATGAGGAAGGGGGATAATAAGGAGGAGGGGATGGCGGTGCCTACGTCAGTGGCACTTGCTAATAGGCAGACGTCCTTGTCCCTGACACAAGTAAATCATGTCTCTTGGGAGGAAGAACACAAGACCAAGAGGAGGATAGGGAGGGAAGAAACGAGTAACTCTGAGATTGAGATTGCCGTCTGGAGTAGTGAGGCACTGGGCTGGACGTGAGTGCGTGTCTAAGTGAAATTATAGGCAATTAGTTCAGCTTCTGAGCCCACTGTAGAAATGCTGTTTTGATGGAGACAGAAAACAAGAAGTGAGGAAGCTGGGGAAGGTGAAATGACTCACTTTAAGTGTTTTAAGCTGTTTCGGCTGAGTGGACTGAGAAGTATTAAACTCCAAAGAAGGACACAGATGATCTGCACAGATGGAAGAAAGGGGAGAATGGGGAAAATTAGACAGAAATTCAAAGGTAGAGGGAAAATTTTCAGTAATGAAGAAAATATATTTGATATCACATGAATATGATATTCAAAAGTGAGATTATATTAAATAAACTAATCAAATATGTATTAAAAATAGTCTTTCTTTCCTTTGATCATATAATGAAATAAGTCTTTTTTTCTATTCCTTATCTGTTATCTTTGGCTAAAATATATCGCATATTGGTAACAAAACATTATTTCACAAGTTGTGCTTTGATCCATCCATCCATCCATCCATTCATCCATCCATCATCTACTGCTTTTCCGGAGGTCCGGGTCACGGAGGCAGCAGTTCAAGCAAACATGCCCAGAACACCTCAAGTCCAGGAGGCATTCTGATCAGATTCCCAAACCACCTCAACTGGCTCCTTTCAATATGGAGGAGCAGTGGTTCTACTCTGAGCCTCTCCCGGACAACTGAACTCCACCCTATCTCTAAGGGTGAGTCCAGCAATTCAACGGAGAAAGCTCAGTTCAGCCGCTTGTATCCACGATCTCATTATTTTGGTCATTACCCAAAGCTCATAACCATAGGTGAGGGTAGGAACCTAAATTGAACGGTAACTCAACAGCTTTGCGTGAGAGCTCAGCTCCCTCTTCAACATGACAGACCGGTACAACATCTGCAATATTGCAGATGCTGCTCCGATCTGTCTGTCAATCTCCTGCTCCATTTTCCCCTCACTCGTGAATAAGACCCCAAGATACTTAAACTCCTCCACTTGGAGCAGGAGCTCGTCCCCAACCCGGAGAGGACAATTCACCCTTTACCCAGCTGAGCACCATGGACTCAGACTTGGAGGTGCTGATTCTCATCCCAGCCACTTCACACTCAGTAGCAAACCATCCCAGCAAGACCTATAGGTCATTGCTGGATGAAGCCAACAGGACAACATCATCTGCAAACAACAGAGATGAGATCCTGTGGTCACCAAACATGACACCCTCCATTCCTTGGCTACATCTAGAAATCCTGTCCATAAAAATTGTGAACAGGATCGGTGACAAAGGGCAGCCCTGACGGAGTCCAACTCTCACTGGAAACGAGTCAGACTGAGTGTTGGCAATACGAACCAAACTCTCACAACAGTTGTATAGAGACCGGATAGCTTGGAGCAACAAGCTCGATACCCCATACTCCTGAAGAACCCCCCCACCAAAAAAAAAAAAAAAATCATGAGGGATGTGGCCAAATGCCTTCTCCAAGTCCACAAAAACACATGTAGTCTGGTTGGGCAAACTCCCATGAACTCTAGAGGATTCTCGAGAGGGTAAAGAGTTGGTCCGATGTGCCACAGCCAGGATGAAAACCACAATGCTCCTCCTGAATCCAAGGTTCGACCAACGACTGGACTCTCTTCTCCAGTACTCTGGCATAGACCATTCCAGGGAGGCTGAGAAGTGTGATCCCCTTACAGTTGGAACTAGGGATGGGCATAATTTACCGATTAACCGATAATTGATCATTAAGAATTTCACCGAGGAAGTTCATTTTCGTCGACAAACCGTTTTTTTTTTTTAAACAATCCGAGGTTATTAGGCCTAGTGCACGGCCGTCCTCAAACAATGCAATGGCAAAATTTGGGCACCAGGGGGCAACATTACACCATCGCCGTACCCTGGCGTGCCTCAGTTGATACATGCGGGCTTCCGTAGGGCAATCGCCAAATCATGAAGCGGTTACGGCGAAGTATTGCGTGGGACCATTTCAATTTAAAAAATGACCAGGTGTACTGCAATCACTGCAATGCAGCATACAAATATACCTCATCGACAGGGTCCATGGAACACCCTTATTACGCGAAGCCATTTTTGATAAATAATAAAATAGCACAGCAATACACTGAAAAGAAACCGCCAACAGTGGTTGCGTGCTGAGTAATGGCGGTCGTGAAGATCCTTTTTTTTTTTTTTCAGAAACTTTATTGAGAAGGTCATGAAGATTCGGTAGAAGACACACACACACACACGTGTGTGTGTGTCTAAGTGTACATACATATGTAGATGTAAATAAAGTGTACATAAATATGTTTTTAGAACTCTTATTCTTATAACAAGATACGTAACTCAAGATGAAAATGATTTACTGCACAGGTTAATGAGAGCTTTATTGCTCCTCAGGTGCTAGAGGCGCAGGATCGTCGAGGGAAGCTGCAGGAGGCGGCGTAGTGGCTCGACGGGAAGACTATTTCGCACAAAATGGCACAAGAGAACAGCAAAAAGTTCCGCGCGGCTAGACTAAGTAACACGAGCGATAGAGCAATGAATGCGGTCTTCGTTTGTTGGGTGGCCGCTCGGCAGGGACAGAAGCTGGGTAAAACGTCTCGGCCAATCAGCTTGCGGGGTGAAACGTCTCGGCCAATCAGCTTGCGAGATTCCCGAGCCGAGCCAACAGCTCGGAACAGCGAACAGAGAGAGAGGGATTTGAGAGAGAGAGGTGGATTTGAATTGTGCGGCTCTCCGTGCTGATACCTGATGTTCTAATGTAGTCTACCTGCCTTGTTACGTACCTAAAAATGTTAATGATTAACCGATTATTAATCATTAATTCTCCCGACGATCGGTGAAGAAAATTTCACCGAATGCCCATCCCTAGTTGGAACACACCCTTCTTAAAGAGAGGAACCACCGCCCCGGCTTGCCATGCCAAAGGGACTGTCCCTTACTTCCATGCAGTGCTGTAGAGGCTTGTCAGCCATGACAGCCCAACAACATCCAGAGCCTTGAGGTACTTGGGGCGAATCTCGTCCACCCCTGGGGCCCGGCCACCGAAGAGTTTTTTAATCACTTTGGCAACCTCAGCTCCTGTGATGGGAAAGTCAACCCACTCATCCCCAAGCTCTGCTTCCTCTGCACAAGGGATGTTAGTGGGATTTAGGAGATCCTCGAAGTATTCCTTTCATTGTCTGATGATATCCCCAGTCAAAGTCAGCAGTGCCCCATCCGCACCATACACAGTGTGGACAGGGAGCTGCTTCCTCCTCCTAAGTCACCGGACAGTTTGCCACAATCTCTTTGAGGCGGACTGAAAGTCTTGTTCCATGGCCTCACCAAACTCCTCCCACACCTGAATTTTTGCTTCAGCAACCACCCGAGCTGCAGTCCACTTGGCCTGCCAGTTCACCTCAGCTGCTTCGGGGGTCCCACAAGCCAACCAAGCTCGACAGGACTCCTCTTTCAGCTTGATGGCCCCCTCATCACTGGTGTCCACCACTTGGTTCCGGGGTTGCCACCATGAGATGCACTGATAACTTTGCGGCCACAGCTCTGGGCAGTTGGTTCGACAATGGAGGTGGAGAACATGGTACATTCAGAATCAATGGCTCCAGACTCTCTCGGAATGTGGTTGAAGTTCTTCCGGAGGTGGGAGTTGAAGTCCTCCCGGACAGGGGCCTTAACCAGATGTTCCCAGCACATCCTCACTATACATTTGGGTCTACCAGGTCTGAATGGCATCCTCCCCTGCTATTGGATCCAACTTACCACCAGATGGTGATCAGCTGACAGCTCTGCACCTCTCCTTACCCGAGTGTCCAAGACATATGGTCACATATCTGATGACACAATAACAAAATTGATCATCGTCCTGGTGACCTCAGGCATCCTGGTGCCAGGTGCACATATGGACACCCTTAACATGGTGTTCGTTATGGACAAACTGTGATTGGCACAGAAGTCCAATAACTGAACACCACTCGGGTTCAGATCGGGCAGGCTGTTCCTCCCAATCTCACCCCTCCAGGTTTGACTGTCATTGCCCACATGCGCATTGAAGTCGCCCAGTAGGACAATGGCGTCTCCAAGAGGAGCACTCTCCAGCACCCCAGTCAGAGATTCCAAAAAGGGTGGGTACTCTGAACCAACATTTGGTGCATAGGCACAAATGATGGTCAGGACCCGTTTCCCAACCTGAAGGCGCAGGGAAACAACCCTTTTGTCCACTGGAGAAAACTCCAATGTAGAGGCAGCAAGGTGGGGGAATACAAGAATACCCAACCCTATTCACCACCTCTCGCCTGGGGCAACTCCAGAGTAGGCCAAGCTCCAGCCCCTCTCCAGGAGAGTGGTTCCAGAACCAGGTGCTTTGATATATATTTTTTTTAAAATAACTTTTCAAATAAATGCTCCATAATCTTCAGTAGGTACAGTACAGGGAATCCCCACATACTTGGTCAGTGATTACAGGAAGACAAACTTTTATGAGTATGAGATCTTTCTACTGATTAAATGGCTATATACCAGACAACTCCCCCCCCCCCCCGTTATGGAATTATCTGCTATTCAGACACCACCATCAAGACACCAGAAACAAAAAATGTTAAAAACCTAATAATAACAGTAATGGTTTCTTCTGACAGTGGGCACACACAGCTGACGTCAGGTATGGGTCTGTGCCTGCAGACCAGGCAGAGTGGTCCAGAACAAAGTAGGCTTTATTAATTTCTCTCTCACACATCATCCAGAATCACAAGCATCAGAAAAAGTCACAGGTCGCAGGCACCTCTCCTTTTATAGCCTACGACCCGCTCAGTCACCTGTGGTGCTGCAGTAACATGAAAAACTTTGCAATTCCCATTCTCTTTGTCACTGTTTGCATCAACACACCAACCCCCGCATCAACACACAAACCCCCCATGACCATTCCGTCTGAGTGAAAACATACTGAGTGGCTTCCCACATGCCCCCATCCCCCCCCCCCCCCCAGAAACTCAGACTGAGCCTTAACCCTCATGCCCTTTGGGCTTCAACCTACGTCCGTAGTGGCTGTAATGGGGGGGCTGCAGCTCCAAGGCGCTGCTGTGCCGGTGGGGGGCTCCTGGGGGTGCGTCCGTTTGTGGGGGGACATTGGGAGGGGGGGAAACATTTTTAGCATGCCATTGTGACTGATCTGACGAGTCATGTACCTGGGGAGTTCTCAGTGGGGGTCGTATGTGCCGAGGAGCCCGGGCCAACACCACCTGCTCGTCTGCTTAAATGAAAGCGGGCTTAAGCCTGTCTATACAGACTGTTTCCCTGCGTTCCCCCAAGTCTAACACAAAAAGTTTCTCCCTGGGTTCCAGCACTCTGAATGGGCCATCGTGGGGTGGGCGCAAGGGGGTCTGGTGGGCATCGTGCCTGACAAATACGAACGCTGCGCCCTTCAAGGCCTTTGGCACAAAAGCGTGTGGAAAACAGTGGTGGACCGGACCAGGTACTGTCCCTGCCACTGCGCTATGTGGTGAAAGCGGGGATGGATCGGTGTTCGGCCCGGGGCTGTCCGGCAAAAATTCCCGACTCATAAACGCGGTGGCGCAAAGCGCATGGGACCACCGGGTGCAGGCGGCCCGTGGAGACGTCACAGATTGGAGGAGGCCTTGTCTTGCAGTACTCTGCTCTCCAGCCTTAACCCTGTTGGTCCAGACTGGAGCACGCAAACATCTGCATCACCGATCTGCTCAGTGGCCATGGCCGTGTAATCTATCCCTACGTAGACTGGGGCCACTAATGCACGCGAGAGGCAGTCTGCCACCACGTTGAGTTTACCGGTCACATGCTGAATGTCGGTCGTAAACTCCGAGATTGTGGCCAGCTGTCTCTGCTGCCGGCCCGACCATGGTTCCGAAACCTTGGCCATAGCGTACGTTAGCGGCTTGTGGTCCACGAATGCAGTGAAGGTGCACCCTTCCAGCCAGAACTGGAAGTGGCGTATGGCCAGGTGGAGAACCAGTAACTCCCTGTCAAACGCGCTGTATTTACGCTCACTGTTGACCTGCTAAAAAATGCAAGCGGCTGCCAAGAACCTGTGACGCGCTGCTCCACGATGGCCCCTATGGCCACGTCCAATGCGTCGGTAGGGAGCGCTATCCGAGCCACCAGGTCCAGGTGCACCAGCAGTGCGGCGTTTGCCAAGGCTGTTTTAACCTCGGAAAATGCCTGCTCTCGCTCAGGAGTCCAGTCGACTCTGTCCGCCGGTTTCCGTTTCTTAAGCGCGGCATACAACAGCTGCATGAGCTGGGCTGTGCGGGGGAGGAAACGGTTATAAAAGTTAACCATCCCCAAAAATTCCTGCAGCTCCCTGACCTTCTGAGGCCCGGGAAAATCTGCCACTGCGCGCACCTTCTCCGGTAAGGGTATCGCGCCCTCCGGTGAGATGCAGTGGCCCAAAAAATCAATTCCCATCACCCCGGACTGGCACTTTGCCAGGTTGATTATTAATCCGTGCTCCTCCAACCTCTGGAAAACTGTCCTGAGGTGGGCTACGTGTTCATCCTCGGACGCACTGGCCACCAGGATGTCGTCCAGGTAGACGAACACAAACGGCAGAGTGGCAACACCGCATCCATCATGCATTAGAATGTCTGCGCCACGCCTTTTAACCCAAAAGGCATGCGTAAAAACTCAAAAAGACCAAACGGGGTTATTACTGCCGTCTTAGGTATGTCCTCAGCGCGCACCGGGACCTGGTGGTAACCATGGACCAGGTTTATCTTGGAAAAATTGTGTGCCCCGGTGAGGTGGACGGAAAAATCCTGAATATGGGGGATCGGGTAGCGGTCGTGCACTGTGGCGTTGTTCAATCTGCGGAAATCTCCTCATGGTCGCCACGATCCCTTGGCTTTAGGAACCATATGTAGCGGGGATGCCCATGGGCTGTTTGAGCGTCTGATGATGCCCAACTTTTCCAAATTGGCAAACTCCTGGCATGCTATGGCCAGTTTAGCTGCGTCCAGACACCGAGGTTGTGCGAAAATGGGCAGCCCTGTGGTGGTAATGAAGTGCTCCACCCCGTGTTTAGTGACGGTTGCCGAAAAAGCCAGGACCGTGAGTGCTGAGAACTGGGTGAGCAGTGTGTGGAACTTACCCCCTGGAGCTGTGACATTGGCTAGCGTTGTGGGCCCGGCTCTAGCTGTACAGGGGAGAGAATCAAAAGACATTGCGTTAATCAGGCATCTGTTAGCCACATCGACTAGTAGACCGTGTACACACAAAAAATCAGCGCCCAAAATGGGGAAGCTGCATGCCGCTATGATGAATGCCCATTTGGTATGTACGGCCGTGCAAGGATACAGTCTGTGTCCTCTCACCAATAGTCTTGATGTCTGAGCTGTTTGCAGCCATCAGCTCGGGGCCACTAGTTCTCGCCAGCCGGTCTGCGTAGGACGGCAGGATGAGACTCTTTTAGGAGCCGGAGTCCACGAGGAACCGTCTCCCCGAGCATGAGTCTGTCACATAGAGCAGCTTGCTCGCTTCACCGGCGGTCGCAGCTGCTACCCTGGCGTTTCCCGAGCGCTTGAATTGGCACGGTGGCACACATTGGTGTGCGTCCTCTCCAAAACGGCGGTGGTAGAAGCAGAGTGTGTCTCTCTGGTGCTTCTTGGCCTCTGCTGCAGCCACCGTCGTTGGCTCCTCACCCCTGCTGGCCGTCTCGCTGGGTTCCAACGCCACTGCATTCACTGCGAGGGCTCTGGTGGTGAGGATAATCCGATCCACCTCTTGTGCTAGTGTCCGGTAGTTGTGTGCGGGCAGCAGCGGCGAATTGGCAAGGACTGCCCTGGCCGCCGTCTGGAGGTTCCGGAGGAAAAGGTCGGCAAAGAGGAAATGTCCATCATCTGTGCCCATCAGTGCCAACATCTTCTCCATTAACTTGACTGCTGACCTGTCTCCCAACTCGGAGCGCGTCAGGAGCCTTTTCGCTCTCTCGCAGTCTGAGAGCTTATAGCGCTGGATCAGTGCGGTTTTGAGAGCCTTGTATTTGTCATGGGCTGGAGGCTGTTGGAGCAGGCTCGCCACCTGTTGAGTTGTGCGTGTGTCCAGTGCTGCAACCATGTAGTAGTATCTGGTGTCATCTGCCATTATTCCCCGGAGCGTGAACTGGGCCTCGGTGTGGAGGAACTAAGACTTCGGGTTATGTAGCCAAAAGAGTTCCATTGTGTGTCAAGGGTCACCAGTGTGGAGAGCAAAATAACAAGGCAGAGCGGTCCAGAACAAAGCTCTCTCTCTCATCATCCAGAATCACGGACGTGGGGACACATGCACAACATGACGTCATCACACCGTGACTATATTCGGTAATGGCGGGAGATGCTCTCTTTGGTGCTCCGCCTCGAGCCTGCTACCTGCTGTACCACACTCTCTCTAGCCTACTGTTAGCTTGTTACCCTGTTCCACATGTGAGTTAGCAGTTCTTTGAAGCTAACCTTCACAGACAATGTGTCCGCTGGTCTCATTCCCAGACATAACATTGGTGACGAGGAGAAGAATTGGTCTTCTGAAGGAAAATACAACATTTTCCTGAAGACGGAAGTGTGTCTGGTAGGGATGGGCATATCGATACTCAAGTATTGATACTTTGATACCAGCTGGTCGATACTTTGGAGTCGATACTTTTTTAAATATCGCAATACCAGCATGTTAATACAAAACGTGCAATTTGTTTTCACTTCTGAGAGTTTTAGGCATTAAATTTGTGTGTTAAAACCGGTGAAAAACCAGCTCAGGCATGTTTTAAAGATTGTCTGCCGTGTCATATGATTATGGCAGCCTATCAGATGTCAGAGCCGAAGACTCACTGCACACTGGCAGCCTCAGCACTCACTACTCCGGTGCAGAGCAGAGTGAGCAGAGCAGTGTCGCGGGCAGCAGAAGAAGTATTACTTCTGAAATGTTACACCATTCATCCAAATTCTATGGCGATACCAAGCATAATGTTGAAAAATAAACAAAATAAGCACTATTCAAGTCTGTAAAATAATAGCGTAAAATAAAAAAAAGTTGCATTGTGAAAACAATTACACATATGTTGCTTGGCATCACCATAGAATTTGAATGTATGGTGAAATATTTCCATCCATCCATCCATTCATCCACTACCATTTAATCCTTTTTTTGGGTTGCTGGGGGGCTGAAGCCTATCCCAGCGTCTTTGGGTGAGAAGCAGGGTACACCCTAGACAGATCACCAGTCCATCGCAGGGCTGGTGAAATATTTCAGAAGTAAAAAATACTTGAATCCAGTTGACTTGACTGAGCTTTCATACAGCATACTTACCTACCTGGATTACTGAGAATCTTCACCAAATTAAGAAATTGAATTAGTTTTGCATTCATTTTAAGTCTTAATCATTTTTTATTATAATTTAATTACATGTCATTTTATTTTTATTTACTTTGCTCATTCCATCCATCCATCCATCTTCTACCGCTTTTCCGGAGGTCCGGGTCGCGGAGGCAGCAGTTCAAGCAGAGAAGCCCAGACTTCCCTCTCCCCAGCCACCTGCTCCAGCTCTTCAGAGGGGATACCAAGGCGTTCCCAGACTAGCTGGGAGACATAGTCTCTCCACCGAGTCCTGGGTCTGCCCCGGGGTCTCCTCATTGTTATAGTTTATTATAATATTATCCACCTTATTCCTGAGGGTGCTGCAGTAGAAACGATTATGGGCACAACTTCCAGTTTCGGCTGAAGCCATGTTAAATCAGTCAGCAAGAGTGGAGTAGTGGGGCAATTAAAATAGCGTTTTTAAAAGTTTTTCAAATTCCTTTTAATGTATAGTCCCCATACATGTTTTGCACTCAAGGGCAGCTAATTTCAGCACTTGTAGTTTTTGTATTTTTTGAATGTTTTGCTGTAGTTCTGGTACTTGTTGCTGATGTTTGTGGTTGTGCCATAGACTGTATACAGGTGCATCTCAATAAATTAGAATGTCATGGAAAAGTTGATTTATTTCAATAATTCAATTCAAAAAGTGAAACTCATATATTATATAGATTGATTACACAGAGTGATATATTTCAAGTGTTTATTTCTTTTAAATTTGATGGTTATGGCTTATAGCTCATGAAAACCCCAAATTCAGTTTCTCAAAAAATTAGAACAGTACATAAAATTAATTTTTAAAAAATTGAATTTTAATAGAAATGTTGGCTGACTGAAAAGTATGTCCATGTACAGACTCAATACTTGGTTGGGGCTCCTTTTGCATGAATTACTGCATCAATGCAGCATGGCATGTAGCTCGAGTAGGTTCATTTTGTCTTCTTTTAATTATTAGCCTTTTGTTCTCATTAAAGACAAAGATAGAAAGGAGATGTTTTTACCTTCTTTTCTTTTCTTCTCTGTCTTTAATAAGAACAAGGCTAACAGCATGACATGGAGGCGATCAGCCTGTGTTACTGCTGAGGTGTTATGGAAGCCCAAGTTGCTTTGATAGCGGCCTTCAGCTTGTCTGCATTGTTGGATCTGGTGTATTTCATCTTCCTCTTGACAATACACCATAGATTCTTTATGGGATTTAGGTCAGGAGAGTTTGCTGGCTAATCAAGCACAGTAATACCATGGTCATTAAACCAGGTATTTATACTTTTGGCAGTGTGGGCAGGTGCCAAGTCCTGCTAGAAAATGAAATCAGCATCTCCATAAAGCTTGTCAGCAGAGGGATGTATGAAGTGCTCTAAAATTTCCTGTTAGATGGCTGCACTGACATTGAACTTGATTAAACACAGTGGAAAAACACCAGCAGATGGCATGGCTCCACATATCACTATTGACTGTGGAAACTTCACACTGGACCTCAAGCAACTTGGACTTGGACAAGCAACTTTCTGTGCCTGTTCACTCTTCCTCCAGACTCTGGGACCTTGATTTCCAAGTGACAGGACTTGGCACCTGGTTTGGGGAGCCATCTGCTGGTGTTAGTCCACTGTGTATTATGAAGTCCAAAGTCAATGCAGCTGTCTACCAGGACATTTTAGAGCACTTCATGCTTTCCTCAGCTGACAAGGTTTATGGAGATGCTGATTTCTTTTTCCAGCAGGACTTGGCACCTGCCCACACTGCTGCCAAAAGTACCAAAGCCTGGTTTAATGACCATGGTATCACCATATTTTACTGGCCAGCAAACTCTCCTGACCTAAACCCCATACAGAATCTATGAAGTATCGTCAACAGGGAGATGAGAGACACCAGACCCAACAATGCAGATGAGCTGAAGGCCGCTATCAAAGCAACCAGGGCCTTCATAACACCTCAGCAGTAACACAGGCTGATCACCTTCATGCCATGCCACAGTGATGCAGTATTAATTCATGCAAAAGGAGCCCTGACCAAGTATTGTGTGCATGGAAATACTTTTAGTCGACCAACATTTCTATTAAAAAATCAATTTTTTAAAATTGATCTTATGTAATATTCTAATTTTTTGAGAAAGTGATTTTCGGGTTTTCATGAGCTGCAAGCCATAACCATCAAAATTAAAAGAAATAAACACTTGAAATATATCACTCTGTCTGTAATGAATCTATATGAAATATGATTTTCATTTTATGAATTGAATCACTGAAATAAATCAACTTTTTGATGATATTCTAATTTAGTGAGATGCACCTGTAAATGGAGGCTTCTCACCGGCAATGCATAGATGATGCACTGAAAACTAACCAGGACTGTTGGTGTGATCGGTGGTACAGTCACAAGAGCACCAGGTATGTTTTCACTTGTATGAATGTCACAGATCTGACGTTTATGCGTCATATATGTCACCAGATGCAAGGCTGCATGAAGTAAAATAATAAATAAAAAATAGTAACAGTTTGCTTCCTAAGGCTTAATAATTTAAGAAAGATATCAAATAGTTTTTAGGGGTTTTTTTGCATTCATTGCACTACCTTGGAATGATATGAACTTGATATTAGCAGCTTCAGTATGCATTAATTTTTAAATTATCACAAAATATAGATCAATAAAATTTTGAACAATTGTCAAAAAAGGTCTGTACGTGTTAAGTTAAATGACAAGTCATCCACGGCATGACAGCAGCATGAGCATTTTAATTTCGGGGTAAAACGAACAGCTGCAGCTGTCTGTATTTACCCTGTCATTAAAACACCCAAGCACTGTATTGTGGTTCTTTGTGGCTCTGACTAGATTCTACGTCTGATCTGAGGTAAATTTGATTATGTCCAACATCTTTTAACAAAATGCATCTGACTTTATTGCGGTGGAGACGTTGGTATATCTCAGAGCTTTTATTTGTTTACAGCATTAGCATCTTAGCAGCAGTGCTAACAAACGGAGCTACTGTCTGCGAGGCCACTTTTTAAGGTCATCTTCCCATCTCTCCATAGTCGTGGGAAGTGGTATGATTATATTACTGTTTTTGATGTGCAAAAGGCCATGTTCCTGCATTTTTGATGTCGAAGTCATTGTTTTTTAACAAGAAAAAGTGTCCTGTTTCAGTGACAACCATACATTCTAAACTAGTATTGGAAGTTGCTACCATAATTCACACAGGGCATTATGGGGATAGGAATAAGGTGGATAAGTATTTCTTTCAAGTATTTATGTTCATGAGTTTTATTCATATTGCCCTTGCAATAAAGTCGTTAATGAAACTGCAATCATGTGATTTTCCTTTAAGGGGCAAAAAGTATCAGTATCAAAGAATAAGTCCTATAAATTAATGGTATCGTATCAAAAGGAAAAATGCTGGTATCGCCCATCCCTAGTGTCTGGCACCTCTACCGCCGTTCTTCGCCACCCCAGGTGAGCCGCCCATTCCATGGCCTCGCTGATTTGAAGCCTTTGAGACGTATGTGTGAGCTATGGGCCTAGCTAAGGTTAGCAAGCTTCGACTGCGTGCTCTATTGATTCATAGCCTGGGCAGTGAGGGGCTGCGCATATTCAGAACACTGGGCCCGGTGGATACCTACAGCAAATGTTTCACCTTATTAGCCAGACATTTTGCGTCAGCCAAGAGTGTGGTGGTGAGGAGAATTAGGTTCTGTCAGTGTTGACAGGGAGCGGGAGAGACGACTCAGCAATATGTCACCGACCTCCGCTGTCTGGTGAGTACAGGCAAGGGACCAGCTAGCGGAGCACACCAACAACCCGAGCCTGCAGGAGAAGCTGTTAATGGCCCCGGACGACCTGCCGTTGGCGAAGGCAGTGGAGTTAGCATTCCAGTTGGAGGCCGCCGCCCAGCTAACATCACAGCTAGGAGCTTCGCAGCAACAAACCCCACTAGTCAGGCAGTTACCACAGCAGAAGAGCCTGTCGACACGCAACCTTTTTGGAGGATGCCAAGGTGAATGCCACGGGACAACAGGATATCATGGGATGCCAAATGTGTGGTAACTGTGGTTCCCCTGCGCACCGAATGTGCCCCTGCCTGGCCAGGGGGCAGCGATGCCAGTGCTGCGGTAAGCGTAACCATTTTGCCAAAGTGTGCCGTTCAACATGATCAATGACGAGCTCACCACCCAGCTCAACTGGACTGCCTTTTTTTTATTAATTGATTGATTGATTGATTTGAACATCAAGACAAAAAAAAAATTAAAAACAAGGACTCAAAACAAACAAACAAAAAAAAACCCCATTAAAAAAATGCCTTGTTCAAAAGGAGTGGGAAGAAGCCAGCGCTTATATAGTCCCACCCCTTCTCCATACCCAATAATTTATATTATTCTAGTCATTGTCTAGCCCATAATTACATTCATTAATACCATAATATATAATGCATCTTATAATTAAATTATGCAATAGAAATAATACAACAATGACAGTTTATAGTGACAATAATACCAACATCTAATAATAATTGTAATAATAATAAGTAAATACTTCTGGTATGTTTAATATAATTACTGACAATATTATCATCATCATCATCACCATATACAGTATACCACCATATACCCCCACATGGCTTACAATACCTAGGCGCAATAAGTAACCATATAATAATCGTAATAATAGGTAGCCATATAGTAGTTACAACAACAACAACAACAACAACAACAACAACTGGCTTATATAATACTTTAAATAATTCCATCCTAAACAACAATCATAATACTTATAATACCGTTGTAATATTCTAGTAATAATGATATTAATAATAATAGTACTCAGCATATATATTCAACAATAACTCAGCATATATATACAGTATTCAACAATAACAACCTTTCTTTATTGTAAACACAAAATGCAGTTTTTAAATGAAGGTGTTTATTATAAAGGGTGAAAAAAAAACCCAAAACCTATATGGCCCTGTGTGAAAAAGTGATTGCCCCCTAAACCTAATAACTTTTTGGGCCACCCTTAGCAGCAACAACTGCAATCAACCATTTGTGATAACTGGCAATGTGTCTTTTACAGCGCTGTAGAGGAATTTTGGCCCACTCATCTTTGCAGAATTGTTGTAATTCAGCCACATTGGAGGGTTTTTGAGCATGAACCGCCTTTTTAAGGTCATGCCACAGCATTTCAATCAGATTCAGGTGAAGATTGTGACTAGGCCACTCCAAAGTCTTCATTTTGTTTTTCTTAAGCCATTCAGAGGTGGACTTTCTGGTGTGTTTTGGATCATTGTCCTGCTGCAGAACCCAAGTGTGCTTCAGCTTGATGTCACGAACAGATGGCGGGACATTCTCCTTCAGGATTTTTTGGTAGACTGCAGATTTCATGGTTCTATTTACCACAGCAAGTCTTCCAGGTCCTGAAGCAGCAAAACAGCCCCAGACCATCACACTACCACCACCATATTTTACTGTTGGTATGATGTTACTTTTCTGAAATGCTGTATTACTTTTACTCTGGATGTAATGGAAGACACACCTTCCGAAATGTTCAACTTTTGTCTCATCAGTCTACAGAGTATTTTCCCTAAAGTCTTGGGGATCATCAAGATGTTTTCTGGCAAAACTGTGGTGAGCCTTTATGTTCTTTTTGCTCAGCAGTGGTTTTCGTCTTGGAACTCTGCCATGCAGGCCATTTTTGCCCAGTATCTTTCTTATGGTGGAGTAATGAACACTGACCTTAATTGAGGCAAGTGAGGCCTGCAGTTCTTTGGATGTTGTTGTGGGGTCTTTTGTGACCTCTTGGGTGAGTCATCGCTGCGCTCTTGGGGTAATTTTGGTTGGTCGGCCACTAAGGTTCACCACTGTTTCATGTTTTCGCCATTTGTGGATAATGGCTCTCACTGTGGTTCACTGGATTCTCAAAGCTTTAGAAATGGTTTTATAACCCTTGCCAGAGTGATAGATCTCAGTTACTTTGTTTCTCATTTGTTCCTGAATTTCTTTGGATTGCAACATGATGTCTAGCTTTTCAGGATCTTTTGGTCTACTTCACTTTGTCAGGCAGGTGCTATTCAAGTGATTTCTTGATTGAGAACAGGTGTGTCAGTAATCAGGCCAGGGTGTGGCTACAGAAATTGAACTTGAACTCAGCTTTCCAAAATGTGATAAACCATACTTAATTGGGCAGTGCGGTGGCGCAGTGGTTAGCACTGTGGCAGCACAGCAACTCACCCTTGGCCATGGGATCCTGGGTTCGATCCCAGCCCCTGACCAACAGTGATCTGTATGGAGTTTGCATGTTCTCCCCCTGTCTGCGTGGGTTTACTCGGGGATTTCTCCGGTTTACTCCCACAGGCCAAAAAAACATGCAGGTTAGGCTAACTGGAGACTCTAAAGTGGCCCTAGGTGTGGATGTGTGTGTGAATGGTGAAGGGATAGCACCGTACCATGGCTGCTTCATCCATCCAGGTGGATGCCCTGAATTTCCCCTCTGGGGATCAATAAAGTACACAAAATAAAAAAAAAAATGTTTTAAAAGGGGAGGGACAATCTCTTTTTAACACAGGGCTATGTAGGTTTGGATTTTTTATTTTTTTTTTTACCCTAAATAATAAACACCTTCATTTAACTTCAAACTACATTTTGTGTTTACTTGTGTAGTCTTTGTCTAACATTTAAATTTGTTTGGTGATCTAAAACATTTAAGTGTGACAAACATACAAAAAATGAGAAATCATCAAGGGGGCAAACACTTTTTCATACCACTGTATGGATGTTTGGGCATTGCCTGTGTTCCTCCCCCAACCCATTCCACAATTTTAACCCACACACAAAAACTTTTCCAAGTAGATCTTACTAGGTGCATTTTAAATTTTGTATTCCCCCCTAAAATGGGTGGTGCGGTGGCGCAGTGGTTAGCACTGTGGCAGCACAGCAACTCACCCTTGGCCATGGGATCCCTGGTTCGATCCCAGCCCCTGACCAACAGTGATCTGTGGGGAGTTTGCATGTTCTCCCCGTGTCTGCGTGGGTTTACTTCGGGATTTCTCCGGTTTCCTCCCACAAGCCAAAAACATGTAGGTTAGGTTAATTGGAGACTCTAAAAGTGGTCCCAGGTGTGAATGGTAAAGGGATAGCGTCGTACCGTGGCTGCTTCATCCATCCAGGTGGATGCCCTGAATTTCCCCTCAGGGGATCAATAAAGTACACAAAATCAAAAAAAAAAAATCAAATTATATTTCCCTTCTCTCTGACTAAAAAGATTTTGTATATTGTGTGGCAAAAAGTTTTTTTTTACCGACTTTAAACATTAACTGTGCTGTATAATAATCAAACAGATCCTGTAATTTCAATAACTTTGAATGTACAAACAATAAATTAGTATGTTCAAGACACCCAACTGTGTATAACACAGGCTGCCCTTTTTTGTAATATTAGCAATGAATTAAGTGTACTTTTATAATTGTTACCCCAGACCTCTATACAATAGGCCAAGTATGGATGTACTAATGAGCAATACAAGATATGAAGCGATTTGTAATCTAGGACTTGCTTAATTTTATTTATAATTGCAATATTTTTTTGTGACTTTGTTTTGTATGTATCTGATGTGTGGTTTCCATCTAATTTTATCATCTATTACTACACCAAAAAATTTGATCTCCTTAACATTTTCAATAATTACATTATCTATATGAATATGTATATCTTCTTTATTTTTACAATTACCAAATATCATTACCTTAGTTTTATCTATATTTAGTGATAATTTATTACTTTCCATCCATTTTTTTAGCTTATTTAATTCATTATTTATGGTATGGATTAGTTCCTTATAATTATTTCCAAAATAAAATATACTAGTATCATCAGCAAATAATATTATTTTTAATAATTTAGAAACTTGGACTATATCATTTATATATACAGTATATGTGTGTTAAATAATTTGGGGCCCAATACTGACCCCTGGGGGACCCCACTGGCAATTCCCACACTTCCAGACAGATATTCTCCCAACTTCACAAACTGTTGTCTCTCAAATAAATAACTTGTAACCCAATTCAGAGCCATTCCCCTAATACCATACAATTGCAGTTTATCAAGAAGTATTGAATGATTTATTGTATCAAATGCTTTTCTAAAATCTATAAATACACCAATTACATATTTTCCTTGAACTAATGCATTTATTATTTCCTCTGTTGCTTCCATCATTGCCAGTGATGTTGTACTCTTTTCTCTAAATTCATACTGATTCTGATTAAGCAGATCATGTTTATTTAAAAAATTTTCTAATCTGTTGTTGAAAAGTTTTTCCAGAATCTTTGAAAACTGTGGGAGGAGCGATACTGGTCTGTAGTTTGTGTGTTGGTGTTTATTTCCTTGCTTGAATAATGGTTTTACTTTTGCTATTTTCATTTTCTGCGGGAGTTTGAAATGATAGATTACAAATATATGTAAATGGTTTTAATATACCATCAACAGTTCTTTTTACTAGTGGCATATCAGTACCATCACAATCAGTAGATAATTTATTTTTACACTTTTCAGCAACAGAGTTTACCTTTAGTTCATCCACCGCTGAAAGAAAGATTGACCGAGGGTTATTTCCAATCAATGTTTCACTCATGGTGTCTCTTCCTTGGTTTGGAATTTTTGCTGCCAACTCTGGTCCAACATTTACAAAAAAAAATTCATTCTATTTACTACCATGTTATGTCATAATTATCACCACAATTATCAGTAAAATACTCTGGATATATTGTTTTCTTAGTTCCATTTTTCCTTAATTTATTTAACCTCTTGCACTCCGGGATACCGCCGGCGGTCACGTCTCTGCGTCCTAGTGCGCACTGAAAAAAAAAAGCTGCATTTCGTTCTTCCACTACAGACACAGCCGCGAACAGAAAGCCAAAGGAGTGCTTTGATTGGTTTAGATTTGATTGACCTCTCATTCAACTAATAAGAGCCTTGAATTGGGTTTCTGAAACCTTGAAGAACCAATGACTGAAAATCTAGCAAGAAGGACCCGCCTACCAACGGCTGCGAATACAACGAGCCAATTGAAGCAGAGAAGTTCGATGATTGAAAGCGTGCGTCCCGTGCGTAAAATCTGTTTTGTGTAAGCCGCTGTGTGTAATGGTAGCGTTCGCCAGTCATTTTTTATTACTACTGTTCTTATTTGTTTTGAAAAATCGTTCGCCAAAACCGCAATCATGGAAGCACAAAACCGCAATAATGGAATCATGGTTTGACCAGGTCGCGTGACCAGAACCACGAGTCGTAACAAGCGGACCAGCGTCATGTTCATCTGACAGTGAGGAACAGATGTTCGCCAGCGACACTACTGTTGTGGACAGGTAAGTGTTATAAGCTAAATTATTCTTTATCACTGAAAATAGTAATCAAAATGACTTTTGACCGATCGGTAAATTACAACTGTGCGTCATCGCCACATGACGGACCG
Source organism: Pholidichthys leucotaenia (assembly GCA_020510985.1). Lineage (NCBI taxonomy): Eukaryota > Metazoa > Chordata > Actinopteri > Cichliformes > Pholidichthyidae > Pholidichthys > Pholidichthys leucotaenia. The sequence goes on along the minus strand of CM035847.1, from coordinate 215,605,248 downwards.
CGGCGCATGGACCTGACCGTGCGCTGTGCTCCTCTGTAGCAGGGGGGGAGGAGTTGTTATCCTCTACATTGCAGATATTTTAGTATAATTTTTAGTGCACTGTAGGTTATTTTTTCTTGTAAAAAAAGGCCACACATTTTTTACGTGGCATGCTTCTTTGTGTGTGTGGGGCTTGTTTGTTCATTCATTCATTCATGAATGAATAAACAACCACTCCCCCCACACACACACACACACACACAGCCCTGAGTGTCACCTTTCATTAGAGCCCAAGATCAAGCTTCTATATTGAATCATTCAAAAGTTATAGACGTTTTTCCAGTTTTTCCAAACTGTGCCATTTGGCACAATTTGGCACAGTTCTAAAACACCTGGGAACAACCTGAGGAAAAAGCTGTGTAATATATTCATTTTTTGTGGTATTGTTACAAAATTTTGACTTCTGCTGGATAACACTTGGTTCTACATTTCTGTTGCATTTTCCAGCCCGTATCTGACAGCTGTGTGTTATTTGCAAGCATTTGTATCCAAAAAAACACCCAGGCGAACTTTATTTTCTTCAAGTTCAGTATGTTTAGATGACTGTTACTCAGTGGCAGGAGCACTTAGAGAGATTATGACTGTTTTGCCAAAAAATTCAAAGTGTTTTCTTTTAAATGAGACCAACCCCATGAAGATGCTGCAAAGGGTTGAAGAACAGCTTTTGATTTACTTTGAGTACGTTATTTTTAGGCGTTTTTAGGGAAATTGACCAGAGTGCAAGGGGTTAATATGTCCCAGACTCCTTTTATATTATCATTATTTTCATTTAACATTTTCCTATAGTATAATTTTTTACTAGTTCGTATTAGTTCAGTTAATTTATTTTTATATGTTTTATATCTTTTTTCAGATTCTTTAGTTCTTAATTTAATAGAATTTTATAGAGATAATTTTTCTTTTTACAAGCATTTTGTAGCCCCCTGGTTAACCACGGGCAATTTTTGTATTTATGTTTTATATTAGTTTCTTTAATTTAACAGTTTTAATCATATAATGATTTAAATATATCAATAAATTTATCATATGCCAAGTCCACTTCTTTCTCTCTGAAGACAATATCAGAATTCTGTAACATTGTCATCTTTTAAAGCACTGATTGTATCTTCTGTTCATATTCTTTTATAAATAACCTTTTTACATGGTTTATTATTATTCTTACTCTCATTAACCCCATAATTAACATCTAAAGAAACAGATACAGGCAAGTGGTCACTAATTTTCTTGTCGCAGAAGATCAGTTTTTGCTTTTCTGTTGACAAATCGGATGATGATCGCTGATTTTCCTTTACTGTCTTTTCCAGGTAATGTGTAGCAAGCTGAAATAGTCTTATTGTCCACAACAGTGTTTTTAGAGATGAAAAAAATTTAATACCTGCTGCTCAAGAGTGTGTTATTCTCCCAATGTCTCATCCTCCCCATCCTGGTTGTCAACTCCAGCGGTCACACGTGCATAGGAGCGGTGTCTGGTGTTAAGACCGCTCACAATGACATCATCCATTCTTGTATATTGTTCTAATTCATCTACACATCTTTCTAAGAAATTAATTTTCTTGTCTTTTTCCATAATTTCAGTCGTTAATTCATGCATTTGTTCCATAAGGCCAATAAGCAGAGTTTGTTGTTTTGCTATCTTAGCTATTTCTTCAGACATAAAATTTAGTGAGAGTTTGATCTCCTCCAACTCCTCTCCATTTGTCTGATTCTTTTTCGGAGACATAATGACTAGTCTGATTGGGATCAAAGGAGAGGCCCACCTGTTGGCTAGTACAGGAGCTGAAGTACGCCCGATGGCTATTGGAGGTGACAGCTGCCCGATGACAGCTGGCTTTGTCGTCTAATTATAGCTGTTATCTGGTGGTGAGGCCGAAGCTATCCCAATGGCTAGTAAAGGCCAGTAACTGGCATCGTCATCTGGTAGCTGGATCTGCCAGTGAAGCCGAGGAAGCCAAGGCTCCCTTGGTAGCTAGTGGAGGCCTCTAGCTAACATCATCCTATCTGGCAGTGAATCCGAAGCTCTCCTGGTGGCTAATGGAGACTGTTAGCTTGGGTCGTAGCCTGGTAGCGGGTATCTGGTGGTGAAGCCAAAGTTCTCCTGGTGGCTAATGGAGACCACCAGCTGGTGTCGCAGCCTGATAGCGGGCATCCGGCGGTGAAGCTGAAGCTCACTCGGTCCAAGTGGGTGCCTCTAGCTAGCGCTGTCGTCTGGTAGGTGGTATGTTCCTTGAGCAACAGGTGGTATGTTGGTAGGTATGGTAGGTGGTAAGTTCCTTTAACAACAACCATTCATGCAGTGGACTCTAGCAATTCAGCGTAAAAGTGGTGCACAGTGAGGTTCGACGATGTCAGCCTGCCATTATTATTGTACACCGCCGCTACAAGCTCGTTGATGAATTGGATCACAGTGAAGAGGTTTTTCCCTTGGTATCCAATCAAGCGGGACGCAGTGGAGCTCTATGGATACTTGCACACCAGAATCAGCCTAGTAAGAACCATCACGCTAACGGTTTGCTACGGGTCCGAAGTCCTCCCAGCATTCGCCTTCTAGGTAGCAACGCATGGCAACAACATCCTGGGGTGTGATCTTTTTCACGAATTGGGTTTCACCATTCAAGGCCACGTAGGACTTTGTTTGACTGCTGAGGACCGGAGCACATTTCACCCAGACGTGAGCACAGCCACTCTAAGCTTCACACTGCATGAAGAGCAGAAGACGAGAGGGCAAAATCCAGATTCAACCCTGATCCTCGCCTGGCACAAGCCTCATGAAGTCACCGTACAGCTGCAGGAGATAGAGTTCGGGGCCAAACAGGACCCCGGTGAAAGAGGACAACCCAGAGCGTGTCCTGTTGCCAGCGAGAACATCATGCTTCCGCAGCCACAACCAGCAACAGGGATGAGAGAGGGTAATACGGACTTGACTCAGATCCTCTGTTGGAATAAGCCTCATGGAGGCGTCGTACAGCTGCAGGAAGTTGAGTCCATGGCCAAGCAGGACCCTGGAGAACAATGCCAACCCAGAGAGTGTCCTGCCTCCAGCGAGAATGTCACACCGCCACAACAGCAACCAGCATCAGGGACGAGAGAACAGCAGCAACGCCGCATGAAGCCAACTAGCTCCGGACTCACGGTGCTTGACTGGGTTTGGGTCTGCCGGTCTGAATGCCCATATGACCTGCATATGTTCCAGTCCCCGCTGATGCAGATCACTGGGAAATTGGGGTCAGCCACCTTCCAGATGGCTCATGGTTCGAGATGGCACACCAGCCATTTGCAGAAGGTAAGAGCAGCAGCTTCCCTGGATCAAGACGTGACACTAGAATCGACCTAGCTAGTGTGGGACCTAGACTGGGACTTTGCTGACAAGAGAGAGATTCCAGCAAGATGGCACCCAGGCCTGCCACAACCAGCACCTCCAGGACTGTGCCCACGGCAGGCTCACCAGAGGCCCCCTGAGGTTGAACTGTAAAATCAGAATCAGAATCAGAAAAAGATTTATTGCCAAGTACATTCACAAGTAAATAACTGGTAAATATACGAGGGATTTGACTCGACACTGAGAACGACATAGTTGACATTTTCAGTGACGCGGCAGCGTCAGTGACGCGCCTGTCAGCAGAATGGGAACAGGAAGCAATGGGGGAGAAAGAGGATAAACACAATAGGAGAGAGAAAAAAGCATTGTTTATCAGAATACAGTTCATATATGATCAATATTATGATTACAAGAAAAAAACTCTCAATGCACAAATAGCAGACAATAGAATCCATACAATGACACAAAGAGAGCAGTGAATGAGTAATCTTCACTTCAGTATAGTGAGTCAGTGTGAGTGAGGGTGTTGAGTGCAAACAGTGATATCAGTTAAGGACAACAAAGTCTCTTCAGCAGCAGATGTTATGTCTACCATCTGGGCAGAGGTGATGACTCTGTTTTTGAAAATGTTTAAACAGAGCATGGTTGATAAGATAAGATAAGATAAGCCTTTATTAGTCCCACAATGGGGAAATTCCAGGATTGCAACAGCACAGGGATAGCAACACTCAGAGCAACAATCAGAAGGCAAGAAAAAACAAGAACAGCTAGTATACACTACCGTTCAAAAGTTTGGGGTCACTTAGAAATTTCCTTATTTTTGAAAGAAAAGCACTTTTTTTCATTGAAGATAACTTTAAACTAATCAGAAATACACTCTATACATTGCTAATGTGGTAAATGACTATTCTAGCTGCAAATGTCTGGTTTTTGGTGCAATATCTACATAGGTGTATAGAGGCCCATTTCCAGCAACTATCACTCCAGTGTTCTAATGGTACAATGTGTTTGCTCATTGCGTCAGAAGGCTAATGGATGATTAGAAAACCCTTGTGCAATCATGTTAGGTCTGCAATGTTGTAATTGCTGCAAATGGAGGATTCTTTGATGAAAGCAAAGTTTGAAGGAAAAAATTATTATTTCAAATACAAATCATTATTTCTAACCAATGTCTTGACTATATTTTCTATTCATTTTACAACTCGTGGTGGTAAATAAGTGTGACTTTTCATGGAAAACACAAAATAATTGTCTGGGTGACCCCAAACTTTTGAACGGTAGTGTACATATGTACATATTACTATAAATATATATATATAGACACAGTGCGGAGCATTGTGGTTGGTGAATGTCCAGCAGAAAGTCTAAGCTCTCTCTCCGCGGATGCGGCGGGCCAGCTCTATGTATTTGGGCATGATGGTGACCCTCTTGGCGTGGATGGCGCACAGGTTGGTGTCCTCGAAGAGACCCACCAGGTAGGCCTCGCTTGCCTCCTGCAGAGCCATGACGGAGGAGCTCTGGAAGCGCAGGTCGGTCTTGAAGTCCTGAGCGATCTCCCTCACCAGGCGCTGGAAGGGCAGCTTACGGATGAGCAGCTCCGTGGATTTCTGGTAGCAACGGATCTCTCTCAGAGCCACGGTACCGGGCCTGTAACGGTGAGGCTTCTTCACTCCGCCAGTGGCCGGAGCGCTTTTCCGAGCAGCCTTGGTGGCTAGCTGCTTCCTGGGGGGCTTTTCCTCCAGTAGATTACGGGCGGTCTGCTTGGTTCTTGCCATCGCTCTTTATTATTCTGTTTTATATTTCTTGCAAGCCGCCTAAACTCCAGCCCGGCACCCGCGTCGTTTTCGCTACAGTTCCCCGGTATGTCGAGTTTCTCCGTTAGCACCGGGTGGCGGTTGAGTGCTAGCTAGCTCTTCCCTGCTGCATCGTCTCCTGCTGTAAACAGAGGCAGATAACAGTGGCAGAATAAAACCACTCAGCCATGCAGGGTCTTACCGGCAGTCTACCCGGTTGCCCAGGTTCACATTGGTTTAAAAATAATGTTATGGTGTATGGAACCTTAAGTAATTCATGGTTTGGGTTTAAAAGCTAATTAGCCATATTATGCTATTGACATCAGGCAAATATGTGTACCCAGAAATACTGGTTAAACATTGGCAACCTAATATGTTTTAATATCATGCTGTATTGTGCTTAACATCATGCAATATACCACCTGCTGATAGCCAGGCCATGGATGTTTGTTAGCTAGCTTTGTACATAAAATGGTTCTGGTTATGTTTGTGCTGTGTTAGCCTTATGCCACTATAGAGGTTCCCAGATAAGGTTAACCATCACCAGGGATGTTTTGGTTTTTCCCAGGGGGGTAAATGTGGCATACTGGTATATCACTATACGCGTCACGGATGTGGGGGCACACGCACGACGTGACATCATCCGCCGTGTCTATATTAGGGGACTAACGGCAGGAGACGCTCTCTTTGGTGCTCCGCCTCTAGCCTACTACCTGCTGTACCACACTGTCTCTAGCCTACTATTAGCTTGTTGCTACCCTGTTCCACATGTGAGTTAACAGTTCATTAAAGCTAACCTTCAACACAGACAACGTGTCCGCTGGTCTCATTCCCAGACATAACACAATGCTAAACATAAATGCATTTCTTCTTTAAAATTTGCAGCTTTTCTCATAAATTTCTTACTTTTTCTCATTAATTTATTACATTTATTTGTAAATGTACAACTTTTTTTCTTGTAAATTAACTTTTTGCATTTTAAATCTGCAGTCTTTTCTTGTAAATTTATAACCTTTTTCTAAGTGTGAGTTTTTCCGTATGAATTTACATATTTTTTTCTCATAAATGTGCAACTTTTTTCAACTAAACTTGACTTTTTGTAAATTTGTAGCTTTTTCTTGTAAATTAGTAATTTTTTCTCATAAACTTCTGACTGTTTTTTTGTAAATTTGCAGCCCCCCCCCATAAGTTTACAATTTTTTTCCCCATAAATTTGTGACTGACTACGATAACACTTATAGTGTCCCCTGTTATGTCTGGAAATGATATGGTGACAGTGGATGTGAACTGAACTCTCCTTCATTTGCTACGCAACTAGACCATATACAGGAGGGTTGCGCCGTATTGCGCCACAGCCAGTTCACCATGTGATGTCACCTGCAGCACGCCACCACGTCCAAACTTCACATTTACCCGCCCCCCTTTGAAAAACTCTAAAAACATTTAACTTTCAACAGGGCACCCGGGTAGACTACCGGTGTGCCCGCATGACCGAGTGGATTATTCTGCCCTTTGGCCGGTCATGTCCTAACTAATTACAGTACATACAGTCCAAATTTCAAAATTTAGTCACACAATCCTGTAGGTGGCGGGGCCTCTGCTGAATCCGGGCAGAACGGCACTCGGGCTGTGCTGCCGCCACAGGCTCCAGCGGACACTCTTCGGGAGTTGTGGGTCTTGTGTCGCTGAAGTCCCAGCCTGATCCCGTCATGTCTGCAGACGTCTCCTGATCTGGGGCTGAAATCAGTGTCACCTTTCTGAGGCAACTGACATGCCACCGTGCCCCATCAGCAAGACCAAAGACCAATTAAGCTGTGATCTGCATCGGCGTTGTTCAAAACGACTGCAACTTGTGAGTGCAGTTGGGGCACTGGATCCGGACCCAATCCAGTACTACAAGCCCAGGCCGCTTCGCCTGGCATTTCTTGTCAAAACCTTTGCTTCTTGCGTTGCTGTTGTTCGACCACTTTCCCCCTAGGAGTCGGGGTGGTGTCTGATGTGGGGGGGGGGGGGCGTAGTCAGTCCAGGGGAAGGCACATCTCACGTCCGAGCATTAGTAGGGCCGGGGAGCTGCCCGTCATGGTGTGAGGTGTCGCTCTGTAATGCAGCAGGGTGCTCTGTAGTGCAGCCGAAAACGGGAGCCCATCCACTAGGTGTGCCCTGAGACCGTTTTTGAGGGTCTGGTTGAATCTCTCCACCCTCCCCAGTCGCCTGAGGGTGGTAGAAGGCAATTCTTCTGTGCTTGATGCCTCTCTCCTCAACAAAGGCAGTGAAGTCTGTACCCCCAACAGGGAAACGAAATATCCACCCATGCAGCATGTTAGCACTGCTCCGGACCTCCAGGAAAAAAACAAAACAAAACAAACACAGACCCCCTTGCAAAAAAAGTTTGAGTACCTCTGGTATAGACTCATTTAATCCTTAGTACACGTCAGCTGTGATTGCGTAATCTATTTCCATTACATCCATGTATATTTACTAGTGCATGCCCGTAGAAAGCAAGTATTCCTTTCTGAAACAGGTAGCCCAGTCAGGATTTACAGGCCCAAATGTAGGCTGTGCTTGAAAGCGGAATACAGAGATGTAGCCTATATGTAGGCAATCACACATGCTAAACTTTGACAAATATGAAAGGGACTGAACTGAGATTTATTTGATTGTGTGAATATTAATTACAGAATAATTGAAAATGATTGGGACATCCAATATTAGCCACTGTTTAAGAACCACCTGTTTATTTTTTTGTCAGATCACTTATTTGTGTGATCTTTTATGAGTTATATTCATAATGGTGTATCTTGCACTTTGGGGAATGGGAGTTGTTCAGTCATCATTATAATTGTTTTAGTTTCTGTGTGTAGTTTATAGTCTATCGTCAAACTCATGCAGTACTATAACAGGACACATTTACAAATATTTGAGACCCATTGTAGTGCATCCTTTTATATTTTAGCAATATTATAAGTACAAAACACTGAACATTATTATTTGTTTTTTGTATTTGTGTCTTGTATACTTTATTGATTCCCAGAGGGAAATTCAGGGCATCCATGGTACGGCACCAATTCCTTCACCACACACACACACACACACACACACACACACACACACACACACACACACACACATAGCAGAATGAGCCGTTTGGCTGCAACTGTTGCATCAGTGTTGTCCATTTGTCTGTAAATATTTAGATAAAAATTGTTTATTTCGTTATTTGGGCATTTTTGCGTCTTGTTGTCATTTAGTCAAAGCATGCATATGTGTCCGCATATGATATGCAGTCGATCTGGCCATTCCGCTCCACAATGAAGCAGCAGTCCGGACTGCCGTCTACCACTGACTGGGCAGGTTGGGCATGCCTCCCCGCAAATGATCATGGAGCGCCTGGTTTGCCACCAGTGTTGGAGAAGCATCAGCTGAACCGGCGGATCGCAGTCTTTCGCAGGGAGCCAAGCCCAGCCTGCCCAGTTAATGGGAATCTCAGCTGCTGCTTTACCTGTGTGCTAGTGATGTCCTTTGCAGCACCACTGGTCCCCCACCCACCCACCCCCCACACACACACCTCGTGCTGTCCATGCCGAATTATCCATTAGACCTACGCAATCACAACAACTTCATGGTATAATTTTTTAAGCACTAAATCTTTAGTATTCTGTTTTTTTAGTCTGGTTTGCTAACGGAGTGCTGTATTTACTGACGCCTGTGGTTAATCTGAAACCCTGCCCACACTTCTAGAAGCCTGGGCATGAGACAGAGCGGTGGCTGGCATTCCCCGAATTATCCTTTAGACATACGCAGTCACGGCAAAATTACAGTATAATTTTTTTAAGCATTAGATTGTCACTGTTCTCTCTTGTCAAATTTGTCATTTTCACTTCCTTTTTTTGTTTGCAAAACGCTGTGGTGACTGACTGGTTGTCAGGCCACGTATTATCCAATCAGCATGGTCGTGACATCATGTATTATCCAATCTGCACGGAGTCAATCCAACACCCCGCACACACTGAAGAGCAGGAAGAGACAGAGCGGTGGCTAAACTTTTATTAATAAAAATTCCATATTTTGACTGAGCGACTCCATACTTGGGGATGCACACCCTCGTAACCTCAGCAAAGCACTTATGAAATCTGAGGCCAGTCTGAGGAACGGTTCAAGAGATATGCGTGGAACAGACAGACAGGCACACACAGAGACTTGGTGCATTTATAGATAGATGTTAAATTTTAGTATATGCAAAAAAAAAAATCACCCCCCCCCCAAAAAAAAAAAAACCTTGGTGGAAAGACATGATAATCAATTGAAGTCCAAAATGTGTATTACAAATTTCTGCACCTCTAACAGTGGATTAACATATAATTTATTGCTACCAATGTGTATAAAACTAATTAAAATAGTTAATTCTCATTGGTGATGGTGACGTATCAGCTCCACAACAAGCAAACCTTGAGGGAAGAATTGGGACATGCAGTCATGTATTTCACATACCTACAGAATACAGGGTGTTGCTTAGTTGGTTTTCCTCCACTTGTCATAGCCTGATGTGTTGCCCCACAAGTTTCCTGTAATATCCACTTCATGGTCTGCATCTGGTTTAACACCTGGCAGTCAGAGTCAGTCTCCAAAATTTTTTTTTTTCAAGGCCACTATCACTTAAATGAACACAGTGATGAATCATAGCTGATCTGGTTTTCATTGTTGAGTGGTCTTCCTAAATAATAATTCACATAACACTGTTGATGGAAGAACCCATATTATGCTTGCTGGGGTTTTCCTTTTATTTTAATGCGTTAGGATTTCTGCAATATAACAATATAATCAAAGAGACCAAAGTCTACCTGCATATGAGTTCTTCTGTCACACAAACCAGGACTACAAATCTGCCTGAAATGGCTTGTTTGGATTTGCTGTTCTCTTCTGTGAGGCTATCACATCATTACAGACCTGATACAAACCTGCCTCCTGTCTAGTCTGGCATGCCCTCTCCTCAGAGGAAAAGGGGATATTTCCCACTGTATCTCAGAAATTACATAGCAACAGTGCAACTAGCCTAGCTAGTGGCCCATAGGGAAACAGATATTGATAACCACGGACATCCGGGACTTTTACTGTTCTGGTCACTTAGCAACAAGAGGCCAACGAAAACTACCACCATTAGTGTATTGTGAACTGCTAGTGAGGAGACTTATCAGGATAGTTTTTCATCTCTGTTGACAGCATTTGTGAAAATCCAGACAGCCTATCTTTGAGACAAGCTAATGTTCCACCTTCCAGATGCATGGCGGAGGTTTATCCAGCATGTGAAGCTAATGTTTTCCGGGCCTCTACATGACAAAAACAAGGCAACCCAGCCCAGTTACCTCCTTTTATGGGTAGGTGAACGTGGCAGAGATATATATATAACACATGGACTCTGACAACTGATAAAGCTAAGAAGCTGCAGACATATTATGATAAGTTTGAACAGTATCTCATGCCGAAGACAAACACCATATTTGCGAGATACAAATTCAACGAGAGGCTGCAGGGTGAAGGCGAATCCTTTGAACATTTTGTAACTGAGCTCAAGCTCTTCGTGCAGCAGTGTGGCTATGCAGTGATGAAATGGTGTGAGACAGAATTGTATTTGCCACCAACTCCCTACAAGAAAGAGAAAAACTGTTAAGCCAAGGCTCAGGCCTGACATTAAGAAAAGCCACAGACATTGCATGATCATATGAGATTGCCAAGGACCAACCAAAATCTATGGTCCTGTCTCGCCCGCAAGCAGGTGCAGCAGCGCACACAGTTTTTTGCAAAGAGAGACAGATACACACAACACAAGAGGGGGAAAGTGGACCATCCTAAAAGTACCAATAACACAGGTAAATTCAGAATATGTGGAGGATGTGCACAGCAGCATAGTGATAAAGATGCATATCCTGCAAAGGGGAAAAGGTACAAAAATGCAACAAGTTGAACCACTTTTCCAAAGCCTGCTGCACAGACCAGCCACACAAACCAAACCCGGTCTACACTGTGGATCCAGACGGACTCTGTGCAACAGAAGAGTTATTCATTGACTCCATTACAAAAGTAAACGAAGGGGAAACAAATGAACAAGCATTTGCATATGTTGAAGTAGGCCCACAGTCACACAGCATAAAATTCAAGCTGGACACAGGAGCCACGGCTAACATTATCCCCGCATATATTTTCAGAAGGCTCTTCAAAGGCACTAAATTAAAACCACCCACACATCTCACACGTGATCTGCATTGTTTTTTATGCAAATTCGACAGCGAACGCTGGGGCAGCGCGTGACGTCATCCACTCAGTAACTGGCAGTAATAACTTCCGCCCTCCAAAGAGAGCAGACGCTTTTTTCTTCTCTCCTGCTCTGACTTATCTCCTCCTCCCCTAACTAACTGGATCCCAGCTTGCTGCCGTCTGTCTGCGTCTTTACTGCTGATTATCGAAAGAAATTATGGAATTAATAAGCTGGGCTTTGAACGCAATTGACACTATCTTTTCAACGAGGAAAAGTGCCCCGGGGGAGGTTGTTTGCCCCGCAGGAATGGCTGCTGCGGGCTATTTACGGGAAACAAGTAATTGGAAACTCTTGTGCCTGACTGATCTTTCCATCGAAGATGTAGAAGATTTGTACGTCTTCGTAGTAATGGTGATTGGGATCGTTCTGATTGGATCTGGGATTGTCCTGGTGTACCGCAAATTGTTGAAGATGGATACAACCTATCAAAATGCTGGCCAGGCGAGGTGCATCCATCAAATTGAAAAAATGGAGAGGACTCTGATAGCGACAAATGGAGAACTGTCTCGGAAGGTGGATTACATCATGATTACGCTTAGAGCCATCCACGATGGATTCAGCGTCCAGCAATGAAGGATTAAGTACTGAATCTGTAAGAGAATATAAAGTTTTTTTCTCTCTGTGATCAGTACTATTCGACGAAATCTGACTCCCTCACAAAAATCCTCCTGATCATCTGCAGTCTTTGTTTTCAAAACATTGAGCTCATGGCCTTCGGACAGGCAGCTGCATGGCCCAAGGACAATGCCAGCAGCCAGACAAAACATCTCCTGCCAAAGAGTCCTTGTTGTTCTTAACTGATACAAACGCCTACTTTCAACATTACACTCATACTGATTCACAAAACTGATGATAAAGATGATTCACTCACTGCTCTCTCTGTGTCCTGTGAACTTTTTTGTCTGCTGATTGTGCATTGAGGGCTTTTTTTTTCTTGTAATCATAATATTGATCATATATGACCACTATTCTGAAATCAATGATTTTTTTGCTCCTTCCTATTGTATTATCCTTTCCCATGCTTCCTGTACCCTTCTGTTGGCAGGCGCATTCACAGATGCAGCCGTGTCACCGGAAATGCAGGTCGTTTTCTGTGTCAAGTCAAATCCCTCCTATGTTATCAGTGATCTGTTATCAGTTATCTGTTAATGTACTTGGCAATAAATCTTTTCTGAGTTTCTGAGTTTCTGAGCAGGCTGCAGACAGAACACCCAGATGCTCTTCTCCTCATCTCAGGCGACTTCAACCATGTTTCACTGTCTCCCATTCTACCCACGTTCACCCATTATGTCACATGCCACACTAGAGACAATAAAACACTGGACTTATTCTATGCAAATACTAAGGAGGCGTACACCTCATTACCACTACCCCCACTCGGGAAATCGGATCACAACTTGGTTCATCTCCGGCCGGTGTACAAACCCCTAGTGCACAGACAACCTCCGGTCATGAGCACAGTGAAGTTATGGTCTGAGGAGGCAATGGATGCTCTAAAGGATTGTTTTGAAACCACTGCCTGGGAGCAGCTCTGCGAGCCACATGGTGAGGACATCGATGGCCTCACTCACACCATCACGGACTACATCAGCTTCTGTGTGGACAACACCGTACCCACCAAGACCACACGGTGTTGCTCAAACAACAAACCCTGGATCAACCCTGAGATAAAAACACTTCTGAGAGAGAAGAAGAGGATCTTCAGGTCGGGGAACAGGGAGATGCTGAAGTCCGTACAGAGGGAGCTGAGGAGGAAGATCAGAGAAGGCAAGGGCAGCTTCAGGAAGAAGATGGAGGACAAGTCAAAGTGCCTTTATTGTCATTCCATTGTTAATGAACAATGCAACGAACGAGCTGCAACAGAGCAACATCGGTGGGGTCTGGAGAAACCTTAAAACCATCTCTGGGCTCCAGAATACCTCCCCCAAGGCCACGGGGGACAGGGAGTGGGTGAACAATCTGAACCTGTTTTTTAATAGGTTTGACCAACCGCCCTCCCCCCCGACTGCACAACAACCACTGCTGCTTCTGAAGACATCGAGTCCTGCTGCCCACACCCCATTCCACCATCACCCCCCCACTCCCAACACACAGCTCCCCAACATGACCCTCACTAAGACCCAGGTGAGGATGGAGCTGAGGAAGATCAAGGCGAGGAAGGTGTCGGGACCGGACGGCATCAGCGCAAAGCTCCTCAAGTCCTGTGCAGACCAGCTGTGTGGGATTGTGGAGCACATCTTCAACCTGAGCCTGAAGCTGGGGAGGGTACCATACCACCCCCTTCATTCCCCCCACTCACCATCCTCAACAGCACAGTGTCCACTGTGGACTCCTTCAAGTTTCTGGGTACCACAATCTCCCGGAACCTGAAGTGGTCCTCCCATATAGACACTGTCCGGAAAAAGGCCCAGCAGAGGTTGTTTTTTCTGCGTCAGCTCAAGAAGTTTGATTTGCCTCAGGAGCTGCTGGTTGTCTTCTACACCGCCATCATCCAATCTGTCCTCTGCTTTTCCATCACTGTCTGGTTTGGATCTGCCACTAAACAGGACAAGACCAGACTGCAGCGGATCATTAAGTCTGCGGAGAGGATCATTGGTACCGACCTACCCTCCATCGAGAACTTATATTGGTCCATAAACAGGAAACGGGCGGGAAACATCTGTGCTGACCCATCACACCCCGGCCACAAACTGTTTGAACTTCTATCTTCTGGTCGTCGTTACAGATCACTGAAGGTCAAAATCACCCGTCACAGGAACAGTTTCTTTCCTCAAGCCATCACTCTGATGAACTCCTAACATTCACCTAGTCCTACCTGTTGCTGTACTCATGACTTTTCATCCATTATTACATTGCACATAACTCTCACACTGCTTTTTACTTCATTCACATTATATCACTGAATCTGAGTTCACATTGAAATACTGTGTGACTGTATATTTTTTCATATATTTCTGCAAAGTGTGGTTAGTCTGAGTAAATAACTGCATATATTCCTGTATATATCTGCATCCTTTTATAGAAACGTGGACAGACTGTAATTTACTGTACATACTCTGTTGTCATTGAATCCTTATTTAAATCCTCCACCTGAACAATGAGAGCAAGTTTTTAGCCAAAGTCAAATTCCTTGTATGTGTTGTGCATACTTGGCCAATAAAGCTGATTCTGATTCTGATTCTGATTCTGATAGTTGTGGAAAACATCTTGTGTGGTACCTGTACCAAAGACTTCCCACCCCAAAGATCTGAACAGCTACAGACCAGTGGCCCTGACGTCCCACATGATGAAGACCCTGGAGAGACTGCTTCTTGCTCACCTCCGCCCCCTGGTGGGACCAGCGATGGATCCACTCCAGTTCGCCTACCAGCATGGCATTGGGGTGGAGGATGCGGTGATCTTCCTCCTTCACCATTCTCTGTCCCACCTGGAGAAGCCCGGGAATGTGGTGAGGATCATGTTCTTTGACTTCCCCAGTGCTTTCAACACCATCCAACCGATGATCCTGAAGGACAAGCTGCTGTGCACAGGGGTGGACCAGCACCTGTCATCATGGATCCTGGACTACCTCACTAACCGGCCACAGTTTGTGAGAACCTGGGACTGTGTGTCCGACACGATCATTGGTAGCACGGGGGCCCCACAGGGAACGGTTTTGGCTCCCTTCCTGTTCACCCTTTATACTGCGGACTTCTCACACAACACGACACACTGCCATCTATAGAAGTTCTCTGACGACTCTGCGATCGTTGGCCTCATCTCCAACGGAGATGAAGCTGAGTACAGAGGACTTATCCAGGACTTCGTGGACTGGTGCCATCGGAACTGCCTCCAGATCAGCGCGAGGAAAACTAAGGAGCTGGTGGTGGACTGCTGCAGGCAAGGACAACCCCTCACAGCACCAGTAAATATACAGGGAACAGGCATCGAGATAGTGACATCCTACAAGTACCTGGGTGTTCATCTGAACAATAAACTAGACTGGTCACACAATACTAACGCACTCTACAAGAAGGGACAGCGCAGGCTGTTCCTACTGAGGAGACTCAGGTCTTTTGGTGTACAAGGGGCGCTGCTGAAGACATTCTACGACACGGTGGTGGCATCAGCCATCACTTTTGGAGTGGTCTGCTGGGGCAGTGGCGTTACAACAGCCGATAGGAAGAGACTGAACAAACTGATCAAGAAAGCTAGCTCTGTCCTGGGGCAACGCCTTGACCCAGTGGAGGAGATGGGAGAGAGAAGGATGGTGGTTAAACTGTCATCTCTGCTAGAGTCCGAGTCCCACCCTATGCAGGACATACTGAACGCACTGAGGAGTTCATTTAGCAGCAGACTACATCATCCTAGGTGCACAACCAAGAGGTTTCGCAGGTCCTTCCTACCTACGGCAGTCAGACTGTATAACCTAAGCAGGGCTGCTCGCAGAGATAGCAAAAAAACGTGACAACCTAATAGTAGTGAATGCAAAAGACGCAATAGACTTACACAATGGTCCCCTCCGGCATACAACTAGGAAAATACCGGTCGCTACGGAGGGTGACAATATGTATGGGCACATAATCATACCATGTAGGATAACTAAGTAGATGGTTATGCTGTTCATTCCATCTAGCTACAATGCTCCGCACTGTGTGTGTTTATATATTTATTCCATCTAGCTACAATGCTCCGCACTGTGTGTTTATATATTTATATATTTATTCTATCTAGCTACAATGCTCCGCACTGTGTGTGTTTATATATTTATATATTTATTCCATCTAGCTACAGTGCTCCGCACTGTGTGTTTATATATTTATATATTTATATGTACATATGTATACTCGCTGCACTTGTTTTTTCTTGTCTTCTGATTGTTGCTCTGAGTGTTGCTGTCCCTGTGCTGTTGCAATCCTGGAATTTCCCCATTGTGGGACTAATAAAGGCTTATCTTATCTTATCTGCCATCAGGCTAAGGAGGCGAAAGGTTAGACATTAAAGGCACATGTCAGCTTCGATGTCAGCACAAAGACATCATCAAGACACTAGTGTTTGACATTGTGGAAACAGCATTCCCTTCTATATTAGGATTGAGAGCTTGTTTTGACATGAACTTAGTCAAAATAGTATTGTCTGTAGAAAGCAACAGCATTATGGAGGAGTTTGCCGATGTGTTTAATAAAGGCATTGGAAAATTTCCAGGTGAATGCAGCATCCACATAGACCTCAATGCTGTCCCTGTTGTATACCCACCACGCAGGATTCCATTCACATTGCATGACCGCCTGAAGCAGGAACTGTCACAAGCTGAGCTCTGGAAGTTCTGCCAGACTCAGTCTTGCGGCTTTTTCTTTGTATTTACATATATTTGTTGTATTTTATGCCTTTGAGCTTTAGTACTGCTTTCTATTCTTCTGTTTAGACTTCAGTTTTGTTTTATTTAAATTAGTAATTATTTATTAGTCTACATTTGATTATGTTTATTCCTTATATTTTTACTGTGGTGTCCTTCTCTGGGCTGACAGCTGGCAGGCGGCATTTCTGGTTTTGTGCTCTACGTGGGTGTCGCCCTGTCAGCTGTCAACTCCAGCCACTCCTCCCTCATCTTGTCCAGCTGATCCTAATCACTATTCATTGTTACCCTTTTGCTCGCTCATGCTGCTCACACCTGTTGCTCATTGTGTCATCTTATTCCTCAACTATTCAAAGACTCTGATTGTTTTTTCTCTGCACCAGTCTTGACTCAAGAGCCTCTCCATCTTCGCAACCAGAGCCCAAATCCTGCTCTGGCCTTCGCAGCCTATAAGTTGTTTCTCTGTTTTTGGATTTGTGTTGAGCACTTTTTTGGACTTGTGTTTTTGTATATGAAATAAATTCCACTAACTGCCGTTCAGTGCGTGGGTCTCAGTTCTCTGCCTTGAAAGGTAATTCATGACAGGAACTAGATGCTATGGAGAAAGATGGAATCATCTCAAAAGTAACAGAACCTATCCCATGGGTGAGCAGTTTGGTAGTAGCTGAGAAACCCTGCACAAGACGACTCAGTGTGCCTAGACCTAAGAGACTTAAATAATCCACTCCCCACACTCGACGACATTACGCTCAAGCTCACCGGGGCAAAGTTCTTCACTGTCCTAGACGCACGCTCGGGATACTGGGCCATCAAACTAACATGTGAACCCTCCCTACTCACCACCTTCAACACTATCTTTGGCAGGTATGGGTTCCTCCAACTCCCCTTTGGAATCGTATCAGCCCAGGATATTTTAAAAAGGAAAATCGATGAGACATATGAAGGACTCGAAGGGGTGGTAGCCATAGTTGATGACATATTGGTGTTTGGCAAGACCAAAGAGGAGCATGATATTATCCTCCGGGCAATGCTACAGCGAACCAGAGAAAGAGGAGTATGTCTGAACCCAGAGAAAAGTGTCATATGTGCAACTGAGGTCAGTTATTTTGGGCATGTACTCACTCGTGAGGGAGTACTTCCTGACCCAAAGAAACTAAAGGCAATCAAAGACATGCCACCACCAGAGAACAAAGCAGAACTGGAGACAATACTAGGCATGGCAAACTACCTAGCCAGATTTGCCCCATGTCTGTCTGAGGTCAACGCTCCACTTCGCCAACTTCTAAAACAGGACACAGAGTTCATATGGGACCAAAACCAAGAGGAGGCCTTCTGCAAAATGAAAGAGCTCATCACAAGAGAACCAGGCCCCATACTCTATTACTACGGCCCTGCAAAAGAGCTCCGCTTGCAAGTTGATGCCTCAAAACATGACATCGGCACAGTTTTGATGCAGGAAGGGCGATCAGTAGCATACGCTTCCAAGTCACTCACACCTACTGAAATAAACTATGCTCAAATAGAAAAACAACTCTTTGCAGTACTGTTTGGTTGCAAACGCTTCCATGTTTACATGTTTGGCAGAAAAGTGATTGTTGAGTCAGACCATACGCCCCTTGAGTTCATTTTGAAAAAAACAATCTCTATTGCCCCAGCTTGCCTGCAAAGAATGCTTTTACAACTGCAGCGTTACAACATAGAAATCCAGCACAGACCAGGGAAAGATATCCCTGTGACAGACACGCTGTCCAGAAAACCACTACAAGACTACAACAGCGTGCTGAGTGAAGGTATGGACGAGAATGTTCACTCAGTCATGAACAACCTGCCTGTAAGCGACAGGAAACCCACAGAGATAAAAATGGCAACACCACAGGACTCCCAGCTCTCATTGTTAAAGCAGACTTTGCAGTCAGGATGGGCAGATGACAGGAGAAAATGCTCTGCTGCCCTGTTGAACTATTGGAATTTCAGAGATGAACTCATGCATTATGACGGCATTCTGTTCAAAGGAGACAAAATTATAATACCCTCGTCACTGCGAAATGACATGTTGCAACAAATCCACATGGGTCACCTTGGAATTGAGAGGAGTAAGCAAAGAGTGAGAGACAGCCTCTTCTGGCCTGGCATGGGCAACAATATCACAGTCATGGTAGAAAATAGTTCCATATGCCAAGAGCGACATTCTGCAAACACCAAAGAACCTCTCATATCACACCAGATTCCAGATGGGCCATGGCAAGTCGTTGCATCTGATCTGTTCACATGGGATGGAGAAGATTATGTGGTTGTGGTGGATTACAACAGCAGATACTTCGAGTTTGAATGGCTGCACATGACCACTACAGGAGACGTCATAAGAAAACTGAAAGCTGTTTTTGCAAGACATGGTGTGCCAGAGAAATTTGTCTCTGACAATGGGCCACAATACAGCTCACAAGAATTCAGAGCATTTTCAAAATCATGGGACTTTGAGCACATCACATCAAGCCCATATTTGCCACAAAGCAACGGACTGGCCGAAAGGACCGTAAGAACAGCTAAGCCCACATTAGACAAAGCCAAAGCCCAGAAAGTGGATCCACACCTAGCCCTGCTGGAATACCGAAATACCCGTCGACAAATTCAAATCACCTTCACAGCTTCTCATGAGCCAACGACTACGCTCAGTGCTCCCAGCCACAAAGCAACACCTGAAACCTCGGGTTGCCAGCCAGAGAACGGTACGCACAACAAGGCGAAAGAACCAAGCCGGTCAAAAGCTATATTATGACAGAAATGTGAAGACACTTCCACAGCTATTGGAAGGAGACAACATCCGCTACCAGCAGCAAAATGCTCTGTGGAAACCAGCAGTTGTGGTCCAGCCAACAGACACTGATAGATCCTACATCATCCGCACCAAACCTTACGATGCAACCGTCATCTGATGATCACAAAGACCTCTTCTGCATCAGCTGACTTGGGAGCAGCTTACCAGAGCATCAATGTTGAGAGACAGTGTGCCAATGATACCCATGCTGAAGACTCCCACTGTCAATGACTCTGGGACCAACATCCTGCTGACCACCAGATCAGGCCTTGTGGTCAAACCCAGAGCTGTCCTTGACTTATAATTGTTAAAAAAAAAAGAGAGACAGAGAGATGACCTATAATTGTTCTGCAAAATAAGAATAATATGTATTTGTTGCTGAGAGTAAAATGCTCACTTATTGCCTCAGAATGTTGGAAGAATAGCACAATAATACACATGAGGCAAAGTTTTTATCCTAGTTATAAGAGTGCTTTGCAATGTACTGCTATATTAAGAGTTTTGTGACAGTTAAAACAACCATATGATAAGGACTGCTATATTAGACAACCAGTCATGCCTCATTGCTTGTTATGGTTTTCATTAATCCCTAGTTAAAGGTACAAGCTAATAATGTCATGTTACTTGTCATATAATTTACCATTTGACTGTGTTTCAAAAAAGAAAAAAAAGGAGATGTTGTATTGTGCATGAATCTAATGCAGCTGACTGGTTAGCAATCAAACAACTGAACAAACCATGATCAAATGCATAGTTGCTAAGTCGGCTTATTGTAAGCGACTTTGGGCCTGTTTTTCTCTAAAGTTGTTTGCAAATCTCGTCAGTTGCGGGCTGTGGATTTTTGGGCTTGTTTTTAACATGTAGTTGCTTATTTGGGCTTGCTTTGCTGTCTGTGTGACAGCTCTCCCAGCTCCCCACAAAACAGGAGTGCGATAGCTAGTTTGTTTACATGAAGCATCCACACCCCCGTTTCCTGGTTACCACGTGTGCCCCACTAATCTCTATAAAAAAAACAAGATGTATCATTGCCCGCCAGAAGTGAAGCCACCTGGCCACCATGTAAGTACTCCCAAAACACTAGTACATCCTAATTGACGGCCACTAAACATAATGTCAACTTGATTTCTATAGTTCACCGGCTGTGCAAGATTATAAGCTGTGTCTCCATATCAAGAAGTTCAAAATCTGTTAATTTTTGGGGAAGTTATTGAGGTAGAAGTGGCCGACCAGGGGCTTCACTTCTGGTGGCCAATGATCCATCCAGTGTTTCTATAGAGATCAGTGGCCCACCCGACTCCACTCGGCTCTGTACTCACTAATGGGGAGTGAGCTATCCAGGATTTTTTTTTTTTTTTTTTTTTTTTTTACACAGTGCATATGGGACCTTAATCGAAAATTTTTTTTTTTAAATTCTCCAATGAAATGAATGGCAAGAGCAAAATTATCTATTGATCCCAGTCAAATTTTGCCACGAGTTACAAATATGATATTTGTCAATTTAAAAGATAATTTTCCATGTAATTAAAGTTGTCGGCTGTCATGTAATAACAAAGTAATATTTAGTTTTCGTTTAAATGGCTAGCGGACAACTCCCATCATCCTACATCACTAAACTGTAATCGTGTTTACTGCTGTTTACTTATGCAGGATGTATATGTCTTTTCTTTTGATCAGGGTTTAAAAATTTAATTTATTCAAAGTTTTATGTTGACTGTGCTTACTATAAATTTGCTGTTGCTTATGCAGAATGCATATGTATTTTCCTTTAATTAGAGTTTATAAAATTCTGTTGTTGAATGCTTACTGTATTTAGTCAATTCACTGCAAACAAAAATAAATCTATATATCGATATACTATGTTATCAAGCAGCCTCTCTTTTACACAGTGGGGTAGGTCGCCTGTTGGGCTTTTTTTGGGCTCGTTTCCATAGAGCGGGTTGCTTGTTTCTCTTGTGAAACCTGGCAACACTGATCAAACGGTTAGCACTGTGCAGCTAATGGCAGCCCACCACATTAGCTAAACATTTTACTCAAGAGCTGGTCGACGATAGCCATAGAGCCAATCTACCATTAAATGCACTCTCCTCTTTGGCATTAAATTAAGTGATTAAGAGTACGGTTGTGTTTGGTTAGAATCGGGTAAGAGATTCCAGGCACAGTCTTGATGTAAACAAAGCTAACTAGCTAGTTTAGCATGGCTAGTTGAATTAGCCAATGAATATTGAACTGTATCAGTAACCCCAGTGTTGCCAACTCTCACTCTTTTGGAGTGAGTCTCACTCTTCTGCCCTCTCACACCACACACATTTCTCACTACAAAATGAGGAGATTATTGCAAATATCATGTTGACTTTCTTAAGATTTTTCCATAAAAAGAGTTCTCAAGGCAGCAGAAAGCAGACTGAACATGTTTTAAAACTTATTCTGAAGTAAAGTTGAAAAATCAGCAGTTTATGTGTATCGTGCCTATGCATGCTCATTGCACTCCTACCTCCAGTCTTCCCCATGCACAATTCCCTCTAAATTGCATTCCAACCTATTCTGAAAAGGTGGCAACTCTGGTAACCCCCCTTGGGCCGCCTCATTTGCCAGTACAAAAAATTACACTGCTTTGTCTTCCTTCAAACTGTGGTTATGACAGCTTACCGCAATGTGGTTTTGTGGCATATTTCATGGGAAAAACATTAATTTAAGTGGAGCTCCCCTCTCACTCACAGTGCATCTTAATGGTTGCTTAGTGTTTGTTTTCATCAGCTCCAATATGGCCCCACGTTGCTATATGCGTGTGATATCACACCCCAGTTATCAATTGGTATCATATCAGTTGGTATCGGTATTAGCCCCAAATTTCAGTGTATCCCTAATAAACAGATTTGAAGTGGATTTATTTACTGGGGTAAACACCAAACTTGAAGGAGGTGAAGGACAGGCATTTTAGAAAACAATTTTTTTAGTTAATGGCTTGCAATATCAGGAAACCATAACAACTCAACGAAACATCATTTTAATTAGAAAAAATACTTGCTACATTTTCAACACAGTAATATTAACGAACCTGTCTGCAGAATGTCAGCACTGCTTCATCAGATTTTTTTGGTGTGATTATTCACAGCTGGTAAATCTGTCCCAACTAAGTTGACATCAGTTAGCGTCACAGACAATAATTAGCAGCATCTTCCTGTGTTTACTCCTGTGGGAAAGGGAGTGGACGTGATGAAGTCTAAAGACTTATAGATAAATGAAGATAGCTTTAATCTCACTCTAATTAGTGTTTTACTTACCCTCCCACCTTCCTCATATGCCTTCCTGTCTAGACTTAAGTTGTGTTGTGTCCATTTTCCCATAACATGTTGTGGCAACATCTTGGTCATGAACACAGCTCACATGACCATTCATATCAGATATTTATGGTACAATCCATCAACTCCATAGTGAAGTCTAAATTCATGTTTTTTTTTAATTTTTAACAAGTTAGTGCCAAAAGATGAAAATGCATCTGTAATATACTCATAAATACAAATAAAATCAACCATTTTAGTAGCTTAAGGGTTTTCATATTTATGACACAGGGCCTAGCTGGCATGTTCTATGTTTATCTCTCCAGCTTTATCTCTGTGGCCACTTGAGGCAGGGAAATGAGGCTGCAGTACAGCGCCTGGCCCGCATAATTGCTGGAGCTCCTCCAACATTCTCCCACAGTCAACTCAAACAAACCTGGGGACTGAATGTGACTCAGTCATTCCTTTTGTGTCTGCTCATCTGGCTGCTTTGACAACACACATTACAGTAAATATCAGCTGTACTTGACAAACAGTTGATATACAGCAAATTAAAGATATACTATAAACATAATTTGTTGACATTACACATCTCATTCTTTTGAAAATAATAGTAATATGTTAATATTTATAATAAACAATCAGCACTTATTCAGTTCTCTTCATAATTTCACAGTTTGCTATAATGACAAAGTCTTTGAGGCTTTGGTGATGACTCATGACGGTTTAAAAGTCACCACAACAGCTTATTTTTACAGGACTAATTGTCATAATAATATTTGCCTTGTGGGGTTCTCACCCGCTGTTCTATGAGAACTCTGGAGGAGATTAATTTGTCCATTAATTCATAAGAATTCAAACACAACATAAATTTAATGCACTATAAGTAAACAGAGAATCAGATGGGTGTGAAGAGAAAAGCAACCCCCCATGCAAACTAAAAGAGAAAAGAAAGAAATCTAGCACATACAAGTTTATGTTTATACTTTTGGTTGTTGAAGCTAATGCATCTGGCAGTGGGACTTAGGAGTCAAATTTTTACAATTGTCAAACTTTAGATGGTTGTGCATTTAAAAACAATATACATAAAACAAACTACCTAAGAAACTTATTAGAACATTTTTCTCACTGATGCATTGCATTTTCTTTCAATACTGTATGTCTGACTCTTCAGAGAAAATAGTTAACAGTAATAAACTTAACACACAGAGCTGCCAGAGGACTGACACCCCACCCCCACTATAGCCTTTACTACTTACGGCTGTGTGGCCTAGGGTCATAGAAACAGAGATAGGTGCAACTCGATGTACCACATGGTGTCCCACATGCTGTGAAAGGGAATTAACTAACTATTGAATTTAAGAAATAAAGAATATATCACACAATCATTGGAGTCAACAGATTTAATATCTGGGGAAGTCTTATGCCAGCCAAGAAGACTAAAGGTTAAATTGTGGCAACGCCAGAACACTGTGGACGGACATTATCTCTTACCCAGAAGCAGACAGAGGGGCTGAATAATGTGAATAATGGACTGGGGGGGGGGGGGTAGCACCCTACAGGGGTAATTACACCAGATTCTATGACGCCTCCACCTCCTGCTGCTTTAAACTACAGCACAGGGAGGCAAATGTGCACAGGGGTGGACCAGCACCTGTCATCGTGGATCCTGGACTACCTGACAAACTGGCCACAGTTTGAGAGAACCCAGGATTGTGTGTCCGACACGATCATTGGCAGTATGGGGGCCCCCTAGGGAACGGTTTTGGCTCCCTTCCTGTTCACCCTTTATACTGCGGACTTCTCACACAACACAACACACTGCCATCTACAGAAGTTCTCTGATGACTCTGATCGTCGGCCTCATCTCCAACGGAGATGAAGTTGAGTACAGAGGACTTATCCAGGACTTCGTGGACTGGTGCCATCAGAACTGCCTCCAGATCAACGCGAGGAAAACTAAGGAACTGGTGGTGGACTGCCGCAGGCAAGGACAACCCCTCACAGCACCAGTAAACATCCAGGGAAAAGCCATTGAGATGGTGACATCCTAGAAGTACCTGGGTGTTCATTTGAACAATAAACTAGACTGGTCACATAATACCGACGCACTCTACAAGAAGTAGGAGGCTCAGGTCTTTTGGTGTACAAGGGGTCCTCCTGAAGACCTTCTATGATTCGGTGCTGACATCAGCCATCACTTTTGGAGTGGTCTGCTGGGGCAGCGGCATCACAGCAGCCGACAGGAAGAGACTGAACAAACTGATCAAGAAAGCTAGCTCTGTCCTGGGGCAGCACCTTGACCCAGTGGAGGAGATAGGAGAGAGAAGGATGGTAGCTAAGCTGTCATCTCTGCTGGAGTCCGAGTCCAACCCTATGCAGGACATGCTGAATGCACTGAGGAGCTCATTTAGCAGTAGGATATATCATCCTCGGTGTGTGACCGAGAGGTTTCGCAGGTCCTTCCTGCCTACGGCTGTCAGGCTTTATAACCTAAGCAGGGCTTCTCGCAGAGATGGTAAAAAAACCCTTACGACCTAATAGTATTGAATGCAAAAGACGCAACAAACTTGCACAAAATGGTCTCCCTCCAATATACAACTAGGATAATATCAAACGCTACGGAGGGTGACAATATGTATGGGTACATATTCATACTATGTAGTGTAACTAAGTAGACTGTTATGCTGTTTATTCCATCTAGCTACTGTACAATGCTCCGCACTGTGTATATATATATATATATACCGTATATATATATATATATATATATATATATATATATATATATATATATATTGTATGTATATTCACTGCTCTTATTTTCTTATCTTCTAAATTATTGCTCTGAGTGTTGCTATCCCTGTGCTGTTGCAATCCTGGAATTTCCCCATTGTGGGACTAATAAAGGCTTATCTTATCTTATGTATGGTAGGAAGGTAACAAGTGTTATGTTAACCCTGCTGTTATGTTGGACAGACTGTAATTTACTGTACATACTCTGTTGTCATTGAATCCTTATTTAAATCTTATTTAAATCCTCCACCTGAACAACGAAAGCAAGTTTTTAGCCAAAGTCAAATTCCTTGTATGTGTTGTGCATACTTGGCCAATAAAGCTGATTCTGATTCTGATGTTCATTTGTCAGGAACAACAATGGTGTTCCCGGGTCAATTTGACCCAGTGCATGTTTAATTATCCAAAAGATGTCCGAAACCAAAAAAAATCCTAACAAACATTGTAAATATTTCATTACTAATTCCATTACTAACTATTCTATCAATATTTAGTGCATTGGTGTTCCTTACCTCTAATAGGTAATGGTTCAATTAGGATAATTCACTCATTTTTCATTAAAAAAAAACATGTTCAAACTTTTTTTTAATGTTTCACCACTTTATTACTTTTGAAAGACCAACATATAAAACATAACATTGAAACATAACATTTAAATTTTGTTTTACATACATGCACTGTTTGTGAACCACTAATGAACAAAATAACACAATATGAACAAGGTGTGTGTGTCTGTCTGTCTTTACGTCGACACAGCACATGAGTGACATGTCATCACACTGTGCTTTGTACAAATGAATTTTCCACATTTCGCACAGCCCATGCTTGTCTTGACATCATCAGATGGCCTGCAGACCTGGCACCTCTTCCTCTTTCTTTTCCCCTCAGCAGCAACCTAGAACCAAGAGGACCATGATTACTTTACTATGCTGTCTTTTTGCTGATCCCAAGACACACACAACACACTCTCATACACACATATATACACACAAACACTTACTTACCTCATGCACTGGTGTACTTGGTGCAGTCCTCTCCTGGATCTCCCTCACCGTGGCTGCAGCGGCTGGGGTCCTTGGCAGGTGCTCCCTCCGTTGGATGTGCGGTGTCACAAGCGCCTTCCCCAGCTCCTCGAGAAAGATGCGCCTCTTGTACAGCTTTGACACATTCCAGTCAGGAAAGATCTCAGTCCAAATGACAAATGCGTTGTAAGCCGATACATCGATCATGTTATAAAAGATGACCAATGGCCAGCGCGCAGTCATTCGTTTGGTGCTGTAGGACCCTGTTACTTTGTCCAAGTTGTCTACCCCCCCTTTGGTGGCATTGTAATCCATGCTTGGTTTCTAGTCCTCTCTTGTGCTTATTTCAGCATTTTTGTGCAGAGTGCTCATGAGCACAACATTTTTTCCCTTTTTGGGGCAGTAAGACACTAGGGCTGTGGTGTCTGTGAAGGCAAACATGGAAGATTGAGGGGTCCTGTTCTTGATTACCAGCAGCTCAGCAGGGAGTTCAGCTCTGTTCTTTCGTATAGTTCCGACCATTGTGAGTGTTCTCTTCAGAAGCTCCTGACCCAAGTTGTAGTTTGTGAAAAAATTGTCACAGGTTATGTTGTGCCCCTTGAGACCCTGTGCCATGTCGAGCACGACCCTTGTTCCCTGATTCTTCTCCGGGGCTCCTCCAACCGGCTTTCCAGTGCAAACCTGCATGTTCAATGCATAGCTGGTGTTTGCATCACATGCTGCCCAGATTTTTATTCCATATTTAGCTGGTTTGGAAGGCATATATTGCCTAAATGGGCAGCGACCTCTGAATGCCACCAGCCTTTCATCTCCTGTGATATTAGGGCCTGGGTTATAGAGTAGTGGAAGTTGCTCTACCCACTTGTCCCACACTGTCCTAATAGCTGCCAGCTTGTCTCTCTCCCGTCTACCAGCCCTTGTCTCTCGATTATCAAATCGGATTACTCTGGAGAAAATGCGAAAAGTCTCCAGAGACATTGTGGCTCGAAATATCGGCCTCCCTGTCTCTGCATCCCACAGACTGGCTGTTGATTCATCCTTCGATTTATAGACCCCAGCCAGGATGAGGAGCCCCAAATACGCATCTAAATGTGTTTTGTCCAGCTCCTTCCACTTCTCCCCCAAAACACACCTCCCTTCTAGATTAGTCATTTCCAGAATGATTTTCTGTATTGAATCTGGCATGACCAGCTCAAAAGCTGACTTGATGTCAGTCACACGAGTCACTGCCATCCTAGTGGGCCCTGACACTGTCTTTATTATGTTTTCTGCAGACAGTTTTGCCTGACGCACATTTGGGGATGAAGACCAATGTATTTCACCATTTTTTGACATAAATGTCTTGCTTGGAGGAACAGGAATAGCTATTCCCTCATCTGATTCAAAATTAGAATCATTAGAATCAGAATTTAGCTCAAGATAGTCTTCATCTTCAGACACATCCTCCTCTATTTCACTGTCATGATCAAAGATGGCTTCCAGAGCCTCCTGGACTGTCATCCTTTTGCTTCTGCTGCTCATTTTGTAAAGGTCTGTCTGACAGTGTAATGTTGGTAGGACTCCCATGCAGAGAAGCTTTTATATGTTTTGCCCCTCCCCTGTTGAGTGTCCACTGAATATGGGTGGAGTTTTCCCGCGAGAACATAAATGGTTCCCGTCAAAAGTCATAACACCTGCACCTGTGTGTGTGTGTGTGTGTGTGTGTGTGTGTGTGTGTGTGTGTGTGTGTGTGTGTGTGTGTGTGTGTAATATGTTGCAATAAGGTGCAAAGAAAGAAATAGTCTGACATTTCTGACACCCTTTTACCTCCAGTTTGACTGCTGGGTCACATTGACCCAAACAGTATCTATGTGATATAAACAGGCAGGGGGTGATTGCAAATACAGTATGTGAGATGAACCATTTTCATATTATATGTTGATTACACTAATTAAGGCAAGCAGAAGAAGTTTCATACTGAAAAAATACTTTTAACTATTTTTCCTAGATGTTCAACCTTTAAAACAGGTCAATTTGACCCGTAACATAACAGGAGGGTTAATAGTGCCACACAGTGCTTTTGTATATAACGTGTTATTATAATCTTGCCACTCATGGCCTTTGTCAGACCTAATGAATATGTGCCAGCCTCAGTTCCTACGCGCAGGTCAATAAAGCTATATAAAAGAGCGCAGAGGAACTGAGGCAAAGCCTTTCCAGACTAGGCTCTTCACGGCCCCAGCGCCCACACTGGGGTCCCAGGCTGTACTGATGTACTGTGATAGAGGGTTCAATAAAGAATCTGTGTCGACCTACGCTCGTGCCTCGCCTCCACATCCTTTCCCTTTTACCCTCTACATTGGTGACCTGACGTGAATGGACTGTATCTCCCTTCTGCCGTGCTGTGGACACTTTTTTTTTCTCCACATTGGTGACCTGACGGAGATGAACTGTCTCTCCCTTATGCCGTACACCACATTGGTGACCTGACGTGGGATGACCGTCTGCTCCCTTTCATCGCGCTGTGGATTCCAGAGACCGGGGATCGCCTACATCCTTCTCATCCACATTAGAGCGTGCACGCCCGTTCCTCTCTCCACGATGGCGACCTCCAGGGCCGGACGGAGAGCGCGGCGTGGGGACCGAGACGCATAAGGATCAGCAACACGAGTTATGCACAGAAACAGCCTGAATGGGGAAGATTGGTGCCGACTGCGATGATTTCCATCAAGCTTCCCGACCTTGACTTACCTCCCGACAGCGGAATTCAGCACACAGAAGCCCCGTGCGCACTCCGCAGGATCACGAGGGCAGTGCAACTTTCAGCTATGTGGACACTGCGCCACAGCGTGCGCCACGCGCCAGGGACAAACCGGCTCCACAGACTCATACATCAGCCTCCGCAGCTGCACACGCCCGGGGAACACAGCCGATCGCCATCCTGGGAACCTTTAGGGCTGCCCTCGCACCTAAAGCATACGTGCTGCCCTGCACGCAGGACATGTGTTTGTTTCTCAGCCGCTGCGCACAATGGGAGTTTAGCCGATTGCTTTCCCCGATGCCTTTGGGGCTGCTCCCACACCTAAAGCAAAACTGCCAAGTCCCTCACACAGCTTCAATTTTTTCACAGCGGCTACGCATCCTCTGGGAATTTGGCCATTCGCCTTCCCCACATCCTCGCAGGACTGAGCCGCAAGAGGAGTCAGAGACTTAATTTTTTTCACAGCCACTGCGGATCACCGTCAGGTTTACCGGGAAAGTCCCTCATCCATGGCTGATCCACATGCAATTTTTGCGCGGCCCAGACACTTTTAACGTCCCGGGCCGGAACTCACTTATTCCCACCCACCTCCCCCCCATCCTCCACATTGTTCATCCCGCACCTCCCTCCCTAAAGCCTACCGATTGCCGTTTTTGCTCCATTATGCAGACGCGCACTGGCCCCGTGTGCTCACTATCCACGGCCGTTCAATATGTTGGAACTCGGAGTGGAGCAGACTGGGTTTTTCACCCCTCCCCCTTTCACCCCACGGACTAACATGCCCTGCGACACTCCTCACCAGCAGGACACTTCCACTGGAGTGGCAACCCCTCGCTGCAGCCTCCACGGGCATCGACTGGAGCCCAAACGACGGGGGGTCACAGCCCCTTCTGGGCGTTTGGGGGGGCCTGTGTGGTGACACCAGCACACTGTGGACGGTCATTATCTCTCACCCAGAAGCAGACAGAGAGGTTGAATAATGGACTGGGGGGGATAGCACCAGACTCAAAGACGCCTCCGCCTCCTGCTGCTTTAAACTACAGCACAGGGAGGCAAATGTATGGCAGGAAGGTAACATGTGTTATGTTAATTGTGCCACACAGTGCTTTGATATATAACGTGTGTTATTATAATCTTGCCACACATGGCCTTTGTCAGACCTAATGAATATGCACCAGCATCAGTTCGTACCCGCAAGTCAATAAAGCTATATAAGAGAGCGCAGAGAAACTGAGGCAAAGCCTTTCCAGACTAGGCTCTTCACGGCCCAAGCGTCTACACTGGGGTCCCAGGCTGTATATATGATAGAGGGTTCAATAAAGAATCTGTGTTGACCTACGCTCGTGCCGCACCTCCACATCCTTTCCCTTTTACCCTCTACAGAATTGATAATATGAAAATATGAGTAACTAATGGGCATCTGTGCAATGTTTGTTTCATTCTTTCAGTGTATAGAAACTGTGAAAAAAAGTTTTTTAAAATAATGTTATTGCATATTAGTTTATATCAAACAACAACAAATTTACAAACTTATACAAATTAATTACACTTCACCATTAATTGCTCTGAAGATTCAAGGTATATAGGATCAAAATACAATATATGCAGTCTCTTCTTCCCCCCTTTAGGGGTCGCCACAGCGGATCATCTGCCTCCATCTCACCCTACCCCTTGCATCTTCCTCTGGAACACCAACCCTCTCCATGTCCTCCTTCACTACATCCACAAATCTTCTGTGGTCTTCCTCTTCTCCTCCTACCTGACAGCTCTATCTTCAACATCCTTTGTCCAAAATAGAATAGAATAGGCCTTATTGTCATTGTACGGCACAACGAAACTGTGGGTGCTCCACCAGGCTAGTGCACAATAAAGTAAGAGAGAAGGATGAGATAAAACATGATTACTGAACACACGACTGATATAAAAATAACCCAGGATTATGGAAATATACACAGGTATAGTGGTGGCTTCACGGATGCAGAATGCAGAACACACAAGTGAGTAAAATGGCCCAAGGATTATAGAAAATATACATAGTAGTGGTTTCACAGATGGGTCAATATACATGAAAGTGCGGAGTGCAAAGACAGGTGTGATGATTATGATAATTAAAAAGGTCCTCAGTTCTGTGCATGTGAGTGCTCGGCGGGAAGGGGGTGGGGCTTCTGACTGTTTGCAGTCTGGATGGCCCAGGGGAAGAAACTATCAGTCTGGAGGTGTGGAACCTGACTGATCTGAAGTGTCATCCAGAGGAAAGCAGGTCAAACAGATGGTGGGCGGAATGTGAGGGGCCTCCTGTGATGGCCTTGACCTTTCTGAGATAGGAGGAGATGGAGATGTCCTCCAGGGAGGGCAGAGGGCCGCCGATGATTTTTTGGGCGGTGTTGATGACCCTGTGCACAGCCTTCCTGTTCTTGGCCGTGGAGTCGGCGTACCACACACACAGACAGTAGGTGAGCAACCTCTCCACTGAGCAGCGGTAGAAGGCCAGCAGCAGCTTCTGGTCCAGGTTGTTCTCCCTCAGGACACGGAGGAAGTGCAGCTGCTGCTGGGCTTTCTTCACTAGGGCCTTGGTGTTGACAGTCCAGGAGAGGTCAGAGGAGATGTGGATGCCCAGGAACCTGAAGGTGGGGACGGTTTCCATGCAATCACCATTTATGAGGAGGGGGCGTGGTCCTGTTTGTTCTTTCTGAAGTCCAGTATGAGTTCTTTGGTTTTTTTGGACATTCAGTTTCAGGTTGTTAACTTGGCACCACAGCAGCAGATTCTCTACCTCCACCCTGTATGCCTTATAGTCATCAGTGATGAGCCCAACCAATGTGGGATCGTCCACGTACTTCACGATGACAGTGGTTGGGTCTGTTGGAATACAGTTGGAGGTGTACAGGGAGTAGAGAAGAGGGCTTAGCACGTAGCCCTAGGGGAAGCCAGTGCTGAGAGACAGTGTGGAGGAGTGGTGGGGGCCAAGTCTGACTGTTTGTGGGTAGTTGGTAAGAAAGTTTTATCCAGGAGCAGGTGGGAAGGGGGGGTCTGGAGGAGGTGCAGTTTATTGATCAGAATGTCCGAGATGATGGTGTTGAAAGCTGAGCTGTAGTCCACAAAGAGCATCCTCACGTAGCTCCTTGGGTTCTCAGGTGGCTGAGTGCTCTGTGGAGTGTGGTGGTGATGGCGTCTTCCATAGACCGGCTCTCCCTGTAGGCAAACTGGTGGGGGTCACAAGAAGGGAAAAGACAGACCCTGATGTTCTGGGACACCAGTTGCTCAAAACACTTCACAACTACAGACATGAGTGCTATGGGTCTGTAGTCGTTCAGGCTGTCAATTGTGGACTTTTTGAGGACGGGGATGATGGTGGAGGCCTTGAGGCAGGAGGGGACGGTGGCGTGCATCAGGGAGAGGTTGAACAGCTTGGTGAGGATCTCTGCCAGTTGGTCTGCACTTGCTTTGACCACCGCTCCTGGGATGTCATCAGGACCAGCAGCTGTGCGGGGGTTCAATGCTATCAGTTGCCTCCTCACCTCATGCACCTGTAGAGAGAGAGAGAGAGGGGAGATATATCCACTATCCCTCCTCTGCAC
The DNA here is from genome assembly GCA_020510985.1 of Pholidichthys leucotaenia. Classification (NCBI taxonomy): domain Eukaryota; kingdom Metazoa; phylum Chordata; class Actinopteri; order Cichliformes; family Pholidichthyidae; genus Pholidichthys; species Pholidichthys leucotaenia. The sequence continues at coordinate 215,572,226 of CM035847.1, read as the reverse complement.
ATGTCCAAACTATCTCAGCCTTGCCTTTTCCACTAGCCCCGCTTAGCCCAACACGGGACAGCTCAGCACGCTTTGTAACTCTTTCCACTAGCCCCAACACGGTTTAACAAGTGCTATTTTCATCCCTGCTCGAGGGCAGGGTACAACCGTGCTGAGTCGTGCCATGATGTGACGTCAACAGCCTGGTCGCCGCTGATTGGTCAGGTCGTAACGTCACGAAAGCAACTGTCTTCTGATGAATCTACACGACCGCCATTTGCAATATTTCATGGACTAACTCAGTCACGGAGTAAATACGATATTAATACAGACAGCGTTGTAGGTTTTGCGGAACTCTACACCGTGGTCCAACGAAGAGGTGCGGAGTTTTCTCTGCTTGGTGCCAGATCCACAGTGAGAGGAGTGATCCGGACCGATACAGATGGCAGCCCAGCATAGAACCGGACTACGGACAAGCTGAAGACGAACGTGAGAGAACCATCGATGGTGAGTGATTTGTAATAATGAGCATCTATTCGCTTATTTATCCTGTTGGTGGTAAGCTCACTTTTTTTGAGCCATACAGCACCGTTTTGTGCTGGCTAACGAGTTTTAGCTAGTAGCTAGCTAGCTAGCTAGTAGCCAACTCTGCTGATTCGCGCTTGTTTTCTCCTAAGTATTCGCTTGTGAGAGCAAAACGATGAAATATGTTAATCCTGGTTAAAGTCCTGGTTTGTGTATGTATTGCACTTTGGTGCTGCCCATTAAATTGTGTGCAATTTAATGCTAGACTGTGTTTCCACATGCCAGAGGTTAGCTTCCCTCAGTGTTTATATTGTGGATACTGGTGAAATGGACCACAGGAGCCGAAATCTCGTCATATTAAAATTGCTTTTTCAAACCAGTGATTTATAAAGTCATTCATATAATTTTCTAAAGCATCAGAATAGACCCACACACCTATTCTGTGGATCCTGCAGTGCTTGTCAGGGAAACGAAGCATTTTTGTCACATCCCACCACTGACTTTCACAGGTGTATTTCCCTAACACAGGTACATCTCCAAAAATTAGAATGTCATGAAAAACTTCAATATTTTTTGTCACTCATTTCAGAAAGAGAAATCCGTATATTATATAGATTCATTACACAGACAGTGATATATTTCAAGCGTTTATTTATTTTAATTTTGATGATTATGGCTTACAGCCCCTGAAAACCCCAAATTCAATTTGGCAAAAAATTAGAATATTACATAAAATTAACTTTAAAAAATAGTTTTTAAATATAAATGTTGGCCGCTGAGGTGTTGGTTAATATGGGCTGTAGCCGTAATCATCAATATTAAAATAAACACTTTCAATATATCACTGTCCCTGTAATGAAACTAATATGGGTTTCACTTTCTGAAATGAGTGAAAAAAATATTGATTTTTTTCATGGTATTCTAATTTTTGAGATGTGCCTGTATTAAGTGTTGAACTTGCTTGAACCTAACCACCATCCATTTCTGTCGTTCATCTAGGCAAGAAGAAAGCAGCCGCCCCACAACGGACCTCGCCACTGTGGAATGTACTGAAATCCTTTGCTTTTATAGGTAAAGTGTCAAAACCAAAGTAGCACAATTTCCACTTAATATAAAAGGGACTGAACTGAGATTTATTTGATTGTGTGAATATGGCACATCAACTGTAAAATAAACCGCTTGTTAATGTATTTATTTTTTTGTCAGATCACTTGTGTGATCCTTTGTGAGTTATGTTCATAACTGTATGTTTTGGCGAATGTGAGATGTTCAGTCGTCAATATAATTTACTTTATATGTGGAGTTTATAGTCTATCATCAATAAACTCATGCAGTAACAGGACACATTACAAATATTTGAGACCCATTGTAGTGCTTCCTTTTATATTTTAGCAATGCTAGTACAAAACACCGCCCACACATGAAGCCAGGGCAAGAAGAGACACTTTTACAGACAAGACAAACTTTTATTGATAAAAACTTCATATTTTGACTGAGCGACTCCATACTCGGTGATGCACACCTTCAGTTAAAGTACTATATTCCATTCAAGTGAATGTATTAATTCATTCTGATTGCTGAGGCCACAGTAAAAACAGATGATTTTAAATGTAACCCAGCCCTTGTAAAATCTACTGAAGCACAGCTACATGAAAATTGTGGTTAAATACAACAACGAAGTACTTTATTGTCACATTCAAACTGTAATCGCTCCTGTTTTGTTTTTCTTTTGAATTCTTGGATGAAATATGGTGGGCAATATAAGCTGCAGCTTCAGCCATCACCCATTTCAGATAACCTATGTTGAACTGTATAATCAGAGGAGTTATTGTTTAATTTGACCTTGTTAGATTTTTTTTCCCCTTTGTTATATTATTCTATTTTCTTTCAATCTGTACTTTTAATCAATCCGAAATAAAGATTCATTCATTAATTCACATTCCACCACTGGCTTTTAGCGACAAGTGTATTTCCCAAATATGTTTTAAACTTGCTTTAATTAACCACAACCCATTTGTCTTTTGTCTAGGCAAGAGGGAAACTGTCCACCCCAACTGGACCTTGCCTCACTATTTACAGAGATGCAGGCTGAAGATCTGCTGAACCAGGACCAGTACGAGGGGCCGATCCAGTTGCTTCTCAGTGAGGCAGCGTGGCTGGCGTGTGTGACCCATTCCAGTTTCTTTTTTACAGTTTGAATTTTGCACATTCTGAATAATCTGGAATTTGCTGCTGATTGTAATAAACAATTTAGTGACTTATGTGTTTGCATCATGATTTTCTATTTTGTCTGTTAAGACACCGGTGGGAAAAGAGTCAACTGTACAAAGGATTTATCGGTGACCTTGAAAATAATGGCTCATTTTTAAGAAAAAAGTAACCAAAACAATTATTTTATTAACTGAAGACTGTATTGTTGGATGTGCCACCGCAGAAGACCCTGCATACTTTAGTGACAGTACCAGTATATGGAGGAATTCTGGGTCATATTAGCATCTGCTCTTCATCATAATGGGTTTGGGCGGGGGTGTCTAATCATGTGCCATGGAGGGCCAAGACCCTGCAGGCTTTACCTCCAACCAGTGTCTTCAACAGCAGATTCCACTGAACTTCTTCCACTGACTGATCAGTGAGAACACCTGCTGAAGAGACTGGGTAGAAGAGAGAACCTGCAGGGTCTTGGCCCCCCATGACACATGATTGGAAGCCCCCGGATTAGGTTTAATGGGATTTAACATTTTAACACAAACTGCTTTATGGTTCATAATTCTGTTGACAGACTTACACCAAACCAAAAGTGATTTCTCAAACTGCTGGATTATTCTTAGCTTTTCCAGTCTTTCAGTATTTAATTTATGCCACATGGTGGTAACCTTCACATATAAAAAAAGAGACATCTGCAAAAACTTCAGAGGTTTATTGTCTGCAATTCCTAGTGCAATACTATATGAATGCATGTCTAGTACATTGTTGATGCAGAGAATATATATTTCTACAGTACATGTATCTAGTAAATCAAGTATTTTCCATGTAACCTTGTGACTGCATTATTTTAATTGCTTTTAATCCTAGATCAAGTTTGTTTTGGCCTAAAATGCATCATAACTGTCAAATATATCTTATTATACCTAACAGTACTGTTTACTTTTTGAATATATATTTTGTGGGTAATATAGTTATTAACATGGCGATCAAGTTGTGTCAGCTGATCATTTTTTTCTATGACACCACCGCAGACTCAGTGCTGCAGAAGCAGGTACGTCCATGATGTCTCAACAGTCTCTCCATGATTTTCACGCAGATCAGAGCAATTTGTTGTACAGGAAATAAACGTTTCTACAGACATTCTTAAGCTCTATAACCACTGATTGTTTGTGAAGCTGGGGTGTCATGAGTGACAGGCTGTGCTGAACGCCCAGACCGACCGTTTGAAGCGGTAATTTCCCCACAACAGAGCCATCTGAAACACACACAGCATACATATTTTAGTACCTAACAGCGACAACTTGCAGACATTACAGTGTAGTACGATGTACTTATAGCAAACTAGCAATAGCAACATTAGCTTACCGTCATATATGACCTAGTTTGTATCCTCACGTCTTTAGCTCTCCCAGAAGCTGCAGAACTATTCCAGAGAGTTTCATCTCGCTGCCTGTACCCTTGTCTGGTGGTCCTTTTTTGGCATTTACGGTGAAAAAAGCCACAGACCGAGGAGTCGCCTTGTACAGCCGCATGTGTTATGTTTTGCTTGGGTCGCGTGTTTTATGTCACGGGAGTGTGGCGCCGCCTCGCTGTTATAGAAATCCCACCCACCCCAGCTTAACACGGTTCCATCCACCCATCCATCTTCTACCGCTTTTCCGGAGGTCCGGGTCGCGGAGACAGCAGTTCAAGCAGAGAAGCCCAGACTTCCCTCTCTCCAGCCACCTGCTCCAGCTCTTCAGAGGGGATACCAAGGCGTTCCCAGACCAGCTGGGAGACATAGTCTCTCCACCGAGTCCTGGGTCTGCCCCGGGGTCTCCTCCCAGTGGGACATGCCCGAAACACCTCAAGTGGGAGGTGTCCAGGAGGCATCCTAATCAGATGCCCATACCACCTTAACTGACTCCTTTCAATGTGGAGGAGCAGCGGTTCTACTCTGAGCCTCTCCCGGATGACTGCGCTCCTCACCCTATCTCTGAGGGTGAGTCCAGCAATCCTACGGAGAAAGCTCATTTCAGCCGCTTGTATCCGCGATCTTGTTCTTTCGGTCTTACCCAAAGCTTGTGACCATAGGTGAGAGTAGGCACGTAGATTGACTGGTAAATCGACAGCTTTGCCTTAGAACTCAGCAACCTCTTCACCACGACAGACCAGTACAACGTCCGCATCACTGCAGATGCTGCTCCAATCCGTCTGTCGATCTCTCGCTCCATTTTCCCCTCACTCGTGAACAAGACCCCAAGATACTTAAACTCCTCCACTTGGGGCAGGAGCCTGTCCCCAACCCGGAGAGGACAATCCACCTTTTTCTGGCTGAGGACCATGGACTCAGCCTTGGAGGTGCTGATTCTCATCCCAGCCGCTTCACACTCAGCGGCAAACCGTCCCAGCAAGAGCTGTAGGTCATTGCTGGATGAAGCCAACGGGACAACATCATCTGCAAACAACAGAGATGAGATCCTGTGGTCACCAAGCATGACACCCTCCATTCCCTGGCTGCACCTAGAAATCCTGTCCATAAAAATTATGAACAGGATCGGTGACAGAGGGCAGCCCTGGCGGAGTTCAACTCTCACTGGGAATGACTCCGACTGAGTGTTGGCAATACGAACCAAACTCTCACAATGGTCGTAAGGAGACCGAATAGCTCGTAACAACAAGCCCGACACCCCATACTCCCGAAGCACCCCCCACAAAAATCCACGAGGGACGCGGTCAAATGCCTTCTCCAAGTCCACAAAACACATGTAAAGTGGTTGGGCAAACTCCCACGAACCCTCAAGAATTCATGAGAGGGTAAAGAGCTGGTCCGATGTGCCACGGTCAGGACGAAAACCACATTGCTCCTCCTGAATCCGAGGTTCGACCAACGGCCGGACTCTCCTCTCCAGTACCTTGGCATAGACCTTCCCAGGGAGGCTGAGGAGTGTGATCCCTCTAAAGTTGGAGCACACCCTCCGGTCCCCTTTTTTGAAGAGAGGAACCACCACCCCGGTTTGCCATGCCAAAGGCACTGCCCCCGACCTCCACGCAATGTTGCAGAGGCGTGTCAACCATGACAGCCCAACAACATCCAGGGCCTTGAGGTACTCAGGGCGAATCTCATCCACCCCCGGGGCCCGGCCACCAAGGAGATTTTTATCCACCTTGGCAACCTCAGCCCCTGTGATAGGCGAGTCATCCCCCTCGTCCCCAAACCCTGCTTCCTCTGTGGAAGGCGTATTAGTGGGATTGAGGAGATCCTCGAAGTATTCCTTCCACCGCCCGACGATATCCCCAGTCGAAGTCAACAGTGTCCCATCCGCACCATACACAGTGTGGACGGGGAGCTGCTTTCCCCTCCTGAGCCGCCGGACAGTTTGCTAGAATCTCTTTGAGGCCGACTCTTCCCGGTCTGGACGCCATGGCGACTGCAGCTTAACACTGAAGCTCTCAGACCCAATCCAAGATAACACCTTGAAAATCAAACTTAACGGATTTTTGGAGGAGTGAAAATCAAAAGACAAAATCATCATGTCTAAAGGAAAACAGAAGAAACTGAAATTCTCCAGGCCAGGACACGTATCGGCCGGAGAATCTGAACTGGAAGATCTCCGTTCAGAAGACGAGGAACTGGTGGTAGCTAACAAAAAGGTTAGCCTGAAATCGCTATTTGAAGAGCTACGACGATTTCGCCGAGAGGTTACGGCCGAATTTCGGGAATTCAGAGAAGAATTGAAAAGGACAAACAGCAGAGTGGACCAGGCCGAGAACCGAATCTTGGAAACAGAGGAACGAATAAAAGTGCTCGAAGATTCTGTGCTGGACCTACGCAAAAGACAAGCATCTATAGAGGCTAAGCTAGCCAACCAAGAAGGAAGACAGAGAAGAGACAATATAAGAATTCATGGTCTGATAGAAGGAGCCGAAAACGGTTTTAACTCAATGGCAGAATGCGTGGAATCTTTACTAAGAGAGAAATTGGATATTCCACAAACCACCGACTTAAACATAGAAAAGGCACATCGTTCATTAGCCGCTAGGCCAGCGGCGGAAGCGTCCCCACATTCGGTGTTGGTAAGATTTTCCAATTTCAAAATAAAACAAGAGGTTGTCAGACTGGCTTGGCAGAAAAAAGGATTTATGCACCAGGAGAGAAAAGTCTTCGTGGAACACGATTACGCCCCGGAGGTCCTTAAAAAGCGCAGGGAATACCAATGACGCGAAAAAGGTGTTAAGAGAGAAGAAATTGCGCTTTCAGACGCCATTTCCTGCGAAGTTAAGGGTCTTCTACGGCGAAGAAACATGTCTCTATAATTCGGCGGAAGAAGCAACAGCTGACATGGCGAGAAGAGGGCTCCCGGTAACGGTATTTAAACCCGCAGCAGACCCGAGTGAGAAGATCAAAACGCAAACATGGACAACACAAAGACCTTCAAAATCCACGGGCCAGCAGTGGGAAACTCAGCGCCAGAGCGTCGCGGATAAACTGTCCGTTTTCAGGTTGGAATAGCGACCCTTTTTTTTTTTTTTAATCAATCTGCACATCCAACCCCCCTCATACAAGGTAACAAACATTAAAGGAGATGCGTATTCAGCATGTGGTAAAACATTTCATGGAACATCATAATATTTGAAACAAATAAGTCTTTTTAATAAAAAAAAAAACAAAAAAAAAAACACTTGTTAAAATAGAAATGTGACAATAATCCACATGTTCTCCTCATACTAACAAATACTGTTTTTGCGTGAATGTTTGATGTGATGGGGGTGGGAGGGTGCACACAATTTCACAGGGTATAGGCATAAAAGGGAAAAAAAAATCATTACAAGTTCGGATTGGGTTCTGAAACTCACGTTAAAAGCATGGGACAACTTACAGGGGTAAGAGAGGGCCCTCAACACGTAACAGAGTTTGAGGAATTTCCCTCAGGGCCTTCACTCCATCAAGGCTCTTACAGGGTCTTTAAAAAGACCTCAGCTCAGGAAGTTCTTTTGACAGCTTTTTGTTTTAAAGTTTTATACACTATGTTCTTAATGTTTTTCTTGTTTTTAATGTTCTTTCAGTTTCTGAGTAGCACAAAAGAGGGCCACCACACAGTTATACTAAACAAAACAACACAATGGAGAAACAGGGTGTAACCAAAATAATTTCATATAATGTAAAAGGAATCCTGAATCCAGTTAAAAGATCCAAGATTCTAGGCAAAATGAAAAAAGACAAAGCAGGAATAATATTTTTACAAGAAACCCACCTAACAGACGTGGAACACAATAAACTCAGTAGACAAGGGTTTAAAATGATCTCTTCATCTTCATATAAGTCAGGGAGGAGGAGGGGAGTAGCGACATTGATATCAACCAAAATTACATTTGAAAAAAAATCAGAACACAAAGATAAAGAAGGGAGATACAGTTTGGTAACTGGGCGGCTAGAGGGAGAAGATATCACCCTGCTGAATGTGTATGCTCCCCCAGGGGCTAACTGGAAATTTTATAAAAATGTATTTGACCTAATGATAACTAAAGCTCAAGGTTTAGTGATATGTGGTGGGGACTTCAATCTTAGACTGAATCCATACTGGGATGCTTCTGGTAATTCTCCACATCAAAATAACACCCAAAGCAGGAAGACTCGGATGCTACTAAAAGAAATGGGAATCTGTGATGTGTGGAGGGAACTCAACCCCAGTGTAAAAGACTATACATTTTACTCAACACCACATTCATCTTACTCAAGGATTGACTATTTTTTTATGTTTAATAGAGACATTGGAAGAGTAGAAACATGTAAAATAGGACTGATGGATCTCTCTGACCACAGTCCGATCTACATGGACTTAAATATCCAAAAATACACAAATAATACATTTTCTTGGAGGTTAAATTCAAATGTCCTGAAAGGACCATTGAAAGATGAATTGGAATCAGATATTCTCAGATATTTGGAAGAAAACGATAATGGAGAAGTATCCCCTTTAATACTGTGGGATGCGTGCAAAGCTGTAATATGGGGAAAAATTATTGCAAAACTGGCAACCCAAAAGAAACTAAGACAAGAAAAACTATCCACATTAGAGTCAGAACTTAGGAACCTAGAAAAAGAACACAAAGGCAACACTCATTCTACTGACTCGCTCAAGATTAAGGAAATTAAAAACCAAATAAATGAGATCTACACAATAGAAATCCAGAGGAAACTTACATTTTTGAAACAAAAATACTATGAAGCAGGCAGTAAATCGGCAAAATTGCTAGCCTATAAATTGAGGAAACATCAAACAGAAAGAGCAATCTACAAAATCAGAGACCCAGTATCAAAGGAAATAAAATTCAGAATTCAGGATATTCTTAAAAGCTTCGAGAATTACTATAGGAACTTATACTCCCACAAAAAACATAAAAATGCATCCGAGACATTCCTAAACACATTAAACCTTCCCCAACTTACAGAGTCACAAAATAAAACACTACTGTCAGAAATACATCCTAAAGAATTAGAAAAAGCAATTATGAAACTTTAAGCTAACAAATCCCCAGGAGCTGATGGCTATACAGCAGAGTGGTACAAAACCTTTAAACAGCAACTATCTCCTCTCCTCCTGAAAACATTTAATTATGTCATCCACACAGGGGAAATCCCCCCCTCCTGGAGAGAAGGGGTCATTGCAGTTATACCTAAACCTGAAAAGGATAAACTAGAGTGCTCCAACTACAGACCAATCAGTGTACTAAATCAGGACTATAAGCTTTTTACCATTATCCTTGCCAAAAGGTTAGAAAATATACTGACAGACCTAATTCATTTAGACCAAACAGGTTTTATAAGACAAAGACAGACAAGACAACATTCGACGCACTTTACACATAATTCATCATATAAAAAAATATAACTTAAATGCAGTCATATTGGGATTAGATGCTGAAAAAGCATTCGATTCGGTTGACTGGTCTTTTCTATATAGAATCTTATCCAGTTTCAATTTTCATAACAACTTCATTAGAACTATACAGGCATTATATAAAAAACCAACAGCTAAAATAAGGATTAACGGTAATTTATCATCATCTTTTGAACTGGAAAGAGGATGTCGTCAGGGCTGCCCCCTGTCTCCACTGCTCTTTGCAATCTTCATAGAACCTCTGAGCCAATGGATAAGACAAAATCAAAAAATTCAAGGTATTACACTTGGTCAGAAGGAACATAAAATAGCACTCTTTGCTGATGACATTTTAATATACCTAGGGCAGCCGGACACTTCTTTACCAGAACTAACCTCAGTTTTTTCAGAGTATGGAGATTTATCGGGGTACAAATTAAACATGCATAAAACCCAAATTTTAACATTCAACTATGACCCAAATCATTATTCACTAAGCAAACTCAAAACTAACTGGGAGTCGGAATCTATGAAATATCTGGGGGTCAATATCCCGAAACAACTCAACAAAATTATATCACTAAACTATGATCCACTGGTGACAAAAATAAAATCTGACCTAGCAAGATGGAATATGATACCATTCTTGGGTACTGCACAAAGAATTGAAGCAGTCAAAATGAATATACTTCCACGTCTTCTATACCTTTTCCAAACAATACCGGTAGAACCTCCCAAAAAAACATGGCAGGAGCTGGACAGAAGGATCTCAAGATTCATATGGCAGGGCAAGAGACCTAGAATCAGATATAGAACCCTACAGCTAAACAAAGACAAAGGTGGGCTCGCGCTGCCAAATATCAGGGACTACTTTAAAGCCGCACAAATTAAAACTTTAGTAGAGATATGTAACCCAGTCTACACTGCACAATGGAAGGAGACCGAATGCCAAATAACAAGTGACATCCCCCTACAGGCGATAATAGGGAACAATGCCTTACCTAAGCTTTTGAATAACACTAACCCGTGGATAGAGACCCCACTAAAAATTTGGTTTAAGATAGTCAGAGAGAATCAAACTAAAGAGCCCTATCGACTTATGCAATGGATTGCCTATGATCAAGACTTTACTCCTAATAAAACAGACACCAGATTTAAAAAGTGGAAGGAGAAAGGGCTGATAAAATATTACGATTTTTTTAAAGGGCAAATCTTAAGAAGTTCTGAAGATTTGAAAAAACAAGGCCTAATAAATCAAGACCTTTACAGGTTCTTCCAGCTTAGACACCACATAAACAATATACTTAAAAAGGAGGATTTGGAAAGGGCCCAGTCAGGTGTTCTGAAGGTCTTCTTAATGGCATATAAAGGGATCCCAGGGATCAGATACATTTCTAAAATATACCAAGGTCTTCAAGACTTAAAAGGAGACAACACATCTTATATAAAAGAGAGATGGGAAAAAGAGGGGAATTTCACTTTACAACTGGAAATATGGGAAAAGCTAAATAAACAGCAATGGAAAAGTACCTCATCCCTGCAGTGGAGAGAATTTGGATGGAAAAACTTGGTAAGATTTTTCAGAACACCTGCACAAAACAAATTTACCCATAAGGGATTGAACTGTTGGCGCTTGTGTGGTGAAAAGACTGCAAATCATTTTCATGTGTTTTGGTCATGCCCAGTTATCCACCAATATTGGACCAATGTACAGACAATATTGGGGAAAATATTCAAAATAACAGTTCCCTTTTCTTTTGTAACTTTGTATTTGGGTTTACTACCGGACTCACTGGAAAGACGAGGAGAAAAATACTTATTCAATGTTTTAATATTGGCAAGCAAAAAAGCTCTAACTAAAAAATGGATGTTGAAGGACTGTCCTACACCTGAAGATTGGATTAACGTGATCCAAGACATTTACTCGATGGAAAAGTTGACATTCGCACTGAGACAGGACATGGATGGGTTCATGAACTTTTGGCAACCCTGGATCGCATATGTGTCTTCCATTAGATCTAATCTTTGACAAATACCATTTCAATAATGGTTCCGCTCTTTGTTCCAACGCTACTCAGATGCTCTTTTACCTTTATTTACTTACTTTTTCTTTTTGTTTGTTTTTTGCTGGTTTGTTTGGGGGTTTTTTTGTTTGTTTTTTTTTGTTTTCTCTTTAATTTCACTTTTTCTTTCACTTTAAAAAAAAAGGGGTGTTGTAAGAATTAATCTTCCAATGTTGTCAGATATCAGAAAATAAGGGAACATGTGATGAAAATGTAAACAATGCATTGCTGTAACGACCTGTATACCCTTTACAAAAACTTAAATAAAAAAAAAAAAAAAAGAATCTCTTTGAGGCTGACCGAAAGTCTTGTTCCATAGCCTCACCGAACTCCTCCCATACCCGGGTTTTTGCTTCAGCAACCACCCGAGCTGCACTCCGCTTGGCCTGCCAGTACACCTCAGCTGCTTCGGGAGTCCCACAAGCCAACCAAGCTTGATAGGACTCCTTCTTCAGCTTAATGGCCCCCCTCACCACTGGTGTCCACCACTTGGTTCGGGGGTTGCCACCACGAGATGCACCGACCACCTTGCGGGCGCAGCTCTGGGCCGCTGCTTCAACAACAGAGGTGGAGAACATGGCCCATTCAGACTCCATGTCTCCAGACTCCCTCGGAATGTGGTTGAAGTTCTTCCGGAGGTGGGAGTTGAAGACCTCCCGGACAGGGGCCTCAGCCAGACGCTCCCAGCACACCCTCACTATACATTTGGGTCTACCAGGTCTGAATGGCTTCCTCCCCTGCCATCGGATCCAACTCACCACCAGGTGGTGATCAGTTGACAGCTCTGCACCTCTCTTTACTCGGGTGTCCAAGACATACGGTCGCAGGTCTGATGATACGATAACAAAATCGATCATCGACCTGCGACCTAGGGTGTCCTGGTGCCAGGTGCACATATGGACACCCTTATGCTTGAAACGAACACGGTTGTAATAGAGACAAAAGCGAGCCGAACCGTGTCGAAGTGAATTGAGACGTGGCGAGGTGTGCTGGGCTAGTGGAAAAGTGCCTTTACTTTGTCTCCAAACCTGTCAACCTGAGCTGTCCCTCTGATATTGTGGTGGCACTTAGTAAGGGGTTTCTCCACCCAGAACCGGAGGTTGGGGATGGGGGGGGGGATGGATAAAAGGACTGAATGAGGAAGAAGGAAGATACACTGTGGCACCGGGGGGTCTTAGAGCAGGGGTGCTCATTACGTCGATCGCGATCTACTGGTCGATCGCGATCTACTGGTCGATCGCGGAGGTAGTACTGGTCGATCGCAGCGTTAAAAAAAATATTTGTCAGCCTATCAAACATCCCGTCACTTGATTGACATACAGGGCAACCATTCAAATGACAACTGAATTTTGACCTTTAGGTCACCGCTCATGCGTAAACAACGGCGCTAAGCGCAGCAAAACTTACAAGCTAGTCAGCAAATTACCTCAGATTTTAAGCCCTTGCTAAAACATATGATGATCAAAATGAGTGAGAAAGCTGGACCAAGTAAGAAGGCAAAAACATATCACTTTCATATGGAATGGGAGGTGGACTTTTTTTTCATGATGTCATTTTTGAAGTGCGTTTGCCTCATCTGCCAGTCTACCATCGCAATACCAAAGAAGGGAAATGTGGAGCGGCATTTTCGGACTGTTCATGGAAAATACGACATCGACTTTCCGCCGAAAAGCCAGCTGAGAAAGAGAAAGGTGGAGGAACTAAAATCCCAGTTGTCCGGACAACAGTCATTTTTCACTCAACAAACTTCAAAAGCAAAAGCCGCCACTGAAGCATCGTTCCGGGTGAGTCACGCCATCGTTAAAAACAATAAGTCCTTCCAAGACGGAGAGATGGTAAAAGAAGCATTCGTTGAAGCAGCTGACTCATTGTTCCGAGACTTTAAAAATAAGGCAGAGATATTATCTTCAATCAAAGCTTTGCAGCTGTCAAGACTGCAATGTTGTTGTGCTGTGCAATATTGGCTTATTCAGTTATGCAAGGTACATCAACATACTGTACATTGTACATACAAAGAATCCTTAATACATTTGAAAATAATTATATGTTTTGCATTTTTGTAGTGGGTAGATCATTTTGACTTGGTTGTTTTATAAGTAGCTCGCATGCTGAAAAAGTGTGAGCACCCCTGTCTTAGAGGTAACAGAAGGGAGTAGTTGACCCCCGGGGTGACAGGAGTCACACCGGAGTTTGCCACAGCGTAAGAGATGGTGATCAGCAAGGCTTCGTGTTCTGTATGTAATGTCTTTTATCCCCGGGTCTCAAAGGCAGGAATAAAGAGGTATAAAGGTGAGCACCCAGGGACCCTGGGAGAGAGGTGAAATAAAGTTCTGTGTTGGAGGTGAAATAAAGTTTGTGTGTCGTCCAGCTTGCTGTCCCGCCTGCTTTCATCTTCCACAGTGGTGACCCTAAGATGTGCAATGGAGAACAGGCCGAGCACCTCCGCGGAGACAACCCAAAGGGAGAACACCAGCGCAGCGTGTGCTGTCACAGATAAGCTCCCAGACTTTTGGCTCCACAAGCCGACCGCTTGTGGCCCTTTTCCACTAGTGTCAGTTTGGCCCGGTACAGTACAGTACAGTTTGGCACGCTTATGTTTCCATTACACCAGAGTACCACTTGATGTGGGTGGGATTTGTTACAGGGAAGCAGCGCAACCCTCCCGTTACGTGAAACAAGCTACTGAGGCAAAACACAAGATGGCAGAATACGAGGTGACTGCAGTGTCTGGCTTTTTTTTTTTTTTTGCCAGAGTAAAGGCAGAAAAGGAGAGCAAAAGGAGGGCAGAAGGCCATAGGAGGCGAGACGACACACTCTGGAAAAGTACTGTAGCGTTTAGGAAACCATATAGCGCAATATAAAGCAGAAGACACAAGGATACAAACTAGATCACATATGATAGTAAGCTAATGATTGCTAATGCTACTTTGCTTTAAGTCCCCCGTACTACATTGTAATGTCGACAAGTTATCACTATTAGGTACCAAAATATGTATTCTCTGTGTGTGTGTTTCAGATGGCAATCTTGTGGCAAAATTATCGCTTCAAACCATGGGTGTGGGCGTTCAACACAGGCTCACAGTGACGAGATGTCATCCCGGCTTCACGAACGCGCAGTGGTTAAAGAACTTTAGAATGTCTGTAGAAACGTTTAGCTTTCTGTGCAACAAATTGCTCTAATCTGTGTGAAAATCATGGAGAGACTGCTGAGACATCATGGGGTGTACCTGCTCCAGCCGCTGGTGTCGTGACAAAACATGATCAGCTGCCAAAACTTGATTGCCAGGTGCTATATTGTAGTTATGGGGTTATATTAGCCGTAAAATATATATTTCAACAGGTAAACAGTACTGAGTTAGGTATAATAAGATATATTTAACAATTATGATGCATTTTAAATCAAAACAAACTGGATCTAGGATTAAAAGCAATTAAAATAATGCAGTCACAAGGTTACATGGAGAAATGCATGTATTTACTGGATATATATCATATTGAGTATTGCTGACTACATGTAGATACTGTATAAATATATATTGTCTGCATCAACAGTGAACAATACATGTATTCATTTAGTATTGCACTAGGAATTTTGACAATAAACCTTTGTACTTTTTGCAGATGTGTCTCCACTTTTGTTTTATATGTGAAGGTTACCACCAAGTGACATAAATTAAATACTAAAAGATTGGAAGAGTTGTCTAAGAACAATCCAGCTGTTTGAGAAATCACTTTTGGTTTGGTGTAAGTCTGCCAACAGAATTATGAGCCATAAAGCAGTTTGTGTTAAAATGTTAAATCCCATTAAACCCTAACCCACAGGTGTCCAATCATGTGCCATGGAGGGCCAAGACCCTGCAGGTTCTCTCTTCTACCCAGTCTCTTCAGCAGGTGTTTTCACTGTTCAGCAGTCAGTGGAAGAAATTTGCTGGAATCTGCTGTTGAAGACACTGGTTGGAGGTAAAGCCTGCAGGGTCTTGGCCCTCCATGGCACACGATTGGACACCCCTGCCCTAACCCATTATTAGAAAATACAGATGCCAATATGGCCCAGAATTCCTCCATATACGGGTACCATCACTAAAGTGTGCAGTGTCTTCTGCACTGGCACATCCAACAATACAGTCTTCAGTAAATAAAATAATTGTTTTTGGTTACTTTTTCTTAAAAAATGATCCATTATTTTCAAAGTCTGTGATAAATGGTTTGTACTGTTGACTCTTTTCCCACTGGTGTCTTAACAGACAAAATAGAAAATCATGACGCAAACACATAAGTTACTAAATTGTTTATTACAATCAGCAACAAATTCCAGATTATTCAGAATGTGCAAAATTCAGACGGTAAAAAAAGAAAATTAGAATGGGTCACACAAACCGACCGCACTGCCTCACTGAGAAGCAACTGGATGTGCCGCTCAAGCTGGTCCCAGTTCATCAGATCTTCAGCCTACATCTCTATAAATAGTGACGCAAGGTCTGGTTTGGGGTGGATCATTTTCATCTTGCCTAGATGAAACACAGAAATGGGTGGTGGTTAATTAAAGCAAGTTTAAAACATATTTGAGAAATAAACTTGTTGCTAAAAGCCAGTGGTGGAATGTAACAAAAAAGTAATTTGTTGTTGTATTTAACCACGATTTTCATGTAGCTGCACTTCAATAAAGTAGATTCTACAAGGGCTGGGTTATGTTTAAAATCATTTGTTTTTACTGTCGCCTCAGCAATCAGAATGAGTTAATACCTTCAGTTGAATGGAATCTAGTACTTTAATTGAGGGTGTGCATCCCCGAGTATGGAGTCGCTCAGTCAAAATGTCATTTTTATCAAAAAAAGTTTAGCCACCGCTGTGTCACCCTGGCTTCAAGTGTGGGCGGTGTTTTGTACTTGTATTGCTAAAATATAAAAGGATGCACTACAATGGATCTCAATTATTTGTAATGTGTCCTGTTATTATAGTACTGCGTGAGTTTATTGACGATAGACTATAAACTACACATATAAACAAAATTATAATTTGTCAGGTCAGGCATTGGCTTGCTTGCTACCGGATAACCATGAAAACCGGTACTACCTGTCTCATGGGTCGGGCCGTTGGCGACTCAATCGGCATCCCCGCCATTCCGAGGGTGTGGAGGGTGAAACAGGGCATCCTGGCAGAACTAAAAACAATATCTGCCACAGATCTGTGGTGGACCACTCCCAGTTACATGGGGTGAGACTGGACATCCTGGCAGATAAACACATCTGTCGCAAGGTCTGTGGTGGACTGTGCCAGTCGGTGCATTGTGACATGCACTACACAAAGAGCAGAGATAAACAAACCTATCATCTGGTCAGTCACTGCAACAGATACTGGAGTCAGTTTGTCTTGGCTTGTCCTTGTCACTGATAATACCTTATCTGCCAAGAATGTGCTGCTAGTCCAGCAAAAGCTAGCAGTACTCAAATACTTTGCAAGCAGTTTCATGAAATGGTCAATCAGAAAGCAACTCATACCGGTTCGGACATCGCCTGGGTTTACAAGGTCTGCACTGATCTGTTCACACTCTGACAGGCAGTGAAAAGTAAGCTAGGAGCAGGAAAACAAAAGAAGAGGAAAACAGCAGCCTTGTGTGTAGCAGAATGGAATGTATGCATTCTGTTGGACAGAACAACATCACAGCGCCCAGAAAGACAGACTGCGCTTGTCGCCCTGGAAATGAACAGGTACAATGTAGACATAGCTGCACTTAGTGAAACAACATTGCCTGGATATGACAGCTTGGAAGACCATGGGTACATCTTCCTTTGGAGTGGGAAATCAACTCAAGAAAGGAGAGAAGCAGGAGTGGGCTTTGCAGTTAGAAAGGAAATAGCAGCAATACTTGATGAGGAATCAGTGCCAATCAACGACAGGATAATGACTATGAGACTCCCACTACAGCGGAAGATGTATGCCACACTCATCAGTGTATATGCCCCAACAATGACCAACACAGAGGAGGTGAAGGAAGAGTTCTACAGGGATTTACGTGAGACTATCAGGCGTGTACCGACTGATGACAGGCTGATACTTATTGGAGATTTTAATGCCAGAGTTGGTTTGGACACTGAGAAATGGAAAGGAGTGCTAGGCAGTCATGGAGTAGGCAAGTGCAATGCTAATGGAGAACTTCTACTTGCACTATGTTCAGAGTACAACCTTGTGATAACCAACACTCTATTTAAGCACAAGGACACACACAAGAAGACACGGATGCACCCAAGATCCAAGCACTGGCACTTATTAGACTCCATCATAGTCAGGCAGAGAGAAATAAGGGATGGATTGGACACTAGAGCAATGAGAGGCGCGGACTGTGGTACTGATCATGTTATGCTGAGATCTAGATTAAGGATTTGGAGACGAAAACAGCACTGCAGGACGGGTGCGAAGCCACCATGGAAGCTAAACACTAGTGCACTGAAAGACCAAAAGAAGCAAGAAGAACTTAAACAGGAAATGGATGAAAACTTGAAAGACTGGGACAGCAACATCTCAGAGAATGACATAGAAGAGAAATGGGCAACACTGAAGGATACGGTGTATCAGACTGTGAGTGATGTATTAGGCTACCCTGAGAGGAAACATCAAGATTGGTTTGATGAGCACGATGAATACCTGAAGAAACTACTAGAAGTGAGGCATACAGCTAGGCAGGAAAACCTACAGTGTAACACAAGGTAGAAGAAGAAGAAATACTCAAAGACTGAGAGTGAGCTATAGAAGTACACCAGAGAGATGAAGTCCAACTGGTGGGATGAAAAAGCGGAGGAACTTCAAACTGCAGCAGACAGGAAGGACATGAAAACATTCTTCACAGGTTTGAGAGAAGTCTACGGCCCTAAACCAAGAGGATTGATCCAACTAAAGACTATGGATGGTGAAACGATTTTGCAGGAGAAAGACAAGATCCTGGACAGATTTGCAGACCACTTTGACCAACTACTAAACAACCGTGGAGATCTCACTGAAGAGGCTAAAGAAGCTCTAGTGCAGCGACCAGCTGTATCAAGTCTGGACGAACCACCAAATTTTGATGAACTAATGGCAGCTATTAGGACAACACAGGATGGTAAAGCTCCAGGAAGGGATGGAATTCCTGCAGAAGTGTGGAAATTTGGTGGTGTTCAGCTGACCAATTGCCTGCACAAGCTCATCCAAGAGATACGGGATGCCCACAAAGTACCTCAAGACTGGAAGGATGCAAGTATTGTGCCTTTGTTCAAGAAAGGTGACAGGAAAGATTATGGAAATTACCGAGGCATATCACTGCTAGCCACTGTTGGTAAGATTCTCTCACGTGTACTACTTAACAGACTCAATGAACACATCTCACAGAATGTACTACCGGAAACCCAGTGCGGCTTTAGAAGTGGAAGAAGCACAATGGACATGATTTTCTGCTTGAAACAGGTTCAAAAAAAGTGTATCGAACAGAATATGCCGCTTTTTGTAGTCTTCATAGATTTCAGTAAAGCCTTCAATACTGTTTCGCGACAAGGACTTTGGCAGGTACTCAAGCAATATGGTTGTACAGAGAAGTTTGTCAGCCTGATCGAGGCACTCCATACAGGTATGCAAGCAAACGTGGCAATGAGTGGTTCAGTATCTAAAGACTTTTCAGTAAGCAACGGGGTGAAACAAGGGTGTGTGCTGACACCTACACTCTTCTCGCTATATCTGGCAGCCATGCTTGAGGTGGCCTTCAAAGACACTTCAGAAGGAGTATACATTCAAACAAGGAAAGAAGCAGACTTGTTCAATGTGGCACAGTTTAAAGCCAAGATTAAGACATCGATAAAGGTAGTAAGAGAAATGCTCTTTGCCGATGACAGTGCTCTAGTTGCACACAGTGTGGAAGATATGCAATCTTTAGTGGAGAAATTTGCAAGAGCAGCTAGCCAATTCAGCCTCCAAATCAACATCAAAAGGACAGAGTGCCTTTATCAACCACCAAAGTTCTAGTTATCAACATCACTTCCAGAAGAGATCAGCATTGGTATAGAGCCACTAGTCAAGTGCAAGACTTTCAAGTATCTAGGGAGTACTGTTTCAGAGGATGCTAGGCTAGAGGATGAACTATCTCTCAGAATGGGAAGAGCGAGCGCTGTGTTTGGAAACTTGAGGGAGAGACTGTGGAACAATCGACATGTGTCTATCCATGTGAAATGCAAAGTGTACAGAGCGACAGTACTGGCTACTCTATTGTACGATGCTGAAACTTGGACTGTCTACAGAGTGCAGGTGAAGAAACTCCACGCATACATGATGAGACACCTTCGAGCCATAATGAACATCTCATGGAAAGACAAGATAACCAACATAGAAGTGTTGAAACGAGCTGGTCTACCATCAATGGAGGACATGCTAATACAGATGAACCTGAGATGGCTCGGATATGTTGAGAGGATGGACCACCAGCGTCTCCCCTCTCTTGGCAGTTACTCTACTCACAGTTATGCGAGGGCAAATGCAATCAGGGTAGACTAATGCTCCGATTTAAAGACATTGTAAAAAGAAACTTGAAGAAGTTGGACATAGACAGGAGTTCCTGGCAGTGGAAGGCTAAGGACAGAGCTGTGTGGAGGAATCTGATCAGACCTAAATGAAACAGTCATTGTCACCCACAACAGACTGCTTTGATGATGATGATGATGATGATGATGATGATAATGGTGGCTGAACAACTCCCATTCCCCAAAGTGCAACATACACTATTATGAATATAACTCGTAAAGGATCACACAAGTGACCTGATAAAAAAAAGCAAAAAAACAAGTGGTTTATTTTACAGTGGCTACTATTGGATGTGCCATTCATTTTCAATTATTCTGCAATTACTATTCACACAATCAAATGAATCTCAGTTCAGTCCCTTTCAAATTAAGTGGAAATTGTGCTACTTTAATTTTGGCACTTTACCTACACTTTACCTTAAAAAGCAAAGGATTTCAGTATAAACTAGAAAAGCACTCATAGAGTGCATACCTCCACCAAGGCTCCTTCCGTTTGTCATGGATCACCTCCAAAATGTAATGGGTTTGTGTATAGGCCTATAGCCACTTGTGGTGAAAATGGCATCAAAGTCTGTCCGTCAGTTTTGGAGTATTGTTGCTAACACACTGTGAGAAGATAAGAGCCTTGGCTGAGGTATGCATTCTCAGATCATCACCAAAATATAATGGGTCCCTCTCTAGCCCAAGAACCACCTCTGGTGAAAATTTCATCCAAATCCATCCAGTAGTTTTTGTGTAATCCTGCTGCACAAATACAAACCAAGCCCTTGGTGGAGGTATGCACTCTCAGATCATCACCAAAATCTAATCATCTGTTCCTCGTGCCATTACACACCTTTCCTGAAAATTTCATCAAAATCCGTTCATAACTTTTTGAGTATTGTTGCTAACACACTGTGAGAAGATAAGAGCCTTGGCTGAGGTATGCATTCTCAGATCATCACCAAAATATAATAGGTTCCTCTCTAGCCCAAGAACCACCTCTGGTGAAAATTTCATCCAAATCCATCCTGTAGTTTTTGTGTAATCCTGCTGCACAAATACAAACAAAGCCCTTGGTGGAGGTATACACTCTCAGATCATCACCAAAATCTAATCATCTGTTCCTTGTGCCATTACACACCTTTCCTGAAAATTTCATCAAAATCCGTTCATAACCTTTTGAGTTATGTTTGTAACAGACAGACAGACAGACAGACAGACAGACAAACCCCGGTAAAAACATTATCTCCTTGGTGGAGGTAATGATTGGATGTGAAACTTATGTCATCACGCATTGCTGTGTCGTGCCAAATGTTGCCACTGTCAGCAGATGCTGGTCGGACTCTACAACGAAAATACACACAACTTAAGTACATGCACAGCATGAAAGTGCAACATTTAAAAATCACCTTTTTAACCAGAAATACAGCTAGCTTATTTCATCAGATATTGTCAACACAAGCGTAAATACAAGGAGGGCACAGAGCATGGAGTTAGCATTGACGGCTAACTAGCTAGCTCATTGTTTGAACACAAGCAACAACGTTATTGTCTGTTCCAAGTGAACTTTTCACTTCTGGGATAAATAACGTAAACGATGCATAATATCACATCATATCACATCACTCACCATCCTCTTTATCCTCATATCACGGCTTTCAACTGCTGAAGTTGGGTGTTCCTGCAGCCGTACATTCATTTCTACTTCCCTCTGAATTCTCTCATCAGCTGAAAGGCACAGAAAACTGCTGGACCGCGGTGTTGATTTCTGTGGGTCTGATTTCTGTGAAGCTATTCTATCGTGGTTGTTTATATAGCTTGCTTGCTGGCTGGCTCACGGATGAATCTTTACAAATGGTGGCTCGCGATTCTGTAAACTCAGCCTCAAATGCTCCTCTCATGATGTTACGCCCGGACCAATCAGTGGCCTGCAGTGTTTTTACGTCACATTTCCGTGTCGGTACGGGACGGTTAGAACCCCTCTCCAGCAGGTCTGAAAAATCGGGACGGTAACCGTTACAATCCCTAATGGAAAAGCCTACAAAGCGTACTGTACCGTACTGAACTGGGCCAAACTGACACTAGTGGGAAAGGTCCATTGGTTTTTACATGTGGAAGCCCAGTTCGCACTCCGCGGGATCTCCACGGACGACACTAAATATTATCATGTGGTGTAATGAGCCTGCTCCAGGAGCCTCCAGCCCAGGGGAAATACGATGTGTTCAAGCAGATGCTGCTCCAACGTTACACCCTTTCGGACAGTGAGAGAGCAGGAAAAACTCCTCACGTGCTTAGAGTTGGGTGACAGATCAGCTGTGGACCTGATGGAGAGCATGTTCCTTCCCCAACGCTGATGGGGAAGGACAACAGTTCCTTCCTGTTCGCCCACCTCTTCCTCAGGAACCTACCAGCTACAGCGAGGGTGATCCTTGCCAACTCACCGCTGCTGGCGACCAAGAACTACAGCGTGCTGGCGCAAGAAGCAGATTGCATCATCCTGGTGAACAGAGCCCTCAGCGTGCACACAACAACACCGGCAGCCATGAAGGACTCCAGTGAGGTTGAGAAGCCGTTGGTGGTGGCTGGGATGGATGCCAAGAGATGCAGGAATGGGACACCTTGTTTCTATCACTGCTGTTTTGGCTCGAATGCCCAACACTGTCTGCCGCCGTGCCAATTCAAGAAGCCGGGAAACAGCACGGCCAGCAGTCTGTAGCAGCTGCGATCGCTGACGACAGGAACAAGCTGCTTTTCATCATGGACACACGTTCTGGGAGACGCTTCTTGGTAGACTCTAGCTCCCAGAAGAGCCTCATTCTGCCGGACAGCGCAGACAGGTCGGAAGAAGGCAGTGGCCCCAAGCTTACGGCCGCCAACAGATCCAACATCAGGATGTTTGGTGAAAGGACGTTGACGGTATGCTTACACGGATGCAATTACCAGTGGGACTTTGTGGTAGCTGCATGTTCTGTCCCCATTTTAGGTGCTGATTTTTTTATGTGCTTATGGATTGTTAGTTGATGTTGCCAACAGATGTTTAGTGGATGCTCTCTCTTTTTCTTTCTTGCCCTGCACAGCTCGGAGAGTTGGGCCAACAACACATGCTAACGTTAAGGCTCCAGGGGGTAAGTACCAGCATTTGCTTTCACAGTTCCCAGTTCTCACGGTTCCCACTTTTTCTGCTACAGTAACCAAACATGGGATCGAGCATTTCATAACAACGAAAGGTCTGCTGGTGTTCGTGCGCCCTCAGCGCCTTGACACGGTTAAACTAGTCAACGTGCATGAGGAGTTTGTGAACTTACAGCGACTAGGCATCATTAGGCGCTCCAACAGCCTGTGGGCATCTCCGCTACACATGGTGCCCAAGGCTGATGGGTCATTTTGACCGTGCGGCGATTTCTGGCGCTTAAATAACGCCATGGAACATGACCAGTATCCCAACCCGCACATTGAGGATTTTTCCGTGCATCTGGCCGGGACACGTGTTTTTTCAAAAGTGGAGCTGGTCCGCGGTTACCACCAGGTCCTGGTGCGTGCAGAAGATGTTCCCAAAACAGCAGTAATAACTCCTTTTGGCCTTTTTGAGTTTTTACATGTGCCATTCAGGTTAAAGGGTGCGGCACAAACCTTCCAGAGAATGATGGATGTGGTGCTCTGTGGCTTTCCCTTCGTTTTTGTCTGTTAGACAACATTTTGGTGGCTAGCGCATCAGAGGAGGAGCACCTTGCCCATCTCAAACAAGTTTTCCAGTGGTTGGAAGCACACGGGTTTATCATTAACCTGGCAAAGTGCCAGTTTGGGATGCCGGTGATTGATTTTTTTTTGGGCCACCGCATTTCGCTGAAGGGCATGATTCTTCTACCAGATAAAGTGCACGCAGTGTCAGATTTTCCGTGTCCACAGACCAGGAATTTTTGGGAATGGTCAATTTTTTACAACCGTTTCCTCCCCCGGGCAGCCCAGCTGCTGCAACCGCTGTACGGCGGGCTCAAAAAAAAAAAAAAAAAGAAGCCTGCAGAAAACATTGACTGGACCCCTGAATGAGTCCAGGCTTTCACAAACACCAAAACAGCACTTGCTTACGTAGCTTTGCTAGCCCACCCCACCCTGGATAGCACTCACCACACTCGTTTGACGTTGCCATAGGAGCAGTGGTGGAACAGTATGTCTCCGGTTTGTGGCAGCCACTTGTGTTTTTTAGCTGTACTTTGTGTAACAACGAACACAAATATAGTACGTTTGACCGAGAGTTGTTGGCTCTCCACCTGACGAAGCGCCATTCCCGGTTTTGGCTGGAGGGGTGCGAGTTCACCACGTTCATTGATCATAAACCACTAACGTATACAATGTTCAAAGTCTCGGAACCGTGGTCAGCTCGGCAGCAGCAACATTTGGCTGTGATCTCAAAATTCACAACCAACATTCAACACGTAGCCGGTAAGCTTAACTGTTTGACTGCCTGTGGTGCTCCGTTGAGCCATCAGCCTCCACCCCCTCTAATGGTCAAGGTTTTTTCAAGAAAATATTCAGTTTAGATGTCAGAGATTTCCAAAGCTATAACTTGAAAGTGGTAAGAGATAATGGCTTGCTGTCAATTAGAAAGATGTAGAATATGATCCAAAGTTTGAGATAGGAGTAAATTTGCATAATGCCACAGCAGCCATATCGAATTACATGACTTTCAGTTAAAAGCGGACTTTGGACATATTTACATAAAGGATGGTTTTGTTTTTTGTCACTGTTTTTTGTTTTGGGTTTTTTGTTATCTTATCTTCAAAGTATATGAACCAGAAAATCAGTACAACATAAACAATGAAATGTGTTGGATTTACCCCACTGGCCAGGCGGCTCGTTTTCATCTATTTTCATTGCTATTTTGTCTTTTCGCGGTCATTTTTGCTTTCTCTCCCACATCCAGGAACTGTTATGATTATTCCACCTCAATTTTGCTTTTATTCCGCCTCAATCTACCTTATATTATGAAACGGAACTGGCGCGATTGTTCTGTCCAGTCACATGGTGCTGGGGTCGATGGCAGGTGAACATCAACTTTTCAATTTTTGAGCCCGTCCACTGCCTTTCACATCCCGGCATGTGCGCCTGTTAAACTGGTGGGGGGAAAATTTGTCAGGCCTCACTTATGCAGGGATGTGAAAGAATGGGCTGCAGCGTGCCTTGCGTGCTAGCAGGCCAAAGTGCACAAACACATCAAAGCCCCCCTTGAGCCCTTTCAAATTCCGGCCAGGAGGTTTGACCATGTCCATGTGGATTTGGTGGGCCCCCTTCCGCTGTCGCAAGGTTTCACGCACCTTTTGACAATCGTGGACTGCACCACGCGTTGGCCTGAAGTGGTCCCACTGGCTTTCACCACGTCCGCTGAGGTTGCTTGCGCTTTTTTGCGCTTGCGCTTTTTTGTCGGCTTGGGTTGCACGGTTCGGATCCCTGTCGGACATCACTTCTAACAGGGGTTCGCAATTTGTTTTGGAACTTTGGTCTGTGATGGCCGAGAGCCTGGGGGTCAAAATCCACCACACCACCGCATACACCCCCTAATGGGTTATGCAAATGTTTTCATAGGTCGATTAAAGCAGTGCTCAGAGCCTCACTCACGGATGCAAATTGGGTTGACCGCCTGCCCTGGGCCCTATTAGGGTTGTGCTCTGTGCCTAAGGAGGATGTAGCAGCCTCCCCGGCAGAAGTCGTTTTGTCTCAGCCATTGCGAATCCCCAGGGAATTTTTACTGAAAAACCCTGCACCTGGGACTGATCCGCCCGCGCAATTTTTTTTTACAGTACAGGGGCTGCTAATGTGCCGGGTCTGGTGCACCATTGTTTTTCACGCACCTTTGTCCCAAAGAGCTTACAGAATGCCAAGTTAATTTTTGTCAGGCACGATGCACACAGAACCCCGCTGCATCCACCGTATGATGGCCCATTCAGAGTGCTGGAAACTGGGGCAAAGCATTTTGTGTTAGACTTGGTGGGCATAAGGAAACTGTCTGCATTGGCAGGATGAAGCCCGCTTATGTGTTGGCAGACGAACAGGTGGCATTGGCTCAAGCTTCCCGGCGCGGACGCCCAGCTATGGCAGCTCTGCAAGTTGGTGTTCTCCCGGCAGAGAATTGTGCTTGCGAAACTAACCCTGTTCCCTCCCTGCCCTCTCCCCCTCCACAGACCAACATTACCTCCCACACACCTCACCAGGACGGCGCTTTGACCGGACCGGCGGTCCCCCGCTACAGCCGCTATGGGCGCCGGCTCAAGCCCAAAGGACCAAGGGGTTAGGCCCCTTTCTGGGTGTTTGGGATGGGGGGGGGGGGTTGTGTTGTGGCACTTAGTAGGGGGTTTCTCCATCCAGAACCGGAGGTCGGGGGGTGGTGGGGTGGATAAATGAATGAGGAATGAGGACTGAATGAGGAAGAAGGAAGCTGCACTGTGGCACTGGGGGGGTCTTAGAAGTAACAGAAGGGCAGGGTTTCCTCTGGTAACATTTCTCGGTGGTGGCCCGCCACGCCAGAAATTTTACCGCCTCGCCAAGGAGATATGAATTTATGAAGAAAACTATATGAAGCAATGACTTTCCACAGGCTCGCACATGAACAACATGCGTGGCCATCATCCACGTTTAGAAGTGCCCCGCCCACATGAGTTTTACAGTCAGTCAGCAAACAGTGTCTCACTAAGCGTGACTGTCCGACAGAAACATGAGTTTGTTAAAGTACTTTAAACGCAGAAAAAATCATTAGAGGTATGTAAGCACTGGAGGAGTTTATCATGGTTTTAACCTGCTGGAAACGGGAGCAATAATGGAAGAGTCGCTTAGCTAAGAGATGTAGTTAGAATTCATATGCAGCCGGCTTTATATGAAGGGAAAGGCAAGGGACTGATGAATTGCTGAGGATATATTTCACCAGCCACTACAATATTAAGTTATATTCTGTAGGAACTGCAGGAATGAAGAGACTGGCAATTTTTCTCTTTTCTCGCACGAGCAGGCGTGCCGTTTTTATTCTCCAGCGGTAGTGACAAAAAGCAACAGCTAAAAACGCTAGCTCTCTTCACTCTAAACTGAGGTCCTTCAGCGGCTGCCTAGAGAGGTGCCTGATGAGAAAGCCTGAGAGTACAACTATAACTGCCTAAACAGATCATTCTGTACATGAACACATATTGTGGTGAATTATGTCTTTAGAGTCTGCTACAGTTCCCTATTATGTACCTGGCAGGTTAAGATGACCAAAATTCATGAAGTCAATGACTTTAATCTATTAGTCAGCAGCCTTCAGACAAAGTAAACATGCCAACATTTGATTTCAAAATAAGGGAGGTTTTTCCTGCTGTCTGGGTGGTGAGGAGATTTCTAAAAACAACATCTATAAATATAAAGAAATATTATAACAGAAATAACGACATCCTTGGTCATTTAAGCTAATTTATTTCATTAAATACAATTTTATTAATATTTTTTCTTTCTAAACAGAGTTAAATTATTGTTCTGTTCTAACTGCAAAGTTATGGTCAAAAATGTAAATTGTTACAAGGAAAAAGTTAAAAAAAAATACCACAGTCTGTTTCAAATTAATCTAAAAAAATCCCCAATAATTTTATTTTAAAAAACAGACAAAAATTAGTCATAAAATGATCTAAAGTTTCAAATGTACAAAAAAAGTCAATTTTACAAGAGGAAATTACAAATTTGAGGACCATGGTTTCAGCTTTAGATTTACAGAGAAAAGTAGAAAACTATAAGGAAATTGCTATAAATTTTTGAGAAAAACCTCAAACCTTCAAGACTGAAGTCATTACTCAAGTTTTTAAGTGGGTGCTCTTTGTACCCTTAACTCAGTTAGAAATTTTTGGTTGTCTACTTTTAATTATTAATTTCAAAGCACTGCTTTTACATGAGTAGAATTTCTGGTTACTATACCCACCTGATCATATAATTTAAGTATGCATGAGTACATTACTATTATGAATGTTTCTTTCCCTTCCCTACTCTCTCAATGGAAAAAAGAAACACTAGAATAAAAATACAAAAAATACACATAATTTTGTCATTTATGTAAACCATGACAAAAAAAAATCCTGCAGGACAAAACATAACACTTGATATTTTCTAACCTGTTTGTATACCACCATAGACAGAGAGAGAACCTGAGTTAGACAGAGCTCAGAGAGGGCAAGATGAGACAGAAGAAAGGAGCCAAGGAGAGGGAAGTGTTCAGGCAGAGGAAGGAGAGAAGGATAACACCACTAAAATGTCTAAACACAGGATGTCTGGGTGGGAGCCCAACTGGCCCAGTATTCAAGCCTCAGTTGTACAATACTTCAAATGGTAAGTTCCATATGCAACGTTACTGTGTAAAATTTTAAAAAGAAATAAATAGCATAAAATTCACATATTCCAGTATGTTTATTACCCCCCCCCCCCCCCCCGGAAAAATATGTTGCCACCATGCCAAGGTCTTTAAGCCAGAGGAAACACTGAAAGGGAGTAGTCAACCCCCGGGGTGACAGGAATCACACCGGAGTTCGCCAGAGTGTAAGAGATGGTGATCAGCAAGGCCTCGTGTTCTGTATGTTAATGTGCCAGACACGCTTTTTGTATTGTGTGTAATGTCTTTTATCCCTGGGTCTCAAAAGCGGAAATAAATAGGAATAAAGGTGAGCACCCAGGGACCCGGGGAGAGATTCTGTTTTCTGTTGGAGGTGAAATAAAGTTTGTGTGCCGTCCAGCTCGCTGTCTCGCCTGCTTTCATCTTCCACAATATACTCATTTCTCATCCTGTCCCTCCTAATGAGAATCTTAGCATCTCCAACTCTGTTACCATCAGCTCTTTCTCCTGTCTTTTTATCAGTGCCACTGCCTCCAAACCATACAACAGAGCAGGTCTCACTACCGTCTTGTAAGTCTTCTCTTGCACTCTTACTGCTATCCTATCACAAATCGCTCCTGACCCTCGTCTTCACCCTGATGCACTCTCTTCTTCACCCCTCTTGTGCACTGTCCATTGCTTTGGATTCTTGACCCCAATTCATCTCTACCTTCACTACCTGTACTCCTTGCATCTTCAGTCACACCTGCCTCCCTCTCGTACATGTATTCTGTCTTGCTTCTACTGACTTTCATTTCTCTTCTCTCCAGTGCATATACCTTCACCTGCTCCCTACTGTAACTACAGATCACAATGCTGTCTGAATGTCATGGTCCATGGAGACTCCTGCCTGACCTCGCCGGTCATCCTGTTCATCAATATAGCAAAAAAAAGGGTGGGGGAGGAAGGGCTCAGAGCCAATCTCTGATATAAAATAAATCAATTAATACAACCAATTATTTTAAGTGATTTATCCATCTGTAATGCAGAGAGTTAAAAAACAATGGAAACAGAAAATATCTTTTGGATGTTGCTGATGAGCAATGTTGGGAGTAACGCATTTCAAAGTAACTAGTACAAAGTAACATGTCACTGTAACACCACTACTTTTACTTTTTGGTTCCAAGGTTGTCATAGCCAGGAGCGGCACTGGGGTTAAGCTCCCAGTGCTTATAAAATGCTCCTTATGGCGTGCGTCTTGAAAAGCCTCTGACAACTAAGTCCAACTCCTAGACTGCCCGTGTGGTTTAGTCTCTAAGCCCGGCAGAACTGCTTTTACGAATAGGAGAAGGGGCGAGGGCGGATCTCTGGTGCCTTAAAACCAGATGCTTCGGGTAGATGGTGGCTCGTCAACCTGGGAAGGTAGCCCATCTAGGGGAAGGTAAACCCTGATTTCAAACCTCTGCTGCCTTGCGGCACACCCGGTCACGAGAAAGGCTTCGAGAGTCAACCCTGAGGAAAAATACGGAGTCGGAGTCCCTAAGGCAGTTCTCTGTTGTGCTCAACATCATTCTGGCAGCTCCTGCGACGGCGCTGGTGCCAAACTGTAGCAGCCCTGCTGTTCCTTTGGATTCATCAGTGACGTGGAGAGGGGGGACATGCTGCATGGGCAACATCTTGTCCTCCATATCTTCCTGCCCAGGCTTGAATCCTACCAACGCCCAACGCTGGAAGGTAGAACATTGGATCACTGGAGAGGACACTCCAGCTTCGCCTTCGGCGTAGACAAAACATGGGGAATGACAGTTACCGGTTATAAGCCACTGCTCAATTGGCGTAGAGTGCGGCACCAGGGGTTGTTCCCGACGGTGGGAAGGATCATCGGATCTCACTGGACAGCTACCGCCCGCCTCAAGCTGGGCAGCCCCCAGCCAATAAAGTGTTGTCCCGCCACAGCCTGCTTTCCTCATTGGGTGCATGGGGATGAGGAGAAGTCCGAATGGCAGGCTGAGAACTTTCGCACCAGGCAAGACAAAAAAACAAAAGAGACCAACTCTAAAACTGGGAACTTGGAACGTCCGCACTGATGACAGGACTCGCTGCTAACCTCAAGGACATCAACGACACCAGGAAGACTGCCATCATCAATAATGAGCTGAAGAGACTGGAAGTGGATATCGCCACTCTCCAGGAAACACGGTTGGCTGACACATTCACATTGAAAGAGAAGGACTACACGTTCTACTGGCAGGGAAAGGGCAGTGACGAACACAGGGAACACGGAGTGGGCTTCGCAGTGAAGAACACCTTGCTGAAGATGGTGGAACTGGGCAGCAGTGGCTCTGCACAACTCCTCACCCTCCGCCTCAACACCACTCAAGGCCCAGTCACCCTCATCAGTGTGTATGCCCCAACATTGACAGCCACACCAGAGGCAAAAGACGAGTTCTACGAGAATCTCACAACAACTGTCAGGATCATCCCCAACTCTGAACAATTCATTCTCCTTGGAGACTTCAATGCCAGAGTGGGTGCTGACCACGACTCCTGGCCCTCCTGTCTTGGACCTTTTGGCGTGGGCAGAATGAATGACAACGAACAGCGGCTGCTCAAGTTCTGCACTTATCACGATCTGTGCATCACAAACTCGTTCTTCAAGACCAAGCCCCAACACAAGGTTTCCTGGCAACATCAGCTGGACTTGATCCTGACCAGGCGCACCTCACTGAAGAACGTGCTAATCACCCGTTCGTTCCAGAGTGCAGATTGTGACACAGACCATTCATTGGTGTGTTGCAAGGTCAAGCTGCAGCTGAAGAAATTCCATCGTGCTAGACAGCCTGGAAAGGCACGGATTGACACCAGCAAGATGGCCCAACCAGTACTTGTTGAGCGGTTTGCCTCCACCATTGAGAAGGAACTTGGTGTACCACAAGAAGGAGAATCTGCAAAGCAGAGGTGGGAAGAGCTGCGAAACACCATCCACCACACAGCCTTAGCTAACTTTGGGAGGAAGACCTCGAAGTCACAGGACTGGTTTGATGCCAAGTTGACCGAGATGACCCCCGTCATTGAAGCCAAGCGCTCAGCTCTTGCCGAGTACAAGAAGTACCCAAACGAGAAGAATCTCCAGATACTCAGGGCTGCGAGAAGCAAAGTTCAGCAGACTGCTCGGCGCTGTGCCAACGAGTACTGGACTCAGCTCAGCCAAGACGTTCAAACCGCTGCCATAACAGGGAACATCCGTGGTATGTACGATGGCATCAAGAAAGCACTTGGTCTGGCTCAGAGCAAGACGGCCCCCTCAAATCCTCCACTGGGGAAATGATCACAGAAAAAGACAAGAAATGGAGAGATGGGTGGAGCACTACTCCGACCTCTACTCAAGACAGAACACCGTGACACCGTCAGCCCTTGATGCCATCGATTGCCTGCCATCCATGGACGAACTTGACGCCGAGCCAACCATTGACGAACCTCAGCAAGGCCATTGATAGCTTGGCCGCTGGCAAGGCACCCGGCAACGACGGCATACCCCCCGACCTGATCAAGCACTGCAAGACCCGCCTACTGCTGCCATTGCATGACGTCCTCTGCCAGTGCTGGAAAGGAAGGTGCCGTACCACAGGACATGAGGGACGCCAGATAATCGCACCTCTACAAAAACAAGAGGGGAGAGAAGCGACTGCAACAACTACAGGGGGAATCTCGCTCCTCAGCGTGTGTTGGCAAAGTCTACGCATGAGTTGTTCTCAGTTCGTCTACAGAAGCTTGCCGAAACGTGTCTACCCCAAGTCTCAGTGTGGCTTCCGCGCTGAAACGATCGGACAATGGTAGACATGATATTTTCCATCCACCAACTCAGGAGAAATGCCAGAGAACAGAACATGCCCCTGTACGTCGCCTTCATCGACGTCACCAAAGCGTTCGATCTGGTCAGCAGAGAGGGCCTTTTCAAGATCCTGCCAAAGATAGATGCCCACAAAGTTGCAAAGCTCATCGAATCGTTCACACCAACATGCAGGGGATAGTAGCAGCACGACGGCAATGTCTCAGAGCCATTCAACATACGTCAGCGGAGTGAAACAAGGCTGTGGTACTTGCGCCAACCTCTTTGGGATTTTCTTTGCTATGCTCCTGAGGCATGCCTTCAGCACCGCCAACAGAGGGAATCTACTGCCGACACAAGATCTGACGGCAGGCTTTTCAACCTCGCCGCCTGAAAGCCAGAACCAAAGTACGTGAGGCTCTAATCAGAGACATGCTGTGCGCAGACGACGCTGCAGTCGCGACCCACCACACAGCAGGAGCTTCAGACCCTGCTTGGACTGCTTCTCCCAGGCATGCAAGGACTTCGGGCTTACTATCAGCCTGAAGAAGACTAACGTCTTGGCGCAAGGCACGGAAGCACCACCCACCATCACCATCGACGACTACGAGCTGGAGGTCATGAATCAGTTTCACGTACCTGGGGTCCACGATCAGCAGCAACCTCTCCCTTGATACAGAGATCGACAAGAGGATTGAAAATCAGCCTTCACACCCTACGCTCGCCCACCACACGAGTGTGGGAGAATCCCAAACTTTCTGTCAAGACGAAGATGGCAGTGTACAACGCCTGCAGTCATCAACACACTGCTCTATGGAGTGAGACGTGGACAACATACGCCGGCAGGAAAAGAGGACTGAACTCCTTCCACTTGCGCTGCATTCGCCGCATCCTGGACATATCCTGGCAGGACAAAGTGCCCAACACAAGAAGTTCTGTCCCCCGCCGCCTTCCCTCCATGTTCACTCTACTCAGGCAGAGCAGGCTGCGCTGGGCTAGGCCACGTTCACCGTAATGGAGGATGGCAGAATCCCCAAAGACATCCTCTACGGAGAACTGGTGACTGGCAGGAGAGACGTTGGCTGCCCACAGCTGCGCTTTAGGAGAACGTCTGCAAGAAGAGACATGAAGGGCCCAGGAGATCAACACAGAGCGCTGGGAGGACTTGCAACGGACCGCTCCAATGGAGAGGCACCACTGACCAGACAGCTCAAGGCGGTGAAGAGAGGCTGACTGCTGCAACATTTGAAAAAAGGACGCGCAGGAAGAACCGCCACAGCTCTAGCAGCATGGAGACCACCCACAAGTGCGACCTGTGTGACAGGGAATGCCATTCGCGCATCGGCCTGTTCAGCCACAGGCGGATGCTGTTCCAGCAGAGTAGACGTTTAGGATTCTCTTCCATGGTCATCATTAGACCGACGAGGCCGACGACGACTACTTTTGCAGTAATGTGCTGTGTAATGAAATTACTGTTTACATTTCAGTAATGCATTACAGTTACTGAAATTTGATCAGATGCATTACTCATTTTAGTAATATGGATAGATATTTTCAGTGCAAATAAATGAAAATACAAACCAACCCTACCAGCTACCGTAGCTAAGATGAGCTGTCAGTCAACGTGACCTGTTGCAGAGAACCGAGTCTTCACTACTGAGCAGAGGAAAGATGAAGCTACTTTGTTTTTGTGGAAATAGATTTTGTTTCCTTTGTCACGGTTAAAGACATAAAGCATATTGGTGGGTTGGAAGCTAAGTGCGCAGTTGAGACCTACTGCAATCTTCAGAAAGCGATTGAAAACAGGCACAAGAGCTCATACAAAGGTAGTGGTTAAGTAACGGCTAGCTTTGCTGACAATCCTCCGAGTTACTGGATTTACACTATCTGAACAGCCATGGCTGGATGTAAAGTGGAAATATTCTTGTCTCAACAGCTACAGCTGGATTTCAAGCACAGGCATGCATCTGGGCAGTTTGTGACCCAGCAAGAATTAAACCTGATTGCCAGATACGTCATTACAGACTGAAGACGTGATAATAGTCACTCTCCATCAGACAGCTGAGACTGTGATCCACTGAAGTTAAAACACATTTACTTGAGACCTGGATAAAGATTATTCAAAAATGGATTTTGATCTCCAAAAGAAATTTGAGGGACTTGATCATCTCTCTGTGACAACAGACATTTGGACTGTGGATAATGGACAGTTTTCTTTGGATCACTCCACATCAGATAAAATCCATATCATAAAAGTAAGATAAACATGGACAGCTTTATGCAGTGTTGCCAACTTTCACTCCAAAATGAAGAAATTACTGGCAATATCATGTTGATGTTCTTCAGTTTTTTCCCACAATAAGAGCTCTCAAGGCAGGATAAAGCAGACTGAACATGTTCTAAAAGCTCTGTCTGAAACAGTCTGTTCTCAGCCTGACATTATTAATAAGCCTGTAATGTAATCCATTAATTAAATTATCTTGCCATGTGTGCAAGATGATTTAAGTATGCATTTAAAAGTAACGTGAAAGTTACTTTTACAAGTAACTAGTTACTTTAATTATGCAGTAATTGGTAAAGTAACTCAGTTACTTTTGAAAAGAAGTAACTAGTAACTGTAATTAGTTACTATTTTAGTAACTTACCCAATATATGATAAGTAATGAAAAGAGACAACTTCCCTTATAAAAATCTTTTATTATGTAAACACAATGAAATTACTTCGGAAAACTCATTGTGAGTATCCAGTTGGATATATTTGACAGTATTGGTTGTCCCTGGGCAGCGGGATGGTGAAGTGGTTAGCACTGCGGCAGCACAGCAACTCACCCTTGGCCGGAGGATCCTGGGTTCGATCCCAGCCTCCGACCAACAGTGATCTGTGTGGAGTTTGCATGTTCCCCCCGCGTCTGCGTGGGTTTACTCCGGGATTTCTCTGGTTTCCTCCCACATGCCAAAAACATGCAGGTTAGGTTAATTGGCATCAAAAACTGGGGATTCTAAATTGTCCTTAGGTATGAATGTGAGAGTGAATGGTTGTCTGTCTCTCTGTGTTGGCCTCTGCGACTGGACTGGCGATCTGTCAGGGTGTACCCTGCCTCTCGCCCTAAGATGCTTGGATAGGCTCCAGCTCCCCCTCCCCACCCACCGCGACCCGAAAGGATTAAGTTGAAGAAGATGGATGGATGGATGGATGGGTTGTCCCTTTATATGCAAGTAAAAATATCCAAAGTATTAACACACCACCCACTAGGGCTGTGCGATATGACGATATATATCAGTGACGCGAGAAAAAACATCTACCGTTTCATATAAAACTATATTTTATTTATTTATTTAACCTTTATTTATACAGGGTAGTTCCAGTGAGAGGTAACCTCTCTTTTTCAAGGATGCCCTGTTCACACTCACACCAGGAAGCTGCCCAGTGCAACCACAGGCTGACCTGTGGCCACTGAGCAGCTCCACTGGAGTAGTTGGGGTTAAGTACCTTGCTCAAGTGCACCACAGTGGGGTTAAGGAGGGTGGGACAAACACTGCTATGTTATCTGTCCCACGCAGATCTAATCCTGCCAGTACAGGGATCGAACCCACAACCTTCCACCCACCAGTTGACATCCCTAATCATTAGGCAGTCCCTCCAGGATTTTGCAATGTTGCGATTGTGTGAATTCACGTGAATTCAGCCAATCAGCGCAACTATTGTACGACCTTGCAACTTTATCCAATCACCGCAACTTTCCCGCAATTTTGGCCAATCCTCATCAACTTCCATCAATTTCACCAATCAAATTTCAGCTGAGTGGCACTGAAACACTCAGTCTAACCAATCAAATGCATCGCTACATCGCATTCACTTACGTGTTTATAGTAAGTATTAACAGAATGCTTCAGCAAAAAACGGTGTGTGATTAAAAAAAAACAGTCACCCGTGAGGTTTCCAACACTGTCCCTTCTTCCGTATCCCCCAGACTGCCGGTGGACATTTCCATCCTGAGCAAGTGTACGAAGTGCTGGTTTTGTGTTGAAAAACGTCCGCCTGCCCCAAAAGCAAATCGTTGCGGGAGCGCACGTGACAAGAGACTCCATAAAAGCCAGGGATCAGGACTCCAGTCCTGGTACACAGATGTAGGTCACAGCGAGGAGTGAGCCTCAGCTGCTTCCTTAAATACTGATAACAGAAGTAAAAGAACCAAACAGGATCAGCTGTGACAGCGCCGGCTCGGCTTTGACAGCCAGAAGTTCGGCTGCAACACTGTCACAATAAAAGCCTTGGGAGAGCAATAATAACCAAACCGAAATAATATGGGAGAAAAAGGGAAAATACTGAGTAACCCGAGCGCGGATGAGTTCAGTGCTCGGATCACCACAGTACCCCCCGTTCAAAGGGCGCATTCTACGCGCCCATGGTGACACCCAGAAAGCCCCCCATCCATCCAGAAAGCTAGCCAGACCGACCTCGGGGTGGGCGGAGGGGGAAACAGGTTAGGAGGGAGAGAAACCCGAAAGGAACAAGCACAAAGGTCGACCAGCAAAATACAGGAAAAAACCCCACAGCGACAAATAACACAGAATAGTGCGGCTAACGCTCGCCTAACAACATGAATAATGAAACAGAAAAACAGGATAAACAAATGAAAACAAAAATACATGTAATCTTCAACTTAGACATGCTCGAGTGCAGCGGAAGGGCGAACACAAAAATATCAACTTACACAGCAACTCAAACACAAGGCAGGAAAAACAACTCTTTCACAATATGGGTGATTCCATTTATTAGGGGTCCAATGTGTGACATTGGTGGCAAAATTTAAAATTGATCAAATCTGCACATGAAATTGACTAATCACTATCCAATTGTGTCAGGTTTATGAAACTATTAACTATTTTTGTAACGGCATTCGCGTTCAGGAACAGATAGCATGCAAGTGTGCACACACGTGTCCATTTTTCTGGTGTAAAGGGGACACCAAACCTAAAAATGGTTTTGTACATAAAAGCCAAGAACACTTTCATTCTTTGAAAGTTGGCATGTGTTAGGTACTCTAGTCTGACTACTTTCCCAAATAGCATGACCTATTCAAAGCCTCTTTTCATGAAAATGAAATTTTGAGTCTCTTTATAGATTTGTTTGAGTCCTTGTTTACGTCTTGATCTCACTCAAGGTACAGCTACTCATTTCGACACATATTTCTAATTTTTTACCTTAAAACTTATACAGGTACTTGCAAAATGATCTACGGTAACAAATATAATGCGAAATAAACCATGACATTGACTTGATTTCCAGAAAACGACCTGGTGCAGGCGACGTAAATGGAGACGCTTGTCACCACGGGTTGAGATGCCGTCTCGGCACTCAGCCCATGTTTTCCCTTTTCCCATTGAGCAGCGTCTCAGCAGGCTCCCAGCTGGCAGCATTACGGACGGCTGGGGCCAATTAGTCCTCATCAGCTGGGGCGCTGCCAATGAAGATAAATAGGAGCAGCCTCGATGACTCGGGGCTGCGACATAAACACATTGCTAAGCTGAAGCCCCTTCGTCTGGTGTCAGCTTATACTCCTCTTGCAGCATTCCTGTGTTTGTGTCCCGCTGTGAGTATGTACGTCTTGTTACCCCCACGTCCGGTACGAGCTGCTTACCTCTGCGCTGTGCAACCTGTGAGTGTACCTCTGCATGAGTATCTGTGCTCTCCTCATCCCTTATCCCTTACCCAAAATAAACCATCACGACTCACTGGCTTGTCCCTGGCTCTGATTGCCCGGCTCCCTAGAGCCGGATATGACAGTATGTCGCAGCCAGAAGAGTTGCCGGCGGTCGTGAGTCGCTGTGGAAATGTACCTTTCTGTCCGGGTGTCAGCGCTGCTAGCATGCCGTTTCCCAGGAGTCACTTCCGGCGCCAGGGCGACGAGCTGAGGTCCATCTCGGAGGCTGTCGACGGGACATTCTTCACCCTGCACGACGCCTCCAACGCGAGACGCTGGCATCCGGGCCGTGCTGAGGAACTCCTGGACTGTCACCCTCACTCTCTGTACCATCTGGAGGACAGTGCCAGGATAGACGCTGCAGGTACACAGCGAGAGAAGCTCCACGGGGTGGATGGAAATCCCGGCAGGGAGTCGAAGTGGGCGACGTCTTTCCCCGCTTCGGAGTCCCGTTCCTGCCGCCATTCCAGTCCGGGAGTTCGCGCCAACCAGAGGACTTCCCCCGACCTGCGCCACGTCACTCGGGATTCCCTTCAAGGAGCCGCAGCTGACAGCAGTTATGTCTGGGGTCGAGTGGCTGTCGCGAGCTCCACTGTGTTTCCTGTCACCACCTTCAGGCATGTGGCGGCGGCAGTGAGGTTGATGGAGAGGACTTCAGGGCTACGAAGCTTTCCCGTGCTCGGCGCCTTCCTCACCTCGATCTCCAATCTGGAGCGGCGAATACTGGGTTTCCCCCTCGCTTCGTTCCCCGGGAATAGCCGCCATCACATCGCCGAGTCACCTCTGCACGAACCTCGTCCGGATCCAGTTCTGGGCCATCGTCAGGACAGTTCCTCCCACGCAGCTGTCACCTCTTCACCTCGTCTGTGTGGAGATTCTACAGCCCCGTTCCCTGAGCCTCATTTCCCCGCTGTCATTCCTGGACATTCGGGCTGGCTCACCCCAGCTGTTTTCCCCTCCTCCTCGACGCGCTTTCTGACTGCTGTGTGTGCCTGGAATCCCGGTCTGGTGAGCTCTCTGCTGGAGACAACGCGAGCGATCCTCAGACGAACTCCCGGGGGGTCCTCCGTTATCGCCGGGCGGGGAGAGGAAGAAGCAGAATCCACTACAGCAGGCGATACTCAACCTCCAGGGGGCAGGCAAGTCATTGTTTTTTCACACCTGCTTAATGATTTGCTCTGTCACATCCCTGGAGGAGAAGTTCAGGGTTCGCAGCTCCCTGAACTCTCCCCACCTGCTGTAACTTGTATTCCTAATCCCGCATCCTCTGTGTCTCTCTCCGCCGAGCGGTCCCCGGCTCCGGGTCAACGTGGTGGGATATGGAGAGGGCCTGTGGTTCCGCAGCTACATTGCGGACGGAGGAGGGGGACTGACTGCTGCGTGGAGTCTACGCCGACGATTGAGCGTCCCCGGGTCTCCACGGAGGAGCGGTTCGGTCCAGCGGGACGAGATTCTTCTGGCTTCACGCCGAGTGGATCGTCAGCGGGGTCACCGGAGCCGGAGGAATCTCAAGCTGCGCTGACCATCGTGCTGGCTGCGGGGCCCGACGCGGCTAGATGGGAGCCTGACAACGACCTGACGACGGATCCTGGATCTTCGCAGTCCTGGACGGCGTCAGAACCCGAGATCAGGCGAGTGCTCTCCTTTCTTTTTTCTCTTTTTATCTTTGAGCACTTCAGCCTATCTCCAGGGGAGACGAGCAGGGTGCAGCCGCCCGCTGCGTCTGAGCTCGTCTCGCCGGGTTCTGGCGCTGCCGGTGATCCTGATCCCGGTTCTGTTTTCTCTTCTGAGCCTTCTTCCAGGGTCACCGGCGAGGAGTTGCTGTTCCTCGTGGTGCTGGAGGGTCCGGGTTCAACGTTGGAGGTCGGTTCTGGTGCAGTGTCCAACGTGGGTTCGCCCGAGACCCAATCGGGGTCCAACGTGGGTTCGCCTGAGGCCCGATCGGGGTCCGACGTGGGTGCTGCCCCAGTATTGTCCAGGTCCGGTGAGGAGGTGGCCGTTTCCCTGCGGCCTGACGCCCGCCGCCCTCGTCATCGGCTCTCCCCAGAGCCTCTTCCACCGGGATCCGCTCTGATCCTTCGCCCGTCTCAACGGTCCTGGTGGTTGAGTGATGCGGATCGACGACCCGACCCACAGAACTTTCGGTTCGGTGATCTGGTTCCCCCCACTGGTCTGTGTTTCCCTCTGGGCAGCCTGGTTCGGCTGCCGGTGGACTGGATTCCTGGGATCTGGGTCCGGAGTTCGCCGTCCGAACACTTCTCTTTCCCTGATTCGCCAACGGGACGATGGGCGGGGAGATCTCCGGAGCCATCTCGGCTATTTGTGGACTCTGCCTGCCATGTTCCTCGGGTGTCACTTTTTCTTTTATCTTTGTGAAGGTCACTCGGGTGTAATATTTTGTCCTGTTGGTGGATTCGTTTTTATAGTGCTGTGTTTTCCATCGCTCATGCTCAGCATTTTACTTTTTGTGCCATGTTTTTAGCCTCGTTTTTTCATTGTAGAGTTATGTTTTGTTTCCTTTCAGACCATGCTCTGCAGTTATCCATTTATTCCAGTCACTTTCATTTCTTTAGGTGGCTGTGGGTATTTATATATTCGTGTGTGGGGGTTTTTCTTTGCCTGCACTCAGTATTTCTTTTTTATGCCCTGTTGGTTCATTATAGAGTCATGTGCCTTGTTTTCCGTAACACCATGCTCTGTAGTTGTCAATTTGTTCCAGTCACCTTCACTTTTCTTGGTGACTGTGTATGTACTTAGTGGCGCTGTGTATTGTGTTCCCCTTTATTTAACCTTACTCAGCATTTTTACCCTGTACCTTTTTGGTGGTTTTTTTCCTTGCTCTGGGTCACGCATTGTTGGTACTCTCTGAGTAGTGTGTAACCGGCGTGCTGACCCAGTTCTTCTCCCCATTCGAACCTGGGTTGATTATTCCCTGTTTTGTTCAGTATTGTATTTGGGTTTTTTCCCTGCCACCCTACATTGCCCCATTGGTGTTGTCCTTCCCTTGGCCTCTTCCCCTCCAATCCTGCCTCCCTTCCTCCCACCCTAGGTGTGTGGGGGGGGGGCTGGGATGTTCCTGGTCGTTCAGGAGCCCGACCTTGAGGGGGGGGCTCTGTCACCACGGGTTGAGATGCCGTCTCGGCACTCAGCCCATGTTTTCCCTTTTCCCATTGAGCAGCGTCTCAGCAGGCTCCCAGCTGGCAGCATTACGGACGGCTGGGGCCAATTAGTCCTCATCAGCTGGGGCGCTGCCAATGAGGATAAATAGGAGCAGCCTCGATGACTCGGGGCTGCGACATAAACACATTGCTAAGCTGAAGCCCCTTCGTCTGGTGTCAGCTTATACTCCTCTTGCAGCATTCCTGTGTTTGTATCCCGCTGTGAGTATGTACGTCTTGTTACCCCCACGTCCGGTACGAGCTGCTTACCTCTGCGCTGTGCAACCTGTGAGTGTACCTCTGCATGAGTATCTGTGCTCTCCTCATCCCTTATCCCTTACCCAAAATAAACCATCACGACTCACTGGCTTGTCCCTGGCTCTGATTGCCCGGCTCCCTAGAGCCGGATATGGCAACGCTATTGTTTTGGTTTCCCTTTAATTTGCTTTACGTCTATGGCATTTCCCTCGTTTTTAGATTATACTTTATAAGCGACAACTCCAATAGGTATTTTATGAGGATAAAGAAGCACCAGAAACAAGTATATAATTGAAATGTCCAAAACTCTTGAGGATGAGGGCTCACTTTAACTACTTGTAAGTTAAGGCGTAAATGGGACACTCGGGCTTTTGTTTCCCGGTATGGAGTTGAATGCACTTTGCAATGGCACACGTTTTACACGAAACAACTTCAACACTTCCGGTATTTTTAATGCATCAAAACTCATCAACAGCTACATTTTCATATTAAGATGTGATAACGTGTATACCTTCAAATTCTCCCTGTTTGTTGGATAAGATGTAAAATCACAAAATGCGTAAATGTGGGACACGGAAGTTTGGACCTTCGATAACTTAAATATAAAGTGGCCACGGTAAATCCTCTCCACATGGGTTGAGCACATCCGGGGTAGAGAAAATCAAGTGCTTTCCCAGGGCTGTCACCTCGCCAGACAGGGCTGCGCGCGGCCGACCAAGACCGAAGACGTAAATTTTTTAAGGGACACCATATTCGATGTGTCATAAATGTTTGAGATTTTATTGAAATATTCTACATCTGAGCTTCACAAAGACTGATCTCCTTTTTACGTGTATGGTTTGGGATTTGAAAGGTGCAAAGTGAAAAGCATCAGCACTTCTTTTTTTCTTGTTACTTTACCGAATAACTTGCATGTTGATGCGTAAATTCGGGGACACGAAAATTTACGTCGTACGAGTAAATTTGCAGGGGTCGCCGTACAAAAACCATAGATACGATCACATTGGGGAATGTTTTATTTTGAATTTGCATTA
Source organism: Pholidichthys leucotaenia (assembly GCA_020510985.1). Classification (NCBI taxonomy): domain Eukaryota; kingdom Metazoa; phylum Chordata; class Actinopteri; order Cichliformes; family Pholidichthyidae; genus Pholidichthys; species Pholidichthys leucotaenia. Next base: position 215,529,774 of record CM035847.1, on the reverse strand, counting down.
CAACTCTGTTATCTCTTGCATAAATGAGTAGAAAGAGTTACTCAGAGATCCCTTTCAGGTACTTTGAAATTGATGCGATTGGCATGTCACACAAAAAACTGGGAAAAATGAGGGGACACGACCAATATTTTCGATGGTAACGGCAAAATCATTGATTTTTTTTTAAAAATTGCAATGCAAGTCGAAACTCTTTTATGTTCCCTTGCATGTTATAAAAACGAAACCGACATCTGCAAAGTACAGAAAAAGAGAGAGCGCTTGAAAGTCGGATACCCCTGATATAGTGCACTGACCCCAAATAAATGGAATCACCCAATATACGAGAGGAGCAGAGAAAAGGAAAAAAAAAAAAAACACCAACGAAAAACAAGTATAGGGATACCGGCAGGCAGAGAGAAGGACCAAAAAAAAGGCAGTTCAGGTGGCCTCCCAGCATCCCAACTCCACATCAGGAGAATAGGAAAAAAAAAAAAACTGTTCGGGTGGCCTGCCCAGGTCCCAGAACCAAGGAAACAGTACCTAAGGCAGCCAACCCAGGTCACCCAACCAGCGAAGCAGTCCGTCAGGCGGCCGACTCAGAATGCAGAACCGGCGGGACAGTCCTTCCGGCAGCCTGCCCGCATCCTTAGAACACCAGGACTGGAGGGGAGAGCTCGGAGGCGGCTTCCCTACCGAGAGGCACAGCGAGGGGAAGCCAACCCGAATAAAGGAGACCCCAGCGGCATCCGATGGAAGAGAATGGGGGAAAGGGGGGGAAACGGGGAGCTAGTCCAGTGTCAGGCGGTAGGAGATCTGCAGCGCCCTCACCGACCTTGAACCAGGCCAGCGCAGCGCCCTCGGTCGACCCGGACCGGGCCAGCGCAGCACCCTCGGTGGACCCCGATTGGGCCAATGCAGCACCTGGGAGGACCTCCCGAAGCGAACCCGGAGCCTTGACGACCAAGACTGGAGCTGACTCATCTCTGGTGACCCTGGGAGAAGGCTTGGACACAGAGGGAGAACAGGGGTCAGGATCACCGGCAGCAGCAGAGCCCGGCGAGATGAGCTCAGATGTAGCAGTCGGCTGCACCCAGCCCTTCTCCCCAAGAGACAGGCAAGAATGCTCCAAGACTGAACGCAAGAAGACAAAATAGAACACTTGCCTGATATCGTGCTCTACTGCCGTCCAGGACTCCGACGATCCAGGCTCGACGATCTGGAGGTCCACTTCCGGTTCCCACTTCACTACGGTGGCCTCCGCAGCCGGCATGATGGTCTCCACAGTCCGATAACCCTGTGGCACTGAAACCCATGCCAATGGCCCACTCGGTGTGGTGCCAGGGGGTCCATTGCCCGCTGGAACTGACTGCTGCTCCACGGAGACCCGGGGATGCTTTATCGCCGGCGCAGGCTCCCAATGACAGTTAGCCATCCTCCTCTGCCCATGACACAGCTGTGGGACTGGAACCAGGCTCTCCAGTGCCGCAGGCTTCTCCTCCATCTGACGGTCTACTCCTGGCACCAGGGGATGCTCGGAGAGTAGGGGAGGAAACAAAGAGGTAGCAGGTTCAGTTTTAATGGCTGCAGCAGGTGGTGGAAGCTCAGGGGACTGTGAAAACTGAGCTCCACCCCCAGGAATCAGACAAGGTAATTTATCACACAGAGAGTTAGAATGTAAAAGCACTTGCCTGCTCTCCCGGGGGACAATGGTGACTGTTGCAGTGGGCTTGGTTCTTCCCTTTCCCCTAGGGATGGTGACGGAGGGCGCCCACCGCCCCAAATGGATTGGTGATGGGCAGAGCCAGAGCAGAACTCGTTGGGCTCACAGCAGCTGGAGGGAGCGCCGAGGAGGAGGGAGGAGCAGCCAAGGCAGTCCGGGGACGAGGAGCTGACGGAACAGCGGGGAAAAATGACCAGGAGGCTGAGGCTTCTGTCTTGAACTTCTGTCATGGCACGGGGAAACCAGCTGGCTGGGAGGCGGAGTTTCTATGGCAGCCCGGAACAGGATCTGAACGGGGACCTCGCGAAGGAATGGTGATGGGTGGAGTCAGACGAGGACTCGCTGGGGTCACCGCCTCTGAAAGGCGTGCTGAGGAGGACGGAGGAGCAGCCGGGGCAGTCCGGGGACATGGAGCTGACAGAACAGCAGAACAAGACGACCCAGAGGCTGGGGCTGCTGTCTTTAAATTTCGTCGTGGCATGGGAGAAGCAGCTGGCTGGGAAGCGGAGTTCTTCTGACGACCCGGGACTGGATCCAGATGGGAACCTCGCAGAGGACCGGCCCACTCAGGAGACCTCCCCCTCGTCGAGACGACCGTGTCCCGGAGAGGAAATGGAGGTTTCTTGGCCGCATTCTCCATCAGTTCCCAGTTCCTCTGACACAGCGCCACTAACGCCGACACTCTCTCCTTGCCCTCAGGAAACGAGGTCAGATGGTAGCACTTTAATGCCTGTTGTGCGAGGTTCCTGCACCAGTGTGTGTTGTCGGAGGGCATGGACTGACGGGAATTGGACAGGAGGTCATCAACTTCCCTCAGCCACTCGATACAAAACCCACGCTTGAATGACGCCATCTCTCCAAATACACTGGCACCCAGAAAAGTGAAAAAACTCAAGCCAACAAACAAACAACTGTTGCTGGCACCTCGCTTGGCTGCGACCTTCTGTCATGCATGCCCCTTTCAGGGCATTAATGAGGAGCCAGATGCCAACAGAGAGTTTGTTTGTTTATTAACAAAAGAACAAAGTAAAGAGCCACGTGGGGCAAAACACATACATTAAACTAGGACACAAAATAATGAACACTGACATCAGTGCTACAGCGTAGCGAGGGGGGAACCAGACACTACAGAATAAACACTTATGCCTGATGAAGCGAGGATGAATCAAACATAGACGGGAGACTAGAGCCGGGGATAGGGACTCCATTCCTTGTACACAGATGTAGGTCGCAGCAAGGAGTGAGCCTCAGCTGCTTCCTTAAAAACTGATAACAGAAGTAAAAGAACCAAACAGGAAAGGAGGAATGTAATTACCGAAATCAAGACCATCTGTGACAGCGCTGGTTCGGCTTTGACAGCCGAAAGTTCAGCCACGACGCTGTCACAATAAAAGCCCTGGGAGAACAATAATAACCAAACCGAAATAATATGGGAGAAAAAGGGAAAATACTGAGTAACCCGAGCGCGGATGAGTTCAGCGCTTGGATCACCACAAACTTGTCGCTAATAGGAAACATTTTAGTGTATCAGACCATTGATTCTGGTTTAAATCACTGCTGAGTTTCTTAATTTTGTCTGAAAAAATATTACTAAAGCTGTGAAAGTGTGACAGCAGCCACATACACACTAAATAAATAATAAATAATTTAAAACATGTTGGAGGAACAAATTGGCTCTTAATGTAACTTGATTTCTAATAAATTTTAATTAGTCATGTAGTAATAATGAATAAAGTTGAAGTCATCTCAAATGCACATTAAAAAACAATTTTATAACTGCAAAATTAAGATGGAAGAAAGGTGCATAAAATTAATGACAGATGAATTTGTACAATTGATTTTTTTCAGCATGTAATTTAAAGAGATGGTCTTTTTTATTGGTTATCATATAAAAACTATAGGATTTATAGAAAATGTATATCGTGATATAGACATACACTACTCACAAAAAGTAAGGGATATTCAGCTTTTGGGTGAAATTTCAGAATGCACCTAAAATGTACTAGAACCTTTACAGGTGAACTTAATTTGACCTTCTCTAACCTTTTGAATGCACATGCCCAACTGTTCAGTGTTTCAGTACTTTTTACAAACTTGTTGTTCTCTAACAAAGTGCTTAAAAACAAAATTCACAACAGGTGTTTGATCCATGAATCAACCAATACATGTTCTGGTTCAATTAAAATTGGGATTTAAACAGTCCTCTTCATCATGATGTTCATACTGTGATATCATGAGACCAAGACAACACCTAACAATTGATCAACAGTACCTCACCTTTGCGAGGCTTCATGCTGGATGTTCTCAGAGGGAAATAGCCACTGAGCTCAGAGTGTCACAGTGTCATCAGCAGTTTGCAACAGAGATACAGAGAGACTGGAAGAGTCACAGAAAGGTATAGAAGTGGATGTCCTTTGGCCACATCCCACGCTGATGACCGCTTTATTGTCAACAGTGCCCTGTGGAACCGGATGATGAATGCCACTCAACTCCAGGCACATTTATGGGAGGTGAGAGGCACCCAAGTGTCACACCAGACCATTTGAAACCATTTACATCAGCATGGTCTGCGTGCTAGACGACCTGCAAGGGTACCTGACCACACCACCAGCCACAGGCATCACTGTCTTGCCTGTGCCAAGGAGCATTTTTACTGGACAAGGGACCAGTGGACCTCAGTGCTGTTCTCTGATAAAAGTCGATTCACAGTAAGCAGAAATGATGGCTGTGAACGATGTTGGAGACGTCAAGGAGAGTGCTATGCATCAGCCACTGTTGTTACCATGTTACAGTCTGGACAGGTGTGTCTAGTCAATACAGAACTGCCCTACACCTTGTGAATGGTACAGTGACAAGCTGATACTACCTGAATAACATCATTAATCCAGTCATTGTGCTCCAGCATGAACAACACGGGCCTAATTTAATCTTCATTGCCAACAATGCTCCAGCTCATCGAGGTTGCACCATTTGGGAATGGCTGCTGGAGGCTGGGGTACCTCAAATGGAGTGGTCTGCACTTTCTCCAGACCTGAATTCCATAGAAAACCTATGGGATCAGCTGAGTGTAGAGACTTGTAACCCTCCACCCCACAACCTCAATGACCTGAGGGCCGCCCTTCAAGAAGAGTGGAATGCCATGCCTCAGCAGACAATAAGTTGACTGGTGAACAGCTTGAGACGTCGTTGTCAAGGTGTAATTGATGATCAAGGGCAAATGACAAGTTATTGAGACACTGATATTTTTTGTTGTGGTATACCCACCACTGTTGGCTTTTGTTTCAATAAATTGTTTGAGATGAGGAAATCACCATTGCATGCGTCTACTTAAATGCCCTACTTAAGATAAGGATAACCTTTATTAGTCCCACAATGGGGAAATTCCAGGATTGCAACAGCACAGGGATAGCAACGCTCAGAGCAATAATCAGAAGGTAAGATAAAAAAACAAGAGCAGCAAGTATACATATGTACATATAAATATAAATATATATATATATATATAGAGACACACAGTGCGGAGCATTGTAGCTAGATGGGATAGATATATAAATATATAAACACAGTGCGGAGCATTGTAGCTGGATGGAATAAATATATGAGTATATAAACACACAGTGCGGAGCATTGTAGCTAGATGGAATAAATATATAGATATATAAACACACACAGTACGGAGCATTGTAGCTAAATGGAATAAATATGTAAATATATAAACACACACAGTGCGGAGTATTGTAGCTAGATGGAATAATAATAATAATTTCATGATATAATATCACTGTAGCATGAACTTTTTACATTTTCCATATACCTCCCTCCTATAGACCTCCGTCTATAGGAGGGAGGTGGCCCGGCTGACGTCTTGGTGCAGCTACAATAACCTGCAGCTGAACGCTCAGAAGACAGTGGAGATGATTGTGGACTTTAGGAAAGTCACAGCCCCTCTACCTGCCCTTGTCCTTACAGATTCTCCTATCACCACTGTGGATTCCTTCCGTTTCCTGGGTACCACCATCACCCGGGATCTCAAGTGGGAGCCGACCATCAGCTCCCTTATCAAAAAGACCCAGCAGAGGATGTTCTTTTTGCGGCAGCTAAGGAAGCTCAAGATCCCTACCAAGATGCTGGTGCAGTTTTATACGGCCATCATCGAGTCCATCCTCACCACTTCCATGACCGTGTGGTACGCGGGAGCCACTGTCAGGGACAGACTAAGACTGCAGCGTGTTGTGCGCACTGCTGAGAAGGTGATCGACTGTAAGCTTCCATCCCTCCAGGACCCGTACATCTCCAGGACCCGGAGGCGTGCAGGTCGGATCACAGCCGACCCTTCACACCCTGGATACACACTGTTTGCTCCCCTCCCCTCAGGCAGGAGACTACGGTCCATTCGGACTAAAACTTCTCGTTACATGAACAGTTTTTTCCCCTCTGCAACCAGACTGCTGAACTCTAAATGACTTATTAGACTTTTGTGCACCAGGTACAGCAGCTCAACTGGACTCATGTACAATTATCATTCCTTTTTTCACTGCTGAACTGTACTATGTGGGACTCCACAATAGCTGTTGTTTTTTAATATATTTAAAAATCGTATAGAATAGCATTATTTATTTTTATTCTATTTTTATTGCATGTATAGTTTTCTATTTTTTTTTATCTCTTGTGTTAATTTATGTCTAATGTTGCAGCATTGCGCTGGGACAAATTCCTAGTTTGTGTATTACATGAACAATGGCAATAAATTTTATTCTGATTCTGATATATATATATATATATATATATACAGTATATATATATATATATATATATGTGTGTGTGTGTGTGTGTGTATGTGTATGTATATACATATACTGTATGTGTGTGTGTGTGTGTGTGTGTGTGTGCTACTCACAAAAAGTTAGGGATATTCAGCTTTTGGGTGAAATTTCAGGATGCACCTAAAAATGCACTAGAACCTTTACAGGTGAACTTAATTTGACCTTCTCTAACCTTTTTGAATGCACATGTCCAACTATTCAATGTTTCAGTACTTTTTGTGTAACTTGCCATTTTATAGCATGGTGCTTAATGCCAAAATTCACAACAGGTGTTTGATCCATGAATCGACCAATAAGTTTTCTGGTTCAATAAGAACTGATATTTAAACCGTCCTCTTCATCATGAAGTTAACATTTTAACATCATGAGACTAAGACAACGCTTAACAATTGATCAACAGTACCTTGCCATTGCAAGGCTTGAAATGGGATGATCTAAGAGGGAAGTGGCCACTGAGATTAGAGTGTCACAATGTGAACAGCAGGTTGGAACAGAGATACAGAGAGAATGGAAGAGTCACAGAAAGGCATAGAAGTGGATGTCCTTTGGCCACATCCCACGCTGATGACCGCTTCATTGTGAACAGTGCCCTGCGGAACCCAGTGATGAACGCCACTCAACTCCAGACACATTTAAGGGAGGTGAGAGACACACAAGTGTCACGTCAGGCCATTCGAATCTATTTACATCAGCGTGGTCTGTGTGTTAGATGACCTGCAAGGGTACCTGACTACACCATCAGGCACAGGCGTCATTGTTTGCATGGGCCAGGGAGCATTTACACTGGACAAGGGACCTGTGGGCTTTATTGCTGTTCTTTGATGAAAGCCGATTCACGCACAAAAGGATTGTTGCCAACAATGTTGGAGACATCAAGGAGAGTGCTATGCATCAGCCACTGTTGCCCAGTCTCGTTCTTATGGTGGAGTCATGAACACTGACCTTAACTGAGGCAAGTGAGGCCTGCAGTTCTTTGGATATTGTCGTGTGGTCTTTTGTGGACTCTTGGATGAGTCATCGCTGCGCTCTTGGGGTAATTTTGGTCGGCCGGCCACTCCTGGGAAGGTTCACCATTGTTCCATGTTTTCACCATTTGATAGATAGATGTACAGTGGGGCAAAAAAGTATTTAGTCAGCCACCAATTGTGCGAGTTCTCCCACTTAAAAGATGAGAGAGGTCTCCAATTTTCATCACAGGTATACCTCAACTATGAGAGACAAAATGAAAAAAAAAAATCCAGAAAATCACATTATCTGATTTTTAAAGAATTTATTTGCAAATTATGGTGAAAAATAAGTATTTGGTCAATAACAAAAGTTCATCTCAATACTTTGTTATATACCCTTTGTTGGCAATGACAGGTCAAATGTTTTCTGTAAGTCTTCACAAGGTTTTCACACACTGTTGCTGGTATTTTGGCCCATTCCTCCATGCAGATCTCCTCTAGAGCAGTGATGTTTTGGGGCTGTTGCTGGGCAACACGGACTTTCAACTCCCTCCAAAGATTTTCTATGGGGTTGAGATCTGGAGACTGGCTAGGCCACTCCAGGACCTTCAAATGCTTCTTACGAAGCCACTCCTTCGTTGCCCGGGCGGTATGTTTGGGATCATTGTTATGCTGAAAGACCCAGCCACGTTTCATCTTCAATGCCCTTGCTGATGGAAGGAGGTTTTCACTCAAAATTTCACGATACATGGCCCCATTCATTCTTTCCTTTACACGGATCAGTCGTCCTGGTCCCTATGCAGAAAAACAGCCCCAAAGCATGATGTTTCCACCCCCATGCTTCACAGTAGGTATGGTGTTCTTTCTCCTCCAAACACGACAAGTTGAGTTTTACCAAAAAAGTTCTATTTTGGTTTCATCTGACCATATGACATTCTCCCAATCCTCTTCTGGATCATCCAAATGCTCTCTAGCAAACTTCAGACGGGCCTGGACATGTATGGGCTTAAGCAGGGGGACACGTCTGGCACTGCAGGATTTGAGTCCCTGGCGGCGTAGTGTGTTATTGATGGTAGCCTTTGTTACTTTGGTCCCAGCTCTCTGCAGGTCATTAACTAGGTGCCCCCGTGTGGTTCTGGGATTTTTGCTCACTGTTCTCGTGATCATTTTGACCCCACGGGGTGAGATCTTGCGTAGAGCCCCAGATCGAGGGAGATTATCAGTGGTCTTGTATGTCTTCCATTTTCTAATAATTGCTCCCACAGTTGATTTCTTCACACCAAGCTGCTTACCTATTGCAGATTCAGTCTTCCCAGTCTGGTGCAGGTCTACAATTTTGTTTCTGGTGTCCTTTGACAGCTCTTTGATCTTGGCCATAGTGGAGTTTGGAGTCTGACTGTTTGAGGTTGTGGACAGGTGTCTTTTATACTTATAATGAGTTCAAACAGGTGCCATTAATACAGGTAACGAGTGGAGGACAGAGGAGCCTCTTAAAGAAGAAGTTACAGGTCTGTGAGAGCCAGAAATCTTGCTTGTTTGTAGGTGACCAAATACTTAATTTCCACCATAATTTGCAAATAAATTCTTTAAAAATCCTTCAATGTGATTTTCTGAATTTTTTTTTCTCATTTTGTCTCTCATAGTTGAGGTATACCTATGATGAAAATTGGAGACCTCTCTCATCTTTTAAGTAGGAGAACTTGCACAATTGGTGGCTGACTAAATACTTTTTTGCCCCACTGTACTTTATTGACCCCAAACTGGAAAATTGCAGTGTAACAGCAGCATGACAGCAGACAACCAAACGGCAGGCATACACAACACAACAGACAAAGGGATTACCTATGGAAAGTAAAACTACTAAAATAAAGCCTATCTACATCATAGATGAATAGATGGTGATCCATATAGACACATGAATCATACCCACCGTACAATGCAGGACTATCAGGAGCAGAGTGAGATATGAGGTACCAGTTAGACTGTAAGGTGCAGTATGGCAGCATAGCTATGACCAGAGTACAACATCAGAGTGAGTTATTGTACAGTGAAATGGCATGTGGCAGGAAAGATTTCCTGTACCAAACTGTTCGACAGCAAAGCTGTTGCAGTCTGCTGGAGAAAGTGCTCTGCTGTCTATTTGTGGGTAATGGCTCTCACTGTGGTTCACTGGAGTCCCAAAGCTTTAGAAATGGCTTTATAACCTTTTTCAGACTGATAGATCTCAATTATTTTGTTTCTCATTTGCTCCTGAATTTCTTTGGATCGCAGCATGATGTCTAACTTTTGATGATCTTTTGGTCTACTTCACTTTGTCAGGCAGGTCCTATTTAAGGAATTTCTTGATTGAGACCAGGTGTGGCAATATTCAGGCCTGGGTATGGCTCGAGAAATTGAACTCAGTTTTCCAAAGATGTGATAAACCACAGTTAATTTATGTTTTAACGGGGGGTGGGGGGGTCACTTTTTCCACACAGGGCCATGTAGGTTTGTATTTTTTTTTTTACCTTTAATAATCAACATCTTCATTTAAAAACTGCATTTTGTGTTTACTTGTGTTATCTTTTTCTAATATTTAAATTTGTTTGATGATCTGAAACATTTAAGTGTGGCAAACATACAACAAATGAGAAATCAGGAATGGGGCAAACACTTTTTCACACCACTGTGTGTATGTATATATAATATATATAGTTATATAGTTAACATCAAATATGATTACTTATATCGCAATATGAAATTTTGGTCATATTGCACAGCCCTACCACCCACAAAGGTCATAGTAGAGGTGGTTCCATCAACTCATTAGGTGGCTGTGTGAATTTCCCATCTGATTTAGTACAGTATTCCATTCAGCCTTCTCCTGGAAGAAACACTATTAAAACCCAAATACAAGTTTGTTAATCATTGCCACCTTGTGTGTTAACAGATGTCAAATTGTTACCTGAATGTTACCATGTGATGCATCATTTCTCCTCTATAATCAAACAAGCTAAAAATACACTCTTATGAAGTCACTGCCCAAAAATTCCTGTCTGCTGGCAGGAATTTTTGGCAAAAAGGTGATTAAGTGGTTTTGCAAGTTATCAGACACTTGCCAGGAAATGAGAGAGCGCCACAAACAGGAAGGAGCAGAATGTGCTTCCTGTTGGCCGGCAGACTTATACGGGGCTGATTCCTTGTACCATCATGGCTGTACCCCCACAGACACACACACAAAAGTCTGCTAAGAGTGAGGAATGTTTTTCCAGTGAAATCAGGGAGAAGCAGACTGTCAGGAAAGACAAACAGTAAGAGCAGATAACAGTGAGATAGTGTGTCCTTGTATGCATGCGACATTTAGAAAGCATGAATCCAACTCCAAGCCACAGAAGAAACATTAAGACTCATATATACTCAATGACCTTCAGACTTTGACAAGAAGCATTAAAATACTGCCAATAAAGGTCACCTTAATTTCATAGAAATTACTGTTCATATATAAATACTTGGCTTGTAGCAGACTAGTACGAGCCACTTTAAATAAACTTCAAGGGCTTTGGTTTTCTCTTTTTTGCAGTGGTGTGGCATGGAGAAAATTTTTGAGGAAGCTATGTGAAAAGTTCAGGGATAAGGGGGCTTCTTCAAAACTGGTTCTATGAGCATAATTTTTGCAGTGCTCATGCTCACTCTGAGGTCTAAGGCCACACCACTATCTGTAAAACTTTTATTACAAAACTGTTTAAATTAAAACTGGATAAAATATTGAACAGGACTGAAAAACACTAATGATGCAATTCAATACTTGGTGAAGCTACACAGACACAGGGTCATGCATTTTCTGTACTAAACAACCACAGTAAAATAACCATTTAAAAGGACTGAATAATGCATGCAGCCAAGTCCAGACAAAGATTCGTCGGCCTCCGTCGGTCTATGATGACCATGGAAGAGAATCCTAATCCTATTCTTGCAGACATCTCTAAAGCGCAGCTGTGGGCGGCCAACGTCTCTCCTGCCAGTTGCCAGTTCTCCGTAGAGGACGTCTTTGGGGATTCTGCCATCCCCCATACGGTGAACGTGGCCTAGCCAGCGGAGCCTGCGCTGCCTGAGTAGAATGAACATGGAGAGAAGGCCAGCGCCAGACAGAACTTCTGTGTTGGGCACTTTGTCCTGCCAGGATATGTCCAGGATGTGGCGAATGCAGCGCAAGTGGAAGGAGTTCAGTCTCTTTTCCTGCCGGGCGTATGTTGTCCACGTCTCACTCCCATAGAGCAGTGTGCTGATGACGCAGGCATTGTACACTGCCATCTTCATCTTGACAGAGAGTTTGGGATTCTCCCACACTCGTGTGGTGAGGCGAGCGAGTGTGAAGGCTGATTTTCCAATCCTCTTGTTGATCTCTGTATCAAGGGAGAGGTTGTTGCTAATCGTGGACCCCAGGTACGTGAACTGATTCATGACCTCCAGCTCGTAGTCGTCGATGGTGATGGTTGGTGGTGCTTCCGTGCCTTGCGCCAAGACGTTAGTCTTCTTCAGGCTGATGGTAAGCCCGAAGTCCTTGCATGCCTGGGAGAAGCGGTCCATCAGGGTCTGAAGCTCCTGCTGTGTGTGGGTCGCGACTGCAGCGTCGCCTGCGAACAGCATGTCTCTGATTAGAGCCTCGCGTACTTTGGTTCTGGCTTTCAGGCGGGCGAGGTTGAAAAGCCTGCCATCAGATCTTGTGTGCAGGTAGATTCCCTCTGTTGCTGTGCTGAAGGCATGCCTCAGGAGCATAGCAAAGAAAATCCCAAAGAGGGCTGGCGCAAGTACACAGCCCTGTTTCACTCCGCTGCGTATGTTGAATGGCTCTTAGACGTTGCCATCGTGCTGCACTATCCCCTGCATGTTGGTGTGAAACGATTCGATGAGGCTTTGCAACTTTGGTGGGCATCCTATCTTTGGCAGGATCTTGAAAAGGCCCTCTCTGCTGACCAGATCGAACGCTTTGGTGAGGTCGATGAAGGCGACGTACAGGGGCATGTTCTGTTCTCTGCATTTCTCCTGGAGTTGGTGGATGGAGAATATCATGTCTACCGTCGATCGCTCAGCGCGGAAGCCACACTGAGACTCGGGGTAGACACGTTCGGCAAGCTTCTGTAGATGAACGAGAACAACTCATGCGTAGACTTTGCCAACAACGCTGAGGAGCGAGATTCCCCTGTAGTTGTTGCAGTCGCTTCTCTCCCCTTTGTTTTTGTAGAGGTTGATGATCTTGGCGACCCTCATGTCCTGTGGTACGGCACCTTCCTTCCAACACTGGCAGAGGACGTCATGCAATGTCAGCAGTAGGGCGGTCTTGCAGTGCTTGATCAGGTCAGGGGGTATGCCGTCGTTGCCGGGTGCCTTGCCAGCGGCCAAGCTATCAATGGCCTTGCTGAGTTCGTTGATGGTTGGCTCGGCGTCAAGTTCGTCCATAGATGGCAGGCAGTCGATGGCATCAAGGGCTGACGGTGTCACGGTGTTCTGTCTGGAGTAGAGGTCGGAGTAGTGCTCCACCCATCTCTCCATCTGCTTGTTCTTTTCTGTGATCATTTCCCCAGTGGAGGATTTGAGGGGGGCCGTCTTGCTCTGAGCCGGACCAAGTGCTTTCTTGATGCCATCGTACATACCACGGATGTTCCCTGTTATGGCAGCGGTTTGAATGTCAAGACCAGACAAAGAAATAGATCAGTATTACAGCACTGGTTCATTTAACAGAGAAGGTATAGAGAGAAAGGAGTCTACAGGTACATTTCAGTAAAAGAATGCCATCATTTGTAATTAAACCAAAAGGGCTTGCAGTATTTCATGGTGTGTCTAAGAATATTGAATATAAAAATATTTAGCATATTAAATTCTATTGCTTAAAAAAATCATTAACTTTTTCACATTAATTATATTTACTGAAATGCACCCACCCTATCCACCTTATTCCTAGGCCCCATGATGCCTTGCGTGAATTAAGTTAGCAACTTCCGGTATCAGTTTAGAACGTATTTGACATAATATTGGGCCCAGGGAACACACACACAGGCTCGAGTGAGGTTTAAGAGCTTTATTCAACAACAGCTGGTGTTTGGATGCGTGAGTGTGAGGTGTGAATGGATTGTTGGAGGACATGGTGCGCCGAGGGCAGAACAGTGTGCCGTGCAGCCAGGCAACCCTAAGGGCAGAGCAGAGACAAGGGTGAGCACAATTCTCCACCAAGCAGGGTAAACACATAAAGTGCTGCTTACTTGCAGATATCGAGGTGACTGGCATGGGCAAGTAGGAGACTCCTGCCTGGAGGACAGCGCCCAGATGCGCACTCGGCGAGGCGAGGATGGGAAGGACGAGGATGAGGCGAAGGAGGGAATAATCCGCCATCAGGAGGATCCACCTGTGCACAGGGGAGAATACTGGAGAACAGGTAAGAGTATACACAGTTTACATGCATGAGGAACGATGGCGCAGGCCGGGAAGAAACGGTCCTGCGCTGGAGTAGAGAGCATAGAGGATCAAACGGCTCCAGGCCGAGGCTTCGGACAGAGCGGGTTAAATAGCTGGGCGCTGATGAGGCACAGGTGTGCGCGCAGCTGAGGCAGATGACAGGCGAGAGCCAGTTGTGACAGTACTCCCCCCCAAGCAGCGCCTCCTGGCGCTGGCTTACCTGGGTGCACCCGGTGGAACTCCGCGATGAGTTGTTTATCCAGCACGAAGGAAGGGTGCACCCAGGATCTCCACTCCGGGCCATACCCCTCCCAGTCCACCAGATATTGTATCCCGCGACCCCGGCGTCGGGAATCCAGGATGGAAGTGACCCTCCACGCCAGGTTGCTGTCGATCATCACGGGAGGGGGAGGCGCTCTAGGAGGAGGACAGAGTGGGTCAGAGATCACAGGTTTAACTTGGGAGACGTGGAATGTAGGACAGACACGGAGGGAGGGAGGGAGAGCCAAACACACAGCCACCGGGTTAATTACTTTAGTCACCGGGAAGGGACCAATAAAGCGTTGCACCAGCTTCTTCTTTTCCACCTTCAAATTGATGTCGCGAGTCGACATTAATTTTGTGCCGCTCCATGGAGCGGCACAAAATGGGCAGCCTTAGAAAACCGGTCCACGATGGTCAGGATGGTGTTGTACAAGTTGGAAGTGGGGAGACCGGTGATGAAATCCAGGGCTACATGAGACCAGGGCCTACCAGGGACCGGTAGGGGATGGAGAAGCCCCACTGGGGGGGAGTTAGAGGTCTTGTTCGTGGCGCACTGGGGGCAGGCATGGACATAGTTGGCGACGTCGTTCCGCAATCCGGGCCACCAGAAGGATTGCTGGAGAAGGTCCACCAACCAGGAAACTCCAGGATGACAGATGAGCTTAGATGTGTGTGCCCAATGGATGACGTCACCCCGGACAGACGATGGCACAAAGAGCCTCCCAGCTGGTCCGCCGCCAGGATCAAGTTCGGCTTCTTGCGCTCTCCGGACCTTGTCCCTGATGGACCAAGAAACGGCCTCCACGATGCAAGAGGTCGGCAGGATGGTGTGTTCTTCCTCCTCCGGAGCTTCAGTAGCAAACTGTCTGGACAGCGCGTCAGGTTTACCGTTCTTGGAGCCCGGCTGATAGGTGAGCGTGAATCTGAAGCGGCCGAAAAACAGAGACCAACGTGCCTGGCGGGCATTCAGATGCTTGGCCGTTCTCAGGTACTCCAGATTTTTGTGGTCCGTCCAGACCACAAAAGGCTGCGCTGCCCCCTCCAGCCAATGACGCCACTCCTGCAGCGCGAGTTTCACAGCCAAGAGTAACCTGTCACCGACGTCATAGTTCCGCTCCGCTGCAGACAGGTGTCGAGAGAAGAAGGCGCAGGGGCGCACCACCCCATCTACTGGGGAACGCTGAGATAAAACTGCCCCCACCCCCGTGTCGGATGCGTCCACCTCCACCAGGCACAGTAGAGAGGGGTCAACCTGGGTCAGGACTCGGGAGGAGGAGAACTCCATCTTCAGCGTCTCGAAGGCCGACGCGGCTTCCTCTGTCCACTGGAACGGCACTTTGGGAGAGGTGAGGCGGGTCAGGGGAGAGGCAATGGAGCTGTACTTCGGCACAAAACGGCGGTAGAAGTTGGCGAAGCCTAAGAACTGTTGCACCTGTTTCCTGGATGAGGGGGTGGGCCACTCGACCACCGCTTTGACCTTGGCTGGGTCGGGGAGAAGTTGATTGTGGGACACGACAAAGCCCAGGAAAGAGGTCTTATTGGTGTAAAATTTGCACTTCTCCGCCTTCAGGTACAGCCGGTTCTCAAGGAGCCGCTGCAGGACCTGCCTCACGTGAGCCTGATGCTCCTCCCGAGACCGGGAGAAGATCAGGATGTCGTCCAGGTAGACAAATACGAAGACCCCCAGGAAATCATGAAGGACATCGTTTATGAGTCGTTGAAAGATGGCTGGCGCATTGGTGAGCCCAAACGGCATGACCAGATACTTGAAATGGCCGCTGGGCGTCCGGAACCCCGTCTTCCACTCGTCGCCCTCCCGGATCCGAACGAGGTGGTACGCACTGCAGAGGTCCAATTTGGTGAACCAGGAAGCCCCCTGGAGGGAGTTGAAGGCGGAGTCCATGAGGGGCAGCGTGTATTTGTCTTTCACCGTGATGTCATTTAAGGCCCGAAAGTCAATACACGGGCGCAGGGACCCATCCTTCTTTGACACGAAGAAGAATCTGGCTCCGAGTGGGGACAAGGAGGGGCAGATAATACCTGCGCTTAGTGACTCTCTTATATATGCGTCCATGGCCTCCCGCTCCGGGGCAGACAGGCTATAAAGGCGACCAGATGGTAAGGGCGCCCCCGGGCGGAGATTTATGGCGCAGTCATACGGGCGATGGGGAGGAAGAGAGAGCGCTTTGGACATACTGAAGACGAGCCCCAGATCGTGGAACTCCGGAGGCACCAAGGAGAGGTCCGGAGGGGGTGAGTCGGAGGCAGGGAGAGGAACAGACGGAGTTCAGGCAGCGGATTGCAGGCAAGTTCCCATGCAGAAGGTGCTCCAAGAGCGGACACTGCCAGACTGCCAATCAAAAACTGGATTGTGGAGGCGCAGCCACGGATAGCCCAGGATGAC
Organism: Pholidichthys leucotaenia; assembly: GCA_020510985.1. Classification (NCBI taxonomy): domain Eukaryota; kingdom Metazoa; phylum Chordata; class Actinopteri; order Cichliformes; family Pholidichthyidae; genus Pholidichthys; species Pholidichthys leucotaenia. Next base: position 215,513,208 of record CM035847.1, on the reverse strand, counting down.
GGGGGAAGCCGAGGTGGGCAAGACAAACAGGCTTAAATCCTCCCTGTGATTGCCGGAGATGATGACGGAGATGGGTTTTGTTCGGTGAGTGACCCTCTCCAGAGGGGTACGGGAGAGAGTGACTAGATTAAGGGGGGCTGGCAGCGCTTGGTACGGGATGCCCAGGCGGGTTGCCAGGCTCTTAGAAATGAAGTTTTGTTCTGCCCCCGAGTCCACCAGCGCGTGAGTGACATGCCCGATGGAGTTGTGACAGAACCTGATTGGAAGTAGGCATTTGGAGAGGGGATTCGGCTGGGTTACGTTCGCGAGGCCCCCTACAGCGATTCGCAGACTTCCCCCTTTTGGCTTAATCGGGCAGACTTCCACGGAGTGCTGATCGTCCCCGCAATACATGCAGAGACCCAGCTCCCTGCGGCATTGTTTCTCCGCTAGTGGAAGTTTGGTCCACCCGATTAGCATAGCCTCAGATTCATCGGCGGGCCCTTTAGCGGGTAACGCCAGGGGGCGAGACTGAGAGGCACGGGTGGAAGCTCCGTGCGAGCGGCTGTAGGATTTCCGCTTGGCGGCCCGCTCTATCAGCCTGTTATCTAAACTGACAGCTAAGGAGATTAATTCGGATAGCTGCTCCAGCTGATCCCGGCAGGCCAGCTCGTCCTGCAGGTTGGAATTTAGGCTGCGGAGGAAAATGCTGCAGAGGGCAGCATCATCCCAACCTACCTCCTCCGCTGCCACCCAGAAGTCGACAGCGTAGTTGGCTGCCAATCGACTACCCTGGCGAAGATTGAGTAGCCGATTGGTTAGCACGCTGTCTCGATCCGAGTGATCAAACACTTCATTGAAGTCGTGCACGAACTGGGCATAGGTCAGGTTCGCGTAGCTGGGCTTCGCCATAACGGCGTAGGCCCAGGCTAACGCTCGCCCTTCCAGGAGATTGGCGACGTACCCAATCCGGCTATGGTTGGAGGGAAAGTCCCCGGGGATGTGCTGGAACACCGACTAACACTGAAGAAGGAACCTGCACGCTTCGCGGAGCTTTCCGTTGAAGCGCGAGGGTGTCGGAATAGGGGTGAGACGGGTTGGCGGCCCCAGGCTAGCCTGGCTAGCTAGGGAAGCGGCAGGAGCTGGCCCGCTAAGCTGAGCCAGAGGGAACGCCTGCTGAGGATCCAGGCGATCCAACCGGTGAGTTATGTTCGTGAGTTGATTGAAAATCACCTGTTGCTGATGGGCAATTAAATCCACCCGAGCCTCGAGGGTGGAAAGTCGGCATGCGAGCCTCTGTCCACTGGGCCGCCCAGCTGGAGCCGTACTGACATAATATTGGGCCCAGGGAACACACACACACAGGCTTGAGTGAGATTTAAGAGCTTTATTCAACAACAGCTGGTGTTTGGATGCGTGAGTGTGAGGTGTGAATGGATTGTTGGAGGACAGGGTGCGCCGAGGGCAGAACAGTGCGCCGTGCAGCCAGGCAACCCTAAGGGCAGAGCAGAGACAAGGGTGAGCACAATTCTCCACCAAGCAGGGTAAACACATAAAGTGCTGCTTACTTGCAGATATCGAGGTGACTGGCGTTGGCAAGTAGGAGACTCCTGCCTGGAGGACAGCGCCCAGATGTGCACTCGGTGAGGCGAGGATGGGAAGGATGAGGATGAGGTGAAGGAGGGAATAATCCGCTGTCAGGAGGATCCACCTGTGCACAGGGGAGAATACTGGAGAACAGGTAAGAGTATACACAGCTTACATGTGTGAGGAACGATGGCGCAGGCCGGGAAGAAACGGTCCTGCGCTGGAGTAGAGAGCATAGAGGATCAAACGGCTCCAGGCCGAGGCTTCAGACAGAGTGGGTTAAATAGCTGGGCGTTGATGAGGCGCAGGTGTGCGCGCAGCTGAGGCAGATGACAGGCGAGAGCAAGTTGTGACAGTATTGTTGTCACTGAAATGGGACACTTTTCCTTGTTAAAAATCAATGACTTCAGCATTAGAAATGCAGGAACGTGGCCTTTTGCACCTCAAAAACAGCCATATAATCATACCACTTCCCACAACTACCTAGGGATAGGAAGATGACCTTAAAAAGTGGCCTGGCAGATAGTAGCTCCGTTTGTTAGTGCCACTGCTAATATGCTAGTGCTGTAAACAAATAAAAGCTCTGATATCATTGTCTCCACCGCAATAAAGTCTGCTGCATTTTGTTAAAATCGAGAATGAAATAGAAGAGAAATGGACAACACTGAAGGATACGGTGTATCAGACTGCGAGTGATGTATTAGGCCACCCTGAGAGGAAACATCAAGATTGGTTTGATGAGCATGATGAACACCTGAAGAAACTACTCGTATCGGCCTCCGTCGGTCTATGATGACCATGGAAGAGAATCCTAGATGTCTACTCTGCTGAAAAAGCACCGCCTGTGGCTGAACAGGCTGATGCGTGAATGGCAGTCCCTGTCACACAGGTCGCACTTGTAGATGGTCTCCGTGCTGCTGTGTCTGTGGCGGTTCTTCCTGCAGGCCCTTTTTTCATCTGCTGCAGCAGTCAGTTTCTCTTCACCCGCCTTGAGCTGTCTGGTCAGGGTGCCTCTCCATTTGGAGCGGTCCGTTGCGAGGTCCTCCCAGCGCTCTGTGTTGATCTCCAGGGCCTTCATATCTCTCTTGCAGATGTCTCTGAAGCGCAGCTGTGGGCGGACAGCGTCTCTCCTGCCAGTCGCCAGTTCTCCGTACAGGACGTCTTTGGGGATTCTGCCATCCTCCATACGGTGAACATGGCCTAGCCAGCGGGGCCTGCGCTGCCTGAGTAGAGTGAACATGGAGGGAAGGCCGTCGCGGGACAGGACTTCTGTGTTGGACACTTTGTCCTGCCAGGATATGTCCAGGATGTGGCGAATGCAGCGCAAGTGAAAGGAATTCAGTCTCTTTTCCTGCCAGGTGTATGTTGTCCACGTCTCACTCCCATAGAGCAGTGTGCTGATGACGCAGGCGTTGTACACTGCCATCTTCGTTTTGACAGAGAGTTTGGGATTATCCCACACTCGTGTGGTGAGGCGAGCAAGTGTGGAGGTTGATTTTCCAATCCTCTTGTTGATCTCTGTATCAAGGGAGAGGTTGCTGCTGATTGTGGACCCCAGGTACGTGAACTGATTCACGACCTCCAGGTCGTAGTTGTCGATGGTGATGGTTGGTGGTGCTTCCGTGCCTTGCACCAAGACGTTAGTCTTCTTCAGGCTGATGGTAAGCCCGAAGTCCATGCATCCCTGGGAGAAGTGGTCCATCAGGGTCTGAAGCTCCTGCTGTGTGTGGGTCGTGACTGCAGCATCGTCTGCGAACAGCATATCTCTGATTAGAACCTCATGTACTTTGGTTCTGGCTTTCAGGCGGGTGAGGTTGAAAAGTCTGCCATCAGATCTTGTATGCAGATAGATTCCCTCTGTTGCTGTGCTGAAGGCATGGCTCAGGAGCATAGCAAAGAAAATCCCAAAGAGGGTTGGCGCAAGTACACAGCCCTGTTTCACTCCACTGTGTATATTGAATGGCTCTGAGACGTTGCCGTCGTACTGCACCATCCCCTGCATGTTGGTGTGTAACGATTCGATGAGGCTTTGCAACTTTGGTGGGCATCCTATCTTTGGCAGGATCTTGAAAAGGCCCTCTCTGCTGACCAGATTGAACACTTTGGTGAGGTCGATGAAGGCGACGCACAGGGGCATGTTCTGTTCTCTGCACTTCTCCTGGAGTTGGCGGATGGAGAATATCATGTCCACCGTCGATCGCCCAGCGCGGAAGCCACACTGAGACTTGGGGTAGACACGTTCGGCAAGCTTCTGTAGATGAACGAGGACAACTCGTGCATAGACTTTGCCAACAATGCTGAGGAGGAAGATGCCCCTGTAGTTGTTGCAGTCGCTTCTCTCCCCTTTGTTTTTGTAGAGGTTGATGATCTTGGCGTCCCTCATGTCCTGTGGTACGGCACCTTCCTTCCAGCACTGGCAGAGGATGTCATGCAATGGCAGCAGTAGGGCGGTCTTGCAGTGCTTGATCAGGTTGGGGGGTATGCCGTCGTTGCCGGGTGCCTTGCCAGCGGCCAAGCTATCAATGGCCTTGCTGAGTTCGTCAATGGTTGGCTCGGCATCAAGTTAATCCATGGATGGCAGGCAATCGATGGCATCAAGGGCTGACAGTGTCACTGTGTTCTGTCTGGAGTAGAGGTTGGAGTAGTGCTCCACCCATCTCTCCATCTGCTTGTTCTTTTCTGTGATCATCACCCCAGTGGAGGATTTGAGGGGGGCCGTCTTACTCTGAGCCGGACCAAGTGCTTTCTTGATGCCATCGTACATACCACGGATGTTCCCTGTTATGGCAGCGGTTTGAATGTCTTGGCTGAGCTGAGTCCAGTACTCGTTGGTGCAGCGCCGAGCAGTCTGCTGAACTTTGCTTCTCGCAGCCCTGAGAATCTGGAGATTCTTCTCGTTTGGGTACTTCGTGTACTCAGCAAGTGCTGAGCGCTTGGCTTCAAAGACGGGGGTCATCACGGTTGACTTGGCATCAAACCAGTCCTGTGACTTCGAGGTCTTCCTCCCAAAGGTTGCCAAGGCTGTGCGGTGGATGGTGTTTCGCAGCTCTTCCCACTTCTGCTTTGCGGCCTCTCCTTCTTGTGGTTCACCAAGTTCCTTCACAAAGGTGGAGGCAAACTGCTCAACAAGTTCTGGTTGGGCCATCTTGCTGGTGTCAATCCGTGCCTTTCCAGGCTGTCTGGCATGGTGGAATTTCTTCAGCTGTAGCTTGACCTTGCAACACACCAATGAATGGTCTGTGTCGCAATCTGCACTCTAGAACGAGCGGGTGATTAGCACGTTCTTCAGTGAGGTGTGCCTGGTCAGGATCAAGTCCAGCTGGTGCCAGTGCTTTGAGCGCGGATGTCGCCAGGAAACCTTGTGTTGAGGCTTGGTCTTGAAGAACGAGTTTGTGATGCACAGATCGTGATGTGTGCAGAACTCGAGCAGCCGCTGTCCGTTGTCGTTCATTCTGCCCACGCCAAATGGTCCAAGACAGGAGGACCAGGAGTCATGGTCAGCACCCACTCTGGCATTGAAGTCTCCAAGGAGAATGAGTAGTTCAGAGTTGGGGATGATCCTGACAGTTGTTGCGAGATTCTCATAGAACTCATCTTTTGCCTCTGGTGTGGCTGTCAGTGTTGGAGCATACACACTGACGAGGGTGACTGGGCCTTGAGTGGTGTTAAGGTGGAGGGTGAGGAGTCATGCAGAGCCATTGCTGCCCGGTTCCACCATCTTCAGCAAGGTGTTCTTCACTGCGAAGCCCACTCCGTGTTCCCTGTGTTCGTCATTGCCCTTTCCCTGCCAGTAGAACGTGTAGTCCTTCTCTCTCAGTGTGCCTTCGTCAGTCAACCGTGTTTCCTGGAGAGTGGCGATATCCACTTCCAGTCTCTTCAGCTCATTATTGATGACTGCAGTCTTCCTGATGTCGCTGATGTCCTTGAGGTTAGCAGCGAGTCCTGTCATCATAGTGCGGACGTTCCAAGTTCCCAGTTTTAGAGTTGGTCTCTTTTGTTTTGTTGTCTTGCCTGGTGCGAAGGTTCTCAGCCTGCCGTTCAGACTCCACCTCATCCCAATGCACCCAATGAGGAAAGCAGGCTGTGGCGGGACAACACCTTATTGGCTGGGGGCTGCCCAGCTTGAGGCGGGCGGTAGCTGTCCAGTGAGATCCGATGATCCCTCCCACCGTTGGGAACAACCCCTGGCGCCACGCTCTACGCCAATTGAGCGGTGGCTTATAACCGGTAACTGTCATTCCGCGTGTTTTGTCTACGCCGAAGGCGAAACTGGAGTGTCCTCTCCAGTGACGGTGTTCTACCTTCCAGCGTTGGGCGTTGGTAGGATTCAAGCCTGGGCAGGAAGATATGGAAGACAAGATGTTGCCCATACAGCATGTCTCTCCTCTCCACATCACTGATGAATCCAAAGGAACAGCAGGGCTGCTACAGTTTGGCACCAGCGCCTTCGCAGGAGTTGCCAGAACGATGTTGAGCACAACAGAGAACTGCCTTAGGTACTCCGACTTCGGATTTTTCCTCAGGGTTGACTCCCGAAGCCTTTCCCGTGACCGGGTATGCCGCAAGGCAGCGGAGGTTTGAAATCAGGGTTTACCTTCCCCTAGATGGGCTACCTTCCCAAGTTAATGGGCCACCATATACCCGAAGCATCTGGTTTTAAGGCACCAGAAATCCGCCCTCGCCCCTTCTCCTATTAGTGAAAGCAGTTCTGCCGGGCTTAGAAACTAAACCACACGGGCAGGCTAGGAGTTGGACTTAGTTGTCAGGAGGCTTTTTGAGATGCACGCTATAAGGAGCATTTTATAAGCACTGGGAGCTTAACCCCAGTGCCGCTCCTGGCTATGACAACCTTGGAACCTTGAAGAAACTACTAGAAGCAAAACTACTAGAAGCGAGGAATACAGCTAGGCAGGAAAACCTACAGTGTAACACAAGGTTGAAGAAGAAGAAATACTCAAAGGCTCAGAATGAGCTACAGAAGTACACCAGAGAGATGAAGTCCAACTGATGGGATGAAAAACGGAGGAACTTCAAACTGCAGCAGACAGGAAGGACATGAAAACATTCTTCACAGGTTTGAGAGAAATCTACGGCCCTAAACCAAGAGGATTGATCCAGCTAAAGGCTATGGATGGTGAAACGGTTTTGCAGGAGAAAGACAAGATCCTGGACAGATTTGCAGACCACTTTGACCAACTACTAAACAACCGTGGAGATCTCACTGAAGAAGCTAAAGAAGCTCTAGTGCAGCGACCAGCTGCATCAAGTCTGGACGAACCACCAAATTTTGATGAACTAATGCCAGCTATCAGGACAACACAGGATGGTAAAGCTCCAGGAAGGGATGGAATTCCTGCAGAAGTGTGGAAATTTGGTGGTGTTCAGCTGACCAACTGCCTGCACAAGCTCATCCACGAGATATGGGATGCCCACAAAGTACCTCAAGACTGGAAGGATGCAAGTATTGTGCCTTTGTTCAAGAAAGGTGACAGGAAAGATTGTGGAAATTACAGAGGTATATCACTGCTAGCCACTGTTGGTAAGATTCTCTCACGTGTACTACTGAACAGACTCAATGAACACATCTCGCAGAATGCATTACCGGAAACCCAGTGCAGCTTTAGAAGTGGAAGAAGCACAATGGACATGATTTTCTGCTTGAAACAGGTTCAAGAAAAGTGTATCGAACACAACATGCTGCTTTATGTAGTCTTCATAGACTTCAGCAAAGCCTTCAATACTGTTTTGCGACAAGGACTTTGGCAGGTACTCAAGAAATATGGTTGTACAAAGAACTTTGTCAGCCTGATTGAGGCACTCCATACAGGTATGCAAGCAAACGTGGCAATGAGTGGTTCAGTATCTAAAGACTTTTCAGTGATCAATGGGGTGAAACAAGGGTGTGTGCTGGCGCCTACACTCTTCTCGCTATATCTGGCAGCCATGCTTGAGGTGGCCTTCAAAGACACTTCAGAAGGAGTATACATTCAAACAAGGAAAGAAGCAGACTTGTTCAATGTGGCACAATTTAAAGCCAAGAGTAAGACATCGACAAAGGTAAAAAGAGAAATGCTCTTTGCCGACGACAGTGCTCTAGTTGCACACAGTGTGGAAGATATGCGATCTTTAGTGGAGAAATTTGCAAGAGCAGCTAGCCAACTCAGCCTCCAAATCAACATCAAGAAGACAGAGTGCCTTTATCAACCACCAAAGTTCTAGTTATTAATATCACTACCAGAAGAGATCAGCATTGGTACAGAGCCACTAGTCAAGTGCAAGACGTTCAAGTATCTAGGGAGTACTGTTTCAGAGAATGCTAGGCTAGAGGATGAACTATCTCTCAGAATGGGAAGAGCGAGCGCTGTGTTTGGAAACTTGAGGGAGAGACTGTGGAACAATCGACATGTGTCTATCCGTGTAAAATGCAAAGTGTACAGAGCGACAGTACTGGCTACTCTATTGTACGGTGCTGAAACTTGGACTGTCTAAAGAGTGCAGGTGAAGAAACTCCACGCGTACATGATGAGACACCTTCGAGCCATAATGAACATCTCATGGAAAGACAAGATAACAAACATAGAAGTGTTGAAACGAGCTGGTCTACCATCATTGGAGGACATGCTAATACAGATGAACCTGAGATGGCTCGGACATGTTGAGAGGATGGACCACCAGCGCCTCCCCTCCCTCGGCAGTTACTCTACTCACAGTTATGCGAGGGCAAACACAATCAGGGTAGACCAAGGCTCTGATTTAAAGACACTGTAAAAAGAAACTTGAAGAAGTTGGACATAGACAGGAGTTCCTGGCAGCGGAAGGCTAAGGACAGAGCTGTGTGGAGGAATCTGATCAGACCTAAATGAAATGGTCATTGTCATCCACGACAGACTACTATGATGATGATGATGATGTTGGACATAATCAGATTTACCTCAGAGCAGATGTAGTCTAGTCAGAGCCACAAAGAACCACAACACCGTGCTTGGGCGTTTTAAATTCGGGGTAAAACGTTAGATCTGTGACATTCATACAAGTGAAAACATACCTGGTGCTCCTATGTCTGTACCACTGATCACATGAACAATCCTTCAGTTTTCAGTACATGATCTACTCATTGCTGTTGAAGCCACAGATTTAGCTGTGCTTATCTGTGAGGAGCATCACACCACGAACACCAGCAACAAGTACCAGAACTACACAAAAACATTCAAAAATACAAAAACTACAAGTGCTGAAATTAGCTGCCACTTGAGTGCAAAACACGTATGTGGACTATACATTAAAATGAATTTGAAAAACTTTTAAAAATGCTATTTTAAACGCCCCTGTTACTCCACTCTTACTGACTGATTTAACACTACGTCAGCCGAAACCGGAAGCTCCGCCCATAATCGTTCCTACAGCAGCACCCCCAGGAATAAGGTGGATTGAAGAAGAAGGGCATTCTTCTGTCTTTCATGGTGGAGAAGTGTTCAATAACCATGTTATCCAAAGCTGGGTAAAGATATTTCTGACTAAAGCTCAAAATCCTGCGGCTCTATAACTGTACTGAACAGTTGTTAATGTTGCTAACTCCAATCAGCAATGATGCTGATAACATCCTATGATTTCACTGGTCTGATGAAAACATCTTGGCACAGTCCTGATTAATCACACCCTAGGAGTGGTATGAATGCTGCCAATATAACTTTTATACTATGCCTGCTGCCATATGTCACCATGTGAGTGTGCACTTAACTGAAAGGAAAAATTGATTTTTTTGTTTCAATTTTCATTTTGACATTGTCCAAACAAATTATTCAAATTTTGATTTAAAAATCAATTTATTGCCCAACCATAATATGAAAATTAGAAAAAAAAATCAGTTTACAAAAAAGTTGCATATTTATGAAAAAAACTAAAGAATTAAAAATATTATGAGAAAAAAGTAGTAAATTTGCAAAAAAGTCACATATTAACATGAAAAAATATGAAAATTTTAGAGAGAAAGACTTGCCGAGAAGCAGCCCCTTATAACTGAAGAAAAAGATGAAAAAGATTTTGATCTCAATGGAACTTCCTGGTGAAATAAAGTAAAATAAAATACCTCCTGCTACTTCACCTTTTTTTTCACCCCCGCAGAGCTGCTGGCCCCGACGGTATCCTGAGAGCGGTGGTCAAAGCATGTGCTGACCAGCTGGCAGAGATCTTCACCAAGCTGTTCAACATCTCCCTGATGCATGCCACTGTCCCCTGCTGCCTCAAGGCCTCCACCATCATCCCCATCCCCAAAAAGTCCACAATTGACAGCCTGAATGACTACAGACCCATAGCACTCACATTTGTAGTCATGAAGTGTTTTGAGCGACTGGTGTCCCAGCACATCAGGGACTGTCTCCCCCCCTCCTTTGACCCCCACCAATTTGCCTACAGGGAGAACCGGTCGACAGAAGACGCCATCGCCACCACACTCCACAAAGCACTGAGCCACCTGGAGAACCCAAGGAGCTACGTGAGGATGCTCCTTGTGGACTACAGCTCAACTTTCAACACCATCATCCTGGACATCCTAAGATAAGATAAGATAAGATAAGATAAGCCTTTATTAGTCCCACAGTGGGGAAATTCCAGGATTGCAACAGCACAGGGATAGCAATACTCAGAGCAACAATCAGAAGGCAAGAAAAAACAAGAGCAGCTAGTATACATATGTACATATTACTATAAATATATCATCGTCGGCTGCCGTCGGTCTATGATGACCATGGAAGACAATCCTAAACATCTACTCTGCTGGAACAGCACCGCCTGTGGCTGAACAGGCCGATGCGCGAATGGCAGTCCCTGTCACACAGGTCGCACTTGTGGGTGGTCTCCGTGCTGCTGGGTCTGTGGCGGTTCTTCCTGCGGGTCCTTTTTTCATCTGCTGCAGCAGTCAGTCTCTCTTCACCCGCCTTGAGCTGTCTGGTCAGGGTGCCTCTCCATTTGGAGCGGTCCGTTGCGAGGTCCTCCCAGCGCTCTATGTTGATCTCCAGCTCCTTCATGTCTCTCTTGCAGACATCTCTAAAGCGCAGCTGTGGGCGGCCAACATCTCTCCTGCCAGTTGCCAGTTCTCCGTAGAGGACGTCTTTGGGGATTCTGCCATCCTCCATACGGTGAACGTGGCCTAGCCAGCGGAGCCTGCGCTGCCTGAGTAGAGTGAACATGGAGGGAAGGCTGTCGCGGGACAGAACTTCTGTGTTGGGCACTTTGTCCTGCCAGGATATGTCCAGGATGTGGCGAATGCAGCGCAAGTGAAAGGAATTCAGTCTCTTTTCCTGCCGGGCGTATGTTGTCCACGTCTCACTCCCATAGAGCAGTGTGCTGATGACGCAGGCATTGTACACTGCCATCTTCGTCTTGACAGAGAGTTTGGGATTCTCCCACACTCGTGTGGTGAGGCGAGCGAGTGTGAAGGCTGATTTTCCAATCCTCTTGTTGATCTCTGTATCAAGGAAGAGGTTGTTGCTGATCGTGGACCCTAGGTACTTGAACTGATTCACGACCTCCAGCTCGTAGTCGTCGATGGTGATGGTTGGTGGTGCTTCCGTGCCTTGTGCCAAGACGTTAGTCTTCTTCAGACTGATGGTAAGCCCGAAGTCCTTGCATGCCTGGGAGAAGCGGTCCATCAGGGTCTGAAGCGCCTGCTGTGTGTGGGTTGCGACTGCAGCGTCGTCTGCGAACAACATGTCTCTGATTAGAGCCTCTCCCTCTTTGGTTCTGGCTTTCAGGCGGGCGAGGTTGAAAAGCCTGCCGTCAGATCTTGTGTGCAGGTAGATTCCCTCTGTTGCTGTGCTGAAGGCATGCCTCAGGAGCATAGCAAAGAAAATCCCAAAGAGGGTTGGCGCAAGTACACAGCCCTGTTTCACTCCGCTGTGTATGTTGAATGGCTCTGAGACATTGCCATCGTGCTGCACTATCCCCTGCATGTTGGTGTGAAACGATTCGATGAGGCTTTGCAACTTTGGTGGGCATCCTATTTTTGGCAGGATCTTGAAAAGGCCCTCTCTGCTGAGCAAATCGAACGCTTTGGTGAGGTCAATGAAGGCGACGTACAGGGGCATGTTCTGTTCTCTGCATTTCTCCTGGAGTTGGCGGATGGAGAATATTATGTCTACCGTCGATCGCGCAGCACGGAAGCCACACTGAGACTCGGGGTAGACACGTTCGGCAAGCTTCTGTAAACGAACGAGATCAGCTCGTGCATAGACTTTACCAACAACGCTGAGGAGGGAGATGCCCCTGTAGTTGTTGCAGTCGCTTCTCTCCCCTTTGTTTTTGTAGAGGGTGATGTTCTTGGCATCCCTCATGTCCTGTGGTACGGCACCTTCCTTCCAACACTGGCAGAGGACGTCATGCAATGTCAGCAGTAGGGCGGTCTTGCAGTGCTTGATCAGGTCAGGGGGTATGCCGTCATTGCCGGGTGCCTTGCCAGCGGCCAAGCTATCAATGGCCTTGCTGAGTTCATCGATGGTTGGCTCGGCGTCAAGTTCGTCCATGGATGGCAGGCAGTCGATGGTATCAAGGGCTGACGGTGTCACGGTGTTCTCTCTGGAGTAGAGGTCAGAGTAGTGTTCCACCCATCTCTCCATCTGCTTGTTCTTTTCTGTGATCATCACCCCAGTGGAGGATTTGAGGGGGGCCGTCTTGCGCTGAGCTGGACCAAGTGCTTTCTTGATGCCATCGTACATGCCACAAATGTTCCCTGTTATGGCAGCGGTTTGAATGTCTTGGCTGAGCTGAGTCCAGTACTCGTTGGCACAGCGCCGAGCAGTCTGCTGAACTTTGCTTCTCGCAGCCCTGAGAATCTGGAGATTCTTCTCGTTTGGGTACTTCTTGTACTCAGCAAGTGCTGAGCGCTTGGCTTCAATGACGAGGGTCATCTTGGTCAACTTGGCATCAAACCAGTCCTGTGACTTCGAGGTCTTCCTCCCAAAGGTAGCCAAGGCTGTGCGGTGGATGGTGTTTCGCAGCTCTTCCCACTTCTGCTTTGCAGATTCTCCTTCTTGTGGTACACCAAGTTCCTTCTCAAAGGTGGAGGCAAACTGCTCAACAAGTTCTGGTTGAGCCATCTTGCTGGTGTCAATCCGTGCCTTTCCAGGCTTGCAACACACCAATGAATGGTCTGTGTCGCAATCTGCACTCTGGAACGAACGGGTGATTAGCACGTTCTTCAGTGAGGTGCGCCTGGTCAGGATCTATATATATATATAGACACACAGTGCGGAGCATTGTGGTTGGTGGATGTGCAGCAGAAAGTCTAAGCTCTCTCTCCGTGGATGCGGCGGGCCAGCTGGATGTCTTTGGGCATGATGGTGACCCTCTTGGCGTGGATGGCGCACAGGATGGTGTCCTCGAAGAGACCCACCAGGTAGGCCTCGCTGGCCTCCTGCAGAGCCATGACGGCGGAGCTCTGGAAGCGCAGGTCGGTCTTGAATTCCTGAGCGATCTCCCTCACCAGGCGCTGGAAGGGCAGCTTACAGATGAGCAGCTCCGTGGATTTCTGGTAGCGACGGATCTCTCTCAGAGCCACAGTACCGGGCCTGTAACGGTGAGGCTTCTTCACTCCGCCGGTGGCCGGAGCGCTTTTTCGAGCAGCCTTGGTGGCCAGCTGCTTCCTGGGGGGCTTTTCCTCCAGTAGATTTACGGGCGGTCTGCTTGGTTCTTGCCATCGCTCTTTATTATTCTGTCTTATATTTCTTGCACGCCGCCTAAACTCCAGCCCGGCACCCGCGTCGTTTTCGCTTCAGTTCCCCGGTATGTCGAGTTTCTCCGTTAGCACCGGGTGGCGGTTGAGTGCTAGCTAGATCATCCCTGCTGTATCGTCTCCTGCTCTAAACAGAGGCTCCGTCCGCCGACTCGGGAGACCTTTAGGGCGATCTGTGTGTCCGTGATATATATAGAGTGAAAGGTGTACCGGATCAGAAAGTTATCACCGGATCAGAAAGAAGAAGGAAGATAAAAAGACTCAGAATTGAGCCGCTGTTGCAAAAGGCAGCCAACTTGTGTGGCGCCGGAACCGGAAGGTCCGGTGCCTGATCAATAAACTGCATCTCCTCCACACACCCCTCCCACCCCCTCTCCTGCATAAAAAAACTTTCTCACCTACTGCCCACAGACAGACTTGGCCCACTCCACTCCTCCACACTGTCTCTCAGCACTAGCTTCCCCAAGGGCTGCATGCTAAGCCCACTACTGTGCTCTCTGTACACCTTTGACTGTATTTCAACCCGCCCAACCACAGTCTTCGTGAAGTACACGGATGATATCACCTTGGTTGGGCTCATCACCAATGATGATGAGAAGGCATACAGGGCGGCTGTAGAGAATCGGCTGCTGTGGTGCAAAGCAAACAACCTGAAACTGAATGTCCAAAAAACCAAAGAATTCATACTGGATGTTATGTCTGAATAACATGAGACTGGAGCCGCATTCAAATGAGCACTGAACTGACTTGATTACTGAAAAGATTATCAAGAGGGCTGGCTCTGTAATTGGTCTCAGACCGGAGACCTTTGAGACAGTGGTGGAGAGGAGAACACTAAATAAACTGCGATCCATCATGGACAATCCTGATCACCCCCTCCACCACACACTAGATAGACAGCGAAGCACTTTCTCCAGTAGACTACTACAGCTTCGTTGTCGAATGGCCAGGTACAGGAAATCTTTCCTGCCACATGCAATTTCACTGTACAATAACTCACTATGATGTTGTATTCTGGTCATAGCTATGCTGCCACACTGCATCTTACAGATTAACTGGTACATCACTTTTCACTCTGCTCCTGATAGTCCTTCTTTGTACAATGGGATGATTCATGTGTTTATACGGGTCATCATATATTAAGCTATGATGTATATAGGTTCTATAGTCGTGTTTTTACTTTCCATGGGTAATCCCTTTGTCATGTGTGTGTTTATGTTGTTTGGCTGTCAACTGCCATGCTGCTGTTACACTGTAATTTCCCAGTTTGGGATCGATAAAGTCCATCCATCCATCCATCTATCTATCTATAACAGCTCAATATCTTCCCTAGCCGTAGCCTGCCTGATATCATCACCCTCAACCCCCCAGCCAGGCTACAGCAAGCCCCAAATGTCAAATCCCCACACAGCACTGGACTTCAGAAAGAACAGACAGGACCACACTCCTCTTGTGTGTATTTATAATTATTGTGTATTGTGTATTTATAATCTTTTTTGCATTGATGTATGTGGTTATTGTGTTTTGGGTTTTTTTTCTTTACTTGATTCTCTTTTCTAAAGCCCATCCAGGGACAAGAGTTGCAAATTAGCTAATAGCTATACACTCTATGTGCAACACATCAGATTGATTGTCATTGATTAATTGTCTATGTTTATTGCACTGTCCCTGTCAAATAAACTAATCTATCTATCTCTCCTCATAAATGGCAGCCACATGGAAGCAGTCCCCAACTTCATGTTCTTGGGCACCCACATCTCCTCTGACCTCTCCTGGTCTGCCAACACCAAGGCCCTGGTGAAGAAAGCCCAGCAGCGGTTGCACTTCCTCTGTATTCTGAGGAAGAACAACCTGGACCAGAAGCTGCTGCTGGCCTTCTACTGCTGCTCAATGGAGATGTCCTTCAGTATCTACGTGAAACACAACACAAAGCATTTGGTTCTGGTATGGTGAGATTCAGCCTGCAGTGTGTTGAGTTGCCCGTACTTCCCGTCTGCATGAAGTTTAATTTTTCTTACTTTATGCTAATGAGGTCCAGGCAGCTGACATGCGTTAGCTGCAGCATTGTTGTGAATGTTTAAACCAGGGGATTTTGATGTCAAATAATGACAGATTCATTAACTGCACCTACTTTTTCTCACTTGAAATGTTATTAGAAGCACTTTTCGCTGGTTTGTTTTAAAGATATCAAACAGATGTTTAACTCACAATCCACCATGTTGGCCAGGAGTTTCAGTCAGTGGAAGACCGCCCACGGCTGGATCTGTCATCCAGTCAAGTGTGACCTGTGTGGTCTCAGCAGCAGGACAAAGGAGAATCTTTTTCCCCCGGGACAGAGTTCTTTAAGCACTGGTTTTCCACAATGTCAGTTATTTTCTGTCACTCCATCTGGTGACACCCATATGCGCACTGCAACACATCTTTGATGCAATGCAGTGGCTTTTGACAAAAAACGGACCAGTGGACATGCACCATTACAGAGGATCTACGTAATGTTGCAAAAAATTTCTTACTTTACCTCTTAAAATTCCAGTGTTCCACCTGTGGAACGTTTCACATTGGTTGGAAAATGGCTGGAATGCCAAGTTAAAGTAAGAACACTGAAATCAAAGAAATTACACACTGCATTTAACCCTTTGACATTCTTCTATTTATGGACATAAATAGCACCCTCACTGTCTATGTCGCAGTGCTGCGCCTGTCATGTGACGTGTCATGTGATGTCATAAACCCCCCCAGTTGTACTAAGTATTCCACCTCACAAGATGGCAGACATGTATAACTTACTGCTCTGGCCTTGGAGGACTGATGGCCCCCATATACCCCCCCCCCACTTCTGGACACCACAGAAGAAGAGTTTATAAACAAATGGTGATTGACTGTAAGACGGTGGAGGCATTTACTCCCAACTTTGCCAACTATGATTCTAAAAAGAGATTATTTAGCTTATGAAGGTAAATATCTACATTTTTTTTTATAACAGAGGGTGGGCAAAGCTGGTTAATTTTCACCTGCCATCAACCCCCAGTGGCATGTAACTGGACAGAACAATTGCGCTAGTTCCTGGTCATCATATGAGATAAACTGTGGCGGAATAAAAGCGAAATTGCGGTGGAATAATCATAACAGTTTCTGGATGTGGGAGAGAAAGCAAAAATGAAGGAAGGAAGACAAAATAACGACCAGGATGGACGAAGCGCGTCGCCTGGCCAGCGGTAAGTGACAAATTTCTTTGTTTGTTTACATTGTAACTGATTTTCTGGTTCATATGCTTTCAAGATAACAAAATGCCCAAAACAACAAACGGTGACAAAAAACCCCCAAAATTGTCCTTTATGTAAATATGTCCAAAGTCCGCTTTTGACTGAAAGTTATATAATTCGATATGGCTGCAATGGCATTATGCAAAATAGATGCGTAAATTTACTCCTATCTCAAACTTTGGATCATATTCTACATCTTTCTAATTGACAGTAAGCCATTATCTCTTACCACTTTCAAGTTACAGTATAGCTTTGGAAATCTCTGACATTTGAACTGAATATTTTCTTGAAAAAAATCTTGACCACCAGGGGGAGAGGAGGAAATGGCGCAATGGAGCGCCATAGGCAGTCATTGGGTTAAGATGTTAAGGAAATTAGCAGATTGCATTTCTTGGGATTTATGATATCACAAATGAACAAGCCCCTCCTTCAGTTCTGTAAGTTAAAAAAATGTACTCAAGTTCTTGTGACTGTTCAATTAAAAAGCAAAAGCAAAAAAAACCCTTTACCTAATCAAACTAGAAAAGCACTCGGAGAGTGCAGACCTCTGCCAAGTACCTCAGTTCCCCCTAATATTGGGATTTTCCCCAAATATAATAGTCCTACATTTATTTTTATCTATATTTTCAGATTCCTTGACCATCAAAACATACCTTTAGCAACTGGATTCACATTGATATCTTTATTAGTTCAGTAGTTATTGACAAAAATCACTTTTTCGGTAATGGTGGTTTTGTTCTGGATATAGCTCCATAGCTTTTGAAGATACAACAAATCCATTGGCACGCTACTGATTCCTCAGTGTCTTGGCTATATTTTGGTGTTTGTTGTATGTTTATATCTTGTTACCTTACAGTGATGAAAATTCCAAAGATCCCCTATTATTTCCTGTTGTGGATCACAGTATCCGGATTTTTTGCAGGATCCGGATCAGTCTTTGATATTTCCTAGAAGCTATTGGGATCTTATCCTGTATTTTTTTGGCAAGCGTCCTGACCATTTATTGTGGAGTTATATACACATATGCTAAAAATGGCCCTATCTCGCAATGATAAAGAATCCTTTAAAAAATTCCTGGATCCAGACGGTGATCCGGATCACTCCCAAAATCTAATCATTTAATCCTTGTCCCATTTGGGACTTGTCCTGAAAATTTCATCAAAATCCATTCATAACATTTTGAGTTATGTTGGTAACAGACAGACAGACAAACAGACAAACAAACCCCGGTAAAAACATAACCTCCTTGGCGGAGGTAATTAGAAGCAATACTCCCAACAGCACACACCAATGTCGGCAAGTTTACATCAGGAACACGTCTTGCAGAGGTTGTTTGTACATTGGCAAGATGTTGGTTAGATGCTTGCATTAGGCTGGAGATGACAATGGCTAATGTTTAAACACAATAGAGAGCCTAAAGTCCAAATTATAGTGGCAAAAACGCACTGGCATGTGGGTGCGTATGAGAGCATGAGGGTGTGAAGGTGTGGGGATGGATGTACTGCTTGATATAACCTGATATGATCAAATAATTCTGCACTGCATCTGATCTGTCATGAGATTTGAGCACGCATGATCACGTTCAGATTGATAAATACCGAACTTTGCATTGAATCGGTGTAAGACCATTTTTCTGTTAGATAAATTAGGACCATTGTTTTCAAGTTATGATCTTATAAATCTAAATTTATGGTAATACATAGCTGAGTATATTATCAACTCAGGTTAAGTGCCAATGGATACTCGTACTGTACAATACAATAATCTTTAACCTGCCATCAGAATTTACATATTAAAATTTCAAAATTCTAGAAATATATAGTCAGTGCAATGACGTGGCCCAGCTTTGTCGCCAAACAATTCCAGGATACTTTGCTGAACGCGTCACGGGCAGCCGTCATCATGCATTTGCAAAAAGGTCCATGGTGTATGGATAAAATAAGTAACAGGACAGACCAAAATTTCTAAAAAGAAAAAATCATTATAAATCTGGATAGTGACAAATGTCACTTTCAAAAAGCATATGTGGAAATCTGAAAGACCCTACCTCATATGAAATGTGCACTACACAGTCTGGTGTTGGCTGTGGGCTTCTAATCTTTGCGGTTCACAGCTATCACCCACTGCTGTCTTCGTTCTTCATCTGATGGGAAACGGTAGAAAGAGATACCCTCCACCTTGCCCTGACTAACAGTACAACCAACTGCACAGCAGTGGAACACCACTTTGGCTACTTTGTTTTCAACACAGGGCCCACGCAATGCACCGTCCCAGAAGCTGTCCAATATGGCAGACACACAATGTGGCACGTGACCACTGACATCACGTGCCACCCCTCTGTAGGCAAACGCAGTCTACAGAATGCAAACATGATCCCCTTGGAGGGACTCTGAACAGCCCTCAAGTGACACCCCCTCTACTTCCACATTTGGGACCTTAAATCAGAAAAAATCTCCATTGAAATGAATGGTAAGAGCAAAATTACCTTTTGAATCCGATTGAATTTTGCCACGAGTTACACATATGGTGTTTGTCAATTTAAAAGATATTTTCCACGTAAATCGTTGTTGGTTGGTTTGTCTAACTGTTAAGGTATAAGGTTGTGAAAATATGTAAATTAAAAAACTACAAACACAGACTTCTTAAACTACATCATGTGTTCAATGCGTGCCCAGGGTGAAGTAACTAAATCCTCTGGATCAGCTGCAGCTCTCAAAATACAAAGCAATGCCTTTGTGTTGTTTTTCTCCTCTTTGGATCCTTCTTTCATTGGCCAGGAAACAGGAGGTGAGGTTTTAGTAATCTCCCATGACGCTCATGTTTGGTGATGCTGTGGGATGATGGGAGTTGTTGTCCACTAATCGTTCCCACAAAAACTAAATATTACTCTGTTATTGTACGACAGCCAACAACTTTAATTATGTGGAAAATTATCTTTTAAATTGACAAACATCATATTTGTAACTCATGGCAAAATTCGATCAGGATAAAAAGGTAATTTCATTCTTGCCATTCATTTCAATGGAGAATTTTTCCAATTTAAGGTCCCATATGCAGAAGTAGAGGGACTGTGAGTTTGGCTCTCTATAGCAGCTGCAGGCACATGTTAATCTTCTTCCTCTAGCTGCTCCCTTTTGGGGTCATCACAGTTTTATCATCATCATCTGATATTGTGATGATCCACATATTTGATACGGTGAGGATTTTATGCCAGATGCCCTTCCTGACTTGGTCATGAACCCATGACCTTCCAGCTGTGGGGCAGATGCTCTACCACTCATCCACCACTCCAGTATTCTACAGTTAAATGTTAATCACAACCTTTATTTATGTCTAATCTTTAAGAATTCAGCTATTTTATTCAAGGGGAGAAACACTACTGACCATCCGCCCCACAGCTGGAAGGTTGTAGGTTCATGACTGGGTCATACCAAAGACCATATAAAATCCTCAGCAAATCAGATATGTGGACCATCACAATATCAGATGATGATAGACTGGCAACCAAGAAAGGGATCAGTTGAAAAATTTTAGGTCTTTAACCTAACGCCAATGTGCAGATGACCTCTATCAGATGTACAGTGGTGTGAAAAAGTGTTTGCCCCCTTCCTGATTTCTCATTTTTTGCATGTTTGTCACACTTAAATATTCAGATCATCAAATTTAAATATTAGACAAAGATAACACAAGTAAACACAAAATGTAGATTTTAATTGAAGGTGTTTATTATTAAGAGTAAAAAAATCCAAACCTACATGGCTCTGTGTGAAAAAGTGATTGCCCCCCATTAAAACATAAATTAACTGTGGTTTATCACATCTTTGGAAAGCTGAGTTCAATTTCTCTAGCCACACCCAGGTCTGATTACTGCCACACCTGTTCTCAATCAAGAACTCACTTAAATATTACCTACCTGACAAAGTAAAGTAGACCAAAAGATCCTCAAAAGCTAGACATCATGCTGTGATCCAGAGAAATTCAGGAACAAATGAGAAACAAAGTAATTGAGATCTATCAGTCTGGAAAAGGTTGTAAAGCCATTTCTAAAGCCTTGGGACTCCAGCAAACCACAGTGAGAGCCATTATCCACAAATGATGAAAACATGGAACAGTGGTGAACCTTCCCAGGAGTGGCTGGCCGACCAAAATTACCCCAAGAGTGCAGCGTCGACTCATCCAAGAGGTCACAAAAGACCCCACAACAAAATCCAAAGAACTGCAGGCCTCACTTGCCTCCGTTAAGGTCAGTGTTCATGACTCCACCACAAGAAAGATACTGGGCAAAAATGGCCTGCTTGGCAGAGTTCCAAGACGAAAACCACTGCTGAGCAAAAAGAACATAAAGGCTTGTCGCAGTTTTGCCAGAAAACGTCTTGATGATCTCCAAGACTTTGGGAAAATACTCTGTGGACTGACGAGACAAATGTTGAACTTTCTGGAAGATGTGTGTCCCATTACATCCGGTGTAAAAGTAACAGCATTTCAGAAAAGGAACATCATGCCAACAGTAAAATATGGTGGTTGGTAGTGTGATAGTCTGGGGCTGTTTTGCTGCTTCAGGACCTGGAAGATTTGCTGTGGTAAATGGAACCATGATTTCTGCTGTCTACCAAAAAATCCTGAAGGAGAATGTCTGGCCATCTGTTCATGACCTCAAGCTGAACTTGGGTTCTGCAGCAGGACAATGATCCAAAACACACCAGCAAGTCCACCTCTGAATGGCTTAAGAAAAACAAAATGAAGACTTCAAAGTGGCCTAAAAAGGCGGTTCATGCTCAAACCCTCCATTGTGGCTGAATTACAACAATTCTGCAAAGATGAGTGGGCCAGAATTCCTCCACAGTGCTGTAAAAGACTCATTGCCAGTTATCGCAAACGTTTGATTGCAGTTGTTGCTGCTAAGGGTGACCCAACCAGTTATTAGATTTAGGGGCAATCACTTTTTCACACAGGGCCATGTAGGTTTGGATTTTTTTCCCTTTGTAATAAACACCTTCATTTAAAAACTGCATTTTGTGTTTACTTGTGTTCTTTGTCTAATATTTAAATTTGTTTGATGATCTGAAACATTTAAGTGTGACAAACATGCAAAAAATGAGCAGTCAGGAAGGGGGCAAACACTTTTTCACAGCACTGTAAATGTGCTGTTGGGAATTACTGAGCAGTTTCCAACAGGGCTTTACAGTCATTTTAAATGAGCTTCTTAGGTCTTTGAAATTGCATTTTAAAAAAAACTACATGACCTTGAGGATACCAAAACAAAATTAATCCCAAGAAAATGCACAATATAGGAATTTTAAGTGGTTTTAAAATGAAGAAACACAATGAAATATGGTGATGTTGTCAAGATGGTACACATGGTTGTGTTTTCAAGTCAGGAACTTATGATCTATATCTACAGGTACATCTCAAAAAATTAGAATATCATGAAAAAGTTGTACCCTACCTCTCGCCCAAAGATGCTGGGATAGGCTCCAGCCCCCCCGCGACCCAAAAAGGATTAAGCGGAAGAAGATGAATGAATGAATGAAAAAGTTAAATATTTTTTGTCACTCATTTCAGAAAGTGAAACCCATATATTATATAGAGTCAATACACAGAGAGTGAAATATTTCAAGTGTTTATTTATTTTAATTTTGATGATAATGGCTTACAGCTTCTAAAATTCTGAAAAATGTTCTAAAATTTCCTGGTAGACGACTGCGCTGACTTTGGTCTTGATAAAACACAGTGGGCCAACACCAGCAGATGACCTCTGATCAGATAAAAGTAAATTTTGCATTTCATTTGGAAATCAAAAGTCCCAGAGTCTGGAGAAAGAGTGGAGAGGCACAGAATCTAAGTTGCTTGAGGTTTAGTGTGATGTTTCCACAGTCAGTAATGATTTGAGGAACCATGTCATCAGCTGGTGTTGGTCCACTGTGTTTTATCAAGACCAAAGTCACCGCAGTCATCTACCAGGACATTTTAGAGCACTTCATGCTTCCCTCTGCTGACAAGCTTTATGGAGAAGCTGATTTCATTTTCCAGCAGGACTCCCCCCCCCCCACACTGCCAAAAGAATCAAAACCTGGTTAAATGACCATGGCATCACTGTGTTTGATTGGCCAGCAAACTCTCCTGACCTAAACCCCATAGAGAATCTATGGAGTATTGTCAAGAGGAAGATGAGAGACACCAGACCCAACAATGCAGATGAGATGAAGGTCACTATCAAAGCAACATGGACCTTCATAACACCTCAGCAGTGCCACAGGTTGATCACCTCCATGCCACGCCACATTGATACAGTAATTAATCCAAAAGGAGCCCCGACCAAGTATTGAGTGTGTACATGGACATACTTTTCAATCAGCCAACAATTCTATCAAAATAATATTTTCCATCCATCCATCCATCCATCTTCTACCGCTTTCCTTCTACCGGAGGTCCGGGTCGCGGAGGCAGCAGTTCAAGTAGAGAAGCCCAGACTTACCTCTCCCCAGCCACCTGCTCCAGCTCTTCAGAGAGGATACCAAGGCGTTCCCAGACCAGCTGGGAGACATAGTCTCTCCACCGAGTCCTGGGTCTGCCCCGGGGTCTCCTCCCAGTGGGACGTGCCCGAAACACCTCAAGTGGGAGGTGTCCAGGAGGCATCCTAATCAGATGCCCATACCACCTCAACTGACTCCTTTCAATGTGGAGGAGCAGCGGTTCTACTCTGAGCCTCTCCCGGATGACTGAGCTCCTCACCCTATCTCTGAGGGTGAGTCCAGCAGTCCTACGGAGAAAGCTCATTTCAGCCGCTTGTATCCGCGATCTTGTTCTTTCGGTCATTACCCAAAGCTCGTGAACATAGGTGAGAGTAGGAACGTAGATTGACTGGTAAATCGACAGCTTTGCCTTAGAACTAAGCTCCCTCTTCACCACGACAGACCGGTACAACGTCCGCATCACTGCAGATGCTGCTTCAATCCGTTTGTCAATCTCTTGCTCCAGTTTCCCCTCACTCATGAACAAGACCCCAAGATACTTAAACTCCTCCACTTGGGACAGGAGCCTGTCCCCAACCCAGAGAGGACAAGCCACCTTTTTCCGGCTGAGGACCATGGACTCGGACTTGGAGGTGCTGATTCTCATCCCAGCTGCTTCACACTCAGCGGCAAACCATCCCAGCAA
The DNA here is from genome assembly GCA_020510985.1 of Pholidichthys leucotaenia. NCBI lineage: Eukaryota > Metazoa > Chordata > Actinopteri > Cichliformes > Pholidichthyidae > Pholidichthys > Pholidichthys leucotaenia. The sequence goes on along the minus strand of CM035847.1, from coordinate 215,489,496 downwards.
GAACTGTAGGTCATTGCTGGATGAAGCCAACAAGACAACATCATCTGCAAACAACAGAGATGAGATCCTGTGGTCACCAAGCATGACACCCTCCATTCCCTGGCTGCGCCTAGAAATCCTGTCCATAAAAATTATGAACAGGATCAGTGACAAAGGGCAGCCCTGGCGGAGTCCAACTCTCACTGGGAATGACTCCGACTGAGTGTTGGCAATACGAACCAAACTCTCACAACGGTCGTACAGAGACCGAATAGCTCGTAACAACAAGCCCGATACCCCATACTCCCGAAGCACCCTCCACAAAAAACCACGAGGGATGCGGTCAAATGCCTTCTCCAAGTCCACAAAACACATGTAAACTGGTTGGGCAAACTCCCACGAACCCTCAAGAATTCTCGAGAGGGTAAAGAGCTGGTCCGATGTGCCCCGGCCAGGACGAAAACCACATTGCTCCTCCTGAATCTGAGGTTCGACCAACAGCCGGACTCTCCTCTCCAGTACCTTGGCATAGACCTTCCCAGGGAGGCTGAGGAGTGTGATCCCTCTAAAGTTGGAGCACACCCTCCGGTCCCCTTTTTTGAAGAGAGGAACCACCATCCCGGTTTGCCATGCCAAAGGCACTGCCCCCGACCTTCACGCAATGTTGCAGAGGCGTGTCAACCATGACAACCCAACAACATCCAGGGCCTTGAGGTACTCAGGGCGAATCTCGTCCACCCCCGGGGCCCGGCCACCAAGGAGATTTTTAACCACCTTGGCGACCTCAGCCCCTGTGATAGGCGAGTCATCCCCCTCGTCCCCAAACCCTGCTTCCTCTGTGGAAGGCGTATCAGTGGGATTGAGGAGATCCTCGAAGTATTCCTTCCACCGTCCGACGATATCCCCAGTCGAAGTCAACAGTGTCCCATCCGCACCATACACAGTGTGGACAGGGAGCTGCTTTCCCCTCCTAAGTCACCGGACAGTTTGCCAGAATCTCTTCGAGGCCGACCCAAACTCTTGTTCCATGGCCTCACCGAACTCCTCCCATACCCGGGTTTTTTCTTCAGCAACCACCTGAGCTGCACTCCGCTTGGCCTGCCGGTACACCTCAGCTGCTTCGGGAGTCCCACAAGCCAACCAAGCTTGATAGGACTCCTTCTTCAGCTTAATGGCCCCCCTCACCACTGGTGTCCACCACTTGGTTCGGGGGTTGCCACCACGAGATGCACCGACCACCTTGCGGCTGCAGCTCTGGGCCGCCGCTTCGACAACAGAGGTGGAGAACATGGCCCATTCAGACTCCATGTCTCCAGACTCCCTCGGAATGTGGTTGAAGTTCTTCCGGAGGTGGGAGTTGAAGACCTCCCAGACAGGGGCCTCAGCCAGACGTTCCCAGCACACCCTCACTATACGTTTGGGTCTACCAGGTCTGAATGGCTTCCTCCCCTGCCATCGGATCCAACTCACCACCAGGTGGTGATCAGTTGACAGCTCTGCACCTCTCTTCACCCGAGTGTCCAAGACATACGGTCGCAGGTCTGATGACACGATTACAAAATTGATCATCGACCTGCGACCTAGGGTGTCCTGGTGCCAGGTGCACATATGGACACCCTTATGCTTGAACATGGTGTTCATTATGGACAAACTGTGGTTAGCACAGAAGTCCAATAACTGAACACCACTCGGGTTCAGATCGGGCAGGCCGTTCCTCCCAATCACCCCGCTCCAGGTTTCACTGTCGTTGCCCACGTGCGCATTGAAGTCCCCCCGTAGGACAATGGAGTCTCCAAGAGGAGCACCCTCCAGCACCCCAGTCACAGACTCCAAAAAGGGTGGGTACTCTGAAACATCATTTGGTGCATAGGCACAAATGATGGTCAGGACCCGTTTCCCAACCCGAAGGCACAGGGAAGCAACCCTTTCGTCCACCAGGGAAAACTCCAATATAAAGGCAGCAAGGTGGGGGGGGATACAAGAATACCCACCCCTGCTCGTTGCCTCTCGCCCAGGGAAACTCCAGAAAAGGCCAAGCTCCAGCCCCTCTCCAGGAGACTGGTTCCGGAACCGGAGCTGTGTGTTGAGGTGAGGCCGACTATATCTAGCCGGTATCTCTCAACCTCGTACACCAGCTTAGGCTCCTTCCCCACCAGAGAGGTGACATTCCACGTACCAAAAGCCAGTTTAGAAAGCTTGGGATCAGTCTGCCAAGGTCTCCGCCTTTGACCGCCACCTAATCCACATAGCACCGGACCCCCATGATCGAGGGATCATGGGGCTGCAGGTGGTGAGCCCACTGGAGGGCGGACCCATGTAACTCCTTCGGGCTGAGCCACCAGACGCTAGCCTTCGAGCCCCTCCCCCAGGCCTGGCTCCAGGGTGGGGCCCCGGTAACCCCATACCGGGCGGGGTACACTGAATCCTTGATACAGAATTTATCATGAGAGTCTGTTGGATCGTTCTTAGTCTGGCCCTTCACCTAGGACCAGTTTGTCTTGGATGACCCTATCAGAGGCAAATTGCCCCGGACAACATAGCTCCTGGGATCACTGGGGCATGCAAACCCCCCCACCACGATAAGGTGATGATCCATGAGGGGGCTTTTTATATTTTTAAAAATATTTATTTTTAAATGAATATTTTAAAAAATATTTTAAAAAATAATATTTTTAAAAATTAATTTTGTGTAATATTCTAATTTTTTGAGAAACTGAATTTTGGGTTTTCATGGGCTGTAAGCCATAATCATCAAAATTAAAATAAATAAACACTTGAAATATTTCAATTCAATTCAGCTTTATTTATATAGTGCCATTTCACAACAACAGTCATCTCATAGCACTCTCCCCTGCTTTCAACTTTAGGGGAAAGTGCTCTCACTCTCTGTGTAATGAATCTACACTGCTCAAAAAAATAAAAGGAACACTTTGAAAACACATCAGATTTTAATGGGAAAAAATAAGCTGGATATCTACACTGATATGGACTGGATAATGTGTTAAGAATGAAAAGATGCCACATCTTTTGATGGAAATGAAAATTATCAACCTACAACCTACAGAGGGCTGAATTCACAACACTCCAAAACTTACTCAGATTAAAAAGTGTTCCTTTTATTTTATTTTTTTTAGCAGTATATATTATATATGGGTTTCACTTTCTGAAATGAGTGACAAAAAATGTTGAACTTTTTCATGATATTCTAATTTTTTTAGATGTACCTGTACTTATTAGTTCAAGGACTTGTTGGACTTACCAGAAAAATGCACTGAATATTTATATGTACAGTTAAAGCAAAAAGCCACATCGTTGTTTATGCATTTTTAAAATAACCACTACTGGTAAACATATCAACAAAAACATATTCTCATTTTCTGGTAGTTAACTCGGCAATGTATTGAGTGTTTCTCCAGACATCATGGACACTCATCACAGCGATGAGAGTGAGAACTGAGGGAGCTGAAGGCTGCTGGTCACAGAACAGTATATGAAATTAACATTGGTTGTCCTTGAGGGCTTCCTGATTGAATCACACGGGGTCTATGACGTCATGCAAGGTTTAAGTCATATTTCAGATAAGGGAGGGCGAGAGCAAGCGACAAGCGGGTGGGTGGGCTGGGGGATGAGTCACTGCCTCGCTGATGACTGTCTCCACTGAGTGGTCAGATAATTCAGGTACAAAAAGAGACACAGGCACAGCACGACTGCCTAATGGCACTCAAATAAAATGACTTATTGGGAACTCGCAAAATACACCTTTTAGGAAGATTAAATAGTATTGATGCCGCGCTCCCTCCTCCCCCTCCACTTCATAAGGTTGGTGCTAAACAATGACAAATTCTGTTCTTCTATATTATATTTATGAGTAGGGATCTAAATGACAAATGTCTTTGCTGCCATCATACATGGGCCCGGTGTTGGCCATTACTGAAACGTGGGAAACCAGTCTGATGGGAGCATGATCCAAGACTCCAGTAAATATGTACAACACAACAAAAATGCTACTTTCCAATCACTGAAACTTTGCATTCATAGGTAAGCAACTCTGAGGGAACCGATCTGGGGGCTCTATAACTGGGATTACATGGGGCCAAATATTCCACTCATCACAATGAAAATAGTTTTTCCAAACATCAATCAGAATGCAAATGTGCAAAAGAGAATTATGCAATATCAGCTTCTATGCTGAAGTTCTATAACCATTTTCCTTTTAGCTAAACTGACATGATTTTGGAAATATGATAAGTGTCCACATGGCAATGTGCACTTATCTCAGTGTTGCTTGGGTTCTGAGTTGCTTGGACCCCTTTATAATTGCAGTTGCAGTATTCCTCTTTGAATAGAGGTCAAGTCAGAATAAAAATGCCTCATGTAAATACCTCAGATCAGATTAGCAGATAGGAAGACATTTTCTAACAGAATGAGTGGACTAGTGATATCTTCTGCTTCTTTCAGCTGCTTCCTTTAGGGGTCGCCACAGCAGATCATCTGCCTCCATCTCACCCAATCCCTTGCATCCTCTTCTCTCACACCAATCCTCACCATGTCCTCCTTCACTACATCTATGAATCTTCTCTGTGGTCTTCCTCTTCTTGTCTGACAGCTCCGTCTTCAACATCTTTTGTCCACTAGATCCACTATCCCTCCTCTGCACATATACAAACTAAACGTGGAATCGGTGTGTGACTTTGCCCCTCCCTAATCTGACCAGTGATGACATGTTTAGCTGCTTGTCATCCTTCAACCGCTGGCTGTCTGTGTGGTGTCCTGCAAACAATGTGGGCTACATAGACTATTGGAACTCATTTTGGGGAAAACCTGGTCTTATTAGATGAGACAGTGTCCATCCCACTTTGGATGGTGCGTCTTATTTATCTAACAATCTGGGATCATTTTTATCCAAATTTCCAAAACTTTGACAACTCAGAGTCGGGACCAGGAAGCAGAGTCGCAGTCTTACATGCCTCTCTGCAGCTCTTCTTCATCCGCCACCCCTCAACTTAGCCCCTGTCTTCCCCATCAGAGAATTATTGTCTGCTCCCTCCAAAGTAAATAAAAATATAATGTATAAGCATCCCAAAGTGATTAAACAAAAAGTTGGTAAAACTCAAATTAAACATGAAGCCTCTAAACTGAATGATTTGCCCTCTGTTCCTCCTTATAATTTAAAAATTAAATGTGGTTTGTTAAATATTAGGTCTCTAACTCCCAAGTCTCTGCTAGTGCATGATCTGTTAATTGATCATCAGACTGATTTAATATCCCTTACAGAGACTTGGTTAGGGCAAGAGGATTATGTTGGTTTAAATGAATCAACTCCCTCTGGTTATTTAAACTGTCAAAATCCCAGAAGTTCTGGTCGTGGAAGAGGAGTAGCAACAATTTACCATTCCGAATTACTAGATAATGTAAAGCAAAAAACACGTTATAATTCCTTTGAGGGCTTGGTCCTCAGTATTGGGCATTTTAGCAATTTTAGGCTTAACTCAGTTTTATTTGCCATAGCTTATCGTCCTCCATCAACCTACTCAGAGTTTTTATCCGAATTTGCCGAATTCTTAGCTGATTTAGTGCTGAAATCAGATAGAATAATTATAGTAGGGGACTTTAATATACATGTAGATTTAGATAGAGATTGTCTTAATTTGGCATTTAATTCAATATTAGACTCGATGGGGTTTTCTCAGAAAGTAGGAAATTCTACCCATTATCTCCACCATACGTTGGACCTTGTTCTGACATATAGCATAGAAATAGAAAATCTGGTAGTGTCTCCTCATAACCCTGTACTGTCAGACCATTGTCTGTTAACCTTTGATTTTACTATTTCTGACTATTTGGCTCCTAAGGAAAAATATTACTACAGCAGATGCCTCTCAGATGATGTTGTTACCAAATTTATGCACACTGTTTCCTCTATGCCATGTGTCAACACAACAGAAATAAGCTATAGACAGCTTGCTCCTTCTGTAATTGATAGCATGGTAGATAGTGTTACAGCTTCTCTGCATCAGACTCTAGACATGGTGGCCCCTTTAAAAAAGAAAAAGTCTAATCAGAGATTTCTAACTCCTTGGTTCAACACAGAAACTCGTAATTTAAAACAGAAGACTCGTCAATTAGAAAGAAATGGCGCTCCACTAATTTAGATGAACTCTATTTAGCTTGGAGAAATCATCTTTTAATTTATAAAGAATCTCTGAGAAAAGCTAGAACGAGTTATTATTCTGCATTAATAGAAGAGAACAAGAATAATCCCAGGTTTCTTTTTAGCACTGTAGCCAGGCTGACAAAGAGTCAGGACTCTGTCAATCCTAGCATTCAGAGCTTACTAGTCAGGACTTTATGAACTTTTTCAATAATAAAATTTCTTCTATCAGAGATAAAATCAGTCAGATTCTTCCCACCATTAACTTAAACACAGTAACTACTACAACTCCTTCAACTGACATCTGTTTGGATCAGTTTACTCCAATTGACCTTTTAGAGTTAGACAAAATAGTTTCCTCATCCAAGCCTTCAACTTGTCTTTTAGACCCTATTCCTACCAGGTTATTTAAAGAAGTCTTCCCATTTATTGGTAGCTTTATTCTTCATATAATCAATTTCTTCATTAACTTTAGGCCATGTACCGCAGGCTTTTAAAATGGCTGTAATTAAACCCTTACTCAAAAAGCCAACGCTCGATCCAGGAGTTTTAGCTAACTACAGACCAATCTCTAATCTCCCTTTCATTTCAAAAATCTTAGAAAGAGTTGTTGCTACGCAATTATTTGACCACTTGCAGGGAAATGATTTATTTGAAGAGTTTCAATCTGGGTTTAGAATCCATCATAGTACTGAAACAGCCTTAGTGAAGGTCACTAATGACCTCCTGATCGCATCTGATAATGAACTTGTTTCTGTACTTGTCCTTTTAGACCTTAGTGCAGCTTTTGATACTATCGATCATAACATTCTACTTGATAGATTAGAACACTATGTTGGACTTAATGGAACTTTGTTGCAGTGTTTAGATCTTATTTATCTGATAGGTTTAAGTTTGTTCATGTCAATAATGAGTTTTCTTTCAACTCAAAGCTCAGTCATGGAGTTCCACAGGGATCTGTGCTAGACCCTACTCTTTTTAGTTTATATATGCTTTCGTTAGGCAACATTATTAGAAAGCACTGTATACATTTTCATTGTTATGCAGATAACACACAGTTATACCTGTCAATGAAGCCAGATGATAGTAATCAATTAGCCAAGTTAGAAGCCTGTCTTAAGGAAATCAAAGCTTGGATGACTTGTAATTTCCTGCTATTAAATTCAGATAAGACTGAAGTCATTCTTGTTGGTCAAAAAAACCTTAAAAATACCTTTCCAAATCAAACTTTTAGTTTGGATGCAGTTACTCTTTCTCTTAATAGCTCTGTGAGGAACCTTGGAGTTATTTTTGATCAAAATCTGTTTTTCAATTCACATATTAAATTCGTTTCTAAGACTGCCTTCTATCATTTGTGTAATATAAGCGACTTTCGCATTGAGTGTGCATGTGCGGACTATGTGAGTTCAAAGTTCATGACTACCAAACATTCCGGTAGCCGCCATGCTTTTGTATAGAGACAGTACTGTCACACCTGAACAATTGTCGTTTAAAGTCTGCTTCAAGCTTTAAATTGCCATTATGCCAGGTGCACATTGTGCCATAGTGAAGTGTGGAACGGCATGTATCATCTAGAGCGGTGGAAAAAGAAAACTTAAAGCATACATGCGTGTAACTTCGGGACCAGCGTGTGCACATGTCCGCCGCCATTCACGTTATATACATTCCCCATGGAGCTGAAGGATCTGGACGGATGTAATTGTTGGATTAAAGCAATAAGTCTATATTATAACTAAATAGTGTTGTGTATTGTTCAAGTTCTAGCCTAACTGACACGAGTCTAAACCCTGAAGTAGTAGGTATGAACAGGCAGGCCTGGATCTAGGATATAGTTCTTTGTATACTGGTAATGAAGCTTGGTCTACACACATGTAATTAAGGCCATTGATAAGTAGGCTGGTATAAAATAAAATTGCAAATCATTGAAAATGTGTGGTACTTAAACTAATAGTAGTATCGACCTATAGATCTAAGTAAGCAGGCTATGCCTTGCAGTGAAATTTACTCAAAATGACAAAACCATAGTTGAGCTGTCAAACGCTCGCTTAACTTCTTTGTAGTCATTTCAGAGTCTTGCAAGTAAGGGTGCTTGGTCCTTTGACAACAAAAAATATGCTATGTCAGCGTACATACAGGGGGGCCATTTTGGCCCATTTCTGCAACGTGGCTGCGAATGCAAGCGCAACTAGTTTATCCTTGTGTTTGCGGGTACAACCGGGAAGACCCCTACGCATACAATATGCTCGTAGGTCAGGAACTTTCCATAAATTAAATGTATCGATAGAGCATGTTTGGTAGCCATGTTCCCATGATGCTTTGCGCGAGCCGAGATGCGAAAGTCGCTTATTGCCAAGATTAGGAGCATCTTGTCTCAGAGTGATGCTGAGAAACTGATCCATGCCTTTGTTAGCTTTAGATTAGATTATTGTAACTCTTTATTATCAGGTTGTCCTAAAACATCTCTAAAAAGTCTTCGGTTGATCCAAAATGCCGCAGCAAGAGTTTTAACAGGTACTAGAAAGAGAGATCATATCTCTCCGGTTCTGGCCTCCCTTCATTGGCTTCCCATAGAGTTTAGAATTAAGTTTAAAATCCTTCTTCTCACTTTCAAAGCTCAAAACAATCAGGCCCCTTTTTATTTAAAAGATCTGATATTACCCTATTATCCTAACAGAGCACTACGCTCCCAAAATGCTGGATTACTTGTAATACCTAGAATCTCCAAAAGTACAATGGGGGGCAGAGCCTTCAGTTATCAAGCTCCTATCTTGTGGAACCAGCTGCTAATCTGGATTCGGGAGTCAGACTCGAGCTCTGTTTTTAATAGGGTTAAAACCTTCCTTTTTGATATAGCCCACAATTAGGGAGGGATCATGTGTCTCTGAACCCTCCCTTAGTTATGCTGCTAATAGGTTTAGAAAGCCGGGGGACCTCCAGTAATTGCACTGGGCTTCAATCCTTTCTTAACTCTTAATGAATTTATTTATTTATTTTTTTTTGCTGGTCATTAACATCTGTTTGTTCTCTCCCATAGATTGAGTCCCTATCGTGCTCTTTGCTCTCTACATATCTGTTCTTTTCATCTTCTCTATCCCCTCACCCCCCAGCCAGTCGCAGCAGATGACTGCCCCTCCCTGAGCCTGGTTCTGCTGGAGGTTTCTTCCTGTTAAAGGGAGTTTTTCCTCTCCACCGTCGCCAAGCGCTTGCTCACAGGGGATCGCTTGATTGCTGGGGTCTTTCTGCAATTGTGGGGGTTTCCCCTACAGTTGAAAGTGCTATGATATGACTGTTGTTGTGAAATGGTGCTATATAAATAAAGTTGAATTGAATTGAATATCCAGATCATCTCAGCCTTGCCTCTCTTACTTTGTATCCAAACCACTCAACCTGAGCCTGTCCCTCTGATACACTCATTTGTAATCCTGGCCCTCCTAGTCACTCCCAATGAGAATCTTAGCATCTTTGACACTGCCACCTCGTGTCTTTGTGTCAGTGCCCCTGTCTCCAAACCACACGTCATAGCATGTTCTCACTACCATCTTGCATAACTTCTCTTTCAGTTTAGCTGCTGTCCTTTTTGTAAGAAATTACCTGACACTCGTCTTCACCCTGCCTACGCTCGCTTCTTCACCTTTTGTGCACTATCCATTGCTTTGGGTGGTTGACTCATCTATTTTCACGACCTCTACGACTTCACCTCCCTTAGTCCCACACGCACGCACGCGCACGCACACACACACACACACACACACACACACACACACACACACACACACACACACACACACACACCTTGCGTCTGACTTCTCTCCAATGCATACCTTGACCTCTCCAGGTTCTCTTCCACACTCACTACAAATCAGTGATGTCTGAACATCATGGTCCAGTGGAGTGGTAAAAACCTTCATAATCCAATCAAAAGGAAAATATTTCCCATGTAAACACTTTTCTCTTATCCTACATTTAATGCTTTGATGCTGTTGGTGGAGACAGCCTCAAATCAGTGGTAAACTGCACTGAGGCCAAGTGAATTTGTAAACTGTAGTGTGCCGTTGACATCACTGTCATATTCAGACCAAGTCTCTCCTCATGTCCTACTGATGAGAACTTTGATATAATCACCCACATCCACCTGGATATTAATGTTTAATATAAGTAACATTTTGATCTGGCAACAAATGAATCTAGAGAGTAGTTCTGTAGTCAAGACCACATCAAGATGGGCAGAGACCTAATCAAAACCAACACCACTGTGTGGACATTTGGTCTTGACCCCTTTTAAAGCACTGGCTTTGTCTTGGTCTCAGTCTGGTCTTAATGTGGTCTTGACTACAACACTACCAGAGAATGCCAAGAAAACTTCCACAATAACATAAAGAGATGACTCTTACCATAGATTATCAACACAGTTTGAATTGCCTTGACTCTATATAAACCTGATTTCATGTTCATTAAGTCTGATATCCAACTTTTGACAAAAAGCTAAATTAGACTTCTGGATGACAGAAATATAACCAGATAGTACAGAGAGGAAAATTAATTTGGTATCAATGTGCTATTTTTTTGGAATAGAAAAAAAATACTGCTTAGTGTTGCTTTTAGAAATTTTATTTTGCAGAAACAAAAATGATAAAAAATAGATTTGATCATTTTTCTAAATGAAATACAAAACTGACAAAATGACTTCAAAACATAGGTAGAAGAGGCTGTGATGATTATTCATTTGTGCTCTGCTGAACGAATGAGAGAGGCTATAATAATATTTCCAGCTGTAGCATCAATATAGCAACAGCCTTCCAAAGGAAGAGAGTGTTGTTGAAAATCAAGAAATCCTGCTCTGAAGAATAAACAGGAGACATTTTGATAAATATGAGGCATTCCTGACAATAGTCACAGATTTGCATTTGCAGCTGCTATATGTTCAGTTACATTTCAGTGTGTATTTGTGGTTAAACAGATAGCAGCACCAGTTAGCAGTCCTCAGACAAACTATGATAATATCAATATCAATCTACATATAATGACATTTGCCTCAGTAGCCTTACCTAACTCTGGTGCCTTGAACTCTCTCACGTCTGAACTGAACATCTCTATTGAAACATAAACTTATGTCTCCCTCTTGTGCTTAAACAGTGGCGTTGCTTTTGAATGTGGCACTGAATGCACAAGCACACGAGTCGAAACAAAAATAATAGATAGCAGCAGCACCAAGCTTTACCAATCTGCAGAAATAAACATATTTTCTGAATTATGCATTACCAAAGAGACAGTAAACCTGACTTCTAAGTTTCTCTCTTACAATATGTAATATCCTGATTATGTTTCAAGCTCTCAAAGATCAAAAGTGAGTGAAATCACATCCTGAGATCTAATCAGAGCCTCTTTTTGCACACCAATGGGAGTATGCAAGTCCGACACCTGAAAATTCATCACGTCAATGTCTGACGCCCCGAACGTGGCCTCCACATTCACGTTTTCATACATTTGGAACTGAACCTTCTTGTTGGTCATGTGGAGCAGACACCGGAGGAAACCCTCTCTCAGCACAGACCGAGCCCGCTGCTCTCTCTGGAGATCCTCAGCATCAGCATCTGATGCAGCCAAAGAAGAGACGGAGGTGCGGCAAAGGGCGATGAAACGGGGTGACTTGGGATCAAATCCACGGCTGTTGGGGTCGGGTCCTTTGGGCAGACGGAGCACAGTCACAGGTGTTGCCATGTTAAGTCCTTCTGCAAAAACCTGCAAGTAGAGGAAACAAAAAAAAAAACACACAAGCAAAACAAATATTCTCTTTAGAAAACAGATTTTTAAGCCAGTTTAAAAATGGATCTATCTGTTCTCAAAATCAATTACAACAAAAATGACAACAATTGAGAGGTGGGATACATCCTAGACACACTGCCAGGCCACTGCAGGGCCAACAATTAAGCAACATTACACGAGATGAAGTACGGTATCATGAATATAGTAACTCTGGGTGTGGTACAGCGGAAGGCATCAGAATATCACACCAGTTACTATATTCATGATACCGTTATGATGTCGAGTGTAATATTGCTTTTATACAACAGTTCCGGCAAGCACAATTTATTAAATGACAGCAATACTAGAAAAAATATTATGATTTGTTTGTTTAACCAGTTACTTTGCACAGCTGAGAAAAAAAAATAGTCCCTTCTCAATGTAGCCAGTAACTGTTACTAAACATCTCAATCAGCATGAAGACATCTATTGTCATTTCACAAATGTAAACAAATTAAATGTTGTCAAGTGCAAAAGTAATAAGTGTTTATAAAACATACAGTATACCTGTTGAGTCGGTACAGCAGAAGACCCCAGATCAAAACTAGCACATTTTGCTCGCTTTTCTTTGCATTTTTTAGACGAAATAAAGAGTCCATCACCACAAAGGTATTGTGGTTTGTTAATCGAGACAATAAATCAAACTCTAGCACTGCCTATTTTTTAAACAGACATGAAATTGCTTAACTGCCATTTTTTTAATAAGATTAAAGCACTGGGTGATACATGTGTGATTTGAATTTGCCTGAAATTTCTTTTGGTGAAAGATCTGTTGGTAGCTTGGAAAATTCCACATTTTCAGGTTCCCAAAGTGAACGGTTGGGTTTCTAGGGCCTCTAGAAGGGTCACCCTCTGGAGGGCCAAAACTGATCTTTTAAGAAAAATAGTTTTTTGAGATGAAATATCTCAGTACACTCTCAATAGCCCAGCTTCATTTTTACTGATGTCAATCTATTACAGGAGTTGTTTTGGAAAATCATGAAATTTTGGTGGGTTGTTAAGGCCCCACCTATAGGGGGCACTCAAAAACGCACTTTGGGCCAAAGTAACACTCGCATTGGAAGCATTCCTGGTCTGTGCCCCCATTAGCCCAAACTTGTTTATGCATGATATGATTCTACAACAGTGCCTAGTACTATTCCACTTGAAATTGTTGTGGGATAATGAGGGCGTGGAAGTATAGGTGGCGCTCAAGTTGGTCAAAATGCAAAAATTAGGTTAGTCCACAGCTGTAGATCTTTGTGTACCCCCATCAGATTTGAATGAAATCTGTTTTATTACAAAGCTCTACATGTCCACTATATGCACCAAAAAGATTTCAGTGTGGTTCAGCTGTATTAACCCTTTTTTGACCATTATTCCAAAGGTATGCGGTATGTCGTGACCATCCAATACACTATGTATAGTACTTACTATTACATTGGCGGTTTGATTGAGAAACTCAAAACCAGCCATGGTTATATGCCTGATCAAAAAACGTTCTCTTGTTATATCGCTTCAATGAGTGACAATTCTCTAGTTTCAAGTTTGTATTGCATATTTACATTTTCAAAGAAATGTGGCAATTTGAGAAAGAGCTTATGTAAAGATTTGCAAGCTGTTCAAGGTAACTTGTGAAAAATCAGCCTGATATAGGCAAATTATGTTACACTATAATTCAAAATGTAATTTGTTCATTGGGGTCCTGGGATTGCAGTTCACTTTTCAGTTGATAATGAGATAACCTGTAAATCTTCAGCCTGACATAGACATCTTATTCTTATGTTGTGTAACATGCTAGGACATTGCTCTTGTTGGTTGATAGTGAAGCTGCCTTTGAAACTTCATCAAGTACATAATATGCAATTTATACTAGTATGGTATACACTTTCTTCATGTTAGTTGTTCAGTGCACAAAATGTTGCAAATAAAGGTGACAATCTTACATGTAACACCCGCTGGAAAAGGTACAGTCAGTTAGTGGAGTAACTGCCAAACATCTGTGACTCTGTTAATGTATGTAGCAATGGGTTCTAATCATTTGGACTGAAATTACTGTCAGTAGAATGTTCTCACTGTTCTCTGTTAAATAAAGCGTTTCTATACTAATTTGTGTTTGAAACATTACCACACTATGGTGGTAAACAAAGGGTTAATACAGCTGAACCCCACTGATATCGTTCTGGTGCATACAGTGGACATGTAGGGTTACCAAGAATAGAATAGGCTTTATTTTCATTGTACAGTTGTACAGTACAATGAAACTCTGGGTGCTCCACCAGGCTACTGCGCAATAAAGTAAGTGAGAAGAATTTGAAATAAAAACAGTTACAGAACACACGATTAACCATACGACTGAGGTAAAGGTAAAAGTAAAAATAAATAGCCCATAGGTATATATGCAGGTGCGGTCGCGGCTTCGCGGGTGGGACCATGGACATACAGACGTGGACAAAATTGTTGGTACCCCTCTGTTAATGAATGAATCTTTATTTATTTCGGATAGATTAAAAGTACAGATTAAAAGAAACAGAATAATAAAGGGGGAAGAAAATCCAACAAGGTCAAATTAGACAATAACTCCTCTGATTATACAGTTCAACATAAGTTATCCGAAATGGGTGATGGCTGAAGCCGCAGCTTATATTGCCCACCCATATTCCATCCAAGAATTCAAAAGAAAAACAAAACAAGAGCAATTACAGTTCAGAACATAGCTAAGACAAAATGTGACAAAAACTAAGCTACAACACAGCGCAGACTGGATATGACAATCCTTATGTGATTTTACATGTCATCTTGTATATATGTTTGGAGTATTTCTTGCTTTAGTTTTTGTTTAAATTGTCCAAGCGTTGTACATGATTTTATTTCAGGTCCAAAATCGTTCCATAATCTGACTCCTTGCACTGAAACACAGTGTTGCTTGGTGGTAGTTCTCACTGAAGGTTTTTGAAATATACATGTTCCTCTGAAATTATATTGTTTCTCCCTTATTTGGAACAACTTTTGGATATTTGCGGGCAGTGATAGATTCTTCACTTTAAACATTATTACTGCAGTTTTAAAGTCAACCAGATCTTTCAACTTGAGAGCTTTTAATTTAAGAAAAAGTGGGTTTGCTGGTTCCCTGTAAGCAGCTTTGTTTATTATTCTAATAGCTCTCTTCTGAAGCATAAAGACTGGATATATGTTTGTTTTATATGTATTTCCCCATACTTCAGTACAATATGTCATGTATGGGAGTATTAATGAATGATACAAGGTATATAGTGTGGGTTGATTCAGCAAATATTTCACTCTGTGTAGTATTGCGATTGATTTGGATATTTTACCTTTAATATAATTAATATGTGACTTCCAACACAGTTTATTATCAATTATTACTCCAAGAAATTTAGTTTCAGATACCTTTTCAATCTCTACACCATTTACACTGAGTTTAGATACTAAGTTGTTGTGATGGTTGTTAAAAACTATAAATTTTGTCTTACTTAAATTGAGCGTTAATTTGTTTGAATCAAACCAGTCTGAGCTTTCCTAATTTCTTTCCGAGTGTATCCAAAAGTTGTTCCAAATTGCTTCCACTGCATAATAAATTAGTGTCATCGGCAAACAATATTAAATCCATTTTTTCTGAAACTTTACATATATCATTTATATACATATTGAATAACAATGGTCCCAAAACTGAACCCTGTGGGACACCACAAGTAACCTTCAGTAACTGTGAGTTTTTGTTACCAACACATACATACTGATATCTATTCTTTAAGTAACTACATAACCAGGACAGTGCTACCCCCTCCCCCCCCAATACCACAATTTTGTAGTTTCTTTAATAATAAATTATGATCCACTGTATCAAATGCTTTCTTAAGATCCAGGAATACCCCAACTGAATACTCTTTTTCAACGGCAGTTGATATTTTTTCTATAAATTCCATTAGAGCAAATGCAGTTGTCCTCTTGTGTCTGAACCCATATTGCTGCTCACACAATAAATCATTCTTCAGTATGAAGTTGTCAATTCTCTCCTAGAATATTTTTTCAAGTATCTTGGAAAATTGCGGCAATAGTGAAATTGGTCTATAGTTTGAGAATTCCTCTCTGTCACCCATCTTGTGTATCGGAATTACTTTAGCTATTTTCATTGCATTGGGAAATATACCTGTTTGGAGAGACAGGTTACAGATATACACTACCATTCAAAAGTTTGGGGTCACCCAGACAATTATTTTGTGTTTTCCATGAAAAGTCACACTTATTTACCACCATGAGTTGTAAAATGAATAGAAAATATAGTCAAGACATTGACAAGGTTAGAAATAATGATTTGTATTTGAAATAATAATTTTTTCCAGATACTCAACCTGCTCAAAGGAAGGTCAGTTTTATAGCTTCTCTAACCAGCTAAACTGTTTTCAGCTCTGCTAACATGATTGCACAAGGGTTTTCTAATCATCCATTAGCCTTCTGACGCAATGAGCAAACACATTGTACCATTAGAACACTGGAGTGATAGTTGCTGGAAATGGGCCTCTATACACCTATGTAGATATTGCACCAAAAACCAGACATTTGCAGCTAGAATAGTCATTTACCACATTAGCAATGTATATTAGATATTACCGAGTGTATTTCTGATTAGTTTAAAGTTATCTTCATTGAAAAAACAGTGCTTTTCTTTCAAAAATAAGGAAATTTCTAAGTGACCCCAAACTTTTGAACGGTAGTGTATGTCAGTGGTTTCACTAAACATTCAATAATAGTTTTGACTATGAGCACGTCAATACCATCACAGTCCATAGATGTTTTACTTTTAAACGATTTAACAATTTCAATGACCTCTCTCTCGTCTGTGTTCTTTATGAAAATGGAGTCTTTTATAGCAGTGTTTTTGCTTATTGTATCGCCTGTAGGTGCCGTAATGGGTATTTCTCGAGCCAAATTAGGACCAGTGTTAACAAAAAAGTTATTAAATTCATCTGCAGGTGAAACTGCATTCACACTTTGAGTCGTTTTATTATTTTTTGAAAAATTGGTTGGATAGCTTGTATTTCTGTTATTTCCAAGAATATTGTTAAGTATTGTCCATGTATTTTTAATATTGTCTCTGTTTTTCTCCAGTTCTTTACTGTAATAGTCTCTCTTACTACATCTTATTATATATGTTAACTTATTTTTGTATGTTTTATACCGCTGCTCTGCTTCTTTTGTCCTTTTCTTTAGGAAAGCTTTATATAATAAATTTTTCTTTTTATACGCCGTTTGTAATCTTTGGTTAACCATGGCTTATCGGCAAATTATGTTTAGGCTTTTTCTTTACTAATGGACAATTTTTTTCATAAAGAGTGGTTACAATGTTTATAAATGTGTCATAGGCTTCATTTACATCTGATACATAGCCTTTTGTCCAGTCTTGCTTCAGCAAGTCCTCTTTAAAAGAACTGATTGCATTTTGTGATTTGTATCTGAACGATTTTAAAATTTTTTCTGTATTGGCCCCCGTGTGGCCATGGATAAGTGCAAAGGTTGGCAAATGGTCACTTATATCATTTATCAATAATCCACTTTCTATTTTCTTATCAATAATATTAACAAACAGGTTGTCAATAAGTGTAGCAGTGTGAACTGTGATTCTACTGGGATGTGTTATTGTGGGATATAGACTCATGCTGTACATACAATTCATGAACTCTGTAATTACATTTTGTTGATATGGATTTAGTAGATCAATATTGAAATCTCCACAAATTACTACCATTTTCTTACTAGTAATATTATTGTACAGCTCGACTAATTTATCTCTGAATGTCTCAATGCAAGTTCCCGGCGTTCTATATATACAACTTATAATTAGATTTTTTGTTTTATCTTGGTCAGTCTCAACAGTAACACATTCCAAAATCCCTGGTAGTGCAAAGGACATTCCATTTACAAGCTTACACCTATACAGGTCATCAATATACAGTGCAACACCACCACCCTTTTTTTGAGATCTGTTAATATGAAACATCTGATATCCCTCTATTGCCATCAGAGGAGCCTGCTCTTCATTAAGCCAAGTTTCAGAGACTGCGATAGCTGTAAATTTTCTGTCCAGCTGTTTTAAATAGTCCTGAATCTGTGGAAAGTTTTTGTTAAGACTTCTGCTGTTGAAGTGTATTATTGATAGTTTACCATCTAGTTGCACTTGACTTTTGAATTGCTTTTCAGTGTAATATTCACAATGATTATGAATATTATTACCTCCGCCAAAGGGGGAGGTTATGTGATCATCGGCGTTGGTTTGTCTGTTTGTTTGTTTGGTTGTCTGTTTGTTTGTCTGTTAGCAAGATAACTCAAAAAGTTATGGACAGATTTTCGTGAAATTTTCACAGATTGTCAGAAATGGGGTATCCTACAGATGATTACATTTTGCTGGTGATCCGGATCACCGTCCACAAGAAAACCGCCATTACGCAAAATGCCATTTTCGTGAATAACTACTAAACCACTAATCCTATCATTGTCAATCCAATTGTTGTGAATCCAATTGCTAGTCATATGTTTTCATGGTCAAGGAATCTGAAAGCGTACACACAAACACTGTATGGGGCGAACTGTGGCGCTAAACCGCCATTACGGAAAATGCCATTTTCGTGAATAACTACTGAACCACTAATCCTATCATTGTCAATCCAATTGCTAATCATATATTTTCATGGTCAAGGAATCTGAAAACGTACACACAAACACTGTATGGGGGGAACTGTGGCCGCCATTACGGAAAAGGCCATTTTCAAGAATAACTACTGAACCACTCATCCTATCATTGTGAATCCAATTGCTTGTCATATGTTTTCATGGTCAAGGAATCTGAAAACGTACACACAAACACTGTATGGGGGGAACTGTGGCGCTAAACCGCCATTACGGAAAATGCCATTTTCGTCAATAACTACTGAACCACTACTCCTATCATTGTCAATCCAATTGCTTGTCATATATTTTCATGGTCAAGGAATCTGAAAACGTACACACAAACACTCTATGGGGGGAACTGTGGCCGCCATTACGGAAAATGCCATTTTCGTGAATAACTACTGAACCACTACTCCTATCATTGTCAATCCAATTGCTTGTCATATATTTTCATGGTCAAGGAATCTGAAAACATACACACAAACACTGTATGGGAGGAACTGTGGCCGCCATTACGGAAAATGCCATTTTCGTGAATAACTACTGAACCACTGCTTGTCATATGTTTTCATGATCAAGGAATCTGAAGACTGTATGGGGGGAACTGCGGCGCTTGGCGGAGGTCTGCGCTCTCCGAGTGCTTTTCTAGTTGAAAAAGTGGTTATCAGGATCAATATCATTCTCCATCTCTTGTAGTTTATGTTCAGCATAATGGCATATTTTCAGAGTTTGAATTCCCTCACTCTGTGTCAAATGACTTCCTCCAACTGGGGATAATTGATGTCTACTCAAGTCAGTCATACGTTTTGTTTTGTTTTTTTTTAGTTCTTTTTTTTTAAGTACATTGACATGGTGTCACAGAAGAACTATTCTTGCTGTGTGTGTGGATATGGATGATCATAGTCTCTTAATTTTCTTAATCAGTGTTCATCTATATTTATTTAAGTCAGTAATCTCTCTGATTTTTATACTCTTTGCTTCCTCAGGTGTTCCATTTAGTTTGATCCAAACTCTACAATTTCTTGTCCATGTTGCCTGTATCTTATTTTGTCTTTTCAGCATCCGTGCTTGCCGTGCTATTTCAGCACGGCAATGAAAGAAAAACCCACAATGGTCACAGAAATAACTTGAATCTGACAAAAGTGGTAATAAATAAAAATTCTATGAAAATTAACCAATGAAAATCAGACAATGCTTTTGAATTGTGGTTCAACAGAATTATTTTAAAAACCAGAAAAGCACTCGGAGAGCGCAGACCTCCGCCAAGCGCCACAGTTCCCCCCATACAGTGTTTGTGTGTACGTTTTCAGATTCCTTGACCAGGAAAACATATGACTAGCAACTGGATTCACAATGATAGGATTAGTGGTTCAGTAGTTATTGACGAAAATGGCATTTTCCGTAATGGTGGTTTAGCGCCACAGTTCCCCCCATAGAGTGTTTGTGTGTACGTTTTCAGATTCCTTGACCATGAAAACATATGACAAGCAATTGGATTCACAATGATAGGGTTAGTGGTTCAGTAGTTATTGACGAAAATGGCATTTTCCGTAATGGCGGTTTAGCGCCACAGTTCGCCCCATATAGTGTTTGTGTGTACGTTTTCAGATTCCTTGACCATGAAAACATATGACATGCAATTGGATTGACAGTGATAGGATTAGCGGTTTAGTAGTTATTCATGAAAATGGCATTTTGCGTAATGGCGGTTTTCTTGTGGACGGTGATCCGGATCACCACCAAAATCTAATCATCTGTAGGATACCCCATTTCTGACAATCTGTGAAAATTTCATGAAAATCCGTCCATAACCTTTTGAGTTATCTTGCTAACAAACAAACAGACAGACAGACAGACAGACAAACAGACAGACAAACCAACGCCGATGAAAACATAACCTCCTTGGCGGAGGTAACAAACTCAATGAAACAGGCCTGGACAAAAATGATAGTACCCTTAACTTAATATTTTGTTGCACAACCTTTTGAGGCAATCACTGCAATCAAACGATTTCTGTAACTGTCAATGAGACTTCTGCACCTCTCAGCAGGTATTTTGCCCCTCTCCTCATGAGCAAACTGCTCCAGTTGTCTCAGGTTTGAAGGGTGCCTTCTCCAGACGGCATCTTTCAGCTCCTTCCACAGATGTTCAATAGGATTTAGATCAGGGCTCATAGAAGGCCACTTTAGAATAGTCCAATGATTCGCTCTTAGCCATTCTTGGGTGTTTTTAGCTGTGTATTTTGGGTCATTATCCTGTTGCAAGACCCATGACCTGCGACTGAGACCAAGCTGTCTGACACTGGGCGGCACATTTCTCTCTAGAATACCTTGATAGTCTTGAGATTTCATTGTACCCTGCACAAATTCAAGACACCCTGTGCCAGATGCAGCAAAGCAGCCCCAGAACATAACAGAACCTCCTCCATGTTTCACAGTAGGGACAGTGTTCTTTTCTTGGTATGCTTCATTTTTGCGTCTGTGAACATAGAGCTGATGTGCCTTGCCAAAAAGTTTGTTTTGCCTCACCTGTCCACAGGACATTCTCCCAGAAGCTTTGTGGCTTGTCAACATGCAGTTTGGCAAATTCCAGTCTCGCTTTTTTATGATTTGTTTTCAACAGTAGTGTCCTCCTTGGTCGTCTCCCATGAAGTCCACTTTGGCTCAAACAACGACGGATGGTGCGATCTGACATTGATGTACCTTGACCTTGGAGTTCACTATGAATGTGTTTAGAGGTTGTTCTGGGCTGTTTTGTTACCATTCGTATTATCCGTCTCCTCCTGCAGCCACGTCCAGGGAGGTTGGCTACAGTCCCGTGGATCTTAAATTTCTGAATAATATGTGCAACTGTAGTCACAGGAACATCAAGCTGCTTGGAGATGGTCTTATAGTCTTTACCTTTAACATGCTTGTCTATAATTTTCTTTCTACTCTCCTGAGACAACTCTCTCCTTTGCTTCCTCTGGTCCATGTTTAGTGTGGTAAACACCATGCCACCAAACAGCACAGTGACTACTTGTCACCCTTTAAAATAGGCCGACTGACTGATTACAAGTTTGTAGACACCTGTGATGTTAATTAGAGGACACATCTTGGTTGAACATGTCCCTATGGTCACATTATTTTCAATCTTTTCTAGAGGTACCATCATTTTTGTCCAGGCCTGTTTCATGAGTTTGTTTTTTAAAGTAATTCTGTTGAACCACAATTCAAAAGCATTGTCTGATTTTCATTGGTTAATTTCCATAGAGTTTTTATTTATTACCACTTTTGTCAGATTCACGTTATTTCTGTGACCATTGTAGGGTTTTCTTTCATTAACAGAGGGGTACCAACAATTTTGTCCACGGCTGTAAATGTCCTAGCTTAAAAATTGTAGAAGTTTGCCGGAAACTCTACGTAACCCGTATTGAAATTGCATTTAACAAAATAAAAAAGTTCTAAAACCTACAATTATAACCTATTAAAAAAAGATTAAAAAAAAATCAAAATCCTTGTAATATGCACATCTTCAAGACACATACAAAGACTGTGTGAAATAAAAAAAACTGTAACTTGGAAATTGTGGGAGGAGTTTGCCGGACAAGTCATACAGACATCATCATAGCAGTTTTTACAGTTGCAAACAGTTGTCGCAAAAAATTTTTGAACATTCAAAATTTACAGTATCAGTGGGATTGAGGAGGAGGGATTGAGGATTGAGGAGATCCTCGAAGTATTCCTTCCACCGCCCGACGATGTCCCCAGTCAAAGTCAACAGTGTCCCATCCACACCATACACAGTGTGGACAGGGAGCTGTTTTCCCCTCCTGAGGCGCCGGACAGTTTGCCAGAATCTCTTAGAGGCTGACCGAAAGTCTTGTTCCATGGCCTCACTGAACTCCTCCCATACCCGGGTTTTTGCTTCAGCAACCACCCGAGCTGCACTCCGCTTGGCCTGCCGGTACACCTCAGCTGCTTCGGGAGTCCCACAAGCCAACCAAGCTTGATAGGACTCCTTCTTCAGCGGGGAAGAAGGAGCGGGGGATGACTTGCCTATCACAGGGGCTGAGGTCGCCAAGGTGGTTAAAAATCTCCTTGGTGGCCGGGCCCCAGGGGTGGACGAGATTCGCCCTGAGTACCTCAAGGCCCTGGATGTTGTTGGGCTGTCATGGTTGACACGCCTCTGCAACATTGCGTGGAGGTCGGGGGCAGTGTCTTTGGCATGGCAAATTGGGGTGGTGGTTCCTCTCTTCAAAAAAGGGGACCGGAGGGTGTGCTCCAACTTTAGAGGGATCACACTCCTCAGCCTCCCTGGGAAGGTCTATACCAAGGTACTGGAGAGGAGAGTCCGGCCGTTGGTCGAACCTCGGATTCAGGAGGAGCAATGTGGCTTTCGTCCTGGCCGTGGCACATCGGACCAGCTCTTTACCTTCTCGAGAATTCTTGAGGGTTCGTGGGAGTTTGCCCAACCAGTTTACATGTGTTTTGTGGACTTGGAGAAGGCATTTGACCGCATCCCTCGTGGTTTTTTGTGGAGGGTGCTTCGGGAGTATGGGGTATCGGGCTTGTTGTTACGAGCTATTCGGTCTCTGTACGACCGTTGTGAGAGTTTGGTTTGTATTGCCAACACTCGATCGGAGTCATTCCCAGTGAGAGTGGACTCCGCCAGGGCTGCCCTTTGTCACCGATCCTGTTCATAATTTTTATGGACAGGATTTCTAGGCGCAGCCAGGGAATGGAGGGTGTCATGCTTGGTGACCACAGGATCTCATCTCTGTTGTTTGCAGATGATGTTGTCCTTTTGGCTTCATCCACCAATGACCTACAGCTCTTGCTGGGACGGTTTGCTGCTGAGTGTGAAGCGGCTGGGATGAGAATCAGCACCTCTAAGTCCGAGTCCATGGTCCTCAGCCGGAAAAAGGTGGATTGTCCTCTCTGGGTTGGGGACAGGCTCCTGCCCCAAGTGGAGGAGTTTAAGTATCTTGGGGTCTTGTTCACGAGTGAGGGGAAAATGGAGCGAGAGATTGACAGACGGATCGGAGCAGCATCTGCAGTGATGCGGACGTTGTACCTGTCTGTTGTGGTGAAGAGGGAGCTTAGTTCTAAAGCAAAGCTGTCGATTTACCAGTCAATCTACGTTCCTACTCTCACCTATGGTCACGAGCTTTGGGTAATGACCGAAAGAACGAGCTCGCAGATACAAGCGGCTGAAATGAGCTTTCTCCGTAGGATTGCTGGACTCACCCTCAGAGACAGGGTGAGGAGCTCAGTCATCCGGGAGAGGCTCAGAGTAGAACCACTGCTCCTCCACATTGAAAGGAGTCAGTTGAGGTGGTATGGGCATCTGATTAGGATGCCTCCTGGACGCCTCCCACTTGAGGTGTTTCGGGCACATTCCACTGGGAGGAGACCCCGGGGCAGACCCAGGACTCGGTGGAGAGACTATGTCTCCCAGCTGGTCTGGGAACGCCTTGGTATCCTCTCTGGAGAGCTGGAGCAGGTGGCTGGGGAGAGGGAAGTCTGGGCTTCTCTGCTTGAACTGCTGCCTCCGCGACCCGGACCTCCGGAAAAGCGGTAGAAGATGGATGGATGGATGGAAAATTTACAGTTTAAACCAGAAATTTACATACACCATACAAAAAGATGCAAACCCTTTTTTTCCTCTCACTGTCTGACATTAAATGAGACTAAACTTTTCCTGTTTTAGGTCAGTTAGGATTACCAAAATTATTTCTAATATATATATACTGTATATATATATATACTGTATATATATATATATATATATATATATATATATATATATATATACACTACCGTTCAAAAGTTTGGGGTCACTCAGAAATGTCCTTATTTTTGAAAGAAAAGCACTTTTTTTTCAATGAAGATAACTTTAAACTAATCAGAAATACACTCTATACATTGCTAATGTGGTAAATGACTATTATAGCTGCAAATGTCTGGTTTTTGGTGCAATATCTACATAGGTGTATAGAGGCCCATTTCCAGCAACTATTACTCCAGTGTTCTAATGGTACAATGTGTTTGCTCATTGCGTCAGAAGGCTAATGGATGATTAGAAAACCCTTGTGCAATCATGTTAGGTCTGCAATGCTGTAATTGCCGCAAATGGAGGATTCTTTGACGAAAGCAAAGTTTGAAGGAAAAAATTATTATTTCAAATACAAATCATTATTTCTAACCTTGTCAATGTCTTGGCTATATTTTCTATTCATTTTACAACTCTTGGTGGTAAATAAGTGTGACTTTTCATGGAAAACACAAAATAATTGTCTGGGTGACCCCAAACTTTTGAACGGTAGTATATTTTATTTATATTTTAGTCAGAAGTTTACATACACTAATACCAGGAAGAGAACTGTTGCCTCCCACGAGTCTGGTTCATCCTTAGGTACAATTTCCAGATGTCTGAAGGTGCCACATTCATTTATTCAAACATTATATGCAAGTATAAACACCTTGAAAATGTCCAGCCATCATACCACCCAGCAAGGAGATGGGTCCTGTGTCCCAGAGATGAATGTGTTTGGTGTGAAATGTGCATATCAACCCTAGAACAAAAGCAAAAGACTTTGTGAAAATGCTGGCTGAAGCTGGTAAAAGTGTCATTATCCAAAGTGAAACGAGTCCTGTACCGACATGGGCTGAAAAGCCACTCAGCAAGGAAGAAGCCATTACTCCTAAAGCAACATAAAAAGGCCAGATTACAGTTTGTGAATGTACACAGGGACAAAGACCTTCATTTTTTTGAGACATCTCCTGTGGTCATTACATTTGGAGAAAAAAGGAGGAAGCTTCCTGAGAACACCATTCCAAATGTAAAGTACAGGGTTGGCAGCATGGTGTTTTGCTGCAGGAGGGACTGGTGGACTTCACAAAATAGATGGCATCATGGGCAAAGAACATTATGTGGAAGTTTTGAAGCAACATCTCACGACATCAGCCAGAAAGTTAAAACTTGGGTGCAAATGGGTCTTCCAAATGGACAATGACTAAGCATACCGCCAAATTAGTTACAAAGTGGCTTAAGGACAACAAAGTCAATGTTTTTGAGTGGCCATCACAAAGCTCTGATCTCAATCCCATATGTGGCCAGAGCTGAAAAGACGTGTGTGAGCAAGGCGACCTACAAACTTGACTCAGTTACACCAGTTCTGGCAGGAGGGATGGGCCAGATTTTCAGCAAAACTATTGTGAGAAGCTTGTGGAAGGATACCCAAAACGTTTGATCCAAGTCATACAGTTTATGCTACCAAATACAAAGGAAATGTATGTAAACTTCTGACTCTGAAGAAAGTAATGAAAAATTCTCTATAAAATTATTTAGCAAATATAAAAAATATTTATCAAATAATGGCAACTCTAATTGACCTAAAACAGGAAAAGTTTAGACTGATTTAATATCAGACAGTGAGAAACAAAAAGGGAATGCGTCTTTTTATACAGTGTGTATACAGTGTCTTTAAGAGTTTAACTAAATGAGAAGTGTGTATTTCTTTGTGAAGAGAGCATTTTGATATTTTAACGGTAACCATGTGACTCATGGAGATATTTTATCACAATAAAACCCACAAAAACACCATTATGCCATTAATAGGACCTTTGAGGCAAATATGTTCATTGTGAAACTGTTTAAATGATACAGTAGTGCACATGAGTAACAGTCAATAGCCATGTAAGAGGAGTGATGCCCTCAAAGTGAGAGGAGCTAAGATTATTTGTTCATTCATTCATTCATTTTCTACTGCTTAATCCTTTTCGGGTCGCATGGGGGCTGGAGCCTATCCCAGCATCTTTGGGCGAGAGGCAGGGTACACCCTGGACAGATTGCCAGTCCATCGCAGGGCCAACACAGAGAGACAGACAACCATTCACTCTCACAGTCATACCTAAGGACAATTTAGAATCCCCAGTTTTGATGCCAATTAACTTAGCTTGCATGTTTTTGGCATGTGGGAGGAAACCGGAGAAATCCCGGAGTAAACCCACGCAGACACGGGGAGAACATGCAAACTCCACACAGATCACTGTTGGTCGGGGGCTGGGATCGAACCCAGGATCCCTTGGCCAAGGGTGAGTTGCTGTGCTACCGCAGTGCTAACCACTCCGCCACCATGCTGCCCAAAAAAATTATTTGTTCCATAGAATAATCTAGGATAAATAGCCTCGCTTCCATTTCAGGAAATGGAAAAAAAAAATTCACAGAAACTCCACCCATAGTGTATTTTCAGGAACTCATATTGTGGAGACTGAAATACAGTAAGTCACAGTGTGGCCCCAAAAAACTGCTGGGTGGGGTTTGCGAGTGACTCACTGCTGACTGGATACAACTCAGTGTCACGATGCAAACAAAACAGAAGCCAACAAGAAGAACCAAAACACCACCAGAAGAAGAGCACAGTGATGGTCTAATACCACTATGTCTGCAATGAAAAACAGTCAGATTAACAATACAGCATATTCAAACTGCATGAGCAAACAATATGAGCAGCATGTGTGTAACGTAACAGCGGGGCAAGGCGGCTGTCAATCATCAATGGAGGCGACTTGCAATCAACAGTTTTCCATTTTTATTCCAAAAACTTACAGGTAATAACTCCAAAACATCCGACACGATTTACCACAACTTAAATTTGTCCATCAATCATCATCATTGATCCTCTCGACAACAAACTACTAACCAAAAACAGCTGTTATATACTATTTGAGATAATTAACATCAATTAGAACATACCATATGTCCCAGGTAAAACAATAACATTTTTCCATTTTCCACATATACCCACTAACATCTAAAAGACCATAAATAATTCCCCACCTATATACAGAATAAATATAACTAACACAAAATAAATAACACCATAAATAATTCAATAAATAATTTAACCCCTATTTACAAATTTAAATCACCCCTCTAACTCACCATAACATGCTTCCTTCCTGCTGGTGTCCTTTAAAAAGGCATTCAACCCCTAACAGAGTCTTTTGCCCGGACACCCTCAGGAAGCATGTTGGCAAAGGTATGTGGATTAAATAATTACTAATTGTTTACCCAAATAATTAATCATAGCAATTATCTCACACAGGCATTGCAGTTAGACAAAGACAGATCCTAGAAATAATGTGTGTACTCTTAACAAACAATCATAATAACATTTACAATATTATAAATATAACAATCACACATACAATAAATCATAACAGTGGCGACACTCCGTCGTCACAATGTGTATTTACGTTCATTCCATACATTGGCAGTGGAGGAACACTGGGGAAGCTCGTGCTCTCTGTAGTGGAGAATGAATGCACTAATATGGTGTATCTCAATAAATCAGTCCCTCCAGGATTTCACGGGATGTTTTTATGATTGTTGCAGCCCAAAAAGCCTGAACTTGCAGGAGCTTTTTTAACAAGAGCACTCTGAGGCTAGTGCAATATACCCCGCTTCCATTTTCTTTGAAGATCCCAATACTTACTGACGGACAGCAGTTTTCAACTTTTCAATGTAATTACTGTGGCAGAACCAAGTTATGATAAACCCATCATCCACAAAGATACAACAAAGTATACAGCCCATAGCTGTAGGCTAGGATCCCAAGGTGAACCCGTGTAGCAAGTATGGTGACCCTAGAGAGCTTAACACATTCTATAGCAAGAGATCATAGGGAGTGCCAACCTTGACCTTTGACCTTCTGACCCCAAACCCGTAGTCAGAGGTCAGGATCCCAAGGTGAACCTGTGTAGCAAGTTTGGTAACCCTAGCTTTCTTTGTTGTTGAGATAGTTTATAAGCCATTTTGACGTTGACCTTTGACCTTGCGATCCCAAAACCATAGTCACACTTCAGGGTCACAGGATGAACTTGTGTACTAAGTTTGGTGACCCTAACTTATACTTGTTGTACAGTAATAAGGCACAGGGAATGCTAACCTTTGAACTTTTGACCCCAAACCCATTGTCTGAGGTCAGGATCTCAAGGTGAGCCTGTGTACCAGGTTTGGAGCTCTAGCTTTACTCATTGTACAGTAATAAGGCAAAAGAAATGCGAAACTTGACCTTTGACCTTTTGACCCCAAAATCATAATCAGAGGTCAGGATCCCAAGGTGAACCTGTGCAGCAGGTTTGGTGACCCTAGCTTTCTTTGTTGGTGAGATATAATTTATAAGCCATTTTGATGCTGACCTTTGACCTTGCAATCCCAACACCATAGTCACACTTCAAGGTCACAGGGTGAACCTGTGTACTAAGTAGGGATGTTAATGATTAAATGACTTTCGATTAATTGTCGATAAGAATTTAGTCATCTAAATTAAATTGTCAATTAAATGATAAGTCAGCAGTCCTTTTCAATGGGAGCTTATTCTATGAAATGTAGTGGCATCGCCATCCAGGCGGGGGCACACCCGGTCACCCACTGCTGCATTTCAACCAAAAAAGCAGAAGATGATGCCAAGCCCCCAGAGCACATGCGCTGTACAGAGAGAAAAAACTCACCCTTCTGGGTTACATTGGCGAATCACAACAAGTTCCAATGGCATGTTCCAATGTCCACCCACCTACTTCAAATCAGCAGGGTGGAGAAACAGACTGCAGTGAGCTACACGAGCACAAAATTCTATTCCTGCCATCTTCAATCTGCCATGAGACGGAAAAGCAGACCGGACTCAAGTTCCCACTGAGGTAACAGACAACAGAGGGAGGCCCAGATCGTACTGGGTTTTCCTGGATTTCCGGGGTACTGTGATAATGTTTAACATGCAACAGATGAAGCAGCTCACAGTTTATTTTCCTTTTTAAACTGTCTACCATACCAGTGCATCTCGGTAACTAGAATGTGAAAGTTTTTTTTAAATAACTAAATGAAAAGAATTTTCTGATACTGGTAGTAGTTTTTAAAATAAATAAAAAATCATGACATTTGTAATTTACTGAGATGTACCAGCACATTATACAGTGCAAAATTTGTTAAACAACAAAAATGCCATCTTCTGTAGTAAAAAAACAAAACAAAACAACAACAACAACATGCAAATGGTACAATAAATCACTCAGGAATATGATGTTCATGTTTTATTCAGGATATGAAAAAATAGCAACTTTTTATATGTTAAAGATGGACCTTATTGTACTGAGGGAAATTCAGATTCTCAGGAAAAATGCTGCTTATCAATTAATCGTTAATCGATCGATAAGGTGACTCAATCAATCAATCAATTAATTAACTGATAACTTGCATCCTTAGTACCAAGTTTGGTGACCCTAACTTTACTCATTGTACAGTAATAAGGCATAGGGAATCTTAACCTTGATCTTTGACCTTTTGAACCCAAACCCATAGTCAGGGTTCAGGATTCCAAGGCGAACCTGTATACCAGGTTTGGTGGCCCTAGCTTTACTCGTTTTATAGTAATAGTAAATGTAGCATTTACCATAATGCAACTGTAATGTTAACTTTGACCTTTGACCCCTTGGCCCCAAACCCACAGTTAGGCGAGGGTGTAAGTCATCCAAGATGTGTATTAGATAAAACTCCTGTATCGATTTGAAAAGCTTACATCATTTCTTTCAGTCGTTATTGTGTTTAGAAGATTTAGGGAAAAATCTGACCTCTGACCTCAAGGTCATCCAACGAGAGTTAAATTGCAATATGCGCATCATCAGAGAATCTAAAACCAAGTACCAAGTTTCAAAACAATTGGAACAAAACTGTAGGAGGAGTTGATTTCACAAGACAGTTACTGTCTATGAAGTGAGGTGAAACGGGAAGTCATAGGTCAGGGGCTACAATTCCTGCAAAAATCATCCGATCAGAACCAAATTATAATATACGCATCCTCAGTATATATCAAACCATGGTACCCAGTTTCAAAGCAATAGGGCTAAAACTGTAGGAGGAGTTGATTTTAAAATAGTGGGACAGACGGACGGACGGACTGACCCATAACATAATCCCCCTTTGGGCTTCGACCGGTGGAGGATAACTGTAGGAGGAGTTGATTTCACAAGACAGTTACTGTCTATGAAGTGAGGTGAAACGGAAGGTCATAGGTCAGGGGCTACAATTCCTGCAAAAATCATCCAATCAGAACCAAATTGCAATATGCGCATCCTCAGTGTAATATATCAAACCATGGTACCAAGTTTCAAAACAATCAGACCAAAACTGTAGGAGGAGTTGATTTCACAAAAGTTGGACAGACGGACGGACGGACCCATAACATAATCCCCCTTCGGTCTTTGCCCAAAGGGCTTTTCAGCCCCTTTGGGCTTCGACCAGTGGGGGATAAAAATGTCTCCAATTTACATGAACAATTTTTATCAGTAGACAAAGTCAGAAATTTACTAGAAAGAAAGCTGTAAATTCACAGAGAATACTTTGGATGCCCTGGAGGACAGATTTTGATCCGCGGGCCATATGTTTAACACCCCTGGACCAGGCCATTAAAAATATATATTTAGAAGGTAAAGGGCTATCCACACCAAACACAATAATGATAACTATAAAATTAAAAGTTTTAAAAATCATTCTACCGCCTCACCAATTAATATCACTCAAACAGCAGAGCCAGACATGAGCTTCACACTCCACACCAGCTTCACCCCACTACATACAGCAAGGAAAAAAAAGTATTGAACACATTAACATTTTTCTCATTAAACATATTTCTGATGAAGCCATTGACCTGAGATTTTCACCAGATATCAGTAACAACCCAAGTAATCCATACATACAAAGAAATCAAGGCAACTATGTTCACAAAACAAGTTATATTTAATAAAGGGAAATGACACGGAGAATAAGTATTGAACATGCTTAGTGAAATTCATTTAATATTTAATAGAAAAGCCTATGTTGGTTATTAAGAATGAGCGTGTGATGCCACCCGACCAAAAACCCCCAAGGAATTGTGGGATAAGTGTTCTGCCTGTCTGTTTAGTAGTGAGCAACGGAGCTAGCTAGCTAGATGTACTTTAACGATCCCAAACTGGGAAATTACAGTGTAACAGCAGCATGACAATAGACGACCAAAATGACAGAAACACACAAAGCATAAAAGAAAAGCCGTGGACAAAATTGTTGGTACCCCTCTGTTAATGAAAGAAAAACCCACAATGGTCACAGAAATAACTTGAATCTGACAAAAGTGGTAATAAATAAAAATTCTATGAAAATTAACCATTGAAAATCTGACAGTGCTTTTGAATTGTGGTTCAACAGAATTACTTTAAAAAAAAAACAAATTCATGAAACAGGCCTGGACAAAAATGATGGTACCCCTAGAAAAGATTGAAAATAATGAGACCATAGGGACATGTTCAACCAAGATGTGTCCTCTAATTAACATCACAGGTGTCTACAAACTTGTAATCAGTCAGTCGGCCTATTTAAGATGAGATAAGATAAGCCTTTATTAGTCCCACAATGGGGAAATTCCAGGATTGCAACAGCACAGGGATAGCAACACTCAGAGCAACAATCAAGAAGACAAGAAAACAAGAGCAGCGAATATACATATGTACATATAAATATATAAACACACGGTGCGGAGCATTGTAGCTAGATGGAATAAATATATAAATATATATACACACAGAGCGGAGCATTGTAGCTAGATGGAATAAACAGCATAACCGTCTGCTTAGTTATCGTACATAGTATGAATATGTACTCATACATATTGTCACCCTCCGTAGCAAGTGATATTGTCCTAGTTGTATACTGCAGGGGACCATTGTGTAAGTCTATTGCATCTTTTGCATTCAATACTATTAGGTCGTCATGTTTTTTGCCATCTCTGCGAGCAGCCCTGCTTAGGTTATACAGTTTGACAGCCGTAGGTAGGAAGGACCTGCGAAACCTCTCAGTTGCGCACCTAGGATGATGTAGTCTGCTGCTAAATGAGCTCCTCAGTGCGTTCAGTATGGTAAAGGGTGACAAGTAGTCACTGTGCTGTTTGGTGACATGGTGTTTACCACACTAAACATGGACCAGAGGAAGCAAAGGAGAGAGTTGTCTCAGGAGATTAGAAAGAAAATTATAGACAATCATGTTAAAAGTAAAGGCTATAAGACCATCTCCAAGCAGCTTGATGTTCCTGTGACTACAGTTGCACATATTATTCAGAAATTTAAGATCCACGGGACTGTAGCCAACCTCGCTGGACGTGGCCGCAGGAGGAGACGGATAATACGAATGGTAACAAAACAGCCCAGAACAACCTCTAAACACATTCATGGTGAACTCCAAGGTCAAGGTACATCAGTGTCCGATCGCACCATCCGTCGTTGTTTGAGCCAAAGTGGACTTCATGGGAGACGACCAAGGAGGACACCACTGTTGAAAACAAATCATAAAAAAGCGAGACTGGAATTTGCCAAACTGCATGTTGACAAGCCATAAAGCTTCTGGGAGAATGTTCTATGGACAGACGAGACAAAACTGGAACTTTTTGGCAAGGCACATCAGCTCTATGTTCACAGACGCAAAAATGAAGCATACCAAGAAAAGAACACTGTCCCTACTGTGAAACATGGAGGAGGTTCTGTTATGTTCTGGGGCTGCTTTGCTGCATCTGGCACAGGGTGTCTTGAATCTGTACTGGGTACAATGAAATCTCAAGACTATCAAGGTATTCTAGAGAGAAATGTGCTGCCCAGTGTCAGACAGCTTGGTCTCAAACCATGGTACCCAGTTTCAAAGCAATAGGGCTAAAACTGTAGGAGGAGTTGATTTTAAAATAGTGGGACAGACGGACGGACGGACTGACCCATAACATAATCCCCCTTTGGGCTTCGACCGGTGGAGGATAACTGTAGGAGGAGTTGATTTCACAAGACAGTTACTGTCTATGAAGTGAGGTGAAATGGAAGGTCATAGGTCAGGGGCTACAATTCCTGCAAAAATCATCCAATCAGAACCAAATTGCAATATGCGCATCCTCAGTGTAATATATCAAACCATGGTACCAAGTTTCAAAACAATCAGACCAAAACTGTAGGAGGAGTTGATTTCACAAAAGTTGGACAGACGGACGGACGGACCCATAACATAATCCCCCTTCGGTCAAGCATCATATGACAAATTTGAACAGAAATCCAACATTTCACCCCTGGGACCTAGAAATGCCTGTAGTTGCACTTGCAGAGACACATTCTGCAGAAAATTGTGTACAAACAATGACTGCTTACCTTTGTGCAAACAATGGTTTTCTGGTCATTCACCTACAATATTTGAGGCAGCTGGACCCATCCATTGGTGAATTGAACATGAGCCTCTAGTGATTTATAGTTTTTAAATTGCTCATGGGTTTATGTACTTACCCCACAAACCAGGTAGGCAAGCACATCTGACAAGGTGACTCGAGGCAGTTGGTCGAGATCCATGGTCCATTTCTTGTGTTCATATTGATCAATCCCATTTATTTCTTAAATTTTTTTGGAGGTAGCGCTCCTTTGCTTCCTTATTCAGCATTTCTGAATAAGGAATTTTAATTTTCTGTTTGCTCAGTTCCATTGCATGTAGTAGGTCTATTCTTGTTAGCAGCTGCCTAGACTACAGGTAAACAAAGAAGCCAGACCACGATGATGGTGACAACGGCCCAGAATGCAACGCAGCATGACATCAATTCCCAGTCTCTATAACAGCTTCCAGATGCCTCTTGTATGGAGAAACTAGGCGCAGGCATTGCTCAGGAGTGATTTTAATGCATTCTTCCACACAAACTGTCTTCAAATCTTGAAGGTTCCATGGGTGCCTTCTACAAACTCTCATCTTTAGTTCATTCCATAGATTTTCAATTGGATTCAGGTCAGGTGACTGACTAGGCCATTCAAGCAGCTTTATCAAACTGGCTTCTCTGGAGCCAGCTGAGAGTTTCCTTGGCTGTGTGTTTGGGATCATTGTCTTGCTGAAATATCCACCCTCGTTTCATCTTCAGCATCTTGGCAGATAGTAACAGGTTCTTATCCATGTCTCTGTACATTTGTCCATACAGCTTTCCTTCAATTATATAAAGTCTGCCTGTACAATGTGCTGATAAACACCCCCACACCATGATTCCCCCACCTCCAAACTTCACTGTTGGTATGGTGTTTTTGGGCTGATGTACAGTGCCATTTCTCCTCCAAACGTGCTGTGTGTTGTGGCATCCAAAAAGTTCAATTTTGGTCTCATCTGACCAGACTATATTCTCCCAGTATTTTACTGGCTTGCCCAAATGTTGTTTAAACAAGCTTCAACATGCTTTTTCTTCAGCAAAGGAATCTTGCAAGGTGAACGGGCATAAAGCCCATGTCGGCTGAGTACATTACTTATTGTTTTCTTTGAAACAGCAGTACCTGCTAACTCTAGATCTTTCTGGAGCTCTCTATTAGTGGTCTTTGGCTCTTGGATAACTCTTCTGATAATTCTTTTGACTTCTCTGTCAGAAATCTTGCAAGGAGTCCTGATTGTGGCTGGTTTATGGTAAAATGATGTTCTTTCCACTTTCGAATGATAGCTCCTACAGTGCTCACTGGAACATTCAGCAGTTTAGAAATGTGCCTGTAACCAATGCCATCATTATGTGTTGCAACAATAAGGTTGTGGAGGTCTAAACAGAGCTCTTTGCTTCTACCCATCATGAGCTCTTTGTGGTGTGACAATCTGATATTCACAGACCTTTTTTAAAGGCTATCAGTCAGGACTTAACCAGCTGAAATTAATTTGCACTGATGGGGGATAGGATAGTAGAGATAATTATAGATATAGATAGTAGAGATAATTCCTAAATTCTGATGGATTTCAGCTAGTTTCTTGGCTTTCTCTACCTTTTTGCACCTCTTTTTCTTCAGGTGTTCAATATTTATTCCCTGTGTCATTCCACTTTATTAAATAAAACTTGTTTTGTGAACACAGTTGCCTTGACTTCTTTGTATGTATGGATTACTTGGGTTGTTGCTGATATCTGGTGAAAATCTCAGGTCAAAGCCGTACGCATTGTATCAAAGAAACCTTACCGTGAACCAACAAATCCAATATTCATTCAATTACATACTCTTAAATTTAGAGATCTAGTAGATTATGTCATTCAAATCATGTACAAAGCAAATAATAACCAACTACCTGTAAATATTCAGAGACTGTTTAAAATAAAGGAAAGCAAATATGAGCTAAGAGGTAACTCTGTTTTTAATAAGCCAAAGGTTAGAACAAGTATCATTGCATGTCTGTCACTGGAGTTAAACTGTGGAACTGTTGCTCTGAAAATATTAAAACACATTCAACTCTGAAGCAATTCAAAAAATTGTACAAAGATGAGAAAATCTCCCAGTATCTCACTGTAAATGCTGGGAGATAAATTTGTAATAACTTACAGGGTTTTTTGTCTACTTGTTCTATTTGATTTTCTTTGTTGATTTTGGGTAAGGCTTAAATTTTTATGTTATTCATTTTAAAATTGTAACGGGGTAGGCACTATATAAGCACTAGCTTCAGCCTACACCCTTTCGGTTGTTTTTTTGTGTGTTCTTATTGTATTGTCTGTAAAACCCCTTTATAAATTAAAATTATTCTCTTGTGTTACTGATGGCAGTATCCTTAAAAATAACGTATTCCCTATTATTTGTCTCATAAAAAATGCAATTTTGTTTGTTATCATTGTTTATTAACTGCTTTTGCCGTGTATCAA
The DNA here is from genome assembly GCA_020510985.1 of Pholidichthys leucotaenia. Classification (NCBI taxonomy): domain Eukaryota; kingdom Metazoa; phylum Chordata; class Actinopteri; order Cichliformes; family Pholidichthyidae; genus Pholidichthys; species Pholidichthys leucotaenia. The sequence goes on along the minus strand of CM035847.1, from coordinate 215,453,224 downwards.
CTGGCATGTTATTTTCAACAATAATAAGAAAATAGAAGCAACTAATAGTCATTTTTTCAAGAGTTTGGTCACAAGAAAAACAATACTCATAACTGGTATAGCACACATGTACTATAACTAGGGATGGGCATTCGGTGAAATTTTCTTCACCGATCGTCGGGAGAATTAATGATTAATAATCGGTTAATCATTAACATTTTTAGGTACGTAACAAGGCAGGTAGACTACATTATAACATCAGGTGCACGGAGAGCCCTCTCTCTGTTCTCGTGTTGGCTCGGCTCGGGAATCTCGCAAGCTGATTGGCCGAGACGTTTCACCCCGCAAGCTGATTGGCCGAGACGTTTTACCCACCTTGTCTCCCTGCCGAGCGGCCACCCAACAAACGAAGACCGCATTCATTGCTCTATCGCTCGTGTTACTTAGTCTAGCCGCGCAGAACTTTTTGCTGTTCTCTTGTGCCATTTTGTGCGAAATAGTCTTCCCGTCGAGCTACTACGCCGCCTCCTGCAGCTTCCCTCGACGTGTGTACACCGAATCTTCATGACCTTCTCAATAAAGTTTCTGAAAAAAAAAAAGAATCTTCACGACCGCCATTACTCAGCGCGCAACCACTGTTGGCGGTTTCTTTGCGTAATAAGGGTGTTCCATGGACCCTGTCGATGCGGTATATTTGTATGCTGCATTGCAGTGATTGCAGTACACCTGGTCATTTTTTAAATTGAAATGGTCCCACGCAACACTTCGCCGTAACCGCTTAATGATTTGGCGATTGCCCTACGGAAGCCCGCGTGTATCAACTGAGGCACGCCAGGGTACGGCGATGGTGTAATGTTGCCCCCTGGTGCCCAAATTTTGCCATTGCATTGTTTGAGGACGGCCGTACACTAGGCCTCGGATTGTTTAAAAAAAAAAAAACGGTTTGTCGACGAAAATGAACTTCCTCGGTGAAATTCTTAATGATCAATTATCGGTTAATCGGTAAATTATGCCCATCCCTAACTATAACTATCAAAAATATTAAATTAATAACAGGAAAAAGTCCAAATTAGTGGCAATGTATACAATATAGTCAGTTTGTGTCATGAACTGAGCCCGTGTTATCCTGTAGGCTCGGTTCTGACCGTTCTCTGTGGCTCAGGCACTGGGTTTATTGTGTATTATCTTTTGAGGTCTTGTTGTTTTTATGTCTGTGTTCCTTTTCTTTTCCATGCCTGTAGCCACCGCTCTGGCCGGCAGTTGTTGGGGAGCCCTTTTGACTCACTTTCAGGTGGGCGCTGTCCAAGATTCGCCGGTCCAACCACGCACCCTCTCTCTTTGACAGTCAGCTGTTCATGTTTTGTGTGCATCATCTGCCATGTTGTCAGCCAGCCAATACTGCCAACACTATCACGACGTGTTAGCCACTCCACACAGCTGTGGTTCTGTTGCGCCCCTATAAGCGATGTCGGCCCTGGGGCGCAACTGTGGTTAACACATCTCCTCTCCATGCGTTCGCTGGGCGATGTCGGCCCCGAACGCAACTGTAAGTATTTGTTTATTTTTGTAAGTCTTCACTTTTTTTTAGGAACTGTTGTCATCAATCTTATGTTCAATAAATGTGCCGTGGTGAATCCTGAGCGTAAATTCATTCATCCTTCCGCTCCTCCGTGCGCTGCGTAAAAGCGCACGGAGGAGGCTTATGACAGTTGGAGCTGAAGCGTGTGATGTGGTCTTTCACGGCCTGCTGTTTATCTAAGCCTGCGACACAACGCGAAGGCATAGCCGTAAAACTGAAACAAGAAACCAGAGAAACTGTGTGCTACAAAGCTGCTGGCATTCCAGTCAACAACACCGGCGTCCGTTCTCTCGCTTACGTCATTTCCGACTCCTTCTTCATTCGGTGGGCGGCACCACAGTCCAGTCAGCGGCTGCGGTTTTTTGATGATAATTATGTTATGCAGGCATGGTTGTAAATATTATATTGATCATCGACAATGACTTTTGGGTTCACACAACATGCCAAAAAATGTCAAAATCGTGTCATCAGACCTTTAACATAAAAAGTTGATGTTTTTTCATATATTGAATAGAACATAAACATCATATTCCTCAATGATTTATTGTACCATTTGAATTTTTTTTTTACTACAGACAATGGCATTTTTTGTAGTTTAACAAATTTTGCACTGTATAGTGTGTACTATGTGCTCTTACATCTCAGTGACTATATTTACATGGACACAAGTAACCAGACTAAAAGCCTGATCGGAATAAAAATGCTTCATGTAAACACGCCAATCTGAATATTCTGACACAACCATGCTCATTCGGATCAAAATTTCATTCCGATTGAGAGGGGTGGGTTATACCGATTGTTAATCCGAATGGTGCACATGAAAACACTTATTCCAAAGGTTGGGCAGAAAATATGTTTACTGCTCATGTCTGTACGTCAGCCACACATCGATGTGACGTATTTCCGCCTTTACAGCAGCTAGCGAAAAACATAGCTGGAGTAAAACAAAACTGGTCTGTATCGTCCTGCTGTCTCCCTCTGTTCATCATATGCAGAAATATGTATTTGTAGCTTCATTACGGAGACCAGCAGAAGCAAAAGTACAGTCTGAATAACACAATACACGTCCATTTCAAAAAGAGAAAGACACGAAGCGGGGCTTGCAAACACCGGAAGTTGGTTCTTCTTCTTCTTCTACTATTTTTGGAATGTCGAAGTGTCGACATGCGCATATCAAAATGATTTATTCCGTTCAAATGTGTGACACACATCCTAATCGGATCAGCTTTTTCAGGATCCATGTAAACAGTAATGTTCTGATCTGAATCGTAATCAGATTGAAGAGATTTTGCCCATGTAACCGTGGCTAGTAAATTACAAATGGCATGATTTTTAAATTTATTTTAAAAACTATTACCAATATCATACAAAATATCTTTTTTAGTTATACTGAAAAAACTTTCATGTTCTAAATTACTGAGATTGTTGTTGTTGTTGATTTATCCATCATTAAAAACTTACTTACTTACTTGGTCGCCATTAGGCAAACAACCACGTTTCCTCCAAACCTCTCTGTCATCCATTAGTATTCCCAGTTCTGTTACAGTGACTCCACCTGCATCTTGCCCTAGGACTTCCACATAGCTTTGTCGTGGACTCCCCTTGGTGCGGTGACCGTGGGTTGGTTGCCACAGGACTAGTTTGTGGCCCTCATTTCCGGGTGGCAATGGCAGTGTCAAGCAAGTTGCATTCTCCTTGCTGCTATTTTGTTCCCCACTGGGGGAAGGTCACTGTACAACTCTATATTGGGTTGTATGCATCCACCATTTTACACTGAGCACTTTCCTCAGCATGCAAGTGTAGGTACCATTTAGAGAGCGTTCCATCTGCAGTGTTACTGTCCAGCTTTCGCATCCATATAACAAGATGGACTCTATGGCTGCCAGAAAGAATCTGATCTTTAGATTCCTCGACATTCTTGACTCCCAGATATTCATCTTGTTCAAGGCTTGCCATGCTTGTGCTTTTCGTGTCTGTATGTCTTTCTCCATGCTGTCTATCCATGAACCCAGGTATTTCAAGTCTTCTTTCTTTTCCAGCTCAGTACCCTTTTTTGTTTTCAGTGGTCCTGTTTCCCTGATGTTGTAGGTCAGGTACTTTGTTTTCTTCCACGTAGTAGCTTGAGTAGGTTCATTTTGTCTTCTTTTATTTACCTTTTTTCCCTTATTAAAGACAAAGATAGAAAGGAGATGTTTTTACCTTCTTTACATGTTTCGACTATCAATGCAGTCTTCATCGGAAGTGTCAGCTGATTGCTGCGAGATGTCATTTTATCAGCTGACTTTCGTAGGTGGGGCCAGACCAGCAGAACTGTCAGATCCACCAAGCTGGCCCTGCTTTCCGCCGTCCGATGATCTCTGAAGAATGTAGTCCCAGGTGTGGGAAAGCACCCACATCTGGGTGTGTGCTTGTTTGTTTTCTTGGCATTAATACTGAAGCCAACCTTTTTACATTCAACCTCTATTCTAATTAGTAGTTGCTGGGCTTGTATTATCAGATCTGATAGCAGAGCTATGTCATCTGCAAAGTCCAGGTCAGTTAGTGTTTCCTTGGGGAATCTTGATGATCTTCTGGGATGGATGGTGAATCCCAGTTCCTCTTCCTTTCCCTCCATGGCTCAAGGACTATGATGAAGAGGAAGGGAGCTAGTGTATCCCCTTGTAGCACACCCGCTGTGATGTTAAACAGCTCTGTTTCCCCATCCGGAGGAATTATCCTTGCTCTGGTGTCCTTGTACATGGCTTCTATGGCCTGAACCAGTCTTGGTGGAATTCCATATACCCTTAGTATTTTCATCATTTTACCCCGGTGGATTGAATCAAATGCCTTCTTAAAGTCGATGAAGGTCAACACTGCCGGTAGGTTTTTGGCTTTTTCCCCTTCCACGACTCTTCTTAGTGCCAGAATCTGGGCAACTGTTGTATGTTTTGTTCTAAAGCCATTCTGATTTCTCCTTAGCTTTATATTCAGAGCACTTATTATTCTGTTCAGTATCATTCGATTGTACATCTTGGCAGTTACACAGGTTAGACTTATGCCTTGGTAATTGTCGGCGCTCGACAGATCTCCCGACTTGGGTACTGGGATTATATTCATGAGTGACCATATTTCTGGTTTGTCATTCTTCATTAGTACCATGTTACAGGATTTGAGACCAACGTCGTCAAACTGACAGTACTTGAGTACTTCCAGTAGTATGCCATCTGGTCCAGAGCTTTTTTCTACTTTTAGGGACGTCTTCATTTTCTTGAATTCTAACTCTGTGAAGGGGCCATCCTCTATATCCAGCCCTTCATAGATCACTGGGATCTCTTCCTCTGGGTCATCGACTTCCGGCGGGCTGCCCAACAGCTTCTTGAAATGTTTGAACCAGGTATTCACTCTTTCCTCAGGTCTAGCTCCTGCTACTTGTCCTTTCTTAGCATTCTTCCTTCCAGACACCTCATTCACGACTTTTCATGCTTCTCCGTACTTTTGGTCTCCATGGGCCTGTTCAATTCTGTCAATTTTTGCTGTTAGCTCCTCTTCATTTAACCTGTCGTATGTGTTGTACAGGTGCTGTAGAGCTACTTTCCACTCTTTTTCGTCATCTGACGTTCCGCTCTCTGTGAATTTTGAGTGTGCTGACTCAACCTCCATTCTAGCAGCCACTATGTCTGGAAGTTTTGCTCTTGGTGACTTCTTCACCCTTTGCTTCTTCGTTACGCATTCCTTCATGGCTTCTTCATTTGCTTTCACAAATTTCATGTACACCTCGTCATTTGTCTCGACATCCAGAAACTGGAAGCAATTTCTAACAGCTATGGTGTACCTCTGTTGCTTTTCCCGATCAGTTGAGAAGCTCTGCCAGTCACACTTTACTCGCGCCTTAATTTTCGGCACTCGCAAGATCAGGCGGACGCTAGCTGTTACTACTCTATGATCGGACTTAAAGCGATCATTATAAAACATTGTATTAAAATACAACATACATTAAAACAATGGGATAACACAAACAGTGCACGCACTTATTTCCATTGTGGTCCCTTATAGATGCACTGGTAGACTGTTTTAACAGCAAAATAAATTGTGAGCTGCTTCATCTGTTGCATGTTAAACATTATCACAGTACCCCAGAAATCCAGGCAAACCCAGAACAATCTGGACTACCTCTTGTTGTCTGTTACCTCAGTGGGAACTTGAGTCTGGTCTGCTGGTAGCGGGGATATGTTTTTGTTTTCTTGTGTAGTCTTTTTCCTCACTGCAGTCCGTTTGGTCACCATGTCGATTTGAAGTAGGCGGGTGGACATTGGAACATGCCATTGGAACTTGTGATTCTTCACTGATCAGTGTGATTCTCCAACATAACCCGGAAAGGTGAGCTTTTTTTCACTCTGCACAGCGTGAGCGCATGGGTGACTAGCAACAATAGTTGCATGGATGACTGGCGTGCTCTGGGGGCTTAGCGTCTTCTTCTGCTTTTTCGGTTGAAAGGCAGCAGTAGGTGACTGCGTGCGCCCCCGCCTGGACGTCGAGGCCACTACATTTCATAGAATAAGCTCCCATTGAAATGGACTGCTGAGTTATCAATTAATTGACAACTAACTTAATTTAGTTGACTAATTTCTTATCGACAATTAATTGAAAGTCAATCAATCATTAACATCCGTAGCGTGGATGCATAGAGCTGTTTCAGAGGGCCGCTTTATGCTTCCAAACACAGTCTATGATCATTTCTCCTCCTCCACCTATTGCGCACTCAGATCCTAGTAAATGTCCCCAGCCTCTGTCATTTATTTCAGCGCTGCTGTCAAAACAGGTGACAGTGATGGTCGGATGTTTTTTTACTTACTTACTTACTGGTCATTTAACCTCCCTTTTCTACATAGCGTATGTTGGAGTCCATCGGTTGGTTTATTATCAGGCTTAATAGCTGTTCTCCACTTGTTCCTGTCAGCTGCCAAGTCTTTGGTGATTCTCAACAGTCTAAGGTCAGCATCGATGTTTTCTTGCCAGTGTTTTTTCGGCCGTCCAGGGGGATTGGCACCATTCACTTTGCAATCCAGTACTCTCCTTGGCCATGCTTCAGTAGCTGCACGGATCAAATGTCCAAAATACCGCAAATGTCCCCATCTCAGAACCTCCGGGATACTATCTACCCCCATCCTGTTCCGTAGTTCTACAGAGGGAATATGTTGTTCTAGTTTCACATTGCACACCCACCTGATCACAGCGTTGTTGCATCTGACAATTTTGTCAAGATCAGCAGTAGTGACACCCCAGGTTTCACTACCGTAAAGAACGATACTGCGGATGCATGCCTTATACATGAACCATTTGCATATTAAGGAAATACCATGGTTTGTACTAAATATAGGCAGCAGTTCAGTTTTTGATTGGCTTAAAGTGTTTTTATTGTTAGTTGTACTTTCCTAGTCTCACATTGCTTAAGTTTATTATTAAAATTGCCGTTTGAACAAACTGCAACTAGCCAAAGTGGGTAGTGGGAGTGGCTGTCTTACTGGCCACTGCTGAAATCGGTGTAACTAGGCGCAAGTCACGAGCCCAATACTCCGTAGCCGCAAACTGCACGGAGCGTATCACTGTCTGGTCAGAGAACTTCTGCTGGTTTTCAAGCAGTATTTTCGGCTACAAAAGTGCAGTTTGAGGAGCTTTTTCTGTCTATCCCAACCCGTTCTGCTCTCCCCGACCTGCACAGGCTGCACATTATTGGTCACCGCAACTCCTGGTGGGTGGGCTGTTCTAGTCTGTTCAAGACGCTTCCGGATGTTAAACTTTTGCCTATATCTTCAAAAGTAAAAAGCAAAGCAGGCTCCATGCACCTGCTCCTCATTTGCATATTATGGATCTGAGCGGGGGGAGGAGGATGAGCAGGCACCTTCAAGCAATGGCTTGAGATTCTTGACGCCATGCTACCAGAGTGCATGCAGGGCATGCTACATACACACTGAATGGGAAGTGTGAAAACACATGCCGTGGTGGACACATAGCTAGAGCGCAGAGGAGAAGAGACAGAAAAGAGCTGCTGTTCTGTAAATAAGATAAATAACATAAGGATATTTTGTTTAATAAAAGAACAAGGTTAAGACTTGTTCTATAGTGAATGCATCTTAAAATGACTTCTGCTGTGATCTGGCGCTATACAGAAAAATAAAATTAAATAAAATTCACTTGACACTCTAGGGGAGGTGGGGGGGATCCTTGGGGGGGGCAATATAATGGTAAGGGAAACACTGCTAGCGACAGTGATTGGTGAGCAAAAAAGTTAATGTCAAGCCCTGGTGTGCACATACAGGTGAAGACACTCGCACCAACAGAGAGAGAGCGTGTAGGAAAGCATGTTGTGTCAGCCAACTGAGAAGCAGAAAAAAATATCTGTTTTTTTTAAACGCAAGAAGATGAAATCTGAAGCAGCACCAGGTTAAAATTAAGATTCGTCAATCAGTTGTTTTAATAATCAATATACAGTATCAGTTACTATTAAAATCCAAATTTACAATTTTCCTCCCAGCTGAAGGTTATAATTACATTTACAACTAGTTTGATATCTGTCATTTTAAAATGTTGGCCTGCTAAAACTATTGTGGTTTCTGGTTTGCAACAACAGGGTGGCCTAGGTTGAAGTCAAATTCCAGGCCTGAATTTCTGTCCCAGTCCACCCCTCAGTGTGCTTAAGATGTGGTGGTTTATAATATTTTCTGGTAGTATTTCATACAGAATAAAAAAAGTTTGAAACACATTCTAAACTGCTCTTTATAAACTGGAGAAATAAGAGTTTTTGTTTTTACTGAATATGTTGAACATAACGCTGGTCTGTGAAACTGTATTTTATAAATTTAAAAGAAAAAAACTGTATTCTGTGATATCTTGAAGAATATCATTATCGTGAAAATTCACAGAAATATCACAATATAATTTTTGGGCCATATCACTCACCCCTACTGCGGGGCACTTCTTCCTCTATTCTGCTGAAAGTGGTCCATGCTGGGATGCAGATGTGAGGTTGCTGATATGGAGGTCCTTTTTGTAGCCTCCGATATCACGTAAAACTCAGGAAAAGCTCAGTGTGTTACTTAACATGAAAAGTTCCACCTCCCCTTTGCCTGTAATGGAGTTACAGCTCCATTCATGCTGTAACAGAGTTTACTGTTGAGATTTTAAAAAATGTCAGAGGAATTCTGTAGTATGGAATTATATTTTGTCTGTTTTTCTTTTTTTTTTGTCTTACAGTTACAAACCCTTTTTCTGCACTGAAAATATAGGCTAGAGGTGGACTTTTTGTGAAATTTTGTTTTTTATTCTTTAAAAAAAAATGCAATACACTTTAGTTTGTAGTTCTCCTGAAAAACATTTTTAGGATGTTAGTTGTGGATTTTAGACCTATTTATTTGGAGTCAACAAATACATTTAATGTTCTCATGTATTACAAAATTTTAAAATACATATTTTGTTGGAAATTGAACAAAGAATTAATTTTAATTTAGCTAAAAGCAGCTAAAACATGACCTTAATAAAATAATGTGTGAAAGCAAGTTAAATGACACGGGCTTCTCTGTAGACAGCTGTGGTCTTCTGAAAGAATGTCAATGAAATGATGGCAGTTTTTAAAAGCACATTTTGAGATAAATTTATCCATGTGTCAGATTTCTCTTCTAATTGTTTAATAAAAGATACTGGAAGTAAATTCATAAGTCATTGCAATTACTTTGCTTTAAAAGGGCCAAGTTAGTGGGAGGGGAAAATCCTGAATAGAAAAAAAAAAATGCATCAAGATCCATTGAGAATGGTTTTACAATCAAATCAGAGTACTGAATCATAACCGAATCATGAGGTGCAGAAAGATTCCCACACCTAACGGACCTCGGCGGGGGGGGGGGGGAGCACCCACTTCTCGGACCTCTTGCAGCTGGTGATTCCTATCTTTCTGTTTCTCTTTGTCTTTAATAAGTCACCGTTGGGCATGCTATTGAGTAAGAATTTCTATTATTTGGAGATTATACATTTTTATCCTAACACAAAATATGAACATATGTGCTCATAATGGTAAAACGATCACAGTAAAACCAAGAGAAAATACTATCCTGCAGTTAGTCATGTCGCGATCGTGTGTTACTCTAGTTTACATAACTCAGACAACATGTGTTTAACCACGATAAAAACTGGTCGGCACCACGGTTCAAATATGCACATATAAAAAAAAATACTCTTTGATACTCACACAATTGCACGTTGGCTCGTCCGGTTGGCATCGTTTGCAGTACGAAGCGACGTCGATGTTGTTGTTACAGTTACTTCCTTCGTGTAGATTCACTGCCGGTCAGCAAACCATGTTTAGGCTGCTTTACTGCCACCTATCGAACAGGACTGGGAGCACAATGACAAATTCAGAGTTATTCTTATATTGTCTTAAAATAAAATAAAATTCTCTCGCCAATTCTCATCTGTACGCAAGATGAGTTCTGCCTTTCAATATTTTATTGTTTCTGCATTAGGAAAGCATAAAAAGCACAAACTCAAAGGATAAGTGAGACCTAATGACCTAAAATGCTTATCTGCTTTGTGTGATTGCTATAATCTTGATAAAATAAAATACATTATTGAAGAATCTATATAGAGTTTATTGCAGATTCTCCATGCGGACAAACAAATGGTACACCAGACAGTGCCCAGAGACTACATACAGTTGAAACCAGAAGTCTTTTTATACACTGTATAAAAAGAAACATTTTTTCTCTCACTGTCTGACATTAAATCAGACTAAACTTTTCCTGTTTCATATTTGCTAAATAATTTTTTTAGATAATTTTTTAATTACTTTCTTCAAAGTCAGAAGTTTACATAGATTTCCTTAGTATTTGGTAGCACTGCACTTAAACCTTAAACTGTAAAGATAACCATTTTGACAAGCTTCTCACAATAGTTTTCTGGAATTTTGGCACATTCCTCCTGACAGAATTGGTGTAACCGAGTCAAGTTTGTAGTCTGCCTTGCTCACACATTCACATTCAGCTCTGCCCACAAAATGTTCTATGGGATTGAGATCAGGGGGATATTCCAGAAAGCAGGGTTAGCATAGCCTGAAATAAACCCTCAACTTAGGGTTAAGTGAACCTGCCAAAGCTTACTCTGAGTTTATGGTTCCAGAACTTCGGGTATGAATCCTTTTGATCATCTCAGAGTTGACTGGCCTAAAGGCCTGCGTGTTCATGGCAAACCTATGAAGACAGCGTGTGTTGAGAGCACAGAAACCATAAGCAGTGGGGGGAAAGGGAAAGAATTATTTCTCTGAGGAGTTACTAGCACCCTTGGAGGCATATGAGGAGTGGGGGGGATCAGAATCAAGAAAATAAAACGGCGACATCAGCCAAAGTTACAGGGAGCTAACCTGCAAAGAACTGCCAACTGCATGAAGTGAGTCTTTTGGGTTCTTCACCGGTGAACAAATTAAATATAATGAAGTCAATAAAAACATTCCAACTTAGCTTGCCAAGTGGGTCAAGGTACTTGGTGACACAAGTAGAATACTGGACTCCAGTGGGGGAAGTTGTATGTTTGAACCCCCACACTGAAAAAAAAAAAATGGTAAATTTTACAGTGTGGTGGCACTGAGTGGGGGGTTCTTCACTCAGAGTCGGAAGCCGGGGGTGGAACAGAGGACTGAAGGAGGAAGTGGCACTGGGGGGGTCTCAGATGTAACAGAAAGGACTAGTCGCACCCCGGGAAGTCAGGAGCCACCGGAGTTTGAGCATGAGACGGAGTGAGAAGCAGGGTTCGTGTGCTGTAATGTTAATGTGCCAGACAGGCTTTGTGCACTGTGTGCATTGTCTTTGGCTCCCTGGATCTCAAGGGGCAGAAATAAAGTTGTATAAAAGGAGGCACCCAGAGACCCCAGGAGAAGTTTTTTCTGTGTTTAATGGTGGAAGTTGAATAAAGTTCGAGTGTTGTCCAGCTCACTGTCTCACTTGCGTTCATCTTCCACAACAGTAAATTACTGGCAGCTGTGGTTGCCAGTAATTTACTGTAAAGAATACAACGTTAATGTATACCTCTTTAAGATAAACTGTTTTGGCAACTGTAAATTACACAGTTTAGAACTGTTCATTTAAGAGTAAATCACCATTAAAATAACTACAAAATTGTAAATGCGATTATGGTACAGTGTAAAAAAATTGGTGAATTTACGGTAAATTACTGGCAGCTGTTAGTTAGTTAGTTAATCCCTTCACACCTGAAGGTGTATATGGGCGGCGCCTATCTCCGTTTCTCTGACCCTAGGCCACACAGCTACTGTAAGTAGTGAAAGCTACAGCGGGGGGTCAGTCCTCTGGTAGCTCTGTGTGTAACTTTACTTTCCCCATTCCATTATGCGGAGCACCACGCTAGAAGGCAGAAAGCACCATTTTTATATGGTCTTTGGTATGACCCGGCCGGGATTTGAACCCCTGCCTCCCGGGTGTGGGGCGGATGCTCTACCAACTGAGCCACCACTCCGGTTACTGGCAGCTGTGGTTGCCAATAATTTACTGTAAAAAATACAGCGATAATGTATACCTCTTGAAGGTATACTGTTTTGGCAACCATAAATTACACAGTTTAGATCTGTTCTTTCAAGAGCAAATCAACATTAAAATAACTTCAAAATTGTAAATGCCATTATGTTGGGTGTCACCAAAAAGGACTGCATTGCCTGTCTCTTTGGTCACATATATTTTACATAAAGAAGTAAATATTCAGAATAATGTGATGTTATAAATCGAGTGCATTGCAAGGTGGTATTTCATAACCTTTATCATTACATTCAGATATAATGGCTTTTTCTATAAAGAATAATTTTTAATGTAAATTTGTAACTTTTTTCATAAATTTGCAGCTTTTCAGGTTAAATTGAGAACTATTTTTCTTATAGTAAATATGCCATTTTCCATGCAATTTAAACTTATTTTCCCAATTTGGTTTTTTTTTTTTCAGATTTCTTTGTAAATGTAAATTTTTTTGTTCATAAATATTGTCGTGGTTAGACAGGGCTGCTGTTCCCTGTCTACACTTTATGTTTCTTCCTTGGACTCATCATTATGATCATTATTGTTGTCATTATTACTAGTGCATACGCGTGCATGCTCGTAGAAATCAAGTATAAGCAAGCATTTCTGCATGCCTGTGGAAAGTTACTGTTACCATGGCAACAGTGCCATGGTGATCCCTGCCTTTGATCTTTGACATGGTTAAGCAAGCATTCCTGCATGCCTGTAAAAAGAGTGTTCTGACCTCACAGGGTGCCTATGATGTCTGTATGACATCACAGAAGGAGTTGTTCAAAGGAGTTGCTCAGAACTCTTTATATGGTCATGTGACATCATAGGAACACAGTGTGCGCCTGTGATGTCATAGCTATGAACACCCACAGCTCCCCTATGGATCCCCTATGGACATGCATTAAAGACTTCCCCTGTGGAGGAACAAAATAAGTTCAGGCGAGACACGGCGAGCTAAAGGTTTAAGAGTTTTATTCCTCCATCATCATGAGACATACTGCAGCGCTGAGCGCTGTGCTGTGTGTGTGTGTGTGTGTGTGTGTGTGTGTGTGTGTGAGTGCACTAGTGAGGCATGTAAAGTCAGCTATTTTATGCAGACGAGAGAGAATGCATAGCACATTTACATATTGATATACATATCAGACAATACATATTAATCGTGTGATTAACTGGCACCAGACTTCCTCTCCTTACTCCAGGGATGAATAACAATAGTCATTGTTCTGGTTGTCCCCCTAGGGCTCTCTGTTCATATGCAATCCCTGCTGAGCATGAATATTATCAGTCTGCATTGTTCTGGGTGCCCACACGTGTGCTGGGTGCCCACATGGCTCCCCCCAGAATGGTCAGAAGGGGTTGTGACCCCCCCTCTCCCCCGTTGTTTGGGCTCCAGCTCCGGTAGAACTGTCGGAGGGCATGTCAGTCCGTGAGGGGGACGGGAGAGGAATGGAAAGGGCAGTGTGCTCCGCTCTGAGTTCCAGCACGTTGAACGGCCGTGGATCGTGGGCACACGGGCTGGAGTGCAGTCGTGCATAATGGAACCAGACGACGATCGGCCGGCTTTGGGAGTGAGGTGCGGGAAAAGCTCTGTGCAGGAGGAGGTTGAGGGGGTGGGAGTAAGCGAGTGTCAGCCCGGGACGTCAAAGGTGTCTGGGCCGCGCAAAAATTGTGTGTGGATCCGCGATGATGAGGAACTTTTCCCGTTAAATGTGGCGGAGATCCACAGCGGCTGTGAAAAAAAAAAAAAATTATATCTCTGACTTCTCTCGTGGTTTGATCCAGCGAGGATGTGGGGAAGGCGAGCGGTCAAATTCCCTGAGGATGCGTAGTGGCTGTGATAAACTGAAGCTGTGTCAGGGACTCGGCAGCTTGGCTTTAGGTGCGGGAAGCAGTCCTAAAATCATCAGGGAAAGCAATCGGCTAAATTCCCATTGTACGCAGCAGCTGAAAAACAAACACATGTCCTGTGTGCGAGACTGCACGTCTGCTTTAGGTGCGAGGGCAGCCCTAAAGGTTCCAAGGATGGTGATCGGCCGTGTTCCCCGGGCATGTGCAGCAGCGGAGGATGATGTATAAGTCTGTGGAGCTGGTTTGTCCCTGGTGTGTGGCACATGCTCTGGTGCAGTGACCACATAGCTGAAAGTTGTGCTGTCCTCGTAATCCTGCAGTGTGCGTGCATGGCTTCTGTGCGCGGAAGGTCTGTTGTCGAGAGGTAAATCAGGGTCAGAGAGCTTGATGGAAATCAATGCAGTTGGCGCCGATGGTCTTCCCTGTTCAGGCTGCTTCCTTCGTTTGCTCGTGTTGATCATGGTGCGTTCTGGTCCCAGCGCTGCGCTCTCCGTCCGGGCCTGGAGGTCACCATCGTGGAGAGAGGACAAGGCGCAATCGTGGAGAGAGGACAAGGCGTGCGCGCTCCCGTGTGGGTGTGGGTGCGAAGGATGTAGGCGATCCCCAGTCTCTGGAATCCACAGCGCTATGAGAGGGAGCAGATGGTCATTCTCCCTCGTCAGGTCACCAGTGTGGAGGTAAAAGATCAGGCGAGGGTCGCACCATGACGTGTGCTGAGGCTTCCCGTCTGGGTCATCTCCGGGGTGATCGCCTCGTGATCCATTCTTCGCCAAGGGTCACCAGTGTGGAGGAACAAAATAAGTTCAGGTGAGACACGGCGAGCTGAAGGTGTAAGAGTTTTATTCCTCCATCATCATGAGACACACTGCAGCGCTGAGCGCTGTGCTGTGTGTGTGAGTGTGCTAGTGAGGCATGTAAAGTCAGCTCTTTTATACAGACAAGAGAGAATGCATGGCACATTTACATACTGATATACATTACCGTTCAAAAGTTTGGGGTCACCCAGAGAATTATTTTGTGTTTTCCACGAAAAGTCACACTTATTTACCACCATGAGTTGTAAAATGAATAGAAAATATAGTCAAGACATTGACAAGGTTAGAAATAATGATTTGTATTTGAAATAATAATTTTTTCCAGATACTCAACCTGCTCAAAGGAAGGTCAGTTTTATAGCTTCTCTAACCAGCTAAACTGTTTTCAGTTGTGCTAACATGATTGCACAAGGGTTTTCTAATCATCCATTAGCCTTCTGATGCAATGAGCAAACACACTGTACCATTAGAACACTGGAGTGATAGTTGCTGGAAATGGCCTCTATACACCTATGTAGATATTGCACCAAAAACCAGACATTTGTAGCTAGAATAGTCATTTACCACATTAGCAATGCATATTAGATATTAGAGTGTATTTCTGATTAGTTTAAAGTTATCTTCATTGAAAAAACAGTGCTTTTCTTTCAAAAATAAGGACATTTCTAAGTGACCCCAAACTTTTGAACGGTAGTGTACATATCAGACAATACATATCAGTCGCGTGATTAATTGGCGCCAGACTTCCTCTCCTTACTCCGGGGATGAATAACAATAGTCATTGTTCTGGTTGTCCCCCTAGGGCTCTCTGTTCGTATGCAATCCCTGCTGAGCGTGAATATTATCAGTCTGCATTGTGCTGGGTGCCCACACATGTGCTGGGTGCCCACACCCCTCCCAAAGTTCCGCATGTGCTCTGTCTATGCGCCGTCATATAGACATCATATCTTTATGACGGCATCACGAGTCCTATGATGCCTGATGTCCTATAAATGTGACACACACACACACACACAGACACAGAGATTTCTCGCATCTCCTCGGTCTCAGCTTCTCTGTGCCTTGCATGGAATTCACTGTCCCTGGCCAGCCGACTATTCTGCATCTCCTCGGTCTCAGCTTGTCTGTGCCTTGCCCGGCGTGCAGCATTGCTCGCTTTGCGGGCATTTCAGGCTTCAAGTGACTCAGCACGTGCATGGCGCACTGCCACATGTTTCCTGTCTGTTTGTGCACCCCTTGTGTGTCGTACCCTATGCTGGTGAAGGGTGTCCTCCTGTCTCAGATGAGTGTGATGTACTGCTGGAACCTGAGGTGTTTCATCTTCATGGCATCTTTTCTGACGTGCAGCAGTTCTCCTCATTCTATTGCTCTCAATCTGGTGAGTCTTCTTCTTCTTTGTTGAGACCAGTGGTTGAGGGATAGGTGCATCGTAATTCCAGTTCATGGACAGGATCATGAAAATAGATCTGAGCAAAAAGAGGCTTTCGGGCATGGACTCACTGTATATGACATCATGAAGGCAGCCTTGATGTATATGACATCATAAAGACATGCTAGGATGGCCTATGATGACATCATAAAGACAAGTTGCCTGGTGTCACTGTATATGACATCATAAAGGCAGGCTTGGAGTCCTATGATGCCTGAGTTCATAGGACGTCCTTTGATGTTCAGGGAAAGATCATAGGCCGTCCTATGATGTCCGATGAAGCGTGTAACCGCTCCCAAAGTCTTCTTCTAGGTCAGAAAACCACACTCCAACTGATGTTGACAAGTTTTTTGTTTATTTTGCCACAGCAAATCTTCGCCCTTAAACACCGTGAAAAACTAAAAATACAGACATAAAAAACATGAATACAAATGAATTATAACACTTAACAAATGTTCATGAACAAAAATAATCACATACCGTGTGCGCCTTCTGCCTAGAATTTAGGAGTTGTTAGTCATGTCACAAATTTCCCAAAGTCCTCTCTCCAAAGTCCTCTCTCCGCATCTGATTGTGGACAGCCTCCAGCAGCCGTGTGACTCTTCTAATCAGGCATATGAACAGTGCATGCCTACCACCCATTTTTGTATATCGTCCGGGTCCGCCGCTGTTTCCTCACAAACATGGAGAACATTTAACAGTCCGGCTGCCTGCAGGAAAAACACTCCGTCCTCTCTCCCGACGCTCGCTCACACAATGGCACTGATAGGCGGGGCGAGACACCTGCACGAGCTCCCTTCACGAGCTCTCCGACTCACCCGCGAGCTCGGCAGCACGAGCGCATATGCGCCGCGATATGGAGGGATTGAAGGCGGAGAAAAGGACACCGCTAACGTCCGCAACACTGGCACACACACCCATAAACAAACATTCCAGAAAAAGAACCAAAAATACATAAACCTTTCCACTGTGACAGCTACAAAGCGTGACTATTTTTTTTTTTTTTTTTTTTTTTTTTTTTGTTACTTATTTGTACCCGTAGGTAGACTTGGTTTGCAGTGTGGTGACAAGCCACCGGCTGCTGGTCGCTGCGTGCGCGAGCGCCCTAAACCTACATGTTTTTGGTGTGCGGGAGGAAACCGGAGAAATCCCGGAGTAAACCCGCACAACACGGGGAGAACATGCAAACTCCACACAGCTCACTGTTGGTCGGGGGCTGGGATCGAACCCACGATCTCATGATCCCCGCGATCCCCCGGCCGAGGGTAAAACTGTGCTGCCACAGTGCTAAACCACTGCGCCACCGTGCAGCCCATCTAGACTATCTAGTGACTACTAGTGATTATCATTGAATACCTTTATCTGTGTTCCTGCTTCCTGCTTCCTGCTTCCTGCTTCTCTCATTAGTAAAGGTTTATCTGTGGTGACAGCACTTCAGTTACTTCTGCTCTTTATTAGTTGTCCTTTGTGTTGCTAATTATTCACAGCCATTACTGATTGTGTTTAATCACCACCTGCCTATATATTCTATACTTGTTTCACTCCTAGTTCTGGCAATGTACTGTTTAGTTTGACTGTAAGAAATCTGTTTGTTTTTCCACTTAGTTAATGTTATTTTGTCTCCAAGCTGCTCATGGGTTAGGTTTGTTTTCTCATTTATCCTGCCATACAGTTTTTCCAGCCTTGTGCTGCATCTTGTGTTTTTTCATAATAAATGTTTCCTTTTAACCTCGCGAGTGGGTCCTGTCCTTCCCCCCGAAGGGGGCACTGTGACAGAATATTGCCAGCAGTGAAGGACCCAGTGGGTAAGAGGAACAGAAGAAGGAGGGGGCAGAAGGAGGAAGATCTGTGGGCTGTCAACATGTTGTGAGATTTAATTATTGCGGCTGGCAGTTCACTTTCCTTGGAGGATGCGGAGGATTGTCTGGGGGCAGCTGCTAACATCCTGGAGGCTCGCCCACACCTGCGTTCTCTTCCCTGGCTGTGGGGGCTCCCACTCCCCACTTTTCCACTGCCATCATCCTGTTCTTTGTCACCTGCTGAGCCTGAGGACTGCAGCAGGACTCAGCAGGTACAAACTATTGGAGTTATGGACTGAATGCGGATGAGGTGTGGGCTGCTCAAACCATCGAGGATCTTATTTCAGATGCCCACACCTCCTATTCACCGGATGCAGCCCTAAGTTTCCTGAATCCCACAGCAGAGATAATAGAGGCATTTCCCAGCCTGCGGAGCTACCCCAAGCTGGGCGGGCTGTTACTTTTGGTTGCTAATCTGTAGCATATGTACTGTTAAATGGTGGAGAACGCATCAGAGTTGTCGAGGTGTGTGCCGATGAAGAAGCGTCCCCGGCCTCTGGCGTCCTCCTGTCCTCGCCATCTTCTGGTATCCGCTCCAAATCCAGTCCCAGCCCACAGTCACTCCACGGGCTGAAGGTCTGTGCCGATGAATTAGCATCCCCTGGCCCCCACGCTTTTTTCTCCCAACTCCTCCCTGCTGCGCTACAGCATCACACCAGATGGTTGCCATAGCCACCCGGAGTGATTCATCTGGTTTTCTAGCAGCGGATTCCACAGCAACAACAGCCTCAACAGCAACAGAGCTGGGAACAAGGCAAGTACCATTTTCTCATTTTCTTACATCTAATAGTGAGAGGTCTTCTCTTGTCCTCAGTGAGGAGATTCAGCTTTCTCCTCTTATTGCTGCTGAATCATCAAATGTTTTTTCTGCTGCCATTCCCTCATACGTTCCACCACTCACCTCAAACCCTTGTTTCCCGAGATCAACTCCTCCTCAGCTGGGTCCATGGCGGAGGAGGTGAGGAAAAGTACAGTTTCTGCTCCTCTCCATGTGCACGCTCCAGCAGTGATTGTCCTGCCCATGTGCACACTCTTGCAGTGACTGCTCATGTGCAGACTCCTGTAGAAACTGCTTTGCCTCACGTGCACACTCCTGAAGAGACTCCTCATGTGAACACTCCTGTAAAGACTGCTCCTTCTGATGTCATCATCTCAACATCAGCAGTACCGGGGTCCTTGCCAGCGGAGGAGCAGGAGTTGAGGCAAGGCATCTGTTCTAGAGAGGTCTTGTCTTACTCCTGGTGAGGAGACCCAGTTACAGCATCAATCTGCTTCTGAGTTCTCTCCGCCAAGCTCTTCTGTTGACTGTGTTGTGGTGACTCCTACTCCAACCTGTACCTCTTTCCCCCAGCCCAAGGTGACTGCATCAGAGGAGGATTCCTGGGCATCTGGACTGGACGCACTCCTGTCATCACAGCCTGAGGTCAGCGCGCCCCAGCCGTATCATTCGGGAATCAGCGCATCCAAACCATCAGCTCATGAGATCAGTGCACTTCAGTCATCTGATCCAGCGTGCTCCCCAGCAGTCTCATCCAGAGGTCACTGCACCCAAACCATCTGATGAGAGATGCAGAGGTCACCGTACCCAAACCGTCTGATGCTGAAGTCACTGCACCCAAACAGTCTGATGCAGAGGTCACTGCGCCCAACCCATCAGCACATGAGGACAGCGCGCCCCAGCCATCCCATCTAGAGGTCAGTGTGCTCAAATCCTCATTACCTGGGGTCGGCACACCTCAGCATCTATCAAGCTCATCCTGTTTCTTGATTTGGGGGCCCATGGACTCAGGTAGACTCCCTGAACCATCTTCTTCCATGGTCCGGTGGCCTAGGGACTCTGGGAGGCCGCCAGACCAATCTTGCCCTATGATCTGGGAGCCAATGGACAGGGGCAGACCCCCCGATCCACATTGTTCTCCAGTTCGAGGGCCATTGGACTTTGGTAGACCCCCTGACCCACTATTTGTTCTGGTTCGGTGGCCCATGGACTTGGGTCGACCACTTGATGTGCTTGGGTTTGGGTTTTGGGGGCCTTGAACTCTATTTTGCAGTGAACAACGTTGATTTTTGACTTTGTTGTTGTGTGTGGGGTTACAGTTTGTTCCAGGTTTCCTGGCCTTTCCCCCGCCACCCACCCTGTGAGGTGTTTTTTTTCTTTCCCTTTTCTCTTATGGGTGTTACTCTAGGGTTGTCTGGCGTCAGACCCTTGGGGGGGGGGGAGGTCTGTCGTGGTTCTTTATTTCTAAATTTATTCATGTAATTTTGTGACCTATTTTAGTTTAGTAAATCAGAATTTGTAATATAGCTTTGTTAAAATTGAACAGTTTGGGTGAAAGAGCAAATATTCAAATACCAAATTTAAAAATAATGAATACCACTGTCATGAACATACAGTATATCCAGCTGAGCAAAAATTTGGGTACTGCCCTGGTAACATTCAAGAAAGTCTGATGATTCCATCCTTTATTGTGTATTTTGTGAAGCTCTGTTAAGACTTTTTAACTTTCCCCATATAACTAGATAATCAGATTATGCAGTAGAGATTTTAAAATTCTTGCATATTGCAATAATAATCTTCTTCTTTTGGCTGCTCCCTTTAGGGGTAGTCACAGCGGATCATCTGTCTCCATCTCACCCTATCCCTTGCATCTTCCTCTGTAACACCAACCCTCCTCATGTCCTCCATCACTACATCCATGAATCTTCTCTGTGGTCTCCCTCTTTTCCTCCTGCCTGACAGCTCCATCTTCAACAGCCTTTGTCTAATATATCCACTACCGCTATTCTGCACATGTCCAAATCAT
This sequence comes from Pholidichthys leucotaenia, assembly GCA_020510985.1. Taxonomy (NCBI): domain Eukaryota; kingdom Metazoa; phylum Chordata; class Actinopteri; order Cichliformes; family Pholidichthyidae; genus Pholidichthys; species Pholidichthys leucotaenia. Next base: position 215,432,379 of record CM035847.1, on the reverse strand, counting down.
CTCAGCCTTGCCTCTCTCACTTTGTCTCCAAACCGCTCAACGTGAGCTGTCCCTCTGATATACTCATTTCTAATCTTGTCCCTCCTAGTCACTCCTAATGAAAATCTTAGCATCTTCAACTCTGCCACCTCCATCTCCAGCTCCTGTCTTTTTGTCAGCACCAATGTCTTGAAACCATACATCATAGCAGGTCTCACTACCGTCTTGTAAATCTTCCCTTTCACTCATGTTGCTACCTTTCTGTCACAAATCACTCCTGACACTCGTCTCCACCCACTCCATCCTGTCTGCACTCTCTTCTTTACCTCTCATGTGCTTTCTCCATTGCTTTGGATGGTTGACCTGAGGTATTTAAACTCATCTACTTTCACTACCACTACTTCCATCTTCACCATAGCACCTGCCTCCCTCTCATTCACACTCATGTATTCTGTCTTGCCCCTACTGACTTTCAATCCTTTTCTCTCCACCTCTCCAGGTTCTGTTTCACCTGCTCTTTATCTCACTGCAGATCACAATGTTGTCTGCAAACATCATGGCTCATGGAGACTCCTGCCTAACCTCATCTGTCAGCCTTTCCATCACCATGGCAAACAAGAAGGAGCTCAGAGCCGATCCCTGATGTAATCCCACCCCCACCATGAATCCATCCGTAACTCCTGCAGCACACTTCACCACCGTCTTGCTGTCCTCATACAGTATCTCACAAATGTGAGCACACCCCTCACATTTTTGTAAATATTTTATTACATCTTTTCATGGGAAAACACTGAAGCTATGACCCTTTGACACAATGTAAAGTAGTCAGTGTACAGCTTGTATAACAGTGTAAATTTGCTGTCCCCTCAAATTAACTCATAACCTAATCTGTTGTACATCCTTTTCAGCTCGATCTCTCTGTCTAGACAGTTGATACTGTGGGGGACCCATGCTGTAAAGTTCAATAGTTTTCCTCTCAGACTGAGAGAGCATGGAGATCAAAGGGCTGGGGGGTAAGGGGAATTGTCTTGGGGGAGTGAATGGGGAATACAGGACCTCAGGTAGCAGGGAGGTGTGAGTTTTGGGATATATAAAAGAGAGAGTCCCTGTTACAAATGTTTAATGTTCAGTATCTGATTCTGGAAGATGTGAGAGTGAAATAAAGTTCGTCTGCTCAGAAAGTCGGCCTGGTTATTTCATCTCCACACTGGTGACCCTTGACACAGAATGGAACACGAGGCGAACACCCCGGAGACAATCCGGATGGGAAACCCCAGCAATGCGTGCACCGTTTCGGTCAAACTACCGGACTTTTGGCTGCACGACCCAAAGTCTTGGTTCCTCCACACCGAGGCCCAGTTCGCGCTCTGGGGAATAACGGCAGATGACACCAGGTATTACTATGTGTTCGCAACGCTGGACGCTCGCACGACTCAGCAAGTAGTGAGCCTGCTCCAACAGCCCCCAGCCCACGACAAATACTGGGCTCTCAAAGGCGCGCTGACCCGGCGCTACACGCTCTCGGATTGCGAGAGAGCAGAGAGACTCCTGACGCACTCCGAGTTGGGAGACAGGTCGGTGGTCGAACGGATGGAGAAGATGTTGGCATTGATGGGCACGGACGACGAGCATTTTCTATTTGCCCACCTTTTCCTCTGGAACCTCCCAACAGCGGCCAGAGCGGTCCTTGCCAACTTGCTGCTGCTGGCCGCGCGTGACTACCGTGCGCTAGCCCAGGAGGCAGATTGGATCATTCTCACCACCAGAGCCCTCACAGTGAATGCAGCAGCGTCGGAACCCAGTGAGACGGCCAGCGGAAGCGAGGAGCCAGTGATAGTAGGGGCAGTGGGGGCCAGGAAGTGCCAGAGAGACACGCTCTGCTCCTACCACCACCGTTTTGGAGAGGACGCACGCCGATGCGTGCCACCATGCCAATTCAAGTGTTCGGGAAACGTCAGGACCAGCAGTCGATAGCAGCTGCGACCGCCAGTAAAAAAAGCAAGCTGCTCTATGTGACAGATTCACGCTTGGGGAGACGATTCCTCATGGACTCTGGCTCCCAAAAGAGCCTCATCCTGCCATCCTACGCCAACTGGCTAGCGGGAACTAGTGGCCCTGAGCTGACGGCCGCAAACGGCTCAGACATTAAGACTTTTGGTGAGAGGACACTGACTGTATCCCTGCACGGCCGTACGTACCTGTGGACATTCGTCATAGCAGCATGCAGTTTCCCAATCTTAGGTGCTGATTTTTTGTGTGCACACCGGCTGCTAGTCGATGTTACTAACAGACGCCTGATTAATGCAATGTCTTTTGATTCTCTCCCCTGTACAGCTCGAGGAGCTGGGCCAACAATGCTAGCCAACGTCACAGCTCCAGGTGGTAAGTTCCACACACTGCTCACCCAGTTCCCAGCACTCACGGTCCCGACGTTTTCGGCGGCCATCACTAAACATGGGGTGGAGCACTTTATTACCACCACCGGGCCGCCCGTTTTTGCATGACCTCGGCACCTGGACACAGCTAAACTGGCCATAGCGTGAGGAGTTTGCCAACTTGGAAAGGCTGGGCATCATCAGACGATCAAACAGCCCATGGGCATCCCCACTACATATGGTCCCTAAGGCCGAGGGATTGTGGCGACCTTGCGGAGATTTCCGCAGATTAAACAACGCCACAGCGCACGACCGCTACCCGATCCCCCATATTCAGGATTTTTCTGTTCACCTCGCCGGGGCACGTATTTTTTCCAAGATAGACCTGATCCGTGGTTACCACCAGGTCCCGGTGTGCACGGAGGTCATACCTAAAATGGCAGTAATAACCCTGTTTGGTCTGTTTAAATTTTTACGCATGCCTTTTGGGTTAAAAGGCGCGGCACATACATTCCAACGCATGATGGATGCGGCATTGCGCCATCTGCCGTTTGTGTTCGTCTACCTGGACGACATTCTGGTGGCCAGCGCGTCCGAGGATGAACACGTAGCCCACCTCAGGATGGTTTTCCGGAGGTTGGAGGAGCATGGGTTAATAATCAACCCGGCGAAATGCCAGTTTGGCGTGACAGGGATCGATTTTTTGGGACACCGCATCTCACCGGAGAGAGCAATACCCTTGCCGGACAAGATGCACGCAGTGGCGAATTTTCCCTGGCCTCAGACGGTCAGGGCGCTGCAGGAGTTTTTGGGGATGGTGAACTTCTACAATTGTTTCCTCCCCCGCACAGCCCAGCTCATGCAGCCGTTGTATGCCGCACTTAAGAAACAGAAGCCGGTGGACAGAGTTGGCTGGACTCCTGAGCGGGAGCAAGCATTTTCCGAGGTTAAAACAGCTCTGGCGAACGCTGCACTGCTGGCGCACCCAGACCCGGCGGCTCAGATTACGCTCACTACAGACGCATCAGACGTAGCCATAGGGGTCGTCATGGAGCAGTGTGTCGCCAGTTCGTGGCAGCCACTCACCTTTTTTAGCAGGTCTTTGCACGACAATGAGTGTAAATACAGCACGTTCGACAGAGAGTTACTGGCTCTCCACCTGGCCATACGCTACTTCCAGTTCTGGCTGGAAGGGCGCGCCTTCACTGCGTTTGTGGACCACAAGCTGCTAACGTACGCGATGGCCAAGGTTTCGGAACCATGGTCGGGCCGGCAGCAGAGACAGCTGGCCGCGATCTTGGAGTTTACAACCGACATTCAGCATGTGGCCGGTAACCTCAACGTGGTGGCGGACTACCTCTCGCGCGCATTAGTGGCCCCAGTCTACGTAGGGATAGATTACATGGCCATGGCTGCGGAGCAGATCGGCGATGAGGACGTGTGCGCGCTCCATTCTGGACCAACAGGGTTAAGGCTGGAAAGCAGAGTTATGCAAGACGCCTCCCCCCCAATCCGTGATGTCTCCATGGGCCGCCCGCGCCCAGTGGTATCACATGCTTGGCCACGCCGCGTTTTTAAGTTGGTTCACTCCCTGGCGCACCCAGGCGTATGCGCGTCAGTCAAAATGGTGGCAGCAAAGTTTGTCTGGCCGAGCCTGCAAAAACAGGTGAAAGAGTAGGCTGCAGCCTGTGTAGCGTGCCAACGAGCCAAACTGCACAGGCACACAAAGACCTCCCTTGAGCCATTCCATATCCCTGTGGTGTAATCTAAGTATTACATATGTGGAGCCACTAGGGGGCGACACAGACTGGATGTTGTCAGGAGTACAGCATGATAGAGAATAATATGGCGGAGTTCGTGTGTTAATGTGTTGCAGCCAGTCAATAAAGGAGGCTCCGTGTTCACCCAAAGCAGCAGTCTTTATTTATAAAAGAACCCAACACAACATGGTGTCAGAAGTTGGTGCACTTTGAGGTGAGAAAAGTCAGCTTTGCAACTGGCTAGCGGCTATGCCAGACGAAGTTCAAAGGGCTGCAGCTGCGCCAATTGATCCTGTAATGGCGGCGGCTACTCCAGCGGCAACCTTCACCATTAAACCACCGAAGCCCTTCGACTTTGCGAAACCCCAAGAGTGGGAAAAGTGGATAAGACGGTTTGAGCGTTTTAGACTGGCAAGTAACCTGAATAACTCTTCTGAGGCGAACCAAGTAAATACGCTGGTTTATTGCATGGGAGATGAGGCTGACGACGTGCTAAGAGGGCTCGAGCTAACGAGTGTGCAGCGCCAGCAGTACGATGCCGTTAAAACAGCCTTTGATAGACATTTCGTTCCCAGAAAGAACGTGATTTATGAACGAGCAAAATTCAACAAGCGAGTGCAACAGCCGGCAGAACCAGTAGACTCGTTCATAACAGCACTCTATGCACTGGCAGAAAACTGTGAGTACGGTGCACTTCATGATGACCTCTTGAGAGACAGGCTTGTAGTGGGTCTAAAAGATTCGTCGCTGTCAGAAAGAATGCAGCTTGACAAAGATCTTACCCTAGCTAAAGCTATAACAATGGCAAGACAATCTGAAGAAATAAAACGACAACAAACTGACCTAAGAGGTGAAACTAGTGTTAACAGAACAGCTGTGGATGCGGTACACATCAGAAAAGCCAAGCCAAACAAGTTCATAATCAAGGAACAAAAACAGATTAAGTCCTCAAGGCCTCAACAGACAAAACAAGACAATAAAGTTTGTTCCAAGTGTGGCAAAGCACCAGCACATGCAGCAGTACAGTGCCCAGCTAAAAACGCGGAATGCCATAACTGTAAAAAAAGTGGACACTATAGTAGAGTCTGTAGGTCCAACCCAACTGTGAATGAGGTCGCTGACAATGCAGACAGACTTTTTCTGGGTGAAGTGGATCTAGGAGAGGATCCATGGCTGGCAGACATAAATGTGAGAGGAAATAAAGTGACTTTCAAGTTAGATTCCGGAGCGGACGTCACAGCGGTTTCTGACCAAACATTTGAAATCTTCAAGAAGAAAAATGAACAGTTGGAAAAGGCACAAAAACCACTCTACGGACCGGGTGGAACTGCACTAACCGTGTTGGGGTCTATGACAGAGACTATTACATACGGTGACAAGAGCGCTACTGAGAAAATCTATATTGTCAAAAATCTGTGCATGGCACTACTGAGTAGAACAGCTTCCGTGAGACTGAAACTAATTGCCAGAATTGACACTATAGACCAAGAGACAGTGAGAAAAGCGTACCCCAAGTTATGCGATGGACTTGGGCTTGTTCAAAAGCCATACACAATTAAACTGAAACCTGATGCTAAGCCCTTTTCGCTCAAGGTGCCAAGGCGTGTGCCACTGCCGCTCATGGGTAAAGTGAAAGAAGAGCTCAAGAGGATGGAAAAGTTGGGAGTCATCAGTCGCGTGGAGCAGCCAACAGATTGGTGCTGTGGCATGGTTGTAGCTCCCAAAAAGGATAAAAAAAAGGTGCGTATCTGTGTGGACATGACACCTTTAAACGAGTCAGTGTGTCGCGAAAGATACATCCTCCCGTCTGTGGACCAAACGCTAGGCATGCTCACAGGTGCTCAGTATTTTTCAAAGCTTGATGCAAATATGGGATTTTGGCAAATACCACTGTCTAAAGAGTCGGCCTTTCTCACCACATTCATTATGCCATTTGGCAGATACCACTTTAACCGTTTGCCATTTGGTATTTCCAGTGCACCTGAACATTTTCAAAACATGATGGTGACAGAGGTTACAACGGGTCTTGACGGAGTCGTCTGTCACATGGACGATATCCTGGTCTGGGGATCCACCAAGGAGCAGCACGACGCAAGACTGCACGCTGTCTTGAAGCGCGCGGAGAAAGCCGGCGTTACGCTGAATATGTCAAAATGTGAGTTTGGCAAAAGAGAGGTTAAATTTCTTGGGTTTATTGTTTCAGCAGAAGGAATGAGGCCAGATCCAGACAAAACCCAAGCTGTTCAGGACATGAAAGAGCCAAGCAACGTGAGTGAGCTCAGGAGCTTTCTCAGAATGGTGAACCAGCTGGGGAAGTTCATTCCGAACCTTTCTGAAAAGGACAAACCATTGAGAGACTTGCTTTCAACAAAGAACATGTGGTACTGGGGGCATGAACAACAAAATGCGTTTTGTAACCTCAAACAAGAACTGTCCTCTGCTCCTGTATTGCAGCTCTATGACCCAAACAAACCATAGAAAATATCTGCAGATGCCTCTTCATACGGATTGGGGGCAGTCATGCTACAGAAAGAGAGAGACGTGTGGTCACCAGTTGCTTACGCTTCCCGATCATTGACACCTACAGAGCAGCGCTACGCACAGCTGGAAAAAGAAGCGCTGGCTCTCACGTGGGCCTGTGAAAGATTCAATGACTTTATCCTGGGTCTGCACTTTGAACTAGAAACTGATCATAAGCCACTAGTGAGTCTGCTGGGAGGACAAGCTTTGGATGCGCTTCCACCGCATATACAGAGATTTCGTATGCGCCTAATGAGGTACTCATACACTATAAAGCACATCCCTGGCAAAAGTCTAACCACTGCCGACACGCTCTCACGCTTACCGCTCACAAACAGTGTTACTCACACAGACACAGATCTTATGGAGGACACTAACATTTATGTTGACTCTGTGCTAGAGGGACTCCCTACAAGCAGCAAATATCTTGCAGATCTCCAAGAGCAACTGCAGTCCGACAGCGTCTGTTCACAAGTCATGAAATACTGCACAGAAGGCTGGCCGGATCGTAACCAGCTACAGGGAGCGGTGAAGCACTACTGGTCTGAGAGAGCCGTTTTTGAGTGTGCATAACGGACTACTACTGAGAGGCACAAGGTTAGTTATCCCTGCTAACGTGAGAAATGCAGTTTTGGATAAGATACATGAGGGCCACCAGGGGGTGGTTAAATGCAGAGAGCGCGCCCGTCAGGCTGTATGGTGGCCAGGTTTAAGCAACCAGATCAGTGAAGTTGTACTCAAATGTAGACAGTGCATACAGGAAAGAGTTAATGTGAGAGAGCCTTTAATGCCCACAGATTTACCAGAAAGGCCATGGCAGAAGTTGGGAGCTGATTTGTTCACGCTACAAGACAAAAACTATCTGTTATTAGTGCACTACTTCTCTAGGTATATAGAGATTGCCCAGCTCAGCCCAACTCACTCTGCCAATGTCATTGTGCATTTAAAGTCTATGTTTGCACGTCACGGAATACCGGAGATACTGATCACGGATAACGGCCCGCAGTTTGCAAGTCAGGAAATGGAAGACTTTGCAAAGGAGTACTGTTTTGAGCACGTGACCAGTAGTCCCAGGTACCCCCGAAGTAACGGTGAGGCAGAAAGAGCTGTCAGAACAGTCAGAAACCTTATCAAGAAAGCCAGTGATCCATACAGAGCACTGTTAGCCTACAGAACCACAGCGTTGGCAAATGGCTACAGCCCAGCACAGCTTCTCATGGGGCGTAGATTTCGTACCACCCTGCCAATGCTTCCAGAGGCCTTGCAGCCATGCGTGCCGAATCTGCAACAAATTCGTCACGTGGAAAAGGAGAGACGGATGAGGCAAACAGAATGTTTCAACAAAAGACACAGAACGAGAGATTTGGATAAACTGTTACCCGGAAACTCTGTTTGGATTACAGATGCAAAAGCACAGGGCACAGTGACATCTGTCCACAAAACTCCACGGTCCTATGTCATCAGTGGACCACAAGGGACAATCAGGAGGAATCGCACTCATCTTGTGCCTATGTCGATACCAAAGACTGAGATGGAACCACAACGGACCCAGTCAAATGGAAAAGACACTCCTACAGAAACTGCTTCTGAGCCCAATGCACAGGAAACACCAGGTGTTGTTCGAACCAGGTCTGGTAGAGAAGTGAAGAAACCACAAAGACTGGATCTGTAAAACTTATGTATTGCTATTTCTGAGATGCAGAGTTTGAGTTCTTGAAATGTTGTAAAAATGTGATATAAGAGGCTTCTGCATAAAAATGTTCTCACGCATGGTACAAGTGTTTAAAAAGAAAAGGGTTAGAAAAAGTTAGATCGCCCATCATAGTTAGTTGACCAAGGTGAGCAGGAATGATTTCATGTGGAAATGTATTTTGTTTTTCAGCTAAAGGGGTCAACTTGGCTTCAGTAAGGGGGATGTGGTGTAATCTAAGTATTACATATGTGGAGCCACTAGGGGGCGACACAGACCGGATGTTGTCAGGAGTACAGCATGATAGAGAATAATATGGCGGAGTTCGTGTGTTAATGTGTTGCAGCCAGTCAATAAAGGAGGCTCCGTGTTCACCCAAAGCAGCAGTCTTTATTTATAAAAGAACCCAACACAACAATCCCGGCTAAGAGGTTCGACCACGTTCACGTGGACCTCGTCGGCCCCCTCCCGCCATCGCAGGGGTTCACGCACCTCCTGACAGTGGTGGACCGCACCATGCGATGGCCCAAAGCAGTCCCACTAACTTCCACTGTGTCCGCGGACGTGGCACACGCCTTTTTAACAACATGGGTGGCACGTTTTGGCACCCCTTCGGACATCACGTCTGATCGGGGCCCGCAGTTTGTTTCCGACCTCTGGTCCACGATGGCCCGGAGCCTGGGCGTCTCAATTCATCGCACGACCACGTACAACCCACAGGCCAATGGGTTATGCGAAAGTTTCCATAGGTCACTGAAGGCAGCGCTCAGGGCTTCGCTTACGGATGCAAATTGGGTGGACCGGTTGCCATGGGTTCTATTAGGGTTGCGTTCCGCACTAAAGGAGGATTTAGCAGCTTCCCCAGCAGAGTTGGTTTTTACGCAGCCCCTGCAGCTCCCCGGGGAGTTTTTACCAGATAACCCCGTGCCGAACACTTATCCGTCCCCACATTCGCAGCATAGCGTAGACGCACGGACGCTTCCTGGCCTGGCCCACCACTGTTTTCCCCGCGCGTTTGTGCCAAAAACCTTGAAGGGCGCGGCGTTCGTGTTTGTCAGGCACGATGCCCACCGGACCCCATTGTGCCCACCCTACGATGGCCCGTTCAGAGTGCTGGAAACTGGGGACAAACATTTTGTGTTAGACTTGGGGGGTCACCGGGAGAGAATCTGTATAGACAGGCTTAAGCCCGCCTTTGTTGTTGCAGACGAGCAGCTGCAGTTGACTGGAGCTCCTCGCGAGGAAGACCCCCACTGAGAGCTCCCCAGGTAAATGATTCATCACAGCAGTCACACGAGCATGCTGAATGTTTCTCCCCCCCCCCCCATTGTCCCCCCACAGACAGACGCACCCCCAGGAACCCCCCACTGGCACAGCAGCGTCGCAGAGCTGAGGACCCCCCGTTACAGCAGCTATAGGCGGAGACTGAAGCCGCGAGGACGGGAGAGTGAACACCCAGTCTGAGACTCTGGGGGGGGGGGGGGGGCGGTGTGGGGGACCCATGCTGTAGAGTTCAGTAGTTTTCCTCTCAGACTGAGAGAGCATGGAGATCAAAGGGCTGGGGGGTAAGGGGAATTGTCTTGGGGGAGTGAATGGGGAATACAGGACCTCAGGTAGCAGGGAGGTGTGAGTTTTGGGATATAAAAGAGAGTCCCTGCTACAAATGTTTCGTGTTCAATGTCTGATTCTGGAAGATGTGAGAGTGAAATAAAGTTCGTCTGCTTGGAAAGTCGGCCTGGTTATTTCATTTCCACAATACAACTCATTTTCTCCTTCCTTAGTGTCCAGCCTCTCATATAACTCACTATATTCCTTTTCCTTAGCCACTTCTCTCTTTGCCATGCACCTAGATTCCAAATACTCCTGTCAATTTTCTTCATCTCCCTGACTATCCCACTTTTTCTTTGCTAATTTCTTCCTTTGGATGCTTTCCTGTACCTCCTCATTCCACCACCAAGTCTCCTTGTCTTCCTTCCTCTGTGCACTGGATACACCACATACCTTTCTACCCATTTCCCGCAATACTTTTGCTGTACTTTCCCAGTCATCTGGTAATTCTTCTCTACCACCCAGAGCCTGTATCAACTCCTTCCAGAACTCTGTGCGACCTTCTTCCTTCTGTAACTTCCCCCACTTAATCTTTGGCTCTGCCTTCAATGTCTTCCTCTTCTTGCTTTGCGACGTCATCCTACAGACTAAGATAAGATAAGATAAGCCTTTATTAGTCCCACAATGGGGAAATTCCAGGATTGCAACAGCACAGGGATAGCAACACTCAGAGCAACAATCAGAAGGCAAGAAAAAAACAAAAAAGCAAGAGCAGCTAACATACATATGTACATATTACTATAAATATATATATACACACAGACACACAGTGCAGAGCATTGTAGCTGGATGGAATAAATATATGAGTATATAAACACACAGTGTGGAGCATTGTAGCTAGATGGAATAAATATGTAGATATATAAATACCCACAGTACGGAGCATTGCAGCTAGGTGGAATAAATATGTAAATATATAAATACACACAGTGCGGAGCATTGTAGCTAGATGGAATAATATGTAGATATATAAACACACAGTGCGGAGCATTGTAGCTAGATGGAATAAATATATAGATATATAAATATAAACACACCCAGTGCGGAGCATTGTAGCTAGATGGAATAAATATGTAAATATATAAACACACACAGTGCAGAGCATTGTTGCTAGATGGGATGAAACAGCACAACTGTCTACTTAGTTATCCTACATGGTATGATTATGTGCCCATACATATTCTCACCCTCCATAGCAACCGGTATTTTCCTAGTTGTATGCCGGAGGGGACCATTGTGTAAGTCTATTGCATCTTTTGCATTCAAAACTATTAGGTTGTTACGTCTTTTTGCTACCTCTGTGAGCAGCCCTGCTTAGGTTGTACAGTCTGACAGCCGTTGGTAGGAAGGACCTGCGAAACCTCTCGGTTGTGCACCTGGGATGATGTAGTCTGCTGCTGAATGAGCTCCTCAGTGCATTCAGTATGTCCTGCATAGGGTGGAACTCGGACTCCAGCAGAGATGACAGTTTAGCCACCGTCCTTCTCTCTCCTATCTCCTCCACCGGGTCAAGGCGCTGCCCCAGGACAGAGCTAGCTTTCTTGATCAGTTTGTTCAGTCTCTTCCTATCGGCTGCAGTAATGCCACTGCCCCAGCAGACCACTCCAAAAGTGATGGCTGATGCCACCACCGTGTCATAGAATGTCTTCAGCAGCGCCCCTTGTACACCAAAAGACCTGAGTCTCCTCAGTAGGAACAGCCTGCGCTGTCCCTTCTTGTAGAGTGCGTCAGTAATGTGTGACCAGTCTAGTTTATTGTTCAGATGAACACCCAGGTACTTGTAGGATGTCACCATCTCGATGTCTGTTCCCTGTATATTTACTGGTGCTGTGAGGGGTTGTCCTTGCCTGCGGCAGTCCACCACCAGCTCCTTAGTTTTCCTCACGTTGATCTGGAGGCAGTTCCGATGGCACCAGTCCACAAAGTCCTGGATAAGCCCTCTGTACTCAGCTTCATCTCCATTGGAGATGAGGCCAATGATCGCAGAGTCGTCAGAGAACTTCTGTAGATGGCAGTGTGTTGTGTTGTGTTAGAAGTCCGCAGTATAAAGAGTGAACAGGAAGGGAGCCAACACCGTTCCCTGGGGGGCCCCCGTGCTACCGATGATCGTGTCGGACACACAGTCCGGATTCTCACAAAGTGAGGCCGGTTCGTGAGGTAGTCCAGGATCCATGATGACAGGTGCTGGTCCACCCCTGCGCACAGCAGCTTGTCCTTCAGGATCATCGGTTGGATGGTGTTGAAAGTACTGGAGAAATCAAAGAACATGATCCTCACTGCATTCCCAGGCTTCTCCAGGTGGGACAGAGAACGGTGAAGGAGGAAGATCACCGCATCCTCCACCCCAATGCCATGCTGGTAGGCGAACTGGAGTGGATCCATCGCTGGTTCCACCAGGGGGCAGAGGTGAGCAAGGAGCAGTCTCTCCAGGGTCTTCATCAAGTGGGACGTCAAGGCCACCGGTCTGTAGCTGTTCAGGTCTTTGGGGTGGGAAGTTTTTGGTACAGGTACCACACAAGATGTTTTCCACAGCTGTGGTACCCTCCCCAGCTTCAGGCTCAGGTTGAAGATGTACGCCACAATCCCACACAGCTGGTCTGCACAGGACTTGAGGAGCTTTGCGCTGATGCCGTCCGGTCCCGACACCTTCCTCGCCTTGATCTTCCTCAGCTCCGTCCTCACCTGGGTCTTGGTCAGGGTCAGGTTGGGGGGCTGTGTGTTGGGAGTGGGGGGGGTGTTGGTGGAGTGGGGAATGGGCAGTAGGACTTGATGTTTTTAGAGGCAGCAGTGGTTGTTGTGCAGTCAGTGGGGGAAGGCGGTTGGTCAAACCTATTGAAAAACAGATTCAGATTGTTCGCCCACTCCCTGCCCCCCGTGGCCTGGGGGGAGGTATTCTGGAGCCCAGACATGGTTTTAAGGTTTCTCCAGATCCCGCTGATGTCACTCTGTTGCAGCTTGTCCTCCATCTTCTTCCTGAAGCTGTCCTTGCCTTCTCTGATCTTTCTCCTCAGCTCCCTCTGTACGGACTTCAGCATCTCCCTGTTCCCCGACCTGAAGATCCTCTTCTTCTCTCTCAGAAGTGTTTTTTATCTCAGGGTTGATCCAGGGTTTGTTGTTTGAGCAACATCGTATGGTCTTGGTGGGAACGGATTTGTCCACACAGAAGCTGAGGTAGTCCGTGAAGGTGTGAGTGAGGCCATCGATGTCCTCACCATGTGGATCGCAGAGCTGCTCCCAGGCGGTGGTTTCAAAACAGCCCTTTAGAGCGTCCATTGCCTCCTCAGACCATAACTTCACTGTGTGCATGGCCGGAGGTTGTCTGTGCACTACGGGTTTGTACACCGGTTGGAGATGAACCAAGTTGTGATCCGATCTCCCGAGTGGGGGGAGTTGTGATGAGGTGTACGCCTCCTTAGTGTTTGCGTAGAATAAGTCCAGTGTTTTATTGTCTCTAGTGTGGCATGTGACATACTGGGTAAACGTGGGTAGAATGGGAGATAGTGAAACATGGTTGAAATCGCCTGAGATGAGGAGAAGAGCATCTGGGTGTTCTGTCTGCAGCCTGCTGGTTACTGAATGGATGACGTCACGCGCTGTCCCAGCGTTCGCCGTCGGATTTGCATAAACAACAATGCAGATCACGTGTGAGTATTCCCTCGGGAGATATGTAGGCCGCATGCTAACAGCTAGCAACTCCATGTCTTTGCTGCAGTGTCGTTGTTTAACAGTGATATGTCCCGGTCTGCACCAGTTGTTGTTAACATACATTATCACTCCACCGCCCCTTGCTTTGCCACTGTCTGGTGTTCGGTCTGCCCGTATCATGTGGAAACCCTCCAGCTCAATGTTAGCATCTGCTGCTAGTTCAGTTAGCCACGTCTCGGAAAACAAAAGGAGAGAGCATTCCCGGTATATGCTATCGTAGCGAGAGATAGCCGCTAGCTCATCTACCTTTCCCAGTAACGACCGTACATTCCCCATGACAATAGATGGAAGGGAGGGTCTGTACCTTATATTTTTTGTCCTCCGCCTTACTCCAGTCCGGCAGCCACGGCGTTTTCACCTCAGTTCCCTCGGTATGTCGAGTTTTTCCGTTAGCACCGGGTGGCGGTTGAGTGCTAGCAGCTCCTCCCTGCTGTATTGTCTCCTGCTATAAACAGTGGCTCCGTCTACCGGCTCAGGAGACATTTGGGACGATCTGTGTGTCCGTGATATAAATGGAGTGAAAAAAACCAGATCAAAAAGAGAGAGGGAGGGGAAAAAAAGACTCAGAATTGAGCCGCTATTGCAACGGGCAGCCGACTCGTGTGGCGCCGAAAGATGCTGTCTAGCTACATTCTCCCCTGCCACCACCTTGTGGTCTCCTATCTCTTTCAGATTTCTCCTTCTACATAAGATGTAGTTCCCCTGTGTGCACCTTCCTCCACTCTTGTAAGTCACCCTATGTTCCTCTCTCTTCTTGAAGTATGTGTTCACCACAGCCATTTCCATCCTTTTAGCAAAATCAACAATCATCTGTGTTCCCACATTTCTCTCCTTAAGACCATACCTACCCAGGATCTCTTCATCACCTCTGTTCCCTTCACTTACATGTCCATTAAAGTCTGCTCCAATCACCACTCTCCCCCTTGGGAACACTCTCTACCATTTTATCCAACTTACTCCAGAATTCCTCTTTCTCTTCTACCTGACATCCAACTTGTGGGACATACGCACTGACAATATTCAACATCACACCTTTGACTTCTAGCTTCAAACTCAGGTTCAAGTTCAGGTTCAGGTTACTTTATTTGTACCCGTAGGTAGATTTGTTTTGCAGTCAGGTGACATCCTTTTAGACACCTATTTACAAACCACAATTACATTCAACATGAGCACAAATACAGACACACTTGAAGCTAACTATAAACACGATACTCAAGGCTCCACCGACCAGGACATAAGACAAAGCGATAAGAGAAAAAACAAAGAGATAAGAGAGAAGGGTCATATTAAAAAGTTAAAAACTAAGTCAAAGAGATTAAAAACTCAATAAAAGTCTAAAACCCAATAAAAGATTTGGAAAAACCCAAATAAAAAACCTGCAAAAATAAATAAACATAAAATAAAAATTAATATATAGATAACTAAATTATGTGCAATATATTGCTACATCTTGTTCAACTCTTTGACAGCAGCAGGAACAAAGCTGTTTTTGTAGTGCTGGGTTTTACATTTTGGGACAACAAACCTCCGTCTGGAGGGAAGAAGCTGAAAGTGGCAGTGCAAAGGGTGGGAGTCATCATTTAGAATGGAGGTAGCAATCCTCTGTACCTGTCTGGTGTACAGGGATGTCAGGCTCAGCTGTGACTCACCAAGCAAACGACTGGACCATCTAACTACCTGGTCCAAGGATTTCCTCTGTTTCAGTTTTATCTGACCAAACCATGACACTAAAGAAAAGGATAAAACAGATTCAATAAAAGCCCGATAAAACATTGTCATTATGGTTTGGTCAATTTGGAAGTGTGCAAGTTTCCTTAAACAATGCAAATGTTGCTGACCCTTTTTGCACATCCTTTCACAGTTCTCTTCAAAGTTTAAATTACTATCAATAATTGTCCCAATATATTTGTAAGATTGCACACATTCAATGGTCTCATTGAATGTGGTCTCACTGATGTTCCTATGATCTCTACATGAGAGATCATAGGAACATCAGTCCTATGGTTTATATGCCGTCGACATCATGTAGACATCATAGGAACATCATAGGCGGCCCTATGATCTTTTAGCGAGTCCTATGATGGTGACACACTGACACACACAGAGATTTCTTAATTATATATAGAGTGATATGTCAACCATATCACCATTTTATTGCTGCTGTTTACATTCAACCTTACGAAAATTCATAAAATGGTCTACATAATTATTTCTTTAGTGTATACATTCCTGTGTCTACGTAACTGTGCTTTTACTTTGTTTTGCTTTATATTTTATCCTATTATACTCTATCTGTATATAGTATGTTATACAGCATAGTGTGTAGCATGGCATACGTACAATAATAATAATAACCTTGATAGCTTGATCATATCTGCATTTACATATGCCCCACAGGTTTGCGAGTCATGCCCACCTGATGGCCTTTTGGAGGCAGATAGAGCCAGCAACACACAAGATGGTGCGTGTGACGAGAGCTCGGACTGCAGCTTGGACTAAAGAGGTCCCTCACATTGCTGGTGCAATGATAAATTTATTCTCCTGGCCTTATTGAGTGAGAAATGTAATTGCTCTTATTTTCAACTTCCATCCATCCATCCATCTTCTACCACTTTTCCGGAGGTCCGGGTCGCGGAGGCAGCAGTTCAAGCAGAGAAGCCCAGACTTCCCTCTCCCCAGCCACCTGCTCCAGCTCTTCAGAGGGGATACCAAGGCGTTCCCAGACCAGCTGGGAGACATAGTCTCTCCACCGAGTCCTGGGTCTGCCCCGGGGTCTCCTCCCAGTGGGACGTGCCTGAAACACCTCAAGTGGGAGGCGTCCAGGGGGCATCCTAATCAGATGCCCATACCACCTCAACTGACTCCTTTCAATGTGGAGGAGCAGCGGTTCTACTCTGAGCCTCTCCTGGATGACTGAGCTCCTCACCCTATCTCTGAGGGTGAGTCCAGCAATCCTACGGAGAAAGCTCATTTCAGCCGCTTGTATCCGTGATCTTGTTCTTTCGGTCATTACCCAAAGCTCGTGACCATGGGTGAGAGTAGGAACGTAGATTGACTGGTAAATCGACAGCTTTGCTATAGAACTAAGCTCCCTCTTCACCACAACAGACCGGTACAACGTCCGCATCACTGCAGATGCTGCTCCAATCCATCTGTCGATCTCTCGCTCCATTTTCCCCTCACTCGTGAACAAGACCCCAAGATACTTAAACTCCACCACTTGGGGTAGGAGCCTGTCCCCAACCCAGAGAGGACAATCCACCTTTTTCCGGCTGAGGACCATGGACTCGGACTTGGAGGTGTTGATTCTCATCCCAGCCGCTTCACACTCAGCGGCAAACCGTCCCAGCAAGAGCTGTAGGTCATTGCTGGATGAAGCCAACAGGACAACATCATCTGCAAACAACAGAGATGAGATCCTGTGGTCACCAAGCATGACACCCTCCATTCCCTGGCTGCGCCTAGAAATCCTGTCCATAAAAATTATGAACAGGATCGGTGACAAACGGCAGCCCTGGCGGAGTCCAACTCTCACTGGGAATGACTCCGACCGAGTGTTGGCAATACGAACCAAACTCTCACAACGGTCGTACAGAGACCAAATAGCTCGTAACAACAAGCCCGATACCCCATACTCCCGAAGCAGCCCCCACAAAAATCCATGAGGGACGCGGTCAAATGCCTTCTCCAAGTCCACAAAACGCATGTAAACTGGTTGGGCAAACTCCCACGAACCCTCAAGAATTCTCGAGAGGGTAAAGAGCTGGTCCGATGTGCCACGGCCAGGACGAAAACCACATTGCTCCTCCTGAATCCGAGGTTCGACCAACGGCCGGACTCTCCTCTCCAGTACCTTGGCATAGACCTTCCCAGGGAGGCTGAGGAGTGTGATCCCTCTAAAATTGGACCACACCCTCCGGTCCCCTTTTTTGAAGAGAGGAACCACCACCCTGGTTTGCCATGCCAAAGGCACTGCCCCCGACCTCCACGCAATGTTGCAGAGGCGTGTCAACCATGACAACCCAACAACATCCAGGGCCTTGAGGTACTCAGGGCAAATCTCGTCCACCCCCGGGGCCCGGCCACCAAGGAGATTTTTAACCACCTTGGCGACCTCAGCCCCTGTGATAGGCGAGTCATCCCCCTCGTCCCCAAACCCTGCTTCCTCTGTGGAAGGCGTATCAGTGGGATTGAGGAGATCCTCGAAGTACTCCTTCCACCGCCCGACGATATCCCCAGTCGAAGTCAACAGTGTCCCATCCACACCATACACAGTGTGGACGGGGAGCTGTTTTCCCCTCCTGAGCCGCCGGACAGTTTGCCAGAATCTCTTTGAGGCCGACCGAAAGTCTTGTTCCATGGCCTCACCGAACTCCTCCCATACCCAGGTTTTTGCTTCAGCAACCACCCGAGCTGCACTCCGCTTGGCCTGCCGGTACACCTCAGCTGCTTCGGGAGTCCCACAAGCCAACCAAGCTTGATAGGACTCCTTCTTCAGCTTAATGGCCCCCCTCACCACTGGTGTCCACCACTTGGTTAGGGGGTTGCCACCACGAGATGCACCGACCACCTTGCGGCCGCAGCTCTGGGCCGCCGCTTCAACAACAGAGGTGGAGAACATGGCCCATTCAGACTCCATGTCTCCAGACTCCCTCGGAATGTGGTTGAAGTTCTTCCGGAGGTGGGAGTTGAAGACCTCCTGGACAGGGGCCTCAGCCAGACGCTCCCAGCACACCCTCACTATACGTTTGGGTCTACCAGGTCTGAATGGCTTCCTCCCCTGCCATCGGATCCAACTCACCACCAGGTGGTGATCAGTTGACAGCTCTGCACCTCTCTTTACTCGGGTGTCCAAGACATACGGTCGCAGGTCTGATGATACTATAACAATATCGATCATCGACCTGCGACCTAGGGTGTCCTGGTGCCAGGTGCACATATGGACACCCTTATGCTTGAACATGGTGTTCGTTATGGACAGACTGTGGTTAGCACAGAAGTCCAATAACTGAACACCACTCGGGTTCAGATCGGGCAGGCCGTTCCTCCCAATCACCCCCCTCCAGGTTTCACTGTCGTTGCCCACGTGCGCATTGAAGTCCCCCAGTAGGACAATGGAGTCTCCAAGAGGAGCACCCTCCAGCACCCCAGTTACAGACTCCAAAAAGGGTGGGTACTCTGAAACATCATTTGGTGCATAGGCACAAATGATGGTCAGGACCCGTTTCCCAAGTCGAAGGCGCAGGGAAGCAACCCTTTCGTCCACCGGGGAAAACTCCAATATAGAGGCAGCAAGGTGGGGCGATACAAGAATACCCACCCCTGCTCATCGCCTCTTGCCCGGGGCAACTCCAGAGAAGGCCAAGCTCCAGCCCCTCTCCAGGAGACTGGTTCCGGAACCGGAGCTGTGTGTTGAGGTGAGGCCGACTATATCTAGCCGGTATCTCTCAACCTCGTACACCAGCTCAGGCTCCTTCCCCACCAGAGAGGTGACATTCCACGTACCAAAAGCCAGTTTAGAAAGCTTGGGATCAGTCCGCCAAGGTCTCCGCCTTTGACCGCCACCTAATCCACATAGCACCGGACCCCCATGATCCCTCCTGCAGGTGGTGAGCCCACTGGAGGGCGGACCCATGTAACTCCTTCGGGCTGAGCCCGGCCGGGTCCCATGGGTGGAAACCCGGCCACCAGACGCTAGCCTTCGAGCCCCTCCCCCAGGCCTGGCTCCAGGGTGGGGCCCCGGTAACCCCATACCGGGCAGGGTATACTGAATCCTTGATATACAATTTATCATGAGAGTCTGTTGGATCGTTCTTAGTCTGGCCCTTCACCCAGGACCAGTTTGTCTTGGGAGACCCTATCAGAGGCAAATTGCCCCGGACAACATAGCTCCTGGGATCACTGGGGCACGCAACCCCCCCCCCCCCCCCACCACGATAAGGTGACGATCCATGAGGGGGATCAACTTAATTTATTTAAATGAAAATTAGTTATGTCAGTTATGGTCTGTCCATGTAATGAGTGATAAAAATACATAAAATGCACTGCATCTTCTTCCTTTTACAGTCTCTTCAGCCAATTGATGAGTTTTTCCTTTTTATGACGTACCTGTCCTTGGGTCTGATGCAGATAGATCTGGCCCACAGATTCAAAATCCACCAATCAACTGTGAGCTGCATCATCAACACATGGGCTAACTTTCTTTCCACTGTACATTTGGCTGTCTGAGGAGCAAGTGAAGGCCCACCTGCCAGATGTTTTTTTGAACTACTCTGAAACACAAATGGTGTTATACTGCACAGAGCTGCGCTGCCAAACACCAAACTCTTCTGCTGCAGAGTGAGGTATTCTCCACCTACAAATCCCACTGCACCTTCAAAGATCTGATTGACATGGCCCTCATGTTGCAGTAACCTTTGTTTCATCTCTTTATGAAGGCTCCATCAGTGATAAAGAGATCCTGAAGCAGTCTGGCATTGTGTCTCTCCTCAAACCGACAGCAGCCATCACGGTGGACAAGGGTTTCCTTGCGGAGGACTGTGTCCCCTGCAAGGTCTATGTACCTGCCTTTCTCTCCAAGAGAGCACAACTGACTGGGCCGGAGGTCAGGCAGACACAATCTATTGCAAGACTGACGGTGCATGTTGAGTGGATCATTTGAAGGGTGAAGGAGCACAAAATATTCAGCACAGTCATCCACTCTCACTGACAGGCATCATCAATCAACTGTATGCAGTGGCCTGTCTCTTGGTTCAATTCAGTTCAATTCAGCTTTATTTATAATGCGCCACATCACAACAAAAGCCGTCTCGTGGCGCCACAATGCAGATAAAAAAATCACACAGTCACAGAAAGACCCAGTAATCAGACGATCCCCTATGAGCAAGCACTAGGCGACAGTGGAGAGGAAAAACTCCCATTTGGAAGGAAGAAACCTCTAGCAGAACCAGGCTCAGGGAGGGGCAGTCGTCTGCTGCGACTGGCTGAGGATGAGGGGATAGGGAGGATGGAAAGGACAGACATAAAGAACATAACAGTAAGATGCCAAGTACAATATTGGAGATCAACCAGCAGTATGGATCAGGTAACAATAGAACAAGAGTGGGGTTTAAAAGAACAAATACCGCCTCTTAAATGAAAGCTATATTAAAAAGGAATGATTTTACCCTGTTCTAAAAACAGAGACCGAGTCTGACTCCCGGACCCAGAGTGGTAACTGGTTCCAGAGAGAAGGGGCTTGGTAGCAGAAGGCTCTGCCTCCCACCGTACTTTTGGAGATTCTGGGCACCACAAGTAAGCCAGCATTTTGGGAGCGTAATGCTCTGTTAGGATGGTAAAGTAATATCAGATCTTTTATATATTGGGGGGGCCAGATTGTTAAGAGCTTTGAAAGTAAGAAGAAGGATTTTAAACTTGACTCTGAATTCAATGGGAAGCCAATGGAGGAAGGACAGAACCGGGGAAATATGATCTCTTTTTCTAGAACCTGTTAAAACTCTAGCAGCAGGTTAACTATTTTGGTTAACTACCAAAATGGACCCTTGGTTAAATCATGGGCAAGCAAGTAAAGATACTGTAAAAGCACCACATGGAATGCATTTCTGATAAAGAAACAAATTTCTGATTCTGCCTCTGTTTAAGAGTTCTGTGTTCTTTTGTTTCTGACATAGGTAGACCTTTGCTATAAATGAATTAGTGCATTTGTCATGTTTCCTCTAATTTTATCACACTTGATAGATGTTTGTATTTGTGTTTACAATCATTTTCTAGAAGCTCAGTTCCACCAGTCATATACTCAACTGAACTTGGGATCTTTCAGAAAATGACCACTACAGACTCTACTGTGAATCCCACAAGAGGGTGAATGTCAGTAATTTTCTTAATAGTTGTTTGGTCAACAAAATGTGGAAAAATGCAGTGTTTCTGAAAGCAAATATTACATCCTCAAATGTCTTGTTTGGTTCACAACACCACCATATTCAGGTTACTGTCTTAGAGGAGCAAAGAAACCAGAAATATTTACAGTTAACAAGCTCAATTCAAACTATTCAGAGATTCCTAGTAAATAAGCTGAAACCAGAAAATATTTACATTTAAGAAAGTGAATTCAGAGCATTGATTTTTTTTTTAAATTAAACTACTCAAAATGTATTGGATCTCCTTAGTCACTGGTACACAGAGAGGTATTTTGGCAGATACGTATAAAAGAAAAAGAAATCACATGTCTCTCTCAGGGTGTTTAACACAGTTGTATCTCTGTAAATGCACTGCACAAACATGTTTTCATGGGCACAGATAACAAAATCACACCATTCCATACCAGTGATCAACAACTGCCCCTGCACTTGCCAATAGTAAGAATGGCTTTCCTTCAGTTTCTGCGTGCCATGCTCAGCTCTGAGGTACTTGCAGTCAATGTAGCTTCGTGCATTTGGGCATTTCATTTCAACTAACCCAAATGATGGTCTCTCAAGTGGGTCATACGCCAGCCCAACAGGGGATGCACCTAGCCAAGGTCCATCAGGGTGAATCACTAGTCCACATTTTCTCAAGTTCAGATTTTTCAGAGTTGCATAGTCCCTTAAGGCTTCTGTGTCCAGGTCCAATCCTCTCTTCATGAGTGCTGTTTGGTGTGTCCCTCGGATGATCCTTTCTGCCAGGTTTTCTGCTGCACTTGGCCCTTGAATGTGGCTTACCTCTCTAAAAGCTGAAGCCGTCACCCTCTCCTTCCTCAGGGAAAGCCACACAGGTGCTGCACTTTGGCACCTTGTTGCTTCTTCAATCTTGTGTGACTGTAACAAAGTCACAGACAGCAATTTCAGATGCAGCTGCTTCTGATTTGTTGGCTTCAACTGGTAGTCTTCTTGTGGCACTTTTGGAAATGGTGGGGCATCCGCATGTGCGATAACAGCATCAGATGCAGGAGGTGGATGCTGATATGAGAGGATGCTGCCAGCCTGTACTTTACCGAAGATGGAGTCCACAAGCGGTTTGTTAGGTGAGATATCCATCGTGCAGATTAGTGGAAGAGAGTCTGGTTGAAGTCAGCATAGGCAATGTTTAGGTAGAGGGTTGCTGGGTCTGGCAGCTCACCACTGTAGCCTTTATATAGTGCAGATCTGGAATAACATCAGAGAATCAATAACAATTTTTGCAACACAGTGTAGTTTGCTTGTTTACACTGACTTTGAATACCTAATTCCACTTGATGAAGTAACGCCCAGTTTGGGCTTCAAAACCACCATGGCCTCCACAGGTCCCGGCTTCACTCCCTATTTACAGTGATTGATGGTATTAATAAACATACTGTAGTAATCAAACATTATGCAAGATATTTAAATAATACAAACCATTGTTCGAGGTTTATGCCACTTCTGTTCCGTCTCGGTGCATGAAACGACAGGTGGGACAACCAACATGCCACATTCTGAGTAATGGGCTGTCTGATACAACAAAGCTACCAAATGGTTGCAGACCACGCTCCTAGCCACACAAGAGCAGAAGCTGTTAACCAGTACAACCGGATCTGAATCACGTAAAGTCATCTGAAATAAAGAAAACAAAAGCTGTGAATGAACCTAAAAAACTGTCATTACGTACATCTGCTACCGAGCACTAAAGCTGGAAAAGAAAAAGGCAAGAGGACAGTTTTGAGGTGGAACATAAGTTTAAAAGATAGCTGAGTGAGGAAAATGTCACCATCTTCTGCATTTGCAAATCATCAAACTGAGGATAAAACAGAATTAAATAAAAGCCTTGTCCAGATTCCACAATTATATTACTGTACCTAAATTAACCATTTTTTAATTTTTACAGACCAATTATAAACTATCTCAACTTCTTCACTCGGCTGTCCTGGAACTGCATGACCACCATTTCAGCTGGATTTTGTTTGGGCTTAAGTCCATCATGAATATCACTGCATTGCTTTTTTTTTTTTCTTCTCTGTATATCATCATCACCTCTACTAGCAAAGACCACCTCTTTGGCTGTATAATTGGCCGAGCTGAAACATGGTAGAGCTGTAAAAATCCAGAACATGAACACAACAGAACGTGACACTTTTCATTAAACCTACTCTCAGCTGGTGTGGTGTCTCTGCTTTCTTCATAGAGCGGTAGCAGTTAGCTCTAATAGAGATCTCATTTGTAGCCCTGTTTTTACCTGACACTGGCAGACAAAAATACAAACATGAACATTAAAGGGGGACAGTACTATTAAAATGATTAAGGTGATAGTATCCACGTATGAGAAGTCTCAATTTAGAAAACAGCTGAGAACAGCCTGGCATTAGCCCAAGTAGCAACGGTTAGCTAGTATTTACCTTCATAATTGCAGAGATATGAGGACACATAAAACTTGAAACCTTTCTCAAGTTTGCTCTGCGGTGTTCTACTGCACCTCTGGACTAATTGCCGCACGTCATTAACGGTAAATTCTGGCAATTCCAACAAACAACGAGTGAAAAGCAGAGCTTTTGCCATTCTGCCAATCGCAGACCGGATGTGAACAGGTGGCCTCATGTCAAACGCGGAAGCGATGTGTGCATAGAACCCATTTAAACAAACCTTTTTGAAGGGGTGTTTCTATTCATCCCATTTCTTGTCAGGGTATGTGTGTTGAAGGAAGAGCCCAAACACCAGACTCCGGTCTGCGATATTTATTTAGAGCTGAACACCACCCTCATCTTAATGGTAGAAAATAACAAACCAAAACAAACGGGCAGACAGACCAGGAATAAACTAATACTAGACTGACGAGGCAAACAGAAATGTGGGCTTACACCTAAACTGACGAGGACACAGTACCCAGGTGAGGGACGATGTCCCTTAAATAACAGATGGGCAAATAACATAAATTACAGACAGGTGTGGGCACTTAACTAAACAGGGCAAAATCAGACTGTGCAAAAACGGAAACTGAAGATGCTGTCGAAATAAAGCCAAACCAAAGACCACAGGTCGTCGTCGGCCTCCGTCGGTCTATGATGACCATGGAAGAGAATCCTAAACGTCTACTCTGCTGGAACAGCACCGCCTGTGGCTGAACAGGCCGATGCGCGAATGGCAGTCCCTGTCACACAGGTCGCACTTGTGGGTGGTCTCCATGCTGCTGGGTCTGTGGCGGTTCTTCCTGCGGGTCCTTTTTTCATCTGCAGCAGCAGTCAGTCTCTCTTCACCCGCCTTGAGCTGTCTGGTCAGGGTGCCTCTCCATTTGGAGCGGTCCGTTGCAAGGTCCTCCCAGCGCTCTGTGTTGATCTCCAGGGCCTTCATGTCTCTCTTGCAGACGTCTCTAAAACGCAGCTGTGGGCGGCCAACGTCTCTCTTGCCAGTTGCCAGTTCTCCATAGAGGACGTCTTTGGGGATTCTGCCATCCTCCATACGGTGAACGTGGCCTAGCCAGCGGAGCCTGCGCTGTCTGAGTAGAGTGAACATGGAGGGAAGGCCGGCACGGGACAGAACTTCTGTGTTGGGCACTTTGTCCTGCCAGGATATGTCCAGGATGTGGCGAATGCAGTGCAAGTGGAAGGAGTTCAGTCTCTTTTCCTGCCGGGCGTATGTTGTCCACGTCTCACTCCCATAGAGCAGTGTGCTGATGACGCAGGCGTTGTACACTGCCATCTTCATCTTGACAGAGAGTTTGGGATTCTCCCACACTCGTGTGGTGAGGCGAGCGAGTGTGAAGGCTGATTTTCCAATCCTCTTGTTGATCTCTGTATCAAGGGAGAGGTTGTTGCTGATCGTGGACCCCAGGTACGTGAACTGATTCACGACCTCCAGCTCGTAGTCATCAATGGTGATGGTTGGTGGTGCTTCCGTGCCTTGCGCCAAGACGTTAGTCTTCTTCAGGCTGATGGTAAGCCCGAAGTCCTTGCATGCCTGGGAAAAGCGGTCCATAAGGGTCTGAAGCTCCTGCTGTGTGTGGGTTGCGACTGCAGCGTCGTCTGCGAACAGCATGTCTCTGATTAGAGCCTCGCGTACTTTGGTTCTGGCTTTCAGGCGGGCGAGGTTGAAAAGCCTGCCGTCAGATCTTGTGTGCAGGTAGATTCCCTCTGTTGCTGTGCTGAAGGCATGCCTCAGGAGCATAGCAAAGAAAATCCCAAAGAGGGTTGGCGCAAGTACACAGCCCTGTTTCACTCCGCTGCGTATGTTGAAAGGCTCTGAGACGTTGCCATCGTGCTGCACTATCCCCTGCATGTTGGTGTGAAATGATTCAATGAGGCTTTGCAACTTTGGTGGGCATCCTATCTTTGGCAGGATCTTGAAAAGGCCCTCTCTGCTGACCAGATCGAACGCTTTGGTGAGGTCGATGAAGGCGACGTACAGGGGCATGTTCTGTTCTCTGCATTTCTCCTGGAGTTGGCGGATGGAGAATATCATGTCTACCGTCGATCGCTCAGCGCGGAAGCCACACTGAGACTCGGGGTAGACACGTTCGGCAAGCTTCTGTAGACGAACGAGAACAACTCGTGTGTAGACTTTGTCAACAACGCTGAGGAGGGAGATGCCCCTGTAGTTGTTGCAGTCGCTTCTCTCCCCTTTGTTTTTGTAGAGGGTGATGATCTTGGCGTCCCTCATGTCCTGTGGTACGGCACCTTCCTTCCAACACTGGCAGAGGACGTCATGCAATGTCAGCAGTAGGGCGGTCTTGCAGTGCTTGATCAGGTCGGGGGGTATGCCGTCGTTGCCGGGTGCCTTGCCAGCGGCCAAGCTATCAATGGCCTTGCTGAGTTCGTCGATGGTTGGCTCGGCGTCAAGTTCGTCTATGGATGGCAGGCAGTCGATGGCATCAAGGGCTGACAGTGTCACGGTGTTCTGTCTGGAGCAGAGGTTGGAGTAGTGTTCCACCCATCTCTCCATCTGCTTGTTCTTTTCTGTGATCATCTCCCCAGTGGAGGATTTGAGGGGGGCCGTCTTGCTCTGAGCCGGACCAAGTGCTTTCTTGATGCCATCGTACATACCACGGATGTTCCCTGTTATGGCAGCGGTTTGAATGTCTTGGCTGAGCTGAGTCCAGTACTCGTTGGCACAGCGCCGAGCAGTCTGCTGAACTTTGCTTCTCACAGCCCTGAGAATCTGGAGATTCTTCTCGTTTGGGTACTTCTTGTACTCAGCAAGTGCTGAGCGCTTGGCTTCAATGACGGGGGTCATCTCGGTCAACTTGGCATCAAACCAGTCCTGTGACTTCGAGGTCTTCCTCCCAAAGGTAGCCAAGGCTGTGCGGTGGATGGTGTTTCGCAGCTCTTCCCACTTCTGCTTTGCAGATTCTCCTTCTTGTGGTACACCAAGTTCCTTCTCAAAGGTGGAGGCAAACTGCTCAACAAGTTCTGGTTGAGCCATCTTGCTGGTGTCAATCCGTGCCTTTCCATGTTGTCTAGCACGATGGAATTTCTTCAGCTGCAGCTTGACCTTGCAACACACCAATGAATGGTCTGTGTCGCAATCTGCACTCTGGAACGAACGGGTGATTAGCACGTTCTTCAGTGAGGTGTGCCTGGTCAGGATCAAGTCCAGCTGGTGCCAGTGCTTTGAGCGTGGATGTTGCCAGGAAACCTTGTGTTGGGGCTTGGTCTTGAAGAACGAGTTTGTGATGCACAGATCGTGATATGTGCAGAACTCGAGCAGCCGCTGTCCGTTTGTCATTCATTCTGCCCACACCAAAAGGTCCAAGACAGGAGGGCCAGGAGTCGTGGTCAGCACCCACTCTGGCATTGAAGTCTCCAAGGAGAATGAGTTGTTCAGAGTTGGGGACGATCCTGACAGTTGTTGCAAGATTCTCGTAGAACTCGTCTTTTGCCTCTGGTGTGGCTGTCAGTGTTGGGGCATACACACTGACGAGGGTGACTGGGCCTTGAGTGGTGTTCAGGCGGAGGGTGAGGAGTCGAGCAGAGCGAGTGCTGCTCGGTTCCACCATCTTCAGCAAGGTGTTCTTCACTGCAAAGCCCACTCCGTGTTCCCTGTGTTCGTCACTGCCCTTTCCCTGCCAGTAGAACGTGTAGTCCTTCTCTCTCAGTGTGCCTGTGTCAGCCAACCGTGTTTCCTGGAGAGTGGCGATATCCACTCCCAGTCTCTTCAGCTCATTATTGATGATGGCAGTCTTCCTGGTGTCGTTGATGTCCTTGAGGTTAGTAGCGAGTCCTGTCATCATAGTGCGGACGTTCCAAGTTCGGATTTCTCCTCATCCCCATGCACCCAATGAGGAAAGCAAGCTGTGGCGGGACATCACCTTATTGGCTGGAGGCTGCCCAGCTTGAGGCGGGTGGTAGCTGTCCAGTGAGATCCGATGATCCCTCCCACCGTCGGGAATAACCCCTGGCGCCGAGCTCTACGCCAATTGAGCGGTGGCTTATAACCGGTAACTGTCATTCCCCGTGTTTTGTCTACGCCAAAGGCGAAGCTGGAGTGTCCTCTCCAGTGATCCGTTGTTCTACCTTCCAGCGTTGGGCGTTGGTAGGATTCAAGCCTGGGCAGGAAGATATGGAGGATAAGATGTTGCCCATGCAGCATGTCCCCCCTCTCCACGTCACTGATGAATCCAAAGGAACAGCAGGGCTGCTACAGTTTGGCACCAGCGCCGTTGCAGGAGCTGCCAGAACGATGTTGAGCACAACATAGAACTGCCTTAGGGGCTCCGACTCCGGATTTTTCCTCAGGGTTGACTCCCGAAGCCTTTCCCGTGACCGGGTATGCCGCAAGGCAGTGGAGGTTTGAAATCAGGGTTTACCTTCCCCTAGATGGGCTACCTTCCCAGGTTGACGAGCCACCATCTACCCGAAGCATCTGGTTTTAAGGCGCCAGAGATCCGCCCTCGTCCCTTCTCCTATTAGTAAAAGCAGTTCCGCCGGGCTTAGAGACTAAACCACACGGGCAGGCTAGGAGTTGGACTTAGTTGTCAGAGGCTTTTCGAGACGCACGCCATAAGGAGCATTTTATGAGCACTGGGAGCTTAACCCCAGTGCCGCTCCTGGCTATGACAACCTTGGAACCAAAGACCACAGGTAATGACAGGAATAAGAAAGAGCAAACATAAACATGACTATGATAATAATGAAACTAATAAACAAGACTAAGAGGATAATAATAACCAACAGAGAAATAAATGTACAGGGCTGGATAATAATAAAAGCAACCGAGGACAAGGAATAAAGCAGAGATAACTACAGAACAGAAATCATAGTAATAATCACAGTGAAACATATTAAACTCAACTCAAAGTGAGAATGTGGGTTGGGGCCCATGTCCTGGAGACAAAGGAATAAAACTATAACTCAGGGTGAGGACATGGAGCCCAGTCAACGACCTGACAGTACACCCCTCTTAAGGGGAGGCTTCCAGATGACCCTCAAGGGTAACACCAAGGGAACCCCCTCTCCCCTAAAAAAACCACTCACAGAATGGACGGTGGGAGTACAAGGCCAGATGGGCCGGAACAACCCCCCCCCACCCCCCGCAGAGTCCAAACAAAAAAACACAGTTCGAGTGCAAGTCCCAGGCTCCTAGGACTGGAAAACAGAATGGGTCTGGGGATCGACCCCAGTCCATGGGCCCCTAGACCGAAATGCAGGATAGTTCAGGTGGCCTACCACTGTCCATGAGCCACTGGACCACAGCGCTTGGTGGAACGACGGCCGCAGGGGCACAGAGCTCACCAAACACAATCAGAATCAGAATCACTTTATTGCCAAGCATGTTTACAAAATAAACATACGAGGAATTTGACTTGACATTGGGCGCGCTCTATAAGCGCATTCCAATGACGTGGCAGCCATGAAGGCACCTGTCATTGTCAAACAAAGGAGCTCTCTGCTCTGTGACCGATAACTGCAGCATGCTGACCCCGCCGCCGATGGTGGAGGCTCACCGCCCTCTGGAATGATGGGTGGAGGCCCACCAGCCTCTGGAACAATGAGTGGAGCCCCACCAACCTCTGGAACCATGGGTGGAAGTCCCAGGACCTCTAGAACGAATGTTGGAAACTGATCAGCAGTGAGCCCAAATGAAACAGGCTGATCTGTGGTGAACCAAGATGGGCAGCACGGTGGTGCAGTGGTTAGCACTGTTGCCTTACAGCTAGAAGGTTCCAGGTTCGAATACCCAGGCTGGCAGGGGTAGGAACCTTTCTGTGTGGAGTTTGCATGTTCTCCCTGTGCTGTGTGGGTTTACTCCGGGGGCTCCGGTTTCCTCCCACAATCCAAAGACATACATGTTAGGTTAATTGGTTGTTCTAAATTGTCCCTAGATATCTGTCTCCTGTGGGCCCTTAGAATAGAGGGTTAGTACTAGTGAAGCACTTTGAGTGGTCTTTGAGACTAGAAAAAGTGCTATATAAGTACAGGTCCCTTATCCTTATGTAGCATGCAGATTAGTGGTGACCCCAAGTGGCACAGAAACATGGGGGTCCACCCCCGATACAGTCACCTCTGACAGGGAGGACGACTCATTGGCCGGGTCACTACCAACCTGTGTAATGGAACCCAGCGGAACAGCTGGCATGACGATTGGTGGAGCTGTTGCCGATGGCATAGAAGAGAGGTGGAGAGCCCCAGCTGAAGAAGAGGTCCCTATCTCTGATGGACCGGGAGCAGATGGTCCGTCCACCTCCGGCACAGGGGAAAACTCGTAGAAGAGAAAAAAATTTCTGAGGAAGGGGGAAAGGTCCTCCCACAGGTGGGGTTTAGATGCTGCAATCAGATGAGCACTTCTCCACGCCAAGTCCTGCCACTCATCCCCCCAATGGTACAGTCTGTAGCACTCGGTCAGTTGGCACCAGGCACAGTTCCCAGAAGCTGTCCAGACCCTCTGTCGTGGTGCTCGGGGAAGAGAAGAAAGGAGAAGCAGGTGAGGATGATGAAATGAAAGCGGCAGCAAATTTTACAGCAGAGACAGGTGATGAAGACTCAGTAGCGGTGAGCGGCCGCTGCCAAGTTTCTCCACTGGGAACAAGGCAAGAACCTTCATTAATGGTGGTTGAAAAATGAAAAGGTACTTGCCTAGTATCTCGCTCTGCTGTTGCTGAACAGCCAGGTAAGTCCCTCTGGGTGGCTGCAGAGCTTGTCTGGCAGTGAGCTATGGGGGCTGGATCTGGAGCTGAGATGAAGTGCCGGGAGGAGCGGCGCTGACGCTTTCTTCCTTTATCCACTCCAGCCCCGGGCGGAGAGGCAAACCTCGGGGCACAGTAGATGGTTAGGCCCTGTGCCCATGGGAACACTCCCAGTCGAGGGGTATGCTCCAGTTCCAAGGCTGCTGCTGTCCAAAGCCAACCCTCCTCCTCTGGGTCAGTGGAGCTTCAGGCCACGGTGACCAACTCCCACAGTCTGGTCATGGTCTCAAACTCCTCCTCTGTCAGCAGAACACAACCGGCCATAGCGAAAAAAGAAAAAAAAAAAAAAGTCTGCTGGGTCCTCAGTGATAGTGTTCTACTGTCAGGACGTGTGTGTTGAAGGGAGAACCCAAACGCCAGACTCTGGTTTAAGATAAGATAAAATAAGATAAGATAAGCCTTTATTAGTCCCACAACGGGGAAATTCCAGGATTGCAACAGCACAGGGATAGCAACACTCAGAGCAACAATCAGAAGGCAAGAAAAAAAAAAGCAAGCAAGCAAGAGCAGCTAATATACATATGTACATATTACTATAAATATATATATATATATATACACACACAGACACACAGTGCAGAGCATTGTAGCTGGATGGAATAACTATATGAGTATATAAACACACAGTGCAGAGCATTGTAGCTAGATGGAATAAATATGTAGATATATAAACACCCACAGTACGGAGCATTGCAGCTAGGTGGAATAAATATGTAAATATATAAACACACACAGTGCGGAGCAATGTAGCTAGATGGAGTAATATGTAGATATATAAACACACAGTGCAGAGCATTGTAGCTAGATGGAATAAATATGTAAATATATAAACACACACAGTGCAGAGGATTGTTGCTAGATGGGATGAAACAGCATATGATTATGTGCCCATACATATTCTCACCCTCCATAGCGACCGGTATTTTCCTAGTTGTATGCCGGAGGGGACCATTGTGTAAGTCTATTGCATCTTTTGCATTCAAAAAACTATTAGGTTGTTACGTCTTTTTGCTATCTCTGCGAGCAGCCCTGCTTAGGTTGTACAGTCTGACAGCCGTTGGTAGGAAGGACCTGCGAAACCTCTCGGCTGTGCACCTGGGATGATGTAGTCTGCTACTAGATGAGCTCCTCAGTGCATTCAGTATGTCCTGCATAGGGTGGAACTCGGACTCCAGCAGAGATGACAGTTTAGCCACCGTCCTTCTCTCTCCTATCTCCTCCACCGGGTCAAGGCGCTGCCCCAGGACAGAGCTAGCTTTCTTGATCAGTTTGTTCAGTCTCTTCCTATCGGCTGCAGTAATGCCACTGCCCCAGCAGACCACTCCAAAAGTGATGGCTGATGCCACCACCGTGTCATAGAATGTCTTCAGCAGCGCACCTTGTACACCAAAAGACCTGAATCTCCTCAGTAGGAACAGCCTGCGCTGTCCCTTCTTGTAGAGTGCGTCAGTATTGTGTGACCAGTCTAGTTTATTGTTTAGATGAACACCCAGGTACTTGTAGGATGTCACCATCTCAATGTCTGTTCCCTGTATATTTACTGGTGCTGTGAGGGGTTGTCCATGCCTGCGGCAGTCCACCACCAGCTCCTTAGTTTTCCTCGCATTGATCTGGAGGCAGTTCCGATGGCACCAGTCCACGAAGTCCTGGATAAGCCCTCTGTACTCAGATTCATCTCCATTGGAGATGAGGCCAACGATCGCAGAGTCATCAGAGAACTTCTGTAGATGGCAGTGTGTTGTGTTGTGTGAGAAGTCCGCAGTATAAAGAGTGAACAGGAAGGGAGCCAACACCGTTCCCTGGGGGGCCCCCGTGCTACCGATGATCGTGTCGGACACACAGTCCCGGGTTCTCACAAACTGAGGCCGGTTCATGAGGTAGTCCAGGATCCATGATGACAGGTGCTGGTCCACCCCTGCGCGCAGCAGCTTGTCCTTCAGGATCATCGGTTGGATGGTGTTGAAAGCACTGGAGAAGTCAAAGAACATGATCCTTACCACATTTCCGGGCTTCTCCAGGTGGGACAGAGAACGGTGAAGGAGGAAGATCACCGCATCCTCCACCCCAATGCCATGCTGGTAGGCAAACTGGAGTGGATCCATCGCTTGTTCCACCAGGGGGTGGAGGTGAGCAAGGACCAGTCTCTCCAGGGTCTTCATCAAGTGGGACATCAAGGCCACCGGTCTGTAGCTGTTCAGGTCTTTGGGGTGGGAAGTTTTTGGTACAGGTACCACACAAGATGTTTTCCACAGCTGTGGTACCCTCCCCAGCTTCAGGCTCAGGTTGAAGATGTACGTCACAATCCCACACAGCTGGTCTGTACAGGACTTGAGGAGCTTTGCGCTGATGCCGTCCGGTCCCGACGCCTTCCTCGCCTTGATCTTCCTCAGCTCCGTCCTCACCTGGGTCCTGGTCAGGGTCAGGATGGGGGGCTGTGTGTTGGGAGTGGGGGGGTGTTGGTGGAGTGGGGAGTGGGCAGCAGGACTTGATGTCTTTAGAGGCAGCAGTGGTTGTTGTGCAGTCAGGGGGGAGGGCGGTTGGTCAAACCTATTGAAAAACAGATTCAGATTGTTCGCCCACTCCCTGCCCCCCGTGGCCTGGGGGGAGGTATTCTGGAGCCCAGAGATGGTTTTGAGGTTTCTCCAGACCCCGCTGATGTCGCTCTGTTGCAGCTTGTCCTCCATCTTCTTCCTGAAGCTGTCCTTGCCTTCTCTGATCTTTCTCCTCAGCTCCCTCTGTACGGACTTCAGCATCTCCCTGTTCCCCGACCTGAAGATCCTCTTCTTCTCTCTCAGAAGTGTTTTTATCTCAGGGTTGATCCAGGGTTTGTTGTTTGAGCAACACCGTATGGTCTTGGTGGGAACGGATTTGTCCACACAGAAGCTGAGGTAGTCTGTGAAGGTGTGAGTGAGGCCATCGATGTCCTCACCATGTGGATCGCAGAGCTGCTTCCAGGTGGTGGCTTCAAAACAGCCCTTTAGAGTGTCCATTGCCTCCTCAGACCATAACTTCACTGTGCGCATGGCCGGAGGTTGTCTGTGCACTAGGGGTTGACATAATGTCTGGCCCAGGAAACACGCACGCAGGCTCAGGATAGATTTAACAACTTTATTCAACAAGCAGGTGTGTTTGAATGGATGTATGCGGTATGTGGATGTGCTGGGGTGAACGCCGATGCACAGGCAGCAGAGCAGCGCGCCGTTCAGCCGGACAACCCTATGGGGAAAGAGCAGAGGACAAGGGTAACAGGCACCACACCGAGACAGGGATAATCAGTCAAAGTGTTGCTTACTTGCAGGGAACAGGTGGCTGGCGTCGGCAGGTGACAAGCCCGGGATACAGCGTCCTGCAGGGCCTGCGCGGATGGCGGAGATGAGTCGGCGATGATGGGGGAAATCCGCCACCGGGGAGTCCACCTGTGCACAGGGGTGACGAGCTTGGAAGACAAGGTAAGGGATGCTTACGTGTCGTTGAATCTTGCTGGTGATCTGAGGTAGAATCACGAGCTTTGGAGGTACCGACGAGAACAGACGGCTCCAGACCGCAGCACTGGGCCGAGTGGGTTAAATAGCCCGCTGCTGACAAGGCGCAGGTGTGCGTGCAGCTGTTGCCGCTGATGAGCGGCGAGTCGTGACAGTACTCCCCCCCCTAGCAGTGCCTCCTGGCGCTGGTTTGTCCGGATGTGCCCGATGGAACTCCCTGATGAGGCTCTTGTCTAACACCCAAGAGGAGGGCACCCAGGACCTAAATTCCGGACCGAATCGCTCCCAGCCCACCAAGTACTGCAGCCTGTGCCCTCGGCGCCGGGAGTCCAGGAAGGAGGCGACTCTCCAGGCCGGATGGCCGTCCATCATCATAGGCGCGGCGGCTCTGCGGGCGGGGGGCAGAGGGGGTCGGAGACATAGGGCTTGATTCTAGAAACATGGAAGGTAGGACAAATGCGCAGGGAGGGGGGAGGGCCAGACGCACAGCCACCGGGTTAACAATTTTGGAAATGGTGTGGGGACCAACAAAGCGTGGGGCCAACTTCTTCTTCTCTCCCTTGAGATGGAAATCCTGAGTGGCCAACCAGACCTGTTGACCCACCTGGTAGGCAGGGGCCGGTCTCCTGCGACGGTTAGCAGTGATGCTGTTGTGCACTGCCGTACGTAAGAGCGCGTCCCGTGTCTTGGACCACAGAGCCTGACAACGTTTCAGGTGCGCCTGGACGGAAGGGACCGCCAGCTCCGCCTCCTGGTCCGGAAACAAGGGTGGATCGTAGCCCAGGGACGCCTTGAAGGGAGACATCCCTGTAGCAGAAGACCGAGCAGTGTTGTGGGCGTACTCTACCCAAGGCAGGTGCGTGCTCCGGGAAGACGGGTTAGACGAAGTGACGCAACGCAGGGCTGCCTCCAGGTCCTGGTTGGCCCGCTCACACTGCCCGTTGGATTGCGGGTGGTGACCAGAGGAGAGGCTGACTGTGGCCCCCAAGGTGTTGCAAAAGCTCCTCCAGACCTCAGACACAAACTGGGGACCCCAATCTGAGACGACATCCACCGGTATCCCGTGTAGCCTGACCACGTGCTGAACCAAGAGATCCGCTGTCTCCTACGCCGTTGGAAGACCCCGAAGTGGCACGAAGTGGGTGGCCTTGGAGAACCGGTCCACGATGGTCAGCACAGCGTTGTAGGAGTTGGAAGTGGGGAGACCAGTGACAAAGTTGAGGGCAATATGGGACCAGGGTCTGCCAGGGGTCGGCAGAGGCTGGAGCAAACCCGCGGGAGGAGAATTACCCGACTTGGCAGTGGCGCACACAGGGCATGCCCGGACGTAGTTGGCGGCATCCTTCTGCAGACCCGGCCACCAGAAGGAGCGCTGGAGAAGATCCACAAGCCGAGACACACCAGGGTGACAGGCGAACTTGGAGGTGTGGACCCAATGAATGACCTCCCCCCGGACAGAAGATGGAACAAACATCCTTCCCTCCGGTCCGCCGCCAGGGTCCGGTTCAGTCTCCTGCGCCCTCCGGATCTTGTCCCTGATGGACCAGGAAATCGCTCCTACCACGCACGAACTGGGCACTGGATGAGGTGGCCCGGCTCCTCCAATGTCTCTGGGGCAAACTGCCTGGAGAGGGCATCGGGTAGGACGTTCTTAGAGCCGGGACGATAGGTTATGGTGAAGCGGAACCAGGCAAAGAACAGGGACCAGCGCGCCTGGCGGGCATTCAGACGTCTAGCAGATCGAAGATACTCCAAGTTCTTATGGTCCGTCAGCACCACGAATGGTAAAGCTGCCCCCTCCAGCCAGTGGTGCCACTCCTGCAGGGCGAGCTTGATGGCGAGAAGCTCCCTGTCCCCGACGTCGTAGTTTCGCTCAGCCGGGGACAGGCGCCGTGAGAAGAAGGCGCAGGGTCGTTTGGCCCCATCGGTGGGTGATCGCTGGGACAGCACTGCCCCTACCCCCGTATCAGATGCGTCGACCTCCACCAGACACTGCAGCGCGGGGTCGACCTGGGTCAGGACCCGGGAGGAGGAGAACTCCGTCTTCAGCGCCTGAAACGCCGCAGCGACCTCTTCAGTCCAGCGGAAGGCGTTCTTAGGTGACGTGAGACGGGGCAGCGGGGCAGCGATGGCACCGAAGTTGGGTACAAAACGGCGGTAGAAATTGGCGAACCCAAGGAATTGTTGGACCTGCTTCCTGGAGGTCAGCGTGGGCCATTCCACCACCGCTTTAACCTTAGTGGGGTCGGGTAGGACCTGGTTGTGTGAGATCACAAAGCCCAAGAAGGAGGTGGTCTTGGCGTAGAACTCACATTTTTCAGCCTTAACATACAACCTGTTTTCCAGCAGCCGCTGCAGGACCCACCTCACATCCACCTGATGTTCTTCTCGTGACCTGGAGAAGATGAGGATATCATCTAGGTACATGAACACGAAGAGGCCCAGGAAATCACGCAGGACGTCGTTGATAAGGCGCTGAAAAACGGCAGGGGCGTTGGTCAGACCAAAGGGCATCACCAGGTATTCAAAATGCCCACTTGGTGTTCTAAATGCTGTCTTCCACTCATCCCCCTCCCTGATCCGGACGAGATGGTAAGCACTGCGGAGATCCAATTTGGTGAACCAGGTCACCCCCTGCAGGGAGTGGAAGGCAGTGTCCATCAGCGGCAGGGTATACCGGTCCTTCTCCGTGATGTCATTCAATGCCCGGAAGTCGATGCACGGGCGGAGGGACCCATCCTTCTTCGACACGAAGAAGAATCCAGCACCGAGTGGAGACGAGGAGGGGCGGATGATACCTGCGCTGAGAGACTCCTTAATGTAGCTGTCCATCGCTTCTCGCTCCGGCGCTGACAGGCTATAAAGACGACCCGACGGCAGGGGAGCCCCTGGGCGGAGGTTGATGGCACAATCGTAGGGTCGATGAGGAGGAAGGAACATCGCCCTGGACTTGCTGAAGACGAGGCCCAGATCGTGGAATTCTGTGGGCACCAAGGTGAGATCCGGAGGCGCAGCGTCCTTGACCGGGGGAGGAGAAGACGGGGCGCAGGCTGCGGACTGTAAGCAGGTGCCCATGCAGAATGAACTCCAGGCGGCGATCTTTCCTGTCCGCCAATCCAGCACCGGGTTGTGCAGGCGCAGCCAGGGATAACCAAGGATAACAGGCATCACAGAGGAGGACAGGACATAGAAGGTGAGTTCCTCTCAGTGGTTGCCCGAAATTATTACAGGGACAGGCTGCGTGCGATGAGTCACTTGGCCGAGGGGTGCACGGGAGAGGGTGATCAGGCTGAGAGGAGCGGGCAGAGGGTGGCAGGGAATGCCCAATTGGGTTGCCAGGCTCTTTGAAATGAAGCTCTGCTCTGCTCCTGAGTCCACCAGTGCGTGTGTGAGATGCCCTGTGGCGTTGTGACAAAATCGGATGGGCAAAGACAGACTTGTGAGGGGATTTGACCGGTTAGAGTCCGCGAGGCCCCCTACAGTGACTCGCAGACCTCCCCGTTTGGCTTTTCCGGACAATGCTCCACGGAATGTTGGCCTCCTCCGCAATACATGCAGAGATCCAACTTCCGGCGGCGTTGTTTCTCCGTTAGGGGGAGCTTTGACCAGCCTACCACCATTGCCTCCAACTCCTCGGAGGACTCTGGTGGAGGTGGCGCCAGGGGGCGGTCTTGAGGCGTGTGGATGGAGCCTCCACGCGAGCGGCTGCTAGACTTCCGCTCGGTGGACCGTTCACGCAGCCTATTGTCCAAACTAATGGCGGTGGAAATTAACTCCGTCAGTGTCTTCGGAAGATCCCAACCGGCCAATTCATCCCTCAGACCCGAGCTGAGGCTGCAGAGGAAGATGCCACAGAGTGCGGCCTCACCCCAGCCAACCTCCTCCGCTGCAACCCGGAAGTCGATAGAATAGTCCGCCGCTGACTGACTCCCCTGCTGAAGAGCAAGGAGCCGGTCAGTTAGGACGCTATCGTGCCGAGAATGATCAAAGACCTCGAGAAAGCTCTGCACGAACTGGCTATAGGAGAGGTTCGCGTAACTGGGCTTTGCCATTACGGCGTAAGCCCAGGTTAGCGCTCGCCCCTCCAAGAGATTTCCAATGTAGCCAATTCGGCTATGGTCTGAGGGAAAGTCCCCGGGAACGCGCAGAAACACTGACTCACACTGCATTATAAACCCCCGCGCCCCCCCCGAGCTTTCCGCTGAAGCGGGCAGGAGTTGGGATTGGTGTGAGTCGGGTTGGCGTTCCCGAGGTAGACTGGCCGGGCATCGGAGCGGCAGGAGCTGGCCCACCCTGGCGAGCCGAGGGGAATGCCTGCTGGGGGTCCAGGCGGTCTAACCGGTGAGTTATGTTAACCAATTGGTTAAGGATCACCTGCTGTTGATGAGCTATTAAATCCACCCGAGCCTCGAGGGTGGAAAGACGGCGTGCGAGCCCGCTGTCTGCTGGGCCGCTTTGCTGGAGCCGTACTGACATAATGTCTGGCCCAGGAAACACGCACGCAGGCTCAGGATAGATTTAACAGCTTTATTCAACAAGCAGGTGTGTTTGAATGGATGTATGCTGCATGTGGATGTGCTGGGGTGAACGCCGATGCGCAGGCAGCAGAGCAGCGTGCCGTTCAGTCGGACAACCCTATGGAGAAAGAGCAGAGGACAAGGGTAACGGGCACCACACCAAGACAGGGATAATCAGTCAAAGTGTTGCTTACTTGCAGGGAACAGGTGGCTGGCGTCGGCAGGTGACGAGCCCGGGAGACAGCGTCCTGCAGGACCTGCGCGGATGGTGGAGATGAGTCGGCGATGACAGGGGAAATCCGCCACCGGGGAGTCCACCTGTGCACAGGGGTGACGAGCTTGGAAGACAAGGTAAGGGATGCTTACGTGTCGTTGAATCTTGCTGGTGATCTGAGGTAGAATCACAAGCTTTGGAGGTACTGATGAGAACAGACGGCTCCAGACTGCAGCACTGGGCCGAGTGGGTTAAATAGCCCGCTGCTGACAAGGCGCAGGTGTGCGCGCAGCTGAAGCCGCTGATGAGCGGCGAGTCGTGACAGGGGTTTGTACACCGGCCGGAGATGAACCAAGTTGTGATCCGATCTCCCGAGTGGGGGGAGTTATGATGAGGTGAACGCCTCCTTAGTGTTTGCGTAGAATAAGTCCAGTGTTTTATTGTCTCTAGTGTGGCATGTGGCATACTGGGTGAACGTGGGTAGAATGGGAGACAGTGAAACATGGTTGAAATCGCCTGAGATGAGGAGAAGAGCATCTGGGTGTTCTGTCTGCAGCCTGCCAGTTACTGAGTGGATGACGTCACGCGCTGTCCCAGCGTTCGCCGTCGGATTTGCATAAACAACAATGCAGATCACGTGTGAGTGTTCTCTCGGGAGATATGTAGGCCGCTTGCTAACAGCTAGCAACTCAATGTCTTTGCTGCAGTGTCATTGTTTAACAGTGATATGTCCCGGTCTGCACCAGTTGTTGTTAACATACATTATCACTCCATCGCCCCTTGCTTTGCCACTGTCTGGTGTTCGGTCTGCCCGTATCGTGTGGAAACCCTCCAGCTCAATGTTAGCATCTGCTGCTAGTTCAGTTAGCCACGTCTCAGAAAACAAAAGGAGAGAGCACTCCCGGTATGTGGTATCGTAACGGCAGATAGCCGCTAGCTCATCTACCTTTCCCAGTAACGACCGTACATTTCCCATGACAATAGATGGAAGTGATGGTCTGTACCTTATATTTTTTGTCCTCCGCCTTACTCCAGCCCGGCAGCCGTGGCGTTTTCACCTCGTTTGCGATCGTTAGCGTTTGCGACATTTATTTAGAGCTGAACACCTCCCTCAGCTTGATGGTAGAAAATAACAAACCAAAACAGATGGGCAGACAGGACAGGAGTAAATTAATACTAGACTGACGAGGCAAACAGAAGTGTGGGCTTATGCCTAAACTGACAAGGGCACTGTACCCAGGTGAGGGACAATGTCCCTTAAATAACAGATGGGCAAATAACATAAACTACAGACAGGTGTGGGCACTTAACTAAACAGGGCAAAATCAGGCTGTGCAAAAACGGAAACTGAAGACGCTGTCGAAATAAAGCCAAACCAAAGACCACAAGTAATGACAGGAATAAGAAGGAGCAAACGTAAACATGACTATGATAATAATGAAAATAATAAACAAGACTAAGAGGATCATAATAACCAACAGAGAAATAAATGTACAAGACTGAATAATAATAAAAGCAATGACGACAAGGAATAAAGCAGAGATAACTACAGTACAGAAATCATAGTGATAATCACAGTGAAACATATAAAACTCAACTCAAAGTGAGAATGTGGGCTGGGGCCCATGTCCTGGAGACAAAAGAATAAAACTATAACTCAGGATGAGGACATGGGGCCCACTCAACGGCCTGACATTTGTCTCAAAAGCCCATCTTTTTTATTGAATGAATTTGGGCTTTTTATTCTATTTTTTCCCTTTTTTTAAACAATTTTATCACCTTCACAGTCCAAGATGGTGTCCTAGTCTTGTAATTCAAATATAGTTTTTTTTTTCTTTTTGATAAACTATTCAAAGATTAAAAGATTCAAAGATTTTTATTTGTCAATATGTACAGGACATACAGGAGAATTGGAATGCTGTTTCTCTCTCGCTTAGTATTGTGCGTAATCTATAAGAAAAGAAGGAATAAGGATAAAAACATGCAGTCTATGTACAGTAATGCTACCCGTATAGGCCAAAGGCTGCATGATTATTAATACAATTAAATGGCTGAAGAGGAGACTGAATTAGTTGTGACAGAATTGGGCATGGAGGGTCCAGAGGGGTCCTCTAAGCTATATGGACAATGTGGGGGGGGGGGGGCTGAAAAGTTCATAGGCTGACTATGATGCAGTAGACAAATTTGACCAAATGTGGTTTATTTTCAACTTATTTTTCAACATTTCAACATCAGTGTTGCAACCCTTGGATCCCTGTTGTACAGAAGCTCTCTGCTTGATTCTCAAAGACAAAGCTCCTTCTTAGTCAGTCTATGAACTTTTCACCACCACCCCCTCCTAGTTCCTTGTGTCCTCTGTATCCGTAGCCGCTTCTCATGTGTTGCTGTTTTCCCTTGATTGTCAGCCCAGCTGTCCCTTGTTTCCTGATTGTCTGTTCTGTCAATGTCTTTACTCATTGTGTAAAAACTGCCAGTTTTCATGTGTCCTGTGCAGTTCCCCATGAATGAGTTTTCGCTAGTCAACTGTGTTTATTTCCCTGAGAATAAATTATGTTGTATTGAAGTAGTGCATACTACCGGAGGTAGTCATGACAGATGGAGGATTTGTAGCAGAACTTATTTTTGTTCCCTAAGAGTTTAATGGAGCCTCTTCCAAAATCTATGCAGCAGTTTGACAAGGTAAGAAACTGCTTTTGTTGATGTTAATGTGAGACATTATTGCTAAACAGAACTGAATATTTTTAAGGTCAGATTTGTTTTTAACAAATTAGTGCTGGTGTGTTTTATTAAAAGTGATTTTGAAGACTTCCGGTTTTGGCGGCCATGTGAGAGGGACACGTATCACTCTGCTCTGCTCCTGGAGAAAAAAAATTGGCAAATAACTCTCTCATTTGGGACAGAACGTATCCCAGCGTTTGGGCGAGGATATGTCGGTGAAGCCTAAGGCTGGAAAACCAGGTAGAGGAAAAAGCGAGCCGCCGAAACAGTCCAAATTAACGGACTTTCAGGTCTGTGACGCAGCAGATAAAGCTCCATATATGGCGGAGGAAGCTAGCAGCGGTGCGGTGACTGCGGGAAACGGCACAGGTGCAGTGCTTAATGCCATTAGTTCAATGAGAGCAGAATTTTTCTCTAAATTTGATGGGATTATGGCAGCATTGGAAGGAATGAGAAAGGAATTGGGTGACTGTGTAGAACGAATGGCGCAGGTGGAGCTTCGTGTCTCTAGTGCTGAAGATGACGTCACTAGCCTTCAATTAAAGGTGCGCACTTTGGAAAAAAAAAATAAATGTCTGGAAGATAATGTCTTGGACTTGGAGTCCCGATCGAGACGGAACAACTTGAGGTTGGTGGGTCTACCGGAGGAATCCGAAGGTCGGGACACATATTCCTTTTTGGAAAAGTGGATTCCGGAGGCGCTGGGCAGCGCGGAGCTGCAATCAGCAGTCGTTCTGGAAAGCGCATATCGTATCGGCCCACGGAGAGATAAGGGACCACCGAGGACGCTTATTATGAAGTTCATCAGCAACAGAGACAGGATGAAGATCTTCAACGCTGCGCGAGCTAAAGGACAGATTAAACACCAGGACCAGCAGGTGCGGTTCTACCCAGATTTGGCCACAGGAATCCAACAATTGAGGAAGCAGTTTGATCCTGTGCGTAAAGAGCTGTGCAACCTTGGGATTCGTCATGGTGTAATTTATCCTGCGAGACTGTTGACCACGTATGGGGGCAGAACACACATCTTCAAGACCCCAGAGGAGGCGCAGGAGTTCATCAATAAGATCCAAGAAGAGACTGGTGGGAGCTAAGCATGAACAAAATATAAGGTAGAATATTTAAGCATTTGCACAGGCATCTGACTGATTTGAAGCAAATAGCAAGTTTACAAAATATAGATTGTATTATACGTATATTAAAAAAAAACAAAACTATGATGTACAAAGTTGCTAAAAATTTTGGAGTTAAGTTGGAAAACTACAGAAGAAAGTTAATGTTACGTCATTTAAAGCAGTAGAGTTAGGGTGATTGGGAGGATGAAGGAGGAGTGGCTTTGGCTGATCCTCGTGGGTGTGGAGCGGTCGATGGCTATATCGGGAGACGGAATTTTTCTTTTGATTTTGGGGGGATTACCACAAATATGGGAAGGGGGAATTTGTTTGTGTGTAATTTGTAGGATGAATGTTCAACCACTCATGTTTTTGCTTCTCTGTATGAGCATGTTTACACTGCAAGGTAATCCTAAACTCCTTATTGATCATAAACCAAAGCGTTAATCTTAATTTAACTTCATGGAATTGCAGAGGTCTACAAAAATTAAAAAAACTTAAACAAGTTATGAATAAAATAAAAGATATGGGTTCAAAAATTGTTTTTACAAGAAACTCATCTAATAGAGGAGGATGTAAAAAGAATTAGGAGTAGATGGCAAGGAAGTGTTTTCACCTCATCATTTTCATCCCGAGCCAGGGGAGTTATGACTCTCATACATAAATCAGTCCCATTTCAAGTGAAAAATGTAATTGGAGACAAATTTGGAAGATATTTAATCCTTCAAGGATCTTTGCTATTAGAAAATATAAATTTGGTGAACCTATATGGTCCCAATATAGATGATCAAAAGTTCTTTGCTAATTTATTTCTTATCTTATCATCACTTACAGGGCAACATATAATAGCAGGGGATTTTAATTGTACATTGAATCCCGGTATAGATAGATCAACAGGACTAGACTGTACACACAATGGTTGTAGGATGACCATTAATCATTTTATGAAAGAACTGAGATTGCTAGATATATGGAGAGAAATAAAACCACAAGTTAAAGCTTACTCTTGTTATTCCAATACCTACAAGACATTCTCACATATTGATTATTTTTTGATCTCCACAGAATTAAGGTCCAAGATTCAAAAAGTGATTTTTGAAGTGATTAGTTCTCTGATTCTGTGGTCTGATTTTGTGGATGTGGTTTCTCTTATAAGATAAGCCTTTATTAGTCCGACAGTGGGGAAATTCCAGGATTGCAACAGCAATCAGAGCAATAATAACACTCAGAGCAATAATTTGGCAGATAAGATAAAAAGAGCAGTGAATATACATATGTACACATAAATACATAAATATATATACACAGTGTGGCGCATTGCAGCTAGATGGAATAAACAGCATAAAGGTCTATTCAGTTACCCCACCTAGTATGAATATGTACCCATACAGCATATTTCGTATTTGAGTCAGCCTAGTTGTCACCCTCTGTAGCGATTGATATTGTCCTAATTGTGTAATGGAGGGGACCATTATTGTGCAAGTTTGTTGCGACTTATGCATTCAGTGCTTATTAGGTCATAAAGTATTTTTTTACAACCTCTACGAGCAACCCTGCTTAGGTTATAAAGTCTGACAGCTGTAGGTAGGAGGGACCTGCGAAACCTCTTGGTCGCGCACCTAGAATGATGCAGCCTACCGCTAAATGAGCTCCTCAGTGTGTTCAGTGTGTCCTGCATGGGGTGGGACTCAGACTTCAGCAGAGATGACAGCTTAGCCACCATCCTCCTCTCTTCTGTCTCCTCCACTGGGTCAAGGCGCTGCCCCAGGACAGAGCTAGCCTTCTTAATCGGTCTGTTCAGTCTCTTCCTGTCGGCTGCCATGATGCCGTTGCCCCAGCAGACCACTCCAAATGTGATGGCTGATGCCAGCACCGAATCGTAGAAGGTCTTCAGGAGCACCCCTTGTACACCAAAAGACTTGAGCATCCTCAGTAGAAACAGCCTGTGCTGTCCCTTCTTGTAGAGTGTGTCGGTGTTGTGTGACCAGTCCAGTTTACTGTTCAAATAAACACCCAGGTACTTGTAGGATGTCACCATCTCAATGTCTGTTCCCTGAATGTTTACTGGTGCTGTGGGGAGTTGTCCTCGCCT
Source organism: Pholidichthys leucotaenia (assembly GCA_020510985.1). Classification (NCBI taxonomy): domain Eukaryota; kingdom Metazoa; phylum Chordata; class Actinopteri; order Cichliformes; family Pholidichthyidae; genus Pholidichthys; species Pholidichthys leucotaenia. The sequence continues at coordinate 215,387,507 of CM035847.1, read as the reverse complement.
GTGGCAGTCCACCAGCAGCTCCTTAGTTTTCCTCGCATTGATCTGGAGGCAGTTCCGATGGCACCAGTCCACGAAGTCCTGGATAAGTCCTCTGTACTCAGCTTCATCTCCATCGGAGATGAGGCAGACGATTGCAGAGTCATCAGAGAACTTCTGTAGATGGCAGTGTGTTGTGTTGTGTGAAAAGTCCGCAGTATAAAGGGTGAACAGGAAGGGAGCCAGAACCGTTCCCTGGGGGCCCTTGTACTGCAGATGATCATGTTGGATACACAATCCTGGGTTCTCACAAACTGTGGCTGGTTTGTGAGGTAGTCCAGGATCCACGATGACAAGTGCTGGTCCACCCCTGTGCACAGCAGCTTGTCCTTCAAGATCACTGGTTGGATGGTGTTGAAAGCACTGGAGAAATCAAAGAACATGATCCTCACCATGTTTTCAGGCTTCTCCAGGTGTGACAGGGAACGGTGTAGGAGGAAGATTACTTTATCCTCCACCCTGATGCCGTGCTGGTAGATGAAATGGAGTGGATCCATCGCTGGTCCCACCAGGAGCGGAGGTGAGCAAGGAGCAGTCTCTCCAGGGTCTTCATCAGGTGAGAAGTCAGGGCCACTGGTCTGTAGCTTTTCAGGTCTCTGGGGTGGGAAGTCTTTGGTACAGGTACCACACAAGATGTTTTCCACAGCTGTGGTACCCTCCCTAGCTTCAGGCTCAAGTTGAAGATGTGCTCCACAATCCTGCACAGCTGGTCTGCACAGGACTTGAGGAGCTTCGCGCTGGTGCAGTCCAGACCTGATGCCTTCCTCGCCTTGATCTTCCCCAGCTCTGCCCTCACCTGGGTCTTAGTGAGGGTCAGGTTGGAGCAGGGGGGCTGTGTGCTGGGAGTGGGGGGGTGTTGGTGGAGGGCGGGTTGGACAGTAGGATTAGATGACGATAGAGGCAGCAGTGGTTGGTGTGCAGGTGGAGGGGAGGGCGGTTGGTCAAACCTGTTAAAACAGGTTCAAGTTGTTCACCCACTCCTTGCCTCCCGTGGCCTGGGACGAGGGATTCTGGAGCCCAGAGATGGTTTTGAGGCTTCTCCAGACCCTGCCGATGTCGTACTGTTGCAGCTTGTCCGCCATCTTCTTCCTGTAGCTGTCCTTACCCTCTCTGATCATCCTCCTTAGCTCCCTCTGTATGGACTTCAGCTCCTCCCTGTTTCCCGACCTGAAGATCCTTTTCTTTTCTCTCAGCAGGGACTTTATCTCGGGGTTGATCCAGAGTTTGTTGTTTGAGCAACTTAAGTTCATTAAGTTCTTTAAATTCATTAAGTTCTTAAGTTCATATACTCTAAACCCAACATAACCTGAACATAACCTAGTCAGGAGCAAGTTATGTTCATAGCCTTTGTAACCATGGCTACAAACATACTCTGACTTTTTGGAACTGAAACCTGAGAGTTTCCACAAACTCTGAGTTAACTTATCCAGGTAAGCCGCTAAACCTGCTTTCTGGAGCAGGGCCCTGGGCTTTGTGATGGCCACTCCAAAACATTGACTTTGTTGTCCTTAAGCCACTTTGTAAGTAATTTTGTGGTATGCTTAAGGTTATTATTGGGCAGCTCGGTGGTGTAGTGTGTTATGTCTGTAAATGAGGACCAATGACGAGACCGAAGGTGGAACTGAACACGACTTCATTATGGACTCAGTGGACAGTACAGACACTCCTGTCAGGCAGAGGTGAGGTCAAAGAGACTGTCCCTCTTCCGCACAGCCCTCTTATACCCCGGGTGGCAGCGGAACCTGAAAGGTGTAGCCACCACCCGTGTCACACCATATGTCCTAAGAACAACACTACCCCCCCCCAAAAAAAAATGGTCCAAAACACACATACAATCAAGACCCTCCCCAATTTAGAACCCGAATCACACACTAAAAGTAAACAGAAACATATCAGGGCCTATAACAGTCACACAAAACAACAAAGGCTAGGGGAAAACAGGTGGACTACTGTTCCACCCCTACACGGCCAGACGGATTATTCTGCCCTCTCCACTAAATACAGTCCATTAAACTAAAACTGCCATGTTTCTACATAAATAACAAAACACAAAACAATCCCATTATAGAACGAACTTATATACAAACAGGTTATTCCCCATTAATAAACCCAATAAACCACTTGATTATTACTCATACCAACACCAAGCAATAAGCACATCAGTCTGCCCCAGTAGAGGAACCACCCCCCGGAAAACCATCCGATGGTTCCTCTCCGGTGCACCTTCTTCTCTTCACACCCTGGAATGGCTCGCGCCGCAGCCCAAACACCTCCTTCTCCTGCGTGACGTGCCACAGCTTGTTGGGATGTCGCCATGAGCCATCAGATAGCCGAAGGTAGCCATCCTCCCGAATGGCTACCACCTGCAGCCGCCCCTGGTCATCCTGTCACTTACGTTTGCCCAGAACTCCTCTTGACCGGGCCTCCTCTCTGCATCGGACCACATCAACAACCCCTAGAGGAGCCCGACTCGGCTTCCAGTGTCCCTGTGTGACACGTCGTTTTACCGTGCCAGCCGGTCCTGCCCCACTCGCTTTCATTTTCTTTGCAGGTGAAGCCGTTGTGACCCCCTTGCCCCTTGGTACCTCCAGCCAAATTCCAGAACAGGATGGGCCATCCACTCGGCTCCTCCCGCCGTCACGGGCATCCCACCGTGCCGTCCAGCTCCCTCAGCTAGGGTTGTTTTCGGCTCTGACACCGGGAACCCTCCCGTGATGGTCCTGGGTGGGGTTGGTCCTGCTCATCTTCCAGAATACTAGGCCAAGGTTAGTCCCATACAGCATCATCCACCACTCGCAGAACCGGCCGGTCCAACAAACCACGGCCCAACTACTCCTCTACTACACCGCTGGTGATGGTGAAGCCTAGTCCATAAAAAAGGTCACAGCCCATAACATTCTCACCACTGGTGATCACCACTAACTGCAGGTTGGACACCACCGCCCGACTTGTACTGAGCCATCAGTTCCACCGATCCCACCGTGGCCAACCTCTTTCCACCATGCCCACACAGCAGCGCTGAATGACCTCTTATTCAGTAATATGGGAAGAAACTCCTCATGGTGAGCCAATTCAACACGGACCTCACCGCGCCCATGTCAATCAGCAGTGGAACCTCCACCCCGTCCAATTTCACCATACAGTATATACGGCCATTGGTGCTCGGGGAGACGGTGTGGATGACCGTGGGAGTTGGAGCGGAGAAGTCCACTTTGCGTCACTGTTCCCCTCGCTCGAACCTATCACAGGCCCTGGCAAAATGATGCAGAAGTCCGCACTTGCCGCAGCGTTTTCCTCTTGCCGGACACTCTCTAGCCTTATAACGGTGCTTGGTGGACCCACAACACAAACATCTGGGTGATCCCGAGGCGAACCTTATCTTCACAGCAGTAGCATACTCCTCCATATCGTGCAACGATGACGTTCTCAGGGGCGCAAAAATGTCGCACCTGTAGAGGGTTGGAAATAGTTAATAGTTATGTAAGAGGTGAAAAAGACATTTGGATAAGAAAATTTAAGAAAAACAGGCACCCCTACAATTTTATGTTATTCCTTAATTGTTTATTTTTCTACAATGCATTTGTAATCCACGTGGTTCCATTATAACTCATGTGAGTTGGGTGCAGTTCCATACGCCGACCAATAGATGGCGCATGTCGCACAGTGATAGAGAGTAGACTCACGCACTGGAGGACGAAGAATAAAACTCCTTGTGTGAAATAACGAACGTGTTTTGCTGATTCTCTATCACAGGTTGGTAAATACTAATAATTCAAGAGTGCAATATAAACTGTAAGAGTCCTAGGATGTCCGAGATTATATTGTGATACGTGTGAGGGCGAAAAGCGGGGTTGTAAGGGTATTTCTGTTAAGTTGATGTGTTTGTTGTATAAGCTAACCTGCTAATGTTAATGATCGAGTGTGAAATCACAACAGTGAAATCCGCCCACGTTTAAGAACCATTTGCTTACTTTATTTAAAGACAGTTATGAAACGGTTTTCATACAGTACGACATTTACTGGTTTGATTTGTCACCAAATGTGCATATTTCGGGTGTATTACCGAATACCAGGAATACTATTGTAAGTGTGTTAGGTACACAGTGGCCAGGTCAGTGAATTGTTAAGAATAACACCACATGCTGTACATTTATGACAGTGCTTAAAATGATTAATGTAAATGTAAGTCCATGGGTGATTGTTAAAATATAAATATTTGAACAAGTTAAAAGCTATATACATGGGAAGGAGATAAAACCAATAATTCATTTCATGTTAGAGTAATTGTTAAGAATGTTAAGTATTACAGTTAATGTCAAATCGGAAATTGTGATAAATGGACTTTGATAGTAAATACTAGTCAGTTGATGTTGGTCATGTGAATGACTTGAACGAAGAATAAAACTCCTTGTGTGAAATAACGAACGTGTTTTGCTGATTCTCTATCACAGGTTGGAGAGTTAACTTCCACATGCACGTTTCCTCCTCCTGGGCCGCTACCCAGGGGAGCAACACACCATTAGCTCAACAACGTCCTCGAAACTATCGCTAGCATCCAAGGTAGCAAGGATACGCTGTCCTTCCATACCCAAATTACGGACCAATATTGCCCAAGCCCACATCTTCTTCAGTTCGCCAATGTTTAGAGCCAGTCTTATACTGTCTTTCCTAGTATATTCACCTCTGTCCTTATTCTCATGCAGGGCACAATAACAATAGTGCCTCAGCATAATGATGTGTAATAATGATCCAAGCTCTTTGAAACTCACTTTATTTCATGTTGCATGCATAATCATGAATGGCTTTCTGACCCAGTCATGTGATACGACATCACCACATACGTCAGCAATACATGTCTCGAAACGCACTTTGCCAAGTATTTCTTGGATAAGCTCGGAGCACCCTCAAAGCTCCGGAGCCTGCCATCCCATCACTAAGTAAGACACTGGCCATCAGCTGTTTGCTTTGTTTAGTGCCATCAGCTCATTGTTTGACTGTAGTTGTGCCTGCTTGGCCAGTGTTTTGCAGAGCCACACTTTGAGGGTGAGCCCCAGGCTGATTGGTGTTGACAGCTGTGTCGTAGCCATTCATCCTATCCTCCTGAGCCATAGTGTGGAATCGGTATGTATGGCTGTCTGTTATGGAGTTCATATTAATTAATCAGCAATAAATTTGCTATTTCTGCATTTCAGGAGGATAGAGCCAGTCACTGCTTGCTGCTGGCTGCCATGTCTGCTTACAGCAGGACACTGACTGCTGTTTTGTCTCTTCCTCTTTTTATTATTTTGTCTTATTTTCACCCAGTTTTGTGTTGCCCTGAACAACTTTCTACAGGATGCAAGAGCTGCCTGGTTCAAAGTATATAAAGTTGTAGTACTGTGGGTCGGGCCCTGTCATGATCTGAGCACAGGGGGAATCCGCCGTGCTTAGTCTCATGGCTTTTTTTAGATAGATAGATGGATGCACTTTATTGATCCCAAACTGGGAAATTACAGTGTAACAGCAGCATGACAGTTGACAGACAAAGGGACTACCCATGGAAAGTAAAAACTAACACGACTATAATACCTATATACATCATAGCTTAATATATGATGACCCGTATAAACACATGAATCATCCCATTGCACAAAGAAGGACTATCAGGAGCAGAGTGAAAAGTGATGTACCAGTTAGTCTGTAAGATGCAGTGTGGCAGCATAGCTATGACCAGAATACAACATAACATCATATAACCTCATCATATTATTGTCTCCTCCAGGATGGTGAGAGTGGCCACGGCCCAGAAGTTGATTTTGTTCACTGGTGTGAGGATTCCTACCTGCAACTGAATACGACAAAAACTAAAGATATGATTATTGACTTTAGGAGGAAAACTACCAGGCACGAAGTCACCGTACTTTGCCAGACCACTGAATGTGTACAATCCTACAAATATCTTGGGACGATTATTGATAGTAATTTAAACTTTGAAGAGAACTGTGAAAGGGTGTGCAAAAAGGGTCAGCAACATTTGCATTGTTTAAGGAAACTTGCACGCTTCCAAATTGACCGAACCATAATGACAATGTTTTATCGGGCTTTTATTGAATCTGTTTTATCCTTTTCTTTAGTGTCATGGTTTGGTCAGATAAAACTGAAACAAAGGAAATCCTTGGATCAGGTAGTTAGATGGTCCAGTCGTTTTGCTTGGTGAGTCACAGCTGAGCCTGACATCCCTGTACACCAGACAGGTACAGAGGATTGCTGCCTCCATTTTAAATGATGATTCCCACCCTTTGCACTGCCACTTTCAGCTTCTTCCCTCAAGATGGAGGTTTGCTGTCCCAAAAAGTAAAACCCAGCGCTACAAAAACAGCTTTGTTCCTGCTGCTGTCAAAGAGTTGAACAAGTTGTAACAATATATTGCACATAATTTAGTTACCTATTTATTGATTTCATTTTATATTTACTTATTTTTGTAGGGTTTTTTTTTTATTTGGGTTCTAAATCTTTTATTGGGTTTTAGACTTTTGAGTTTTTAACCTCTTTGACTAGTCTTCAACTTTTTAATATGACCCTTCTCTCTTATCTCTGGTTTTTCTCTCATCTCTTTCTTATATCCTGATTGATGGAGCCTTGAGCATTTTTATCATGTTTGTAGTCAGCTTCATGTGTGCCTGTGTTTGTGTTTATGTTGAATGTAATTGTAGTTTGTAAATACGGATGTCACCTGACTGCAAAACAAATCTACCTACGGGTACAAATAAAGGAACCTGAACAGTGAGTTATTGTACAGTGAAATTGCATGTGGCAGGAAAGATTGCCTGTACCTGGCCGTTCGACAACGAAGCTGTAGTAGTCTACTGGAGAAAGTGCTTTGCTGTCTATCTAGTGTGTGGTGGAGGGGGTGATCAGGATTGTCCATGATGGATCGCAGTTTATTTAGTGTTCTCCTCTCCACCACTGTCTCAAAGGTTCTCCGGTCTGAGACCAATTACAGAGCCAGCCCTCTTGATGATCTTGTCAAGTATATTTGTATATTTGTTGTATTTTGTGTTCTTTGGGGTCCTGTTATTTTATCCATGGTTGGTTCTCGCATATTGTGTATTGTTTGTTATTCTTCTCATTCCCCTGTTTGTCATCGTTGTTTTGCTACTCACTTATTTGGTATTTATTTGTATTTATTCCTCATTCCTTATTTGTTGGCATTTAGTTCTTTATAATTGTACTGTTGTCTCTCTCTCTCCGGGACGGCAGCTGTCAGTGGCACTTCTGGGTTTTTGCTCTGTTGTGAGCGGTGTCCCTGTCAGCTGTCAGTCCCGTCTTCTCCCCTCTCATTTCTCTCAGCTGACCCCAGTTTGTAATCATTATCACCTCATGCCCGCTCATGTGATCCACACCTGCAATCATTTGTGTTCATTGGCGTCATGCTCTATTTAAAGACCACTGTTTCTTTCATTTGTTGTTGGAGCCTCAGCTTGTCTGCCTACTAGCATCAGAACCCTTTCCCAATTCTGGTGCATTCACCTGTTATCATGCCTACTCCTTCGATGCCTCAGTTTGTAAGTTTATTTTGTGCACTGTTTGGACTTTTGTGTTTCCTTATTAAATACCACAAGCTACAGTTCAGCACCTGGGTCTCTCTTCTCTGCCCCAAGGGGCAAATCACGACAGTAATCTCCAACCAGTTCAAGACCTAGCTGCTGTGGTTTGTGGTTTCTCTTTTGTTTCACTCACCTGTTTTTTGGGAGTGGTCAACATGTCACCAGCTCTCATGGACTCAGCAGGTGGGAGCGGGTACCCAATGAGCCTGGGGTGGGAGTGCTGCAAAACACTCACAGAGATGGACAGACTCATCTCCACAGCTGGCATCACTCCAACCCCAAAGGACGCACTGTGGTACCTGAGTCTCGCGGAGGCAGCTGCTCACCGATGTCCTCAGCTCAAGGAGCATGCTGAGGAGGTGGAGAGGATCTCACTGGTGGCGGCTTTGCAACATGAAAACAGTGGGACGGTGAGGAATTCCCCGAAGAAGCCTGGGCCAGCGCCGAAGGGGAGGCGTCCCCGAGCTTCTGTGTTATCGGCTCCTCACCAGTCTCTGGCACCAGATCCAGCTCTCGCTCCATTTGCTCCAGGATGCCGCTGTCCAGTGAGACCCCACCGGAAGAACGCCTCCACCTCTGTCAGCAGTTTCTCCCACGCCGAGCCAGACAATTCCCGCAGCAGCTCCCCCTTCTAGTTCTCCTTTGCCGGCTGTCCCGTCAGCTTCCTCTTCCTCCTTTGCTGCTGTGACCCCTGCCTCCTCGGCGCATCCTCCCACTGCTGAGGGTCTGGTCGTTTCCTTCCTGGCTCTCTGCCCGTCACCGTGTCTGCAGGGGCGGCTCCTCCACGATCCTCTGAGGGGCCCACATCCACGGTAGCCACGGAGAGAGCTGATTCAAAGCCAGCTGCAGCAGAAACCATCATTTCAAATTTGTATGTTGAAGCAAATGAGCCTTCACTTCAAATCAAGCACCTGAAATTGGCTCTCCAGTACTTTATATAGTTAAACTTAAAGCAGACCATAGAAATCCAGCCTACTCGGCAGTTTTTCACCCTTGATTTTTGCAGATGTATAAGTTCAGACCTAAGAGCATCACTCCTTTTGGACTCCGTATAGAACCGCTCCTGGTTAAATTAAACCCTGATATGAGCAACGTAACTCAGACACAGTTTTGTCCCATTCCTCCATGGAATTTGAGGAAAGCCAATATCATTCTGGGCCAAAACAAAAAGAACGACACTCACCTAAATGTGTACCAGCAGCAGACCTTGGACATAAAATGTCGTTTTCCTCACCATATTTCCATATACTCTGATGGATCTAAAGTAGATGGCTCAGTCTCTGCAATTGTCACCAGGCACAATCAGCATGGTTTGCAGATTCCCAAACAATGTTCAGTTTTTACAGCAGAGGCTCGTGCTTTGCTTCTAGATTTGGAAAATATTGAGAGAACCAAACAACAGAGCTTCTTAATTTTTACTGACTCCAGATCCTGTCTTCAGGCACTTGGGTTTTTAAAGACTGATCACCCCATTATTAGCCGGATTTCAGCGAAATTAGGTGTTTTACAGAAACATAATTTTAATATCATCTTCTGTTGGCTCCCCAGCCATGTTGGCCTGTCGGGTAACGAGCAGGCAGACAATGCTGCCAAGAGAGCTTCCCAAGAAGTTGCTCAATGCCAAATCCCAGCCTCAGACGTCAGGCCTCTAATAACCTCCTATATTTTAAAGAAGTGGCAGACTGAATGGGACGCATGTACTGCAAATAAATTGCATGATATCAAACCTGCCATAAGTCATAGACACTTGCATCACTTTAAAAACTGACATGATCAGGTTCAGGTTACTTTATTTGTACCCGGAGGTAGATTTGTTTTGCAGTCTGGTGACATCCATATTTACAAGCCACAAATTACATTCAACATAGACACAAACACAGGCACACATGAAGTTGAGCTCTTCACCATACAGTCCACAAACATTCCAGGACAGAAATGACACAGAGAATATCGTAAATACACATTAAAGTGCAAAAAACAAGACACACAGGCGATGGACTTTTTCACCAGCTGCGGTCGCTGCGTGCGCATGCACCCATCTGAAGTAGTGTACACTAGATGCCGTATTGGCCACTCAAGCCTCACACACAGCTTTTTATTAAAAGGTGAAGCCGCACCATCTTGTCAGTTCTGCGGAGGTTTTTTTTTATCAATAAAGCACAATTTACTTGACTGTCTTACTCTCATGACAACAAGACAAGGTTTTTATACTCAAAAGTCACTGAAAGATATTTTTTTTTAATAAAGCACCACCAAAGAAAGTTTTAGGGTTTTTAGCACATATGCATCTAAAGTGTCTTATTTAATTTTTCTATTTTATTGTATCTACATATCTATCTTGCTCTATTTATCTATCTGTCCATCTATTTATTACCTCCGCCAAGGAGATAATGTTTTTACCGGGGTTTCTGTGTGTTTGTCTGTTTGTCTGTCTGTCTGTTACCAACATAACCCAAAAACTTATGAACGGATTTTGATGAAATTTTCAGGAAAGGTGTGTAATGGCACGGGGAGCAGATGATTAAATTTTGGTGATGATCTGAGAGTGTATACCTCCACCAAGGGCTTTGTTTGTATTTGTGCAGCAGGATTACACAAAAACTACTGGATGGATTTGGATGAAATTTTCACCACAGGTGGTTCTTGGCCTAGAACCCATTACATTTTGGTGATGATCTGGGAATGCATACCTCAGCCAAGGCTCTTCTCACAGTGTGTCAGCCACAATACTCCAAAACTAATGGACACACTTGGATGCAATTTTCACCACAAGTGGCTCTAGGCCTACACACAAACCCATTACATTTTAGAGGGGATCCAAGACAGACTGAAGGAGCCTTGGCGGAGGTATGCGCTCTGAGTGCTTTTCTAGTTTCTATTTTTTTTTTTTTTTTGCCATGAAATAGCCATAGATGTTGACATGGCACTAAACAAAGAACACTCACTCTCTCAGGGCCACTTATACCCTCTGTTAGATGATAAAGAGAATTTAACATTATTCATGATTTTAACCTCTCTCCAGAAATCATAAGAATTCTTATTCTGCAGGCTCCTGGCAAGGTGACTCAGCCTGCATTTGTTCTCATTCTTTTAATAAATCGAAGAGCATGTTTAAATCTTGCATTAGTTTGTTTTTTAATTTGTTTTAATTTCCGCAATGGCCTGTTGGGCCAAACCTGCTTCAGGCCAGAGACTAAACGCTCTCCTAGCTGTGATGTGTTGTTCTAACACAAACTCATTCCATCCAGGTTTGATGTGTTAGCTCCCTGTTTGGCTTTTGCAAAATGGTCTGCTACAGCTGATGAGAATGTTAACAATAGCATCATACATATCACAGAGATCCCTAGCATGCTGTGGATTTTTACAATTCATATCAGAGAACATCAGAGTACTCCTGGAAAGATGGATCCTGCTAAGCAGGTTGTCAGTTACAGTGGCGTATTTATTTAACTCTTCCTTTGTTAGGCTAGTCCAGTCCAGCTTCCCTGACCAAGCAACCCTGCCATCAGCAGAGACAGCAGGTACATCCTCCACATTTAGAGACATGCCAAATGGTATGTGATCAGAAGTAGCCATCCCATAATAGATGCACATGTTGCTTAGGGATACATGGGCATCCGCTGTACATATACCGTGATCAAGCCACGAGGTGGTGTGCCAGGCTTCGCTAACGTTTAGCATTTTGCTGGACACAATAAGATTACTGTCATCACAGAATTGCAGAAGATATTTGGCAAATATAGAATTGGTATCAGACAGATCTGCATTAAAATCTCCAATAACAGACACAAGTTGAATCATTATCCTCAATGAAAGGATTCAGAAATGCTAATCTGTTCATAAATTCGTCTTTAGACTGAAAAGACTCATATAGTGCATAAATATTTATAATCTTAAGTTTCTTTTCATTCAAATTGATTTCTGTAGCTCCTCTGAAAAGTTGCTTGACCCTTGCTTGGTTCACTGCACTTGCAGGATGACCACCTCTCTGCAATACTTTGCTAAGGGACCCCTCTTGACATGGGATTACACTTGGACCCAGGAGCCGACACGGAGGACAATCTTTAAGGTGAGTGTAACAGTAATCTTTATTAACAATAATGTGATAAAGAGATGGTGGTGAGGATCTGGCAACCAATGGTGAGAATATGGTAAGAAGACAGGGAGGTAATATTGTGATTATGCTTGCAGTTTTATTCTGGTGAAAGCAGTGGTTTGTTAAAGCAGATTCTAAGATGGGATTCTCCAGAGAAGGGATCCTGGAGGTGCGTTCCTTGGGTCCAGAGGCAGGCTAGGGTCAAGGCATGGCAGGCTAGGACAGAACAGGCGGATTATTCCATAAAACAGGCTCAGGGTCAAGAGTCAGACTGGGGTCAGAGCTTGGCAGAATAAATCACAAAATGGACTCAGGATACCACAAAGCAGGTTGCAGGCAGGATGTGAATCAGACGCGACCAGACAGAGTGGAGTGAGAGTGTCCTACTTGTACTACCCCACTACCTGGCTGCATGTGTTGATTGCAGCCGCCGGGAGGAGTGCTGAGTCACCGGGGAGAGAGAAAGGGCAGACGGGCAGGCCAAAGAGGAACCCTTGCATCTCTATTCTGTGCATAAACTCTGACAGTTTTTCACTAGGTAGCTGTCTGAGGAACCTGAATGACAAATACATGTCTTCACCAGACTCTGAACTTTCAAATGTGCTTTCTATAGCCTCAATGTATTCTAAATGGCAAGAATCTGGATTTGCCGTGCATACAGCCTGACTAATTTTGAGAGCAGGGCCTTTCAAACTTTCTATTCTTCTCTTCTCTCGGTCTGAAGAGTCACATTTTTCTGACATGATTTTTCCCTGCTCAATCCAGTTGTTGAGATTTTCTTCTCCTAGGGGAGTGGGGAGTATACTCCTGAAAATGTCCTCAGACCATCTATAAGCCTGACTTTCTGGAGTTGTGTAATTTTTATAGTAAAACTACTCCCCAGTGGCTATGAATGATAGACTCAGGACTATTGTTATCATGTAAACTTGGTGTTGTCACGCCGCGCCATTCATCAGCGGCGCCACCTGCTCACGCACCTGACAATCATCAGCGGCGAGGGATAAAGGCCGTCTCGCCCGGAGGCTCGGCCTGAAGCCGTCAGACTTCGTCCCCTCACCGTTGTGAGCATACTTCTCTTCAGCATCACCTTTTTGGTAAGAAGATCGCTTACCTCTCTTCTTCAGTCTTCTCCCCTGTGCACAGGTGGATTCCCCAAGCGGCGGACATCTCCACTCCATCGCCCAATACTCGCTGCTGGTACGGAGCTATCCAGGTGGCTGTCTTCCGGGCTTACGCCCCCTTGTTGTGCCAGCTGTCCTGACCCTCCAAGTAAGTCCTTCTCTCGCCATAAATCCTCCCTCCTGTGTTGGTGTATGCCCGTCACCCTCTCCCTGTGCTCTCTCCATAGGGTTGCTCGGCTGTACGGTCCACCTGCCTCTGTAGCCTGGAGCATGACTCCATCACCTACACATTTACATCCTGCAGACACGCAATCATTCACTCCCTGCTGTTTAATAACTCTTTGAACTACTCTAAGCCTGTGTGTGTGTGTGCGTCTCTGTGCCGTGCATTATGTCCTACGGCTTTCAGCAGAGCGGCTCGGCGGTCGGAGCGGCTCGCTCACCCGGTTTTCCACTCTCGAGGCTAGAGTGGATCAGATTGCCTTATCAACAGCAGGTAGCCTAAAATCAAGTATTAAACTTACTAACTCTGGTTGGGCCGCTTAGATCCTCAACAGCCGTTCTCCCCGGCTCGTCAGGGTGGCGCGGCTCCTGCCGTTCCAGCGGCCGTCCAGCCGGCTCCAGTGGCACCGGTTCGGCTCACACCGATTCCGACCCCCGCCCGCTTTAGCGGTAAGCTCGGCGGAGCGCGGGGGTTCATTATGCAGTGTGAGTCCGTGTTCCACCGTGTGCCCGGAGATTTTCCCTCGGATCACAGTCGGATTGGTTACATAGGGAATCTTCTGGAGGGGCGTGCGTTAACTTGGACCTACGCCGTAATGGCGAGGCCCAGTTATGCCACCCTCACCTATGACCAGTTCGTGAGGCGCTTTCTGGAGGTCTTTGACCATTCTCAAACCGAGACGGTCCAGGTCGATCGGCTTCTCGCTCTCCAGCAGGGAGGCCGGTCGGCAGCGGACTACTCGGTCGACTTCCGGGTAGCGGCGGAGGAATTGGGCTGGGAGGAACGCTCCCTCTGTGGCCTGTTCCTCCGCAGCCTCAATAATGATCTGAGGGATGAACTGGCTGGACGGGATATCCCTGGGACGCTAGCGGAGCTGACATCCTTAGCGATAAGTTTGGATAACAGGCTGCGCGAGCGCTCCTCGGGGCGGAAGTCTTCTTCTTCTCGCCCTCGTGGAGTCTCGCCGCACCTGTTCCAAGCTTGCCCCCTGGCGGCGCCGCCAGCATCGTGCCCCGAGGAGTCGGAGCCGATGGTGACGGGCTGGACCAAGCTTTCCCCTGCGGAGAAACAACGCCGCCGTGAGTTGGGCCTCTGCATGTATTGCGGAGGTGACCAACACACTGTGGAGCGTTGCCCGCGGAAAGCCAGTCGGCGGGGTCCGCGAATCGCTGTAGGGAGCCTCGCGGATCCCAACCGGTTAGACACTCTCACTCAATTAAAGCTGCCCATCCGTTTTTGCCACAATCCCACTGGGCACCTCACCCACGCACTGGTGGATTCGGGCGCAGAGGGCAGCTTCATTTCACAAGGCCTGGCAACCCGATTGGGCATCCGCTGTCAGGCATTAAAACACCCCATCTCCCTGGTCCATCTCTCCCGTGCCTCCCTTGGGAGAGTTTCTCACCAAACCATGCCTGTCCCAGTCATCATCTCAGGGAACCACCGGGAGGAGATGGTATTTTACGTCCTGCCCAACTCTGTGTCGCCCGTCATCCTGGGGTATCCCTGGCTACGCCTCCACAACCCTGTCCTGGACTGGAGGTCCGCTGGGGTATCGGCATGGAGTACCTTCTGTATGGGCACCTGCCTTCAGTCCGCTGCCTGCTTCCCGTCCGCGGCTCCCCCTGTGGCGGATACAGCACCTCCGGACCTGTCACTGGTGCCTCCAGAATTTCACGACCTGGGTATGGTATTGAGTAAATCGAAAGCTATGTCTGTTCCCCCGCATCGACCATATGACTGTGCCATCAATCTCCGCCAGGGGGCTCCCCTGCCATCTGGTCGGCTCTACAGCCTGTCGGCGCCGGAGAGGGAGACAATGAATACGTACCTAAAGGAATCACTGAGCGCTGGGATTATTCGCCCATCGTCGTCACCCGTGGGGGCAGGGTTTTTCTTTGTCGGGAAAAAGGACGGTTCCCTCCGTCCCTGCATAGACTACCGAGTGCTTAATGACATCACTGAGAGGGACCGTTACACCCTGCCCCTCATGGACACTGCTTTCCACTCCCTCCAGGGGGCGACCTGGTTTACCAAGCTGGATCTACGCAGCGCTTACCACCTCGTCCGGGATCCGGGAGGGAGATGAATGGAAAACAGCCTTCCGTACCCCCGAACGGCCACTTTGAGTATCTCGTCATGCCGTTCGGGTTGACCAACGCTCCTGCCGTCTTTCAGCGCCTCATCAATGACGTCCTCCGGGATTTCATCGGCCTTTCGTGTTCGTCTACCTGGACGACATTCTGATCTCTCCAGGTCCAGAGATGAGCACCAGGTCCATGTGAGGCGGGTCCTCCAAAGACTGCTGGAGAATCGTCTGTACGTGAAGGCTGAGAAATGCGAGTTCTACGCTAGGACCACATCCTTCCTGGGATTCATCATCGCCCAGGACCAGGTGCTCCCAGACCCGCAGAAGGTGAAGGCGGTGGTGGAGTGGCCTACTCCCGCATCCCGGAAGCAGGTGCAACAGTTTGTTGGCTTCGCCAATTTTTACCGCCGCTTTGTCCCGAATTTCAGCTGGATCGTCGACCGCTGACCCGCCTCACGTCCCCGAAGGTCCCGTTCCGGTGGACTGAAGAGGTCGATGCTGCCTTTAAGGCGCTGAAGGCGGAGTTCTCCTCCTCCCGGGTCCTTCGCCAGGTCGACCCCCGCGCTGCAGTGCATTGTGAGGTGGGACGCATCGGACACGGGAGTGGGGAGCAGTGTTATCCCAACGATCACCGGACGATGGCACCAAGCGACCGTAGGCGCCTTCTTCTCCCGGCGCCTGTCCCCGGCGGAGAGGAACTACGATGTGGGGGACAGAGAGCTCCTGGCCATTAAACTCGCCTTACAGGAGTGGCGCCACTGGCTAGAGGGGGGCGGACCTGCCGTTTGTGGTCCTGACGGACCACAAGAACTTAGAATACTTACGATCTGCCAAGCGCCTGAATGCCCGCCAGGCGCGCGGGTCTTTGTTCTTCGCCAGGTTCCGCGTCTCGATCACCATCAGGCCGGGCTCCAAAAACGGCCTGCCTGACGCCCTCTCTAGGCAGTTCACCCCCGTGGAGGCTGAGGAGACGCCCCCCACTATCCTGCCCAGGTCGTGCGTCGTGGGAGCCATCTCTTGGGACATTGAAGACAAGATCCGGAAGGCGCAGGAAGTGGAACCTGATCCTGGCGGCGGACCGGAGGGAAGACTGTTCGTCCCATCTGCGGTCCGAGGAGAGGTCATCCACTGGCTCCACACCTCCCGGCTCACCTGTCATCCCGGCACCTCTCGGATGATCAGCCTCCTCCAACGGTCCTTTTGGTGGCCAGGCCTGCGGAGGGATGCAGCCCGCTACGCCCGGGCTTGCCCCATCTGCGCCACCAGCAAGTCGGGAAATGCCCCCCCAGCGGGTCTGCTCCAGCCTCTGCCCATCCCCGGCAGGCCCTGGTCGCACATCGCACTGGATTTCGTCACCGGACTCCCCGTTTCCAACTCCTTTGACACCGTCCTGACCATCGTGGACCGTTTCTCCAAGGCGGCGCACTTCGTCCCCCTGCGAGGTCTCCCTACCGCCCTGGAGACGGCGGGCCTCCTCGTCCAACACGTGGTCAGGCTGCACGGGATTCCGGTGGACGTGGTCTCGGACTGGCGCCCCCAATTTTCATCCGAAGTTTGGTGATCTTTTTGTAACGCCATCGGAGCCAAGGTGAGCCTCTCCTCCGGCCATCACCCCCAGTCTAACGGGCAGTGTGAGAGGACCAATCAGGAGCTGGAGGCTGCGCTCCGCTGTGTTACCAGATCCAAGCCGACGTCCTGGAGCAACCATCTCGCCTGGGTGGAGTATGCCCACAACACCGCCCGCTCTTCTGCAACGGGGATGTCCCCCTTCAAGGCGTCCCTGGGTTACGACCCCCCCGCTGTTTCCAGCGCAGGAGAACGAGGTTACTGTCCCCTCTGTTAGGGCGCACCTTAGGCAGTTCCGCTCCACCTGGGCTGCCGCGCGTCATGTGCTTTTACGCACAGCGGAGCGCAACAGGACCGTGGCGGACCGGCACAGACGACCTGCCCCGGCGTACAGGGTTGGGCAACTCGTGTATGTGTCTACCCAGGACGTCACATTAAAAGGCGAGAGGAGGAAGCTGGCACAGCGATTCATGGGTCCGTTTCCCATCACCCGGATCATCAACCCGGTGGCTGTGCGCGTGGCTATTCCCCCCTCCCTCCGCATCCATCCCACTTTCCACGTGTCGAAGGTGAAACTGGCAGTCACTGATCCCCTTTGCCCTCCTCCTGCAGCGCAACCCGCGCCCCGGATGATTGGTGGCCATCCGGCCTGGTCCGTCTCCTCCATCCTGGACTCCCGGCGCCGAGGTCGTGGGTTGCAATACTTGGTGGACTGGGAGGGCTATGGGCCCGAGCATCGACAATGGGTGCCCCCGTCATTTGTGTTGGACCCATCGCTCATCGCGGACTTCCACCGAGCGCACCCGGATAAGCCATCGCCAGGAGGCGCTGCTAGAGGGGGGAGTACTGTCACACCGCGCCATTCATCAGCGGCGCCACCTGCTCACGCACCTGACAATCATCAGCGGCGAGGGATAAAG
The DNA here is from genome assembly GCA_020510985.1 of Pholidichthys leucotaenia. Classification (NCBI taxonomy): domain Eukaryota; kingdom Metazoa; phylum Chordata; class Actinopteri; order Cichliformes; family Pholidichthyidae; genus Pholidichthys; species Pholidichthys leucotaenia. The sequence continues at coordinate 215,369,870 of CM035847.1, read as the reverse complement.
GCCGTCTCGCCCGGAGGCTCGGCCTGAAGCCGTCAGACTTCGTCCCTCACCGTTGTGAGCATACTTCTCTTCAGCATCACCTTTTTGGTAAGAAGATCGCTTACCTCTCTTCTTCAGTCTTCTCCCCTGTGCACAGGTGGATTCCCCAGCGGCGGACATCTCCACTCCATCGCCCAATCCTCGCTGCTGTACGGAGCTCTCCAGGTGGCTGTCTTCCGGGCTTCGCCCCCTTGTTGTGCCAGCTGTCCTGACCCACCAAATAAGTCCTTCTCTCGCCATAAATCCCTCCTGTGTTGGTGTATGCCCGTCACCCTCTCCCTGTGCTCTCTCCATAGGGTTGCTCGGCTGTACGGTCACCTGCCTCTGTGCCTGGAGCAGACACCATCACCAACACATTTACATCCCGCAGACACGCACTCATTCACTCCTGCTGTTAATAAACTCTTTGAACTACTCTAAGCCTGTGTGTGTGCGTCTCCTGAGCCGTGCATTATGTCAGGTGTGTACAGTGTCTGAACATGATCTAGCGTTTTTCCCTCTTCCTAGAGAAATGTGAGGAATTTCTCTGAGAAATTACTGGGGTCACTAGAATCGGGCTCTGATATCACTGTTGTGTCCATGTATTATCTCTGTAGAATTTTTGAGGGTTTATCGCTTCACGACACTCGCATAACATTTTTAATGACTGGTGTCTAAGTGTCAAAAATTTTTCCTCAAACCCTGACTTTACTAACAGTTTTTACAGTTTCAACAGTTTCTTCAATCCCCCCTGTTTCTGTACCACCTCCTCGGACATGGTTCCGCCAGCGAAACCGCTTCCGGCCAGCACGTGGTGCGGTCCACCATTGTCAGGAGATGCGTGCACCTCTGTGATGGTGGGAGGGGGCCCCACGAGGTCGGCGCCACGCGGCCAGAACCACGGGACGCAGGCCGCCCCGTGGAGACATCTCAGATTAGGGGGGGCATGCCGTCTTGCAGCACCCTGCTGTCCAGCCTTAACCCTGCTGGTCCAGACTGGGACGCGCGTGCACATCCGCATCACTAACCTTGCTCCGCGGCCATGGCTGTGTAATCTTTCCCCATGCAGAACAGGGCCGCCACGGCGCGCGAGAGGCAGTCCGCCACCACATTCAGTTTACCCGACACATGCTGAATATCGGTAGTAAACTCTGAGATCGCGGCCAGCTGTCTCTGCTTGCCGGCCCGACCACAGTTCTGAAACCTTGGCTATCGTGAATGTTAGCGGCTTATGGTCAACGAACGCGGTGAAACTGCGCCCTTCCAGCCAGAACTGGAAGTGGCGAATGGCCAGGTGGAGAGCCAGCAACTCCCTGTCGAATGCGCTGTATTTATGTTCACTGTCGCGCAAAGTTCTGCTGAAAAAGGCGAGCGGCTGCCAAGCCCGGCTACGCGCTGCTCCACGACCGCCCCTATGGCCACATCTGAAGCGTCAGTGGTGAGCGCTATGCGGGCCGTTGGGTCTGGATGTGCCAGCAATGCAGCATTTGCCAGGGCTGCTTTGACTTCCGAGAACGCCTGCTCTCGCTCCGGGGTCCATTCGACCTTATCCGCGGGTTTGTTTTTTGAGCGCGGCGTAAATCCGCTACTGCACGCACCTTGTCAGGCGGCGGGATCGCTCCTTCAGGAGAGACGTGGTGCCCCAAAAAATCAATATCCGTCACTCCGAACTGACATTTAGCTGGGTTGATTATTAACCCGTGCTCTTCCAACCTCCGGAAAACTGTCATGAGGTGGGTTTCGTGTTCGTCTTCGGACGCGCTGGCTACCAGGATATCATCCAGGTAGACGAACACGAACGAGAGATCGTGCAGCACTGCATCCATCATGCGCTGGAATGTCTGTGCCGCTCCTTTCAACCCGAATGGCATGCACAAAATCTCGAATAAACCGAATGGAGTTATTACCGCTGTTTTGGGTATGTCCTCAGCGCGCACTGGGACTTGGTGGTAACCGCGGACCAGATCTATCTTGGAAAAAATGCCCGCCCCGGCGAGGTGAACGGAAAAATCCTGTATGTGGGGAATTGGGTAGCGATTGTGCGCTGTGGCATTGTTCAACCTGCGGAAATCCCTGCACGGTCACCACGAACCCTCAGCTTTAGGGACCATGTGTAGCGGGGATGCCCATGGGCTGTTTGAGCGCCTGATGATGCCCAACCTTTCCAGATTGGCGAACTCCTCGCGCGCTATGGCCAGTTTAGCTGCGTCCAAGTGCCGAGGGTGTGCAAAAACGGGCGGCCTGGTGGTGGTGATAAAATGCTCCACCCCGTGTTTAGCGATGGCTGCCGAAAATGTCGGGACTGTGAGTGCTGGGAACTGGGTGAGCAGTGTGTGGAACTTACCGCCTGCTGCTGTGATGTTGGCTTGTGCTGTCGGCCGGGTCACTCGAGCTATACAGGGGAGAGAGTCGAAAGACAGTGCATTAACTAGGCGCCTGTTAGCAAGATCAACCAGTAAATTATGTGCACACAGAAAATCAGCCCACAGTATATGATAATCCAATGCTGCTATGACAAAAGTCCACTCATATGTACGGCCGCGTAGAGACAAGAGTAGAGTCTTCTCACCAAAGGTCTTAATCTCCGAGCCGTTCACTACCACCATCTCGGGGCCACTAGATCCTGCCAGCCCGTCAGGATAGGTCGGCCGGATGAAACTCTTCTGGGCACCGGTGTCCACGAGGAAATGCCTCCCTGAGCGTGCGTCCGTAAGGTAGAGCAGCTTGTTCTCCTCCCCGAGGGTCGCCGCTGCTACTGACCCTTGGGCTTGGCGTTTTCCCGAGCACTGGAATTGGCACGGTGGCGTACATCTGCGTGCGTTCTCTCCGAAGCGGCGGTGGTAGGAACAGAGCGTGTCTCTCTGGCGCTCCTTGGCCCCCGCTGCTGCTGCCATCGGTGGCTCCTCGCCTCCTCCGGTCGTCGCGCCGAGCTCCGTCGCTGCCGCGATGGTCGTGAACACCCTGGTGGCGATGATGATCCGGTCTGCTTCCTGGGCTAGTGCACGATAGTCCTGCTCGGCCGGCAATGGCGAATTGGCCAGGGTCACTCTCGCCGCTGTCGGAAGGTTCCGGAGGAAAAGGTGGGTAAACAGAAAGTGATCATCGTCCGTGCCTTTTAACCTCAGCATCTTCTCCATTAGGTCTATGGCCGACCCATCTCCCAACTCGGTCCGCGTCAGAAGTCTCTCTGCTCTCTCACCGTCCGAGAGTGTGTAGCGCTGGATGAACGCACCCTTCAGCGCCTCGTACTTGCTGCTGGTTGGTGGCTGATCGAGCAGGCTCTCTACGTGCTGAGCCGTGCGGGCGTCGAGTGCTGCGACCACATAGTGAAACTTGGTGTCATCTGCCGATATCCCCCGGAGGGCGAACTGTGCCTCGATGATGTGGAACCAGGAGCGCGGGTTGTGCTGCCAGAAATCTGGTAGCTTGATTGCGACAGCACATGCGTGGCTGGAGGTTCCCGTCGAGGTCGGCTCCGGGGATCTTGATTCGTGTTCCATGATACGTCTTGGGTCACCAGTGTGGAGCGTGTAAATGAAGGGGCAGATTTGCTTCAGCGATTTATTACACATCTCTCACATCAAGCATAGACAGAATGACATTCAAGTAGAAGCTCTTCTCTTAAAAACCATGACATTCTTCTAGAATCTTCTCACACACAAAAGATGATCTTCTCGTCCAATCGCAATCAACCTACTCATCCTTAACACCTCCCTGTTATCTTACTAGGGTATCTAGAATCTTCTCACACACAAAAGATGATCTTCTCGTCCTTTGTTCCTGTCTAAGATGGTATACAATTAGACTCTCCCCAGGTTGCCATACCAGCAATAATGAAAAACATACTGAGCGATAAATACAAAAGACCAGCTTATGCACACAGGGTTGTTGCTACAAAATAACCTAAAATAACAAAAAATATCAGCAGTCTGTGCATGTTACATAAATCCGTTCAAAATACGTACTGCTGCTGGGAAAAAACTGATTAAACCTGGTAGTCCGGGTTTTATGGGATCTGTACCGCTTTCCCGAGGGGAGCAAGTGAAAGAAGTCATGGCCTGGATGAGCACAGTCTTTAATGATGGCAGTAGCTCTGTTGAGGTACCGAGACCTGGAAATCTCTTCCAGACAAGGGAGAGAACAGCCAGTGATTTTTTGCGCAGTCTCGATCACTCTCTGGAAGGCTTTGCGGTCTGCGGCTGAACAGCCCTCATACCAAACCGTGATGCCATATGACAGAATGCTCTCAATAGCAGAGCGATAAAATAAAACCAGCAACTGTGCATTCAGACCATTCTTCTTGAGGAGCCTCAAAGTGTAGACGTTGTTGAGCCTTTTTTATCGTAGCTATGGTGTTAACTGTCCAGGTAAGGTTGTGAGAAATATGAACACCCAAAAACTTAAAAGCCTCCACACGCTCCTTGCCTATATATAGAGGAGGCAGTTCACTGCTATGCTTCCTAAAATCAATGAGTTCTTTTGGTTTTTTTTTTATTCAATAGCAGATTATTATCTGAGCACCATCTCACCAGTTTCTGGACCTCATCTCTGTATGCGGACTTATCTCCTCCTGATATGAGCCCCACTACTGTTGTCATCTGCAAACTTCACTATAATGTTTGTGGGATGAACAGGTATGCAATCATATGTGTACAATGAATACAAAGTGGGGCTCATCACACAGCCCTGTGGCGAGCCTGTGTATACAACAGAATGAAAATATAATAAAATGGCAAAAATAAAGTGGAACTAAACCCAAATCTGAAAATAAAAAAAATGACACTGAATGTAACCAGGAAAAATAAATCATACAAAGAAACAAAACCGAACATGTGAAAACAAACTAGAAATAACACCAAAGGCAAAGAACTCCAAAATACAATATTATACAATTAAGGAAAAAACAAAAAAAGCAAAGAAACAAAGCACGGTGAAATCCCTCCGTGCTCAGATCATGACAGAGCCCCCCTCTCAAGGGGTGGACACCAGACACCCTGGGCAACATCAAAAGAAAAACAAGGGCCCACCCACACTAAGAACCCACCTCACCAAAAAACAAGAAAACAACCCCACCCCTGGTGGGAAGAGGGGGACCCAGGCATGGAGGGACTGAAACAAACCAGAGAAAAATAATAAGAACTTCCATGACTCACAGCCCAGCTAAAACCAAGCTAGGAGAAAACAAAAAATCCCCCGCCTCAGGATTTACACAAGGCCAAATCAGAGATCTAGGCACCCTGGACCAAGGAGCTAGACTGTTCTGGTGGCTGGCCGAAAGTCCCAGGCCTGGTAGATGGCGAGATGGTAAGAGTCGGGTGGCCCTGCCGGAGAAAATGGGTCACCCAACACAACAGTACAGTCCGTCAGGCGGTCGACCAGAGTTTTTTAGCCACTTAAACAGAAGGAATGACCCAGGAGGCAGCTCCCCCATGGGGAGGCCCAATGAAGGGAAGGACAGCGGAGTGGGGGAACCATGACGATGTAGCGCAGAGGAGGGGGAACCAAAACGGCATCTGGCTGAGGAAGGAGAACCACAATGGCGTCTGGCAGTGGAGAGGGAACCACGACGGCATCTGGCATTGGAGGGGGAACCACGACGGCGTTCTGGCAGAGAGGAGGGAGAACCACGACGGCATCTGGCATTGGAGGGGGAACCACGACGGCGTCTGGCAGAGGAGGGAGAACCACGACGGCGTCTGGCATTGGAGGGGGAACCACGACGGCGTCTGGCAGAGGAGGGAGAACCACGACGGCGTCTGGCAGAGGAGGGGGAACCACGACGCCCTTGGAGTGCCCTGCAGCACCCTCGGTGGTCCCAGACTGGGACATAACAGCACCCATGGCGGCTCTAGCCTGGAGTGAGGTTGCACCCGTGGTGGCTCTAGCCTGGAGTGAGGTCGCACCCGTGGTGGCTCCGGGCTAGAGCGAGGTTGCACCCACAGTGGCTGCGGACTGGAGTGAGGTTGCACCTGCAGTGGCTCCGGGCTAGAGCGAGGTTACACCCGTGGTGGCTCCAGGCTGGAGCAAAGCAGCACCCACGGTGGCTCCGGGCTGGAGCAAAGCAGCACCCACGGTGGCTCTGGGCTGGAGCAAAGCTGCACCCGCGGTGGCTCTGGGCTGGAGCAAAGCTGCACCTGCTATGGACCCGGACTGGGACATAGCTGCACCTTCGGTGGACCCGGGCTGGAACGGAGCACCCACAAAGACCTCTGCCCTTGGAAGAGCAGCACCCACTGAGGTACCAGGCTGGGACGGAGCACCCGCAAAGACCTCTACCAGAGGTGAAGCAGCACCAATGGAGGTCCCAGGCTGGGACAGAGCACCCGCGAAGACCTCAGTCAGAGTGGAAGCAGCACCCACGGAGGTCCCAGACAGGGAAGGAGCACCTGCGATGACCTCGGCAGGAGGAGCTGGACCCACGGTGATCTCGGGTGGTGAGGCTGGACCCACGGAGACTTCTGGAAAAGCTGGACGATCCTCAGTGACCCTGGGGAAAAGCTCAGATGGGAGAGGTAGAGAAACAGGGTCAGGGTCACCGGCGGCAGTGGAGCATGGCGAAGTGAGCTCAGGTGCAGCCGTCTCTCCCCACCAAGAACCAGACAAGATCTCTCTGCTATAGAAACAATAGAAACCAAGGAGAGCACTTGCCTGAGCTCGAGCTTCACCGCCATCCAGGACTCCGTCGATCCAGACGATGACGTCTCTGGCCCAGCTCTCTGGAGGTCCTGCTCGGACTCTGCTGTGGTGTCCCCAGCAGCAGGCATGGTAGTGGATGCCGTCCCGAGATCCCCCAACAAAGTAGCCCACGCAGGTGGCTCGCCCCGATGTGGACACAGGAGGTTGGCTTCCTGCTGGTGCTTGATCCTGTTCTGCTGAGGCCAGGGGATGCTCCATCATTGGCATTGGCTTCAGCTCGGCTGCAGCACTTTCCCTCTGCCCAGACTGTGGCTCTGGGGCTGGAACCAGGTCATCCAAGGCTTCAGGCTCCATTAAAGTGCAAAAAACAAGACACACAGGCGACGGACTTTTTCACCAGCTGCGGTCGCTGCGTGCTCATGCACCCATCTGAAGTAGTGTACACTAGATGCCGTATTGGCCACTCAAGCCTCACGCACAGCTTTTTATTAAAAGGTGAAGCCGCACCATCTTGTCAGTTCTGCGGAGGTTTTTTTTTTTTTATCAATAAAGCACAATTTACTTGACTGTCCTACTCTCATGACAACAAGACAAGGTTTTTATACTCAAAAGTCACTGAAAGATATTTTTTTTAATAAGGCACCACCAAAGAAAGTTTTAGGGTTTTTAGCACATATGCATCTAAAGTGTCTTATTTAATTTTTCTATTTTATTGTGTCTACATATCTATCTTGCTCTATTTATCTATCTGTCCATCTATTTATTACCTCCGCCAAGGAGATAATGTTTTTACCGGGGTTTCTGTGTGTTTGTCTGTTTGTCTGTCTGTCTGTTACCAACATAACCCAAAAACTTATGAACGGATTTTGATGAAATTTTCAGGAAAGGTGTGTAATGGCACGGGGAGCAGATGATTAAATTTTGGTGATGATCTGAGAGTGCATACCTCCACCAAGGGCTTTGTTTGTATTTGTGCAGCAGGATTACACAAAAACTACTGGATGGATTTGGATGAAAATTTTCACCACAGGTGGTTCTTGGCCTAGAACCCATTACATTTTGGTGATGATCTGGGAATGCATACCTCAGCCAAGGCTCTTCTCACAGTGTGTCAGCCACAATACTCCAAAACTAATGGACACACTTGGATGCAATTTTCACCACAAGTGGCTCTAGGCCTACACACAAACCCATTACATTTTGGAGGGGATCCAAGACAGACTGAAGGAGCCGTGGCGGAGGTATGCGCTCTGAGTGCTTTTCTAGTTTCTATTTTTTTTTTTTTTTTTTTTGCCATGAAATAGCCATAGATGTTGACATGGCACTAAACAAAGAACACTCACTCTCTCAGGGCCACTTATACCCTCTATGTTAGATGATAAAGAGAATTTAACATTATTCATGATTTTAACCTCTCTCCAGAAATCATAAGAATTCTTATTCTGCAGGCTCCTGGCAAGTGACTCAGCCTGCATTTGTTCTCATTTCTTTTAATAAATCGAAGAGCATGTTTAAATCTTGCATTAGTTTGTTTTTTAATTTCCAGCAATGGTCCCTGTCTGGGCCGACCTTCTTCAGTCCAGAGATTAAACGCCTCCCTAGCTGTGATGTGCTGTTCTAACACAAACTCATTCCATCCAGGTTTGATGTTTAGCTCCCTGTTTGGCTTTCTGCAAAATGGTCTGCTACAGCTGATGAGAATGTTAACAATAGCATCATACATATCACAGAGATCCCTAGCATGCTGTGGATTTTTACAATTCATATCAGAGAACATCAGAGTACTCCTGGAAAGATGGATCCTGCCTAAGCAGGTTGTCAGTTACAGTGGCGTATTTATTTAACTCTTCCTTTGTTAGGCTAGTCCAGTCCAGCTTCCCTGACCAAGCAACCCTGCCATCAGCAGAGACAGCAGGTACATCCTCCACATTTAGAGACATGCCAAATGGTATGTGATCAGAAGTAGCCATCCCATAATAGATGCACATGTTGCTTAGGGATACATGGGCATCCGCTGTACATATACCGTGATCAAGCCACGAGGTGGTGTGCCAGGCTTCGCTAACGTTTAGCATTTTGCTGGGACACAATAAGATTACTGTCATCACAGAATTGCAGAAGATATTTGGCAAATATAGAACTGGTATCAGACAGATCTGCATTAAAATCTCCAATAACAGACACAAGTTGAATCATTATCCTCAATGAAAGGATTCAGAAATGCTAATCTGTTCATAAATTTGTCTTTAGACTGAAAAGACTCATATAGTGCATAAATATTTATAATCTTAAGTTTCTTTTCATTCAAATTGATTTCTGTAGCTCCTCTGAAAAGTTGCTTGACCCTTGCTTGGTTCACTGCACTTGCAGGATGACCACATCTCTGCAATACTTTGCTAAGGGACCCCTCTTGACATGGGATTACACTTGGACCCAGGAGCCGACACGGAGGACAATCTTTAAGGTGAGTGTAACAGTAATCTTTATTAACAATAATGTGATAAAGAGATGGTGGTGAGGATCTGGCAACCAATGGTGAGAATATGGTAAGAAGACAGGGAGGTAATATTGTGATTATGCTTGCAGTTTTATTCTGGTGAAAGCAGTGGTTTGTTAAAGCAGATTCTAAGATGGGATTCTCCAGAGAAGGGATCCTGGAGGTGCGTTCCTTGGGTCCAGAGGCAGGCTAGGGTCAAGGCATGGCAGGCTAGGACAGAACAGGCGGATTATTCCATAAAACAGGCTCAGGGTCAAGAGTCAGACTGGGGTCAGAGCTTGGCAGAATAAATCACAAAATGGACTCAGGATACCACAAAGCAGGTTGCAGGCAGGATGTGAATCAGACGCGACCAGACAGAGTGGAGTGAGAGTGTCCTACTTGTACTACCCCACTACCTGGCTGCATGTGTTGATTGCAGCCGCCGGGAGGAGTGCTGAGTCACCGGGGAGAGAGAAAGGGCAGACGGGCAGGCCAAAGAGGAACCCTTGCATCTCTATTCTGTGCATAAACTCTGACAGTTTTTCACTAGGTAGCTGTCTGAGGAGCCTGAATGACAAATACATGTCTTCACCAGACTCTGAACTTTCAAATGTGCTTTCTATAGCCTCAATGTATTCTAAATGGCAAGAATCTGGATTTGCCGTGCATACAGCCTGACTAATTTTGAGAGCAGGGCCTTTCAAACTTTCTCGGTCTGAAGAGTCACATTTTTCTGACATGATTTTTCCCTGCTCAATCCAGTTGTTGAGATTTTCTTCTCCTAGGGGAGTGGGGTATACTCCTGAAAATGTCCTCAGACATCTATAAGCATGACTTTCTGGCTGTTGTGAATTTTTATATAAAACCTCCCCAGTGGCATGAATGATAGACTCAGGACTATTGTTATCATGTAAACTTGGTGTGTACAGTGTCTGAACATGATCTAGCGTTTTTCCCTCTTCCTAGAGAAATGTGAGGAATTTCTCTGAGAAATTACTGGGGTCACTAGAATCGGGCTCTGATATCACTGTTGTGTCCATGTATTATCTCTGGTAGAATTTTTGAGGGGTTTATCGCTTCACGACACTCGCATAACATTTTTAATGACTGGTGTCTAAGTGTCAAAAATTTTTCCTCAAACCCTGACTTTACTAACAGTTTTTACAGTTTCAACAGTTTCTTCAATCCCCCCTGTTTCTGTATCCTCAGGTACACCACATAGCACAAGGGCATGGGGTAGTTCAACACCTTCTCCTCTGCACCAGTTAATCAACCCAAATTTCAAAGGACTGCTCATTTTGCTTGCAATGGGTTGAAAATAAAATGAATCTGTTATGAGCTGGACATATTGTCCACACTTTATTTTAAATGTTGCACAACTCTCTTATTAGTTTGTTGGATTATCCTCAGTTTCTTAGTCAGTTATTGTTTTCTAGTCTCTTCCGTCATCCTCCCATTCCTCCAGCCACTCACGTGTGTTTTCATTTGGCCCTAATTAGTTACCCAGCTGTTCTGTGTTAGTCCAATTATCTGTTCCATGTTTATATGTCTGTCTTAGTTTGCGTGGTTGTGGCATCATCACAGAACTTTCCCTTCAGTTTTGTCTTCATCATCTCTTAGTTTTATAACAGTTATTTGGCTTGTTCAATAAATCGTTTTTCGCAGTTAAAGTCCTACCTGCCTGAAGGAGTAATTTTTCCTGTCTGCTGGAGATTGTCTTCTGACAGAATGATGCCACCAAACAAGGACTCCGCAGGCACAGATTATAGTGTTTACGGCCTGGACGAGGAGGACTGTTGGGCTGCGGGATTAGTGGACGACTTTATCTCGGACGCTCGCACTTCCCACACTCCCAAAGCAGCCCTGAGATTTCTGAATGGCGTGTCAGAGGTGATAGAGTAGAGGCATACCCCAGCCTGTGGAGCTATCCAGGACTCACAGGTCTCCTCATCTCCATTCCCAGTCTCCAGCAGATGCTCCGTGGGCTGGGAAGAAGCTCTCCCCCGTCTGTACATGTGCAAACGAAGAAACGTTCCCAGGTGCAGACGCCTTCATCTTCTCGCCGCTCACCAGCTCCGGGATCCTCTCCACATTGCCCTCCTGCTTCAGTGTCTCCTCTCTACCTTCCGCCAGTTCCATTCCCAGCCCCTCGCTGTGTTCCGATGCCACACGGTGTCATGAATTGCCCCTCAGGACAGAGAGGTGACACTCACACGCAGGACTGCGTGACAGTTTGTGAAATTTATGAAACAAAACACAAAGACCAAAACAGTGCTCAAACCCAAAAAACAAACCAATATACAAAATAAAGTTACAGATACCCCACCAGGACAAGGGCTGGGTTCTGGTGGAGATGGGAAGAGGAAACGTAAGACTCCAGCAAAGGAAAATGAAAATAACAATCCTTAAATAGGATCACAACCATTTACACAAAGAGTAACTGGTGCAAATCACATGAGCTGGCTGGGGATCCTCTCCACATTGCCCTCCTGCTTCAGTATCTCCTCTCTACCTTCCGCCAGTTCCATTCCCAGCCCCTCGCTGTGTTCCGATGCCACACGGTGTCATGAATTGCCCCTCAGGGCAGAGAGGTGGCACCCACACGCAGGACTGCAGTTTGCAAAATTTATTAAACAAAATACAAAGACCAAAACAGTGCTCAAACCCAAAAACAAGAACCAATATACAAAATAAACTTACAGATACCACACCAGGACAAGGGCTGGGTTCTGGTGGAGATGGGAGAAGGAAACTTAAGATTCCGGCAAAGGAAAATTAAAATAATAACCCTTAAATAGGATCACAACCATTTACACAAAGAGTAACCGGTGCGAATCACATGAGCAGGCTGGGGAGAAAATGACAATCAGCTGTGAGCAATGAGAGGGCAGCGAATGGGCTGACAGCTGACAGGATGCCACCCACACGGAGCAGAAACCCAGAAGTGCTACTGACAGCTGTCAGTCAGAGGGAGAATACAAGTCAAAGTCAAAGTGCCTTTATTGTCATTCCATTGTTAATGAACAATGCAACGAAACTGAGATGCTGCTCCCTAAAAACAAACTATAAACAAACTATCACACTCACAGTTCACTCATGCATTTAACATTCTTATAATTACAACAAGGTTACAACAAGCCAGCAAGGTTCCAAGGTTGTCATAGCCAGGAGCGGCACTGGGGTTAAGCTCCCAGTGCTCATAAAATGCTCCTTATGGCGTGCGTCTCGAAAAGCCTCTGACAACTAAGTCCAACTCCTAGCCTGCCCGTGTGGTTTAGTCTCTAAGCCTGGCGGAACTGCTTTTACTAATAGGAGAAGGGGTGAGGGCGGATCTCTGGCGCCTTAAAACCAGATGCTTCGGGTAGATGGTGGCTCGTCAACCTGGGAAGGTAGCCCATCTAGGGGAAGGTAAACCCTGATTTCAAACCTCCACTGCCTTGCGGCATACCCGGTCACAGGAAAGGCTTCGGGAGTCAACCCTGAGGAAAAATCCGGAGTCGGAGCCCCTAAGGCAGTTCTATGTTGTGCTCAACATCGTTCTGGCAGTTCCTGCAACGGCGCTGGTGCCAAACTGTAGCAGCCCTGCTGTTCCTTTGGATTCATCAGTGACGTGGAGAGGGGGGACATGCTGCATGGGCAACATCTTATCCTCCATATCTTCCTGCCCAGGCTTGAATCCTACCAACGCCCAATGCTGGAAGGTAGAACACCGGATCACTGGAGAGGACACTCCAGCTTCGCCTTTGGTGTAGACAAAACACGGGGAATGACAGTTACCGGTTATAAGCCACCACTCAATTGGCGTAGAGCTCGGCGCCAGGGGTTATTCCCGACGGTGGGAGGGATCATCGGATCTCACTGGACAGCTACCGCCCGCCTCAAGCTAGGCAGCCCCCATCCAATAAGGTGATGTCCCGCCACAGCTTGCTTTCCTCATTGGGTGCATGGGGATGAGAAGTCCGAACAGCAGGCTGAGAACTTTTGCACCAGGCAAGACAATAAAACAAAAGAGACCAACTCTAAAACTGGGAACTTGGAACGTCCGCACTATGATGACAGGACTCGCTACTAACCTCGAGGACATCAACGACACCAGGAAGACTGCCATCATCAATAATGAGCTGAAGAGACTGGGAGTGGATATCGCCACTCTCCAGGAAACACGGTTGGCTGACGCAGGCACACTGAGAGAGAAGGACTACACGTTCTACTGGCAGGAAAAGGGCAGTGACGAACACAGGGAACACGGAGTGGGCTTTGCAGTGAAGAACACCTTGCTGAAGATGGTGGAACCGAGCAGCACTGGCTCTGCACGACTCCTAACCCTCCGCCTGAACACCACTCAAGGCCCAGTCACCCTCGTCAGTGTGTATGCCCCAACACTGACAGCCACACCAGAGGCAAAAGACGAGTTCTACGAGAATCTCGCAACAACTGTCAGGATCGTCCCCAACTCTGAACAACTCATTCTCCTTGGAGACTTCAATGCCAGAGTGGGTGCTGACCACGACTCTTGGCCCTCCTGTCTTGGACCTTTTGGCGTGGGCAGAATGAATGGCAACGGACAGCGGCTGCTCGAGTTCTGCACATATCACGATCTGTGCATCACAAACTCATTCTTCAAGACCAAGCCCCAACACAAGGTTTCCTGGCAACATCCACGCTCAAAGCACTGGCACCAGCTGGACTTGATCCTGACCAGGCGCACCTCACTGAAGAACGTGCTAATCACCCGTTCGTTCCAGAGTGCAGATTGCGACACAGACCATTCATTGGTGTGTTGCAAGGTCAAGCTGCAGCTGAAGAAATTCCATCGTGCTAGACAACCTGGAAAGGCACGGATTGACACCAGCAAGATGGCTCAACCAGAACTTGTTGAGCAGTTTGCCTCCACCTTTGAGAAGGAACTTGGTGTACCACAAGAAGGAGAATCTGCAAAGCAGAAGTGGGAAGAGCTGCGAAACACCATCCACCGCACAGCCTTGGCTACCTTTGGGAGGAAGACCTCGAAGTCACAGGACTGGTTTGATGCCAAGTTGACCGAGATTACCCCCGTCATTGAAGCCAAGCGCTCAGCACTTGCTGAGTACAAGAAGTACCCAAACGAGAAGAATCTCCAGATTCTCAGGGCTGTGAGAAGCAAAGTTCAGCAGACTGCTCGGCGCTGTGCCAACGAGTACTGGACTCAGCTCAGCCAAGACATTGAAACCGCTGCCATAACAGGGAACATCCGTGGTATGTACGATGGCATCAAGAAAGCACTTGGTCCGGCTCAGAGCAAGACGGCCCCCCTCAAATCCTCCACTGGGGAGATGATCACAGAAAAGAACAAGCAGATGGAGAGATGGGTGGAACACTACTCCGACTTCTACTCCAGACAGAACACCGTGACACCGTCAGCCCTTGATGCCATCGACTGCCTGCCATCCATGGACGAACTTGACGCCGAGCCAACCATCGACGAACTCAGCAAGGCCATTGATAGCTTGGCCGCTGGCAAGGCAGCCGGCAACGACGGCATACCCCCTGACCTGATCAAGCACTGCAAGACCGCCCTACTGCTGCCATTGCATGACGTCCTCTGCCAGTGTTGGAAGGAAGGTGCTGTACCACAGGACATGAGGGACGCCAAGATCATCACCCTCTACAAAAACAAAGGGGAGAGAAGCGACTGCAACAACTACAGGGGCATCTCCCTCCTCAGCGTTGTTGGCAAAGTCTACGCACGAGTTGTTCTCGTTCGTCTACAGAAGCTTGCCGAACGTGTCTACCCCGAGTCTCAGTGTGGCTTCCGCGCTGAGCGATCGACGGTAGACATGATATTCTCCATCCGCCAACTCCAGGAGAAATGCAGAGAACAGAACATGCCCCTGTACGTCGCCTTCATCGACCTCACCAAAGCGTTCGATCTGGTCAGCAGAGAAGGCCTTTTCAAGATCCTGCCAAAGATAGGATGCCCACCAAAGTTGCAAAGCCTCATTGAATCGTTTCACACCAACATGCAGGGGATAGTGCAGCACGATGGCAACGTCTCAGAGCCTTTCAACATACGCAGCGGAGTGAAACAGGGCTGTGTACTTGCACCAACCCTCTTTGGGATTTTCTTTGCTATGCTCCTGAGGCATGCCTTCAGAACAGCAACAGAGGGAATCTACCTGCACACAAGATCTGACGGCAGGCTTTTCAACCTCGCCCGCCTGAAAGCCAGAACCAAAGTACGCGAGGCTCTAATCAGAGACATGCTGTTCGCAGACGACGCTGCAGTCGCAACCCACACACAGCAGGAGCTTCAGACCCTTATGGACCGCTTCTCCCAGGCATGCAAGGACTTCGGGCTTACCATCAGCCTGAAGAAGACTAACGTCTTGGCGCAAGGCACGGAAGCACCACCAACCATCACCATTGACGACTACGAGCTGGAGGTCGTGAATCAGTTCACGTACCTGGGGTCCACGATCAGCAACAACCTCTCCCTTGATACAGAGATCAACAAGAGGATTGGAAAATCAGCCTTCACACTCGCTCGCCTCACCACACGAGTGTGGGAGAATCCCAAACTCTGTCAAGACGAAGATGGCAGTGTACAACGCCTGCGTCATCAGCACACTGCTCTATGGGAGTGAGACGTGGACAACATACGCCCGGCAGGAAAAGAGACTGAACTCCTTCCACTTGCCCTGCATTCGCCACATCCTGGACATATCCTGGCAGGACAAAGTGCCCAACACAGAAGTTCTGTCCCGCGCCGGCCTTCCCTCCATGTTCACTCTACTCAGACAGCGCAGGCTCCGCTGGCTAGGCCACGTTCACTGTATGGAGGATGGCAGAATCCCCAAAGACGTCCTCTATGAAGAACTGGCAACTGGCAAGAGAGACGTTGGCCGCCCACAGCTGCGTTTTAGAGACGTCTGCAAGAGAGACATGAAGGCCCTGGAGATCAACACAGAGCGCTGGGAGGACCTTGCAACGGACCGCTCCAAATGGAGAGGCACCCTGACCAGACAGCTCAAGGCGGGTGAAGAGAGACTGACTGCTGCTGCAGATGAAAAAAGGACCCGCAGGAAGAACCGCCACAGACCCAGCAGCACGGAGACCACCCACAAGTGCGACCTGTGTGACAGGGACTGCCATTCGCGCATCGGCCTGTTCAGCCACAGGCGGTGCTGTTCCAGCAGAGTAGACGTTTAGGATTCTCTTCCATGGTCATCATAGACCGACGGAGGCCGACGAATTACAACAATAAATAATGCTTGAAACAAAATTACCTAAAAGTTGAATGCAATATGTACGTAGTGTGGGGCGTGTAAATGAAGAGGCAGATTTGCTTCAGCCGATTTATTACACATCTCTCACATCAAGCATAGACAGAATGACATTCAAGTAGAAGCTCTTCTCTTAAAAACCATGACATTCTTCTAGAATCTTCTCACACACAAAAGATGATCTTCTCGTCCAATCGCAATCAACCCACTCATCCTTAACACCTCCCTGTTATCTTACTAGGGTATCTAGAATCTTCTCACACACAAAAGATGATCTTCTCGTCCTTTGTTCCTGTCTAAGATGGTATACATTTAGGCTCTCCCCAGGTTGCCCCCCCCCCCCAGCAACTTAGATTGGACAAAAGGATAACAGTCCACATGCTGTGATAGAACCATTAACATCAGTCCACATGCTGCTTGGGCTTCAGTCTTCTCCCGTATCTGCTGTAACCAGAATTCACCGCCTCTGCGGCTCTGCCCTGCCTTTGGGGGGCTGATGTTTGGGGGGAAAACCTTTCTGTCTGTCCGTGTGGGTGCTCTGAGGCATCGTCTCTCTGGGGAGCTCCCTGTGGGGGTCTTCCACACCGAGGGGCCCTCGTCAACAGCACTTGCTCGTCCGCCACAACGAAAGCAGGTTTGAGTCTGTCTATGCCAATTTTTTCCCTCCTACCCCCCAAGTCTAGCAAAAAATGCTTATCCCCTGTTTCCAGCACTCTGAACGGTCTATCATAGGGTGGGCGCAGTGGAGGGCGATGGCATTGTGTCTGACAAAAACGAACTCCGCGTTCTTAAAAGTTTTAGGCACAAAAACGTGCTGAAAACTGTGGTGGGCAGGGCCCGGCAGCGTGCCTGTGTCTGCGCTACGCTGCAAAAGCTGAGACGGGCAGCTGCCTGGTGTGGGATTATCTGGCAGAAACTCCCCGGGCAGCCGGAGTGGTTGTGCAAAAACAAGTTCTGCCGGGGAAGCTTCCAGATCCTCTTTAGGCGCGCAGCGCAACCCCAATAAAACCCACGGTAGCCTGTCTACCCAATTTGCATCCGTCAATGAAGCCCTGAGAGCCGCTTTCAATGATCTATGAAAACTTTTGCATAACCCATTAGCCTGTGGGTTGTACGCGGTTGTGCGGTGAATTGTAATACCCAGGCTGTGGGCCATCGCTGACAAGAGTTCGGAAACAAATTGAGGGCCTCTGTCGGACGTAATGTCCGACAGGACTCCAAAACGCGCTACCCATGCCGTTAAAAAAGCGCGCGCCACCTCCTCGGACATGGTTCCGCCAGCGAAACCGCTTCCGGCCAGCACGTGGTGCGGTCCACCATTGTCAGGAGATGCGTGCACCTCTGTGATGGTGGGAGGGGGCCCACGAGGTCAGCGCCACGCGGCCAGAACCACGGGACGCGGGCGCCCCGTGGAGACATCTCAGATTAGGGGGGGCATGCCGTCTTGCAGCACCCTGCTCTCCAGCCTTAACCCTGCTGGTCCAGACTGGAGCGCGTGCACATCCGCATCACTAACCTGCTCCGCGGCCATGGCTGTGTAATCTTTCCCCATGCAGAACAGGGCCGCCACGGCGCGCGAGAGGCAGTCCGCCACCACATTCAGTTTACCCGACACATGCTGAATATCGGTAGTAAACTCTGAGATCGCGGCCAGCTGTCTCTGCTGCCGGCCCGACCACGGTTCTGAAACCTTGGCTATCGTGAATGTTAGCGGCTTATGGTCAACGAACGCGGTGAAACTGCGCCCTTCCAGCCAGAACTGGAAGTGGCGAATGGCCAGGTGGAGAGCCAGCAACTCCCTGTCGAATGCGCTGTATTTATGTTCACTGTCGCGCAAAGTTCTGCTGAAAAAGGCGAGCGGCTGCCAAGCCTGGCTACGCGCTGCTCCACGACCGCCCCTATGGCCACATCTGAAGCATCAGTGGTGAGCGCTATGCGGGCCGTTGGGTCTGGATGTGCCAGCAATGCAGCATTTGCCAGGGCTGCTTTGACTTCCGAGAACGCCTGCTCTCGCTCCGGGGTCCATTCGACCTTATCCGCGGGTTTGTTTTTTGAGCGCGGCGTAAATCCGCCACTGCATGCACCTTGTCAGGCGGCGGGATCGCTCCTTCAGGAGAGACACGGTGCCCCAAAAAATCAATATCCGTCACTCCGAACTGACATTTCGCTGGGTTGATTATTAACCCGTGCTCTTCCAACCTCCGGAAAACTGTCATGAGGTGGGTTTCGTGTTCGTCTTCGGACGCGCTGGCTACCAGGATATTATCCAGGTAGACGAACACGAACGAGAGATCGCGCAGCACTGCATCCATCATGCGCTGGAATGTCTGTGCCGTACCTTTCAACACGAATGGCATGCACAAAATCTCGAATAAACCGAATGGAGTTATTACCGCTGTTTTGGGTATGTCCTCGGCGCGCACTGGGACTTGGTGGTAACCGCGGACCAGATCTATCTTGGAAAAAATGCCCGCCCCGGCGAGGTGAACGGAAAAATCCTGTATGTGGGGAATTGGGTAGCGATTGTGCGCTGTGGCATTGTTCAACCTGCGGAAATCCCTGCACGGTCGCCACGAACCCTCAGCCTTAGGGACCATGTGTAGCGGGGAAGCCCATGGGCTGTTTGAGCGCCTGATGATGCCCAACCTTTCCAGATTGGCGAACTCCTCGCGCGCTATGGCCAGTTTAGCTGCGTCCAAGTGCCGAGGGTGTGCAAAAACAGGCGACCTGGTGGTGGTGATAAAATGCTCCACCCCGTGTTTAGCGATGGCTGTCGAAAATGTCGGGACTGTGAGTGCTGGGGACTGGGTGAGCAGTGTGTGGAACTTACCGCCTGCTGCTGTGATGTTGGCTTGTGCTGTCGGCCGGGTCACTCGAGCTATACAGGGGAGAGAGTCGAAAGACAGTGCATTAACTAGGCGCCTGTTAGCAAGATCAACCAGTAAATTATGTGCACACAGAAAATCGGCCCACAGTATATGATAATCCAATGCTGCTATGACAAAAGTCCACTCCTATGTACGGCCGTGTAGAGACAAGAGTAGAGTCTTCTCACCAAAGGTCTTAATCTCCGAGCCGTTCACTACCGCCATCTCGGGGCCACTAGATCCTGCCAGCCGGTCAGGATAGGTCGGCCGGATGAAACTCTTCTGGGCACCGGTGTCCACGAGGAAATGCCTCCCTGAGCGTGCGTCCGTAAGGTAGAGCAGCTTGTTCTCCTCCCCGAGGGTCGCCGCTGCTACTGACCCTTGGGCTTGGCGTTTTCCCGAGCACTGGAATTGGCACGGTGGCGTACATCTGCGTGCGTTCTCTCCGAAGCGGCGGTGGTAGGAACAGAGCGTGTCTCTCTGGCGCTCCTTGGCCCCCGCTGCTGCTGCCATCGGTGGCTCCTCGCCTCCTCCGGTCATCGCGCCGAGCTCCGTCGCTGCCGCGATGGTCGTGAACACCCTGGTGGCGATGATGATCCGGTCTGCTTCCTGGGCTAGTGCACGATAGTCCCGCTCGGCCGGCAACGGCGAATTGGCCAGGGTCACTCTCGCCGCTGTCGGAAGGTTCCGGAGGAAAAGGTGGGTAAACAGAAAGTGATCATCGTCCGTGCCTTTTAACCTCAGCATCTTCTCCATTAGGTCTATGGCCGACCCATCTCCCAACTCGGTCCGCGTCAGAAGTCTCTCTGCTCTCTCACCGTCCGAGAGTGTGTAGCGCTGGATGAACGCACCCTTCAGCGCCTCGTACTTGCTGCTGGTTGGTGGCTGATCGAGCAGGCTCTCTATGTGCTGAGCCGTGCGGGCGTCGAGTGCTGCGACCACATAGTGAAACTTGGTGTCATCTGCCGATATCCCCCGGAGGGCGAACTGTGCCTCGATGATGTGGAACCAGGAGCGCGGGTTGTGCTGCCAGAAATCTGGTAGCTTGATTGCGACAGCACATGCGTGGCTGGAGGTTCCCGTCGAGGTCGGCTCCGGGGATCTTGATTCGTGTTCCATGATACGTCTTGGGTCACCAGTGTGGAGCGTGTAAATGAAGGGGCAGATTTGCTTCAGCCGATTTATTACACATCTCTCACATCAAGCATAGACAGAATGACATTCAAGTAGAAGCTCTTCTCTTAAAAACCATGACATTCTTCTAGAATCTTCTCACACACAAAAGATGATCTTCTCGTCCAATCGCAATCAACCTACTCATCCTTAACACCTCCCTGTTATCTTACTAGGGTATCTAGAATCTTCTCACACACAAAAGATGATCTTCTCGTCCTTTGTTCCTGTCTAAGATGGTATACAATTAGACTCTCCCCAGGTTGCCATACCAGCAATAATGAAAAACATACTGAGCGATAAATACAAAAGACCAGCTTATGCACACAGGGTTGTTGCTACAAAATAACCTAAAATAACAAAAAATATCAGTAGTCCGGGTTTTATGGGATCTGTACCGCTTTCCCGAGGGGAGCAAGTGAAAGAAGTCATGGCCTGGATGAGCACAGTCTTTAATGATGGCAGTAGCTCTGTTGAGGTACCGAGACCTGGAAATCTCTTCCAGACAAGGGAGAGAACAGCCAGTGATTTTTTGCGCAGTCTCGATCACTCTCTGGAAGGCTTTGCGGTCTGCGGCTGAACAGCCCTCATACCAAACCGTGATGCCATATGACAGAATGCTCTCAATAGCAGAGCGATAAAATAAAACCAGCAACTGTGCATTCAGACCATTCTTCTTGAGGAGCCTCAAAGTGTAGACGTTGTTGAGCCTTTTTTATCGTAGCTATGGTGTTAACTGTCCAGGTAAGGTTGTGAGAAATATGAACACCCAAAAACTTAAAAGCCTCCACACGCTCCTTGCCTATATATAGAGGAGGCAGTTCACTGCTATGCTTCCTAAAATCAATGAGTTCTTTTGGTTTTTTTTGTATTCAATAGCAGATTATTATCTGAGCACCATCTCACCAGTTTCTGGACCTCATCTCTGTATGCGGACTCATCTCCTCCTGATATGAGCCCCACTACTGTTGTGTCATCTGCAAACTTCACTATAATGTTTGTGGGATGAACAGGTATGCAATCATATGTGTACAATGAATACAAAGTGGGGCTCATCACACAGCCCTGTGGCGAGCCTGTGTATACAACAGAATGAAAATATAATAAAATGGCAAAAATAAAGTGGAACTAAACCCAAATCTGAAAATAAAAAAAATGACACTGAATGTAACCAGGAAAAATAAATCATACAAAGAAACAATACCGAACATGTGAAAACAAACTAGAAATAACACCAAAGGCAAAGAACTCCAAAATACAATATTATACAATTAAGGAAAAAACAAAAAAAGCAAAGAAACAAAGCACGGTGAAATCCCTCCGTGCTCAGATCATGACAGAGCCCCCCTCTCAAGGGGTGGACACCAGACACCCTGGGCAACATCAAAAGAAAAACAAGGGCCCACCCACACTAAGAACCCACCTCACCAAAAAACAAGAAAACAACCCCACCCCTGATGGGAAGAGGGGGACCCAGGCATGGAGGGACTGAAACAAACCAGAGAAAATAATAAGAACTTCCATGACTCACAGCCCAGCTAAAACCAAGCTAGGAGAAAACAAAAAATCCCCCGTTCAGGATTTACACAAGGCAAAATCAGAGATCTAGGCACCCTGGACCAAGGAGCTAGACTGTTCTGGTGGCTGGCCGAAGTCCCAGGCCTGGTAGATGGCGAGATGGTAAGAGTCGGGTGGCCTGCCGGAGAAAATGGGTCACCCAACACAACAGTACAGTCCGTCAGGTGGTCGACCAGAGTTTTTTAGCCACTTAAACAGAAGGAATGACCCAGGAGGCAGCTCCCCCATGGGGAGGCCCAATGAAGGGAAGGACAGCGGAGTGGGGGAACCATGACGATGTAGCGCAGAGGAGGGGGAACCAAAACGGCATCTGGCTGAGGAAGGAGAACCACAATGGCGTCTGGCAGTGGAGAGGGAACCACGATGGCATCTGGCATTGGAGGGGGAACCACGACGGCGTCTGGCAGAGGAGGGAGAACTACGACGGCATCTGGCATTGGAGGGGGAACCACGACGGCGTCTGGCATTGGAGGGGGAACCACGACGGCGTCTGGCATTGGAGGGGGAACCACGACGGCGTCTGGCAGAGGAGGGGGAACCACGACGGCGTCTGGCAGAGGAGGGGGAACCACGACGCCCTTGGAGTGCCCTGCAGCACCCTCGGTGGTCCCAGACTGGGACATAACAGCACCCATGGCGGCTCTAGCCTGGAGTGAGGTTGCACCCGTGGTGGCTCTAGCCTGGAGTGAGGTCGCACCCGTGGTGGCTCCGGGCTAGAGCGAGGTTGCACCCGCAGTGGCTGCGGACTGGAGTGAGGTTGCACCTGCAGTGGCTCCGGGCTAGAGCGAGGTTACACCCGTGGTGGCTCCAGGCTGGAGCAAAGCAGCACCCACGGTGGCTCCGGGCTGGAGCAAAGCAGCACCCATGGTGGCTCTGGGCTGGAGCAAAGCTGCACCTGCGGTGGCTCTGGGCTGGAGCAAAGCTGCACCTGCTATGGACCCGGACTGGGACATAGCTGCACCTTCGGTGGACCCGGGCTGGAACGGAGCACCCACAAAGACCTCAGCCCTTGGAAGAGCAGCACCCACTGAGGTACGAGGCTGGGACGGAGCACCCACAAAGACCTCTACCAGAGGTGAAGCAGCACCAATGGAGGTCCCGGGCTGGGACAGAGCACCCGCGAAGACCTCAGTCAGAGGGGAAGCAGCACCCACGGAGGTCCCAGACAGGGAAGGAGCACTTGCGATGACCTCGGCAGGAGGAGCTGGACCCACGGTGATCTCGGGTGGTGAGGCTGGACCCACGGAGACTTCTGGAAAAGCTGGACGATCCTCAGTGACCCTGGGGAAAAGCTCAGATGGGAGAGGTAGAGAAACAGGGTCAGGGTCACCGGCGGCAGTGGAGCATGGCGAAGTGAGCTCAGGTGCAGCCGTCTCTCCCCACCAAGAACCAGACAAGATCTCTCTGCTATAGAAACAATAGAAACCAAGGAGAGCACTTGCCTGAGCTCGAGCTTCACCGCCATCCAGGACTCCGTCGATCCAGACGATGACGTCTCTGGCCCAGCCCTCTGGAGGTCCTGCTCGGACTCTGCTGTGGTGTCCCCAGCAGCAGGCATGGTAGTGGATGCCGTCCCGAGATCCCCCAACAAAGTAGCCCACGCAGGTGGCTCGCCCGATGTGGACACAGGAGGTTGGCTTCCTGCTGGTGCTTGATCCTGTTCTGCTGAGGCCAGGGGATGCTCCATCATCGGCATTGGCTTCAGCTCGGCTGCAGCACTTTCCCTCTGCCCAGACTGTGGCTCTGGGGCTGGAACCAGGTCATCCAAGGCTGCAGGCTCCATTAAAGTGCAAAAAACAAGACACACAGGCGACGGACTTTTTCACCAGCTGCAGTCGCTGCGTGCTCATGCACCCATCTGAAGTAGTGTACACTAGATGCCGTATTGGCCACTCAAGCCTCACGCACAGCTTTTTATTAAAAGGTGAAGCCGCACCATCTTGTCAGTTCTGCTGAGGTTTTTTTTTTTTTATCAATAAAGCACAATTTACTTGACTGTCCTACTCTCATGACAACAAGACAAGGTTTTTATACTCAAAAGTCACTGAAAGATATTTTTTTTAATAAGGCACCACCAAAGAAAGTTTTAGGGTTTTTAGCACATATGCATCTAAAGTGTCTTATTTAATTTTTCTATTTTATTGTATCTACATATCTATCTTGCTCTATTTATCTATCTGTCCATCTATTTATTACCTCCGCCAAGGAGATAATGTTTTTACCGGGGTTTCTGTGTGTTTGTCTGTTTGTCTGTCTGTCTGTTACCAACATAACCCAAAAACTTATGAACGGATTTTGATGAAATTTTCAGGAAAGGTGTGTAATGGCACGGGGAGCAGATGATTAAATTTTGGTGATGATCTGAGAGTGCATACCTCCACCAAGGGCTTTGTTTGTATTTGTGCAGCAGGATTACACAAAAACTACTGGATGGATTTGGATGAAATTTTCACCACAGGTGGTTCTTGGCCTAGAACCCATTACATTTTGGTGATGATCTGGGAATGCATACCTCAGCCAAGGCTCTTCTCACAGTGTGTCAGCCACAATACTCCAAAACTAATGGACACACTTGGATGCAATTTTCACCACAAGTGGCTCTAGGCCTACACACAAACCCATTACATTTTGGAGGGGATCCAAGACAGACTGAAGGAGCCTTGGTGGAGGTATGCGCTCTGAGTGCTTTTCTAGTTTCTATTTTTTTTTTTTTTTTTTTTTTTTTTTGCCATGAAATAGCCATAGATGTTGACATGGCACTAAACAAAGAACACTCACTCTCTCAGGGCCACTTATACCCTCTATGTTAGATGATAAAGAGAATTTAACATTATTCATGATTTTAACCTCTCTCCAGAAATCATAAGAATTCTTATTCTGCAGGCTCCTGGCAAGTGACTCAGCCTGCATTTGTTCTCATTTCTTTTAATAAATCGAAGAGCATGTTTAAATCTTGCATTAGTTTGTTTTTTAATTTCCAGCAATGGTCCCTGTCTGGGCCGACCTTCTTCAGGCCAGAGATTAAACGCCTCCCTAGCTGTGATGTGCTGTTCTAACACAAACTCATTCCATCCAGGTTTGATGTTTAGCTCCCTGTTTGGCTTTCTGCAAAATGGTCTGCTACAGCTGATGAGAATGTTAACAATAGCATCATACATATCACAGAGATCCCTAGCATGCTGTGGATTTTTACAATTCATATCAGAGAACATCAGAGTACTCCTGGAAAGATGGATCCTGCTAAGCAGGTTGTCAGTTACAGTGGCGTATTTATTTAACTCTTCCTTTGTTAGGCTAGTCCAGTCCAGCTTCCCTGACCAAGCAACCCTGCCATCAGCAGAGACAGCAGGTACATCCTCCACATTTAGAGACATGCCAAATGGTATGTGATCAGAAGTAGCCATCCCATAATAGATGCACATGTTGCTTAGGGATACATGGGCATCCGCTGTACATATACCGTGATCAAGCCACGAGGTGGTGTGCTAGGCTTCGCTAACGTTTAGCATTTTGCTGGACACAATAAGATTACTGTCATCACAGAATTGCAGAAGATATTTGGCAAATATAGAATTGGTATCAGACAGATCTGCATTAAAATCTCCAATAACAGACACAAGTTGAATCATTATCCTCAATGAAAGGATTCAGAAATGCTAATCTGTTCATAAATTCGTCTTTAGACTGAAAAGACTCATATAGTGCATAAATATTTATAATCTTAAGTTTCTTTTCATTCAAATTGATTTCTGTAGCTCCTCTGAAAAGTTGCTTGACCCTTGCTTGGTTCACTGCACTTGCAGGATGACCACCTCTCTGCAATACTTTGCTAAGGGACCCCTCTTGACATGGGATTACACTTGGACCCAGGAGCCGACACGGAGGACAATCTTTAAGGTGAGTGTAACAGTAATCTTTATTAACAATAATGTGATAAAGAGATGGTGGTGAGGATCTGGCAACCAATGGTGAGAATATGGTAAGAAGACAGGGAGGTAATATTGTGATTATGCTTGCAGTTTTATTCTGGTGAAAGCAGTGGTTTGTTAAAGCAGATTCTAAGATGGGATTCTCCAGAGAAGGGATCCTGGAGGTGCGTTCCTTGGGTCCAGAGGCAGGCTAGGGTCAAGGCATGGCAGGCTAGGACAGAACAGGCGGATTATTCCATAAAACAGAAAGGCTCAGGGTCAAGAGCCAGACTGGGGTCAGAGCTTGGCAGAATAAATCACAAAATGGACTCAGGATACCACAAAGCAGGATGCAGGCAGGATGTGAATCAGACGCGACCAGACAGAGTGGAGTGAGAGCGTCCTACTTGTACTACCCCACTACCTGGCTGCATGTGTTGATTGCAGCCGCCGGGAGGAGTGCTGAGTCACCGGGGAGAGAGAAAGGGCAGACAGGCAGGCCAGAGAGGAACCCTTGCATCTCTATTCTGGGCATAAACTCTGACAATTTTTCACTAGGTAGCTGTCTGAGGAACCTGAATGACAAATACATGTCTTCACCAGACTCTGAACTTTCAAATGTGCTTTCTATAGCCTCAATGTATTCTAAATAAAGCTTTTGACACCACTGACCACAGAATACTACTAAGGAAACTGGAAAGGTATGGGATAAGAGGGGTAGGACTGAGTTGGGTGGAAAGTTATTTAAGTAATAGACAACAATTTGTACAAATTGGAGAGCACAAATCACCCTGCATGGACATCACTTGTGGTGTGCCCCAGGGGTCAGTTTTGGGACCCAAACTCTTTATCTTGTATATAAATGACATATGCCAAGTATCAAAAATTCTGAAATTTATTTTGTTTGCGGATGACACAAATATCCTTTGCACTGGTGAGAATTTGCAGCAGGTTTTAGAGGTGGTCACAACTGAAATGGAAAAATTAACGCAGTGGTTCAACAAAAATAAATTATCTCTAAATCTAAAAAAAACAAAGATTATGGTGTTTGGAAATTATAAAATAAATCATGAAATAATGATAACGATAGATGATACCAGAATACAAACAATACAGGAAAATAAGTTTCTGGGGGTGACGCTAGACAGTAAAATCTGCTGGAAACCTCACATCAGTCACATCCGGGCTAAATTAGCAAAATGTATAGGCATACTGGGGAAGACAAGACACATCTTGGACTATAAATCATTGGTCTTATTGTACAATTCACTGTTTTTACCTTATCTTAACTACTGTGTAGAAGTCTGGGGAAACACCTACAAGACCAACCTACAAGCAATATGCACATTACAAAAAAGAGCTATAAGGATAATAAACAATGCAGGATATAGAGACCATACCAATTCGTTGTTCTTGAAGTCACATGTCATAAAGTTCATCGATTTAGTTAAATTTAAGAAAGCACAAGTAATGTACAGGGCAATTAACAATCAACTCCCAACTAATATACAAAAAATATTTAAAAAAAGAGACAATGATCATAATTTAAGAGGAGACTTAAACTTCACAAAACCCAAGATACGTACAACCAAGAAAAGTATGTGCATATCTGTCTGTGGGGTGGATTTGTGGAACAGTCTGGAGTCGGAACTGAAACTATATACAAACAGAAATCAATTCAAAAAGGGGTATAAGCACCATTTGTTGAAAGGTTATATGTTAGAAGGGTAGAATTTATATGTACGACTCATTATGTTCACTCTGGGGCATTATGGGACACTATGGAATGGTGGGTGGGACAGCACTGTGTGTATCTGTGTCGTTTGAGACTGGTTTTGATATATGGACTTCATTGTATGTTAGAATGGACAGGTGTTAATGTTGATCTGTAAAAAATACAGTAAATTGTTTACTTGGGGTATTAATGGTAGTAATTTGTATAAAATTCACATGGGTGTATCGATGGAAAAGAGGAGTTGGAATTAATAAGTGTTCACTTCCTTCTCCCTTTCGAACAGTGTATACTGTAACTTTATTGCATTTGCTATTTGCTTGTTTTTTGTTATATTTTTTTGTGTTCGAAATAAACTATCTATCTAAATGGCAAGAATCTGGATTTGCCGTGCATACAGCCTGACTAATTTCGAGAGCAGGGCCTTTCAAACTTTCTACTATTCTTCTCTTCTCTCGGTCTGAAGAGTCACATTCTTCTGACATGATTTTTCCCTGCTCAATCCAGTTGTTGAGATTTTCTTCTCCTAGGGGAGTGGGGTATACTCCTGAAAATGTCCTCAGACATCTATAAGCATGACTTTCTGGCTGTTGTGAATTTTTATATAAAACCTCCCCAGTGGCATGAATGATAGACTCAGGACTATTGTTATCATGTAAACTTGGTGTGTACAGTCTCTGAACATGATCTAGCGTTTTTCCCTCTTCCTAGAGAAATTTGAGGAATTTCTCTGAGAAATTACTGGGGTCACTAGAATCGGGCTGTGATATCACTGTTGTCTATTTATTATCTCTGGTGGAATTTTTGAGGGGTTTATCGCTTCACGACACTCGCATAACACTTTTAATGACTGGTGTCTAGTGTCAAAAACTTTTCCTCAAACCCTCACTTTACTAACAGTTTTTACAGTTTCAACAGTTTCTTCAATCCCCCCCGTTTCTGTATCCTCAGGTACACCACATAGCACAAGGGCATGGGGTAGTTCAACACCTTCTCCTCTGCACCAGTTAATCAACCCAAATTTCAAAGGACTACTCATTTTGCTTGCAATGGGTTGAAAATAAAATGAATCTGTTATGAGCTGGACATATTGTCCACACTTTATTTTTTCTAATGTTGCACAACTGTTATTATTAGTTTGTTGGATTATCCTCAGTTTCTTAGTCAGTTATTGTTTTCTAGTCTCTTCCGTCATCCTCCCATTCCTCCAGCCACTCACGTGTGTTTTCATTTGGCCCTAATTAGTTACCCTAATTAGTTACCAGTTTACATGTGTTTAATGGACTTGGAGAAGGCATTTGACCGCATCCCTCGTGGATTTTTGTGGGGGGTGCTTCGGGAGTATGGGGTATCGGGCTTGTTGTTACGAGCTATTCGGTCTCTGTACGACCGTTGTGAGAGTTTGGTTCGTATTGCCAACACTCGGTCGGAGTCATTCCCAGTGAGAGTGGGACTCCGCCAGGGCTGCCCTTTGTCACCGATCCTGTTCACAATTTTTATGGACAGGATTTCTAGGCGCAGCCAGGGAATGGAGGGTGTCATGCTTGGTGACCACAGGATCTCATCTCTGTTGTTTGCAGATGATGTTGTCCTGTTGGCTTCATCCAGCACTGACCTACAGCTCTTGCTGGGACGGTTTGCCGCTGAGTGTGAAGCGGCTGGGATGAGAATCAGCACCTCCAAGTCAGAGTCCATGGTCCTCAGCCGGAAAAAGGTGGATTGTCCTCTCCGGGTTGGGGACAGGCTCCTGCCCCAAGTGGAGGAGTTTAAGTATCTTGGGGTCTTGTTCACGAGTGAGGGGAAAATGAAGCGAGAGATCGACAGACGGATTGGAGCAGCATCTGCAGTGATGCGGACGTTGTACCGGTCTGTTGTGGTGAAGAGGGAGCTTAGTTCTTAGGCAAAGCTGTCGATTTACCAGTCAATCTACGTTCCTACTCTCACCCATGGTCACGAGCTTTGGGTAATGACCGAAAGAATGAGATTGCGGATACAAGCGGCTGAAATGAGCTTTCTCCGTAGGATTGCTGGACTCACCCTCAGAGATAGGGTGAGGAGCTCAGTCATCCGGGAGAGGCTCAGAGTAGAACCGCTGCTCCTCCACATTGAAAGGAGTCAGTTGAGGTGGTATGGGTATCTGATTAGGATGCCTCCTGGACGCCTCCCACTTGAGGTGTTTCAGGCACGTCCCACTGGGAGGAGACCCCGGGACAGACCCAGGACTCGGTGGAGAGACTATGTCTCCCAGCTGGTCTGGGAACGCCTTGGTATCCCCTCTGAAGAGCTGGAGCAGGTGGCTGGGGAGAGGGAAGTGTGGGCTTCTCTGCTTGAACTGCTGCCTCCGCGACCCGGACCTCCGGAAAAGTGGTAGAAGATGGATGGATGGATGGATAGTTACCCAGCTGTTCTGTGTTAGTCCAATTATCTGTTCCATGTTTATGTCTCTTAGTTTGCGTGGTTGTGGCATCATCACAGAACTTTCCCTCCAGTTTTGTCTTCATCATCTGTGAGTTTTATAACAGTTATTTGGCTTGTTCAATAAATCGTTTTTCGCAGTTAAAGTCCTACCTGTCTGAAGGAGTCATTTTTCCTGTCTGCTGGAGATTGTCTTCTGACAGAATGATGCCACCAAACAAGGACTCCGCAGGCACAGATTATAGTGTTTACGGCCTGGACGAGGAGGAATGTTGGGCTGCGGGATTAGTGGATGACTTTATCTCGGACGCTCGCACTTCCCACACTCCCAAAGCAGCCCTGAGATTTCTGAATGGCGTGCCAGAGGTGATAGAGTAGAGGCATACCCCAGCCTGTGGAGCTATCCAGGACTCACAGGTCTCCTCATCTCCATTCCCAATCTCCAGCAGATGCTCCGTGGGCTGGGAAGAAGCTCTCCCCCGTCTGTACATGTGCAAACGAAGAAACGTTCCCAGGCGCAGACACCTTCATCTTCTCGCCGCTCGCCAGCTCCAGGATCCTCTCCACATTGCCCTCCTGCTTCAGTGTCTCCTCTCTACCTTCCGCCAGTTCCATTCCCAGCCCCTCGCTGTGTTCCGATGCCACACGGTGTCATGAATTGCCCCTCAGGGCAGAGAGGTGACACCCACACGCAGGACTGCAGTTTGTGAAAATTATTAAACAAAATACAAAGACCAAAACAGTGCTCAAACCCAAAAAACAAACCAATATACATACAAAATAAACTTACAGATACCCCACCAGGACAAGGGCTGGGTTCTGGTGGAGATGGGAGGAGGAAATGTAAGACTCCAGCAAAGGAAAATGAAAATAACAATCCTTAAATAGGATCACAACCATTTACACAAAGAGTAACTGGTGCAAATCACATGAGAGGGCTGGGGATCCTCTCCACATTGCCCTCCTGCTTCAGTGTCTCCTCTCTACCTTCCGCCAGTTCCATTCCCAGCCCCTCGCTGCGTTCCGATGCCACACGGTGTAATGAATTGCCCCTCAGGGCAGAGAGGTGACACCCACATGCAGGACTGCAGTTTGCAAAATTTATTAAACAAAATACAAAGACCAAAACAGTGCTCAAACCCAAAAACAAGAACCAATATACAAAATAAACTTACAGATACCACACCAGGACCAGGGCTGGGTTCTGGTGGAGATGGAAGAAGGAAACTTAAGACTCCGGCAAAGGAAAATTAAAATAATAACCCTTAAATAGGATCACAACCATTTACACAAAGAGTAACCGGTGCGAATCACATGAGCAGGCTGGGGAGAAAATGACAATCAGCTGTGAGCAATGAGAGGGGAGCGAATGGGCTGACAGCTGACAGGATGCCACCCACACGGAGCAGAAACCCAGAAGCGCTACTGACAGCTGTCAATCAGAGGGAGAATACAAGTCAAAGTCAAAGTGCCTTTATTGTCATTCCATTGTTAATGAACAATGCAACGAAACTGAGATGCTGCTCCCTAAAAACAAACTATAAACAAACTATCACACTCACAGTTCACTCATGCATTTAACATTCTTATAATTACAACAATAAATAATGCTTGAAACAAAATTACCTAAAAGTTGAATACAATATGTACGTAGCAATAATGAAAAACATACTGAGCGATAAATACAAAAGACCAGCTTATGCTCACAGGGTTGTTGCTACAAAATAACCTAAAATAACAAAAAATATCAGCAGTCTGTGCGTGTTACATAAATCCGTTCAAAATACGTACTGCTGCTGGGGAAAAAACTGATTAAACCTGGTAGTCCGGGTTTTATGGGATCTGTACCACTTTCCCGAGGGGAGCAAGTGAAAGAAGCTGTCCAGGTAAGGTTGTGAGAAATATGAACACCCAAAAACTTAAAAGCCTCCACCCTCTCCACACGCTCCTTGCCTATATATAGAGGAGGCAGTTCACTGCTATGCTTCCTAAAATCAATAATGAGTTCTTTTGTTTTTTTTGTATTCAATAGCAGATTATTATCTGAGCACCATCTCACCAGTTTCTGGACCTCATCTCTGTATGCGGACTCATCTCCTCCTGATATGAGCCCCACTACTGTTGTGTCATCTGCAAACTTCACTGTTTTTGTGAGATGAACAGGTATGCAGTCATATGTGTACAATGAATACAAAGTGGGGCTCAACACACAGCCCTGTGGCGAGCCTGTGTATACAACAGAATGAAAATATAATAAAATGGCAAAAATAAAGTGGAGCTAAACCCAAATCTGAAAATAAAAAAATGACACTGAATGTAGCCAGGAAAAATAAATCATACAAAGAAACAATACCGAACATGTGAAAACAAACTAGAAATAACACCAAAGGCAAAGAACTTCAAAATACAATATTATACAATTAAGGAAAAAACAAAAAAAGCAAAGAAACAAAGCACGGTGAAATCCCTCCGTGCTCAGATCATGACAGAGCCCCCCTCTCAAGGGGTGGACACCAGACACCCTGGGCAACATCAAAAGAAAAACAAGGTCCCACCCACACTAAGAACCCACCTCACCAAAAAACAAGAAAACAACCCCACCCCTGGTGGGAGGAGGGGGACCCAGGCATGGAGGGACTGAAACAAACCAGAGAAAATAATAAGAATTTCCATGACCCACAGCCCAGCTAAAAACAAGCTAGGAGAAAACAAAAAACCCCCACTCAGGATTCACACAAGGCAAAACCAGAGATCTAGGCACCCTGGACCAAGGAGCTAGACTGTTCTGGTGGCTGGCCAAAGTCCCAGGCCTGGTAGATGGCGAGATGGTAAGAATCGGGTGGCCTGCCGGAGAAAATGGGTCACCCAACACAACAGCACAGTCCGTTAGGCGGTCAACCAGAGTTTTTTAGCCACTTAAACAGAAGGAATGGCCCAGGAGGCAGATCCCCCATGGGGAGGCCCAATGAAGGGAAGGACAGCGGAGTGGGGGAACCATGACGATGTAGGGCAGAGGAGGGGGAACCAAAACGGCATCTGGCTGAGGAAGGAGAACCACAACGGCGTCTGGCATTGGAGGGGGAACCACGATGGCATCTGGCATTGGAGGGGGAACCACGACGGCGTCTGGCAGAGGAGGGAGAACCACGATGGCGTCTGGCAGAGGAGGGGGAACCACGACGCCCTTGGACTGGCCTGCAGCACCCTCGGTGGTGCCAGACTGGGACATAACAGCACCCATGGCGGCTCTAACCTGGAGTGCGGTTGCACCTGCGGTGGCTCCGGACTGGAGCGAGGTTGCACCCGTGGTGGCTCCGGTCTGGAGTGAGGTCACACCCGTGGTGGCTCCGGTCTGGAGTGAGGTCACACCCGTGGTGGCTCCGGTCTAGAGTGAGGTCACACCCGTGGTGGCTCCGGTCTACAGTGAGGTCACACCCGTGGTGGCTCCGGTCTAGAGTGAGGTCACACCCGTGGTGGCTCCGGTCTAGAGTGAGGTCACACCCGTGGTGGCTCCGGGCTAGAGCGAGGTTTCACCCATGGTGGCTCCGGGCTGGAGCAAAGCTGCACCCGCGGTGGCTCTGGGCTGGAGCAAAGCTGCACCCGTGGTGGCTCCGGGCTGGAGCAAAGCTGCACCCGTGGTGGCTCCGGGCTGGAGCAAAGCTGCACCCGTGGTGGCTCCGGGCTGGAGCAAAGCTGCACCTGCTATGGACCCGGACTGGGACATAGCTGCACCTTCGGTGGCCCCGGGCTGGAACAGAGCACCCACAAAGACCTCAGCCCTTGGAAAAGCAGCACCCACTGAGGTACCAGGCTGGGACGGAGCACCCGCAAAGACCTCTACCAGAGGTGAAGCAGCACCAATGGAGGTCCCGGGCAGAGACAGAGCACCCGCGAAGACCTCAGTCGGAGGGGAAGCAGCACCCACGGAGGTCTCAGACAGGGATGGAGCACCTGCAATGACCTTGGCAGGAGGAGCTGGACCCACGGTGATCTCGGGTGGTGAGGCTGGACCCACGGAGACTTCTGGAAAAGCTGGACGATCCTCAGTGACCCTGGGGAAAAGCTCAGATGGGAGATGTAGAGAAACAGGGTCAGGGTCACCGGCGGCAGTGGAGCATGGCGAAGTGAGCTCAGGTGCAGCCGTCTCTCCCCACCAAGAACCAGACAAGATCTCTCTGCTATAGAAACAATAGAAACCAAGGAGAGCACTTGCCTGAGCTCGAGCTTCACCGCCATCCAGGACTCCGTCGATCCAGACGATGACGTCTCTGGCCCGGCCCTCTGGAGGTCCTGCTCGGACTCTGCTGTGGTGTCCCCAGCAGCAGGCATGGTAGTGGATGCCGTCCCGAGATCCCCCAACAAAGTAGCCCACGCAGGTGGCTCGCCCGATGTGGACACAGGAGGTTGGCTTCCTGCTGGTGCTTGATCCTGTTCTGCTGAGGCCAGGGGATGCTCCATCATCGGCATTGGCTTCAGCTCGGCTGCAGCACTTTCCCTCTGCCCAGACTGTGGCTCTGGGGCTGGAACCAGGTCATCCAAGGCTGCAGGCTCCATTAAAGTGCAAAAAACAAGACACACAGGCGACGGACTTTTTCACCAGCTGCGGTC
Organism: Pholidichthys leucotaenia; assembly: GCA_020510985.1. Lineage (NCBI taxonomy): Eukaryota > Metazoa > Chordata > Actinopteri > Cichliformes > Pholidichthyidae > Pholidichthys > Pholidichthys leucotaenia. Next base: position 215,335,194 of record CM035847.1, on the reverse strand, counting down.
GCTGCGTGCGCATGCACCCATCTGAAGTAGTGTACACTAGATGCCGTATTGGCCACTCAAGCCTCACGCACAGCTTTTTATTAAAAGGTGAAGCCGCACCATCTTGTCAGTTCTGCTGAGGTTTTTTTTTTTTTATCAATAAAGCACAATTTACTTGACTGTCCTACTCTCATGACAACAAGACAAGGTTTTTATACTCAAAAGTCACTGAAAGATTTTTTTTAATAAGGCACCACCAAAGAAAGTTTTAGGGTTTTTAGCACATATGCATCTAAAGTGTCGTATTTAATTTTTCTATTTTATTGTATCTACATATCTATCTTGCTCTATTTATCTATCTGTCCATCTATTTATTACCTCCGCCAAGGAGGTAATGTTTTTACCGGGGATTCTGTGTGTTTGTCTGTTTGTCTGTCTGTCTGTTACCAACATAACCCAAAAACTTATGAACGGATTTTGATGAAATTTTCAGAAAAGGTGTGTAATGGCACGGGGAGCAGATGATTAAATTTTGGTGATGATCTGAGAGTGCATACCTCCACCAAGGGCTTTGTTTGTATTTGTGCAGCAGGATTACACAAAAACTACTGGATGAATTTGGATGAAATTGAGATTGAGATTCAACTTTATTGTCATTACACATGCAGGTAACGAAACGTGACTTGGCATTTGGGCACGCTCTGCAGAGCGCATCCAAGGCCGGGGCAGCCGCTAGGCACCAGTCTAAACAGGTGGTTCTTGGCCTAGAACCCATTACATTTTGGTGATGATCTGGGAATGCATACCTCAGCCAAGGCTCTTCTCACAGTGTGTCAGCCACAATACTCCAAAACTAATGGACACACTTTGATGCAATTTTCACCACAAGTGGCTCTAGGCCTACACACAAACCCATTACATTTTGGAGGGGATCCAAGACAGACTGAAGGAGCCTTGGCGGAGGTATGCACTCTGAGTGCTTTTCTAGTTTCTATTTTTTTTTTGCCATGAAATAGCCATAGATGTTGACATGGCACTAAACAAAGAACACTCACTCTCTCAGGGCCACTTATACCCTCTATGTTGGATGATAAAGAGAATTTAACATTATTCATGATTTTAACCTCTCTCCAGAAATCATAAGAATTCTTATTCTGCAGGCTCCTGGCAAGTGACCCAGCCTGCATTTGTTCTCATTTCTTTTAATAAATCGAAGAGCATGTTTAAATCTTGCATTAGTTTGTTTTTTAATTTCCAGCAATGGTCCCTGTCTGGGCCAACCTGCTTCAGGCCAGAGATTAAACGCCTCCCTAGCTGTGATGTGTTGTTCTAACACAAACTCATTCCATCCAGGTTTGATGTTTAGCTCCCTGTTTGGCTTTCTGCAAAATGGTCTGCTACAGCTGATGAGAATGTTAACAATAGCATCATACATATCACAGAGATCCCTAGCATGCTGTGGATTTTTACAATTCATATCAGAGCACATCAGAGTACTCCTGGAAAGATGGATCCTGCTAAGCAGGTTGTCAGTTACAGTGGCGTATTTATTTAACTCTTCCTTTGTTAGGCTAGTCCAGTCCAGCTTCCCTGACCAAGCAACCCTGCCATCAGCAGAGACAGCAGGTACATCCTCCACATTTAGAGACATGCCAAATGGTATGTGATCAGAAGTAGCCATCCCATAATAGATGCACATGTTGCTTAGGGATACATGGGCATCCGCTGTACATATACCGTGATCAAGCCACGAGGTGGTGTGCCAGGCTTCGCTAACGTTTAGCATTTTGCTGGACACAATAAGATTACTGTCATCACAGAATTGCAGAAGATATTTGGCAAATATAGAATTGGTATCAGACAGATCTGCATTAAAATCTCCAATAACATTATCCTCAATGAAAGGATTCACAAATGCTAATCTGTTCATAAATTTGTCTTTAGACTGAAAAGACTCATATAGTGCATAAATATTTATAATCTTAAGTTTCTTTTCATTCAAATTGATTTCTGTAGCTCCTCTGAAAAGTTGCTTGACCCTTGCTTGGTTCACTGCACTTGCAGGATGACCACCTCTCTGCAATACTTTGCTAAGGGACCCCTCTTGACATGGGATTACACTTGGACCCAGGAGCCGACACGGAGGACAATCTTTAAGGTGAGTGTAACAGTAATCTTTATTAACAATAATGTGATAAAGAGATGGTGGTGAGGATCTGGCAACCAATGGTGAGAATATGGTAAGAAGACAGGGAGGTAATATTGTGATTATGCTTGCAGTTTTATTCTGGTGAAAGCAGTGGTTTGTTAAAGCAGATTCTAAGATGGGATTCTCCAGAGAAGGGATCCTGGAGGTGCGTTTCTTGGGTCCAGAGGCAGGCTAGGGTCAAGGCATGGCAGGCTAGGACAGAACAGGCGGATTATTCCATAAAAGTGGAAGTGACGATTGTGATCGTCACTTCCTTGTGGTAACGTATCGTCACTTCCTGTTTTGCTGTCTGCCTGTGTGGTTTGCTCTCCAGCTCTCGAGCCACTAGCTATGGCTACTACCTCTCTTTCCTCTCCTGCTCTGGTGTGCTCTCTCTGTCAGATGTTTAGCTACACCTCTGCCTCTTTTAGTGATAATGGTAAATGTAATAAATGTTGTCTTTTTGAGGCGCTCGAGGCGAGGTTGTCTGATTTGGAATCCCGGCTCCGCTGCATTGAAACACCGTCTGCGCCAGTTAATCTCGACGGACGCCCATTAGCTGCAGCGGAGCTAGCTAGCTTAGGTCCCCCTGTCACCGGTTCCCCGGCTCTCTGCAGCGAGGAGACTGGGTGGGTGACGGTGAGAAGGAAGCCTAGTCGCAAAGCCCCGGTTCACCACCAACCTGTTCACGTTTCTAATCGTTTTTCCCCGCTCAGCGACACACCCGCTGAGGAAAAAACTCTGATCATCATCATCAACTCTGTAGTCAGAAACGTGAACCTAGAGACTCCAGCGGCCATAGTCACATGCATTCCTGGGGCCAGAGCAGGCGACATCGAGTCAAATTTGAAAATGCTGGCTAAAAGTAACTGTAAATATTCCACAATTGTTATTCACGCCGGCATTAATGACATCCGTCTCCGGCAGTCGGAAGTCACAAAACTTAATGTAGAATCGGTGTGTGACTTTGCAAAAACGATGTCTGCCACTGTAGTATTCTCTGGGCCCCTCCCCAATCTGACCAGTGATGACATGTTTAGCCGCTCGTCATCCTTGAACCGCTGGCTGTCTGTGTGGTGTCCTAAAAATGACGTGGGCTACATTGACAATTGGAGCTCTTTTTGGGGAAAACCTGGTCTTATGAGACGAGACAGCATTCATCCCACTTTGGATGGTGCTTCTCATTTATCTAACAATCTGGCATCTTTTTTATCCAAATTTCCAAAACCCTGACTACTCAGAGTTGGGACCAGGAAGCAGAGTCGTAGTCTTACACGCCTCTCTGCAGCTCCTCTTCATCCGCCACCCCTCAGCTTAGCCCCTGTCTTCCCCATCAGAGAATCGTTGTCTGCTCCCTCCAAAGTAAATAAAAATATAATGCATAAGCATCCCAAAGTGATAAAGCAAAATACTGGTAAAACTCAAATTAAACATAAAGCCTCTAAATTGAATGATTTGGCCTCTGTTCCTCCTCATAATTTAAAAATTAAATGTGGTTTATTAAATATTAGGTCTCTAACTCCCAAGTCTCTGTTAGTCCATGATCTGTTAATTGATCATCAGATTGATTTAATTTCCCTTACAGAGACTTGGTTAGGACAAGAGGATTATGTTGGTTTAAATGAATCAACTCCCTCTGGTTATTTAAACTGTCAAAATCCCAGAAGTTCTGGTCGTGGAGGAGGAGTAGCAACAATTTACCATTCCAAATTACTAGTTAATGTAAAGCAAAAAACATGTTATAATTCCTTTGAGGGCCTGGTCCTCAGCATTGGACACTTTAGCAATTCCAGGTTAAACCCAATTTTATTTGCCATAGTTTATCGTCCCCCATCAACCTATTCAGAATTTTTATCCGAATTTCCTGATTTCTTAGCTGATTTAGTGCTGAAATCTGATAGAATAATTATAGTAGGGGACTTTAATATACATGTGGATGTAGATAGTGACTGCCTTAATGTGGCTTTTAATTCAATATTAGACTCGATTGGGTTTTCTCAGAAAGTAGGAAATTCTACTCATTACCTCCACCATACATTGGACCTTGTTCTGACATATGGCATAGAAATAGAAAATCTTGTAGTGTCTCCTCATAGCCCTGTACTGTCAGACCATTGTCTGTTAACCTTTGATTTTACTATTTCTGACTATTTGGCTCCTAAAGAAAAATATTATCACAGTAGATGCCTCTCAGATGATGCTGTTTCCAAATTTATGCAGATTGTTTCCTCTATGCCATGTGTCAACACAACGGAAATAAGCTATAGACAGCTTGCTCCTTCTGTAATTGATAACATGGTGGATAGTGTTTCAGCTTCTCTGCATCAGGCTCTAGACTTGGTGGCCCCCTTAAAAAAGAAATAGGCTAATCAGAGATTTTTAACTCCTTGGTTCAACACAGAAACTCGTAGCTTAAAACAGAAGACTCGTCAATTAGAAAGAAAATGGCGCTCTACTAATTTAGATGAAATCTATTTAGCTTGGAGAAATCATCTTTTAATTTATAAAAAATCTCTTAGAAAAGCTAGAACGAGTTATTACTCTGCATTAATAGAAGAGAACAAGAATAATCCCAGGTTTCTTTTCAGTACTGTAGCCAGGTTGACAAAGAGTCAGGACTCTGTCAATCCTAGCATCCCCTTAGAGCTTACTAGTCAGGACTTTATGAACTTTTTCAATAATAAAATTTCATCCATCAGAGATAAAATCAATCAGATTCTTCCCACAGTTAACTTAAATACTGTAACTACTACAACTCCTTCTATTGATGTCTGTCTTGATGAGTTTACTCCAATCGACCTTTGTGAGTTAGACAAAATAGTTTCCTCATCCAAACCTTCAACTTGTCTTTTAGACCCTATTCCTACCAGGTTATTTAAAGAAGTCTTCCCACTTATTGGTAGCTTTATTCTTCATATAATCAATTCTTCATTAACTTTAGGCCATGTACCGCAGGCTTTTAAAACGGCTGTAATTAAACCCTTACTCAAAAAGCCAACGCTAGATCCAGGAGATTTAGCTAACTATAGACCAATCTCTAATCTCCCTTTCATTTCAAAAATCTTAGAAAGAGTTGTTGCTACGCAATTATTTGACCACCTGCAGGGAAATGGTTATTTGAGGAGTTTCAATCTGGGTTTAGAATCCATCATAGCACTGAAACAGCCTTAGCGAAGGTCACTAACGACCTCCTCATTGCATCTGATAATGGACTAGTTTCTGTACTTGTCCTTTTAGATCTTAGTGCAGCTTTTGATACTATTGATCATAATATTCTACTTGATAGATTAGAACACTATGTTGGACTTAATGGAACTTCGTTGCAGTGGTTTAGATCTTATTTATCTGATAGGTTCCAGTTTGTTCATGTAAATGATGAGTTTTCTCTCAGCTCAAAGCTTAGTCATGGAGTTCCACAGGGATCTGTGCTTGGCCCTACTCTTTTTAGTTTATATATGCTTCCGTTAGGCAACATTATTAGAAAGCACTGTATACATTTTCACTGTTATGCAGATGACACACAATTATACCTGTCAATGAAGCCAGATGATACTAATCAATTAGCCAAGTTAGAAGCCTGTCTTAAGGAAATCAAAGTTTGGATGACTTGTAATTTCCTGCTATTAAATTCAGATAAGACTGAAGTCATTCTTGTTGGTCCAAAAAACCTTAGAAATTCCTTTCCAAATCAAACTTTCAGTTTGGATGCAGTTACTCTTTCTCTTAATAGCTCTGTGAGGAACCTTGGAGTTATTTTTGATCAGGATTTGTCCTTCAATTCACATATTAAATTTGTTTCTAAGACTGCCTTCTATCATTTGCGTAATATTGCCAAGATTAGGAGCATCTTGTCTCAGAGTGATGCTGAGAAGCTGATCCACGCTTTTGTTAGCTCGAGATTAGATTATTGTAATTCTTTATTATCAGGTTGTCCTAAAACATCTTTAAAAAGTCTTCAGCTGATCCAAAATGCTGCAGCAAGAGTTTTAACAGGTACTAGAAAGAGAGATCATATCTCTCCGGTTCTGGCCTCCCTTCATTGGCTTCCCATAGAGTTTAGAATTAAGTTTAAAATCCTTCTTCTTACTTACAAAGCTCTAAACAATCAGGCTCCTTTTTATTAAAAGATCTGATACTACCGTATCATCCTAACAGAGCACTACGCTCCCAAAATGCAGGTTTACTTGTAATACCTAGAATCTCCAAAAGTACAATGGGAGGCAGAGCCTTTAGTTATCAAGCTCCTCTCCTGTGGAATCAGCTGCCAATCTGGATTCGGGAGTCAGACTTGATCTCTGTTTTTAAGAATAGGGCTAAAACCTACCTTTTTGATATAGCCTACAATTAGGGAGGGATCATGTGTTTCTGAACCCTCCCTTAGTTATGCTGCTAATAGGTTTAGTCAGCCGGGGGACCTTCAGTAATGCACTGGGCCTCACTCCTTTCCTCACTCTCTATGAAATATTTTTTTTTTGCTGGTCATTAACATTTGTTTGTTCTCTCCCATAGATTGAGTCCCCATCGTGCTGTTTGCTCTCTACATGTCTGTTCTTTTCTTCTTCTCTGTCCCCTCACCCCCCAGCCAGTCGCAGCAGATGACTGCCCCTCCCTGAGCCTGGTTCTGCTGGAGGTTTCTTCCTGTTAAAAGGGAGTTTTTCCTCTCCACCGTCGCCAAGTGCTTGCTCACAGGGGATCGCCTGATTGCTGGGGTCTTTCTGCAACTGTGGGGGTCCTCCCTACAGTTGATAGTGCTATGAGATGACTGTTGTTGTGAAATGGCGCTATATAAATAAAGTTGAATTGAATTGAATTGAATAAAACAGAAAGGCTCAGGGTCAAGAGGCAGACTGGGGTCAGAGCTTGGCAGAATAAATCACAAAATGGACTCAGGATACCACAAAGCAGGTTGCAGGCAGGATGTGAATCAGACGCGACCAGACAGAGTGGAGTGAGAGCGTCCTACTTGTACTACCCCACTACCTGGCTGCATGTGTTGATTGCAGCCGCCGGGAGGAGTGCTGAGTCACCGGGGAGAGAGAAAGGGCAGACGGGCAGGCCAAAGAGGAACCCTTGCATCTCTATTCTGTGCATAAACTCTGACAGTTTTTCAGTTCCTCACTGTCTGAGGAGCCTGAATGACAAATACATGTCTTCACCAGACTCTGAACTTTCAAATGTGCTTTCTATAGCCTCAATGTATTCTAAATGGCAAGAATCTGGATTTGCCGTGCATACAGCCTGACTAATTTCGAGAGCAGGGCCTTTCAAACTTTCTACTATTCTTCTCTTCTCTCGGTCTGAAGAGTCACATTCTTCTGACATGATTTTTCCCTGCTCAATCCAGTTGTTGAGATTTTCTTCTCCTAGGGGAGTGGGGTATACTCCTGAAAATGTCCTCAGACATCTATAAGCATGACTTTCTGGCTGTTGTGAATTTTTACATAAAACCTCCCCAGTGGCATGAATGATAGACTCAGGACTATTGTTATCATGTAAACTTGGTGTGTACAGTCTCTGAACATGATCTAGCGTTTTTCCCTCTTCCTAGAGAAATTTGAGGAATTTCTCTGAGAAATTACTGGGGTCACTACACTGTAAAAAATGACCGTGAAATTTACATAAAAACTGTGAAATCCCTCCAGAACAGTATTGTAAACCCAAAAACATATTTTTGGTTTAAATCACAGTCAACCTTTGTAAACTATAAAACAGATTGTTTTTATTGTATTTACAACAGTAATATGTAAATATAATGAAAATTATTGGTTAAAACTACAAATATTGGTAACAGAGAAATACTGCAATACTCATGACAGAACAATTTTGTTATTTTAACATGCAGATATTGTACAAACTATAGTTTTAGTCAGTTGTTTTTAAAAATACAAAAAATATATGTAAGTCACTTTACATGTTTATGCTGCACTTTTACCATGACTGAAACAATGCAAACTGAGGTAATAAAAATGTTTGCACAAAACATTTTGTGAACCTGAGATACTGAGATGTGTTATATTGTTCATAGGTCTATGAAGAATATTTTAGTCTTTAAATTTTAATGTAATACTTGGCCTAGGCCTACTGGTTTTCAATTTATATTTATATAAAAAAAATTATAATGGGCCTAATTTGAGCATTGTATCATCGTCACAGGCTACACAACTTAACAGTGCCTCCTCTCACCTGTACTGTCTCACTGTGCATTGAGTCCGCCTTGAAGTTCGGAGTGCGCAATTGAAGCTCGTCTCTGATTGGATAATGGCGGGAGGAGCGGGAGAAGCACTAGCTCACGAGCACGGCTGCTGCCGACGTCACTAACGAACGAGCCAGAGCGAGCCATGTGCAGAGTGGAGTTCACAGCAGCAGAGCAGAAACCTGCGAGACTACCTTGTTATTTAGAACGTTTTCAACGAGTCTAACACATCAAGATTGTAACACGTTTTTTGGAGGGTCTGTGGCTTTTCAGAGAATTGAATGTTCCCATGGTAAGCTTCTCATTTTTTAATTTTTTTTCAAGACGGAACAAAAATGTGTGCTGAAAGCATTTGGTCTTAGTTAGCTAGCTAGCTAGCTACCAGTCAATGCCTGATAATTTAGTGTAGCTGAAAAGGACAGGCGAAACTTGAAATCCTAAAAATGATCACCTGCGTGTTTTGTAAGAAGAAATTAGCCACATTAAGAGGCTATGTGCTACATTGCAGAGTGCATAGGAATGAGCCTCGTTGTCTTTTCAAATGTGTTGGTGCCAACTGTAGCCAAACATTTACCACTTATTCAGCTTTCAAGGGCCATTTTTATCGTTTACACAATGCACCTGCACTGCAAGCTGCACCTAAAGCTGCTGTTGGGGATTTAAAATGTGCAGTTTCCTTATGTGCCCGCCATTTTCACACGGTGAAAGAGCTAGTGTCTCACTTAAATGATCATATCGGAGAGGGCAGGTCTGTGTCTTGTCCAGTAAGTGGTTGTAAGTATACACTTACAAAAAAAGTCATCATTTACCTGTCACATGTGTAGGAAGCATAAAGCATGCTCCCCTGATGATATTGATGACGTGTACTGGGAAACTCGCTCTCAGCCCCCAAATGTCATTGCCAGTACTGATGATTCAGAAAACGCACATGAAGCCATGCCTACAACTAGTGCAGCCAGTGATATGGGTGGGTTTTTTGGGGGGGGGGGGGGGGGTCCAGTGCACTATATCAGGGGTATCCGACTTTCAAGCGCTCTCTTTTTCTGTAATTTGCAGATGTTGGTTTCGTTTTTATAATATGCAAGGGAACATAAGAGTTTCAGACTTGCATTGCAATTTTTAAAAAAAAAATCATTGATTTTGCCGTTAGAATCGAAACTATTGGTCGTGTCCCCTCATTTTTCCCAGTTTTTGTGTGACATGAAAATCGCATCAATTTCAAAGTACTGTAAAGTGATCTCTGAGTAACTCTTTCTACTCATTTATGCAAGAGATAAGAGTTGTAATGCAAATTCAAAATAAAACATTCCCCAATGTGATCGGATCTATGGTTTTTGTACGGCGACCCCTGCAAATTTACTCGTACGACGTAAATTTCCGTGTCCCCGAATTTACGCAGCAACATGCAAGTTATTTGGTAAAGTAACCAGAAAACAGGAAATGCTGATGCTTTTCACTTTGCACCTTTCAAATCCCAAACCATACACGTAAAAAGGAGATCAGTCTTTGTATATTTCAATAAAATCTCAAACATTTATGACACATCGAATATGGTGTCCTTTAAAAAATTTATGTCTTCGGTCTTGGTCGGCCGCGCGCAGCCCCGTCTGGCGAGGTGACCGCCCTGGGAAAGCACTTTTATTTTCTCTACCCCAGATGTGCTCAACCCATGTGGAGAGGATTTACCGTGGTCACTTTATATTGAAGTTATCGAAGGTCCAAACTTCCGTGTCCCGCATTTACGCCTTTTGTGATTTTACGTCTTATCCAACAAACAGGGAGAATTTGAAGGTATGTATACATGTTATCACATCTTAATATGTCATGAAAATGTAGCTGTTGATGAGTTTTGATGCGTGAAAAATACTGGAAGTGTTGAAGTTGTTTCGTGTAAAACGTGTGCCATTGCAAAGTGCATTGGCACACGGGGAAACAAAAGCCCGAGTGTCCCGTTTACGTCTCCATTTACAAGTAGTTGAAGTGAGCGCTCATCCTCAAGAGTTCCTGAACGCGTACGAAAAAGTTAATAGTTTCATAAACCTGACACAATTGGATAGTGATTAGTCAATTTCATGTGCAGATTTGATCAATTTTAAATTTTGCCACCAATGTCACACATTGGACCCCTAATAAATAAAAACACCCATATGCCAGAAAATTATAGTCAGTTGTATCTCAGAAACATGTGCCTCTTTTACCTTAAACTGCAGGGACAGCTGCTTATTCCGGCCTCTACTACACAGACCATTGTTGAGGAAATGCAAAATGTGCATGAGTTAGGTCAAGGCTATACAATAACCAAAGTAAGTTCTTTATTGAAAGATATACAGTGGGGTAAAAAAGTATTTAGTCAGCCACCAATTGTGCACATTCTCCACTTAAAAGATGAGAGAGGTCTCCAATTTTCATCATAGGTATACCTCAACTATGAGAGACAAAATGAGGAAAAAAAAAAATCCAGAAAATCACATTGAAGGATTTTTAAAGAATGTTTGCAAATTATGGTGAAAAATAAGTATTTGGTCAATAACAAAAGTTCATCTCAATACTTTGTTATATAGCCTTTGTTGGCAATGACAGAGGTCAAACGTTTTCTGTAAGTCTTCACAAGGTTTTCACACGCTGTTGCTGGTATTTTGGCCCATTCCTCCATGCAGATCTCCTCTAGAGCAGTGATGTTTTTGGGGCTGTCGCTGGGCACACGGACTTTCAACCTCCCTCCAAAGGATTTTCTATGGGGTTGAGATCTGGAGACTGGCTAGGCCATTCCAGGACCTTGAAATGCTTCTTACGAAGCCACTCCTTTGTTGCCCGGGCGGTATGTTTGGGATCATTGTCATGCTGAAAGACTCAGCCACGTTTCATCTTCAATGCCCTTGCTGATGGAAGGAGGTTTTCACTCTAACTCTCACGATACATGGCCCTATTCATTCTTTCCTTTACACGGATCAGTCGTCCTGGTCCCTTTGCAGGAAAAACAGCCCCAAAGCACGATGTTTCCACACCCATGCTTCACAGTAGTATGGTGTTCTGTCTCCTCCAAACACGACAAGTTGAGTTTTTACCAGAAAGTTCTATTTTGGTTTCATCTGACCATATGACATTCTCCCAATCCTCTTCTGGATCATCCAAATGCTCTCTAGCAAACTTCAGACGGGCTGGAACATGTACTGGCTTAAGCAGGGGGACACGTCAGGCACAGCAGGATTTGAGTCCCTGGCAGCGTAGTGTGTTACTGATGGTAGCCTTTGTTACTTTGGTCCCAGCTCTCTGCAGGTCATTCACTAGGTCCCCCGTGTGGTTCTGGGATTTTTGCTCACCGTTCTCGTGATCATTTTGACCCCACAGGGTGAGATCTTGTGTGGAGCCCCAGATCGAGGGAGATTATCAGTGGTCTTGTATGTCTTCCATTTTTCTAATAATTGCTCCCACAGTTGATTTCTTCACACCAAGCTGCTTACTATTGCAGATTCAGTCTTCCAGCCTGGTGCAGGTCTACAATTTTGTTTCTGGTGTCCTTTGACAGCTCTTTGGTCTTGGCCATAGTGGAGTTTGGAGTCTGACTGTTTGAGGTTGTGGACAGGTGTCTTTTATACTGATAATGAGTTCAAACAGGTGCCATTAATACAGGTAACGAGTGGAGGAAGAGGAGCCTCTTAAAGACGAAGTTACAGGTCTGTGAGAGCCAGAAATCTTGCTTGATTGTAGGTGACCAAATACTTATTTTTCCACCATAATTTGTAAATAAATTCTTTAAAAATCCTTTCAGTGTGATTTTCTGGATTTTTTTTTTCTCATTTTGTCCTCATAGTTGAGGTATACCTATGGATGAAAATTGGAGACCTCTCTCATCTTTTAAGTGGGACAACTTGCACAATTGGTGGCTGACTAAATACTTTTTTGCCCCACTGTATATATATATATCAGATGAAGCAGTCATTAAAATCTGTGACTGCATTAAAGAGTCATATTTGTTCTCTGCCTGTCATCAGGGACAATTAAGAACAACATACTCTAGAAATCAGACATTCACAGAACTTTTTAAATACACTGAACTCCAAAAAGTAACATTGGGAATGGATGAGAACATGACACAAAAATGTGCGTACTACATACCAGTATCAGAAACTCTGAAAAGCGTTTTACAGTTGCATTTATGGAGGAATACACAGTCACAACAGTTTGGAGATCCTGATGTAGAGGTTTATGCAGATTTATATGATGGACAAAATTTCAAATGTCACCAGTTCTTTAATGAAAACCCTGAAAGCCTCAAACTGATTTTGTACCAAGATTCTTTTGAAATTGTTAATCCCCTGGGTTCTGCTAAAAAGACGCACAAAATTCTTGCAGTCTCTTTCATTAGCAAATTTACCCATTCATTTGCGTTCAAATACTGATATGTTTTTAGTCTTGTTGTGCGTTGAGAATGACCTTAAGCGTTTTGGAATGGACAAAGTTTTCTCAGAGCTGCTGGCAGAGCTTAAATCCTTGGAGACAGATGGAATAAATGTAGATGGAAAAACAGTAAAAGGGGGTCTTTACTGCATTGCTGGGGACAACTTGGGTTCTCATTGCATAGGTGGGTTTACAGAGAACTTCAGATGCTCTAATTATTTTTGCAGGTACTGTGAAATAAAAAGGAGCGAGTTTGAAGCTGATCCGAAATGGCCTGTGGTCCTCCACGCACCTCCTACGACGCGAGTTGCTAATCTCCAGGCTGAAACATTCAAGACGTCAGAGGAATAAAGGTAACCTCTATCTTTAATACTCTTGAACCTTTTCACGTTTCCCAACTGGTCTCCCGCCTTGTTTAGGTCATGACCTCTTTGAAGGAGTCTTGTCATATGACCTAGCCCTGTACCTGAAGAACATCATAGAAACAGTTAAAAATGGTTCACATACTCACTCTTAAACAGGCGCAATCAAACAGTTTAAATATAAAGGGTCTGAAGCACTACAAAGCCATGCATATCAACCCTGATGGAGCCAAGTTTATCGGGGCAAGCCATCCAAAATTGAACCTTTTAAGGTTGCTACCAGCTTTTGATTGGTGACCAAGTGCAAAACCATGAGGATGAAGTATGGCAGTTAGCTCTCCAGCTAGAAGACATTGTGGATCTTATTTGTGCTCAGAACATTTCCTTGTCCCAGATAGCATATCTTCGATATTTTGATTCAAGAATATTTGGAGTTGAGAAAGATTTTGTTTCCTGAAATCCAACTAAAATCCCAAGCCACCAATTTTTTTTGCGCCATTATTCAGACACTACTGTTGAAATTTGGTCTGTTGATGAAGTTATGGATGCTTAGGTTTGAAAGTAAACACAGTTATTTCAAAAGATGTGCCAGACACCTGAAAAATTTTAAAAACATTTGCCAAACTTTGTCAGAGCGTCATCAGCTGTATCAGGCATATCTTTTAGCGGGGCAAGAATGTAGTAAACTGCTGCAAGTGAAGGACAGCTGTGTATTTTATCCCAACCTCTACAGTGACACTGTTAAACATGCAGTTGGGGAGTTAGCCTTTTCAGAAAACAATACCACAGTTACTACAGACATTCAGTATAAGGGCACGGCATATAAAAAAGGACAGTTTCTTGTGTACAGAAATGATGAGTATATGGAGTTTGGTGAACTTCTACTCATCTTGATTCAAAATGACACATCTGTGTATGTTTTGATGGATATCCACAAAGGCACCTTCCTCTCAGAATACCCTCTGTATTCTGTGACAAAGGACAGTCTTGGGTTACAGTGTATTAACATTAATGACCTGCCCGATTTCTATCCTTTGGTATCATACATTCTTGAAGGATACCAAGTCATTCCACTGAAACACAGTATTGTGGCAAAATAAGGTGCAATTAAAGCTCGCTTACTACTTAGGCCATCCTTAACCCTAGAACACTCGCTATAAAAAGTAACACCATCACTTTTGCGGGTAATTTTTACCCGATATAATATATCCAACAAAAAGTACTTGTCATAAAAAATAGATCAAAATATAACACATGATAAATTAGAGTGGTTTTCTTTTATTTTCAACTGTGGTATGTGTAACAAAATGAAAAAAAAAATGCCATAGGAGGACCCCATAAATACTTCAAAATTAACTGAAAAAATTAGGAATTCATGAACAACAAATTCTATAAAAAAAAAAATGATACTGGAAACTTGGTCTATGGTCACCCATTCCTGGGACAGTGAGACTTCCCTGGTGAAGGCACAGACTCCTTGACACGCAAACAGCTGCAGGAGAGGGGAACAAAAAATGGAATTATTTGAGTGGGTAAAAATGACCAATTACTAAAATATTGTTTTCACCATAATAATTCCCTTTGAAATCACCACTTTGTGATATATATTCATAACCGCTGCACTAAATAAGGATAGGAATGCAAATTCCAGGACCACTTTTACTTACCTATTCCTTACAAAGCAGTCTCACATGTCCCAGGAATGGGTGGACCAAAGACCAAGGTTTCCAGTATCATTTTTTTTTTTTTTTTTTTTAGGAATTTTTTGTTCATGAATTCCTAATTTTTCAGTAAAGCCAAGTCCTCCTATGACATTTTTTTTTCATTTTGTTACACATGCCACAGTTGGACAAATAAAAGAAAACCACTCTAATTTTTCATGTGTTATCATATTTTGATCTATTTTTTATGACAAGTACTTTTTGTTGGATATATTATATTGGGTAAAAATTACCCGGCGAAAATGATGGTGTTACGTTTTATAGTGAAAGTGTTTCTGATTTATACACTAACACTATCACCGGGTGAAATCCACCCAAAACGTACTTTACCCTCTTTCACTATTGCCGGGTGAAAATCACCAAAAGCATGCCTGTAGGAAAAAGTGGGCTTTGGGGTAGGGGGAAACACCCCCACCTTCAAAGATGTCAAAAACAATGGTGAAGCTACCCAGGGACCCATGACACTCAGAAAAATGCAACATATTGAAAATCATGTAATACATTGCTCGGGTGAAAATCACCTGGCGATAGTGCTCTAGGGTTTAAAAATGTTTATTTGCTGTAACACGGCTGACCCTGTCGGTGGGAAATGTTTAGGATTTTATCAATATCAATGCATTGTTAATTCTGCTTTATCGGTTAAAAATTCTTTATCAATTCTCTTATCAGTCCTTGCTGTTTAAAAGGAGTCTACACAGGTTTCCAGTATTAGCACATAGGCCAATAATGTAAGCCTTATACTAGTAAGGTGACCACAGCGGCTTATTAGAATGAAGTAAACAATGTAAGAACTGTGTTACTTGTTCAATTTTATATTCAGAATGACCCATTGACCCTGTTCTGAAAAAAACATGCTGGCATTGATAAGAGGAATTAATAATGTTAAAGGGATACGGTTCCAGTGAATTGAAGCATTCACTTCTTGGTTCTGCTTAATTTCAGGTTCTTGATCCCCACCCCTAGGCCCGACCCAAATATTTTTTTTTCCCTACAGATTTTTTGCCGTCTCAAAAAAATTTAACCTGTTCAAACTGTATGTTACATATGTAAAAAAAAAATAAAATAAATAATAATAATAAAAAAAATGAATTGGAAAAAAAAATTTCACTTACCTACCTACCCTATTTATTTCATATTTGGATTTGCAAACAAACATATATTTATGGATGGAATTACTGTAAATGGTTTGATATTACTGTATATATTGATGCATGTCCCTGCTCTGTTAAGTATATGTACTGTATATTTTATGTTCTCTTTGAAGGTGGCATTCTTTCTTCTGTGCAAATATGAGTGACTCAGAGTGATCCTTCCTACATGTCGCCATCATGGAAGTCCTACCAGAACTTCCAGCAGTAAACAAAAACATCCTGAAAGAGCACTTGCAGTCCATTGGAGTTGAGACGCATGATGATCTGCGCTTCGTAACGGAGGCTGATTTGATGACCGTATTAAGACCTGTACAAGCCAGAAAGCTTCTTTCTGTTTGGAGTCGAAAAAATAAGTAAAAACACCACACAATGATATTTCAACATATAATATATTCAAAATCAAAAGCAGAAACGCACATTGTTTAATATTGCACAGTGTGAATCATAATTTATTTATTTATTTGTAATTTAAAGACCAAACTCCCAACTACAGCTCACCATCATCTGTGGAAGCCTGACCCACCCAATCGCAGTCATTGCTCTCTGTTTCACCCCGAAGTACGTCAACCTCCTCCAGCAGCCCAGGACTTGACACACAGTGGGACGACAGCTTTGAAATTCCATGGAGAAAATTTCCTGAGGAAGTGATGCATTCTTTGGAGAGGGGAAAAAGGCCAAGCCCAAAACTGAGGAGGCAAATGGTCCGGATTGTTGTGAGTGAGATGATGGAAAAATGCCCTCATGTAGGTAAAAAAAACATTCAACTGATGTCGCAAAAGAAATGGTGGCAAAATATCCCAATGCTCTGCAAGATGTGATAGAGGGTGATATTTTTGGAACAGGCTACCATTCCCTTGTCAAACAGTTGCAAAACAGAACTGAAAACATGAGGCGCACTTCAACACCCAAAATAAAAAAAAGAAAACATCAGACTGACTCAGACAATACAGACAAGATCCCATTAGAAGAGAGAGCAGCAATGCAGGACACCTACAGATGCATTAAATGGAATGTAAAATTTCTGCCCCGTGAAGAAACTCAAGAGAGCCAGCAGCAAAAGATGGAAAAACTCGAGGTGATGTTCCAACACTCTGATGCTAATCCAGAGGAGGTAAAAAGCATACCTGCCAACTACTCCGGTTTTGCCGTAATGGTTCCGGTTTTCATGACCCCATTCCGGGTTACGGCTTTATTAATCAAAATTACGGTTTTTCCACTAAAAATTCAGTCAAAAATATTTAAATCGTAAAAAAAAACACGAAAGCAATTCCCAACACACAGATCGCTAGGAATGTATCTAAATTTAGAACAGAGCAACACGTGATGGCGGCCGGGGATGGTCACACTTTTCAGTGCTGAGACAAAGTTGCTGATTTTGCCACGAAAATCACTAACCAACAGCGAATATCCGGATCAACATTTGTGACGCACACACACAGCTGAATTTCACCTTGGTTGAACCAGCTTTTTGAAGTAGAAATACCCCTTTATTCGCCTTTCACCGTGCTCTGTGAGTAACCTGAGAAGCGTTTCTTTTTGTGGTTCGCTGCTACGCTTTACCTGAAGCGTTTGCTAAGCTAACGCTACGCTATTGAGGGTATGAGGTTTCTATTCTCGCGCGAAATTTCCCGAGAGGTGCGTGCGTACATGGCGAGATGTAAACACGATGTAAACTGCCACAGACGTTCACCACGACTGCACTTCAACCTGGCAATTGGACCATGGATTCGAAAACTAAAAGGAGCATACATTTTACTATAATGCCTAAGATTCTGAAGAACATGATGCTGAGTAATTGCAAGCATTGTCATGTTGCATACTGCAACCACTCCGGTTTTGCGTAATGGTACGGTTATCAAGACCCCATGCCGTATATTAACTCAAAATTACGGTTTTTCACTTAAAATACAGTCAAAAAATTTTAAATCGTAAACAAACACGACACGAAATTCCAACACGCGATTGTAGGAATCGTATCTAAATTAAGCAACATAGTAGCGTCAGTAGCGTTTCTTTTCGTGGATCGCCTGCTACGGTTTACTGAAGCGTTTGCTAAGCTAACGCTATCGCTATTGAGGGTATTGAGGTTCTATTCAAATCAATTCAATTCAACTTTATATTTATAGCGCCCATTTCACAACCAACAGTCATCTCATAGCACTATCAACTGTAGGAGGACCACAGTATGCAGAACCGAAAGACCCCAGCAATCAGGCGATCCCTGTGAGCAAGCACTTGGCGACGGTGGAGAGGAAAAACTCCCTTTTAACAGGAAGAAACCTCCAGCAGAACCAGGCTCAGGGAGGGGCAGTCATCTGCTGCGACTGGCTGGGGGGTGAGGGGACAGAGAAGAAGAAAAGAACAGACATGTAGAGAGCAAACAGCACGATGGGGACTCAATCTATGGGAGAGAACAAACAAATGTTAATGACCAGCAAAAAAAAAATATTTCATAGAGAGTGAGGAAAGGAGTGAGGCCCAGTGCATTACTGGAGGTCCCCCGGCTGACTAAACCTATTAGCAGCATAATTAAGGGAGGGTTCAGAAACACATGATCCCTCCCTAATTGTAGGCTATATCAAAAAGGTAGGTTTTAGCCCTATTCTTAAAAACAGAGATCGAGTCTGACTCCCAAATCCAGATTGGCAGCTGATTCCACAGGAGAGGAGCTTGATAACTGAAGGCTCTGCCTCCCATTGTACTTTTGGAGATTCTAGGTATTCCAAGTAAACTGCAATTTTGGGAGCGTAGTGCTCTGTTAGGATGATACGGTAGTCATCAGATCTTATTAAAAAAAAAGGAGCATATTGTTTAGATACTTTGTAACGTAAGAAGAAAGGATTTTAACCTTAATCTAACTACTATGGGAAGCCAATGAAGGGAAGGCCCGAACCGGGAGAGAGCATATGCACTCTCTATCTAGTACATGTGTTAAAGGTATTCTTGCGCGAAATCCGGAGAGGCGTGTGGCGTACATGGCGAGACTAGTAAACACGCTGTAAAACTGCCTGCAGACGTTCGCACGACTGCACTTACCACTGGCAAATGGGACCCTGGATTCTACAATTCAACATAAAAACATTTAAGAGACAAAACAAAAGAGAACAACATCTAAAGGGAGAAAAATTTTTATATCATGCCTAAGCTTCTGAAGAACATGTGCTGTGTAATTGCAAGCCTTGTCATGCTTGGTGTATCATGTCAAAATAAAATATTCAGAGCGATTTTGCCGTCATTACGCAGTGTTGTCTGTTATACAGTGCTAGTATACCCTGCTGATATTTCTAGTCTTCTAGATACTCGCAAAGGAGGTTATGTGATCATCAGCGTTGGTTTGTCTGTTTGTTTGTTAGCAAGATAACTCAAAAAGTTAAGGACGGATTTTCATGAAAATTTTCACAGATTGTCAGAAATGGGGTATCCTACAGTATGAATAGAATTTGGTGGTGATCGGATCACCGTCTGGATCCAGGAATTTTTAAACGGATTCTTTTTTTTTTAATTTAAACATTGGAGATAGGGCCATTTCCAATGCTTTTATTTATGATGTTAAACACTGTAAGGGGGAACTGTGGCGCTTGGCGGAGGTCTGCGCTCTGAGTGCTTTTCTAGTATTCATAATACATCACATCTGGCCTATTCAAAGTTCTATGCAGTGTTAAGATAGTCTTTTGAATGCAAATTTAATGAATGAATGAATCTTTATTTCGGATAGATTAAAACGTACAGCTTAAAAAGAAACAGAATAATATAACAAAGGCAAAAAATCCAACAAGCGATCAAATTAAACAATAACTCTTGATTATACAGTTCAACATAAGTCATCTGAAATGGGTGATGGCTGAAGCGCACCTTATATTGCCACCATATTCCACTCCAAGAAATCAAAAGAAAAACAAAACGAGAGCGATTACAATTCGGAACAAAGCTAAGACCAAATGTGACACAAAAAAAACATAAGTACAGCACAACACATATGGATATGACAATCCTTATGTGCTTTTACATGTCATCTTGTATATCTGTTTGGAGTATTTCTTCCTTTAGTTTTTGTTTAAATTGTCAAGCGTTGTACATGATTATAATTCAGGTCAAAACTCGTTCCATAATTGACACCTTCGTACTGCAAACCCAGTGTTCGCTTGGTGGTAGTTCTCATGAGGTTTTTGCAACTATCACAAGTACTTGAAATGATCTAGTATTCTCATATTAGAGAACAACTTATGGATTATTGCGGGCAGTGATAGATTCTTAGCTTTAAACATTATTACTGCAGTTTTAAAGTCAACCAGATCTTTCAACTTGAGAGCTTTTAATTTAAGAAAAAGTGGGTTTGTTGGTTCCCTGTAAGCAGCTTTGTTTATTATTCTAATAGCTCTCTTCTGAAGCATAAAGACTGGATATATGTTTGTTTTATATGTATTTCCCCATACTTCAGTACAATATGTCATGTATGGGAGTATTAATGGATGATACAAAGTATATAATGTGGGTTGTTGATTCAGCAAATATTTCGCTCTGTGTAGTATTGCAATTGATTTAGATATTTTACCTTTAATATAATTAATATGTGACTTCTATGTCAAATGCTAATATTTGTTTGACACTGCGGCCCCTGGACCCCGGCTAGCTACTAGGCTTTTCAGGTTTGAAAGTTGAAGAAATATGAGGCTATTAGCTACATTCTAACTTGATTTAATGCTAATATTTGTTTGGCAAATATTAGCATTATTATTATTAGCATTTGCATTATTAGAATTAGCATTGCATCGGCCCCTGGACCCCGGCTAGCTACCTAGGCTTTTCAGGTTTGAAAAGTTGGCAGGTAAGAAAAGTCCTAATGAAGTCCACTATTTACACACACATCAAAATGTCAACCATGGAAAAAGTATCAAGTGCATTAGAGAGGAGTGGCCTTTTTGTTTTGATGAACTTGGCATGTCAGTCCACTTCAAGGAACTCAGTGGGAATGACCTCAAGGAGACATTCACACGGAATTTGGATTCGAAGGGAAAAAGGCTTCTCAACTACCTGACCACAGTTTGTGTAAACAAGAGCAAGAAGTTCCTTCAGAATTATGCAAGGCTTCAGAGGATGCGGGACAGCAGAGTGGCTGCACAGGTGATGTGAAAGAGATGCTCCTGCTTCTGCTCAGCTACTTTGAGAAGGAGGAGTCCATGTTCTTTTATGTAGAAGATACATGTCTGGCAGAAGAGGTCCAAACTGGAGCAAGTGCCCCTGACATCTTGCTGTATGTTGTCTGTGGTAAGTCTGTTTCATATTCTTTTCTTATTTTTAATTGCACTGTTATATAGAATTTGTCTTGTAAGCGCAGCGCTTATTAATATAACCTGTTAAATAATTTGTTCATAGGACAGGTCCTGCTATTTCCTCAACAAGGTACATGCTTAGTCCTGGATCGGAACCTTATCAACACAACATCTCTTCCTTCATTTCTGCAATTGTGCCTCATGTCGGGAGCTACTACTGCTTTAACATTCATTATCCATCTGAGCTGGCTTCAACTCTTGAATTTCTTCAAAGGTGAGAAACATGGCTCTGTCCTGGTATTTAGTTCAAATCTGACTCTGACCTGGACTCAGGCCAAAATCAAGACTGAATTCAGATCTAGCGCTACGAGCCGATTCAAACCCGGCCCTTAGTCCAGGTTTGAGTCCTCCGGCCCCTTGGGTCTGGTCTTAGTCCCCGCTCTTAGTCAGACAATTTGAGTCTCGATCTTGGTCCAGCTCTGAGTTTCAGGCCAGGCCTTGGACCCGGACTCTGACTGATTTATTTGTTTGATTGTTTTATACTGTTTTTTGTGTGTGTGTATTGAGTACTGTGCTAAAAAACACAAACATGCAGGTTAGGGATACGGGGTGCTTGCGCACCGCCAGCGACCGGCAGCTGGTGGCTTGTCACCAGACGCAAAACAATCTACCTACGGTACAAAATAAGTACAAAAAAAAAGTCTTAGGCACTCCACATGTATAGTTTCAACAGTGACTAAACATATTTACTGTATCTCTTACTTTCTTTATTGGAATATAGTAAGAAAAATACAAGAAATTGTATACAATGTTTAAGAACACAAAAATGAGCTTCTGGTTCTGGATTCAGTCTCAGGCCACCCCAGGATTGTTGCCACAGAAGGGTTTCAGTGATCAACAATCAAAAGGGGGAAAGCTAATTGGCATGGTCACCATTGTTCCAAAGACAGATCATTGATGGGCAATGCCTAGCCTGCCAGAAGCTGGTGGCAGATCCAGGTGTAACGGGGGTCTCGAGCTCAGCTGCTGACTTAACTGACATGTCCAACAGCTTTCCCCTTGTGATTGTTGGTCATTTAACCTTTCTGAGGGAACGAATTCTGGGCTCGTCTGGGACTTTTCAGAACCAGACTTACATTTTTTGTGTTTTTCTAACAATGTATACACATTTCCTGTATTTTCTTAGTATATCCCAATAAAGAAAGTGAGAAAAATATGGAGATCCTCATGACACTGCTAAAACAATACCTGTGGGGTGCATAAAACTTTTGCACAGTACTATGTAGTATCTCACAAAAGTGAGTTCACCCTCCATTTTTGCAGATATTTTATTGTAGCTTTTCAGGGGATAACTATAGAAATAAAACTTTAATATCACTTAAAGTAGTCAGTGTACAGCTTGTAGAATATTATAGATGTATTGTCTCTGAATATACCTCAAAACAACCAACTACACCCCGTAGTGAACATCTCCAAATTTTCCCAAAGTGTCAACAATTTGTGTGCCAACCATTATTATCTAGCACTGCCTTAACCCTTTTGCTCATGGAATTCACCAGAGCTCACAGGTAGCTTCAGGAATCCTCTCCCATTCCTCCATGATGACACCACTGAGCAGATGGATGTCTTGAGCAGAAGGGTTAAGGCAGTGCTAGATAATGGTTGGCACACAAAATACTGAGCACCATTTGGACATTGTCATTATGGGGTGTACTCACTTATGTTGCCAGCTGTTTGATGTTAATGGCTGTGTTTCGAGTTATATTCAGAAGATGATAAATCTATAGTACTCTACAAACTGTATACTGACTAGTTTAAGTTATATTAACGTTACATGGCTATAGCGTTATCGCATAACGAGATACAATAAAATATTTGTGAAAATGGGAAGGGTGTACTCCCACTTTTGTGAGATACTGTATGTACCGGGCTGCAACGGTGGCACAGTGGTTAGCACTGGCGGCAGCACAGTTTACCCTTGGCCGGGGGATCGTGGATCGTGGGTTCGATCCCGATCCCCGACCAACAGTGATCTGTGTGGGAGTTTGCATGTTCCTCCCGTGTATGCGTGGGTTTACCCCGGATTTCTCCGGTTTCCCCCCACATGCCAAAAAAAACTTGCAGGTTAGGTTAATCCGGAGACTCTAAAGTGGCCCTAGGTGTGAATGTGTGTGTGAGATGGTTAAGGGATAGCGCCGTATCGTGGCTGCTTCATCCACTAGGTGGTGGATGACCCTCAATTTCCCCTCTGGGGATCAATAAAGTATTACTAAATCTAAAATCTATGTATGTATTTACATGTAATGTATATACACATATGGTGTAATCTTATTTTGTTTAATTCAATCAATAATATGCTTTTATTCCTACAGGTGTTTTTTCTCAATCAACCCAGACAGTAGGAACAAAAGTAGAGAAAAACTCTAAGCGCCGCCTGAACGTCAACCCTCGAGTCCTCACCCTCATACAGGAACTCGCTGACCACGAGTGGCATGAAGGCTAAATATGGACTCCTCCTACAACTTACCTGGTAGGGCACTTGGCCAGTTTGGTGTATTTTAGCTACTGGCCAGTGCTGTCCTTTTAAATGTCAGGCTACTTTTCTCCGTGGAGATGTTATTACCTTCACCAAAGGATGTTATGTGTAGCTGGCATTTGTGTGTTTATTAGCTAAATAACTCGGTTCAAAGTATAATGACAATTTCAGAAAATTGCTTTTTTCTTTTTTCATAATTGTATTATGTTCAACAGTATGCCTACAACTTCAGAAAAGGTTACATACTGCACCTTTAAATAAATAATCAAAAAGTGATTTCTCTCTCGTTCTTTTCTCAAGATGTATTTTTGCATGTTTTTCATATATACATACTGTATGTCCCGTTGTTTTTACAGAAAAAAACTGGCAGCTGTGGTTACCAGAATAATCCGTAAAAAATACATACAAATGCAAACAACTACAGAACAACTTGTAAATTTTACATCTTAAAACTGTACACTGTAAAAAAAAAAAAAAAAAGTCTGTTATTTTTACGGAAAAAAGCTGGCAGCTGTGGTTACCAGAATAATCCCGTAAAAAATACAGTATAAATGTAAACAACTTTACAGAACAACTTGTAAATTTTACTGGGATTCAATGTAGAATAAGCAAAATCTGCATGTAAATTTTACTGAAAAGATGCATATAAAAGCAGTGTGGTCCTGTTAAATTAGCAGTAAAAGACTGTATAATCTCCAAGTTTAAAATGTTTTTTTTGTGAATTACTACAGTTTTAGGATGTAAAATTTACAAGTTCCTGTAAAGTTTTTACATTTGTACTGTATTTTTTACGGAATTATTCTGGTAACCACAGCTGCCAGCTTTTTTCCGTAAAAACAACGGAATTTTTTTTTTACAGTGTAGAATCGGGCTCTGATATCACTGTTGTGTCCATGTATTATCTCTGGTGGAATTTTTGAGGGGTTTATCGCTTCACGACACTCACATAACACTTTTAATGACTGGTGTCTAGTGTCAAAAATTTTTCCTCAAACCCTGACTTTACTAACAGTTTTTTACAGTTTCAACAGTTTCTTCAATCCCCCTGTTTTCTGTATCCTCAGGTACACCACATAGCACAAGGGCATGGGGTAGTCAACACCTCCTCCTCTGCACCAGTTAATCAACTCAAATTTCAAAGACTGCTCATTTTGCTTGCAATGGTTGAAAATAAAATGAATCTGTTATGAGCTGGACATATTGTCCACACTTTATTTTTTAAAATGTTGCACAACTCTGTTATTATTAGTTTGTTGGATTATCCTCAGTTTCTTAGTCAGTTATTGTTTTCTAGTCTCTTCCGTCATCCTCCCATTCCTCCAGCCACTCACGTGTGTTTTCATTTGGCCTTAATTAGTTACCCAGCTGTTCTGTGTTAGTCCAATTAATCTGTTCCATGTTTATATGTCTCTTAGTTTGCGTGGTTGTGGCATCATCACAGAACTTTCCCTCCAGTTTTGTCTTCATCATCTGTGAGTTTTATAACAGTTATTTGGCTTGTTCAATAAATCGTTTTTCGCAGTTAAAGTCCTACCTGCCTGAAGGGAGTCATTTTTCCTGTCTGCTGGAAATTGTCTTCTGACAGAATGATGCCACCAAACAAGGACTCCGCAGGCACAGATTATAGTGTTTACGGCCTGGACGAGGAGGAATGTTGGGCTGCGGGATTAGTGGACGACTTTATCTCGGACGCTCGCACTTCCCACACTCCCAAAGCAGCCCTGAGATTTTCTGAATGGGCGTGTCAGAGGTGATAGAGTAGAGGCATACCCCAGCCTGTGGAGCTATCCAGGACTCACGGTCTCCTCATCTCCATTTCCCAATCTCCAGCAGATGCTCCGTGGGCTGGGAAGAAGCTCTCCCCCGTCTGTACATGTGCAAACGAAGAGAACGTTCCCAGGTGCAGATGCTTCATCTTCTCGCCGCTCGCCAGCTCCGGGATAAATAATAATAATAATAATAATGCATCGGTTTTATATAGCGCTTTATCATATATACTCAAAGACGCTTTACAAATAGGTACATTATTCATTCACTCCAGACAAACAATGGTAGTGGCAAGCTACTTCTGCAGCCACAGCTGCCCTGGGGCAGGCTGACGGAAACGTGCAGCCAATCTGCGGCCAACGGCCTTTCCGGCCACCACCGAACATTTTATACATTTATACACATTCATACCCAGTGTTATGGGCACTGGAGGCAATGCGGGTGAAGTGTCTTGCCCAGGGACACAACGGCAGGATATCTGGGGAGAGCGGGATTCGAACCGCCAACCATCGGGTTATTAGACGACCTGCTCTACCTCCTGAGCCACTGTCGCCCCTCTCCACATTGCCCCCCACATTGCCGCCCCTCTCCACATTGCCGATCCTCTCCACATTGCCCTCCTGCTTCAGGGTCTCCTCTCTACCTTCCGCCAGTTCCATTCCCAGCCCTCGCTGTGTTCTGATGCCACACAGTGTCATGAATTGCCCCTCAGGGGCAGAGAGGTGACACCCACTACCAGGACTGCAGTTTTGTGAAATTTATTAAACAAAACACAAAGACCAAAACAGTGCTCAAACCCAAAAAACAACCAATATACAAAATAAACTTACAGATACCCCACCAGGACAAGGGCTGGGTTCTGGTGGAGATGGGAGGAGGAAACGTAAAACTCCGGCAAAGGAAAATGAAAATAACAATCCTAAATAGGATCACAACCATTTACACAAAGAGTAACCGGTGCAAATCACAGAGCGGGCTGGGATCCTCTCCACATTGCCCTCCTGCTTCAGTATCTCCTTTCTACCTTCCGCCAGTTCCATTCCCAGCCCCTCACTGTTTTCCGATGCCCACACGGTGTCATGAATTGCCCCTCAGGGCAGAGAGGTGACACCCACACGCAGGACTGCAGTTTGCGAAATTTATTAAACAAAATACAAAGACCAAAACAGTGCTCAAACCCAAAAACAAGAACCAATATACAAAATAAACTTACAGATACCACACCAGGACAAGGGCTGGGTTCTGGTGGAGATGGAAGAAGGAAACTTAAGACTCCGGCAAAGGAAAATTAAAATAATAACCCTTAATAGGATCACAGACCATTTACACAAAGAGTAACCGGTGCGAATCACATGAGCAGGCTGGGAGAAAATGACAATCAGCTGTGAGCAATGAGAGGGGGAGGCGATTGGGCTGACAGGATGCCACCCACACGGAGCAGAAACCCAGAAGCGGTACTGACAGCTGTCAGTCAGAGGGAGAATACAAGTCAAAGTCAAAGTGCCTTTGTCATTCCATTGTTAATGAACAATGCAACGAAACTGAGATGCTGGTCCCTAAAAAACAAACTATAAACAAACTATCACACTCACAGTTCACTCATGCATTTAACATTCTTATAATTACAACAATAAATAATGCTTGAAACAAAATTACCTAAAAGTTGAATACAATATGTACGTAGCAATAATGAAAAACATACTGAGCGATAAATACAAAAGACCAGCTTATGCACACAGGGTTGTTGCTACAAAATAACCTAAAATAACAAAAAATATCAGCAGTCTGTGCGTGTTACATAAATCCGTTCAAAATACGTACTGCTGCTGGGAAAAAAAACTGATTAAACCTGGTAGTCTGGATTTATGGTATCTGTACCGCTTTCCTGAGGGGAGCAAGTGAAAGAAGTCATGGCCTGGATGAGCACAGTCTTTTGTACCGAGACCTGGAAATCTCTTCCAGAGAAGGGAGAGAACAGCCAGTGATTTTTTTGCACAGTCCTCGATCACTCTCTGGAAGGCTTTGCGGTCTGCGGCTGAACAGCCCTCATACCAAACCGTGATGCCATATGACAGAATGCTCTCAATAGCAGAGCGATAAAATAAAACCAGCAACTGTGCATTCAGGCCATTCTTCTTGAGGAGCCTCAGAAAGTGTAGACGTTGTTGAGCCTTTTTTATCGTAGCTATGGTGTTAACTGTCCAGGTAAGGTTGTGAGAAATATGAACACCCAAAAACTTAAAAGCCTCCACCCTCTCCACACGCTCCTTGCCTATATATAGAGGAGGCAGTTCACTGCTATGCTTCCTAAAATCAATAGAGTTTCTTTTGTTTTTTTGTATTCAATAGCAGATTTTTTTGAATGCAAAAGATGCAATAGACTTACACAATGGTCCTCTCCGGCATACAACTAGGAACATACCGGTCGCTATGGAGGGTGAGAATATGTATGGGCACATAATCATACCATGTAGGATAACTAAGTAGACGGTTATGCTGTTTTCATCCCACCTAGCAACAATGCTCTGCACTGTGTGTGTTTATATATTTACATATTTATTCCATCTAGCTACAATGCTCAGCACTGGGTGTGTTTATTATTTATATATCTATATATTTATTCCATCTAGCTACAATGCTCCGCACTGTGTTTTTATATATCTACATATTATTCCATCTAGCTACATTGCTCCGCACTGTGTGTGTTTATATACTTGCATATTTATTCCACCTAGCTGCAATGCTCCGTACTGTGGGTGTTTATATATTTACATATTTATTCCATCTAGCTACAATGCTCTGCACTGTGTGTTCATATATTCATATATTTATTCCATCCAGCTACAATGCTCTGCACTGTGTGTCTGTGTGTGTGTGTGTATATATATATTTTATAGTAATATGTACATATGTATATTAGCTGCTCTTGCTTGCTTGTTTTTTTCTTGCCTTCTGATTGTTGCTATCCCTGTGCTGTTGCAATCCTGGAATTTCCCCGTTGTGGACTAATAAAGGCTTATCTTATCTCATCTTATCTTATCTTATTATTATCTGAGCACCATCTCACCAGTTTCTGGACCTCATCTCTGTATGCGGACTCATCCCCTCCTGATATAAGCCCCCGCTACTGTTGTCATCTGCAAACTTCACTATAATGTTTGTGGGATGAACAGGTATGCAGTCATATGTGTACAATGAATACAAAGTGGGGCTCAACACACAGCCCTGTGGCGAGCCTGTGTATACAACAGAATGAAAATATAATAAAATGGCAAAAATAAAGTGGAACTAAACCCAAATCTGAAAATAAAAAAAATGACACTGAATGTAACCAGGAAAAATAAATCATACAAAGAAACAATACCGAACATGTGAAAGCAAACTAGAAATAACACCAAAGGCAAAGAACTCCAAAATACAATATTATACAATTAAGGAAAAAACAAAAAAAAGCAAAGAAACAAAGCACGGTGAAATCCCTCCGTGCTCAGATCATGACAGAGCCCCCCTCTCAAGGGGTGGACACCAGACACCCTGGGCAACATCAAAAGAAAAACAAGGTCCCACCCACACTAAGAACCCACATTACCAAAAAACAAGAAAACAACCCCACCCCTGGTGGGAGGAGGGGGACCCAGGCATGGAGGGACTGAAACAAACCAGAGAAAATAATAAGAACTTCCATGACCCACAGCCCAGCTAAAACCAAGCTAGGAGAAAACAAAAAACCCCCACTCAGGATTCACACAAGGCAAAACCAGAGATCTAGGCCCCCTGGACCAAGGAGCTAGACTGTTCTGGTGGCTGGCCGAAGTCCCAGGCCTGGTAGATGGCGAGATGGTAAGAGTCGGGTGGCCTGCCGGAGAAAATGGGTCAAGGAAGGCCCAATGGAGGGAAGGACAGCGGAGTGGGGGAACCATGACGATCTAGGACAGAGGAGGGGGTATCAAAACGGCATCTGGCTGAGGAAGGAGAACCACAACGGCGTCTGGCAGTGGAGGGGGAACCACGACGGCATCTGGCATTGGAGGGGGAACCACGACGCCGTCTGGCAGAGGAGGGGGAACCACGACGCCCTTGGACTGGCCTGCAGCACCCTCGGTGGTCCCAGACTGGGACATAACGGCACCCATGGTGGCTCTAGCCTGGAGCGAGGTTGCACCCGTGGTGGCTCCGGACTGGAGTGAGGTTGCACCCGTGGTGGCTCCGGACTGGAGTGAGGTTGCACCCGTGGTGGCTCCGGGCTAGAGCGAGGTTACACCCGCGGTGGCTCCAGGCTGGAGCAAAGCAGCACCCACGGTGGCTCCGGGCTGGAGCAAAGCTGCACCCGCGGTGGCTCTGGGCTGGAGCAAAGCTGCACCCGCGGTGGCTCTGGGCTGGAGCAAAGCTGCACCCGCGGTGGCTCTGGGCTGGAGCAAAGCTGCACCCCGCGGTGGCTCTGGGCTGGAGCAAAGCTGCACCTGCGGTGGCTCTGGGCTGGAGCAAAGCTGCACCCGCCATGGACCCCGGACTGGGACATAGCTGCACCTTCGGCGGACCCGGGCTGGAACGGAGCTGCACCTTCGGTGGACCCGGGCTGGAACGGAGCACCCACAAAGGCCTCAGCCCCTTGGAAAAGCAGCACCCACTGAGGTACCAAGCTGGGACGGAGCACCCGCAAAGACCTCTACCAGAGGTGAAGCGGCACCAACGGAGGTCCCGGGCTGGACAGAGCACCCACGAAGACCTCAGTTGGAAGGGAAGCAGCACCCACGGAGGTCCCGGACAGGGATGGAGCACCTGTGATGACCTTGGCAGGAGGAGCTGGATCCACGGTGATCTTGGATGGTGAGGCTGGACCCACGGAGACTTCTGGAAAAGCCGGACGATCCTCAGTGACCCTGGGGAAAAGCTCAGATGGGAGATGTAGAGAAACAGGGTCAGGGTCACCGGCGGCAGTGGAGCATGGCGAAGTGAGCTCAGGTGCAGCCGTCTCTCCCCACCAAGAACCAGACAAGATCTCTCTGCTATAGAAACAATAGAAACCAAGGAGAGCACTTGCCTGGAGCTCAAGCTTCACACCGCCGTCCAGGACTTCCGTCGATCCAGACGATGACGTCTCTGGCCCGGCCCTCTGGAGGTCCTGCTCGGACTCTGCTGTGGTGGCCCCAGCAGCAGGCATGGTAGTGGATGCCGTCCCGAGATCCCCCAACAAAGTGGCCCACGCAGGTGGCTCGCCTGATGTGGACACAGGAGGTTGGCTTCCTGCTGGTGCTTGATCCTGTTCTGCTGAGGCCAGGGGATGCTCCATCGTCAGCATGGGCTTCAGCTCGGCTGCAGCACTTTCCCTCTGCCCAGACTGTGGCTCTGGGGCTGGAATCAGGTCATCCAAGGCTGCAGGCTCCTCCATAGCCAGGCGGCTCAGTCCTGGGGCTGGCGGACACTCAAGGGGGAAAGGAGGAGACACGAAGAGAGCAGGTGAACAGTCTAAAGCTGCAGCAGGCAGTAAGGACTCAGAGGACTGTCTAGTCTGAGCCCTTACAACCGGGAATCAGGCAAAATAATTCATGTTTTAGGTGAATGAGAAATGAAAAAACCTTGCCTGGGTTCCCGGATGCAATATCAGTCTGCTGCAGCTGGCTGGAAATCAGCCCTCTCCATGACTTCAATGGTTGTAGGCCCCTCAGCAGAATGTGGAGGAGCCGCCTCTGCAGACGCTGTAATGGGCGAAGCCAGGGAGGAAACAGTCCGGACTTTCAGCACCGGGAGGAGGTGTTGAGGAGAGGGAGTTGCAGCAGAAAAGTAGGATGAGTGGGCTGACAGGACAGCCAGCGAGGAGAAACAGAGAAAACTGCTGCGGGAGTTGTCCTGGCTCAGTGTGGGAGAAACTGCCCGACTGAGAGGTGGAGGTGTTCCCTTCGGTGGGATTTCCTTGAGTGATGGCGGGAGATGGGAGGCAGAGATGTCAGCTCCTGCAGAGTTGAAAGAGGTCTCAGTGGAATCTCCTCCAGTTGTTGGGCGAGATCTGGGAGAAGCCGTGGCTTATATTTGAGAAGGAGCTCTGTACTCCGCTAATATGGCCCGCCTGTGCTCCTCCAGCTCCTCAGCTGATGGTGTGGACCAGTGTTCGGGAGAAGGAAACAGCGTTGCACCCGGAGAGCGGCGAGAGGCTGGAGGCTTCTGTGTCCGTGGGCCACTTGCTCTTTGTCGGCTCAGGCACGGACAAAAGAGTGGATTCCCCAGCCTGTGACTCATAGTTGTAGTGTAATAATGGAAAGGAGTAAGTCCTGCGAGCTCTGGGTGGTTCCACAGGCTGGGGCATGCCTCGACTACCTGTGCCGCACCGTCCAGACACTCTCGGGCTGCCTCGGGAGTACCGGAGGCACGAGCCTGCGAAAGAATGTCCTCCAGGACGCACATACACCACCGCTCCACTTTGCTCAGGACCCAGGATTGGCAAATACGAGGTGACTGACATGGTAGACCCAGGGTGAAAAAAACAAAACTGGGGAGAAAATAGGAAAATCTGCGAGCCTTCCGCTGCCGCTGGAGTGAAACAAAACAAAATTAACATGAACTGCAGCCACTGGGTCTCAAACTGGCCGGAGTCTTCTGACATGAATTGCCCCTCAGGGCAGAGAGGTGAGACCCACACGCAGGACTGTGGTTTGTGAAATTTATTAAACGAACACAAAGACCAAAACAGTGCTCAAGCCCAAAAACCAAACCGATATACAAAAATAAACTTACAGCACCGCACCAGAATAAGGACATGGGGTCTGGTGGAGACGGGAGAAGGAAACTTGACTATTGTCACCTTGGACATCATTAGTCTGTGAGTATGTTATATAATATGAGAATGTTAACAATTGTAATGAGAACCGCACAGTTTGTGCATTTTAAGTTACCTTTTGGTTCGCTGCTAAGTGTGAACAAGCTAGGCCAGAGTTAATGCTAACTTGTGCTAAGCTAGACACGGTTGACCGTATTATTATGTTTTATATAAGTTTCATTTTATTTCAGTTTTACACGGATGTATAGAAAGGATGTAAAAACAAATGTAAGAATGAACGTAAGAACGAATGTACGTCACGTTAAGTTCCTTGTGGTATTGGTAAACAAGATAGGAGACATCTTGTCATCATTGAAGTCTGCACCATACGTGTTAGCTTGCTGTCTACCAGTCGACAACTAGGAAGCTCGATGGGAGGGTAGTAAAAGGAGGAAGCAAAACTGCACATGAAATAATAATCCAGAGCAAGGCAAAACCGGTAGGCAGAAGCATGTTTAAATGCCAAAAGACACCAAGGAAACCAGAACGAACACAAACTCGACATGCACATTTAAAGACGGGGAATTAATCAAGATAATACGACACAGGTGGAGAAATCATAATCAGACAGTTGACACATGAGGCAAGAGGGGATGACAGGAGGAGGTGGGGCTCACCACACACACAGAGGGAGACAGGACATGACAGGGGATCACGGGGGAGACCACTCAGAAAATGACAGAGATCTGGACAACAATGACAATAAGCGTACAGAGCACTAGACGAGACTAGCCCTTTGATAAATATAAATAATAAACTCAAAAATCAGAACACAGGCAGGAAAAACACAGAACTATGATAACAATAATAATAACAATAATGACAAGGAGGACCAAAATACAAAAATTAACTCAAAGCGAGGACAAGGGACCAACCCCCGTCCCTGACATTTTTCAATAACCTGTCAAGCTGATAATAACCAGTTAACAAGGGTTCCTCTCATTAGGACTGTGAAAGGTCCAACATTGCCCTCCATGGATAACACAGGGATATTTCCCATGAGGACTGAATAGTTTCTCTCTGAAACTTTAAACTATGAATTGTGAACAACAAACTAACGTGTCCTTCTCCACAGACACCATCAGCTATTGAAGATTATGGTTGGACCCTATGATGGACAATTATGGTTTGAAATGCTTTGACTGATATGATTTGATGTACAGTATGTCTCTTTATGATCACAAAGAATTAATTTTGGCATGTCCACCATAAAAAAAATTATTACATTTACAATGTAGGACACGTTGTTTTGTTCCTTTATAACGGGGGTCACAAACTAAAACTGCAAAAGGTCCAATAAGTCGATTCTCCTCCCCAGCTGAGGTCCAAACTACATTGCATTCCAAATTCCAATGTGCAAGGGTGCATGCACACGCAGCGACTGACAGCGGGTGAAAAAAGTTTGATGTCTGTGTCTTTGCTTTTATGCACTTTAATGTGTTTTAATGTGATTCTCTGTGCCGTTTTTGTCCTTGAATGTTTGTGGACTATATAACGAAGAGCTCCCTGGTTCCATCAGTATGGATTTCCTTCTAGTTTTTGCACTGTCGTGTTTTTCCTACCTGCTCTTTCTTGGAAGTGATCGCGATCTCGCCGGGAAGAATAGTGTTCCAGAGACACGTTACTGCATTTAAACATGGATAAGCAGCATCTGTGTTTGAGTCTGTGCCGCAACTGCCGGACTATATTTTAAGAGATTTTCGTGGACACAGCAATGAAAACAGAGACAAGAGGAGGAAACGTGGAAAGCATGGAGGCGTAAAATTAAGCCTGAGGAGGCGTCGGCTTAACCGCATTCCTCTTCCTTGCATTATTATGGGGAATGTACAATCCCTGAGAAATAAAGTGGATGAAATTCAAGGAAGTGTCTGATATCAGAAGGATTTTAAGAACTGCTGTGTCATGGCTTACACAGAGACATGGCTTTACGGGCGCATGACCGAGACCCGGACCTGTGTATTGACAGCTTTGGAGCCCCAATTCACTTGGATCGGCAGGGAAGAGGTAACGGGCGAAATGTCAGAGGGGCGGCAGTATGTTTATATATATAATAAACAGTACTGTACATCCATCACCGGTCAGAGAGCGCATCTGTACACTAGATGTGGAGCTGCTGTCCATGTCACTACGCCCTTTTTATCTGCCCCACGAGTTCCCCCAACTTTTCAT
This sequence comes from Pholidichthys leucotaenia, assembly GCA_020510985.1. Taxonomy (NCBI): domain Eukaryota; kingdom Metazoa; phylum Chordata; class Actinopteri; order Cichliformes; family Pholidichthyidae; genus Pholidichthys; species Pholidichthys leucotaenia. The sequence goes on along the minus strand of CM035847.1, from coordinate 215,300,649 downwards.
AACGACTGTGTACGTTCACCCAAGGGCAGATGCGTCCGCCTCCAGCACCGTCTTTGATGTGGTACAGCGGTTGCAGCTCGATTTCCACCAGAGGCTCAAATTTCATACTTGGGGATTTATAACCATGTGTCTCTAACGAGGACACTTAAAACTTTTATCAGTATGTCCCTGCCCAACCAGCGCGAAAAAAAGACATTGGACCTGTGCTATGGATCCATAGAGAGGGGCCTATAAATCTCTTCCCCTTCCTCCTTTAGGATCCTCAGATCACAACTGTGTGTACATTTGCTGCCCACATATAAAACTGCTCTCACAAGAGAGAAGACAAAGGACCATGGACATAAACGTTTGGCGACAGAAGATTCAGTGCACTGCCTGCCAGGAATGCTTTAACTGTACAGACTGGGAGGTGTTCATGCTAGACTGCGGAGAAGATTTGGATTCTTTAGTGGACGTGACATGCTCATACATGGCTTGTCTACAGAGACATGTTTGTTTCCACGTAAACCGTGGTTCAAAATATATCCACACAACAAGCCATGGGTTACAAAATCAGTTAAATCCTACAGAGGAAAGCACTTGCCTTTAAACAGGGGGTTGTTTCTGAGCTGCAGGTTGCCACAAAACAACTGAAGGCCGAAATTTTAAGAGCAAAACAGAATTATAAATCAGAGTTGGAAAGCACGATAGCAACAAGGAAACTTGGTTCAGCCTGGGCCAGTATGAAAACTATTGCAGGCCTTCAGAGCGCAGTAATCGTGTGTTTTTAGATGGTTTTAATTCAGACAAAGAGCTGGCTAATGCTCTTAATTGTTTTTATGGTAATTTTGATTCATTTGATTTTAGCACGGAAACCCAAGATTTGAAACAGAAACTCAAAGACAATCAGCACTTTAATATTGAGGTGCAGGATGTTAAAAGGGCGTTCTGTGCTGTAAAAGTGAACAAAAGTCAGGGTCCTGATAATATATGTGGGCGCTTGGTAAAGTTCTGTGCACATGAACTGAGTCCTGTGTTTCACTACATTTTCATTAAGTCCTTACAGACACAACATGTGCCTAAGATTTGGAAAGATGCTGTGGTTGTCCCCGTTCCAAAATCCAATTGTCCAAAAACGGTAAATGATTTTAGACCAGTTGCTTTGACCTCAATTTTAATGAAAATTTTTGGAAAAACTGGTCAGATTTGAGGTCCTACAGCAAACTGAGCATGCATTGGATCCTTTGCAGTTTGCCTATAGGCCTCACAGAGGAGTGGAGGATGCCACTGTCACTCTGTTTAATATGCTTTTTAAACATCTGGATTTTAATGGGACACACGCCAGGCTTTTATTTGTGGACTTTTCTTCCACCTTTAATAAAATCCAACCTCATATTTTAGTTGAAAGGCTCCTGCAACAATTTGATTTGAGTAATAATCTGGTTGGTTGGATTCTGGATTTTTTAACCAACAGGACACAGAGAGTTGGGGTCAATGGTACATTGTCTGACCAAAAGTGTTCTTCTACTGGCTCTCCTCAGGGGCGTGTGTTGTCACCACTACTCTTCATCCTGTACACAAACATGTGTCGGAGCAGACATGACAACAGACACATAAAGTATGCTGATGATTCAGTTGTCAGTCCCTCCCATGATGGTGAGCGTGGCCACGGCCCAGTAGTTGATGATTTTGTTCACTGGTGTGAGGATTCCTACCTGCAGCTGAATACGACAAAAACTAAAGATATGATTATTGACTTTAGGAGGAAAACTCCCAGGCACAAAGTCACTGTACTAAAAGGCCAGACCACTGAATGTGTACAATCCTACAAATATCTTGGGATGATTATTGATAGTAATTTGAATTTTGAAGAGAACTGTGAAAGGGTGGGCAAAAAGGGCCAGCAACATTTGCATTGTTTAAGGAAACTTGCACGCTTCCAAATTGACCGAACCATAATGACAATGTTTTATCGGGCTTTTATTGAATCTGTTTTATCCTTTTCTTTAGTGTCATGGTTTGGTCAGACAAAACTGAAACAGAGGAAATCCTTGGATCAGGTTGTTAGATGGTCCAATTGCTTGCTTGATGAGTCACAGCTGAGCCTGACATCCCTGCACACCAGACAGGTACAGAGGATTACTACCTCCATTTTAAATGATGACTCCCACCCTTTGCACTGCCACTTTCAGCTTCTTCCCTCCAGACAGAGGTTTGCTATCCCAAAAAGTAAAACCCAGCGTTACAAAAACAGCTTTGTTCTTGCTGCTGTTAAAGAGTTGAACAAGATGTAACAATACAGTATATTGCACATAATTTAGTTACCTATTTATTAATTTAATTTTATATTTACTTATTTTTGTAGGTTTTTTTTTTATTGGGGTTCTAAATCTTTTATTGGGTTTTAGACTTTTGTGTCTTTAACCTCTTTGACTAATCTTTAACTTTTTAATATGACCCTTCTCTCTTACCTCCTTGTTTTTTCTCCTATCTCTTTGTCCTATGTCCCGATTGACGGAGCCTTGAGTACTTTTATCATGTTTATAGTCAGCTTCATGTGCGCCTGTGTTCATGTTGAATGTAATTGTGGTTTGTAACTATGAATGTCACCTGACTGCAAAACAAATCTACCTACGGGTACAAATAAAGTAACCTGAACCTGATTATTATGCAAATAGGATTTTAGTGTCAGAAAACATTCAGTTTTTTTGTTTTACAATTAAACTCATGGATGGTATTGTGTCTCAGGGCTCTTTGGATCACTGATGTCATAATTAGTTTGCCAGGTGAGCCAAATTAAAGATAAATAGATACTTTATTTCAAACAAAAAAGTATAACAAAAACAAGACAAATGACAAATGCAATAAAGTAACAGTATACAGTGTTGGAAAGATGAAGGGAGATGGAAGAAGTGAACACTTATTAATTCCATCTCCTCTTTTCCATAAATACACCCATGTGAATTATATACAAATTACCACCTTTAAGACCCCAAGTAAACAATTTACTGTATTTTTTACATATCAACATTAACACCCATCCATCCTAACATACATTGATGTCCATACATCAAAACCAGCCTCAAACAACACAGATATACACAGTGCTGTCCCACCCACCATTCCATAATGTCCCAGAGTGAGCATAGTGAATCGTACATATAAATACTACCCTTCTAACATATATCCTTTCAGCAAATAATGTTTATACCTCTTTTGTATTGAATTCTGTTTGTACATAGTTTCAGTTCCGGCTCCAGACTGTTCCACAAATCCACCCCACAGACAGATATGCACATACTTTTCTTGGTTGTTCGTATCTTGAGTTTTGTAAAGTTTAAGTCTCCTCTCAAATTATGATCATTGTCTCTTTTTTTTAAATATTTTTTGTATATTAGTTGGGAGTTGATTATTAATTGCCCTGTACATTACTTGTGCTGTCTTAAATTTAACTAAATCGATGAACTTTATGACATGTGACTTTAAAAACAACGAATTGGTATGGTCTCTATATCCTACATTATTTATTATCCTTATAGCTCTTTTTTGTAATGTGCATATGACTGTAGGTTGGTCTTGTAGGTGTTTCCCCAGACTTCTACACAGTAGTTAAGATAAGGTAGAAACAGTGAATTGTACAGTAAGACCAATGATTTATAGTCCAAGATGTGTCTTGTCTTCCCCAGTATCCCTATACATTTTGCTAACTTGGCCCGGATGTGACTGATGTGAGGTTTCCAGCAGATTTTGTCTAGCGTCACCCACAGAAACTTATTTTCCTGTACTGTTTCTATTCTGGTATCATCTATCGTTACCATTATTTCATGATTTATTTTATAATTTCCAAACAACATAATCTTTGTTTTTTTTTAGATTTAGAGATAATTTATTTTTGTTGAACCACTGCGTTAACTTTTTCATTTCAGTTGTGACCACCTCTAAAACCTGCTGCAAATTCTCACCAGTGCAAAGGATATTTGTGTCATCCGCAAACAAATTAAATTTCGGAATTTTTGATACTTGGCATATGTCATTTATATACAAAAAGAGTTTGGGTCCCAAAACTGACCCCTGGGGCACACCACAAGTGATGTCCATGAAGGGTGATTTGTGCTCACCAATTTGTACAAATTGTTGTCTGTTACTTAAATAACTTTCCACTCAACTCAGTCCTACCCCTCTTATCCCATACCTTTCCAGTTTCCTTAGTAGTATTCTGTGGTCAATGTGTCAAAAGCTTTCTTTAAATCTATAAATACTCCTACAGCAACCTTTTTTTTTATCTATACAACTAGTAATTTCTTCTATATATAAGTTCGATCAGTGCCAAAGATGTAGATTTATCTGCTCTAAAACCATACTGGCTGTCTGTAAGGAGGTTGTTTTTCAATGAAATCATCCAGTCTCTTAGTGAAGATTTTTTCAAGTATTTTAGAGAATTGTGAGAGTAAAGAGACTGGCCTGTAATGTGTGAAACAATGACTGTCTCCTGTTTTGTATAGAGGTATTACTTTTGCTATTTTCATTTTGTCTGGAAATTTACCAGTTTGAAATGACAGGTTACAGATGTGGGTGAGTGGCTTAACATTCCTTCATTACTTTTTTCACTATTGTCATGTCAATTTCATTCCAGTCCGTTGATTTTTTTGTTCTTAAATTTACTCAGTTTTGATAATTTCCTTTTCAGTTACTGCACCCTAAAAGATTGTTTGGATTTCTGTCTTCTATTTCATTCACAGAACCACTGTTGTTTGTTTCTGCTGTCACTGTTGATTTTGCTAATTCAGGACCAACGTTTACAAAAAATTTATTGAAACCACTGACCACATCCTCCATATTATTTATCAAATTGCCATTTTCAATAAAATATTCTGGATAATTGGCATTCTTGGGTCGATTACTAATAATCCCATTGAGTACTTGCCATATTCCTCTTAAGTTATTTTTGTTATCCTCTAATATTCTGTTGTAATATTCTTTCTTACAGGTCCTCATTATATTAGTAAGCTTATTTTTATATCTTTTATATTTGATCTCAGCTTCCACCATTCTGCATTTAATGAATTGTTTATATAATGTATTCTTTTTACATGCATTTATTAACCCCTTGGTGACCCAAGGAATATTTTTTTGTTGTCGTTGTCTGTCACTGTATTGTTTTATAGGACAGTTTTTATTGTACAATGATTGAAATATTTGTAAAAATTTATCATATGCTTTATTTATATCATTTCATCATAAACTATCTTCCAATCTTGTATTAATAATTCCTTTGTCAGTAAATACATTGATTCTTCGGTTCTTATTCTTTTATATTTAATATTTTTGGTATACTTTTTCTTCCTATAATCACATTGATAGACAACAAAAATCGGCAGGTGGTCACTGATATCATTCAATAAAAGCCCAGTCCTGATATTATTTTCCATAATGTTTGTGAATATGTTATCTATTAGTGTGACACTGTGTGACGTGATTCTGCTAGGTCCGGTAATTGTTGGATGTAAGCCCATACTGTACATTGTGTTGATAAATTCTTCTGTCAAACTATGTTGTTTTGAGTTCATCAGATCTATATTGAAATCCCCACAGATGAACATAACTTTGAGTTAGTTTTGCATAAATTTTTTCCATCCAGTCCTTAAATAAGTCAATGTTGGATCCAGGTGTTCTATATACACAGCTCACTACTACATTTTTCACATTGTCCAGACAGATTTCTATTGTAATACATTCAAATAAATCAACCAGTTACTGACAGATTTTCAACAACCTTGTATTTCAAGCTCTTGTCAACATAAATTGCAACTCCTCCTCCTTTTTTCACTTTTCTATTTATATAATTTAATTCATAGCCATCCATGGTAAAATCCACTTCTTTCTCTTCACTGAGCCACGTCTCTGATATTGCCACAATATTGAATGGCTCTTTAAACTGATATAAATAATCTTTAATGTTATTAAAGTTGGCATAGAGACTTCTGCTGTTGAAGTGGATCATAGAAATATTGAAATCAGATGTGACCATTGTGTTAAACTGTTCATCCGTGTAGTAACTACAGTCATCATTGATGGAGCTAAATAAATTATCAGGGTCTATGTTATATTCTACGTCCTGTGGGTTGTGATCTGTATATTCAAAAACTTTCAGTTCCTGTTGTTCCTGTTTGTTGATCTTTTGTTTCATGTTGTTAAATGTCTTGTAGCAGATGAGTATAATCCTTCAGTGTCCTACAATTGTCTGTTGTTGCTGTCGACTCCAGTTCATAACATTCATTGATATTTGTCCAGTTCCATTATATTACGGATGTTAATGACCTTGGCTTCTTCAGGTGATCCGTTTAATTTGATGTATATTTTACAGTTTGATGTCCAGGTGTTTTGAATCTTTTTCTGCTTTCTCATGTAGCTTGCTTTTCTGGCTATTTCTGCGTTTTCTTTTGTGAGGTGCTCGTTTATGTAAATGTTCATTCCTTTCAGTTTCCTACCTTGTTTCAACAGCGCAGTCTTGTGTTTTCTGTTGACAAACCTCATGATCACAGCCGGTTTGTCGCCGTTTTTCTTGGGCAGAGGGTGGCAGGTCTCAATGGTATTACAGTCCAGCTGGATTCCTTTGGACTGCATGGAGGCCGCCACTTGTTGCTCCGTGGATTCCTCTTCCAGCTCGTTGAGCCTCCCTCCGCTGTCTGCGGCCACCGCTCGCGCGTATGATCGTGGTTTAATGTGGAGCCCCGTGATGATCACGTCGTTCACCTGGGTGTTCTGCTCTGCAGATACGCCAACGTCTTGTCCTTCTCAGCGTTCTGGATCCGCAGCGCTTTCACCTCCTCGATCAGGTCCAGAATGTTTCTTTGCTGCAACTTAACAGCAGAAATCTCTTCAGCCAAGAAGTCCAGCGCTTTTTTTATGTCGTCCACCTCCTCAGTCTGCTGAGCTTTCTTGGGACCCATGATCCCGGCCGATGTACGTTGATTGTGATCATAAGAAAAAAAACAAACAAAAAAAAAAAATCATGTGGGATAAATCCTTTTGTTCTCCCTGAGCGTGAGGGGCCTGATTACTTCACCAACCAGTACAACATTAAGTTATGAGACTGGCAATTTCTCTTTTTTCGCATGAGCAGGTTTATTCTCCAGCGGTAGTAACAACAAAAAAAAAAAAAAAAAAACAGCTCAAAACGCTGGCTCTAAACTGAGTTTTAAGCAAGAAACAAACTGGGAGCCTTTACCTGTGCGTCCTCACCTTACAGGAACCGGAAGTATTGGAAAACTACTTGAGCAGGATGTTCCATATTATTAGGCATTCCCCAGGTTTCAAGCAATATGGGAAAGAAAAAGGATCTCTCTGCTGCCAAAAAGCGTCAAATAGTGCAATGCCTTGAACAAGGTATGAAAACATTAGATATTTCACAAAAACTTAAGCATGATCATCATACTGTGAAGTGGCTGATTCATAGCACAGATGGGTTCATGTAAATAAAGGCATAATGGGGAAGATTTCTGCCAAACAAATTCATCGGATTAAGACAGCAACTGCTAAAATGCCATTATAAAGCAGCAAACAGGTACTTGAAGCTGCTGGTGCCTCTGGAGTCCCACGAACCTCAAGGTGTAGAGTCCTCCAGAGGTTTGCAATTGTGCATAAACCTACTATTTGGCCACCCCTAACCAATGCTTACAAGCAGAAGCAGTTGCAGTTGGCCCACAAATACAGTACATGAAGACTAATTTTCAAACAGTCTTGTTTACTGATGAGTGCCGTGCAACCCTGGATGGTCCAGATGGATGGAGTAGTGGATGGTTGGTGTATGGCCACCATGTCCCAACAAGGCTGTGACTTCAGCAAGGAGGTGGCAGAGTCATATTTTGGCCCAGAATCATGGGGAGAGAGCTGGTAGGCCTCTTTAGGGTCCCTGAAGGTGTGAAAATGATCTCGGCAAAGTATATAGAGTTCCTGACTGACCACTTTCTTCCATGGTACAAAAAGAACTGTGCCTTCTGCAGCAAAATTATCTTCATGCATGACAATGCACCATCTCATGCAGCAAAGAATACCTCTGTGTCATTGGCTGCTATGGGCACAAAAGAAGCAAAACTGATGGTGTGGCCCCCATCCTCCCCTGACCTCAACCCTACTGAGAACCTTTGGAGCATCCTCAAGCAAAAGATCTATGAGGGTGGGAGGCAGTTCACATCAAAACAGCAGCTGTGGGAGGCTATTCTGACATGTTGCAAAGAAATTCAAGCTGAAACTTTCCAAAAACTCTCAAGTTCAATGGATGCAAGAATTGTGAAGGTTATATCAAAGAAGAGGTGCTATGTTGATATGTAGCTTGGCCTGTTAAGATGTTTTTGATTGAAATAGCTTTTGATTTCAGTAACTATGACCTAATGCTGCAAATTCAACAAATGACCATTTTCAGTTCTTTACAACCAAGGAAATGTTTTAAAACTCTGTTGTGCATAATAATTTGGGACAGTGCATTTTGAGTTTTTTTATTTTTGCAAAAAAAATGGTTATCATTAGGTTTGTTCAATAAAATTTGAATTATGCTCTAACGGTTGATGACTTGAAAATTATACTGACTGTAATTTGCATCAACTATTTAGGAAAATTTGAGACGGACATTTGCATAATAATTTGGAACGTGTGGGAATCTTTAGGCACCTTATGATTCGATTATGCTTCAGAACTGCAACTTGATTCTAAAACCATTCTCAATGCATCTTGATGCATTTTTTTTTTTCTATTCAAGATTTTTCCCTCCCACTGTGTGACAGCTTGGCTTTAAAAAGGCCAAACAAACAAACAAAAAATTCATGGTAATTTGTAATGACCCATGAATTTACTTCCAACATCTTTTATTAAAACAAATGGAAGAGAAATCTGACACATAGTGGGCAGTGGTGGCCTAATGGTGACATATTATTCGGCCCAGGAAACACGCATGCAGGCTCAGGCAGATTTGAAAGCTTTATTAATAAACAATGTGATGTGTATGGATGCGTGTGTGAGAGATAAGTATGTACTGTGGGTGGAGGATGCAGGTCAGGACAGAGCAACACGCCGTGCGGCCAGGCAACCCTATGAGTGAGAGGAGAACAGGGGTTAGCTGGGCAACCACACAGGAGAGTGACAAGGTTCTGTGCTTACTTATAGTACTGCGGTGGCTGGCGTTGGCAAGGTCCCAAGCCTGGGAGACAACGTCCTGCTGTGCGTCTGAGATGAAGCGGCAAGGCAGAGGAGCAGCGAGACGAAGGGGAGAGTGTCCGCTGCCGGGAGGTCCACCTGTGCACAGGGGAAGGCTGACAGGAAAAGGTAAGACAATAATGGACAGCTTACGTGCCGTGATGAGGAGTCAGCAGGCCTGGAGGATAGGAAGCTGCTGAGGGTTTGAGTACGCAGGGAGACAGACGGCTCCAGGCTGCAGCTCAGGGCGAGATGGAATAAATAGCTGCGCACTAACGAGGTGCAGGTGTGCGCGCAGCGGAGGTGGATGCCCGTGAGCGGCGGGTGATGACAGTACTCCCCCCCCACCACCACCACCAGCGCCTCCTGGCGCTGGCTTACCTGGGTGCGTCCGATGAAACTCCGCGATGAGGTCCCGATCCAACACCCACAAAGAGCGCACCCAGGATCTCCACTCCGGACCATAACCTTCCCAATCCACCAGATATTGCAGCCCACGACCTCGGCGCCGGGAGTCCAGGATGGCAGTAACACCCCACGCCGGGTCACCGTCGATCATCCTAGGCGCAGGAGGAGACCTAGGAGGGGGGCAGAGTGGATTGGAAAGGACGGGTTTGATTTTAGATACGTGGAAAGTAGGACACACGTAGGGAGGGGGGCAGGGCCAAGCGCACAGCCACCGGGTTGATGATCTTTGAAATCACGAAGGGGCCGAGGAATCGCGGCGCCAACTTCCTCTTCTCACCCTTAAGGTTAATATCCTGGGACGAGAGCCAAACCCGCTGACCCACCTGGTAGACGGGAACCGGTCTTCTGTGGCGATTGGCGGTGGAACTGTTGCGCGCCGCTGTGCGTAAAAGCGCGTTCCTTGTCTTGGTCCACACACTCTGGTAGCGCCTCATGTGTGCCTGGACCGAAGGGACAGCTAACTCACCCTCCTGCTCGGGAAACACGGGGGGATCGTACCCTAAGGATGCTTCGAAGGGCGACACACCAGTAGCAGAGGATCGGGCCGAGTTATGGGCGTATTCCACCCAGGTCAGGTAGGAGCTCCAGGATGATGGATTTGAGGATGTCACGCAGCGCAGGGCGGCCCCCAACTCCTGATTTGTGCACTTACACTGCCCGTTAGACTGGGGGTGGTGACCAGAGGAGAGACTAACCGTGGCCCCCAAAGCGTTGCTAAAGCACCTCCAAACCTGGGAGACAAACTGCGGGCCCCGGTCCGAGACCACGTCCAGCGGGATCCCATGCAGCCTGACGACATGTTGGACCAGGAGGTCGGCCGTCTCACATGCTGAAGGGAGACCCTGAAGAGGCACAAAATGGGTGGCTTTGGAAAATCTGTCCACAATTGTCAGGACCGTGTCAAAGGTGTTGGAGACAGGGAGACCGGTGACGAAGTCTAGGGCGATGTGTGACCAGGGCCTGCCTGGGACCGGCAGGGGCTGGAGTAGACCCGCAGGTGGAGAGTTCTGGGATTTGCTGGTAGCGCGCTGGGGACAGGCCCGGACATAATTGGTCACGTCCTTTTGGAGACCCGGCCACCAAAACGAGCGTTGCAGCAAACTCACCAGGCGGGTGATGCCAGGGTGGCAGGAGAGCTTGGAGGTATGGGCCCAGTGGATCACTTCTCCTCGAACCGCCGAAGGAACAAAGAGCCTCCCCTCTGGCCCCCCGCCAGGATCCGTCTCCGTCTCCTGAGCCCTCAGAATCTTGTCCTTGATGGACCAGGAAATTGCCCCCACGACGCACGAGTTGGGCAGGATGGTGTGTTCAGATTTCTCCGGGTCCTCAGGGGCAAACTGTCTGGACAGGGCGTTGGGCAACCCATTCTTCGAGCCTGGATGGTATGTGATGGTGAATTGGAAGCGAGCAAAAAATAGAGACCAACACGCCTGGCGGGCATTCAGGCGCCTCGCTGACCTCAAGTACTCGAGGTTTTTATGGTCCGTCCAGACCACAAAAGGCTGGGCTGCCCCCTCTAACCAGTGGCGCCACTCCTGCAGCGCGAGCTTGACAGTGAGGAGCTCCCTGTTGCCGACGTCATAATTGCACTCCGCCGCCGATAGCCGCCGGGAGAAGAAGGCGCAGGGCCGCTTGACACCATCCACCGGCGAGCGCTGGGAGAGCACCGCCCCCACCCCCATGTCGGACGCGTCGACCTCTACCAGACACTGAAGCGCGGGATCAAACTGGGTCAGGACCCGGGAGGACGAGAACTCCGCCTGGAGAGTCTTGAAGGCAGTGGCCGCTTGACGTGAGGCGGGTCAGGGGGGGTGACAATGGCGCCGAAGTTGGGAATGAAGCACCGGAAGAAGTTTGTGAACCCAATAAACTGCTGCACCTGCTTCCTGGAGGTAGGCGTGGGCCACTCGACCACCGCTTTAACCTTAGTGGGGTCGGGGAGGATCTGGTTGTGTGAGATAATGAACCCCAGGAAGGAGGTGGTCCGGGCGTAGAATTCGCACTTCTCTGCTTTGAGGTACAGGCGATTCTCCAGCAACCGTTGCAGAACCCGCCTCACATGGGCCTGGTGCTCCTCCCGTGACTTGGAGAAGATGATTATGTCATCAAGATATACAAAGACGAATACTCCCAGGAAGTCCCGAAGAACGTCATTAATGAGACGCTGGAAAATGGCAGGTGCGTTGGTGAGCCCGAACGGCATCACAAGATATTCGAAGTGGCCGCTGGGCATCCTAAAGGCAGTCTTCCATTCATCTCCCTCCCGGATCCTAACGAGATGGTAAGCGCTGCGGAGGTCAAGCTTGGTGAACCAGGTCGCCCCCTGGAGGGAGTGGAAGGCAGTATCCATAAGCGGTAATGTGTAGCGGTCCTTAATGGTGATGTCGTTCAATGCTCTGAAGTCGATAAAGGGGTGTAGGGACCCGTCCTTCTTTGCCATGAAGAAGAAACCCGCGCCAAGCGGGGACGAGGAAGGGCGGATGATCCCAGCGCTGAGCATCTCCTTAATATAGGTGTCCATCGCCTCACGTTCTGGCGCAGAGAGACTGTACAGGCGGCCAGAAGGCAGGGGGGCCCCCGGGCGGATGTCAATTGCACAGTCATATGGCCGGTACGGAGGAAGGGACAAGGCTCTGGACTTGCTGAACGCTACCCCCAAGTCGTGGAACTCCTGTGGCACTAGAGTCAGGTCCGGGGGCTCGGAGACCGGCGCCGGCGGAGGGGAGGACGGAGCACAAGCTGCCAACTGGAGGCAGGTGCCCAGGCAGAAGGTGCTCCAGGACAGGACGCTGCCGGTTCTCCAATCCAGAACAGGGTTATGCAGCCGCAGCCAGGGGTAACCCAGAATGACACGGTTCGACGAGGAGGGCAGAACATAAAGGGTCAGATCCTCCCGGTGGTCGCCGGAGACAATGATGGGGACTGGCTTAGTGCGATGCGTCACTGTTCCCAGGGAAGAGCGAGAGAGAGTGACCAAGTTAAGGGGGGTAGGCAGTGGTTGGCAGGGAATGCCCAAACGGGTTGCCAGGCTTCTAGAGATAAAACTCTGCTCTGCCCCAGAATCCACCAGTGCGTGTGTGGAATGCCTGGTGGAGTTGTGGCAGAAGTGTATGGGCAATGTGCATGATGAGAGGGGATTTGGCCGATTAGAGTCCGCGAGGCCCCCTACATTGACTCGCGGACCTCCCCGTTTGGCTTAACCGGGCACAGCTCCACGGGTTGCTGGTCATCTCCGCAATACATGCAGAGACCCCGTTCCCGCCGCCGTTGTCTCTCCGCAAGAGGGTGCCTAGTGTGCCCGATCGCCATGGCCTCTGGTTCATCGGCGGACTCCGGAGCCGGTAACGCCAGGGGGCGAGACTGAGCTGGACGGAGGGAAGCGCTGCGTGAGCGGCTGGCAGACTTCCGCTCCACAGCCCGCTCACGTAGCCTGTTGTCCAGGCTAATGGTGAGCGAGATCAGCTCAGAGAGCCGCCCTGGGAGATCCCGACCGGCTAGCTCATCCCTCAAACCAGAACTGAGGCTACGGAGGAAAATACTGCAGAGAGAAGCCTCTCCCCAGCCCACCTCCTCCGCTGCCACCCGGAAGTCGACAGCGTATTCCGCTGCTGACCGGCTTCCCTGTTGGAGACTAAGAAGCCGATCAGCGAGGATGCTGTCGAGACGGGAATGGTCAAAGACCTCTAAAAAGTCCTGCATGAACCGGTCATAAGAGAGGTTTGCGTAGCTGGGCTTTGTCATTACGGCATAAGCCCAAGCTAACGCTGGCCCCTCCAGGAGATTAGCCATGTACCCGATTCGGCTATGGTCTGAGGGGAAATCCCCGGGAACGCGCAGAAACACCGACTCACACTGCAGGATAAACCCCTTCGCTCCACCGAGTTTCCCGTTGAAGCTAGGGGGGGTTGGAATGGGTGTGAGACGGGTTGGCGCTCCCGAGCTAGGCTGGCCAGCCGAGGAGGCGACCGGAGCCGCAGCGCCAAGATGACCCGGAGGGAAAGCCCGCGGAGGGTCCAGGCGATCTAACCGGTTAGTAATTGTGGTTAACTGATTTAGTATAACCTGTTGTTGGTGTGCTAACATATCCACCCGAGCCTCAAGGGCGGAAAAGCGGCGTGCGAGCCCGCTGTCCGCTGGGCCGCTTTGCTAGAGCCGTACTGACATATTATTTGGGCCAGGAAACACGCACACAGGCTCAGGCAGATTTGAAAGCTTTATTAATAAACAATGACGTATATGGATGCGTGTGTGAGAGATAAGTATGTACTGTGGGTGGAGGATGCAGGTCAGGACAGAGCAGCACGCCGTGCGGCCAGGCAACCCTATGAGTGAGAGGAGAACAGGGGTTAGCTGGGCAACCACACAGGAGAGTGACAAGGTTCTGTGCTTACTTGTAGTACTGCGGTGGCTGGCGTTGGCAAGGTCCCAAGCCTGGGAGACAGCGTCCTGTTGTGCGTCCGAGATGAAGTGGCGAGGCAGAGGAGCGGCGAGACGAAGGGGAGAGTGTCCGCCGCCGGGAGGTCCACCTGTGCACAGGGGAAGGCTGACAGGAAAAGGTAAGACAATAATGGACAGCTTACGTGCCGTGATGAGGAGTCAGCAGGCCTGGAGGATAGGAAGCTGCTGAGGGTTTGAGTATGCAGGGAGACAGACGGCTCCAGGCTGCAGCTCAGGGCGAGATGGAATAAATAGCTGCGCACTAACGAGGTACAGGTGTGCGCGCAACTGAGGTGGATGCCCATGAGCGGCGGGTGATGACAAATGGTCAGGGATGTGGACTAGTGAGCGGAGGGTCGTGGGTTTGATCCCTGGACTGGCAGGATTAGATCTGCGTGGGACAGATAACATGGCAGTGTTTTCCCCACTCACCTTAACCCCACTGTGGTGCCCTTGAGCAAGCCCCTTAACCCCAGCTGCTCCAGTGGAGTTGCTCAGTGGCCACAGGTCAGTCTGTGGTTGTACTGGGCAGCTTCCTGGTGTGAATGTGTGAGTGTAAACAGGGTATCCTTGAAAAAGACAGGTTTCCTCTCAGTGGAACTACCTTGTATAAATAAAGGTTAAATAAAAAAAATAAAATTAAAAAAACATGGACAAATTTATCTCAAATGCACTTTTAAGAACTCTCATTCTTTCAGAAGACCACAGCTTTCTCCAGATAGGCTAATATCATTTAACTTGCTTTCACACATTATTTTATTTAGTTCACGTTTTAGCTGGTTTTAGCTCTATATTAAATTTTCAACAAAAAAAATGGATTCTTTGTTCAAGTTCAAACAATTTTATAATACATGAGAACACTAAATGTGATTGTTGACTTCAAAGAAATAGGTCTAAAATTCTAAAATCTACAACTAAAATCCTAAAATTGTTTTACAGGAGAAAATAAACTAGATTGTATTGCATTTAAAAAAAAAAATCAATATCTAAAAAAAAAACAAATTTCACAAAAAGTCCACCTCTATACAACATTTTCAGTGCAGAAAAAACTGTTAAAAACTAAGACAAAAAAAAAGACAAAATATAATTCCAGGACACAAAATATAATTCCACATGACAGAATTCCTTGACATTGTTTAAAAAATCTCAACAGTAAACTCTGTTACAGCATGGCTGGAGCTGTAACTCCATGGTTACAGGGAGAGGGGAGGTGGAACTTTTCATGTTCAGTAACACACAGAGCTTTTACTGAGTTTTAAGTGATAACCAGCGACCTCACCTCTGCATCCCAGCATGGACTACTCTTGGCAGAATAGTGGAAGAAGGTTAAATACATTCAATTTCACAACAGCGCTTCTTTTTTTGGGTACAGACCTGAAACGGTCTGTCCGGGGTGGATGTCCTGGCTGTTGGCCTTGTGTGTGTGTAGGGGGGGGGGGGCTGATTTTACAACCCGCTGACTCTCTGGAACGGTTGGAGCCACAGAGTCTCTGCAGAGAATGAAGTTCGTGAGACAGCGAAGAGGGGAGTCTGCAGCAGGATGACAGTGCCTAAGGGCTCATACCCGAATCTGTCGGGCAGTCGCTGATGTAGCAGTTCAGTTCCCCTTTTTCCGCTTTTTTCCCCACCAAAATAAAACGGTTTCCTTTTCCCCAAATTGTGTCAAAAGGCTTCGGGGTCTGGATGGAGGACTCTCAGGGGTCACCAACTGGTGGACTCCTGTCCGGATCTGGACCCTGTTTTATAAAGTAGAATATGTTAGTCACTAAAGTTTAAAGAAATTATACTTTAATAAGCAGCATATGTTCGAAGATAATTTCCACTCTTCATATCAAATTCTATGCATCCTACTCTCTTCTCTCTGTGAAGCTCACATGTAATTGGTCAGGCTCAGTTGTCATTCATAGATACTGAGCATGCTGCCACACCCAACAAGTTGGTAAACTTTCCCTTTGTGTCTGTTCAGTTTTGAAGAAGTCTGGGGAGAGTCATGTTCTGCTCTCTCCTTTCTAAGCAGGCCCAGAGCACAAGCTGTGTTCTTTGTGTAACTTCAAGTTTTCTTTAGAATTCACCTTTCTTCTATTTTACACTTTTTCTTAAATTACCATGCTAAGAAGATCTTATTGATTTTCACCAAGCTTAAGTTGACTTTGTTCTGACCACAACACATCGGAAGAATCGGATTTGTTTGTTTTTTTTTTTTAATTTATCAAGTTTGATTTTTGAAGTCCCCCAGTAGGACAATGGAGTCTCCTAGAGGAGCACCCTCCAGCACCCCAGTCACAGACTCCAAAAAGGGTGGGTACTCTGAAACATCATTTGGTGCATAGGCACAAATGATGGTCAGGACCCGTTTCCCAACCCAAAGGCGCAGGGAAGCAACCCTTTCATCCACCGGGGAAAACTCCAATATAGAGGCAGCAAGGTGGGGCGATACAAAAATACCCACCCCTGCTCGTCGCCTCTCACCCGGGGCAACTCCAGAAAAGGCCAAGCTCCAGCCCCTCTCCAGGAGACTGGTTCCGGAACCGGAGCTGTGTGTTGAGGTGAGGCCGACTATATCTAGCCGGTATCTCTCAACCTCGTACACCAGCTCAGGCTCCTTCCCCACCAGAGAGGTGACATTCCACGTACCAAAAGCCAGTTTAGAAAGCTTGGGATCAGTCCGCCAAGGTCTTCGCCTTTGACCGCCACCTAATCCACATAGCACCGGACCCCCATGATCCCTTCTGCAGGTGGTGAGCCCACTGGAGGGCGGACCCATGTAACTCCTTCGGGCTGAGCCCGGCCGGGTCCCATGGGTGGAAACCCAGCCACCAGACGCTAGCCTTCGAGCCCCTCCCCCAGGCCTGGCTCCAGGGTGGGGCCCCGGTAACCCCATACCGGGCGGGGTACACTGAATCCTTCATATACAATTCATGAGAGTCTGTTGGATCGTTCTTAGTCTGGCCCTTCACCCAGGACCAGTTTGTCTTGGGAGACCCTATCAGAGGCAAATTGCCCCGGACAACATAGCTCCTGGGATCACTGGGGCACGCAAACCCCCCACCACGATAAGGTTACGATCCATGAGGGGGATTGTCCTACTGGGGGACTTCAGTGCGCACGTGGGCAACGACAGTGAAACCTGGAGGGGGGTGATTGGGAGGAACGGCCTGCCCGATCTGAACCCGAGTGGTGTTCAGTTATTGGACTTATGTCCTAACCACAGTCTGTCCATAACGAACACCATGTTCAAGCATAAGGGTG
The DNA here is from genome assembly GCA_020510985.1 of Pholidichthys leucotaenia. Lineage (NCBI taxonomy): Eukaryota > Metazoa > Chordata > Actinopteri > Cichliformes > Pholidichthyidae > Pholidichthys > Pholidichthys leucotaenia. The sequence continues at coordinate 215,283,327 of CM035847.1, read as the reverse complement.
TCCATATGTGCACCTGGCACCAGGACACCCTAGGTCACAGGTCGATGATCGATTTTATCGTGTCATCAGACCTGCGACCGTATGTCTTGGACACCCGAGTAAAGAGAGGTGCAGAGCTGTCAACTGATCACCACCTGGTGGTGAGTTGGATCCGATGGCAGGGGAGGAAGCCATTCAGACCTGGTAGACCCAAACGTATAGTGAGGGTGTGCTGGGAGCGTCTGGCTGAGGCCCCTGTCCGGGAGGTCTTCAACTCCCACCTCCGGAAGAACTTCAACCACATTCCGAGGGAGTCTGGAGACATGGAGTCTGAATGGGCCATGTTCTCCACCTCTGTTGTTGAAGCGGCTGCCCAGAGCTGCGGCCGCAAGGTGGTCGGTGCATCTCGTGGTGGCAACCCCCGAACCAAGTGGTGGACACCAGTGGTGAGGGGGGCCATTAAGCTGAAGGAGTCCTATCAAGCTTGGTTGGCTTGTGGGACTCCCAAAGCAGCTGAGGTGTACCGGCAGGCCAAGCGGAGTGCAGTTCGGGTGGTTGCTGAAGCAAAAACCCGGGTATGGGAGGAGTTCGGTGAGGCCATGGAACAAGACTTTCGGTCGGCCTCAAAGAGATTCTGGCAAACTGTCCGGCGGCTCAGGAGGGGAAAGCAGCTCCCCGTCCACACTGTGTATGGTGCGGATGGGACACTGTTGACTTCGACTGGGGACATCGTCGGGCGGTGGAAGGAATACTTCGAGGATCTCCTCAATCCCACTGATACGCCTTCCACAGAGGAAGCAGGGTTTGGGGACGAGGGGGATGACTCGCCTATCACAGGGGCTGAGGTCGCCAAGGTGGTTAAAAATCTCCTTGGTGGCCGGGCCCCAGGGGTGGACGAGATTTGCCCCGAGTACCTCAAGGCCCTGGATGTTGTTGGGTTGTCATGGTTGACACGCCTCTGCAACATTGCATGGAGGTCGGGGGCAGTGCCTTTGGCATGGCAAACCGGGGTGGTGGTTCCTCTCTTTAAAAAAGGGGACCGGAGGGTGTGCTCCAACTTTAGAGGGATCACTCTCCTCAGCCTCCCTGGGAAGGTCTATGCCAAGGTACTGGAGAGGAGAGTCCGGCCGTTGGTCGAACCTCGGATTCAGGAGGAGCAATGTGGTTTTCGTCCTGGCCGTGGCACATCGGACCAGCTCTTTACCCTCTCGAGAATTCTCGAAGGTTCGTGGGAGTTTGCCCAACCAGTTTGCATGTGTTTTGTGGACTTGGAGAAGGCATTTGACCGCGTCCCTCGTGGATTTTTGTGGGGGGTGCTTCGGGAGTATGGGGTATCGGGCTTGTTGTTACGAGCTATTCGGTCTCTGTACGACCGTTGTGAGAGTTTGGTTCGTATTGCCAACACTCGGTCGGAGTCGTTCCCAGTGAGAGTTGGACTCCGCCAGGGCTGCCCTTTGTCACCGATCCTGTTCATAATTTTTATGGACAGGATTTCTAGGCGCAGCCAGGGAGTGGAGGGTGTCATGCTTGGTGACCACAGGATCTCATCTCTGTTGTTTGCAGATGATGTTGTCCTGTTGGCTTCATCCAGCACTGACCTACAGCTCTTGCTGGGACGGTTTGCCGCTGAGTGTGAAGCGGCTGGGATGAGAATCAGTACCTCCAAATCCGAGTCCATGGTCCTCAGCCGGAAAAAGGTGGATTGTCCTCTCTGGGTTGGGGACAGGCTCCTGCCCCAAGTGGAGGAGTTTAAGTATCTTGGGGTCTTGTTCACGAATGAGGGGAGAATGGAGCGAGAGATTGACAGACGGATTGGAGCAGCATCTGCAGTGATGTGGACGTTGTACCGGTCTGTTGTGGTGAAGAGGGAGCTTAGTTCTAAGGCAAAGCTGTCGATTTATCAGTCAATCTACGTTCCTACTCTCACCTATGGTCACGAGCTTTGGGTAATGACCGAAAGAACGAGATCACGGATACAAGCGGCTGAAATGAGCTTTCTCCGTAGGATTGTTGGACTCACCCTCAGAGGTAGGGTGAGGAGCTCAGTCATCCGGGAGAGGCTCAGAGTAGAACCGCTGCTCCTCCACATTGAAAGGAGTCAGTTGAGGTGGTATGGGCATCTGATTAGGATGCCTCCTGGACGCCTCCCACTTGAGGTGTTTCAGGCACGTCCCACTGGGAGGAGACCCCGGGGCAGACCCAGGACTCGGTGGAGAGACTATGTCTCCCAGCTGGTCTGGGAACGCCTTGGTATCCCCTCTGAAGAGCTGGAGCAGGTGGCTGGGGAGAGGGAAGTGTGGGCTTCTCTGCTTGAACTGCTGCCTCCGCGACCCGGACCTCCGGAAAAGCGGTAGAAGATGGATGGATGGATGGATGGAAGTTTGATTTTCTGATTGGACTTTGAACGTTAAACAAATATTATCTGGAATTTGACAACCTGTCCAGACGTCAAATTCCTTTTTCTGTTTATAAACTGAGACGACGACCAGTGTGACAAGCATCCAGCATCTATGGTTGTGATCCAAAGGAGCATGTTTTGCTTTGGTTCCACAAATGTTTGATAATACACATTATGTTCAGTAATCCATTAACAATTTGATGCGCTCATGATACATGTTGAATTCACTGTCCTGAAGTCATCTGAATGTGTTCATCTATCCTGAAATGTCTGATTAAACTGTTAAAAATGCATATTGGAGTTGTTTAATTTTGCATCCATCTTCTAGATTTAAAGCAGAAGGAACTCACAGGTCTTTGAGACTGATTCATCACTGGTAAAAATATTGAATTATTAATAAAATTGTCCATTTTTTCTGGACTGGTGCCCCCTAATGAGGTTATGTGTGCTGGTAATAAAAAGAAATCTCCATTCATACTCACATGTATATTTATATTAATCTTTGTACCCCCATAAATCACTACATTTGGCTGTGTGCTTTGGGTCGTTGTCCTGCTGAAAGATGAACCATCGCTCCAGTCTGAGGTCAAGAGCGATCTAGAGCAGGTTTTCATCCAGGATGTCTCTGTACATTGCTGCATTCATCTTTCCCTCTATCCTGACTAGTCTCCCAGCTCCTGCCGCTGAAAAACACCCCCACAGCATGATGCTGCCACCACCATGCTTCACTGTAGGGATGGTATTGGCCTAGTGATGAGCGGTGCCTGGTTTCCTCCAAACATGATGCCTGGTATTCACGCCAAAGAGTTCAATCTTTGTCTCATCAGATCTGAGAATTTTGCTTCTCATTGTTTGAGAGTCCTTCAGGTGCCTTTTGGCAAACTCCAGGCGGGCTGCTATGTGCATTTTTCTAAGGAGTGGCTTCTGTTTGGCCACCCTACCATACAGGCCTGATTGGTGGATTGCTGCAGAGATGGTTGTCCTTCTTGAAGGTTCTCCTCTCTCCACAGAGGAACACTGGAGCTCTGACAGAGTGACCATCGGGTTCTTGGTCACCTCCCTAAGGCCCCTCTTCCCCAGTCGCTCAGGTTAGACGGCCGGCCAGCTCTAGGAAGAGTCCTGGTGGTTCTGAACTTCTTAAATTTACGGATGATGGAGACCACTCTGCTCATTGGGACTTTCAAAGCAGAAGAACTTTTTCTCTGCTCCCCAGATTCCCCAGATTTGTGCCTTGAGACAATCCTGTCTCAGAGGTCTACAGACAATTCCCTTGACTTCATGCTTGGTTTGTGCTCGGACATGCACTGTCAACTGTGGGACCTTATATAGACAGGTGTGTGCCTTTCCAAATCATGTCCAATCAACTGAATTTACCACAGGTGGACTCCAATTAAGTTGTAGAAACATCTCAAGGATGATCAGTGGAAACAGGATGCACCTGGGCTCAATTCTGAGATTCATGGCAAAGGCTGTGAATACTTCATCATATTCCAAAAGACCTGAGGCTATAATTGCTGCCAAAGGTGCATCAACAAAGTATTGAGCAAAAGCTATGTATACTGATGTGCATGTAAATTCCTAGTTTTTTATTTTTTATCAACAAATTAAATTAGATATTTATTTTATTAAATATTTTTCAAATATTTAAATTTGTAAAAATCAATTTTTTTCAGTGTCATTATGGGGTGTTGTGTGTAGAATTTTGAGGGAAAAATGAATTTAATCCATTTGGAATAAGGCTGTAACATAACAAAATGTGGAAAAAGTGAAGCCCTGTGAATATTTTACGGATTCACTGTATGTTTTGGATGTTATTTCAGCTTGTCAAGGATGAACTAAAATTTTTTAATCACAACTTTTCTCACTCCAATTTTTAGGGGGGCGCTGAGTTTAAATTTAATGGTGCTACAGCACCCCTAAAAAAGGCCTAATGCCACCCATGGTATACACCTGTGTGTAGGCTATCTGATTTTTATATAAAGTTTGAATCATCATTGTCTGTTGTCTGTCTTGCATCTTTTCCATGCCAGTCCACATTGTAGCATACATTACAAAAATCAAGTAACACAGTTGGACTCAAAACATTTTATTCGACAGTAGAAGTAAAAGCCATCTCAAACAACAATACCAGAACAAAAATAATAATTTCTTAATTACCCTTTCCAGCAAACAAAAATATGTTAGCTCTCTGGCCTCTTCCTGTTTGTTCCTTTGTACCTGTGAAAAACACATAAAATATAAAGTACTGTATATCTAAGAGAGTGTAATTTACTATGTAGTATAATTAATATAGTATGCATAATTTTAGTAAGTTTGCTGTTTAAGGACAGGTTGGTAGAAGTATTTGGATGATATCAAAAGGAACATGCTTATATTTTATTTTCCTTAGACTTAAAGTAGAACTGAACTGAACGGCATTGAACAGCACTGGGTGATAGTACATACAATTATAAAGATAATTTATCATTGGCACCCCCTCCACAAATCCCGGAATCTTGGAGAAAATTGCGATTTTGAATTTCCCACCCTGAAAAATCAGACAAATCCGCCGATTAACCGGAAGTGCAACCGAGGTTTCCGCGTGACGTCATGAGTGTGACACAGTCCTCCATGTTTACCATTGCGAGCACGTCGACACTGGTTGTTTTTGGTGCATTTTGTCGTGATAGTCGACTACAAAACACTTCCAACACCTGGGAAGATCTGTTCAGTGGCCAAGGAAAGCTTTCATGGCAACGAAAGAAAAGAAAGGGGGAGGAAAAGCGATCGGGAAGCGATGCGTTTCTAGATATAGATATTACAGTGATCCCTCGCTACTTCGCGTTTCACCTTTCGCGCCCTCAGTGCATCGCAGATTTTTCAAAAATATTCATAAAAAATTCAAAATTGAGAAAAAATGGCACGAAAGTTGCCCGGGCGCTAGCAGAAGGCAGGGAGAGTACATTAGAACATCAGGTATCAACACGGAGAGCCGCACAACTCAAAATCCACCTCTCTGACCACCGCTTCACTCCTCTCCGCCAACCTCTTCACCGCTCGGGAATCTCGCAAGCTGATTGGCCGAGACGTTTTACCCAGCTTCTCTCCCTGCAGAGCGCACATACCCAGCGAAGGAAGACCGCATTCATTGTTCTTTATCGCTCGTGTTGCTGAGTGGCACTTTTCGCTGTTCTCTTGTGCCTTTTTGTGCAAAATAGTGCTTATGACGCCCTTGGGGGGGGGGGGTGACGCTACTTCGCTGTTTTTCACTGGTTCGCGGTCGGTTCCTGGTCCCATTAAACGCGATAAGTGAGGGATCGCTGTATTTATAAATAGCACAGTCAAATACAGAGGCCAGTAATGTTCATGTGTATGCCACTATAGTCTGTAGGGAAGTATTGTATTACATAGCCCAATTTTTGAATGAATGAATAGAATTTATTGTATTTCGGATAGTACAGTACAGGGTTGAAAGAAACTGAATGATATAACAACAAGGTCAAATTGAACAATGACTCATCTGATTATACTATTCAATGTAAGTTATCCTAATGGTGAGTGTCTGAAGCCGCAGCTTATTTTGCCCACCCATATTCCATCCAAGAATTCAAAAGAGAAAACAGGCAAGAGCGATTACAATTCAAAACAAAACTAAGACAAAATGTGACAGAGAAAAAAGAAAACTAAGCTACAACACAACACAGGCTGGATATGTTACAACTCGTCGCTCATTAGCGGCGCCAGCTGCGCGCACACTTGCGCCTCGTCAGCAGCGTGGGATATAAGCCACTCTGCCCTGGGCTTCGGCATGAAGCCGTCTGATTCCTTCAGCCCTCTTGCTGCAGAGGAACCCCCTCATCTCCCAGCAAGATCTACAGCATAAGCATACCTACCTTTGCCTTTCCAGTCTCTCCCCTGTGCACAGGTGTATTCCCTGGCGGCAGACCTCGCCTCTGCATCGCCGTCTGCCAGCTGCTGTCACAGGTGCATTAGGTCTCCCGGGCTCGCCCTTGTGTACGCCTGCCACCTGCCACACTCCTGCATCCTCCTCTGTCTCGTCATCGATTCTGAATGCCTCTTCACTCTGAAAACTCTGGTGTTCTTGACTGCTGGAACTGCTATCATCTGCCATTGTTGTTTTGTTTAGGGATCACACTCGTGATGTCACGCAGCGTCGTCTGCACTACTTCCGGTTTGTTTGGCACTGCCAGCCAGAGGCAAAAGTTTATCGGCTTATAGCTTGGCCATCGCACGGCCTAAAAAATTCTTTTGTGTTGAAAAATACAATAGGTAATAAGAATTAATCTGCTATTCTACTTTTTGCGCCAAAAGGTGGGTTCAGTTCTACTTTAAGACCTTAGTGCAGCTTTTGATACTATCGATCATAATATTCTACTTGATAGATTAGAACACTATGCTGGACTTAATGGAACTTCGTTGCAGTGGTTTAGATCCTATTTATCTGATAGGTTCCAGTTTGTTCATGTCAGTAATGAGTTTTCTTTCAACTCAAAACTCAGTCATGGGGTTCCACAGGGATCTGTGCTAGGCCCTACTCTTTTTGGTTTATATATTCTTCCCTTAGGCAACATTATTAGAAAGCACTGTATACATTTTCATTGCTATGCAGATGACACAATTATACCTGTCAATGAAGCCAGATGATAGTAATCAGTTAGCCAAGTTAGAAGCCTGTCTTAAGGAAATTGAAGCTTGGATGACTTAGAATTCCCTGCTATTAAATTCAGATAAGACTGCAGTCATTCTTGTTGGTCCAAAAAACCTTAGAAATACCTTTCCAAACCAAACTTTTAGTTTGGATGCGGTTGCTCTTTCTCTTAATAGCTGTGAGGAACCTTGGAGTTATTTTTGATCAGGATTTGTCCTTCAGTTCACATATTAAATTTGTTTCTAAGACTGCCTTCTATCATTTGCGTAATATTGCCAAGATTAGGAGCATCTTGTCTCAGAGTGATGCTGAGAAACTGATTCACACTTTTGTTAGCTCGAGATTAGATTATTGTAACTCTTTATTATCAGGTTGTCCCAAAACATCTTTAAAAAGTCTTCAGTTGATCCAAAATGCTGCAGCAAGAGTTTTAACGGGTACTAGAAAGAGAGATCATATCTCTCCGGTTCTGGCCTCCCTTCATCGGCTTCCCTTAGAGTTTAGAATTAAGTTTAAAATCCTTCTTCTTACTTACAAAGCTCTAAACAATCAGGCCCCTTTTAATTTAAAAAATCTGATACTGTGGTGGCATGAAATAATAAGCAGCGAACTGAGGTTTAAAAGTGGGTTTTATTTCATCCCGCCATCACAGAACTCACTCCAGGGCCGTGCAGGCGCACCGGAGCGAGCTCTCAGGCTCTCGTGGGAGACACGGAATGCGTGTGTCAGAAGCAGTGGTCAGAGAGAGAGTGAGCATGTGATATTCAGTCACTTATATACCCAGTTACAGACAATACATGAAAGGCATGGGACATTTGCATCACAGTCAGAGCAGGAAGCATGAACATTTGCATTTGAGTCATACATATCAACAGCAGGACTTGCAGTAAGGAGCTAGACAAAGAGCGGCTGCCTATTGATATCAATACACACATCTCATTGTTCTGCTAATTGCCCCAGCTGAGCGCTCTGCTTGTCCCAGTCTGTTGTGGGGGTCACCCACAGTACTCCCCCCCCCCCCCCCCCCCCCAGAGGGGTCCGGCTTTGGGAGCGAGCTGCGGGGGAAGCTCGCTGCAGGCGGCGGTGGAGGGAGGGGGGGTGGGGGTAGCCAGTGCCGGCCCGGGACGGCGAAATTGTCTGGGCCGCGCAAAAATTGCCTGTGGATCCGCGATGTTGAGAGGCTGTCCCGTTGAACGTGCGGAGGCCCACAGCAGCTGTAAGAAGAAAAATTTGTCTCCGACTCCTCTCACGGCCATGAAGAAAAAAAGAAGCTGCAGCAGTGTGGGACTTGGCGTGTTGACTTAAGGTGCGCGCGCAGTCCTAAAGTCCTCGGGGACAGCTGACGGCTGAATTCCCTTGTGCGCCGTGGCTGAGACCATTACAAAATCCTGTGAGCGAGCTGCATGCGTGCTTCAGGTGTGTGAGCAGCCCTGAAGGTTCTGTGTGCACCGGCGAAGGACGATGGCGGTCTGTGGAGCCGTTATTGTCCCGTGCGTGGTGCACCGTCCTCGTAACCCCCCGGTATGCGTGCGGGGTTCGGTGCTTGGCAGGTCTGCTGTAGAGGTGAGTCAGGGTCAGGGAGCTTGCTGGAGATCACTGTAGTCGGCGCCGATGGTCCTCCCTGTTCAGGTTGTTGCTGTAGTTCGGTCATGGTGCGTTCAGGTCCACTCGCTGCGTTCTCCGTCGGCCCTGGAGGTTGCCATCGTGAAGAGAGGACGAGGTGCGTGCGCTCTCGTGTGGAGGAGCTGTGAGAGTGGCCGGTCCCAGCGTGGATGTGCAGATCTCAGGCGTGCAGATCTCACCATGAAGCTTTCTGCCGCTTTCCCGGTCGTGGGTGATCTCCGGAGAGTTTGCCTGGTGGCGGCTCTGCGTCAAGGTCTCCCTGTAGCAGAAGGGAGGGCAGTCCATTTGCGTCAGGCTGCTGCGTTCGCTTGTCTTCGGAGAGTCACCGCCGGGTGCTGTGTTCGTTGTTGTCGGGTCACCAGTGTGGCGGTCCAGACCAGAAGGTTGCGTTACACAAAGCGTGTGCTTTCTCGGGGTCACCAGTGTGGCGGCATGAAATAATAAGCAGCGAACTGAGGTTTAAAAGTGGGTTTTATTTCATCCCGCCATCACAGAACTCACTCCAGTGCCGTGCAGGCGCGCCGGAGCGAGCGCTCAGGCTCTCGTGGGAGACACGGAATGCGTGTGTCAGAAGCAGTGGTCAGAGAGTGAGCATGTGATATTCAATACAGTGGGGTAAAAAAGTATTTAGTCAGCCACCAACTGTGCACGTTCTCCCACTTAAAAGATGAGAGAGGTCTCCAATTTTCATCATAGGTATACCTCAACTATGAGAGACAAAATGAGAAAAAAAATCCAGAAAATCACATTGAAGGATTTTTAATGAATTAATTGGTAAATTCCTCGGTAAAATAAGTATTTGGTCACCTACAAACAAGCAAGATTTCTGGCTCCCACAGATCTGTAACTTGTTCTTTAAGAGGCTCCTCTGTCCTCCACTCGTTACCTGTATTAATGGCACCTGTTTGAACTCGTTATCAGTATAAAAGACACCTGTCCACAACCTCAAACAGTCAGACTCCAAACTCCACTATGGCCAAGACCAAAGAGCTGTCAAAGGACACCAGAAACAAAATTGTAGACCTGCACCAGGCTGGGAAGACTGAATCTGCAATAGGTAAGCAGCTTGGTGTGAAGAAATCAACTGTGGGAGCAATTATTAGAAAATGGAAGACATACAAGACCACTGATAATCTCCCTCGATCTGGAGCTCCACGCAAGATCTCACCCCGTGGGGTCAAAATTATCACGAGAATGATGAGCAAAAATCCCAGAACCACATGGGGGGACCTAGTGAATGACCTGCAGAGAGCTGGGACCAAAGTAACAAAGGCTACCATCAGTAACACACTACGCCACCAGGGACTCAAATCCTGCAGTGCCAGACGTGTCCCCCTGCTTAAGCCAGTACATGTCCAGGCCCGTCTGAAGTTTGCTAGAGAGCATTTGGATGATCCAGAAGAGGATTGGGAGAATGTCATATGGTCAGATGAAACCAAAATAGAACTTTATTGTAAAAACTCAACTTGTCGTGTTTGGAGGAAAAAGAACACCATACCTACTGTGAGGCATGGGAGTGGAAACATCATCCCCCCCCCCACACACACACCCCATTGTGTGGTTACAGTTTTTTTAAGGTGTTTTTGTACAAACTAAACACCCTCTGGTATATTTGTGTTCATGTATATTTGCGTTCATTTGTGTTCATGATTAATTTAGCATAATGCCGTCCATGTTGTGTCAAACACTTTTTACTTTTCTGTTGACAAAAACTCTGTTTTTTTTTTAAATGCTACATGAAGATAAACCTGAATCAAATGAAACTGTTAAACAAAGTTACTTCAACCTGATTAACGTGTAATGTGTAACGTGAAAAAAACACAACAATCAACCTTTATTGTCATGATGCTATGCATACAACTGTAGTGCAAGCAAGATGAAATTACGTTTCTCTAGGCATCCGCATTGTAAAAAGAACATAATTTAAAACACACTCACAGCCCCCCTCACCCCCCACCCGACAGCCATTCACACATCTCTGAGACACATTTGGATTTTACAGTAATGTTAACTTATTACAGTTGCAGTTAAAATGACAATAACTGCCTATGTATATAAAAAAAAATAAAATGACCAAGTGAATCTTAGTAGCTAAGAGAAATAAATAATTAAAACTGAGTTAAAACTATAATATACATATAATATACATAATGTCCATAAAAATGCAGTAATATTATAAAATATTCCGGATCAACTGTTTCAGCATCCTAACAGCTTGTGGGAGGAAGCTGTTAATCAGTCTGGTGGGTTCTAGCCTCTGATGCTCGGATTCGTTTGCCAGATGGCAGCAGTTCAAAGTGTTTATGCAGAGGGTGAGAGTGGTCCTTAACAATGTTCAGTTCCCTGCTCCTACAATTGCTCTGAAAAAGTTCTTGAACAGAGGGGAGGGAAACTCCAATTACCCTCTCAGCTCCCTTAACTATCCTCTGCAGAGCTTTTTTGTCTGGCATATTGCATCTGGAGTACCATGTTGCAATGCAGTAAGTCAGAACACTCTCCACCACACCTCTGTAGAAGGTCCTGAGGATGCAGATGGGGAGAGAGGCCTGTTTGAGTTTCCTCAAGAAGTGCAGTCTCTGCTGGGCCCACTTCCTGATCCCCAAGGAATTCTTGCTCCAGGTCAGGTCCTGCGAGATCTGCACTCCGAGGAACTTGATGTTCTCCACTCTCTCCACCGAACGGCTGGCCGTTCGGTGGGAGGGACGTGTTCAGGCCGTGACCGCCGGAAGTCAATAATCATCTCCTTCGTTTTGTCCACATTGAGCACCGGATTGTTCTCCCTGCACCAGCCCTCCAGGTCTCCAACATCTTCCTGTACAGTGATTCCTTATCCCTCTGAATAAGGTCCCACCACTGTGATGTCATTGCAAACTTAACCCTTTGAGTGTGAGAATTTTGCATGCCCCTAGTGGCAGAGCCCGGAACTGCGCCTGCCCTTCTCACTCTAACTTTGTCCAAAGTAAGTGAGAAATTTTTTTTTTTTTTTTTTAAATGTACTGATTTCTTGTTCCATGTACTTTAAAGATAAGAAGATGAGGTACCTCTGTTCAAAAAATGGGTGTCCAAAAGACAGAACCATTTTTTTATGTAAATATGTCCAAAGTCCAGTTTTGACTGAGTTATGGAATTTAAAGAGGTTCGTGACATTATGCAAATTAGATGCATAAATTTAGTCATATCTGAAACTTTGGATCATATTTTACATCTTTCTAATTGACAGTAAGTCATAATCTCTTACCAGTTTCAAGTTATAGCCCTAGGAAATCTGAACTATTTTACTGACAAAAAATATTACCACTCTTGATCACTAGGGGGTATGTTGCAGTCTGCACCATACACACTCAAAGGGTTAATAGTCTGGTTTCCCCCTCGTGTCCTGGACACACAGGTCATGTGTTTAAAAGTGTAAACAAACAGTGGACTGAGTACACAGCCTTGAGGGGATCCAGTGATCAGCGTGATGGAGTTGGAGATGTTGTTTCCAATCTGGACAGACTGAGGTCTCTTGGTCAGGAAGTCCAGGATCCAGAGACATGTGGCGGTGTTCAGACCAAGAAGGAGTAATTTCTCCATCAGTTTCTGGGGAATAATGGTGTTAAATGCTGAACTGAAATCAATGCACAGGAGTCTGGCGTAGGTATCTTTCTGATCCAGGTGGGTAATGACAGAGTGCAGGGTGGTGACTATAGCATCCTCTGTGGAGCGATTTGAACGATACGCAAACTGGAGCGGGTCATGTGATGCAGGGAGGCAGGCTGTGATGTGTGGTTTAACTAGCAGTTCAAAACACTTCATCACAATTGGTGTCAGTGCGACAGGACGATAGTCATTTATACAGGACACAACAGCTTTCTTTGCCACCGGTACTATGATAGAGGTCTTAAAGCATCTAGGGACGATGGCCTGACTCAGGGAAATTTTATATATGTCAGTCAGGACATCCACCAACTCGCTTGCGCAGACTTGGAGCACATGTCCCGGGATGTTGTCCAGACCTGCAGCTTTACATGGGTTGACCTTGATTAGGGTCCTCCGTGTGTCCGCTGCATTGATGGTGATAGCTAGCCCCACAGATGGTGAAGATGGGCCAGCCCTCCCTCTGATTGTCGGGTTTGATGCTTCAAAACGTGCAAAGAAGTTATTGAGCCTGTCTGGAAGCGAAGCGTCATCATCATCATCGACCCCCTGCCTAGACTGGCAGGGGGTCTATGATAACTAGACTGACTATCCGTCAGCGCCCGAACTCCCTGACACATCCGTTTGGTGGTCCCTGTGTCACAGAAATGTCCCTGGATTTTCTCCGCGTAGGCACGTTTCGCCGTCTTAATTCCCTTTGCAAGCGCAGACCTGGCTGAGCGGAGGGCAATCCTGTCCTTTGCTCTAAAGACTGCATCTCTGGCTGTGAGCGACGAGCACACCTCTGCAGTCATCCAGGGTTTACGTACCCCAGAATCTTACTTGATGACTAACTTTTGATTTAGTTTCTTTTTCCACACAACTTTTTTTGTTGTAGTAACACTAAACTATTTCACTAACCTGTTTTTGGATAACAAGTTTGTTGTAGACAAGTGATTTTTTTTTTCCTCTCGGCGGACTTGACGGACCGCCGCAAATTCTAATTAAAAAAACATTATCTTTAAAAAAAATAAGGCGATGGCTTTGACCTTCTTTTCCGAGTTTCTAACTCAGACTTCTAAAAAAGCATTTGACGTGTTAGATCATGCCATTTTACCATCTACATTAGAAAAATGCGGTATAAGAACCCACCCATCTACTCAACAAACACGGGGTCGTTCTATCCAATGAATAGAGAGGGAGAGTCCTCCCCCATTACGGTCTACAGGCGGGTCCCTACTGTCAACCAATGAAACTACAAGGGTGGAAAGTGTGAAAATGGTATAAATAAGTAGCCCGAAATTGGAAAAATGAAACAAACTTCGGGAAAAAAACTCCACCATGACTAAGAGGCCGAGCGATCTTCATCTGATCAGCAAGACACCCATCTCCACCTTGCTACAGAGCGCTCCGGGATTAGCACTGAAAAAGAGAATGTTGTATCTTTGGTGCATCCAGACCCACGCAACTGGGAGTCTTCAGGAGGAATGGCAGTTAGAAGCCGGAGGTAGATGGAGTTACGTGTTAAACTACGCAAGTAGCGAACTGTGTTTTTACCAGTTGGATGAAGGAGAAACTTTTGACCCGCTCTCCAGAAAAGCCACACTTCCGGTCGTGGACTGGAGCGTACTGCAAAACGTGATTTACCCCGATCTGAAAACAAGCGACGTACATCGCCAACAGACGGGAGTGGAAGATGAACCTGCTACAAAAGACCAACAGACGCAGACACCTGTATGTGTGAAACGAGAGCAACCAACGGTGTTCGTTACTGGAAGAGTGTTGGCTAGTAGTTTTTGGGAGACAAAGGCGTCCCTGTCTGGCAGGTGGTACCTCCGAGGCACACGGGGTGTCATCAATGGATGACACCCCATCCGAGGATGAATTCATCTTGCAGTACTTCAGTTCCGAATGCGGTGTGTTCCAGACAGCATTACACTTACCTACAATGGCGTGGGTTAGAATGGTTGACGAGAAAGGCAAAAAGCTCAAGGCCCTTTTCATTTCCAGCCGTACCTCGAGAGATATGGTCATGGTGAAAAAAACTCTAGCTTTTCCAGATGACGCCACTCCCACGACCTCCCGCACCTAACCCCGCCCCCCTAACGATTTTAAAAGAAGACCGCCAACCACCCATCTAACCCCAAACCAAAATGGAGGCAAACCCACGTGTGACTCTCCAAGGGTGTTGTGAACGAGGCCCTTGGGAAGAATTATCGTCTTTGAAAATATCGAGCGAGGATGACCACCCGCCTTGACAAACACGCTCCCCGGATACCGAGGGTTCTCCTCAACCATCTTCACCCACCCTCCCTTCTGCAACAGAGCAGATCCGTTCTATGGATGCTGAAGAATATGCCGCTGACCCTCCACACGGTTCTTCCTCTACAGACCTCGACGTGGTTTTTGAGGAAGGAGACCCAATACACACGGCGGATCATCTACCTCCTGTGTTTCTGGATATAGTGAAATTTGGGTTGATAAAATTTCTGGATGTGACCATCGGCAAATACGGAGAGGAAATATTCCGCGGTTGTCGGATCAACCACTCGGATCAAATCCACCACAATTGCCCGTTGGAGTCAAAGTATTTCTTTCTGACCCACTTTGAAGAGATCACAAAAAGACTGTGGAACAAGTGCTTCATTCCAGCGCTCCAGAGACTGACCGAATTAAACTGTATGTATACTTGTATACAGGTGTACGTCGGAATTACAGAGGCTTTCCTTCACAAACTTAGACATACACCACGCATCATCCCCAAGATTTCTGAGATTTCAGAAACACCGTTTGCGGGCGATGAGATAATGGTTCATCATTTGCAAAGAGCTGAGGACTATTGGCAAGGTCATCTGGATGGTGAGAAGTTTTGGGAGGAGGATTTTGTGGGTGATCCTGACAATGAGAAGAGTTGTGATATGGACGGTGATACAGACTCTGAAATCGATTCTGATGCAGAGTCGGAAAACACTGATGCTGAAATGTAATAAATGCTTTTTTAATTAAATGTGCATGCTTTTACTTAAACTATCTTTGTTCCACAACCAATTGACTGCCGGGATGAAATCATCACAACGTGTATCGCTGTAGAATTTGATTTTAGGTAGTGTTTTTTTTTTTCACTCAAATGCATGGAGAATGTACATGTGTGTGTGGAAAAAAAAAATGTATTTTACAATATTGGAGGTTTTTTTTTTTTTTGTCTAACCTTTTACCGTGATTGTAAGAACAAAATAAATCTGTTCCATTTACTGAAGTGTGGATTACTTCTTTTTTTGGTCCAAATGATTCAAAAATGAAGAAATAGTTGAGAGTTTAGTCACGGTGAAGCAACGATATAACAAGTAGGAGGGTTGAATAAACGCGTGAAATTTGTAAATTTCAATTTGTGGAAAACAGTTTTTTAAAACAGTTCAACTCAACAGAAAACATAATGGTGTGTGACACAACACGTGCGCGGTTACCTCAAGTCCGAGTTAGAAACTCGGAAAAGAAGGTAAAAGCCATCGCCTTATTTTTTTAAATATGTTTTTTTTTTATTAGAAATTGCCACGGTAAATACATTTGTATATGATGAAGTTTTTGAAATAAATTGAATAAAATAATTTACCCATTGGTAAATATCGTGTACGATGTTTTACCGTCCGGATGCCCTTTCTTATATTTTTTATGTATTATGAAACCAAACCGAGAATCATGAATATTTGTCTGTCAAGTCCGCCGAGAGGAAAAGAAAAATCACTTGTCTACAACAAATCTGTTATCCAAAAACAGGTTAGTGAAATAGTTTTAGTTGCTAAATTGTGTAAAAAAATCAAGTTAAATCTTGCAAATTTTTGTGCAATTCGAAATGAAATGTCAACTGAAGCCGCAAAAATATACTTGCATTCAATGGTTCTCAGTCACTTCAACTATTGCCTAACTAGCTGGTCCCAGGTGGGTTTGAGTGCAAAAAAACCATTGGAAGTTTTGTACAAACAAGCAGTTAAAGTTATGGATAAAAATCCTAGGCATTATCATCATTGTGCAATTTAAAAAAAAATAGTCTTTTAAATTGGGGTAGTCTTCATACATTTGCAAATTTAAATTTGATTTATAAAGTACTGCATGATTTGGCTCCAGATCCTCTGGCAGAGTTCATCAGCCAAAGAAACAGCTCTGAGCGTGTCACTTGAGGCTCTGTCAGAGATGACTGTTTCATTCCTCTGTGCAGGAGTACTTTCAGTTAGTCGGCCTGGTCAGTGAGGAGCGCTAGTGAGTGGAACTCAGTACCTGAGGAGGTTAAACTGCTCACAACATACAAGGCCTTCACAAAAAAATTGAAAATGTGGCTTATAAACACCTACAGCTGCCAACACTGAAAGATACAGTGGGGCAAAAAAGTATTTAGTCAGCCACCAATTGTGCACGTTCTCCCACTTAAAAGATGAGAGAGGTCTCCAATTTTCATCATAGGTATACCTCAACTATGAGAGACAAAATGAGAAAAAAAAATCCAGAAAATCACATTGAAGGATTTTTAATGAATTAATTGGTAAATTCCTCTGTAAAATAAGTATTTGGTCACCTAAAAAACAAGCAAGATTTCTGGCTCTCACAGATCTGTAACTTCTTCTTTAAGAGGCTCCTCTGTCCTCCACCCGTTACCTGTATTAATGGCACCTGTTTGAACTCGTTATCAGTATAAAAGACACCTGTCCACAACCTCAAACAGTCAGACTCCAAACTCCACTATGGCCAAGACCAAAGAGCTGTCAAAGGACACCAGAAACAAAATTGTAGACCTGCACCAGGCTGGGAAGACTGAATCTGCAATAGGTAAGCAGCTTGGTGTGAAGAAATCAACTGTGGGAGCAATTATTAGAAAATGGAAGCTATACAAGACCACTGATAATCTCCCTCGAACTGGGGCTCCACACAAGATCTCACCCCGTGGGGTCAAAATGATCGCGAGAACGGTGAGCAAAAATCCCAGAACCACACGGGGGTACCTAGTGAATGACCTGCAGAGAGCTGGGACCAAAGTAACAAAGGCTACCATCAGTAACACACTACGCCGCCAGGGACTCAAATCCTGCAGTGCCAGACGTGTCCCCCTGCTTAAGCCAGTACATATCCAGGCCCATCTGAAGTTTGCTAGAGAGCATTTGGATGATCCAGAAGGGGATTGGGAGAATGTCATATGGTCAGATGAAACCAAAATAGAACTTTTTGGTAAAAACTCAACTTGTCGTGTTTGGAGGAGAAAGAACACCATACCTACTGTGAAGCATGGGGGTGGAAACATCATACTTTGGGGCTGTTTTTCTGCAAAGGGACCAGGACGAGTGATCTGTGTAAAGATAGAATGAATGGGGCCATGTATTGTGAGATTTTGAGTGAAAACCTCCTTCTACCAGCAAGGGCATTGAAGATGAAACGTGGGTGGATCTTTCAGCATGACAATGATCCCAAACACACCACCCGGGCAACGAAGGAGTGGCTTCGTAAGAAGCATTTCAAGGTCCTGGAGTGGCCTAGCCAGTCTCCATATCTTAACCCCATAGAAAATCTTTGGAGGGAGTTGAAAGTCCGTATTGCCCAGTGACAGCCCCAAAACATCACTGCTCTAGAGGAGATCTGCATGGAGGAATGGGCCAAAATACCAGCAACAGTGTGTGAAAACCTTGTGAAGACTTACAGAAAACGTTTGACCTCTCATTGCCAACAAAGGTTATATAACAAAGTATTGAGATGAACTTTTGTTATTGACCAAATACTTATTTTACTGAGGAATTTACCAATTAATTCATTAAAAATCCTTCAATGCGATTTTCTGGATTTTTTTTTTTCTCATTTTGTCTCTCATAGTTGAGGTATACCTATGATGAAAATTGGAGACCTCTCTCACCTTTTAAGTGGGAGAACTTGCACAATTGGTGGCGGACTAAATACTTTTTTACTCCACTGTAAGTCTGTTGTGATGTTTGATGTTGGGAATAAATGTACGGTTTGTTATGTATATATTATTTGTTAAATTAGTGCCCTCTTAAATGTATAACCATGTTTTTTTCTTGTAGATGCATTTTACTGCTTTTGTACATCTTGGCCAGGGAACTACAGATGAAAACTAGCCTTTTGGCTAATTCTGGCTTTTTTACCCATGTGTAATCATGTGTTTTATGAAATTGCACTGTCCCTTTTCAAATAAACTAAACTAAAATAGTTTAGTGTTACTACAACAAAAAATTGTGTGGAAAAAGAAACTAAATCAAAAGTTAGTTATCAGGTAAGGTTCTGGGGTACTTGTTTTTTCAAGTTACACATTACACGTTAATCAGGTTGAAGTAACTTTGTTTAACATAGTTTCATTTGATTCAGGTTTATCTTCATGTAGCGTTTAAAAAAAAACAGTTTGTCAACAGAAAAGCAAAAAAATGCGTATGACACAACATGGACAGCATTATGCTAAATTAATCATGAACACAAATGAACGTAAATATACATGAACACAAATATACCAGAGGGTGTTTAGTTTGTACAAAAACACCTTAAAAAACTGTAAACACAATAAAAACAGGGGGATGTCGACCCTTTACAAACTTGTATCAGGTATTTAATAAACAAATGTATAGTACAAGCGGCGTAAGTTGTTACAAAAAATAAGGAAGTTAAAAATCCTTTCTTCAAACATGTAAATGTACTTCACATATGTACTTGTGTGATTTAAAAAAGGCATCTAATAGGTGTTATGCAGAGAAACAAGTATACAACTGATGGAGTTACTACTGCCTTTCAATGATAAATGTTTAAAGGAAGGTAATGCAAATTAGTTTATCCTTAAATGCTTCTGTACAGCTAAGTAAAATGTTTTTTTTAATTCTTCCAAACAAATACTTTTCAATGTTTTCTTATTTGAAACTAGTGAATGTTTTTTTAACCACATTAATCATAGTGATGCAACTTTGTGTGAATATACTAGTTTTAGAAAATCAGAGTTTGTGTCAACACTGTGCAACATGCCATTTGTTATTACAAAAGATAAAAACTATTCTTATTCAAAGAAGTAAGTACACTGTTATTTCAAATTAATTTTTTCAGAATCTGGAAACCCTAATGCCGGTGATGCAGTATGGTGCAAAGTGTTTGATGCCTTCAAGAACCAGCCAAAGACCCGAGGCAATTCTTTTAAAAAGTCCATAGTAACTGAGACATGATGCTGCGTGTTGGATTTAGTTCTTTATCGTTGTTTTTTTTAACTGTATAGTTGTGTTTTTTTTTTTTTTTGTTACTTATTTGTACCCGTAGGTAGACATGGTTTGCAATCTGGTGACAAGCCACCGGCTGCTGGTCGCTGCGTGCGCGAGCGCCCTAAACCTACATGTTTTTGGTATGCGGGAGGAAACCGGAGAAATCCCGGAGTAAACCCGCGCAACACGGGGAGAACATGCAAACTCCACACAGCTCACTGTTGGTCGGGGGCTGGGATCGAACCCACGATCTCATGATCCCCGCGATCCCCCGGCCGAGAGTAAAACTGTGCTGTCACAGTGCTAAACCACTGCGCCACCGTGCAGCCCAGTGTTGATTCTTAGGATCTGGTAGACATGGCCCGCTAAACTTTTCTTACAAAAAGCAGGAAGGAATAAACACTGATGTTCTGACCTCAGATTTCTCTGAATGAACGAGAAGTCTTTGAAAACAAATCTCATTTGAGTTGCTGGCAGAGAATATAGTTTGCAACTTCAGGAGCCAAAAATGGAGGAGCCAAAAATGCCAACTTCATGGTTGGAAGTACATCAATTTGGTTTTAGACCAGGATACTCAACAGAAACAGCAAATTGTTGCCTTATTGAAAATGTCAAACAGTCCTTGGACAGGGGTAATGTGGTAGGGGCCTTTTTTTTCTAGATCTCAAAAAGGCTTTCGATACTGTAAACCACAGTGTGCTTTTATCCAAAATGGTATCTTTTAACGTCTCTCCAGATACATTAGAATGGTTTGCATCTTATCTCCAGAATAGAGAACAGTGTGTAAAAGTTCACCAGGATAAATCCTTATTTTTAAACAACCGTATGGGTATCCCACAAGGGTCCATTCTTGGTCCTTTACTTTTCAGCATTTTTATTAATGACTTGCCGCTACACTGCTCAGCTGCAACATGTCAACTTTATGCAGATGATGCAGTTATTTACACAGCTGCCAAGGACTCCAGCACAGGCTGCAGATGTACTGTCTACAAGTATGGTTGATGTTCCAAGACTGGCTCTACAAGACCATCTATTGCTGAACCTCAGAACCAGTCTCCAATGTGCTTTTCAATCAAAAAATGTAACCTGCAACGTTTAAAGTTATATACATGATCAAGACCATCAGTTTAGTTACTGATTCAAATACCTTGGCTTTGTACTAGATCCGGGGTGTCCAACCATGTGCCATGGAGAGCAAGACCCTGCAGGTTTTACCATCCAACCAGTGTCTTTCAACAGCAGATTTCTGTGAACTTCTTCCCACTGATTGCTGATAAGTGAAAACACCTGCTGAAGAGACTGGAAAGAAGAGAAAACCTGCAGGGTCTTGGCTCTCCATGGCACATGGTTGGACACCCTGTACTAGTTCTCAATTCAAATTTAATCTTCATATAAAGAAAATTTCTAAAACAGTAAAAAAAAATCTGAACTGCTTTAAATTAATTAGATATTACATACATACCAAGCAGCTGTACTGTATATGCATTCTATGGTTTTTTTTCTCATATATCATACTGTTTGACAGTCTGGGCTCAAGCAGCCCCTTCCACAATAAAACATATAAGTTCATTATATAATCAAACTCTAAAAATCTTGGATAAAAAGCCCATTAGGTGGCATCACTGTTATATTTTAAAAAAATACAATCTATTGAGTTTGAGAGTTTCATTGATCTCTGTTTTCTGAAATTAATTTTCAAATGTTTCCATAAATCAGCGCCTGAGCCACTTGCTGGTTTCCATCCAAAGACAGGACAGCAGCAGAGCCACCAGAGTTCTGTTAACAATAACTGTAAAATATCCCACCGCAGAACCACATTTGGACAAACAGCTTTCTCTATAAAGGGCAGTCATATCTGGAACACAATGCCAAATGAAATTAAAATAATAACGGACTTTAAAACATTCACTACAAAGATTAAAAACTGGCTGAAAAATAAACAAGAATGTACCCATGTATGAAATGATTGTCTGCAGGGTGAGAGTGAATGAAGGGAAGGAATGAATGTGTTTGTTTATAGTGAGTGACGAAGGGAGGGAGGCCTGAAATAGGCAAATGTGAATCAGGTTTTTATATTGTGTATTTATAATCTTTTTTGCATTGATGTATGTGGTTATTGTTTATTCTGTTTTAATTTTTTCTTTTCCTTATCCTTCTTTCTTTTTACTTGTTTCTTCTTTCTAAAGCCCATCCAGGGACAAGAGTTGCAAATTAGCTAATAGCTATACACTCTTTGTGCAACACATTAGATTGATTGTCATTTGATTGTCTGTTTATTGCACTGTCCCTGTCAAATAAACAAATAAAATAAAAATAAAATACTAGAAATACAGTCCTAAATCAGATTTGCCTCAGCAAAAGGAATGCACTATATGAATAGAATGAATGGGGTTACAACCTGCTGAGTGAAAAACAAGAGCCACTATAAGCCAAAGTTTCCTCTTTGTAAGGGGGTAAACTTACACATTCAGCAGGGGATCACATAATTATATCCCCCACTGTATACTCTGTAAAAAGTCCTGAAATGGTCAACTTTGTAAATTATCCACTTGCGTCATTTCATTACAAGAAAATCTTTGGGATAGCCATCAAAACTATATTTAATGATTCAAAGGCTTATTTTTTCCTCCCATGATTTAGCCTTGGACCTCTGTTCAGATTTTAAACAAATATTCATGCAGTGAGTTATAAGCACAAAAAAAGGTTGACAAGATATTTGTTGATTCACACAAAACCCTCTCCAAATTCTGGTTTAAAGTTGTCATGAGTGGTTGAAAAAAAACTGCCTTATAGTTATAAAAACTTTTTTTCAGATCACAGCAGATGATAAATGGTTTGATTGAATAAAAATAATATACCTGTTGGTAAATATCATGTACGAGTTATGAGATGTTTTACAGAATTGTTTCATGCAGACAATCCTTAGAAGGCTGGTGTATGGTCATTTAAAAATGTAAACAAAATGTAAAATGCTTTTATAGGAGAAATGTTAAATTTCCTAGTATCAGCACAAAATAAACTAATTGCCACAAGCATACAGATGAAAGTTTTTTTTTTTTAAAGTCGTATGTTACACTGGGGGGAGAGCCCCTGTTGAAACAAAAAACTTTGAAGTGTGGATGAACCACAGTGTAAAAACAATGGGTGTGTGTCTGCATGTGCGTGTGTGTGCGTGCATGTGTGTGAGGGAAGAGTTGGGGATGTGGATTATCGCCTGTGTTTGGTTTCACAGTGGCACCTGCTTAGGAAAGCTTCACACCACCCCTCTGGCACTTTTTTCCAAGACAAATTTTCTCCTTTTCTCCTACTGACTCAGCAAACATCCTACAGTCACTCAGAAATGCAAAATATGTGTTTAAGAAGTGGAATTTGTATATGCATCTCCTATCTAAAGTCAGCCTAACAAGTAAACTATTGCAACACTAAGAGTCGTGTGAATTAATCGCCATGAGCAATCTTCCTTTGCTTATACAACAGCAGCAGCAGCAGCAGCAGCAAATGTGTCTGTTTTATTGGCAGCAGTGCAGACCAAGGTGTCACTACAGTTGTACATGCACAGAATGACCCATAAAGACATGCTTCATTCCTCAGATTTTCAATGAGGTCTAGATCTGAGTTCTGTTTAAGCTGTGCAAGGACATTTACCTGTTTTTTTTCAGTGTGCTTTGGGTCATTAAGAATAAATAGGCCTGTTTGCTCAGGTCAGTCTGCCTCTAAAACACTTCTTCTGAATGTGTAGAAGATGATGCTGCAGTTTTTGTGAGAGTCTAATTTGTGGTATTGTCACACAAACGTCTGCCTTAAATCCTGCAGCGTGTGTACAGCCTTTGCTCCACAAGGACATTTAGTGTGCGTGTGTACAGCCTTTGGAATGTGGATGAGTAATACGATAGCTTCCAGTCTGCCCCATTCAACATCTGTGGAGCTCATCTGTTTTGACGGAGAGAATGGTGCTGTTTAAAGCATTTTGAAACGCCTCTGATGTGTTTTTTGTAAATTGAAAGACGACAAAGCTGAACGATGGCAGAACTTCAGACGAGAAGTTCTGCCATCATTAGCCCCATCGTAACCCTAAAACGCATATGGACAACAGGTTAAAATCACAATCTGTCAGTTTGACAAGAAGTTTTCGGACCAAAGGTCAAGTTTTTGAAACACTTCTGATTGACAACCTAATTACGCGAGGTCACGGGTCATGTTTTCAAAACACTTTTGATTGACAGCCTAATTACATGGGGTCACAGGGGGCAGGGTCAGGTCAGGTCAAGGGGGTGTGGCACCTGTCAAAACTGAGATTAGGGGTGTGTACAAGTACTACCCCACCTCTCTCATGTGCAGCAGGAGCATTCTCCAGCGCGTTTGGCCGGACCAAGAGTCAGGGCAACGTAATGAGCTGCCTGATGACGCTCCGCCAGGGCACCCAGTCTGTGGTCAAGTACTCGGTGGAGTTCCAGGTTGTTGTGTCTGATTCGGGGTGGAATGATATTGTGTTACACAGTGCGTTCCTCCACAGGTTGAACGATCAACTCCGGGACGATCTGGCAGTTCACCCTATCCCGGAGACTCTTGACGGTCTCATAGATCAGACAGTGGGATTGGATAACCAATACCGTGAGCGCGCGAAGGAGCGCAAATCTTCCCCTCGCCCACGCACCGAGCGTGTGTCCACCGTGGTTACTGACACTGGCGGCGCCAGCTCTTCGCCCAAACTGCTGGAGCTCTCTTGGCATTTGACCGATGACGAGCGCCGGCGAAGGCGAAGGGCTGGCGTGTGCATGTACTGTGGTTTAACGAACCACAGTCTGAACGAATGCTGCCAGCGGCTAAAAAGGCACGGCCTGTCGGTAGCCATCAGGGGCCTGGAGAGCAGGACCAAATCTTCTTCCCCCGGTAATTTTTCTGTTTTGGCCCCTGTGCAGTTGCTGGGGATCGAGAGGAGGACTATGGCGCTGGTTGACTCAGGGTCGCAGGGTAATTTTGTGTCTGCTGAGTTCATGAAGCAGGTGGGCATTCCCACACGTAAATTGCCCCATGGTTAGAGGATCACACCTATATCTGGCCGTGAGGTCATGGTGGTCGGTCGCAGCATGGTGCCCAAATCCATCCTCCTTTCCGGGAACCACTGGGAGGAATTGTCATTCCTGGTTCTCCCTATATCATCTTCCCCGGTGGTTCTTGGTGACTCGTGGCTTCACAGGCATAACCTCATGGTCAGCTGGGACAAAAATACCATCTCAGCCTGGAACCCGTTTTGTTCGGCCCACTGTATGCATTCAGCGGAATGTTCCCCATCTCTGTCAGTTTCCTTCTCCCCGGCTGAGCCGCCGGACCTCAGCCTCATTCCCCGGGCATATCACGATCTTGCTGAGGTCTTTAGCAAATCAAGAGTGTCGTCGCTGCTGCCTCACCTGCCTCAACTGCCAGGGACAGACTAAGGCTGCAGCGCGTCGTGCGCACTGCTGAGAAGGTGATCGGCTGCAAGCTCCCATCTCTCCAGGATCTGTACATCTCCAGGACCCGGAGGCGTGCTGGCCGGATCATAGCCGATCTCTCACACCCTGGTCATGTACTGTTTGCCCCTCTCCCCTCAGGTAGAAGACTTCGGTCCATCCAGACTAAAACCTCCCGTCACATGAACAGCTTCTTCCCCTCTGCCATCAGACTGCTGAACACTAAGTGACTTATTGACTCTCGTGCGCTATGTACAGTAGCTCAACCAGACTCATGTCAATCATCACTGTTTTCTTCCTGCATTACCGACTGCACTATATGGTTCTCCACATTATCTGCTGCTCGCTAATATGTTTAAACTGCTGACTAGTATTACTCACTCTTATTCTACACTTTATTGCATGTATAGTTTATTTCTTTTATTTTATCATGTTTAATGTTGCAGCATTGCACCGAGACAAATTCCTAGTTTGTGTACTACATGAACAATGGCAATAAATCTGATTCTGATTCTCACCTCTCTTATGATTGTGCTATCGACCTCGTCCCGGGGGTGAGGCTGCCATCCAGCTGGCTATATAGCATTTCTGGCCAGGGGAGGGAGGCGATGGAACAATATATTAAGGAATCGCTGAACGTCAGCCTTATTCAGCCATCTTCGGCTCCTCTGGGAGCTGGATTCTTCTTTGTCGGGAAGAAGGATGGCTTGCTGTGCCCGTGCATCAACTACCGGGAGCTCAACGCTATTACCATTAAAGAAAAGTACCCTTTGCCGCTGATCAATTCAGTGTTCAAGCTTCTTCAGCGCTCACGGGTTTTCACCAAGTTAGACCTTAGGAATGCATATCATCTGGTCCGCATTTGCGAGGGCAATGAATGGAAGACGGCTTTTAAAACACACCAGGGGCAATTCGAGTACTTAGTGATGCCATTCGGGCTCACTAATGCCCCCGCTGTCTTCCAGTGGTTAATAAATGACGTCCTCCGCGATATGCTGTATCAATTCATCTTTGTCTACCTTGATGATATCCTTATTTTCTCCCGCCCACCAGAGGAACATGAGGTCCACATCAGAGCCGTTTTGCAACGGCTCCTGGAGAACCAGCTTTACATTAAAGCTGAAAAGTGTGAGTTTTCCACTACATCTACCACCTTCTTGGGCTTCATTGTGGCTGAGGGGGAGCTGATTGCCGACCTGGCCAAGACAAAGGCAGTGTTAGATTGGCCAACTCCTCAATCCCCTAAGTAGCTTCAACGCTTCCTCGGGTTTGTGAATTTTTACCGCAGGTTCATCAGGAACTATAGTGGGGTGGCACTGCCCTTGATGCAGCTGACCTCCGTTAAAGTCCCCTTTCGGTGGACTGAGGCAGCTGAACAGGCGTTTGCCAAATTAAAGCGGCAGTTCACAGAAACACCTATCTTGGCCCAGGTCGACACGCAGCTCCAGTTTGTCCTCGAGGTGGATGCGTCTGATTTGGGAGTTGGCGCTGTGCTGTCGCAGCACACACCCTCTGATCGGAGGCTCCTAAAACGTAGGAGACAGAGAGCTGCTGGCCATTAAGTTGGTGCTAGAAGAGTGGAGGCACTGGTTAGAGGGGGCCATTCACCCCATCGTCGTGAGAACCGACCACAAGAACCTTGAGTACTTGCAGTCAACCCGCCGACTGAACACCAGGCAGGCTCGCTGGGTGCTTTCCAGTGATTTAATTTTACCATCACTTACCGGCCTGGCGCCCGGAACACCAATCCGGACGCGTTATCGCACCAGTTTGATTCCAGGAAGGTAGCCCCCCCCCCAAACCATCATACCGCCTTCGTGCATCCTAGGAGCCCTTACTTGGGATATCGAGTGGAGGGTCCGTCAGGCCCAATCCCAGGAGCCTGTGCCAGTAGGGTGCCCCCGGAACCGGCTGTATGTCCCGACCACCCTCTGTAGTAATGTCATCCAGTGGGGTTACACCAGTCGCTTCGTGTGCCATCCAGGTGTTGCTTGAACTGTGGACTTCGTCCGGTGAGCATTCTGATGGCCCACGCTGTCGTGGGACGTACAACAATATGTGAAGGCCTGTCAGACCTGCGTCTGGGGGAAATCAGGAGGCTGCAATTTCCAGAAAGGAGTTGAAATTCAGAGTTTGGACCATAGGGTTGTATACAGTATTAACTTTTGCCTCCATATAACTAAATACAGGTTCTGTAACTATCTGTCTCCCATTCTACCCACGTTCACCCAGTATGTCACATGCCACACTAGAGACAATAAAACACTGGACTTATTCTACGCAAACACTAAGGAGGCGTACACCTCATCACAACTACCCCCACTCGGGAGATCGGATCACAACTTGGTTCATCTCCTGCCGGTGTACAAACCCCTAGTGCACAGACAACCTCCGGTCACGCACACAGTGAAGTTATGGTCTGAGGAGGCAATGGACGCGCTAAAGGACTGCTTTGAAACCACTGCCTGGGAGCAGCTCTGCGATCCACATGGTGAGGACATTCATGGCCTCACTCACACCATCACGGACTACATCAGCTTCTGTGTGGACAACACTGTACCCACCAAGACCATACGGTGTTGCTCGAACAACAAACCCTGGATCAACCCTGAGATAAAAATTCTGAGAGAGAAGAAGAGGATCTTCAGGTCGGGGAACAGGGAGATGCTGAAGTCCGTACAGAGGGAGCTGAGGAGGAAGATCAGAGAAGGCAAGGACAGCTTCAGGAAGAAGATGGAGGACAAGCTGCAACAGAGCGACATCAGTGGGGTCTGGAGAAACCTTAAAACTTATCTCTGGGCTCCAGAATACCTCCTCCCAGGCCACGGGGGGCAGGGAGTGGGCGAACAATCTGAACCTGTTTTTTAATAGGTTTGACCAACCGCCCTCCCCCCCGACTGCACAGCAACCACTGTTGCCTCTAAAGACATCGAGTCCACACCCCACTCCACCAACACCCCCCACTCCCAACACACAGCCCCCCAACCTGACCCTCACTAAGACCCAGGTGAGGACGGAGCTGAGGAAGATCAAGGTGAGGAAGGCGTCGGGACCGGATGGCATCAGCGCAAAGCTCCTCAAGTCCTGTGCAGATCAGCTGTGAGGGATCGTGGAGCTCATGTTCAACCTGAGCCTGAAGCTGGGTAGGGTACCACAGTTGTGGAAAACATCTTGTGTGGTACCTGTACCAAAGACTTCCCACCCCAAAGACCTGAACAGCTACAGACCAGTGGCCCTGATGTCCCACATGATGAAGACCCTGGAGAGACTGCTCCTTGCTCACCTCCGCCCCCTGGTGGGACCAGCGATGGATCCACTCCAGTTCGCCTACCAGCATGGCATTGGGGTGGAGGATGCAGTGATCTTCCTCCTTCACCGTTCTCTGTCCCACCTGGAGAAGCCCAGGAATTTGCTGAGGATCATGTTCTTTGACTTCTCCAGTGCTTTCAACACCATCCAACCGATTATCCTGAAGGACAAGCTGCTGTGCGCAGGGGTGGACCAGCACCTGTCATCATGGATCCTGGACTACCTCACTAACTGGCCACAGTTTGTGAGAACCCGGGACTGTGTGTCCGACACGATCATCGGTAGCACGGGGGCCCCCCAGGGAACGGTTTTGGCTCCCTTCCTGTTCACCCTTTATACTGCGGACTTCTCACACAACACAACACACTGCCATCTATAGAAGTTCTCTGACGACTCTGCGATCGTCGGGCTCATCTCTAAAGGAGATGAAGCTGAGTACAGAGGACTTATCCAGGACTTCGTGGACTGGTGCCATCAGAACTGCCTCCAGATCAACGTGAGGAAAACTAAGGAGCTGGTGGTGGACTGCCGCAGGCAAAGACAACCCCTCACAGCACCAGTAAACATCCAGGGAACAGACATTGAGATGGTGACATCCTACAAGTACCTGGGTGTTCATTTGAACAATAAACTAGACTGGTCACACAATACCGACGCATTCTACAGGAAGGGACAGTGCAGGCTGTTCCTACTGAGGAGACTCAGGTCTTTTGGTGTACAAGGGGTGCTGCTGAAGACATTCTACGACACGGTGGTGGCATCAGCCATCACTTTTGGAGTTGTCTGCTGGGGCAGTGGCATTACAGCAGCCGATAGGAAGAGACTGGACAAACTGATCAAGAAAGCTCGCTCTGTCCTGGGGCAGCGCCTTGACCCAGTGGAGGAGATGGGAGAGAGAAGGTTGGTGGCTCAACTGTCATCTCTGCTGGAGTCTGAGTCCCACCCTATGCAGGGCATACTGAACGCACTGAGGAGCTCATTTAGCAGCAGACTACATCATCCAAGGTGCGCAACCGAGAGGTTTCGCAGGTCCTTCCTACCTATGGCTGTCAGACTGTATAACCTAAGCAGGGCTGCTCGCAGAGATAGCAAAAAAACGTGATGACCTAATAGTATTGAATGCAAAAGACGCAGTAGACTTACACAATGGTCCCCTCCAGTATATACAACTAGGACAATATCGGTCGCTGCAGAGGGTGACAATATGTATGGGTACATATTCATACTATATAGGATAACTAAGTAGACGGTTATGCTGTTTATTCCATCTTGCTACAATGCTCCACACTTTGTATATATATTTATGTGTATGTATGTACATCCACTGCTCTTATTTATATCTTCCGTATCTGCTTAATTATTGCTCTGAGTGTTGCTATCCCTGTGCTGTTGCAATCCTGGAATTTACCCATTGTGGGACTAATAAAGGCTTATCTTATCTTATCCATGTTTAATCACTCAACAAATTAATTAACCTCTTGCACTCCGGTGTACCGCGGACGGGCACGTCTCTGTGTCCCAGAGTGCACGAGGGCGCTCTCGTGCGCCCTCGTGTGCTCTAGGATGCACGAGGGCGCTGCTCCAAGCGCGCACTGAAAAAAAAAAGTTCTTCCACTACAGACACAGCCGCGAACAGATCAGGTATGATTGACCTCTCATTCGACTAATATGAGCCTTGAATTGGGTTTCTGAAACCTTGAAGAACCAATGACTGAAAACCTAGCAAGAAGGACCTGCCTACCAACGCTGTGAATGCAGCCAGCCAATTGAAGCACAGAAGTTCGGGCTGGGTGAAGAGAGACTGACTGCTGCAGCAGATGAAAAAAAGGACCCGCAGGAAGAACCTGCTACAGACCCAGCAGCACGGAGACCACCCACAAGTGCGACCTGCACTTATTCCAGCAAAATAGCATTAGAGAGGATAGAGGATTCTCTTCCATGGTCATCATAGACCGACGGAGGCCGATGACAAAGGTTGTAAATCATTCGCCAAAACCACAATCATGGAATTATGTTTTGACCGGGAACCACGAGCGGACCAGCATCGCATTCGTCTGACAATGAGGAAGAGAAGTTCACCAGGACACTGCTTCTGTGAAGAGGTAAGGTGTTATAAGCTAAATTATTCTTTATCCCTGAAAATTGTAATCAAAAATGACTTTTGACCGATTGGTAAATTACAACTGTGCGGCGCATGAAGTCCAAAGTTCGTGCGCCACGGTACACGGGTCGTGCACCGCGTCCGAACCGTGAACGCT
The DNA here is from genome assembly GCA_020510985.1 of Pholidichthys leucotaenia. Classification (NCBI taxonomy): domain Eukaryota; kingdom Metazoa; phylum Chordata; class Actinopteri; order Cichliformes; family Pholidichthyidae; genus Pholidichthys; species Pholidichthys leucotaenia. Next base: position 215,252,818 of record CM035847.1, on the reverse strand, counting down.
CCCCCCCCCCGCTACTCTTCTGTAGCGAAAGGGGGGGAGCTGCGGTGACTGCGCCACATGACTATTCCGTCATGTAGCGATGGCCGATGTCCGTCCTCTGTAGCGAGGGGGGGGGGACAACCCCCCCCCCCACACACACACAACCCTGAGTGTCACCTTTCATTAGAGCCCAAGATGAAGCTTCTATATTGAATCATTCAAAAGTTAAAGACGTTTTTCCAAACTGTGCCATTTGGCACAATTTGGCATAGTTCAAAAACGCCTGGGAACTACCTGAGGAAAAAGCTGTGTAATATACAGTATTCATTTTTTGTGATATTGTTATAAAATTTTGACCTCAGCTGGATAACACTTGGTTCTACATTTTAACTTTAATGAAATTAAATTTCAATGAATTTTAATGAAAAGAAGAGTTATGTTAATGGATTCTTAATTTGCATCTGATTAGATATCAATTATTACCGAACCTCAGAAGTTTAATTCAGCAGATGAATTAAAATTTGCAGCTCACGTGATTCTTCTTGGTGATGATTCCCTGTTGATCTGGTCAACATTCTTTCATCGTCCTCATGAAGTTTTGATGTGTTGTTCAGGGCCAAAACCCAGAATATTTGTCCAGCAAATATTCTCTTGACGATGTATGAGATGGATGAGATTGTATGAGATTGTATGTTTGATCTCAATGGTGGAATTCCTGCAGAAGCACGCTGATTATTCAGCTGCACGTGATGTGGAGAGCTGAGTCTTCTCAGAGGCCTTCGATGATAATTAATTAAAGATATCAAATCCGATCTCAAATTAAAGAGTTTTGGACCTTAGATAAAATAAGCTTCTGGTGTGTGATTGGTCAAGAAAAATATAAAAACAAGGTCAAGATTAAAGCTTACATTAAAATTAAAAACAAACGGTGGTTTTACAGAAAGTTTAACAAAGAAAAGTGATAAATAAAAATTGGAGTTTAACTCTGAAGAATTGAGCTCGAAGAAATAGGAATTCCTAGGCATTTAAGGGAAAAAGAAAAAACATTAAAATACAAAGTTACATAAACAAATTACGAGTTATCTGCTCTGTGCTCGGAAAAGCAACACGTGGGAGAAGTCTTTGTTCGGACCGTCCATGTTTCTTCCCAAAGTTCTTTCTTGCTGTGTGTGGACAATGGACGGAGATGTGTCGAAGAGACAGGAAGAGCCAAAAAGAGCGGAGCAACAGAGAAGAGATAAGAGTGCGAGCATCGCTCCTTTTTATAACCTCAGACGAGTTTTTTGCGGGCTTCCGGGTCAACAGCAACCTCAGCCAATAAGCCTTCTTCGTGGGCGGGCTCGATGAACTTTAGTCCAATGACAGGCTTTGTCTGCGAGGGGCCAATGGGATGGCGAAGCTGGAACTCAGTGAATGCTGGGTGACATCTGATACCGGTCCACATGGACACACAATTTCAATACACTGGAATATTCCTCTACACACTTATGTATAACTAAGCTAACCTTAGTGATTAGTGTAACTTATAAGCAGTGCTTCTAAATCAACATGCAGGAATAAACATTCTTTTAAACATTTTTAACATGCATATATATAAAATCACAGATTAATGCATTTCACACATATTATTGATTTTCCACATTAAAAACATCAGAGTCCATTTGCTTTTCATAGTCCTGAAAAGAAGAGAAGATTTAGAATTGAGTTTGTAATAATGTACTTTAAAGTTCACTGGTTAAATCCAGCATGTCCCAAAGTTTAAGGAAATGTTATTGAGCTGTGGATCGGTGTGGCAATGAGGGGCTCCATGTCTCCGTGTTTATGGGGGCAATAAAACCAAAGCCGGACATAGGTGGAATTCCTTAGGCTGGTTTTAACAAAGGAATAGATTTTTGCTGTGGCCTGGGGAAGAAGAGCAGTTTTTGACTGGCTTTCTCCTGGGTGAAACAAAATATCTCTAAGCAGAAGAATAATTATTGCTGAGCCAAAGTGAGATGATGCTACAGTCCCCCCTTTGGTATCAATGGTGACATTGATTCAGCGTTGATAGCAATCCTAGGCATCAAATCCCAACTTGGCGAGGCTTGGTCCAAATGCTGAACTAAAGTTCTGATGTCGATAAGTCTTAAGCTTGTAAACAGTATCTATTCCAAAGTGTAGGTCCTTAAATTTGGTTTTCTGAAAAACTTCTAGAAATTTGGGCATGACCAAATATAAACATTGTATAATTGTCTAGGATGTACTTAAGTTCTGTATATGCCTGTAAAAACTTAAAAATTCTGGGTACAAAAAGGGTGAACTAGAAGTATGTGGGTTTTGACATACTTGATATAAATGTTTTGGGTTTGCTGAAAAAATCTATTCAAAATTTCAAAAACAGTTTATACTTTATTTAGATTTTATGCACATTTAAAGGATATATATTTGTATATACGCATGCATGTATCCAAAAATCTTAGTCAAAAGCAAAAATAAAATTCTTTCATATTTGAGGTAGAGGTTCAGACTAATCAATATTGAGGTAACTCAGGGAGGTTCAAATTGAATTTGTTTAGTTAGACTAAACCATGGTTCCACAGATGTCCAAATCATAAGGTGTTTGAGGCTTTTGTTCAGAAAAACTGAGTGGACACGGGATGTCGTTATCATTCTTTGAATGGCAATGAGAAGTAAATTTGGATTTACTGCAAAAAGGATATGATGTACGAGCATATTCATTGCTAAAGCATTAACTGAAAAGCTAATGTTTCTAGCTACTTCTGAGAGTAACATAGACATTGGCTGTGTGTGAGCATAGTCATCCTCTAACACAAAGAGCAAAGAGTTCAAGACCTTGTTGAGTTTGACTGAAGCTTCTGAGCAAGCATTCAAAACCAACACAGTGTCTTGTAAGATTCTGGTAATGGTTTGTGGTTCGACAACCTAGCGTTTCGGTTTAGCGGTGTTGACCGAGTTAACAGTGAGCATGCTAAGGCTAACAAGAGTCTCTAACGATGAGGCTGTTATTAAGAATCCACCTGAGGATCGTTGACCTTTCGTCTTGGCTTGACCCAATTCTGACTGGGTAACAGTGGGTGTGATTGCTAGGCAGATGGCTAAACTGATAAACAGGAGGGCCATCATCTTGGCAAACGTAAAAGTGAGTGGTTTTGGATCTTAATCTTCTTGTTGATCTTTCTTTAGATACCTGGTTGGCAAATGAAAATTCCTCTGAGGTGGAATGATTTCTTTTAGAGAGATAGATGTACTTTATTGATCCCAAACTGGGAAATTACAGAATAGAGATTAAGAGATTGAACTCTAAACCTTGTGCTTGTTTTCACCTTTGATGGGAGTTTTAAGTTTATTAGCTCAAGCTAATGGTGTTGAATGTTTTGTGCTATTTGACATTAGTAAGTTGATTGAAGTTTATTAGATTTTACAGAGGTCTTTGAAATTAGTTTAAGGGCTAATTTGGTTTTAATATACCCTTTCCTTTTTGGAAGTTTTGATGCAGTGAACTGATTGTTTGGAGAAATTTGACTGAGTGTACCTGAGGCTAGTAGTTGGCTACAGTTATTTCTCAGACGTAGGTTTGATTTTAATCTTATTTATGGACTTATTTTGACAGTGTTGTACCCGACAAATCCCATGGGGTTTTGGTAAAGGTTACTCTGATTTTGGTGAGCCCATTTGAAAATGGGGTCCTGGGTTTGGCACTTGAGTGGCCAAAGTTTGTTGTTGACAATGTGTGGATTCATCCACTCGGGCAGGAATTTAGGAGTGATTTTCTCTTCCTGTAAATTGATTTCAGGTGTTTGTGGTGCAAATGTGGGGTGGGAGATCTTATCCCCCCTTCGCAGTTTGTCATGCGAGAGTTTTTGATCGTTGTACGCTTTGTCGTTTGGCGAATCGGCCCGAATGTTTTTGAAATACAGCCTTGGGAGCTTTGTATGTCGTTCTGACGCTTTTGTGTTCTGCATCTGGAATGTTATGGGCATTGGCAGTCATCACCCCCCTCTGGTTTCGAGGAACTCTGAGCGGTGGCGATGATGGTTCGTCGGAAGCAGGAACACGAGTGCCATTGTACAGCTGCAGAGAAGGTTGTGTCGCATGAAGTGGTTTCAATTTTGGTATGTCAAAGGTTTTAGACGCGGGAAGCACATGTACCAATTTATCCGACCAGTGTTTGACGGTTTTATGGATCATTTGGTTGCAAGGTTGAGTGACTGTGCGCCTTGCGTTTGCAAAAGTTGGGTTCATTGTCGCAAAAACTTGAGGTTTCAGAGGGTCTAGAGAGCCGGTTGGTGTGGCTCTTGTGACCATGCAGGCCTCATGGGCGGGTGGGTGGGTTTCAAAATGTGACAATGTGGAGTGTGTGAAATAAGAGACAGATTCATGGACAGACGGTTTGTTACACACTTCATATCTCACAAGCACAGAACAGACTGAATCATTTCAACAAGCTCTCCTTAGTTAACTCAACTCTCTCTTCACACGTTTCATGGCATTTCCTATCACACAGCATGATATTTACACTGCATTCAACCCCCTATCTCCCTGACTCCTTCCTGCTATCTCGCCCGGAACCCCCTGGGCATTGTTCTCCCATGCTTATTCACTGTCTCCCTCTGAGATGCTAAATAATCTGACCTCCCCAAGGTCCTACACCCCCCCCCCCCAAGCATCTTAGATCGAACATCAGTCCACACGCTTTCTTGGCTTCAGTCTCCTCCCATATCTGCTGTAACTGGGGTTTACCGCCTCCGTGGCGCTGCTGTGCCAGTGGGGGGCTGCTGGGAGTGTGTCTGACTGCGGGTGGGCTGTGGCGAGGGGGGGGGGGGGTGAACTTCGCTCTGTCCGTGTGGCTGCTCTGGTGGATCGCTTCCCTGGGGAGGTCTCCGTGGAGGTCTTCCATGCCGAGGGGCCCTAGCCAACAGCACTTGCTCGTCCGCTGCTACAAAGGCGGGTTTGAGTCTGTCTATGCCAATTTTCTCCCACCGACCTCCCAAGTCTAGCAAAAAATGCTTATCCCCTGTTTCCAACACTCTGAACGGTCCATCATAGGGTGGGCGCAATGGCGGGCGGTGGGCGTCGTGTCTGACAAACATGAACTCCGCGTTCTTCAAAGTTTTAGGCACGAAAGCATGCGGAAAACAGTGGTGGGCCGGGCCCGGCAGTGTGCCTGTGTTTGCGCTCTGCTGCAAAAGCTGAGACGGGGAGCTGTCCGGCGTGGGATTATCTGGCAGAAATTCCCCAGGCAGCCGTAGGGGCTGCGCAAAAACCAGCTCTGCCGGGGAAGCTTCCAAATCCTTTTTTGGCACGGAGCGCAACCCCAATAAAACCCATGGCAACCTGTCCACCCAATTTGCATCCGTCAGTGAAGCCCTGAATGCTGCTTTCAGTGATCTATGAAAACGCTCGCATAACCCATTGGCCTGTGGGTTGTACGCGGTTGTGCGATGAATTGCAACACCCAGGCTGTGGGCCATCACGGACCAGAGGTTGGAAACAAATTGAGGGCCCCTGTCGGACGTAATGTCCGATGGGACTCCAAAACGTGCCACCCATGCTGTTAAAAAAGCGCCTGCCATGTCCGCGGAGGTGGTTGCCGCCAGCGGGACTGCTTCTGGCCAGCGTGTCGTGCAGTCCACCACTGTAAGGAGGTGCATGCACCCCTGTGATGGCGGGAGGGTGCCCACGAGGTCCACTTGAACATGGTCAAACCTCTTAGCCGGTACCCGAAACGGCTCCAAGGGAGCCTTCGTGTGTCTGTGTACCTTGGCTCGTTGGCACGCCACGCAGGCCGCAGCCCACTCTTTTACTTGTTTGCGTAGGCTCGGCCATCAAACTTCTCTCCCACCATTTTGACCGACGCGTGCACTCCTGGGTGCGCTAGAGTGTGAACCGACTCAAACACGCGGCGGCGCCACGCGACCGGGACCACCAGACGCGGGCGTCCCGTGGAGACATCGCAGATTGGGGGGGGCATGCCATCTTGCAGTACCCTGCTCTCCAGCCTTAACCCTGTTGGTCCAGACTGGAGCGCGCGCACGTCTGCATCGCTAATCTGCTCCACGGCCATGGCTGCGTAATCTATCCCCACGTAGACTGGGGCCACCACGGCGCGCGAGAGGCAGTCCGCCACCACATTCAGTTTACCCGACACATGCTGAATATCGGTAGTAAACTGAGATCGCGGCCAGCTGTCTCTGCTGCCGGCCCGACCACAGTTCCGAAACCTTGGCCATCGCAAACGTTAGTGGCTTGTGGTCTACAAACCCGGTGAAACTGCGCCCTTCCAGCCAGAACTGGAAGTGGCATATGGCCAGGTGGAGGGCCAGCAACTCCCTGTCGAACGCGCTGTATTTACGTTCACTGTCGCGCAAAGTTCTGCTGAAAAAGGTTAGCGGCTGCCAAGCCCCGGCGACACGCTGCTCCACGATGGCCCCTATAGCCATGTCTGAAGCGTCGGTGGTGAGCGCTATCCGGGCCTCCGGGTCCGGATGCGCCAGCAGTGCGGTGTTTGCCAGGGCTGCTTTAACCTCCGAGAACGCCCGCTCTTGCTCCGGGGTCCATTTGACCCCATCCGTGGGTTTCTGTCTCTTGAGCGTGGCGTACAATGGTTGCATGAGCCGCGTGGCGCGGGGAAGGAACCAATTATAAAAGTTCACCATCCCCAAAAATTCTTGCAGCACCCTGACCGTCTGAGGCCGGGGAAAATCCGCTACGGCGCACACTTTGTCGGGCAATGGGATCGCTCCTTCCGGAGAGACGCGGTACCCCAAAAAATCAATCTCCGTCACGCCAAACTGGCATTTCGCCGGGTTGATTATTAACCCGTGCTCCTCCAACCTCCGGAAAACCGTCCTGAGGTGGGTTTCGTGTTCGTCTTCGGACGCACTGGCTACCAGGATATCGTCCAGGTAGATGAACACGAACGGGAGATCGCGCAGCACTGCATCCATCATGCGCTGGAACGTCTGTGCCACGCCTTTTAACCCGAATGGCATGCGCAGGAACTCGAAGAAATAGGAATTCCTAGGCATTTAAGAGAAAAAGAAAAAAACATTAAAATACAAAGTTACATAAACAAATTACGAGTTATCTGCTCTGTGCTCAGAAAAGCAACACGTGGGAGAAGTCTTTGTTCGGACCGTCCATGTTTCTTCCCAAAGTTCTTTCTTGCTGTGTGTGGACAATGGACGGAGACGTGTCGAAGAGACAGGAAGAGCCAAAAAGAGCGGAGCAACAGAGAAGAGATAAGAGTGCGAGCATCGCTCCTTTTTATAACCTCAGACGAGTTTTTTGCGGGCTTCCGGGTCAACAGCAACCTCAGCCAATAAGCCTTCTTCGTGGGCGGGCTCGATGAACTTTAGTCCAATGACAGGCTTTGTCTGTGAGGGGCCAATGGGATGGCGAAGCTGGAACTCAGTGAATGCTGGGTGACATCTGATACCGGTCCACATGGACACACAATTTCCATACACTGGAATATTCCTCTACACACTTATGTCTTTGTCGGCCTCCGTCGGTCTATGATGACCATGGAAGAGAATCCTAAACGTCTACTCTGCTGGAACAGCACTGCCTGTGGCTGAACAGGCCGATGCGCGAATGGCAGTCCCTGTCACACAGGTCGCACTTGTGGGTGGTCTCCGTGCTGCTGGAGCTGTGGCGGTTCTTCCTGCGGGTCCTATTTTTATCTGCTGCAGCAGTCAGTCTCTCTTCATCCGCCTTGAGCTGTCTGGTCAGGGTGCCTCTCCATTTGGAGCGGTCCATTGCAAGGTCCTCCCAGCGCTCTGTGTTGATCTCCAGGGCCTTCATGTCTCTCTTGCAGATGTCTCTAAAGCGCAGCTGTGGGCGGCCAACGTCTCTCCTGCCAGTCGCCAGTTCTCTGTAGAGGACGTCTTTGGGGATTCTGCCATCCTCCATACGGTGAACGTGGCCTAGCCAGCGGAGCCTGCGCTGCCTGAGTAGAGTGAACATGGAGGGAAGGCCGGCACGGGACAGAACTTCTGTGTTGGGTACTTTGTCCTGCCAGGATATGTCCAGGATGTGGCGAATGCAGGGCAAGTGGAAGGAGTTCAGTCTCTTTTCCTGCCGGGCGTATGTTGTCCACGTCTCACTCCCATAGACACAGTGTGCTGATGACGCAGGCGTTGTACACTGCCATCTTCGTCTTGACAGAGTTTGGGATTCTCCCACACTCGTGTGGTGAGGTGAGTGAGTGTGAAGGCTGATTTTCCATTCCTCTTGTCGATCTCTGTATCAAGGGAGAGGTTGTTGCTGATCGTGGACCCCAGGTACGTGAACTGATTCACGACCTCCAGCTCATAGTCGTCGATGGTGATGGTTGGTGGTGCTTCCGTGCCTTGCGCCAAGACGTTAGTCTTCTTCAGGCTGATGGTAAGCCCGAAGTCCTTGCATGCCTGGGAGAAGCGGTCCATCTCATCTCATCATGGTCTGAAGCTCCTGCTGTGTGTGGGTTGCGACTGCAGCGTCGTCTGCGAACAGTATGTCTCTGATTAGAGCCTCACGTACTTTGGTTCTGGCTTTCAGGCAGGCGAGGTTGAAAAGCCTGCCGTCAGATCTTGTGTGCAGGTAGATTCCCTCTGTTGCTGTGCTGAAGGCATGCCTCAGGAGCATAGCAAAGGAAATCCCAAAGAGGGTTGGCGCAAATACACAGCCCTGTTTCACTCCGCTGCGTATGTTGAATGGCTCTGAGACGTTGCCGTCGTGCTGCACTATCCCCTGCATGTTAGTGTGAAACGATTCGATGAGGCTTTGCAACTTTGGTGGGCATCCTATCTTTGGCAGGATCTTGAAAAGGCCCTCTCTGCTGACCAGATCGAACGCTTTGGTGAGGTCGATGAAGGCGATGTACAGGGACATGTTCTGTTCTCTGCATTTCTCCTGGAGTTGGCGGATGGAGAATATCATGTCTACCGTCAATCGCTCAGCGCGGAAGCTACACTGAGACTCGGGGTAGACACGTTCGGCAAGCTTCTGTAGACGAACGAGAACAACTCGTGCGTAGACTTTGCCAACAACGCTGAGGAGGGAGATGCCCCTGTAGTTGTTGCAGTTGCTTCTCTCCCCTTTGTTTTTGTAGAGGGTGATGATCTTGGCGTCCCTCATGTCCTGTGGTACGGCACCTTCCTTCCAGCACTGGCAGAGGACGTCATGCAATGGCAGCAGTAGGGCGGTCTTGTAGTGCTTGATCAGGTCGGGGGGTATGCCGTCGTTGCCGGGTGCCTTGCCAGCGGCCAAGCTATCAATGGCCTTGCTGAGTTCGTCGATGGTTGGCTCGGCATCAAGTTCATCTATGGATGGCAGGCAGTCGATGGCATTAAGGGCTGACGGTGTCACGGTGTTCTGTCTGGAGTAGAGGTCGGAGTAGTGTTCCACCCATCTCTCCATCTGCTTGTTCTTTTCTGTGATTATCTCCCCAGTGGAGGATTTGAGGGGGGCCGTCTTGCTCTGAGCCGGACCAAGTGCTTTCTTGATTCCATCGTACATACCACGGATGTTCCCTGTTATGGCAGCGGTTTGAATGTCTTGGCTGAGCTTAGTCCAGTACTCGTTGGCACAGCGCTGAGCAGTCTGCTGAACTTTGCTTCTCGCAGCCCTGAGAATCTGGAGATTCTTCTCGTTTGGGTACTTCTTGTACTCAGCAAGTGCTGAGCGCTTGGCTTCAATGACGGGGGTCATCTCGGTCAACTTGGCATCAAACCAGTCCTGTGACTTCGAGGTCTTCCTCCCAAAGGTAGCCAAGGCTGTGCGGTGGATGGTGTTTCGCAGCTCTTCCCACTTCTGCTTTGCAGATTCTCCTTCTTGTGGTACACCAAGTTCCTTCTCAAAGGTGGAGGCAAACTGCTCAACAAGTTCTGGTTGGGCCATCTTGCTGGTGTCAATCCGTGCCTTTCCAGGCTGTCTAGCATGATGGAATTTCTTCAGCTGCAGCTTGACCTTGCAACACACCAATGAATGGTCTGTGTCGCAATCTGCACTCTGGAACGAATAGGTGATTAGCACTTTCTTTAGTGAGGTGCGCCTGGTCAGGATCAAGTCCAGCTGGTGCCAGTGCTTTGAGCGCGGATGTCGCCAGGAAACCTTGTGCTGGGGCTTGGTCTTGAAGAACAAGCTTGTGATGCACAGATCGTGATATGTGCAGAACTCGAGCAGCCACTGTCCATTGTCGTTCATTCTGCCCACGCCAAAAGGTCCAAGACAGGAGGGCCAGGAGTCGTGGTCAGCACCCACTCTGGCATTGAAGTCTTCAAGGAGAAGGAGTTGTTCAGAGTTGGGGATGATCCTGATAGTTGTTGCGAGATTCTCGTAGAACTCATCTTTTGCCTCTGGTGTGGCTGTCAGTGTTGGGGCATACACACTGACGAGGGTGACTGGGCCTTGAGTGGTGTTCAGGCGGAGGGTGAGGAGTCGTGCAGAGCCATTGCTGCCTGGTTCCACCATCTTCAGCAAGGTGTTCTTCACTGCGAAGCCCACGCCATGTTCCCTGTGTTCGTCACTGCCCTTTCCCTGCCAGTAGAACATGTAGTCCTTCTCTCTCAGTGTGCCTGCCTCAGCCAGCCGTGTTTCCTGGAGAGTGGCGATATCCACTTCCAGTCTCTTCAGCTCATTATTGATGATGGCAGTCTTCCTGGTGTTGTTGATGTCCTTGAGGTTAGCAGCGAGTCCTGTCATCATAGTGCGGACGTTCCAAGTTCCCAGTTTTAGAGTTGGTCTCTTTTGTTTTTTTGTCTTGCCTGGTGCGAAGGTTCTCAGCCTGCCGTTCGGACTTCTCATCCCCATGCACCCAATGAGGAAAGCGAGCTGTGGTGGGACAACACCTTATTGGCTGGGGGCTGCCCAGCTTGAGGCGGGCGGTAGCTGTCCAGTGAGATCCGATGATCCCTTCCACCATCGGGAACAACCCCTGGCGCCGCGCTCTACGCCAATTGAGCGGTGGCTTATAACCGTTAACTGTCATTCCCCGTGTTTTGTCTACGCCAAAGGCGAAGCTGGAGTGTCCTCTCCAGTGAGCTGGTGTTCTACCTTCCAGCGTTGGGCGTTGGTAGGATTCAAGCCTGGGCAGGAAGATATGGAGGACAAGATGTTGCCCATGCAGCATGTCCCCCCTCTCCACGTCACTGATGAATCCAAAGGAACAGCAGGGCTGCTACAGTTTGGCACAAGCGCCATCGCAGGAGCTGCCAGAACGATGTTGAGCACAACAGAGAACTGCCTTAGGGACTCCGTCTCCGGATTTTTCCTCAGGGTTGACTCCCGAAGCCTTTCCTGTGACCGGGTGTGCCGCAAGGCAGCGGAGGTTTGAAATCAGGGTTTACCTTCCCCTAGATGGGCTACCTTCCCAGGTTGACGAGCCACCATCTACCAGAAGCATCTGGTTTTAAGGTGCTGTGGAGAATGGTGAAGGACGAGGCAGAGTTTATTTCTCGTCGGTTTTATTCACATTCTCCAACATCTTCCAAAACACAGAAAGAGAGTGAATCTCCCGACATCTTTCCCTTTTAACCCAGGACATCAAACATACAGTCACATGGTACTTAATGCCAGTCACAATGTAACTTCCCCCGATCTTAACACACCCCACCTCCCAGTCTCTGGCCGCTGGGCGAAATCCCCCAAGGCTATCTTTTTGCATGCCAAAGACTAAACTTTCACACCCTTGTGTTATCTCCAGAACCGCTCAGTCCTTTTTTCCGTCTCAGAAGTGAAGCCTAAGGTGGTATACGTATGAATCATACAATCATATACATATGTGCATATATGTGTGCCACATGACCCCCCCCCCCCCAAACGTCTAAGATGGAACAAACGTAATAACAGTCTGCAAGTCATGGTAAAATTATTACACATCAGTCCACATGTCGCTTGGGCCTCAGTCGCCTCCCATATCTGCTGTAAGCGGGCTTAAAGCACCTCCATGGCGTCTTCCTGCTGTGGAGCTGCTGCCTGAGGTTTAGAACTGTTAGTCAATCCCTGTGGGTGTTCTGGGGAATGCTGTCTAGGGGGTCTGCCGTGCCGAGGAGCCTTAGCCAACTGCACAACTTCGTCAGCTACCACAAAAGCGGGTTTGAGCCTGTTTATGCCAATCATTTCTTTTCTGCCCCCAAATCTAGCAAAAAATGCTTATCCCCTGTTTCCAGCACTCTATATGGTCCATCATAAGGTGGGCATAAAGGTGGGCGATGGGCATCATGTCTGACAAAAACAAACTCCGCATTTTTTAAAGCCTTAGGCACAAAAACACGCGGAAAACTGTGGTGAACGGGGCCAGGTAGCATGCTCGAGCCTGTGCTACTCTGTAACCGCTGAGCCGGGGAGCACTCTGGCGCCGGATTATCTGGGAGAAATTCCCCGGGCAGCCGAAGTGGCTGTGCGAAAACTAGCTCAGCTGGGGAGGCTTCTAAATCCTCTTTAGGTGCAGAACGCAACCCCAATAAAACCCATGGTAGCTTGTCCACCCAATTTGCATCTGTAAGCAATGCTCTGAGAGCCGCCTTCAATGACCTATGAAAACATTCGCATAACCCGTTAGCCTGCGGGTTATACGCGGTCGTGCGGTGGATCGTTGTCCCCAGGCTGTGGGCCATCGCTGACCAAAGTTCGGAAACAAATTGAGGGCCTCTGTCGGACGTAATGTCCGACGGGGCTCCAAAACGCGCTACCCATGCCGTTAAAAACGCGCGCGCCACCTCCTCGGCTGTGGTTGACGAGAGAGGATCCACTTCCGGCCAGCGCGTGGTGCGGTCAACCATGGTCAGAAGATGTGTGCACCCTTGTGAGGGTGGGAGGGGGCCTACGAGGTCCACGTGGACATGATCAAACCTTTTAGCTGGGATGTGAAACGGCTCCAAGGGAGCTCTCGTGTGTCTATGAACTTTGGCGCGTTGACAAGCCACGCAGGCTGCCACCCACTCTCTAACTTGTTTGCGCAGGCTCGGCCATACAAATTTCTCTCCCACCATTTTGACCAACGCGCGCACTCCCGGGTGTGCCAGGGAATGAATCGAGTCAAAAATGCGGCGGCGCCACGCGGCCGGTACCACAGGACGCGGTCGCCCATTGGAGATATCGCAGATTAGGGGGGGCATACCGTCTTGCAGCACCCTGTTCTCCAGCCTTAACCCTGTTGGTCCAGACTGGAGCACGCGCACGTCTGCATCGCTAACCTGATCCGCGGCCATGCCTGCATAATCTATCCCTACGCGGACTGGGGCCGCGCGCACTTCCACGTCGCTAACCTGATCCACGGCCATGGCTGCAAAATCTACCCCTGCGCGGGCTGGAGCCGCCACGGCGCGCGAGAGGCAGTCTGCCACTACATTAAGTTTACCCGCTACATGCTGGATATCGGTAGTAAACTCCGAGATCGCGGCCAGCTGTCTCTGCTGCCGGCCCGACCACGGTTCTGAAATCTTGGCCATCGCGAAAGTCAGCGGCTTGTGGTCAACGAACGCGGTGAAACTGCGTCCCTCCAGCCAAAACTGGAAGTGGCGAATGGCCAAGTGGAGAGCTAACAACTCCCTGTCGAATGCGCTGTATTTTCGTTCACTATCGCGCAAAGTCCTGCTGAAAAAGGCGAGCGGTTGCCAAGCTCCTGCTACATACTGTTCCACGACCGCCCCTATGGCCACATCTGACCCGTCAGTGGTGAGCGCTATGTGGGCCATTGGGTCTGGATGTGCTAACAACGCAGCGTTTGCCAGGGCTGTTTTGACTTCTGCGAATGCGCGCTCTCGCTCCGGAGACCATTCGATTTTATTTGTGGGTTTTTGTTTTTTTAGTGCAGCATACAATGGTTGCATGAGCTGCGCTGCGTGGGGGAGGAAACTGTGATGTATGGGAGTTGTATGAGTTGCATTTGCATATGCCACCCCATTGGTGGGCGCTGTACCCTGTGGCATCGCCAATAGTATAAGAGTGTGCTCATTGAACTGAACTGTGTATGTGTAGGTGGATGTGCATGTGTGTACGTGTGCGTATGCCTGAGTAAACGAGCAAGCTCATGACCTGCAGCCATGTGTGTCTTTGTGTTTGTTCCTCCGAGTGGTAATCTAAAGTAGAAACCCACGGACATAACATCATTGGCGACGAGGATAACTTTAGGTTTCCAAGTCTCGCCGCGGTATTGACTGCGAGTGACGGAGGAAGAGGAACGTTGGTCCTGGTGGGAGTTTGGCTGGGTGCGGCACGCCAGGTGACAGCGCGCCAGGTGACAGGACGCTGGGTGACAGGACGCCGGGTGACAGGATGCCAGGTGACAAGATTGCTAAACGCTAGCTAACTGCACGCCATGGCTGGATTTATTGGACACATTAACCCATTCGACGAGTCGGTGGAGCAGTGGACAACCTACGTTGAGAGGTTTGAGTATTTTGTAACGGCAAATGGTATTGCAGAGGAGAAAAAGCTTGCTGTTTTCTTAAGTGTAATTGGTGCGTTGCGGCGGATTGAAATAATGCGGCGTTGTTGGAGGTTTTAAGTAGAGTTTTATTATATCATACTGCTGTCACAAGCTCCTCTCCCGGCGCCGTGCGTGCGCGCCGGGAGCGAGCCCACGGCTCTCAGAGAAGGAGGAGAGGCGGACACAAAGTCTGTGTCCTGCCGCAGAGGTTGAGAGAGGATGAGAGCATGGTTACAATGCAGTATATATACACCCAACTACAACAATACATCAAAGCATTCACAGCAGTTGGTCTGATCAAAGAGATAACAGGACAGGCATGAGACATTTGCATGAAAGGCGACCATTAACATCACAGAGGTGAGCCAGACGAAACGGGGCTGCCTGTAGACATTAATACACATTTCACTGTTCTGTTATTTGCTCTAGCCGAGCGCTGTGTTTGACCAGTCTGTTTGTGGAGATTTACCTCAAAACGCATCTACATATGTAAGATGCTCAGAAGAAGCACAGTAAGGACAAGACGCATGAACACTATACGAGAATGGTGCATTACATCACAATACATGCATGTTTGCATCACAAATACATGAATGGCACATTGCATCTCAGTAGTGCAGCGGGAAAAACAGAGACAAGAGAGCTGAGTGTCCTTATCTGTTGTGGGGGTTAACCGAACCGCCACACGCTCCCCCCCAGAGGGCGCGGCAGGGGGCCGAGACCTCGATAATCCATCTGTGTGAGCGAGCTGTGGGAGAAGCTCGCTGCAGGCGGAGGGGGAGGGAGGGGAGGGGTAGTAAGTGCCGGCAGGGGCTGTAAAATCGTCCTGAGCCGCGCAAAAATTGCTTGCTGCTCCGCGACGTCGAGGGGCTGTCCCGTTGCGCGTGCGGAGATCACAAGAAGAAAAATTAGTCTCTGACTCCTCTCATGGCCATGAAGAAAAGCAGGAGCGGCTGTAAGAAAAAAATAAACAAAAGCAGAGGGACTGGCGTGTTGGCTTTAGGTGCAGGAGCAACCCCAAAGCCCCCGGGAACAGCTGACGGCTGAAATCCCTTTGTGCCGTGGCTGAGACCATTAAAAAATCCAGTGGCGAGCTGCGTGCTTGCTTCAGGTGAACGAGCAGCCCTGAAGGTTCTGTGAGCAGCGGCGGAGGACGATGGCGGTCTCTGGAGCCGTTACTTGTCCGGTGCGTGATGCGCCGTCCTCGTAACTCCCCGGTGCGTGCGCGGGGGTTCCGTGCGTGGGTGGGCTGCTGGAGTGGCGAGTCAGGGTGCAGAAACTTGGTGGAGATCGGCGCAGACGGCGCCGATAAAATCCAGGTTGAGCTGTGGCTGCATGATTGGCCATGGTGCGTTGGAGCAGTGAGAGGAAATAGATGATCTTTTGTCCCTCAGGCTCGTGCAGATGCGTTGGAGTGGTGGGAGGGAATAGACGATCTTTGTTCCTCAGGCTCGGGTGGATGAGTAGGATCGCTGAGAGGGAGGCGTAGCGGCGAGAGGGAGAAAACATTCTGTGTCCCTCGGCTGGTCCAGCGTGGACGTCCCGATCTCAGGCGAGGGTCGCGCCATGACGTTTTCTGCAGTTTTCCCGGTCGTGGGTGATGTCTGGAGAACGGCTCGCCTGTGTTGGCTCCGCGTCGAGGTCTCCCTGAAGCCGCAGGGAGGGCGGACCAGTCAAGCCGCTGCGACGGAGCATTCATGCCTGGGTGCTGTGTTCGCTGGCTGCTCGTTTTTTTCAGCGTCGGTTCGCCAGCGTGGCCGTCCAAATCAGAAGGCTGCGTCGCACAAAGCGTGTGCGTCTTCAAGGGGTCACCAGTGCGGCGACATGAAATAATGCGACGTTGTTGGAGGTTTTAAGTAGAGTTTTATTATATCATACCGCCGTCACAAGCTCCTCTCCCGGCGCCGTGCGTGCGCGCCAGGAGCGAGCCCACGGCTCTCAGAGAAGGAGGAGAGGCGGACACAAAGTCTGTGTCCTGCCGCAGAGGTTGAGAGAGGATGAGAGCATGGTTACAATGCAGTATATATACACCCAACTACAACAATACATCAAAGCATTCACAGCAGTTGGTCTGATCAAAGAGATAACAGGACAGGCATGAGACATTTGCATGAAAGGCGACCATTAACATCACAGAGGTGAGCCAAACGAAACGGGGCTGCCTGTAGACATTAATACACATTTCACTGTTCTGTTATTTGCTCTAGCCGAGCGCTGTGTTTGACCAGTCTGTTTGTGAAGATTTACCTCAAAGCGCATCTACATATGTAAGATGCTCAGAAGAAGCACAGTAAGGACAAGACGCATGAACACTATACGAGAATGGCGCATTACATCACAATACATGCATGTTTGCATCACAAATACATGAATGGCACATTGCATCTCAGTAGTGCAGCGGGAAAAACAGAGACAAGAGAGCTGATTGTCCTTATCTGTTGTGGGGGTTAACCGAACCGCCACAGCGTCAACATATGGACTTTTACGTAGCCTCGTAGCTCCAGATAAGCCGGGGGCTAAGACATATGCTCACCTCACGGAAGTTTTGAAAGACCACTTTTCTCCAAAGCCAATTGTGATTGCTGAAAGATTTCGCTTTCATAAACGGAACCAACAAGAGGGAGAAACTGTGACGCAATACATAGCAGTCATTAAAAAGCTTTCTGAACACTGCGAGTTTGGTATGCACCTGCAGGATGCATTGAGGGATAGGCTCGTTTGTGGACTGAATATAGAAGCTATCTAGAAAAAATTGCTGATGGAGGAGAAGCTTACTTTTTCCAAAGCAATGGAACTAGCCGTGTCAATGGAGACAGTAGCTCGCGAGACACATCAGCTGAGCAACGCGCTGAAAGTGCATGCACTGTCACCATACGATAAACTATACACGAAATGTTCGCGCTGTGGAAAAATGAACCACAAAGAGAGCAATTGTTTTTATAAGGAGCAAAAATGCCATAAATGTGGTAAGAGAGGACATATCTCGAAAATGTGCAGGAACAAAGAGACTGTAAATAAGGAGAAACCAGTGGAGTATAAAGCTAAAAAGAAAAAAAGGGTGCACCAATTGGACGTAAAAGAAATATCTAGTGATGGTAGCACTACAGACACTGAAGTGAGCCTGCATATGGTGTCTCAGCAGAGTAATTTGTCATACATGTGTGTTAAACCAAAAATTGAAGGTAAAAGGATTATCATGGAATTAGATACCGGTGCTGCCGTTTCTCTGATTTCAAGAAAACTGTATGATGCACACTTTAAGGACTTGCCCTTGCGCCAAACCCATATAATGTTGAAAACATATACGGGCGAGGTGATTCCAGCAGAGGGTGTCATCACCGTTTCAGTGAGGATGAACAAGCAGTGGGCTAGACTACCACTGTATGTGGTTCGGGGAAGTTCACCCCCACTTTTTAGTCGGGAGTGGCTGCGGAGGATTCGAATTGACTGGCGAGAAATAAAGACAGTCCGGGAGGAGACGTCTCGCTAGAGGGCGTGCTACAAAGACATGCAGAGGTCTTTAAAAAAGAATTAGGCACTCTGAAAGGCATGGAAGTAGCCATAGCGCTGAAGCCGGATTATGTGCCACGGTTTTGTCAAGCGAGTCTCGTTCCCTATGCCCTTAGGCCAAAAGTGGAGGCTGAAATTGACCGATTGTGTGAGCAGGGCATTATATCCCCTGTCAAATTCAGTGAATGGGCAACACCCATTGTGCCCGTTGTGAAAAAGAACGGAGATGTTAGGATATGTGGGGATTTTAAAGTCACAGTTAATCCTGCCCTGTGTGTGGAGAAAAAAAACTCAGAAACTCAGAAAAGATTTATTGCCAAGTACATTAACAGATATGACAACTGATAACATACGAGGGATTTGACTTGACACAGAAAACGACCTGCATTTCCGGTGACACGGCAGCATCTGTGAACGCGCCTGTCAACAGAAGGGTACAGGATGCATAGGGAAGAAAGGATAATACAATAGGAAGGAGCAAAAAAACAATTGATTGTCAGAATACTGGTCATATATGATCAATATTATGATTACAAGAAAAAAAAGCCCTCAATGCACAGTTAGCAGACAAAAAAGTTCACAAGGACACAGAGAGAGCAGTGAGTGAATAATCTTTTTCATCAGTTTTTTGAGTCAGTGTGGATGTAATGTTGAATGTAGGTGTTTGTATCAGTTAAGAACAACAAGGTCTCTTTGGCAGGAGATGTTTTGTCTAGCTGCTGGCATTGTCTTTGGGCCATGCAGCTGGCTGTCCGAAGGCCGTGAGCTCAGTGTTTTGAAAACAAAAAACTGCAGATAATCTGGAGGATTTGTGTGAGGGGAGTCAGATTCGTCGAATAGTACTGATCCCAGAGAGAAAAAACTTTATATTCTCTTACAGATTCAGTACTTAATCCTTCATTGCTGGACGTTGAATCCTTCATGGACGGCTCTCAGCGTAATCATGATGTAATCCACCTTCCTAGACAGTTCTCCATTTGCCACTATCAGAGTCCTCTCCATTTTTTCAATTTGATGGTTGAACCTCGCCTGGCCAGCGTTTTGATAGGTTGTGTCCATCTTCATCAATTTACGGTACACCAGGACAATCCCAGATCCAATCAGAACGATCCCAATCACCATTACTACGAAGACGTACAAATCTTCTACATCTTCGATGGAAAGATCAGACAGGCACAAGAGTTTCCAATTACTTGTGTCCCTCAAATAGCCCACAGAAGCCGTTCCTGCGGGGCAAACAACCTCCCCCGGGGCACTTTTCCTCGTTGAAAAAATAGTGTCAATTGCGTTCAAAGCCCAGCTTATTAATTCCATAATTTCTTTCAATAATCAGCAGTAAAGACACGCAGACAGACGACAGCAAGCTGGGATCCAGTTAGTTAGGGGAGGAAGAAAAAGGCGTCTGCTGTCTTTGGAGGGCGGAAGTGAAGGAGAAATACCCAATTCCACACATTGAAGATCTATTTGCATCACTGTCAGGGGGGCAGCATTTCAGTAAACTGGACTTATCTCATGCCTATTTGCAAATGGTGATAGAGGGAAATTCCAGGAAATATCTCACAATAACCACATCCAAGGGTCTGTTTTGTTATAACAGGCTGGCATTTGGAATTACCTCAGCACCAGCGATATTCCAGCGTGCCATGGACCAAGGCCTCCAGGGTCTGCCGAACGTTCACTGTTACCTGGACGATATATTGGTCAGTGGACAGGATCGTGTGCAGCATCTGAAAAATCTGGATGCAGTCCTAGGGCGCTTGGAAGAATTCGGTTTGCGAGTACGGAAGGAAAAATGTGAATTTTTCAAGGATTCACTGGAATATCTGGGTCACGTCATGGATGCCCAGGGTCTACACAAGGCACCAGAGAAAGTCAGGGCAATTGTGGAGGCTCCTGCACCTACAGACGTGAGTCAGTTACGTTCTTTCTTGGGGCTAATTAATTATTACAGCAGATTTATCCCCAACTTGTCATCTATCCTAAGCCCACTGAATACTCTGTTGTGTAAAGGAAAACAATAGCAATGGACATCTGAATGTGCTGCATCTTTCAAAGAGGCAAAAGAGCAGTTACTCTCTCAAAGCGTGTTAACCCATTATGATCCACAACTTCCCATTCGGTTGGCGTGTGACGCATCACCTTATGGTGTAGGTAGTGTCATCTCACACATTCTCCCGTATGGACAAGAGAGGCCCATAGCTTTTGCATCAAGGACTCTGAATAAGGCAGAACGCAATTATGCCCATATTGAGCGTGAAGCTCTTGGCATTATATTTGGAGTTCGTAAATTCCATCATTATCTGTATGGCAGGCAGTTTACACTCCTTACAGATCAACGCCGATTGACCACTATTCTGAGTCCGTGCAAAGCCACACCATCTATGGCTGCTGCTAGAATGCAGCGGTGGGCTCTCCTGTTAGCTGCCCATAATTACACCATACAGTACCGAGAGGCAGCTCGTCATGGAAATGCGGATGGACTTTCACGCCTTCCATTACCAACATCAAGAGAGAGAATCAGTACTGTGGACAGTTTTCATATTAAACACCTAGAAGCCTTACCTGTGAACTGTCGAGAAATCTGCCAAGAGAGCAGGGGTGATCCTGTCCTTGCTCAAGTCCTGGAGATGGTCTCCACAGGTCACTTTCCGAGGGTCCAGGATGTGGCCAGTACATTGGCGCCATTCATCAGCCGGAGGGATGAGTTGACACTCCAGCAAGGTTGCCTTATGTGGGGTGTGCGCGTTGTTATTCCCTCAAAATTGAGATCACGACTGCTGTCGGAACTGCATACTGGACACCCAGGTGTTGTCAAAATGAAAGCTGTCGCCCGCAGTTACATGTGGTGGCCCGGAATTGACGCTCAAATTGAACAGGTCTCAAAAACATGCCAGTCCTGTCAATTTACACAGAAAGCACCGGGACCAGCACCACTCCACCCATGGACCTGGCCTGGATCCCCATGGCAGAGAATTCATGTTGACTTTGCTGGGCCGTTCCAGGGCCAAATGTTTATGGTGGTTGTAGACGCCCATTCAAAATGGCCTGAGGTACACCTTATGAGTTCCACTACAACGGCTAATACCATCCAGGTGCTCCGAGGGTTATTTAGTCGCTATGGGCTCCCTGAGGTGTTAGTGAGTGATAATGGTCCTCAGTTTACCTCACACGAGTTTGACACTTTTATGAAAGGCAATGGAGTAAAGCACATTCGCTCTGCACCATTCCATCCATCAGCAAATGGTCTTGCAGAACGTTTTGTACAGACATTTAAGCAGTCACTGAAGCGTTCCACTGGAACCACTTTCATACAACACCGACTGGACGCCTTTCTACTCACGTACCGTAACACTCCACACTCTACAACAAAGGAGTCCCCGTCTATGCTTTTCATGCATCGCAAGCTGCGATCTCGATTGGACCTGTTGAAGCCTAGCGTGACATCAGAGGTAGAGAAAGCACAAGAGGCACAGTGTGCGTATCGAGGGATGCATGCAAAAGCCAGAACGTTTAAGGTGGGAGACCCAGTTCTTGTTCGGGATTACGGGAGAGGAGAGAAGAAGTGGATACCAGGGGTTGTTTCAGCTGACACTGGCCCTGTATCCTACACCGTCGACATCGGCGCATCGCAGCACTGGAGGCGACACACGGACCAGATGCTGGCCAGGGTTGTTGAATGGGATACCTCTACAGACGACGGCGGAGCTGCATCGTTTTGCGCTTCAGCAGACCTGCCTGTGCTGGAAAAGACTGTTCCAGAACCAGCTACTCCGGTTCCTGTGAGTGACCCCTCACCACTACCCCAGGTAACCTCAGAGGGAAACACCACATCACCTCCAGAGACTGGTAAGAGATATCCTTCTCGTATTACTAAACCACCAGAGCGTTATGTTCCATAAACTTTAAGATACTTTTAAGAGACATATATTGGACATTTTTGAATAAGAGACCTTTTTTATGTGTTAGATGAGAGAGTCACGTCTCACCAAAGGGCAGAATAAACCCTTGACTGACTCAGGGGTTTGGGATCGTCTACTCCCAGCCTCAAGGCTAGTGTGTGTTTTTTTTAAAAAAATAATAAAAGTTGTTTGCTTTGTGTATCTTGGGGGTGGGTACAATATTTAGTGGGGAGGAGATGTGATGTATGGGAGTTGTATGAGTTGTATGAGTTGCATTTGCATATGCCACCCCATTGGTGGGCGCTGTACCCTGTGGCATCGCCAATAGTATGAGTGTGCTCTTTGAACTGAACTGTGTATGTGTAGGTGGATGTGCATGTGTGTACGTGTGCGTATGCCTGAGTAAACGAGCAAGCTAATGACCTGCAGCCGTGTGTGTCTTTGTGTTTGTTCCTCCGAGTGGTAATCTAAAGTAGAAACCCACGGACATAACAGAAACGGTTATAAAAATTCACCATTCCCAAAAACTCCTGTAACGCTTTGACCGTTTGTGGCTGGGGAAAATTTGTTATTGCGCGCACTTTGTCAGGCAGAGGAACCGCTCCTTCTGGAGAGACGCGATGCCCCACAAAATCAATCTGCGTCACCCCGAACTGACACTTCGCTGGGTTGATTATTAACCCGTGCTCTGTCAACCTCCGGAAAACTGTCGTGAAGTGGTTTTCGTGTTTGTCTTCGGACGCGCTGGCTACCAATATGTCGTCCAGGTAGACGAACACGAAGGGGAGATCGCGCAACACCGCGTCAATCATGTGTTGGAACGTCTGCGCTGCGCCTTTAAGCCCAAACGGCATGCGCAAAAACTCGAAAAGCCCGAAAGGAGTTATTACCTCCGCCAGGCCGAAGGCCAGGGGGAGTTTATGTTTTTGCCGGAGTTTGTCTGTCTGTCTGTTTGTCTGTCTGTCTGTTGGTTAGCAAGATAACTCAAAAAGTTTTGGACGGATTTCGATGAAACTTTCAGGCGTTGTTGGAAATGGTACAAGGAAGAAGTGATTAAATTTTGGGGATGATACGGATCACCGTCTTGATACAGGAATTTTTAAAATGATTCTTTAACATTGTCAGATACGGCCATTTTCAACATGTGTGCAGGGGCAATAGAGGGTGCTGGTCGTCGTGTCTGACAAACACAAACTCCGCCTTCTTCAAAGTTTTAGGCACAAAAGCACGCGGAAAACTGTGGTCGGCAGGGCCCGCCAGCGTGCCTGTGTTTGCGCCACGCTGCAAAGGCTGACACGGGCAGCTGTCCGCCGCCGGATTATTTGCCACAAATTCCCCGGCCAGCCATAGGGGCTGCGCAAAAACCAGCTCTCTGCCGGGGAAGCTTCAAATCCTCTTTTTTTCCGCGGAGCGCAAACCCAATAAAACCCACGCCAACCTGTCTACCCAATTTGCATCCGTCAAAACTGTGGTGGGCAGGACCCGCCAGCGTGCCTGTGTTTGCGCTACGCTGCAAAAACTGAGACGGGCAGCTGTCCGCCGCCGGATTATTTGGCAGAAAATCCCCGGCCAGCCATAGGGGCTGCGTAAAAACCAGCTCTCTGCCGGGGAAGATTCAAAATCCTCTTTTTTTCCACGGAGCGCAAACCCAATAAAACCCACGGCAACCTGTCTACGCAATTTGCATCCGTCACTGAAGCCCTGAGTGCTGCTTTCAGTGATCTATGAAAACGCTCGCAGCCTGGGACTTTGCACATGAAGGAGATGCACACAACACCAACACTTCAGTTTATTACCTCCGCCAAGGAGGTAATGCTTTTACTACTGAACCACTAATCCTATCATTGTGAATCCAGTTGCTAGACATATGTTTTCACGGCCAAGGAATCTGAAAACGTACACACAAACACTGTATGGGGGGGAACTGTGGCGCTTGGCGGAGGTCTGCGCTCTCCGAGTGCTTTTCTAGTTACCGCTGTTTTGGGAATGTCCTCAGCGCGCACTGGGACCTGGTGGTAACCGCGTACCAAGTCTATTTTAGAAAAAACGCGCGCCCCCGCCAAATGAACTGAAAAATCTTGGATGTGCGGGATCGGGTAGCGGTCGTGCGCTGTAGCGTTGTTCAACCTGCGGAAATCACTGCAAGGTCGCCACGAGCCATCAGCTTTCGGGACCATGTGCAGCGGTGAAGCCCATGGGCTCTTCGAACGCCTGATGATGCCCAACCTTTCCAGGTTGGCGAACTCCTCGCGCGCTATGGTCAGTTTAGCTGAATCCAAGCACCGAGCTTTTGTCAAAACGGGCGGTCCGGTGGTAGCAACAAAATGTTCCACCCCGTGTTTAGCCGCGGTCGCCGAAAATGTTGGGACTGCGAGTGCTGGGAACTGAGTGAGGAGTGTGTGGAACTTACCACCTGCAGCTGTGATGTTGGCTTGTGCTGTTGGCGGGGCCACTGGAGCTGTACAGGGAATAGAATAAAAAGAGAGTGCATTAACCAGGCGTCTGTTAGCAAGATCGACCAACAAACCATGTGAGCACAAAAAAATCAGCCCCAAACATGTTGAAATTGACTGCTGCTATGACGAAAGTCCACTCGAATGTGCGGCCGTGGTAAAGACAGAAGCAGAGTCCTCTCACCGAAGGTCTTAATCGCTGAGCCGTTTGCTGCTGACACCTGGGGACCACTGGAAGGCGCCAGCCGGTCGGCGTAGGAGGGTGTGATGAAACTCAGCTGGGAGCCTGTGTCCACGAGGAAATGCCTCCCCGAGCGTGCATCCCTCAAGTAGAGCAGCTTGTTCTCCTCTCTGAGGGCCGCAGCTGCTACCGACCCCCGGTCTTGGCGTTTTCCCGAGCGCTTGAAATGGCACGGTGGAATGCACTTGCGTGCCCTCTCTGCGAAGCAGCGATGATGGAAGCAAGGGACGTCGTCTGCTCCGTGTTTCCTGGCCCCTGCCGCCGTCGTCATCGGTGAGTCTGGTGCTGCAGCCTCTGGCCCCCTGCCATCTCCGGACGTTGCGCCTAGCTCAGCGGCCGCAGCCGCGCGCCGTTTATTGGCGTTGACGAGTCGTTGCGCCTCCTGGCCCAGCTCGTGGTAGTCTCGCCGGGCCAACAGTGGTGAACTGGCCAGGGTCACTCTCACCGCTGACGGTAGGGTCCTGAGGAAAAGGTGGGTGAAGATGAAGTTATCATCTTCGGAGTCTCTCAGCCTCAACATCTTCCCCATCAGGTCTGCAGGTCTGTCGCTCTCAAATTCAGTCAGCGCCAGGAGCCCCTCTGCTCGCTCCCCCACCGAGGGGGTGAAGTAACGGATGAGTGCAGCCTTCAACGTGCTGTATTTGTCGCTGTCTGGCGGGTGGTTGATCAGGCTCTCCACTCGCTGGGCTGTGTGGTTGTCCAGCTTTGCAACCACATGGTAGAACTTTGTGGCGTCTACCGAAATCCTCCAGAGGTTGAACTGCGCCTTGACCGCGTTAAACCAGGAGCGCGGATTGTTCTGCCAGAAGTCCGGTAGCTGAACTGTGGCTGCATCCGTTTGGCTGGCTCCTGATGAGTCTGGCTCGGGAGACTTGCTTCTGCTCATGATACGTCTTAGGGTCACCAGTGTGGAGAATGGTGAAGGACGAGGCAGAGTTTATTTCTCAAGTCGGTTTTATTCACATTCTCCAACATCTTCCAAAACACAGAAAGAGAGGGAATCTCCCAACATCTGTCCCTTTTAACCCAGGACATCAAACATACAGTCACATGGTACTTAATCCCAGTCACAATGTAACTTCCCCCCGATCTTAACACACCCCACCTCCCAGTCTCTGGCCGCTGGGCGAAATCCCCCAAGGCTATCTCTTTGCATGCCAAAGACTAAACTTTCACACCCTCGTGTTATCTCCAGAACGGCTCAGTCCTTTGTTCCGTCTCAGATGTGAAGCCTAAGGTGGTATACGTATGAATCATACAATCATATACATATGTGCATATATGTGTGCCACAGCGCCAGAGATCCGCCCTCGCCCCTTCTCCTATTAGTAAAAGCAGTTCCGCCGGGCTTAGAGACTAAACCACACGGGCAGGCTAGGAGTTGGACTTAGTTGTCAGAAGCTTTTCGAAACGCATGCCATAAGGAGCATTTTATGAGCACTGGGAGCTTAACCCCAGTGCCGCTCCTGGCTATGACAACACTTATGTATAACTAAGCTAACCTTAGTGATTAGTGTAACTTATAAGCAGTGCTTCTAAATCAACATGCAGGAATAAACATTCATTTAAACATTTTTAACATGCATATATATAAAATCACAGATTAATGCATTTCACACATATTATTGATTTTCCACATTAAAAACATCAGAGTTCATTTGCTTTTCCTGAAAAGAAGAGAAGTCCTGAAAAGAAGAGAAGATTTAGAATTGAGTTTGTAATAATGCACTTTAAAGTTCACTGGTTAAATCCAGCATGTCCCAAAGTTTAAGGAAATTTTATTGAGCTGTGGATTGGTGTGGCAATGAGGGGCTCCATGTCTCCATGTTTATGGGGGCAATAAAACCAAAGCCGGACATAGGTGGAATTCCTTAGGCTGGTTTTAACAAAGGAATAGATTTTTGCTGTGACCTGGGGAAGAAGAGCAGTTTTTGACTGGCTTTCTCCTGGGTGAAACAAAATGTCTTTAAGCAGAAGAATAATTATTGCTGAGCCAAAGTGAGATGATGCTACACCAGGGTGGCCATGGCCACAGAAGCAAACCCTCACTCCCAGCGCCCACCCGAGCGACTGATCAGCAGATCACGCAGGCGCCCCGAGATGCCACCTGACATGCAAAGTGCCACTCAAAACTGACCCACCATCACCATCTTCATTCATCACTCCCTCTCTCTCTGATTCAGTCCCTCTCTCACTCCCTTGCTTGTATCTATATATTCAGCAGCACCCAGGGATTTTGACAACATGACGGGTCCCAGGCCACCAGGCCCCCAACAGGAGGAGAGCAACAGGGGTGGGGGAAGACCCCTTCCCCTTGCACAAAACATCAGAATCAGAATCAGAATCAGAATCAGCTTTATTGGCCAAGTATGCACAACACATACAAGGAATTTGACTTTGGCTAAAAACTTGCTCTCGTTGTTCAGGTGAAGGATTTAAATAAGGATTCAATGACAACCACAGTATGTACAGTAAATTACAGTCTGTCCACGTTTCTATAAAAGGATGCAAATATATACAGGAATATATGCAGTTATTTACTCGGACTAACCACACTTTGCAGAAATATATGAAAAAATATACAATCACACAGTATTTCAATGTGGACTCAGATTCAGTGATATAATGTGAATGAAGTAAAAAGCAGTGTGAGAGTTATGTGCAATGTAATAATGGATGAAAAGTCATGAGTACAGCAACAAGTAGGACTAGGTGAATGTTAGGAGTTCATCAGAGTGATGGCTTGAGGAAAGAAACTGTTCCTGTGACGGGTGGTTTTGACCTTCAGTGATCTGTAACGATGACCAGAAGATAGAAGTTCAAACAGTTTGTGGCCGGGGTGTGATGGGTCAGCACAGATGTTTCCCGCCCGTTTCCTGGTTATGGACCGATATAAGTTCTCAATGGAGGGTAGGTCGGTACCAATGATCCTCTCCGCAGACTTAATGATCCGCTGCAGTCTGGTCTTGTCCTGTTTAGTGGCAGATCCAAACCAGACAGTGATGGAAAAGCAGAGGACAGATTGGATGATGGCGGTGTAGAAGACAACCAGCAGCTCCTGAGGCAAATCAAACTTCTTGAGCTGACGCAGAAAAAACAACCTCTGCTGGGCCTTTTTCCCGACAGTGTCTATATGGGAGGACCACTTCAGGTTCCGGGAGATTGTGGTACCCAGAAACTTGAAGGAGTCCACAGTGGACACTGTGCTGTTGAGGATGGTGAGTGGGGGGAATGAAGGGGGGTGTCGCCTGAAATCCACAGTCATCTCCACCGTTTTGGCTGGGTTAAGTTCAAGATGGTTCTGGCTGCACCAGAGGATCAGCTGCTCCACCTCCCGCCTGTATGCAGACTCATCATCATCCCGGATCAAACCGATGACTGTGGTGTCGTCCGCAAACTTCAGGAGCTTCACCGAAGGGTCCTCTGAGGTGCAGTCGTTGGAGTAGAGGGAGAAGAGCAGTGGGGAAAGGACACATCCTTGGGGGGCGCCAGTACTAATTTTTCGGGAGCTGGATGTAAATCTCCCTAGCTTCACCTGTTGCCACCTGTCAGTCAGAAAGCTGGAGATCCACTGGCAGGTGGAGGGGGGCACCTTGAGCTGGAGGAGTTTCTGATGAAGAATGCCTGGGATGATGGTGTTGAACGCTGAGCTGAAGTCGACAAACAGGATCCTGGCGTACGTCCCTGGGGAGTCGAGGTGTTGCAGGATGTAATGTAGTCCCATATTCACTGCATCATCCACTGACCTGTTTGACCGGTAGGCAAACTGCAGTGGGTCCATCAGGGGGCCTGTGATGACCTTCAGGTGGTTCAGCACCAATCTCTCCAAGGATTTCATGACCACAGAGGTCAGGGCAACAGGTCTGTAGTCGTTTAATCCTGTAATAGAGGGTTTCTTGGGAACTGGAATGAGGATGGAGCGTTTGAAGCAGGAAGGCACTTCACGCAGCTCCAGTGATCTGTTAAAGATCCGGGTGAAGATGGGGGCCAACTCGTTGGAGCAGACTCTCAGGCAGGACGGAGACACACCATCAGGTCCTGCAGCCTTCTTGATCTTTTGTCTCTGAAAGACCCGGCGCACCTCCTCTTCACAGATCATTAGTGCTGGTGGGAGGTCAGAGTGGAGGAGGGATGGAGTTCCTGGGGCTGCAGATAATCCTTTTGTGTGGGTGGGAGGTGAACATGGTAGGTGTATGTCGGTTGTATGATGTAATTGTGTGTAAATGTGTGGACTACCATAGTGCAGTTAAAATTGGAGGGATGATGGTTGGAGCATCACTAGCCACTGCGGTAGGCAGTGAAGCCCCCATCTGCCCAAGCCCTCAGTGTCTAAAATGCAATTAAAATTGAGGTGAGGGCAGCCCACCGCACAGCAGAGGTATCCCCTTCACCGACACAGGGCGACACACCCCTGCCCCGAAACCCTAAATGGATCCAAGAAGATGTATATTCCACCTAGAATCGGGGGGGGCGGGGGATAAGACCGGGAGGGAGGCGGTCCAAAAGCAAGACCCCCACCCCCAGAAGCCAGCTCGCAAATTAGTTCATGAGGCCACCCACTGCCCCCAAATCCTAACCCAGGGCGATGGCCACCAGGCCGAGCTGCCCAGGGCCCACGAGTGTTGTGCCCTGGTGTGCCCAGCACCACAAGCACGATGGAGCACCCACACCCATTCCCACTCATCTTGCACACACAAACATGCACAACAACAATAGTCATAATAGTGAATAATTGGCTGGACCTACACGCCAAGCAACACCCCTGAGTGCCCACCGCAAGTCCACTGAACACCCACCCCAGACACACACCGACAGCAGCAGGCCGCCCTGCAGCCACAGCCACCCCGGAGCAGCCGATGGCAACACGACCACCAACCCGCGCCAACGGCCCCCTCAACCACCCCCGAGAACCCACACACACCGGCTGACAATGACACCAGGGGCAATGCGACATAGCACCCCGCCCCGCGACACAACAGCAGGGTGGCCAGGACAAGCAGGCCCCGAATCGTCAACCCCGATGACACTAGATGGACCGCCCCCCTCCCCGCCACCCGACGAAGTTCTCCTACCCATACACACATCCTCCACCCCCACACATCCTCCCACAGTTAGCCACACCTGTACACACACGCCCACCCTCATGTGCCCACATACGCACACACTCACCATCACACATGCCCACCTACACTCACACACAGCCCCACATGTCCACACACAACACATACACCCATGCATCCACTTCCGCACCCACTTCTGTACCCGCTCACACACATGCCCCCACTCACACCCACTCTCACACACACACACCCGCAGGCCCCAGATGACGGGAAGGGCGACCCCCCAGGATGCAGGCACCTACCCCAGGGCACCACCAGGGCCCCAGGGAGGACACGACCCCACCGCGCAAGGATGCACCATGGCCAGCCCTCACTACCGGCGCACACCCAACCCTGGCCTGGGGTGGGGGGGGGGTAGACCCAGCCCCTCCCGGGAGGCAAGGCCAACCAGCCAGGGGCCACAGCCCATCCCCTGGCCCACCCCGCAGCATCCCCCCTCCCCCCGGGCTAGACACATGGCCACCCCGGAACAGGCCCCCCGGACACCGGCCCCTCGTGGTCGGGGTGCAGCCAGCCACCAGAAGCGCCAGGGAGAGTGAGCCACTGCCCGCCACCCCTCAGGCTATAGAATTAATAAGGGGGGACCAGAGATAATTGAATTCAGCCAGTTGATTATTTGAGGAGGCAGACATTCTCTCCAGGCTAATATAATCTAATAGTAAGTTATTATAGTGAGTCATGTATAAATTATTTGATTTCCAATTCATGAGGACAGTTTTCTTTGCGATGCATAAGGCGGTGAGAACCATGTGTGACATCCTTGCCTCTATATTTATTTCACTAATAAATATGCAAAGTGTGGGTAAGGATGGGACATGATACCCAAGGCATGCCGACAGGTCCTCACATGTCTTTCACCAGAACTTTTGAACCCGTGCACAGGACCACATAGCATGCATATAGCTATATAGCTATCTGGGATGTTGCTGATGTAGTAGAAGTGGATATTTGTGTGACTCAGGCCCAATTTGAACATCCTTTGTCCTGTGTATGTCACAACTCGCTCTCGCCTGTCTCCTGCTTCAGCTGCGCACACACCTGCGCCTCATCAATCTCACGCTATATAGCCCGCTCCGCCTGGAGCCTTGGCCTGGAGTCGTCTGCTCGTCAACGCTCTCAACTCCAGCGCTCGCCCACTTCCTCACGGCCTGCGCCCTTTGATTGATCCCTCATCTAGCACGTAAGATACTTCTCCACTTACCTGCTCTCCAGTTTCTCCCCTGTGCTTTGGCGGCGGATATTCCTCCCTCATCCTCGCCATTCCTCTCCTCACCGCGCCGAGCGCGCATCAGGACGCTATCTTCCAGGCAGTAGACCTGCAGCTTAAGCCGACGCCAGCCACTGAAACATCTACAAGTAAGCAGCAGACTGAGCATTAGTTCTGCTGGGCGTAAACCCATCGTTAACCTCTGTGTTTGCTCTGCCCTTAGGGTTGCCTGACTGTACGGTGCTCCGTTTCGCCCTCGACGCATCCCGTCCTCCTGCAATCCATCTTATCCCACACACACGCATCCATACACCTGTTGTTGCCTAATAAAATCGTTGAATCACACTTGAGCCTGTGTGCATGTTCCCAGGGCCCGACATTATGTCAGTACGGCTCCAGCAAAGCGGCCCAGCAAACAGTGGGCTCGCACACCGTCTAAACACTCTCGAGGCTCGAGTGGATCAGATAACTCATCAGCAACAGGTTATTTTAAATCAACTCACCCAAATTAATCGTCGGTTGGACCGTCTGGATCCTCAGCAGGCGTTCCCTCCGGTTCAGCACAGCGGGCCAGCTCCCGTCATTCCCCCAGCTAGCCAGGCTAACCCGGGGCTGCCTACCCGGCTCACTCCTATCCCGATGCCCATGCGCTTCAGCGGGAAACTTGGTGAAGCCCGGGGGTTCCTCCTCCAGTGTGAGTTGGTATTTCAGCGTGTCCCCGGGGACTTCCTGACTGATCACAGCCGAATTGGATATGTAGCTAATCTCTTGGATGGGCGAGCGCTAGCGTGGGCCTACGCCGTAATGGCGAGGCCCAGCTACGCAAACCTAACCTATGCCCAGTTCATGCAAGACTTTAATGAAGTCTTTGATCACTCGGACTGTGACAATGTGCTAACCACCCGGTTGCTGAATCTTCGCCAGGGTAGTCGTCAGCGGCCGACTATGCTGTCGACTTCCGGGTGGTAGCGGCGGAAGTTGGGTGGGGAGATGCTGCCCTCCTCAGCATCTTTGCCCATAGCCTGAGCCTCAGCCTGCGGGTTGAGCTGGCCTTCCGGGACTTGCCGGAACGGCTATCCAAATTAATTTCTCTTGCTATTAGTCTCGATAATGGGCTGAGAGAGCGGGCCGCCGAGCGGAAGACGTTCAGCAGCTCGAGCGGAGCTTCCTCCTGCGTCTCTCAACCTCACCCCCTGGCATTGCCCGCGCCAGAGTCCGCCGACGACCCAGAGGCAATGCTGATTGGGCGGACCAAGCTTCCGCTGGCGGAGAAACAGCGCCACAGGGAGCTGGGTCTCTGCATGTACTGCGGAGACGACCAGCACCCCGTGGAAACCTGCCCAGTCAAGCCAAAAGGGGGAGTCCGCGAGTCGCTGTAGGGGGTCTCGCGGACTCAACCCAGTCAAATCCCCTATCTAAGTGCCTCCTCCCAATTAGATTCTGTCTCACACTGGTGGACTTGGGGGCGGAACAAAGCTTCATTTCTAAGAGCCTGGCAACCTGCCTGGGCATCCCCTGCCAAGCTCTGCCAGCCCCTCTTAATCAGCCCCTCTTAATCTCGTTGCTCTCTCCCGAACCCGGCTGGAGAAGGTCACTCACCGGACAGTTCCTGTCTCCGTCACCATCTCTGGAAATCACAGAGAAGACCTTAGCCTGTTCGTCCTGCCCACTTCAACTGCTCCCATCATCCTGGGTTACTCTTGGCTGCGCCTCCACAACCCAGCCTTCGACTGGCGGTCCGGTAGCATCCTCTCCTGGAGCACCTTCTGCTTGGGCACCTGCCTCCAGTCTGCTGCCTGCGCCCCTTCGTTGCCTCTCTCTTCCTCCGACTCTCCCCCTCCGGACCTCTCCACGGTGCCTCCAGAGTTCCACGATCTTGGGACTGTTTTCAGCAAGTCCAAAGCGCTGTCTCTTCCCCCCACCGCCCGTATGACTGCGCCATAAACCTCCGCCCGGGGGCACCCTTGCCATCTGGTCGCTTATACAGCCTGTCGGCTCCAGAGCGGGAGGCCGTGGACACCTATATAAAGGAGTCACTCAGTGCGGGCATCATACGCCCCTCCTCATCCCCAGTCGGAGCGGGGTTCTTCTTCGTCGCCAAGAAGGATGGGTCCCTTCGGCCGTGCATTGACTTTTGGGCCTTGAACGACATCAGTTAAAGATAAATACACGCTGCCCCTGATGGACTCCGCCTTCGACTCTCTCCAGGGGGCCACCTGGTTTACGAAGCTGGACCTCCACAGCGCATACCACCTCGTTCGGATCCGGGAGGGCGACGAGTAGAAGACGGGGTTCCGGATGCCCAGCGGCCATTTTGAGTATCTGGTCATGCCATTTGGGCTCACCAACGCTCCGGCTGTCTTCCAGCGGCTCATAAACGATGTCCTTCGAGACTTCCTGGGGGTGTTCGTTTTTGTCTACCTGGATAACATCCTGATCTAGAGAACTATGACGTCGGCGACAGAGAACTCCTTGCGGTGAAGCTTGCGCTGCAGGAGTGGTGCCACTGGCTGGAGGAGGCAGCACAACCTTTCGTGGTCTGGACAGATCATAAGAACCTGGAGTACCTGAGGACGGCCAAGCACCTGAATGCCCACCAGGCACGCTGGTCCCTGTTCTTCGCTCGCTTCAGGTTCACCATCACCTACCGCCCCGGCTCCAAGAATGACAAGCCGGATGCGCTGTCCAGGCAGTTTGCCCCGGAGGTCCCTGAGGAACAGCAACACACCGTCCTGCCGGCCTCATGCATCGTGGGCGCCGTCTCGTGGTCCATCAGAGACAAGGTCCAGAGGGCACAGGAGGCCGAACCTGATCCTGGCGGTGGTCCAGCGGGGAGGCTGTATGTGCCGTCTTCCGTCTGGGGTGACGTCATCCATTGGGCTCACACCTCCAAGCTCGCCTGTCACCCTGGGACCTCCCGTCTGGTGGAGCTCCTCCGGAGGTCCTTCTGGTGGCCGGGTCTCCGGAACGATGTCGTCAATTACGTCCATGCCTGCTCCCAGTGCGCTACTAGCAAGACCTCTACCTCTCCCCCAGTGGGGCTCCTCCATCCCCTGCCGGTCCCTGGAAGGCCCTGGTCTCATGTAGCCTTGGATTTCGTCATCGGTCTCCCAACGTCCAACTCTTTTAACAGCATCCTGACCATTGTGGACCGGTTCTTGAAGGCAGCCCACTTCGTGCCACTCTGCGGCCTTCCTACGGCGTGGGAGACTGCAGATTTGTTGGTCCAGCACGTCGTCAGGTTACATGGGATCCCGGTGGATGTCGTCTCAGACTGGGAGCCCCAGTTCGTGTCTAGGATCTGGAGGTGCTTTTGCAACGCCTTGGGGGCTACGGTGAGCTTATCATCCGGTCACCACCCCCAGTCCAATGGGCAGTGTGAGCGCACAAATCAGGAGCTGGAAGCTGCGATGCGCTGCGTCACCGCCTCCAGTCCCTCCTCCTGGAGCGCCCATCTGCCCTGGATAGAGTACGCCCATAATTCCA
This sequence comes from Pholidichthys leucotaenia, assembly GCA_020510985.1. Classification (NCBI taxonomy): domain Eukaryota; kingdom Metazoa; phylum Chordata; class Actinopteri; order Cichliformes; family Pholidichthyidae; genus Pholidichthys; species Pholidichthys leucotaenia. The sequence continues at coordinate 215,218,510 of CM035847.1, read as the reverse complement.
CCTTATCGTCGGCTATTGGGATGTCTCCCTTCCGGGCGTCTCTCGGTTATGACCCCCCCGCTGTTCCCCGAAGAGGAGGGAGCGGTGGCAGTTCCTTCCATCCAGGCTCATCTCAGGCGCTGCCGGCGCCTTTGGACCACGACGAGCCAAGCGCTTTTACGGACGGCGGCGCGCATCTCCAGTACAGAGAATCGCCACAAGAGAGCCGCTCCTCATTATCAAGTGGGCCAGCAGGTATGGCTATCCACTCGGGACATCAACCTGAAGGCTGAGAAGAAGAAGCTGGCCCAGCGCTTCATTGGACCGTTCCCCGTGGTCAAGGTAATAAATCCGGTGGCTGTGCGTTTGGCTCTCCCCCCCCCCCCCCCATGTCTGTCCAACATTCCACGTCTCCCAGATTAAGCCCCTGGTGACTAATCCACTCTGTTCTCCTCCTAGGCCTCCACCCCCTCCCGTGATAATCGATGGCAACCCGGCGTGGAGGGTCACTTCCATCCTGGACTCCCGCCGCCGGGGTCGTGGGCTGCAATATCTGGTGGACCGGGAGGGGTATGGCCCTGAGTGGAGGTCCTGGGTGCACCCGTCTTTTGTGCTGGACAAACGCCTCATCACGGAGTTCCACCGGGTGTACCCAGGTAAGCCAGCGCCAGGAGGTGCTGCTTGGGGGGGGGGGGGTACTGCCACAACTTGCTCTCGCCTGTCTCCCTCTTCAGCTGCGCGCACACCTGCGCCTCATCAATCTCGGGCTATATAGCCCGCTCCGCCTGGAGCCTCGGCCTGGAGCCGTCTGCTCGTCAACGCTCTCAACTCCAGCGCTTGCCCGCTTCCTCACGGCCTGCACCCTTTGATTGATCCCTCATCTAGCACGTAAGACACTTCTCCACTTACCTGCTTTCCAGTTTCTCCCCTGTGTACAGGTGGATCCTCTGGCAGCGGATATTCCTCCCTCATCCTCGCCATTCCTCTCCTCACAGCGCCGAGCGCGCATCAGGACACTGTCTTCCAGGCAGGAGACCTGCGGCTTAAGCCAACGCCAGCCACCGAAACATCTACAAGTAAGCAGCAGACTGAGCATTAGTTCTGCTGGGCGTAAACCCATCGTTAACCTCTATGTTTGCTCTGCCCTTAGGGTTGCCTGGCTGTAAGGTGCTCCGTTTCGCCCTCGATGCATCCCGTCCTCCTGCAATCCATCTTATCCCGCACACATGCATCCATACACCTGTTGTTGCCTAATAAAATCATTGACTCACACTTGAGCCTGTGTGTGTGTTTCCTGGGCCCGACATTATGTCAGTGTAATGAATTCTGTGTAGAACTTTATACTGTAGGAGTTGTAAAGAGTTTTTAGTTATCTTAAAAGTGTTTAAACACATTTGTGTCCAGAAGCTTTCATCCTTATTGATCTTAAAGTCTGTCTCCCATTTTGATATTGGAAGAGATACTGACTCATCCAGTTTTGATAATAGTCCGTATATTTTCGATATCACTTTAGGGGAACGAAGATTTAAAAACTCTCCCACCTTAACTGGTACCTCTAAATCTGTCTGACTAAGACTGAATCTTGCTTTTATTATGGATTTAAGCTGTTGGTGCTCAAGAAACTTTTTATCGCTGATGTCATACTGTGACACTAATTCCCGAAATTGGATACAATTTCCACCTTGAATAAGATGATCTAAGTTTTTTATTCCCTTCTCTTGCCATAGTGGAAAGTTTAACATCCTCCTTTGTTGCAAGATATCAGGATTATTCCAAATGGATGTGAGTTTACAAGGGACAAGCGAAGACCTCATTATTTATAAAAATTTCCACCAAGCTGCCAGAGAAAAGCTGATATTAATGCTTTAAAAAAGTCATGGCATTTAATACAGGGACTCATAAAAGGTAAGTCAGAGATGCGTATTTAGCAACCCACAGAGAGCCTGTTCAGCATCTAACCATGGGTTTCCAAGTGGGGTTGATTTTGTCCGTTTAGAAACAAACTGCAATCTATTGGCTAAAGAAGTAATTTAACCTCTTGCACTCCGGGATACCGCGGGCGGTCACGTCTCTGCGTCCTAGGGCGCACGAGGGCACCCTAGGACGCACACTAGTGCGCACTGAAAAAAAAAAGCTGCATTTCCGTTCTTCCACTACAGACACAGCCGCGAACAGAAAGCCAAAGGAGTGCTTTGATTGGTTTAGATGTGATTGACCTCTCATTCGACTAATAAGAGCCTTGAATTGGGTTTCTGAAACCTTGAAGAACCAATGACTGAAAACCTAGCAAGAAGGACCCGCCTACCAACGGCTGCAAATACAGCGAGCCAATTGAAGCACAGAAGTTCGAAAGCGTGCCTCCCTTGCGTAAAATCTGTAAGCTGCTGGGTGACACACACGCGTTCCCCAGTCTTTTTTTCTTACTACTGTTCTTATTTGTTTTGAAAAATTGTTCGCCAAAACCGCAATCATGGAAGCGCAAAACCGCAATAATGGAATTATGGTTTGACCGGGTCGTGTGACCAGAACCACGAGTCCGTAACAAGCGGACCAGCGTCATGTTCGTCTGACAATGAGGAAGAGAAGATCGCCAGTGACACTGCTGTTGTGGACAGGTAAGTGTTATAAGCTAAATTATTCTTTATCCCTGAAAATTTAATCAAAATGACTTTTGACCAATCGGTAAATTACAACTGTGCGTCATCGCAACATGAAGACCGCGGCGCACGGGTCCAGTCCGTGCGCTGCGTCCGGACTGTGAACGCCCCCCCCCCGCTACTCTTCTGTAGCAGATTGCAGATATTATTGCAGATATTTTAGTACAACTGTGCGTAGTAGACCACGGCGCACCGTCCCCGCGGTCCATCATGTAGCGATGGGCGATGTCCGTCCTCTGTAGTGGGGGGAGGGGGTAGTTGTTATCTTCTACATTACAGATACAGTGGGGCAAAAAAGTTTGTCAGCCACCAATTGTGCAAGTTCTCCCACTTAAAAGATGAGAGAGGTCTCCAATTTTCATCATAGGTATACCTTAACTATGAGAGACAAAATGAGGGAAAAAAAATCCAGAAAATCACATTGTCTGATTTTTAAAGAATTTATTTGCAAATTATGGTGGAAAATAAGTATTTGGTCACCTACAAACAAGCAAGATTTCTGGCTCTGACAGACCTGTAACTTCTTCTTTAAGAGGCGCCTCTGTCCTCCACTCGTTACCTGTATTAATGGCACCTGTTTGAACTCGTTATCAGTATAAAAGAAATCCTGTCCACAACCTCAAACAGTCAGACTCCAAACTCCACTATGGTCAAGACCAAAGAGCTGTCAAAGGACACCAGAAACAAAATTGTAGACCTGCACCAGGCTGGGAAGACTGAATCTGCAATAGGTAAGCAGCTTGGTGTGAAGAAATCAACTGTGGGAGCAATTATTAGAAAATGGAAGACATACAAGACCAATGATAATCTCCCTCGATCTGGGACTCCACGCAAGATCTCACCCCGTGGGGTCAAAATGATCACGAGAACGGTGAGCAAAAATCCCAGAACCACACGGGGGGACCTAGTGAATGACCTGCAGAGCGCTGGGACCAAAGTAACAAAGGCTACCATCAGTAACACACTACGCCGCCAGGGACTCAAATCCTGCAGTGCCAGACGTGTCCCCCTGCTTAAGCCAGTACATATCCAGGCCCGTCTGAAGTTTGCCAGAGAGCATTTGGATGATCCAGAAGAGGACTGGGAGAATGTCATATGGTCAGATGAAACCAAAATAGAACTTTCTGGTAAAAACTCAACTTGTCGTGTTTGGAGGAGAAAGAACACCGTACCTACTGTGAAGCATGGGGGTGGAAACATCATGCTTTGGGGCTGTTTTTCTGCAAAGGGACCAAGACGACTGATCCCTGTAAAGGAAAGAATGAATGGGGCCATGTATCATGAGATTTTGAGTGAAAACCTCCTTCCATCAGCAAGGGCATTGAAGATGAAACGTGGGTGGATCTTTCAGCATGACAATGATCCCAAACACACCGCCCGGGCAATGAAGGAGTGGCTTCGTAAGAAGCATTTCAAGGTCCTGGAGTGGCCTAGCCAGTCCCCAGATCTCAACCCCATAGAAAATCTTTGGAGGGAGTTGAAAGTCCGTGTTGCCCAGTGACAGCCCCAAAACATCACTGCTCTAGAGGAGATCTGCATGGAGGAATGGGCCAAAATACCAGCAACAGTGTGTGAAAACCTTGTAAAGACTTACAGAAAATGTTTGACCTCTGTCATTGCCATCAAAGGGTATATAACAAAGTATTGAGATGAACTTTTGTTATTGACCAAATACTTATTTTCCACCATAATTTGCAAATAAATTCTTTAAAAATCAGACAATGTGATTTTCTGGATTTTTTTTTCTCATTTTGTCTCTCATAGTTGAGATATACCTATGATGAAAATTGGAGACCTCTCATCTTTTAAGTGGGAGAACTTGCACAATTGGTGGCTGACTAAATACTTTTTTACCCCACTGTATTTTAGTATAATTTTTAGTGCACTGTAGGTTATTTTTTCTTGTAAAAAAAAAAAGCCACACATTTTTTTTTATGTGGCATGCTTCTTTGTGTGGGGGGGCTTATTTGTTCATTCATTCATTCATGAATGAATACCCCCCCCCCCCCAACACACACAGAGCCCTTCACCTTTCATTAGAGCCCAAGCTGAAGCTTCTATATTAAATCATTCAAAAGTTAGACGTTTTTCCAAACTGTGCCATTTGGCACAGTTCAGAAACGCCTGGGAACAACCTAAGAAAAAAGCTGTATAATATATTCATTTTTTGTGGCATTGTTACAAAATTTTGACCTCAGCTGGATAACACTTGGTTCTACATTTCTGTTGCATTTTCCAGCCCGGATCTGACAGCTGTGTGTTATTTGCAAGCATTTGTATCCAAAAAAAACACCCAGGCGAAATTTATTTTCTTCAAGTTCAGTATGTTTAGATGACTGTTAGTCAGTGGCAGGAGCACTTAGAGATTATGACTGTTTTGCCAAAAAATTCAGTGTTTTCTTTTAAATGAGACCAACCCCATGAAGATGCTGCAAAGGGTTGAAGAACAGCTTTCAGTTTACTTTGGGTACGTTATTTTTTGGCGTTTTTAGGGAAATTGGCCAGAGTGAAAGGGGTTAAAGAAATTGGTAGATCTAAACCTCCGCACTCTTTTGCTTTTTGAAGAGTTTTTAGACTGATCTGTGATGGTTTATCCTTCCATAAAAATTTACTCATATTTGAATCTAAACACTTAAACCAGGCCATAGATGGTTGGGTAGGAATCATTGAGAACAAATAGTTGATTTTAGGAAGGACCATCATTTTAATGGTTGTGACTCTTCCCATTAGTGATATAGGTAGTGTCCTCCAGCATGTAAGGTCATCTTGTATTGTTTTTAAAAGGGGAGTGTGATTTAGTCGTAATAACTCTGAGAGCCTGGGGGAGATATCTATTCCTATGTAATATTACCTGATTGTACTGGAATAATGGATGTGTTTGAGAAATTACAATTTAGATAGATAGATGGATACTTTATTTCGAACAAAAAAGTAAAGCAAAAACAAAACAAATGACAAGTGCAATAAAGTAACAGTATACAGTGTTCGAAAGGGAGAAGGAAGAAGTGAATGCTTATTAATTCCAACTCCTCTTTTCCATAAATACAACCCATGTGAAATATATACAAATTACCACATTTAAGACCCCAAGTAAACAATTAACTATATTTTGTACATATCAATTTATAGATTATATTATACTATACAGTTATACATATCAATTTATATCAGTTTATCAGTTTATAGATAAAACTGTTGATTTACCCCAGTTAATAGAGTAGTCTGATAATGATGAAATTTGATCAGTGAGCGCCACTATCTGAAGAAGAGATCTTTGTGAGTTTTCAAGGAAAATCAATACATCATCAGCATAAAGACTTATCTTGTGTTCTTTTTCTCCAGTTTTGATACCTCTGATATCAACATTCTGATGTATAGCTGCTGCTAATGGTTCGATAAAGATGGTAAAAAGTGAGGTAGAGAGTGGACAACCCTGCCTAGTACCTCTCTGGCTTCAGGAAAGCTTCGGGAAAGCACTTGGGAAAGCTTCGGGAAGTCTGATCATTTGTTCGGACAGCCACAGTTGGACAGCTATATAGTGTTTTAATCCAGTTTATGAAAGGTGCACCAAACCCAAACTTATTTAACACCATAAAAAGAAATTTCCAGTTAACACGGTCAAAGGCTTTCTCAGCATCCAGATAAAATTGTAGTTTCTAAGTTATTGATCTTACAGTAGTCTATTAAATTAAATAGCCTGTGTGTATTATTAGCTGAGTGAGTACCCTTGATGAAACCTGTTTGATCTGGATGTATAATGACCGGAATTATCCTTTCCAGCCTTTTGGCGAGAGCTTTGCAAATTATTTTAAGATCGACATTCATAAGTGAGACGGGACGGTAGCTGGATGGAAACGTAGGTTCTTTCCCAGGTTTAAGGAGCAGGATAACACTAGCCAAATTCAGATTTGGAGGGATTACATTATTTTCTTTAATTTGGTTCACCATTTTAAAGAAAGTAGGTGCCATCACAGGCCAGAATTCGTTATAAAATTCTATTGGAAAACTATCTAGTCCCGGAGCCTTGTTGTTTGGGATGTACTTAAGTGCCTCCTGGAATTCAGACACCAGAAGAGGTGCATCCAGAGATGCAATCTCTTCATAATTTAATCGTGGTAATTTAATATCATCCAAAAATTTATTTATCTCTGAGTCATATGGGTTAATCTGAGATGAGTAGAGGTTTTCATAAAACTTTCTAATGGAGTTATTTTTTTCCTTCAGGCTCATGGGTAATATTTCTAGTCATATCCTTAATAGAGTGGATAGTTGTTGTTTTTTTCTTTATTCAATCTAAGCTGGTTCGAAAGATATTGCCCCAATTTATTACTGCATTCAAACTTCTCAAGATGCAGTCTTAGTATTAAAAACTGTGTTTTTTTTGTTTGTAATTTCTTTTAATTCCCGCTTTAATTTTCTCAGATTGTTAAGTGCCTGTTCCTGTGGAGAAAAGGCACAGGTCATCTCCAGTGATTTAATTTTCTGTTCTAACTCCAGTACCTGTGCTTTTTTTCTTTTTTATTCTTATACGAGCTGTAAGAGATTATTTTACCTTGCATAACCACTTTTGCTGCTTCCCAAAGAACACCCAATGATACTCCTGGCACATCATTATATTCCAGATATGATTCCCACTCTTTATTAAAGTATGTAATAAAGTCTTTGTCTTTTAGTAGTGATGTATTAAATTTCTAGCTCCTAGTTTTCCTTATAGCTTTCCTATTTACTAGTATGAGAGATACTCGATGCTAATAGCTTGATTTGAACATATTTCAGTGTCTGTGATGTTCCTCACAATAGAGTTACTGGCTAAAAAGAAGTCTAAACGTGAATGTGAACTATGAACTGATGAAAAAAAGTGTATTCCTGAAGCGTTGGGTGAAGCAAACACCATTCATTGCAAAGACCAAAATCATTCATGTATTGTTTGAGAGTATTTTGGATGTCCCTTGCAGGGCATCAATGAGACAGCAGAGACCAACCAGTAAGTTTGCTAGTTTATTTGCAAAAGAACAAATGACAAAATAAACAGCCATACGGGGCAAAACACGAACATAAACTGAGATGCGAGATAATAGACTCTGAAGGTATACAAGCACACACTTATGGGATGATGAACAAGGATGAATCACAGAGGAGACTGGAGTTGGGGATAGGGACTCCAGTCACGTACACGGGCGTGCACGGAGTTGTAGGTTGCAGCGAGGAGTAAGCCTCAGCTTCTCCCTTAAATGAGAAAACAGAACCAATCAGGAAAGGGGAATGTAATTAATGAAAATAACACACAGCTGTCAAAACGCCGGCTCGGCGTTGACAGCCGGAAGTCTCGTCGTGACGCTGTCAAAATAAAAGTCCTGGAGAAGGCCACAAAACAAGACCCAAAATAAGATGGCAGAACAGAGAAAACACTGGGCAACCCGAGCACAGATGGGATCAGCGATCAGGCCACCACAGTACCCCCCGTTCACAAGGCGCATTCCAGGCACAAAAGAAACATCCAAGCCCCTTCCCAACCTGAAGGCTACCAGGACCGACACAGGGAGGGTGGAGGGGGAAACAGGCCAGTAGGGAGAAAGCCAAAAAAAAATAAAGGAATGACTACAGGGACCCACAGAGGGGCAGAACCCCCCCCCCCCCCACACACACACACACACACAAGGAATGGGTAATATGCATAAACATAGAATGGCGTGGCTAAACACAGGAGTGACCAAAACTAGACAACACTTCAGAGGAATACTCTTAACACAATGGAACGAATAAACAAAATAAATATATGTAACGTACTGCCCAGTAAGAAAACACAAGAAAATCAAAATACAGGTACAGTACATTTCCAAATACATAAGTACCATATAAACACTAGAAAAAAAAAACTCAAGAGCTACAGAGTAGGCAAACAAAACTATAGAAATAGTCCAACACTATAATCCAGGCAAAGAAAAAAAAGAGCACCCCTTCAAACCCACAAAAAAAAAAAAACATCTTCAGGGACGCCGGCAGGAAGAGTGCGGAGAGGAAATAAAAAAGGCAGTCCAGGCGGTCTCCCCGCAACCAGATTCCAGATAACAGAGAGAAAAAAAAGCAGTTCGGGCAGCCTATCCAAGTCCCAGACTCGGGGAAACAGTACCTCAGACAGCTGGACCAGTTCGCTGAACCAACAAGGCAATCCTTCGGGCGGCTGACCCAGAATGCCAAACTGGCGAAGCAGTCTTCCGGGCGGCTGACCCACATCCTTAGGCCACCAGAACTGGAGGGGACAGCTCGGAGGCGGCCTCCCTACCGAGAGGGACCGTAAGGGAAAGCCGAGCCGAATACGGGGAACCCCAGTGGCACCCGGTGGAGGAAGATGGGGGAAGGTGAGGGACCAGTCCGACGTCAGACGACAGAGGATCTGCAGCTCCCTCACTGACCTTGAACCGAACTGGCGCTGCACCCTCGGTGGACCCCGATTGGGCTAGCGCAGCACCCACGACGGACCCCGAATGGGCCAGTGCAGCTCCAGGGAAGACCTCCGAACACAAACCTGGAACCTCTATGATGACGACTGGAGCTGACTCATCTCTGGTGACCCTGGGAGAAGGCTCAGAGAAACAAAGAGAACTGGGATCAGGATCACCGGCAGTGGTAGAGCCCGGCGAGAGGAGCTCGGATGCAGCAGTCGGCTGCACCCGGCTCATTTCCCCAAGAGACAGGCAAGAATGCTCTAGAACGAAAAATAGGAAGACAAAATAGCACTTCCCTGATCTCAGGCTCTACCGCCATCCAGGACTCCGACGATCCAGGCTCAATGATCTGGAAGTCCATTCCTGGCTCTGGCTCGACTGTGGCGGGCTCCGCAGCCGGAATGATAGTCGTCACAGTCTGGGAACCCCCAGGCACTGAAGCCCACGCCAACGGCCCCCACGGTGTGGTGGCAGGGGATCTGTGATCTGCTGGGTCCGACTGCCCCTCCACGGAGACCCGGGGACGCTTGAACGTTGGCACAGGCTCCAAACGGCAGTCTGATCTCCTCCTCTGCCCGTGACGTGGCTGCAGGGCTGGCACCAGACTCTCCAGGGCCGCAGGCTCCTCCTTCGTCCGACAGTCTATTCCTGGCACCCGGGGATGCTCATAGAGAGGGGACGGAGACACAGAGGATGCAGGTTCAATGTTTATAGCTGCAGCAGGTGGAGGGAGCTCAGGGGACTGTGAGCCCTGAGCTCCACTCCCAGGTGTCAGACAAGGCAATTCATTGTACGGAGTGTGAGAATGAAGCAACACTTGCCTGTTCTCCCGGGAACCGATGGTAGCTGCTGCAGTGGGCTTGGTTCTCCCCTTTCCCCTATGGATGGTGACGGAGGGCCCCCCGGGAAGATGAAGAGGAGCCACTCTCACAGGACCAGAGACGGGTGGGGCCAGAGCAGGACTCGTTGAGCTCACAGCAGCTGGAGAGAGCTCTGAGGAGGTGGGAGGAGCAGCCGAGGCAGTCCAGGGACGAGGAGCTGACAGAACAGCGAGAATGGATGACCCCAAGGCTGAGGCTGCTGTCTGTCCCTTCCATCATGACGCAGGGGCAACAGCTGGCTGGGAGGCAGAGTTCTCACGGCAGCCCAGAACAGGATCTGGATGGGGATCCCGCTGAGGCTGATCGCAGGCAAGGTGATGACGTCTGCCGGCAGAGGGCGAGGCTAGGTTCAGATCTGGGAAGTGCCGCTGCTAAGCAGAAACGGAGGCCAGCAGCTCAGCGTACTCAGGATAATAATGAAGCTCAGGATTGACCCCCACCCAGTCTGACTGCCGCCACCACATTCTTTAGGATATCGCTGGGATGGGAGGAAGAGTGTGCTTCAGCCACATGACCCCTGATGAGTTCAGCTGCCCACTATGTCTCTTCACGGGGGGTCCCGGCTGTCCTCCTCCTTCACTGCGGATGGGAACGGCCCTTCGGTGACACAGACCCATGAGCTGGATGGTTGGCAGGAATCTGATCCCGAGGTGAGGAGCGGAGATGCCTCACCATCGGCTCTGGCTTCAGCTTCCTGCTGGAACTCTTCTCAGGCCCATGGATCCTCCTCCGAAGCGCCGCGATTTCGGCCATCCTCTCCCTGCCCTCAGCGTGATTAGCAAGGAGAGGATTGCGTTTAATTGCTGCCTCTGCGATGTCCAGGTACCAGCGTACGTCGTTGGGAGAGTAAAACCTACGAGTGATGGCAAGGAGGTCATCTACCTGTATGAGAGCTATAATCAGCTCATAACCCAAGTCCAAAGAATAACCTTTTCTTGGCGACGCCATTTCCCAAAACACACTGGTACACGAAAAAAAAAGGGGAAAAAACTACAAGCCCAAACACAAACTTACTGTGGCTGGCGTCTCGCTGGGCTGCGACCTACTGTTATGGATGCTCCTTGCAGGGCATCAGTGAGACGGCAGAGACCAACCAGTAAGTTTGCTAGTTTATTTACAAAAGGACAAATGACAAAATAAACAGCCACATGGGGCAAAACACGAACATAAACTGAGACGCGAGATAATAGACTCTGAAGGTATACAAACACACACTTACGGGAGGACGAACAGGGATGAATCACAGAAGAGACCGGAGTCGGGGATAGGGACTCCAGTCGTGTACACGGGAGTGCACGGAGTTGTAGGTTGCAGCAAGGAGTAAGCCTCAGCTTCTCCCTTCAATGAGAAAACAGAACCAATCAGGAAAGGGGAATGTAATTAATGAAAATGACACACAGCTGTCACAACGCCGGCTCGGCTTTGACAGCCGGAAGTCCCGCCATGACGCTGTCAAAATAAAAGCCCTGGAGAAGGCCACAAAACAAGACCCGAAATAAGATGCCAGAACAGGGAAAACACTGGGCAACCCGAGCGCGAATGGGATCAGCGCTCAGGCCACCACAGAGAGTATCAGTAGCCTGCCAGTTTCAATAATTCCCCGATGCACTGAGCCTGTCGATTGCAGGGTTTAACACCAGGTTGAAGTCTCCTCCTATTATGAGTGTAGTGTCCAAGTGCTCAAAAAGAGAAGTGAAGAAAGTGTGAAAGTAGGATGGGTCGTCAACATTTGGGCCATAAACGCTTGCAATACATAAATCCAAATTTTGAACTGAGATTTTTAATATTATAAATCTACCTTCCGGATCTGCTATGGTATTATTCACATTAAAGTGTATTCTTCTGTTTACCAGTATAGCTACCCCCCTTTGTTTAGAATTAGAGCCGGCTGAGTACCATCCATCCATCCATCCATCTTCTTTCCGCTTAATCCTTTATCGGGTCGTGTGTGTGTGGGGTGGTGGGGGGGGGGGGCTGGAGCCTATCCCAGCATCTTTGGGTGAGAGGCAGGGTACACCCTGGACAGATCGCCAGTCCATCGCAGGGCCAACACAGAGAGACAGACAACCATTCACTCTCACATTCATACCTAAGGACAATTTAGAATCCCCAGTTTGATGCCAATTAACCTAACTTGCATGTTTTTGGCATGTGGGAGGAAACCGGAGAAATCCCGGAGTAAACCCATGCAGACACAGGGAGAACATGCAAACTCCACACAGATCACTGTTGGTCGGGGGCTGGGATCAAACCCAGGATCCCCAGGCCAAGGGTGAGTTGCTGTGCTGCCGCAGTGCTAACCACTCTGCCACCGCACCACCCCCGGCTGAGTACATGTGGGGGAATTCCAGGGAGGTGAGTGCTTCTACAGACGACTTAGAAACATGTTTTTCCTGTAATAAGACAAAGTCTGCCTGTAGAACTTTCAGTCGATTAAAAACTTTTAGCCTCTTCTCTCTGGTACCAATTCCATGTATGCTCCACATGACAAACTTAAATGTGGACATGTTTTCACTAACTGGTTTTGTGCTAAAGGCTAACTAAAAGCGCCTATGTGATTATATGTCTGTAATGTATGCATATGCGTGTGTATATGTATGTTGTGTGTAAAATATATACCTACGCATGCATGCTTGGGTGTGCACGCATGATGTCTCTGCAAGCAAATGGGGTGTATGGACTTGGGTGCATGTACTTAAAGTTGTTTCCTATAAACCAGAAGTATGAGAGAAAACAGACATAAAGGTCAGTAAATGGTGAAAAAAATGCAGATAACATACAGCAACGACCGAACAACTTCAACAAAATTAGTTACAACAGACAAACAAGCAATCAACAACCTCAGCAGAAAAGAAAAAAAAACATTAAACAAATATTAACAAACCGAGATCGAATAAAAGATTTGCATGCAATCGCACTCTTTTTTCCACCTGTAGCTAAGAAAAAAAGGAAGTTCTAGAATAACCGGGGGTTATGGTTTCATCCATAAACAACTTGCCATCTATATACAATCTATCCACAGAGAAAATAGCTCATTTACCTCGAATTTTTTGTTTTCTTATCAATTCTAATTGAACCAGAAAATTTATTGGTCGGTTCATGGATCGGACACCTGTTGTGAATTTTGCCATTGGGCACCTTGTTATAGGGGAGCGGGTTGTGTGGAAGGTGCTGAGACATTTAGCAGTTGGACATGTGCGTTTGAAGGGTTGGAGGAGGTCAAGTTGGGTTCACCTGCGGAGGTTGTAGTGCATTTTGGGTGCATCCTGAAATTTCACTTCAACCAGCAACCCCTCCCTTCTGAGGGTGTGGAGGATGAAACTGGGCATCCTGGCAGAGCTAAAAACATCTGTCACAGGTCTGTGGTGGACCACTTCCAGTTACATGGAGTGAGACTGGACATCCTGGTAGATAAGCACATCTGTCGCAAGGTCTGTGGTGGACTTTTTGCCAGTTGGTGCATCGTGACATGCACTACACAAAGAGCAGAGATAAACAAACCTATCATCTGGTCAGTCACTGCAACAGATACTGGAGTCAGTTTGTCTTGGCCTGTCCTTGCTACTGATAATGCCTCTATCTGCCAAGAATGTGCCGCTAGTCCAGCAAAAGCTAGTGGTACTCAAATACTTTGCAAGCAGTTTCATGAAATGGTCAGTCAGAAAGCAACTCATACCGGCCCAGACGTCCTCCGGGTTAACAAGGTCAGGAGTTCCTGGCAGCGGAGGGTGAAGGACAGAGCTGTGTGGAGGAATCTGATCAGACCTAAATGAAACAGTCATTGTCGCCCTCGACAGACTGCTATGATGATGGGAAAAAGCTTCCTTCTCCTTTCCAAAATTTCCTGTGGAAATTGATCATTTAGACCAGAATTGGTGTTTTTTAAGCTGCCTGCCCTGCCTCTGTACCAAAATTTTTTGCTTGAAATGCTCAAATTTGGCAACAATAGGTCTGGGACTTTTGTTTTTTTGGGGTTTTTTTTGCCCAATTCGGTGGACTTGGTGGAAGGTAATCGATTTTGTGAGTTTGGTGGGCAGTTTCAGTTGCATGGACATAAATTCCCAGACCAGCTGTTCTGGATTTTCATTATTTTTTTTCAGCAATTCCGGAAAAAACAAGGTTATCTCTCATGCTGCGTGACATGTAAGTTGGGAAGTGTTTCCGTCATCTTCCTGTTCTCTCTTTCAACAATGCCAAGTTGTGTGGCTAGCATGTTTACTGACTTTTTCAAAATATTGTTTTCCTCTAAGAGAGAGACGAGCTGTGCCTGACTGTATTCCAGACTTTCACGCACGCTCTGGAATTCTTTATGTTGCAGCTCTACTAATGCTAGTCTGCCATCCATGCTAGTAAGTTTATTTTCAATAGAAAAAAGGATGTCACTAACCTCAGAGCTCGTGATTTCTTGGGCGTTATTTTTGGCGAGTCTGCTGGTGTCAGCCATTTTGACTGGGAAGCAGGGATGGAAGACTGCTCCATGGCACAGCAACGGAAATAAAACTCGTCAATATAGTTCTGTAGTTCCTCCAGCTCCGTATGAAAAAAGAAAGCTAGAAACAGTCAGTTAATGGATTAATTACAAAAAGCAGAAAAAAAAACAACTCGTGGAAAAGTTTGTTTATGCTCAGTCGGCAGGTGCCACCATTTCGGGTTATTGCACAACAGTCTCGGGAACATCTTGCGATCACAGCATCGGCCCCCTCACAGCAGCAGCAGCTCTTGAAACTTGAATCTTATTCATATCTCAAACTTTTTAAATAATTGTTTCGGTTACTTCATGGTAAATATATCTAAGACATTTAATCCTCAGATTACTAAAAGTTTAATATAAAAAGCCTTAATCACCAATAATAAAACTACTACCAGCTGTACTCAAACCTACACTGATTCTCGTTTAATTGACTCGTAAAACGTGTTTTTCTACGTGAGCTATAGACCATCTTGTACTAAAGGATATTTTTTATTTTGTCCAACCATGATTTTACATCGCCATGCGATGATGTAAAACACTTCTCCCCATAATGTTGGAAGTAAACCTAACTTTGTCACACTCCTCCCTTTGTTATGGCATATATTTAAGTTTTGCAGGAGCAGACCTTATTGTAAAATATAATTGTGAAATAAAATATAATACGAATGAACCCATCCCATCGCTGTTACATTTTAATTTGCGTTTACCCAGATTAAAATGTAACAGGCTGCTGTGATGTTCTTGCTATATTTTCTCTACAACAATTTTGTAAATCTTGCCAAGTAACAACTGTATGAGAAACAAACATAAATAATGATAAGATGAGCATTTGTCAAATTTTATTTACCTTTGCATAACTTTGGACAGGCATCAGCAGGGTCAGCCTTTCCCCAGCCCCAAACAACACCTGCAGCGGCTGTCACAAATTAATCTAACAGCAGCTACGGAGAAAAACAAAGCAACAAAACTGCTATGAATATATTTTACTGTTTTGGTGTTCTGGGTGAAAATTGACAGATGAGCTACTTCACAGTTTAAGAATACACAATGTTTATTTCGAGGTTACGTGAAAAAGATGTTTTAGCGAAACACATGCACATCTGTTTACCCTCACCAGTTAATCCGTCACTAGTTAAACTGACACAGCGGTCTTCTGATTAATTTCCACTCTTTGTCTCTGCCCATTTCTCCGTGTTTCCTATTCAAATGTCCGCTGAACTGAGGTGAGGTGGTCAATGACCCAAGCTGCCTGCAGGGTCATTTAGCCAGAGTCATCTGACATGTGTAACCTGTTATGTCTGGGAATGAGGCACGGTCAGCGGATATAAACTGCACTCTCCTTTATTCAACAAACAACTGAACTATACTGTATACAGAAAGGTGGTGCTGTATCGTGCCATAGCCAGTTCGCCATGTGATGACATCACCTACGGCGAGCCACTACGTCCAAACACCACATAACTGTATTCAGATAATGTTGTGAAGCATCCATTGAAAGGGGCTTATGCGATTTTTGTTTTTTTTTTGATGAGCATTAACGTGAGTTCCCTGGTCTGTTGCTGGTATCCGGGGACTTTAGGGCCTAAGGGGGGGGAAGGGGAGGTGTGTGTGTGTGTGTGTGTGCGCGCCCGTGTGTGCGTGTGTATGTACATGCATGCATGCGCGAGGGGTGCCATACCCTAATCTTGCCTAGGGTGCCAAAATGGCCAGAGCTGGCCCTGGGCGTAGCAATAGCAACATGAACATTTTCACGGTAATGTCCCATTTCGTCTACAGTACTCTCATTTTGACAACCATTCCCATTTCGTCTACTCTTGTCTATTTTTCATATATACTATTCACATATACACATTTTTATGTTGACATTTTTGTGATTTTTTTTTTGTTGACATTCATCACTTTTCATAAAAACTCAATATATAACTCATTTTTAAGATTAAAAAAGTGATTTTTTGTATTAAAACTAGCATAAATTAAAGCAAGTTAATGTAAGATTTTCAAGAATAAATTAGATCAAGTGTATATAATAAGAAGAATAAAATGACTTTCTCTTATATGACAAATGTATATTATATCATGAAAGTAATGAGTAGCCATAGATGTATATGTCTCGGTGTCACAATGTCACTCTGAGGTGCTAAAGTAATTAGCACATGTCACTCTTCTGCAGTCAGTCCAGCTGCACTTCCCAGACACAGACATCAAAGGATGCTACTTTCACTTTTCCCAGTGTCTCTGGAGGTGGGTGCAGAACAATGAACAATGGTCATGTTGTTCTTTTTCGGGATGATAAGAACTTCAAGACCCTTATCAAGCATGCCCCAGAGACTGTCTGCCTCTCTTGGAGCATCAGCAAACTCAATATGTCTGACTCCATGCCTGCAAAAAAGTTTGTGCAGTACTTCACCCAAACCTGGATGAGGGACCTCGCAGTAAAGATGTGGAACCACTATAAGGCAACTGAAGGTCGCACCAACAACCGACTGGAGGGTTGGCACAACAGACTAAATCGTCTTGCTGGCAGGGACCACCCCAACCTGTATCAGTTAATCACTCTCCTCCAGAAGGAAGACAGTCTCTCTGAGTTCAAGATTGAACAGATGCTGAGCGGTGGACTCCCACTGACAAAGAGAAACAAGGGGCAGAAAGCAGGACAGGAGAATTTAACGCCTTCAAGAGAAATTTGCAGCTGGGAAAGATAAGATAAGATAAGATAAGATAAGCCTTTATTAGTCCCACAACGGGGAAATTCCAGGGTTGCAACAGCACAGGGATAGCAACACTCAGAGCAACAATCAGAAGGCAAGAAAAAAAAAAAAAAAAAAAAAAAAAAAAAAAAGCAAGCAAGAGCAGCTAATATACATATGTACATATTACTATAAAATATATATATACACACACACACACACAGACACACAGTGCAGAGCATTGTAGCTGGATGGAATAAATATATGAATATATGAACACACAGTGCGGAGCATTGTAGCTAGATGGAATAAATATGTAAATATATAAACACCCACAGTACGGAGAATTGCAGCTAGGTGGAATAAATATGCAAGTATATAAACACACACAGTGCGGAGCAATGTAGCTAGATGGAATAATATGTAGATATATAAAAACACAGTGCGGAGCATTGTAGCTAGATGGAATAAATATATAGATATATAAATATAAACACACCCAGTGCAGAGCATTGTAGCTAGATGGAATAAATATGTAAATATATAAACACACACAGTGCAGAGCATTGTTGCTAGGTGGGATGAAACAGCATAACCGTCTATTTAGTTATCCTACATGGTATGATTATGTGCCCATACATATTCTCACCCTCCATAGCGACCGGTATGTTCCTAGTTGTATGCCGGAGAGGACCATTGTGTAAGTCTATTGCATCTTTTGCATTAAAAAAAAACCTATTAGTTTGTTACGTCTTTTTGCTATCTCTGCGAGCAGCCCTGCTTAGGTTGTACAGTCTGACAGCCGTTGGTAGGAAGGACCTACGAAACCTCTCGGTTGTGCACCTGGGATGATGTAGTCTGCTGCTAAATGAGCTCCTCAGTGCATCCAGTATGTCCTGCATAGGGTGGAACTCGGACTCCAGCAGAGATGACAGTTTAGCCACCGTCCTTCTCTCTCCTATCTCCTCCATCGGATCAAGGCGTTGCCCCAGGACAGAGCTAGCTTTCTTAATCAGTTTGTTCAGTCTCTTCCTATCGGCTGCAGTAATGCCACTGCCCCAGCAGACCACTCCAAAAGTGATGGCTGATGCCACCACCGTGTCATAGAATGACTTCAGCAGCGCCCCTTGTACACCAAAAGACCTGAGTCTCCTCAGCAGGAACAGCCTGCGCTGTCCCTTCTTGTAGAGTGCGTCAGTATTGTGTGACCAGTCTAGTTTATTGTTCAGATGAATACCCAGGTACTTGTAGGATGTCACCATCTCGATGTCTGTTCCCTGTATATTTACTGGTGCTGTGAGGGGCTGCCCATGCCTGCGGCAGTCCACCACCAGCTCCTTAGTTTTCCTCGCGTTGATCTGGAGGCAGTTCCGATGGCACCAGTCCACAAAGTCCTGGATAAGCCCTCTGTACTCAGCTTCATCTCCGCTGGAGATGAGACCAACGATCGCAGAGTCATCAGAGAACTTCTGTAGATGGCAATGTGTTGTGTTGTGTGAGAAGTCCGCAGTATAAAGAGTGAACAGGAAGGGAGCCAGCACCGTTCCCTGGGGGGCCCCCGTGCTACTGATGATCGTGTCGGAAACACAGTCCCGGGTTCTCACAAACTGAGGCCGGTTCGTGAGGTAGTCCAGGATCCATGATGACAGGTGCTGGTCCACCCCTGCGCGCAGCAGCTTGTCCTTCAGGATCATCGGTTGGATGGTGTTGAAAGCACTGGAGAAGTCAAAGAACATGATCCTCACCATATTCCCGGGCTTCTCCAGGTGGGACAGAGAACGGTGAAGGAGGAAGATCACCGCATCCTCCACCCCAATGCCATGCTGGTAGGCGAACTGGAGTGGATCCATCGCTGGTTCCACCAGGGGGCGGAGATGAGCAAGGAGCAGTCTCTCCAGGGTCTTCATCAAGTGGGACGTCAAGGCCACCGGTCTGAAGCTGTTCAGGTCTTTGGGGTGGGAAGTTTTTGGTACAGGTACCACACAAGATGTTTTCCACAGCTGTGGAAAACTGTCTATTGCAGACTTTATGGAGTCGGTGACCCACTTATGTGGCTTGTAATGTGTAAAGTTTCATATGTAGAATGCCAAATGCTAGATCTTTTGTGATCAATAAAGATGTGTAAAGGGAAAATGCTATGACCATGTGAATCTGTCATAATGTAGAGCACGGTTGGGGAACCGTGCTCACATTCCTTTTAGTCTGATTATTTTTCTGTAATTTCCCCACTTCTGTTTGTATTTAATATGTATTATGGTGTTTGAGTTGTCTTTTGTTTCTGTTTGTTCATTAGTCTTCCTGTTTCTTAGTTTTGCTATTTCCAGTCCCGCCTATTACATATTGTGCCTATGACCATCTAGTTTTGTATCATTATTATTTGCCTGTTTAGACATGAGTCCACCCTCACCTTTTCCTCCAGTCCTCCTTTTGGATTAGTATTGCAGTATTTGCATTTCTCGTTTTTGTATTTATCTTGTCCTTGCTTTATGGGTCATTTCTCCCTGTTTATACTATCTGGCCTGTGTCTTTTTTGTATTACCGCTTATTGACATGATTGTAGAAAAACCCAAGCACAGACACGGACTCAAATAAACCATAGTGACATTTTATTGAAGTATGAATGTGAGTGTGTGTGCGAGAGTGGAAGTGTGAGCAGGAGCAGGCCGAGCAGGATGAGTCAGGCAACCCTAAGGAGAGAGGAAAGGCAGGAGAGTTGGTTCTTGACCCGCTTTGGTGAAATGGGAGAGATGAAACAATTCTTACAGTGATGAGACAATGGTTAATACTCAAATGAGCGAGTAATACTTCACCGGTCCACTGAGTCCCGCTGGCTCAGCTGATGTTGGTGCGTGTTGGCTGTTAGTGAATAAGTGCAGAAACAAGCAAGGCACAATGGTGGAAAAGGAAGCCCACAGTACAGTGGTCCGCCACTAGGATCAGGAGGAAGTCTGCCGCCGGGCTGGTCCACCTGTGCACAGGGGAAGGAGAGAGAGGAGAGCAGGTGCAGATAGTGCAGAAATCCAAGTATGCTTACAGCTGAGTTGGGGAGATGAAACTCCCATGCGTTGAAGCGCTGGAGCAGGAAGACGAGTCTTCCAAAAGTCATTGAGGGAGGATTCAGGCATCAAAGTCTTTCCCTGGAAGATCGTAGACGTCTCCGTGCAGAAGGAAAGGCAGCCCTCCTTATAAAGGTTGCTAATTAGAAGGAGCAGGTGCGTCCGCGGCTGTGAAGATTATTAGGGAGAAAAAAAGGCAGCACAGCGCAAATCACCACAGTACCTCCCCTCTACAGAACGCCTCTTGGCGGCCGTTCCACCCTGTCCAGGTGGAACTCCCTGATGAGCTGAGGATCCAGGACGAAGGACAACCGCACCCAGCTGAGTTAGGGAGGTGAAACTCCCATGCGTTGAAGCGCTGGAGCAGGCAGACAAGACTTCCAGGAAAAGTTGAAAACAGGAAGGCGAAACTTCCAAAATTTTGTGAGGGAGGATTCAGGCGTCAAAGTCTCTCCCTGGAGGAGCGTAGACGTCTCTGTGCAGAAGGAAAGGCAGCCCTCCTTATAAAGGTTGCCAATTAGGAAGAGCAGGTCCATCCATGGCTGTGAAGATAATTAGGGAGAAAAAAAGGCAGCACAGCACAGATCACCACACTTATTTATAGTCAGCTGTACTTTGACAGCACTCTGTGTTACTTCTGTTTTGAGCTCAAGTTCGCGGGCTGTCACAGCTGTCAGTGTTTGGTCTGATTACTCTTGCTCTTGTCACCCACACCTGCTATCATTTGTGATTATTTTCCTCTGTGCCTATTTAAAGGGTGCTGGAACACAGTTCGTTGCATCATCCTTAATTCAATGTCAGACGGCAGTCTCCCGTCTTAATTTCTGTCTGTATTGGGCATGTGTTCCACTCGTGAGCAGACAGACGCAACATCAACACGTAATAGATACAGTGACATTGAAGAAAATGTTCAGAAGATCAAGTAGAAAGTGCAAAGCTCCTTGTAGACTCATGGAAGGAGAGGATTCTCATGAAGAGGCAGGAATGCTGTCCTAGCCAGAAGTCTTCAGATGAAGAGCCAGCTCCCAGCACCAGCAGTGGGACAGAGCGGTGAAGGAGCCAGATCCTATGCAGTCGGGGTGGTCTTCATGCTCCTGCAGATCTTCCCCGTAGTAGGTCACCTATTCCCAGGTTTCTTACAGAATTTTTTTTTTCAATTTCTAGTGTATTTTTCTCTTATTAGCTTTGTCTCAAATTGTTTTATCATTGTATATTACTGTACTTTTCCTGTGTTATATTTATTACTAGGTAACAATAGGTAACTATTTCTATAGTGTTGAACATCTAGCTACAATGCTCAGCACTGGGTGTGTTTATATATTTATATATCTACATATTATTCCATCTAGCTACATTGCTCCGCACTGTGTGTGTTTATATACTTGCATATTTATTCCACCTAGCTGCAATGCTCCGTACTGTGGGTGTTTATATATTTACATATTTATTCCATCTAGCTACAATGCTCTGCACTGTGTGTTCATATATTCATATATTTATTCCATCCAGCTACAATGCTCTGCACTGTGTGTCTGTGTGTGTGTGTATATATATATATTTTATAGTAATACGTACATATGTTTATTAGCTGCTCTTGCTTGCTTGTTTTTTTTCTTGCCTTCTGATTGTTGCTCTGAGTGTTGCTATCCCTGTGCTGTTGCAATCCTGGAATTTCCCCGTTGTGGGACTAATAAAGGCTTATCTTATCTTATCTTATCTTATCTTATTTTTTGTGGAAACACCCCTTTCTTTTGGATAAATCTTATATAAAATGTTATGTTATAGTTTACTTTATGCAAAAGGAACATCTCCTGGATGTGCAGGGAGTGCAACGTAGGGCTGTGTATTCAGGTGGATAGGAACTGCTTTTTTTTTTTTTTTTAACCTTTCACAGCACCTAAAAACGCCTGGACATGATACCAAAAATGCCTGTAAATTGGACACAAAGCCATCTAGACAAACACAAATTTTGGACAACATGTATAATAGGTTTATTTTCATTTTTGATACCCTAAATATTTTGCTCATGTACATTTCAAATGTTTATAAAGAGTAAACTGATGAAAATTCAAATCCGTTTTTTGTTTGTTTTGTTGTTATACTCTGTTTTAAGCATTCATAACACAATAATGATAAATACTTGGCAGATTTTGAAATTTACACTTCTCCTGAAAAAAGGAGCAAAATATTTCACAAAAAGACATTGTATTGTGGGGGCATGATGTTGGACTTCTCCACCCAGGGAACAAGGGACCAAAAGAGGAGGTGCCACTGGGGGGTTCAGATGGGACATTAAGGACTATGCACCCCCCGGGGAGAGAAGTAAATGCCGAGCTGTGGGGAGAATGGTGTGAGAGCGGTGCCTGCGTTATGTCATGTTAATGTGCCACACAGGCTTTGTTCTAAACATAATGTGTTATGGTCAGAAGTCTGGGTCTCTATGCATGGAAATAATGATATAAAAGAGGGATGCACAGAGACCCAGGATGAGCTTTTGCTATGCTGTTTGTTGGAGAAAGAATAAAGTTCTTGTGTAGTCAGCTCGTTGTCTCGCCTGCCTCCTTCCTCTACACTGGTGACCCCAAGACGCGCCATGGTGAGCGGACACTAACAATATGCTTACACGGATGCAACTTTCAGTGGAACTTTGTGGTGGCTGTATGTCCCGCTTCCATTTTAGGTGCAGATTTTTTATGTGCTTATGGGTTATTAGTTGATGTTGCTAATAGGAGATTAGTGGATGCTGTCTCTTTTGCGTCTCTGCCCTTTACAGCTCGTGGAGCCGGGTCGACAACACCGGCCAACATTATAGCTCCAGGGGGTAAGTACCAACAGTTACTCGCACAGTTTCCAGCACTCATGGTCCCAACGTTTTTGGCTATGATAGCGAAGCATGGGGTCGAACATTTCATAACTACAAAAGGGCAGCCGGTATTCATGTGACCTCAGCGCCTGGATGCAGCTAAACTGGCCAGTGAGCGCAAGGAGTTCGCCAACTTGGAACAGTTTGGCATCGTCAGGCGCTCCAACAGCCCGTGGGCATCCCCGCTACACATGGTGCCTAAAGTCGATGGGTCGTGGTGACCATGTGGCAATTTGCGGCGCTTGAACAACTCTACGGAACATGATCGCTATCCTATTCCACACATCCAGGATTTTTCCGTACACCTGGCTGGGCGCGTGTTTTTTCCAAAGTGGATGTGGTCCGTGGTTACCACCAGGTCCCAGTGTGCATGGAAGACGTTCCAAAAACAGCTGAAACAACTCCTTTTCGCCTTTTTGAGATTTTATGCATGCCATTCGGATTAAAAGGCGTGGCACAGACTTTCCAGAGGATGATGGATGCAGTGCTTCGCGACTTGTCCTTGGTTTTTGTCTACTTAGACAACATTCTGGAAGCCAGTGTGTCTGAGGAGGAGCACATCGCCCATCTTAACAGAGTTTTCCAGAGGTTGGAAGTGCACGGACTGATAGTTAACCCGGCGAATTGTCAGTTCGGTGTGCCAGTGATTGACTTTTTGGGCCACTGCATTTCGCCGAACGGCGCGATCTCATTACCGGACAAGGTGTGCACTGTGTTGGACTTTCTACACCCGTAGACCGTGAGGGCACTACAGGAGTTTTTGGGAATGGCTCATTTTTATAACCCCACGCAGCCCAGCTGATGCAGCCGTTGTATGCCGTGCTTAAAAGAAACGAAGCTTGCGGAAAACATCGACTGGAATCCTGAGCGAGACCAGGCTTTTATGAACTCCAAAACAGCTCTGGCGGATGCCACGTTGCTAGCCCACCCGGATCCGTCTGCACGGATAGTGCTCACTACGGATGCGTCTGATGTTGCCATAGGGACAGTAGTGGAGAAGTGTGTCTCAGGTTCGTGGCAGCTGCTCACATTTTTCAGCAGAACTTTGCGCGACAACAAATGCAAGTACAGCACATTCAAAAGAGAATTGCTGGCTCTCCACCTGGCAATGCACCATTTCCAGTTCTGGCTGGAGGGATGCAAGTTCACCGCGTTCGTAGACCATAAACTGCTGACGTATGCCATGTGCAAGGTTTCCAAACCGTGGTCGGCCCGGCAGCAACGGCAGTTGGCCGCAATTTTGGAGTTTACGACTGACATTCAACATGTTGCCAGTAAACGTCGTGGCTGATTGCCTGTCACGCACGTTAATCGTCCAGGTCTATGTGGGAATAGATTCCCCCGCCATGGCCACGGAGCAAGCTGGGGACGCGGACATTTGCGCGTTCCAGTCTGCGCCAACGGGGTTAAGGCTGGAGAGCAGGGTGGTGCAAGAAGGGTGCCCTCCCTTGCTCTGCGACGTCTTCACAGGCCGCCTGCGCCCAGTGGTTCCGAGCTCTTGGCGCCGTCACATTTTTGAGTCAGTCCACTCCCTTTTGCACCTGGGAGTGCACGCTTCACTCCTGGCGAAATTCATCTCTCCGCGCTTGTGCAAGTGGGTCAAAGTGCACAAGCACACCAGAGCTCCCCTCAAGCCGTTCCAAATCCCGGCTAGGAGGTTTGACCACGTCCACGTGGATTTGGTGGGACCCCTCCCACCGTTGCAAGGTTTCACACACCCTTTGACAGTCATGGACCGCACCACGCGTTGGCCTGAAGTGGTCCCGCTGGCTTCTACCACGTCTGTGGAAGTGGCGCGTGCTTTTTTTGTCAGCTTGGGTTGCACGTTTCAGATCTCCACCGGACATCACATCCGACAGAGGTCCACAATTTGTTTCAGAACTCTGGTCCGCCCAGAGCTTGGGGGTCAAAATTCACCGTACTACCGCATACAACCCCCAGGCTAACGGGTTATGCGAACATTTTCATAGGTCACTTAAAGCAGCGCTCAGAGCTTCGCTCACGGATACAAATTGGGTCAACTGCTTGCCTTGGGTTCTTTTTGGGTTGCGCCCCGCACCTAAGGAGGATTTGGCAGCCTTCCCAGCAGAACTCGTTTTTTCTCAGCTGCTGCAGATCCCTGGAGAGTTTTTACCAGAAAACCCCGCGCCCTAGGCTGATCCGCCCGCGCAATTTTTACACAGTATGGAGGCTGTGAGCATACCGGGCCCGGCTCACCATGGTTTTCCATGCACATTCATCCCAAAAAGCTTGCAGAATGCCAGTTTTGCTTTTGTCAGGCACGATGTGCACTGGACCCCGCTGTGCCCACCATACGACGGACCGTTCAGGGTGTTGGAACCTGGGGCGAAGCATTTTGTATTAGACTTGGGGGGACGCAGGGAGACCGTCTGCATCGACAGGCTGAAGCCCACTTTTGTGTTGGCAGACGAGCAGGTGGTTTTGGCCCAAGCTCTCCAGTGCGGACGTCCACCGTTGGTGGCTCCGCAGGTTGGTGACTCCTCAGCAGGGACCTGTGCTCGTGAAGCTGATGTGTTTTCTCCTCCATCCTTTTTCCCTCCACAGACTGATGTGCCCTCCTGTACACCCCGCCAGCAGGGCGGTTCGACTGGATCGATGACCCCCCGCTACGCCTGCTATGGGCGCCAACTCAAGCCCAAAGGACGGGGGGGGGGGGGTTAGTGCCCTTTCTGGGTGTTCGGGGTGGGGGCTGTATGGGGGCATGGTGTTGGACTTCTCCAACCAAAAGAAGAGATGTCACCGGGGGGTTCAGACAGGACAGTAAGGACTATGCGCCCTCGGGGAGAGGAGTAAATGCCGAGCCGTGGGGAGAATGGTGTGAGAGCGGCGCCGGCGTTATGTCATGTTAATGTGCCACACAGGCTTTGTTCTAAACATAATGTGTTATGGTCGGAAGTTCTGGGTCTCTATGCATGGAAATACAGGTATGAAAGAGGGATGCACAGAGACCTAGGATGAGCTTTTGCTATACTGTTTGTTGGAGAAAGAATAAAGTTCTTGTGTCATCAGCTCGTTGCTTTGCCTGCATCCTTTCTCTATAGTATAACATATTTATTGTTGTGATTCTCCGTGCGCTTTTACACAGCACATGGAGAAAGGAAGGAAAAACCCATTTGCAGGAGTAGAACGTGCACTTTATTAACAGGATCCCAGAGTAACCAGTCCAGCTTACAGTCACGATAATAAACGGAAGGTGGAAATGATCAGAATGAGGCCACCAGACTGTAGCATCATCTCACTTTGGCTCATCAATAAGAATTATTCTTCAGCTTAAAGACACTGTTTCACTCAGGAAAAGGACAGCCAGAAACTGCTGTTTTACCCCAGGCCACAGTTGAACTCACATTCCTTTGTTAAAACCAGTCTAAGGAATTCACCCTAATGCACTTCCTGTTTTGACTTTATGGCCCATAAACGTTGGACATAGAACAGAACCCTGGAGTACGTCATATAGCCCACAAAGATCCACAGCTCAACATTGCCCTACTGGCAACTCTGGGACATGCCGGATCTAACCAGTGAAGTTCTTCATCACATCTGTGTTAACTCAATTCTAAACCTTCTCTTCTTTTCCAGGACCATGAAAAGCAAATGGACCTTGAGGTTTTGATCTGAAAATCAATAATGGGTTTGAAATATATTAATCTGTGATGTTAGATATGTGCATGCTAAAAATGTTTAAATGAATGTTTATTCCTGCATGTTAATTTATAAGCACTGATTATAAGTTGCATGATCACGAAGATTAGGTTAGAGAATATACATAAGTATATAGATGAATATTAAGTGTTAAAGATTTGCCAAAATATTTCTCAAATCATGTGACCGCCAGCTGCCAATCTTTGCCTGACAACAGCTCTTTCTAGGTTCAGACAAAAGACTGTTTGTTTATTGGACTAAAGTTCTTAAAGCCCGCCCACGAAGGAAGGCTATTGGTCTGAGTTCTTGTCAAACCAGGAAGCCCGCGAAAACTGACTGAAGTTATAAAAAGAGGGGGACCCCTTGCTTCCGCCTCTTTTGTCTTTTGTCCTTCGTCCTGTTCATGTCTGGTCTACAGTAGAGAACTTTTGGGAGAACAAAGGGGCCTTCTCCCACGTGTTTCTTTTCGACGATCACAGAGCAGATAACTCGTAACTTGGTGTTCTGTAACTTTATTTATTTTAATGTTTTTCTTTTCTCTTAAACGTCTGGGAATCCTTTTTTTTCTTTGAGCTCAATTCTAATTAGGAGTTAAAAACTCCAATTCTAGGCATCTCTATTTCTATAACTTTTCACCTGTTAAACTTTCTGTAAAAACCACCGTTTTAATTTGAATTTAAATTTTAATCTTGACTTTATTTTTAATTTTTATATTGACCAACTTACACACTAGAAACCATTTTCATCTCCACTAGTCCAAAAATTCTTTTAATTTTGCTTTTTGATCAGATTTTGGGGTAATGACTCTCAAATTCTCTCATGAAGTCGTTGATCCACGGCCATTATGCAGCTGAAGAATTCGACAAGCCACGAAAAGGGAGACATTTCGGCTGGACTGCCGCCATTGGAATAAAACATCAAGAATCTCATCCTGTGACAACAGACTGCAAAGAGATCAGTCCTCGTTCGAATATTTACTGGTCAAATATTCCGGTTTTTGGCCTTTCTCTACATCTAAAGCTTCCCAGGACGACGAAAGAACTCGCCATCATGCATGGTCACGTAAGCTGCATCTTCTTATCCATCTGCTGAATCAAACGTCTGAGATTTGAGAATCATTCAATATTTGATCAGATGCAAATTAAGGAATCATTAACATAACCATCCATCCATCCATCCATCTTCTACCACTTTTCCGGAGGTCAGGGTCGCGGAGGCAGCAATTCAAGCAGAGAAACCCAGACTTCCCTCTCCCCCGCCACCTGCTTCAGTTCTTCAGAGTGGATACCAAGGGGTTCCCAGACCAGCTGGGAGACATAGTCTCTCCACCGAGTCCTGGGTCTGCCCAGGGGTCTCCTCCCAATGGGACGTGCCCGAAACACCTCAAGTGGGAGGCGTCCAGGAGGCATCCTAATCAGATGCCCATCATTAACATAACTCCTCTTTTAATTAAAATTCCGTTTTTATTTTCTTAAGAGTAATCCAGAATTTTCCATATAATTAATTTCATTTTCCCCATAAATTTGTGTTATGTTTCCATAATCCGTTGACTTCAAACTGATCTAAATTGATCTCACAGTTAACCCTGGTTCTGCAAATGTTGACATTGGTAATCTATCATTTACAAGTTTAATTTTATTGTTAATGAAATCACTGCAATGTCTTTTAATCATCATTTCATTTAATAAATATGTGAAAATGAGAAAAGTTGTTGAGAATTTATTTCATTCTGAGTCTGGTTTAAGTCCCCAGTATCGAATTCACTAAAATTTTGAGACAGATTATTAATTAATTTATTGAGTGATTAAACAGGTATAAAGTGAAATTAAAGATTAAATTGCTTCCTAGAGATAGAAGCTGGTGCCCCACGAGTGTTATTAATTTTTTCCTGTATATGAACCAAGAATTCATCTCCGGTTACAATACGTTAATATAAATTAAATAATTTTTATACCTGATCATAATTATTAACTCATATAACGTTACAAGACATACAGGGACGCCACCTGGATGTTTCACAGCCAGAGAGAGGGAATGCCTAGTGCTGCCAGGTCGCTGCCAGCACGAGGGGAAAGGCAAACATGAACTTATGGCTGGAACGATCCGGGGCTGTCCGTGTAGTCCGGTGGATGAGGGTAAGCAGGAACAGCCACTAACGCCCAAGAGGTAACAGTCTTAAGATGCCAGAGAAGACAACAACGTTAGGCTGAAAGTAAACTTAGGTAATGGTAACAAACAAACAGAGGAATGCGCTGCTGTGCTTGAAGCTCAGTGGTCCAATGGTCTCTTTCCAACTAACACAGCGTTTAAGTGATAATACTACTAATGAGGGATGAGACCGCCGGTGTGAGGAATCGTGGGCTGAACATAATTAACACCATGTGTGCGTGAGTGAGTGCATGAGCATGTGAATGAGAATGAATGAAGTGTGTGTGTGTGTGTATGTGTGTGAACACCCAATAAGAGACACAGCTGATGGCACTGACAGGAGGAGGGGGCGTGCCCGAGCTGTTAGGGAGCGAAGGACCCAAAGAGCTCCCTGAAGCTCCTGATGGAAAATAAATAGGGACATGGGCCAAAATAGCCACAGGCCAGAACTGGGTTTGGGACCACCAAACCCAGGTTCATGACAGAGCTCCCCCCTTAAGGAGTGGATTCCAGACACTCCAGTACCACCAGCAAGTAAAAACAAAAAACCACAACGAAGGGACCCCCCCCCCCCCCCCAGAGACAAACAACTACCCAGGGCGGGCGGTGGGGGGGAAACAGGTTAGGAGGGACGCAGCACATGAAAAACACAACATATAATATGCATAAATAATAATGTTCACCTCCTAACAGCTCTCACCCCCCACCTAGGACACTAACCCCCCCCTCCCTTCAGGAGTCCAAAGTTCAGGGGGCCGCCCAAAGTCCCAGGCCCTATGCCTGGCGAGGGGTGATTGATCGGGTGGCCTGCCCCAGTCCCACGTCCAAGAGGCGGCCCATTGAGTAGAGTCCGGCAACCTGCCAGGGCCGATGGACCACCCGACCCGAAGGTCAAGTCTTTCGGGTGGCCGACCAGCGTGGTGGAGCCACCAGGACCGGAGGGGAAGGTGGAGAGGCAGCCTACCCACCAGGGGACCTCGGTGGCCCAACCAAGGGATAGGAGCCCCCCTGCCCTCTGAAGCTTGGAGCAGGGGGGCCGTGGCACCCGCGATGGTCCCAGCCTGGGACGTGGCTGCACCCGCAATGATCCCGGTCTGGGATGTGGCTGCACCCGCGATGGTCCCGGTCAGGGACGTGGCGGCACCCACGGTGGTCCCGGTCTGGGATATGGCTGCACCAGAAGTGGACTCTGGCTGGAGCTCTGCTGCACCGGCGGTGGACCCCAGCTGGAGCTCTGCTGCACCGGTGGTGGACCCCGGCTGGAGCTCTGCTGCACCCGCTGTGGACTCTGGCTGGATCACCATTGCACCTGCAGTGGTCCCCATCAGGGACCTCGTTGCTCCCATGGTGGCCTCTCCAATGGGGGAGGTAGGGTTCTCCATGGACCCCGGCGCTGACCCCTGAACCTCGGTGGCCTCAGGTGGGATCAGCTGCTTTCTGGCAACCCTGGCAAGGAGCTCTGAACCCAGAGGGAGAGAGAAAAAGACCAAGTCAGGGTCACCGGCAGCGGGAGAGCCCGATGAGGTAACCCCGAGAGCTACTGCGAGCTGCTCCATGTCCTCCTCACCATGAGTCGGGCAGTGTTACTTCGACATGGACATACGAGACTCTATGGAACACACTTGCCTGAACTCGGGCTCCACCGCGTCCATGACTCCGGCATTCTAGGGTGCGCTGGCACCATCTGTCCATCTGGTGCTGCACCCTCGTCGACCTCTCCCGGGGTGGCTGGACTCATGTCGGTGTCATCCGTGAACATCCCAGCCTGCAGCAGCTCCTCTCCGGCAACCCTAGAACGGAGCTCAATGAAGACGGGAGAGGAAAGGTGGTTAGGGTTGCCAGCAGCGGTGGAGCCTGGTGAGGGGAGTTCAGATGCAGCTGAGGGCTGCACACGACTCTCCTCCCCAAGAGCCAGGCAAGATGCCTCCACAATTGGCAAGAGAATTACAGGAGAGGTTACTTGCCTGTACTCAAGCTCCACCGCAGTCCAGGACTCCGATGACGCTGATGACAATGTCTCGGGCCCAGTCGGCTGGAGGTCTGGTCTGGAGGGCGACTCTGCCATGGCAGCCTCCGCAGCAGGCGTGATGGAGATTGCAGTCTTGGTGCCCCCCTGCACCGTCTGCCACGCCTTCGGCTCCTCTGGCGTGGCGGCCGGGGACGGCCTCACCGCTGGCCCGCAAGCTGGACAATCCTGGGCCTCCGGTTCCTCTCCCCTTGAGCGACCTGGTTCCAGAGCTGGCGAGCTCGTAGGGGTATACAAAAAAGGTTCGGAGAGGGCAGGTCAGAGACCACCATATGCCGCTGGGGCGGAGCACTCAGGGGACTGCAAACCCCAAGTCTCACCAGGAGGCAGGCAAAATTGTTCATCCAACGAGAAAGTTAAATGGGAAAAACTTGCCTGTTCTTCTGGCTCTTGATGTGCCCAGCGGCCTCCACGGCATCTCCTCTCAGCCCGGAGTGTTCCTCCTCATTTAGATAGTCAATGCAGGTGAGCAAAGCCAGTCTCTCCTCCTCCGTTATCGCATCCTTGGCCCCCGGCCCAGAGGATGGAGCCGTCACGGCCCGTGAAACGCGCTCTCCCTCCTCCTTCTAGAGGCGCGCCTCCTCAATCTGGCGGTCGATTAAGGCGAGCAGGCTCAGTCTCTCCTCCTCCATCATCACGTCAGGAGATGAAGCATGCCCCGGCTCAAGGGGTGACACAGGAGTGGGCGAGCCACAGGAGGAAGATGTCTTCTTCCACTGGGAGCGCTACTTCTGACGGGCGGATGGCTCCAGCTCCGTGTCTGGCTGGGGAAAGAAGAAGGAGAGGATGGCATCCACCCTAGGAATGATCCGGAGGCCAGAATGATGCCGCCTGATGTCCTCAGCGATGAACCGTGCCCACACAACGTCTTCAGGGAACTTCGGCCACTGAGGGGAGAAGAGCGCTTCCTCCAGGAGGTCCTGTGCTCTTTTCTCCTCGTCCATCCAGACCACCATATTGTTGTACGGGAGGGGAAGAAAAAAAGAAGGTGAAAAGAAAAAACATGTCTACTCCGCTGGGGTTTTTTTCTTACTGGTCGGAGCATTCTGTTGTGATTGCCCGTGCACTTTTACGCAGCGCACGGAGGAAGGAATGGAAAAACCCAATTGCAGGAGTAGAACATGCACTTTATTAACTGGATCCCAGAGTAACCAGTCCAGCTTACAGTCACGATAATAAACAGAAGGTGGAAATGATCAGGATGAGGCCACCAGACATACAGGGACGCCACCTGGATGTTCCACAGCCAGAGAGAGGGAATGCCTAGTGCCGCCAGGTCGCTGCCAGCACGAGGGGAAATGCAAACATGAACTTATGGCTGGAACGATCCAGGGCTGTCCGTGTAGTCTGGTGAATGAGGGTAAGCAGGAACAGCTGCTAACGCCCGAGAGGTAGCAGTCTTGAGACGCCAGAGAAGACAACAACGTTAGGCTGAAAGTAAACGTAGGTAATGGTAACAAACAAACACAGAGGAATGCGCTGCTGCGCTTGAAGCTCAATGCTCTGACTGTCTCTTCCTACTAGCACAGCGTTTAAGTAATAATACTACTAACGAGGGAAGAGACCGCTGGTGTGAGGAATTGTGGGCTGAACATAATTAACATCATGTGTGCGTGAGTGAGTGCATGAGCGTGTGAATGAGAATGAATGAAGTGTGTGCGTGTATGTGTATGAACACCCAATAAGAGACGCAGCTGATGACACTGACAGGAGGAGGGGGCGTGCCCGAGCTATCAGGGAGCAAAGGACCCAAAGAGCTCCCTGAAGCACCTGATGGAAAATAAATAG
The DNA here is from genome assembly GCA_020510985.1 of Pholidichthys leucotaenia. Taxonomy (NCBI): domain Eukaryota; kingdom Metazoa; phylum Chordata; class Actinopteri; order Cichliformes; family Pholidichthyidae; genus Pholidichthys; species Pholidichthys leucotaenia. The sequence continues at coordinate 215,185,848 of CM035847.1, read as the reverse complement.
GGACACAGGTCAGAACCAGGTTCATGACATTTATTGACAAAAAAAGGTTAAAATTACCAGGCAAACCATTATAATTACAGGAGTAAGAAGGTTCACAATAACACCATTATTATTTCCACGCTGTAATTAGAACACTTCAAAATTGAACAGGGCCATATAAAAATCTCTCAACTCCCAACAACAAAATCATTAAAAAATAAACCAGTGTTTCCTCTGGCTTTAAGACCTTGGCGCGATGGCAACATATTTTTCAGCAGGGGTCAGAAAACACATGACATTATTCTAACTGGAATACAGTGCATCCAGAAAGTATTCACAGCTCTGGCTTCAGCTTCTTCCTCTGGCTTTAAGACCTTGGCGCGATGGCAACATATTTTTCAGCAGGGGTCAGAAAACACATGACACTATTCTAACTGGAATACAGTGCATCCAGAAAGTATTCACAGCGCTTCACTTTTTCGTGGTTTCAGCAAGCTGAAGCCCAGTTGCACTTGCGGGCATCACGGCTGACGACACAAAGTTCTATCACATCGTCGCCAAACTCAACGCCGCCACTTCGAGATGTGCGCGGAGCATAATCCAGTGGCCGCCGGCCCAGGACAAATATAAAGAACTGAAAGCGACCATCGTGGCAAATTACGTCCCCTCAGCCGAGGAGAGAGCCGAGAGGATCCTGGCGGTCTACGGCAACAGAGGATGCAGACCCAAGGCCCTCATGGAGGACTTGCTGCAACTTAAAGAAGAGGACAATGACAACTTCCTCTTCCAATTCATATTCCTCAGTACGCTGCTGCCACACATGAGAGGGACGCTTGCCAACATGCGATGCGGCACCCAGCAAGACTTCCGCACGTTGGCTCACGAAGCTCAACGGCTCGTCAACGCCTGCAAGGAGCAGACACCCACAGCGGCATCCGCAGACCTCAATGCTGATGTCTGGAGCCACGAGGAGCCACAAATCACCGAGCAGAATCAGCCCGCGGTGACAGTGACACGGCCAGGATGCAACAGACGGAGCGACATTTGTTATTACCACCACTGCTTCGCCGAGAAGGCTTACAAATGCATTCCCCCCTGCAAATTCACGATTTCGGGAAAACGCCGAAGCCGAGAGCCGTTAACAGTGGCGGTTCTCGGCGAAAAAAGCAAGCTTTTATATGTGACGGACGGACACACCGGCAAGCAGTTCCTTATCGACACGGGAGCTCAACTAAGTTTTGTCATGCCCTCCCAAGCAGACCGGGCCATGGGCCCCCGGGGCAATGGAGCGGTGGCAGCCAACGGCTCCATCATCGACACTTTTGGTGAAAAGAGCCTGCCCCTCTGCATCCACGGCCGCAACTACAGATGGGCATTTGTTGTAGCGGCGGTGAGTTTTAACTTGTTGGGCGCAGATTTTTTGTGTGCACATGGGTTATTAGTTGATCTAGCGAACAGACGCTTGGTTAATGCACTGTCCTTTGCTTCTATTCCCTGCTCAGCCCGAGTTTCTCCGCCACCTGTGCAGGCCAGCGTCACCACAGCAGGAGGTAAGTTTGATCAGCTCCTCACCCAATTTCCAGCACTCACAATTCCCAAATTCTCAGCCACAGTGGCTAAACACGGGGTCGAACACTTTATTCCCACAACGGGCCCACCCGTATTCGCCAAAGCTCGGCGCTTAGACGCGACCAAGCTCGGGACAAGTTTACCACCCTTGAAAAATTAGGCATTGTCAGACACTCGAAAAGCCCCTGGGCGTCACCACTTCACATGGTCCCGAAATCTGACGGTTCTTGGAGACCGTGCGGCGATTACCGCAGATTAAACAATGCGACAGCGCATGACCGCTACCCAATTCCTCACATTCAAGACTTTTCACTACATCTGGCGGGTGCGCGCATTTTTTCAAAAATAGACCTGGTCTGCGGTTATCATCAAGTCCCAGTTCGAGCAGAGGACATTCCTAAAACAGCTGTAATAACCCCCTTCGGTCTTTTTGAATTTTTGCGGATGCCTTTCGGCCTCAAAGGCGCTGCTCAAACCTTTCAGCGGATGATGGATGCAGTATTACGCGACCTCCCTTTCGTGTTCGTCTACCTCGACGATATGCTGGTAGCCAGCTCGTCTGAGGAGGAACACGAGCGGCATCTCACTATGGTTTTTCAGAGACTAGAAGAGCACGGGTTAATAATCAATCCAGCCAAATGCAAATTCGGCGTGTCACAAATTGATTTTTTAGGACACAGAGTTTCTCCGAAGGGGGCAGTCCCACTGCCAGACAAAATTCACGCAGTAAAAAGTTTCCCAAGGCCACAAATGGTCAAATCGCTGCAGGAATTTTTGGGCATGGTTAATTTTTACAACCGTTTCCTCCCCCACGCAGCTCAGCTCATGCAGCCCCTATATGGCGCGCTCAGAAAACAAAAACCTTCCAACGCGGTCAAATGGACCCCGGAGCGCGAACGCGCCTTCGCGGAAGTAAAAAGCGCCCTAGCTAATGCCACATTGTTGGTTCACCCCGATCCCTCGGCCCGCATTGCGCTAACCACAGACGCTTCAGACCTGGCCATAGGGGCAGTTGTAGAACAACACGTCGGCGGAATCTGGCAACCTTTGACATTCTTCAGCAAATCGCTAAACCAAACTGAGCGTAAATACAGCACTTTTGACAGAGAGCTGCTAGCGCTCCATTTATCCATCCGCCACTTCCAGTTCTGGTTAGAAGGGCGGCGTTTTACGGCTTTTGTAGACCACAAACCGCTCACCTTTGCGATGGCTAAAATTTCCGAACCGTGGTCAGGCAGGCAACAAAGACAGCTAGCTGCGATTTCAGAGTTCACCACAGACATTCGACATGTGGCAGGCAAACTTAACGTGGTAGCAGACTGCCTCTCTCGCGCCGTGACATCGCCAGAGCACGAGGAGACAGATTATACTACCTCAGCCGCAGAACTCTTCGCCAACGCGGACACATACGCAGCACCAATCCACGCAGGGATAGATTATGCAGCCATGGCAGAGGAGCAAAGTAGTGACGCGGACGTGCGCGCACTCCTGTCTGGACCAACAGGGTTAAGGCTGGAGAAAAGGGGTTTACGCGACGGTGTGCCCCCCCTAATATGCGACATCTCAACCGGCCGACCTCGCCCGTTAGTTCCAGCTGCATGGCGCCGCCGTATTTTTGACTCGATTCACTCCCTCGTGCACCCAGGTGTGCGCGCTTCAGTTAAAATGGTCGCCGAAAAGTTTGTTCGGCCTGGCCTGCACAAAAACGTAAAAGAATGGGCAAAGACTTGCATTTCTTGTCAGCGCGCCAAAGTACACAAACACACAAAAGCCCCTCTGGAGCCTTTTCGAATCCCTGCTAGAAGGTTCGACCACGTTCATGTCGACCTCGTGGGGCCGCTACCTTCCTCCCAAGGTTTCACACATCTGTTAACAATGATAGACCGCACCACGCGCTGGCCAGAGGCAGTCCCTCTGGCGTCAACCACAGCGGAGGAAGTCGCTCGCATTTTTCTGACAAACTGGGTGGCACGTTTCGGCGTCCCATCGGACATCACGTCTGATAGGGGGCCTCAATTTGTCTCGGAGCTTTGGTCAGCCATGTCCAGCAGCTTAGGGGCGACAATTCACCGCACCACCGCTTATCACCCTCAGGCTAATGGATTATGCGAGCGTTTTCACAGATCTTTAAAGGCCGCCCTCAGAGCCTCACTAACGGATACAAATTGGGTAAATAAACTTCCCTGGGTTTTATTGGGGTTGCATGCTGCACCCAAAGAGGATCTAGACGCCTCCCCAGCAGAATTAGTTTTTGCACAACCTCTCAGGCTTCCAGGTGAATTTTTACCAGAGAACCCAGAGCCAGGGCATCTTCCAGCCCCGAGGTTTTTAGGCAGCAACGGACCGGACTCTCTCCCCGGACCGACACATCACTCTTTTCCACGGGTTTTTGTCCCCCAAGCTTTAAAAAACGCTGAATTCGTTTTTGTTAGGCATGAAGCTTTAAAACCAACCTTCCGCCCATCATACGATGGACCATTCAGAGTGCTGGAACCTGGTGATAAGCATTTTGTGCTTGATTTTGGGGATAGAAAAGAAACAGTCAGCATTGACAGACTTAAACCTGCCTTCTTGTTGAGAGACGAGCCTGCACGGTTGGCGAGAGCACCTCGGCGGGGTAGACCCCCCAAGAGAAAAGACTCGGCCCCCCTGCAGGGAACAAATAATCACTCTCCTCCCCAAGCTGCAGATTCCTTACAGGAAGGTCCCACCAGGACGCCCAAACAGACCCACAGCAGATTCGGGAGAAGATTAAAACCCAGACAGCACAGGGACTGATGCAAACTACTCAACAGTTGTTCACTAATTGTGCTGTAACAGTTTAGGACTGACTTGTGATATTACTATGCTGTTATGATTACCACTGAACTCTCCTAGGAGCATGGCTGCTGGAAAGTTTCTTCTGTGTCAAGAGGTGTAGCAGTTAGTATGTCATAATAATTATCTTAAACTGTGAATTTTTCTATTGTCCTTTTCTTAGTCGTTTGGGGGGGGGGGGCTGTGGTCTATATGAATCATATATCCCATAACCTACATATGTTTAAGCATGTGAGAATGTTTGGTGCTTACATATGTAAAGCGACTTCACACCTCAGAACAGCAGAACAGGACAAAGGGTCTCAACCGCCAGTGAAGATCAAAGAGCATCCGAGGCGCTGCGGTGGAGACCAGATGGGTCGCCCTGACCCCCCAGGGCCAGGTGGAGGAGTACAGAGGCAAAAGAGGGGATTAAGATAGTGAGGGATGTCAGCTTTTGATATGCATGTCTTTTGTTATGTGCGAGTATAAGTTCGTAGAGCCGAAGGTGTTCGTTCTCTTCCTTCTTCTGCTGCTGCACCTAGATGAGACTTGTTAGAGGAGCTGATAATAAACTTTGGTTTATGAATCACATCGCCTCGTTATTTCAAGCTCCACTACAACTTAATTCATTGTTAATATTACAAAAAAGGGCAGTCCGTGTTATACACAAAGTCGGGTACCTCGAACATACTAATTTATTGTTTTTACATTCGAAGTTATTGAAATTATGGGATCTGGTTCATAATTACACAGCACAATTAATGTTTAAAGTTAGTAAAAACCTCTTGCCACACAATATACAAAATCTTTTCAGGGAGAGAGAAGGGAAATATAATTTACGGGGGAATACAAAATTTAAAATGCACTTAGTAAGATCTACACGGAAGAGTTTTTGTGTGTCTGTGTGTGGGGTAAAATTGTGGAATGGGTTGGGGGAGAAACACAGGCAATGTCCAAACATCCACATATTTAAATCAACATATAAATAAATGATTTTTGAGCAGTATGAGAATGAAGGGCAGTGATGTTACATTGTGTCTTCAGTGAGGGAAGGTTGTTGTTGTGTTATGGTGATTGTGAAGGTGATGGTGTTGTCTGTGTTTGTATTGAACATGCCAGAAGTGTATGTTTATTGTTGTTGTAATATTGTTGGATGTTGGTATTGTTGTCAATATGGACTGTCATTGTTGTCATTTTTGTTGTGTAATTTGACTATGGGTGTATTATGGTGAATGTGGTTGTGGGATAATGATGATTATGAGCAATACTGTAATTTGTTGGGTGTGGAGAAGGGGTGGGACTGTTTAAGCGTTGGCTTCTTCCCACTCCTTTTGAACACTTTATTTTTGGTTTGTTTTTTTGTTGTGTTTTGAACTCTCTAATTTCTTTTTTTTTAAAGAATGTTCAAATAAAAATCAATGTCAAAAGGCTTGAATGTTGGAATATTGGACCAAATGGGGTCCCACCCAGATGTCCTGTGTTTGGACTTTTTAGTGATGATATCTTCCTGTCCTTCCTCTGCTCTCTCCTCTGCTGGACCCTCTGCCTGAACACTTTCTTCTCCTTGGCTTCTCTCTTCTGTCTCATCTTGCCCTCTCCGAGCACTGCCTAATTCAGGTTAGAGAGGTAGGGTTGTACTTGTACACACCCCTAATCTCATTTTGACAGGTGTCCTGCCCCCTTGATCTGACCTGTGACCTGACCTGACCCCGCCCCCGTGACCCCACGTAATTAGGCTGTCAATCAAAAGTGTTTTGAAAACATGACCTTTGGTTCGAAACTTCTCGTCAAACTGACAGATTATGATTTTAATCTGTTGACCATATGTGTTTTAGCGCGAGAATGGGGTTAATGATGGCAGAACTTCTCGTCTGAAGTGGCATGTTTATAGCGGCTTCAATTTGCAAAAACAGATATTAGTCAGAGCGTCTCACCGTGGCAGACATCAAACCAAGATGAGCTCTACAGATGTTGAATAGGGCAGACTGGAAGCTATCGTGTTACTCCGTAGCTCATCCATATTCCAAAGCCACACACGCACACACTAAATATCCTTGTGGGGCAAAGGCTGTACACACGCTGCAGGACCTAAGGCAAACTTTTGTGTGACAATACCACAAATTAGACTCTCACAAAACACAAAGTTAGCACTGACCAAAAGAATAAGATTCTGGCAGATTAGACATCTGAGCTGTCTACAAAAGCACACACACACACACACTAAATGTCCTTGTGGGGCAAAGGCTGTACACATGCTGCAGGGCTCAAGGCAGATGTTTGTGTGACAATACCACAGATTAGACTCTCACAAAAACTGCAGCATCATCTTCTGCACATTTACATCAAGGTTTTAGGGGTACACTGACCTGAGCAAACAGGCCTATTTGATCTTAACATGAAAGCACGCACACAACATTGACACACACTGTCACAGGGCTGCACCATTCATTCAGAGAAATGTGAGGAGCCAGAACTCAGACTTAGACCTCATTGAAAATCTGAGGAATGAGGCATGTCTTTATGGGTCATTTTGTGCATGTACAACTGTAGTGGGACCTTGGTCTGCATTGCTGCCAATAAAACAGACACATTTGCTGCTGCTGCTGTTGTATAAGCAGAGGAAGATTGTTCACGGTGATTAATTCACATGACTCAGTGTTGCAATAGTTTGTTTGTTAGGCTGACTGACTTTAGATAGGATACAAATTCCACTTCTTAAACACATATTTTGCATTTCTGAGTGACTGTAGGATGTTTGCTGAGTCAGTAGGAGAAAAGGAGCAAATTTGTATGTCATGAGATTTGCTTTCAAAGACTTCAAACTTAACAGCCACTTTAAAATAGTTATACTTTATTTTTCCAGAGAATATGAAAACAGTCTTTAGACTTTATAGTCTGTGTTCTCAGCTTGTTTTTTCATGCACTTTTTATTTGTGTATCTGTAGCAGATGCTGCTATGAATGAAATGCTAGGATTGACAGAGTCCTGACTCTTTGTCAGCCTGGCTACAATGCTGAAAAGAAACCTGGGATTTCCCCCCCCCCCCACACACACACAAACAAACACACATCAGTCACAGTGGCCATTCACATTACAAAGACCCCCCCCCCCCACACACACACACACACTGCACCGTCCCTCGAAACAGCTGTGTCAGGGGTGAACAGAGAGAGACAGAAGATAAAAAAATCCAGAAAAAGTATCAAATAAGGGTTATAAATTAATTTGCAATTGATCAAGGGAAATAAGTATTTGACCCCCAAAACCTGACTTAGTACTTGGTGGAGAAAACCCTTGTTGGCAAGCACAGAGGTCAGACATTTCTTGTAGCTGGTCACCAGCTTTGCTCACATCCCAGGAGAGATTTTTGTCCACTCTTCTTTATGGATACACTCCAAATCCTGAAGGTTTTGAGGCTGTTGCTTGGCAATTCAAAGTTTCAGCTCCCTCAGCAGCACCATAACCGAGTCTCCTGGGTCAGAAGGCCGCTTGCATTTTTCAGCGTCGGTCATTCAAACAGTTTCGTGTTATTTAAAAGGTTTTGTCTTTTTTTTTTCCACAATATTTTTATTGAACCTTTTTTTATATACAAACATGGCACAAACAATCAGACACTAACTCAAAAGTAATTTAAAAATTAAAAAGAACAATAACAAAAAAAAAATAAAAAAAATGTGGAATAAAAACAACAACATCCATTAACAATCACAAATCAACAACAATGCTCCTCTGTTTAGTCTAGGTAATCTGTTATATAAGAATACATAATATGCATTCAACAGCTTGAAATTTGCAAGGTCCACACATATCATTCACTTTCTTCTTCAGACGTTATGTTTAAATTCTTTACATAATCAATGAAAGGTCTCCATATATTCTCAAACACATTTTCCTTTGATTTCAGTATATATGTTATTCTTTCTAGTGGAAGGTTTAACATTTGTCTTAACCACTGAGTCACATCTGGTCTATGAATCTTTTTCCACAGTAGTGCAATACATTTTTTGGCATTAAGCAAACTGAGGTCTATGAATGCTTTTTCACTCTTATTAAAGTTATGTTTTTCTGGATACAGACCCAACAAAAACAGTTTAGGGTTCAATATGATTTGTTTTGAAATTATTTTTTCAATTGTTACCCTCACCTCTTCCCAAAACATTCTGATTTTTCTACATTCCCATAAACAGTGAAATAGGGTTCCTTTACTTTCCATACATTTTGTGCATGTATCTGGTATGTTTTTGTTATATCTATTTAATTCAACTGGTGTAACATACATCCGCATTAACCATTTAAAATGTATCAGTTTAAGACGTACATTTATTGATTTGGTTTGAGCTCCTGCACAAGCCATTTCCCATTGTTCCTCTGAAACTTCAATTTGCAGGTCCTCTTTCCAGTAATTCAGTCTTTTCTGTGAGTTTTCACTTGAGTATAGTGTCAATGAGTTGTAAAACTCTGAAATAATACCCTTTCTCTTACTATCTTTCATCAAAATTTTTTCCAAAAATGAATAAGTAGGTCGGGTGAGAGCATTATTTTGATTTGATCGAATAAAATTTCTAAGCTGAAGATATTTAAAAAAGTGTGTTCTATTAAGATTGAATTTAATCCTCAGTTCTTCAAAAGACATTATGTTATCTGAGCATGACAAATATAAGTCTTGAATCTTTTGAATCCCTTTTATATTCCATATTTTAAATACAGTATCCGCTGTCCCTGGTGTAAAATATTGATTACCCCATATTGGGCTAAATTGTGACAGTGAGTGTGGTTCTTTTAAATATTTTTTGGTTTCACACCATATTTTGATCATGTGCTTTACAATTGGATTTTTAACTTATTTCTGTAGTTTTTTTTTTAGCCAAGTCTGAGTATATGAATAAGGGAAGAGGTAAAGGTAGATTGTATGATTCCATTTCAGTCCAGTGAGGAAGATCATTTGATGAAAAATAATATGTCATAGACCTCAGTTGTGCTGACCAGTAATACAACATAAAGTTTGGACATTTCAGACCTCCACGATCAAATGGTAAATATAGTAAGGACAAACGTAATCTAGCCTTCCTATTGTTACATATAAATTCCACTAACTTTTTTTAATTCTTGAAAATAGATCTGAAGGTGGTGGTAAAGGAATGTTTTGAAATAAATAAAGTATTTTTGGTAAGATATTACTTTTAAATATATTAATTCTCCTGATCATCGACATTGGTAGTGGCATCCATCTCTGAAGTGACTCATTAATATCTGTCATTAAGGCTTCATAGTTGGCACTGGCGACGAATTCTAGCTTAGACAAAATTTGAATTCCTAAATATTTAAACTGATTTACAACATTGATTTGGTTTACCTCAGGAGCTGGGTGATTTCTCTGGGTCTCATTTAGCATTAATATTGAAGATTTTGTTTTGTTTATTTTATATCCTGATATATCCCCAACGTTCTTTATTAAATTTAAGAAGGTCGGAATTGATTTTTTAAAATTCGACATAAACAAAATTATGTCATCGGCATACAGGGAGATTTTATGTTTTGTTGGTCCTACTTTAATTCCATATATTTGTGGATGTAAACGTACTGCCATCGCTAAAGGTTCAATTGCCATAGTAAACAATAAAGGTGAAAGTGGACAGCCTTGTCGACATCCTCTATTGATTTTGAGATATTGCTGTTTGTTAGGATTTCTGCTGTAGCATTATTGTATATTATCTGGACCCATTTTATGAAATTATTTCCAAGTCCAAACCTTTGTAGAACTTCAAAAAGATAGGGCCATTCGACACTATCAAAGGCCTTTTCAGCGTCCAATGATAAGAGAGCTGTATCTGGTGCTTCTTTATTGGAATAAATAATATTAAATAGCCTTCTTGCATTATGGAAGCCTTGTCTTCCCATTATAAAGCCATTCTGATCTCGGTTAATAATATTTGGTAATATTTCTTGTAGTCGTTTTGCTAAAATTTTACAGATTATTTTAAGATCAGCATTTAATAGGCTTATTGGTCTCATGTTTTCACATTTATTAGGGGGTTTACCTGGTTTTGGTAACAGTATAATTAAGGCATTATTCATGTGTGGTTCATGTATGGTGGTCGCCTACTGTGTCATATCCATTCTCTTTTTCTTTTTTTCCTTTCTTCTTTATGACTGGCGTCTAGCGGCTGCCCCGGCCTTGGATGCGCTCTGCAGAGCGTGCCCAAATGCCAAGTCACGTTTCGTTACCTTGTATTCATACATGTGTAATGACAATAAAGTTGAATCTCATCTCAAATTACCATTTTGAAATGCTTCTAAAACCATTTCCAACAGTGGTTTTATTAATTTATTCTTAAATTTTTTATAGAGGTCAACTGGAAGACCATCTGGTCCTGTTCTTTTTCCTGATTTCATATTATCAATGGCTTGCCCAACTTCTTCTTGACTAATTTTAGACTCCAGTATCTCCCTGTTTTCATTTGGAATACATGGTATAGATAATCCACCCCAAAACCCATTTAATTTTGTTAAGTCAGTTTCATTTTTTATATCATATAGTTTTCCATAATAATCTCTAAAGGCACTATTAATTTCTAAAGGATCTATAACTACCTGTCCGTTACTTATAATACTGGTAATTGGTGTTTTTGATTCTAATTGTTTAATCTGCCATGCCAATAATTTTCCCGATTTTTCACCTTGTTCGTAAAAAGTTTGCTTCAATCTTAGAAGACTTGAGGCAGCTCTATTCAATGATTTTTTGTCATATTCAGCTCTCACAATCAGTAATTCATTCTCTAACTGTGGGTTACTTCCTGCATGCACCTTTTCTTGAAGGATTTTTATTTTACGTTCCAATTGGACTCTCTCCTCTCGGGTCTTCTTAGATTTTGAACCTGTATAACTAATAATATGCCCCCGAAAGCCTCCCACTTTATGCATGCCGTTGTTTGTGTAGTATTAATATCAAAGAACTCATCTATCTGTTTTTCTATGTACTTAACAAATTCCTCATCCTGAAGCCATTTATGTTGAAAATGCCACCTAACTGGGTCCTTTGTCAATTTCTTCCATCCATCTTCCATCCATCTTCTACCGCTTAATCCTTTCGGGTCGCGGGGGGGCTGGAGCCTATCCCAGCATCTTTGGGCGAGAGGCAGGGTACACCCTGGACAGATCGCCAGTCCATCGCAGGGCCAACACAGAGAGACAGACAACCATTCACTCTCACATCCATACCTAAGGACAATTTAGAATCCCCAGTTTTGATACCAATTAACCTAACTTGCATGTTTTTGGCATGTGGGAGGAAACCGGAGTGCCCGGAGTAAACCCACGCAGACACGGGGAGAACATGCAAACTCCACACAGAAGGGTCACCGATGGTCTGGGGGTGGGATCGAACCCACGATGGTCAAGGGTGGAATCGATCCCATGACCTTCTTGCTGTGCTGCCGCTGTGCTAACCACCACGCCACCGTGCTGCCCAATTTCTTATCTACATATATTAGACAGCAGGGTGCATGATCAGAGATCACAATATTATCATAGAAACAGTTTTGAATCTTGGACCTTAATTCTGTACAGATCAAAAAATAGTCAATACGTGAGAATGTCTTATAAGTATTAGAATAACAAGAATAAGCTCTGACTTGTGGTTTCATTTCTCTCCATATATCTAGCAATCTCAGTTCATTCATAAAATGATTAATGGTCATCCTACATCCATTGTGCGTACAGTCCAGTCCTGTTGATCTATCTATACTGGGATTCAATGTACAATTAAAATCCCCTGCTATTATATGTTGCCCTGTAAGTGATGATAAAGTGAGGAATAAAATAAAGAAGTTTTGATCATCAATATTGGGGCCGTATAAGTTCACCAGATTTATATTTTCTAATAACAAAGATCCTTGGATGATTAGATATCTTCCAAATTTGTCTCTAATTACATTTTTCATTTGAAATGGGACTGTTTTATGTATGAGAGCCATAACTCCCCTAGCTCAGGATGAAAATGATGAGGTGAACACATTACCTTGCCATCTTCTCCTAATTCTTTTTACATCCTCCGCTAATAGATGAGTTTCTTGTAAAAATACAATTTTTGAATCTATGTCTTTTATTTTATTCATAACTTAAGTTTTTTAAGATTTTGTAGACCTCTGCAATTTCATGAAGTTAAATTAAGATTAACGCTTTGATCTATGATCAATAAGGAGTTTGAGATTACCTTGCAATATGATCATACTCTTACAGAGAAGCAAAAACATGGATGATGGAACATTCATCCTACAAACCAAACAAAAACAAAAACAAATTCCCCTTCCCCACATTCGTGGTAATCCCCCCAAAATCAAAAAAATTCTGTCTCCCGTTATAGCTAGTGACTGTTCCACACCTGCGAGGATCAGTCAAACCACTCTCTCTTTCCCCTCTCAATCACCCTGACTCTACTACAATTCTTATGACATTAACTCTCTTCTGTAGTTTTTTCAACATAACTTCAAAGTTTTACAGCAACTTTGTACATCATAGCTTTTTTTTAAATACAGTCTGTATTTTGTAGACATATTATATATTTCAGATCAATCAGATGTCTGTACAAATGCTTAAATGTTCTACCTTTGTCATGTTCATGCTTAGCTCCCACCAGTCTCCTTTTGGATTTGCTTAATGAGCTCCTGCGCCTCTTGAGGGGTCTTGAAGGTGTGGGTTCTCCCTTTATATGTGACCAGCAGTCTTGCCGGATGAATTACTCCGTGACGAATCCCGAGGTTGCGCAGCTCTTTGCGGGCGGGGTCAAACTGCCTCCTTAATTGTTGAATTCCTGTGGCCAAATCTGGGTAGAACAGCACCTGTTGATCCTGGTATTTGATTTCCCCTTTAGCTCGCGCCGCGTTGGTGACCGTCATCTTATCTCTGTAGCTGAGGAATTTCATAATCAGCGTCCTTGGTGGTGTCTTATTATCTCTCGGTGGGCCGATTCGGTGAGCGCTCTCTAAGACGACCGATGACTGCAGATCCGCGTTGTTCAGCGCTTCTGGAATCCAGTTTTCCAAAAAGGAACATGAGTCCCGTCCCTCCGCTCCCTCCGGGAGGCCCACCAGCCTCAAATTATTCCGTCGCGAGCGGGATTCCAAGTCCAGGACGTTATCTTCCAGACGTTTCCATTTTAATTCCAGTGTTTGCAACTTTGATTGTAGGCTGGTGACATCATCTTCAGCGCTTGAAATTCGGAGCTCCGCCTGCGATACTCAGAATCAGAATCAGAATCAGAATCAGGTTTATTGCCATTGTTCATGTAGTACACAAACTAGGAATTTGTCTCGGTACAATGCTGCAACATTAAACATGATAAGATAAGAGAAATAAACTATACATGTAATAAAGTGTAGGATAAGATACTCGTTCCAAACAGTCATTTATTTCCTTTCTCATTCCTTCTATCGCTGCTATAATTCCATCAAATTTAGACGAAAACTCTGCTCTCATGGAGTTGATGGCAGTGAGCACCGCGCTTGTCCCCTCCTCAGCAGTTCCCGCTCCGCCGCTGGCTACATCCTCCGCCATCGTCCTTGGAGTTTTTTCTGCTTCGCCTCGAACGTGGAAGTCTGTTAGCTTGGGTTGTTTTGTCGAATTGCTTTTTCCTCCACCTAATTTCCCAGCCTTAGTCTTTACCATATCCGCACCTAAACGCTGGGATGGGTTTTTGTTCCAATTAAGAGAGTTTTATTAAACTTTTTTTTTTTTTTTTTTTTTAGGAGCAGAGCAGTGTGAAACACGTCTTCCTACGTGGCCACCATAACCGGAAGTCTAAAAGGATTTTTCTGATAATTTAACACTCCATTCAGTTTTTCCTGATGATCCAAACAATATTTTTTCACATTTCACAAAGGACTAAGCTTTGTAATGTGTATTTCTTTTTTGATTTTGTACAAAAGCAAAACTTGCAACTTATGTCTATCACAGCACATGGTTCAATTAAGTTGTCCGCACAGACAACGCAAATTTTTTGGTCAACCACCAAGCTCCAGAGTAGTTTCTGGTTAATATTTTGAAACAAACTTCATTCTCATTTTTAAAAAAACCCCACCCAAACAATTTTTGATACAAAACAACAACCTCACAGTATTTTACTGATGGGCATATGCAGTCAAAACCTCGTGTACAGAAAAAATGCATCTGCATGAACCTTTAGTAGTTTTTTTTTTTTAACCTCTTGCACTCCGGTGTACCGTGGGCGGACACGTCTCTGCGTCCTAGGGCGCCCTCGTGCGCCCTAGGACGCACACTGTGCGTCCTAGTGCGCACTGAGAAAAAAAAAAACCCTGCATCTCCGTTCTTCCACTACAGACACAGCCGCGAACAGAAAGCCAAAGCAGCGCTTTGATTGGTTTAGATGTGATTGACCTCTCATTTGACTAATAAGAGCCTTGAATTGGGTTTCTGAATCCTTGAAGAACCAATGACTGAAAACCTAGCAAGAAGGACCCGCCTACCAACGGCTGCGAATACAGCAAGTCAATTGAAGCACAGTAGTTCGAAAGCGTGCCTCCCTTGCAAAATCTGTTTTGTGTAAGCCGCTGGGTGACACACACGCGTTCGCCAGTCTTTTTTTCTTACTACTGTTCTTATTTGTTTTAAAAAATCGTTCGCCAAAACCGCAATCATGGAAGCACAAAACCACAATAATGGAATTATGGTTTGACCGGGTCGCGTGACCAGAACCATGAGTCCGTAACAAGCGGACCAGCGTCATGTTCGTCTGACAGTGAGGAAGAGAAGATCGCCAGCAACACTG
This sequence comes from Pholidichthys leucotaenia, assembly GCA_020510985.1. Classification (NCBI taxonomy): domain Eukaryota; kingdom Metazoa; phylum Chordata; class Actinopteri; order Cichliformes; family Pholidichthyidae; genus Pholidichthys; species Pholidichthys leucotaenia. The sequence goes on along the minus strand of CM035847.1, from coordinate 215,170,718 downwards.
CTGTTGTGGACAGGTAAGTGTTATAAGCTAAATTATTCTTTATCCCTGAAAATTGTAATCAAAATGACTTTTGGCCGATCAGTAAATTACAACTGTGCGTAGTAGACCGCGGCGCACGGACTGGACACGGTTCGTGCGCCGCGTCCGGACTGTGAATGCCCCCCCACCCCCCGCTACTCTTCTGTAGTGGATTGCAGATATTTTAGTACAACTGTGCGTAGTAGACCGCGGCGCATGGCCGCAGTCCGTCATGTAGCGATGGGCGATGTCCGTCCTCTGTAGCAGGGAGGGGGGGGGGAGATGGGAGTTGTTATCTTCTACATAACAGATATTTTAGTATAATTTTTAGTGCACTGTAAGTTATTTTTTCTTGTAAAAAAAAAGCCACACATTTTTTACATGGCATGCTTCTTTGTGTGTGGGGGCTTGTTTGTTCATTCATTCATGAATGAATGAATAAACAACCCCCCCCCCCACACACACACAGCCCTTCACCTTTCATTAGAGCCCAAGATGAAGCTTCTATATTGAATCATTCAAAAGTTACAGACGTTTTTCCAAACTGTGCCATTTGGCACAATTTGGCACAGTTCAAAAACGCCTGGGAACAACCTAAGAAAAAAGCTGTGTAATATATTCATTTTTTGTGGTATTGTTACAAAATTTTGACCTCAGCTGGATAACACTTGGTTCTACATTTCTGTTGCATTTTCCAGCCCGGATCTGACAGCTATGTGTTATTTGCAAGCATTTGTATCCAAAAAAACACCCAGGCGAAATTTATTTTCTTCAAGTTCAGTATGTTTAGATGACTGTTACTCAGTGGCAGGAGCACTTAGAGATTATGACTGTTTTGCCAAAAAATTCAAAGTGTTTTCTTTTAAATGAGACCAACCCCATGAAGATGCTGCAAAGTGTTGAAGAACAGCTTTTGATTTACTTTGGGCACGTTATTTTTTGGCGTTCTTAGGGAAATTGACCAGAGTGCAAGGGGTTAAAGAAAACAACAAGATGCGGTAAATTTAGCTTTTAGATTGAGCATCATGTTTTTAGTTTGTTGGGGTTTTTTTTCCCTACAGAAATAAATATTGCACGACCAGCTTTGTCTCTACCTCGGGTTCAACAATTTCTCAGAGTGGGGACTTGAGGCCCAAGGTTGTCTATAAAGCGGTTAAGGATCCTTCTACTTGAAGAATTGTGTTACCGACACATTCTGGCTCAAAGAAAAACACAAATTGAATTCTGAAAATATCGGTTTAACTAGTATAAGCTTTAAACAACTAAAAATGAACGCTTTAACGGATCAACATCTTGGCTCTTCCAAAAAGTACTTCTGTCTATGTATTTTAACGACTTAAAATACACCGATTTTATGTGCGCTGTTTAATAATTTTCAAATCTCACACCACTAACATAGCCTCCCCTCCCTCCCTTCCCTCAGCAGCATCATAACAGTGTCTCCTGGAGTCAGAAGGCCACTTGCATTTTTCAGCATCGGTCGGTCATTTTAAAAGTTTTTTCTGATAATACATTTTTTTAACATTCCATTCAGTTTTTTTTCCCCAATGATCCAAACAATATTTTTCACTCTACAGTCTGTGATAGGTAGAGAGCTAAAGAGTATTTATTGACTTAAAAAAGCATTTGACGAATTAGATCGCGACATTTTACCGTCTACATTAGAAAAATGCGGTATAAGAACCTACCCATCTACACAACAAATGCGAGGTCGTTCTATCCAATGAACAGAGAGGGATAACAGATTTGTTGTATAACAGATTGATAACAGATTTGTTGTAGACGAGTGCTTTTTCTTTTCCTCTCGGCAGACTTGACTCTGATTTACTTTTTTCTACGAGCTGTAGAGCATCCGGGCAGTCTCCGTTGTATGCTAGTGACATTCATTGTTTGCATATTGGACACTCTCACGTTTTGTTAATAAACACATTCAATTTACTTCTGCATTTGGTTTTCATGTTCAATTCCCACATGCGCTGCGCTAAGACTCACGCATATGACAGCTGTGCGGTGTATGGATATGTGTGCCTGGGATGCCGTGCCCACCCACAGGGTGACGTCAGGCGAGCACGGCCCATTCTATATATAAACCCTGTTCTGTATAATAAAGTGGGAATGTTGTTTGATGCATGAATCCTCGCCTCGCTCTCCGTCATTTACAGACATAACATTTGGCGACGAGGAGCAAAATGGTTGCGTACTGGTTTGAGCAGTGGCTGTGGTCATTTCTAGAGAGCGCCGGTGAGCCATTGATTTTGTGACCGCATTGTAGACGGGACTTCGAGGGGTACGTCTCCTTGTTGGGTTTCCCTCGGCTTGACGGGAGACAATGGCTGGCCCTCCTGGCTTGTAACCTCGGCGCGGAGGGCCAAAGGATTCTCGACTCGCTGGGCACGAGTGAGAGCTACGTGGACACTGTTGGGCTCATGGAGACACACTTCGCGGAGCAGTCAAGGGCCAGAGAGTTGCGGGTGAAGAAGCTGATGGCATTGGTCGAGCAGGAGCTAGTTAGCTTTGGAAAGCTAACAGCTCAGTCGGAGCCGATGGACAGGCTAGCTGACAAGCTAGTTTCATGCCGAAACAAGGCTAATGGCACGAAACTGGGCCTCGAGACAGACCCGGGACCACATGTGGAGGAGCCCCTGGCTATTGACACAGTAACGGCACAGAGGAGCACCGAGACCGGGAGTGCTCTTAAAGATGACCAGGAGCCGGTGTGGGAGGATGTGACCGGTGAGGGTGGCGTCGAGAGCCCCGGAGAGGTGATGCAGCAGGACGGAGAGGCGATGCAGCAGGAGTCGGCCCCGCTGTTGGAAGCTGCACAGCGGGTGAGCGGGACAGTGCAGGCCGTGGACTTCGGAGAAGAGCCGCAGCCGGACATGATGGCGGCGCAGCGCAGCACCGATGCTGAAAGTAATGGATGCAGCGGTGAGGACCCCAGGTCGGTGAGCAAGCTCGACGACGGTGATGGTGCGGACTCCAAAAATGAATGACGAGAGCCGGACATGATGGCGGTGCAGCGGAGCGCCGACACCGAAAGCGCTGGATGCAGCGGCGAGCAGCCCGGGTCGGTGAGCAAGCCCGGCGAAGGTGACGGTGCGGTCCCCCGGAGGGGAGTGACAGCAGCCGCAGGACACGGTGGCAGTGAGCGGTGCCGACGAGCGGGTTTCGGCGGTCCCAGGAGCACAACCACGGAAGTTCGGAGTGTTCGAGGCCAAAAGAAAAGAGAAAAGAGCGGGACATTTTGGAGTGGTTTTGCTGAGCACCAAACGCCATTGTCAGAGCAAGAGTTTGAACCGGGTCGGCGGGACAGCGCAACGCAGAATGAGGGTCCGAAGACGACGTGGCGGGCAGGGGAGACCGGGTCGGGTTTCCCTGTGGGTCAGTGGTGGGGTTCGGCCCAGAGAGAAGAAGCCAGTTTGGAGAGGTGGAGACAGGTTGGCCAGAAAGAAGTGTTTCGACCCTGGGGGAGCAGCGACCGAACTTGGGGATGCTGTGGGAGTGCCCAGGCCCTCTGTGGCTACTATGTGAATGGTGGCTGCCCAGAGACTATGGTGTCACTTAATAATTTATTTGTGTAAATAGTGATATGTATATATGTATCTGATACTGGTGTGCATGTGAGTGAGTGAGAATATGGGATTAATTTTATTTTTGCAGAGACTAGGTCCGGTTATATTGTTTGTGTGGATGTGATAGGTTGTTTTATTACTGTTTTCTCCCTGGTCTTAGTGTGTGAGTCGGGTTACCTGGTTTGGATGGGTTTCCTGTGTGCTTGATTTTTTTTTTTTTTTAGAGGGGGGAAAAATGTGGTGTATGGATATGTGTGTCTGGGATGTCGTGCCCACCCACAGGGTGACGTCAGGCGAGCACGGCCCATTCTATATACAAACCCTGTTCTGTATAATAAAGTGGGAGGGTTGTTTGCTGCATGAAGACACACCTCGCTCGCCGTCATTTACAGGCATAACAAGTTATACAGCTGCCCAACTGTCTGGGGTCTCGCTGTATTTGCACTTCGTACTGCACCACACATTTTCAGTGGGAGACAGATCTGGACGGAAGGCAGGTGAGTCTAGTACCTGCACTCTTTTACTACAAAGCCATGCTGTTGTAACACATGCATGGATGGAGAGCATGAGGAGGAGGAGAAGCGTGGATGTGTGAGGAAAGTTGGGAGAGACACAGAAGTTTTTTCTTGTTGCTTTTTTGGTGTGGTCACGACCTACAGTGAGACATTCTGTGAAGAGATGGTTGTCGTGACCATGCCAAAAAAGCAACAAGAAAACTTATGTGTCTCTCCCAACTCTCCTCACACCTCCACGCTCCTCCTCCTCTTCATGCTCTCCCCCTTCCACACAGCCCTACCACCACAACCTTCCCCAGAACAGACAGAGAACCCAAACGTTACAATATGTATAAATAATGTTTAGTACAACTGTACTGGCATGTTACAAAAAATGAGCAAGTTAATAATTCTTTCTTCAAATATATAAATGTACTTCAGACATGTACTTACGGATTAAACATGAGTCAGTCAAAATGGTCTTATGCAAAGGAGTGTACATATAACGAAAGTAGTTTCTACCGCCTCTGCTCAACAAAATTTTAGTTTTGTTGTTTGCAAATCACTTTAGCCTAAAAAATGTGACGTGTTTTGTGTAACATAGCTGACTAACTAAACAAAATATTTTTTTGTAATTCTTCCAAAGACATACTTGTTTCAGATTTTTCTTTTTGAGAAAACTAGTGAAGGTTTTAACCACATGGATCATGTTGAACCACGTTTGCATGAAAATAACAAAGCAGATGAGTGAAATAAATACATGAAATTTGTACATTTCAATCTGAGGAACACAGCTTTATCTTCACGTAACCATTTAAAACAGTTTTTGTCAACAGAAAAAGCATAATTGTGTATGACACGACATGGACAACGTTATGATAGATTCCACATACAGGAACACCAATGTATGTTGTACAAAACAAACTTTTACAATATTGGAGGGTTTTTTTTGTCTAACTTTAGCTGTGATTGTAAGAACAAAATAAATCTGTCCCATTTACTTAAGTATGGATTACTTCTTTTTTCATCCAAATTATTCAAAAAATGGATAAATTGTTGAGAGTTTTGTTGTTTCTTAGGCCTTGTCTTTTATTTTGCTGCAGAAAATGTGTGTTGAAAAAGGTGTTCAACTGAACCGTTGAATTTCACCAAATGCCTTGTGACTCAGATTTTCAGTGTTGATGATATTGATTCAAAAATTTAAAACTGGTTACAAAATGTTTGAAAATTAAATCAGAGTCAAGTCCGCTGAGAGAAAAAGAAAAATCATTCGTCTCTACAACAAATCTGTTATCCAAAAATGAGTTAGTGAAATATTTTAGTGTTACTACAACAAAAAAAAGTTGTGTGGAAAAAGAATAAACTAAATCAAAAGTTCGTCATCAAGTAAGATTCTGGGGTACTTATGTTTTTCCACATTACACGTCAATCAGGTTGAAGTAACTTTGTTTAATATAGTTTCATTTGACTCAGGTTTATTTACATGTAGCATTAAAAAAAACAGTTTTTGTCAACAGAAAAGCAAAAAATGTGTATGACACAACATGGACGGCGTTATGCAAAATTCATCAAACACGAACACAAATATACCAGAGGGTGTTTAGTTTATACAAAGACACAGAAAAAACTGCAACCACAACAAAAACAGGGTGATGTCGACCCTTTACAAACTTGTATCAGGTGTTTAATAAACAAATGTTTAGTACAAGTGGAGTAAGCTGTTACAAAAAAATAAGGGAGTTAAAAATTGTTTCTTCAAACATGTAAATATAGTTCACACATGCACTTGCGTGATTAAAAAAAGAGGTCTCTAAAGTGGTGTTATGCGGAGAAACAAGTATGCACTGATGGAGTTACTACTGCCTTTCAGTGATAAATGTGCAAGGGTAGGTAATGCAAATTAGTTTATCCTTAAATGCTTCTGTACAGCTAAATAAAATGTTTTTTGTAGTTCTTCCAAACAAATACTTATTTCAGTGTTTCTTTTTTGAAACTAGTGAATGTTTTTAATCACATTAATCATGGTGAAGCAACTTTGTGTGAATATACTAGTTTCAGAATCAGAGTTTGTGTCAACACTGTGCAACATGTCATTTGTTATTATGAAAGATAGAAACTATTCGTATTCAAAGAAGTAAGTACACTGTTATTACAAATGAATTTTTTCAGAATCTGGTAACCCTAATGCCGGTAATGCAGTATTGTGCAAAGCGTTTGACGCCTTCAAGAACCAGCCAAAGTGTTAATCCTGGAGTGCTCTGTAGCAAGGTGGAGACGGGTGTCTCGCTGATCAGATGAAGATCGCTCAGCCTCTTAGTCACGGTGGAGTTTTTTTCTGTCTTTTTCCCGAAGTTTGCTTCATTTTTCCGATTTCGGGCTACTTATTTATCCAATTTTCACACGCTCCACCCTTGTAGTTTCATCGGTCGACGGTAAGGGCCCGCCTGTAGACTGTTATAGGGGGAGGCCTCTCCCTCTCCATTCATTGGATAGAACAACCCCGCGTTTGTTGTGTAGATGGGTAGGTTCTTATACCGCATTTTTCTAATGTAGACGGCAAAATGGCGCTATCTAATGCGTCAAATGTTTTTTAAAGAGTCAATAAATACTCTTTAGCTCTCTATCTATCACAGACTGTAGAGTGAAAAAATATTGTTTGGATCGTTTCATGAAATGGTCAGTCAGAAAGCAACTCATACCGGCTCGGACGTCGCCCGGGTTAACAAGGTCCGTGCTGATCTGCTCACACTCCGACAGGCAGTGAGAAGTATGGTAGGAGCAGGAAGAGAGAAGAAGAGGAAAACAGCAGCCTTGTGTGTAGCAGAATGGAATGTACGCACCCTGATGGACAGATCAACATCACGGTGCCCAGAAAGACAGACTGCGCTTGTGGCCTTGGAAATGAACAGGTACAATGTAGACATAGCTGCACTTAGTGAAACAAGGTTGCTTGGATATTGTCATGGGTCTGGGGGCTTACGTTACTCCAGACCCCAGACACAGACTGTTGTTGTATTTTGTTTCCTTAATTTGGCCACTTATTGTCTGGATTGTGTCTGTGTTCTGTTCTGCCCCTCCATCTTCCCTCCAGGCGCTCCCCATTGGCTGCTCAGCCTGTGCTGCAGCGAGCAACCTGTAATCAGTACACATGTGCTGCCACCCATCTGTATTCAATCTATGCCGTTAGTTCACAGTGTATTTATTCCCTATTAGTTCATTCACCTGTTGTCACGGCATTAGTCCTTGCTTTGCTCACAGCCAGTTGTTCAGTTCTGCTGCCTTTCTGTGTTTGAACTATTTCTCCCAGGATTACGTTTGTGTTGTTTTCTCCAGAGCCCGGTGCGCTCCAACGCGTCTATGTAAGTCCTCCCTCTCCAGTTCATGTTTCTTGTTTCCCTCAGTGGCCAACTTGCCCTGGGGCTAGTGTGAACTGTTTCCCTCTAGCCCAACCAGACTGCATGGAACTGTATTTATCAGCTGTGTTGCTTATCATTTTTGGATTCCTGTTTTGGACACTTGCTATATTTGACTCTTTGTTTAATAAACACTCTCTTCACTTGAAAGTGAGCTTAACTTCTTTCATTTGTGCGTGCGTAAAGCACACGCCCATGACAGGATATGACAGTTTGGAAGATCATGGGTACATCTTCTTTTGATAGATAGATAGATAGCCTTTATTGTCATTATACAAACAAATGTACAATGAGATTTAAGCATCTCCTTCAGTGCAACATATGTAAAAGAGAAAAATAAAAAGCATAAAAACAATAAATTCCTACAATAAATAATGCATAATATGTACAGTGTACGTAATCTAAGATAAAATAAGTTATATATACAATATAAAATAAAAAGATTGCACAGCATTCTGGACCGTAAATGTCAATTACACAGTAATGTGTTTAGAGATATGCTGGCGGGGGTCAGGGAGGGTTGGACTGAGAATTCAGAGCCATAATGGCTTTTGGAAAAAAACTGTTCTTGATTCTATTTGTCCTGGCTATGATGCACCTGTAGCACCTCCTTGAGGGAAGCAGGTCAAATAGGTCAGCACCAGGGTGGTAGATGTCCTTGATGATGCGTTGTGCTCTACTAAGGCAGCGGGCGGTGTAAATGCCTGTCAGGGAGGGGAGAGGGCGGCCGATGATCTTCTGTGCTGCCTTTACTACCCTCTGCAACCTCTCCCTGTCTACCATTGTGCAATTCCCATACCACACTGTAATGCAGTATGTGAGCAGACTCTCAATGGATGAGTGATAGAAGGTCAGCAGCAGGGTGGAGTTGAGGTTGTACTTCCTGAGGACTCTCAGGAAGTGTAGCCGCTGCTGAGCCTTCTTAATAATCGCAGAGATGTTGTCTGTCCGAGAGATGTCAGAGGAGATAAGGACGCCGAGGTACCGGAATGTGTGGACCCTCTCCACACACTTGCCGTTGATGAAGGGGGGGGGCTGGGTCGGTATTGGTCCTCCTGAAGTTGACAATGATTTCCTTGGTTTTCTTGGTGTTCAGAGTCAAGTTGTTTTCTAAACACTAAGTTGCTAACTTCAGGACCTCCCCCCTATAGGCTGTCTCGTCCCCTCCTGAAATGAGTCCAACCACCATGGTGTCATCAGCAAACTTCACGATGAGGTTGTTGTTGTAGGCCGGACAACAGTCAGAGGTGTAGAGACAGTACAGGAGGGGGCTCAGCACACAGCCCTGTGGGGAGCCAGTACTCAGCATCCGTGTGGAGGAGAAGTGGGAGCCAAGTCTCACAGTCTGGGACCAGTTAGTGAGAAAGTTCTTTATCCAAGCACATGTGAGAGGTGGGAGACCAAGAGTGTTCAGTTTGGTAATGAGAATGTCTGGGATGATTGTGTTGAAGGCCGAACTGTAGTCCATGAAGAGCATTCGGACGTAGCTGTCCTGCCACTCCAAGTGGGACAGCGCAGAATGGAGGGCTACGGCGATGGCATCTTCAGTGGATCGGTTTTCACGGTATGCAAACTGGTAGGAGTCAAGGTCCGGGGGAAGATGGCTCTTAATGTGCTGGAGAAGCAGTCTCTCGAAGCACTTCATAATTACCGGGGTGAGGGCCACAGGATGGTAATCATTTAGGCTGGTGATGGGAGACTTCTTTGGTACCGGGATGATTATGGCAGATTTCAGACAAGATGGGATGACTGCCTGGGCCAGGGAGAGATTGAAAATTCTGGTAAAGATGGGGGTGAGCTGGGAGGCACACGCTCTAAGCACCCTACCAGAAACTCCATCTGGGCCGGCAGCCTTCTTGGGGTTCACTGCCAGGAGCACCCGTCTGACGTCATGCTCACTGACAGTGAAAGTGGTGGTGCAGGAGCTGGGTGGGGGTGGGGGTGGGGCTGAGGCTGGTGAGTGCTGCTGTTGAGTTATTTCAAAGCGAGCAAAGAAGCTATTTAGCTCCTCTGCCAGCGGTGCACTCAGGTCCTCTGATGTTGTAACACAGCCTCTGTAATTCGTGATGTTTTGAATTCCCTGCCACACCTCCCTTATGTTGTTACTGGACAAGTGGGACTCTATTCTCATCTTATAATCTGCTTTAGCTTTTTTAACTCCTCTTTTCAGATCGGCTCGAGTAGACCTAAGGTCTCTGTCACCTGATCTGAAGACAGCATCACGGGCTCTGAGGAGTGTGCGGACCTGGCTGGTCATCCAGGGTTTCTGGTTGGGAAAAACCCTAATATTTTTGTCCACAGTCACATTACCGATACAAAACTTAATGTAGTCCAACGTGTGTATCATTGAATGTTTCCAACTCCTGTTGTCCAAATAAATCCCAATCTGTCTCTGTAAAGCAATCCTGCAGTTTGGAGAGAGCATTGTCAGGCCAAGTTGTGACAGTCTTTATAGTGGGCCTGTCACTATGCCTGAGAGGGGTATAGACTGGGGAGAGCAGGAGGGAAAGATGGTCCGACTGGCCGAGGTGGGGGAGGGATATGGCTCTGTATGCGTGCTTGATGTTAGTGTAAACATGGTCTAAAATGTTCTCCCCTCTAGTAGAACACTTAACATGTTGATAAAATTTGGGGAGTACAGTCTTCAGATTGGCCTTATTAAAGTCTCCTGCGACTATGTGGACACCATCAGGGTGAGCCCGCTGATGTTTGTTAATGGTGTTAAGCAGGAGGGAGAGCGCCGTATTTACATTAGCACTAGGTGAAATATACACAGCCGTGATAAACACTACTGTTAGCTCTCTCGGTAGAAAAAAAGGCCGACATCTTACAGACATGTACTCGAGATCGGGAGAGGAATATTTGTCTGTAATAGTCCCATTGTTACACCAGTTATTATGCACATACATACAAAGCCCCCCCCCCCGCTCTTACCGGAGTCCTTAGTCCTATCACAGCGTAGCAACGTGCGGCCCGCTAGCTGCATGCTAGCGTTGGATATGTCCGGATGGAGCCAAGTTTCAGTGATAATCAGAACACAACAGTCACGAACATAGCGATTACCGGCAAGTTGTAATTCCAAGTCTTCTCTTTTATGCACCAAGGATCTGGCATTGGAAAGATACAGGCTCGGTAGAGGTGGCTTATGTGGTTGTCTCCTTAGCCTTAGCATAACACCGGACCTGCAGCCCTGCTTCTGCTTCCTTTCCCTCCTCCGTCTCTGTCTCCGCCGCCTCCACGATCCGACAACAATCCACGAAGAGCCCGGTGGTCTTGCTATGTCGACTGGAATGTTATGCGTGTGGTGAAAGACACTCGCAACTGGTGTCTGATGCTGGTCACCAATCTCAAGAAGTCTCTGACGAGTGTAGCGAATGTTCGCCAAACACAAATAAACAAAAAAGGAGTATAACATCCAAAAAAACACTGAAAAGGAGAGCCGTGAACCGTTGCAACATTGCGCGCCGCCATGTCATGTCATGTCATTTTGGAGTGGGAAATCAACATGAGAAAGGAGAGAAGCAGGAGTAGGCTTTGCAGTTAGAAAGGAGATAGCAGCAATGCTTGATGAGGAACCGGTGCCAATCAACGACAGGATAATGATGATGAGACTCCCAATACAGTGGAAAATGTATGCCACACTCATCAGCGTGTATGCTCCAACAATGACCAACACGTAGGCGAAGGAAGAGTTCTACAGTGATCTACATGAGACTATCAGGCATGTATCGTCTGATGATGGGCTGATGCTCGTTGGAGATTTTAATGCTAGAGTTGGTTCAGACACTGAGAAATGGAAAGGAGTTCTAGGCAGTCATGGAGTAGGCAAGTGCAATGCAAATGGAGTACTTCTACTTGCACTATGCTCAGAGTACAACCTTGTGATAACCAACACCCTATTTAAGCACAAGGACACACACAAGAAGACATGGATGCACCCAAGATCCAAGCACTGGCACTTGTTAGACTACATCATAGTAAGGTAGAGACCCATAAGGGATGTATTGGACACCAGAGCAATGAGAGGTGCAGACTGTGGTACTGGTCATGCTATGCTGAGATCTAGATTAAGGATTTGTAGATGAAAACAGCACTGTAGGATGTGTGGGAAGCCACCACGGAAGCCACTAGTGCACTGAAAGGGCTGCACGGTGGCGCAGTAGTTTAGTACTGTGGCAGCACAGTTTACCCTCGGCCGGGGGATCGCGGGGATCGTGAGATCGTGGGTTCGATCCCAGCCCCCGACCAACAGTGAGCTGTGTGGAGTTTGCATGTTCTCCCCGTGTTGCGTGGGTTTACTCCGGGATTTCTTCGGTTTCCTCCCGCATACCAAAACATGTAGGTTTAGGGCGCTCGCACACGCAGCGACCGGCAGCCAGTGGCTTGTCACCAGACTGCAAACCAAATCTACCTCCGGGTAAAAAAAAAAAAAAAAAAAAAAAAAAAAAAAAGAAGCAGGATGAATTTACACAGGAAATGGATGAAAACTTGAAAGACTGGGACAGCAAGAACTCAGAGAATGACATAGAAGAGAAATGGGCAACACTGAAGGATACGGTGTATCAGACTGCGAGTGATGTATTAGGCTACCCTGAGAGGAAACATCAAGATTGGTTTGATGAGCATGATGAACACCTGAAGAAACTACTAGAAGCAAGGAATACAGCTAGGCAGGAAAACCTACAGTGTAACACAAGCTCGAAGAAGAAGAAATACTCAAAGGCTCAGAGTGAGCAGAAGTACACCAGAGAGATGAAGTCCAACTGGTGGGATGAAAAAGCGGAGAAACCTGTAAACTGCAGCAGACAGAAAGGACATGAAAACATTCTTCATGATGCATTTACACAGGAAATGGATGAAAACTTCAAAGACTGGGACAGCAACAACTCAACAGCAAGAGAAATGGGCAAAACTGAAGGATATGGTGTATCAGACTGTGAGTGATGTTTTAGGTCACCCTGAGAGCAAACATCAAGACTGGTTAGATGAGCATGATGAACATCTGAAGAAATTACTAGAAGCGAGGAATACAGCTAGGCAGGAAAATCTACAGTGTAATACAAGGTCGAAGAAGAAGAAATACTCAAAGGCTCAGAGCGAGCTACAGAGGTATCCCAGAGAGATGAAGTCTAACTGGTGGGATGAAAAAAGTGGAGGAACTTCAAACTGCAGCAGACATGAAGGACATGAAAAGATTCTTCACAGGTTTGAGAAAAATCTACGGCCCTAAACCAAGAGGACTGATCCAACTAAAGGCGACGGATGGTGAAGTGGTTTTGCAGGAGAAAGACAAGATCCTGGACAGATTTGCAAACCACTTTGACCAACTACTAAACAACCCTGGAGATCTTGCTAAAGAGGCTAAAGAAGCTCTAGTGCAGCGACCAGTTGTGTCCAGTCAGGGTGAACCACCAAATCCTGATGAACTAAAGGCAGCTATCAAGACGACACAGGATGGTAAAGCTCCATGAAGGGATGGAATTCCAGCAGAAGTGTGGAAATTTGGTGGTGCTCAGCTAATCAACTGCCTGCACAGGCTCATCCAAGAGATATGGGATGCCCAGAAAGTACCTCAAGACTGGAAGGATGCAAGTATTGTGCCTTTGTTCAAGAAAGTTACAGGAAAGATTGTGGAAATTACCGAGGTATATCACTGCCAACCACTGTTGGTAAGATTCTCTCACGTGTACTACTGAACAGGCTCAATGAACACATCTCGCAGAATGCACTACTGGAAACCCAGTGCGGCTTTTGAAGTGGAAGAAGCACAATGGACATGATTTTCTGCTTGAAACAGGTTCAAGAAAAGTGTATCGAACAGAACATGCCACTTTATGTACATTTCATTGACTTCAGTAAAGCCTTCGATGCTGTATTGCGACAAGGACTTTGGCAGATACTCAAGAAATATGTCTGCACAGAGAAGTTTGTCAACCTGATTGAGGCGCTCCATACAGGTATGCAAGCAAAAATGGCAATGAGTGGTTCAGTGTCTAAAGACATCTCAGTAAGCAATGGGGTGAAACAAGGGTGTGTGCTGGCGTCTACACTCTTCTCACTATATCTGTCAGCCATGCTTGAGGTGGCCTTCAAAGACACTTCAGAAGGACTATACATTCAAACAAGGAAAGAAGCAGACTTGTTCAACATGGCACAGTTCAAAGACAAGAGTAAGACATCAATATAGCTAGTAAGAGATCAGCCTCAAAATCACCATCAAGAAGACAGAGTGCCTTTATCAACCGCCAAAGTTTCAGTTATCAACATCACTACCAGAAGAGATCGGTACAGAGTCACTCGGCAAGTGTAAGACTTTCAAGTATCTCTGGAGTACTGTCTCAGAGAATGTTATGCTGGAGGATGAACTATCTCTCAGAATGGGAAGAGCGAGTGCTTTGTTTGGATACTTGAGGGAGAGACTGTGGAGTAAATGACATGTGTCTATCCATGTGAAATGCAAAGTGTACAGAGCAACAATACTGGCTACTTTATTGTACGGTGCTTAAACTTGAACTGTCTACAGAGTGCAGGTAAAGAAATTCCACGCGTACATGATGAGACACCTTTGAGCCATCATGAACATCTCATGGAAAGACAAGATAACCAACACAGAAGTGCTGGAACGAGCTGGCCTACCATCAATGGAGGACATGCTAATACAGATGAACCTGAGATGGCTCGGTCATGTTGAGAGGATGGATCACCAGTGTCTCCCTCAGCAGCTACTCTACTCACAGTTACACGAGGGGAAACGCAATCAGGGTCGCCCCCGGCTAAGATTTAAAGACACCGTAAAAAGGAATCTGAAGAAGTTGGATATAGACAGAAGTTCCTGGCAGCGGAAGGCAAAGGACATAGCTGTGTGGAGGAATCTGATCAGACCTAAATGAAGCAGTCATTGTCGCCCCTGACAGACTGCTATGATGATCCACGCCTCAGCCAGTGTTTCGTCCAGGCTGTTCTCACTATTTCCCTATATTGGCTACTTGGTCGTACCGGAGTGCATCCCACACTTCAACCTCCTTTAGCTATTTGGCCATTCCGGCATGCACTCCACGCTTCAGCCTTATTTTTGTCTCCTCGTGTAGTCCTGCCTTCATGTGTAAGTTTTTATCTTCTGTTTATTTTGTGTTATTATTAAATATCTTTGCAACTCACATTCAAGCGTTTGGGTCTTTGTCCTGCCCTGAGGGGCGACTTATGACAGAATTATTGAGTTATGTGGTACTGCTTTGCTTGATTTTGGTGATAAACAAAGATGTCATAAGAAAAACCATGTTATATCTTGAGTTTCTATGAAAAGTGATAAAAATGTTAACGGATGTGTATATATGAATAGTATATATGAAAAGTAGACAGGTGTAGACAAAATGGGAATAGCTGCCAAAATGGGAGTAGATGAAATGGGAGTAGACAAAATGGGAATTTTGCTGGAGATGAAATGGGAATTTCATAGAAGGTGAAATGGGAGTAGACGAAATAGGAATAAACCATTTTCCCTCTTGAGCACCCGGATCACTGCCGGAGGTCATGTGACTGCAAAACCCGAGTAGGTGGTATGACAGCATTACAAGATCTCCCCCACCCCCACCAGGAAACTGTGACCTTATATGGTAGTTTTAGGGTGTCAATTACATAAATCTTTTCACATCCACACCCACTCACATATGGGTGGAATCCACCATTTTTACACATGCTATTTACACACGTTTGGAGGACACATGAGTGTTTGTTGAATCAAGAGAGGCTCGTTAGTACCAATGCCACTTACTAACAAAATACATGTGATTTACATATACTAACATGTTCTTGCATGAGGCCCAATCTGTTGTCCTTGTCTAGACACACAGTTGTGTTGTTTTTAACACTTTTGACAAGAGTTCATGGATGTTGTGTCCTCCGGGCTAAAGAGGAAAAGGACCATCCAGTTTGTTATCAGCACAAAGTTCAAAAAACAGCATCTATGATGGTGTGTATGTGTGTGTATGTGTGTGTGTGGGGGGGTGTTAGTGCCCATGGCCTGGGTAACTTGCACATCTGTGAAGTCACCGTTATTGCTGAATGGTACATACAGATTTTGGAGCAACATATGCTGCTATTCAAGCAATGTCTTTTTCAGGGACATCTCTGCTTATTTATGCAAGACAATGCCAAACCACATTCTGCATGTGTTACAACAGCGTGGCTTTGTAGTAAAAGAGTGTGGGTACTAGACTCACCTGCTTGCAGTCCAGATCTGTCTCCCACTGAAAATGTGTGGTGCATTAAGAAGTGCAAATACAACAAGACCCCAGACAGTTGGGCAGCTGAAGTCGTACAGCTGTCATATGCGTGAGTCTTAGCACAGCGCATGTGGGAAATGAACATGAAAACCAAATGCAGGAGTAAGTTGAGTGTGTTTATTAACAAAACGTGAGAGTGTCCAATATGCAAATAATGAACATCACTAGCATACAAGGGAGACTGCCCGGATGCTCTACAGCTCGTAGAAAAAAAGAACATGAAGGAAATGGCCCAAGCGCTACAGGCGGAACTGTGAGCGGAGGGAGACAGAGGAACCCAGGACGCTTCAGGATGGAACTGGTTTGGGGTGGGCAAATATAGGAAAAACTTATAGAGCTGGAGCAGTCTGAGACAGTCCCAGGTACCTGTCCCAGAGGAACAAAAACAGCAGTGAGCAGGCTGGTGGAAAAAGACGATCCAATGACAGCAGTACAAGCAGTTTAGTTCTACACTGAGGGGAACAAACAGTGTGTGGAATGAACAATGACCCGGCGATACACATCAGTGAACAGAGAACTTAAATACTGCAACTGATTAATCAACTGAGTGCATGCCGCTGTGTGTAATGAGTGCGTGGGTGTGTGAGCATATGAGTGAGAATGAATGGTGTGTGTGTGTTCTGAATGCAGCATGTGTGTGAGTGAGTGAGTGTGCTGGGTGAAACACCAATGACAAGCAGCTGTAACCCTGACAGGAGGAAGGGGCGTGGCTGTCGGCTGTCAGGAAGCAGGCGAATCCCAAGGCCCTCAGCAGCCTGACACACAAACCTGACAGACGACAGACACAAAAGAAATAATAAGGGAAAAGGAGCCATGTCATGGAGCAGGGTAGGAAAAAGCCTAAAACCCGCTCATGACAACCAGCAAGCAAGAATGGGAAGAATTCCACCTTACAAAGTTTCAACAATTAGTGTCCTCCGTTCCTAAAAGCTTATTGAGTGTTATTAAAAGGAAAGGTGAAATTTTAGAAAAATTTGTTTTTACTCAGTTAAATAATTTTTTCAAATATCAAATAACATATTTGATGAAAAACCACTCTGGTTTTAGGATGAACCACAGTACAGAGACAGACATACTAAAAATATAACACAAACAGGATTCTACCACCAAAAAAATATAGCCAGAGTTCGCCCACTTCTCTCTTGAGCAAACACGGTGTAGCATCATCGTCTCCTCAAACCAAGACAGAAGATCACTTCTCTCCATTCTACAGGAATTTCACTTTATTCCTTCTACAGGAATATCACTTCTCTCCATTTTACAGGAATATCACTGGCTTTCATATCGACTCATCCAGGCCTCATCCAGGCCTGACCAAAGATGTTTGTTTTCCCAGGACCCCAATGTAAACAGTTGCCTCTTGCAGAGATTGTAGAGGATCAGAATTTGCTTTTAAAGGCTCAAAGGAACATAAACTCGGGAGACCAGACCTCCAACGTGAACACTGCATTTGGATAGCATCCCCCTTTACAGGAAACCAATGCTCTTAAAAGGGTCATAAACGGCTTAATCAGACGGGTTTATAGCCTCCGATGTTTTCCAGATTTCCTTCCAGATCCCATGGACCTAAAAGAAATCATCTACAGCTCAACAGTACCTCCTAGTGGATACCTACGAAATGTGTTTCAGTATGTAGGATGACTTTTAATTTATTCTAAACATTAAGTTTCTTTCAGCTTATCCTCTTCTCCCCTGGATCCTAAGGACACTGAAAATCATCCCTTTTATCACCAACCATGGTTTGCTGTACTACATTAAGCTTTGATCTAAATATGAATGCATGTATTATAATTATGTATAAGAAATGTTATATTCATGAGTGTTATTCAAACAAATGTAATATTAGAGTAATGGTATAAATGCATGATCACCAAATATTAGCCAAGTCATTTAATTTAGTTAGATTTTATATTGAGCACCTAATTTCATAAGAACTGACTGAGTGTTGATTTTTCTCTGCAATTTTGTGGGATGGTGTCTTCGGTTGATTGGCTGCTCTCAAACAAAGAAATGTTCTCACATTGGATGGCAGCCATTTCAAACTGCTTTTGATAAAGTCAACTGGTCAGTCTTGCGATCGACATCACAAGTTTATGACTAGGCGGGGTCATTTTAAAAGTAGTGGAAGCTGCCCAGATGCAAGTTAAGTTGCAGTTATGTGAGAGAGAACAAGAGAAGATCAAAGATGAAAGAAAAAGAAGATTGAAGAGAGTAAGAGAGAAAGATTCAGGAAAAAACACAGGATTAAGAATTAGAAACACAGAAAAGAAGAAAGAGATTTTGAGAAAGATTAGGAACTAAGTTAAGATTAAAGAAGCAGAATAGTAATCTAGATCTCAGAGGAAGATTTTATTCCACCGTTTCAAGGTCCTGTGTAGTTTTATTCTATCTAAATTGTTCTTTGTGAAGTTTGTCAAATCCTGCGTTAGTTTCTGGTTACTGAGGAGAAATCACCTTTTCTTTAGAGCTCGCTTTTTCAGAGAATCAAATTCTCAAACTTTTTCCTTCACCTCAGAAGCCATTCTTATCCTAGTAAATGTTTTTCTCGCTTTTTTTATGACTTTTCACGCCGTTAAAGTGGACCTTTATTTTTCCTAATTTAAAGTGAACAGAGACTGTTTTTTTGGACTCTCTTTCCGGCCTCATACCTGCCTGACTGAGAAGTGGTTCCTTCAGTTTTTTTGGTCTATCCCACTCCTAGAGACTTCACCGATTCGGCTGGACTTGTTCCAAGGATTTTCACGCCGCCCTGAGACAAACCATCCACGGCTGCCACTGTCTCCTTGAAGGGCTCCCAGCCGAGTTATCACTTCCACGGCTGTGAGGAAGTAACAGCAGCCGCTTCCTCTGACGTCCTAACTCCCAACTCGGCTGGTATCGACCCGCTGAAACGTGGACCCACAGCTGTTTTTTGTAAGTGAAACTCCTACTTCTCCTATCTGCTGGGTTCAAAACGTGATGTCCTAACAATTAAATTACAATTAAATATAGCCCGTGTTTCAGGGCTCAATTAGTCTCAGCCACAGGGTAAAGCTGTAAACTGAAGGAAAACTCTTAGTCATTTTTAAGTAACTGCCCTTAATTTTTGTAGATTAATTCAGAAGTCATTTTTAGATAATTAGCTTATGCATTTTCCCCATAAAATTGCGTTGTTTTGTTAAAACATTTCAGCCTTCATTTACTGTTGAAACATAAGTCTGGTTCCTCCTTGGTTCTACAAAGGTGTAACACTAGATTTTATGTTCAGGAATCCAATAACAGTAGATGTGATATCTTACGCTGTTATCATTTAAATCTGTTTATCCATCATTTGAACGCCATGCCATGTAACCTGAATGAGTTTAATAAAAGGGTGAATGAGAGAAGTTGAAGTGTTTTCCTTTCGCATATATCTGTTTTCCTAATCATGGCAGGAAAAGAACTCACCGAAACTTTGAGACTGATTCATTAAGTAATTGAAGGTACAAACTTAATTAAAATTAAAGTTAATATTATTGTCCATTGTGACTGGTGCCCCTTTTACGAGTGCTTTTGTTTAATTTAGCGGGTGTAGAAGTGCTGGTTTAACTCCGCCCCCTTTCACACCCACTATTAAATAAAATAAATAATTCCTGTACCTTATGACAAATATTTTATTATACAATTTACATTACAGGAATAAATGGTGCTGCCGTGCGAGGCCTGTGTAATTAGGAAACGTATACGCAAAAGGAAAAATCATTGAGACATAAGCTGTTTTTTTTTCTGCAAATATTGATCCACTTTATTCGGTGAGCCTGTGTGTTGTTTGGGAGAGAGAGGCTGAGGCTGCGTCTCCCCCTGTCTGTGTCTGCTGTGTTTGTTTACTTAGCCTCCCGCTGAGGGCGTCTGGTGCTGATAGATGCAAAAGGGGGGTGAGTGAATCACCCACTGTCTCAGGTGGACAGCTTATGTTGCATGCAAAAGAAAGTTTTTAAGCAGTATTATATGCTGGATTAAGAAAAATAAAGGCCTAGAGTGACAGAAATGCTAAGAAAACCGTCCTGTCTCTCGCCAGTTTAACCTTCCGGCAATTATCCCAAAAGGATTAATTAAACTGGCCAGTTCTGTAATTACCCAAGCGTGGTGACGTCAGATTAAGCTGGACGCAGTTTGATCTGGTCACTGAATAAACCATTGGGGAAGTAGCGCTACTATAAACTATACCCGGAATTAAAGGGGTAACATTATTTGTGCAAGTTGGAGATTAAACTCTCATTTTGAAAAGCAAGGCGCGGCGTTGTCGCTAAGACTCGCGTCCGCATCACGTGTCACGTGAACACGCACAATCGCGCTCGTGACCAAAAGGCGTGCACGAAAAACTGCGCATGAGCAGAGTAAGCGTGCAAACGCCATTTTGAAGGTACTAAGAGGGAGTCACCCTAGCCGCCATTTTGAGTGAGACCGGTAGACCCGCCCAGAGCGACGTCACCTGTGTCTCCTCCTCCTGGGAGGACAGAGATAACTGCCTCCATCTTGTGGTCAACTATAGGAGTTGCATTTCTTGCATGAATGCACTCAGATTAAAGCAGAGCGAATCTATTAAGCTGATTTATAATCAAACAGAGCTTCCAAATTAACTTTAAATCAATCCGAATTATCCGGAACAACCTAAATTTAAACCCAAATCAAAGTTTTATCCCAAGAACAAAAAGGAAAAAGAAACTTGTGGGTTTGAAGTTTGTTCTCATTGGTGGAAGAGCTTTTGACTGCATATATATACAGTGAAAGAACATAAAAGCATAGACTTTGTATTTACTCACATATGTTAACCACATATTTTAATCTTTTTAGTTAAAAGCATATATTTACACATCTTACTCTAAAAGTCTGCAAACTTTTGAAGCTATATATATGTGTTTTGTTTTGAAGATCACTTTGTGTGATTTCTTTCACAGGAAGCCATTCAACTTAGGGACTCAAATAAATGACAGTGTTCATTTAGACTCAAGTTAATGTTAATCCTGTGCATGTTGGTAAAGGATTTAGTGATTTACTAAATATTTAACCAAAATTTTCCAAAATTAGGAAACCACATTCAGCAATTAACACTTGAAAGCTTTAGCTTATTTACAGTCAGTGTTGTTTTTGATTCATGTTTCCTCCCCAGGAGAAGGAAAACATTTAACCAACTCACTGTTTCTCACCAGGATTCGAAATAAGTCAAAAGGTGGAAACTTTGACTAGTCTGTAAAACATTTTTTTTCTTCTCTTTTTAAATAATCATTAACTTTAATCCTAAGGAAGCCTTAGTGACAATACGCAAAGACAATTCATTTGTTTCCTAACTTGTAAATATTAAAACATTTAAAAGCCTTTAAATGAAGATAAGCTTTAACCAATAAAACAAAGCCAATTCTAACTTTAAAACAAAGTGAAGACTTATACTGTAACCCTAAAGCCTAAAAGGCATTGGACAGACGAAAATTCAGTATCGCTAATTCATATCTCAAATTGTTGTCTGAGATGAGCTAAGGCGAACTGCACATGTTTTGGTGTCAACGAATGTCGCATAAGGTGAGAATGCGCTCTTGAAGTATGCTGTCGTGGAGAGCTGGCGGACCCAGCCAAGCGATCAGCGGCTAAGATGGCCATTGACTGTGTGACGTCACCCCAGGCAAACACACGCACACGGTCGGCGGCCATTGCTGTGTTTTGCTTCATGCAACACTTGATGTTTACGTTTTAAAATCGGCGATTACGGATATTTCTCGGAATACTTGTGGATTACAAATAGATTATTTATTAAGATTAGGATTTCAGGAATCGAATTAATATGGTTTGGCGTTGTGTTGTCTATGGGTGCGACGGTATACCAGAGGAGTATGCGGTGAGTGTTTTCGAATTTCCCGTCCCTGGGAAATTCCGAACGGCATGGGTGAAATTCGTTCAGAAAACGCGAAAACATTGGAATGATGTCGGTGAAACACCCTAAATGTGCAGTAGACATTTCGTTGACAGCGATTTTGAGAATAAGATGCAATTTGAAATGAAATTTGCAAAAAAACTGGTGATAAAGAAAATGGCTATTCCAACTATATATCCCTCGATTCCCAAGTCTGACTCTGAGACAAGTGTCAGTGACAGTGGCATGAAAAGCAAGGGTGATCTACCGATGCGATCAGCTGTCAGAAAACGAGAAGTAAACAGGGTAAGTTTTGTATTTTTAATATTCACTGCAAATGTTTACTAAACATCTTAAATGAATTCCAAGCAATGGTTTGCATTGCCTTACCAACTTATCAAATATTAGCATATTAGGGTATTCATACTAGTCAAATATGAACTATTCAGTGCTGTATAGGGAGGTGGTTGTGCCTGTTTGATCAATTTATATTTCTATGTATGTAATCAAATTTGAGACCTCTGGGATAATGGGATTATGATGTTCTACTTTTTTTGCAGATTTTATCAACTGTCACTCAACCTTCAAATAGTGTTGATGTTTCTGACCAAGCGGAAGAAGCTGATGAACAGGACTTTGATGTAAATCCAATTTTAGATCCACTAGACCAACATGTCCCACCTACACTAAGTGAGGTGGGACATGAGCAGTGGCACTATGTACAAGCCAGAGTTCCCGCCACATTGAGTGCCAAATTTCAGCGTCCCATCAAAGCTGATGCTGTTGAGCAACATGTATCTAGATTTTCAAAATCAAACATGTAAAAGTAGAAGAAATTACCAATTAGCAATGACAGTTCAGCTTTCAATTTTTAGGGAAGCAACATATTTGCTAAGAAAAACAAATATAAGCCTAAGATTGTAAGAGAAATGTGCTTTTAAAAATGGAACCCCAATTTTCTACCATAAAATGGTGCCCATTATAACTGTGAAATGTTATTTAGTAGAATATAATAATTACTATATCTGGAAACTAGTTATTTTCTTAATCTGTAGTGATACTCCATTGATTTTTGTATTTCTTTGTATATTTCTGCTGTATTTTCAAACATTCATACAAAGATGGTATAGTATGTAATATCCATCCATCCATCCATCTTCTACTGCTTTTCCGGAGGTCCGGGTCGCGGAGGCAGCAGTTCAAGCAGAGAAGCCCAGACTTCCCTCTCCCCAGCCACCTGCTCCAGCTCTTCAGAGGGGATACCAAGGCGTTCCCAGACCAACTGGGAGACATAGGGCTTTTTTCCACCAAACCGGTTCCAGTGCTAGTTTGGTGCTGGTGCTGGTGCCAGTGCTTAACCAGTGCTTAACCATAGTGCTCATAAGAACCAGTTGTCTTTCCACCGATCTGGAGCTAGTCGGGGATTACGTCAGGCCTACGTCATTACGTATTGCGAAGCGCCCAACCCTCGCAGAACACCAGTGAAGACGGTAGGTGGCGGTAAGCACCTCTCAGTTGTTTGCTATCCACCAGTAAGAGAAAGAAGAAGAAGAAGCCGAAGAAGCCGAAGAAGAAGAAGACTTTTTTTGTCAACAACATGGCGCGTATTCTGTGGTCGTTCCTGTTTTTATTGATCAGAGACTATGTTAACCAAATACAACATCACGTGGATCTGCTTCAAAACCCTTCTTGCCTACGTCTTAATCCGGGAGTACGGCGACAGCGTGTGAGAAAGGTAGGTGTATTTCCGTGATCAGCGGTTGTTACTTAACGCATGTAGGGCAATGAGCCAGCAATGATTACAGATTTAAAACTATATCTATTTTTAACTATGTCTGTTTTTCGGTAATAGGTGGTGTTACAGCGCATCTTGAAGCGGAGGTCACATGTTACGTGGGCACATCCTCGGTCCAGTAACTGGTGGGACTCCATTGTTCCGGATTTCAACGCCCATCAGTTTGCTGAAAACTTCCGCGTGTCCCGGGAGTCTTTCAAGTACATTTGCGATCAGACAAAAGCCTCTCTTTCCAAAAAAACCACGAATTATAGATTGTGTATTCCAGTTGAGAAGCGGGTCGCAGTTGCCATCTGGAAACTGGCTAGTGGTGGTGAATACAGAACCATCAGCCATCTTTTTGGGTTAGGTCTGACCACCGTGTTTAACTGTGTCCGGGAATTTTGTGATGCTGCCATTGATTTGTTGCTTCCTAAACATATAGTAAATCCTGATGTCAGTAGGTTAACTGAAATGGCCACATATTTTAACAACCGCTGGGGAGTACCGCAGTGTGTGGGTGCTATAGATGGCAGCCACATTCCAATTATTGCACCTCTAGAGTATGCAAGGGACTACTATAACCGCAAAGGATGGCATTCAGTAGTTCTGCAAGTGGTTGTTGATGGCAAAGGGCTTTTCTCGGATGTGTGTGTTGGCTTTCCAGGGAGTGTGCATGATGCCAGAGTCCTACGTCAGTCACTTTTGTGGGAACGACTAAGTGATGGCCAGTTCATGCAGCAAAACAAAGTCTCAATCTGTGGTACTGACATTGGGCATTATCTCATTGGTGATCCTGCCTACCCCATGCAAAACTGGCTGATGAAACCCTTTTCGGACACAGGCAGACTTACCCGAGAACAACGTGAATACAACTACCACATGAGCCGTGCACGCTCAGTTGTTGAGATGGCTTTTGGACGCCTGAAAGGACGATGGAGGTGCCTCCTTAAACGGAATGACAGCAAACTGGACCTGTGCAAGAGAATGGTGCTCACCTGTTGCATACTGTACAACATTTGTGAGGAACACGGTGACAACCTTGAACTCTCACCAGACACCCCAGATCACAGTCAGCCTCAAGTGCAACCACTGCCTGACAATGGCAGTGTAGAAGGGGACAACATTAGGGAAGCTTTAATGCGGTACTTCAGCGGTGTGGAGCAATAACCGGTTAAGTGCCTCCCATGTCATGTACAACTTTCAAATGACAAGTATATGCAAGCAACATGTGACGTTATGAGTAAACATAAATAAAGCATAAATTTCAGTCTCCACTAACAATTGGTCTTGTCCTTTTTTAAAGATATATATTGTGTATTTCTGTTTCCAGGTTACACACGTGGGTAAAATTGTTTTTTACCCCTCTGTTAATGAAAGGTAAAGCCACAAGGGTCATAGAAATAAGTTGGATCTAACAAAACCGGTAATAAATGAAAATTCTCGGAAAATTAACAAATATCAATTAGACAATGCCTTGGAATTTTTCTTCAACAGAATTAATTAAAACAATTCGGTATTAGGCACATGTACAGAGTTATATTTTTGAAAATGTACTTTAACGTACCAGTTCAAGTTTTTACTCGTGTAGGGATGAAAAGAGAACTACTGTAAGGTGTATAAATTAAAATTGCTTTCCCCCACAAATGAGCTTGTCCAAAGCTAACAGTTGCACATTGCCTAAACAAATGCCAATTAACATTTTTAAAGCAAGCAACTTTGAACAATTTCTGCAGAAAATATCTATAGATATATTTGTTTGTTCATTTTTTCCTCTAAAAACGCACCCATACGTTTTGAATTCACAAATAAAATCCATAAAACCCAAATAGTGACATTATCGCTGACAAAATGACATTACTGCTAATTAAAAATTAATACTTCCTCTTACTGTAACAAAATATAGATTTGTAGAGTCCCGAAAACCTGGACATTTCATGCATGCTTGTTGAGTGCATAATTGCATAATATGGAAGCAACAAGACAACATTGAAGGAAAACTTGTTTTTAATCAATAAACCCTAAATATAAATTTACAAAATTTTTGGAAAAATGTCATCATATGTTCAATGATCCAGACAGTCTATGCGTTGACGTTGACGGTGGGTTTCTAAGTTTCTCGAGCAGAGTTACAGTTACTGCACGTTGCATTCTGTTGCTCGAGCACAGACACAGCACGTTCCAGTAATCCAACCAGGGTGGCTGTTGTGGCTCTTGTCTCCGCCAGACTTTGAAGAACTCTGGAGGTCATCTCCTCATCCCTCCTGTTCTGCTCCTGCTGTATGTTATCCGACCTCTCCAGATATTGAAGGAGCTCCATGGTTGTGTCCCTCCTCCGTTTTCCTGTATTGAAGTAAAAAATTATGAAGCAATACAAAATAACCACACATTTGAAAATGCAGCACTCATCAGTGTTTGCAGTTACAACAGTACTACGTGATTAAAAGTCTTTGTAAATAAAGTAATGTGTGAAAATGCAGTAATACATCATTTTTGGGAATTCGATCAATTAATTCACTTGCTATATTGATAACAATTTATTACCTAATCTGGTCCGACCAGATGCACCAGACGCTGAGGTGGACACCATTGCAGATGTTGAAGGTGAGGAGGACATACTTGGAGCTGGTGAAGGTGAGGAGTACACCGTTGGAGCTGGTGAAGGTGTTTCAACCTCTGACAACTGTGATACTTGTGTCAAGTCTGGATCTGTAAAAAAAAAAAAAAAAATGTTAGTACGCACAATATGTACAGCTCAAGCCTTCAATTCAAAAATGTGTAGGCATATACACTGTTCATCTGTCCAAGTAGTCATGTGCAACAGAACAATAACTAGTGCTAGGCACCCTTTAATACAAAGTCTTGATACAATACACCAAAAAACGTATTCATTACTGAATTGATTAGGAAAAGACATACAAAAAATATTATGATTAGAAGATTAAAGTCAAAAAAAAAAATTCCTCCACGACCCGGACCTCCGGAAGCATTAGAAGATGGATGGATGGATTGATTAAAAGTTAAGCTTTTTGCAGTGGTTTTATTACATGAGATTTACGTGGATAATTAACAACATTACTATCAGAGTTTGGAACAATAGATGCTGCAACACACGTGCACAGTATTGACGATGCAACACACGTGCACAGTATTGATACGGAAAAATAACAGCTTATTGTGACTCGGAA
Organism: Pholidichthys leucotaenia; assembly: GCA_020510985.1. Classification (NCBI taxonomy): domain Eukaryota; kingdom Metazoa; phylum Chordata; class Actinopteri; order Cichliformes; family Pholidichthyidae; genus Pholidichthys; species Pholidichthys leucotaenia. The sequence goes on along the minus strand of CM035847.1, from coordinate 215,144,114 downwards.
AAAAAAGATATTATCGTTTGGTGAGCAAACCATTTCCAGGTTTAATGGCCACGTTACTAACATTGATTGTAACAACAAACGCTGCTGCAATCCACGTGCACAGTATTGACGATGCAACAGACGTGCACAGTATTCAATCAATCAATCAATCAATCAAAGACTTTATTCCAGACTCAAGGTCCATCAAAAAAAGTAGAAAAGTAAAAAACAAGACAGTTGAAACAATCAAAAAGTTACAAAAAAAACCCCCCACTAAGATACAACTGCTAAGAGAAGTACAAAGACAGTACAGACTTTTAAAAAGACTTAAAAAGACAACTGTACCAGTGCCTTCTAAACTGTGACTGACAGCGAATAGAACTGAGCTTAATGCTAGACATGACTTGAATGATTTCATTTCTAGATACATCAAGCCGACAGATGAATTTATACATAAGATTCCTAATTACTGCATGCAGAGTATTTACACGTGATGAGACAAATAACTCGGAAGCACTGCACCATCGAGGCTTTTTAAGTAAAATTCTTAAGGCATCATTGTAGGCAACCTGTAATTTCTGCATACTTTGTTTCCTATAATTTATCCATAAATGAGCAGTATAAAGGTGTACAATAGGTTTTAAAAAGAACCAGTTTCACCTCATCTGAGCAAAAACCAAATCTGCGTGCAAGAATATTTGCTTGCATGTAGATTTTGCAGCGTTGTCTGAAAATATCATCATCATCAGTCAATCATTAATAAAATGTCCCAGTGTGGCGGTTCGGTTAGCCCCCACAACAGATAAGGACAGACAACTCGCTACTCCTGGTTTTTTCCGCTACACTACTGAGACGTAATGTGCCATTCATGCCTTGTGATGCTAATGTCGCCTCTCTTGCATTGTGTTCATGCGTCCTGTCCTTACTGTGACCTAGAGACTCAGATCAATATGTAGATGTGCCTGTTAACCCCTTTGTTCTGCACCTAGAGCAGATCTGCCTATTGTGATGTATGTCTCACAAATGCAAATATCTCATGCCTGTTCTGCAGTCCCTTTGATCAGACAAACTGCTGTGAATCTGCTTTGATGTATTGTTTGAGTTGGGTATAAATACTGCACAGGTTCTGTAACACTTCCTCTCTCTCACACACACCTCTGCTGCAGGACACAGCCTGTGTCCCTCCTCCTCTGAGAGCCGTGAGCTCGCTCACCGGCGCTCATGCACGGCGCCGGGAGCGGAGCTTGTGACGGCGGTATGATTAATAAAAACCTCCTTAAAACTCCTCACCACGGTGGCTTATTTTTTCATGCCGCCGCACTGGTGACCCCTTGAAGACGCACACACTTTGTGCGATGCAGCCTTCTGATTTGGACGGCCACGCTGGCGAATCGACGCTGAAAAAAACGAGCGGCCATCGAACGCAACACCCGGACACGCACACGCTTTGTGCGAAGCAACCTTCCGAGCTGGACAGCCGCACTGGTGACCCGTTTCAGGATGAGATCTGCACGTCTGAGATCTGCTCATCCACGCTGGACCGGCCGCGCTCACAGCTCCTCCACACCGTGAGCGCATGCACCTCGTCCCCTCTCCACGACGGCGATCCCCATGGCCGACGGAGAGCGCAGCGCGTGGACCTGAACGCACCATGGCCGCACGAGCGACAACAATCATCTCCTCCCTCTCACCGCTCCAACGCAGCTGCACGAGCCCGGGGCACAAAGATCGTCTATTGCCTCGCACCGCTCCAACGCATCTCCACGAGCCCGAGGGACAGAGATCGTCTATTTCCCCTCACCGCTCCAACGCACCACGACCAATCTACAGCCACAGCTCAACCTAGATTTTTATCGGCGCCGTCTGCGCCGATCCCCACCAAGTTTCAGCACCCTGACTCGCCACTCCAGCGGCCCACCCACGCACGAAACCCCCGCGCACGCATCGGGGAGTTACGAGGACGGCGCATCACGCACGGGACAAGTAACGGCTCCAGAGACCGCCATCGTCCTCCGCCGCTGCACATGCCCGAGAAAAACGGCCGATCGCCACCCTCGGAACCTTCAGGGCTGCCCGTTCACCTGAAGCAAGCACGCAGCTCGCCACTGGATTTTTTAATGGTCTCAGCCACGGCACAAAGGGATTTCAGCCGTCAGCTGTTCCCGGGGGGTTTTGGGGTTGCTTCTGCACCTAAAACCAACACGCCAGTCCCTCTGCTTTTGTGTATTTTTTTATTACAGCCGCTCCTGCTTTTCTTCATGGCCACGAGAGGAGTCAGAGACTAATTTTTCTTCTTGTGATCTCCGCACGCGCAACGGGACAGCTCCTCGACGTCGCGGAGCAGCAAGCAATTTTTGCGCGGCTCAGGACGATTTTACAGCTCCTGCCGGCACTTACTACCCCTCCCCCTCTGCCTGCAGCGAGCTTCTCCCACAGCTCGCTCACACAGATGGATTATCGAGGTCTCGGCCCCCTGCCGCACCCTCTGGGGGGGAGCGTGTGGCGGTTCGGTTAGCCCCCACAACAGATAAGGACAGACAACTCGCTACTCCTGGTTTTTTCCGCTACACTACTGAGACGTAATGTGCCATTCATGCCTTGTGATGTTAATGTCGCCTCTCTTGCATTGTGTTCATGCGTCCTGTCCTTACTGTGACCTAGAGACTCAGATCAATATGTAGATGTGCCTGTTAACCCCTTTGTTCTGCACCTAGAGCAGATCTGCCTATTGTGATGTATGTCTCACAAATGCAAATATCTCTTGCCTGTTCTGCAGTCCCTTTGATCAGACAAACTGCTGTGAATCTGCTTTGATGTATTGTTTGAGTTGGGTATAAATACTGCACAGGTTCTGTAACACTTCCTCTCTCTCACACACACCTCTGCTGCAGGACACAGCCTGTGTCCCTCCTCCTCTGAGAGCCGTGAGCTTGCTCACTGGCGCTCATGCACGGCGCCGGGAGCGGAGCTTGTGACGGCGGTATGATAATAAAACTCTACTTAAAACCATAGCATCGCTGCTTATTTATTTCATGTCGCTTCACCAGATATTTAATTTTATCCCTGACAATTAATTCCCTGCCTGCCAATTCAAAGACAGGGAATTTCATTAACAAATCTTCTTTAATGCGGCAAATCAGCACACAACTCTTATTTGTATTATATTTTATGTCATTTTCCTCTCCATAAGCAGTACACACTCTTAATAACTCCTGAAGACCAGCACTACTTGGACTGAGAATAACTAGATCATCAGCATACATAAAATGATTCACTAACTTATTCCCTATTAAACACCCAGTTTTACAGGCATTCAGTTGCTTTGACAACTCATCCATGTAAAGATTAAATAGAATAGGGGACAGTATACTGCCCTGTCTGACACCACTGCTCACACCAAATGGGGATGAATGACTCTTCCCCCCATTTCACCAGCATCTTCTGATGTGCGTACCAGTAAATCAGGATACGTACTAAGTACTTGGGAACCCCCCTGTCAATTATTTTCCTAAACAATATCCTGTGATTAACACGATCAAACGCCTTGGAGGCATCAATAAAACACAGAAAAACTGAAGAGTTTTGATGTCTGTGCTTATTTATAATTTCTTTTAAAGCATATATGCACAGATCTGTTCCATGATGGGGTTTGAATCCAAATTGATGATCAGTAGATTTGATGAATACATTTAATTTTTCAAACATGATTTTTTCTAGTACTTTAGATATTATATTGGCTATAGCTATGGGCCTGTAATTATCCAGGCTACACAGCTTGCCAGCTTTATCTTTAATGATTGGTACCAACACAACAGACAATAAAGATTCTGGTAACATCCCATGAATCATGAAGCTGGTGAAACAGATTGCAAGAAGAGGAGCAATTCTTGAGCTAGCATATTTAAGATGCTCAGCAGAAATACAGTCTAATCCACTCGCTTTGTTATCTGATAGCTCTCTAATGGCTTTGGTCACTGCATGAGTGTCAATCAGGAGTGACTCGTCCCTTTCTACTTTCCCTACCTTATAAGTTTCATCCTTAGTTGAATTAAATAATGAGTAAAAGTGTTGCCGCCATAGATCCACAATATTTTCTGTACCTGAAATGCCTTCCAAAGTACAGGGCAAAGACGTTTTACTGTTACTAATCCGTCTAAGCTCCTTCCAAAAATCTGTGACATTCTTATCTAACAATTTCTTGGCCAAGGAATTACTTCTCATTAGCTGCTCATTTTTAGAAATATGACGAATAGCATACTTAAACTTTGCATTTGTACATTTCTTCATCTCAAATTCTGGCCCTTGTCTGGGTCTCCCAGCCACCACCCATGCTTTATATGCTTCCCGAGCTTCAGAATAAGGCACAGCTACGGCCTCATTCCAGCCAGGTCTAACATTGTGTGTTTTACGTATTTTCTTATAATAAGGCTTACTGTCCTTATACAGGGAGTTAACTATAGCATTGTACAAACTACAAAGGTCTTTCTTATGCTCAACAATGCTACAGTTCACATCGCTGCACATTACAGCATCTCTAGGAAGACATATTTTACTCAAGGATTTATCTGTAGGAACACAATATTCTACAATTTCTTCCTCAGAAAGAGTGTCCCAGTCTAATTTTCCCACCTCATCCTGACTGACATTTTGACAAAGTGCAGGTAGACAGTCAACATTAATTATCATCTCAAACGGTATATGATCAGACATTGCTAACCCATAATAAATACTCATGCCACCCAAAGAAGCATGTGCATCACCAGTGCTGATGCAATGATCTAGCCAGGACGTAGTGTGCCAAGCCTCACTTATATAGGTATAACTATCAGGAGGCATTAGTACCTTACTTGACAAGATTAAGTTGTTCTCATGACAAAAATGATACATATGTTTTGCAAATAAGGAGTCAGTGTCAGATATGTCTGCATTCAAGTCCCCCATAATAAAAATGCAAGTATTATTATAGTCTTGCATATAAGAATTAATAAAGGCAAGCTTATTTAAATATTCATCCTCATTCTGTTGACACTCAAATGGCGTATATACATTAATAATAAGGAATTCCTTATCATTACAATTAAACTGCACACCAATACACCAATCTACACCAAGTCGGACCACTTTTATCAAGGAGTCCAGCTTCTTTCTCCAGAGGATAGCCACTCCTCCAGGTATCCTCCCCCTGATAATCCCCTTGCTGAGGTCAGTTGTAGACTCCCCAGCACCATGGAAATCAGGGTTAAGACAGTTCAAACGTTCCAAGTCTTGTTCTGAAAGAAACGTCTCCTGAAGGCACAAAATATCACAATTGTTCAATAAATTGTCAATAACTAACCGGCGAGCTTTCTCCCCAGCACTTTGCCCCAATTTAAGGCCACAACAGTTGTAAGACATGACCTTAATACCCATCAAAAAAGGAGGAAGAGTTAAGAAAGATCACCATCATGCGTGGGTGCCCGCATATTCTCCACAGCAGCCGCTCCACTAGCTCCAGCCCTCCCAGCCCCCCGGGGCTCATAATATTGCCGCACCAATGCGCCCTCTGGCCAGAGCTCTGGCTGGTACATGTCCCCCACCTCAGAGCATTCCGCCGTTACTTTAAAAGAGCCAACTCTGCCGTTCCCAGTGAGGATTTTCTGACAGAAAACTTCTCGTCCAAGCTTATCTTTAAGATATGCAGATAAAGTGTCAGCTTCCAAATCACGATGAAAACGGGTAGCAAACACACTCACCGTCTTAGTCCGGACAGTTTTAATATTACCAGAGCCCGTACCCACAACCGAAGCCGCGTTGCTGGCTTTATTCCTGCGGCTGTTTGAAGCAGAGGAAGGCTTGGGTTTAACCGCAGCGCGCTCAGATCGTCTTTGTCCCTTTTTCACTACTTGACTCCATGATGGAGATCCTGGTGAAGGGGCTACTGTTCCAGAATTTTCTCCGGTTATAGGCTGATCCACCGGGTCCGGATTCACATCCGAAGCCTTCTCTCCAGCGGTCAAGTGAGATTCCCGTGTATCTCCAGGTCTTGGGTCGATCATCGGGCAGGCCCCCTCCTCCGCTCCGACATCAGCGGGGCCGACAGGCCCTCCCAGGGCGGGCGCCTCCTTATCCACGGCTCGTGCGGCAGACTGCTCCAGGCCACTTACACGTTGGGCAATATCCGAGGTTATCGTGCGTAGATCCTCACTGGAGCTAGTCTGTAACAGCATGGTTTGTTTCATGGCACAAACCTCTGCACGTAACTGCTCCATTCTCCTCAGTAGGCTTGAGCAGTCCAGGCTGGAAAATGTAACCAGCGGCAAATCATCCAGGTAATGAGAGACAAATCTGGGTAGTTTTTCACCACATTCATTCATCACCTTAAGGCAACTCTTTAAATTATTTACATCTTTCTGGGCCCCCTTGTGTGTGACACACCTTTGTGTAGTGGGGCAGAGCTCAAACAGGACTTTTTTCGAGGCCTCAATCCTCTCAGAGTCAAAAGTATCTGAGGCCAATAAGATGATCTCATCCTGACTCAGAGTCTTAATTTTCACTGCAAGGAAATTTAGCAGCTCATCCTCAACAATTATTTTCCCCTCAGCAGTTTTATATACTTCAGGTTTTAAACGAGACCGTTTTACCTCAGGGGCCTCCACAGAGCCATTCCAGCCAGGACGCGTGGAATCCACCATCTTGTGCCAGCTTGTTTCACCGTCCTTTTAATCAACTTTGTGACCAGAAACAGGATCAGAACCTTCTCCGGTCAGCTTAGTTGTCTCACAAATAATCCTCACATTTGCTGGTGTCCAACAGAAGACTTTAGAGCAATTTAACCAGGGAGTCTCAGTTCAGGTCTCAGAGCTCCTCAAAGCACCTCTGGTCTCGTCGCCATCTTGCGGCAAAAAAAAAAATCAAACTCAGAACACAGTAAATCCTTTTTTCTTCTTCTAGCACTTCAACAAACTCACAAAATAAACTATTTCAACGGTCACGTCAGCCCCCCTGCTGTGTGTCTAAAGCCCAGAGTTAAACCTCCGTCGGCATCTTGCAATAGCTCACCGTATTGATAAGGAAAAATAACAGCTTATTATGACTCGGAAAAAAAAGATATTATCGTTTGGTGAGCTAACAATTTCCAGGTTTAATGGCCACGTTACTAACATTGATTGTAACAACAAACGCTGCTGCAATCCACGTGCACAGTATTGACGATGCAACACACGTGCACAGTATTGATAGGGAAAAATAACAGCTTATTATGACTCGGAAAAAAAAGATATTGTAGAAGCATGCTCAAATAACGAGGCTGAGTTTCAGTCATAAAACCAGCTTTATTTGACAGAACGCAGCTTCTAGCATTCTCAAAGCAGGAAAGAGAAAGAATCATACTTCAACACCCTTTTATACATTTCCAGCATCAGAATTCAAGTCACATGGTGTCTTCAGTCAACATACAGTTACAAAGCATCCCCTTGAAGCTTCACCATTGTCTCTCATTTCCTGATGAACCGGAATACCCTCCGGGGCGTCTTCTGTGGGACAAAGAGACAAATCTCACACTTCCTTGTTACCTCCTGTAGATTCGAGTCCTTAGTCCTTGCAGACGTGACACCCCACAATACACATTCAGTCCTGTCTCTGTGGCAGCGTGAGCCCACAATGTGTGTCGGCCACACTACCCCCCCCCAAACGTCTAGTAAGGCAAAATCTGCATGGCATAACAAAGAGAGAAACACAAAGCACTCCATACATCGTTAATCAATCCACCAACTGCCTAGGTTTTAATCTTCTGCCGAATCTGCTGCACCCTGGCTTGGCTGCACCTGCAACATCTCTCTGCACCTGTGGATTAAAGCTGTTAGCACCTCTCTGTGAAGACTTTGGAGAATGTCTTCTCGGTGGCCTGCCCCGGTGGGGGGGCCTCGCAAGCTGCACCTCCTCGTCAGCCAGAACAAAAGCGGGTTTGAGCCTGTTAATGCAAATCAGCTCCCTTCTGCCCCCTAAATCTAGCAGAAAATGCTTCTGCCCGGTCTCCAGCACTCGAAACGGTCCGTCGTAAAACGGCCGCAAACTTGGACGCTGGGCGTCATGTTTAACAAAAACAAACTCTGCATTTATTAAAGCCTTGGGCACAAAAACGTGTGGGAAACTGTGGTGGACTGGGCCAGGAAGCGTGTTTGCTCCTGAGCCGCTCTGCCACGGCTGAGCGGGGGGGCCACTAGGTGCGGGATTATCAGGAAGAAATTCCCCGGGCAAACGGAGCGGCTGAGCGAAAACTAATTCAGCCGGGGAAGCGTGCAAATCTTCCTTAGGTGCAGAACGCAACCCTAATAAAACCCATGGAAGTTTGTCTACCCAATTTGTATCCGTTAGCGACGCTCTGAGGGCTGCTTTCAATGACCTGTGAAAGCGTTCGCATAAACCATTAGCCTGGGGGTTATACGCGGTGGTGCGGTGAATCTTCACCCCCAAGCTGCGGGCCATCGATGACCATAGCTCGGAAATAAATTGGGGACCCCTGTCGGACGTTATGTCCGACGGTACACCAAAGCGTGCAACCCATGCTGCTAAAAATGCTCGCGCAACTTCTTCCGCTGTGGTTGATGTCAGAGGAATTGCCTCTGGCCAGCGCGTGGTGCGGTCTACCATCGTCAAAAGATGTGTGTGCCCGTGTGATAACGGAAGCGGGCCGACCAGGTCAATATGCACGTGATCAAAACGCTTAGCGGGGATATGGAAAGGTTCTAACGGGGCCTTAGTGTGTCTGTGTATTTTAGCTCGCTGACACGCTACGCAGGCTGCTGCCCATTCCTTGACCTGTTTGCGCAACCCGGGCCAAACAAATTTCTCCCCCACCAATTTGATCGATGCGCGCACCCCCGGGTGCGCGAGAGAGTGGACCAAGTCAAAAACACGGCGACGCCACGCGGTTGGCACCACAGGGCGGGGCCGTCCCGTGGAGACATCGCAGATTAGCGGGGGCATACCGTTTTGTTGCACCCTGTGCTCCAGCCTTAACCCTGTTGGTCCAGACTGGAGCGCGCGCACGTCCGCGTCGTTAACCTGCTCCGCAGCCATAGCTGCATAATCTAACCCAACACAGACCGGGGCTGCGCGCGCTCCCGCGTCGCTGCCCGGGCCCGCGGCCATGGCTACAGAGTCTGCCCCTATGGGGCTTGGCGGTGCTACTGCACGCGAGAGGCAGTCTGCTACAACATTGTGTTTACCCGCAACATGCTGAATATCAGTAGTAAACTCCGATATTGCGGCTAGTTGCCTTTGTTGCCGGCCTGACCAGGGTTCTGAAATTTTGGCCATCGCAAACGTTAGCGGTTTATGATCCACAAAAGCGGTGAAACGTCGCCCCTCTAACCAGAACTGAAAATGACGGATGGCCAAGTGTAGGGCCAAAAGCTCCCTGTCAAACGCGCTGTATTTCCATTCACTATCGCGCAAGGTCCTGCTGAAAAACGCGAGGGGTTGCCAGGTACCTGCCACAAACTGTTCAACTACCGCCCCCACCGCTACATCGGAAGCGTCAGTGGTGAGTGCCATGCGGGCCGTTGGAACTGGGTGCGCTAACAAAACTGCGTTTGCCAGGGCCGATTTGACCTGGGCAAAAGCGCGCTCCCGCTCCGGAGACCATTCAACTTTATTTGCGGGCTTTTGTTTTTTTAACGCAGTGTACAATGGCTGCATGAGTCGTGCTGTGCTTGGGAGGAAACGGTTGTAAAAATTAACCATCCCTAGAAACTCCTGAAGCGCCTTGACCGTTTGAGGTTGCGGAAAATCCGTTATGGCACGCACTTTATTTGGAAGGGGGACTGCTCCCTCTGCCGAAACGCGATGTCCCAAAAAATCAATCTGCGCCACCCCAAACTGGCACTTCGCTGGGTTAACTATCAACCCGTGTTCTGCCAACCTCTGGAAAACTGCTGTGAGGTGTTTTTCATGTTCGCCTTCGGACGTGCTGGCTACCAAAATATCGTCCAAATAAACGAACACGAAAGGCAGGTCGCGTAAAACTGCATCCATCATGCGTTGGAAAGTCTGCGCGGCCCCCTTGAGGCCAAAAGGCATGCGCAAGAACTCAAAAAGGCCGAAAGGCGTTATGACCGCTGTTTTGGGGACATCCTGCGCGCGCACTGGAACCTGGTGATAGCCGCGTACCAAGTCTATTTTAGAAAAAATGCGCGCCCCCCGCCAAATGAACAGAAAAATCCTGGATGTGCGGAATCGGGTAGCGGTCGTGAGCTGAAACGTTGTTCAACCTGCGTAAATCGCCGCAAGGTCGCCACGAGCCGTCAGCCTTTGGGACCATGTGTAATGGCGAAGCCCAAGCGCTCTTGGAGCGTCTAACAATGCCTAGTTTTTCCAGATTAGTGAACTCCTCGCGCGCGATGGCCAGTTTAGCTGGGTCCAAGCGCCGAGCTTTTGCAAAAACGGGAGGGCCTGTGGTTGTTATGAAATGTTCTACCCCATGTTTGGCCACCGTTGCTGAAAACGTGGGGACTGTGAGTGCTGGAAACTGAGCAAGCAGAGTGTGAAACTTACCACCCGCGGCTGAGACGCTGGCATGTGCAGTTGGCGGGGCCACCCGAGCTGTGCAGGGAATAGAATGAAAGGACAGTGCATTAATCAGACGTCTATTAGCAAGGTCAACCAATAAACCATGTGAGCACAAAAAATCAGCCCCTAACATGTTGAAACTGACTGCTGCTACAATAAATGTCCACTCAAATGAACGGCCCTGTAAGGACAGAAGCATGGTCCTCTCACCAAACGTTTTAATCATGGAGCCGTTCGCTGCTGACACTGACACCCAGGGGGCTTTAGAAGGCGACAGCCGTTCCGCGTAGGTGGGTGTGACGAAGCTCAGCTGAGAGCCCGTGTCCACGAGGAACTGTTTCCCCGAGCGTGCATCCGTCAGGTAAAGCAGCCTGTTCTCGTTGCCGAGGGTCGCGGCCGCTACCGGCCCTCGGTCTTGGTGTTTCCCTGGCGCTTAAAATTGCACGGTGGGACGCACCTGTGCGCTCTCTCTGCAAAACGGCGGTGGTAGAAGCACGAGCCGTTCTCCGCTCCGCGTCGTCTGGCTCCTGTCGCCGCCGTCGTTGGTGCGTCTGGCGCCGCGGCCGCTGGACCCGCACTGTCTCCGGACGCCGTTCCCAGACTGGCCGCCGCGGCCGAGACCGCGTTCCGCTTGTGGGCGTCGACCAACCTCTGCGCCTCCTTGCTCAACCCATGGTTGTCTCGCCTGGCCAATCAGGGTGACTCTGCCAGGGCCACTCTCACTGCTGGTGGTAGGGTTCGAAAGAAAAGGTGGGCGAAAATGAATTCGCCATCCTCAGAGGCTTTGAGCTGCAGCATCTTCACCATCAGGTCCGCAGGTCTATCGTTTTCGGCCTCCATCAGCGCCAGGAGCCCCTCTGCTCTTTGTTGGACTGAGGGGGTGAAATGGCTGATCAGCGCGTCCTTCAATGCGCTGTACTTGTCGCTGTCTGGTGGATGATTAACCAGATCTTCCACTCTCTGGACCGTGCCGCTGTCCAGCTTCGCTACCACGTGGTAGAATCTTGTGTCATCGTTGGAGATTCTCCGGAGGTTGAATTGCGCCTCGATTGCGCTAAACCATGAGCGCGGGCTGTGCTGACAGAAATCGGGCAGCCGGATCGTGGAGGCGGCCATCAGGCTGGCTTCCACCGAGCCCCGCTCGGGAGAATTCTGTCTGCTCATTTTCCGTCGTAGGTCACCAGTGTAGAAGCATGCTCAAATAACGAGGCTGAGTTTCAGTCATAAAACCAGCTTTATTTGACAGAACGCAGCTTCTAGCATTCTCAAAGCAGGAAAGAGAAAGAATCATACTTCAACACCCTTTTATACATTTCCAGCATCAGAATTCAAGTCACATGGTGTCTTCAGTCAACATACAGTTACAAAGCATCCCCTTGAAGCTTCACCATTGTCTCTCATTTCCTGATGAACCGGAATATCCTCCGGGGCGTCTTCTGTGGGACAAAGAGACAAATCTCACACTTCCTTGTTACCTCCTGTAGATTCGAGTCCTTAGTCCTTGCAGACGTGGCACCCCACAATACACATTCAGTCCTGTCTCTGTGGCAGCGTGAGCCCACAATGTGTGTCGGCCACAATATTATCGTTTGGTGAGCTAACAATTTCCAGGTTTAATGGCCACGTTACTAACATTGATTGTAACAACAAACGCTGCTGCAATCCACGTGCACAGTATCGATGCATAGAAACAAGAAACAACAAGAAACAACATCTAAACTTTGGCCGTTGGATCTCAATATAAGCGTGTGTATATATATATATATATATATATATATATATATATATATATATACAGTATATCTCTCCTCTCGGCGCCACACCAATCGGCTGCCTTTTGCAACAGCGGCTCGATTCCGAGTTTTTTTTCCCTTCCTCTCTCTTTTGATCACTTTTTTTTTTTCACCCACTTATATCACGGACACACAGATCGTCCCAAATGTCTCCTGAGCCGGTGGACGGAGCCACTGTTTATAGCAGGATACGATACAACAGGGAAGAGCTGCTAGCATTTAACCGCCACCCGGTCCCACTGGAAAAACTCGACATACCGAGAGAACTGAGGCGAAAACGCCGCGGCTGCCGGGCTGGAGTAAGGCGGAGGACAAAAAATATAAGGTACCCTCCCTTCCATCTGTTGTCATGGGAAATGTACGGTCGATACTGGGAAAGTTAGATGAGCTAGCGGCTATCTCCCGTTATGATAGCACTTACCGGGAGTGCTCTCTCCTTTTGTTTACTGAGACGTGGCTAACTGAACTAGCAGCAGATGCTAACATTGAGCTGGAGGGTTTTCACATGATACGAGCTGACCGAACACCAGAGAGTGGCAAAACTAGGGGCGGTGGAGTGATAATGTATGTTAACAACAACTGGTGCAGACCGGGACATATCACTGTTAAACAACGACACTGCAGCAAAGACATTGAGTTGCTAGCTGTTAGCATGAGGCCTACATATCTCCCGAGAGAACACTCACACGTGATCTGCATTGTTGTTTATGCAAATCCGACAGCGAACGCTGGGACAGCGCGTGACGTCATCCATTCAGTAACCAGCAGGCTGCAGACAGAACACCCAGATGCTCTTCTCCTCATCTCAGGCGATTTCAACCACGTTTCACTGTCTCCCATTCTGCCCACTTTCACCCAGTATGTCACATGCCACACTAGAGACAATAAAACACTGGATTTGTTCTACGCAAACACTAAGGAGGCGTACACCTCATCACAACTCCCCCCACTTGGGAGATCGGATCACAACTTGGTTCATCTCCGACCGGTGTACAAACCCCTAGTGCACAGACAACCTCCGGCCATGCACACTGTGGAGTTATGGTCTGAGGAGACAATGGACACTCTAAAGGACTGTTTTGAAGCCACTGCCTGGAAGCAGCTCTGCGATCCACATGGTGAGGACATCGATGGCCTCATTCACACCTTCACGGGCTACCTCAGCTTCTGTGTGGACAAATCCGTTCCCACCAAGACCATACGGCGTCACTCAAACAACAAACCCTGGATCAACCCTGAGATAAAAACACTTCTGAGAGAGAAGAAGAGGATCTTCAGGTCGGGGAACAGGGAGATGCTGAAGTCCGTACAGAGGGAGCTGAGGAGAAAGATCAGAGAAGGCAAGGACAGCTTCAGGAAGAAGATGGAGGACAAGCTGCAACAGAGCGACATCAGCGGGGTCTGGAGAAACCTCAAAACCATCTCGGGGCTCCAGAATACCTCCCCCCAGGCCACGGGGGGCAGGGAGTGGGCGAACATCCTGAATCTGTTTTTCAATAGATTTGACCAACCGCCCTCCCCCCTGTCTGCACAACAACCACTGCTGCCTCTAAGAAATCAAGTCCTGCTACCCACTCCCCACTCCACCGACACCCCCCCCACTCCCAACACACAGCCCCCCATCCTGACCCTGACCAAGACCCAGGTGAGGACGGAGCTGAGGAAGATCAAGGCGAGGAAGGCGTCGGGACCGGACGGCATCAGCGCAAAGCTCCTCAAGTCCTGTGCAGACCAGCTGTGTGGGATTGTGACGTATATCTTCAACATGAGCCTGAAACTGGGGAGGGTACCACAGCTGTGGAAAACATCTTGTGTGGTACCTGTACCAAAAACTTCCCACCCCAAAGACCTGAACAGCTTCAGACCGGTGGCCTTGACGTCCCACTTGATGAAGACCCTGGAGAGACTGCTCCTTGCTCATCTCCGCCCCCTGGTGGAACCAGCGATGGATCCACTCCAGTTCGCCTACCAGCATGGCATTGGGGTGGAGGATGCGGTGATCTTCCTCCTTCACCGTTCTCTGTCCCACCTGGAGAAGCCCGGGAATATGGTGAGGATCATGTTCTTTGACTTCTCCAGTGCTTTCAACACCATCCAACCGATGATCCTGAAGGACAAGCTGCTGCGCGCAGGGGTGGACCAGCACCTGTCATCATGGATCCTGGACTACCTCACGAACCGGCCTCAGTTTGTGAGAACCCGGGACTGTGTTTCCGACACGATCATCAGTAGCACGGGGGCCCCCCCAGGGAACGGTGCTGGCTCCCTTCCTGTTCACTCTTTATACTGCGGACTTCTCACACAACACAACACATTGCCATCTACAGAAGTTCTCTGATGACTCTGCGATCGTTGGTCTCATCTCCAGCGGAGATGAAGCTGAGTACAGAGGGCTTATCCAGGACTTTGTGGACTGGTGCCATCGGAACTGCCTCCAGATCAACGCGAGGAAAACTAAGGAGCTGGTGGTGGACTGCCGCAGGCATGGGCAACCCCTCACAGCACCAGTAAATATACAGGGAACAGACATCGAGATGGTGACATCCTACAAGTACCTGGGTATTCATCTGAACAATAAACTAGACTGGTCACACAATACTGACGCACTCTACAAGAAGGGACAGCGCAGGCTGTTCCTGCTGAGGAGACTCAGGTCTTTTGGTGTACAAGGGGCGCTGCTGAAGTCATTCTATGACACGGTGGTGGCATCAGCCATCACTTTTGGAGTGGTCTGCTGGGGCAGTGGCATTACTGCAGCCGATAGGAAGAGACTGAACAAACTGATTAAGAAAGCTAGCTCTGTCCTGGGGCAACGCCTTGATCCGATGGAGGAGATAGGAGAGAGAAGGACGGTGGCTAAACTGTCATCTCTGCTGGAGTCCGAGTTCCACCCTATGCAGGACATACTGGATGCACTGAGGAGCTCATTTAGCAGCAGACTACATCATCCCAGGTGCACAACCGAGAGGTTTCGTAGGTCCTTCCTACCAACGGCTGTCAGACTGTACAACCTAAGCAGGGCTGCTCGCAGAGATAGCAAAAAGACGTAACAAACTAATAGTTTTTTTTTTGAATGCAAAAGATGCAATAGACTTACACAATGGTCCTCTCCGGCATACAACTAGGAACATACCGGTCGCTATGGAGGGTGAGAATATGTATGGGCACATAATCATACCATGTAGGATAACTAAATAGACGGTTATGCTGTTTCATCCCACCTAGCAACAATGCTCTGCACTGTGTGTGTTTATATATTTACATATTTATTCCATCTAGCTACAATGCTCAGCACTGGGTGTGTTTATATTTATATATCTATATATTTATTCCATCTAGCTACAATGCTCCGCACTGTGTTTCTATATATCTACATATTATTCCATCTAGCTACATTGCTCCGCACTGTGTGTGTTTATATACTTGCATATTTATTCCACCTAGCTGCAATGCTCCGTACTGTGGGTGTTTATACAGTATATTTACATATTTATTCCATCTAGCTACAATGCTCTGCACTGTGTGTCTGTGTGTGTGTGTGTGTATATACTGTATATATTTTATAGTAATATGTACATATGTATATTAGCTGCTCTTGCTTGCTTGTTTTTTTTTTTTTTTTTTTTTTTGCCTTCTGATTGTTGCTCTGAGTGTTGCTATCCCTGTGCTGTTGCAATCCTGGAATTTGTGGGACTAATAAAGGCTTATCTTATCTTATCTTACATATATATATATATATATATATACGTATATATACATATACTGTATATATTCATAGACTTATTACATCTCAACAAAAAAAAAAAAAATACACCTACCTGAAACGTCTAGGGCGGCTGGTTGAGTGGTGTTAATTGTTCTTATAACCGCAGATGCAGTTTCGGAGTTAAATGCCCCCGTACACTGATTCGCTGGTCTGTCCCCAAGCACAGAATTTAGTAGCTGGAAATGGGGATTAAGAGGAGGTCTCCCATTGCCGCTACAATGCAGTTTTGCCTTCTGGTCACGATATTCTTTTTTCAGCTTCTTCAATTTGTTGGCAAGCTGGTCTACGGTTCTGTGGTAACCAGCTGCAGACATCTCTTGCTGTATTTTCTCAAAAATTGGTTTGGTTCGAGAAGCACCTTCAAGTTTTTGTTGGACTTCTGCAGAAGTCCAATGAGCCAAGAAAAACTGAATTTCATCCTCAGTCCACGCCTGCTTTGTTTTAGCATTCATCGCTGGATGTTCGGAAATAAAATGGCGGTTGTAAGGTTTACAATCGCTCTTCAGGTGTGTAAACTCCGCCTATGGGCTGCTGACGTAACTACGTCGACTGGTGCTGCCTCTGGCCCAGCTAGGAGTTGGGGCCGCGATAGCCCTACTTTTGGGAGCCCGAGACTGGTGCTGAAGTCGGTGGAAAACCAAAGAACTGGTGCTAATGACGCAATAGCTCCAGTTAAGCACTGGAACCGGTTTGGTGGAAAAGTGCCCAAAGTCTCTCCACCGAGTCCTGGGTCTGCCCCGGGGTCTCCTCCCAGTGGGACGTGCCTGAAACACCTCAAGTGGGAGGCGTCCAGGAGGCATCCTAATCAGATGCCCATACCACCTCAACTGACTCCTTTCAATGTGGAGGAGCAGCGGTTCTACTCTGAGCCTCTCCCGGATGACTGAGCAGCTCATCCTATCTCTGAGGGTGAGTCCAGCAATCCTACGGAGAAAGCTCATTTCAGCCACTTGTATCCGCGATCTCGTTCTTTCGGTCATTACCCAAAGCTCGTGACCATAGGTGAGAGTAGGAACGTAGATTGACTGGTAAATCGACAGCTTTGCCTTAGAACTAAGCTCCCTCTTCACCACAACAGACCGGTACAACGTCCGCATCACAGCAGATGCTGCTCCAATCCGTCTGTCGATCTCTCGCTCCATTTTCCCCTCACTCGTGAACAAGACCCCAAGATACTTAAACTCCTCCACTTGGGGCAGGAGCCTGTCCCCAACCCGGAGAGGACAATCCACCTTTTTCTGGCTGAGGACCATGGACTCGGACTTGGAGGTGCTGATTCTCATCCCAGCCGCTTCACACTCAGCGGCAAACCGTCCCAGCAAGAGCTGTAGGTCATTGCTGGATGAAGCCAACAGGACAACATCATCTGCAAACAACATAGATGAGATCCTGTGGTCACCAAGCATGACACCCTCCATTCCCTGGCTGCGCCTAGAAATCCTGTCCATAAAAATTATGAACAGGATCGGTGACAAAGGGCAGCCCTGGCGGAGTCCAACTCTCACTGGGAATGACTCCGACCGAGTGTTGGCAATATGAACTAAACTCTCACAACGGTCGTACAGAGACCGAATAGCTCGTAACAACAAGCCCGATACCCCATACTCCCGAAGCACCCCCCACAAAAATCCACGAGGGACGCGGTCAAATGCCTTCTCCAAGTCCACAAAACACATGTAAACTGGTTGGGCAAACTCCCACGAACCCGCAAGAATTCTCGAGAGGGTAAAGAGCTGGTCCGATGTGCCACGGCCAGGACGAAAACCACATTGCTCCTCCTGAATCCGAGGTTCGACCAACAGCCGGACTCTCCTCTCCAGTACCTTGGCATAGACCTTCCCAGGGAGGCTGAGGAGTGTGATCCCTCTAAAGTTGGAGCACATGTATATGTGGAGTATGTAATATTTCGTTTCAAATTGAGAAGAATTTAGTGTGTTCAAATTATTCAAATGTATATGACATGCGACTTTGATGAATGCTGAACTATGGGAATTATAACATTGACATGAACATTAATAAACTCAATATATGATTTTACAAAACTTTATTTACATATCATTGTTCACAAATCTAATCTTGGTAGGCAAAATCCCTTGTATTGATCAGATGGGAATGTTTCTCTGATGAGGCTCACCGCACAGGCAGGCAACATAACCCTCACTTCTTTCCCAAGAAATCCCCAACACCACCGTACCTTTTGCCTGTAGGCTATGAATCTGTATCGCCTGAAAAATATGGGGTTTGCATTGATTATTCCATTTGCATTGATTATTGAATGTATTGAATGATTTGTTCATAATTCATCTGGAAAAGTAAATCACATGAATAAATATTGTTTATAAACTCACTCGTGTTGACTTGCGTCATGATCACCATATTGCTGTCTGTAGGCCAGATAAGCTGTCTGTAAAACCCAGATGTCATGACAGACATAACGAAAACCTGGGTGATCAGTGATACACTTTGGTAGATTATCATCGGTGTATCCACAGCCCTTCAGTTCTTCTATTTTCTCCTTCACCTTCAATATCTCCTGGCAGCACCGACATTCACTTGATGTTGGCATAATGTTACATTTCTCACAAGTGCACCTGTGCAAAAAAATGGTATAATCAGATGCTTATAATAAACTAATGGCTCGTGGGAGTGCTATATAAATTGGTCTATGAAGTTTGATTAGAAAAAATTAAAAACATGTAAAAAATTTTGACCGGAAAGAAAACTTATAGTAAAACAATAATGAATCACAATAATTCTTAAACATGATCCATCAGTCTCTTAGAGAATTATGTAGCTTTTGAGACAAGTATTAACATGATGATGATTAACAACATGTCATGACAAACTCGTAAAGTACACATATTATCACTCACATAGATTATCCATTTATTTCGAATGAAAATGTTTCTAAGTCGCCAAATAAGGCAGCGAGTGACCAATTGGTAGTTTTAGTTTGAAAATTAAGTGTGTGACCATGCATGTCGCCAAAAAAAAATATTTCTAAGCATCTTTTACCAAGATAAATCTTCGAGCCGATCGTCGTAAACTTGGTCTGTTCCCGTCTCTGTTTCGTCTTCCTCCTCTCCCTCTGGCTCGAACAAATAAGGCTGAATACCCCCCTCAGCACCACCCAAAACTACTTCATCATCCGATTCTTCATTTTCAATGTCATCATTTATTTTGAGGTTGTCAAACTCGACAAAATAATTGCTGTCCGAATCACTTTGCTCTCGTTCAGCCATTTTCATGTATTCCTGGGGTGACGTCACTAATGCCCGCACCTATCGAGAGATGGCGGTACTGCAGCCTCACTAAGTGAAGGCTGGGCTATGACCAAATAAGGTCATTTAAGGAGGCTGGTGACACATATTAAATCGCGGGAATCGGCAGAATGGAATATTTTCATACAATCAATTGATTGGTTCAATAAAAAAATGTCACTGTCCGAGGCCTTTAAAGCATTTCACCTTTTCTATTTTTGTTGCTTTCTTTTGTAAATAAAATCATTACTTTCAAGTGAGGTTCAACAAAAAATTCACAACCTAGTTGAGGACTATTCCAAAACTATACTTTGATAACTGAACTGAAAGAAGTCAATCGACAAATTTGTTGTTTTTGTCTTGTGAAATACGAATCAAAATACAGTTTCAACAAATAAACTAATACATATTCCACATTTCTAAAGAATTTCCAAAATATTTGCTTTCCTGCTTACAAGCCTGGAAGTTGAAACAAACTCCAAAAGAAGCTTGTAATTATCCTCACTACAAAACGACACTCAAGGTTAACTCTTGACTCACAACTTTAGCTATAATCAACGAATTGATTTCAAGCTAAGCGTTACACAAACGGTCAAACATGTCGAGTCCTCTTGACAAATTAAATGACCTTCAGGTAACATTGGAAGAGTTGGCTTCCGACCTTATACCCGGTTTCTCCAAACAAGTTCAGGATACTCCACCAAAAGATTTGAAGCAAATCACGAAAAAACTTTTGGATGAATGCGAAACTAACCCACCGAAAGCAAAAGAAATCCCCGGTGTGTTAGGAAAGTTTGCACTAGCATTAGTTGCAAGGCTAAAACGAGCTGAAACCCAAGTACTCTACGTTGAAAAGGAACTGGTGAAACAACAAACAACCATCCTTTCTCTTCAGGAAGAGAACAAATCTCTTGTGAAAAAGCAGGAACAAGCTCGCATAGAGAAAGAAAACACCCAAGCTACGCTTGATCAGACGTTGCTAAATCTGGAACAAGCAGAGGAAGAAAAGCAACGACTAGAAGACAACAATACCTCACTTCAGCAGGAAAATGAGGAATTGAAAACCGCCCTGCTTCACAAAGAGAATCAACTCAAGGAAGTTGAAGGTCAATTTGACGAAACAAACTCCGACTATGGGAAATGTAAACTGCTCCTACAAGAAGCACAACAAGGTCTTCAGGACGTCAAAGAAGAGCTGGAAGACCACTGGAAACAAAGGGATCTGAGACCAGAAGCCATGAACAGGCCGGTTCCCTCGACAAAGGGGGGCATCCCCTCATGGAATGGGGACTCCCCCAGCTCACACTCATCTGACCCGTTCAGACCCGAACGGCAACGCGAAAGACATTTGCAAATTCCATCTGATGGAGATCTCAATAAGATCGCTCGCCACGTCACGAAATTTGACCCCTCAACCAGTGGGTCACCTGATACCAGGGCTTATTTGCAAGACATTGACTACTACTTGCATAAATACCCTGATGCTACGGTTGACGATCGCATTTATTTGATCAAGTTGACATCCAACAGGTCGGTATCAAAATTTATAGATCGGCAACTATTTGACATCAAGATGAACCACCAGAAATTCTACAAAACCATTGAAAAGGAGTTCTCCGACGACTGCTTACAGTCAGGGCTAGCGACAGCCCTAGCTGTGAAACAGGGTCGCTTAGAGCCCCCACAGGCATACTACCAGCAACTCCTGCGCGCATATTTCGGATCTCAAAACACGCCTGAGATGGAAGAAGACCACAATTTCAAGGCTCTTTTAATTCAGAATCTCCATCCCACGATTGGACACCACCTTGGAGTCATGGCTAACCCAAGGTCAAACTCAATAAACCAGCTAAGAGAGTTCGCACATTATGCATTCCAGAAACAGCGACAAAGCAATCAGAAGCATACTGAGTCTACCGCAGTGTTAGCTGTCAACACCGCATCAGACACCATGGACCTAGAGGGCGCCCCAAGGCCAGCCCCTGTTCCAGCATCTCGGTCACAAATAAAACGACGACAGTCCTCTAGTCAAGATAAGTCGAGTCATGACCCTGAAAAATTTTTGACACCAAGTTCCAAGCCAACATCACCAAAACCTGACTACCGTCGGAGACGGTAGTCAGCTGCGCGCCGGGAGCGGAGCTCGTGACGGCGGTATGATATGTGCGGCGGATCATAAAAATAAGCAGCGATGCTGTGGTTTTAAGCAGAGTTTATTATATCATACCGCCGTCACGAGCTCCGCTCCCGGCGCCGTGCATGCGCGCCGGGAGCGAACTCAGCGGCTCTCGGAGAAGGAGGACACAAAGTCTGTGTCCAGGAGCAGCAGTTGCAGAGTGAGAGTGAGAGGCTTTGCGTTACAGAGTTGCAGCATATATACCCAACTACAACAATACATCAAAGAGCAGATTCACAGCAGTTGGTACGATCAAAGGGACTGCAGAACAGGCATGAGATATTTGCATTTGAAAGACCTACATAACAATAGGCAGATTTGCTAGCCTCTGCTCCAGGTGCAGGACAAAGAGGTTACAAGGCACATCTATATATTGATCTCAGCCTCTAGGTCACAGTAAGGACAGGACGCATGAACACTATACATGAATGGCACATTACATCACAATACATGAATGGCACATTACATCACAATACATGCATGGCACATTACATCACAATACATGCATGGCACATTACATCTCAGTAGTGCAGCGGGAAAACCCAAGAGAAGAGAGCTGACTGTCCTGTGTGTTGTGGGGGGGGGGGGGTTGAATCAACCCGCCACATTGATATAATTTATCTGAAAAATGTCTTGATAATACTATTTCCAATTTTCTAATTTGATATTCCAGATCTTTGATTTTATCCCTATTTTCATTTTTCTTTTTTGATGCCTGTCCTATGATTTTCCCCCGGATAAATGCTTTACATACTTCCCATTCTGTGGCTCTTGAGCCCGTAGTACCTGAATTAAGCTCAAAGTAATACTTAAGTTCTTCCTTCATTGTCAGGTTAAATGTTTCATCATGTAAAAGTGATGTATTTAACCTCCATCTGCCTTTTCTATCCTTGTCAATATCAGTGTCAATACATAACTCTATAGCTGCGTGATCTGACAGGGCCATTGCATTTATTTTACTCTCAATTACAGATTTTACAATATTACTTGAAATTAGAAAAAAGTCTATCCTGGAGTATGATTTCTGGCAGTGGGAGAAGAAGGTGTACTCCCTCCCCCTCGGATTTACCAGTCGCCAAATATCCACCAAGCCCACATCTTCACACAGCATATGTAATGCAGCCCTATCCTTTGACGTTGTCGATCCACTGAATTTACTCTTATCCAAAAATACATCCATCACTTGGTTGAAGTCACCTGCCAATATAATTTGACCCTCTGTTTCCACTAAAATTTTGTTCACTTTATTAAAAAAATTTGGGTCTTCTTTATTATATATGTTACACAACACCATTTTTATCCCATTAATAATTGCCTCAATACAGACCATTCTGCCTTCATTATTAGATTAGATTTGTTTATTTGACAGGGACAGTGCAATAAACATAGACAATTAATCAAATGACAATCAATCTGATGTGTTGCACAAAGAGTGTATAGCTATTAGCTAATTTGCAACTCTTGTCCCTGGATGGGCTTTAGAAAGGAGAAACAAGTAAAAAGAAAAAAGGAAAGGAAAAGATAAAAAAAAATGAAAACAGAATAAACAATAACCACATACATCAATGCAAAAAAGATTATAAATACATTATAAATACACAATTATAAATATTATAAATATTATAAATACACAATATAACAACCTGACTCACATTTGCCTATTTCAGGCCTCCCTCCCTTCGTCACTCACTATAAACAAACACATTCATTCCTTCCCTTCATTCACTCTCACCCTGCAATCATTTCATACATGGGTACATTCTTGTTTATTTTTCAGCCAGTTTTTAACCTTTTTAGTGAATGTTTTAAAGTCCGTTATTATTTTAATTTCATTTGGCATTGTGTTCCAGATGTGACTGCCCTTTATAGAGAAAGCTGTTTGTCCAAATGTGGTTCTGCGGTGGAATATTTTACAGTTATTGTTAACAGAACTCCTGGTGGCTCTGCTGCTGTCCTGTCTTTGGATGAAACCAGCAAGTGGCTCGGGCGCTGATTTATGGAAACATTTGAAAGTTAATTTCAGAAAACAGAGGTCAATGAAACTCTCAAAACTCAATAGGTTGTATTTTTTTAAAATATAACAGTGATGCCACCTAATGGGCTTTCATCCTTACGTTCTTTGATCAAAACAAAACCCAATTTTTTATTTATTAGAATACAAACCCCATTCCTCTTGCTTGAGTAGGAGCTATGAAAAACCTGGCCCACCCAGCCCCATTTCAATTTGGCTGCCTCCTCTCCCTTAAAATGGGTCTCTTGAATGAAAGCTATATCTACTTTATTATGTTTGAGATATGTTAGGACCTTCCCTCTCTTTTTAGGATCCCCACAGCCATTAATGTTCCAGCTGATATATTTAACATAATTATTGGCCATGTATTTGGTTAAAAGCATGAATATTCATGATAGGGGACTGGCTACCTGATGTCCTACTATAGCCAATATCCTACTTTAAAACTTGCGTCTTACTTATGATAATACTAGCAGTTATTTCCCTAGTTATTTCAGTCAGTACCATACCCTTATCAAAACACATATTAATATAGACTTGAACATTTTTGAACTGAATACCTCTGAACATCTGAGGTAAGAAACAAAAATAATAAAAACTTAAATGCACTTCAAACGACATTAACAGGGGCCTAAGGTCCCTGCTCCTTAGTAACAACTCAAAAATATCAAACAAAAACAAAAACATCTTGGACCGTGGAGTATCGCTCGCCCGGCCACTAGGTGTCTCCTCTGGCCTTGGCTCAGGCGGCACAAAACTAAATCCTCACCACCACCACCCCCACCAATTCATCAACATAATATTAAATCTATTACCCATTGAATGTCATTGGTCCACGCTATATGCATAATGGTATACAGATTCATTCATGCCTAGTAAAATTCTCCTCGATATATTGTTCAGCAACCCTTGCATCGGTAAAGCTGCAGCTCTTCCCTTCCCATGTAAAGCGCAACGTAGCTGGATATGTCAGCTTGTATCTTACATTATGAAGCTGCAGAGATTTCCTCGCTACCGTGAAAGTTTTCCTCTTTAACGCCAGTTCTCTAGCAACATCCGGGAACACCGATAATTTCAGATTCTCCCATTTTATTCCGCGTTTCTCTCTCGCCATGGTGATCACTTTCTCCCTCGCTGATTGTCGTAGAAATCTAATGAGCACCGGTCTGGGCGGCTGGTCCCCGGCAGGTCTGGGGGCTGCTGTCTGGTGTGCTCTCTCCACCTCAAATTCTCCGTCCACGTCAATGCCGAGCCCTTCGCATAAGATTTTCTTCACGCACGCTTCCATTGTGCCGTTTGTTCCGTACGTTTCCTTCAGACCCAGAAGTCTCACGTTATTTCTCTTAAAGTAGTTTTCCAGCTCCTGTAGGCGGTTCTGTAACATTTCCATCTTTTTATCGCGGGCTTCATTGTCGTTCACTAGTGGGTCTATTGTATCTTCCAGTTTAGAAACCTCCATCTCCTCCAACCTCTCATGTATGTTGTTCACTGCATTCTTTAGCTCCGTAGTTGTAGTTTTAATGGTTGAGGTATCTGCTGCGACCACCTGAAGCGTCATGCTTAATTTGTGATTTCAGCAAACATAGTCTCCATGTTCCTTGGCTCGGCGTCCTGTGTATTAGATTCTAAAGTGGGTACAGCAGCTTCCTCCACACGGCTGGGATTTTTCCTGGTAGATATGCAGCCTGTATGTCCTCCCTTAGAAGTCATTTGGACTCAAAAACTATCGCCGGGCAGCTTAAACAAACATACAGGCACTGACCGAGGCTGGTTTGCTCGAGGAATGTAGCAAATAGTCAGGTATAAAACAGTTTGGTGGACAGGGCGAGAAGAGCTAAATTAGTGTGCTGCCATCTTGCTCGGCGTACCCACGTGACACCTCCTCTGTTTTTTTTTTTTGTTTTTTTTCCCCTGTCCTGTGTTGTATCTGTTTTTTGACTTGAGAGCGTGGTATTTTTGTTTTTGTGCCTGGGCAATTGTGTTCATGTATTTTGGAGGGTAGTCTAGCCCTGAAATTGTTCTGTTTTTTTTTTTTTCTGACATGTGTTGTATTTGCTTCTTGACCTGAGAATTTGGTATTTTTGTTTTTGTGCCTGGGTAATTGGGTTTCACGTATCTTGGAATATAGTCTGGTTCTGTAGTTGTTCTGTTTTTTTTTCTCTCTGTCCTGTGTCGTATTTGCTTTTGACCTGGGAATTTGGTATCTTTGTTTTCATGCCAGTATAATTGTGTTTCTTGTATTTTGGGAGTATAGTCTGGCCCTGTAAATGTTCTGTTTTTTTTTCTCTGTCCTGTGCTGTATTTGCATTTTGACCTGAGAGTGTGTTTTTTTTTTGTTGTTGTTTTCGTGCCTGGGTAATGGCATTTCATGTATTTTGGAGTATAGTCTGGTCCTGTAACTGTTTCATGTATTTTGAGTCGGGTTTTTTTTTCTGTCTGTGCTCTGGTTCTCTGTGGTTTGATCCTCTCCTACCCCATCCGCCCACCCTGGAGGGGGTGGGGGGTGGGATTGGATGTCTATGGGCGGTCAGGAGCCCGCCCTCAGAGGGAGGGTACTGTCATGACCTGATCGCCGATCTCGTCCACGCTCGGGCTATGTATCATTTCTGCCGGCCTTGACAGCTGTGGATTACATTCTGGCTCCACTGGGCTCTTATTGACAGCGCTCGGTGGGGTTTCCGGCTGTCAAGATCGATCAGCTGTTCGGCATGACAGCTCGTTAGTCGCCGGCTTTTTAGCGGGCGCTGACAGCTGGTTGATGCTGGAGTATCGTCTAAACATCCTGAGAGATTCCTGGTGTGCCAGCACGCTCATGTCAGGTTCGTTGTCTTGTTCATGTCATAGTTAAGGTCGTAGTGGCTGGGGTTAGCCCTACGATCCCTCGTATTCTTTAGCGTGGGTTCATGTCATAGTTTAGGTCGTAGTGGCTGGGGTTGGCCCTACGATCCCTTGTATCCTGTGTAGTGTATTTTTGCCCACAGTGGCTCATAGCTTTATGTTCTTGTCTCGTCCTGTTAAATAAACATCAAATGCAAAACTCATTGGCGACCTTTGGTGTCTTATGGTGGCCCACGAGGGTCACCGCATGACATAGAAAGTTGGAGCTTACATGAGCAGCTGAAGGAATTCTCCGGCGACGGTGGAAGCAGGCTTGGGCTGAGTCTACGACAGACTGTAGAGTTTGGTGATGAAGCTCATCTGGAGCGCAGTGAGACACCTCAGCGCTGCAGGCTCAGGCAGCGCAGTAGAAATAGGCCAGGCGTGATGAAGACCAGGTGTGCGCGCAGCTGGGAATAATGAGCAGAGCAGACCATGACACTAAACAATCAATCCCTACTATTCTTGAAATTTTTACCAAATTCACTTTTGTATCCGACTATAAAATTAACCTTAATAAATCTGAAGCTATGCCACTGGGAGCCCTGAATTCATCTGGTGTTACAGGCGATTTCCCTTTTAAATGGACAGTTAATGGCTTTCTATATCTTGGAATAAAAGTGTCCCCAAATTTGAATGATATGTGGAAACTGAACTTCACCCCAATCTGCACACAAATTAAACAAGCTTTAACAGTGGCATAAACCCCCGCTATCCATGATGGGTCGAATCACTCTCATTAAAATGAATGCTCTCCCTTGCCTCTTATATCCTCTACAGATGCTTCCACTGTACATATCTAAAAAATGTAATCTGGACTTAGAAAAGGCACTCACTGGTTTTATCTGGCATGGCAAAAAACCAAAGCAGAAGTTAAGGATACTGCAACTATATCCAGATATGGGTGGCCTCTCAGTTCCCAATATAATTTCTTACAACTGGGCCTGCCATGCTCCTCATTTCTGGCTGTGGTTACATACATATCTCAGGAGGAAGACTTGCACTGATTCATGGGCAAGTCCTTCCAACAACTACAAGCAAAATTTAATGTCTCCCAACAACATTACTTTGCATATCTGCAACTGAGACACTTTATACTGTACCTTCCCATGGAAGCTCTTTTTCTACCGATCCCTCTGATAAAGATATAGAGGGGTTGCATGTGACATCATGGTCACGTACCAAATTGTTTTTCTGCCATTTTGGCAAATAGCCTGGACCCTGTGTTGAGAATAATAATAATTCCACTAGCACATACTCAGTCTGACTCGCCACGGTGTTGTTCGTTTTCCATTATGACTGAATACCACCTTAAGTGAGTGAGATCTTTACAGCAAAGCGGCCCGACAGTCGCCTTGCTGGATATGAAGGTGAGCCTGCTGCTGGCTAGCTTTTTGTCAAAGTAAAGGCAAAAAAGGAGAGCCAGAGAAGGCTACAGGCGGCGAGACAAAACACTGGAAAAGTACTGGAGAGTTCAGGAAACCATGGAGCAGTATAAAGCGGAAGACGTGAGGAAATGAACTAGATCACATATGAAGGTAAGCTAGTGATTGCTAATGCTAGTTAGCACTAATAAGTCTCCCGTACTACATTGTAATCACGGCAAGTTATTGCTATTAGGTACTAAAATATGTATGCGCTCTGAGTGTGTGTGTGTGTGTGTGTGTGTGTGTGTGTGTGTGTGTGTGTGTGTGTGTGTTTCAGATGGCTCTCTTGTGGCAAAATTATTGCTTCTGTCAAGACTCACTCTGGGCCATCACCTGCTTCAGCTGCACGTACACCTGCTTCCAATCGCCCACGGGCTTTATAGCCTGCTCTACCTGGGATCCGGCACGGAGCCGTCTGTCATTCTCCCAAGAGTTACGTCTCTCGCCTGACTGTCTACATCCAGGTCTCCTAACTCTTTATTGAAATCATCTCTTTGTCTCAAGTAAGCAGTGTGCTACTCACCTTCCTCTCAGTTTCTCCCCTGTGCACAGGTGGATTCCTCCGGTGACGGAACCTGCCCTTCTTGGCAGCGAAACGTCCTCTCCTCACCTCAACAGGCCAACCTGCTCACCTCTGGAGCGCATAGCAGACGCTGTCTTCCTGGCTGGAGCCTCCGGGCCAACCTGAGCGCTTATCGTTCCACCTGCAAGTAAGCCCCAGTCATTACTTTGTTCATTCAGTGGTGGAAGACTCTAACATCTGTGCTTTGGCTCTGTTATAGGGTTGCCAGGCTGAATGGCGCTCTGCTTCATCCCCGGCCACGTCATCTCTACCATCATAACATACACACCACACATACACGCACCCACACACCCTCACTGTACAAATAAAGATAATTGTATTCACTCGAGCCTGTGTGTGTGTTCCCTGGGTCCAGCAATATGTCAGTACGGCTCCGTCAGAGCGACCCAGCAAACAGCGTGCTAAAACGCCAGACTAACAACTTGGAGGCTCGAGTGGACCAATTAACTTACCAAGAGCAGGTCATTCTCAACCAGTTAGCCCAAATAAACAGCCGGTTAGATCGCCTGGAAGGACAGTGGGCATTTCCTCCGGTTCCTAGCAGTAGGCCAGCTCCTGTTAGCTCCCCTCCTAGCCAGGCTAGTCAGGCCCCCTTAACCCAACTCACTCCGGTTCCCACGCCCGCTCGCTTCGGTGGAAAACTTGGGGTGGCCCGTGGCTTTATTCTTCTGTGTGAGACCGTGTTTCAGCGGGTTCCGGGGGATTTTCCTACTGACCACAGCCGCATAGGTTATGTAGCTAATCTATTGGAGGGACGAATGCTAACATGGTCATACGCCGTGATGGCAAAACCTAGCTATGCTAACTTAACCTACACTCAGTTCATCCATGATTTCCACGAGGTTTTTGATCATTCCGACCTCGATAGTGTGCTCACCACCCGGCTTTTAAATCTTCGACAAAGGGGCAGGTCCGTCGCGGACTACGCTGTCGATTTCCGGGTGGTGGCAGCGGAGGTGGGATGGGAGGATGCCTCGTTATGTAACATTTTTATCAGAAGCCTGAGCCCTAGTTTGCGTGATGAGCTGGCCCGTTTAGACAAGCCTGAGCGGCTCACAGAGCTCATTTCATTGGCTATTAACCTAGATAACAGGCTGAGAGAGTGGGCTGCCAAGCGGAGGTCTTCCGGCCACTCGAGCAGTCAGTTTCATCGCTCCTCTCAGTCATCTCTTCTGGTGTTGCCCGCGCTGGAGGCTGCAGACGGACCCGAGGCAATGGTAGTGGGGCGGACAAAGCTCTCGTTAGCCAAGAGGCAACGTCGCAGGGAGTTAGGCCTGTGTATGTACTGTGGAAGTGAACAGCATGAGGTAGAGTCCTGCCCCGTTCGGCCAAAAGAGGGGGTCTGCGCGTCACAGTAGGGGGACTCGCGGACTCATCCCGGCCTAATCCCCTCACAAAGTGTCTCCTTCCTATTAGATTTTGTTACAAACATACTGAAATTCTCACACACGCACTGGTAGACTCGGGGGCTGAGCAGAGCTTCATCTCGGGGGAACTGGCAACCCGACTGGGGCTTCCCTGCCATACTCTCCTGTCCCCCCTGAGCCTCGTTGCCCTGTCCAAGGCCCCTCTGGAGATGGTGTCACGTCAGACTGTTCCGGTGTGTGCTATAATCTCCGGCAACCATCGGGAGGACCTACGTCTGTTCGTTTTGTCCACCTCGGCCTCTTCCATCATCCTAGGCTACCCCTGGCTCTGCCTCCACAATCCAACCTTCGACTGGCGTACAGGGAGTGTCGTCGCTTGGAGCCCCTTTTGCCTGCGTGCATGTTTACAGTCTGCAGCATGTTCACCTTTGTTGCCCCTGTCCCCCCCGCCCCCCTCCTCCTGACCTGTCCAGGGTGCCTCCTGAATTTTATGACCTGGGGGCTGTGTTCAGCAAGTCACAGGCACTGTCCCTTCTCCCCCACCGCCCGTACGACTGTGCCATCAATCTCCGGGCTGGGGCCCTGCTGCTGTCGAGCCGCCTCTACAGCCTATTGGCTCTGGAGCGGGAAGCTATGGACGTTTACATCAAAGAGTCTCTCAGCTCGGGCATCATCCGACCTTCTTCCTCGGCGGTAGGGGCAGGGTTCTTCTTCGTGGGTAAGAAGGATGGCTCCCTGCGGTCATGTATTGATTTCCAGGCTCTCAACGACATTACTATTAAAGACAAATACACCCTCCCGCTCATGGACACGCCGTTTGACTCCCTCCAGGGGGCCTCCTGGTTCACTAAGTTGGATCTCCGCAATGCCTACCACCTTGTGCAGATCCGGGAGGGAGACGAGAGGAAGATGGGATTCCGGACTCCAAGCGGCCACTTTGAGTACCTCGTGATGCCGTTTGGGTTGACCAACGCTCCGGCCGTCTTCCAGCACCTTATTAACGACGTTCTCTGGGACTTCCTTGGGTCTTTCGTCTTCGTATATCTGGACGATATTCTGATCTTCTCTCAGTCACAGGATGAGCATCAGGTCCACGTGAGACGGGTCCTCCAACGGCTCCTGGAGAACAAATTGTTTGTGAAGGTGGAGAAGTGTGAGTTCTACGCCAACGAGACCTCCTTTCTCGGGTTCATTATCTCACACAACCAAATCATCCCTGACCCCGAGAAGGTTAAAGCAGTTGTGGATTGCCCCCCCCCCCCCAATTGAGGAAGCAGCTGCAGCAGTTCCTGGGGTTCGCCAATTTCTACTGCCGGTTTGTTCCTAACTACAGTACAATCGCTCTTCCCTTGACCCGTCTCACCTCCCCCAAGGTGGCGTTCTGGTGGACAGAGGAGGCTGCGGCAGCATTCGTCGCTCTTAAGACCAAATTTTCATCCTCTCGTGTCCTGATGCAGGTAGATCCCTCTCGCCAGTGCCTGGTCGAGGTGAACGCTTCTGATTCTGGGGTGGGGGCGGTTCTGTCGCAGCGTTCTCCAGTGGACGAGGTGATCCGTCCCTGCGCCTTCTTCTCCCGGCGGCTGTCCCCGGTGGAGAGAAATTATGACATCGGCGACGGCGACAGGGAGCTCCTGGCGGAGAAACTCGCTTTGGAGGAGTGGCGTCACTGGCTGGAGAGGGCCACCCAACCCTTTGTTATATGGACCGATCATAAGAACTTGCAGTACCTGAGGACAGCGAAGCGTCTGAATGCCCGTCAGGCCCGTTGGTCCCTGTTCTTCGGGCACTTCAGGTTCACCATCACTTACTGCCCCGGGGCTAAGAACGCCAAACCTGACGCCCTGTCCAGGCAGTTCACTTAGGAGGCCCTGAGGGATGTGAGCACACCATCCTCCCTGCCTCTTGTGTCGTGGATGCCCTCACGTGGGGCATCAGGGAGAAGGTCCTGAAGGCGCAGGAGGCTGAGCCGGATCCAGGCGGGGAGGGGGGGGGCTACGGAAAGGCTGTTCGTTCCTTCATCTGTCTGGGGCGAGGTGATCCACTGGGCCCACTGCTCTAAGCTCACTTGCCATCCAGGGGTTACTCGCACGGTGGAGATGCTCCAAAGGACGTTCTGGTGGCCGGGGCTTCGGAAGGACGTCATCGATTATGTCTGCGCCTGTCCTCAGTGCGCCACCGGGAAGACATCATCTTCTCCGCCGGCTGGTCAACTCCACCCGTTGCCGGTCCCCAGCAGGCCATGGTCCCACATCGCCCTGGACTTCGTGACTGGCCTTCCTCCATCCAATCATTTCACCACTGTCCTCACCATCATGGACTGTTTTTCTAAGGCCGCCCACTTTATCCCGTTACGAGGGCTCCCTACGGCACGGGAAACGGCGGACCTGTTGGTGCAGCACGTTGTGTGTCTTCACAGGATCCCCATCAACATTGTCTCCAATCGGGGTCCCCAATTCATGTCCCGAGTTTGGAGGGCTTTCTGCAACGCGCTGGGGGCGACAGTGAGCCTGTCCTCTGGTCATCACCCGCAGAACAACGGGCAGTGTGAGTGGGCCAATCAGGAGCTGGAGGCAGCCCTGTGTTGAGTCATCACCTCTAGCCCCTTGTCTTGGAGAAGCCATCTCCCCTGGATCGAGTATGCCCACAATTCGACCGTGTCCTCGACGATTGGCATGTCCCCCTTCAGGGCCTCTCTGGGTTACAACCCTCCGTTTTTTCCCGAGGAGGAGAGGGACATGTCTGTACCTTCCCTCCACGCCCACCTGAGTCGCTGTCGCCGGCTCTGGATGGCTACCCGCCGGGCCCTTCTGCGCACAGCTGACCGCAACTCTAGGACGGTGAACTGCCGCAGAAGACTGGCTCCTCAATACCAGGTGGGTCAGCAGGTATGGTTATTGACTCAGAATATTGCCCTGAAGGCTGAGAAAAAGAAGTTGGCTCAACGTTTTATTGGCCCCTTCCCCATTGTTCGTATTGTGAACCCTGTGGCTGTGCGCCTGGCTCTCCCCCCCCCTCCGTGTTTGTCCTACGTTTCACGTCTCCCAGGTCAAGCCCGTCTGTTCCAGCCTTCTCTGCCCCCCTCCCAGGGCTCCACCTCCGCCAGTGTTGATCGATGGCGACCCGGCGTGGAAGGTCAACTCCATCCTGGACGTCTGCCGCCGGGGTCGCGGCCTGCAGTACCTGGTGGACTGGGAGGGGTATGGCCCCAAGTGGAGATCCTGGGTGCGTCCATCCTTCGTGTTGGATAAACACGTCATCAGGGACTTCCACCAGATGCACCCAGGTAGGCTGGACCAGGCACCGGGAGGCGCCGCTTGGGGGGGGAGTACTGTCATGACTCACTCTGGGCCATCACCTGCTTCAGCTGCGCGCACACCTGCTTCCAATCACCCACGGGCTTTATAGCCTGCTCTGCCTGGGATCCGGCACGGAGCCGTCTGTCATTCTCCCAAGAGTTACGTCTCTCGCCTGACTGTCTACGTCCAGGTCTCCTAACTCTTTATTGAAATCATCTCTTCGTCTCAAGTAAGCAGTGTGCTACTCACCTTCCTCTCAGTTTCTCCCCTGTGCACAGGTGGATTCCTCCGGCGGTGGAACCTGCCCTTCTTGGAGGCGGAACATCCTCTCCTCGCCTCAACAGGCCAACCTGCTCACCTCTGGAGCGCATAGCAGACACTGTCTTCCTGGCTGGAGCCTCTGGGCCAACCTGAGCGCTTATCGTTCCACCTGCAAGTAAGCCCCAGTCATTACTTTGTTCATTCAGCGGCGGAAGACTCTAACATCTGTGCTTTGGCTCTGTTATAGGGTTGCCAGGCTGAACGGCACTCTGCTTCACCCCCGGCCACGTCATCTCTACCATTACCACATACACACCACACATACCCGCACCCACACACCCTCACTGTACAAATAAAGATAATTGTATTCACTTGAGCCTATGTGTGTGTTCCCTGGGTCCAGCAATATGTCAGCTTCAAACCGTCGGTCTGGGTGTTCAACCAATCTCCTGTGGTAGGATGTCATCCCAGCTTCACGAACCGCAGTGATTGCAGAGCTTCAGAATGTCTGTAGAAACGTTTAGCTTCCTGTGCTACAAATTGCTCTCATCTGTGTGAAAATCACGGAGATACTGTTGAGACATTATGGGATGTACCTGCTCCAGCCGGTGGTGTCGTGGCAAAAAGTGATCAGCTGCCAAAAATTGATCGCCAGGTGCCCTATTATAGTTATGTTGTTATATTAGCCATAAAATATATATTTCAACAGGTAAACAGTACTGAGTTAGGTACAATAAAACACATTTAACAATTATGATGCATTTTTAACCCAAAACAAACTTCATCTAGGATTAAAAGCAACTAAAATAATGCAGTCACAAGGTTACATGGAAAATACATGGAGTTATACATGTACTGTATAAATATATATTCTATGTGTGAATAATGTACTATATACTCCTTTTGTATTGCACTAGGAATTTTTACAATAAACTTTTGTGCCTTTAGCAGATATATCTCCACTTTTGTTTATGTTTTATTTGTGAAGGTTACCAAGATTTAGTGACATAAATTAAATGTTAAAAGACTGGAAAAGCTATCTAAATAATCCAGCAGTATGAGAAATCACTTTTGGTTTGGTGTAAGTCTGTCAACAGAATGATAACCCATAAAGTAGTTTGTGTCAAAACATGTTAAATCCCATTAAACCCTAACGTTATTAGGAAATACAGATGCTAAAATGGCACAGAATTCCCCCATATGCTGGTACTATCACTAAAGTGTGCAGTGTCTTTGTCATGAATTGGCCCACAGGGCAGAGACGAAGACCCATGCGCTGAACTGTAAGTTGTGCAGGTTTAATGAAGAACACAAAATATACAAAGAACAAAAACACTTACA
The DNA here is from genome assembly GCA_020510985.1 of Pholidichthys leucotaenia. Taxonomy (NCBI): domain Eukaryota; kingdom Metazoa; phylum Chordata; class Actinopteri; order Cichliformes; family Pholidichthyidae; genus Pholidichthys; species Pholidichthys leucotaenia. Next base: position 215,109,429 of record CM035847.1, on the reverse strand, counting down.
AAACTAGACGAGCAGGATTCAGGGAGAGAACAGACATGGGATAGACATCTGAACTTGGATTAAGTACGTGGCACTGAGTGGAGAAGCCGCCGCCCTTAAATAGGACCAGCGAAATCACTGAAACTAATGACAGAGCGGGTCACAGAACAGGGAGCAATCAGGACAAGCAAATGACAGCTGTGCTAGGAGTGAACTTGGGAGACAAGGAAGCAATACAGCACACCATCAAAACAAAAACACAGGGGAACATAAATACAAAATGGGAAATGCTCAAGGTGCTGGAGATAATATATACAGTATACTATATATAATATGCATGATATATACAGTGGGGCAAAAAAGTTTTTAGTCAGCCACCAATTGTGCAAGTTCTCCCACTTAAAAGATGAGAGAGGTCTCCAATTTTCATCATAGGTATACTTCAACTATGAGAGACAAAATAAGAAAAAAAAATCCAGAAAATCACATTGAAGGATTTTTAATGAATTAATTGGTAAATTCCTTTGTAAAATAAGTATTTGGTCACCTACAAACAAGCAAGATTTCTGGCTCTCACAGACCTGTAACTTCTTCTTTAAGATGCTCCTCAGTCCTCCACTCGTTACCTGTATTAATGGCACCTGTTTGAACTCATTATCAGTATAAAAGGCACCTGTCCACAACCTCAAACAGTCAGACTCCAAACTCCACTATGGCCAAGACCAAAGAGCTATCAAAGGACACCAGAAACAAAATTATAGACCTGCACTAGGCTGGGAAGACTGAATCTGCAATAGGTAAGCAGCTTGGTGTGAAGAAATCAACTGTGGGAGCAATTATTAGAAAAATGGAAGACATACAAGACCACTGATAATCTCCCTCGATCTGGGGCTCCACGCAAGATCTCACCCCGTGGGGTCAAAATTATCACAAGAACGGTGAGCAAAAATCCCAGAACCACACGGGGGGACCTAGTGAATGACCTGCAGAGAGCTGGGACCAAAGTAAAAAAGGCTACATCAGAAACACACTACGCCACCAGGGACTCAAATCCTGCAGTGCCAGACGTGTCCCCCTGCTTAAGCCAGTACATGTCCAGGCCCGTCTGAAGTTTGCTAGAGAGCATTTGGACGATCCAGAAGTGGATTGGGAAAATGTCATATGGTCAGATGAAACCAAAATAGAACTTTTTGGTAAAAACTCACCTTGTCGTGTTTGGAGGAGAAAGAACACCATACCTACTGTGAAGCATGGGAGTGGAAACATCATACTTTGGGGCTGTTTTTCTGCAAAGGGACCAGGACGACTGATCCGTGTAAAGGAAAGAATGAATGGGGCCATGTATCGTGAGATTCTGAGTGAAAACCTCCTTCCACCAGCAAGGGCATTGAAGATGAAACGTGGCTGGGTCTTTCAGCATGACAATGATCCCAAACATACCACCCGGGCAACGAAGGAGTGGCTTCGTAAGAAGCATTTCAAGGTCCTGGAGTGGCCTAGCCAGTCTTCAGATCTCAACCCCATAGAAAATCTTTGGAGGGAGTTGAAAGTCTGTGTTGCCCAGCGACAGCCCCAAAACATCACTGCTCTAGAGGAGATCTGCATGGAGGAATGGGCCAAAATACCAGCAACAGTGTGTGGAAACCTTGTGAAAACTTACAGAAAACGTTTGACCTCTGTCATTGCCAACAAAGGGTATATAACAAAGTATTGAGATGAACTTTTGTTATTGACCAAATACTTATTTTACTGAGGAATTTACCAATTAATTCATTAAAAATCCTTCAATGTGATTTTCTGGATTTTTTTTTTCTTATTTTGTCTCTCATAGTTGAGGTATACCTATGATGAAAATTGGAGACCTCTCTCATCTTTTAAGTGGGAGAACTTGCACAATTGGTGGCTGACTAAATACTTTTTTACCCCACTGTATATATATACTTCCGGCGCCACACGAGTTGGCTGCCTTTTTGCAACAGCGGCTCAATTCTGAGTTTTTCTTCCTATTTCTTATTTACTATCTGGCTTCTCTCACTAAATTTTCTGATCCGGCGACACCTTATCCATCACAGACACACAGATTGCCCCAAATGTCTCGTGAGCCGGCGGACGGAGCCACTGTTTATAGCAAGAGACAGTACAACAGGGACCAGCTGTTAGCACTTAACCGGCCCACGGTGCTAACGCAAAAACTCGACATACCGGGAGAAATAAGATGGAAACGGCGTTGATGTCGAGCTGGAGTAAGACGGCAGGCGAGGAATATAAGGTACAGACCCGTCCTCCCATCCGTTATTATGGGGAACATTCGATCGCTACTCAATAAGACAGACGAACTGGCGACCATGTCCCACTACAAGAGCGTCTTCAGAGAGATGAGCATGATGTTGTTTACTGAGACGTGAAACAGAACTAGCAACAGATGCTAACATCAAACTGGAAGGTTTCCACGCAATACGGGCAGACCGGACACCAGACAGTGGGAAAGCAAGGGGTGGAGGAGTGATAATGTATGTCAGTAACAGCTGGTGTAAACCGGGACATATCACGGTTAAAGAGCAACACTGCAGCAAAGACATGGAGTTGCTAGCTGTTAGCATGCGGCCTGTGTATCTCCCAACGGAATACTCACACGTGATCTGCACCTGTGTATCTCCCAAGGGAATACTCACACGTGATCTGCATTGTTATTTATGCAAATCCGACGGCGTACGCTGGGGCAGCGCGTGACATCATCCACTCAGTAACTGGCAGGCTACTGACACAACACCCAGATGCTCTCCTCCTCATCTCTGGTGATTTTAACAATTTTCACTGTCCCCTATTCTGCCCACGTTCACCCAGCATGTCACATGCCACACTAGAGACAATAAAACACTGGACTTATTCTATGCAAACACTAAGGAGGTGTACACCTCATCACCACTCCCCCCACTCGGGAGATCGGATCACAACTTGGTTCATCTCCTGCCAGTGTACAAAACCCTAGTACACAGACAACATCCGGTTATGCGCACGGTGAAGATATGGTCGGAGGAGGAAATGGACGCTCTAAAGGACTGTTTTGAAATCACTGCCTGGGAGCAGCTCTGCGATCCACATGGTGAGGACATCAACGGCCTCACTCACACCATCACGGACTACAACAACTTCTGTGTGGACAACACCGTACCCACCAAGATCATACGGTGTTGCTCGAACAACAAACCCTGGATCAACCCTGAGATAAAATCACTACTGAGAGAGAAGAAGAGGATCTTCAGGTCGGGGAACAGGGAGATGCTGAAGTCCGTACAGAAGGAGCTAAGGAGGAAGATCAGAGAAGGCAAGGACAGCTTCAGGAAGAAGATGGAGGACAAGCTGCAACAGAGCGACATCAGCGGGGTCTGGAGAAACCTAAAAGCCATCTCTGGGTTCCAGAACACCTCCTCCCAGGCCATGGGGGGCAGGGAGTGGGTGAACAATTGGAACCTGTTTTTTAATAGGTTTGACCAACTGCCCTCCCCCCCACCTGCACAACAATCACTGCTGCCTCTAAAGTCATCAAGACCTGCTGTCCACCCTCCCCCCCACCAACAGCCCCCCACTCCCAGCACACAGCCCCCCAACCTAACCCTCACTAAGACCCAGGTGAGGGCGCAGGTGAGGAAGATCAAGGCGAGGAAGGCCTCGAGTCCAGACTGCGCGAAGCTCCTCAAGTCCTGTGCAGACCAGCTGTGTGGGATTGTGGAGCACATCTTCAACCTGAGCCAGAAGCTGGGGAGGGTACCACAGTTGTGGAAAACATCTTGTGTGGTACCTGTACCAAAGACTTCCCACTTCAGAGACCTGAACAGCTACAGACCAGTGGCCCTGACTTCTCACCTTTTGAGGACCCTGGAGAGACTGCTCCTTGCTCACCTCTGCCCCCTGGTGGGACCAGCGATGGATCCACTCCAGTTCGCCTACCAGCATGGCATCAGGGTGGAGGATGCAGTGATCTTCCTCCTTTATCGTTCCCTGTTCCACCTGGAGAAGCCTGGGAACACGGTGAGGATCATGTTCTTTGACTTCTCCAGTGCTTTCAACACTATCCAACCGATGATCCTGAGGGACAAGCTGCTGTGCGCAGGGGTGGACCAGCACCTGTCATCGTGGATCCTGGACTACCTCACAAACCGGCCACAGTTTGTGAGAACCCAGGGTTGTGTGTCCGACAAAATCATCGGCAGCACGGGGCCCCCCCAGAGAACGGTTTTGGTTCCCTTCCTGTTCACCCTTTATACTGCGGACTTCTCACACAACACAACACACTGCCATCTACAGAAGTTCTCTGACGACTCTGCGATCGTCGGCCTCATCCCCAACGGAGATGAAGCTGAGTACAGAGGACTTATCCAGGACTCCATGGACTGGTGCCATCGGAACTGCCTCCAGATCAACGCAAGAAAAACATTGCTGGTGGCGGACTGCCGCAGGCAAGGACAACCCCTCGCAGCACCAGTAAACATCCAGGGAATAGACATTGAGATGGTGACATCCTACAAGTACCTGGGTGTTCATTTGAACAATAAACTAGACTGGTCACACAATACCGATGCACTCTACAAGAAGGGTCAGCGCAGGCTGTTCCTACTGAGGAGGCTCAGGTCTTTTGGTGTACAAGGGGTGCTCCTGAAGACCTTCTACGATTCGGTGCTGGCATCAGCCATCACTTTTGGAGTGGTCTGCTGGGGCAGTGGCATCACAGCAGCCGATAGTAAGAGACTGAACAAACTGATCAAGAAAGCTAGCTCTGTCCTGGGGCAGCGCCTTGACCCAGTGGAGGAGATAGGAGAGAGAAGGATGGTGGCTAAGCTGTCATCTCTGCGGGAGTCCGAGTCCCACCCTATGCAGGACATACTGAACGCACTGAGGAGCTCATTTAGCAGTAGGCTACATCATCCTGGGTGCGCGACCAAGAGGTTTTGCAGGCCCTTTCTACCTACGGCTGTCAGACTGTATAACCTAAGCAGGGCTGCTCGCAGAGATAGCAAAAAACATGACGACCTAATAGCATTGAATGCAAAAGATGCAACAGACTTACACAAAATGGTCCCCTCCAGTATACAACTAGGACAATATCAGTCGCTACGGAGGGTGACAATATGTATGGGTGCATATTCACACTATGTGGAGTAACTAAATAGACTGTTATGCTGTTTATTCCATCTAGCTACAATGCTCGATACTGTGCATATACTGTATATTTATATATTTATGTGTGCATATGTATATTCACTGCTCTTATTTTCTTATCTTCTAAATTACTGCACTGAGTGTTGCTATCCCTGTGCTGTTGCAGTCCTGGAATTTCCCCATAGTGGGACTAATAAAGGCTTATCTTATCTTATCTTATCTTATCTTAATCATGAGTACCACCCCCAGGAAGGGGAACAACAGGTGGAGGAGAAAACAGGTTCAAGCCCAAAACCAGAATATATAATAATAACTACACCAGACTAAAATAATCAAAAATACAAAACCCAGAACTCAATACAAAAACAGACGCAAACTCACATGGCATGGAAATAATAAAATACTAAACAGAAATGGGGAGATGCAGAAAATAACCGGAATAACTAAAGAAGCGTGAGCACAGTTCTCCAATTGTGCTCCATACCATGACAGTCTTCTGCACTGGCACATCCAACAATACAGTCTTCAATAAATAAAATAATTGTTTTTGGTTACTTTTTCTTAAAATGAGCCATTATTTTCAGTGCCATTGATAAATGTTTGGTTTGTACTGTTTACTCTTCTCACCGGTGTCTTAACAGACAAAACAGAAAATCATGATGCAAACACTTAAGTCACTAAATTGTTAATTACAATCACCAGCAAAATCCAGATTATTTATAATGTGCAAAATTCAAACTTTAAACTGTAAAAAAAAAAAAAAATCAGAATGGGTTACACACGCCAGCCACACACGCTGACTCCTCGCCTTCGCAAAGTGTTCCCGCACACCAAGAAACGCTTGATTAAAGGCAGCATTCTGAGCCTTCTCCTCCCTTCACAAGATAGTTTCAAGGGATGCAGGTCAAGCGGACCCCTGACCAAATGAGCATTCCCAAGTGAGCACCCCAAGTGGACCCCGGGATCCAATATGTACATGTACAAGTACAATTACAATCCAGTGATATGTAAACATGGAGGTGGAGAAGAATAACAAGAATTTGTGTAAAACTGTTGGAAAGACTTTTCCCGGTCACCAAGAAGTGTAAAAAATATATAAATGGAAGATGACAACTAATCTGACCCGGAGAAGGTTTTGGCTCTGTTTCTGCTTTCAAAAGACTTTTCTTCACCGCTGCTGCTCGTCACCACTGTCTGCCCCCAGATGAAATTTCACAGAATAGAGAATGGGCATTGACGTCATGCCGTGCTGCATTCTGGGCCGTCATTGCCATTTTGTGGCTCAGGTGTCTTTGTTAAATAAGCAGTCATTGTTTCTACAAAGTTGAAATACGTCAAGATTAATGTCTAGCATACCCCCAAATTATTTCTAACATATGAGTAATGCTCCTTGAACCCATGTGTAGCTTACTGAACAGGTTTCTCAGCTTACAGCTACCATATAATGGTGTATTTGCAGCAGAGGAGGTGGATCAATCAGCTGATCGCGCTGGTGCACTGGAAAAAATAACCAGCATCATTAGCTGCTATAAAACATCCTAAATCAGGGCAGTGACGTTTTTATAGTCACCTGAAAGAGGAGAATCTGCTTAATTTAACGATACCAAACATTCTATGGACTTCAGTTACCAGCTGATATTAAATCCATGTGTATTGAAGGCAACGAGTAATCACAACTTAAAGAAAAAAATCAAAGAAAATCAGCAACACGAAAAGCTCCCATTAAAAAAAAAAAAAAAAAACTGCTCCAGATTAGCACGACAAATTGGGAATAGCAGAGACGATGTGGGGAAATTATCTGATTTTGCCCTGTGCGGTTTTACATATTACTGAGCCTGGTTGAGGTGGTACCAAAGCACATGTCGTGCAACACAGCTGCTCTGGAGAGGGGATGTCTTTTTGCACTGCTAAATATTTTTTAAATCACAACCAAGCTTGATGAAAATGCCGTGAACACATGACCATATGTACAGGAATGTTGTTGGTGTCATGGATGCACCCCTCCGGGGCAGAAAGACAGGTCCACGCGCAGACTATAGTGTGACAGTTTATTTAACAAAAAGACAAACAGTGCATGATGAACAAAAATACAGCTGAGGGTAACTTACAGAAACAAACACTCCGGAGCTGAGATTGCCCCGTGAGTGTGGTTGAAGAGGAATAGGCCAATAACATCCAAACATGACTGCTGCAAAGAAACAATGAACAGGCAGTGTTTTTATAGCAGACAATCAAATAAGGCACAGGTGCAGGGAGCAGAGAGAGTGAGTGACCTAATTAATCAATGACAAGCAGCTGCACTGCCAAAGAGACAGCCTGGGTAGTAATCAGAGTGTGACTGACAAGAGGGGAAGGGCTCAGCATGAAAACCAACCAAAAATACACACACAGAACAGTCAACATAATAACAACAGACAGAAAAATATTCAAAACTACAAAAGGAAGTCTGAGCGCAGAGAACAATGCTCAGATACATGACAGAGCCCCCCCCAAGGGGTGGACACCAGACACCCAAAGTAACACCAAAAAGCGCCCCCCCCCCCCAGAGAAAGAATAAAGGCAAAAAACTACCCCAGGAGGGAGGAAGGGGGAACAGGCTAAGGAGGGAAAACACAACACAGAACATCACCCGCTCCTGGACCTAGTCAGACCCCAAGGTCCCCCACAGTCCCAGGACACCAGGGTTCGGGTGGCCAGCCACAGTCCCAGACCAGCCAGACGGCACGATGAAAAGAGTCAGGTGGCCTGCCGGAGACAATGGGCCACCTGACCCAGAGACTCAGTCTGTCAGGTGGCTGGCCTGAGTGCTTTAGCCACCTGAATAGGAGAGGTAGCCCAGGAGGCGGCTCCCCCACCGGAAGACCCAAAACTGTGGAACAGAGCTGAGAAGGGGGAACCACGACATTGTCTGGCAGTTGAGGGAGGGAAACCACGACGGCATCTGGCAGTGGGGGATCTGCCATGCCAGCGGTGACCCCAAGCTGTGCCAATGTTGCACCCACGGTGGGCCCTGGCTGGCCATCGTTGCAGCCATGGTGGGCCCCGGCTGGGCAAACGCTGCACCCATGGTGAGTGGGCCAACCCGCAACAGCACCAGGCCGAGGAGGCAGTCTATAAGAGGGACCCCAGGTGAGTGCGAAGGACAAGGAACCCTGACGAACTCAGCGGGGGGAGCTGGACTCACGACATCATCGGTTGATAGGCCTGGTTCCACGGAGGCATCAGGTGGTGGTAGTTCTTCCCTGGAGACCCTAGGAGAAGGCTCAGGAGAAACAGGGAGGAGAACGTGGTTAGGGTTGCCGGCAGTGGCGGAGCCCGTCGAGGTGAGCTCAGGTGCAGCTGAGGGCTGCGCCCGACTCTCCTCACCAAGAGCCAGACAAGATCTCTCCAATACAGACATGAGAAAGACAAAAGAGATCACTTGCCTGAGCTCGAGCTCCACCACTGTCCAGGACTCTATCGATCCTAGCGATGACGTCTCGGGCCCGACCGCTAGGAGGTCCAGCTCCAGTTCCCACTCTGCTGCGGTGGCCTCTGCAGCAGGCATGATGGTAATAGCAGTTCCAATGTCCCCAGATGAAGAGGCCCTCGCTGGTGGTTCGCCTGCCTCCTCCACAACTGCCTCGCAGCAGTAGTGGAGGGGGTGGGGCTGGCGGAACAGCCGATGAGGAAAAAGAAGAGCCAGAGACTTCTGCGGGAATAACTGGGTTCAGTGTTCGGGAGGAGGCTGTCAAAGAGGCGGAATTCTTCCGATGGCATGGGGCAGGGCGACGCTGTCACCACGGATCTGCAGGAGGAGGCAAAGGGGAGGCAGACAGCATCGTTGGGAGTGGAGGAAGAGAGAGGCTGATAACTCAAGGATGGAAGCGCATGTGGGGTGTAGCCTCCACCAGGTTAGCAACTCCCTCCCAGCAATACATCTCGTTTCGCCGGTATGAGCAGCTCCGTGCGCCGGCCGCCATATCCTCGATCATCGCTACTGCCTCCAACTCTTCCCAATTCCATTTCTTCCTCATCCGGTCTGGTCCACCTGCAGGAAACATCACAGCTCCGCTGGACAGGTAAGTGAAGAAAAAAGGCAAAAAGAAAAATGCACACTATAATCGCTGGACCTTAATTGTGGCGGCGGTCATCTGCCATGGATGCACCCCTCCTGGGCAGAAAGACAGGTCCATGCGCAGACTATAGTGTGACAGTTTATTTAACAAAAAGACAAACAGTGCATGATGAATGAAAATACAGCTGATGGTAACTTACAGGAACAAATACTCCGGAGCCAAGATCGCCCCGCAAGTGTGGTTGAAGAGGAATAGTCCAATAACATCCAAACATGACCACCGCAAAGAAACATGTCATCTTGGATTTTTTATGACATTTTATATGTATATTTACATTTCCTATGTTTGAATAACATATTCAGTGTCATTTTAATAAGGCTGCGTGTCCACAGGGAAAGTAAAAATCAGACCCTCCAGGATTTATGTTACCAGTCTTCATGATTACTGGCCAGTGGCTCTGACTCCAGTGGTGATGAAGTGTTTTGAGAAGCTTGTCAGAGCCCACATCATATCACTTCTCCCACAGTGTTTGGACCCCCACCAGTTCGCTTATAGGGCCAACAGATCCATTGAGGATGCTGTTGCCACGGCCCTCCTCACTGCCCTGTTCCACCTGGTGCAGCCGGGGAGCTATGTGGGGATGCTATTTGTGGACTACAGCTCCGCCTTTACCACCATCCTTCCTGGCAGACTGGTGCCCAAACTTAAGGAACTAGGACTTCCATATTCCACTTGTACTTGGATCCAAAGCTTCCTCTCGGATTGCAGCCAGAGGGTCAAAGTGGGACCTCATATGTCCACCACCATCAGCCTCAGCACCGGCTCCCCACAAGGCTGTGTGCTGAGCCCCCTACTGTACAGCCTTTACACCTATGACTGCACCCCCATACACCACAGCAACAGCATCATCAAGTTTGCCGATGACACCACAGTGGTGGGGCTCATCTCGGGGGGAGATGAGACCGGTTTTAGGGGTGAGGTGCAGCAGTTGATAGAGTGGTGTGGAGACAACAACCTTTTCCTAAATGTCACAAAAACAAAGGAGGTCATCATAGACTTCAGAAGAAATAAAACAGACATTCAACCTCTGACTATTAGTGGCACGGGTGTGGAGAGGGTTGAGGATTTCCGCTTCCTGGGGGTCCACATTCAGGAGGACATGACATGGGGGGTGAACACAACTGAGCTGCTGAAAAAGGCCCAGCAGAGACTACATTTCCTCAGGGTGCTGAGAGGAAACAACACCTGTCAGAGACTGCTGTTGTCTTTTTATCGTTGCTCTATTGAGAGCATTTTAACTTACTGTATTTGTATTTGGTTCAGCAGCTGCACAGTAGCTCAGAAGAAAGCTCTTCAGACTGTCATCAACACAGCCCAAAAAATTATTGGTTGCCCTCTCCTCAGCCTCGAAGAACTGCACCACGCCCGCTGCCTTAAAAAGGCACAAAAAGTCCTGAAGGACCCCTTCTATCCCGGTCACTCTCTCTTCCAACTACTACCATCAGGAAGGCGGTTTAGAGCAATCAAACAACCTCCGGCCATGCGCACAGTGAAGTTATGGTCTGAGGAGACAATGGACACTCTAAAGGGCTGTTTTGAAACCACCGCCTGGGAGCAGCTCTGCGATCCACATGGTGAGGACATCGATGGCCTCACTCACACCATCACGGACTACATCAGCTTCTGTGTGGACAACACCGTTCCCACCAAGACCATACGGTGTTGCTCAAACAACAAACCCTGGATCAACCCTGAGATAAAAACACTTCTGAGAGAGAAGAAGAGGATCTTCAGGTCGGGGAACAGGGAGATGCTGAAATCCGTACAGAGGGAGCTGAGGAGAAAGATCAGAGAAGGCAAGGACAGCTTCAGGAAGAAGATGGGAGGACAAGCTGCAACAGAGCGACATCAGCAGGGTCTGGAGAAACCTTAAAACCATCTCTGGGCTCCAGAATACCTCCCCCCAGGCCACGGGGGGCAGGGAGTGGGCGAACAATCTGAATCTGTTTTTCAATAGGTTTGACCAACCGCCCTCCTCCCCGACTGCACAACAACCACTGCTGCCACTGAAGACATCAAGTCCTGCTGCCCACTCCCCACTCCACCATCACCCCCCCACTCCCAACACACAGCCCCCCAACCTGACCCTCACTAAGACCCAGGTGAGGACGGAGCTGAGGAAGATCAAGGCGAGGAAGGCGTCAGGAATGGACGGCATCAGTGCAAAGCTCCTTAAGTCCTGTGCAGACCAGCTGTGTGGGATTGTGGAGTACATCTTCAACCTGAGCCTGAAGCTGGGGAGGGTACCACAGTTGTGGAAAACATCTTGTGTGGTACCTGTACCAAAGGCTTCCCACCCCAAAGACCTGAACAGCTACAGACCAGTGGCCCTGACGTCCCACATGATGAAGACCCTGGAGAGACTGCTCCTTGCTCACCTCCGCCCCCTGGTGGGTCCAGTGATGGATCCACTCCAGTTCGCCTACCAGCATGGCATTAGGATGGAGGATGTGATCATCTTCCTCCTTCACCATTCTCTGTTCCACCTGGAGAAGCCCAGGAATACAGTGAGGATCATGTTCTTTGACTTCTCCAGTGCTTTCAACACCATCCAACCGATGATCATGAAGGACAAGCTGCTGTGCGCAGGGGTGGACCAGCACCTGTCATCATGGATCCTGGACTACCTCACAAACTGGCCACAGTTTGTGAGAACCCAGGACTGTGTGTCCGACACGATCATTGGTAGCACGGGGGCCCCACAGGGAACGGTTTTGGCTCCCTTGCTGTTCACCCTTTATACTGCGGACTTCTCACACAACACAACACACTGCCATCTACAGAAGTTCTCTGATGTCTCTGCAATCGTTGGCCTCATCTCCAACGGAGATGAAGCTGAGTACAGAGGGCTTATCCAGGACTTTGTGGACTGGTGCCATTGGAACTGCCTCCAGATCAACGCGAGGAAAACTAAGGAGCTGGTGGTGGACTGCCACAGGCAAGGACAACCCCTCACAGCACCAGTAAACATCCAGGGAACAGACATTGAGATGGTGACATCCTACAAGTACCTGGGTGTTCATCTGAACAATAAACTAGACTGGTCACACAATACTGACGCACTCTACAAGAAGGGACAGCGCAGGCTGTTCCTGCTGAGGAGACTCAGGTCTTTTGGTGTACAAGGGGTGCTGCTGAAGACATTCTACGACACGGTGGTGGCATCAGCCATCACTTTTGGAGTGGTCTGCTGGGGCAGTGGTTAGCACTGCGGCAGCACAGTTTACCCTTGGCCGGGGGATCGTGGGTTCGATCCCAGCCCCCGACCATCAGTGATCTGTGTGGAGTTTGCATGTTCTCCCCGTGTATGCGTGGGTTTACTCCGGGATTTCTCCGGTTTCCTTCCACATGCCAAAAACATGCAGGTTAGGTTAATTGGAGACTCTAAAGTGGCCCTAGATGTGTGTGTGAATGGTTAAGGGATAGCGCCGTATCGTGGCTGCTTCATCCATCCAGGTGGTGGATGACCCTCAATTTCCCCTCTGGGGATCAATAAAGTATACTAAATCTTAAAAAAAAAAATTACAGCAGCCGATAGGAAGAGACTGAACAAACTGATCAAGAAAGCTAGCTCTGTCCTGGGGCAGCGCCTTGACCCAGTGGAGGAGATGGGAGAGAGAAGGATGGTGGCTAAACTGTCATCTCTGCTGGAGTCCGAGTTCCACCCTATGCAGGACACACTGAATGCACTAAGGAGCTCATTTAGCAGCAGACTGCATCATCCTAGGTGCACAACCGAGAGGTTTTGCAGGTCCTTCTTACCAACGGCTGTCAGACTGTATAACCTAAGCAGGGCTGCTCACAGAGATAGCAAAAAGACGTGACAACCTAATAGTATTGAATGCAAAAGACACAATAGACTTACACAATGGTCCCCTCTGGTATACAACTAGGAAAATACCGGTAACTACGGAGGGTGACAATATGTATGTGTCACCACTCGCCGCTCACGGGCATCCACCTCAGCTGTGCGCACACCTGCACTTCTTTAGTGCGCAACTATTTATTCCACCTCGCCCTGAGCATCGGCCTGGAGCCGTCTGTCTTCCTTTGTGCTCTAACCCTCAGCAGATTCCTTCCTCCAGGCCTGCTGATCATCACAATGACACGTAAGCTGTCTATTTTTCTCACCTGTCCTCTCAGCCTTCCCCTGTGCACAGGTGGATTCCCCGGCGGCGGACATCCTCTCCTTCGTCATCATCGTTCCTCTGCAACACCTCTCCTCCTTGGACGCACAGCAGGACGCTGTCTCCCAGGCTTGGGATCTTGCCAACGCCAGCCACCTCTGTTACTACAAGTAAGCACATTGCTTTATTACTCTACTGTGTGGTTTGCCCAGCTAACTCCCTGCTCTCGTCTCATCCACTGGGTTGCCTGGCTGCACGGCGTGCTGCTCTGTCCCTGCCTTCATCTTCCACCCACAACACATTCACATATCGCACACACGCATCCAAACACGTTTATTGGTTGAAATAAAGCTTTCAAATCCACCTGAGCCTGCGTGCGTGTTTCCTGGGCCGAGTATTATGTCAGTACGGCTCCAGCCGAGCGGCCCAGCGTACAGCGGGCTTGCACGCCGCTTTTCCACCCTCGAGGCTCGGGTAGATATGATTGCGCACCAACAGCAAGTTATTTTCAATCAATTAACCGTAATTACTCACCGGTTAGACCGCCTGGATCCCCAGCAGGCGTTCCCCCCGGTTCCTCAAGGCGTCTCGGCTCCGGTCGCTTCCACGGCTGGCCAGCCTAGCTCGGGAACGCCGACCCGGCTCACACCTATTCCGACCCCCACTCGCTTCAACGGGAAACTCGGTGTAGCACGGGGGTTTATTTTGCAGTGTGAGTCAGTGTTCCTGCGCGTTCCTGGGGATTTCCCCTCAGACCATAGCCAAATCGGGTACATGGCTAATCTCTTGGAGGGGCGAGCGCTGGCTTGGGCTTACGCCGTTATGTCGAAGCCCAGCTACGCAACCCTCTCTTATGACCGGTTCGTGCAAGACTTCTTAGAGGTGTTCGACCACTCGCATCATGACAGCGTCCTCGCCGATCGGCTCCTTAGTCTCCAACAGGGAAGCCGGTCAGCGGCGGATCATGCTGTTGACTTCTGGGTGGCAGCAGAAGAGGTGGGCTGGGGAGAGGCATCTCTCTGCAGCATCTTCCTCCGTAGCCTCAATTCTGGTCTGAGGGACGAGCTAGCCAGTCGGGATCTCCCAGGGCGGCTGTCCGAGCTGATCTCCCTCACAATTAGCCTGGACAATAGGCTGCGAGAGCGGGCCGCGGAGCGGAAGTCAGTCAGCCGCTCGCGCGGAGCTTCCACCCGCTCTCCTCAGTCTCGCCCCCTGGCGTTACCCACTCCGGAGTCCGCCGATGAGCCAGAGGCCATGGCGATCGGGCGCACCAGGCTCCATCTTGTGGAGAGACAACGCCGGCGGGAACTGGGTCTCTGCATGTATTGCGGAGATGACCAGCATCCCGTCGAGCTGTGCCCGGTTAAGCCAAATGGGGGGGGGGGGGTCCCCGAGTCACTGTAGGGGGCCTCGCGGACTCTAACCGGTCGAATCCCCTATCCTTTTGCACACTGCCCATTCGATTCTGCCATAACTCCATCGGCCATCTCGCGCACGCACTGGTGGATTCAGGGGCAGAGCAAAGTTTTATTTCCAAGAGCCTGGCAACCTGTTTGGGCATATCCTGTCAGCCACTGTCAACTCCCCTCAACCTGGTCACTCTCTCTCGCTCTCCCCTGGGGCTGGTGACGCATCGCACCAAGCCGGTTCCCATTATCATCTCTGGCAACCACCGTGAGGGTCTGACCCTGTTTGTCCTGCCCTCCTCTTTGGACCGTATCATCCTGGGCTACCCATGGCTGCGCTTGCACAACCCCGTCCTCGATTGGAGATCCGGCAGTGTCCTTTCATGGAGCTCCTTCTGCCTGGGCACCTGCCACCAGTCTGCGGCTTGTGCTCCGTCCTCCCCTCCACCGGTGCCGGTCTCCAAGCCTCCAGACCTCACCCTGGTGCCGCAGGAGTTCCACGACTTGGGAGTAGCTTTCAGTAAGTCCAGGGCTATGTCTCTTCCCCCTCACCGGCCGTATGACTGCGCTATAAACCTCCGTCCAGGGGCCCCCTTGCCATCTGGCCGCCTGTACAGCCTCTCCACTCCTGAACGTGAGGCGATGGATGCTTACATCAAGGAGTCGCTCAGCACTGGGATCATCCGCCCCTCCTCGTCTCCGCTCGGCACGGGCTTCTTCTTCGTGTCCAAGAAGGATGGGTCCCTTCGCCCCTGCATTGACTTCAGAGCGCTGAATGATATTACAATCAAGGATCGCTACACCTTGCCGCTAATGGACACCGCCTTCCACTCCCTCCAGGGGGCGACCTGGTTCACGAAACTAGATCTCCGCAGCGCTTACCATCTCATTCTGATCCGGGAGGGTGATGAGTGGAAGACGGCTTTCAGGACGCCCAGCGGTCACTTTGAGTACCTTGTGATGCCGTTTGGGCTCACCAACGCACCTGCTGTCTTCCAGCGGCTCATAAACGACGTCCTCCGAGATTTCCTGGGGGTCTTTGTCTTCGTGTATTTGGACGACATACTCATCTTCTCCAGGTCACGGGAGGAGCACCAGGCTCATGTGAGGCGGGTCCTGCAATGGCTGCTGGAGAATAGACTTTACATCAAGGCGGAGAAGTGCGAATTCTACGCCCGGACCACCTCCTTCCTGGGGTTTGTCATCTCGCACAATCAGATTCTCCCCGACCCCGCTAAGGTCAAAGCGGTGGTCGAGTGGCCCACGCCTACCTCCAGGAAGCAGGTACAGCAGTTCATTGGCTTCGCTAATTTCTACCGTCGCTTTGTCCCCAACTTCGGCGCCATTGTCACCCCCCTGACTCGCCTCACTTCATCGAAGGTGCCCTTCCAGTGGTCCGAGGAGGCAGCCGCCGCCTTCAAGACCCTCCAGGTGGAGTCCTCGTCCTCCCGGGTCCTGACCCAGGTTGACCCCACGCTGCAGTGCTTGGTGGAGGTCGATGCTTCCGACACAGGGGTGGGGGCGGTGCTCTCTCAGCGCTCACCAGTGGACGGAGTCAAGCGGCCCTGCACCTTCTTCTCCCGACGAGCGGAATGTAACTATGACGTCGGTGACAGGGAGCTCCTCGCTGTCAAGCTCGCGCTGCAGGAGTGGGATCACTGGTTGGAGGGGGCAGCTCAGCCTTTTGTGGTCTGGACGGACCACAAGAACCTTGAGTATTTGAGGTCAGCGCGGCGCCTGAATGCCCGCCAGGCGCGCTGGTCTCTATTCTTTGCTCGGTTTCAGTTTACCATCACGTACCGTCCAGGCTCGAAGAATGGGTTGCCCGATGCCTTGTCCAGGCAGTTCGCCCCTGAGGATCCAGAGGAGTTGGACCACACCATCCTTCCCAGCTCGTGCGTTGTGGGGGCGGTTTCCTGGTCCATCAGGGACAAGATCCGAAGGGCACAGGAGACGGAACCGGACCCTGGCGGTGGTCCAGAGGGGAGGCTCTTCGTTCCTTCAGCGGTTCGAGGAGAGGTTATTCACTGGGTCCATACCTCCAAGCTTGCCTGTCACCTTGGCATCTCCCGTCTGGTGGATCTTCTGCAACGCTCGTTCTGGTGGCCGGGTCTCCAGAAGGATGTCACCAACTACGTCCGGGCTACGTACCAACTACGTCCGGGCTTGTCCCCAGTGCGCTACCGGCAAGTCTCAAAACTCTCCACCCGCGGGTCTGCTCCAGCCCCTGCCGGTCCCGGGCAGGCCCTGGTCACACATCGCCCTTGACTTCGTCACCGGTCTCCCGGTCTCTAACACCTATGACACAGTTCTGACAATTGTGGATCGGTTCTCTAAGGCTGCCCATTTTGTGCCTCTTCGGGGTCTCCCTTCGGCACATGAGATGGCTGACCTCCTCGTCCAACATGTTGTCAGACTGCACGGGATCCCACTGGACGTTGTATCGGATCGGGGCCCTCAGTTTGTCTCCCAGGTATGGAGGTGCTTCTGCAACGCCTTGGGGGCCACGGTTAGTCTCTCCTCTGGTCACCACCCCCAGTCCATTGGACAATGTGAGCGCACTAACCAGGAGCTGGAGGCTGCTCTGCACTGTGTGACCTCCTCTAATCCATCTTCCTGGAGCTCCTACTTGGCCTGGGTGGAGTATGCCCACAACACGGCGCGGTCTTCGGCTACTGGTGTGTCTCCCTTCAAGGCGTCCTTGGGGTACAATCCCCCCTTGTTTCCCGAGCAGGAGGGTGAGTTGGCTGTTCCATCTGTCCAGGCGCATATGAGACGCTGCCGGAGTGTGTGGACTAAGACGAGGGGAGCGCTTTTACGCACGGCGACGAGCAACAGCTCCACCGCCAATCGCCACAGGAGGCCAGCTCCTGATTACCAGGTGGGTCAACGGGTTTGGCTCTCGTCCCAAGACATCAACCTCAAGGCCAAGAAGAGGAAGCTGGCTCCGCGGTTTCTCGGTCCTTTTGTGATCACCAAAATTGTCAACCCGGTGGCTGTGCGTTTGGCTCTCCCTCCCTCCCTACGTGTGTGTCCCACTTTCCACGTGTCTAAAGTTAAGCCTGTTCTCTCCAATCCACTCTGCCCTCCTCCTAGGTCGCCGCCCGCTCCTAGGATGATCGACGGTGACCCAGCATGAGGTGTTGCCTCCATCTTGGACTCCCGGCGCAGAGGTCGTGGGCTACAATACCTGGTGGATTGGGAGGGTTATGGGCCAGAGTGGAGGTCCTGGGTGTGCTCTTCATGGGTGTTGGATCAAGATCTCATTGCGGAGTTTCACCGGGCGCACCCAGGTAAGCCAGCGCCAGGAGGCGCTGTTAGGGGGGGAGTACTGTCACCACTCGCCACTCACGGGCATCCACCTCAGCTGCGCGCACACCTGCACCTCGTTAGCGCGCAACTATTTATTCCACCTCGCCCTGAGCATTGGCCTGGAGCCGTCTGTCTTCCTTCGTGCTCTAACCCTCAGCCGATTCCTTCCTCCAGGCCTGCTGATCATCACAACGACACGTAAGCTGTCTATTTTTCTCACCTGTCCTCTCAGCCATCCCCTGTGCACAGGTGGATTCCCCGGCGGTGGACATCCTTCGCTTCATGGTCTCTTGTCTCACTGAGAAACAACTGGATGTGCTGCTGGTCCTGGTTCAGCAGATCTTCAGCCTGCGGTGGGACTCTAGAATGAAAATACCCATACAACTTACACACACAACTTAAAGGCCAAATGTCACGTAATTTTTTTTTCTAAATGACAACGAATTTAGATAAAATACACATAGCTTAAACCAAATATTCATACCGGAGACCATATCACCCACCTGTATTTACATAATTGCACAAAATACACCAGGTGAAGGCCCCACCTTGCTTGCTGGCTTGTGACAGCCAGTCCAGACCACGCCCATGTTTTTGACATCACCAGTTGTACCCTGGCTGCCCTGCCTATCCACATTCACACTTATCAACATTGGACAATCATGACGGAAAGTGACAGCGATTGTGAACAAATTAGTTTAGTTTTGTCTTTTTTTTTGTCAGTGGTTCAGACAGTGACAGAGGCATAGAACCTTACAGGTTCGAGCCGTCCGAGACGGAATCAGATGCTTTGTCTGATGACAACAGTTCCAACGATGACCAGAGAGCAGAACCAGTGGAAAATGTCATTGAACTGGACATTAATCGCCTCCAGAATTGCGAAGCCGAAGGGGGTCTGTCGAGGGCGCCCCATAAATATTGATTTTTCGGAAGCCATTATTATTACAGTGGAGGAGAGCCGCTGCTGTCAAGAAATTGACCAGATCAATATGAAAATGGAGGCGCATACCTGTCAAGTGAGACGTTTTCGCCGTATTTTGGTGCCAAGCGCGGCTGTGGGAGACGGCGGAGTGGTGGTGGACACTTTTCTGGGAAATGTTTTAAATGTAGTTCGTGTTGTTATTGTCAAATATTTTAAGGAAAATACGGGGAAAATGCAATTTTAGCAAAAACGGGCGTATTGCCATTTCTGTACGCCCAAAAGAAAAAATATACGGGGAAAAAAACTGAGTGTGTTGAGGAGCCCGTCCTGTGTGTGATCACCCACAGCTGGTGCTGGCAAATGGCTCAGCGGGAGCTATTATCACTTCAATGAGAAGTGTGGAGTCAATCAGTTTGATTGTCGGGCGGGCTGATCGCTCAGCGTGAGCTATTCTCACTACAATGAGAAGTCATTAGGACAATGGTTTAACACGTTCAGCTGTCCTGCGGCTGCGGAACAGAGACAGATTGCCTTAAAAATACAGAATTCTGCTTTTTTTTTTTTATTTTGCGCCGGACGCTGAGTTGTGTTGTTATTGTCAAATATCCATGAATCCTTAAAATATTTGACAATAACAACACGAGTTGCATTTGGGGCATTTCCCAGAGAGGTGTCCCTTGTTGCTCCGCCGTCCCTTATAGCTGCTTTTTACGGTGTTGAAGTACGGCGAAAACGTCTCACTTGACAGGTATGAAAACATTTCCCAGAGAAGTGTCCCTTATTACCCAGCTGTCCCTGATAGTCCCGTTTTAAGGTATGGGTGAAATATCCAATTTTTTCTTTCTTGTTGCTCACTTCAACCTTCCAGTCTCCATATAAACAATCAATTGAAATACCCCAAGCATCAAACTAGGGTACAATCGATTTCGTCACTTCCGCCTTCTTCACCAGGCGATTCCAGGGGCCGTGTCAGGCCAAGCGCGGCAGTTTTAAATTAACGAATATTCCGTTGTTACTGAAGCATATGCACCAAGACCCAAACGGATCGGTTCCCTTTTATATCTAGTTTCAAGATATTTAAAGTACCCTGTTACGTGACATTTGGCCTTTAAGTACATGCACAGCACAAAAGTGCGACAAAACTACTTTTTAACCAGGATTAACACTAGCTTATTTCATCAGATGTTGTCGACACAAGCGCAAAATACAAGCAAAGCATGGAGTTAGCATTGATGGCTAACTAGCTAGCTCACTGTCTGCACACAGGAGACAACAATGTTGTTTGTTCAAAGTGAGCTTTCCACCACTGGGATAAATAACGGCAAAGATGCATAATATCACATCACTCACCATCCTCATCACAGTAATCAACAATGACGATGCCGTGGTCGGGTCCACGCCACTCTGCCTCCTGTCTGCCTTCGCCGTGGCCGTGAATTCTTTTCAGGCCATTCCGTCCAGCTCTCTCTGGATTTCTTTAATCAGGTACCAAGCACAGAAAAGTCTGTACCTCGTTATTGGACCATGGTGTTGATTTGTGTGTAGCCATTTATCTCGTTGATTACACTCACTCACGCTTGCTGTTGGTGATTTGACTGTTTGTTGCCATCCAAAATGGCACAGTTGTCATGGACTGGACTGGACCTGCCAGCCCAGCTCCTTGGCACGGTGGCTGTTATGCCCTCAGGAGGGTGTTTTTCCCCTTACCTTTCTCTAGGCTCCTCCTGGGACGCTCTGAGCTCAGCTCAGCTGTGACAGCTCAGCCACGCCCCTCTCTCCTGCCAGTCCTTAACAGCTATTTCCTTTGGATATTTTCTCCGCTGTATACACACACACACACACACACACACACACACACACACACACACTTATATCTTCACCTGCATTCTCACTGTCATTCACTCCTCACACACACACACACACACACACACACACACCTTGCATACATATACACACACACACACACCCTCATTTCCACCTACATGCGCTATGCTCCCTCATTCACTCACACATACACACACTCACTCACTGGTGCAGACGTCCATTCACACAGGTGTTTCCACTCACGCTCTTCCACACTCTCTCTCCTCCCTCCACACCGGCATACACTCTGCTCGTTAGTGTTGCTGTATTTAAGATCTCAGTACGCCATTGTGTATTGTCGGGTGATTGAGGTGAATTCTGGAGTAGCCTTCATCTGTCCATTTCTCCTTTGTTTTCTTCAGCCTGTGAACTTCACGGATTTACTCGGACAGCTCCAGCTTCGTGAGTACATACTGTTTTGCCCCTGCTGTCTATTTTTCCAGATGGCTCTATTCTGGGCTCCTCCTCTGTTCCTCCGTTGCAGTTCCGTCTGCCTTGGAACATTTTTTCCCCATGTTGGACTCACTTGTCCTATAGAGCATCCTAGAACTTCCCTGTACTCCCTTGGCTCACTGTGTTTGGACTGTTATATTTTGTTCTGCACATTAAAACACGCACAACATATTTCCGCGAGTGGGTTTCATTCTTTCTGCCTTTAACAGGCAGAAAACTCATAACAGACATAACAGAATCACCCGACCAGTAGAAACCCAGCGGAAGAGTTGTGAGTGTGTTTTTTCTTTTTCACCCTTTTGTGTTTTTCGTCCAGCTACTCTTCCAGCATGAACTTCGCTGTTTTTGGACTTAACCCGGAGGAGTGTGCGACGGCTGAGTGTGCAGTGATTTTCGTTTCTTGGGCTCGTGCTATCCACTACCTGGAAGAAAATTTTTATTTGCTGAACATAGCTGTCGGGGTGATGCAGACGTGCCCTAGCCTTTGGAAGTACCCGGAGTTTGTGCTGCTGCTCACCCAGATCTGCAAGACTCGACAGCGCATTGAGGAAGTGTTACGAGGGTCCTCCGCAGCACCCTCCAGACAGCCAAAGAAATGCTCCCTGAAGCTGAATGCCCAGCACACGCTTCCCCAACCGGTGTCCTTTTCTCCTCATCTGACGCATCGTCCTACTCCTGGGGAGACGGAGCAAGACACCGAGACAGCGGCTGACGTCGTCACCAGCCAGGAACTCTGGCAAGTGTTACTACAATCACTCACTCTTTCACCTGGTGTAGTATGCCAGATTCCTGTGGAGGAGCTCCAGGTTTTGCTTTCCACTGGGGCTCCCCTGTCAGCTGCTGTCACCACTCCTCTGTCCTTTGTCTCTGTTTCCCCTGAATTCTCGCTGGTCCCGAGAGGAAGTAGCCAGATGCCGGAGGAGCCAAGGGAGAGAGAGGAGCCTAAGCCACAGCGTAAGAACCGCCCCTCCTTGGAACGTCTGAAGAAACCCTCCTCTGTATCGACAGCCATGGATTTGACGTCACCCCCGGCTATTCCTGCGGCAAAGCCAATCTCCGTGCCAGCTGTTCCACCAGCCTGTGCTCTCTCAGCCCTGACCGCAACCCACGCCACCGGAACATCTTCCCTCATCACCATGAGATCAGCCAGGGGTTCCCCAGACTCTCCCACGCCTGTGCCGCCGGAACCGGGTCCTCCTCCATTCTCTGAGGGGCCCGTTACTGTCATGGACGCAGGGGAGGACGGTAGCTCGCTGCTGGCAGCAGTTCCCATCAAAGCCCGGGAGATCAGGCAAGTGTGTTTACATTCAATCTCCGTGAACAATGATGAATCTTGTCGGTCTCCCAGGGAAGAGCCTCAGGTTGGACAGTCACCTGAGCGCTCTCTCCCTGCTGCCACTGTCTAAGACTGACTGATCCCCTCCGTGTCTCCTCCAATTTTTCTGAGTGCTCGCCGGAGTCAAGCCGCCAGATCGTGGAGGAGGTTGTGGCCCTGGGTGATCAAGAACAAGGGTCAACACAGAGTGGACCCCAGCCGTCACGCCGGAGAAGCAACCTGCGTGGGGGGATTCCACTGGGAGCTTCAGGACTGCCAACACCACCATTATGCCTGCTGCGGAGGCTGCTGCAGCAGGGTCTGCACCTGAGCTGGACCACCCAGAGGCCGGGCCCGAGACAGCGGTACCAAGTTCATCGGAGTCCTGGACGGCAATGGAACTCGAGCTCAGGCAAGTGCTCTATTTTGTATTCCTCTGTTCTGTACTTGAGTGTTCTTGCCTGGCTCTTGGTGTGGAGAGCCGGGTGCAGCCACTAGCTGCACCTGAGCTCGCCTCGCCGGGCTCCGCCGCTGCCGGCGACCCTGACCCTCTACCTCTCTTTCCTGTCTCCGAGCCTGCGTCTAGGGTCACCGGAAAGGATCCACTAATGTTGGATTCTGCCGCAGGTGCAATTATGTCCCAGACCGGGACCACTGCGGGTGCAGCTGTCCCCCAGCTCAGGGTCACGGGTGGCAGAGGGGCTTCTCCCTCGTCGCTGTCCATTGACATCGGGGCTCCCCTTCTCTGGTCTCCCCTTCCCACTTTGGGTCTCCCCGTGGGCAGGCCGCCTCCTGGGCCTTCTCTCCTGAGCTGGTGGCTCTCGGACTCAGGCTGTTCACCCGGTGAACTGTGCTGTGGATGTTGGTGACCCAGTTTCCCTGGCTGGCCACCTGAACCACCTACCTGAGCGGCCTGCCTGGTTCTGGATGTGGTGAGGCCACTTCAACAGCCTCCTTTCTTCTCCCCTGGGGCCTTGGACTTTGGTTGGCCCCCTGAACTATGGGACTCTGGGGGTTTTGGGGGGGTGTTGTTCTGGGTGTTGGGACGTACAGTATGTACTGTGGGTTTGCCTGCTCTACCTTGTTGTGTTCCCACCAGACCTGGCTCCCCCACCTCTCACCCTGGTTAGTTGTTATAGTCTCCTGGGGTGGGGTCTCCTTGTGTTGTTGTGTTTCCTTTTCTGATGGTATGCTGGGGTGTCTGGTTTCCACCCCTTGGGAGGGTGGCTCTGTCATGGACTGGACTGGACCTGCCAGCCGTTACTCCCCCGGCTCCGCCCGCCTCTGTGCTGGCTGAAGAGACTCTTCCACAAATCATAAAAGCATCCAGGCCCGCCATGGACACAGAGAGGGACGACTGTGCACCTGACACAGCAGGCAACATCACACACTGGGATAACAGGCAAGTTGAAACTCATTTCATTTCAATTTTCAATGATCTGCCTTGCCTGCTTCCTGGTAAAAAGACTCAAGTCATGCAGTCCCCTGAGTTCTCTTCGCCTGCTGCAACTGATAAATTTTTATCTGCCCTCTCTGTGTCTCCTCTTGCCTATGAGTGCCCATCGGCTCTGGGACTCGACCACCTGAAGATGGAGGAGCCCACGGAGCAGGAGGACATCATCCCAGCTTCGCTGCTGATGTATGGATCAGGGAGAGGCACCGAACCTGAATTCACCACATGGAGTCTAGCGCCTGCGGTGATCCGGACCCCAGCCGCCATACTGGATGAGCCTCCTGCATGGACCACTGCATCTGGGGCCGAAGGGACTATTACAACCATCATGCCTGCTGCGGGGGCCACTGCAACAGAGTCGACACCTGAGCTGAACCTCCTGAGGGCCGAGCCCGCAGGACCTTCGTCGCCTGGATTGTCGGAGTCCTGGACGGTGGTGGAGCTCGAGCTCAGGCAAGTGCTCTCTTTTGTTTTTACTCCTCTCTGTGTTAGAGCGATCTTGCCTGGCTCTTGGTGAAGACAGCCGGGTGCAGCCGCCCGGTGCACCTCAGCTTGCCTCGCTGGGCTCTGCCACTGCCGGCGACCCTGACCACTCTTCTCTCTGTGCTGTCTCTGAGTACTCTCCCAGGGTTGCCGGAGAGGATCCAACACCACCTAAGAACTCCACTGATCCAGGTTCGCCACTGGAGGTTGGTCGGGGTCCAGCTTCCACAGTGGAGGCCATGGGTGCAGCATTGGCCCAGCTGGGTCCACCGTGGGTGCCGCATTGGCCCAGCCCAGGTCCACCGCGGATGCTGCAAAGCTCCAGCCCAGATCCACCGTGGGTGCTGCAAAGCTCCAGCTTGAAGCCACCGCAGGTGCTGCAAAGCTCCAGCCCGAAGCCACCGCGGGTGCTGCCAAGCTCCAGCCCGGAGCCACCGCGGGTGCTGCTATGCTCCAGCCCGGAGGCACTGCGGGTACTGCCATGCTCCAGCCCGGAGCCACTGCGGGTGCTGCCACACTCCAGCCCGGAGCCACCGTGGGTGCTGCCATGCTCCAGCCCGGAGCCACCGAGGGTGCAATTGTGTCCCAAGCCGGGACCACCGAGGGTGCAGCTGTGTCCCAAGCTGGGACCACCGAGGGTGCTGCCAGCCAGCCTGAGGACGCCGAGGCCTTCACTCCTTTGCTGGATGCCGTCATGGTCCCCCTTTCTTCACCACCAGTCGCCGTCAGGGTTCCCCTCCTCCGGACCGGCTTCCCGCCATTGAGCCTTCCGGTGGGTGAGCCGCCTCCTCATTCACCCTTCCAGTCCTGGTGGCTTAACAACACTGGCCAGCCGCCAAAAAGACTGAGCCTCTCTGGGTTTGGTGGTTCATTTTTTTCCAGCAGGCCACCTGACTCTCTTCTTTAGGCCATCTGCTCTGCCTGGGACTTAGGCTGGCCACCCAAACCCTGGACCTCTGGGACTATGGGGGCTTAGGGGTTGTCGGGTGCAGGTGTGAGTCTTGAGCTGTTTTTTTTTTTTTTCCCTCCTAGCCGTTTTTCCCCCACCTCCCTCCCAGGGTGGTTTTTGCTGTACTCCTTCTTTGGGGAGGGGGGGGGGTTCTTTTGGATGTTACCTGGGGTTGTCTGGTTCCCACACCTTGGGGAGGGGGGGGGCTCTGTCATGTATCTGAACTCAGGTTTTCTCTGAGTTCAGATCCTCACTTTATTTTCAAGTTTGATTGTTTGTTGTCATTATTTTGTGGTTAGTTTTTGTATATTTGTTTGGGGCATGACAGAGTTCTTCCCTTTCTCACCAGACTTTCCCTACCAACTGCCACTGCCTGATCTGTCTGCTCAGCTGTGGCAGTGTGGTAATTAGGTCACGGCTCGCTCATGATTCACACCTGCAACTCATCTCTGTGTGGTATTTAAGTTCTGTTAGTTCTGTTATTTTTACTCTACCTTGCGGCTATTTTGTATCTGTCTAATCATGTGCCATGGAGGGCCAAGACCCTGCAGGCTTTACCTCCAACCAGTGTCTTCAACAGCAGATTCCACTGAACTTCTTCCACTGACTGCTGATCAGTGAGAACACCTGCTGAAGAGACTGGGTAGAAGAGAACCTGCAGGGTCTTGGCCCCCCATGACACATGATTGGAAGCCCCCGGGTTAGGGTTTAATGGGATTTAACATTCTAACACAAGCTGCTTTATGGTTCATAATTCTGTTGACAGACTTACACCAAACCAAAAGTGATTTCTCAAACTGCTGGATTGTTCTTAGACAGCTTTTCCAATCTGTTAGTATTTAATTTGTGCCACATGGTGGTAACCTTCACATATAAAAAAAGAGACATCTGCAAAAACTTCACAGGTTTATTGTCAGTGCAATTCCCAGTGCAATACTACATGAATGCATGTATAGTACATTGTTGATGCAGAGAATATATATTTCTACAGTACATGTATCTAGTAAATCAAGTATTTTCCATGTAACCTTGTGACTGCATTATTTTAATTGCTTTTAATCCTAGATCAAGTTTGTTTTGGCCTAAAATGCATCATAACTGTCAAATATATCTTATTATATGTAACTCAGTACTGTTTACTTCTTGAATATATATTTTGTGGCTAATATAGTTATTAACATGGCAATCAAGTTGTGTCAGCTGATCATTTTTTGCTATGACACCACCTCAGACTCAGTGCTGCTGGAGCAGGTACGTCCCATGATGTCTCAACAGTCTCTCCATGATTTTCACGCAGATCAGAGCAATTTTTTGCACAGGAAATAAACGTTTCTACAGACATTCTTAAGCTCTACAACCACTGATTGTTGGTGAAGTTGGGGTGACATCAGTGACGGGCTGTGTTGACATCAGTGACAGGCTGTGTTGAACGCCCAGACCGACCATTTGAAGCGGTAATTTCCCCACAACAGAGCCATCTGAAACACACACACACAACTTACATATTTTAGTACCTAACAGCGCTAACTTGCAGACATTACAGTGTTGTACGACGTACTTATAGCAAACTAGCATTAGCAACCATTAGCTTACTGTCATATATGACCTAGTTTGTATCCTCACATCTTCGGCTCTCCCAGAAGCTGCAGAACTATTCCAGAGTGTTTCGTCTCACTGCCTGTACCCTTGTCTGGCGGTCCTTTTGGGCATTTATGGTGAAAAAAGCCACAGACCGAGGAGTCGCCTTGTACAGCTGCCATGTGTTATGTTTTGCTTGGGTTGCATGTTTTACGTCACGGGAGTGTGGCGCCGCCTTGCTGTAAAAAAAATCCCGCCCACCCCAGTTTAACCCCGCTTTACCCGGCAGCTATGGAGACAGAACTGAGGCCGAACCGTGTCCTAGCGAATTGAGGCATGGCGAGGTGAGCTGGGCTAGTGGAAAAGGGCCTCTAATTTGCGGCAGCACAGTTTACCCTTGGCCGGGAGATCGTGGGGATCGTGGGATCGTGGGTTCGATCCCAGCCCCCGACCAACAGTGATCTGTGTGGAGTTTGCATGTTCTCCCCGTGTTTGCGTGGGTTTTCTCCGGGATTTCTCCGGTTTCCTCCCACATGCCAAAAACATGCAGGTTAGGTTAATTGGAGACTCTAAAGTGGCCCTAGGTGTGAATGTGTGTGTGAATGGTTAAGGGATAGCGCCGTATCGTGGCTGCTTCATCCATCCAGGTGGTGGATGCCCTCAATTTCCCCTCTGGGGATCAATAAAGTATACTAAATCTAAATCTAAATCTAAAAAATTTGTCAGACACGTGTTTGTCAGACACGATGCCCACCGTCCTCCATTGCACCCACCCTATGATGGACCGTTCAGAGTGTTGGAAACAGGGAATAAGCATTTTTTGCTAGACTTGGGGGGGTAGGCGGGAGAAAATTGGCATAGACAGACTCAAACCCGCTTTCGTAGTGGCGGACGAGCAAGTGCTCTTGGCTAGGATCCCTCGGCATGGAAGACCCCCACGGAGAGCTCCCCAGGGAAACGATTCACCAGGGCAGCCTCACGGACAGAGCAAGGTCCCCCCCCCCCTTGCCACGGCCCACCCGCAGTCAGACACACTCCCAACAGCCCTCCACCGGCACAGCAGCGCTGCGGAGGCGGTAAACCCCAGTTGCAGCAGATATGGGAGGAGACTGAAACCAAAACGGCATGTGGACTGATGTTCTATTGTTCTGTCTAAGATGCTGGGGGGGCGGTATGGGACCTTGGGGGAGTCAGATTATTTAGCATCTCAAACAGAGACAGTGAATAAGCATAGGAGAACAATGCCCAGGGAGTTCCTGGCGAGATGGCAGGAAGGAGTCAAGGACATAGGGGGTTGAATGCAGTGTAATGTAAATGTCATGCTGTGTGTTCAGAAGTGCCATGAAACTTGTGAAGAGTGATTGGGGGTAAAAGCAGAGAGCGTGTGGAAATGATTCATTCTGTTCTGTGCTTGAGAGATGTGAAGTGTGTAATAAACCGTCTGCCATGAATCTACCTCTTATTTGACACACTCCACACAGGGCCTCTAATCCACTGAGTGGATTCCCACACTGCCCCCCCTCCCAGAAATTCAGACTGAGCCTTAACCCTCATGTCCTTTGGGCTTCAGCCTACGTCCATAGTGGCTGTAATGGGGAGTCTGCGGCTCCGAGGCGGTGCTGTGCCGGTGGGGCGCTCTTGGGGGTGCGTCCGTCTGTGGGGGGACATTGGGAGGGGGGGAAACATCTTTAGCATGCCATTGTGACTGATCTGACGAGTCATGTACCTGGGGAGTTCTCAGTGGGGGTCGTCCGAGGAGCTCGGGCCAACACCACCTGCTTGTCTGCTAAAACAAAAGCGGGCTTAAGCCTGTCTATACAGACTGTTGCCCTGCGTCCCCCCAAGTCTAACACAAAATGTTTCTCCCCGGGTTCCAGCACTCCGAATGGGCCATTGTAGGGCGGGCGCAAGGGGGTCCGGTGGGTATCGTGCCTGACAAATACAAATGCCGCATCCTTCAAGGTCTTTGGCACAAAAGCATGTGGAAAACAGTGGTGGACCGGACCGGGTACCGTTCCTGCCTCTGTGCTATGCAGTGAAAGCGGGGATAGATCGGTGTTTGGCCCGGGGCTGTCCAGCAAAAATTCCCCTGGAAGCCACAGTGTCTGGGAAAAAACCAGCTCTGTTGGACAGGCTGCCAAATCCTCCTTCAGTGCTGAACGCAACCCTAATAGAACCCACAGCAACTGGTCCACCCAATTTGCATCCGTAACCGAAGCCCTGAGCGCTGCTTTAAGCGACCTATGGAAATGCTCGCATAACCCATTGGCCTGGGGGTTGTACGCAGTCGTGCGATGAATTGTGACGCCAAGGCTCCGGACCATCGTGGACCAGAGATCGGAAACAAACTGCGGGCCCTGATTGGACGTAATATCCAAAGGGGCGCCGAAACATGCCACCCATGTCGTCAAAAAAGCGCGTGCAACTTCTGCGGACGCGGTGGAGCTAGCAGGACTGCTTCCGGCCAGCGCATGGTGCAGTCCACCACTGTCAGGAAGTGTGTGAACCCCTGCGATGGCGGGAGGAGGTCCACGAGGTCCACGTGAACGTGGTCGAACCTCTTAGCCGGGATATGGAACGGCTCCAAGGGGGCCTTTGTGTGCCTGTGCACTTTGGCTCGTTGGCACCCTACGCAGGCTGCAGCCTACTCTTTCACCTGTTTGCGCAGGCTCGGCCAGACGAACTTTGCTCCCACCATTTTGACTGACGCGCGCACTCCTGGGTGCGCCAGGGAGTGAACCGACTCAAAAATGCGGTGGTGCCAAGCGCGTGGTACCACCAGGCGCGGGCGGCCCGTGGAGACGTCACAGATTGGGGGGGGTCACCATCTTGCAGTACTCTGCTCTCCAGCCTTAACCCTGTTGGTCCAGACTGGAGCGTGCACTCGTCCGCATCGCCGATCTGCTCAGCGGCCATGACCGTGTAATCTATCCCCACGTAGACTGGGGCCACTAATGCCCGCGAGAGGCAGTCCGCCACCACGTTGAGTTTACCGGCCACATGCTGAATGTCGGTCGTAAACTCCGAGATCGCAGCCAGCTGTCTCTGCTGCCGGCCTGACCATGGTTCCGAAACCTTGGCCATCGCGTACGTTTGCGGCTTGTGGTCCATGAACGCAGTGAAGGTGCGCCCTTCCAGCCAGAACTGGAAGTGGCGTATGGCCAGGTGGAGAGCCAGTAACTCCCTGTCAAACGCGCTGTATTTACGCTCACTGTCGCGCAAAGACCTGCTAACAAAAGCAAGCGGCTGCCAAAAACCATCGAAGCACTGCTTCACGATGGCCCCTATGGCCACGTCCGATGCGTCAGTAGTGAGAGCTATCCGAGCCACCAGATTCGGGTTCACCAGCAGTGCGGCGTTCGCCACAACTGTTTTAACCTCGGAAAACGCCTGCTCTCGCTCAGGAGTCCAGTCAACTCTGTCTGCCGGTTTCCATTTCTTAAGCATGACATACAACGGCTGCATGAGCTGGGCTGCGCGAGGGAGAAAGCGGTTGTAAAAGTTAACCATCCCCAAAAACTCCTGCAGCGCCTTGACTGTCTGAAGGCGGGGAAAATCTGCCACTGCGTGCACTTTGTCCGGTAAGTGTATCACGCCCTCCAGTGAGATGCGGTGGCCCAAAAATTCGATTCCTGTCACCCCAAACTGGCACTTCGCCGGGTTGATTATTAATCCATGCTCCTCCAACCTCTGGAAAACTGTCCTGAGGTGGGCTACGTGTTCGTCCTCGGACGCGCTGGCCACCAGGATGTCGTCCAGGTAGATGAACACAAACGGCAAATTGTACAACACCGCATCCATCATTCGTTGGAATGTCTGCGCCATGCCTTTTAACCCAAAAGGCGTGTGTAAAACCCCAAAAAGACCGAACGGGGTTATTACTGCCGTCTTAGGTATGGCCTCAGTGTGCACCGGGACCTGGTGGTAACCGTGGACCAGGTCTATCTTGGAAAAAATACATGCCCCGGTGAGGTGAACGGAAAAATCCTGAAAATGGGGGATCGGGTAGCGGTCATGCACTGTGGCATTGTTTAATCTGCGGAAATCTCCGTACGGTCGCCACAATCCCTCAGCTTTAGGAACCATATGTAGCGGGGATGCCCATGGGCTGTTTGAGCATCTGATGATGCCCAACTTTTCCAAGTTGGCAAACTCCTCACGCGCTATGGCCAGTTTAGCTGCGTCCAGACACCGAGGTCGTGCAAAAACGGGCGGCCCCATGGTGGTAATGAAGTGCTCCACCCCGTGTTTAGTGATGGTCGCTGAAAACGTTGGGACCGTGAGTGCTGGGAACTGGGTGAGTAGTGTGTGGAACTTACCCCCTGGAGCTGTGATGTTGGCTAGCGTTGTGGACCCGGCTCCTCTAGCTGTACAGGGGAGAGAATCAAAAGACATTGCGTTAATCAGGTGTCTGTTAGCCACATCAACTAGTAGACCGTGTGCACACAAAAAAATCAGCGCCCAAAATGGGGAAGCTGCATGCCGCTATGACGAATGTCCATTGGTATGTACAGCCGTGTAAGGATACAGTCAGTGTCCTCTCACCAAAAGTCTTAATGTCTGAGCCATTTGTGGCCGTCAGCTCGGGGCCGCTAGTTCCCACCAGCTGGTCTGTGTAGGACGGCAGGATGAGATTCTTTTGGGAGCCAGAGTCCACAAGGAACCGCCTCCCCGAGTGTGAGTCTGTCACATAGAGCAGCTTGCTTGCTTCACTGGTGGTCGCAGCTACTACCAACTGCCGGCCCTGGCGTTTCCTGAGAGCTTGAATTGGCATGGTGGCATGCACTGGCATGCGTCCTCTCCAAAACGGCGGTGGTAGAAGCAGAGTGTGTCTCTCCAGTGCTTCTTGGCCTCTGCTGCAGCCACCGTCGTTGGCTCCTCGCTTCCACTGGCTGTCTCGCTGGGTTCCAACGCTCTTGCGTTCATTGCGAGGGCTCTGGTGGTGACGACAATCCAATCTGCCTCTTGCGGTAGCGCCCGGTAGTTGCACATGGCCAGCAGAGGCGAACTGGCAAGGACCGCCCTGGCCACCGTAGGGAAGTTCCCAAGGAAAAGGTGGGCAAAGAGGAAATGCCTGTCATCTGTGCCCATCAACGCCAACATCTGCTCCATTAACTCGACCTGTCTCCCAACTCGGAGCGCGTCAGGAGCCTTTTCGCTCTCTTGCAGTCTGAGAGCGTATAGCGCCGGGTCAGTGCAGTTTTGAGAGCCTCGGATTTGTCGTGGGCCGGGGCCCATTGAAGCAGGCTCGCCACCTGCTGAGTTGTGCGTGCATCCAGCGCTGCAACCACGTAGTAGTATCTGGTGTCATCCGCCGTTATTCCCTGGAGCGCGAACTGGGCCTCGGTGTGGAGGAACCAAGACTTCGGGTCGTGTAGCCAAAAGTCTGGGAGTTTGACCGAAACGGCGCACGCGTTGCTGGCACTTCCCGTCCGGGTTGTCTCCGGGGTGTTTGCCTCGAGTTCCATCAAGGGTCACCAGTGTGGAGAGAGGAATAATCAGGCAGAGCGGTCCAGAGCAGAGCGGGCTTTATTAAGCCTCAAAAAAACTCTCAGGTTGCAGGCACCTCTCCTTTTATAGCATACAACTCGCCCTGTGACCTGTAGTGCTGCATTAACATAAAAGACTTTGCAATTCCCATTCTCTTTGTTACTGTTCGCATCAACACACCAACCCCCGCATCAACACACAAACCCCCCATGACCATTCCCCTTGTCCTTCCGTCTGAGTGGAAACATACTGAGTGGATTCCCACAATATTAGCTTAATTTCTTTACAAACCAGCTAAATAAAATAATATATAAATTAGTGGTGTTGGCGTTTTCATGTTAATCGCCCGTTAATGCTTTGCCTTCATTAACGGCGACAAATTTTGTGATTGCAGTTAACGCCAGTTAACGGCAGAAAGAGCAAACAGTACTTTTTGGCCTAGCGGCTTTCTGTATCAAAGCCGTTCTGGCCACAGACACCTTGCACGCCATGCAAACATTGTGAAGTCAGACAAGCTGGATTACAGCCATGGAAATCCCCAAAGTACTGTTATAGCATCCAGTCAATGTTGAGAAGGCCAGAACTGATGGTTAAATGATTTTATTTCCTTCCTTGTCATCAACCAGCGTAAGAGCTATGGGAAAAACAAAATAGACAATAATTACCATATAACTGTTCAACCGTTACATAGCTCATACATTAGTAACCTTTCTGTTAGCATAACTAATTTACAACTTTAAAATAAAAAGTTTCTGTAAAATCACTAACCTTGTTCCCTTATCGACTGAAGCTAAAATATTTGCCGTTTTTATCCTTTTCTATAGTCTTTTCTTCGTTTTTCTCTTAAGGTACCTTTGTGTTTTGCAAAGCAGTCAAAGACAACGCGCAACCTATCGGGTTTCTTTGGATGATAGATGCCGTGGTGCAGTATATACCATGTCTCACCAGGCAGTCCATAATCATCAGTCTCTTCGGCATCACCTTTTTTGATGATGTCATTCATGTATTTCATGTAATCCTCTTTGTATTTTTCATCCTTCATGAATTTGCGTTTGAGCTGGTTGAGTCTGTTTTCAGCGAGTTGTCTGTTATCTGGCATTTGTGGCTTTTCTTTAAATGGCAATGGCATTTTATAATGTCCATTTTCAGTTTGTGTTATTCCTTGCTCAAGTTTCTGGAGGGACACTAAATCATCTTGTGACACAGTTTTTTCATCTCTGTCAGTCTCTTTAAAATCTCTTTCCAAAGCACATATTGCATCTGCTGGAGTTGAGGGAGGGATTTCCTTAACGGTCACTCGATGACAGAGACTGCTTGCCATGTCTGTTTCATTGCAAGGCACCGAGTTGCCAACTATGCTCCATCCTAAGTCAGTTTGAATGGCATAGGGCTCATTTTCTTTGCCTAAGATTGTTTGGGTGTGAAAGCTCTAGGACAAGAATAACCAATGAGGAGACTTACTTCACAACTGAGGAGTGGCGGGACCTCATCTACAATAGGCAGCAAGTGACTCCACAGTTTTGCTGTTTCACATGTTGGTATGTGTTCTCTGTTGGCAGGTATGTAGTCTTTTGTGTATGCAGTGGGGAGCTTTATGACTGTGGCTGAGTTATAACCTCTCACCAAGAGATCAGATACCTTTCCACTGCTTACAACTGCATTTTTACCCATCATAGTAGTCAGTTTAAGCTTTACTGGACAAACATTTGCCTGCAGTTCATGTGTCACATCTTGATCAATGAAGACAATGTCACTCTGCGTGTCTAATAACGCATAGACCAATTTTTCCTTGTGTGGATTGATAGCAGTTGACAGCCACACTGGAACTATCATTGAGGTGCTGACTGTCTGCTCAAATCTGGCAACATTAAAGCAGACGGACAGACGAAAATTCAATATCGCTAATTCTTATCTCAAATTGTTGTCTGAGACGAGCTAAGTCGAACCGCACATGTTTTGGTGTCAACAAATGTCGCATAAGGTGACAATGCGCTCTTGAAGTACGCTGTCGTGCAGAGCTGTCTGACCCAGCCAAGCGATCAGCAGCTAAGATGGCCACTGACTGTGTGACGTCACCACCGGCAAACACACGCACACGGTCGGCGGCCAGTGCTGTGTTTTGCTTCATGCAACACTTGTTTACGTCTTAAAATCGGCGATTACGGATATTTCTCGGAATACTTGTGGATTACAAATAGATTGTTTATGAAGATTAGGATTTCAGGAATCGAATTAATATGGTTTGGCGTTGTGTTGTCTACAGGTGTGATGGTCCTGCTGTGTTTTGCTTCATGCAACACTTGATGTTTACGTTTTAAAATTGGCGATTACGGATATTTCTCGGAATTACCAAATATTTTCATGATCATAAGAACGGTTAGGGGGAAAAAACATGCTGAAGAAAGACAGTTTAACTCACCGGTTACTTATATTGGAAGTCCATCCTCCTGTGTTTTTTAGAAGCAAAGTTCTCAATTGCAGAGACATACAGTGTTCCCTATTGCTTCAGCTTCTGTATTAAAGCAGACTCCAGTGAAATAGTACCCAGGTTTGTCAGTCTTTCTTGTCCACATATATTGTGCAGGTGTCACGGCTCGCCGCTCTCAGGCATCTGCCACACCTGCACCTCGTTAGTGCCCTACATGTGCAGTAGACATTTCGTTGACAGCGATTTCGAGAATAAGATGCAATTTGCAAAAAGATTGGTGATAAAGAAAATGGCTATTCCAACTATATATCCCTCAATTCCCAAGTCTGACTGAGACAAGTGTCAGTGACAGTGGCGTGAAAAGCCAGGGTGATCTACCGATGCGATCAGCTGTCAGAAAACGAGAAGTAAACAGGGTAAGTTTTGTATTTTTAATATTCACTGCAAATGTTTACTAAACATTTTAAATGAATTCCAAGCAATGGATGATTTTCAAAATCAAATTATTTCTGGGAAATAATGCGGCGGCGGACAGGTGCCCGTGTCAGGTTTTGCAGCGTCGCACAAACAGAGGCGCGCTGGCGGGCCTAGGCCACCAGTGTTTTGCGCGTGCTTTTGTGCCTAAAACGTTGAAGAACGCGGAGTTGACAAACAGGCAAACAAACCCCGGCAAAAACATAACCTCCTCCTTGTCACGCCACGCCGCTCATCAGCGGCGCCACCTGCACACACACCTGCACATCATCAGCGGCGAGGGATTTAAGCCGCCTCGCCCTGAGCTTCGGCCTGAAGCCGTCAGACTTCCCTACGCATCGCTGTGAGTTCCTTTCACCCTCAGCTGATCATTCTGGTAAGAAGACCTTACCTCCTTTCCCTTCCAAGTCTGCTCCCCTGTGCACAGGTGGATTTCCCGGCGGCGGACAACGCCTCTCCATCGCCTGTTCCTCGCTGCTGCACCGGGCTCTCCAGGTGGCTGTCTACCGGGCCTCGTCCCTTGCTGTGCCAGTCATCTGTCCTATCCAAGTAAGCTCCTCTCTCGCTCATATATCTCCTGTGTTGGTGTGTGCCCGTCACCCTTCTCCTTGTGCTTTTCCCATAGGGTTGTCCGGCTGTATGGCCTCCTGCCTCTGTGCCCGAAGCAGACGCCGCCACCAACACATTTACATCCCGCAGACACACATTCATACACTCCTGTTGTTAATAAACTATTTGAACTACTCTGAGCCTGTGTGTGTGCGTCCCCTGAGCCGTGCGTTATGTCAGTACGGCTTCAGCAGAGCGGCTCGGCAGACGGCGGGCTCGCACACCGGCTTACCACTCTCGAGGCTCGAGTGGATCAGATAGCTTATCAGCAACAGGTGATCCTCAATCAATTAATAAATATAACTAACCGATTGGACCGCTTGGACCCCCAACAGCCGTTCCCCCCGGCTCGTCAGGGTGGCGCGGCTCCTGCCGCTCCAGAGGCCGTCCAGCAGGCTCCGGCGGCACCGACTCGGCTCACGCCCATTCCGACCCCCGCCCGCTTTAGCGGAAAGCTCGGCGGAGCGCGGGGGTTCATAATGCAATGTAAGTCCGTGTTCCATCGTGTACCCGGAGACTTTCCCTCAGATCATAGCCGAATTGGTTATATCGGAAATCTCGTGGAGGGGCGAGCATTAACTTGGACCTACGCCGTAATGGCGAGGCCCAGTTATGCCACCCTCACATATGACCAATTCGTGAGACGCTTCCTGGAAGTCTTTGACCATTCTCGTACCGAGACGGTCCAGGTCGATCGGCTTCTCGCCCTCCAGCAGGGAAGCCGGTTGGCAGCGGACTACGCGGTCGACTTCCGGGTAGCGGCGGAGGAATTAGGCTGGGAGGAACGCTCCCTCTGTGGCCTTTTCCTCCGCAGTCTCAATGATGATCTGAGGGATGAACTGGCTGGGTGGGATATCCCTGAGACGCTAGCGGAGCTAACATCCCTAGCCATCAGTTTGGACAACAGGCTGCGCGAGCGCTCCTCGGGACGGAAGTCGTCTTCTTCTCGCCCTCGTGGAGCCTCGTCGCGCCTGCCCCAAGCTCGCCCCCTGGCGACGCCGCCACCATCGCGCCCCGAGGAGTCGGAGCCGATGGTGACGGGCTGGACAAAGCTCTCCCCGGCGGAGAGACAACGCCGCCGTGAGTTAAATCTCTGTATGTATTGCGGAGATAGTCAACACACGGTAGAGCTTTGTCCACAGAAGCCAAACGGCGGGGTCCGCGAGTCACTGTAGGGGGCCTCGCGGACGTCAATCGGTTAAGTCCCCTCACACAATTGAAACTGCCCATCCGTTTCTGCCACAACTCCACTGGGCATCTCACCCGCGCACTGGTGGATTCGGGCGCGGAAGGCAGCTTTATTTCTCAAAGCCTGGCAACCCGATTGGGCATCCGCTGTCAGGCACTCAAGAACCCCATCTCCCTGGTCAACCTCTCTCGTGCCTCCCTTGGGAGAGTTACACACCAGACCATCCCCGTCCCGGTTATTATCTCTGGAAACCACCGGGAGGAGATAACCTTTTACGTCCTGCCCAACTCTGTGTCGCCCGTCATCCTGGGGTATCCCTGGCTACGCCTCCACAACCCCGTTTTGGATTGGAAGTCCGCCGGGGTGTCGGCATGGAGTATGTTCTGCATGAGCACCTGTCTACAGTCCGCTGCCTGCTCTCCATCCGCTTCTCCCTCACCTACGGACGCTGCGCCCCCGGACCTGTCCCTGGTGCCATTGGAATTTCACGACCTGGGTATGGTATTCAGCAAATCCAAGGTGATGTCTCTCCCTCCTCATAGACCCTACGATTGTGCAATCAACCTCCGCCAGGGGGCACCCTTACCTTCTGGACGACTCTACAGTCTATCGGCGCCGGAGAAGGAGACTATGAACTCATACCTCAAGGAGTCGCTGAGTGCTGGGATAATCCGCCCATCGTCATCACCTGTGGGGGCAGGATTCTTCTTCGTCGGTAAGAAGGACGGATCCCTCTGTCCTTGCATTGACTATCGTGCCCTTAACGACATTACGGAGAAGGATCGCTACACCCTGCCCCTCATGGACACCGCTTTCCACTCCCTCCAGGGGGCGACTTGGTTCACCAAGCTGGATCTACGCAGCGCATACCACCTCGTCCGGATCCGGGAGGGAGATGAGTGGAAGACAGCCTTC
This sequence comes from Pholidichthys leucotaenia, assembly GCA_020510985.1. Taxonomy (NCBI): domain Eukaryota; kingdom Metazoa; phylum Chordata; class Actinopteri; order Cichliformes; family Pholidichthyidae; genus Pholidichthys; species Pholidichthys leucotaenia. Next base: position 215,071,209 of record CM035847.1, on the reverse strand, counting down.
CGTACCCCGAACGGCCACTTCGAATACCTGGTGATGCCGTTCGGGTTGACCAACGCTCCAGCCGTCTTTCAGCGCCTCATCAATGACGTCCTCCGGGATTTCATCGGCCTTTTTGTGTTCCTCTACCTGGACGACATTCTCATCTTCTCCAAGTCCAGGGACGAGCACCAGGTCCACGTGAGGCGGGTCCTTCAAAGGCTGCTGGAGAACCGGCTGTACGTGAAGGCCGAGAAATGCGAGTTTTACGCGAAGACAACATCCTTCCTCGGGTTCATCATCTCCCACGACCAGGTGCTTCCGGACCCAGAGAAGGTGAAGGCGGTGGTGGAGTGGCCTACACCTGCGTCAAGAAAGCAGGTGCAGCAGTTCGTTGGGTTTGCGAACTTCTACCGCCGCTTCGTCCCAAATTTTGGCACCATCGTCGGCCCGCTGACCCGCCTCACGTCCCCTAAGGTCCCGTTCCGGTGGACCGAAGAGGCCTCGGCTGCCTTTCAGGCGCTGAAGGCGGAGTTCTCCTCCTCCCGGGTCCTTAGCCAAGTCAACCCTGCGCTGCAGTGCATCGTAGAAGTGGACGCTTCGGACACAGGAGTGGGGGCAGTGCTATCCCAGCGATCACCAGACGACGGAATCAAACGGCCCTGCGCCTTCTTCTCCCGGCGCTTGTCCCCGGCGGAGAGAAATTACGACGTGGGTGACAGAGAGTTCCTCGCCATCAAGCTCGCGCTACAGGAGTGGCGTCACTGGCTAGAGGGGGCGGACCTGCCGTTCGTGGTCCTGACAGACCACAAGAACTTGGAGTACCTTAGATCTGCCAAGCGCCTGAACGCTCGCCAGGCGCGCTGGTCCTTGTTCTTCGCCAGGTTCCAATTTACCATCACCTTCAGGCCTGGCTCCAAGAACGGCCTGCCCGACGCCCTCTCTAGGCAATTCGCCCCTGAGGAGTCGGAGGACACGGTCCACACCATCCTACCCAGGTCGTGCGTCGTGGGAGCCGTCACTTGGGACATCGAGAGCAAGATCCGGAAGGCGCAGGAAGTGGAACCTGACCCTGGCGGCGGACCGGAGGGGAGGCTGTTCGTGTCATCCACAGTTCGGGGGGAGGTCATCCACTGGTTGCACACATCCAAGCTCACCTGTCACCCTGGCTCCTCCCGGATGATTGACCTCCTCCAGTGGTCCTTCTGGTGGCCGGGCCTGCGGAGGGATGCTGCCCGCTACGCCCGGGCCTGTCCAGTGTGTGCCACCAACAAATCGGGTAATGCCCCTCCAGCGGGTTTGCTCCAGCCTCTGCCCATCCCTGGCAGGCCCTGGTCGCATATCGCCCTGGATTTCGTCACCGGACTCCCAGTCTCGAACACCTACGACACCGTCCTGACCATCGTGGACCGCTTCTCCAAGGCGGCACACTTCGTCCCCCTACGAGGTCTTCCTACTGCCCTGGAGACGGCGGATCTCCTAATCCAGCACGTGGTCAGGCTGCATGGGATTCCGGTGGACGTGGTCTCGGGCCGAGGGCCCCAATTTTCCTCAGACGTTTGGAGGTGATTTTGCAACGCCTTAGGAGCCAAGGTGAGCCTCTCCTCCGGCCATCACCCCCAATCCAACGGGCAGTGTGAGCGGACCAACCAGGAGCTGGAGGCTGCACTCCGCTGTGTAACGGCGTCCAAACCTACGTCCTGGAGTAACCATCTCGCCTGGGTTGAATACGCCCACAACACCGCTCGCTCTTCTGCTACAGGGATGTCCCCCTTTAAGGCGTCCCTGGGTTACGACCCCCCGCTGTTCCCGGCGCAGGAGAGTGAGGTAACTGTCCCCTCAGTACGGGCGCATCTCAGGCAGTTCCGCTCCATCTGGGCGTCAGCGTGCAATGCGCTTTTACGCACGGCGAAGCGCAACAGAGCCGTGGCGGACCGGCACAGAAGACCTGCCCCGGCGTACAGAGTTGGTCAGCAAGTCTACGTGTCGACCCAGGACGTGATTTTAAAGGGCGAGAGGAGGAAGCTGGCACAGCGCTTTATGGGCCTATAACCCATCACCAGGATCATCAACCCGGTGGCTGTGCGTGTAGCTATTCCCCCCTCCCTCCGCATCCATCCCACCTTCCACGTGTCCAAGGTGAAGCTGGCAGTCTCCGACCCCCTTTGCCGTCCTCCTGCTGCGCAACCCGCGCCCTGGATGATTGATGGCCATCCGGCCTGGCCCATCTCCTTCATCCTGGACTCCCGGCGCCGGGGTCGTGGGTTGCAGTACTTGGTGGACTGGGAGGGCTATGGGCCTGAACATCGGCAGTGGGTACCCTCGTCGTTTGTGTTGGACCCATCGCTCATCGCTGATTTCCACCGAGCGCACCCAGAGAAGCCATCGCCAGGAGGCGCTGCTAGAGGGGGGAGTACTGTCACGCCGCGCCGCTCATCAGCGGCGCCACCTGCACACACACCTGCACATCATCAGCGGCGAGGGATTTAAGCCGCCTCGCCCTGAGCTTCGGCCTGAAGCCGTCAGACTTCCCTACGCATTGCTGTGAGTTCCTTTCACCCTCAGCTGATCCTTCTGGTAAGAAGACCTTACCTCCTTTCCCTTCCAAGTCTGCTCCCCTGTGCACAGGTGGATTTCCCGGCGGCGGACAACGCCTCTCCATCGCCTGTTCCTCGCTGCTGCACCGGGCTCTCCAGGTGGCTGTCTACCGGGCCTCGTCCCTTGCTGTGCCAGTCATCTGTCCTATCCAAGTAAGCTCCTCTCTCGCTCATATATCTCCTGTGTTGGTGTGTGCCCGTCACCCTTCTCCTTGTGCTTTTCCCATAGGGTTGTCCGGCTGTACGGCCTCCTGCCTCTGTGCCCGAAGCAGACGCCGCCACCAACACATTTACATCCCACAGACACACATTCATACACTCCTGTTGTTAATAAACTATTTGAACTACTCTGAGCCTGTGTGTGTGCGTCCCCCGAGCCGTGCGTTATGTCACTCCTGGCCTTTTCGGCCTGACGGAGGTAATTACCAATGACAGTTCAGCTTTCAATTTTTCGGGAAGCAACATATTTGCTAAGAAAAATAAATATAAGCCTAAGATTGTAAGAGAAATGTGCTTTTAAAAATGGAACCCCAATTTTCTACCATAAAATGGTGCCCATTATAACTGTGAAATGTTATTTATTGGGATATAATAATTGCTATATCTGGACACTAGTTATTTTCTTAATCTGTAGTGATACTCCATTGATTTTTGTATTTCTTTGTATATTTCTGCTGTGTTTTCAAACGTTCATACAAAGGTGGTATAGTATGTAATATTTCTTTTCAAATTGACAAGAATTTAGTGTGTTCAAATTATTCAAATGTATATGACATGCGACTTTGATGAATGCTGAACTATGAGAATTATAACATTGACATGAACATTAATAAACTCAATATATGATTCTACAAAACTTTATTTACATATCATTGTTCACAAATCTAATCTTGGTAGGCAAAATCCCTTGTAGTGATCAGATGGGAATGTTTCTCTGATGAGGCTCACCGCACAGGCAGGCAACATAACCCTCACTTCTTTCCCACAAATAAGGCTGAATATCCCCTCAGCACCACCCAAAACTACTTCATCATCCGATTCCTCATTTTCAATGTCATCATTTATATTGAGGTCGTCAAACTCGAGAAAATAATCGCTGTCCGAATCACTTTGCTCTTGTTCTGCCATTTACTATTGCTGTTGTGACGTCACCAATACCTGCACCTATCGAGAGATGGCGGTACTGCAGCCTCACTAAGTGAAGGCTGAGCTATGAGCAAATAAGGTCATTTATGGAAGCTGGTGACACATATTAAATCGCGGGAATAGACAGAATAGAATATTTTCATACAATCTGTTGATTGGTTCAATAAAAAAATGTCACTGTCCATCTGCTTTAAGTGACATGGCTGTTGCTGTTTCAGGTGAGTTACTTTGAGTTGCATTATGTGTACTCACGTGTGTTTCGCTTTTTAGAATGTTACTGTAGTTCTCATCGTGAAGACAGGTTGGGTGCCTCTTTGTGCAGGTTTCACAAGTGAGGCGGCGTTTGCAGTCCTTAGCACTGTGTCCTTGTTTTAAACAACCATAACAAAGTTTATTGTCTTTCACATGTTTCTTTCTGTTTTCTAGAGACATTTTCAAGAGGTCTGGGCACTTGTGGAGCTGATGAGCGTCCTGGCGTAATGTGCAAGGAGAGCAGTTAGGTGTTTTTGTTATTGTCCATCTGCCACTTTGTTCAGTGGTGTTTGTGTTAAATGCAGTTGCCTTGTTCCTTTTGATTTCCTTTGTGTTCCTTTTATCACTGTTTGTTTCAGTGCCGCGAAGTGGATGAATGGAGGTGACTGGGTTGCAAGCGACTTCAGCTTCTAATGAGAGGAAGGATGCAAAATCACTTCAGCTTGAAAACTCACCACCTTCCATTAAAGTCTTTGTAACCTGCCTGTTCCATCTTGCGTTTATCCAGTCCGGTAGCTTGTGCAACAGTTTTTGATTTTCTTCGCAGTCGTTGAGTATTTGTAATCCTTTTACATGTGGCATAGCGAGCATGCATGCATTTATGAAATCTGCAAAGGTCCTTAATCCTTCAGCATCTCTAGGCTGCACCTTTGGCCAGTTTGAAAGCTTTTCTCTAAATGCCTTCTGTATCACGAATGGCTGGCCGTATCTTTGGTTTAGTTTGTTCCAAGCATCATTATATGCCTCTTCATCGTTTCTAAAGAAAGTTCCTTCAAGGCATTTGCGAGCTGGGCCAGTTACATATCGTTTCAAATAGTACAGTTTATCTGCTGCTGAGATGCCCCTTTGTTCAATCAGTGATATAAATGTAGATTTCCATTCAATAAACCTTATTGGTTCACCACTAAACACTGTTGGCTCTGGTGTAGGAAGTCTGTTCATTTTTATGCTGTCTTGAACTGCTTGTGAGAGTTGAGTGACACTAGGGGGAGCTGTTTGCTCAGGAATGAAAGCGGGTGCTGGTATGGGAGGTTTGGGTGTGAATTTTGGGCTCACCTGTTCGCCTTTTATTGACTGTACATCACCCACCTGTGATAACTCTCTGTCGTATGCTTCAAACCTGGCTCGAGCTGCTTTCATATCCTTCTGTGCTTTCAAATGTTCCAACTCTGATGTTTGAATTGCAATCCTTTCTCTTTGCCTTTGTTCTTCCTTTGCAAACTCATACTCAGCCTCTTTTGCTGCTAATACTGCCACTGCATCGGCTCGTTTTACGGTGAGGTGTGAAGCTGAGGACTGCTGACTGTGATGTGACGCTGTGGCTGATCCATATATGGACAGAGCGTAGTCGTGCTCTAAAAGTCCACGTAAACAAATTCTTTCATGCTCTGCATCAAAATCTCCATCGACACCACTTATTCTTTCCAGAATTATTCTCACAGTGTCATGAGTAACGGCATCACATGCATCAGTCTTTCTCCGTATATCAGCTGAAGGTGCCATTTGGTTTCTTATTTCTGAGTACAGCTTTAGGACATCATCTCTTTTTAGTTCTAACATGTCTGCAAGTTCTGCCATCTCCCTTTCAGTGATATCGGACTTTAACTTTTCTCTTGTTTCACATACTTGCATTTTCCATTGTTCATAAAGAGTTAATAGCCTTTTTTCTTTTTTACTCATTTCTTCTTTTTGATATATTATCATCTTCTCTGTTTGTATTTTAGTTCTTTCAGAACGTCTTGGAAGATCTGACATGCTGATCTGTTCATTTATGTCCATTTGACTGCCTGATAAGATAAGATAAGATAAGATAAGCCTTTATTAGTCCCACAACGGGAAAATTCCAGGATTGCAACAGCACAGGGCAACACTCAGAGCAACAATCAGAAGGCAAGAAAAAAAACAAAACAAGAGCAGCTAGTATACATATGTACATATAAACATAAATATATAGACACACAATGTGGAGCATTGCAGCTAGATGGAATAAATATATAGATATATAAACACAGTGCGGAGCATTGTAGCTAGATGGACTAAATATATGAACATATAAACACACACAGTGCGGAGCATTGTAGCTAGATGGAATAAATATGTGAATATATAAACACACACACAGCCTGGAGCATTGTAGCAAGATGGAATAAATATATGAATATATAAACACACACAGTGTGGAGCATTGCAGCTAGATGGAACAAACATGCAAATATATAAACACACACAGTGCGGAGCATTATAGCTAGATGGAACAAATATGCAAACACATAAACACACACAGTGCGGAGCACCGTAGCTAGATGGAATAAATATGTAAATATATAAACACACACAGTGCGGACCACTGTAGCTAGATGGAATAAATATGTAAATATATAAACACACAGTGTGGAGCATTGTCGCTAGATGGAATAAATATATAAATATACAAACAAATATATAAATATACAAACAAACACACACAGTGCGGAGCATTGCAGCTAGATGGAATGAAACAGCATAACCGTCTACTTAGTTATCCTACATGGTATGATTATGTACCCATACATATTGCCACCCTCCGTAGCTACCGGTATTTTCCTAGTTGTATACCGGAAGGGACCATTGTGTAAGTCTATTGCGTCTTTTGCATTCAATACTATTAGGTTGTCACGTCTTTTTGCTATCTCTGCGAGCAGCCCTGCTTAGGTTACACAGTCTGACAGCTGTTGGTAGGAAGGACCTGCGAAACCTCTTGGTTGTGCACCTAGGATGATGTAGTCTGCTGCTAAATGAGCTCCTTAGTGCATTCAGTGTGTCCTGCATAGGGTGGAACTCGGACTCCAGCAGAGATGACAGTTTAGCCACCATCCTTCTCTCTCCCATCTCCTCCACTGGGTCAAGGCGCTGCCGCAGGACAGAGCTAGCTTTCTTGATCAGTTTGTTCAGTCTCTTCCTATCGGCTGCTGTAATGCCACTGCCCCAGCAGACCACTCCAAAAGTGATGGCTGATGCCACCACCGTGTCATGGAATCAATACAAGCTGATGCATCATACAAGCTGATGCAGCTTGTTCACCTTCCATTATGAGCTTTTATTGAACCGTTATATTTCTGACCAACTTCTGCCCTCTGCTGGACATCGAGGGTATTACCACAGGTACCTTGAGCCCACGTTGTGCAGCATGTGGCGGCGGTCAAGCTCTTACTATAGCATCCAGTCAATGTTGAGAAGGCCAGAACTGATGGTTAAATGATTTTATTTCCTTCCTTGTCATCAACCAACATAAGAGCTATAGGAAAACAATAATTACCATATAACTGTTCAACCGTTACATAGCTCATGCATTAGTAACCTTTTTGTTAGCATAACTAATTTACAACTTTAAAATAAAAATTTTCTGTAAAATCACTAACCTTGTTCCCTTATCGACTGAAGCTAAAATATTTGCTGTTTTTATCCTTTTCTATAGTCTTTTCTTCGTTTTTGTCTTAACCTTTTCTCGCCTTTTTTGTGTCTTTCCTTTGTCCGTCAAATTGATTTCCGTTACCTGACTTCCGCTCATGAGGAAGTTACCAAAACAAAAGCATATCCTTGCATCGTGATTACTATACATGTAAATAGAGCTAACCTTACTTTGCCTATCTTTACAACTGTCATGTTTAAGTTTACAACATTATCTGTGGGAGCTCTCACCTGGATAATTGTTACAGCCTCCTCCAAAACGTTGCCTGGATGTTGGGTTGTTTTTCTTTTGTGGAAGCTAGCTAGCTGGCTAGTAACTACATGCTAGGTTATAGCTGACCTCCGGCAGTTGACACGGACAGAAATTGGCCTATTTTCATCCTCATAGCTTTGGGGCCATCTGTTGGTGAGTACTAGTCTAAAAAGTTCTCAAGCTGTGTTCGTAATGTCCATTCACTCCCTTGCCATTTTTGCAGCATGGTGGGGTGTCATCACGGGCAAGATAGTTGTTTATGTTTGCAATTTTCTGCTAAAAGGGAAATTTTGTATGTTGTGATACATGAGGTTTTGTGCTGATCTGCTTAAAAGTGGTGGATGTTTGCTATGGGAGAAAGCGCAATCTCCTTTTGAGCCCTGGCATTCTGTTGTTTGCACATGCAGTAATACTTTTGAGAATTTTTTGGATAGTTTTTGTCATTTTGGATATGCTGAGAGCTTTAATAAACCTGCAGGTGAAGACAGCAAGCATATTTGTCCACTCCCATGTTCATAACAGTATGACAAACTTGAAAAACGGCTGACTTAAGGTACACTGTATCTGTATGGAAAAACATGCGCTAAACGTGTTATTAATCGTGATTAACTCAACACTGATTAATCGCAATTAAAAAATTTAATTGTCCAACACCTGTCATGATGTGGAGTATGGTTGGGGAACCGTGCTCACGCCTTTTGTTAGTCTAATTATTTTCTGTAATTTCACCACTTCAGTTTAGTTTTTAATCTGGTTGGTTTTGGTTGTGCTTTGTTATCTGAGTTTGCCTTTTGTTTCTGTCTGTTCATAAGAGTTCCTCTTTCTTAGTTTAGTTAGTTTTAGTCTCGTCTATTTATATTATGTGTCTGTGACCATCTAGTTTTGTATTTTAAATGTTATCTGCCTGTTCTGACATGAGCCTACCCTCACCTTTTCCTTCAGTCCTCTTTTTGTAATGCTGATATTTTCTAGAGTGGTATTATTAGTATCTCTTGGTTGTATTCCTTTTGTTCTTGCCTTGGTATATAGTCATCATTCTTCATATATTCTTTGCTCATCTTCTGCATTATGATTTAGCATTTGTTCCCGGTCTGTGCTTTTATTTTGACAGTCACTTTTGTTTACTTCCACTTTAACCCTTTGAGTGTGTATGGTGCAGAACTGCGATATACCCCCTAGTGGTCAAGAGTGGTAAATATTTTTTGTCAATAAAATAGTTCAGATTTCCAAGGCTCTAACTTGAAAGTGGTAAGAGATAATGACTTACTGTCAATTAGAAAGATGTAAAATATGATCCAAAGTTTCAGATAGGAATAAATTTACACGTCTAATTTGCATAATGTTGCGGCACCTCTTTAAATTCCATAACTCAGTCAAAACTGGACTTTGGACGTATTTACACAAAAAATGGTTCAGTCTTTTGACACCCTTTTTTGTACAGAGGTACCTCATCATCTTATCTTCAAAGTATATGAACAAGAGGGAATTGTTAAGCCAATCACCCACATCTGTAACCTGTCATTTCAAACTGGTACATTTCCAGACAAAATGAAAATAGCAAAAGTATTACCTCTATACAAAACAGGAGACAGTCATCGCTTCACAAATTACAGGCCAGTTTCTTTACTCTCACAATTCTCCAAAATACTTGAAAAAATCTTCACTAAGAGACTGGATGATTTCACTGAAAAACACAACCTCCTTACAGATAGCCAGTATGGTTTTAGAGCAGATAAATCTACATCTTTGGCACTGATCGAACTTATAGAAGAAATTACTAGTTGTATAGATAAAAAAAATGTTGCTGTAGAAGTATTCATAGATTTAAAGAAAGCTTTTGACACCATTGACCACAGAATACTACTAAGGAAACTGGAAAGGTATGGGATAAGAGGGGTTGGACTGAGTTGGGTGGAAAGTTATTTAAGTAACAGACAACAATTTGTACAAATTGGACAGCACAAATCACCCTTCATGGACATCACTTGTGGTGTGCCCCAGGGGTCAGTTTTGGGACCCAAACTCTTTATTTTATATATAAATGACATATGCCAAGTATCAAAAATTCTGAAATTTATTTGTTTGCGGATGACACAATATCCTCTGCACTGGTGAGAATTTGCAGCAGGTTTTAGAGGTGGTCACAACTGAAATGAAAAAATTAACGCAGTGGTTCAACAAAAATAAATTATCTCTAAATCTAAAAAAAACAAAGATTATGTTGTTTGGAAATTATAAAATAAATCATGAAATAATGGTAACGATAGATGATACCAGAATAGAAACAGTACAGGAAAATAAGTTCCTGGGGGTGACGCTTGACAATAAAATCTGCTGGAAACCTCACATCAGTCACATCCGGGCCAAATTAGCAAAATGTATAGGCATACTGGGGAAGACAAGACACTTCTTGGACTATAAATCATTGGTCTTATTGTACAATTCACTGTTTTTACCTTATCTTAACTACTGTGTAGAAGTCTGGGGAAACACCTACAAAACCAACCTACAGTCAATATGCACATTACAAAAAAGAGCTATAAGGATAATAAACAATGCAGGATATAGAGACCATACCAATTCGTTGTTCTTAAAGTCACATGTCATAAAGTTCATCGATTTAGTTAAATTTAAGACAGCACAAGTAATGTACAGGGCAATTAATAATCAACTACCAACTAATATACAAAAAATATTTAAAAAAAGAGACAATGATCATAATTTGAGGGGAGACTTAAACTTTACAAAACCCAAGATACGTACTACCAAGAAAAGTATGTGCATATCTGTCTGTGGGGTGGATTTGTGGAACAGTCTAGAGCCGGAACTGAAACTATGTACAAACAGAAATCAATTCAAAAAGAGGTATAAGCATCATTTGCTGAAAGGGTATATGTTAGAAGGGTAGTAGTTATATGTACGATTCATTATGTTCACTCTGGGATATTGTGGGACACTATGGAATGGTGGGTTGGACAGCACTGTGTATATCTGTGTTGTTTGAGGCTGGTTTTGTTGTATGGACATCATTGTATGTTAGAATGGATGGGTGTTAATGTTGATTTGTAAAAAATACAGTAAATTGTTTACTTGGGGTCTTAAAGGTGGTAATTTGTATAAAATTCACATGGGTGTATCTATGGAAAAGAGGAGATGGAATTAATAAGTGTTCACTTCTTCCTTCTCCCTTTCGAACAGTGTATAATGTTACTTTATTGCATTTGCCATTTGCTTGTATTTGTTATATTTTTGTGTTCGAAATAAACTATCTATCTATCTATCTATCTATCTATCTATCTATCTATCTATCTATCTATCTATCTATCTATCTATCTAAGAAACCAGTACATTTAAAAAAAAACCCAGAAATTTCTCACTTACTTTTGACAAAGTCATAGTGAGAAGGCAGGCACAGTGCCATGCTCTGCCACTAGGGACAGGCAAATTCTCACACTCAAAGGGTTAACTAAAGTTCGCGGTCTGTCACAGCTGTCATTATTTTGGAGTAATTATCCTCGCTCTTGTTACCCACACCTGCCCTCACTTGTTATGATTTGTCTTTGTACTATTTAAGGGCCGCTGCACCACAGCTCGGCGCAGCATCCATCACTAAGTTCCAGACGTGAGCCCCATGTCTAAATTTCACTCTGTTTCCAGACGTTAGTTCTACATCCTATTCTCACTTATCTCCAGACATGAGTCCCACGTCTAATCTTGTATTCCTGCGTGTGTTCCACACTAGATTCTTCTGATTGCCTACTTTTTAAGTCTTGCTCCTCTGTTATATTTTGTTTTTAATAAATGTTAGCAACTCACAGCTCGAGCGTTTGGGTCTCCCTTCCTGCCCCACCTGGGTGGTTCATGACAGAAGGACGCTGCCAGTGTGGACCCAGCAGACTGTGAGTTTGCTCTTTTGTTTTTTTCCCTTCCACCTATTTTTTGTTTTAGTCTGTTTGCTGGAATGTCGGCCACCATGGACTATCATATGTGTGGACTGAAGGAGATGGCGTGTTGGGCAGTGGGAGTATTGGAGATCATTTTGGAGGCTTGTGTCTCACACACTCACGAAGTGGCTCAGAGTTATTTGGACGGCAAGGCACAGGTACTGGAAGCATGCCCAAGCCTGTCGAGCTGTCCAGAACTCATGGGTCTCCTTGCCTCAGCCACTAATTCCCAACCCATGCTCCGTGGGCTGGGGGAAACCTCTCCTCCAGCTGTACCTGTGCTGATGAAGACGCGTCCCCGGGTACGGAAGTCTCCACCCTCTTGCTGCCACCCAGCTGCATCACACCAACGGAACTCCTCCGCCGCAGCTGTTAATTTGGCCATTGACATGCCTGTAGTGCGGGCTCCTCCACTGACTACTTGGATGCCCATGCCCCCTTCAGCCATGGAGTCATTTGGGCCTTCAGTACCAGCGACCATAACTCCTCGAGAATGAAGACAAGTACATTTTCATTCTCTAGTGCCTATTAATGAATTGTCTTGCCTTATTCCCAGTGTGTGTGTGTGTGGGGGGGGGGGCTCAGCAGCAGCCATCCACTTTGGCTGAGCCATCACCACCTACTGCTGTATCCACTCCTCCATCCTTATCTGCATCCCTTGCGTTCCCCTCTGCTTTTTCTGTGTGTCCACTGGTCCTGGGAGGGAGTCGCCGGACGAAGAAGCGGCCTGCTGTTCTGCAGATCCTTGTTCCGGTCCAGCAGCCGCATCCTGGATGGGAGAGGAGTGCCCCCTGTATCCCAAAACCTGTACTGACAAGAGAGTGTCCCCTGGTTTCAGTATTACAGGACCCGGTGCCATCGGTGAGATGTTCCTTGGCTCCATTGTACATGGCTAGGGTTCCGCCAGCTTCAGCCGCCACATCTGAGGTTCTGCCAGTGTCAGCCGCCACGTCTGGGGTTCCACCAGCGTCAGCCGCCATGTCTGGGGTTCTGCCAGCGTCAGCCGCCTCATCTTGAGTCCCACCAGTTCCTGTCATCACGGCTGAAGTTACACCTGCCATCATGCCTGTTGCCGGGGCCGCAGCAGCAGAGTCATCAGAGTCATGGTCGGCTGAGCTGCTCCTGAGTTTTGCTCGCCGGGCTCCACTGCTGCCAGTAACAGTAACCTAGTGTTTATCTGTTCCTCCCCGTCTGAGGTGGCCGTGTCGGGGATGGATTCCCATCTGGATGGACTTGAGATGCCCCAGCCTGAGTCACCGGAGTGCTGGATGGCGGTGGAGCTTGAGTTAAGGCAAGTCCTCTTTTTTGTCTTCACAATGGCAGCATTAAAGAGATCTTGCTTTGATCTTAGTGGGGAGAACCAGTTGCAGCTGCCATCTGCTCCTGAGTTTTCCTCGTTGGGCTCCACTGCTGCCGGCGATAGTGTCCCAGTGTTTGTTTCTTCTTCTCCATCTGAGTCCTCATCTGGTTCCACTGATGGTGTCTGGTCCACTTCGCCTGAGGTCATCACTCCTCATCAATCGTTGCCTGAGGTCGTTGCTGGTCATCAGTCTTCGCCTGAGGTTGCCAATGGTCATCCGTCTTCGCCTGAGGTGGTCAATGGTCATCCGTCTTCACCTGAGGTGACGATGGTCATCAGTCGTTGCCTGAGGTCGCCGCTGGTCAACAGTCTTCACCTGAGGTCATTGCTGGTCAACAGCCTTCGCCTGAGTTCGCCAATGGTCATCTATCCTCTTTGTATGGTTTCCCCGCTGATCAGTCTTCTTCTTCATCTGGTTTCCTCGCTGGTCAGCCATCCTCTTCATCTAGTTTCTCCGCTGATCAGTTGTTTTCTTTGCCTTGTCTTCTCGCCGATCAGCTGTCCTCGCCATCTGGTTTCTCCACTGGCCAGCGGTCATTGCCGTTTGGGGTTGCCGCTGGTCAGCAGCCTTCGTCGGGTGGCTACTCCCCTCAGCTACTGTCCCAACTGAGCCATGCTGTAGTCCCTGCAGTCCGTAGGAGGTGTGGGTTCCAGCTGCCACCTCCAGGAGGGGGCGCGTTGTGCCCCGCATCCCGTTGGCTCAGGGATGCTAGGAGACCACCCGACAGACTACGCCCTTTGCTTGGGTGGCTTAGGAACTCTGCAAGGCCACCAGATTTATTCCACCGCTTGATCTGGTGGTCTTGGGACTCCTGTAGGCCACCTGAACTGCCTTTCTTTTTCGCCCAATGGTCCTGGAGTTTCTGCAGGGCACCTTATCTCTTCTGTTTTGTGGGTCATGAGCGAGTGTTTTTGTTTTGTCCTTCCTGGCCTGGTTTCCCCCACTGGTTGGGTTATTGTTCTGTTCCTGTTGGGAAGGGGGGGGGGGGTCCTTTTTCTTTTTGTTACCTTGGGGTGTCTGGTATCCATCCCTTGGACGGGTGGCTTTGTCATGATGCGGAGCACGGTTGGGGAACAGTGCTCACGCCTTTTGTTAGTCTGATTATTTTCTGTAATTTCCCCACTTCAGTTTAGTATTTAATCTGGTTGGTTTTGATTGTGTTATGTTATTTGAGTTTGCCTTAATTTCACTCTGTTTCCAGACGTTAGTTCTACGTCCTATTCTCACTTATCTCTAGATGTGAATCCCACGTCTAGTCCTGTATTCCTGCATGTGTTCCACATTAGATTCTTCTGATAGCCTACTTTGTAGGTTTTGCTCCTCTGTTATATTTTGTGTTTTTATTAAACGTTGATGGGTAGTGAGGTGGAGCAGGAGCGCATGCGCAGTCCCAGGGACACACCTACACGGTGGCAGCAACCTGAAAAGGAGAAGAAAAAAGATGTTAACGACATGTTAACGTTTCCTAATAATATGTAGCTAGTCCGAAGGACGGTCAGTAAACCCAGCCAAGCCAGCTTAGACTGCGCGGAAGAAACCTCCTTAAGTACACTGGCTGATGAGCGGGTGCAGGTGTGTCTTCTGCTTCAGGTGCCATGATGAGCTGGAGGAGATGAGACCGGAAGGGAGGGGCACGCTCCCGCTGCTCATGACAGGGCTCCCATTTCTAGGGATGCCTCCTGGCGGACCGGAGGGCTTGTCTAGGTGGGTACGGTGAAAAGCCCGGAGCATCTCCTTGTCCAACACCCGTGATGAGGGAGTCCAGGATTGCTCTTCCAGCCCATAACCCTCCCAATCAATGAGATACTGCAGCCCCCCCCCCCCCCCGGTGGCGAACATCCAGAATCCGCCGAACAGTGTGGGCGGGGTGGCCGTCGATGATACGGGGAGGAGGGGGAGGCTGGGGGGGGGCAAAGGGGACTGATCGAGAGGGGTTTGATGTTGCTGACATGGAAGGTGGGGTTCACCCGTAGGGACGAGGGCAACTTAAGCTGGACCAACGCATCGTTGAATACCAGGGCGTTGGGATAAGGCCCAGGAAGCAGGGGGACAGCTTCTTGGACTTACCCTTGAGGGGGATCTGGCTAGATGCCAGCCAGTGATGAGACACCTTCGAGCCATAATGAACAGCTCATGGAAAGACAAGATAACCAACATAGAAGTGTTGAAACGAGCTGGTCTACTATCAATGGAGGACATGCTAATACAGATGAACCTGAGATGGCTCGGACATGTTGAGAGGATGGACCACCAGCGTCTCCCTCGGCAGTTACTCTACTCACAGTTATGCGAGGGCAAATGCAATCAGGGTAGACCAAGGCTCAGATTTAAAGACACTGTAAAAAGAAACTTGAAGAAGTTGGACATAGACAGGAGTTCCTGGCAGTGGAAGACAAAGGACAGAGCTGTGTGGAGGAATCTGATCAGACCTAAATGAAACAGTCATTGTCGCCCACGACAGACTGCTATGATGATGACTGTTTTTGTCTTGGAACTCTGCCATGCAGACCATTTTTGCCCAGTCTCTTTCTTATGGTGAAGTCATGAACACTGACATTAACTGAGGTAAGTGAGGCCTGCAGTTCTTTGGATGTTGTTGTGGGGTCTTTTGTGACCTCTTGGATGAATTGGGGCAGCCAGCCACTCCTGGGAAGGTTCACCACTGTTCTGTGTTTTCGCCATTTGTGGATAATGGCTCTCACTGTGGTTCACTGGAGCCCCAAGGCTTTAGAAATGGCTTTGTATCCTTTTCCAGACTGATCGATCTCAATTACTTTGTTTCTCATTTGTTCCTGAATTTCTTTGGATCGCAGCATGATGTCTAGCTTTTGAGGATCCTTTGGTCTACTTCACTTTGTCAGGCAGGTCCTATTTAAATGATTTCTTGATTGAGGACGGGTGTGGGAGTAATTAAACCTGGGTTTGGCTAGAAAAATTAAACTCAGCTTTCCAAAGATGTGATAAGCCACAGTTAATTTATGTTTCAATTTGGGGGGGGGGGGCACAATCAGTTTTTCACACAGGGCCATGTAGGTTTGGATTTTTTTTCCCTTAATAATAAACACCTTCATTTAATAACTGCATTTTGTGTTTACTTGTGTTATCTTTGTGTAATATTTAAATTTGTTTGATGATCTGAAACATTTAAGTGTGACAAACATACAAAAAAATGAGAAATCAGGAAGGGGGCAAACACTTTTTCACACCATTGTATATCTGACACTCCAACTAGCTGAAAGCCTGCCAAGTCCTCAACCACCATCTCTCTGCCATTTGTGTTACAATACTGCCCTGCATAGGCTACCGGAGTAATTTACACTTAGACTGTCACAACATGTCACAGCATGGAGCTGCCTTGCACTGTGGGTTTACTAAAGAATAAAGAACACTGTGATGAGAGGCTATCCTGAGACTATACTGAGCTACAGTCATTTGAGAAGCATAACATCACTTGCCACGAAGGCTCGAACTCACCTCAATTTCCTTCAAACTCAGGACAGCACGAGTCCCACCCCCCATCATGTGCTCATTCTACCGGGGCACCGTTGAGAGCATCCTCACCAGCTGCATCACAGCGTGGTATGGAAGCTGCACCACCTCCTGCCAGAAGACACTACAACGCGCAGTGAAGGCAGCCAACAAGATAATTGGTGCCCCTCTGCCCCCCCCCCCCCCCTGCCGGACATGTACCTCACCCACAGAGCCATCAACATTACAGATGACACCTCCCACCCCTCACACTCTCTCTTCAGCCCCCTGCCCTTGGGGAAAAGGTGTCAGAGCCTCCGGGCCCACTCCACAAGACTGCTAAACAGCTTTGTTTAATCAGGACCCTAAACTCTGTCCACCCACCCCCCACCCGGACCATAGCACACTCACCCACACAATAACTACCTCAGCTGTTGGCACAGAAAGACTGGCACACCAACAGTAATACATCTGCTGCTGTATGTCTCTGCATTTACTGCATCCATTTGCACAAATGCCATATCTGCTGCTGTCTGTTATTGCAATACTGATCATGTGTAGTCCTATCTGTCACTGTCTGCACCTACACTACCGCATTGAACTTGCAGCTATGAGTATTACTGCTCTACTTTTCTGTATATAGGATTGCTGGGTTTCATCGTTTATCTTTATTTGCTCTATGGGATGTCTGGGTCTATCTTTTGTCACCACTTGCACTACGGGTAGCATTACTATACATAGACTGCTGTTGTTTTTCCAGCCTTATTCCTTTTTCTGTTTTTATATTGTGCACACCACTGAAGAGAGAGAAAAAAAAAACACCATTTCAATTCTCCTGTATGTCCTGTACGTATAGTAGTATTGACAAATAAAATCTTTTGAATCTTTGAATATGTATCTTCAGCTACTAACACAGGTGTGTGTGTGAGCCTGAGAATCTGTGCACTAGCTTATACTAAATACTTGCTCAACAAATAGCAATACAGTCTGCTAATCACTGGCTAATAGTCTGTTAATGCATTGCTTCCAAATGACAGCTGGTGTAGAGACTGCTGGGTGGAGAGTGTAAGAGAAGCTTGGACATTGTCCAGAGAACATTGTGGGCCTAACTTTCCAAAGCCCTGAACTCCTCACTGCAGAAGAGGGAAAAAGGTGGACGTGTGCAAGTAAGATCCACCTGGCAGTATGATTGACATGAACAGGTGATGCAAGGGTAGCAGGTAGGATGTCTCAAAGCAGTGGTTACTACTGTGTATAGGTCCCTTTTCACAGCTGCCCCCAGATTTCTTCACGAAACGTGAATCAATAAGAAAGAGGCCATTAGTTCCCATTTGGTGTTTTATCTGGCAAAGCAGGGAGTTGGATGATCTGAGTCACTGGCAGTGCATAAATTCAATCGCCCACTTTTACTTCAGCTGATCTGACCATCAAGTCCAGGGAAAAAGCTGGTAACCTTGTAACTGGCCATAGTGCTTGTGGAGATTGAGAGTCCATTTTCACCACAGTCTTGGCCACCAGTGGGTCTGGATTCTCTGTGTGTCATTTCTGCTGAGTAACATGTGAACTAATGGACTCAAATGCAGACACTGATGGGAGACTGAGGTAAGGTTTATAGAACAAGATTTTATTGACAAAACAGAATAATGATATAACTGTGAATAGCTGGCAACCCTGTGGGAGAGGAGAAGGAGATGATGGTTAGTGAGCTATACAGTCGTGAAAAAATTTGGACACCAATATGCACAAATATGCAGTTCTTTATTAAGAAATGTTCACATATCTATGTTGTAGCAATATGTGATTAATAATTATAATCAGGTATAAAAATTATTTAATTTGTATTAACTCTCTTACATGATGTTGTAAGTCAATACTTTTTGGAGGAAGAATTCTACCAGCAGCATCTTTTGAACTCCAGTTACCCGACACATTACACCAATCAACTTTCAAAACCTTTCTGTAAGCTTGTTCTGATCATTTAATTTAAAGCTGTCAAGGAGATTTGCTATCCCTTCAAAAAACATTGTGGGTTAATCTTTTGGATGCGAGATTTCTTTCACTGCTTCAGAGAAATCTGTGTCAGTCCATGGTCTGTAGACCAGAACTGTGAGTTGAAACTGTGGGGCACCTGGGTTAACCTCACTTTCTCCCGATGGTCCTGCATAAGCTGGATTTGAAAGTTCAATCACAGGATATTGTTCAGTGACAGCACATGTTTCATAATTTTCAGGCTTAATGGGTCGAATTGATGGAGAATGTGGATAAGGGTGTGCATATTTACTTAACTCTTTGGCACCCCTTGGTGGCTGATCCTGGGTACCCCAGTCCTTCTTTTCCTTTTTTGGTTTGACATCAGCAGGTGGAGGAGTTTAGACGAGCGGAGGCGGGATGACAGTTATTGTTAAAGTTATTCCTTGTTATTTTCCTTTTTATTTAAGACTATTTCTTATTATAACTATTTTTCTTCTAATTTTTCTCTATATACCATATATTTTTTCTAGTTTATTTCGGCCGACAGTATCACTCCGCAGTGCTGTAACCTTTCGCGCTGATGTCACTCTGCAGTGTGCACTCCGCACTGATATCACTCTGTGGTACGTTGTATCCTTCCGCGTGCCTATTTCCCGATTTCAGACTTGAACTAAAATCCAGTAAAAATGCATTTATTACTGAGCAATTCCATATAACTGCGGTACTTTCCCAACCGGACTTGAATCAATGGTACCTTATCAAATTTTATGCGTATTACCACGACCAGACTTGAACTTGCTGCACCAATCACCTAACCCATTAATAAATAATGAAATTTACTCACTTCAATCCGCCTCAGTTCAGCTCCATCACCCTCTCCGCTCCGGCGCTCCACACTGCCTCTTGCTGTCACCTTGCTTCAGCCAACTGCTTCCAATTGGGAGGCAGGTGGGAGGTCTTTTCAGCAGCCTGGGCACTGGCTGAGGACAGTCCAAAGTGCCGCAGGTCTGGAGAAAAGTTCTGTTCGGGTACTGTTCTGGTACCAATTATGTTCCAGTTTTCATGGGCCAGCGGACCACGGGAAACCACATGCCCCCCTGGAGGCGGCAACGACCAACCAGAAGAGGGGAGCGGCAACTTGGCGGGGACCTTCGACAAGGTGAAAGGATCTAAGAGGACCTCGGACGAAGATACAGCACCCATGATGGCCCCGGACCAGGGCGTAGCTGCACCCGCGGCGTCCCCGGACCGGGGCGTAGCTGCACCTGTGGCGGCCCCGGACCGGAGTGTAGCCACACCCTCGGCGGCCCCAGACTGGGGCATAACAGCACCCTCGGAGACCACAGACGGCGGGGCAGCAGCACCTTCAGAGACCACAGACAACGGGAAAGCAGCACCCTTGGAGACCACAGACGGTGGGAAAGCAGCACCTGCAGTGACCTCGGATGGCGGCATCACACCCACGGTGGCCTCGGGCTGAGGCGCGGCCTCGGTTGGAGGCATCGCACACACGGCGGCCTTGGATGGAGGTGCTGCACCCACGGTGGCCTCGGACGGAGGCACCGCACCCACAGTGGCCTCGGATTGAAGCATTGCACCCATGGTGGCCCCCAGGCTGGGGCACAGCACCCACGATGGCCCCAAGCTGGGGCGCAGCACCCACGGAGACCCAGACCGGAGGGGGAACAGCACAGGGGAACCCCTGAACAGGGGAAACAATAATAATACAAACACAACACTACTCACGAACCATTCCATACCATCTGCAGTGCAACCCCGTGGAGCGCCTGAATCGTACACTACTCCAAATGCTTCGTACCCTACAGGAGGAGAAAAAAAGTGAACGGAAGGATCACCTACCCCAAATTGTACATGCTTACAATTGTACAAGACACGAGTCAACAGGTTATTCTTCATTTTTCCTTTTATATGGCAGAGTCCCAAGGTTGCCTGTAGATCTACTATTGAACCAGACAAAAGACACTGACACACACAACCATCAAACCTACACTAAAAAATGGGCTGATAGGATGCGTGTTGCTTACAAAATCGCTGCAGACAACAGTCAAAAGTCTTCAGATAAAGGCAAAAAGCAGTACGACAAACGCTTAAAAGGTGTCACACTCCAACCAGGTGACAGGGTGTTGGTCAGAAAACTCTCTGAAAGAGGAGGCCCAGGGAAACTGCACGCTTACTGGGAGTTAGCAGTACATCACGTAGTTGAGAGAATGGGAGATGGACCAGTCTATAAAGTACAAGCAGAGAGAGGCAGCCAAGTGATGCGAGTGTTACACAGAAACCTGCTGTTGCCTTTAAATGACTTGCCTTTAGAAGAAGAACTGCCTGCAAAAGAAAAGACAAAACAGAAACGGAAGAAGAGGACAGAGACAAATCCTAACAGTGACAACACAGACAATGACAGCTCGGAGGAAGAAGAGGAAAATACTTACCGCCACAACCTCCGTAGCCAAATCCCATGTTACAGACTCGTAAATCCTCAGCAAAATGCCTCAAATCTCCCAGACCAAAACACTCAGCAACCAGTACCTGTCATGCCAGAGCAAAATCCTCAAAATCAGCAAAGGCTTCGTGCGACAGCTAGAGAGTTCTGCCCACCAGTAAGACAGGAACCGATCCCCGTTCAGCGGGATGCTGAGGAGCAAATGGATGGACCAGCTTTGCTGCAGGAAGAACGTCAAGGACAAGTGGAGGTGACGGACGGAGAACAGGAGGAACTGAGAAGGTCAAAGCGGAGAGCAAGGCCAGTAGAGAGACTTACCTACGACGTCCTGGGACAGCCATCATACCAGCTTTGGACTGCAGACGTAAGACTTGTCTTACTCCCTACCCCTGTGCCGCTAACTCAAAACTATATGCCATTCCAATACCCCACCCAACCTCAGTCCCATGGTTATAATTGGTACACTCTCATGCATTAAGTCACCCTAGAACATGAAATGTCGGGAGACATTTATTTGAAGTGGGGGAGAATGTAGAGGCTTGGAAATAGTTAATAGTTATGTAAGAGGTGCTAAAAAGACATTTGGATAAGAAAATTTAAAAAAACACAGGCACCCCTACAATTTTATTTTATTCTTTAATTGTTTTATTTTTCTACAATGTATTTGTAATCCACCTGGTTCCATTATAACTCATGTGAGTTGAGTGCAGTTCCATACGCCGACCAATAGATGGTGCGTGTCGCACAGTGATAGAGAGTAGACTCACGCACCGGAGGACGAAGAATAAACTCCTTTGTGTGAAAATAATGGAACGAAACGTGTTCTGCCTATTCTTCTATCACAGGTTGGAGAGTTAACTTCCACATGCAAGTTGCCTCCTCCTCCTGGTTCACCACCCAGGGGAGCAACACTAGCATACATTGATGTCCATACATCAAAACCAGCCTCAAACAACACAGATATACACAGTGCTGTCCCACCCACCATTCCATAGTGTCCCATAATGTCCCAGAGTGAACATAATGAATCGTACATATAAATACTACCCTTCTAACATATATCCTTTCAGCAAATAATGTTTATACCTCTTTTTGAATTGATTTCTGTTTGTACATAGTTTCAGTTCCGGCTCCAGACTGTTCCACAAATCCACCCCACAGACAGATATGCACATACTTTTCTTGGTTGTTCGTATCTTGAGTTTTGTAAAGTTTAAGTCTCCTCTCAAATTATGATCATTGTCTCTTTTTTTAAATATTTTTTGTATATTAGTTGGGAGTTGATTATTAATTGCCCTGTACATTACTTGTGCTGTCTTAAATTTAACTAAATCGATGAACTTTATGACATGTGACTTTAAAAACAACGAATTGGTAAGGTCTCTATATCCTACATTGTTTATTATCCTTATAGCTCTTTTTTGTAATGTGCATATTGACTGTAGGTTGGTCTTGTAGGTGTTTCCCCAGACTTCTACACAATAGTTAAGATAAGGTAAAAATAGTGAATTGTACAATAAGACCAATGATTTATAGATCCAAGATGTGTCTTGTCTTCCCCAGTATGCCTATACATTTTGCTAACTTGGCCCGGATGTGACTGATGTGAGGTTTCCAGCAGATTTTATTGCTAGCGTCACCCCAGAAACTTATTTTCCTGTACTGTTTCTATTCTGGTATCATCTATCGTTACCATTATTTCATGATTTATTTTATAATTTCCAAACAACATAATCTTTGTTTTTTTTAGATTTAGAGATAATTTATTTTTGTTGAACCACTGCGTTAACTTTTTCATTTCAGTTGTGACCACCTCTAAAACCTGCTGCAAATTCTCACCAGTGCAAAGAATATTTGTGTCATCCGCAACCAAAATAAATTTCAGAATTTTTGATACTTGGCATATGTCATTTATATACAAAATAAAGAGTTTGGGTCCCAAAACTGACCCATGGGGCACACCACAAGTGATGTCCATGAAGGGTGATTTGTGCTCACCAATTTGTACAAATTGTTGTCTGTTACTTAAATAACTTTCCACCCAACTCAGTCCGACCCCTCTTATCCCATACCTTTCCAGTTTCCTTAGTAGTATTCTGTGGTCAATGGTGTCAAAAGCTTTCTTTAAATCTATAAATACTCCTACAGCAACCTTTTTTTTATCTATACAACTAGTAATTTCTTCTATAAGTTCGATCAGTGCCAAAGATGTAGATTTATCTGCTCTAAAACCATACTGGCTATCAGTAAGGAGGTTGTGTTTTTCAATGAAATCATCCAGTCTCTTAGTGAAGATTTTTTCAAGTATTTTGGAGAATTGTGAGAGTAAAGAGACTGGCCTGTAATTTGTGAAGTGATGACTGTCTCCTGTTTTGTATAGAAGTATTTTGCTATTTTCATTTTGTCTGGAAATGTACCAGTTTGAAATGACAGGTTACAGATGTGGGTGAGTGGCTTAACAATTCCTTCAATTACTTTTTTCACTATTGTCATGTCAATTTCATTCCAGTCCGTTGATTTTTTGTCCTTAAATTTACTCACAGTCTCGATAATTTCCCTTTCAGTAACTGCACCCAAAAAGATTGTGTTTGGATTTCTATCTTCTATTTCATTCACAGAACCACTGTTGTTTGTTTCTGGTGTCACTATTGATTTTGCTAATTCAGGACCAACGTTTACAAAAAATTTATTGAAACCACTGACCACATCTTCCATATTATTTATCAAATTGCCATTTTCAATAAAATATTCTGGATAATTAGCATTCTTAGGTCGATTACTAATACACAATACTGATGCACTCTACAAGAAGGGACAGCGCAGGCTGTTCCTGCTGAGGAGACTCAGGTCTTTTGGTGTACAAGGCGCGCTGCTGAAGATATTCTATGACACGGTGGTGGCATCAGCCATCACTTTTGGAGTGGTCTGCTGGGGCAGTGGCATTACTGCAGCCGATAGGAAGAGACTGAACAAACTGATCAAGAAAGCTAGCTCTGTCCTGGGGCAGCGCCTTGATCCGGTGGAGGAGATAGGAGAGAGAAGGACGGTGGCTAAACTGTCATCTCTGCTGGAGTCCGAGTTCCACCCTATGCAGGACATACTGAATGCACTGAGGAGCTCATTTAGCAGCAGACTACATCATCCCAGGTGCACAACCGAGAGGTTTTGCAGGTCCTTCCTACCAACGGCTGTCAGACTGTACAACCTAAGCAGGGCTGCTCGCAGAGATAGCAAAAAGACGTAACAAACTAATAGTTTTTTGAATGCAAAAGATGCAATAGACTTACACAATGGTCCCCTCCGGCATACAACTAGGAAAATACCGGTCGCTATGGAGAGTGAGAATATGTATGGGCACATAATCATACCATGTAGGATAACTAAGTAGACGGTTTGTGCTGTTTCATCCATCTCAGCACAATGCCTCTGCACTGTGTGTGTTTATATATTTACATAGTTATTCCATCTAGCTACAATGCTCCGCACTGGGTGTGTTTATATTTATTATTATATATCTATATATTTATTCCGTCTAGCTACAATGCTCCGCACTGTGTGTTTATATATCTACATATTATTCCATCTAGCTACATTGCTCCGTACTGTGGGTGTTTATATATTTACCTCTGCCAGGCCGAAAGGCCAGGAGGAGGTAATGTTTTTGCCGGGGTTTGTCTGTGTGTTTGTCTGTCTGTTTGTCTGTTGGTTAGCAAGATAACTCAAAAACTTTTGGACGGATTTCAATGAAACTTTCAGGCGTTGTTGGAAATGGTACAAGGAAGAACTGATTACATTTTGGGGATGATCCGCATCACCGTCTGCATACAGGAATTTTTTAAAGCATTTTTCCACACTGTGACATACGGCCATTTTCAACATGTGCGCAGGCGCAATGGAGGGCGCTGGCCGTCGTGTCTGACCAACACAAACTCCGCCTTCTTCAAAGTTTTAGCCACAAAAGCATGCGGAAAACACTGGTGGCCTGGGCCCGCCAGCGTGCCTGTGCCAGCCATAGGCGCTGCGCACATTGCACTGGTCGTCGTGTCTGACCAACACAAACTCCGCGTTCTTCAACGTTTTAGGCACAAAAGCACGCGGAGAACACTGCTGGCCTGGGCCCGCCAGCGTGCCTGTTTTTGCGCCACGCTGCAAAACCTGACACGGCCACCTGTCTGCCGCCCGATTATTTGCCACAAATTCCCCGCCCAGCTATAGGCGCTGCGTAAAAACGACCTCTCTGCCGGGGAAGATTCTAAATTCTGTTTTGCCACGGAGCGCAATCCCAATATAATATAAAATCCACGGCAACCTGTCTAACCAATCTGCATCCGTCAGTGGAGGAGATGGACACACCAACACTTCAGTTTATTACCTCCGCCAAGGAGGCAATGCTTTTACTACCGTAAAACGGGGCTATAAGGGACGGCGGGGTAATATGGGACACTTTTCTAAATGTAATTCTGCTTTTTTAATTTTGCTTCTGCCTAGATTTGATGAAGGATTCATGGATATTTGACGATAACAACACAACTCAGCGTCCTGCTCAAAATAAAAAAAGCAGAATTACATTTAAAACATTTCCCAGAAAAGTGTCCCTTATTAACCCGCCGTCCCTTATAGCCCCGTTTTACACTACTGAACCACTAATCCTATCACTATCACATTGATTGTCATTCATTAATTGTCTGTTTATTGCACTGTCCATGTCAAATAAACAAATAATCATTGTGAATCCAATTGCTAGTCATATCTTTTCATGCTCAGGGAATCTGAAAACGTACACACCAAACACTGTATGGGGGGAACTGTGCCGCTTGGCGGAGGTCTGCGCTCTCCGAGTGCTTTTCTAGTTACATATTTATTCCATCTAGCTACAATGCTCCGCACTGTGTGTTTACATATTCATATATTTATTCCATCCAGCTACAATGCTCTGCACTGTGTGTCTGTGTGTGTGTATATACTGTATATTTTATAGTAATATGTACATATGTATATTAGCTGCTCTTGCTTGCTTGTTTTTTTTCTTGCCTTCTGATTGTTGCTCTGAGTGTTGCTTATCCCTGTGCTGTTGCAATCCTGGAATTTCCCCCGTTGTGGGACGAATAAAGCTTATCTAATCTTATCTTATCTTATCTTAATCCCATTGAGTACTTGCCATATTTCTCATAAGTTATTTTTGTTATCCTCTAATATTCTGTTGTAATATTCTTCCTTACAGGTCCTCATTATATTAGTAAGCTTATTTTTATATCTCTTATATTTGATCTCAGCTTCCACCATTCTGCATTTAACGAATTGTTTATATAATGTATTCTCTTTTTACATGCATTTATTAACCCCTGGTGACCCAAGGAATATTTTTTTTTGTTGTCTGTCATTGTATTGTTTTATAGGACAGTTTTTATTGTACAATGATTGAAATATTTGTAAAAAAAAATATCATATGCTTTATTTATGTCATTTTCATCATAACTATCTTCCAATCTTGTATTAATAATTCCTTGGTCACTAATTCATTGATTCTTCAGTTCTTATCTTTTATATTTATATTTTTTGGTATGCTTTGTTCTCCTATAATCACATCTTGATAAACAACAAAAATCGGCAGGTGGTCCACGATTATCATTCAATCAAAGCCACTCCTGATATTATTTTCCATATTGTTTGCTGGAATACTGTTATCTATTAGTGTGGCACTGTGTGACGAGATTCTGCTAGGTCCAGTAATTGTTGGATGTAAGCCCATACTGTCCTTGGTGTTGAGACAATTCCCTCTGTCAAACTATGTCTGTTTAAGTTCATCAGGATCTCATATTGAAATCCCCACCGATGAACATAACTTTATGAGTTAGTTTTGCCATACAATTTTTCCATCAGTCCATAAATAAGTCAGATGTTTAGATCCAAGGTGTTCTATATACACAGCTCACTATATATTCTTCACATTGTCCAGACAGATTTCTATTGTAATACATTCAAATAAATCATCCATCAGTTACTGACAGATTTTCAACAACCTTGTATTTCAAGCTCTTGTCAACATAAATTTGCAAACCTCCCTCCCCTTTTTTCACTTTTCTATTTATATAATTTAATTCTTAGCCATCCTGGTAAAAGCCACTCTTTTCTCTTCACTGAGCCATGTCCTCATGATATTGCCACAATATTGAATGGCTCTTTAAATTGATGTAAATATTCTTTAATGTTATTAAAGTTGGCATAGAGACTTCTGCTGTGAAGTGGATCATAGTAATATTGAAATCAGATGTGACCATTGTGTTAAACCTGATCATCTGGTGTAGGTAATTACAGTCATTATTGATGGAGCTAACTAAATTATTATCAGGGTCTATGTTATATTCTACGTTCTGTGGGTTGTGATCTGTATATTCAAAACTTTCAGTTCCTGTTGTTCCTGTTTGTTGATCTTTTGATTCATGTCGTTGAATGTCTTGTAGCAGATGAGTTTAATCCTTCAGTGTCCTACAGCTGTCTGATTGTTACTGTGACTCCAGTTCATAATATTCATTGATATTTGTCCAGTTCCATAATATACGGATGTTAATGACCTTGGCTTCTTCAGGTGATCTGTTTAATTGATGAATATTTTACAGTTTTGATGTGCCAGGTGTTTTGAATCTTTTTCTGCTTTTTCATGTATCTTGCTTTTCTGGCTATTTCTGCGTTTTCCTTTGTGAGGTGCTCGTTTATGTAAATGTTCGTTCCTTTCAATTTCCTACCTTGTTTTAACAGCACAGTCTTGTGTTTTCTGTTCACAAACCTCATGATCACAGCCGGTTTGTCACCGTTTTTCCTGGGCAGAGGGTGGCAGGCCTCAATGGTGTTGCAGTCCAGCTGAATTCCTTTCCACTGCATGAAGGCCGCAACTTGTTGCTCCGTGGATTCATCTTCCAGCTCACTTCCACTGCTGTCCGCGGCCACTGCTCTCGCGTGTGATCGGGGTTTAATGTGGAGCCCCGTGATGATCACGTCGTTCACCCGAGTGTTCTGCTCCAGTTCCGACACTCTGCTCTCCAGATACGCCAGCCTCTTTTCCTTCTCAGCGTTCTGGATCCGCAGCGCTTTCACCTCCTCTACCAGGTCCAGGATGGTTCTTTGCTGCATCTTAACAGCAGAAATCTCTTCCGCCAAGAAATCCAGCGCTTTTTTTATTTCGTCCACCTCCTCAGTCTGCTGAGTTTTCCTGGGAGCCATGATCCCGGCCGATGATCGTTGATTATGATCGTAGGAGAAAAAAAAAACACACGTGGGAGTTTCGGACTTTAGATAAAAATAATAGCTTCTGGTGTGTGATTGGTCAAGAAAAATATTATAAAAATAAAGTCAAGATTAAAACTTACATTAAAATTAAAACAAACGGTGGTTTTACAGAAAGTTTAACAAAGAAAAAGATAAATAAAAATTGGAGTTTAACTCCGATTAAGAATTGAGCTCAAAGAAATAGGAATTCCTAGGCATTTAAAAGAAGAAGAAAAAACATTAAAATACAAAGTTACATAAACAAATTATGAGTTATCTGCTCTGTGCTGGGAAAAGCAACACGTGGGAGAAATCTTTGTTCAGACAGTCCTTTGTTCTTCCCAAAGTTCTTTCTTGCTGTGTGTAGACAATGGACAAAGAAGAGAGACAAAAGAGAGCGACGAACGGAGGCGAAAGAGCCAAAAAGAGCGTCCAAAGAGCGACGTTAAAAGAGACGAAAGAGAGAGAGAAGACGGGGTCTTCCTCCTTTTATAAGTTCTGTTGAGCTTTTGCGGGCTTCCAGGTTGACCGGAATCTCAGCCAATGAGTGTCCTTCGTGGGCGGGCTTGACGAACTTTAGTCCAATGACAGGCTTTGTCTGCGAGGGACCAGTGGGATGGAGAAGCTGGAGACCAGTGAATGCTAGGTGAAATTTGATACCGGTCCACATGGACACACAATTCCAATACACTGGAATATGCTTTTACACCCTTATGTATGAACTAAGCTAACCTTAGTGATTAGTGTAACCTTATAAGCAGTGCTTCTAAATCAACATGCAGGAATAAACATTCATTTAAACATTTTTAACATGCATATACGTATATATATATATAAAATCACAGATTAATGCATTTCACACATATTATTGATTTTCCACATTAAAAACATCAGAGTCCATTTGCTTTTCATAGTCCTGAAAAGAAGGGAAGATTTAGAATTGAGTTTGTAATAATGTACTTTAAAGTTCACTGGTTAAATCCAGCATGTCCCAGAGTTTAAGGAAATTAACTGAGTTGTGGATCTGTGTAGGCCATAAGGGCTCCATGTCTGTTTCATGTTTATGGGGGCAATAAAGGGGCACAGGAGGAAATAGGTTGAAGTCTTTTAGACTGGTTTTAGCAAAGGAATGGGATTTCAGCTGTGGCCTGGGGGAGAAAATCAGTTCTTGACTGTCTTACTCATGGGTGAAACAAAATGTCTAAGCAGAAGAACAATTATTGCTGAGCCAAAGTGAGATGATGCTACATAACTCACAAAGGATCACACAAGTGATCTGACAAAAAAAATAAATACATTAACAAGCGGTTTATTTTACAGTTGATGTGCCAGTCATTTTCAATTATTCTGTAATTAATATTCACACAGTCAAATAAATCTCAGTTCAGTCCCTTTTACATTAAGTGGAAATTGTGCTACTTTGGTTTTGACACTTTACCTATAAAAGCAAAGGATTTCAATACTTTCCACAGTGGCAAGGTCCGTTGTGGGGTGGCTGCTTTCCTCTTGCCTAGACGAATGACAGAAATGGATGGTGGTTAGGTTCAAGCAAGTTCCACACTTATACAGGCACATCTCAAAAATTAGAATATCATGAAAAAATTCAATATTTTTGTCACTCATTTCAGAAAGTGAAACCCATATATAGATTCATTACAGGGATAGTGATATATTGAAAGTGTTTATTTTAATATTGATGATTACGGCTACAGCCCTTATTAACCAACACCTCAGCGGCCAACATTTATATTTAAAAACTATTTTTTAAAGTTAATTTTATTTAATATTCAAATTTTTTGCCAAACTGAATTTGGGGTTTTAATCATCAAAATTAAAATAATAAACACTTGAAATATATCACTGTCTGTGTAATGAATTATATAATATATGGCTTTCTCTTTCTGAAATGAGAGGACAAAAATATTGAATTTTTTCATTGACATTCTAATTTTTGGAGATGTACCTGTGTTAGGGAAATACACTTGTGAAAGTCAGTGGTGGGATGTGACAAAAATGCTTTGTTTCCCCTTGACAAGCCACTGCAGGATCATTCTGTACAGGTACATGTACATTATCAGATCCAGGGATTTTGGTGGAACAGAAACAGCACAACAACACTGTTCCAAACCCTTTTATGGAAAATCCACAGAATAGGTGTGTGGGTCTATTCTGAGCTTTAGAAAATTATATGAATGACTTTATAAATCACTGGTTTGAAAGAGCACTTTTAATATGTCGAGATTTCGGCTCCTGTGGTCCACTTACCTGTATCCACAATATAAACACTGAGGGAGGCTAAACCCTGGCATGTGGAAACACATTCTAGCATTAAATTGCACACAATTTAATGCGCAGCACCAAAGTGCAATACGTACACAAACCAGGACTTT
Organism: Pholidichthys leucotaenia; assembly: GCA_020510985.1. Lineage (NCBI taxonomy): Eukaryota > Metazoa > Chordata > Actinopteri > Cichliformes > Pholidichthyidae > Pholidichthys > Pholidichthys leucotaenia. Next base: position 215,040,680 of record CM035847.1, on the reverse strand, counting down.
AACCAGGATTAACATATTTCATCGTTTTGCTCTCACAAGCGAATACTTAGGAGAAAACAAGCACGAATCAGCAGAGTTGGCTACTAGCTAGCTAGCTAGCTACTAGCTAACACTCGTTAGCCAGCACAGGACGGCGCTGTATGGCTCAAAAAAAGTGAGCTTACCACCAACAGGATAAATAAGCGAACAGATGCACATTATTACAAATCACTCACTATCGATGGTTCTCTCACGTTCGTCTTCAGCTTGTCCATAGTCCGGTTCTATGCTGGGCTGCATCTGTATCGGTCCGGGTCACTCCTCTCACTGTGGATCTGCCACCAAGCAGAGAAAACTCTGCACCTCTTCGTTGGACCACGGTGTAGATTTCCGCAAAACCTACAACGCTGTCTGTATTAATATCGCATTTACTCCGTGACCGAGTTAGTCCGTGAAATATTGCAAATGGTGGTTGTGTAGATTCATCAGAAGACGGTCGCTTTCGTGACGTTACGACCTGACCAATCAGTGGCGACCAGTCTGTTGATGTCACATCTCGGCTCGACTCAGCACGGTTGTACCCTGCCCTCGATCAGGCACGAAAATAGTGCCTGCTAACCGGTGCTGGGGCTAGTGGAAAAAGCTACAAACGCGGGCTGAGGCGTAACGTGTTGGGCTAAGCGGGGCTAGTGGAAAAGGCCCTTATGTTTCCACTCAGACGGAAGGACAAGGGGAATGGTCATGGGGGGTTTTGTGTTGATGCGGGGGTTGGTGTGGTGCTCTGGACCGCTGTGACTGATTATCCATGTCTCAGTGGGAAAATCATTACCAAACTTTCACCAGTTTGTTGACTGTCCCACCAGAGAGAACAAAACACTGGATTTACTGTATGCCAACATCAGAGATGCGTATAGTGCCACAGCTCTACCCCCCATTGGCAAATCAGATCACTGCATGGTCATGTTAACACCCAAGTATGTCCACCTTGTGCAAAGGCAGCCTGCTTATACATGGACTGTGAGGAGGTGGACACAGGAGGCTGCTGATGCACTGCAGGACTGCTTCGAGATGACAGACTGAAGCATACTGTGTGAACCACATGGGGTGGACATAGACAATATGACTGACTGCATCACAGAATACATTAGATTCTGTGAAGACATGACCATGCCAGCTCAGACTGTACACTGCTTCTCCAACAACAGGCCATGGGTCACCAGTGACCTGAAAGCACTTCTGAACAAAAAGAAGAGAGCTTTTAGGGCTGGAGACAAGGAGAAGCTGAGGGGAGTGCAGCATGAGCTCAGAGAGATGCTGAGGAGGTGCAAGGACAATTATAGGAGGAAGCTGGAAGAGAAACTCAGGCAAAACAGCACTAAAGATGTGTGGGAGGGAATGAAACAAATAACTGGGTGCAAGGGGAGAGTCAGGCAGCCATCTGGGAGCCAGGAGAGAGCTGAGGAACTGAATCTGTTTTTTAATAGGTTCAACTCACAGTCTGTCACCCGAGCAACACAACCAGACCCCCACGCACTCCTCCCCACCCACCCTCCTGTGCAGAACCTCTCTCCATCTCCCCCCTCCTCCTCCTCAGGGGGCACCAGGACCCTCCCTCACTTCACGGTGACTACAGATCAGGTGGAGAAACAGCTGGAGAGACTCCATCAGCGGAAGGCTTCGGGCCCTGATGGCATCTCTGCAAGGACCCTGAGGACCTGTGCCAACCAACTAGCTCCAGTACTGAAACACCTGTACAACCTGAGCCTGAGTCTGGAGAGAGAACCGGTGCTGTGGAAGACATCCTGCCTAGTTCCTGTCTCCAAGAAGTCATCTCCAATGGATCTGAATGACTACTGACCAGTTGCCCTCACATCTCATGTGATGAAGGCCCTGGAGAGTCTGGTCTTAGCCCACCTGAGGCCGCAGGTGAAGATGTGGCTGGACCCTCTGCAGTTTGCATATCAGCCCCATTTAGGAGTTGAAGATGCTGTCATCTACCTGCTACAACGAGCCCATCTGCACCTGGATGGTGGAGGAGATACTGTGAGAATCACTTTTTTTTGATTTCTCCAGTGCCTTTAACACCATCCAGCCACTGCTGCTGGGCGAGAAGCTGCAGGTGATGGGGGTTGACAGCTCTGTGATCTCCTGGATTACTGACTACCTGACAGGCAGGCCACAGTTTGTCCGGCTGGGCAGTCTCTTGTCTGGAGTGGTGGCTAGTGATACGGGAGCTCCACAGGGGACTGTGCTCTCTCCTTTTCTTTTTACCTTATACACCACTGACTTTCAGTACAACACTGAGTCATGCCACCTGCAAAAATTCTCTGATGACTCAGCTGTTGTGGGGTGTATAAGAGGAGGAGAGGAGGGGGGGAGTACAGGGCACTGGTGGACAGATTTGTGGAGTGGGCGGAGCAGAATCACCTGAGGTTGAATGTCAGCAAGACCAGAGAGATGGTGATTGACTTCAGGAAGAGGAAGGCTCCTTCTCAGCCACTGCAGATTAGGGGGGAGGATGTGGGAGTGGTTGAGGACTACAAATATCTGGGTGTCAGGATCAGCAGTGGGTTGGACTGGAGATCCAACACCGATGCTGCGCACAAGAAGAGAATGAGCAGACTCTACTTCCTGAGAAAGCTGAGATCCTTCAACGTGTGCAGCAGGATGCTGGAGCTTTTCTACCAGACTGTTGTCACCAGTGCCGTCTTCTTTGCTGCTGTCTGTTGGGGTTGCAGTATCAAGGCCAGAGATACCAACAGACTTGACAAGATTATCAAGAGGGCTGGCTCTGTAATTGGTCTCAGACCGGAGACCTTTGAGACAGTGATGGAGAGGACAACACTAAATAAACTGCGATCCATCATGGACAATCCTGATCACCCCCTCCACCACACACTAGATAGACAGCAAAGCACTTTCTCCAGTAGACTACTACAGCTTTGTTGTTGAACGGCCAGGTACAGGACTGTACAATAACTCACTATGATGTTGTATTCTGGTCATAGCTATGCTGCCACACTGCAACTTACAGACTAACTGGTACCTCACATTTTCACTCTGCTCCTGATAGTCCTTTTTTGTGCAGTGGGATGATTCACGTGTTTATACGGGTCATCATATATTAAGATATGATGTATAGGCTATAGGTTTCATAGTCGTGTTAGTTTTTACTTTCCATGGGTAATCCCTTTGTCTGTCATGTGTGTGTTTCTGTTGTTTGGTTGTCAACTGTCATGCTGCCGTTACACTGTAATTTCCCAGTTTGGGATCAATAAAGTACATCTATCTATCTATCTATCTATAATTCCTCTCTCCACAGTATAACCATTTATGACTAAAGCATGTTAGAATTCTTTTCTCTCAGACAAAGAACATCAAACACACTTTCAATTCTCACCCAAAAATAAATATTAATATGCGATCAGACTACCTCATGTAGCATTGAGAAACTTTCCTGTCAATGGATTTTTAAATTTATCCTGAAGAAAGAATAACTGATCTACCTATCAGCTGACATGATACAACCTGTAACCCACATACCTACACCTGTAGGTATGTGTAGAGTGTCTGGGAGTGCACATCAAGTCTGTGTTATCCAGAAAATGTGAAAGCCACATTAAGGATGGAATTTGAATTGGCTGCTTTAAAAAGAAATACTGTACCTTCCTGTCAGTCCAGGTGGTGTTAAGTTCAGTCATGATGCAATGAAATGACTCAAACACGCGGGCGGGGCGGGGATGGGGGGCTGGAGTCTATCTGCCCAAAGATGCCGGGAAGGCTCCAGCTCCCCCGCGACCCGAAAAGGATTAGACGGAAGAAGATGAATGAATGAATGAATGTCATGACTCAAACACGACTATTAAGAGCTTTCTGTGATATGACATTCATTCATTCATTCAAATCAAAATCACATCAAATCAACCTTTATTGTCATACAGTAGTGCAGACAAGATGAAATTGCGTTTCTCTCGGCATCCATATAAGTAAAAGAACAGGATTTAAGACACACTCACACATATCTTCACCCCCCACCCCACCACACATCCATTTACGCATCCCTGAGACATACTTGAAAAATTAACTAACTATAATAGGATATACAAATAATGTACGTAATGTCCGTAGGTGCGGTAGTGCAAACGAGAGATTCCGGATCAGCTGTTCCGCATCCTACCAGTTTGTGGAAGGAAGCTGTTAATCAGTCTATGCCTCTGATGCTCCGGAGTCGTTACCAGATGGCAGCAGTTCAAAGTGTTTATGCAGAGGGTGAGAACGGTCATTAATCTTCACTCATTCGTCATCTTCCGCTTAATCCTTTTTCGGGTCGCGGGGTGGGGGGTGGGGGGTGGGGGGCTGGAGCCTATCCCAGCATCTTTGGGCGAGAGGCAGGGTCCACCCTGGACAGATCGCCAGTCCATCACAGGGCCAACACAGAGAGACAGACAACCATTCACTCTCACATTCAAACCGATATGACATTAAAAAAGGCAAATTTTGTCTTTTACAGTAAAAAGGGAGTCCGCTGTAAATATAATTCATTCAAAGTTTAAACAAGCCTCGAAAGTTAATTGACTGCATTACTTTTATTGCAGAATTTTTTTTTTCAGTTTATGCAGTAGTGTGCATTGAAAGTCAGACTGTCCTTAAAAGTAGCAGGCAAATACACAGGAAATCAGTGCTTCCAGAAACACACAGCATGGCAATTCATAATTTTATTTAGTTATTTTTTGGGGGGGTGTGTGTGGGTGGGGGGAGGCGTGTATTTTTACTTAGCGGTAAGACACACGCTTAAAGTGATGTAACACGGAAGGAAGCTGTTTTTCACCTCTATCATTCTGATAGATAACGGGGTCAGAGAATCACAGTGCGGACGCACCCAGATAAAATGCTCCAGCTGTTGGCCACCGGATTTGGTAAGTTACGGCCACCAATTTTCCTTAATTTCTTAAACAGATTTTTTTTTTTTAATGAAATTTAAATGTAGTTTTAGCAAGTGATACAATAATGTTTCTGTGTGCAATTCCAGCTGTACTGATATTCGGATTCACCACAGCTTGCGGTGAGTGAGACTTTTACACCTTGAATGAATGTGCTCCTTTGGCAGGGTCAATTGGTCTTTAAATCACCTTGTAACTTATCTGATGCAGTGATTACTCATCCACAGACAATATAACAACCAGTGGATTACTGCTGCAAGTTAAATTAAAAGAACACACACACAATGAAAAAAAAATTGCAAGTGTGAGAAGAATGTGCTGGCGATCTAGTTTCTAGATGACTGCATTGATAAATCTCGTTGTCTGATAAGCAAAGGTGCCATTAGTGTTTGTCTTAGCCCTCTGCTGCTCCACGCACGGATTGATGTGTTTCTTCCCTTGCAGGGCCAGTTTTAGGAATCCCGGAGCGCAACTGCTATTATCGGTGAGTCAACTTTCCCACATGACTACAGGTGGTGCGTTTGTCAGATTGCTCTAATATAGATAGATAGATAGATACAGCCACTTTTTTTTGTTCTTTACTGAATATTTTTATCGCATGAGCGATGTTTCTACCTCGCACTACCAAGAGAATTTGAATCTAAACTGTAGTTAGAACATTATTCTTACCTATTAATTCTAGATTTATTTTTATAAAAATAAAAATGTAAGTAAAATTTACTATTTTATTTTTACTATTTTATTTATAGGCTAAATGAGCAATATGATGACGGATTTGAAGTAAAGGGCTGTTGTGTTTCAAAGACTGGGATCACCAACTGGAAAGAAAAAAAAATGCATGAAAAATGTGATTACGTGCTCGAAGTGTTGCTGCAGGTCTCTGGCAGACAAATTCACTTCAGCTGGGATGTGGAGAAAAAAAAATCTGGAAAAACGTAAAGTCGATTAATGTGTTTTTGTAACAAGCGTTTGATTTGAGTTGTGGTTTAACCTTTGCAAATGATGTACCGAGCCCTACAGAAAACAGGCTACCTTAAAGTGTTTAATACATCCATCCTTTAGAGGGCAGTATTGTAGCTCTGATGACAGACTCTCGGCCGCACCTCGGACGCAGTCCAAGGGTGGATAATGGCGGTAATGCACCTGTGAGCTGGCTGCCAACCGCCAATCAAATCTAAAAGAAGAAGATGAAGAAGAGGGCAGTATTACAGAGTATTCAGTGAAACTAGTGCACTGCCTGTAGAACACAAGTATTCCTGTCTGAAACATGTATCCCAGTCAGGCTTTACAGGCCCAAATGTAAGGCTGTGTTTGAAAGTGGAATAGAGGTGTAGCCTATATGTAGGCAATCACATGTTAGACTTTGACAAATATAAAAGGAAATAAATGGGACTAAGATTTATTTGATTGTGTAATTACAGAATACCTAAATATTGAAAACGAATGGAACATCCAATATTAGTGACTGTTTCAGATCCCTTGTTTATCAGATCAGTATTTAGGTGATTTTATCACTTATATTAATAATAGTGTATTTCCCAGTAATATACTATAATACTGTAAATACTGTAATTTCCCAGTTTGGGATCAATAAAGTCTATCTATCTATCTATCTATCTATCTATCTATCTATCTATCTATCTATCTAGTGTATCTTGCACTTTGGGGAATGGGTGTTGTTCAGTCACCGTTATAATTACTTTAGTTTATATCACTGTTCAGTGATGGAGTTCAGTGGAATATTGAATTTCTTCTGTGTATCGTCAATAAACTCATGCAGTACTATAACAGGGCACGTTTACAAATATTTGAGACCCATTATAGTGCATCATTTTATATTTTAACAATATTTTGTTAGTAAAAGGTTTTGTAAAACTGTAATCCACAGAATTGACTACAAAACACCCAACATTATTAAACACAGCAAAATGACCCATTTGACTGCGACTGTTGTATCAGTGTTGCCCATTTGTCAGTAAATATTTAACTAAAAATATTTATTTCATTATTTGGGCATTTTTTTGTCCTGCGTTTTGTTGTTAAGTCATTTCGGCCATTCCGCTCCACAATCATGGCAGTATTATTCTTAAGTTTTTAATTTTTAGATATTCACGTGGGAGGGGGGACTCGCGGTCCTGCATACGTAGTACAGTGGTACCACACAGGGGTGAAGCTGTGGTCTGCCTGGTCAGGCACACAGCGTGTGCTGTGTTGGATACACCGGTGTTCTTTGTCAGATCCGGGTCCCCACTGACGCTTCACCCAGTCTGCTCACGCGCCTCATGCTCTCCACATATGCCGAATTATCTGTTTAGACCTGCGCAATCACAGCAACTTTATGGTATAATTTTTTAAGCATTAAATCTTCAGTATTATCTTTTTCTAGTCAAATTTGTCGATTTTGCTTCCTTGTTTTGCTCACAGAGCGCTGTGGTTACTGATACCATGATGCTGCATATTATCCAATTGCTGCATGATTAAAGTAACTAGTTACTTGGAAAAGAAATTTCCACGTTACGTTTAAATGGATACTTAAATCATCTTGCAGACATAGCAAGATAATTTAATGAATGGATTACATTCCAGGCTTATTAATGTCAGGCTGAAAACAGACTGTTTCAGACAGAGTATTTAGAACATGTTCAGTCTGTTTTATCCTGCCTTGAGAGCTCTTATTGTGGGAAAAATCTGAAGAAAATCTACATGATATCGATAGTAATTTCCTCATTTTGGAGTTAGTTGGCAACACTGCATAAAGCTGTCCATGTTTATCTTACCTTTATGATATGGATTTAATCTGATGTGCAGTGATCCAAAGAAAATGTCCACAGTCCATGTGTCTGCTGTGACAAAGACATGAGCCAGTCCCTCAAATTCCTTTTGGAGATCAAAATCCATTTATGAATAATCTTTATCCAGGTAGCAAGTAAATGCGTTTTAACTTCAGTGGATCACAGTCTCAGTTGTCTGGTGGAGAGTGACTGTTATCATATCTTCAGTCTGTAACGACATATCTGGCGATCAGGTTTAATTGTTGCTGGGTCACAAACTGTCCAGATGCATACCTGTGCTTGAAATCCAGCCGTGGCTGTTGAGACAAGAATATTTCCACTTCACATCCAGCTGGCTGTTCAGATAGCGTAAATCCACTAACACGGTGTTGTTAGCATAGCTAGCCATTACTTAGCACTAAATTTGTGGGAGCTTTGTTGCTGTTTTCAAGCGCTTCTGAAGATTGCAGTTGGTCTCAACCAGCACTTAGCTTCCAACGCACCAATATGATTTTGTCCTTAGCCGCGACAAAGGAAGAATAATCTTTTTTTATCTTTTCCTGCGCTCAGTAGTGAAGACTCGGCTCTCTGCAACAGGCCACGTCGACTGACGGCTATGTCAGGGCCAGTTTGTATAGTCATATATTTGCGCTAAAAATATCTGTCCATATTAATAAAATGAGCAACGAGTAATGCATCTGATCAAATTTCAGTAACTGTAATGCATTACTGAATTTTTAAATAGTAATTTTGCTACACAGCACGTTACTGCAAAAGTAGTGGTGTTACAGTAACGCTACTCCCAACACTGATGCATACACACACACATATACCCAAGCACCTCACAGCAACAACAAACAACAATGATACCCAGTAACATATTACGTCTTTTTATGTCTTTTTTCCAGAAAAACTTGTGATGGAATAGAATATGACACCCAAGAGGCTGTTTGCTGTAACAACATACTTCACAGAGGTGCTAGGCTGTCATGTTGTGGAGAGAAACCTTACAATCCTGACAATGCCACATGTTGTAAAGCTCTTCATGGACACACAATCTCAGGTAATTGGGAATTAAGCTAGAATTAAAATACACCTTGCATCATTCTCCAGTCAGCGAACGTGTGTGAGTCTGTATATTTTCTATCTAGCCATTAATTTTCTTAAAGTGAAACTCTGCCAAAAATCACGTCCCCCCCCCTTGTTAACATGTCTGTAACATGTTTTTTATGACTTGACATATCAAGAGTGAAATCGTTCAAATGTCTGATATCTCTGTTTTGTTGCTGTAAAGTTTCACTTAAGCCCCCTTCACCCCTGCAAAAAGGTGAGTTGAGACAGAATGTTTTTGGTGACATAACTATTCATGACACTTGGGTAGTGTTGAGCTAATCAGGACACTGACCTAACTGTGTTATCCTCCAGGCAATATTGCCAGGTCTACTTATTGAAAGCGACTTTGGGCTTGTTTTTCCCTAAAGTCACTTGCAAATCTTGTCATTCATGGGTTGCGGACTTTTGGTTTTGTTTTTGAATGTGTAGTTGCTTATTTGGGCTTGCTTTGTTGTCTGTGTGACAGGGCTCCCAGCTCCCAGCCAAAGTCACGCTCCTTCTACTTCTGCCTATGGCACCTTATGGCTGTGTAAAAAATAAATAAATAAATAAACCCTTATGACTGCCTGTCCACCAAACACATTTTTTTCTGCTGCGGGCAACTATTTTCTACTCGTTCTCTATGTAGTCCAGTGTTTACAGCGCTGAGCGCCCTCGGCACTAAAACACTCAGTGGTGACTGTTTTTTGTCGCTGCGCTCAGGGTGCTGAGGATTGAAAAAAAGTTCAACTTTTTGGGGTACAGCTGCCCTCCTCAATGTCAAACTTTTCTAACAGCCAATCAGACTTAAGGAAGGGTGGGACATAGGTTGCCGGTACAGGAAAAAGAGAAAGGTAGGATGACGGGGGACAGCCTGAACTTTGCTGCATCAAACATCCTGCTACTCTTTCAGCTGACACTTAAAGGATACCATGTTCAAAATTTGAAAGCAAACTCTTGGAGGAATGTGTCAACATCTGTCGGCACGCCAGGTGAGTGTTTGTGCCTTTGTCACGGTCATACTTCTTTCTTACAAGTTTGTTGCGGTAGATAATATGGATACTCTGTGAATTTGTACAGTTGATGACTGTAAAATGGAAATAGCTCTGATGTGAAGTGTGATCATATACCAACAGCCATTTATTAGTATAGGAAACCGTGTGTTGAGCATATTGTTATATTTGGAGACTCACAGAGAGTGAGGCTGCTTTGAACACAAACTTTATTACACACAGTAATACAAAATACATATAGGTGGCTGAGCGCTGAGCTCCTATATCGCTATCCGTGAAGAGAGACCTAAGATGGCCAGTTCTCCCTACTTATAGGCTGGCGTGATGATGTCACCAGCCAGCGGCGTCATCACGCAGTTGTTCTCAGCTGTGCCGCTATCTTCATATGTCTCGATGGTGGTGATGATGTAAAGGCCAACTGTGAGCTCGGTGGCTTGGTTCCGTGGGCCCGACCCCAGCTCATCACTATGAGTGGCACTCTGTATGGCTGCATATGGCGCTGTGGTTGTAACAGTGTGGTACTCACGTTTGCTGAGGGGTGTCCACCAGGCTGTGGTAGTTCTGCTACATCCTGTTGGGTCACTGACTCTTCACCCAACGCTACAGTGGCAGCCCCTGGAGGCTAATGCTGGTCATGGATCCTGAAGACATCCGGCGTCTCTCCTGTGCCATTAATGGTCACGGACTCTTCACCCGTTGGCTCAGCCATGGCTCCGGTAGACTGGTGCTGAGCGAAGATTCTGAAGCAGTCCGGTTCTTTTTCACTTTCGTCTGGTGCTGGTTGAGGTCGGGGTGATGTGCTACTGTTGTCGGTAACGGGACACTCGCCAAGCCGCCTTCGGTCACCAGTGTCCCCTTTCTCCTTTCTCCTGCAGCTCCACGGCGGCTGTCTGAAGCTCATGCCTGGCAAGGATCTGAGGCGAGTCCAGTTGCTGTCCCCTCTCTGGGCAGTGTGCCTCCTGTGCGCATGGGATGGCTGTGTGCACATCGTTGCCATTCCCAATAGATGCAGGCTCCCTCTCCTGCAGCTCCACAGCGGCACCCTGAAGCTCGAGCTGGGCGAGGAACTGAGGCGAGTCCGGTCGCTGCTCTCCCTCCGTGTTGTGTTCGTTCTCTATGTCGTGTTCACCCACAATGCTGTGGTCACTCTCTGTGCTGGTCTCTTCGGTTAGCTTGACACAGATTAACTCGTCTTGTAAGGGCCTGAAGGCACACATGCTCACTAAGACTCTGAGCTCTGTAGCATAACGTTGAGTTGACTCACCCATATGCCATTTGTGGCCAAAGAAAACAAATCTTCGGGCCATAATGTTGGTCATGCCATTGTAATATTTCTCCATTAGACTCACACAGTCCCCAAATGAGTCCGCTTGGCCCAGGGTACGGAACACGCATCGTCCTTCTTCGCCTAGACTGAGAACCAGTACACTCTTCAGCCTCTCATCGTTAGTGTCACTCAGGCCAACCGCACCAACGTAATCTTTAAACATGTCGAACCAGTGGCACCACGGGATGAACAGCTCATCTGGGGTCTCCAGAAATGGTTGTGGTGGCCTCAAGCACGCCTCCATGGTTTAATTCTCATCGCCAAATGTTATGTCTGGAAACCCAGAGAGACTCACAGAGAGTGGTGCTCCTTTGAACGCAAACTTTATAACACACGGTAATAGAAGATACATATAGGTTGGCTGAACACTGAGCTCCTATATCACTATCCGTGGAGAGAGACCTAAGATGGCCAGCTCTCCCTACTTATAGGCTGGTGTGATGATGTCACCAGCCGGCTGCAACATCACGCCGCTACCTGCTATAAATCCCTTTATAACCCATATCTCAGCTGATTTATGAAAATAGATGTAAAAATAAATTAAATTTTGACCATGGACTATTCTACTCACCTCAAAAGGGCAGATGGGCTTTCTGTAATCGAATCGGTGAATTCAAAAAGGGCCCAAGTCCACACTTTTTCAATGGGGACTTGGGCCCTTTTTGAATTCACCGATTCAATTAGTCTGCATCTGAGAAATTATCGACCGGCTGATGCCATGTAACTATACTCTTTTCTTTTTCGTGTCATCATATTTTGCATCCAGAGCTGCTACCAATGCCAGCACACATTTCCTGTTCATCATTATTTAAGACTGGTATTAAAAAATAAATAGAAAGTCTTGATGGGAAAAGCAGAAGTGCTGAGCTGTGAGTGACAAGCTGTTGCTAGGATACGGGGCACAGAATTTTTTCCAGAGTACAGCATACAAGCGCTGTAAAAAAGAGGTTCAGGGCAATCGTGTGACAGAAAACGAGTTTGGTGGACACACAGCCGAAATTGAAAAATTCTCCTTTGAAATGAATGGCAAGAGCAATATTATCTTTTGATCCTGATCAAATTTTGCCACAAGTTACACATATGATGCTTGTCAATTTAAAAGATAATTTTCCATGTAATTAAAGTTGTCGACTGTCATATAATAACAGTAATATTTAGTTTTTGTTTAAACAACTAGCGGACAACAACTCCCATCATCCCACATCACTAAACAGTAATCGTGTTTAGTGCTGTTACTTATGCCGAATGCACACATCTTTTCTTTTGATCAGAGTTTAAAAATTTAATTTATTCAAAGTTTTTATGTTGACTGTGTTTACTATAAATTTGCTGTTGCTTATGCAGAATGCATATGTATTTTCCTTTAATTAGAGTTTATAAAATTCAGTTATTCAATGCTGACTTACAGCTAATTCACTGCAAACAAAAATAAATCTATATATCTATACTGTTATCAAGCAGCCTCTCTTTTACACAATGTGGTAGGTTTCCTGTTGAGCTTTTTTGTGCTTGTTTCCATAGAGATGGTTGTTTGTTTCTCTCGCAAGATTTGGCAACACTGCCTCCAGGCTAGTTAGCATTTTTTAACAAACTACTTTGAAAACGTAACCCAAATTAAGATGGTCTTACCAGCCCCTCCCCCGGGGGAGGGGGAGGGGAAGGGGCAGGGGAGCTATGCCACCCCAGCTGCCACCACTTGGGTTCCCCCAGCGGCCACCCCTGGTCCCTGCCGCTGGACAGTCTAACATAATTTTATAACTTTTTTTCTATGTCATATTTTACATGTAGTAGATGTTTAAGAATAACGCAGGGTTACAAAAGTATTTTTTTTGTAAGCTGTCTGTGTTTTTTCAACTGATTTAAGACAATTTTGCACCGCTGAATCTGAAAATGACATCCGTTTCTCTCGATCAGGTGCCAAGTAAAAACCTGTACTTACTTAGTACTTTCTTAGTACTATGCATGTACTTACCTTTATTTAAAGGTTAGTACATGTAAATTGAATGTTACGTCATCATTGTTCAAAATTCAGAGAATTTCAAGACATAAAAAAGAATTTTGCATCATATAAAGTGAAAATACCCGTACATGTAAACAAAACGTATAAAATAACATGTGGCCAAAATTCAAAAAGTTGACCTGATTGAGCAAAACCAATGTGATTTTTGGTTTCAGCACATCAAAATTGTCCTAAATCAGCTAAAAAAAACCAGACAATAAATTTGTTGTTGACCAGTGTAATTGATGTGTGCTGTATATTAACAAATATTAACAAAATACGGCAAAGTAGGACAGATCACACCATCAAGGTGCGTTCAGACCGAACACGAAAGGGCACGCAGCATGATTACATTTTAAATTGATTTTGATGTACCACCCAAAGATGTTCAGTGGCCCCCCCTATGAAAAATTTCTGGAGGTGCCCCTGGATTTTATCATTAAACTGCTTTTAAGGACTGATGCAGTTTCTGTCATATGCAGTGCCCCTTCGGGGCAGAAAGGACAACCAAAGGACCGGATAATGTCGTGCATTTATTAACCAAAAGATGAAACAGTTCAGAATGATGATAGAAATACAAAAAGTCCAAAACAGGGAAAAACTTACAGGATGTGCCTCGGAGCGGCAGCTCATACAGAGGACAAGTTCACAGGCGAGATTCCAAAAACACATGAACACCAACAATGTAGCCGCAAAGAAACAATGAACACACAGAGTTTAAATAGACAAACAAATGAGCGACAGGTGCGGGAGCTGAGCTGCAGGTGAACTCATTGCAAAGCTGCTCACAGCTGATGGCAAACAGACTGAACAGCGAGTGGGAGTGCCTGGAGAGAGAGAGAGGCAAAAAGAAAATTGTATATGTGTCCTATGATGCCTGACTTCAAAGACACATTGTCTATATGACATCATAAAGACACATTTGTCTATGAGTCGGGTGGCCTGCCGGAGAACACGGACCACCCGACCCGACGGCTCAGTCTCTCTGGCGGCCTGCCCAAGTGCTTCAGCCACCTAACCTGAAAAGGTGGCCTGGGAGGCGGCTGCCCCACTGGGAGACCCAATACAGGGGAGGAGAGCCGAGGAGAAGGAGCCCCGATGTCGTCAGGCAGAGCAGGAAGGGGGACCACGACTGCGTCTGGCTGCAGAGGAGGGAGGACCACAACCCCATCAGTGGTCTCGGACTGGGGAAAAGTTGCACCTGTGGTGACGCCGGGCTGGAGCTTGGTAGCACCCATGGTGGCTTCGTGCTGCAGCACTGTAGCACCCTCAGTGGCTCCGGGCTGGAGCACTGCAGCACCCTTGGTGGACCCGGGCTGGGCCAACGCTGCACCCTTGGAGGACCCGGGCTGGGCTAACGCTGCACCCTTGGTGGACCCGAGCCAGACCAACGCTGCACCCGCGGTGGCCCCTGGGCTGGGGCGTGGCACCCATAGCAGCCCCGCACTGGAGCGCAGCACCCACGTCGGGCTAATGCTTGAGCGCAGCCCCCACGAGGGACCCCGGCCAGGACGCAGCAACCACGGAGAGCTGAATGGTGAAGAGGGAACCCAGATGACAGCCTTCAGCAAGGAACAAGCTGCACCTGCGGAGGTCCTGGGCTGGATTGGGACACCTGAGATGACCTCAACATGGGAGACTTAACCCTGAGCAACCTCCAGCAGCGAACCTGGATCTATGAGGCATCTGGTGGTGTTGGATTCTCCCGGCGACCCTGGGAGAGAGCTCAGAAACAGCATAAAGAGAAGAGGGGTCAGGGTTGCCATCAGTGGCAGAGCCCGGCGAGGCAAGCTCAGGTGCAGTGGGCAGCTGCACCCAGCCCTCCTCACCAAGAGCCAGGCAAGATTTCTCCAAAATAGACAAAAGGAAGACAAAAGAGAGCACTTGCCTGAGCTTGAGCTCCACCACCGTCCAGGACTCCAACGATCCAGGTGACGATGATAACTCAGGCTCAGTCCTCAGGAGGTCCATCTCGGGCTCCAACTCTTCTGCAGCGGCTTCCACAGCAGGCATGATGGTCGTTGCAGTCATGGTGCCCCCAGATGAAATAATCCATGCTGATGGCTCTTCCAGCATGGCAGCCGGGGGTCGGCTCCGTGCTGACCCTGGGATTGGATCCTCCAAGGCCACGGGCTCCTCTATTGTCCGGTGGCTCGGTTCTGGGGCCGGCGGACACTCAGAAAAAGATCGGGGAGACACGGAGAGGATAGGTGAGGAAAGGTTTGCTGCTACAGGAGGTGAGAGCTCAGGGGACTGCAAACCCTAAGCCTCATCACCAGGAGTCAGACAAGGCACAATATCATTAATAGGAGGAGAAATAAATGACACTTGCCTGTCATCCCAGTGACCGATGTTCTCTGTAGCAGCAGGCGGGCAGTCATCCCTCTCTGAGTCTATGGTGAATCTGGGCCCTCTAGTGGACAGTGGAGGAGCCGTCTCCATAGAGGCAGAGGTGAGCGGACCCGGGAAGGGTGTAGCCAAACTTTCAGCAGCGGGAGAACTCACCAAGGAGATGGGAGAAAAAACAGCAGAGGAGGAGGGAAAGACTGGCATGACAGTCAGCGAATGAGAACTAGAAAGGGAGACTGCTGCGGGAATTGCCTTGCTTGAATTGCCTTGCGATTTCAACCACGTTTCACTGTCTCCCATTCTGCCCACTTTCACCCAGTATGTCACATGCCACACTAGAGACAATAAAACACTGGATTTGTTCTACGCAAACACTAAGGAGGCGTACACCTCATCACAACTCCCCCCACTTGGGAGATCGGATCACAACTTGGTTCATCTCCGACCGGTGTACAAACCCCTAGTGCACAGACAACCTCCGGCCATGCACACTGTGGAGTTATGGTCTGAGGAGACAATGGACACTCTAAAGGACTGTTTTGAAGCCACTGCCTGGAAGCAGCTCTGCGATCCACATGGTGAGGACATCGATGGCCTCATTCACACCTTCACGGGCTACCTCAGCTTCTGTGTGGACAAATCCGTTCCCACCAAGACCATACGGCGTCACTCAAACAACAAACCCTGGATCAACCCTGAGATAAAAACACTTCTGAGAGAGAAGAAGAGGATCTTCAGGTCGGGGAACAGGGAGATGCTGAAGTCCGTACAGAGGGAGCTGAGGAGAAAGATCAGAGAAGGCAAGGACAGCTTCAGGAAGAAGATGGAGGACAAGCTGCAACAGAGCGACATCAGCGGGGTCTGGAGAAACCTCAAAACCATCTCGGGGCTCCAGAATACCTCCCCCCAGGCCACGGGGGGCAGGGAGTGGGCGAACAACCTGAATCTGTTTTTCAATAGATTTGACCAACCGCCCTCCCCCCTGTCTGCACAACAACCACTGCTGCCTCTAAGAAATCAAGTCCTGCTACCCACTCCCCACTCCACCGCCACCCCCCCCACTCCCAACACACAGCCCCCCATCCTGACCCTGACCAAGACCCAGGTGAGGACGGAGCTGAGGAAGATCAAGGCGAGGAAGGCGTCGGGACCGGACGGCATCAGCGCAAAGCTCCTCAAGTCCTGTGCAGACCAGCTGTGTGGGATTGTGACGTATATCTTCAACATGAGCCTGAAACTGGGGAGGGTACCACAGCTGTGGAAAACATCTTGTGTGGTACCTGTACCAAAAACTTCCCACCCCAAAGACCTGAACAGCTTCAGACCGGTGGCCTTGACGTCCCACTTGATGAAGACCCTGGAGAGACTGCTCCTTGCTCATCTCCGCCCCCTGGTGGAACCAGCGATGGATCCACTCCAGTTCGCCTACCAGCATGGCATTGGGGTGGAGGATGCGGTGATCTTCCTCCTTCACCGTTCTCTGTCCCACCTGGAGACGCCCGGGAATATGGTGAGGATCATGTTCTTTGACTTCTCCAGTGCTTTCAACACCATCCAACCGATGATCCTGAAGGACAAGCTGCTGCGCGCAGGGGTGGACCAGCACCTGTCATCATGGATCCTGGACTACCTCACGAACCGGCCTCAGTTTGTGAGAACCCGGGACTGTGTTTCCGACACGATCATCAGTAGCACGGGGGCCCCCCCAGGGAACGGTGCTGGCTCCCTTCCTGTTCACTCTTTATACTGCGGACTTCTCACACAACACAACACATTGCCATCTACAGAAGTTCTCTGATGACTCTGCGATCGTTGGTCTCATCTCCAGCGGAGATGAAGCTGAGTACAGAGGGCTTATCCAGGACTTTGTGGACTGGTGCCATCGGAACTGCCTCCAGATCAACGCGAGGAAAACTAAGGAGCTGGTGGTGGACTGCCGCAGGCATGGGCAGCCCCTCACAGCACCAGTAAATATACAGGGAACAGACATCGAGATGGTGACATCCTACAAGTACCTGGGTATTCATCTGAACAATAAACTAGACTGGTCACACAATACTGACGCACTCTACAAGAAGGGACAGCGCAGGCTGTTCCTGCTGAGGAGACTCAGGTCTTTTGGTGTACAAGGGGCGCTGCTGAAGTCATTCTATGACACGGTGGTGGCATCAGCCATCACTTTTGGAGTGGTCTGCTGGGGCAGTGGCATCACTGCAGCCGATAGGAAGAGACTGAACAAACTGATTAAGAAAGCTAGCTCTGTCCTGGGGCAACGCCTTGATCCGATGGAGGAGATAGGAGAGAGAAGGACGGTGGCTAAACTGTCATCTCTGCTGGAGTCCGAGTTCCACCCTATGCAGGACATACTGGATGCACTGAGGAGCTCATTTAGCAGCAGACTACATCATCCCAGGTGCACAACCGAGAGGTTTCGTAGGTCCTTCCTACCAACGGCTGTCAGACTGTACAACCTAAGCAGGGCTGCTCGCAGAGATAGCAAAAAGACGTAACAAACTAATAGTTGTTTTTTTTTGAATGCAAAAGATGCAATAGACTTACACAATGGTCCTCTCCGGCATACAACTAGGAACATACCGGTCGCTATGGAGGGTGAGAATATGTATGGGCACATAATCATACCATGTAGGATAACTAAATAGACGGTTATGCTGTTTCATCCCACCTAGCAACAATGCTCTGCACTGTGTGTGTTTATATATTTACATATTTATTCCATCTAGCTACAATGCTCTGCACTGGGTGTGTTTATATTTATATATCTATATATTTATTCCATCTAGCTACAATGCTCAGCACTGGGTGTGTTTATATTTATATATCTATATATTTATTCCATCTAGCTACATTGCTCCGCACTGTGTGTGTTTATATACTTGCATATTTATTCCACCTAGCTGCAATGCTCCGTACTGTGGGTGTTTATATATTTACATATTTATTCCATCTAGCTACAATGCTCTGCACTGTGTGTTCATATATTCATATATTTATTCCATCCAGCTACAATGCTCTGCACTGTGTGTCTGTGTGTATGTGTGTGTATATATATATTTTATAGTAATATGTACATATGTATATTAGCTGCTCTTGCTTGCTTGTTTTTTTTTTTCTTGCCTTCTGATTGTTGCTCTGAGTGTTGCTATCCCTGTGCTGTTGCAATCCTGGAATTTCCCCGTTGTGGGACTAATAAAGGCTTATCTTATCTTATCTTATCTTATCTTGATGAGAGGAAAGTTGCTGTCTGAGAGGTGGAGTCTTCTCTTCAACGGTTTGGAGCAGGGTGACGGCGCCGCCGTGGAACTGGTGAGGTGTGTGCTGGAGGAGAGTCGGGTGAAACGGGGAGGGAGAATATGGCGAGGAGTATGTTCATTGCCTCCGGGTGATTCCATAGGCTGGGGAAGGTCTTCATCACCCCCGCTGTGCCATCCCGACTTTCTTGGACCATCTTGAGAGAACGGGAGGCCTGTGACCAAATGTCCTCCAGACGACACACTGCCCGCTGCTCCATGTCGTCCAGGACGGACATGGTGAGCTCCAACAACAGGTGCTTAAAAACACAAAAGGAGAGTGGAAAAGAAATGCAGCTCCACCGCTGGATTTTACTTATTGAGGCTACATTATTATTCTGATAATGTAGTGCTAGCTACTATTAGCCTTGTGGTATGTGGTAGGGCCTAGTAATCACCAATTTTAGCATTTCTTTGGGGGGGTGGGGGTGGATTTTGACTGCAAACTGTAAGACAATGAAAGTATTTTTGTAGAAAAAAGGGCGTAAAATACCATTTTAGACAATGTAGATTTGTTTTTATAGGGGACTTATATCCACCGCAATGCATATTTAACCACTTAATCCTTTTGATTTGTGAGGGGCTGGAGCCCCTTCCAGCTTCTTTGGGTGAGAGGCAGGTAGGTCTGGGTACCTCTGGATAATCTTTTTTTTTTTCATCAATATGGAAAAAAAAAACAGTAAAAATTCAAAACAGAAAGTATTATTTTGTTTCAAAGCTTAGAATGACAAAACCACTAAAATTCATTTGTCAACGATGGCCCTCACGAGCCATCAATGAGACGCCGAAAGCCAGCCGATGAGTTTGCATAATTTATTAACAATGAACAAACGACAAAATAATGAGCCACGAGGGGCAAAAACACAACTAAGGCTATGACTAAGACACAGGATACAGAGTCTCAGGGAAAACACTTACTGTGATGAATGATAGACGAGGGAATGTTTGACGAGGTCGCAGCTCGGAGTAAACCGAGCTGCTCCCTTAAATAGGGCTGACAGATTAATCAGCTGATAAGAACGTCATCAGCTGATTGGATTCCAGCCATCCCTGCGGAGCTCGGCTCTGACAGCTGGAAGCCCCGCCGAGACGCTGTCACAATAAAAGCCCGGAGGCCATATGGTGCGCCTGAGAAGAGAATGGGGAACTACCGGACAACCCGAGCGCGGACAGAGTCAGCGCTTGGACCATGACATCATTGTTTTCTTCCATATAAAGATTAAAAAAAACAATCAAATCTGCTTTGTTTTTCTGTTCTTGCCAATTTGTTTTCTCCACTTTCATTTTTGAATGAACTAACGAAATAGGGCTGACTAGTCTCACTTACTTTGTTTTGTCATTCAGGACATGAATGAACCAATTTCACACCCTTCTTCCTTGAAAACCACAAAAGAGATTATCAGACCTCGTGACAGGAAGTTGTAAATCCAGAGATCCACTTTTAACAAATGTGTAAAGTTTAATCTTTATCTATCATATCTGCAGCATGCTAAATACAGACAGAAGGGCAGATAATTACTTGTGTAGCCTTTTACTGTAATGTGCTTAAACAATTCCTGTACCTTATTCCTATTCCCACTATGGTCACCAGATGACAATTTTTTGTTAAGATTAATTTTTATCTTGTGATTTACAGACAGCAACCATATTTTATATTTCCAGATACATCCCCTGGCAAAAATTCTGGAATCACCACTCTTGGAGGATGTTCATTCTATTGTTTAAGCTAGTAAGAAATAAACTAAGCATACCTCTCCCTGGGTCACCGCCTTATTGTGGTGGAGGGGTTTGCGTGCCCTAATGATCCCAGGAGCTATGTTGTCAGAGGAACTTGCCCCTGCTAGAGTCACCCCAGGCAAACTGGCAGACCAAGAGTGGTCCAGTGGATCACCATGAAGACGTTACAGCAAGGATCCAGTGTAACCAAAGGAGCCACATGGGGCCACCATCCAGTGGGCTCTCCACCCATGAGAGGGATCATGGGGATTGTTTTGCTATGTGAACTGGGCAGCAGTCTGGGCTCCTCTGCTTGGACTTCTGCCCCCACGACCCACACCCACCGGATAAGCGGTAGAAGATGGATGGATATAAATAATAGCTCTCAGTTTTTCAGACATGTAGAAGGAGGAAAAAAGATCTATTTTAACTTACAGGTGGAGAAACACACTCATTTCATATAATTTATAAATATGTACTTGGGATAAAGTTTGTACAACACATGGTGTTCTTACATAAATTATGTCTGTATTGATTTATAAACCCAAACACTGTGGTGGGTCCATCAGACCTTGGCTTAGTAATGAAATCATGAACATCATATAAGGGTTAATTACAAAAGAAAAATGAGAATGTTACATTCAAGATGCATATATCATTTTAGCAATCACCTAAATATACAGTGCATCCAGAAAGTATTCACAGTGCTTCACTTTTTCCACAGTTTATGTTACAGCCTTATTCCAAAATGGATTAAATTAATTTTTTCCTCAAAATTCTACACACAATAATGTGTATAATGACAATTTGATTTTTTTTATTTTTTTATTTTTTTTTTAGATTTTTGCAATTTTAGTAAAAATAAAGAAAACTAAGAATGTACATCAGTATTCACAACCTTTGCTCAGTACTTTGTTGATGCACCTTTGGCAGCAATTACAGCCTCAAGTCTTTTTGAATATGATGCCACAAGCTTGGCACACCTATCTTTGGGCAGTTTGGCCCATTCCTCTTTGCAGCACCTCTCAAGCTCCATCAGGTTGAATGGGAAGCGTTGGTGCACAGCCAATTTCAGATCTCTCCAGAGATGTTCAGTTGGATTCAAGTATGGGCTCTGTCTGGGCCACTCAAGGACATTCACAGATTTGTCCTGAAGCCACTTCTTTGAAATTTTGGCTGTGTGCTTAGGGCTGTTGTCCTGCTGAAAGATGAACCGTCTCCCCAGTGTGAGGTCAAGAGTGCTCTGGACCAAGTTTTCATCCAGGATGTCTCTGTACATTGTTGCATTCATCTTTCCCTCTATCCTGACTAGTCTCCCAGTTCCTGCTGCTGAAAAACATCCCCACAGCATGCTTCACTGTAGGGATGGTATTGGCCTGGTGATGAGTGGTGCCTGATTTCCTCCAAACATGATGCCTGGCATTCACACAAAAGAGTTCAACCTTTGTCTCATCAGACCAGAAAATTTTGTTTCTCATAGGCTCCAGCCCCCCGCCCCCCCCCCACCCCCCGCGCGACCCGAAAAGGATTAAGTGGAAGAAGATGGATGGATGGATGGATAGTCTGAGAGTCCTTCAGGTGCCTTTTGGCAAACTCCAGGTGGGCTGCCATGTGCCTTTTACTAAGGAGTGGCTTCCGTCTGGCCACTCTACCATATAGGCCTGATTGGTGGATTGCTGCAGAGATGGTTGTCCTTCTGGAAGGTTCTCCTCTCTCCACAGAGGAATGCTGGAGCTCTGACAGAGTGACCATCGGGTTCTTTGTCACCTCCCTGACTGAGACCCTTCTCCCCCGATCGCTCAGTTTAGACGGTTGGCCAGCTCTAGGAAGAGTCCTGGTGGTTCCAAACTTCTTCCATTTATGGATGGTGGGGGTCACTGTGCTAACTGGGACCTTCAAAGCAGCAGAAATTTTTCTGTACCCTGTGGTATATGGGAAATGGCACTTTACTGTGAAGTGCAGCGTGGTAACGTGCACTTCCCATCATGTCACTGCACTGCCCTATATAGTGGGTGGGCCACCATCTTGTGGTCTCTTTGACTGGTGCCCATCGCCAGGTGCCTGCTGTGTAACCGCTATCAAGAGTTCCATCAACGTAGCTGTGTTCACCAACTCCATCTTGCTTCATCCTTCACCCAGGTATTTTCCATACATAACATAGATAGATTAGTTTATTTGACAGGGACAGTGCAATAAACATAGACAATTAATCAGTGACAATCAATCTGATGTGTTGTACATGGAGTGTATAGCTATTAGCTAATTTGCAACTCTTGTCCCTGGATGGGCTTTAGAAAAGAGAATCAAGTAAAGGAAAGAAAAGAAATAAAGAAAATACACAATAACCACATACATCAATGCAAAAAGATTATAAATACACAATTATAAATATTATAAATACTATAAATACACAATTATAAATATTATAAATACACAAATATAACAACCTGACTCACATTTGCCTATTTCAGGCCTCCCTCCCTTCGTCACTCACTATAAACAAACACATTCATTCCTTCCCTTCATTCACTCTCACCTTGTAGACAATCAATTCATACATGAGTACATTCTTGTTTATTTTTCAGCCAGTTTTTAACCTTTTTAGTGAATGTTTTAAAGTCCGTTATTATTTTAATTTCATTTGGCATTGTGTTCCAGATGTGACTGCCCTTTATAGAGAAAGCTGTTTGTCCAAATGTGGTTCTGCGGTGGAATATTTTACAGTTATTGTTAACAGAACTCCTGGTGGCTCTGCTGCTGTCCTGAATTGTGTGTACCCTTCCCCAGATTTGTGCATCAGGACAATCCTGTCTCAGAGGTCTACAGACAATTCCTTTGACTTCATGCTTGGTTTGTGCTCTGACATGCACTGTCAACTGTGGGACCTTATATAGACAGGTGTGTGTTTTTCGGAATCATGTCCAATCAATTGAATTTACCACAGGTGGACTCCAATTAAACTGCAGAAACATCTCCAGGATGATCAGTGGAAACAGGATGCACCTGAGCTCAAGTTTGAGCTTCACGGCAAAGGCTGTGAATACTTATGTACATGTGATTCATTAGTTGTTTTTTTAAGGTTTAATAAATTTGGAAAAGTCTCCAAAAAAAAACTTTTTTCACATTGTCATTATGGGGAATTGTGTGTAGAATTTTGAGGAAAAAAAGAATTTAATCCATTTTGGGATAAGACACATAACAAAATGTGGATAAAGTGAAGCGCTGAATACTTTCCGGATGCACTGTATTTTTGGTTACTAAAAGTCCCAATCTCAGAAAAAAATAAATATGCTTAGAAAGAACAGATGTTTTAAGTCCAGCCTTGTTTGATTGTTTCTTGTTTATGTGTTCATGAATAAGACTGTGTGTCCACCAAAAGCATTTTTTGTCGCCCGACCGCCCTGAGCATTTTTATTTTTATTTTTTTTTCCGGCGTTTGTGCGCTGCGCTCTGGGGAAAAAAAGTCTGTGTTCCGCTTCCCAGCAACAGCTAGTCACTCCCAGCTCACCGCTTCTGCTTTGCCCATCAAGACTTAAATAGCAGTATCAACAGTCTCTAAATAACAATGTACAGGAAACACATTCCGGCATTTGCGGCAGCTCTGGATGCCAAATTTGATGAAACAGAAAAGAAAATCAGAGTCTGGAGACGTGACATGGTCGAGAAATCGGCTGGGAGAGAACCACCGTCTTGTGCAGGAGTTGCGACTTGGTGGTGCCCATTTCAAAGAGTAGTTTAGATTGACTAGGAGTCAGTTTTAAATTTTGATCATGATAGCCTTTTAGCGTCAGATCAAACAACAGCGGATTGTCTGATACAGCGAGTACGAGCCTCTCCTCCGCCATCATATCAGTTGTCTTCTTCCAGTATGCCCCGCCCTTCCTCAATTCTGATTGGCTGCTTAGAAAGGTCTGACTTTGACGAGCTCAGCTGCAGTCTCTGAACATTCTGAACATTTTTCAGCGCTGAGCGCCGCGACTAAAAACGGCCACCGCCGAGAGCGTTTCAGCGCCGTGGGCGCTCAGCGCTGTAAACGCTGGACTACATAGAGAATGAATGGAAAACAGCTGCCCAGAGATGAAAAAAAGCGTTTGGTGGACATGCAGCCTAACACATTTGAAAGGCTGCTGTGGCCCTGCTTGTAAAAAGAAGAGTAAAAAAATGTTTTCTGATTGTTTTTTAATTAAGAAATAACTGATGACGAAATCAAAGGAAAAGAAGTCGCCATTGTAGGTGCATTAATCTGGAAATATAAAAATATTGTTCAAGTAAAAAATAATCCTTTTCAAGCAGGATGTAGTCTGGAAATCACAAGATAATCCAGAAGCCAAAAGATTGGATTTTGAACAAAAAATATTGTTATTTATTTATTTAACAAAATTAAACAATTGAATGAACATCCTACAAGAGTTGTGATTCCAGAATTTTTGCCAGGAGTTGTATCTGGAAATATAAAACATGGCTGCTGTCTGCAAATCACAATAATAACTAGAAAAGCACTCGGACAGCGCAGACCTCCGCCAAGCACCACAGTTCCGCCCATACAGTGTTGAGATTCCTTGATCATGAAAACATATGACAAGCAGTGGTTCAGTAGTTATTCAGGGAAATGGCATTTTCTGTAATGGCGGCCACAGTTCCTCCCATACAGTGTTTGTGTGTACGTTTTCAGATTCCTTGACCATGAAAACATATGACTAGCAATTGGATTGACAATGATAGGATTAGTGGTTCAGTAGTTATTCTGGAAAATGGCCTTTTCGGTAATGGCAGCCACAGTTCCCCCCATACAGTGTTTGTGTACGTTTTCAGATTACTTGACCATGAAAAGATATAACGCAATTGGATTGACAATGATAGGATTAGTGGTTTAGTAGTTATTCACGAAAATGGCGGTTTTCTTGTGGACGGTGATGCGGATCACCACCAAAATGTAATCATCTGTAGGATACCCCATTTCTGACAATCTGTGAAAATTTCATGAAAATCCGTCCATAAGTTCTTGAGTTATCTTGCTAACAGACAAACAAACAGACAAACAGACAAACAAACAGACAAACAAACAGACAGACAAACAGACAAACAAACAGACAAACCAACGCCGATGATCACATAACCTCCCCCTTTGGTGGAGGTATTAACTAGAAAAGCACTCGGAGAGCGCAGCCCTCTGCCAAGCGCCACAGTTCCCCCCATATAGTGTTGAGATTCCTTGATCATGAAAACATATGAAAAGCAGTGGTTCAGTAGTTATTCAGGGAAATGGCATTTTCTGTAATGGCGGCCACAGTTCCTCCCATACAGTGTTTGTGTGTACGTTTTCAGATTCCTTGACCATGAAAACATATGATTAGCAATTGGATTCACAATGATAGGATTAGTGGTTCAGTAGTTATTGACGAAAATGGCATTTTCCATAATGGCGGTTTAGCGCCACAGTTCCCCCCATACAGCGTTTGTGTGTACGTTTTCAGATTCCTTGACCATGAAAACATATGACTAGCAATTGGATTCACAATGATAGGATTAGTGGTTCAGTAGTTATTGACGAAAATGGCATTTTACATAATGGCGGTTTAGCGCCACAGTTCCCCCCATACAATGTTTGTGTGTACGTTTTCAGATTCCTTGACCATGAAAACATATGACAAGCAATTGGATTGACAATGATAGGATTAGTGGTTTAGTAGTTATTCATGAAAATGGCTTTTTACGTAATGGCGGTTTTCTTGTGGACGGTGATCCGGATCACCACCAAAATCTAATCATCTGTAGGATACCCCATTTCTGACAATCTGTGAAAATTTCATGAAAATCCGTCCATAACTTTTTGAGTTATCTTGCTAACAGACAGACAGACAGACAGAGACAAACCAACGCCGATGAAAACATAACCTCCTTGGTGGAGGTAATTAATCTAAAAAAATAGATTGCCCTCTGCTGACCTAGTGGGAGCCAAAATTAAGGTACAGGAATTGTTTAAGCACATTGCAACAAAAAGCGGGGGGGGGGGGGCGCTAGCCTATCCCAGCATCTTTGGCGAGAGGCAGGGTACACCCTGGATGTGATATAGATAAATTACATTGCAATACTTAAAGCTATATCGCCCAACCCTAAACTGCAGTGTAGCACTCTTAGAGTCACTGTACGAGGGGGGCTGAAAAGTTCATAGTGGTCAAATTTGACCAAATGTGGTTTATTTTTCATCTGCGGGGATCCAAGTGCTGCAACACTGATAGAAGAAGTGTGTGGACCGAAGGAGAGAATATGTTGAAAAATAAACCACATTTGGTCAAATTTGACCACTATGAACTTTTCAGCACCCCCCACCCCCACCCCCGTATAAATAGGGATACATTTTAAGCAGACTGTGAAACCAGTCAAGAAAAGCAGTTTGCAAGACCTCTTATTCTGGATTTAATAACACTTTTTAAAGCTGTTTCCAGTATTTGGCATGTCCAAACTGAATCTTACTGTGAATGCCGGACAGCGCGGTCCGTCTGGACGGATTTCAACTGTTTCGTGCTGATCGCAGCCGAGAATTTTCTGGAAAGACTAAGGGTGGTGGAATCTGCTTCTACATAAACGAAGGTTGGTGTACTGATGTCACAGTGTTGAAGAAGTTTTGTAGCCCTAACCTAGAGTCACTGTTCATAAACTGTAAACCCTTTTATTCACCGCGAGAGTTCTCCTCATTTATTCTGGTCGGAATTTATATCTCGCCTGCTGCTTGTACAACGGAGGCACTGCAGCTCCTCGCTGACCAGATAGCAGACGTGGAGGAAAAACATCCAGACTCTCTGCTTATCATTCTGGGTGATTTCAATAGAGCTAATCTCACAAATGAGCTTCCTAAATACAGACAGCATATTAAATGTCCCACCAGGGACACAAATACACTTGACCACTGTTACACAGTTTTAAGAAATGCCTATCATGCCGTCCCCCGTGCAGCTCTGGGTTTTTCTGACCACTGCCTGCTCCATCTTATTCCAACATACAGACAGAAACTAAAAACTTCCAAGCCTGTTGTAAGGACTGTGAAGAAATGGACTGAGGAATCAAAGCTGAAGTTACAAGCCTGCTTTGACTGCACAGATTGGAGTGTTTTTGAAGCTGCAGCCATTAACTTAAATGAACTCACTGACACTGTGACATCATACACCTGTTTCTGCGAGGACATGTGTGTGCAGACCAAGACCTTCTGCATATACAACAACAATAAACCCTGGTTCATTCCTAAACTGAAGCAGCTACGTCAGACCAAGGAGGAGGCCTACAGGACTGGTGACTGGACTCTGTACAAGCGGGCCAGAAACATGCTGACGAAGGAGACCAGGCTTGCTAAGAGGAGCTACAGTGTGAAGTTACAAAAAAACTTCTCAGCTAACAACTCTGCTTCTGTCTGGAGAGGCCTACGGAATATCACCAACTACAGGAGACCATCCCCCCACCCTGCGGAAAACCTCCAGCTGGCTAATGACCTAAACAGCTTTTACTGCAGGTTTGAAAAGAACCTACAGTTCTCACCTCCCACCCACACAAAAGGATTATCTGCAGCCCCAGGAACTCCATCCCTCCTCCACTCTGACCTCCCACCAGCACTAATGATCTGTGAAGAGGAGGTGCGCTGGGTCTTTCAGAGACAAAAGATCAAGAAGGCTGCAGGACCTGATGGTGTGTCTCCGTCCTGCCTGAGAGTCTGCTCCAACGAGTTGGCCCCCATCTTCACCCGGATCTTTAACAGATCACTGGAGCTGCGTGAAGTGCCTTCCTGCTTCAAACGCTCCATCATCATTCCAGTTCCCAAGAAACCCTCTATTACAGGATTAAACGACTACAGACCTGTTGCCCTGACCTCTGTGGTCATGAAATCCTTGGAGAGATTGGTGCTGAACCACCTGAAGGTCATCACAGGCCCCCTGATGGACCCACTGCAGTTTGCCTACCGGTCAAACAGGTCAGTGGATGATGCAGTGAATATGGGACTACATTACATCCTGCAACACCTCGACTCCCCAGGGACGTACGCCAGGATCCTGTTTGTCGACTTCAGCTCAGCGTTCAACACCATCATCCCAGGCATTCTTCATCAGAAACTCCTCCAGCTCAAGGTGCCCCCCTCCACCTGCCAGTGGATCTCCAGCTTTCTGACTGACAGGTGGCAACAGGTGAAGCTAGGGAGATTTACATCCAGCTCCCAAAAAATTAGTACTGGCGCCCCCCAAGGATGTGTCCTTTCCCCACTGCTCTTCTCCCTCTACTCCAACGACTGCACCTCAGAGGACCCTTCGGTGGAGCTCCTGAAGTTTGCGGACGACACCACAGTCATCGGTTTGATCCGGGATGGTGATGAGTCTGCATACAGGCGGGAGGTGGAGCAGCTGATCCTCTGGTGCAGCCAGAACCATCTTGAACTTAACCCAGCCAAAACGGTGGAGATAAGATAAGATAAGCCTTTATTAGTCCCACAACGGGGAAATTCCAGGATTGCAACAGCACAGGGATAGCAACACTCAGAGCAACAATCAGAAGGCAAGAAAAAAAACAAGCAAGCAAGAGCAGCTAATATACATATGTACATATTACTATAAAATATATATATACACACACACACACAGACACACAGTGCAGAGCATTGTAGCTGGATGGAATAAATATATGAATATATGAACACACAGTGCAGAGCATTGTAGCTAGATGGAATAAATATGTAAATATATAAACACCCACAGTACGGAGCATTGCAGCTAGGTGGAATAAATATGCAAGTATATAAACACACACAGTGCGGAGCAATGTAGCTAGATGGAATAATATGTAGATATATAAAAACACAGTGTGGAGCATTGTAGCTAGATGGAATAAATATATAGATATATAAATATAAACACACCCAGTGCTGAGCATTGTAGCTAGATGGAATAAATATATAGATATATAAATATAAACACACCCAGTGCAGAGCATTGTAGCTAGATGGAATAAATATGTAAATATATAAACACACACAGTGCAGAGCATTGTTGCTAGGTGGGATGAAACAGCATAACCGTCTATTTAGTTATCCTACATGGTATGATTATGTGCCCATACATATTCTCACCCTCCATAGCGACCGGTATGTTCCTAGTTGTATGCCGGAGAGGACCATTGTGTAAGTCTATTGCATCTTTTGCATTCAAAAAAAACTATTAGTTTGTTACGTCTTTTTGCTATCTCTGCGAGCAGCCCTGCTTAGGTTGTACAGTCTGACAGCCGTTGGTAGGAAGGACCTACGAAACCTCTCGGTTGTGCACCTGGGATGATGTAGTCTGCTGCTAAATGAGCTCCTCAGTGCATCCAGTATGTCCTGCATAGGGTGGAACTCGGACTCCAGCAGAGATGACAGTTTAGCCACCGTCCTTCTCTCTCCTATCTCCTCCATCGGATCAAGGCGCTGCCCCAGGACAGAGCTAGCTTTCTTAATCAGTTTGTTCAGTCTCTTCCTATCGGCTGCAGTAATGCCACTGCCCCAGCAGACCACTCCAAAAGTGATGGCTGATGCCACCACCATGTCATAGAATGACTTCAGCAGCGCCCCTTGTACACCAAAAGACCTGAGTCTCCTCAGCAGGAACAGCCTGCGCTGTCCCTTCTTGTAGAGTGCGTCAGTATTGTGTGACCAGACAGATGACTGTGGATTTCAGGCGACACCCCCCTTCATTCCCCCCACTCACCATCCTCAACAGCACAGTGTCCACTGTGGACTCCTTCAAGTTTCTGGGTACCACAATCTCCCGGAACCTGAAGTGGTCCTCCCATATTGACACTGTCCGGAAAAAGGCCCAGCAGAGGTTGTTTTTTCTGCGTCAGCTCAAGAAGTTTGATTTGCCTCAGGAGCTGCTGGTTGTCTTCTACACCGCCATCATCCAATCTGTCCTCTGCTTTTCCATCACTGTCTGGTTTGGATCTGCCACTAAACAGGACAAGACCAGACTGCAGCGGATCATTAAGTCTGCGGAGAGGATCATTGGTACCGACCTACCCTCCATTGAGAACTTATATCGGTCCATAACCAGGAAACGGGCGGGAAACATCTGTGCTGACCCATCACACCCCGGCCACAAACTGTTTGAACTTCTATCTTCTGGTCATCGTTACAGATCACTGAAGGTCAAAACCACCCGTCACAGGAACAGTTTCTTTCCTCAAGCCATCACTCTGATGAACTCCTAACATTCACCTAGTCCTACCTGTTGCTGTACTCATGACTTTTCATCCATTATTACATTGCACATAACTCTCACACTGCTTTTTACTTCATTCACATTATATCACTGAATCTGAGTCCACATTGAAATACTGTGTGATTGTATATTTTTTTCATATATTTCTGCAAAGTGTGGTTAGTCCGAGTAAATAACTGCATATATTCCTGTATATATTTGCATCCTTTTATAGAAACGTGGACAGACTGTAATTTACTGTACATACTGTGGTTGTCATTGAATCCTTATTTAAATCCTTCACCTGAACAACGAGAGCAAGTTTTTAGCCAAAGTCAAATTCCTTGTATGTGTTGTGCATACTTGGCCAATAAAGCTGATTCTGATTCTGATTCTGAATGGATGTCTTCTTTTGATGTAATGATAATAGAAATAAATTAGATGGTTACTTTTCCCATCCTTCCACTGTTCCCCAGAGTTTGCAGGATATGTTCAGTGCATAAATTCAGGGGATTCCTTTTTACTAATGTAGTCTTTAAAGCAGGATCCAACATAAGTCATGTTCCACTGTTTGAAAGCACTTTCCCATAGTTGTCTCCCATGTCAGCTGGAGGGTCATCATCATAGCAGTCTGTCGTGGGTGACAATGACTGTTTCATTTAGGTCTGATCAGATTCCTCCACACAGCTCTGTCCTTAGCCTTCTGCTGCCAGGAGCTCCTGTCTATGTCCAACTTCTCCAAGTTTCTTTTTACAGTGTCTGTAAATCTGAGCCTTGGTCTACCCTGATTGTGTTTGCCCTCGCATAACTGTGAGTAGAGTAACTGCCGAGGGGGAGCGCTGGTGGTCCATCCTCTCAACATGTCCGAGCCATCTCAGGTTCATCTGTATTAGCATGTCCTCCATTGATGGTAGACCAGCTCATTTCAACACTTCTATGTTGGTTATCTTGTCTTTCCATGAGATGTTCATTTTGGCTCGAAGGTGTCTCATCATGTACGCGTCGAGTTTCTTCACCTGCACTCTGTAGACAGTCCAAGTTTCAGCACCACACAATAGAGTAGCCAGTACTGTCGCTCTGTACACTTTGCATTTCACACGGATAGACACATGTCGATTGTTCTACAGTCTCTCCCTCAAGTTTCCAAATACAGCGCTCGCTCTTCCCATTCTGAGAGATAGTTCATCCTCCAGCCTAGCATTCTCTGAAACAGTACTCCCTAGGTACTTGAAAGTCTTGCACTTGACTA
The DNA here is from genome assembly GCA_020510985.1 of Pholidichthys leucotaenia. Classification (NCBI taxonomy): domain Eukaryota; kingdom Metazoa; phylum Chordata; class Actinopteri; order Cichliformes; family Pholidichthyidae; genus Pholidichthys; species Pholidichthys leucotaenia. The sequence continues at coordinate 215,008,729 of CM035847.1, read as the reverse complement.
GTGGCTCTGTACCAATGCTGATCTCTTCTGGTAGTGATGTTGATAATTGGAACTTTGGTGGTTGATAAAGGCACTCTGTCTTCTTGATGTTGATTTGGAGGCTGAATTGGCTAGCTGCTCTTGCAAATTTCTCCACTAAAGATTGCATATCTTCCACACTGTGTGCAACTAGAGCACTGTCGTCGGCAAAGAGCATTTATCTTACTATCTTTATCGATGTCTTACTCTTGGCTTTAAACTGTGCCACATTGAGCAAGTCTGCTTCTTTCCTCATTTGAATGTATACTCCTTCTGAAGTGTCTTTGAAGGCCACCTCAAGCATGGCTGCCAGATATAGCGAGAAGAGTGTAGGTGCCATCATACACCCTTGTTTCACCCCGTTGCTTACTGAAAAGTCTTTAGATACTGAACCACTCATTGCCACGTTTGCTTGCATACCTGTACGGAGTGCCTCAATCAGGCTGACAAACTTCTCTGTATAACCATATTTCTTGAGTACCTGCCAAAGTCCTTGTCGCGAAACAGTATCGAAGGCTTTACTGAAGTCTATGAAGACTACATAAAGCGGCATGTTCTGTTCGATACACTTTTCTTGAACCTGTTTCAAGCAGAAAATCATGTCCATTGTGCTTTTTCCACTTTTAAAGCTGCACTGGGTTTCCGGTAGTACATTCTGCGAGATGTGTTCACTGAGTCTGTTAAGTAGTACACGTGAGAGAATCTTAGCAACAGTGGCTAGTAGTGATATACCTCGGTAATTTCCACAATCCTTCCTGTCACCTTTCTTGAACAAAGGCACAATACTTGCATCCTTCCAGTCCTGAAGTACTTTCTGGGCATCCCATATCTCTTGGATGAGCTTGTGCAGGCAGTTGGTCAGCTGAACACCACCAAATTTCCACACTTCTGCTGAAATTCCATCCCTTCCTGGAGCTTTACCATCCTGTATTGTCCTGATAGCTGACATTAGTTCATCAAAATTTGGTCGTTCATCCAGACTTGATACAGCTGGTTGCTGCACTAGAGCTTCTTTAGCCTCTTCAGTGAGATCTCCAGGGTTGTTTAGTAGTTGGTCAAAGTGGTCTACAAATCTGTCCAGGATCTTGTCTTTCTCTTGCAAAACCGTTTCACCATCCATAGCCTTTAGTTGGATCAGTCCTCTTGGTGTAGGGCCGTAGATTTCTCTCAAACTTGTGAAGAATGTTTTCATGTCCTTCCTGTCTGCTGCAGTTTGAATTTTCTCTGCTTTTTCATCCCACCAGTTGGACTTCATCTCTCTGGTGTACTTCTGTAGCTCATTCTGAGCCTTTGATTATTTCTTCTTCTTCGAGCTTGTGTTACACTGTAGGTTTTTCTGCCTAGCTGTATTCCTCGCTTCTAGTAGTTTCTTCAGGTGTTCATCATGCTCATCAAACCAATCTTGATGTTTCCTCTCAGGGTGGCCTAATACATCACTCGTAGTCTGATACACCGTATCCTTCAGTGTTGCCCATTTCTCTTCTATGTCATTCTCTGAGTTGTTGCTGTCCCAGTTTTTCAAGTTTTCATCCATTTCCTGTGTAAGTTCTTCCTGCTTCTTTCAGCCTTTCAGTGCACTAGTGTTTAGCTTCTGTGGTGGCTTCGCACCCGTCCTGCAGTGCTGTTTTCGTCTGCAAATCCTTAATCTAGATCTCAGCATAACATGATCAGTGCCACAGTCCGTGCCTCTCATTACTCTGGTGTCCAATACATCCCTCCTGTCTCTCTGCCTGACTATGATGTAGTCTAATAAGTGCCAGTGCTTGGATCTTGGGTGCATCCATGCCTTCTTGTGTGTGTCCTTGTGCTTAAATAGAGTGTTGGTTATCACAAGGTTGTACTCTGAACATAGTGCAAGTAGAAGTTTTCCATTAGCATTGCACTTGCCTACTCCATGACTGCCTAGTACTCCTTTCCAATTCTCTGTGTCCGAACCAACTCTGGCATTAAAATCTCCAACGAGTATCAGCTTGTCATCAGTCGGTACACGCCTGATAGTTTCACATAAATCACTGTAGAACTCTTCCTTCACCTCCTCTGTGTTGGTCATTGTTGGGGCATATACACTGATGAGTGTGGCATACATCTTCCGCTGTAGTAGGAGTCTCATTGTCATTATCCTGTCGTTGATTGGCACCGGTTCCTCATCAAGCATTGCTGCTATCTCCTTTCTAACTGCAAAGCGCACTCCTGCTTCTCTCCTTTCTTGAGTTGATCTCCCACTCCAAAAGAAGATGTACCCATGGTCTTCCAAGCTGTGATATCCAGGCAATCTTGTTTCACTAAGTGCAGCTATGTCTACATTGTACCTGTTCATTTCCAGGGCCACAAGCGCAGTCTGTCCTTCTGGGCGCTGTGATGTTGTTCTGTCCAACAGAGTGTGTACATTCCATTCTGCTACACACAAGGTTTCTGTTTTCCTCTTCTTTTGTCTTCCTGCTCCTAGCTTACTTTTCGCTGCCTGTCGGAGTGTGAACAGATCAGCGCGGACCTTGTAAGCCCGGGCAGCGTCCGAGCCGGTATGAGTTGCTTTCTGATTGACCATTTCATGAAACTGCTTGCAAAGTATTTGAGTACTGCTAGCTTTTGCTGGACTAGCAGCACATTCTTGGCAGATAAAGGTAATATCAGTGGCAAGGACAAGCCAAGACAAATTGACTCCAGTATCTGTTGCAGTGACTAACCAGATGATAGGTTTGTTTATCTCTGCCCTTTGTGTAGTGCATGTCACAATGCACCGACTGGCACAGTCCACCACAGACCTTGTGACAGATGTGGTTATCTGCCAGGATGTCCAGTCTCACCCTGTGTAACTGGGAGTGGTCCACCACAGACCTGTGACAGATATTGTTTTTAGTTCTGCCAGGATGCCCTGTTTCACCCTCCACGCCTTCGGAAGGGCGGGAATGCCGGTTGAGTCGCCGACGGCCCGACCCATGAGACAGGTAGTACCGGTTTTCATGGTTATCCGGTAGCAAGCAAGCCAATGTCTGACCTGACCAAAAAAAAAAAAAAAAAAGAAAAAAAAAAAAGAAAAGGGGGGATGTAAGTCTCAGTTAAAAGCTGCCAATTTCCGACCAAAAAAGTGCAATTTTATGGGTAAAAAGCTGCAACTTTAGCAAAAAGACAAAAAAAGGTGTAAATGTCCAACTGTTTACAACCTAAAAACACTGCAGATCTAATATTTGAGTAAAATGCTGCAAGTTTAAGCTTTTTTTTTTTAAACTGCAAATTCACGAGTAAGAAAAGTTCTAAATTCATGAGGAAAAAGCTGCAAAATTAAGAATAATAAAAAGCTGTACATTTTCAAGTAAGAAGCTGCACATTTCTGAGTAAAATGGCTGTAACTCTGCAGGAAAATCCTGCAAATTTATGAGAAAAATCCTCACATTTACAAAAGAATGTTTCTAATTTAATCTAATCGATCCCAGCCCCCTACCAACAGTGATCTGTGTGGAGATTGCATGTTCTCCCCGTGTTTGCGTGGGTTTACTCTGGGATTTCTCCGGTTTCCTCCCACATGCCAAAAACATGCAAGTGAGGCGGCATGAAAAAATAAGCAGCAGTGCTGTGGTTTTAAGCAGGTTTTATTAAATCATACCACCTTCACGGGATCCCCTCTCCGGTGCATAGTGGAGCAGCCCGGAGCGGGATCCTTAGGCTCTCAGAGAAGGAGAGGCGGACACGTGTGTGTCTACCAGTTGCAGGATCAGAGTGAGAGAAGAAGAGAGGAAGCTTAACAGCACAGTGCAGCATATATACTCAACTCAAACAATAGATCAAAGACATTCACAGCAGTCAATCTGGGCATTTGCATATCAGAGGTACAGACAGGATGCATGAAGACAATGCATGGGTGGCACGTTAACCTCACAGCTGTAAACGCAGCATGCAGCGGAAATAAAACCCAGGAGTGCGAGCTGACTGTCTCTGTGTTGTGGGGGTTGAATTCAAACCGCTACACTGCCCCCCCCAGAGGGAACGGTAGGGGACCGTGACCTCGATGTTGCAGTCTGGGCAGCGAGCAGGGAAAAGCTCTGTGCAGGAGGGGGGGGGGGGGTAGTACATGCTGACGGGGCGCGGGAAAACCGTTCAAGTCGCGCCAAAAGTGTTTGCTGCTCCGCGATGTCCCGTCTGAACATGCAGAGGTCAGAAGAAGAAAAATTAGTCTCTGACTCCTCTCGTGGCCGTGAAGAAAAGCAGGAGCGGCGGCAAGAAAAAAAATAAAAGCAGAGGGACTGGCGTGTTGACTTTAGGGCAGACGTAACCCTACAGCCTCGGGAACCGCAGACAGCTGAATTCCCCTTGTGTGCCGTGGCTAAGACCATAAAATCCAGTGAGCAAGCTGAGGGCCTCAGGTGTACAAGCAAGCCTGAAGGGCCAGTGAGCGGCAGAAGGAAGGCGGTCAGTGAAGCCATTCTTGTCCCGTGCGTGGTGCGCCGTCCTCGTAACTCCCCGGTGTGCGCACGGGGGTTCCATGCTTGGGTGGGCCGCTGGAGAGGGAATCAGGGTCGGAAACTTGGTGGGGATCGGCGCAGTCTGCGCCGAAAAACATCTCTGATGAGCCGTGGCTGCAGATTAGCCATGGTGCGTTCAGGTCCACGTGTGCTCCGTCGGCCATGGGAGTCGCCCGCATGTGCTCTGATGTGGAGGAGCTGCGCGGCCGGTCCCGCGTGGATGTGCCGATCTCGGCGAGGGTGCGCCATGACATTCTCTGCCGCTTACCCGGTCTTGGTTGATGTCCTGAGAGCGGCTCGCCCGCCGTGGGCTCTGCGTCGAGGTCTCCCTGAGGCCGCAGGGAGGGAAAACCAGTCAGGCCGCTGTGACGGAGCATTCATGCCCGGGTGCTGCGTTCGCTGGCCGCTCGTTTTCTTCAGTCTCGGGTCGCCAGCGTGGCTGTTCAGATCAGAAGATCACGTCGGGGTCACCAGTGAGGCGGCATGAAAAAATAAGCAGCAGTGCTGTGGTTTTAAGCAGGTTTTATTAAATCATACCACCTTCACGGGATCCCCTCTCCGGTGCATAGTGGAGCAGCCCGGAGCGGGATCCTTAGGCTCTCAGAGAAGGAGAGGCGGACACGTGTGTGTCTACCAGTTGCAGGATCAGAGTGAGAGAAGAAGAGAGGAAGCTTAACAGCACAGTGCAGCATATATACTCAACTCAAACAATAGATCAAAGACATTCACAGCAGTCAATCTGGGCATTTGCATATCAGAGGTACAGACAGGATGCATGAAGACAATGCATGGGTGGCACGTTAACCTCACAGCTGTAAACGCAGCATGCAGCGGAAATAAAACCCAGGAGTGCGAGCTGACTGTCTCTGTGTTGTGGGGGTTGAATTCAAACCGCTACACAAGTTAGGTTAATTAGCATCAAACTGGGGATTCTAAATTGTCCTTAGGTATGACTGAGAGTGAATAGTTGTCTGTCTCTCTGTGTTGGCCCTGCGATGGACTGGCGATCTGTCCAGGGTGTACCCTGCCTCTCGCCCAAAGATGCTGGGATAGGCTCCAGCCCCCCTGCGACCCGAAACGGATTAAGCGGAAGAAGATGAATGAATGAATGTTTCTAATTTACATGAAAAAGGATGTGATAAATTGACGTGTGTTGGCCATTTTTTTAAGACAGTCGTGAGGAGGAACTAAGCAGTTGTGTTCGGAGGTGTTAAATTCTGCAAATCTGCATTAATCAGCAGGGAAAAGGAGAAGGAGAGGAATAGGTGATCCCCGGTAGCAGAAATAATCCAGTTAACCCAGGAAAAGTAAACACATGACACCCCATGACACCCAACAGATCATCCCCCATGACATCAGTGGAAACAGCTGGGCCAGACTTCATACCTCTGTCCATTTACATGTTCCCTTCTGAGGACAATTCAAACAGAGCTGCTGCTGAGATAGAAACCAAAGGGTTAAAGGGTGACGTGGCTTTATCAGCAGCACTGATCCCCCCCCCCCCCCCCCCCAACTGACCTGCTGGACAGGAACTAACAACTCATCAGACCTGTTAACACAATTTTAACAACAAAAGGACATGCAAAAGAACAAAGATTCCCTTTGATTTAACAGGGTAACAGCGTGAATTTTCTGGTCTGTGAATAAACAGAGCAACCATGAGTGTTTCACGGAGTCACTTATTGAATTATAATGGTTAATCTAAGTCACAAGTTCAGGAAACAAACTTCAGGGGAAACTCAAACCCATGACACATTGTTTTAAATTTTGCGGATTTTTCTCTTTTTTTTTTCCCCGCTTCTCTTCCAGTCCTTATGGCCACTTTCTGATTGCTTTGAGTTTTTAAAACATCATTTTAAGAATAATGCTAACTGACTTAAAGTACATTTCTAACTACACTATATCATACAATATGCCATTTAACATACAATTTCATTTGATCGCATTTAGTTCTTAATTCAAACAAGCAGAGTATTTGCAGCCAACTTAATTAAGACTTGAACAAAAACAATCAATCTGAATACAACTGGTGTGGTGGACACACATATGTGACCTACTTTGTGACTCACATTTTAGATCAGAACAAAGGCAGACCTTCCTTGGAGATAACAGGAAGCTGCAAGGATGTTAGCTTTGGTATGCAAGGCTTGAGACTGTGGGGGTGTTATTAAAGGATTAAAAGAGGAGATGCATTTGTTAGAAAAATACCCGATTCTTTGATTGAAAGATCCAAGAACAAACCGGAGATTTCTTCAATTTAAAGGATGGTACATTTATTTAGAAGTCACATGTAAAGTGAGCAGCGCTGGACCAGTTTGACGCTGTCCCCTCGAGAACGTCGTCAGACTGATCCCGACTTCCGGTTGTGTGTTACAGTTCTCTTCTCAGGTGGGGGCGGCCTAGTACAATGGGATGAGCTTATACGCAAGAATCTTATTGGCTAATCTACCTATGGCGGGAACAGGCCATCCACTGAACACGCCACTTCATTCTAGAATGTGCTATCAACAGTGTGCGTGGGTGTTGAGTTTGGGTGTGTATCTAATGTGAAAGACCTGACCTAAGAGAGAGAAAAGAGAGAGGGCTCTATACTTTTGTCTCATTCCTATTATCTCAGGAACATATAACATAATTGTTCATAAGCATGCAAACAGAATTTGTATGGAATATGTGTAGAGCATAATGGGAGATCACCTACAGAATTATTATTCTGGCACTAACTATACATTAACCCTTTCAATCCCCCCTTTGACATGATTTTATCATGTCAACCATGTATGGTGTGAGAGACTCTAGCAATTAACAGATGGTGAATAAGGCAGGTCCCTGCATTGTGTGTCAACCCAAGAGGCTTGCACCATTGGTTCTACTACCCTTGCCTCCCCCCTTGTGGACACCTTAGCACGGTGCAGCGATGTCTAAGAGGTGAACTGTCACCAGGTCCTGTACCCCCCTCGAGGTCTCCTCCTGATCATAGTTCTTTGTCCAGTGGAGTGGACCATGTAGGGGTCATAGGGTAGGATAGAGTCAGTCCACAAAGTCCACGAAACCTTTGTCCACCGGTTGACCCTTGCCAGGGCTCACATCATTCAGCTGCACTCATCACACGGTTGCGACAGAGGTTTGACCTTCCTCTGTGTCTGCTTCCCGTATCTGCAGCTGTGGAGCATAGTTCCATCTTGGTGACACAGGAACGAACCAACTGTGTCCCCGCTCTCAGAGGCGCACCTCATCCCATGAGGTCTACAGGACAGTCTGGTGGGTGCAGCAGAGGGTATGTAACATCCAGTCCAGCCAGTGAACAGTTCAGTGATGCTGTCCCAGGGATGCCACCCCCCTGTTGCTGGAAAGAGGTGAACATGCTGGTGTTGGTAAGTCTCGAGCTCCTGGCTCCACCCTGGATGCTGGAGGTGCGGTGGATGCGCTCGGGTGCCAGTCCATTCTTCTTCTGGGGACTGAAGTCATACAGTCACTCGCCCTACGACCTTTTCTATGTCGCAGGCACACGTCATGATGGTCTGGTGCTCTCCGGCATGCATTTTCCCTGTACCCTACACCTTTAATCAAGTGCCGATACAAAGGGCTCAGCCGGGGCAGGACCAATAATGGTCTGAGGGGTTGCCATCACAATGTATGGAGCCTGTAAAGTTTTATCCTTATTTACTACATCTGTAGTTATCTATGTGTCGTTGTAAGTTATCTCCCAGTAGCCTTGAGTGTGTGATTGTTGGTTATATGAAATCTGCATGTGGTGATTGTGTTGTGATGTGTGTGTTGGGTGATGGGACCTATATGTTCAGTGGGTAGGTAGTAAACAATATTATTCAATGTTAGGAGACATCCTTATTCATGCATTGTTGTATTCAGGCATTCAGAGCTTCTAACTTTCTCCCTTATTCAGATTACCTAACCGTAATTAGCATGATGGAGATAAATAACGCAAGAACCCTATAAGTCTCACACCCCTACATCCGTGTGGTGAGCTATGTATGATTTATGTATTATCATTAGCACACTGTGTTTACAAATAATCTGTGATGGCAGAATGGTCTTCCTCATCATCATCTTTCGTCTTGGGGTCCTCAGCTCTTCCTCTCGACCCAGCAGTTGGTCTAAGACTTGCTGACGACTCCCACTGTGGAAAATTGCATTTGTTAACGCCCTTCTGGGCTTCTGAATATATGGCCTATAGTGTCGTACTCTGCTCCTTTTATTAGATCTGCATTTGGTTATCCCTTTCCCATAACCAATTTGGAATTTGATTCAAATTTTTCTCATCCCCTCATTTGTTAATGTTAAGATTGGTCATATAGGAGATTTCTGGGCATCTTTGTGCCGCCTTTTGTGCTGTGGTTACCCAGTTGAGAGACAATGCTTATGGTTTTATTTTGGGAGAATATTCTGTTAAGGTCAGGTATTGGTTTTCCATGGATGGCTCTATTCTGCACTAGAGATGACAATATGTCCAACATTTTCCAATCCATGTGTTTGGGTCTAACCAGCGGGATGTGTGGAACCCCCCATTGGTTGAAATGTCTCTTATCCTCTTCAGTTAGGACAATGGATGCTTCCACACATTTCTTTGTTTATCAGTCTAATTTTATGACCAATCTGGAGGATGGATTTGCATATAATGGTAGTTCATAATTTGGATCAGATCCATTCAATTGCTTATAGTACATGGGGTGCAATGCTACCTTTACAGATGTTGATAGGTGTTCTACTGGTAGCTCGTCATTTGCAGAATTTGATCGTTACTTTTCTGACCCTGAAGAGTCCTGTATGTCATTACCCAGAGTTCTTACTTTACATGCAATATTTTAATTTTTGCTAATTTTCTGCATACGTGTAGAAGTGAGTCCACTTATCTGTTCTAGTCTTTAAGTATGCAGTCCAGTTTTCAGTGGTGGAGGTGGACGCCTCTCCTGCCAGCAGCGGCCACTGTGGGGCGTGCTCCCTCCTCCTCCCTGCTGTCCTCCCCCCTCGTCCTCTTGGCTTCCTTTTATAAGAGAAACAGATTCATGGGGAGCCTCAGGCTCCCCTTGTGTCAGCCATTCCATAAATAAGTTCAGTTTTTCTCCAAATTTTTTTTTCCCTTCTTATCTAGATTTCCAACCTTGAGTCAAGAAAGGAACTGCTTCAAAGTCTTCATTTAGTTTTCCTAATTAATACAAGATGGGATAATAAGATAAGAGAACTCTCCACCATGCCAACAGATATTATCTGCACTACTGTAATTGAACCTTGCGGACCTTTGTCTTCCAAGAGTTCTGTTCAATAAGGTTTCAATAGTCACAGCTTAACTAGTTTACAAATTTCATTTAAGACAAACAAAATAACCACCTGTGCATTTTGATATGCTTCAGCATTGATAAATAAGATCAGTTTGTCCAGTTGAACACAGACTGGTTGAATTTGAATAAATGAATGAAAGTTGCGTCACGCTTTCAGTCAACGGAAAGGTGGACGTTTTGCCTAATTAGAATTTGATTCAAATTTTTTCCTTGAATGCCTCATTTTATATATTCCTTGGTAAATTGTGGAGTGAATGTAGTTTGCCCTGACCCAGCTTGGCCACCGCCGAATCAGGAAAAAAACACATTCCTCATTACTGTCATATTCCTGAAATATGACGTATCATATATCACATATCACACCATTATGTGGTGAGTAACATCAAATGCATACCCTCTGTTGGGGAGGAACATAACTGGGGTGTTAGATTGATTTTAAATAACCGAGTATATAATAAGGCTATAATCTTCGCTGTGAGTGTTTGCTCATTACTAAATAAATGTTAATATTCACAATTAAGGAAATTCACTGAAAGAATGGACACCTAATGCCTCATTGCTGCTTTAAGTACTTGGAAACATCTAAGATGGCTGCCTGCATTTGTGCCTTCTTCCTGACACTCTTAGCCAAAAACTTAATTTATTTATTGTTGGTTTTCTGTTTGTTTGGTTTTTTAAAGCTACAGCTGCAAATTTTACGTGGATCTTTATTTTTCTTTGGTTACACATGCTCTGCTTTCATTTCTTTTTCCATTTCCATCTCAACATCAGAAATATTTTCTACACTTGCTAAATCCACCGTTCTTCTTCTCTTCCCCTACGTACTTTTTCCCATCAGAAACACTCACTCAATTCTTTTCCATCCACTATCCATCTGTACAAGACTTCACCTTTCCCTGGACTAGCTGATGAAACATCTCACATCTGTAATCTCTTTCAGTATTAAAACTTCCTTCTGTTCACTGTCCCGTCGTTCATACTACTGACTACTGTCCACAGCTAATGCTCCATGCAAGATCCTGCACATAAAAGTGATCGGTTTCATTCTGAAAAGTCAGCTTTATAATAAACCAACATGGCTCAATTCAAAATTCTGTTTTGGGACAAAACTCATCTCTTGATTTATACCCTGGCCTTGGATGCCTTTTAATTACTGACCTTTTGAATTTGTTTTGGAATTAAATAATGCCTCTGAGTCTGAACACCTGCCTTTCAAGGAATGTATTAACCTAAGATGTCTGCTGATTATTATGAAAACTTAAGTTTAACAGAGTCAACTGTATCTTGGTGTGGTGGAGTCTTCTGTCTTTTTTGCCTGAACAGATAACTTCAGACGAGCTAACATTATGCCTACAAAACTATAACAGTTTTAGATAAAAAATATAGAGCTTTCATTAGCCCCCAAAACAATTCTAAGTGATATTTAAATCAAGACTTAACCATGTGACACACAGACCATGTGGGTGTGAACCGCTAGTTTGTTTGTCAAGCTACACTGGTTGTCTTGTGTGTGTCAGAGCTGCAGATCTATGTGCACAGGACATTAAAGCCTTGTTCATGCTCCACCTCCGCTCTGTGCGTGCATCTATGATGATCCCTTGGATAAGGCTGGTGTGCACACAGCTATATGTATGTATATGCTTCATTCTTGAGTCTATTCGGCCGAGTGTTTGCTGTTTTTTACCCCAAATTATCTTCTTGTTTCTCTAGTCTACTCTGGTTGTGTTTGTTTTAATTCATCGTCTTCTATAATGCTTTTTACTCATCTCTGGATGATCCAAAACCATAACCCTTGTTACGCTGCCATCCCCCATCTCCATACAAAGTGTAAGGAAATCTGTAATGCTCCGCACCGTGTATTTATATTTATGTGTACATATGTATATTCACTGCTCTTATTTTCATATCTTCTAAATTATTGCTCTGAGTGTTGTTATCCCTGTGCCATTGCAATCCTAGAATCTCCCCCATTGTGGGACCAATACAGGCCTACCTTATCCTAATGTGGCTTTCATGTAAGCTTACAGCTTTTTTCAAATTTAAACACTTCCCTTCTAACTTTGCAACCTTTTCTCTTAATAGTTATTTTCTCCTAACAAATTTTAGATTTTTTCCTTGTAAATTTGCAAGTTCCTTTTCAGGAATTCGTGACATTTTCTAATATTTGGCAAATTTCTCAATTGTGCAATTTCCTGAAAGTTGCAGCTTTACCCTTATACCTTTTTGCATAAATTTTCAACCCTTGCCTTAACTTGTGATTGTAAATCAGCGTTTTTATCATATTTTGCACCTCCATCTTACAAATTCGTACTTGTTTTACCCTCACATGCTCATACCTTATGTTAAGTTAAAAATGCCTACTGTAAATCTTTAACAATGTTATTAGATTTCACCGGATTTGTAAAGCATAAGCAATACTTTTCTCTAGCTGGTTGTTCCAAATTGTCCCCAGACATCCCTCTTCTATAGGCACCCAGAATAGAAGGCTAGCACTAGTGGTTGTCTTTGAGACTAGAAAATGTGCTACTAAGTGTAGTTCATATCCCTAAAGTTTTGGGAAATGTGCAAAAAATACAAATGGGAGGGTCTGGGAACCTCCAGATATGTATTTGCCCTTAAGTATTAAGGAGCCCTAAACCTGCCTCATTTCTCTTGGTCACTAGGTGGCTAGTTTTCTTGTAGCAAAAGTTCAGACTGCCTAATATTCTGTGGAAAAATGACCTTTCAAGCATCAAGAATTTTTCAGATTTTGGTCGTAGTTGCTGGCCTTTGTATTATTAGATGTTTCTTAGATGGAGAATGGGTGGGCAATATAAGCTGCAGCCTCAGCCATCACACTTTTCGGATAACTTTGTCATGCGCTGGCCCTCACGAGCCAGCATAAGACGCACACAGTCACCAGTGAGTTTACAGTGAGTTTTATTACGGTGAAAAGTTAACAACACAAGATGCAGGGGCAATGACACATAAGTCCACACACTTCCGGAGGCGTAAGGCTAGACAGCTCTCTTACGGGTCCTTAAGAGGAGACGGTCATACACAGGCAAAGGTTGTTTAAGTAATTAGCTACACAGGCTGCTGAAGCAAAGACACACAAAGGTCTACTTTCACCGGAAGGGGTAAGGCTAATAGCTCACTTACTGGTGCCGGAGAAGTGATGGTCAACAACAAGCAGACAAGGTAGATGATAGTCCAAGTCATCCGTAGCTCAGACGTATAATGACTGACACTGCTGCGTCTTACCGTCGCCAGTGCTGGGCTTATATGGCGAAACACTAACGACGGTAATGACACTCAGCTGGCCGACCGTTGACAGGCGGAAGCCCCACCGAGCACTTTCACAATAAGAGCCCGGTGAGGCCAGAATACAGCCCGCAGCTGTCAACGCCGGCAGCAAGACATAACTTTAGCCCGAGCGTGATCAGAACCGGCGCTCGGGTCATAACAAACTTATGTTGAATTGTGCAATCAGAGGAGTTATTGTTTAATTTGACCCTGTTGGATTTTTCTTCCTTGATATATTGTTCTATTCCTTTCTTTTAATCTTTTTCCAAAAAATAAAAATTCATTCATATTTATACGCTCTTTCTGTAGTTACTCAATAGTTTGCATACATGGTAGCATTTTAGATGAGAAAGCACACCGACCTCTAAGCTATAAGACTTCAAGCCTTAGTGGAGCCTTCAAACCTTAAGGGATTAATAACTTTTCTATCTGTTCCTGTCTTGACCTCTCGCCTTGACCTCTCCCCCCTTGAAACAGAACGGCTTAATATCAAAGCCGGTTCTTTTTCAACATCCTGTAGGGAAGGATACCCATTGTGTTGCTAATCCTTGTGAGTGTTTGAGCTCAGTGGCCAAATTGCTTAACATAGGAAGTGTTAGTCCCATGGGGGCCTCTGACTATTCTGACCTCCTGTGGTCATGCAGCTGATACTGATAGGTCAACTTAGATGGGGCATGGGTATGGCTTTTTTGAAGATTGGTCATGTATTGTGTCTGCTCAGTATGTGGTCTTGGCACATCTCTGACTGTACTTACATGTGCTCAGTTGTTCCTCTTTTGACCCATTGTGTTGCTTTCTTTGACTGCTGGAGTGGGACAGCGAAGTGGAGGGAGGAGGGGGTCCCTGCGTGAAGGAGGAGGCAGCTGCTGGGGGAGGGGTCGTCCACAGCCAATACTGTCTCAAATTTAATGGAGAGAAACAAGCCATTAAACAGCGTATCTTTTGTCCTTTTCTGTTATATCGTGTTTATTGATTATTTTGCATTTGTTCTCACCGTTGCAGCATAAGTCTCTTATTCTTACGTTTTTTCTTTCCTTCCTCCAATCGTTTCTCCATATTTTTGTCTTGCGTCCTGCACAAAACTTTTAACATTTCATCAGTTTTCAATTTTCTTCAAAAACAAATTTCCGTTTCCATATTCTGCCCACTCTCATCTCCACAACAATAACTCCTATTTACTTCATTCATTCATTTTAGTTTATTGTATTTATTCAATTATTTTGTATTTATAATTTAATTCATTTATATTTTTACTTATCTGCACCAACCTGCAATTTTTCATTTAAATTCTCTCACCTTTATATAGTGTAGGATTTCCTACAGTTTTGTTGAGGAATAAATCTCCTTATTCTCCAGTTCCCTCTGCCTAATTTTAAAGTTGAACTTTTTATCTCTCTTCTCTCCAAGCTGAATGGCATGCTTTGCCTCACTATAGGCAAACCTGCATTTTAGCAGGCCCCGGAGGTCCTTTGTTGTTATTCACCATGCATGGAATTTTTAAAGCCTTCCTTTCAACCAGAGAGATAAAGTTCCAGATTTATTATTAAGATTTTAAGTTTTGTTGGCAGTAATTTTGTGAAATAGTGCACTTCCTATATTTGGCCACACGATGGAGGCACTGTGCCACAGCTTGAAGGTGATTCAAAATGGCGCCCTTGCATGCGCAGTAAATGGGACATGTGCAAAATGGCCCCTGAGCCTATTGTTCACAAACCATGTGCTTTTTTTTTTCACAAGATGGCGCCCTCGCATGCACAGTAAATGGAACACGTGCAAGATGGCCCCTGAGCCTATTGTTCACAAACCATGTGCTTTTTTTTTTTTTCACAAGATGGCGCCCTCGCATGCGCAGTAAATGGTACACGTGCAAGATGGCCCCTTAGCCTATTGTCCACAAGCCACGTGGTTTTTTTTTTGGTTTTTTTTTCTCTCAAAGAAAATGGAGCGCTGTCTCCTTGACCCCAGCTAGCACACACTAGCACACCAGAATAGCTTTACATCTTTAATTTAGCGCTTCATTTTAATGCTGTTACCTCAAATAATTCTCCTCTCAGTAACTTGTTTTACCAATTGCACCTCCACTCGGTGGTGGGGGGTCGCATATTTCTCTTTGTTCTGACCACGCGGTCCGGAGCCCGCCCTCGGTGGTGGGGGTCCATTGCTTTCCTTTGTTCTGACCCGGAGCCCGCCATTAGTTAAATCATTATGGGAAAAAAATTTTTAATAAATATTCCCAACTCCCGTATTTCCCAAACCACACTTTTATCCCCTAGAGACACACTGAATTAAATCATACTATGGGATAGGTTCAGCAGATATTTCCAAACCCCTGGTATTTCTCAAATTACATTTTTATCCCCTTAAAGACACAAAATTTTACAGAGATCAGCTTGCACGATGTGGAGAATTTGCCGCAGATTTGCATGTACTCATTACTTATAGCTTAACTTATATATAGAGGATACTTTCATCGGAACCTCGTCAGGTAATCGATACAAGAGGTATCTTATCATAAAGATCAGTCTTATACTGATTTTAACAAGCTATTTTATTGTTTTATACTTATGAATGCACTCACTATTGTTGGAATAAAAGATTCTTATGCAATTCTGTAAGTTATTATTTTTATACTTATGAATGGTCACTCACTAAGGATGGAGAAAAGATTCTTGCACCATTCTGTAAGTTATTTTTTTTATACTTATGAATGGTCACTCACTAAGGATGGAGAAAAGATTCTTGCACCATTCTGTAAGTTATTTTTATACTTATGAGCAGACCCTCACTAAAGGTGGGAAAAAGATTCTTGTGGCTGCTTGTTACGTTACTCACTCATAATGTAGTCTGAGGTTCTTATAACGTATTAAGAGTATCTTTATATATACTCACTACTGTAACCGAAATCAGGCTAGCCCTGGATTTCAATTTGGAAGACAGGCACGGCCGTTGCCTCCTATTGTCTTATCAATTCTGGGTACAGACTGCACCCCAGAATCTCGCCAATCCATCTAATCTTTTGTTAAACAGAGGGTACTTTTGCTGAGGCCTCAGCAGGTCCCCCAATGCACAAGCGGTACCGTGATTAGCTCTAATCACAGTGGACACTTTCCCTCGGGTCCTCTTTTCGGCTCCGAGAACAAGCAGTGTCTTGTGTTTAGCAAATTAAATGATCGCGGCTTCACTTCCCCCAAAACTGGCATCGGGTCGAACGCTTTCAATGGCTCCCCCCGGCATCAGGTTGCTAAAACCTGGCTCTTTTCATTTGGGAGACGAACCTGGGTGATTATTAGTCACCCTGGCATCCTAAGTCTCGTCATTTTGGCTCAGACTGAATCCAAAATGTTTTAAAATTTGGCGGACCATGCACCCGTCATACATGTCCATTGACCACGGCCGTTCTATCTCAGACTGAAAATAGAACACGTGCACTCCCTTTAACTTTTCAAACTATTATTTAAACTTTACATGCGACTCCCAACTAAATGATAAATTTCGAGATCGGATATACCCCTTTATCAGACAACTGTAAATTTAGACTGGCCAAACTGCAGAAATTTGAGTAAAAAGGCTTTCTGCTTACCTTTTTGTTTCATTCAGGCGCCACAGTGGTCCGCAAAAGGGTCCTTCTGCTGTAGTTTTTGGGTCCTTCCTATGTAGTTTTTTTCGTCTCGTCTCGAAATACTTCAATCCGGGTCACGGCACCAATTTGTTAGAAAAATACCCGATTCTTTGATTGAAAGATCCAAGAACAAACCGGAGATTTCTTCAATTTAAAGGATGGTACATTTATTTAGAAGTCACATGTAAAGTAAGCAGCACTGGACCAGTTTGACGCTGTCCCCTCGAGAACATCGTCAGACTGATCCTGACTTCCGGTTGTGTGTTACAGTTCTCTTCTCAGGTGGGGGCGGCCTAGTACAATGGGATGGGCTTATATGCAAGTATCTTATTGGCTAATCTACCTATTGCGGGAACAGGCCATCCACTGAACACGCCACTTCATTCTAGAATGTGCTATCAACAGTGTGCGTGGTTGTTGAGTTTGGGTGTGTATCTAATGTGAAAGACCTGACCTAAGAGAGAGAAAAGAGAGAGGGCTCTATACTTTTGTCTCATTCCTATTATCTCAGGAACATATAACATAACATAATTGTTCATAAGCATGCAAACAGAATTTGTATGGAATATGTGTAGAGCATAATGGGAGATCAGAATCAGAATCAGCTTTATTGCCAAGTACTGTATATTTACAAGTAAACACACGAGGAATTTGACTTGACATTGGACGCGCACGTTAGGCGCATCCAATGACGCGTCGCCATACAAGGCGCCTGTCAACAGTGGAGGTAAAGAGGGGAGGGGAGGGGGAGGAAAACACAATAGGAGAGAGAAAAAACATAGTAATCAGAATAAACGCTCGTATATGAGCCAAATTTTGACTACACAGAAAAAAACCCTCATGCATGAGCAGACAATAGATACAATCACACAGCAGAGGGAGGGAGAGCAGTGTGTGTATATTTGCATGTCATTGTGTAGTGTGAGTGTAACAGTTGTTAGTGGGCAGCAGAGGGCGCCTCCAGGCAGTGGATAGATGTTATAATCATGTGACTTATAAACAAGACCAGAGATCAGAGTCTGTCTCTCTTTTCCTCTTCCTTGCAGAAGGCACATGGGCATTGTCCTCGAGAGACCAATCCGCTGACGACAACAACTGATTGTTGATGTATGGGTAGACATAAGCCACTTCTCTGGCGTTATCTTATCGAGGAGGAATGTAAACAAGGGTACCAAAACACAAGGTCAAATCTGCACAGTGCACTCAGAGAATAAAAAAATTTCTCTCTCTTCGATTCTGTGCTTCAATTTCATACAGGCTTGAATCATACTTTAGATCATTCTCTGGAGAGCACTCAGCGATCCACAGATGTTATCCACCTACCGAAACATAGGTAAAACATGTCCAGAGAGTTCGTTCTCTCTTCAATGCATGCCAGGTAGTAAATTCCATGTTAATCCTGCCGCTGACAGTCAGTGCTCCCCCCAGCTGGACGAATTGTTGAATTTGTTAAGGGAGCTACGCCGGGGTCCGCATTTGATTAGCTCACCCAGATAATTTCGATACACTAGGAAAACTCCAGGGGCCAAAACAGAAGATCCTGTGATCAGTTCAATCTCAGTTGAATCACACAGACACATGAGTTCCAATGCCATGAGTCTCCCTTGGGTTCCCCCTGACCCGCATCTTCTTTTAAAGGTGACAATCGCATATAAGCCGCTTTCCAGATCCATAATTTCCATTTGGATTAAGATTCAGCCAGGAGAAGAGTGACATTGCAAGCTAGGATCAGAAGGGAGAGGATTAGGAGGGAGAGGGAAGAAAAGCGTCTGCTCTCTCTCAGAAGCGGAAGTAGAGGTGTAGTAGATCACCTACAGAATTATTATTCTGGCACTAACTATACATTAACCCTTTCACATTGTAGACATTGGGGGTGACATCAGAGAGAGGGGATGCATTGTTACTGGCAATTATAATGCAACGTGATCTGTGATGCATGTGACTTGTGAACTGTGAGAGTCCTGTTATTTAAGGACGAGAGTTTCCTGTGTTGTCCTCTTTCTACTTTGAGACGATGGTGAATGTGAATAAAGCTGACTTGAGAGAACCCGGTCTCGTCATTTCCACATTCCCACACTGGTGACCCAAGACGTACCATGCAGCGAGAGGAGATTTCCCCCGGGCCAGCCTCGTCAGGAGCCCCGGGCCAAGCGAATGCCGCTACAGTCCAGATACCGGACTTTTGGCAGAACAATCCGCGCTCCTGGTTCAATGCGATTGAGGCGCAGTTCAACCTCCGTGGGATATCGGTGGATGCCACAAAATTCTACCACGTGGTCGCAAAACTGGACAACCACAGGGCCCAGCATGTGGAGAGCCTGATTGACCAGCCGCCGGACAGCGACAAATACGGCGCATTGAAGGCTGCACTCATCCAGCACTTCACCCCTTCGGTGGAGGAGCGAGCAGAGAGGCTCCTGGCGCTGACTGAGTTTGAAAATGACATGCCCGCGAGCCTTATGGAGAAGTTGTTGAGGTTGAAAGACTCTGACGACGATCACTTCATTTTCACCCACCTCTTCCTCAGGACCCTACCGTCAGCGGCGAGAGCGACCCTGGCCAGTTCGCCACTGTTGGCCCAACGGGACTACCACGCGCTAGCCCGGGAGGCGCAGCGAATTGTCAACTCCACCAAACGGCGCGCGGCCACGGCCGCTGCAGCGGAACTTGGCATGACGACTGGAGATGGCAGGGGGCCAGAGGCAGCAGTACCAGACTCACCGACGACGGCGGCGGCAGAGGCCAGGGAACGCGGATCAGACATCCTTTGTTTCTACCATCGCCGCTTTGCAGAGAGGGCATGCAAATGTGTACCACCATGCCAGTACGGGCGTTCGGGAAACGCCAAGACTGGGGGTCGGTAGCAGCCGCGGCCCTCGGGGAGGAGAACAAGCTGCTTTACTTGTTGGATGCACGCTCGGGGAGGCATTTCCTCATGGACACAGGCTCCCAGTTGAGTTTCATCACACCTTCCTATGCGGACAGGCTAGCAGGTTCCAGAGGTCCCGGGGTAGCAGCAGCGAACGGCTCGGAGATTAAGACCTTTGGTGAGAAGACTCTGCTTCTGTCTCTACACGGCCGTACATTTGACTGGACTTTTGTTGTAGCAGCAGTGAATTTCAATATGTTGGGGGCTGATTTTTTGTGCTCACATGGTTTGTTGGTTGATCTCGCTAACAGGCGCCTGGTTAAAGCATTTTCTTTTGATTCTATTCCCTGTACAGCGCGAGTGGCCCCGCTAACAGCACAAGCCAACGTCACAGCTGCAAGCGGTAAGTTCCACACACTGCTCACTCAGTTCCCAGCACTCACGGTCCCCACATTTTCGGCAACAGTTGCTAAACACGGGGTGGAACATTTTATTACCACTACCGGGCCGCCCATTTTTGCAAAAGCTCGGCGCTTGGACGCAGCTAAACTGGCCATAGCGCACGAGGAGTTTGCCAACCTGGAGAGGTTGGGCATTATCAGGCGTTCAAACAGTCCGTGGGCTTCCCCGCTACACATGGTCACGAAAGCTGACGGATCATGGCGACCTTGCGGGGATTTCCGCAGGTTAAACAACGCTACAGCGCACGACCGCTACCCAATCCCGCATATCCAAGATATTTCCGTTCATTTGGCAGGGGCTCGTGTTTTTTCTAAGTTAGATTTGGTCCGCGGTTACCACCAAGTCCCAGTGCGCACTGAGGACATACCCAAAACGGCGGTAATAACTCCATTTGGCCTATTCGAGTTTTTACGCATGCCATTCGGGCTTAAAGGGGCTGCACAGAGGTTCCAACACATGATGGACGCGGTGCTTTGCGATCTTCCTTTTGTGTTCGTCTACTTGGACGATATTTTGTTAGCCAGTGCGTCCGAAGACGAACACGAAAAACACCTGGCCACAGTTTTCCGAAGGTTGGGAGATCACGGGTTAATAATCAACCCAGCGAAGTGTCAGTTCGGGGTGGCGCAGATCAATTTTTTACGACACCGCGTCTCCCCCGAAGGAGCGGTTCCGCTTCCTGACAAAGTGCACGCGGTGGCAGATTTCCCCCAGCCGCAGACGGTTAGGGCATTGCAGGAGTTTTTGGGAATGGTGAATTTTTATAACCGTTTTCTCCCCCATGCGGCGCAGCTCATGCAGCCACTGTATGCCGCGCTCAAAAAAAAGAAACACGCGGATAAGATCGAGTGGTCCCTGGAGCGGGACCAATCGTTCTCGGAGGTGAAAGCAGCCTTGGCAAAGGCTGCGTTGTTGGCACACCCAGACCCAACGGCCCGCATAGCGCTCACTACTGACGTGTCAGATGTGGCCATAGGGGCGGTCGTGGAGCAACATGTAGCCGGGGTTTGGCAGCCCCTCGCCTTTTTCAGCAGGACCTTGCACGATAGCGAACGTAAACACAGCGCGTTTGACAGGGAGCTGCTGGCTCTCCATTTGGCCATCCGCCACTTTCAGTTCTGGCTGGAAGGACGCCGTTTCACCGCGTTCGTTGACCACAAACCGCTAACATTCACGATGGCCAAGGTTTCCGAACCGTGGTCAGGCCGGCAGCATAGACAGCTGGCTGCGATCTCAGAGTTTACCACTGATATTCAGCATGTGGCGGGCAAACTGAATGTAGTGGCAGATTGCCTCTCGCGCGCCATGGCAGCCCCAGTCAGCGTAGGAATAGATTACGCAGCCATGGCCACGGAGCAGGTTAGTGACGCGGATGTGCGCTCGCTCCAGTCTGGACCAACAGGGTTAAGGCTGGAGAACAGGGTGCTGCAAGACGGTATTCCCCCCCTAATCTGCGATGTCTCCACTGGACGGCTGCATCCAGTAGTACCGGCTGCGTGGCACCGCCGCATTTTTGACTCGATTCATGCTTTGGCACACCTGGGAGTGTGCGCGTCGGTCAAAATGGTAGGAGAGAAATTTGTGTGGCTGAGTCTTCGCAAACAAGTTAAAGAGTGGGCAGCAGCCTGCACGGCGTGTCAACCGGCCAAAGTACACAGGCACACGAGAGCTCCTTTGGAGCCGTTTCACATTCTGGCCAAGAGGTTCGATCACGTTCATGTGGACCTCGTAGGACCCCTCCTGCTGTCACAGGAGTGCACACACCTTCTGACAATGGTGGACCGCACCACGCGCTGGCCTGAAGTGGTTCCGCTGGCATCAACCACGGCTGAGGAGGTAGCGCGCGCATTTTTAACAGCTTGGGTGGCGCGTTTCGGAGTTCCGTCGGACATTACGTCCGACAGAGGCCCTCAATTTGTGTCCGAACTTTGGTCGACAATGGCCCACAGCCTGGGTGTCACAATTCACCGCACAACCGCGTACAATCTGCAGACTAACGGGTTATGCGAACGTTTTCATAGGTCATTGAAAGCAGCTCTCAGAGCGTCACTGACGGATGCAAATTGGGTAGACAAGTTACCGTGGGTGTTATTGGGATTGCGTTCTGCGCCTAAAGAGGACTTAGAAGCCTCCCCAGCGGAGCTCGTGTTTGCACAGCCACTCCGGCTGCCTGGGGTGTTTCTCCCAGATAACCCTGTGCCAGACACCTCCCCGTCTCAGCTGCTGCGGAGTAACATAGAATCAAGCACGCTGCCCGGCCCCGTGCACCACAGTTTTCCGCGTGTTTTTGTGCCTAAAGCTTTGAAGAACGCAGAGTTTGTTTTTGTCAGACACGATGCGCATCGAACCCCGCTGCGACCGCCTTATGACGAACCGTTCAGAGTGTTGGAAACAGGGGACATGCAGTTTTTGCTAGATTTGGGGGGTAGGAAAGAAAAAGTTGGCATAAACAGACTCAAACCCGCTTTTGTGGTGGCAGATGAGCAAGTGCTGTTGGCAAGGGCCCCGCGGCGAGGTAGACCCCCACGAGGGGCTTCACAGAGTAATGTTTCCCCAGAACACCCGCAGGGACTGACAAAAGGTTTTCACCCGCAGACGGCAAGTCCCCCAGCGTGACAGCGCCGCAGAGATGTTGAATCCCAGCTACAGCAGATACGGCAGGAGACTGAAGCCTAGACAGCATGTGGACTGATGTGTATTGATTCTATCACAGCATGCATGTTGTTATTCTCTTGTTTGTTCTAAAATGTTGGGGGGGGGGGGCTGGTGTGGTGGACACACATATGTGACCTACTTTGTGACTCACATTTTAGATCAGAACAAAGGCAGAGCTTCCTTGGAGATAACAGGAAGCTGCAAGGATGTTAGCTTTGGTATGCAAGGCTTGAGACTGTGGGGGTGTTATTAAAGGATTAAAAGAGGAGATGCATTGTAGACATTGGGGGTGATATCAGAGAGAGGGGATGCATTGTTACTGGCAATTATAATGCAACGCGATCTGTGATGCATGTGACTTGTGAACTGTGAGAGTCCTGTTATTTAAGGACGAGAGTTTCCTGTGTTGTCCTCTTTCTACTTTGAGACGATGGTGAATGTGAATAAAGCTGACTTGAGAGAACCCGGTCTCGTCATTTCCACATTCCCACATTGGAAGCGTTTAAGAATAAAAATCTTTGGATTCCTTAATGAAGTTCTGCCTCCAGATCACCTGCACTCACACATTCCACTTACCACTCGTGAGACGGACCAGATTCCATACAAAATGTTAAAAATTTTACTTTGGCTTCGTCTTTAAGGGGTTGCTGTTCCAGTTAAAAGTCTCAAGTGTTGAAGAGTCCAGCTTTGTATAAAACGGCCCAGCTGAAGTATAAGGGGAGAAAAGAACTTTTTTTAAAAGTTATATTTTCATTCTTTTTCAATCAAAAATGAAAATGTAACTGGGAGTTTAAAAACAGGAACTCACAGTGACATAGCTGACTTTCAGCTGGCTTGCTCTGGTGTAGCTGTGAATGTCTTATTTAGTGTGTTCGTATGCTGATTAGATTTGTGTTTTTACAGCTAATGTTACATGGGGCCTCAGTGAACATGTGTCATCTTGCTGTGGGTTGGATGCTTACAACACAGTCAACGAGATTTGCTGCAACTCCACCATCTTACCCAAACCTGGTCCCATGGCTGAATGTTGTGGCAAAGGTGAGTTGAAATGGGCACACTTGATAACCATATAACATTTAAACAAAGTTTAAACCCCAAAAGCATGAATGTTCTTCAGTGATGATCCATTCTATAGGTAAGTTTGGTAAAGTAAATGGCACCAGTACTCCCAAACTCTCAGGGGGATAGGAATGAGGAATGCTATTGAGAAAAATAAATTGGGAAAGATTGTTAGGGGGCACTAAATGTATTCTTACCCACTAAGCCACTGTTTTCAAGAATATGTTCACATTACAAGCCTCTTTGATTAGTTAGCATTTTTTTCTGATGAGACTTGATTTGCATGACATGACAGTTTGCATTCATAATTACAAGTGACCTTTACCTGACTTGAATATGAATGTGTCTGTCCTCCAAAACTACATGCATCTAAACATTGATGTGTCATTGTCATCAACAACAAAACACATTGTATTTGATCACTGATTTGTTTCAGAGAAAATAGATATATTTTTTAATCTGAAGTGACTTTCTATGAGCCCTGATCTAAATCCTATTGAACATCTGTGGAAGGAGCTGAAACATGGAGTCTGGAGAAGACACCCTTCAAACCTGAGACAGCTAGAGAAGTTTGCCCTGATGAAAAAACCCTTTAAGATTCCATAGTATTCTATAGTATTCTGTAGGATTTCACAGTAAACTACCGAATACTGCTACATTCTGCAGTAATTGCTACAGTATCTTGCAGTATACTGTAGTTTATTGTGAAATCCTTTAGGTGTTAACAGTAAAATACAGTATACTGCAACATTCTGCAGTAAACTGCAGTAACTGCTACAGTATCTTGCATTAAATTGCAGAATACTACAGTATGCACTGCAGAATACTACAGTATATGCCATAGAATCCTATTATTTATTCTATAGAATGCTGCAGTAGTTAAGGTGCGTTTAGACCAAACGTGAATGCGTGGCGCGAATACTTAAAGTTAATGTAAACATGCGAAGATGTGCGAATTTGGGCATTCGTGCATCCGAGCAATTTGGTAGTGCTAGCTAGTAATCAGCCTTGAGATTCTGCCATCACCGGAGTTCAAGTTTCAAAACTGGAAAGAAAACTAGTTTGAAAATGAGACTGCCACTCACCTACAGACAGATGAACTAAAGCTCTGCAGTTGAATTGGAATGTCAGAGTTATCCACCCATGGACTTTTGCCGCGGACATGCTAACAAGGGCTAGCAGGCTAGCAGTGTAAATAACCATCATCCAGGGACAATTTTTCCAGGTTAGAGCCCCTTCGGATATATGGTTGTCGGCCTCCGTCGGTCTATGATGACCATGGAAGAATCCTAAACGTCTACTCTGCTGGAACAGCACCGCCTGTGGCTGAACAGGCCGATGCGCGAATGGCAGTCCCTATCACACAGGTCGCACTTGTGGGTGGTCTCCGTGCTGCTGGGTCTGTGGCGGTTCTTCCTGCGGGTCCTATTTTCATCTGCTGCAGCAGTCAGTCTCTCTTCACCCGCCTTGAGCTGTCTGGTAAGGGTGCCTCTCCATTTGGAGCGGTTCATTGCAAGGTCCTCCCAGCGCTCTGTGTTGATCTCCAGGGCCTTCATGTCTGTCTTGCAGACGTCTCTAAAGCGCAGTTGTGGGCAGCCAATGTCTCTCTGTAAATCTAAACATAACGGTGTTTTAGGGATTTTCACAGCAGGTAGAACACAGCTGCAGAGGTTATAAAGGCAGCTCTGCCAGTCTGCAAGTCGCTCAGACGGTGAATTAATCTATTAATATTAATTATTAATATAATTAATAATTTATGAATTATTCACGTGTTTACATTGAGTTAACATGTAATCGCGCCATGTGAAAAATTTGCACATTCACGTTTGGTCTGAGCGTACCTTTACTGTAGAATCCTGCCATATGTACGTCAGAATTCTATAGTAAATAAGATAAGCCTTTATTAGTCCCACAATGGGGAAATTCCAGGATTGCAACAGCACAGGGATAGCAACACTCAGAGCAACAATCAGAAGGCAAGAGAAAAAACAAGAGCAGCGAGTATACATATGTACATATATATATATATATATATATATATATATATATATATATATATATATATATATATACAGTATATACAGTATATATAGACACACATGAGACACATCCTGCACGTGTGTGCAGGATGACTCTGTGTGTGTGTGTGTGCATGTATGTACTGTATGTCAAGGCAGATATGTGTGTATGCATGCATGAGTGCATGTATGTGTGTAAATGAGAATGTGAAAAAACAGGGGAAGGAATAAATGATAATAATAATGATGATAGGTACAGGTGGATGCCAGGAGAGGGAGAGGCTGGCTGCAGACTGGCAGAGAGCCCAGGACAGGGGCTCCAAAGATCTGCTAGCTAGAAACACTACCAAACAATGAGAACTGTAGCCACAAGTCAAACAACGGGGCTGACCATCATCCCTGTTCATGACAGTGTACAAAATAAACTCCTCAAAAACAGTTTGGAAATGTTATTTCAGTCACGGATTTCGCTCCTTTAATAATAGAAATTGGTATTGCATTTTGGCTGCACGGTGGCGCAGTGGTTTAGCACTGTGGCAGCACAGTTTTACCCTCGGCCGGGGGATCGCGGGGATCATGAGATCGTGGGTTCGATCCCAGCCCCCGACCAACAGTGAGCTGTGTGGAGTTTGCATGTTCTCCCCGTGTTGCGCGGGTTTACTCCGGGATTTCTCCGGTTTCCTCCCGCACACCAAAAACATGTAGGTTTAGGGCGCTCGCGCACGCAGCGACCAGCAGCCGGTGGCTTGTCACCAGACTGCAAACCAAGTCTACCTACGGGTACAAATAAGTAACAAAAAAAAAAAAAAAAAAAATTTTATATCACTGGAAAGCCTGATTAGTCACCTTTACAGTGATGTCAGCTTATCAGGATTGTGCATTCATGGAATGAACAACATTCCTGTGGGTATAGCGCCCCATAAAATTTTGCCAAAATCCCCCGCAATATAATGCTGTTGGTATTCACTCTTGTTCTGAGCTTCAAGTGCTGCCAGGTACTATGTGTCAGTCACAGGTGTTATTGAACGCTTTTGGGATCAGCTTGGGCATGCTCTACATTCCAGAGTGAGCAACAACCACACTTGTTAACCTTCAACAACTCCTGGTTGAGGAATGGGATGCCATTCCATAGGAAGATGTGACCAGCATGGGGAGGAAGTGCCAAGCTGTTGTAGCTGCCTATGGATCTTCCACACACTACTGAGGTCCCTGAGAGTGTAAAATGAATGAAGTAAAAATAGCTAATAAATTTATTTGTTGTTTTTTCCTTATCACTATAGGAGAGTGTGGTCATCCAGTCCACCAAAAGACTCTAAACAAGAGTGAATACCAACAGGAGAATATGGCAGGGGAGTCTGGCACATTTTGGGGGGGCACAACCCACACTTTTAGTTATGTTGCTCATTCCACAAATGCACGATCATTTCAAGTTGTGCCTCATTGGAAAGGTAGTTAATCTGACTTTCTAACAATATAAAATACAGTACCAGTTGAAATTATTAAAGGGGAGAAATAACTGAAATAATGTTTCCAAACTTTTTTGAAGCATTTATTACTTTACTGCAACCATTTGGACAAATGCCATATCTGCTGCTGTCTGTTATTGCAATATTGATCATGTGCAGTCCTATCTTTCACTGTCTGCACTTACACTACCGCATTGAATTTGCTACTAGGGCTGGGAACAATCCCTAATTTCCAGAATCAATTTGATTCCGATTCTAGAGATTCTGAATTGTTTTGATTCTGATCCCGATTTGATCTGGGAAATTACCATTTTAATAGCCATTTTACTTGCCAAAAAAAAAAAAAAAAAAAATCTTCGAGACCTAATGCTGCAAATTGTACCAAGAATACTCCAACTTTATTAATACATAAATTATCACATATAGGACTGACCCAAAATCAGTTACAATAATGCACTTTTTATTATTTAACTTATGATTTCACAAAGTGCTCACAAGTGCTTTCTTTAGTGCAAAGGGTGTATAGGGTCAAGTTAACAACCCAGAGTAAGTAAAAAAAATTCAATGCATGAAGCATGTAGACATAATTAACTGTATTTCAGTCCCTACAGGATTTCGTTGGTTGTTTTTGTGATTGTTATGGCCCAAAATGTCATGTTTGAGAGAATGGTCAGCTCACGTGCAGGATGCTACACCAGTGAATGCACACGACACAGAGAAGCAACGTTTAAACACAATTTTATTGAACAAAGTAAACTCAAAGTTAGAGAAAAGCGCTACTCGCCAGAGAAATACCCAGCCTGTAAAGAGGGAGACGAGAGCAGGTTAACAATGAGGAGGGAGACCAGGAACAAATAATTACAGGGATGAATCTTACGAATTGTGAGCATAGAACCCAGCAGGAAACAAATGAACCAGCGAGGTGGAGCTGGCAGTGAGTTGAGAAGGTGTGGAGCTGGGAGAAGTGTCTGACCAGGTGGAGAAGGCAACCTGGAGGGATGATAGTGATGATGATGATGGAGCAGGTGAGCGCACAACAACCCCCGGAGATGCACCACAGAGATGGCAGCAACCTCGGAGAGAGGAGGAGAAAAAGAGTTAACGGCTGAGTCCCTTAGTAATTCATGCAACAACTTACTTTACTCAGATGGCAGCTATACCCAACAAGCCAGCGCTGGAGCGTTCACAAACTGGTCCTTTTAAGCACTGGCAGGGCAGAGGTAGCAGGTGCATCCACTCACACAGGTGTGCTGATCACCTACGGAGCCGGAGTCTAGATGAAGAACCTCCCACAGAAAGGGAGGGGGAGCGCGCTCACCTGATCATGACACAAAATGCCTGAATTTGTGGGAGCTTTTCCAAAAAGTTGACATTTTTAGATTTTTTTTTTGCACTGAAAGTTATGTGAGGAAGTACAGATTTTAAAGTAGCTGCTTTTCCCATAGTTTACAGTGATGCTGTTTTTTGTAACACCACAAGAAAAGCACAGGATTACCAAAACATTCCTGTTAAACAATGATTTACGTAGAATTAAATGCTCAATAAAATTGTCAAAAATTGACTAACATTGTATTCTTGCTGAGAACTTAAATTAAAAAAGAAATAAAAAACAGTCATTACAACAACTAAATTGCATTGAATGCATACTGGAGTATGGAGAAAATTATGGCAGCACCTTCTTGAATCT
Organism: Pholidichthys leucotaenia; assembly: GCA_020510985.1. NCBI lineage: Eukaryota > Metazoa > Chordata > Actinopteri > Cichliformes > Pholidichthyidae > Pholidichthys > Pholidichthys leucotaenia. Next base: position 214,979,840 of record CM035847.1, on the reverse strand, counting down.
TGAATTTACAAACTAAGACCCTGAAAAATTTGAGGTCTTCTTCTGTGCTGAAATCCACAAGGAAGCAACGATGGCTTCTCCACTGACAACCTCTTCCCTTCAGAAGGTCTCAGTGCAGGATGGACCTTGGAGTGGAAACCCAGTCTTCACAGATCTGAAGAGGAGGTGAAAAGAATAGATTTCACAGTAAAATTAATAGTCATATTTTTAAATCCCCACACCACAGCAGAGTTTAATAATTTAGTTTTTTATTTTTTTGTTGTTTATATTTTAGCTACAAATTAACTTTCAATTTTTGAAAAGGGTTTCAATTCATTTCCTAGAAAGATTTGTTCATTTCAGTTTAGTTCTACTGAGTGAAAATGGCTCGTTGTACTGCAGCCTTAATTAATTCTGCCATTTTCATTTTATTGTGATTCATTATCTTCAGATCTCTCACTTAAGTGCTAAAAGTCCATAATCTCATAAAATATACCTTTATTCTGCATTTATTCACAGCGCTTAATCAACAGTTAACTCTGTATCCATAGTTTGTTAAAGAAACCACCATCATGCTGGATAAATTATTAATTTACAACACAAATGTTAAAACAAATTATATTTTACTAACAATTTCAGCAGCTCCAAGTCTCCCTCTCTCTTCACGGGTCTCAGCCAGTCTCTGTGCTTTTTCAGTTTATCAATCATCAACTTTATGTTGCAACACAGTGCTGCACGTAGTACAAAACTGTTTATCCCCACTTTATGAAAAATATTTGGAAACTGTTGAGGACAGTCTTTGATAAATTAAGAGACACGCACGTCAAACTCTGCTCATGTAAACATGGAAGTGAGGACGTGCGCATGTGCCGCAGGGAACTCTTGCTGAATGAGAACCGTTTTAACACAACAGAAGAAGAACTAGCATTGTGGAGAAAGGAAGCAGGTGAGGCAACTGTCTGGAAAACACGTGAGCTTTATTCCTTCTCCAACATAAAGTACAGTAAAAGAGAGTCCTGGGTCTCTGTGCATTCTCCTTTAATACCTTTAATTCCATGCATTGAGACCCAGAACTTCCAACCATCATACATTGTTTGGAACAAAGACCTGTATGGCACATTAACATAACATAATGCCAACACTGCTTCTCACACTCTTTCCTCTTCCAGCGGCTCCAGCGCTCTCTCCTCTCCCCAGGGGACAAATAGACTTTACTGTCCCATCTGAGACCCCCCCCCCCCCGTGACACTTCCTTCTTCAGTCCATTGGTGCCCCTTTCCCCAGCTGCCTTCTCTGGGTGGAGAATCCCCCACCCACACCACTACACAGCACCCCCCCGAACACCCAGAAGGGGCACTAACCCCCCCATTTTTTGGGCTTGAGCCGGCGCCCACTATGGGCGGCTGATCTATGGGCTGATCTATGGGCTGATCTGACTATGGGCGGCTGAGCGGCTGATCCCGTCAACATCCTGCTGGCGAGGTGTACAGGAGGGCACGTCAGTCTGTGGAGGGAAAAAGGGAGGAGGGGAACAGGAGGGGAGGAAACATATCAGCTTCGCAGGCGCAGGTCCCTACCAAGGGAACACCAACTTGCGGAGCCACCAACGGTGGGCGTCCGCACCGGGGAGCTTTGGCCAACACCACCTGCTCGTCTGCTAACATAAATGCGGGCTTCAGCCTGTCGATGCAGACGATCTCCCTACGCCCCCCCCCCCAAGTCTAACACAAAAAGCTTTGCCCCAGGTTCCAACACCCTGAATGGTCCATCGTACAATGGGTGCAGCGGGGTCCGGTGCGCATCGTGCCTGACAAAAACAAAGCTGGCGTTCTGTAAACTCTTGGGGACAAAAGCGCGGGGAGAACAATGGTGGGCTTGACATATTATTCGGCCCAGGAAACACGCACGCAGGCTCAGACAGATTTGAAAGCTTTATTTACAGCAATGTTTGTGTGTGGATGCGTGTATGAGAGATATGAGTGTGATGTGGGTGGAGGATGCAGTCAGGACAGAGCAGTTCGCCATTCGGCCAGGCAACCCTATAAGAGAGGAGAGCAGGGATTAGCTGGGCAACCACACGGGAGAGTGACGATGTACTGTGCTTACTTGTAGCAGCGCGGTGGCTGGCGTGGCAAGTCCCAAGCCTGGGAGACAGCGTCCTGCTGTGCGTCCGGGATGATGCAGCGAAGTGGAGGAGCAGTGTGATGAGGGGAAGTGAGTCCGCCGCCAAGGAATCCACCTGTGCACAGGGGAAGTCTGAACGGGAAAGGTAAGGCAATAATGACAGCTTACGTGTCAGACGAGTCGTCAGCAGGCCTGATGAGAAGGAAGTTGCTGAGTAGATTACGCAGGTTGACAGACGGCTCCAGGCCGCAGCTCAGGGCAGGATGGAATAAATAGCTGAGCCTAACGAGGAGCAGGTGTGCGCGCAGCTGAGGTGGAAGCCCGTGAACTGCGGGTGATGACAGTACTCCCCCCACCAGCGCCTCCTGGCGCTGGCTTACCTGGGTGTATCTGGTGGAACTCCGCGATGAGATCAGGATCCAACACCCATGAAGAGCGCACCCAGGATCTCCACTCCGGACCATAACCTTCCCAATCCACCAGATATTGCAGCCCACGACCCCGATGCCGGGAGTCCAGGATGGCAGTAACACCCCACGCCGGGTCACCGTCGATCATCCTAGGCGCAGGAGGAGACCTAGGGGGAGGGCAGAGTGAATTGAAAAGGACAGGTTTGATCTTAGAGACGTGGAAAGTGGGACACACACGGAGGGAGGGGGGAGGGCCAAACGCACAGCCACCGGGTTGATAATCTTGGATATGGTGAAGGAGCCGAGGAACCTCGGTGCCAGCTTCTTCTTCTCACCTTTTAGGCTGATGTCCTGGGAGGAGAGCCAAACCCGCTGACCCACCTGGTAGGCAGGAGCCGGCCTTCTGTGGTGATTGGCGGTGGAGCTGTTGCGCACTGCTGTGCGTAAAAGCGCGTCTCTGGTCTTGGTCCACATGCTCTGGCAGCGCCTGATGTGCGCCTGGATTGAAGGAACGGCCAGCTCACCCTCCTGCTCAGGGAAAACAGGGGGGTCATACCCCAAGGACGCTCGAAAAGGTGACACCCCAGTAGCAGTGGACCGGGCCGAGTTACGGGCGTACTCCACCCAGGTCAGGTAGGAGCTCCAAGACGAAGGGTTGGACGATGTCACGCAGCGCAGGGTGGCTTCCAACTCCTGGTTCATGCGCTCGCACTGCCCGTTGGACTGGGGGTGATAACCAGAAGAGAGACTGACAGTAGCCCCCAAGGCGCTGCAGAAGCTCCTCCAAACCTGGGAGACTAACTGCGGACCTCGGTCCGAGACCACATCCAGCGGAATTCCATGCAGCCTGACGACATGCTGGACCAGGAGATCGGCCGTCTCAAGCGCCGAAGGGAGACCCTGAAGAGGCTCAAAATGAGCAGCCTTGGAGAACCTGTCCACAATGGTCAGAACCGTGTCATAGGTGTTAGAGACAGGAAGTCCGGTGACAAAGTCAAGGGCGATGTGTGAACAGGGCCTGCCCGGAACCGGCAGGGGCTGGAGTAGGCCCGCAGGTCGAGAGTTCGGAGACTTGCCACTGGCGCACTGGGGACAGGCCCGGACATAGTTGGTAACATCCCTCTGAAGACCCGGCCACCAAAACGAGCGCTGCAGCCAACTCACCAAGCGGGTGATGCTTGGGTGACAGGAGAGTTTGGAGGTGTGGGCCCAGTGGATCACTTCGCCCCGAACCGCCGAAGGAACATACAGTCTCCTCTCTGGCCCCCCGCCGGGATCCGGCTCCGCCTCCTGAGCCTTCAGAATCTTGTCCTTGATGGACCATGCAATCGCCCCCACGACGCACGAATCGGGCAGGATGGTATGCTCAGACTTCTCTGGACCCTCTGGGGCGAATTGTCTGGACAGGGCATCGGGCAGCCCATTCTTCGAGCCTGGATGGTACGTGATGGTAAAGTTAAAGCGAGTAAAGAATAGGGACCAGAGCGCCTGGTGGGCATTCAGGCGCCTCGCTGACCTCAGGTACTCGAGGTTCTTATGGTCCGTCCAGACCACAAAAGGCTGGGCTGCCCCCTCTAACCAGTGACGCCACTCCTGTAGGGCGAGTTTGACCACGGGGAGCTCCCTGTCGCCGACGTCATAATTTCGCTCTGCCGCCGATAGCTTCCTGGAGAAGAAGGCGCAAGGCCGCTTAACACCATCCACCGGTGATCACTGGGACAACACCGCTCCCACCCCCTTATCGGACGCGTCGACCTCCACCAGACACTGAAGAGTGGGATCGACCTGGGTCAGGACCCGGGAGGACGAGAACTCCGCCTGGAGAGTCTTAAAAGCGGTAGCCGCTTCCTCAGACCACTGAAAAGGCACCTTAGATGACGTGAGGCGGGTCAGGGGGGGAGACAATGGCGCTGTAGTTGGGGACAAAGCACCGGTAGAAATTAGCGAACCCGATGAATTGCTGCACCTGCTTCCTTGAGGTCGGCGTGGGCCACTCGACCACCGCTTTAACCTTAGCGGGGTCGGGGAGGATCTGATTGTGGGAGATCACGAACCCCAGGAAGGAGGTGGTCTGGGCGTAGAATTCACACTTCTCTGCCTTAACGAACAAATGATTCTCCAACAGACATTGCAGGACCCACCTCACATGGGCCTGGTGCTCCTCGCGTGATCTGGAGAAGATGAGAATGTCGTCGAGATAGACGAAGACGAAAACTCCCAGGAAGTCCCGCAGAACATCGTTTATAAGGCGTTGGAAGACGGCAGGTGCGTTGGTGAGCCCGAACGGCATCACGAGATACTCAAAGTGGCCGCTGGGTGTCCTAAAGGCCGTCTTCCACTCGTCCCCCTCCCGGATCCTAACGAGATGATAGGCACTGTGGAGGTCAAGCTTGGTGAACCAGTTCGCCCCCTGGAGGGAGTGGAAAGCGGTGTCCATGAGCGGCAGGGTGTAACGGTCCTTAATCGTGATGTCGTTTAAGGCTCTGAAGTCAATACAGGGACGTAGGGACCCATCCTTCTTACCCACGCAGAAGAAACCCGCGCCAAGCGGGGATGAGGAGGGGCGGATGATCCCAGCGCTGAGTGACTCCTTTATGTAAGTATCCATCGCCTCGCGTTCCGGTGCAGAGAGACTGTATAGGCGACCAGATGGCAGGGGCGCCCCCGGGCGGATGTTAATTGCACAGTCGTAGGGTCGATGCGGCGGAAGGGACAAGGCTCTGGACTTACTGAAAGCTGCCCCCAAGTCATGGAACTCCTGCGGCACCAGGGTCAGAGCCGGGGCTCAGAGACTGGGGCCGGCAGAGGGGCAGATGGAGCACAGGCTGCCAACTGGAGGCAGGTGCCCATGCAGAAGGTGCTCCAGGACAGGACGCTGCCGGTTCTCCAATCCAGGACAGGGTTATGCAGCCGCAGCCAGGGGTAACCCAGAATGACACGGTCCGACAAAGAGGGCAGATTGTAAAGGGTCAGATCCTCCCGGTGGTTGCCGGAGACGATGATGGGGACTGGCTTAGTGCGGTGTGTAACTGTGCCCAGAGAAGAACGTGAGAGCGTCACCAAGTTCAGGGGGTTAGGCAGCAGTTGGCAGGGTATGCCCAAACGGGTTGCAAGGCTCTTAGAAATAAAGTTCTGCTCTGCCCCGGAATCCACCAGTGCGTGAGTGGAATGCCCGGTGGAGTTGTGGCAGAAACGTATGGGCAATGTGCAAGAAGATAGGGGATTGGATCAGTTAGAGTCCACGAGGCTCCCTATTGTGACTCGCGGACTTCCCCGTTTGGCTTCACCGGGCACAGCTCCACAGGATGCCGGTCATCTCCGCAGTACATGCAGAGACCCCGTTCCCGCCGGCATTGTCTCTCCACTAGAGGGAGCCTAGTGCGCCTGATGGCCATGTCCTCTGGTTCATCGGCGGACTCTGGAGCTGGTAACGCCAAGGGGCGCAACTGAGCTGGACGGAGGGAAGCTCCGCACGAGCGGCTGACAGACTTCTGCTTCGCAGCCCGCTCACGCAGCCTGTTGTCCAGGCTAATCGTGAGCGAGATCAGCTCAGAGAGTCGCCCTGGGAGATCCCGACCAGCTAGTTCATCCCTCAGACCAGAATTGAGGCTACGGAGGAAAATGCTGCAGAGAGAAGCCTCTCCCCAGCCCACCTCCTCCGCTGCCACCCGGAAGTTGACCGCGTATTCCGCCGCGGACCGGGCTCCCTGTTGGAGACTGAGGAGCCGGTCCGCGAGGACGCTGTCAAGTCGGGAATGATCAAAGACTTCTAGAAAGTCCCGCACGAACCGGTCATACGAGAGGTTTGCGTAGCTGGGCTTCGTCTTTACAACGTAAGCCCAAGCTAACGCTCGCCCCTCGAGAAGGTTAGCCATGTACCTGATTCGGCTATGGTCTGAGGGAAAATCCCAGGGAACACGCAGAAACACCGACTCACACTGCAGGATAAACCCCTTTGCTCCACTGAGTTTCCCGCTGAAGCGAGCAGGAGTTGGGATAGGTGTGAGGCGGGTAGGCACTCCCGAGCTAGGCTGGCCTGTCGTGGAAGCACCCGGAGCTGCACCGCCAAGAGGACCCGGAGGGAAAGGCCGCGGAGGGTCCAGGCGGTCCAACCAATTAGTAATTGAGGTTAGTTGGTTCAAAATCACCTGCTGCTGATGAGCTATCAAATCTACCCGAGTCTCGAGGGTGGTAAAACGGCGTGCGAGCCCGCTGTCCGCTGGGCCGCTTTGATGGAGCCGTACTGACATATTATTCGGGCCAGGAAACACGCACGCAGGCTCCGACAGATTTGAAAGCTTTATTCACAGCAATGTTTGTGTGTGGATGCGTGTATGAGAGATATGAGTGTGATGTGGGTGGAGGATGCAGTCAGGACAGAGCAGTTCACCGTTCGGCCAGGCAACCCTATAAGAGAGGAGAGCAGGGATTAGCTGGGCAACCACACGGGAGAGTGACGATGTACTGTGCTTACTTGTAGCAGCGCAGGGGCTGGCGTGGCAAGTCCCAAGCCTGGGAGACAGCATTCTGCTGTGCGTCTGGGATGATGCAGCGAAGTGGAGGAGCAGTGTGACGAGGGGAAGTGAGTCCGCCGCCAAGGAATCCACCTGTGCACAGGGGAAGTCTGAACGGGAAAGGTAAGGCAATAATGACAGCTTACGTGTCAGACGAGTCGTCAGCAGGCCTGATGAGAAGGAAGTTGCTGAGTAGATTACGCAGGGAGACAGACGGCTCCAGGCCACAGCTCAGGGCAGGATGGAATAAATAGCTGAGCCTAACGAGGAGCAGGTGTGCGTGCAGCTGAGGTGGAAGCCCGTGAACTGCGGGTGATGACAGGGCTGGAATCAGTACTTTAAAAGCCTCCGTACTGTGCAAAAATTGTGCGGGTTGATCGGCCTTGGGCATGGGGTTGTCTGGTAAAAACTCCCCAGGGATCCGCAGCGGCTGAGAAGAAATGAGTCCTGCCAGGGAGGCTGCCAAATCCTCCTTAGGTGCGGAGCTCATCGCTAAAAGAACCCATGGCAGGCGGTTGACCCAATCCCAATTTTATCTGTGAGTGAAGTTTTGAGCGCTGCCTTAAGCGACCTATGAAAACGCTTGCATAACCCGTAAGCTTGGGGGTTGTAAGCGGTAGTGCGGTGAATTTTTACCCCCAGGCTCTGGGCCATCACGGACCAGGGTTCAGAAATGAATTGCAGACCCCTGTCGGAAGTAATATCTGATGGGGATCCGAATCATGCAATCCAAGCTGACAAAACAGCATGAGCTACTTCCGCGGACATGGTAGAAGCAAGCAGAACCACTTCAGGCCAGTGCGTGGTGTGGTCCACGATTGTCAAAAGGTGCGTGAAACCTTGCGACGGCAAGAGGGGTCCCACCAAATCCGCGTGGACATGGTCGAACCTCCTGGATGGGTTTTAGAAGGGCTCAAGGGGGTCTTTGGTGTTCTTGTGCACTTTGGCCCGCTGGCATACGATGCAAGCTGAAGCCCACTCCTTTATATCCTTGCACAAGCACAGCCAGACAAATTTTGCCCCCACTAGTTTCACCGAAGTGCACACGCCTGGATGTAAAAGGAAGTGGACTGACTCAAAAATGCGGTGGCGCCAGGAGCTCGGAACCACCGGGCGCGGGCGGCCGGTAGAGACGTCGCAGAGCAAGGGAGGACACCCTTCTTGCACCACCCTACTCTCCAGCCATAACCCAGTAGGTGCCGATTGGAGCGCGTAAATGTCCTTATCTCCAGTTTGTGCCACAGCCATAGCGGGGAAATCTATTCCCATGTAAAGCGATGAGACCAACGTGCGTGACAGGCAATCGGCCATGACCTTAAGCTTACCTGCAACTTGTTGGATGTCGGTCGTAAACTCTGAGATCGTGATCAAGTGCCGTTGCTGCCAGGCCGACCGTGGTTCTGAGGCCTTGGACATCATGTACGTCAGTGGCTTATGGTTCATGAAAGCAGTGAACTCACGCTCCTCTAGCCAAAACTGGAAATGGCGCATCGCCAGGTGTAGAGCCAACAATTCCCTATCGAATGCGCTATATTTGTGTTCGTTGTCGCACAAAGTTCAACGGAAAAATGCGAGCAGCTGCCACAAACCGGAGATGTACTGCTCCACCACTGCCCCTATGGTAACATCAGACATGTCCATAGTGAGCGCTATCTGTGCTGACAAATCTGGATGGGCTAGCAATGCAGCATCCGCAAGCGCTGTTTTGGCGTTTGTGAAAGCCTGGACTCGCTCGAGAGTCCATTTGATGTTTTCCGCGGACTTCTTTTTTTTTTTAGTGCAGCATGCAACGGCTGCATTAGCTGGGCTGCCCGGGGCAGGAAACGGTTATAAAAATTGACCATTCACAAAAACTCATCACTGGCACACCAAACTGGCACTTCGTCAGGTCCACTATAAGCCCGTGCGCTTCCAACCTCTGGAAAACCGTCTTGAGGTGCTCCTCCTTGGACACGCTAGCTACCAGAATGTCATCTAAGTAGACAAAAACGAAGGACAAGTTGCGAAGCACTGCGTCCATCATCCTCTGGAAAGTCTGCACCGCACCTTTTATTCTGAACGGCGTGCATAAAAACTCGAAAAGGCTGAAAAGGAGTTATTACTGCTGTTTTCGGGACATCTTCCACGCACACCAGGAACTGATGGCATCCGCGGACCAGATCCACCTTCGAAAAAACACGCGCCCCGGCCAGGTGCATGGAAAAATCCTGGATGTACGGTATAGGATAACGATCGTGTTCAGTGGCATTGTTCAAGCACCGGAAATCACCGCACGGTCGCCATGACCCATCAGCTTACAGCACCATGTGTAGCAGGGATGCCCATGGGCTGTTGGAGCACCTGACGATGCCCAACTGCTCTAATTTGGCAAACTCTTCACGCGCGCTGGCCAATTTAGCTACGTCCAGGCACTGAGGTCACACGAGCACCGGCGGGCCTTTTGTAGTTATGAAATGTTCAACCCCGTGTTTTGTTATCATAGCCGAAAAAGTCGGGACCGTGAGTGCTGGGAACTGTGTGAGTAAATGTTGGTACTTACCCCCTGGAGCTATAACGTTAGCCAGTGTTGTCGGCCCAGCTCCCCGAGCTGTACAGGGCAATGAGGTAAAAGAGACAGCATCTACTAATCACCTATTAGCATCATCGACTAACAACCCATAAGCACATAGAAAGTCTGCACCTAAAATGGGAGCAGAACATACAGCTACCACAAAGTCCCACTGGAAATTGCGTCCGTGTAAGCATATCGTCAGTGTCCATTCGCCAAACATTCTGATGGTGCATCCTTTGGGGGTTGTGAGCTCGGACTGCTGCCTCCTGCCACCCTGTCTGTGTTGACCGGCAGGATGAGGCTCTTCTGGGAGCTGGAGTCCACCAAAAACCATATCCCCGAATGTGTGTCCATGACATAAAGCAGTTTGTTCCTGTCGCCGGTAGTTGCAGCCGCAACTGAATGCCGAACGTGCCGTCTTCCCGGCTTCTTGAATTGGTATGGCGACAGGCAGCGCTGGGCAATCAAGCCAAAACGACGATGATAAAAACAGATCGCCCCATTGCTTCATCTCCTGGTGTCCGTCCCAGCTCCTGGTGTCCGTCCCAGCTACCATCAATGGCTATTCAACCTCGCTGGAGTCCCTCATGGATGCCGGTGCCACTGCCTGCACACTGAGAGTTCTGGTCACCAAAATGACATGGTATGCTTCCTGCGCCAGGGCGCAGTAGTCCTTGGCAACTAGCTGCGGCAAGTTGGCCAGGATCGCTTTCGCCGTTGCCGGTAGGTTCCTGAGGAACAAGTGGGTGAACAGGAAAGATTCATCGTCCTTCCCCCTCAGCACCAACATGCTGACCATGAGCTCCACTGTTGATCTGTCACCTTATATATCTATATATTTATTCCATCTAGCTACAATGCTCCGCACTGTGTGTTTATATATCTACATATTATTCCATCTAGCTGCATTGCTCCGCACTGTGTGTTTACATATTCATATATTTATTCCATCCAGCTACAATGCTCTGCACTGTGTGTCTGTGTGAGTGTATATATATATTTTATAGTAATATGTACATATGTATATTAGCTGCTCTTGCTTGCTTGTTTTTTTTTTCTTGCCTTCTGATTGTTGCTCTGAGTGTTGCTATCCCTGTGCTGTTGCAATCCTGGAATTTCCCCGTTGTGGGACTAATAAAGGCTTATCTTATCTTATCTTATTTGCACTATGGGTAGCATTACTGTACATAGATTGCTGTTGTTTTTCCAGCCTTATTCCTTTTCGTTTTTTATATTGTGCACACCACTGAAGAGAGAGAGAAACACCATTTCAATTATCCTGTATGTCCTGTACGTATAGTAGTACTGACAAATAAAATCTTTGAATCTTATTAAGTTAAGGGTATCATCATTTTTGTCCAGGCCAGTTTCAATTTTTAGAAAATTTTTATTCAATATCCACTTCATTCCCAGCTCCCATGATGCCTTGTGTGAATTATGGGTGCAACTTCCTGTTCTAGTTTAGAACATGTGGTTGTCACTGAAATGGGACACTTTTCCTTGTTAAAAAACAATGACTTTGGCATTGCAAAAGTGGGAACACGGTCTTTTGCACCCCAAAAAGAGTAATATCATTATACCACTTCCCACGACTATGGAGGGATGGGAAGATGACCTTAAAAAGTGGCCTGGCAGACAGTAGCTCCGTTAGTTAGCTCCACTGCTAAAATGTTAACGCTGTAAACAAATAAAAGCTCTGAGATATATTAATGTTTCCACTGCAATTAAGTAGAAAGACATTTTGTTAAAAGATGTTGGACATAATCAAATTTACCTTAGAGCAGGCATACGCCACAACACCATGCTTGGCTGTCATGGTAAATACAGACAGCTGCAACCGTTTGTTTTACCCCGAAATTAAAATGCTAAATGCTGCTGTCATGCCATGAATGCTTGTTATTTAACTTAACACATACAGACCTTTTCTGACAATTGTTCAAAATTTTACTGATCTATATTTTGTGATAATTTAAAAATTAATGCATGCTGAAGCTGCTAATATCAAGCCGATATCGTTCCAAGGCAGTGCAACAAAGGCAACCCCCTTGCCCCAAAAACTACGTGATATCTTTCTTAAATCGTTGAGCCTTAGGAAGCTAACTGTTACTATTTTTTATTTATTATTTTACTTTATGCAGCCTTGCATCTGGTGACATATGATGCAAAAACATCAGATCTGTGACATTCATACAAGTGAAAACATATCGGGTGTGCTCTTGCGTCTGTACCACCGATCAGTAAATTTCTCTGTTCTTGCGGAACATGCAAAGGCCTTTATTCACGAGTGAGGGGAGAATGGAGCGGAAGACTGACAGATGGATTGGAGCATCATCTGCAGTGATGCGGATGTTGTACCAGTCTCTTGTGGTGAAGAGGGAGCTGAGCTTTAAGACAAAGCTGTCGATTTTCCGGTCAATCTACTTCCAAATTGTGAGTACATTTCAAGACAATGATTCTTTATTCTCCTTTCATGGCTGTTTGTATTGTTTTTCCTGCTGCATATACATCAATTATTTCCCCCCCACTAAATTAGGTTCACACTATTGCATTTGGACCAACTTTTACAGACGTTTGAAAAATCAGAGAAATTAGTCCAAACATTGTGAAATTACGTTCATGAGCATTTTTTTTAATCCAACACACACCAACTTTTACGAACTTTAAAGGAGCTTTTTAACTCCACAGTTGGCCATGGATGAGAGCAGTCCACTGCAATTCAGAGATGATGCCAGTCTTTCTCTTTGTCCAGTAGTCCTAAAATTTCCTTCAGTTATATTATCGTTAATCTCGGCCAGAGTTCTGTGTGTGATCAAAGGCAGGCATCACCCACGATTATAGGACTTGCTATGGCATGATCAGTGATCAAAGGCAGGTATCATTCACGCTCACTCACGATCATAGTACATCAAAGGTCAAAGGCAGTCATCACTAACGATCATAGGACTCGTTATGGCATGATCAAAGATCAAAGGCAGGCATCACTCACGCTCACGTGTGATCATAGGACATCAAAGATCAAACACAGGCATCACTTACGATCATAAGACTCACTATGACATCAAAGATCATAGGACTATGACATCAAAAATCAAATGCAGGCATCATAGCACTCGCTATGCCATCATCAGCGATCATAGGACTCATTATGACATAATCAAAGATCAAAGGCAGGCATCACTGAACGAGTGCCGACTTGTTTGCTTACACCCTTGATTACACCTGTTTTCTACGGGCATGCAGAAATACTTGCTTATACTTGGTTTCGATGGGCATTCACAGGTATGCACTAGTCATTAAGATGCAGAAAAGAAAAAGTCAGAAGACTGACACCTTTTTCAAGAGAAATCCTGTAAGTTGAGTTGACAGCTCAACAGGTGAACAATTAAATAAATTTAGGATTAAAATACCTACATACTATTTTTTTACAGTTTGTGAAAGTGGTCTATTTTTAACAAGAGGATGTTCATAAATGTAATAAGTGGTGTAAATGTAATTTCAGTACAAATTTACAAAAATAAATGTGCAAAAATATGATAAAAGATGCTAATTTACAATTTAAAAAGTCTCAACTTTAGTATAAAACCCAAATTTACTAGAAAAAAGGTTATATCTTTGAGAGAATACACAATTTTCAAATGCCAACATCCCCCCCACACACAGCCATTTCTAAGAAAGTCAAATTTACAACAATAAAATCCCACATTTACAAGAAAAAAATGCCAATTTTTCTAGAGTATTTTTATTCATTTATTTATTTTACCTGTTTCTCTCATAATTGTCTAATTTTCTCACCAATTAGTGAGGTATTTCTTGTAAACAAAAAATAATTAATTAAAAAAGGGCAGTTTGGTGGAACAGTGGTTACCACTGTGGCAGCACAGTAAGAAGGTTGTGGGTTCGATCCCACCCCCTAACCATCATGACCTTTCTGTGTGGAGTTTGCATGTTCTTCCCGTGTCTACGTGGGTTTACCCCGGGTACTCCGGTTTCCTCCCACAGGCCAAAAACATGCAAGCTAGGATAATTGGAGACTCTAAAGTGGCCCTAGGTGTGAATGTGCGTGTGGTGAAGAGACTGGCGCCGCACCTTGGCTGCCTCATCCATCCACGTGGATGCCCTGAATTTCCCCTGGGATTAATAAACATTTTTCTTGAAAAGTTATAACTTCTTCTTTTAGATTTGATTGGCGGTTGGCAACCAGCTTACAGGTGCATTACCACCACGTACTTCACTCTGTATCATCACTCTATATATCTTGGCCGTGGCAACTAAAGTTATAACTTTTTTTTAAATAAATGTGCAACTTTTCCTGGCACATTTATTAGTTTTGTAGTAAATTTATTCATTTTTTCCTGTAAATTTGCCATGGTTTGTGATAAAATGGTCACCCCCCCCCCCCCCCAGAGATTTACAATATAATCATAAATTTGCATGCTTTTTCTATAAAATTTGCAGCTTTTTTCGTATAGAATTTGCAAAATGTTTTCTTATATTTTCATGATTTTTCTTGTACATTTGCTACTATCCTCTCATTGATAAACTAAGTTGTCCTGTACAAACTATCCTTGCAATCTCTATGAGGATGGAGGGTGGCAGTTTAACAGAGGGGGTGATTTTAGCTCATTTTGCTGATCAAGGTAATGGCCTTTTTTAATTATTTGAAAGGATTTGGTTTAATTTTTTTTTTTATTGAAAAAAAAAAAAAAGCCAAGTACGGTTAATTGGCATCAAACTGGGGATTCTAAATTGTCCTTAGGTATGACTGCGAGAGTGAATGGTTGTCTGTCTCTCTGTGTTGGCCCTGCGATGGACTGGCAATCTGTCCAGGGTGTACCCTGCCTCTCACCCAAAGATGCTGGGATAGGCTCCAGCCCCCCCCCCCCCCCGCAACTCGAAAAGGATTAAGCGGAAGAAGATGGATGGACTCTAACTTTTTTTCCAGACATTTTGACCAAGCTAATTACTTCTTACCTCTCACTGGTGCTTGTATAGTCACATGTCAAAACAGTTCCTCTGATAGGCTATTGTTACATGGTACCAACGTAGGCCACATGTAAATTGGACCGATCAGCAGCCAGCCACACACGAATATCAAGTGATGGACATAGAATTTGACCAATTAACAACAATATGATCTTTTTTATTGGCTCATGATAGGCCCCTGGGCTTCAGCCAAGCCTATCCCATTCATTAAGGCGGCCTTGCCAACCTTCCGGTTATTAGACAACCTGCTCTACCTGCTGAACCACTACCTCCCCAGTCTAGAGCAGTCTGTGCCATCTGTGGCTTACTGGCCGACTGGCTGGCTATGTCCATGCTCTAATTTAACAGTGAATGAAGCTATGGCCACCAAACTTGGTACATAGGCTGACCATGGGACTAACATCTATGGCTATACTTTTGGGGTCAAAGAGTCAAAGGTCAAGGTCACAATGCAATATTAACTCTATATCACCTACAGAGATAGCTAGATTCACCAAACTTGGTGCATAGGTTCACCCTGATACCCTGACCTCTGATTATGGGTTTGGAGTCAAAAGATCAAAGGTCAATGTTTTAATTCTATAGGGCTGCAAAAGAAGTGGGTCTGCATCTTGGTTGAGTGCATTCTAGTTTTGGAGTGAGAATCGGTTGTTGGGAGTCACTTTGACTCTGACCTGGGACAACTTATCTAGTGTTGTCCAGAGGTCAGTTGGCTTTATTCACTCATCAAATTTGATCTGCTTAGTCCTATTTTAACTTATTCCAGCAAAACCTAAAGAGGAGATACCAGCATCTATCTGTTTTGAAAGCTGAAGCGAGCTCAAGGTGGTTGTGGCTCACAAGGTACCACAGTTGGAACCCTTCTGCAGGTGGGGGTTAATATTTGCTGCCCCTTTCAGGTGAGGCATACAGGCTAAAGGGTGAAACACTTGTGACCCTGAGATACCTGCTAATGATGCAGAAGGGACTCCCAACAAAGCTCTAACTACCCAGCCACAAGGGATACTATTTAGTAGAGGAACTCGCAACACTTTATCCAGTTTCTGCTTGTAGCAAAGTATCTGGGGTGTTTATTGTAACCTAATTTGCTGACACCTTCTGCAAGGTTTGAGCTTAATGTTGCTACTATTTGTTAGGGATGTCAATAGGCTAAAAATTAAGAAAACATACTGATTTTCTGAAGTCCTAAAACATGATATTCATACATTTTTCCTAGTTTTGCAAAATTGCAGAAATACTACATGACCGTAAGTGAAAAATCCACTCGACATGTTTTTTTGTTTTCTCATAGTTGCCATTGATAAAGACAGGGAGTTGTGCTGTGGGCCGACCCAGAACAAGAAGATTCTGCGGAAGGAGTCCCATCACCATCGGTGTTGTGGTCACTCTCAGTTTAACACTAAGAATGAGTCCTGCTGTTGGCTGAATGCAACAGTTCCCGAAGTGAAACCCAAAAGTTCAACCTGCTGTCCGGAGGGCCCAGATGTACCTCAAGGTAAATTTCTTCCCAAAGGTGTTTTTGTGCCATCTGTGATAAGTTTTTTCTCAGTGTTAACTGGGGCTGATCATATCTTTGTAGCGACTGATGTCAGCGGCATACTTCAGGCATGAAAGCTAGAGATAAGTTTTGAATAGCCACTATAATGAAAATGAGAGGCATTTTGTATACTCATAAAGTGTGATGAATGCTTTACATAAGTTTTTATAATCTTGTCTGTGTGTTTTTCTAACACAAATTACAAAATTGAATGCAAATATATATGTATAATCTCAAATAAGAAAATGGGATATCTAGCTAAATCAAAACAAAAACTTTTCCAGACTTTGCAAACTGGAATATCCGGGATGATGTTGTTGGAAATGTCACTTTTTCATCTTTAATATTTAATTAATCTGATGATACCTCACGGTTATTTTTAATGTTTATTCATTGTTATTTTCGATTATAGATGGTTCATGGATTATTCCAGTCATGTCCACCATCTCAACTTCATGTTGGCACTGCTCTTGTTTGGGGCTCTAGTGTATGTTTTACCTCACCTGTTTAAGCCTGCACACCTGTGAAATACACCTTGTTGTCAGTCTCTGCTTTAATATAACATTTTATAAGCAGTTTCCAGAGCTAAATAAAATGACCCATGAAACACAAATTTGAAACTGAAGCTCAACAGCTTACTGAAATATATTTTTAGCCAGACTGTTGATACAAATCGTCTCTGTTTAACATAACACAAAAAAGTGAGATGCACTAATATTCAGAATGAGGGCTAATATTAATGAAGATGAAAAAGAGATAGTTATGTCATAGACTCCTCGTGTGCTTTTCCATAGCGCATGGAGGAGGGGGGAAAAGGACAAGGATTTACACGCTGGTTTACACCACACACACATTTATTAAACACCGCACCAACAAACAATACCAGTGCATACAATTCACATTGGCTCAAGGAGTCCTCCAGGATGCTCCACAGTCTGGGTGAGAACACCGGGGAAGGAACACACACAGATAATACTCACGAGACTGGAGCTGTCTGAGTAAGTCCAAAAAAGCACAAAGTGAACACAGTCGTCTGACGTGACTTCATACGATGAGTAAAGGCCGTAGATGAAGTGCAATGACCCAGAAATGCATGACTGGAAAAAGGCTCCTTAAAGGCCAAATGTCACGTAACAGGGTACTTTAAATATCTTGAAACTAGATATAAAAGGGAACCGATCCGTTCGGGTCTTGGTGCATATGCTTCAGTAACAACGGAATATTCGTTAATTTAAAACTGCCGCGCTTGGCCTGACACGGCCCCTGGAATCGCCTGGGGAAGAAGGCGGAAGTGACGAAATCGATTGCACCCTAGTTTGATGCTTGGGGTATTTCAATTGATTGTTTATATGGAGACTGGAAGGTTGAAGTGAGCAACAAGAAAGAAAAAATTGGATATTTCACCCATACCTTAAAACGGGACTATCAGGGACAGCTGGGTAATAAGGGACACTTCTCTGGGAAATGTTTTCATACCTGTCAAGTGAGACGTTTTCGCCATACTTCAACACCGTAAAAAGCGGCTATAAGGAACGGCGGAGCAACAAGGCACACCTCTCTGGGATCTGTCTGTTCCGCAACCGCTGCACAGCTCAACGTGTTAAACCATTGTCCTAATTACTTCTCATGGTAGTGAGAATAGCTGACGCTAAGCGATCAGCCCACCCAGACAATTAAACTAATGAGTGACTCCACACTTCGAACAGTACCGAGAATAGCTCCCGCTGAGCGATCAGCCCGCCCCAGCTGTGAGTGATCACACACAGGAGTGCTCCTCAAGACACTCAGTTTTTTTTCCAGTATATTTTTTCTTTTGGGCGTACAGAAATGGCAATACGCCCGTTTTTGCTAAAATTGCATTTTCCCCGTATTTTCCTTAAAATATTTGACAATAACAACACGAACTACATTTAAAACATTTCCCAGAAAAGTGTCCCAAACCACTCTGCCGTCTCCCACAGCCGCGCTTGGCACCAAAATACGGCGAAAACGTCTCCCTTGACAGGTATGCGCCTCCATTTTCATATTGATCTGGTCAATTTCTTGACAGCAGCGGCTCTCCTCCACTGTAATAATAATGGCTTCCGAAAAATCAATATTTATGGGGCGCCCTCGACAGACCCCCTCCGGCTTCGCAATTCTGGAGGTGATGAATGTCTAGTTCAATGACATTTTCCACTGGTTCTGCTCTCTGGTCATCGTTGGAACTGTTGTCATCAGACAAAGCATCTGATTCCGTCTCGGACGGCTCGAACCGGTAAGGTTCAGTGCCTCTGTCACTGTCTGAACCACTGACAAAAAAAAAAGACAAAAAAAAAAGACAAAACTAAACTAATTTGTTCACAATCGCTGTCACTTTCCGTCATGATTGTCCAATGTTGATAAGTGTGAATGTGGATAGGCAGGGCAGCCAGGGTACAACTGGTGATGTCAAAAACATGGGCGTGGTCTGGACTGGCTGTCACAAGCCAGCAAGCAAGGTGGGGCCTTCACCTGGTGTATTTTGTGCAATTATGTAAATACAGGTGGGTGATATGGTCTCCGGTATGAATATTTGGTTTAAGCTATGTGTATTTTATCTAAATACGTTGTCATTTCGAAAAAAAAATTACGTGACATTTGGCCTTTAAGGTACATGCATTGCTGGATCCACAAATTGATCACACCTGGGCAAGGAGCGGGGAGATGGCACATGGGAGTGGGAACAGCTGGCAGTAATAGAGAGGGGGCGTGGTCCGACCGGCAGACAGTTAGACAGCACTCACTGCAGCATGAGCCCAAGAGACTGCCTCACCGCTGCCAGCCAGCCAGCAGTGGCTATGGGTACGGCTGAGTACACAGAAATATGTGTAACTTAAGGTACACTGTATCTGAATGGAAGAACACGCGATTAATGCATTATTAATTGTGATTAACTCAATGTTCCAAAAGATTAATAGCGATTAGAAATTTTAATCGTCCAACACTACTAAAAATGTTATATTAAAGCAGGGACTGACAACAAGGTGATTTTCACAGGTGTGCGGGCTTAAACAGCGGGTGAGGTAAAATATGCACTAGAGCCCCAACAGGAAGCAGAGATGGCAGACATGACAAATAATCGCAATTAGTCGACTAATGGAAAAAATAGTCTATTAGATTAGTCGACTACCAAAATAATCATTTGTTGCAGCCCTAAATCCAAGATAATTGCACTCCAACGTTTCCCTGGATATGTATGACTCCACTTCAAAGGTGTTCGAGTAGATAATGAAAAACAAAATATCACAGACAATATGCAGCCAAGATATTATTGTTTGTCTGGTCAACTTTATTTCATTTGGTGGTATACTGTACATCCATTCCTGCATTTCAAGCCTCTAACACATTTCAAAACAAGTTGGGACAGGGGTGATAGCTCTAGTAATGGGTAAACAAAACTGAATAATCATATGATTTCAAACAGATTACATCATCATGTGATTGTAATCATGATTTGGTACCATATGACATGGTACAGACCCAGAAAGCAGACACAACTCAGGAAGCACAATTAACCTTTTATTGATAATAGTGTGAGTGTGTGGATGCGTGTGTGAATGTCTGTAATGAGTGTAGTGCGTTGTTGAATCAGCATGGGGCGAGCAGAGCACCGTGCAACCTGGCAACCCTAGGAACAGAGCAGAGAGATAATTAGGAGTTATCCTGACAGGGGAAGTGCCAGATAGAACTGTCCTTACTTTCTGCTGAGTTGGAGAAGCACATAGGTTGGCACATCGGCCCAGGCCAGGAGGACAATACCAGTCGCCCCGTTGGAGATGTAGCAGGCAGGTGAACGAGGCAAGGGAGTCCGCCGCCGGGAGTACACCACCTGTGCACAGGGGTAAAGGATGGGTGAGAGGAAAAGTTCAGGCTTACTTGGCTGCCGAATGGTTTGGAGACCCTTGGCGAGTAGAAGCGCTGGAGGATGATGAGGCTGGAAGATCAGTGTAGAGATTGGCGAATTCAGTTTTCCTCATGAAGGAAGCAGACAACTCCACGCTGATCCCTGGGTCTCACAGAATATATAGGCAGAGCCAAATAGTAGACAGGTGTGTGCGCAGGTGCGCCTAATTGGCGGCCATGACACCATAAAAATAATAACATATTTAATATCATTCATTCATTCATTCATTGAACATATTGAACAGCAACATATTTAATAAAGAAATAAAAATAAAATGTTATGAATATGCGTTTACACATTGTGTTGTGAGCCATTATAAGCAGAAACCATTTTTGTTTTGTTTTTTGGTGTTTTTTTTTTTTTTTAAACTGCAGCTGATAGCCATATCCCTGGGAGGGCTGCATTCGTCTAATCACAACCAGCTTGTGCATGTTACATCAAGACAGTGATGTCCCGTCACATGAACTCTGTTGTTAACTAGCTTCACATGGCTTTGGTGACCAGATGTATGGGGGCGGGGGGGCTGAACAGTTCATAGGTTGAAAAGTTCATAGTGATCAACTTTGACCAAATGTGGTTTATTTTTCAATACAACTGCATGGATCCAAGTGCTGCAACACTGATGGAAGAAGTGTGTGGACTGAAGGGGAGACTTTGTTGAAAAATAAACCGCATTTGGTCAAATTTGACCATTATGAGCTTTTCAGCCTATGAACTTTTCATCCCCCCCTCGCAGACAGAAGCATGGCACTTGGCGGGGCTCTTTCTGGCTAGAGGTTGAAAGCCAGTTGAAGAAATTGCCTTGCATCTGAGCCTGCGGTGTTCCATAACCACAATCTAGAAAACTAAGATTACTTACTGATCTTGTCAGATGAATTTAACTGAAACACATGATTATTTGACTGATCTAACTCTGTGTAAATATGACTTTGTTATGTCTGGAAATATGGCCAGACACGATCATGTGTTGAGGTTAGCTTTATTGAGGGTAACGGCAAAACAGTACACAGTGCAGTGTGTGGCTGGAAGCAGGAAGAGGCAGGAAAGAGAGCGACTGGTGCTGGGCAGTTGTTTAATATACCCTGAGGTGCACTGATGTCACATGTGCGTGCTGCCGCACGACGCTGCAAACATACGCCACATTTACTCCCTCCTGAGAAGCTCAGACCATTACCCCACTTTGCTAGTTTAGCAGAAACTTGCTGGCATAAAAACAAACCTATTGGCGTATTGGCTAATGCGAAATTGAACACACACCTGACTGGGCCAAACAGGCCGGTATAAAGAACCACTTAAAACATTTCAACCACAGCATTATTAACTGGGCAACTGGATAGACTGCCGGTGTGCCCGCATGGTCATGTGGGTTATTCTGCCACTGAACAGACCACGCGCTAGCAATTTACGAAATCAGAGTCATGAACACAGTTTCTCTTGAACTCAGCGGGGCCTCAGTTGAGTCCATGCTGGGAGCAGCCCTGGATACTCTGGCTTGGGTGACTCTGGAGGGTGCTCTGCTGGAATTGCGGTCTGCTCATCGGCAGAGTTCCAGTCTGGATCCCACAGTGGCTGGGTCGATTCGGTTGCAGTCTCTTGGTCTGGAGCAGGATGTGGTGTTATGCTTCTGAGATGGCTAGCATGCCATCGTGACCCATCGGCTAGCATGAAGGTGGCTGTCCCAAGCTGAGCAGTGATTTGCATCGGCGTCGACCAAAACAGCTGCAGCTCGTGCGAGTGGCTGGGTTGCCGGATCTAGACCCAGTCGAGCACCGTGAGCAAGGGTTGCTTCCGCTTCACGGTGTCCTGGTGTTCCTTCATCCTACTGCTGGGGCATCATCTGGAGGAGGACATGAGCGGTCCGAGGAAGAACATAGAGGCGGGCCAGTCTTGTTGCTGGTGAGGTAGGCCCTATCTTCTTCCGGGCCCTGCGTGAATGTGGACTGGAGCTCCTGCAGAGAGGCGGCAGCTCGGGGAGGCTCACACTGTGTGAGGATCAGCTCCAGTTCTCCAGTGTCCTGTTCGTTGTGCAGTGCAAAGTGGAGAATGGTTGTGTCCACGTGTGAACGTAGTGGACTTGGGTCGTCATTGATCAAACAGAATCCCATGTGTTCTGTGATGGAAAAGCCCAGTTCTTGGAACAAATCACACCCCAAGATGTTGTCACCATGGTGTGACACTTGAAATGTGAACCTTAGGAGGATTCTTGACCAATAGCGAACTGAAAAGGTGACGGTTCCTACCATGCTAATCTTCGTGTGTCCGTAGCCGAACAGCTCCACCACGTCTGGCTCAATTGGTTGCAGAGGAAAAAGCCTCCTAAGTGTGTCTTCATCCATCAGGGACCTTGTAGCAACAGTGTCCAGCAGTGGTAGACTGACGCCATCCAGTTCTACTGTGCACCACTTATACGGCATGTTACTGGAGTCTACAGAATGAACGGTGGTGTGACTGGGCCAACTGGATGAGCAAGACGGTGGGCTTGTAGGAACGAAGCAACACATTCTGGCAAAGTAGCGACACATTCTGGCAAAGTGGTTCAGCTTACCGCAGCATTGGCACCTCTGTCCTGTGGCTGGGCAGGCAGGCACACGTTTACGGTGTGAGGACAAGCTACAGTTACCACATGATCAGCATGCTATAGTGCCTTGTCGTCCCGCAATGTTCACCTCGGTGCCTTTGTGAGGAAACGTGGGGTCAGTGGGCTGAGCAGTCAGGGTAAAGGCCTGTGCTAGTGGAGCTGAATGGAGGGGGCATGGGCTGGAGGCCACTAGCTGTGTTGCTAACTGGGCTGCTGCCTCTAGCTGGGACGGCATTTCCACTGCCCTGGCCAGCGGTAAGTCGTCCGGTGCCATTAGCATATTCTCCTGCAGCTTCAGATTTGTGGTGTGCTCTGCTAACTGGTCTCGCACCATCTCGTCTTCCAGGTGTCCAAACCTGCACATACTAGCCAAACAGCAGAGGTCGTGATGTATTGTTGGACCGACTCACCCGTACACTGTCGGTACTGGTGAAACTTAATTCTTCAGACCAAAACGCTGGGTAGCAAAATGTCCGGCCAATAAAGATACACACTCATCATAGGTGTCCGCAGGTCCAAGTGTCATAAAAACATGTTGTCCCTCGCTGCCGAGACTATGAGTTAGCTTAGCTCATAGCCTAGCTTTGCTAGCTTTAGCTAGGTCAATGCCAGACACGAACGTTTTGAACTACTCGTACCAACAGGACCGAGGAATAGATGGCTCATGAGGCAGAGCGAGGAATGGTGGTAGTGGTGTCAGCAAAGTCTCTATTATCCTTGCCACCAATGTTATGTCTGGAAATATGGGTGGACACGACCACGTATTGAGGTTAGCTTTATTGAGGGTAACAGCAAAACAGTACACAGAGCAGTGTGTGGCTGGAAGCAGGAAGAGGCAGGAAAGCGAGCGACTGGCACTGGGTAGTCACCTAATATGCCCTGAGGTGCACTGATGTCACATGTGCGTGCGAGCTACCGCAGCGTAGTGCTTTGTGCCGTTTCACATACACCACAGACTTTAATCCTGAAATTATACTTTGCACATCAAAATAGTTTGTTTCAGTGTAAAATAAGTTTGAGGAATTAATCTGCTAGCCAGCTAGCTGTTAGCCACTGATAGCAACACCTATGAAGTCAATACAGTACTATAATACCTATAAACATGTAGCAACTTGCTTAGAGGTAGAAGTTGAGCAATACTGCATGTCTAACTAACTAATAGAGACATATAAAACAGAATTACTAATAAATTGTACATTTTACACTATTGAAGTGTACACATGAAGGCAGCCTGTAGTGTATCAAATTTGCTACTGGGTGTACCTGGGGGTGTACTGGAGGTGACAGTGCCGCCCTTCCGGTTCCGCCGCCACCCTGGGGTATAGAGGGCATGGACGGAAGGGACACAGTCTCTTTCGCTGTCGACCCTTTGCCTATGCGGAGGACCTGTGTTGTTGTGGTTCATCATAATAAAGTTATGATCAACTGCACCTTCAGCCTGATTCTTGTGAGAGTAAGTTATGGACATAACATTTGGCAACGAGGAAAAAGGTATGGAGAGAGCTGTTTCTGCTATTCGGCCATTTTTGGAGGTTCTGCGCGAGCTGCCGGTCCCTGGGGCAAGATGGTATGTGGCTTTTCAAAACTTTTTGGTGCCCCTGAACCTCAGAGAGCTAGAGAAACTGCGTGTGAAAGCTATTTTGGTCCATAATCTTGGCATGGAGGGCCAACGGATCCTTAGCACGGATGTTTTCTGGCAAAACTGTGACGAGCCTTTATGTCCTTTTTGCTCAGCAGTGGTTTTCGTCTTGGAACTCTGCCAAGCAGGGCATTTTTGCCCAGTCTCTTTCTTGTGGTGGAGTCATGAACACTGACCTTAACTGAGGCAAGTGAGGCCTGCAGTTCTTTGGATTTTGTTGAGGGGTCTTTTGTGACCTCTTGGAAGAGTCGTCGCTGCACTCTTGGGGTAATTTTGGTCGGCCGGCCACTCCTGGGAAGGTTCACCACTGTTCCATGTTTTTGCCATTTGTGGATAATGGCTCTCACTGTGGTTTGCTGGAGTCCCAAGGCTTTAGAAATGGCTTTATAACCTTTTCCAGACTGATAGATCTCAATTACTTTGTTTCTCATTTGTTCCTGAATTTCTGTGGATCACAGCATGATGTCTAGCTTTTGAGGATCTTTTGGTCTACTTTACTTTGTCAGGTAGGTCCTATTTAAGTGATTTCTTGATTGAGAACAGGTGTGGCAGTAATCAGACCTTGGTGTGGCTAGAGAAATTGAACTCAGCTTTCCAAAGATGTGATAAACCACAATTAATTTATGTTTTAATGGGGGGCAATCACTTTTTCACACAGGGCCATGTAGGTTTGGATTTTTTTTTACTCTTAATAATAAACACCTTCAATTAAAAACTGCATTTTGTGTTTACTTGTGTTATCTTTGTCTAATATTTAAATTTGATGCTCTGAATATTTAAGTGTAACAAACATACAAAAAATGAGAAATCAGGAAGGGGGCAAACACTTTTTCACACCACTGTACATCTGATAGAGGTCATCTGCACATTGGCGTTAGGTCAAAGACCTAAAATTTTTCAAGTGATCCCTTTCTTGGTTGCCAGTGTATCATCATCTGATATTGTGATGGTCCACATATCTGATTTGCTGAGGATTTTATATGGTCTTTGGTATGACCCAGTCATGAACCCACAACCTTCCAGCTGTGGGGCGGATGGTCTACCTCTAATCATAATTTAAGATAAGACAAGATAAGATAAGCCTTTATTAGTCCCACAATGGGGAAATTCCAGGATTGCAACAGCACAGGGATAGCAACACTCAGAGCAAGAATCAGAAGGCAAGAAAAAAGAAAAAAAAAGCAAGAGCAGCTAATATACATATATATATATATATACACACACACACACAGACACACAGTGCAGAGCATTGTAGCTGGATGGAATAAATATATGAGTATATAAACACACAGTGCGGAGCATTGTAGCTAGATGGAATAAATATGTAGATATATAAACACCCACAGTACGGAGCATTGCAGCTAGGTGGAATAAATATGTAAATATATAAACACACACAGTGCGGAGCATTGTAGCTAGATGGAATAATATAACACACCCAATGCAGAGCACTGTAGCTAGATGGAATAAATATGTAAATATATAAACACACACAGTGCAGAGCATTGTTGCTAGATGGGATGAAACAGCACAACCGTCTACTTAGTTATCCTACATGGTATGATTATGTGCCCATACATATTCTCACCCTCCATAGCGACCAGTATTTTCCTAGTTGTATGCCAGAGGGGATCATTGTGTAAGTCTATTGCATCTTTTGCATTCAAAAACTATTAGGTTGTTACGTCTTTTTGCTATCTCTGCGAGCAGCCCTGCTTAGGTTGTACAGTCTGACAGCCATTGGTAGGAAGGACCTGCGAAACCTCTCGGTTGTGCACCTAGGATGATGTAGTCTGCTGCTAAATGAGCTCCTCAGTGCATTCAGTATGTCCTGCATAGGGTGGAACTCGGACTCCAGCAGAGATGACAGTTTAGCCACCGTCCTTCTCTCTCCTATCTCCTCCACTGGGTCAAGGCGCTGCCCCAGGACAGAGCTAGCTTTCTTGATCAGTTTGTTCAGTCTCTTCCTATCGGCTGCCGTAATGCCACTGCCCCAGCAGACCACTCCAAAAGTGATGGCTGATGCCACCATCGTGTCTTAGAATGTCTTCAGCAGCGCCCCTTGTACACCAAAAGACCTGAGTCTCCTCAGTAGGAACAGCCTGCGCTGTCCCTTCTTGTAGAGTGCGTCAGTATTGTGTGACCAGTCTAGTTTATTGTTCAGATGTTCCCTGTATATTTACTGGTGCTGTGAGGGGTTGTCCTTGCCTGCGGCAGTCCACCACCAGCTCCTTAGTTTTCCTCACGTTGATCTGGAGGCAGTTCCGATGGCACCAGTCCACGAAGTCCTGGATAAGCCCTCTGTACTCAGCTTCATCTCAACGATCGCAGAGTCATCAGAGAACTTCTGTAGATGGCAGTGTGTTGTGTTGTGTGAGAAGTCCGCAGTATAAAGGGTGAACAGGAAGGGAGCCAAAACCGTTCCCTGGGGGGCCCCCGTGCTACCGATGATTGTGTCGGACACACAGTCCCGGGTTCTCACAAACTGAGGCCGGTTAGTGAGGTAGTCCAGGATCCATGATGACAGGTGCTGGTCCACCCCTGCGCACAGCAGCTTATCCTTCAGGATCATCAGTTGGATGGTGTTGAAAGCACTGGAGAAGTCAAAGAACATGATCCGAACATGATGAACTTAATCACCTTTTTGCCAAAAATTCCTGCCAGCAGACAGGAATTTTTGGACAGTGACTTCATAAGAGTGTATTTTTAGCTTGTTTGATTATAGAGGAGAGATGATGCATCACATGGTAACATTCAGGTATCAATTTGACATCTGTTAACACACAAGATGGCAATGATTAACAAACTTGTATTTGGGTTTTAACAGTGATTCTTCCAGGAGAAGGCTGAATGGAATACTGTACTAAATCAGATGGAAAATTCACACAACCACCTAATGAGTTGATGGAACCACCTCTACTATGACCTTTGTGGGTGGTAGGGCTGTGCAATGACCACAATTTCATATTGTGATATAAGTAATCATATTTGACGTTAACTATTGATGTTTTGCCAGTGACGTCACGCGTCACGTGATTTTTGTTGATACCGCCATATTGGACGGCAACTCGGGCGCTGTGTGAGTGCATTTCAGCATGGCGTCCGTTCAGTCAGATGTGCCGGCTTTGTCCGATGTTGCGCAACTACTAGATAAAAAACATTGTGACAGGTACACGGAAAAGATCAGTGTTATCGGCGTGGACCCTTACAACTTGTTGCTTGAAAAATTCACCAGTTTCATAGTTTTTTGCCCCAAATCTGACGTACGCTATATGGACATCCACAACTACCTGGTCAACACACTGTCTAGGTACACTGGAGAGTCTCTGAAAGCCTACAAAAGTTTGGATGTTTATAGTTATTTTGTTGCTGGGCTTGTGAGAAATGTGCTGATATCCCCAGTCATCACTTCAACGGTCCACTATGTCGTGAAGGCTCAGGTATTTTTCTTTTATTTTTTCCCAAATTCAGACTCTAGTCTCTATATACCCCTACTGTATAGATTTGTCATGTTATATACATAGAATCTATTAAGTGATAAATTATTAAAATTATTAAATATTTTTATAGATCTATAACCGATAACCTGATTTATAACCAGGAGTACAGGATTAAAACATGGAGTCATTCAGACTCATGCTTTACCATTTACCAGTGTTTACAATGATATAACATTACATCTATAGACACTGCTACATCAGACATACCCGATATAAAATGTTGATTGCATAGCCGCGAGTAAGGCGACGTGACCAATCTTTCCTCTTCAGCACTGCCACCCACCTCCTGCGCCTGTCTTCGTCAGCTGAGAACCGGTAAAACTTCAAGTTGGATCCTTTTTCTGGCAATTTGTACACCCAAAGGCACAGCAGTGAAACACCATAGTCTAATTCAGTGCCAACATAAAATAAAACAAAGATGTAGGTTGAAATTAGGTAAATATATCAAGATCTGGTACA
This sequence comes from Pholidichthys leucotaenia, assembly GCA_020510985.1. NCBI lineage: Eukaryota > Metazoa > Chordata > Actinopteri > Cichliformes > Pholidichthyidae > Pholidichthys > Pholidichthys leucotaenia. The sequence continues at coordinate 214,951,641 of CM035847.1, read as the reverse complement.
CCGCTGAACAGCTGCTGAATGTGCCGTCCAATATGGCAGCGTAAACAAAACCGCGTGTAGGATGTGACGTCACAGTAAATCATCTATATAACTATATGTATATTATATATACATACACACAGTGGTGTGAAAAAGTGTTTGCCCCCTTCCTGATTTCTCATTTGTTGTATGTTTGTCACACTTAAATGTTTTAGATCATCAAACAAATTTAAATATTAGACAAAGATAACACAAGTAAACACAAAATGCAGTTTTTAAATGAAGATGTTTATTATTAAAGGTAAAAAAAAATCCAAACCTACATGGCCCTGTGTGGAAAAAGTGACCCCCCCACCCCCCTCCTAATAGCAGGATGTAACTGCACATACTAGCTGTTGTAATGGATACTGAAGATTTGGTTGTGTTTAAACTATTGTACTGGGATTATTTTAATTATTAGGAACACGGCTGTTTTGTTTTATGGACTTTGCAGGATCATAGACAGCAGAATAATCCGTCTGGCCATGTGGAGATGGGTCAGCGGTCTACCTGTCCTCCTCTAGTTTAGTTATGTTGTGTGGGTGGATAGGCCCGTGTTATTGTTATTAGCATGTGAGTCAGGTTTGAATTTGGGGAGGGCCTAATTGGTGTGATTTGGATTTTCTACGGGGGGGGGGGGGGGTGTAGTGTATCAAATATGGTACTGGGTGTACTGGGAGTGACGGCGCTGCCCTTCCAGTTCCACCACCACCCTGGGGTATAGAGGGCATGGACTGAAGGGACTGGGTCTCTTTCGTCATCAACCCTTTGCCTATGTCGAGCACCTGTGTTGTTGTGGTTCATCATAATAAAGTTACGTTCAACTGCACCCCCAGCCTGATTCTTGTGAGAGTAAGTTATGGACGTAACACAGCCATCTTGTTTCCTCATGTTTGGCATGTAAAGGCCTCATGAGCTGAAAAACCCACTTCAAGGCCAAAGTAATAGAAAGCACATCTCTAAATCAGATTTGTTTTGAGAAAAGAAACAGAGGGCTAGTTGCTATGGCAGCACAAGTAATCTCATTCTTTAGTAGTGAGTAATCCTAACGGTGCCTTCAGATTAGGGATGGGGGATACCAGCATTTTCCCTTTCGATACGATACCATTAATTAATGGGACTTTGTTTGATACCGATACCGATACTTTTTGCCCAAAATCACATGATTGCAGTTTCATTAGCAACTTTATTCTAAGGGCAATATAAAATATGAATAAAACTCATGAACATAAACACTTGAAAGAAATGCTAATAACATGATAATAAAATAGAACAATGAGCAAAGTAAATAAAAATAAAATAATTTTTGTTTTCTATTATAATAAAAATAATTAAGACTTAAAATGAATTCAAAATGAATTCAGTTTCTTAATTTGATGAAGATTCTCAACTGGATTAAAGTATTTTTTACTTCTGAAATGTTTCACCATTCATATATGTGCAATTTTTTTCACAATGCAGCGGTTTTTTTTTAATTGTATTATTTATTTTATTTGATTTTACACTATTATTTTACAAACTTAAATAGTGCTTATTTTGTTTCTTTTTCAAATTTTATGCTGCTTGGTATCACCATAAAATTTGGATGAATTGTGTAACATTTCTGCTGCCTCCGACGCTGCTGAGCTCACTCTGCACAGGAGTGATCACTTGGCTGTGCAGTGTGCAGTGAGTCTTCAGCTCCGACTTCTGATAGGCTGCCATAATCATGTGACACGGCAGACCAGCTCTAAAATATGCTTGGGCTGGTTTTTCACTGGTTTTCACACATAAATGTAATGCCTTAAACTCTCAGAAGTGAAAACAAATTGCACGTTTTGTATTAGCATAGTGGTATCGTGATATTTTGAAAAGTATCGACCAGCTGGTATCCAAATATCGATACTTTAATATCGATACATCCATCCCTACTTCAGACCAAACGCGAATGGGCGGCGTGAATATATAGAAAGAGACAAGCACACGTGAATCTCACGCATTCATGTGTTCACTGTTAGATATTAATATTATGTATAAGATAAAATAAGAAAAGATAAGCCTTTATTAGTCCCACAAGACTGCAACAGCACAAGGATAGCAACACTCAGAGCAATAATTTAGAAGATAAGAAAATAAGAGCAGTGAATATACATATGTACACATAAATATATATACACAGTGTGGAGCATTGTAGCTCAATGGAATAAACAGCATAACAGTCTATTTAGTTTCCCCACATAGTATGAATATGTACCCATACATATTGTCACCCTCCGTAGCGATTGATATTGTTCTGGTTGTATACTGGAGGGGACCATTTTGTGTAAGTCTGTTGCATCTTTTGCATTCAATACTATTAGGTTGTAATGTTTTTTTTTTTCCCCCTATCTCTGCGAGCAGCCCTGCTTAGGTTATAAAGTCTGACAGCCGTAGGTAGGAAGGACCTGCGAAACCTCTCGGTCGCGCACCTAGGATGATGTAGCCTACTGCTAAATGAGCTCCTCAGTGCATTCCGTATGTCCTGCATAGGGTGGGACTCGGACTCCAGCAGAGATGACAGTTTAGCCACCATCCTTCTCTCTCCTGTCTCCTCCACTGGGTCAAGGCGCTGCCCCAGGACAGAGCTAGCTTTCTTGATCAGTTTGTTCAGTCTCTTCCTATCGGCTGCTGTAATGCCACTGCCCCAGCAGACCACTCCAAAAGTGATGGCTGATGCCAGCACCGAATCGTAGAAGGTCTTCAGGAGCACCCCTTGTACACCAAAAGACCTGAGCCTCCTCAGTAGGAACAGCCTGCGCTGTCTGTTCTTGTAGAGTGCGTCGGTAGTCTGTGGTTGCCAGTGTCCTCTTTTACTCCGTGGTGTGCTGGGGGGGCAGTATATCCAAGAAGGATGCGTTCAGACTGGATAAACTGATCAGGCGGGCCGGCTCTGTGGTCGGCGCGAAGCTGGACACCCTGGTGACTGTGACAGAGATGAGAACTCTGGATAAACTGTTGGATACAATGGACAATGTCAGCCACCCTCTGCACGCCATCATCAGTGACCAGAGGAGCCTGTTCAGTGAAAGACTGCTCCTTCCCAAGTGTCGGACCAACAGGCTCAAGAACTCTTTTGTCCACCATGCTATCACACTCTATAACTCCTCACTTGGGGGGGGGGGGGGGCATAGAGTACAGAGGACAGTAGAGCATTCATAGTGCAATAACTTTAACTTAACCATACTTGTACAAGCCATATTTAGTCTTGTATTTATATTGTGTATATTATGTTAAGTGTTTATTTTTTCTTTTTTGCTTTTCTGATCTGTATGCTCCTTTAATGTGCTGCTGGAAATTTTAAATTTCCCAGAGGGAGTCATCCCAAAGGGATTAATAAAGTTAAGTCTAAGTCTAAGTCTACTGCGTGACCAGTCTAGTTTATTGTTCAAATGAACACCCAGGTACTTGTAGGATGTCACCATCTCAATGTCTGTTCCCTGGATGTTTACTGGTGCTGTGAGGGGTTGTCCTTGCCTGCGGTAGTCCACCACCAGCTCCTTAGTTTTTCTCGCGTTGATCTGGAAGCAGTTCTGATGACACCAGTCCACGAAGTCCTGGATAAGTCCTCTGTACTCAGCTTCATCTCTATTGGAGATGAGGCTGACGATCACAGAGTCGTCAGAGAACTTCTGTAGATGGCAGTGTGTTGTGTTGTGTGAGAAGTCCGCAGTATAAAGGATGAACAGGAAGGGAGCCAGAACCATTCCCTGGGGGGCCCCCGTGCTGCCGATGATCGTGTCGGACACACAATCCCGGGTTCTCAAACTATGGTCGGTTTGTGAGGTAGTCCAGGATCCATGATGACAGGTGCTGGTCCACCCCTGTGCACAGCAGCTTGTCCCTCAGGATCACCGGTAGGATGGTGGTGAAAGCACTGGAGAAGTCAAACAACATGATCCTCACCGTGTTCCCAGGCTTCTCCAGGTGGAACAGGGAACGGTGAAGGAGGAAGATCACTGCATCCTCCACCCTGATGCCATGCTGGTAGGCGAACTGGAGTGGATCCATCGCTGGTCCCACCAGGGGGCGGAGGCGAGCAAGGAGCAGTCTCTCCAGGGTCTTCATCAGGTGAGACGTCAGGGCCACTGGTCTGCAGCTGTTCAGATCTCTGGGGGAGGGGGGTGGGAGTCTTTGGTACAGGTACCACACAAGATGTTTTCCACAACTGTGGTACTCTCCTCAGCTTCAGGCTCAGGTTGAAGATATGCTCCACAATCCCACACAGCTGGTTTGCGCAGGACTTGAGGAGCTTCACGCTGATGCAGTCCAGACCCAAGGCCTTCCTCACCTTGATCTTCCACAGATCAAGGGGGCTGTGTGCTGGGAGTGGGGGGTGTTGGTGGAGGGGTGGACAGCAGGTCTCGATAACGGTAGAGGCAGCAGTGGTTGTTGTGCAGGCGGAGGAGAGGGCGGTTGGTCAAATCTATTAAAAAACAGTTTCAGATTGTTCACCCACTCCCTGCTCCCCATGGCCTGGGAGGAGGTATTCTGGAGCCCAGAGATGGCTTTGAGGCTCCAGACCCCGCCAATGTTGTGCTGTTGCAGCTTGTCCTTCATCTTCTTCCTGAAGCTGTCCTTGCCTTCTCTGATCTTCCTCCTTAGCTCCCTCTGTACGGACTTCAGCATCTCCCTGTTCCTCGACCTGAAGATCCTTTTCTTCTCTCTCAGTAGTGATTTTATCTCAGGGTTGATCCAGGGTTTGTTGTTCGAGCAACACTGTATGATCTTGGTGGGTACGGTGTTGTCCACACAGAAGTTGATGTCGTCCGTGATGGTGTGAGTGAGGCCGTCGATATCCTCACCATGTGGATCGCAGAGCTGCTCCCAGGCAGTGATTTCAAGACAGTCCTTTAGAGCATCCATTGCCTCTTCAGGCCATATCTTCACCGTGCACATAACTGGAGGTTGTCTGTGTACTAGGGTTTTGTACACCAGCAGGAGATGAACCAAGTTGTGATCCGATCTCCCGAGTGGGGGGAGTGGCGATGAGGTGTACGCCTCCTTAGTGTTTGCATAGAATAAGTCCAGTGTTTTATTGTCTCTGGTGTGGCATGTGACATACTGGGTGAACGTGGGCAGAATGGGGGACAGTGAGATACCTTTAAAATCACCAGAGATGAGGTGGAGAGCATCTGGGTGTTGTGTCAGCAGCCTGCCAGTGACTGAGTGGATGGCGTCATGCGCTGCCCCAGCGTTCACCGTTGGATTTGCATCACGTGTGAGTATCCCCTCGGGAGATATACAGGCCGCATGCTAACAGCTAGCAACTCCATGTCTTTGCTGCAGTGTTGCTCTTTAAGCGTGATATGTCCAGGTTTACACCAGCTGTTATTGACATACATTATCACTCCGCCACCCCTTGCCTTCCCACTGTCTGGTGTCCGGTCTGCCCGTATTGCGTGGAAACCCTCCTGTTCAATGTTAGTATCTGTTGCTAGTTCTGTTAGCCACATCTCGGTAAACAACATCATGCTAATCTCTCTGAAGACGCTCTCGTAGCGGGACATGGCCGCTAGCTCGTCTGTCTTATTGAGTAGCTATCGAACGTTCCCCATAATAACGGATGGGAGGACGGGTCTGTACCTTATATTCCTCGCCCGCCGTCTTACTCCAGCTCGACATCCACGCCATTTCCGTCTTATTTCTCCCTGTATGTCGAGTTTTTGCGTTAGCACCGTGAGCCGGTTAAGTGCTAACAGCTGGTCTCTGTTGTACTTTCTCATGCTATAAACAGTGGCTCCGTCCGCTGGCTCAGGAGACATTTGGGGCGATCTGTGTGTCCGTGATGGATAAGGTCACCGGATCAGAAAATTTAGCGAGAGAAGCCAGATAGTAAATAAGAAATAGGTAGAAAAACTCGGAATTGAGCCACTGTTGCAAAAAGGCAGCCGACTCGTGAGGCGCCGGAAGTCAATAATATATAGTATATAATATAATATAATAGTATATAGTTGAGTGTACCAATATGGCGGTGCCCTGGGTGTAGTGGGAGGTGACGCCCTGTATTTCCAATGGTGGCGTCACGGGGAGTATAAGAGGCCATAGTGGAAGAGGCTCTGCCTCTTTGCTGTGGACAATTGACCTGTACGGAGTGACTCCTGTTCAGTTCCTATTCTTATAATAAAATACATAAACTGTCACCTCGTCCCCTCATCCTTTTACAGACGTAACATTCACGTCTGAGGGATTGCACAAGCTAGTAATGGCCTAGAGATTCTGCCATCACTGGAGTAAAAGTATCAGCATTGGAGAGTAAATTAGTTTGAAAATGAGACTGAGACTCACCTGGAGACAGAAGGATTTGGAGCTCTGCAGCTGAATTGGAATGTCAGCGTTATTTTCCCATGAACTCCTGCCACAAACGTGCTAAAAAAGGCTAGCAGGCTAGCAATGAAGACAACCCATCATCCAGGTGTCATGAATGGGGTTGATGTTTCAACCTCGTTTCATAATTTATTGCTGTAGTTCTCCTGTTTATTGTTAATTATTGCCAGCTGGCAGGTCATTAGAGCCTCTGAGTCTGGCTCCCTGGCAGTCTACAGCCACAGCCTCGCCTCTCTCTCTCTCTCTCTCTCTCTCTCTCTCTGCCAAGCACTCACAAGCTGTTTGCCATCATTCCTTTGTGTTTACACACACATTCATTCTTACTCACATGCTCTGACACTCACTCATGCACCTGCTCAGCTCAGTCACACTCCTGCATCCACTTGACATCATTAGCTCACTGGATATTTATGTTGGTCAGTGGATGCACTCAGTGTGGCGGTGACAGTCAAACATGATGAGTCATCAGTCAGTGGTTTATTCAAGCCTGTTCTACACTGGGTCTACGTAGATCTCCTGGAGCTGTTGGTTTCCTTTTCTTTGGACTGCTCAGGTGTTGTTTCCCCAGAGCCAGTTGCGCTCCAACACCCTTGTAAGTCTTCCATATTTTTGCCCTTCCTATCTGCTGGCCAGTCCCCTCTGGGAGCACATGAGGCTCCTCCTGCCAACTGAGCTCGAACAGTGAGACCCCGTCAGATAATGTAAACCTAAGTATGACGGTGTTTTGGGAATTTCAGCAACAGGTTGAACACAGCTGCAGAAGTTATAAAGGCAACTTTGCCTGTCTGCACTCGTCTCACTCAGACGGTGAATTCATATCTATTTGCGTGTTTACATTGAGTTAACCCTATGAGTGTGTATGTTGCCAAACTGCGACATAACCCCTAGTGGTCAAGAGTTGTAAATCTTTTTTGTCAATAAAATAGTTCAGATTTTCAAGGCTATAACTTGAAAGTGGTAAGAGATAATGGCTTACTGTCAATTAGAAAGACGTAAAATATGATCCAAAGTTTCAGATAGGAAAAAATTTACACATCTAATTTGCATAATGTCACAGCACCTTTTTGGTTCCAAGGTTGTCATAGCCAGGAGCGGCACTGGGGTTAAGCTCCCAGTGCTCATAAAATGCCCCTTATGGCGTGCGTCTCGAAAAGCCTCTGACAACTAAGTCCAACTCCTAGCCTGCCCATGCGGTTTAGTCTAAGCCCGGCGGAACTGCTTTTACTAATAGGAGAAGGGGCGAGGGCGGATCTCTGGCGCCTTAAAACCAGATGCTTCAGGTAGATGGTGGCTCGTCAACCTGGGAAGGTAGCCCATCTAGGGGAAGGTAAACCCTGATTTCAAACCTCCGCTGCCTTGCGGCACACCCGGTCACGAGAAAGGCTTCGAGAGTTAACCCTGAGGAAAAATCTGGAGTCGGAGCCCCTAAGGCAATTCTCTTTTGTGCTCAACATCGTTCTGGCAGCTCCTGCGACGGCGCTGGTGCGAAACTGTAGCAGCCCTGCTGTTCCTTTGGATTCATCAGTGACGTGGAGAGGGGGGACATGCTGCATGGGCAACATCTTGTCCTCCATATCTTCCTGCCCAGGCTTGAATCCTACCAACGCTGGAAGGTAGAACACCGGATCACTGGAGAGGACACTCCAGCTTCGCCTTTGGCGTAGACAAAACACGGGGAATGACAGTTACCAGTTATAAGCCACCGCTCAATTGGCGTAGAGCGCGGTGCCAGGGGTTGTTCCCGATGGTGGGAGGGATCATCGGATCTCACTGGACAGCTACCGCCCGCCTCAAGCCGGGCAGCCCCCAGCCAATAAGGTGTTGTCCCGCCACAGCTTGCTTTCCTCATTGGCTGCATGGGGATGTGGAGAAGTCCGAACAGCAGGCTGAGAACCTTCGCACCAGGCAAGACAAAAAAACAAAAGAGACCAACTCTAAAACTGGGAACTTGGAACGTCCGCACTATGATGACAGGACTCGCTGCTAACCTCAAGGACATCAACGACACCAGGAAGACTGCCATCATCAATAATGAGCTGAAGAGACTGGGAGTGGATATCGCCACTCTCCAGGAAACACAGTTGGCTGACACAGGCACACTGAGAGAGAAGGACTACACGTTATACTGGCAGGGAAAGGGCAGTCACGAACACAGGGAACACAGAGTGGGCTTCGCAGTGAAGAACACCTTGCTGAAGATGATGGAACCGGGCAGCAATGGCTCTGCACGACTCCTCACCCTCCGCCTCAACACCACTCAAGGCCCAGTCACCCTCGTCAGTGTATATGCCCCAACACTGACAGCCACACCAGAGGCAAAAGACGAGTTCTACGAGAATCTCGCAACAACTGTCAGGATCATCCCCAACTCTGAACAACTCATTCTCCTTGGAGACTTCAATGCCAGAGTGGGTGCTGACCATGACTCCTGGCCCTCCTGTCTTGGACCATTTGGCGTGGGCAGAATGAATGACAACGGACAGCGGCTGCTCGAGTTCTGCACATATCATGATCTGTGCATCACAAACTCGTTCTTCAAGACCAAGCCCCAACACAAGGTCTCCTGGCGACATCCGCGCTCAAAGCACTGGCACCAGCTGGACTTGATCCTGACCAGGCGCACCTCACTGAAGAATGTGCTAATCACCCGTTCGTTCCAGAGTGCAGATTGTGACACAGACCATTCATTGGTGTGTTGCAAGGTCAAGCTGCAGCTGAAGAAATTCCATCGTGCTAGACAGCCTGGAAAGGCACGGATTGACACCAGCAAGATGGCCCAACCAGAACTTGTAGAACAGTTTGCCTCCACCTTTGAGAAGGAACTTTGTGTACCACAAGAAGGAGAATCTGCAAAGCAGAAGTGGGAAGAGCTGCGAAACACCATCCACCGCACAGCCTTGGCTACCTTTGGGAGGAAGACCTCGAAGTCACAGGACTGGTTTGATGCCAAGTTGACCGAGATGACCCCCGTCATTGAAGCCAAGCGCTCAGCACTTGCTGAGTACAAGAAGTACCCAAACGAGAAGAATCTCCAGATTCTCAGGGCTGCGAGAAGCAAAGTTCAGCAGACTGCTCGGCACTGTGCCAACGAGTACTGGACTCAGCTCAGCCAAGACATTCAAACCGCTGCTATAACAGGGAACATCCGTGGTATGTACGATGGCCACAAGAAAGCACTTGGTCCGGCTCAGAGCAAGACGGCCCCCCTCAAATCCTCCACTGGGGAGATGATCACAGAAAAGAACAAGCAGATGGAGAGATGGGTAGAACACTACTCCGACCTCTACTCCAGACAGAACACTGTGACACCGTCAGCCCTTGATGCCATCCACTGCCTGCCATCCATGGACGAACTTGACGCCGAGCCAACCATCGACGAACTCAGCAAGGCCATTGATAGCTTGGCTGCTGACAAGGCATCCGGCAACGACGGCATACCCCCCGACCTAATCAAGCACTGCAAGACCGCCCTACTGCTGCCATTGCATGACGTCTTCTGCCAGTGCTGGAAGGAAGGTGCCGTACCACAGGACATGAGGGACGCCAAGATCATCACCCTCTACAAAAACAAAGGGGAGAGAAGCGACTGCAACAACTACAGGGGCATCTCCCTCCTCAGCGTTGTTGGCAAAGTTTACGCACGAGTTGTTCTCGTTTGTCTACAGAAGCTTGCCGAACGTGTCTACCCCGAGTCTCAGTGTGGCTTCCACGCTGAGCGATCGACGGTAGACATGATATTCTCCATCCACCAACTCCAGGAGAAATGCAGAGAATAGAACATGCCCCTGTACGTCGCCTTCATCGACCTCAAAGCGTTCGATCTGGTCAGCAGAGAGGGCCTTTTCAAGATCCTGCCAAAGATAGGATGCCCACCAAAGTTGCAAAGCCTCATCGAATCGTTTCACACCAACATGCAGGGGATAATGCAGCATGACGGCAACATCTCAGAGCCATTCAACATACGCAGCGGAGTGAAACAGGGCTGAGTACTTGCGCCAACCCTCTTTGGGATTTTCTTTGCTATGCTCCTGAGGCATGCCTTCAGCACAGCAACAGAGGGAATCTACCTGCACACAAGATCTGACGGCAGGCTTTTCAACCTCGCCCGCCTGAAAGCCAGAACCAAAGTACGCGAGGCTCTAATCAGAGACATGCTGTTCGCAGACGACGCTGCAGTCGCAACCCACACACTGCAGGAGCTTCAGACCCTGATGGACCGCTTCTCCCAGGCATGCAAGGACAGCCTGAAGACTAATGTCTTGGCGCAAGGCACGGAAGCACCACCAACCATCACCATCGACGACTACGAGCTGGAGGTCGTGAATCAGTTCACGTACCTGGGGTCCACGATCAGCAACAGCCTCTCCCTTGATACAGAGATCGACAAGAGGATTGGAAAATCAGCCTTCACTCGCTCGCCTCACCACACGTGTGGGAGAATCCCAAACTCTCTGTCAAGACGAAGATGGCAGTGTACAACGCCTGCGTCATCAGCACACTGCTCTATGGGAGTGAAACGTGGACAACATACGCCCGGCAGGAAAAGAGACTGAACTCCTTCCACTTGCGCTGCATTCGCCACATCCTGGACATATCCTGGCAGGACAAAGTGCCCAACACAGAAGTTCTGTCCCGTGCCGGCCTTCCCTCCATGTTCACTCTACTCAGGCAGCGCAGGCTCCGCTGGCTAGGCCACGTTCACCGTATGGAGGATGGCAGAATCCCCAAAGACGTCCTCTACGGAGAACTGGCGACTGGCAGGAGAGACGTTGGCCGCCCACAGCTGCGCTTTAGAGACGTCTGCAAGAGAGACATGAAGGCCCTGGAGATCAACACTGAGCGCTGGGAGGACCTTGCAATGGACCGCTGCAAATGGAGAGGCACCCTGACCAGACAGCTCAAGACGGGTGAAGAGAGACTGACTGCTGCAGCAGATGAAAAAAGGACCCGCAGGAAGAACCGCCACAGACCCAGCAGCATGGAGACCACCCACAAATGCGACCTGTGTGACAGGGACTGCCATTCGCGCATCGGCCTGTTCAGCCACAGGCGGTGCTGTTCCAGCAGAGTAGACGTTTAGGATTCTCTTCCATGGTCATCATAGGCCGACGGAGGCCGACGACGCAGCACCTCTTTAAATTCCGTAACTCAGTCAAAACTGGACTTTGGACGTATTTACACAACCAATGGTTCAGTCTTTTGACACCGTTTTTTGTACAGAGGTACCCCATCATCTTATCTTCAAAGTATATGAACAAGAAAACAGTACATTTTAAAAAAAACGCAGAAATTTCTCACTTACTTTTGACAAAGTCAGAGTGAGAAGGCAGGCACAGTGCCACGCTCTGCCACTGGGGGCGCACAAATGATCACACTCAAAGAGTTAAAATGTAATCGGGCTGTCCAAAAAAATTCACCTGTTCGCGTTTGGTCTGAATGCACCTTAACACTTTTCCTTTTTCGTTGCAGGTGCTGCTTGTGGAAGAAGGACCTACGACACATGCAGTCATCTGTGCTGTGAGTCAACTGTTGTTGATAAACCAACACAAAATTCCGAGTGTTGTGGCAAACGTGAGTAGAAAGAATGAAACCATGTAACTGGATTAAAAAAACTTGTGGTTGAAAATGCAAATGAGAAATTACTGAAGAATTTTTATTCACTTAAACTTTTTACAGTTGCATATGATGATAGCACACACTTATGCTGCGGTCCTGTTGAAGACAAAAGGATCCTCAAGAAGCAGTCAAACAACCACAGGTGCTGTTTTAAGAACCAGTACAACATCGAGACTGAATGCTGCTGTTTGAGGAACCATGAAGTTTTGGAAATCTGTCCAAAATATAATTCAACATGCTGTCCAGATGAGTCAGGTAAAACTGCAGATTATTATTACTGCTGTGTTTATTGTGTAGCGCTCAGCTTTTTATTTAAAGCTTGTCTGCACAATGCAATAGAAAATCATGACTTGGCACACTACACTGTTTAGAATGATTACACATACTGTATGTATGATTAATTTTAAATACATTTCTTCTTCAATATCAATCAAACTTTATTTGTATAGCACTTTTCAAACATTGGATGCTGTGCAAAGTGCTTTACATAGATAAAAACGGTAGACAAATTAAGTTATATACAGTCATGTGAAACAATTAGGACACCCTGTATAAGCCTGTGTGTGGTTTTTTAAACATTTGGACATATGGATTTTTAATATCAATGTTAAAAATACTGGGAGATTCATGTAATAGAACTAAATAATTAAAAATGAATTAAAGACTTTTTTCAAATTTTCTGTAAAATATAATTCAAAACAAATAGAGAGGAATAAGTCAGGACACCCCCCATCTTTTTTAGGACACCCCCACATTCATTCCTACTTAAAATGGCTAAAATAAATGTTATAAAATGCAAATAAAGACAAAAACGAGGTTAGACATGTGAACATTTCTTAATAAAGAACTGAATATTTAATGGGGTGTCCAAATTTTTTCACATGGCTGTATATTTACATGATTCATCCTACACCTTCCAACCCTCCCATACACACCCACAAACATGCACACACACACACAGAGGCACATACACCACCCCCTATGTCTCTCACACACATAAAATAAAAGACATAGCTTGGCACTGAGGCATCATGTGAAGGAGCAACCATCCTGTGGAGCTCCCCACACCGGGAGATCACACAGCCCATAAACACAGGGCATGCCACAGAGGCCACCCCGACCAGGAGAGGCCGGGGCCCACACTACAGCTATAGGCAATGACGTAAAGGCCCCACCCACCCAAGCTATAGTGACCCACAAGACCAACGCCCCTGCAAATGGACCAAGCAGCATCCAGCATGAGAGTCTCCACTGAGGAAACACTGGAGCTAAAGCACATAAAATACAAGATGAAACTAAGAACACATAAAACAAAGGGAACTAAAAACCCATACTTATAAACCGAGCTAAAAACATATCAAAATAAAAAGAGATGAGAAAATCTAAAATCAAATGGAGCTAAGAAGAACGTAAAACAATGGAACATAAATGACTACTTCAATAATAAACAGGCAGGTTTGTTAAAAGCCAAATTAAAAAGGTACAAAATGAAACTAAGAACATATGAAACAAGAGCAAGTAAAAACCCATGCTTACAAACTGAACTAAAAACACATCAATAAGAAAAGATGAGAAAATCTAAAAACAAAAGGTGCTAAGAAGAACATAAATTAACGGAACATAAATGACTATACTTCAATGATAGTTAAACAGGTTTATTAAAAGCCAAATTAAAAAGGTGGGTCTTGAGCCTGTTCTTAAAAATATCTATTGACTCTGTGGCCCTGAGGCTCTCTGGCAGGCTGTTCCACAGACAAGGACCATAATAATGAAAGGAGGCTTCACCAAAGGTCTTAGTCTTGACTTTGAGAACCATTAAAAGGCCAGTACCAGAGGACCTCACAGTCTGCGAGGGCTCATAAGGTAAAAGCAGCTCAGATAGATAAGAAGACCCAAGACCATTGAGGCATTTAAAAACTATTAGGAGAACCTTAAAATTGATCCTATAATGCACGGGGAGCCAACGCAGCAATTTTAAAACTGGTGTAATATGCACTCGCCCCCTGGTCCTCATCAGCACTTGTGCTGCTGAATTTTGGAGCAGTTGAAGATGTGATATCCTTTTTTGGGGAAGACCAGAGAGCAGGGCATTACAGTAGTCTATACGACTGGAAATAAACGCATGCATCAAGACCTCCGTGCTGGCAAGAGAGAGAAAATGGTGGACTCTGGCTATATTCCTAAGATGGTAAAATCTATTTTTTTTTATAGATGATAATGATGAATAGATACATCCGTAGATGCGCCGGGACACATCATCAGTGATGTTTCCTGATCATCGGGTGTTTCGGGTTTCACAATATCAAACACCCTCAATCAGGCGACACAGCCAGGGTTGATCAGACCCTGACTTGTGTCCCAGCAGCATTAGCCCTCGATTCAGAGCTCTTAATCCATAGCCACCGAGAGGCTTTTTCTGCAGCCTCGGTGGCAGATTTGATGGCCTTCCTTTTAACAGCTCCTTTGATGCCAAGGAGAGTATAAATTTTGCACAGGAAAAAGCCTCGACATCCCACCTCTGTATGCTCTTCAACCATTCCTCTGGTACTGTTCTACCAGTTCTTGGTATTTGAGCCATTTGCGTTCATTGGCCTCTTACATGCGCTCCTCCCAGGGAACTGTGAGCTCCACTAACAGGACCTGCCTGGAAGAGGAAGATGTAAGTACCACATCTGGCCTAAGAGATGTTGGTGTTACATAGTCGGGGAACTTAAGCTGCTTTCCCAAGTCAGTTCGCAGGTTCCAGTCTGAAGCTGAAGAGGGCAGGCTGGCTGATGGTCTTAGCTGTAGTCGGAGTCTCTCTCCAGCTTTAACAAATGTGATTTTCCTTTGACTACCAACCTGCTTATTGTTTGCCACGGCACTGGAGATGGTCTCCGCCACACACTTTAGCACTTGGTCATGGCGCCAGGGATATCGGCCCTCACCAAGAGCTGCTGGGCAGCTGCTGAGGATGTGTTCAAGCTTGCCCTTTCCTGAGCAGAGAGGACATGTTGGCAGCTCGTTCTTGCCCCAGGTATACAGGTTTGCCGGACTGGGTAGCACATCATATACTGCTCGGAGCATAAATTGGATGTGCTGAGGTTCTGCATGCCAGATGTCATTTCAGGTCAGTTTTTTATCCACTGCTCCCTCCCATTTTGTCCATGCCCCCTGCTGCCGCATGCCTACCATCCTGTTAGACCTCACTTCTTCAACACCTGCTCTCACCTCCTGCAGGATTAACTGGCGTTTGTCCTTTCCCTGGACTTTATCATAGCATGGCTGTGGGATGGAGCCCAGCCCTGCACGTCCTATTGCCACTGTGCCCACCAGAGCTTTGTGTCTCAACCGAGATTCTGCAAGCTCCAACCCCTCTTGAGCTCTCCACTTCTGACCTGTCCTCACCACAATGCCTGCTGCTGCCACTCTCAAGTCTCTAGAGTCACGATAGGCTAGTACCTCTCTTGTGCGGGAGACCTTGAACTCCTCTTCCAAACTGCTAATAGGAAGCTGGAGTTTGTTACTCCTGCCATAAAGCGCTGCACTACTGAAGCTATGTGGTAAACCCAACCATCTTCGTAGGTAGGAGCTGATCTTCCTTTCCAGGGTCTCCACTGTAGATAGAGGCACCTCGTACACCCACAGAGGCCAGAGGATACGGGGCAAAATGCCATGTTGATACACCCAAGTCTTGAACCTGCCAGGAATGCCAGACTTATCCACCATCAACAGCCATGTTTCCAGTTTCCTGATGGTAGTTTGAATAGATGCTGTGTCCCTGAGACTACAGTCAAAGACCTTCCCTAGGCTTGTGACTGGTTTCTCTGTGATAGATGGTATCACAACGTCATCCAGGCGGAAACGGAACTTATCCACCACTTTCCCTCTTTTCAGGAACATGGATCCTTGAAGGCTTAAAGTTCATTCTTGCCCAGGAAAATAAGTTTTTCCAGGCCTTGGAGAATCCACCTACTGCCAGGCACTGATGTAGTAGTGACTGTCAGGTCATCCATGAAAGCTCTAATGGGGGGCTGCCGGATTCCTGACCTTGAGAGGGGTCCTCTACACTCTACCTCTGCTGCCTTAACCAGCATGTTCATGGACAGGGTAAAAAGGATAACAGAAATGGTACAACCTGTTATAATCCCTTTCTCCAACTGGTGCCAATCTGAGGTCAAACTGCCAGAGGTGACTGAGTCTGAATTGACCATAATAGTTCAGAATGAGAGCCTTGATCTTACTGGGTATGTGGTGTTGGTCCAGTGTGATATCGGCCAGCTTATGGGGAATTGACCCATAAGCATTGGCGAGGTCCAGCCAAAGCACCACTAGATCTCCATTTCCCTCCCGTGCCTCTCTGATCAGCTGCGTGACCACACCAGTGTGTTCCAAACACCCTGGTACATCTGGAATTCCACCCTTCTGTACTGATGTATCGATGTAATTGCTTGTCGGACGAGCTGGCCCGCTTGGAGAAGCCCTCTACATTGCATGAGTTAATCTCCCTGGCTATCAGTGTCAACAACAGACTGAGGGAGCGGGCGGCCGAAAGAAGAACTTCCAGTCGCTCGGGTGGCCTGGCTTGACGCTCCCTCCAGCCCCCCCTGCTGGCCCTCCCATCTGCTGATTCCCCGTAAGATCAGGAACCTATGGTTATGGGGGGGGGGGGCGGTTTAAGCCATCATCCGCGGAGAGACAGCGCCGCCGGGAGTCAGGGTTGTGTGTTTATTGTGGGAGCGAGGAGCATGAGCTCGAGTCCTGTCCCAAGCGGCCAAAAGGGGGAGTCCGTGCGTCGCAGTAGGGGGTCTCACGGACTTAACCCGCAGCAATCCCCTCACCCATTTCCTGATCCCCATTCACTTCAATTATGGACACAAGGAGACAAACACACATGCACTCATTGATTCAGGGGCCGAGCACAGCTTTATTTCAGGTAGCCTGGCAACCCGGCTGGGGCTTCCCATGCAGCCGTTAGAGACCCCACTCAGGCTCATAGCGCTGTCTAAAGCCCCGTTGGCCACAGTCACTCACCGGACCGCCCCAGTGTCAGTCATTATTTCAGGTAACCATCGGGAGGAGTTAGGGCTGTACGTATTACCAGTGTCGTCCACTCCAGTCATCCTTGGCTACCCCTGGCTTCGCCTGCACAGCCTCTTGATTGACTGGCATTCGGGGTGTGTGGTTTCCTGGAGTTTGATTTGTCTGAATGCCTGTTTGCAGTCTGCTGCATGCTCGCCTGCCATGCATCTGGGTGCACCTGCCTCTCCTCCTCCCGACCTGTCTAAAGTGCCATCTGAGTATCACGATTTAGGGGCCATGTTCAGTAAATCCCAGGCCCTTTCCCTTCCCCCTCACCGCCCGTATGATTGTGCAATCAACCTCCGAGCCGGTGCTCCGCTGCCATCTAGCAGACTATACAACCTGTCTGCTCCAGAGCGCGCGGCTATGGACACTTATATCAAGGAGTCCCTGAGTTCGGGCATAATAAGACCTTCATCGGCGGTGGGGGCGGGGGGTTTTTTTGTTGGGAAGAAGGATGGTTCTCTCAGGCCATGCATTGACTTTCGTGAACTCAATAACATAACCATCAAGGATAAATACACTCTCCCTCTCATCAACTCTGTGTTCGATTCCCTCCAGGGGGCCTGTTGCTTCACTAAGCTAGACCTGCATAACGCCTATCATCTGGTGTGGATACGGGAGGGGGATGAGTAGAAGACGGCCTTTCGGACCCCTAGTGGGCATTTTGAATATTTGGTCATGCCGTTCGGGCTGACCAATGCCCCGGCCGTCTTCCAACGCCTTATTAACGATGTTCTAAGAGACTTTTTGGGCACATTTGTGTTTGTATACTTGGATGACATTCTCATCTTTTCACAGTCCATGGAAGAACATTGCGTGCACGTCAGGCGGGTTCTGCAGCGGCTGCTGAAAAACAAGCTCTTTGCAAAGGCGGAGAAGTGCGAGTTCCATGTTTCCCAGATCTCCTTCCTAGGCTTCATCATCGCCCACAAGGAGATCATCCCTGACCCAGCTAAGGTGAAGGCGGTGGTGGAATGGCCCACCCCCTCATCTAGGAAGCAGCTCCTACAGTTCCTGGGGTTCGCTAATTTCTACCGCTGTTTTGTACAGGACTACAGCCGCATCGCCCTACCACTCACCAACATGACATCCACCAAGGTGCCTTTTCAATGAACAGAGGAGGCGGACGCAGCATTCTCTCTCCTGAAAGACAAGTTCTCTTCCTCGCCTATACTAACGCAGGTAGACCCCGCACTCCAGTGCCTGGTGGAGGTTGGTGCCTCAGACTCAGGGGTCGGGGCCGTCTTGTCCCAGCGCTCCCCAATGAACGGTAAGATACGCCCTTGCGCGTACTTCTCCCGTCGCCTGTCTCCAGCGGAGCGCAACTACGACATCGGCGACAGGGAGCTGGTGGTGGTCAAACTCGCTTTGGAGGAGTGGCGGCACTGGTTGGAGGGAGCATCGCAGCCGTTCATCGTCTGGACTGACCACAAAAATCTGGAGTACCTCCGGACGGCTAAGCGTCTGAATGCTCGACAGGCCCGCTGGTCTCTCTTCTTCGGACGTTTTAATTTCACTATTACCTACTGCCCTGGGTCGAAGAATACCAAACCCGATGCCTTGTCTTGTCAGTTTGCCCCGGAGATGGTGGAGATGGCCGAACATCCCATTCTCCCCTCATCATGTGTTGTGGGAGCCCTCTCTTGGGGTATTAAGGACAAGGTCCCGAGGGCACAGTCTGATGAGGCCGACCTGGGGGTAGGGGGCAGCGGGGAGGTTGTTTGTCCCTTTGGCTGTCCGGGGGGAGGTCATTCAGTGGGGTCATGCGTCCAAATTTGCTTGCCACTCGGGAAGGGTGCACACGGTGGCGCTCCTGCAGAGGTCATTTTGGTGGCCGTCTCTCCAGAAGGACGTGGGGGACTACATCCGATCCTGCCCTCAGTGTGCGACTGGCAAGACGTCCTCTTCTCCACCTGCCGGGCTGCTTCACCCCCTTCCCATCCCGGGCAGGCCATGGTTGCACGTGGCATTGGACTTTGTCACTGGTCTGCCCACGTCCAATCACTACACTACCATCCTCACACTAGTTGGCAGGTTCTCCAAAGCCACCCATTTCATCCCTCTGCGGGGGCTGCCCACGGCTAAGGAGACGGCCGACCTCCTGGTCCAGCATGTAGTTAAGCTGCATGGCATCCCTCGGGACATCGTCTCTGATTGAGGTCCCCAGTTCGTCTCCAGGGTCTGGAGGTCTTTCTGTGCTGCGTTGGGGGCCATGGCTAGTTTGTCATCCGGATATTACCCACAGACCAACGGACAGTGCGAGCGAGCCAACCAGGAGGTGGAGGCGGCGCTGCGGTGCATCGCGGCCTCTAACCCATCATCATGGAACACGCACCTCCCCTGGATTGAGTATGCTCACAACACTGCTGTATCGACTGCCACCGGCATGTCCCCCTTCGAAGCCTTGTTGGGTTATAATCCCCCGTTGTTCCCTGAGGAGGAGGGGGACATCGCCGTTTCTTCTGTTCGAGCCCACCTGGGGCGTTGCCGGCGGATCTGGAGGACGGCCAGGGCAGCACTACAGCGGAACGTAACACTTCGGTGGCCAACCGGTGCAGGGTCCCGGCTCCCGCCTACCGGGTGGGCCAGCAGGTATGGTTATCCACCAAACACATTAATCTGAAGGCTGAGCGTAGGAAGACATCACAACGATTCATTGGTTCTTTTCCCATCAGCCGGATTATTAACCCTGTGTCTGTGTGCCTGACTCTCCCCCCTCCCTCTGCATCTGCCCAACCTTTCACGTGTCGCAGGTGAAGCCCATCTGCTCCAGCCCTTTGTGTCCTCCTCCCAGGTCTCCACCTCCACTGATGGTGATTGACGGCGACCCGGCATGGCCAGTCACCACCATCTTGGACATTCGTCGCTGGGGTCGTAGCCTGCAGTACCTGGTGGACTGGGAGGGTTACGGGCCGGAGTGGAGGTCCTGGGTGCGTCCCTCCTTCATGCTGGACAAGCAGCTCATCAGGGACTTCCATCGGACGCACCCAGGAAGGTTGGAACACCCGCCGAGAGGTGTGCCGTGGGGGGGGGGGGGGGAGTACTGTCATGGCCACCAATCTGTCACACCTGCGTGCACACCTGCCTGCCATCTCCCTCTGCCCATTTATTCCATCAGGTCCAGTGCTCGGTGCAGAGTCATCTGGTTCTCTACCTAGAATCCTGCTGCACCAGCCTTCGAGCTTCCCAGCCTAGTTGTGTGTTTCCACGCTGGCTTCCAAGCCATCGTTTCTCTCTGTCCGGGCCTGCACCTCCTGAACCACCAACCTACAAGTAAGCCACCATGATTCCCTTTCACCCTGTCAGCTTCCCCTGTGCACAGGTGGAGATCCGTGGTGGCGGACCTCTCTCTTCCCGGCGGCGGATTATCTGCCTCTCTCACCAGCATCCAGCTCACCGGCCGCCTGCGGGCACTATCTTCCTGGCTGCAGCTTCAGCGCTACACTCTACCACCACTGACAGTAAGCTCAATTCCATCTGAAGTGCCTGTCGGGCCTAAATTGTCATTAACGGCCTCTGTCTCTTCCCAGGGTTGCCAGGTTATATGGTGCTCTGCCGGCCCCAGCTGGAGTTCCTGATTACACTACACTACACAACCCTGCACACACGCATCCATTCATGCACACTTACTCAATAAATGGTTAATTGTATTTATCTTGAGTTTTGTCTGCTTTGTGGGTCACAAGTACCATGTCATTCACCACAGCCATTTTAAAGACAGTGAGGAAAACATCAGTACGAAGAGAGCAATTTACAATATTTAAAATCTCGTGTTTGAAGAATCCATAAAAAGTTTTAAAAAGTGATGTGGGAATCAGATCTAAAAGGCAGGAGGTCAAGTTTACCTGGGAGAAAACTCTCCCAAGCATCTTAGCATCAACCAGGGTGAAACAGTCCAGTGTTTCCTCAACTAAGGATGAGCCTAAGATTCCATTTAAAGCTGTCTTCTGGTCAGATAAAATGTTGGATCTAATAGAATCATCCTTGCACCTGAAGTGGTCTGCAAATCTCTCACATAGTGAGTTGGATGGCAGGTTTGTGTGTTTATTAAAATCTGAATTGATTAAGTGATCAATGATCAAAAAGGACTTCAGGGTTATTGTTATGGGTTGAGATTATATTGGCAAAATACTCTGTTCTCGATTTTTTTTGACTGCATTATTGTGTATTTTTTAATTTATTCTGTAGTATTTGGTAATTGATAGTTAATTTGTTTTTCCTCCATTTCCTCTCAGCCATCCTGCATTCTTTTTCAGTTGTTTGATTTGGTTGTTTCTCCATGGAGGCTTTGTTTTACTTTTAACTGTTCTTGTTATTATTGGGGCAACTCTGTCAATGGTAGATCTTAATTTACTGTTAAAATTATCAACAATAAAATCACAGGATGCAGATAAAACAACAAGGGAAGTGTTGCATAAGAGTTTGATAAAATCATCAGCCTCTTCAAGTGTCAGATGGCGCTTCCTCACAGTTCGCATTGAGGTCTCCCGTTGCTTAAAACCAATAATGTTAAAAAACACACAGTAATGGTCAGATACAGCCAAGTCAACAAGAGAGGACACACTAATAGGCAGGCCATAGATAATGACAAGATCCAGAGTGTGTCCCCTGTTGTGAGTCAGCTGCATGACGTTGAATAAAATTCATGGACCTGAGCAGGTCATTAAAATCTTCTGACATATGGTTGCCCTGCTTCATTGTGTAGATTAAAATCACTGGAAATGAGAATAAAATTATATGAGGAGTGAATTATTGATAAAAACTCAGAGAACTCATTAATAAAAACAGGGCAGTATTTGGGTGGTCTGTAAACTGTGATGCATAAAATTGTGGTGTTGCTAAAGACAAAAGTGTGGTGCTCAAATGCGGCATATTGATTGGGTAAGATTTGCTTTACTGCAAGCGAGGAAGAAAAAATAGAAGCAGTACCCCCACCTTACCCGCCCTTTCTTAAAGAAAAAACTGAACTAAAATTTGGTGGGGAGGCCTCAGTGAGAGCTGCTGGTACATCTGTGCCAAGCCACATCTCTGTTAAAAATAAACAGTCAATTTTTTTTTTAATCTAAACTCAGGCCATTGATGATAAAAGTCTTGTTGACAAGTGAACGTATATTTAAAAGAGCCATATTTAGGGTAGATGGTGAGTTATTTATGGGTGGGTAATTTGTTTTCTGTGGATTATTGCTAGGTGACTGATCCACAGAATGTAGGCAGCATGGGCGTGAGTTCTTGTGAGCTGTATGTTTTATGGATGGAGGTCTGTCTGTGATGAATGTCCAAATGGGGAAGGTGCGTAGTAAATGAATTTCCAGACCAGATGGCAAAGGCTGACAGAAAGGGGCTGGTTCTGGATAGTGGTCTTCCTGGAGATCAGAGATGTTAGTGGATCTGGATGGGGGGGGGGGGGTTCATGGGATGTAAAAAAAGAAAAAATTTTAAGAGTAGGTAAAATAAATAAAAACAGATAAAATATTTTTGAATACCTTGAAATCACTTTTGTCTTGTTTGTCCTGATGTTTTTGATTTTTAATCTTTTCCTGACCAGTGTCTAAGCATGCACAATGAGTCACTTCCACCCTTCCAAGTGTTAATCTGAAATAGTTTACAGCACACATTTCTGAAAGTTTGTGGTACAGAGGAGTTTCTTTTTTTCCCTCACAGAGAATCCTTTGTGCTTTTTGCCACTGAGGACACAACAACAGGTAGGATTTTTAATGTGTGAATGTCATTTGATTTCCTGACCATTGTGTCCGAAATGAACTAAATCTACAACCAAGACTGCTAGACTGTTGAGACTGCTATGTTTTTGTATAGCAGTCTAGATGGGATATGCACCTAATGACTGATTGATTGATTTATTGTTTCTTTCTGCATTATTCATATATAAGTGCTGTCTTGTCCGTCTTGTTTGTCTTGTGTAGCAAAAATACAGTGGCATCATAGCTGAGTAACAATAACAGCAATTTTTACACAAATTACAAGAGACAAATTTCCTAATCCTAAAATCTTTTCCAAGCCTTAAAAATAATAGTTAATTTACCTCATCATCTCATCAAAAATGTTTCTGGATTTCAAAATATCACCACATTAAACACAGATATTCCTAGTTTGTGATCATTAAGAACAATATAAAATAATTCATTTTTAGTTTAACCTAATTCACATTAGTTCCGTTTTTGGTGGAATAAATAACAAAAATGCAGACCCACCTGACTGAGTGAGGGTGAATCGGTGTTCCCAGATTTTGCTCACTTGTAACGTTGCTGTTTTGTGTTGTTTGTGTTTTATAGGAGCCTGAATGGAAATGCAACTGGTAAGCTAACAGAAGTGTTTTGGTTTTTTTTTGCTTTCAATACCAACACTAGTGCAACGTTGTGTCAAAGTTTGTAGAAAAAACTTATTAAATAAAAATTACATACTTAAGGTAAATTTTGACGTGTTTTTCATTTTCATAACTGCAGGAGTCCACCCAGTGTCACTCATAGTTACTATGTCATGCTTTTTAAATATACACGGTTTTATACACTATTCTCCTCTTCCTCCTCCTTCTTCTTCTTTAGGGGTCACCGCAGCAGAGCATCTGCCTCCATCCTCTCCCTTGCATCTTTCTCTGTAACACCAACCCTCTTCATGTACTCCTTCATTACATCCATGAATCTTCTGTGGTCTTCCTCTTTTCCTCCTGCCTGTCAGCTCCATCTTCAACATCCTTTGTTCAGCATATCCACTATCCCTCCTCTGCACCTATCCAAACCATCTCAGCCTTGCCTTTCTTACTTTATTTCCAAATTGCTCAACTTGAGCTGTCCCTCTGATATACTCATTTCTAATCTCGTTCCCCCAGTCACTCCCAATGAGAATCTTAGCATCTTGAGCTCGACCACGTCCAGCTCTGCCTCCTGTCTTTTTGTCAGCCACTGTCTCCAAATCATACATCATAGGAGGTCTCACTACCATCTTGTAAATTTTCCCTTTCTCTCTAGCTGCTATCCTTCTGTCACAAATCACCTCTGACACTTGTATCTACCCACTTCACCCTGCCTGCACTCTCTTCTTCACCTTTCTGCATTGTCCATTGCATTGGATGGCTGAAGCCAGGTATTTAAACTCATCTACCTTCACTATCTCTACACCTTGCATCTTTACCGTTACATCTTCCTCCCTCTCATTCACACACGTTTTCTGTCTTGCTTGCACTGACTTTCATTTGTCTTTTCTCCAAAGCATATCTCCACCTCTCCAGGTTCTTTTCCATCTGCTCCCTACTGTCATTACAGATCACAATGTCATCTGCAAACATCATGGTCCATGGAGACTCCTGCCTGACCTCGTCTGTCAGCCTGTACATCACTATAGCAAACAAGTAGGGGCTCAGAGCTGATTCCTGATCTAATCTCACCCGCCTTGAATCCATTTGTCAATCCTACAGCACATCTCACTCTCGCTGTCCTCATACATGTCTTGCACCACTCACATATTTCTCTGCCACTCCTGACTTCTTCATACAGTGCATCTGGAAAGTATTCACAGCACTTTACTTTTTCTACATTTTGTTATGTTACAGCCTTATTCCAAAATGGATTAAATCCATTTTTCCTCAAAATTCTACACACAATACCCATAATGACAAAGTGATTTATTTATTTATTTTTTTGGGCTAATTTATTAAAAATAAAAACCCAAGAAATCACATGTACATAAGTATTCACAGCCTTTGCTCAACACTTTGTTGATGCACCTTTGGCAGCAATTACAACCTCAAGTTTTTTTTAAATATGATGCCACAAGCTTGGCACACTTATCTTTGGACAATTTTGCCCATTCCTCTTTGCAGCACCTCTCAAGCTCCATCAGGTTGGATGGGAAGCGTCGGTGCACAGCCATTTTCAGACCTTTCCGGAGATGTTCTATTGGATTCAAATGTTGACTCTGGCTGGGCCACCAAGTACATTCACTGAGTTGTCCTGAAGCCACTCCTTTGATATCTTGGCTGTGTGCTTAGGGTCGTTGTCCTGCTGAAAGATGAATCGTCACCCCAGTCTGAGGTCAAGCGCTGTCTGGAGCAGATTTTTATCCAGGATGTCAAGGCACAAATCTGGGAAAGGGTACAGAAAAATTTCTGCTGCTTTGAAGGTCCCAGTGAGCACAGTGACCTCCATCATCCATAAATGGAAGAAGTTTGGAACCACCAGGACTCTTCCTAGAGCTAGCCGGCCATCTAAATTGAGCGACTGGGGAAAAAGGGCCTTAGTCAGGAAGGTGACCGAGAACCCGATGGTCACTCTGTCAGAGCTCTAGTGTTCTTCTGTGGAGAGAGGAGAACCTTCCAGAAGGACAACCATCTCTGCAGCAATCCACCAATCAGGCCTGTATGGTAGAGTGGCCAGGTGGAAGCCATTCCTTAGTAAAAGGCACATGGCAACCCACCTGGAGTTTACCAAAAGCAGCTGAAGGACTCTCAGATTATGAAAACAAAATTCTTTGGTCTGATGAGACAAAGATTGAACTCTTTGGCATTAACGTCAGGCGTCATGTTTGGAGGAAACAAGGCACTGCTCATCACCAGGCCAATACCATCTCCGTAGTGAAGCATGCTGGTGGCAGCATCATGCTGTGGGGATGTTTTTCAGTGGCAGGAACTTGGAGACTAGTCAGGATAGAGGGAAAGATGAATGCAATAATGTAAAGAGACATCCTGGATGAAAACTTGCTCCAGAGTGCGCTTGACCTCAGACTGGGGCGACGGTTCACCTTTCAGCAGGACAACGACCCAAAGCACACAGCCAAGATATCAAAGGAGTGGCTTCAGGACAACTCTGTGAATGTCCTTGTGTGGCCCAGCCAGAGCCCAGACTTGAATCCAATTGAACATCTCTGGAGAGATCTAAAATGGCTGTACACTGATGCTTCCCATCCATCCTGATGGAGCTTGAGAGGTGCTGCAAAGAGGAATGGGTGAAACTGTCCAAAGATAGGTGTGCCCAGCTTGTGGCATCATATTCATAAAGACTTGAGGCTGTAATTTCTGCCAAAGGTGCATCAACAAAGTATTGAGCAAAGGCTGTGAATACTTATGTACATGTGATTTCTTAGTTTTTTTATTTTTAATAAATTTGCAAAAATCTCAAAAAAACTTTTTTCACATTGTCATTATGGGGTATTGTGTGTAGAGTTTTGAGGAAAAAATGAATAGAATAAGGCTGTAACATAACAAAATGTGGAAAAAGTGAAGCGCTGTGAATGCTTTCCGGACACACTGTAATTAGTTACTTGAAAAAAATTAACTTTCACATTACTTTTAAATGCATACTTAAATCATCTCGCACACATAGCAAAATAATTTAATTAATGGGCTTACAGACATTATGGGCTTATTAATGTCAGACTGAAAACAGACTGTTTCAGACAGAGCTTTTAGAACATGTTCAGTCTGCTTTATCCTACCTTGAGGGCTCTTATTGTGGAAAAAATCTGAAGAAATCCAACACAAAATTGCCAGTAATTTTCTCATTTTGAAGTGAGAATGTCATAAACTTCCCCGTGCGCTTTTCCACAGCGAAAGAAGGAGGAATGAGGATTTACGCGCAGGGTTACACCAAACACACATGTATTGACAACACACAGTTCAAAAAGTAAACAGTGCCCGAGCATAGCAGTTGTGCTGCCAGAGGAAACGCTACAGACAAGTGTCGCAGCACAACTGCAAACAGAAATGCGGAAAAGCTCTTACTCACCATGCAGGAGCAGTCCGAGTCATCCAAGATGGACAGCGAGTGTAATGGATGCCAACTAGTACTGTTCGGCGTAGAACGTTAGTAAACCTCCCTCCCAAAGCCTCATACAGTATCGGTAGCGCTGAGCTATCGGTCGGACCTTTAGCTCAGCGCGATCGTGCTGTGTCTCCCATGTTCGAACTGTGTAGTTGACTGAGAGGTCGCGGGTTCGTGTCCCGTGTGGGGCGAACTGCGCAGGATGATCTCTGTCACACTGGTGCCGTGAACCCGGCATGGGAGTGAGGTTTAAGGGGGAGAGTGTAACGGATGCCAACTAGTACTGTTCGGCGTAGAACGTTAGTAAACCTCCCTCCCAAAGCCTCATACAGTATCGGTAGCGCTGAGCTATCGGTCGGACCTTTAGCTCAGCGCGATCGTGCTGTGTCTCCCATGCTCGAACTGTGTAGTTGACTGAGAGGTCGCGGGTTCGTGTCCCGTGTGGGGCGAACTGCGCAGGATGATCTCTGTCACACGAGCACAAACACAAACAATCCTTCGAGACGTGATGGTTAGACGGCAGAGAACAACCATCTGACTCGTATAATGGTCCAGCAGCGTTTGTCTAGCAAAGAGCTGCTTAAATACAAACACCACTGGCCTCACAAATTGGGAACACCTGGGTGAGGCGCGGGAAAGATAATTACCGGGGCTGGAAACAGCTGATGGAATTCAGAGGGAGAGCGAGGGGGCGTGGCTGGACCAACAGACTGTCAGCAGTGTGGGAGAAAGTAGGTCACTGATGCTGACTAACAGCTGATGGTCAGGCAGTGGCTATGGGTATGGAAATAAGTACAAGAGTCCATAAAAATGCACATAAACAGTAGAACCAAAACCCACAGAGAGATCAGGGCAGAGCCGGGGGAAAGCCAAGCCGGCTCGGTTCCTGACAGAGAAATAGGGTTTGTGGAGAGAGGGACAAAGAGTGAGACTCACTCCAAAAGAGTGAGAGTTGGCAGCACTGCATAAAGCTGTCCATGTTTTATCTTACCTTTATGATATGGATTTAATCTGATGTGCAGTGATCCAAAGAAAATGTCTGTTATCCACAGTCCAAATGTGGGTTGTGACAGAGACATGATCCAGTCCCTCAAATTCCTTTTGGAGATCAAAATCCATTTCTGAATAATCTTTATCCAGGTAGCAAGTAAATGACTTTTGACTTCAGTGGCTCACAGTCTCAGCTGTCTGGTGGAAAGGCACTGCTTATATCACATCTTCAGCTTGCAACAACGTATCTGGCAATCAGTCAGTTTAATTCTTGCTGGGTCACAAACTGTCCAGATGCATACCTGTGCCTGAAATCTAGCCGTGGCTGTTGAGACAAGAATATTTCCACTTTACATCCTGCTGTTGCTGTTCTGATAGTGTAGACCCACTAACACAGTGTTAGTTGTTAGCATAGCTAGCCATTATTTAGAGCTCGCTTTGTCGGAGCTTGTTGCTGTTTTCAGGCACTTCTGAAGATTACAATAGATCTCAACTGGCACTTAGTTTGTGTTAGAAAAATTCTTCTTAACCTTCAGTCAAAAACTAGGCAGGATCAGAGTTTAATTTAATTACACTGGCCAGCGGAGAACAATACCAGAACAGTCTCAGAGCCTATTTGCGCATCATTTTCACTCAAACACATATCGCTCAGTCCTTTAAGCCCTTCGTTATCCGAGAGGTGGAGAAGAAAATGTCCATGGCGATTGGTTCAGTACATCTGGTCAAAACGTGGTGTACAGATTATCTCTTTCTCAAGAACCATGACGCTCACTCAGCACCAGTCACACAGAAACCTTACAAAATGAACTCAAACAAAATGATAACAAAGTCCAGCTGCATCCTTGACACTTTCACACAGACTCTGAGACAAAGCAAATCACAAATATGAAACTTTTTTATCATTCTCTCCCCTTTGATGCCATGAAAGGCATCAAAAAAGAATGATTTATGGCATCTAAAACCCCATCTGGCAGCTATGCTAAGCTCCAATTTTGCGTGCAACAGATCCTAACTAGCTATTGACTAGGAAAATCCTCCATTGACCCTGCTGCCCCAGGCACTGGCTAACGTTTTAGTCCTTTAGGAGGAGAAATTGAATAATAAACTCATTAATTAAGAAAATCATCAATGGTAAAAACAGTGAAAACAAAATGATGATAATGATAATAAAGATGTGATAAGGATATATGTGTGTCATAGCTATGTGTCATTGCAGCTTATATAAAAACAAACATAAAGGAAAAACAAAACAAAGCAATAATAATAAAGTGTAATAATAAAATGTAAAAACAGAAATAAGAGTAACATAAAAACAAAATAAAAGTAAAAGTAATGTTTCAAACTTCATAAATGTATTTACAAGTCGTACATTTCAACTTTACATCATGATCATGCAACTCCTTTCAGTTTTCTGCATGTCAATCATACCTTTACTTTGTACTTTGGTCATGGAGAGACACCTTGAGCTCACGTTGTTTGTTCATCATCCTCACCATCCCCGGCAACTGCTCCATAGTACATCACTAAGTTAACATGCACAAGTCTCATCATCATACTACAGATGCAGGGAATGACACAAGAAAAGGATAAAAAATAATACCACAAAAATCATTAACAGGCTCATGATGAGACTTCTTCATGAAGCCAACCAACTTAACTAGGTTTGTTCATCAGTAACATTGTCCTTGGCCACGGCAGCCTGCAAGGAAGTCAGGTTCTTAATAGCCGAGGCAATTACGTGACCATTTGCATCATTTTCAGGGATAAAAGTACAACAGTAATCACCTATAATTGCACACACACACCCTCGAACAGCAGCTATTTGATCAAGAACCATTCTATTTTGGGTCAACACAAGTCTAAGAGCCGCTAATTCCTCATTTATACCAGAAAAAGCAGCTAAAGAAAAAATCACAAATGACTGTAATCTATAATTAGTTGTTTCAGTCCACAAGGTGTTCTTAGCCACTCCCACTCAAGGAAACAGGGAATGAAGTACCTTCTGTCCTGTAGTTTCTAACTTAAATTCTTTTGGCACATCTGTGCCCCAGATGGGATCATGTGGTGCAAAGGAGACATCTCTCTTCACCCTGCCCACCTGTCTTGCCAACATTATGATGGTATGGTCAGTCACAGCTACGGGGGCACACACCCCTCCCCAATTCATGGGCAGGTGTGAGTAGGCATGATGGCCACACAGCCACCAACTCCCTGTCACCATATGCGTGCCATGCTTGTGAGAATCACAAATTGCAGCGCTACAGAGCCTAGAAAAGCGATGAACTGCCCAAAGAGATGTTTCCACGCCCTTTTAGACAAAAGGAAATATTCCCCAGCGAGATTAACCTTGCCTTCACCGAGTAAGGGGTGCCATCGTGTCTCCGGTCAGTGGAGTCATAGGCAATGTGACAGGTGTGATTCAAATTAATGCTTGCTGTACTATTTCTATACATAGCCTTTTGCAAGAAACAAACAGCTTCTGATAGTTCCATTGGTTTAGCAGTCACAGATATTTGATCAGCTGAGAGTGGGAGCAAAGAACACACATAACGATTAGCTGATTTGACTTGTAATTAGCATACTTCTGCCACACATTATCAGCATAAGCATGATCCTCATAACCTGGTCCTTCTAACCAGTCATGATGTGTGTGAGTAATGTATCTAGCCCCACGATAAGTAATGGTGTTCCTAAAAATAACCAAAACAAAAGTGTCACCACAAGGATGATGATGATGAAGAAACAGGTGTACCATTCACATCCTTCAGCTGCCAACCTTCTCCCTCTGGCATTTTGTCTCTCCATGATAAACAACAGTTATTTTTCTACACAAGCCTTTGCTGGGACAAACCGTCAGCCGACACTCATATAGAGAAACAGTTAAATTAAATCACCCTTTATTGTCATTCAACTGTACAAGCAATCATGTACAGTAGAACGAGATTGTGTTTTACCTATCTACTGTGTTAATCACACACACCCCAAGTGTAGAATCAGAGGGCCGCTGCCATGCAAGGCACCGCCACAAATTTCCCTCCTCCATTCCATTTTTGCTGAGCACCAAGCTGGACGGCAGGAAGTTCCACTTTTATATGGTCTTCGGCATGACCCGGCTGGGATTTGAACCCCTGCCTCCTGGGTGTGGGGCGTATGCTCTACCAACTGAGCCATCACTCCAGTACTTGTTGAGGATTTTTGGGGGATATAGTTTGCAATGGGGATTAAACAGTCTCTTGCTGAGGGCTTGAACAGGGTAAAGTTTGCCTTCGAATTTCACGGTTGTTGGTGTCGCCAGGATGACCCTGTGTGGTCCTTGCCAGGGAGCGTAGGCCCAGTTTTTCCTTTTTGATGACTTTGATAAGGACCAGATCCCCTGGTTTGGCCAAGATGGGTGCTTCACCGTGGTCCCTCCTGGGAAGAGCAGCATGAAAAATATTTTTGTCAGTCAACATTCTTTGAATGTAATCAGCTAAGCACACTTCCTCATCACCTGAGTTAAATGGCCTTAATGGTGGGAGTAGGTAAGGTTTGCCATACATTATTTCAAATGGAGATAACCCCCCTTTGGTGGGAACTATTCTCATGTAAAACAGAACTAAGGGTAGGCAATATATCCAATTTTGTCCTTTCTGCCATTGTTTTTCTAAGCCTTTCCTTAATGGTTCTATTTGTTCATTCCACCAACCCTGCAGATTGTAGATGGTAAGCGGAGAGGTTTTTCAGGTTAATGTTGAGTGCTGTGCCTAAGTGTGATCAGTGTTTCCTCTGGCTTAAAGACCTTGGTGCAATGGCAACATATTTTTCCCGGGGGGGGGGAGGGGCACATGACACGTTTGTAACCACAATATGTTAATTTTACACTTTTTTTAAAAAATTTGCACAGTAATATTGCATAATGGAACTTACCATTTGAAGTACTGTACAACCAGGGCTTGAATATTGGAATATTGGGCCAGTTGGGGTCCCACCCAGATGTCCTGTGTTTGGACTTTTTACTGGTATCATCCTTTTCTCCTTCCTCTGCTCTCACCTCTCCTGGACCCTCTGCCTGAACACTTTCCTCTCCTTGACTCCGCTCTTCTATCTCATCTTTCCCTCTCTGAGCTCTGTGTGCTTCAGGTTCTCTCTCTGTCTATGGTGGTATACAAACAGGTTAGAAAATATCAAGTGTCACGTTTTGTCCTGCAGGATTTTTTTTTTTTTTTTTTGCCATGGTTTACATAAATGACAAAAATATGTTGTTTTTTTTGTATTTTTAGTCTAGTGTTTTTTCCATTGAGAAAAAGTAGGAGAGAGAAGGAAAAAACATTCATAATAGTAATTTACCTCATGCATACTTTAATTATATGTTCAGGGGTGGGTATAGTAGCCAGAAATTCTACTCATGTAAAAGCAGTGCTATTGTGGTCTATATTAATCATATATCCCATAACCTACATATGTATAAGCATGTGAGAATGTTTGGTGATTACATATGTAAAGCGACTTCACACCTCAGAACAGGACAAAGAGGTCTCAGCTGCCAGTGAAGATCAAAGAGCATCCGAGGCACTGCGGTGGAGACCGGATAGGTCGCCCTGACCCCCCAGGGCCAGGTGGAGGGGTACGAAGACAAAAGAGGGGATTAAGATAGTGAGGGATGTCAGCTTTTGATATGCATGTCTTTTGTTATGTGCGAGTATAAGTTCGTAGAGCCGAAGGTGTTCGCTCTCTCACTTCTTCTGCTGCTGCACCTAGATGAGACTTGTTAGAGGAGCTGATAATAAACTGTGATTTATGAATCACATCGCCTCGTTATTTCAAGCTCTTCTACAGCTATGAGATTAATAATTAAAATTAGACAACCAAAAGTTTCTAGTTGAGTTAAGGGTACAAAGAGCACCAACTTAAAAACTTGAGTAATGACTTCAGGCTTGAAGGTTTGAGGTTTTTCTCAGAAATTTATAACAATTTTTTTTATAGTTTTCTACTTTTCTCTGTAAATTTATCTAAATTTGGAACCATTTTTCGCAAATTTGTAATTTCCTCTTGTAAAATTGACTTTCCTTGTATATTTGAAACTTTATTATAAATTTGTGGATTATTTTATTGCTATTTCTGTCTTTTTTTTTAATTACTGTTTTTTTTTTTAAATAAATTTGAAACAGACTGTGGTAATTTTTTTTTTTTACATTTTCCTTATAACAATTTATATTTTTGACCATAACTTTGCAGTCAGAACAGAACAATAATTTACCTCTCATTACAAAGAAAAAAAATTAATAAAATTGTATTTAATGATTTAAATTAACTTAAATGACCAAGGATGCCGTTATTTCTTTTATAATATTTCTATATATTTATAGGTTTGTTTGTTTGTTTTTTTAGAAATCTCCTCACCACCAAAACAGCAAGAAAAACCTCCCTTATTTTGAAATCCAAATGTTGGCACGTTTAGTTTGTCTGAAGTCATTGACTTTGTGAATTTTGGTCATCTTAACTTGCCAGGTACATAATAGGGAACATAACTTAATATTGTAGTGGCTGGTGAAATATATCCTCAGCAATTCAGTAGTCCCTCTTGTCTTTCCCTTCATATGGAACCGACTGCATATGGATTCTAACCACATCTCTTAGCTAGGCGACTCTTCCGTTATTGCTCTCATTTCCAGCAGGTTAAAACCATGATAAATGCCTCCAGTTCTTACATAACTCTTCTTATTTTTTTTTTCCCACGTTTAAAGTACTTTAATCAACTCATGTTTCTGTTGGACAGTCAAGCTTAGCGAGACACTCTGCCTTGTAAAGCCTATTTCATGCTGCATTTCCCCTCTAGTCCGCCTTGGTCCGTGTATGCTTTGGACGAGCCCGGCATGCACGTGGCGTTGTTCATGCTCACTTTTTTTATCTACCCAGGCCAAGCGGTTGACACATGTGCACAACCATCCTTTGTAGTTTCACTCCTGCCCGATAGGTAGTGCCAAGGCGCTGAAACACCAGGATTTTCACCAACAAAGAAACGGCAGACTTCTTCACAAAGTTTCTCTTCAAAGATAGAGTCCATTTCTGCTGTTTGACTTCCTGGTTTTCACTCCTTTTCCGTGAAGATGCTGCTGCCGCTGTGAAAGAAAGTATGTATGTATGATTCATCTATGTTTTTATTCTTGTTTTCTGACTGACTGGAAAGCTTGCATGGGTGGGGCGCTTCTAAACTCTGCACAGCTTACGGCCACGCGCGTTGTTAATGTGCGTGCTTGCGGAAAGTCAATACTTCATATATTTTTCTTAAATTCATATCTTTCTTGGCTTGGCGGTAAATTTTCAGGCGAGGCGGGCCACCACCCAGAAATGTTACCAGAGAAAACCCTGTGTGATATAATCTGATTTACAAAATGTGTTCCATTATCTGAGTAAATCTTTTCAGGTATTCCAAATCTGGACACAATTTCTGCTAACAGTTTCTTTGCTACTGTAACAGCATTTGGGTGAGTGCAAGGGAAGGCTTCTGTCCATTTGGTAAACATGTCACAAATAACCAAACAATATTTTTCGCCTTCACATTTATCTAGCTCAATTAAGTCCATGCAGATGCTTTGAAATGGATAAGTTGATGCAGGGAAGGTGCCTTTTTCAGGCCTTAAGTTCCCTTGAGCATTGTTTTCTGCGCAAATTAAGCATTTCTTTCATCATTGAGTGGCAAATTGGCTGAATCCATAAGCAGTAAAGGATTTATTTAGCATAGAGATCATACCCCCCTTTGATACATAGGAAACCCCATGTAGCAGAGTGAAGGCCTGCTGAAACAGTTTGCGTGGTAAAATGGGTTTGTTTTTGCTGCATTTGTAAAGATTGGAGGTGTTGTCAAAAATCGCCTCTTTTGGATCCATCTATAAATTTCGGCTTGTGGTGCTGTTTTCTGGGCCTCAGTGAGAATGTCATGTGAAAAGTTTTCTGCCGGTGTTAAAAGAAAACCTGTTGTTGTGTCCTTTCCAGTAAGGCCGAGTACAGCGGCCTTAGCTGTTTGATTTGCAAAGCTATTGCCCTTAGAAACTGGATCTGTGCCATTGGTGTGTGCTGCACATTTGCGTATGGCTAATTTTGATGGAAGTTTTACACTGTCCAACAGTTTTAAAATGAGGTTTTTGTTTTGGATTGGCTTCCCTGTTGATGTAATCATGCACTTTTCTTCCACTGTTGTGCAAAGTGATGAATGGTAGAAAAAGCATACTGGCTGTCAGTATACACTGTGAGTGCTTTCCCTTGGCCTAATTTACAAGCTTCAGTTTGAGCAACTAATTCAGCTGCTTGTGTAGAGTAATGTGATGGTAATTTTTGTGCTTGTCATGAGTGACAACTGCAAAACCGGAAAGTTTGAACCAGTACTTCGTTATCTGAGAGGTGGAGAAGAAAATGTCCATGGTGATTGGTTCAGTACATCTGGTCAAAACTTGGTGTACAGATTATCTCTTTCTCAAGAACCATGATGCTCACTCAGCACCAGTCACACAGGAACCATACAAAATGAACTAAAACAAAATGATAACAAAGTCCAGCTGCATCCTTGACACTTTAACACAGACTCTGAGACAAAGCAAATCACAAATATGAAACTTTTCTATCAGTTTGCAATACACCAAAATGCTTTTGTCCTTAACCGCAACAAAGGAAAAATAATCTACTTCCACAAAAACAAAGTAGCTTCATCTTTTCCTCTGCTCGGTAGTGAAGACTCAGGCTCTCTGCAACAGGTCACGTTGACTGACGGTTACATCTCAGCTATGGTAGGGTCAGTTTGTATATTAATTTATTTGCGCTAAAAATATCTATCCATATTAATAAAACGAGTAACACATCTGACCAAATTTCAGTAACTGTAATGCATTATTAAATTTTTAAACAGTAATTTCGTTACACAGCATGCTACTGCAAAAGTAGTGGTGTTACAGTAACACGTTACTTTGTATTTTGTACTTTGTAACACGTTATTCCCAACATTGGCTGTGTTGTTATATAAGTTGTTATGACTAGAATGTGGTGATTAAATTTAATAGAAATAATAGAGTAGGTAAAACTTGAATGGTAGTTTAGTGTAATGAAGATACATTTAAGTTAACTCTTTATATAACTCAGTTTGCCCAGCTGAAAAAAAATAGGTGTGCTTGAATTGAGTTGATAAACTTAAAAGATTCAAGGCAATCGGTTTCCTCAAGCACTTTGAGTTGAACACATCAGGTTTTACAGTGTGTCCTTAATCAGCCTAACCTTCTTCACATCTCTTCCAGCTCGATCTCTGTCTAGCCAGTCAATACAAGTCCTTTTCTCCTTCCTTAGTGTGCAGCCTCTCATACACCTCACTATATTTTTTTCTTTGCTACCTCTCTTTTTGCCATACGTCTAGACTCCAAGTACTCCTTTCTTCAAATACTTTCCTGTACCTCCTCATTCCACCACCATGTCTCTTTGTCTTTTTTCTTATGTCCAAAGGATACACCAAATACCAGTTTCCCTCAGTACTTTAGCTGTACTTGCCCAGTCCTCACACAGTTCTTCACTATACCACCCAGAGCCCTCATACTATTTAAAATGAAATATGTCAAATCTAAATGGGTATAAGTGAAATATCATGACCACAAACTTCATATAAAAAGCTGGGTGTGGCAGTTCTGATGTGTGGAAAAACAATTTCAAAATCTCAAATTCATCATGCTAGCCCTCATTGTAGTTGTGTATTTGTTTATGCTTTATTGTTAACAATTGTGTCAACCACACATCCTCTATTATTCATTAAGACTGATAAAATGCATTTGACAATGTGTGTGTTTGTGTGTCTGTCTTTGCACATCTGCAGCACCAAACCAGAAAATCCTCTGTGTGGAGCGTTGTGCAGCAATCTAAGTGAGTGCCACTGCTGTGAGAAAAATCACATAACCACTTCTTTGTGTTTTTCTTCAGGTATCTGCACATTTGTTTTGTTTATACTGGATGCATCTGTCAGCCATTATCTGATCTAACTTCTAGAACTAGAACATCAGGTATCAACACGGAGAGCCCGCACAACTCAAAATCCACCTCTCTGACCACAGCTCCACTCCTCTCCGCCCACCTCTTCACCGCTCGGGAATCTCGCAAGCTGATTGGCCAAGACGTTTTACCTCGCAAGCTGATTGGCCGAGACGTTTTACCCAGCTTCTCTCCCTGCAGAGCGCACATACCCAGCGAAGGAAGACCGCATTCATTGTTCTTTATCGCTCGTGTTGCTTAGTGGCACTTTTTGCTGTTCTCTTGTGCCTTTTTGTGCAAAATAGTGCTTGTGACGCCCTTGGGGGGGGGGAGTGACGCTACTTCACGGTTTTTCACTTTTCGCGGTCAGTTCTGGTCCCCATTAAACGCGATAAGTGAGGGATTACTGTAATATCTATATCTAGAAACGCATCGCTTCCCGGTCGCTTTTCCTCCCCCTTTCTTTTCTTTCGTCGCCATGACAGCTTTCCTTGGCCACTGAACAGATCTTCCCAGGTGTTGGAAGTGTTTTGTAGTCGACTATCACGACAAAATGCACCAAAAACAACCAGTGTCGACGTGTTCGCAATGGTAAACATGGAGGACTGTGTCACACTCGTGACGTCACGCGGAACTCCGGCTGCACTTCCGGTTAATCGGCGGATTTGTCTGATTTTTCAGGGCGGGAAATTCAAAATCACGATTTTCTCCAAGATTCCGGGATTTGTGGAGGGGGTGCCAATGATAAATTATCTTTATAATTGTATGTACTATCACCCAGTGCCGTTCAATGCCGTTCAGTTCAGTTCTACTTTAAATGTTTCAGATCATCAAACAAATTTAAATATTAGAGAAAGATAACACAAGTAAACACAAAATGCAGTTTTTAAATGAAGGTGTTTATTATTAAGGGTAAAAAAAAATCCAAACCTGCATGGCCCTGTGTGAAAAAGTGATTGCCCCCCCCCCAAAAAAAAATAAAAAACTCATTAATTAACTGTGGTTTATCACATCTTTGGAAAGCTGAGTTCAGTTTCTCTAGCCATGCCCAGACCTGATTACTGCCACATCTGTTCTCAGTCAAGAAATCATTTACAGTGGGGCAAAAAAGTATTTAGTCAGCCACCAATTGTGCAAGTTCTCCCACTTAAAAGATGTGAGAGGTCTCCAATTTTCATCATAGGTATACCTCAACTATGAGAGACAAAATGAGAAAAAAAAAATCCAGAAAATCACATTGAAGGATTTTTAATGAATTAATTGGTAAATTCCTCGGTAAAATAAGTATTTGGTCAATAACAAAAGTTCATCTCAATACTTTGTTATATACCCTTTGTTGGCAATGACAGAGGTCAAACTTTTTCTGTAAGTCTTTACAAGGTTGGTTGACCAAACACTTATTGGGGTTTCCTGGGACTTTGCTGCTACCAAGCAAAGAAAGAGCCATGATTTATAACTTCTCATTGCCTTTACTCATTATGACACGGTGCACATTCTGACATTTTGCCAACACGGGTCACAATATCAATGTCTCCACCACAATAAAGTTGGCTGCATTTTGTTAAAATATGTTGGACATAATCAGATTTACCTCAGAGCTGGTGTAGAATCTAGTCAGAGCCACAAAGAAGCCTCCATTTATCCAGTCTGGCACAAAGACGAACAGCAGCAAGTACCAGAACTACACAAAAACATTCAAAAAAATAGAAGAGCTGAAATTAGCTGGTACTTGAGTCCAAAACACGTATGTGGACTATACATTAAAATGAATTTGAAAAATTTTTAAACGCTATTTTAAATGCCCCTGCTACTCCACTGAAACTGACTGATACAGCCACGGACAAAATTGTTGGTACCCCTCTGTTAATGAAAGAAACTTGAATCTGACAAAAGTGGTAATAAATAAAAAGTCTATGAAAATTAACCAATGAAAATCAGACAATGCTTTTGAATTGTGGTTCAACAGAATTATTTTAAAAAAACAAACTCGTGAAACAGGCCTGGACAAAAATGATTGTACCCTTAACTTAATATTTTGTTGCACAACCTTTTGAGGCAATCACTGCAATCAAACGATTTCTGTAACTGTCAGTGAGACTTCTGCACCTCTCAGCAGGTATTTTGGCCCACTCCTCATGAGCAAACTGCTCCAGTTGTCTCAGGTTTGAAGGGTGCCTTCTCCAGACGGCATGTTTCAGCTCCTTCCACAGATGTTCAATAGGATTTAGATCGGGGCTCATAGAAGGCCTCTTTAGAATAGTCCAATGTTTCGCTCTTAGCCATTCTTGGGTGTTTTTAGCTGTGTGTTTTGGGTCATTATCCTGTTGCAAGACCCATGACCTGTGACTGAGACCAAGCTGTCTGACACTGGGCAACACATTTCTCTCTAGAATACCTTGATAGTCTTGAGATTTCATTGTACCCTGCACAGATTCAAGACACACTGTGCCAGATGCAGCAAAGCAGCCCCAGAACATAACAGAACCTCCTCCATGTTTCACAGTAGGGACAGTGTTCTTTTCTTGGTATGCTTCATTTTTGTGTCTGTGAACATAGAACTGATGTGCCTTGCCAAAAAGTTCCAGCTTTGTCTCGTCTGTCCATAGGACATTCTCCCAGAAGCTTTGTGGCTTGTCAACATGCAGTTTGGCAAATTCCAGTCTGGCTTTTTTATGATTTGTTTTCAACAGTGGCATCCTCCTTGGTCGCCTCCCATGAAGTCCACTTTGGCTCAAACAACGACGGATGGTGCGATCTGACACTGATATACCTTGACCTTGGAGTTCACCATGAATGTGTTTAGAGGTTGTTCTGGGCTTTTTTGTTTTCATTCGTATTATCTGTCTCTTCCATTTTTCATCAAGTTTCCTACTGGGGCCACGTCCAGGGAGGTTGGCTACAGTCCCATGGATCTTAAATTTCTGAATAATATGTGCAACTGTAGTCACAGGAACATCATGCTGCTTGGAGATGGTCTTATAGCCTTTACCTTTAACACGCTTGTCTATAATTTTCTTTCTAATCTCCTGAGACAACTCTCTCCTTTGCTTCCTCTGGTCCATGTTTAGTGTGGTACACACCATGTCACCAAACAGCACAGTGACTACTTGTCACCCTTTAAATAGGCCGACTGACTGATTACAAGTTTGTAGACACCTGTGATGTTAATAAGAGGACACATCTTGGTTGAACATGTCCCTATGGTCACATTACTTTCAATCTTTCAATTTTTTCTAGGGGTACCATCATTTTTGTCCAGATCTGTTTCATGAGTTTGTTTTTAAAATAATTCCGTTGAACCACAATTCAAAAGCATTGTCTGATTTTCATTGGTTAATTTTCATAGAATTTTTATTTATTACCACTTTTGTCAGATTCATATTATTTCTGTGACCATTGTGGGTTTTTCTTTCATTAACAGAGGGGTACCAACAATTTTGTCCACGTGTGTATAACACTTGGTCAGCCGAAACCGGAAGTTCCGTCCATAATTGTTCCTACAGCGGCACCCCCAGGAATAAGGTGGATTTAGCCCTCCTTGCCAAGTTCTTACCTTTGACTGCAATCTGTACCATCAACTGTGCCCACACAGGCGAGACAGAAAATGTCTCCTTCCACTCAGCTACACAGATGCTTTTCATCATTCCAGCTGATTAGACCTCCATATGAACCACACCTGGATCCTGCTCACCTCCTGTTTCCTTTCCAATGAAAGAAGGCTCCAAAGAGGAGATAAACAACACAACTTTATTCTTGAGGCTGCTGGCAAGAAACCACAAACCAGGGACACTCCGTGCTGGAACAAGCTAGCTGCTAAAGCTAACCTTAGCTGGAGTTAAGGCTTTTTGAGAAGGAGGCTGAGATCCAGACTTCACCAACTTTCAAGAGTGTCACTCGCTTGGGAAGTCTTATTCTTCTGAACAGCAACTGAAGAAAATGACGTAGTAGTAACCCAAGGTTTGGTGTTCTGATGCCAAAATGTCCAAACACCAGCTGATTAGCCTGTGGCTTTGAGGATTATTACAAGTAGCTGGGAGCTACAAATCAACTGCTTATTGTTAACAATGAGGATAAAGATTAGACACCAAGACAACAATGTCTAACTTCATCTGAAAGCACCTGGACAGGTGAGTGTGCTGAATGAAGCCAGTCTTTAGCTAAGGTTAACTCAAATTAGAGCACATATGAAAAAAAAACCCCAAACAAACAACAACAAAAAAAAAAAAACAGAGCAGAAACAGAGAAAAACAAACAGGAGAAATTAAGTTGAGGTCTCTGTGAATAATTTATGGGTTGATGTGGATAAACATGCATGATAAGTGTTGTGAAGATCAAGAAATACATTTAGCTTTGCACATGTCTGGATAGGTGATGCTAGCCCACTTCTCCGTGTCTTTTGGCCAGTTTTGCTTTGGAATGAGATGGGGGCCTGCTTCTCAATTAAAACTAATTTGTCATCATACCACTGTTTGTCATTATCAAGAGTTTCATAATAAATTTTGGATGTTTTCACTTTTTTTTGTTCCATTTTTCTATGTGATTATCCCCCCAAAATGGCCGGCGATTCCGCTGGAAGTTACATGATCGAAAACTATGAACTGTAGAAAAGCTGTAGCAGGCAGCCTCCTGTCCCTTCATTTTCCCCCGCTGTTGGGATAGGGAGGGAAGGACCTCTCTGTGTGTGCGCCAGGCTGCTGCAGTGCTGCAGATGCAGGGAAGAGAACATGTGTGAGAGGAGGGATCATACCATTTGCGTGGCGGGGGTGTTTTCATTTTTAAAAAGTTTAAACGACAAACTACTAAATATGTTTTGGATGTTATTTCAGCTTGTCAAAGACAAACTAAAATTTATAGTCACAACTTTTCTCACTCCAACTTTAAGGGGTGCGGAGTTTAAATTTAAGGGTGCTACAGCACCCCTAAAAAAGGCCTAATGCTGCCCATGCTGTTGCATCAGCCTGTCTTTTAACTGCATTCAGTAAAACAACAGAAGTCACACAGTGCTTTGCCTTCAATCGAGTAAATATAAGAACTTGCTGCTGTGATTAGGTGAACAAGTCCTGTTTAAAATTCCCCTCCCCTCCAATATATAAATGACTTACAGTACATTCTTTTATTTTGATTACATGTTAGTGAGTGTAGAACAAGATACCATTCCATTTTACTCAAGCATGCATAGTGCACAAACAGTATATGGTGTCTTAGTTCTGATATTACAGTTTTAGGTCTGAAGCTTGTTGATTAACTGAAAACATGTCTTAAAAAGATATTCAAATGTTGACCAGTCTTTATTCTGGAAAATACGAGGGGGGCTGAAAAGTACATGGTAGTCAAATTTGACCAAAAGTGGTTTATTTTTCAACCACAGGGATCCAAGCACTGCAACACCGATGGAAAACGTGTGTTGACCGAAGGAAAGACATGTTGAAAGATAAGAAAAATGAACCACATTTGGTCAAATTTGACCACTATGAAGTTTTCAGCCCCCCTCATAACAAAAGGACATTTAATTATACAGAACTGTATTTACTGTACAGTAGCACCATTTCTAATCTGTTAATCTATTAACTACACTAACCCTCTATTCTATAGGTTTATCAGAAACAGGTACCTAGGGTAAATTTGGAATCACCAACATGCATGTCTTTGGATT
Source organism: Pholidichthys leucotaenia (assembly GCA_020510985.1). Lineage (NCBI taxonomy): Eukaryota > Metazoa > Chordata > Actinopteri > Cichliformes > Pholidichthyidae > Pholidichthys > Pholidichthys leucotaenia. Next base: position 214,909,209 of record CM035847.1, on the reverse strand, counting down.
TTGGGGAGGAAACCAGAGCCCCTGGACTACAGCCACATACAGTGCATCCAGAAAATATTCATAGCTCTTCACTTTTTCCACATTTTATGTTACAGCCTTATACCAAAATTGATTAAATTATTTTTTTCCCTCAAAATTCTACACACAATACCCCATAATGACAATGTGAAAAAGTTGTTGTTGGTTTTTTTTTTTGAGATTTCTGCAAATTTATTAAAAATAAAAAAACTAAGAAATCACATGTAAATAGGTATTCACAGCCTTTGCTATGAAGCTCAAAATTGAGCTCAGGTGCATCCTGTTTCCACTGATCATCCTTGAAATGTTTCTGCAGCTTAACCCCTTACACTCTGGTCAATTTCCCTAATAACGCCAAAAAATAACGTACCCAAAGTAAATCAAAAGCTGTTCTTCAACCCTTTGCAGCATCTTCATGGGGTTGGTCTCATTTAAAAGAAAACACTTTGACTTTTTGGCAAAACAGTCATAATCTCTCTAAGTGCTCCTGCCACTGAGTAACAGTCATCTAAACATACTGAACTTGAAGAAAATAAATTTCGCCTGGGTGTTTTTTTGGATACAAATGCTTGCAAATAACACACAGCTTCAGATACTGGCTGGAAAATGCAACAGAAATGTAGAACCAAGTGTTATCCAGCAGAGGTCCAAATTTTGTAACAATACCACAAAAAATGAATATATTACACAGCTTTCTTCACAGGTTGTTCCCAGGCGTTTTTAAACTGTGCCAAATTGTGCCAAATGGCACAGTTTGGAAAAACGTCTGTAACTTTTGAATGATTCAGTGTAGAAGCTTCATCTTGGGCTCTAATGAAAGGTGACACTCAGGGCTGTGTGTGTGTGGGAGGGTTGTTTATTCATTCATGAATGAATGAATGAACAAACAAGCCCCCACACAGAAAGAAGCATGCCACGTAAAAAAATGTGTGGCTTTTTTTACAAGAAAAAATAACCTACAGTGCACTAAAAATTATTCTAAAATATCTGTAATGTAGAAGATAACAACTCCCACCCCCCACCCCCCGCTACAGAGGACGGACATCGCCCGGTGCGCCACGGTCACAGTGCGGCGTGGTCACGGTGCGCCGCGGTCTACTACGCACAGTTGTAATTTACCGATCGGTCAAAAGTCATTTTTGATTACAATTTTCAGGGATAAAGAATAATTTAGCTTATAACACTTACCTGTCCACAACAGCAGTGTCGCTGGCGAAATTCTCTTCCTCATTGTCAGACGAACATGATGCTGGTCCGCTTGTTATGGACTCGTGGTTCTGGTCACACGACCCGGTCAAACCATAATTCCATTATTGCGGTTTTGCGCTTCCATGATTGCGGTTTTGGCGAACGATTTTTCAAAACAAATAAGAACAGTGGTAAGAAAAAAAGACTGGCGAACGCCTGTGTGCCACCCAGCCTTACACAAAACAGATTTTAGGCAAGGGAGGCATGCTTTAGCTGGCTGTATTCGCAGCCGTTGGTAGGCGGGTCCTTCTTGCTAGGTTTTCAGTCATTGGTTCTTCAAGGTTTCAGAAACCCAATTCAAGGCTCTTATTAGTCGAATGAGAGGTCAATCACATCTAAACCAATCAAAGCACTCCTTTGGCTTTCTGTTCGCGGCTGTGTCTGTAGTGGAAGAACGGAAATGCAGCTTTTTTTTTCAGTGCCTCCGCGTCCTAAGACGCCCTCGTGCGCCCTAGGACACAGAGGCGTGTCCGTGCGCAGTACACCAAAGTGCAACAGGTTAATTGGAGTCCACCTGTGGTAAATTCAATTGTTTGGACATGATTTGGAAAGGCACACACCTGTCTCTATAAGGTCCCACAGTTGACAATGCATGTCAGAGCACAAACCAAGCATGAAGTCAAAGGAATTGTCTGTAGACCTCCAAGACGGGATTGTCTTGAGGCAGAAATCTGGAAAGGGTACAGAGAAATTTCTGCTGTTTTGAAGGTCCCAATAAGCACAGTGGCCTCCATCATCCATAAATGGAAGAAGTTCGGAACCACCAGGACTCTTCCAAGAGCTGGCCGGCCATCTAAACTGAGCGCTTGGGGGAGAAGGGCCTTAGTCAGGGAGGTGACCAAGAACCCGATGATCACTCTGTCAGGGCTCCAGCGTTCCTCTGTGGACAGAGGAGAACCTTCCAGAAGGACAATGATCTCTGCAGCAATCCACCAATCAGGCCTGTATGGTAGAGTGGCCATATGGAAGCCACTCCTTAGTAAAAGGCACATACCAGCCCACCTGGAGTTTGTCAGAAGGCACCTGAAGGACTTTCAGACCATGAGAAACAAAATTCTTTGGTCTGATGAGACAAAGATTGAGCTCTTTGGTGTGAACGCCAGGCATCATGTTTGGAGGAAACCAGGCACCACTCATCACCAGGCCACTACCATCGCTACAGTGAAGCATGGTGGTGGCAGCATCATGTTGCGGGGATGTTTTTCAGCAGGAACTGGGAGACTAGTCAGGATAGAGGGAAAGATGAATGCAGCAATGTACAGAGATATCATGGATGAAAACCTGCTCCTGAGCTCTCTTGACCTCAGACTGGGGCAACGGTTCATCTTTCAGCAGGACAGCGACCCTAAGCACACACCCAAGATATCAAAAGAGTGGCTTCAGGACAACTCTGTGAATGTCCTTGAGTGGCCTAGCCAGAGCACACACTTGAATCTAATTGAACACTTCTGGAGAGATCTGAAAATGGCTGCGCACCGACGCTTCCCATCCAACCTGATGGAGCTTGAGAGGTGCTGCAAAGAGAAATGGGTGAAACTGTCCAAAGATAGGTGTGCCAAGCTTGTGGCATCATATTCAAAAAGACTTGAGGCTGTAAATGCTCCCAAAGGTGCATCAACAAAATTTTGAGCAAAGGCTGTGAATACTTACAGCAGGGAAAATAAGTATTGAACACGTCAACATTTTTCTCATTAAATATATTTCTGATGGAGCCATTGACCTGAAATTTTCTCCCGATATCAAAAACAACCCAAGTAATCCATACATGCAAAGAAATCAAGGTAACTGTGTTCACAAAACAAGTTATATTTAATAAAATTGAATGGCACAGGGAGTAAGTATTGAACACATTAAGAAAAAGAGGTGTGAAAAGGCATAGAAAGCCAAGAAACCAGCTGAAATCCGTCAGAATTTAGAAAGCCATCCCATCCCCCATCAGAACAAATTAATTTCAGCTGGTTAAGTCCTTACTGATAGCCTTTTAAAAAGGTCTGTGAATATCAGATTGTCACACCACAAATAACTCATAATGAGTAGAAGCAAAGAGCTCTCTCTAGACCTTGGCAACCTTATTGTTGCAAAACATAATGATGGCATTGGTTATGGGTGCATTTCTAAACTGCTGAATGTTCCAGTGAGCACTGTTGGAGCCATCATTCGGAAGTGGAAAGAACATCATTTTACCATAAACCAGCCATGACCAGGAGCTCCTCGCAAGATTTCTGACAAAGGAGTCAAAAGAATTATCAGAAGAGTTATCCAAGAGCCAAAGACCACTCATGGAGAGCTCCAGAAGGACCTGGAGTTCGCAGCTACTGCTGTTTCAAAGGAAACAATTAGTAGTGCACTCAACCGACATGGGCTGTATGCCCGCTCACCTTGCAAGACTCCAATGCTTAAGAAAAAGCTTGGTGAAGCTTGTTTAAAGTTTACTGCACAACATTTGGGCAAGCCAGTAAAATACTGGGAGAATATAGTCAGGTTGAATGAGACCAAAATTGAACTTTTTGGATGCCACAACACACAGCATGTTTGGAGGAGAAATGGCACTGCACATCAGCCTCAAACCACCATACCAACATTGAAACATCATGGTGTGGGGGTGTCTTTCAGCACATGGTACAGGCAAACTTCATATAATTTAAGGAAAGATGAATGGACAAATGTATAGAGACATTTTAGCACCTTGTGTGAGCCAGATTATCTAGCATCGCAGACAGCAGTGATAAGCTTGGGACAACAAAGAGCAGGAGGTTCCTGGTGAGATAGCAGGAAGGAGTCAGGGATGAAGGATATTGAATGCAGTGTGATGCAAAAGTCATGTTGTGTGTGATGTAAATGCCATGAAACTTAAGGGGAGAGTTTCTGCTTGAGAGTTCATTCTGTTCTGTGTTTGAAGGATGTGAGTGTGTAATAAATCGTCTGAAATGAATCTGCCTGTGATTTCACACACTCCACACTGGTGACCCAAGACGTATTATGGAACACAAGGCAAGATCCCCGGAGCCGGCCTGGTCAGGAAGCTACAGCGAGGCGGCAGCCATCCCACAGACAGCCTGGACTGGAACCTACAGCCACGTGTGTGCGGTTTCAATCAAGCTACCGGATTTCTGGCAGCACAACCCGCGCTTTTGGTTCCACCTCACCGAGGCCCAGTTCGCCCTCCGGGGAGTAACAGCAGATGATACCAGATTCTACTATGTGGTTGCAGCACTCGACGCCCGCACAGCTCAGCAGGTAGCGAGCCTGCTCGATCAGCCACCAGCCAGCAGCAAATACGAGACGCTCAAGGCTGCGCTCATCCAGCGCTACACACTCTCAGACTGTGAGAGAGCGGAGAGGCTCCTGACGCGGACCGAGTAAGGAGATGGTTCGGCTGTAGTCCTGATGGAGAAGATGCTGGCGTTGATGGGCACGGACGACGGGCACTTTCTGTTTGCCCACCTCTTCCTCCGGAACCTTCCAACAGTAGCGAGAGCGGTTCTGGCCAATTCGCCTTGGCTGGCCGCGCGCGACTACCGTGCGCTAGCCCAGGAGGCAGACCGGATCATCATCACCACCAGAGCGATCACAGTCAACGCAGCAGCGGCGGAGCCCAGCGAGACGACCAGAGGAGGCTAGGAGCCACCAACAGTAGCAGCAGCGGGGGCCAAGGAGTGCCAGAGAGACACGCTCTGTTTCTACCACCGCCGCTTCGGAGAGAAGGCATTCAGATGTGCGCCACCGTGCCAATTCAAGCGCTCGGGAAAACGCCAAGGCCGGGGTTCGGTAGCAGCCGCGACCCTCGGTGAAGAGAACAAGCTGCTCTACTTGACGGATGCACGCTCGGGAAGGCATTTCCTCGTGGACACCGGAGCCCAGAAGAGCTTCATCCGGCCGACCTACGCTGACCGGCTGGCAGGATCTAGCGGCCCCGGGATGTTGGCAGCAAACGGCTCGGATATTAAGACCTTTGGTGAGAGGACTCTGCTCTTATCTCTACATGGCCGTACATATGAGTGGACTTTTGTCGTAGCAGCACTGAATTACCATATCCTGGGGGCTGATTTTCTGTGTGCACATGGTTTACTGGTTGATGTTGCTAACAGGCGCCTGGTTAATGCACTGTCCTTTGACTCTTTCCCCTGTATAGCTCGAGTGACCCAGCCAACAGCACAAGCCAACGTCACAACTACAGGCGGTAAATTCCACACACTGCTCACTCAGTTCTCAGCACTCACGGTCCCGACGTTTTCCGCGGCCATCACTAAACACGGGGTGGAGCACTTTATCACCACCACCGGGCCGCCCATTTTTGCAAGACCTCGGCGCTTGGACGCAGCTAAACTGGCCATAGCGCGCGAGGAGTTCGCCAACCTGGAAAGGTTGGGCATCATCAGGCACTCCAAAAGCCCATGGGCTTCCCCGCTACACATGGTCCCTAAGGCTGACGGATCGTGGCGACCGTGCGCCGCAGGCTGAACAACGCCACAGTGCACGACCGCTACCCAATTCCCCACATACAGGATTTTTCCATTCACCTCGCCGGAGCACGCATTTTTTCCAAAATAGACCTGGTCCGCGGTTACCACCAAGTCCCAGTGCGCGCTGAGGACATACCCAAAACACCGGTAATAACTCTGTTTGGTCTATTTGAGTTCCTGCGCATGCCATTCGAGTTAAAAGGAGCGGCACAGACGTTCCAGCGCATGATGGATGCAGTGCTGCACGATCTCCCGTTTGTGTTCGTCTACCTGGACGATATCCTGGTAGCCAGTGCGTCTGAAGACGAACACGAAACCCACCTCATGACGGTTTTCCGGAGGTTGGAGGAGCATGGGTTAATAATCAACCCGGCGAAATGCCAATTCGGCGTGACGGGGATTGATTTTTGGGGGCACCACGTCTCTCCGGAAGGAACGATCTCGCTGCCCGACGAAGTGCGTGCCGTGGCAGATTTTTCCCAGCCTCAGACGGTCAGGGCGCTGCAGGAATTTTTGGGGATGGTGAACTTTTATAACCGTTTCCTTCCCCACGCGGCGCAGCTCATGCAACCATTGTACGCCGCGCTCAAGAAACAGAAACCCGCGGATAGGGTCGAATGGACCCCGGAGCGAGAGCGGGCGTTCTCGGAAGTTAAAGCGGCCCTGGCAAATGCCGCACTGCTGGCGCATCCACACCCGACGGCCCGCATGGCGCTCACCACCGACGCTTCAGACGTGGCCATAGGGGCTGTCGTGGAGCAGCGCATCGCCGGGGCTTGGCAGCCGCTTGCCTTTTTCAGCGGAACTTTGCGCAACAGCGAACATAAATACAGCGCGTTCGACAGAGAGTTGCTGGCTCTCCACCTGGCCATATGCCACTTCCAGTTCTGGCTGGAAGGGCGCAGCTTCATCGCGTTCGTGGACCACAAGCCGCTAACATTCACGATGGCCAAGGTTTCAGAACCGTGGTCGGGCCGGCAGCAGAGACAGCTGGCCGTGATCTCAGAGTTTACTACCGATATTCAGCATGTGTCGGGTAAACTGAATGTAGTGGCGGACTGCCTCTCGCGAGCCGTGGTGGCCCCGATCTGCGTGGGGATAGATTACACAGCCATGGCCGCGGAGCAGATTAGCGATGCAGACGTGCGCGCGCTCCAGTCTGGACCAACAGGGTTAAGGCTGGAGAGCAGGGTGCTGCAGGATGGCGGCCCCCTCCTAATCTGCGATGTCTCCACGGGCCGCCTGTGTCCGGTGGTCCCGGCTGCGTGGCGCCGCCGTGTGTTTAAGTCGGTTCACACTCTGGCGCACCCAGGAGTGCGCGCGTCGGTCAAAATGGTGGGAGAGAAGTTTGTTTGGCCAAGCCTGCGCAAACAAGTGAAGGAGTGGGCAGCAGCCTGCGTGGCGTGCCAACGAGCCAAAGTACACAGACACACGAAGGCTCCCTTGGAGCTGTTTCGTATTCCGGCTAAGAGGTTCGACCATGTTCACGTGGACCTCGTGGGCCCCCCTCCCGCCATCACAGGGGTGCACGCACCTCCTGACAATGGTGGACCGCACCACGTGCTAGCCAGAAGCGGTCCCGCTGGCGGCAACCACGTCTGCAGACGTAGCGCGTGCTTTTTTAACAGCATTGGTGGCGCGTTTTGGAGTCCCGTCGGACATTACGTCCGACAGGGGCCCGCAATTTGTTTCCGAACTCTGGTCCGCGATGGCCCGCAGCCTGGGTGTTACAATTCACCGCACAACCGCGTACAACCCACAGGCCAATGGGTTATGCGAGCGTTTTCATAGATCACTGAAAGCGGCACTCAGGGCTTCATTGACGGATGCAAATTGGGTAGACAGGCTGCCATGGGTTTTATTGGGGTTGCGCTCCGCGCCAAAAGAGGATCTGGAAGCTTCCCCGGCAGAGCTTGTTTTTGTGCAACCACTACGGCTGCCCGGGGAATTTCTGCCAGATAGTCCCGCGCCGGGCAGCTGCCCGTCTCAGCTTTTGCAGCGTAGTGCAAACATAGGCACGCTGCCGGGCCCTGCCCACCACAGTTTTCCGCATGTTTTCGTGCCTAAAACTTTGAAGAGCGCGGAGTTCGTGTTTGTCAGACACGACGCCCACCGCCCTCCATTGCGCCCACCCTATGATGGACCGTTCAGAGTGTTGGAAACAGGGGATAAGCATTTTTTGCTAGACTTGGGGGGTAGGAGGGAGCAAGTGCTGTTGGCTAAGGCCCCTCGGCGTGGAAGACCCCCACAGAGAGCTCCCCACAGAGAGCTCCCCAGGGAGACGATTCTCCAGAGCAGCCACACGGACAGACCGAAGTGCCCCCCCCCCAGCAACAGCCCACCCGCAGTCAGACACAATCCCAGCACCCCCCCCCCCCCCTCCACCGGCACAGTGGCGCCGCGGAGGCGGTAAACCCCAGTTACAGCAGATACGGGAGGAGACGGAAGCCCAAGCAGCATGTGGACTGATGTTCAATTGGTCTATCACAGCATGTGGACTGTTATTCTCTTGTCCTATCTAAGATGCTGGGGGGGGGGGGGGAGTTTAGCACCTTGTGTGAGCCAGATTATCTAGCATCTCAGACAACAGACAGTGATAAGCTTGGGACAACAAAGAGCAGGAGGTTCCTGGTAAGACAGCAGGAAGGAGTCAGGGATGAAGGATGTTGAATGCAGTGTGAGTGTGAGAGTTCATTCTGTTCTGTGCTTGAAAGATGTGAGTGTGTAATAAATCATTTGAAATGAATCTGCCTGTGATTTCACACACCACAACATCCTTGATAAGAACCTGTTGCCATCTGTCAAGATTTTTTTTTTTTGTATTTTGTATATTTTATTGATCCCCAGAGAGAAACTCAGGGCATCCACCTGGATGGATGAGGCAGCCACAGTACAGTGCCAATTCCTTCACCATTCACAACTACGGCCACAATAGAGTTTCCAGTTAACCTAGCATGTTTTTGGCCTGTGGGAGGAAACTGGAGTACCCGGAGTAAACCCACATAGACACGGGGAGAACATGCAAACTCCACAGAGAAGGGTCACCGATGGTCAGGGGGTGGGATCAGAACTCACAATGGTCAGGGGTGGAATCAATCCCATGACCTTCTTATTGTGCTGCCACAGTGCTAACCACTGTGCCACCAAGCTGCCCAGGATGCTGAAGATGAAATGAGGGTGGACATTTCAGCAAAACAATGATCCCAAACACACAGCCAAGGAAACTCAACTGGCTCCAGAGAAGGAAAATAAAGCTTCTAGAATGGCCCAGTCAGTCACCTGACCTGAATCCAATTGAAAATCTATGGAATGAACTGAAGATCAGAGTTCATAGAAGACACCCACGGAACCTTCAAGATTTGAAGACAGTTTATGTGGAAGAATGGGCTAAAATCACTCTTGAGTAATGCCTGCACCTAGCTTCCTCATAAAGGAGGTGTGTGGAAGTTGTTATTACCAACAAAGGCTTTTCTACTAAATAGTAAATGAATTTTGCCAAGCGTGTTCAATATTTATTCCCTGTGTCATTCCACTTTATTAAATATAACTTGTTTTGTGAACACAGTTGCCTTGGTTTCTTTGTATGGATTACTTGGGTTGTTACTGATATCTGGTGAAAATCTCCGGTCAGTGGCTCCATCAGAAATATGTTTAATGACAAAAATGTTGATGTGTTCAATACTTATTTTCCCCACTGTATGTACATGTGATTTTGTAGTTTTTTTATTTTTAATAAATTTGCAAAAATCTCAACAAAATCTTTTTTCATGTTGTCATTATGGGGTATTGTGTGTAGAATTTTGAGGAAAAAAATAATTTATTCTATTTTGGAATAAGGCTGTAACATAACAAAATGTGGAAAAAGTGAAGCGCTGTGAATACTTTCCGGATGCACTGTAGTACAGGAAGAACATGCAAACTCCACATAGAAAGGCTCCTACCAGAGCAATCCATGAACCTTCTAGCTGTAGGGCAACAGTGCAAATTGTTGCATCACTGTGCTGTAATTTGCAATTGTTTTTTTTTAACAGTTTGTCTAATCCCCTTCCTGTCCTTTGAATGCTCCAAAAATTACCAGACAGTGAAGTATATCTGTTCATCTTTCCAGACAGTCTAGTATGTCCATCGCTTGTTTAATCAGTAAATGTGTAGCAACTCCCTGGATCAGCATCAAAAGAAATGCTGCCTGTCTGTAGAGGAATGGATTGCAACAACACCGGATGATATTTCTTCCATCCAAAATCAAGTACACATTTAGTATAAATGCTTATTTTTTCACTCAAGTGGCAGACCCATTTAAAGCATATTTCTGTGATGCAAATGTAAATAGCAGCATTACCGAGTACAGTCAACACTGCATTCACTCCTGAGGTGAGTTCTTGCTTTGTCTTTGCTGTTCAGACCTAGCTCTTTGACAACTGGTATGTAGTAGCAGTCAATAAAAAAATTTCAAACATTTTGAAACTCAATCCAGGGAAAGTTTAGAAGAACTGTAGAAGATGGTTTGCATGTTGTGCCATGTCATTTTTCCACAAATGTATGCAAGGTCTCTCTTATTTTCACATTTTCACTTGTCTCAGACCTTGTGACTCATCTGTTTCCCAGTTTCCCACACCCTGTTTGATAGTTTTCTGCCTGAACTGCTTTTTCCTCTGTCGCCCCTTCAACCCTCACATCTGTCTGTTTAGGTTACTGTGATGTCACAGCCACTGTGTACAACCCACCCACATGCGTCTGCTGTGACGGCACTGTGTCTCCACTGAAGCCTGGGGGGAAAAAAGTAAATCATTTGTGTCTGGGATGTACATCTGGATGATGATGATGATGATGATGATGATGATGATGATGATGGTGGTGGTGGTGGTGGTGGTGGTGGTGGTGGTGGTGGTGTGTGTGTGTGTGTGTGTTGATGGTTTAAATGCAAAGGTCAACATTATTTCTTACATATTTTTGTGTGGGAACATGGAGAACTCGAGTATCAGTTCACTCATTTCCCCATAAAAAGAACTGCCTGCATTTTTAATGAATAAAAATAGTTGTTGCATTGAAATAAAAAAGAAAGAGTATTCAGATGGAGTATTCAGTTTTTCCAGTTATATTTATATAAAAAAAAAAGAAACTGCTGTATTGGTTCATCTTTGTTGAGAACGACTGAAGCTCCACCCATCTCCGTCTAATATAGTAAGAGAGGGTGCTTTTCTATGTAATGCATGAAACACGTCTAACGGTGTTGTTAACTGTTACCGCGTATGCAAAAGGATCATATTTCTGTGATCTGGTAAGATTCGTCAACAAACATAGGTGCTAAATGTATAGTAATTATATGTATCAGTATTTTTTTAATGTTATTGATTTATATTTTCCTGTTTTTTTTCAAAATTCATGCACTCGTAAGTTCACATGATGTGAACTCATATGTCTGATTCTGTCTTGCATTGCTGCACCTTTAACTGTTATTCTCTGATTCTTGTGAAAAGTGCTGTGGAAAGACGCCGTACATCCCAGGACAGCGTGGCGTTCTCTGTTGTGATGGTACCTTGTACAAGGACAGAGAGGAAGGAGAGGAATGTTCAGAGCTCGGCATTCCCTACAACCCGACTAAAGGGACTTTATGCTGGACTCATTTTCATGGCATCCCTGGACAACACTGCTGTGGAAAGGAACTTTACCGACCTCATGATGAGATCTGCTGCAGTGGACACAGGTGATTATCTGTGTTTAGTTCTGAAAGTGTATTTGGTGGATTTTTTTTTTTTTTTCTGATGAAATCTAGTGAAATGTGAAATGTCACTCTGAGTTATGGTTAGAGGAAAACCCAGAAAGGAGTGGCAATAAAAAATAATTTAAACTCTTTTTCCCACAGTTTGTGAGACGAATGGAATCCATCTCTTGCCCTGTCCCACCCTTGTTTCTTTTTTATGGAAACATATTCTGCGCCAGGAAATTTCTTTCTGGGATGGCTGCTCTCTTATGCTTGGAATTTGTGTCCTTTAATGTGCAAATATTTTGGTTAATGATATAATTGGAATGTTTAAACAATGCATTTTTTTCCATGTTATACCAGTGTCACACCTACTTTGCGGTTGGCTGTATTACTTGACATAGTTCTTATCAGTCCATCCTCCAGCTGGTGAATCTTTTGGAATGAATGCATGTATGAAAAAAAGAAGTTTGTTTCAATGTGCTTTGGTGTGCCATTTTCAGTGCACAGCCTGTGTGTTAAATAACTAAATAAGTCCTGACATATTCGGATGATGACAGTAATAAATTTTTAAGTTATATCATCTTTTTTTCCATATTTGAAAGTAATTGTGATCTCTGTTTTTCTCACAGACATCCCAGAGGTGATCCACAACACATTAGGTGTTGTGGAATTAAACCCTACAACATTAAAGACCCACAGATGAAGTGCTGCGCGGGAATTTTGTACAACCTGACATTGCTGAATAGGCATGGATGTGATGCACAGTGCTGTGGATCTGTTTTGGAACTGCCACAGGTAGATTTTATCAGTAGCAACAACATTTTAGTCCCTATGGCACGTGCATTGACTTATTTCTTTCACAAAGGTAAACATCATGATACTCTTAATAGATCAGCCTAAGACGTAGCTTCATTTTTAACTTATGTAAATATAGGTTTCTTAAAACCCAAGTCATTGTTGAAACCCAGGTTAATTTGTTTGACAAAGATCCAGCTTCTCTTTTTACCTAAACATTCTACTCACCCTTTATGTGGACACCCACATAAAAAGAGCATTTCACATGTCCTTTGACTCTCACAGAATATGCCAAATTAGCACTTGTTGGCCCAGGAGATTACTAAAGATACAATATTCTATGTAATAAGTTACCTGCGTAACGGCTCAGCAACTTTGCATAAATATTTTTGCCTGTGCTGAGCTAAATGTATTGCATGTCATAACTTCAGGTTTTGGATTCAGCATAACAGCCAAGAGCAAAAAAGAGGCACCTTTGAGCACTCGTTTGTTTTGACTGTTACCAGACCAGCAATGAAAACATCAAAATGTTTTGAATTTTCTTCCTTCCTTCTCTCACTTATAATGAACCAAAAACAGTCATGAGCAATGGCAAATAAAAGATTAAATACAGTTCTATGCAGAAATAGAGTAAGGGAAGGGATTTGGAGATTTTTTTTTTCCATTACACAACTAAATTATAACAGCAGAATGTATGTATTTATCTTGTGTGAGTACTGTCCTTTGGTAGCACAGTGGGACAACAAGTAAGAAATTCTTGTAACAATGTATAGTAAACTGTCATTAATCTTAACCTGCACCATAATCCTTCCAAAAGCATGCCGTTCATCCCAGTAGTCATCTTGGTAGCACTTCTGGGCAGTTATTTAAAGGTAGTGTTCCTAAGTGGAGATGCGGCTTTGTTTGTTTGTTCAAATAGCACAGAGATCCCTCCTCCCACCATCAGTGATTATTCCCCGGCCAATCCTCCAAAACACATGAAAGCATTCCACATGTGAACACCAGAGGTCATTTATGTGTTGAATATATGATATACAGGGAACTGGGCCCACATGGAAGGCACTCCTTCCCAGCTACGGGCTGGTCTGACCCTCACCACTGGCTGCGGACTGAGGCAGAAATGTGATCATAAACAAACAAGAAAGTCTAGGTAACCTTTGGTAAACGCAGGTACAATTTGCCTACCAGACTGGCAGCTCTCATTAATGCAGAATGAGCATGTCTGTATGCATTGTGTGCATCACAATTCATCACAAATGAAGCTTTGAGAACTCACACCAGATGCTTCAGATACATTTTGGGGATTTCATCTCAAACAAAAATTGTTGTACATGTCCATAAAAACAGAAAAAAAAAATAAGACAACATGCTAATGAACTCACAAAAATATAGTAAACTTCAGCCATTCAAATAGTGTCCTTATGAGGCTATATCAGCAACAGTCACATTTCTGACAATACATGGCTTTAACACATTTGACATACAGTATGGCTTTAGAACATACTTAGCATACAGCAAACACATTGTTAGCATATATATACCATAAGACATATGGTTCTGGCAGTGGCCAAAACTAACTTAAGGCCTTGTTTTCCTTGAGGAGATGTTTCTTCTACCATGAAGAGTTTTGATTGACATCTGCAGTCTACCTCAGAAGTGTCAGCTGATCGCTGTGATGTGATGTTTATCAGCTGTTTTTCCTAGGTGTGGCCAGCCCAGCGGACCTCAGAGGTCCACCTGGCTGACCACGCACCTAGAGAGGAAATGGTGGCTAAGCTATCATCTCTGCTGAAATCTGAGTCACACCCCATGAGGGACAAACTGGGTGCACTGAGGAGCTTGTTTAGCAACAGGCTGCTACATCTAAAGTACATGAAGGAGAGGTTTCGCAGGCCCTCCCTACCTGCTGCTGTAAGACTTTGCACAAATATGGAATGTTTCTTTCCAATACACTGTTAATATTATTGAAGGTTGCAATAACACTGTACTCATTCAACTGTGAAATAACTGTAAAAATTTTCTTCTTCTTCTTCAAAAGTGCATGGGGAGCAAAAACGGTAATAAAGAGAAACTTGAAATTTTACAGCGTGATCACAAACTCTCCCCACTACTCAGAGACCAAAATTCGAGGCACTGTGTACATAGGGGATGCTATAAAAATAGATTTACATTTTTTCAAATATCTTGAAAATGGCTGGACCTAGACTAAAAATTCTTTCATCATTCTATTCTCTGAAATCTTTTGCAACTTTTCTTTACTGGTTTTATGCTCTAAAAATGAAGTTTTCTGCACCATAGTTTCAAAACTGTGCAAGGGAACTCAAAATGAACTAGGCCATTCATCCAAATTGCTTTAAAATAAGCAGAGATCATCTACTGACATTGATAATGAAAAGTTGGCAAAATTATCCAAAAATGACAATTCATTTTGATTTTCTAGGCCAGTCAAGTTGTACAGATTCTCTTGGTACGTAGTTTTGGGTTGAACTTCTGATATACTGATTCAAATTTAAGGAAACTTCGGACTCACAATCACAATACTATTCTTTAGCAAAACACCAAATTTCATACAATCCTGTTAATGTTCCCAAAATCATGTTTATGAAATGTCTGTCAGCCATTTTGTCTTGTCAATGGAATATTTTGTTAGTTTGTGAGGAAGTCACTGTGTACCCCAAAGCATATGTGGTGTAGGGGTTCAGATGCTTGTCTGCCATACAGGAAACCTGGGTTCAAATCCTCCTTGTAACATATCATTCTTTGGAAGTACAACATGCCTCTTCTGTGCATTTGAAAACAATGTGTAGTGTACATTTAAATACTGTACTGCTCAGTATTCTTTCAATTGAATGTTAGAGTGCAAGCTAAAGCAGTTGTGTTGTAGTTAAGGTGAGTGTTTGTTACGCAGGGGATCCCAGGTTTGAATCTTGTCAAAAAAGTCTTATTCTTTTGAAGTACAGCATGGCAAGGCGACACTATGTAAGAGTTTCACCTCAAAATAATGTTTACAAAATTATTTTAACAGTACACTGCATTTGACCTAGTGAATGTCACTTGCGCCATGGCCTAAGTGGGAACACATTGTCTGCAACAGCTCTTTTTTTGATGTGATCACTGGGGGTACAGCAGCTGTGGTAGCTGTGGCCTTGGTCCTAGCAGCGAATCACAGGGCATGACTTCAGATACCAACAGCAAAAAGCACTGTGGTTGGCTGTTGGGACTGGGGCCGTGGTTGCCAGGATTGTGGACTTTTCAGTGTTCTTACAAAGAACAAGAAAGTGACATAGTGCTGCTTTAAAAACTAATTTGTAGCAGACCTTAGGTTTTAAATGCTGTTGATAAGCAATACAAGACCTTGAAATCCACACAGGTGTAGACTATGGTTTCTGGCTACCCAGTTGCTCCTGGTAGGTCAGGCTGTTATGTATGTAAATACCTGGGTGAAGGATGAGGAAGGATGATGGTTGACGAACACAGCTTTATTAAAAGAACTATATACAGTACAGCGCACGGTATGCACCAGCAGAGGCATCCGGTCAAGAGACCATAAGATGGACGTCCTCTGGTATTTATAGGGCGGTGCAGTGACGTGACAAAAAGTGCACGTCACTACACCGCACTTCACAATAAGGTGCCAGAACACGACACCATATTCTCCCCCCCCCCCTTAGAAAAGTCCAAAACCATGCACACAATTGAAAACCTCCCCAAATTTAGGACCCAAATCGCACACTAAAATAACGAAAAACGGTGTACTAGAATGGTCTAATACATTCACACAACATAACCTAAAATAGGGCTGATGAGTGGACTACGGTACAGCCCGCATGACACAGTGGATTATTCTGCCACCAAATTAAACTAGAAGTCTTTATTAAAACTAAAAATTACAGCCGTGCTCCTAAACTAAAACACAAAAGCACATATATACATATAACCCCTATAACATAACATGCAAAACACAAGAACTATAAATAAAGTGCTACTGCACAGTCATTTGAGTGAAAAAAAATGGAACCTGCATGGGGGGAAGTCCAGGGCAGCCCCTCAGCAGGCGTGCCCCTGGAGACCGCAGACCCCTGGAGCGATGGCTGATCTTCTGGATGGCGGAGCCTGGATCCCATACCGCCATCACCGACTCCCGTCGAGCCTTGCCACCTGGAGGGTCTCCCTGGACACGCCAAAGCTGACTGGCGTGCCTTGATGAGCCATCGGACGACCTGAAGCACGCTGCGCCTAGCTTAGCCACAATGTGCAGACACCCTCCATGTTTTGCTGGCTGTCGTTCGGCCCATCTTCGCCATGAACATCCTTTACCCCGAACCCGAACCAAGTCCATAATCTGGAGTGGAATTTTTCTCGGCCTAGTTTGTTGCTACTGAGCATGCAGTAACTCCATGCTCATGGGTCTGGCCCCATCCTCTTCTATAAACGTTGTAGTGTTCACTGTTGTAGCTGCAGAACCCCCAGTCAACTGTGGCTGACGCCAATTTAGCTCCCAAGCTAGCTTATCAACGGCTTCCCACCGGACAGCTAGCTCCATTTTAGCTAACGTCAACTCATTAGGCAATATTAATAGCCTAGCACGCAGCTCAGCGTTACACATGTGCTCTGCTAGTTGATCGCGAACCATTTCATCTTCAAGTGGTCCAAGCTGACACTTGCTGTCTAGCTGCTTCAAGTTAATGAGATACTGGCAGATGGGCTCACCTACCCGCTGATGTTGCTGCCAAAAACAAATCCTCCGGACAGTCACGTTGTCTGCGGTGGAGAAACGTTTAGCTAGCAGCTTCACAATGTCCTCACATGAGTCTGCCGTGCCGAGGATCCGCAGGACCCTCCGGACCTCCATACACAGATTGTTAATAAGAAGCACCCACTCTCTCGCCTTATCGAGTTTCCCGAGGCCCAGCACTGTAACATACATCTGATAGGCCTCCCACCAATGCAGCCATGAAACCAGTGGTTCGCCCGGGAGCTTGAAAAAAGGACGAAATGGGGTGATGCACGCCTCCATGAGTTAATCCTCGATCACCAAATGTTATGTATGTAAATATCTGGGTGAAGGATGAGGCAGGATGATGGTTGGCAAACACAGCTTTATTAAAAGAACTATATACAGTACAGCACATGGTATGCACCAGCAGAGGCAGCCGGTCAAGAGACCATAAGATGGACGTCCTCTGGTATTTATAGGGCGGTGCAGTGACACGACAGGAAGTGCATGTCACTACACCGCACTTCATAATAAGGTGCCAGAACACAACACCACACTGGCCAGCACCTGTGTATGGCAGCTGCACCGCCATCAGTGTGTGAATGGGTGGATAGCAGGATCTGTAAAGCGCTTTGGTCATCTAGAGAAGAGAAAAGCACAATATAAGTCAGCGCCATTTACCATATTATTAAGGGATAAGGACCTGTACTTATATAGCGCTTTTCTAGTCTCAAAGACCACGCAAAGCACTTCACTAGTACTAACCCTCTATTCTAAGGGCCTATAGGAGACAGATATCTAGGGACAATTTAGAACAACCAATTAACCTAGCATGCATGCCTTTGGATTGTGGGAGGAAACCGGAGCCCCCGGAGTAAACCCACACAGCACAGGGAGAACATGCAAACTCCACACAGAAAGGTTCCAACCCCTGCCAGCCTGGGGATTCAAACACCTTCTAGCTGTGAGGCAACAGTGCTAACCACTGCACCACCGTGCTGCCCCTATTATTTATTATTGCTCTGAGTGCTACTATCCCTTTGCTGTTACAATACAGTAAATTTCCCTGTTGTGGGACTAATGAAGGATTATCTTACCTTATCTTATCTTATCACAGTATTTATGCAGTTATCCATATATAAACACTGGATGGTTCATTTTTTTCTTATCGACAGCTTCGGTCACATCCATTCTCTTAACTGAAAACACCATTCCTTCACTTCTGGGTTTTTCCTGTACATCTACCTGAGGCATCATCACATTTTAGATGAATTAAAGATAAAAAATGTTCTACGTAGTAGCCAAAACAGGTATCAACCAATCCATAAAACAAGAGGAAATTATGTATTTAATTAGGTGTTTTCTTAGGAAATCAACTGTTTTTGCTACTTGGCCACACAAATGCACATTCGAATTGCATGCACATTGTAGGACTGAAAAGGATCAGGAAGAAGGGATGAGGACCTGTACTTATATATAACTTTCTCTAGTCGCAAACACCACTTAAAGCATTTAGTAGCTACACACTAACCCTCTATTCTAAGGGCCTATAAGAGGCAGATACCTAGGGAGAAATTAGTCTTGCATGCCTTTGGATGCTGGGATGAAACTAGAGTCCCCATAGTATTCCCAAACAGTACCGGGAGACCATGTAACTCCACACAGAAAGGTTCCCACCCTCTACCAGCTTGGTGATTCAAACCTGGAACCTTCTAGCTGTGAGGCTGTGCCACCATGCTGTAAAGAAAATCTTGTCTTTGCCTGCTTTTTACACAAAATGCAAATAACCATGAATACAGATTGACTGTCAATACCAACAACACAAAACAAAAAAATTTCTACAAACTTTGGTTTTGACATAAGCTATATATGATTTCCATGTCAATGTATGATCAGTTATCACACCCCAAAAATCTAAATTCAGAAACTCATTCAATACATGTTCAAGTTAAGTGCCAATGTAACATTTTATTCCATCTTTGACTTGCAAACACCATAACCTTAGTTTTGTTTGTATATAAGCGGGGACATCCTATTGATTGACAGTCTAATAAACTAATCTCTTGGAACAATCCGTTTTGGTCAAGTGGTTGAATGTTTCTCAAAATCCTGCTCTCCTAGACCATTACTGTTTTTTGAGGTGGTACAATGGAAAAGATTGCTACAGCAGTGTTTCACTTCTTAATTTCACTTCTTAATTGGTTAAAAAAAATGCAATAAAAAAATACAAATAAGTTGTGCATGGGTGCATGGTTGCCTACAGAACCCATGCACAACAACGGCAAATTATTTGCAATTTTTTGGACCAATTAAGTGAAAACCACTACTCTAGAGCAATGGTTCCCAACCTGGGGTCCCTGGAACATTCAGGTGCATGGGTCCATGGGAGCCTACAGAACACATGCACAACTATTCACAAATCTAAATTTTAAAATTCAATTAAGAAGTGAAATTACAAAATTTCTCATGGAACCCTGAGCATTCCAGGAATGCCAGGTTGGGAACCATTACTTTGAAGGACTTTTGAGAGACATTTTTCTCTGATATAAAATAGTGTATTTAAAAAAAAAATCTTAGGCAATTAGTCTATTTCACAGAAGATATTTTGACATGGCCCTTAAAGGAAATCATACTGTAGGTGTGACTTTACCTGAAGTTTCTACACCTTAATAAAACAGAAAAAAAATAGTCTTATGACAAGCAACTCATTAAAAATTTCTTCTGACCCACTTCCAGTTATTGTAGGAGGCTGAAATTGCACATCACGTGGTAATTTGCAGCTCTGAACTCCTAAAAGTTTTTCTTTTACAAGTGCTAAGGTGGAGAAAGGTGTGATAATGGAGTTAGTTGAATACAGAGTGGTCATCAGATTCCTGTACTTGACAGGTCACACACTACAGGAGAAGTTCGATAAAAGACTTATAGGGAGGATGCCCCATTGTATGAATTAGTCAAGAATTGACAGTTCAAGTGTGGTCGGACATAGGTGGAAACGGCACCCAATCCCAGGTGACTACTGATGAAAACACCGTCCAGCCAGTGAAGGCCACCATTTTGGAGGGTTGCTGCATAACCATTTGCCAACTAGCCAAAGATGTCAAGATCAGTTTAGGGTCTGTGGAAAAAATCATCCATGACAATTTGCACATGTAGAAGTTGGCTGCACAATGGATTTCTCAGTTGCTCACATCTTTCCAGAAGCACAAACAAGTCACATGCTCTCAGGCTCATTTGGCCATGTGCCAAGATAACCAGGAGGACATCTTTGACAGACTAATCACACAGGATGAAAAATGGATCCATCCTTATGCGCCAGGGTCTAAAGCCCGGTTGAAGCAATGGAACCATTGTGACTCATCACCTCTGAAGAAGGCATGTGGCCAGCCCTCAGTGGGCAAGGTCACGTTCACGGTTTTTCAGGACCAGCATGGAGTGCTGATGATGGATTTTCTGGCAAAGGGTACCACAATTATGGGGACTTACTATGCTTTATTGATGCAGAATCTGCTGCAGAAACTGCCGAAACAGCAATTTTTGCAGAAACCACTGCAGAAAATGCTTATCAAAACTGAGAGGCGTGGCATGCTGAAAAAAGGTGTTCGCTTCCTGCAAGACACCAGACAGAACACAAATGTTCACGACTTGCACGTTGCTCAAATGGAAGCACAGTCCTGCACCTATGAAATCCTTCCTCACCCCCTACAAGCCTTTACATACTCTGCAAGAACAGAAAAGTTTTTTTCTTTTTCTTGAGGTGGCAAGAATAAGAAAAAAGTTCTTTCTGGCCAGGACATTTCATATTTCACAAGAAACTCAAGTGCAGAACTGCTGTGAAATTTATATTTCTGAACAGTCATATTATAGTTCTTGGACACAGAAAAGTTCTGCCACGATGATGTGTCAAGAACAAGCTGCAAAAACTCCAATTTTGTTCTTGCAGCCCTGGGAGAGAGAACAAATTTCTCTGTTCTTGCGGAGTATGTATAGGCCTTTACTCTACGGACTTACACCATCTGACCTCTGTCCAACCATGAAGTCATTTTTCAAGGGCAAGCAAGTCGTGGTTTCTGACGTAACCTGCAGACAAGCAATAATTCAGGTGAAGTCTCCACAGCTGCAGAGAGCGATGGGAGAAGTATGTGACCTTTGCTGGTACCTAAACATGTGGACAAAATTGTTTGTACCCCTCTGTTAATGAAAGAAAAACCCACAATGGTCACAGAAATAACTTGAATCTGACAAAAGTGGTAATAAATAAAAATTCTATGAAAATTAACCAAAGAAACTCAGACATTCATTCATTCATTCATCTACTTTTGCTTAATCCTTTTTGGGTCGCGGGGGGGGGGGGGGGGGGGGGCTGGAGCCTATCCCAGCATCTTTGGGCGAGAGGCAGGGTACACCCTGGACAGATCGCCAGTCCATCACAGGGCCAACACAGAGAGGCAGACAACCATTCACTCTCACAGTCATACCTAAGGATGATTTAGAATCCCCAGTTTTGATGCCAATTAACCTAGCGTGCATGTTTTTGGCATGTGGGAGGAAACCGGAGAGATCCCGGAGTAAACCCACAATGGTTTTGAATTGTGGTTCAACAGAATTACTTTAAAAAACAAACTCATGAAACAGGCCTGGACAAAAATGATGGTACCCCTAGAAGAGATTGAAAATAATGTGACCATAGGGACATGTTCAACCAAGATGTGTCTTCTAATTAACATTGCAGGTGTCTACAAACTTGTAATCAGTCAGTCGGCCTATTTAAAGGGTGACAAGTAGTCACTGTGCTGTTTGGTGACATGGTGTGTACCACACTAAACATGGACCAGAGGAAGCAAAGGAGAAAGTTGTCTCGGGAGATTAGAATGAAAATTACAGACAAGCATGTTAATGGTAAAGGCTATAAAACCATCTCCAAGCAGCTGTGACTACAGTTGCACATATTATTCAGAAATTTAAGATCCACGGGACTGTAGCCAACCTACCTGGACGTGGCCGCAGGAGGAAACTTGATGAAAAATGGAAGAGACGGATAATACGAATGGTAACAAAAGAACCCAGAACAACCTCTAAACACATTCATGGTGAACTCCAAGGTCAAGGTACATCAGTGTCAGATCGCACCATCTGTCATTGTTTGAGCCAAAGTGGACTTCATGGGAAACGACCAAGGAGGACAACACTGTTGAAAACAAATCATAAAAAAGCCAGACTGGAATTTGCCAAACTGCATGTTACAAGCCACAAAGCTTCTGGGAGAATGTCCTATGGACAGACGAGACAAAACTGGAACTTTTTGGCAAGGCACATCAGCTCTATGTTCACAGACGCAAAAATGAAGCATACCAAGAAAAGAACACTACACTGTCCCTACTGTGAAACATGGAGGAGGTTCTGTTATGTTCTGGGGCTGCTTTGCTGCATCTGGCACAGGGTGTCTTGAATCTGTGCAGGGTACAATGAAATCTCAAGACTATCAAGGTATTCTAGAGAGAAATGTGTTGCCCAGTGTCAGACAGCTTGGTCTCAGTCGCAGGTCATGGGTCTTGCAACAGGATAATGATCCAAAACACACAGCTAAAAACACCCAAGAATGGGTAAGAGCGAAACACTGGACTATTCTAAAGTGGCCTTCTATGAGCCCTGATCTAAATCCTATTGAATATCTGTGGGGAGCTGAAACATGCCGTCTGGAGAAGGCACCCTTCAAACCTGAGACAGCTGGAGCAGTTTGCTCTTGAGGAGTGGGCCAAAATACCTGCTGAGAGGTGCAGAAGTCTCATTGACAGTTATAGAAATCGTTTGATTGCAATGATTGCCTCAAAAGGTTGTGCAACAAAATATTAAGTTAAGGGTACCATCATTTTTCTCCAGGCCTGTTTCACGAGTTTGTTTTTTAAAATAATTCTGTTGAACCACAATTCAAAAGCATTGTCTGATTTTCATGGGTTAATTTTCATAGACTTTTTATTTATTACCACTTTTGTCAGATTCAAGTTATTTCTGTGACCATTGTGGGTTTTTCTTTCATTAACAGAGGGGTACCAACAATTTTGTCCACGGCTGTAGTGGAAAGAAAGTAGAGAAAATGTAGAGAAAGACTAATAACTGTGTTATTTGGTTCAACTCTGTCCATGGGAAGAGTCGGGAAATCTTTCATGAGCAGCACTCATATCTAGACCTAACAATGACTGTCAGTCAGTTTGTTGATTTTTTTTTTCTCCTCATAATATGCCTATTTATTTACTTGTTTGTTTGTTACCAGCCCTAAATCGCACCTGTCCCCAAGTATTTTTGGAATGTGGCATGAAATTCAAAAATAGATGTATATTAATAAATAAAATAAAGTTAAAAAACTATTTGAGCCCTCCTTCTTTGTCATTACAAAAATCCACCAATAGATAAGCATTTAGGACTCTTTGTGAACCATATGCTATTTAAATATACATCTTTTTAAGCACAAGAAATTTATGTTCAGAAAACTGATGGTGTTATTACTGAGCTTTGCTGGCCTGCAAACAATTACATTTTTTATTAATTGTAATACTACAGTGTACCTATACTGTATATCAATATCAACAGAACCATGACATTTGCTGTTCAAGTGAGGAGAAAGAGGTGTTCTACCATGTCAAGACAGGATTTGAATGCTGTGGTCACCAATATTACAACACCACCCTGTGGTCGTGCTGTGCTGGGAGCCTTATTCCATTGAGACAAGGACAGAAGAACGGTCAGTCATGTCTGCTTTGGTGTTTGACTAACATTAAAGTATCACTTAAGAATTCTGTCAGTTTAACATGATGGCACTGCCCAATTTTAGCAATGTGTACAGGGGAAACAAGGGACTGCTTGCTCTTACAGAATTACCTAATTATAGGGGTTCTCTTTCTGATATCATGAGGTCTTTACAATTTAAAGTGCTTTGAGATGACTGTGGCTTTGAATTGTTGATATATAAATAAAGTTGAATTGGAGAATGTTGATTTTTATAATATTCTTTTTCAGGACCAAGACTTCTCTCCATGAACAATCTGAATGAAACAGATCTTTGTGATAAAAGTAAGACAGAATATACATTTCTTTATTTGTGAACAAACTAAATATATGTGGATGCTAATAGTAATTTGTGCATATCTCTCTTTATAGTATACATTGGGACAGTGGCAAGTACATCTCTGCACAGCACTGTGTTTAGCAATGTGCTGGAAATTCATGGGAGAACAGCTAAAGTCAAAGCACATTTTTCCTACAGCCTGAAAACATATCGCTGCGACTTCCCACAGCTGATTCCTGGAAAGTACTACTTCTTTAATGAAAGTCGTGTTTTCATCAGTTTCAATCATGGTTTTGCTGTGCAGTCAGTTCATTTCATAATTTCCAAGTGTTCACCTTAGGACACAGTGTTGCCCCATAGACTGTATATAAATATGGACAACATGTCACCACTTGTAGAGAAATGAATTTCAATGCTACCATCTTGCCATAGTGAAGTAATCTGCAGCCAGTTTACACATAATAAATAATAGGAAATAACTAATTAAAAGCTCTTGCTTGCTTGTTTTTTTTCTTGCCTTCTGATTGTTGCTCTGAGTGTTGCTATCCCTGTGCTGTTGCAATCCTGGAATTTCCCCGTTGTGGGACTAATAAAGGCTTATCTTATCTTATCTTAAAACTGATTTAAATGAACACCACTGCATGCATCAGCATGAATGAAAACTACCTATGAGGACAGAAACATAAATGTTTAAAGCCTTTTTAGTTTTCATTTTGGCAAAGTACCTCACAAAAAAATTAGGAGGTGTTTATGGCATATCATTTTACTGTAGCCAGTCACCAGAGGGGCGTCAAGAGCACTTGTTGCTTTTTTGTAGACCTCACATGTTGTTCTTTGTTTTCAATCTGTGAACAAGCTTTACTTTTAACACGTACAGCTTTTCTTCAGTAATTTTTCACAGTACCTGTTATAGCATTTTACTTTACCCAAGCTGTATCGTCATGCAAGTTCACACATATAAGCTTTCCTTCTAATAAGGACATACATCTGTATTACTACAAAGGTGAAGGCAAATTTGGTGTAAACCCAGTAAGAAAGAAAAGGAAAAAATAAAGCAACAAAGAGAGATCAAAGAAAGAAAGAAAAGAGAAAGAAAGCTGATTTGTTGTTGCTTACAAAAAAAACTCGTTTGCACTTTTTCATACACCAGTTGCTAAGCATGCATATTAACAATATCAACACATAGATTACTCTCTGGGAGGGACATATTACCTTTTATATATTACAGCCATCTTTCCTTACTTATTTTACACTATTTACTAAAAATGTATTGATACTATACTTAAGAAGTAAGAAAAGTAAAATGTCAGCATAAGAAATTAAGATCACTGAAAGAAGCGGCTGATGGCTAAGCAAAGACACAAGCTACATTTTTTACAAGCTATATTTTTTGTCTAATCAGATTTGCATATCATGGCAGTGCACATTCATAATTACAAGTAACTTTAAGCTAATGTGAGTTAGTCTGCCTTCTTAAACAGCACACATACACCCAGAGATAATGTCTCAGAGATAAAACATATTTGTGTGGTGACTCATTTGATTCTAACAGAAAATTGATGCCTTTTTACTAGATATGCTTAAGATTATACACTGGAGGATGGCACAGTTAGTCAGCTGTACGCATAGTCTATAAGAAAAAAAAAAAGCCACATGCCTAACTTTAACTATTTTAGCAGCAATTTCTAGGACTTGGTAGAACTGTTACCATGGAGTTGACTTATATTTAGTGCCTTACATGCACAGAAGCAAAAACTAGCATGAATTCCAACTTGACCATTCAGGTCATATGTTTTAACTGTTCTGTTATTTCACATAAGAAAGTGACTCAGATCAAACCTGGACAAAAAAATGTTTTGTGCAGTTCAGAGAGCCTTAAAAAACATATCTGTATATTAGATTAAATAATCAGATTTGAGTCACTTCCAGCTGGTGATATTTATGTAGCCTCTGAAAATTTTCATGCAATGGAGAGGGAATAACAAACAGCAACTCAAAGTAACTAAGTAAAGCAGAATTAAATATAAAGAGTAAGCTGTGACAAGGGAATACATACTACCAAAAGTAGAAGTGCAAAACAATAGCTAGAAAACACTCAGAGAGCACAGACCTCCACCAAGGCTTCTTCCATCCCTCATGGATCACCTCCAAAATGTAATGGGTTTGTGTGTAGGCCTAGAGCCACTTCTAGTGGAAAATTTCACCCAAATCCATCCAGTAGTTTTGGAGTATTGTTGCTATCACTCTGTGAGAAGATAAGAGCCTTGGCAGAGGTATGCATTCTAATCATCTGTTCAGTGTGCCATTACACACCTTTAGGACCGTCTGTGTCTACATTCTTGTTTTTTCAGACACTGCAGGTAGAAACAAAAGTTAACCAGTGAATTGTTAACCTTTGATATGTAAAGCAGACTACATTAAAAAGAAACTAGAAGTAGTTATTATAGCACACAACAAGCCAGATAATCATGTTACTTGTTCTTGATGTTCCCATAAGCTAAAATGTCTTAGCCGATATGGTTTATATAAAATGTTAAAAAGCTACTTTTGGTTACTTGTGTAATTTGTGTCACTAAATTGTTAATAGCATCTGTTTGCACATATAAAATATAATGCACATGACTGTAATTAATAAAGCTACCAAATGATTTTTTTTTTTGTTACTTATTTGTACCCGTAGGTAGATTTGGTTTGCAGTCTGGTGACAAGCCACCGGCTGCTGGTCGCTGCGTGCGCGAGCGCCCTAAACCTACATGTTTTTGGTATGCATGTAGTTGCTAATATTGATTTATTTATTTGAACATTCCAACAAGAGAAAAAAAAAGAATTTAAAACAATACAAAAATCAAGCCAAAAATAAAATGTTCAAAAGGAGTGGGAAGAAGCCAACGCTTATATAGTCCCACCCCTTTTCCACACCCAACAAATTACAATATCACTCTTAGTCATCATTCATCCCACAACCACATTCACCATAATACACCCCATAGTCAAGTTATGCAACAGAAATGACACAACGACGACAGTCCATATTGACAACAATACCAACATCCAACAATAATTGTAACAATAATAAATACAGTGGGGCAAAAAAGTATTTAGTCAGCCACCAATTGTGCAAGTTCTCCCACTTAAAAGATGAGAGACGTCTCCAATTTTCATCATAGGTATACCTCAACTATGAGAGACAAAATGAGAAGAAAAAAAAATCCAGAAAATCACATTGAAGGATTTTTAATGAATTAATTGGTAAATTCCTCAGTAAAATAAGTATTTGGTCACCTACAAACAAGCAAGATTTCTGGCTCTCACAGACCTGTAACTTCTTCTTTAAGAGGCTTCTCTGTCCTCCACTCGTTACCTGTATTAATGGCACCTGTTTGAACTCGTTGTCAGTATAAAAGACACCTGTCCACAACCTCAAACAGTCAGACTCCAAACTCCACTATGGCCAAGACCAAAGAGCTGTCAAAGGACACCAGAAACAAAATTGTAGACCTGCACCAGGCTGGGAAGACTGAATCTGCAATAGGTAAGCAGCTTGGTGTGAAGAAATCAACTGTGGGAGCAATTATTAGAAAATGGAAGACATACAAGACCACTGATAATCTCCCTCCATCTGGGGCTCCACACAAGATCTCACCCCGTGGGGTCAAAATGATCACGAGAACGGTGAGCAAAAATCCCAGAACCACATGGGGGGACCTAGTGAATGACCTGCAGAGATCTGGGACCAAAGTAGCAAAGGCTACATCAGAAACACACTACGCTACCAGGGACTCAAATCCTGCAGTGCCAGACGTGTCCCCCTGCTTAAGCCAGTACATGTCCAGGCCCGTCTGAAGTTTGCTAGAGAGCATTTGGATGATCCAGAAGAGGACTGGGAGAATGTCATATGGTCAGATGAAACCAAAATAGAACTTTTTGGTAAAAACTCAACTTGTCGTGTTTGGAGGAGAAAGAACACCATACCTACTGTGAAGCATGGGGGTGGAAACATCATACTTTGGGGCTGTTTTTCTGCAAAGGGACCAAGACGACTGATCCGTGTAAAGGAAAGAATGAATGGGGCCATGTATCGTGAGATTTTGAGTGAAAATCTCCTTCCACCAGCAAGGGCATTGAAGATGAAACATGGCTGGGTCTTTCAGCATGACAATGATCCCAAACACACCGCCCGGGCAACGAAGGAGTGGCTTCGTAAGAAGCATTTCAAGGTCCTGGAGTGGCCTAGCCAGTCTCCAGATCTCATCCCCATAGAAAATCTTTGGAGGGAGTTGAATGTCTGTGTTGCCCAGCGACAGCCCCAAAACATCACTGCTCTAGAGGAGATCTGCATGGAGTAATGGGTCAAAATACCAGCAACAGTGTGTGAAAACCTTGTGAAAACTTACAGAAAACGTTTGACCTCTGTCATTGCCAACAAAGGGTATATAACAAAGTATTGAGATGAACTTTTGTTATTGACCAAATACTTATTTTACCGAGGAATTTACCAATTAATTCATTAAAAATCCTTCAATGTGATTTTCTGGATTTTTTTTTTCTTGTTTTGTCTCTCATAGTTGAGGTATACCTATGATGAAAATTGGAGACGTCTCTCATCTTTTAAGTGGGAGAACTTGCACAATTGGTGGCTGACTAAATACTTTTTTGAGCCTTCAGTGGATACATTCGGCGCCAGGAACGAATCCTCCCGTGGACCATACACCTAGACCTCATCTTGATAATGCATGCTTTCTTCTTTTTTCATTTGTGTATAAATATTCCGGGTCAGGACTAGGATAGCCAGTCAGACTTCATGAACTGACACGATCTGTTGTTGTCAGGGCGAGAATGTTTGACCCGGCGCTGTAACCTACTATATTCAACTTGCTTGCTTAATAAATACATGTTCCAAGTAAACTCAATCTCTTCCTTGAAAAACGAATCTGGGTAAACCATCTACACACATAGACAAGCTTTGAAGAGTAGACTTAGATGGGTTTCTACTAAGTTTTTTAGAATCCTAACAATTTGGGGGCTTCGTCCGGTGAAAGGGGGAGATTATCATCTGATTTGGATCGATCTTTGTCTGGACAACAGACCTGCATCACCGGCTGACAACACAAGGGCGTCCTATAAAAAACGAGGTAAGCAGACGCCTGTTATATCAAAAGTTCTGCTATTGGCTATAACCAAAAGTTTTGTGTTGTCAAACGGTTTGATGTGTGTCCTAGGTTAAAAAAAGCAGTTGAATATGGCAAATGTTTTTTGATGAATACTTGCTTGGTTAAAGAAAGATGCTTGGTTAAAGACAGATGAATGCATGCTTATTTAATTAAAGAGAAAACTATAAGACTGAGAGACTGGTGAAAGAAAGATTGTAAATATTTGATTAAAGAAAAGACCGTAAGACCGGGAGGGTGGTGAAAGGCCCCCGGCTCGGGTGCAGGACCCGATTTTGACCAACCAATCACGATTTGGCATTGATTTTATATTGATTGATTAGATTGTGATCGTTTGGGACATTAACGGCCAAGACCGGGGAGGTGAAAGGCCCCCCGGCCCGGATGATATCGCTGCATATTTATTCATAGTCATCCGGCCTGACTACAGGTTCACGGACTGAGCGAATTGGTCCGTGACTTGTGAGGACAGGAACTGGGTTGAACTCCCTTAGCCTTGACGAAGGCTATAAAACCTGGGTCATATAAAAGTGACGCCCTCGGTTTAGTACCCGAAAAAGTCCAGCGCCAAGGAGAGAATCCTTCGCCATCCGACGGGAAGGCGAGAATTGGGGT
Organism: Pholidichthys leucotaenia; assembly: GCA_020510985.1. Lineage (NCBI taxonomy): Eukaryota > Metazoa > Chordata > Actinopteri > Cichliformes > Pholidichthyidae > Pholidichthys > Pholidichthys leucotaenia. The sequence continues at coordinate 214,879,421 of CM035847.1, read as the reverse complement.
AACGCCCCGGGGAGGTGGCACCCTCGAACTGTTTGCTTGCACTTTGATTAAGACGTTAATCATAAACGGGGTGAAATTCCCTGGACTTAGTGCACCCAGAATACTATTTAATCACTGCTTCAATTGCTATTTGTTTGACATTGGTAACCTGTTGTTATTTGTTTTATATTGGGAATGCTGTGAGTGAGAAGGTAAAAGTCTAAAAAAAAAAAAAAAAAAGGCAACAGAGGGGCGAGCGGTGGTTCTCTCTCCCATTAGCAAGGGGGGGGGGGGGGGTTGAACGCCAGCTCTCTCTCTCTACTTAGCAAGGGAAGAAGCGAGCGACAGGCTTGCTCTGTAAAAAATAGAAAAGGGCATTTTTGCTCAGTACAGTTGTGGAATGTGAAAGGAGGGGCTGCTTGAGGAGCAGCTCTCTCTCACTCTCTCTCTCTCTCTCTCTCTCTCTCTCTGTCTCCTTTTGCCTCAGGGGCGGGGGAGAGGCAGATTTGGCCTGTAGAAAAAACAGAAGTGTGAATTTTGCTCAGCTCAGTTGAAGAATGCAAAAGGTGGGGCCGTGTGCCTCGCAAGGCTTGGGAGATGCTGAGTTGTATAAAGGAAATATGAAAAAACAGTGGGATTCAACGGTGACTCAAATGCTCAGTGGTACATTACCCAAAGACAGAAAGGGGGTTAAAGCAGAATATGATAAATTGTATCAGAAATTGAGGGAAGACGACATTCTAAATTTAAATAAGGAGGACAGTTTGACCCAGTTTTTAATGGATTTGGAACAAAGAAGACTAGATGATATACAATCTATGAAAGATATGGATGTTACAGGGTTTTTGGTGAAAAGAAAACATAAGTATCATATTGAGGAGTGTGAACGTGAGCGCAGGCTGATTCATAATTTGGCTACATGCTCTGCTGCAATGGATGGTGTGAGATTGATGAAGGCACAGGTGTCCGAGAAGGAGCAGAATCAGCACATGATGAAGAGGGAGGTAGACAGTGGTTTGATGCAGGAGTCAGCAGCGGTTGGCCCAGTGAGGTGTGTGAATGAGACAGAGAAGAATAAAGATTTATTGGTTGATAAGCAGTTGGACAAACAGAAGGGAGGGGTGCTGTCCCTCTACCCTAATTTGGAAGATTTGAAAGGGGAATTGCCCTCACCGCCATATTGTGTTAATCAGATGCCTTTGGTGAAGTTAAAAGAAGGATTAGTGGAAGTTGAGGAGGTGACATCACAGGAACAATGTGAACAGTTGAAAGGTTGGTTGGAAAGTCAGAAACAGAAAATGCAGGCAGACAGACGGGAGATGGACAGGTTGCAGGAAGAGCTTGAAAGATTAAGGTTGGAAAAGACTGTGGGAGAACGGCTGCAGAATGTTGAAGCTGGTGTAACTAATTTGCAAAGACAAACACAGGATTTTCAGCATAGTTTATGGTCTAATACTGGCAGTGTGGAATCCGGTGTAGCAGATGATGAAGGTACAGTCAATCAACAGATAAGTGATAGGGGGTATCAGGATGCTGTGGTCAGTGGAGTTAACACGCAGACAGTGAGGAAATACATCTCCTTTCCCCTAAAGTATTTGCTTCATCTACTCCTTATGGTCAAGATGATTTTAAGAGCAGGCAGAGGAGAGAAAGTTCAGATGCTATGACCGCAGCTCTTACAAAAATAAATAATGCACAAAAACATGAAAGCAGGCCATTGCAAGAAAATAGATCTTATCAATTGATAGGGCAGGTTAGAATGGCAAATGAGGAAAGAAGAGAATTAGGAGATCAGGAACAGCACATGCGAGGCAGGCCTTACAGTTTCAGAAATAGAGATTTGTGTCGGAGAGTTTGGGATGATGACGAATGTGACCCTTATACAGGCTGCCGTCTTAATTCAGCTGCACGCGGAAACACACAACAGGACACAGAGCACCGCATACACACACAGGCACCGCTGGTGATGAAAAGCAGAGGCAGAACATATCAGCCATTCTCATGGACAGACATAAATGGCATTTCAGAAAAAATGCCCCCGCCCTGTGAGGGTGGAGGTCAGTGAATGACAAAATTTGATCAGTTAACTCAAGGAGTTACTGTGGCAATGGGAGATTTTAGAGCTTTGCTTGGGCGACAATTAAGTGTTGTGGAAGTCTCTCAAATTGAACAGTTGGCAGGAACCCAAGCAGTTTCAGATTCAGCACCTTTCACCCCTGTAGCATCAGCCTTAGGCACAGCAATGAGGCACAAATTTCCAATTCCACCAGGAGCTTTAAGAGCTTTAACTTTTTCAATTAAGGAGAATGAGTCTCCTATGGCATTTATCAGTAGATGTAAAATGGAGTGGACAGCGGCTGCTGGCTCTCATCCTAATACATCTGATTTTCAAAGGGACGTATTTAGGCAGGCAGTGTTAAAAAGAGTGCCTCAGGCAGTGAGAGAGGCCATGGACAGTAACCCTGACATTCCCAGTAGCTCTGTGGAATTGAAATTGTGGGAAAGGCACTTCACACATCATATGCGTAAAGAACAGGAAAAAGCAGAAAAAGAAAAGGTTGACAGAGATAATCAAGAACTGCAACTGTTAAAATTGCAGTTACAAAAAGCTAAACAAGAAATAGCTGAGGTTAAAAAGACAAACAAACCAGCTAAGCAGTTGGTACAGCAGGCTCCGGAAACACCCTCAGGGCCAATGCCCACACCAGGAATGGCAGCTTTACCTGCCCCTGTGTACCCGGCACCCACTGGTTGGACACCCCAAATACCATATTTTCAGGGTGTACCACGTGGTTTTAATTATTATCGGGCGGCATCTCGTGGAAGGCGGGGTGTAAGAGGCTTTCAGGGTCGAAAGGTCATGGGCCTGAATGCATCTCATGGCTGTGGTCAAAATGGTCATTGGAGGAAGGATTGTCCAACTAATCCTTACCCACCACCAGTGGCACCAGCAAGTGCAGAACATCAAGCACCCTATGCAGCGGCAGCTCCACCTGCTGGCCAATATCCAGCATACACTTAACTGCGGGGGAAGTGTACCTCACACAATATGAGGAACAATGACGGGGCCCACAGAGAAAAAGTGACGTGGGAATGGCAGATCCCATGGTCACACTAAAGGTTATGGACTGTGACCTGCCTTTTCTGGTTGATACGGGGGCAACCTATTCCACTTTGAACTGTGACATTGAGCCTACACTGTTATCGGCTAAAGCTGTGGAGGTTATTGGTTTCTCTGGGGTTCCTGAAAGACTGCCTGTGACAAAACCTTTGGACACTTGTGTTGCTGGTCAAACTGTGAAACAACGTTATGCCTGCTCAAAAAACTCTCCCACAAACTTGATGGAGAGAGACCTGCTTATTAAACTGGGGGCATCGGTGCTGTGCTCGGCCGATGGAGTCATCTTGTCATTCCCTAATGGTGTTGCTATGAACTGTTCAGTGCAAGGACTGTCTGTGCATGGACAAATGCTGTTGAAACCTGATGTGACACCACAAGCGCCAAATACCTGGGCTGACATATACTGGGGCTTGTTATCGCCTGACTCGCCCTCACAGACTGGCGTGTTGCCAGTGTTCATGGCCTGGAAGCCGTGGATTGCTCTCCTTGCACCCTATACACCTCCTATTGATCCCCTACATGTCACTCTGTATTATGACAGAAATTCGGATGATGTTTATCATGATACATTTTTCTCCCAACTGGATGGTCAAACTTGGACCATCAAATCTAGGCTTTTGTATGTAGGACAAGAGAGTGTCGCCGCAGATGCTGTATTAAGTGCAGAGCAATTACAGTGGTATGAAATGTCAGAGGAATCAGCTCCACACATTACCTTGCTCATACTTGCTAATCACCAAGAAAAAGAGTTAGGGCCTATGGTTAAAACACTGGCTGAGGCCACTGATTGGCAGGTGACACAGATCCCAAATGTTGAATACTCTGCAAAACATCAGGCCTATCGCATTAAAATTGACACAACTGATGAGCTTTTGTTTGAACACCATCAAATTGAGAGGGAGCATGGTAGGGAACGCGCTGATCATGAATCAGCAGCAGATATGTTGAATTCACTGCCACAAAATTTATGGTCACAGGGACCCACAGACGTTGGTAAAAGTGTTAATATCTCTCCCATCTCATTTCAGGTACTACAAAGTGAACCCATTTGGCAAAATCAGTATGCACATAAGCCTGTGGCACAGGAGGGCATTGCTGATACCATTGAAGGGCTGCTTCAGGCAGGGGTATTAGAAAATTCTCACTCTGCCTGGAACACTCCTATTCTCCCAGTTGAAAAGCAAAACACCGGCAAATACCGAATGGCCCATGGTTTGAGGCTTGTCAATTCACGGATTTCCACTCCCACAGTGCCCGTGCCTAACCCATACACTGCTTTATCTGCACTCACATCACAACATTCATGGTTTACATGTATTGATTTGGCTAATGCATTTTTCTGTCTTCCCTTAGCAGAGGAGTGCAGGGATTTCTTTTCATTCACCTACAAGGGCACACAGCTGCGCTACACCCGGCTACCACAGGGGTTCATTTTGTCACCAGGTATTTTCAATCAGGTCTTGAAGGAACAACTACAACACAGGTGTCAAACTCATTCCATGGAGGGCCAAGACCCTGCAGGTTTTACCTCCACCCAGTGTCTTCAACAGGTGATTTCTCTGAATTTCGTCCTACTGATTGCTGATCAGTGAAAACACCTGCTGAAGAGACTGGGTGGAAGTAAAACCTGCAGGGTCTTGGCCCTCCATGGAATGAGTTTGACACCCCTGAACTACAAGGTTGTCCTCTCCCTCCAGGCGTCATTCTGATACAGTATGTAGATGACATATTGATAGCAGCACCAAATCCTGACAGTTGTCTGGAAGCTACAAAGAGTGTGTTGTTGAGATTGTTGGAATGCGGATTTAAAGTGTCAAGACAAAAATTACAGTGTGCAAGACGTTATGTCTCTTTTCTAGGCTGTGTCATAACACCCACAGGTTCTGGCCTTTCTGCGTCACACAGAGATTCCATCCTTCATCACCCCAAACCATACACGGTAAAACAAATGTTATCATTTTTGGGTCTGACAGGGTTCAGTAGACATTATATACCACAGTACAGTGAAAGGACAAAACCATTGCGTGCACTGGTTAATGAACAAGGCATGAGAAATCTTGCTGCACAGTTATTGTGGACACAGGGAGCTGAGGAAGCATTCATTGCTTTGAAAAATGAACTCTCACATGCAGCTGATTTGGCAATACCTGATTACAACAAACGTTTCTACTTGGATGTTTCTGAAGAAGAACACACAGTAAATGGTGTTCTGTTTCAGAAAAAAGGGGGAGAAAGAAAGATACTCCTCTATGTCAGCATAATATTAGACCCAATGGAAAAAAGGCAACCAGCATGCACACGTCATGCTGCAGGAGTGGCAAAAATTTTGCAAAAAACAGCTCATGTGGTTATGGGACATCCATTGACTGTCCTGACCACACATAGCGTGATGTCATATGTAAATTCTGCAGCATTCACTATGACCTCAATTAGACAGACAAGAATGGAAAAAATCCTATCAGCACCACACATCACATTCACACATGAAGGAATAAACATGGCAGATCAGATGATGGATGGGGCACCACATGAATGTGAAAAAAGGGTCAGAAAAGATGTGAAGGTGAGGATAGATTTATCTGTGACACCACTGACAGACCCAGAGGAAGTTTTGTTTACAGATGGATGTTGTTTTCATCACCCCACAGAAGGATTGAAGGCAGGATATGCAGTTGTGAGACAAAAAGCAAATGGATTTGAGGAAGTGCTAAATGGGACATTGCAGGACAGACAATCAGCTCAGTTGGCTGAATTGACAGCTATGATCAAAGCATTGGAGTGGTCAGCAGGAAAAAAGGTCACTATTTATACAGATTCAGCTTATGTTGTTGGGTCAATTCACACAGAATTAGCACAATGGATTAGACAAGGTTTTTTGACAGCATCTCAGACTCCTATAAAGCATGAAACAGAAATGAAGAAATTAGCAGAAGTGCTAATGTTACCATGACAGCTAGCAGTGGTTAAGTGCAAAGGTCATGACAACAAAACAGAAACAAATGTGGCCAGAGGTAATCATGAGGCAGACAAAGCAGCAAAAAAGGCAGCAGGATATCAGCCATCGTTAATGTTGACACAGACAGACAAGGAAGTTCAGGACACTTTGCCACAGATTGATGTAAATATGTTAATAGATGAACAGAGAAAAGCGTCTCCTGAAGAAAAAACAGTGTGGAAACAAGAGAGGCGCCACAGAAAAAGAAGGGTTGTGGAGAGCACAGGATGGTAGACCAGTGTTACCCCCAGGAATCAGAGAAAATGTGTTACATGAAGCTCACGGGTTAGCCCATGTAGGAGCTAAACAAATGAACAGACATTTGAGTCACTGGTGGCATCCTTTTCTCCCTGATATGATACAAAATTTTGTAAAAAGTTGTGCCATTTGTGTTTCTCACAATCCGAAACAGACGGTTAAAGTTCATCAGGGTCATTTTCCATTGCCTACTTTGCCAGGTCAGGAGATAATCATAGATTATACTGACATGGTGGAAAGAATCAGGGGATACAGATATCTCCTAGTGGCAGTGGACACATTTACAGGATGGCCTAAAGCTTATCCTGCAAAGAAAGAAGACAGCAAAACAGTGATCAAATTTTTGATAAATCAATATATTCCTACTTACGGATTTCCTAGGAGAATTAGATCAGATAATGGAACACATTTCAAAAATCAAGACCTACAAAAAGTGGAAAAAATGTTAGGTCTAAAACATTCATTTGGGACAGTTTATCACCCTCAATCTCAGGGTAAGTTTGAGAGGATGAATCAAAACATTAAGGTGAAGCTTGCTAAGATCTGTAGCCAGACAGGAATGAACTGGTTGGATGCTTTGCCTATTGCCCTATTGACGGTTAGAAGTTCTGTTAACAGCTTAACAGGTTTTACTCCCTATGAACTTTTAACAGGTCGTCAGTTCCCGGGACTGGGAGCACGATTGCAGTTGTGTGAGGAAGAAGAGCCCAAGATGGGCTATAAACCATTCTATGACCAGCTAAGAGCTCTTGTGTCAGCTTTCTCACAACAGGTACAGGAAAAGAAGGAGCCAGGAGGTGATTTAAAACCCGCGGAACCAATCACAACAGAGTGGGTTCTCCTGAAGTGTATAAAGAGGAAGTGGTCAGAACCAAGGTGAACAGGACCATTTCAAGTGGTGGAAAAACTTCACACGCAGTGAGGTTAAAAGGTAAAGGGGACACATGGTATCACTGGAGCATGTGCACACCCGCTGAGGAACCAGGAAGAACATTGGATAACATCAGAAAGGACTTAAAGGACAGTAACCAGTGACTTTTTATATAATAAAAGTGTTCTGTAGTTTTTTATTGCTTAAAGGTTTTGTCATTTGCTTGCTAATAAGTATCAATCATCACATCATCAGTAATTAGTGAACTGTATAACTGCATAACTGTGTGACTGTATGGTGAATGGCCTCTGGCATTAATAATCCCCTGGATGGATGACTGGAGAGAATGCTTGGAAAACGGAAAAATGTGATTGTTTCTATAATTATATCCATTGTAAGTGTTATTGCTATTTTTGCTTTTTGTGGATGCTGTTGTGTATCTTCTATCAGATCTTTTTGCATTAGGGTCATCACTACAGCAGTGGAAGACAAACAACCTACTCCATATCAAATGCCACTATTAAAACCTGATGGCTCATTTGCACTTGACATGGAATCAGACAAAGATGATGATGAGGAGGACTGTGACGTGGCCTTGAAGGCTTAAAGGGTTTGAGTTATTGGTCTCATTTTGGATGAGACCAAAAGGGGGAAATTGATGGGATAAAGTGATCAATATAACCACATAGTAGTTAGTTGTGTGCGTCAAAATATATGTGTGTTCAATATAATCATATAACAGTTATTTGTGTGACTCAAAATGTTTGTATTCTGCTTATATCTAGGTAAAATGACCAATATACCATAATGGAATATATATTGCCAAGTGTGTGCTTCACTCTCTGCAAAATAGTGGACCTTTGTCTCACCACAGAGGATAACAAACGCCTGGGATTTATGGAAAGGAGGCACAGTTGCGACAAGGAATGGCTGAGCCTGGCCTACGCTGACCTGGGAGGTGAAGTGACCTTCAGTGGATACATTCGGCGCCAGGAACGAATCCTCCCGTGGACCATACACCTGGACCTCATCTTGATAATGCATGCTTTCTTCTTTGTTCATTTGTGTATAAATATTCCGGGTCAGGGCTAGGATAGCCAGTCAGACTTCATGAACTGACACGATCTGTTGTTGTCAGGGCGAGAATGTTTGACCCGGCGCTGTAACCTACTATATTTAACTTGCTTGCTTAATAAATACATGCTCCAAGTAAACTCAATCTCTTCCTTGAAAAACGAATCTGGGTAAACCATCTACACACATAGACAAGCTTTGAAGAGTAGACTTAGATGGTTTTCTACTAAGTTTTTTAGAATCCTAACAAGACACATTGTAATATTACTGCCCTTTATTTTTATATTGCTCAAAAATCATGTCTTTATATGTTGATTTAAATATATGGATGTTTGGACATTGCCTGTGTTTCTCCCCCAACCCATTCCACAATTTTACCCCACACACAGACACACAAAAACCCTTCCTAGTAGATCTTAATAAGTGCATTTTAAATTTTGTGTTCCCCCGTAAATTATATTTCCCTTCTCTCTCACTGAAAAGATTTTGTATACTGTGTGGCAAAAGGTTTTTACTGACTTTAAACATTAATTGTGCTGTATAATAATGAACCAGATCCCGTAATTTCAATAACTTTGAATGTAAAAACAATAAATTAGTATGTTCAAGATACCCGACTTTGTGTATAACACGGACTGCCCTTTTTTGTAATATTAGCAATGAATTAAGTGTACATTTATAATTGTTACCCTAGGCCTCTATACAATAGGTCAAGTATGGAAGTACTAATGAGCAATACAAGATATGAAGTGATTTGTAATCTAGGACCTGCTTAATTTTATTGATAATTGCAGTATTTTTTGCAGCTTTGTTTTGTATGTATCTGACGTGTGGTTTCCAACTAATTTTATCATCTAGTATTACACCCAAAAACTTGATCTCCTTAACTTTTTCAATAATCCCATTATCTATATGAATATGTAGATCTTCTTTATTTTTACAATTACCAAATATCATTACCTTAGTTTTATCTATATTTAGTGATAATTTATTACAGTCCATCCATTTTTAAGCTTATTTAATTCATTACCTATAGTATGGATTAGTTGATTCTAATTATTTCCAGAATAAAATATATTAGCATCATCAGCAAATAATATTATTGTTAAATAATTTGGGACCCAATACTGACCCCTGGGGGACCCCACAGGCAATTCCCATACACTCAGACAGATATTCCCCCACCTTCACAAACTGTTGTCTCTCAGATAACTTGTAACCCAATTCAGAGCCATTCCCCTAATACCATACATTTGCAGTTTATTAATAAGTATTGAATGATATATGGTATCAAATGCTTTTCTAAAATCTATAAATATACCTATTGCATATTTTCCTTGATCTAATGCATTTATTATTTCCTCTGTTGCTTCCATTATCGCCAATGATGTTGTACTCTTGGGTCTAAATCCATATTGTTTCTGATTAAGCACATCGTGTTTATTTAAAAAGGTTTCTAATCTGTTGCTGAAAAGTTTTTCCAGAATCTTTGAAAATTGTGGGAGAAGTGATACTGGTCTGTAGTTTGTGTATTGGTGTTTATTTCCTTGCTTGAATAATGGTATTACTTTTGCTATTTTCATTTTCTGCGGGAATGAGCCAGTTTGAAATGATAGATTACAAATATATGTGAATGGTTTTAATATGCCATCAACAGTTCTTTTTACTAGTGCCATATCAATACCATCACAATCAGTAGATAATTTATTTTTACACCTTTCAACAACAGATTTTACCTCTAGTTCATCCACCGGTGTAAGAAAGATTGGCCGAGGGTTATTTCCAATCAATGTCTCACTCACGGTGTCTCTTCCTTGGTTTGGAATTTTTGCTGCCAACTCTGGTCCAACATTTACAAAAAATTTATTCATTTTATTTACTACCATATTCTTATCATAATTATCACCACAATTATTAGTAAAATACTCTGGATATATCATATCAGGTAAAATGACGCTAAAAGAATCTGAGAACACAATATCCAATTCTACCTTGATGTCTTGGATTAATTTTATTAATGTCTACAGTCCTTAAGTCGCAGGATGTTTTTTGACTGTAAGCCATGTCTTGCCATGGAGGGTGCTTTCAAATGTATTGTACTTTTTTTAGAAACTAATAATACTGTATATCTAACTATCTGTATAAATAATGATGACAATGGCACACCATTTTATATTGCATTGTTTTTTTATACAAATGATACATCCTTGAATATATATAAATAAAATAACAGGATTAAACCTGGTGTGTCTCATTTTACACAGCCACAGAATTATGGCTTGCCCTTCCCTTGGTGGGTGCTTTTTCACCTCGGTACTTTATTATTTTAATTGTGGTTTGATGAAAAATACAGAGTGTTTAAGAGTGATTTCATATGTTTTGAAAGGGAATAGAGTAGCCTTGTACACTATTGTGCAAAAATTTACAAAAAAAAACAATAATTTCCCCACATCTTCTCTGGTGTGTACAGCAGGATTAGTCCGGTGATCTGAAGCATTTTTTTTTTAAGCCAGATGTAATGCATCACGACCTGTTTGTGTGCTCTGTTTCTGTGTTTTTTATTTTCAAGCCATTTTGGCTGTGTTGAATGAATATAGCTCAAACCTGCCAGAAGACAATCATTTTAAAAAAAAATTTAGGACAGTGGTCTCAGTTAACTGGCATCAAACTGGGGATTCTAAATTGTCCTTAGGTATGAACGTGGGAGTGAATTGTTATCTGTCTCTCTGTGTTGGCCCTGTGATGGATTGGCGATCTGTCCAGGGTGTACCCTGCCTCTCGCCCAAAGATGCTGGGATAGGCTCCAGCCCCCCCGTGACCTGAAAAGGATTAAGCGGAAGAAGATGGATGGATGGATGGTCTCAGTTCCTTAAATTAGCTTAAAATGGCTAAGCTCCACACAAAAACGACACATTTGTTCCTAGCGACAAAAACTGCCCATTGAAAATTACATTTTTGATCTCAAATGTATCATAACATAAACAAATGTGTCCCTTTAAGTTAAGAGTTCATTTTGGACAACTTGCTTTCAATTTTCAATTTTTGTGTGTCCATCAGATGGCGCTACTTCCCCTTCAAAGCATGCAGCAAAATTTCACAATTTTTTACCGTTTTCTGCAAGGATGCCTTGCTACTGAAATGATAAGTGTGTGTCACTATTGATGTTGGATAATGGTGTGTGTATGTGTGTGTGCGCGCACACGTCTTTTATGTCCAACTTCAAAAATATTTTTTTCTTAGAAGGCCACACAATATAAACTAATTTAATATAAACAAATCTGATAATAAAAATGAGTAGCCTTTCAGTGCTTCAAAGATAACTCAGCAGCTAGAACCAAAGCAAAATTGGACTTTGTTTTGGTTCTTGCTCAGGTAGTTTATGCAGGTGCACTGCAGCTGTGGTTGTCAGTATGAACAGTAGTGCAAGAGTAGTCATTTTGGAGATGGCAAGACATTACGAACAGTAGTGCAAGAGTAGTCATTTTGGAGATGGCACAACATTACAGCACACAGGAGATTCTGGAAATTATCATGCACTCTGAGTGCAAGGATGGTTCCTCACCTGTTCCAAGGATTCTGAGACACGGAAAAGGCCTCATGGTACAGCTTTATTTATAGATAGATAGATAGAGTAGTTTATTTGACAGGGACAGTGCAATAAACATAGACAATTAATCAATGACAATCAATCTGATGTGTTGCACATAGAGTGTATAGCTATTAGCTAATTTGCAACTCTTGCCCCTGGATGGGCTTTAGAAAAGAGAATCAAGTAAAGAAAAAAAAGAAAAAAAATACACAATAACCACATACATCAATGCAAAAAAGATTATAAATACACAATTATAAATATTATAAATATTATAAATACACAAATATAACAACCTGACTCACATTTGCCTATTTCAGGCCTCCCTCCCTTCGTCACTCACTATAAACAAACACATTCATTCCTTCCCTTCATTCACTCTCACCTTGCAGACAATCAATTCATACATGAGTACATTCTTGTTTATTTTTCAGCCAGTTTTTAACCTTTTTAGTGAATGTTTTAAAGTCCGTTATTATTTTAATTACATTTGGCATTGTGTTCCAGATGTGACTGCCCTTTATAGAGAAAGCTGTTTGTCCAAATGTGGTTCTGCGGTGGAATATTTTACAGTTATTGTTAACAGAACTCCTGGTGGCTCTGCTGCTGTCCTGTCTTTGGACGAAACCAGCAAGTGGCTTGGGTGCTGATTTATGGAAACATTTGAACGTTAATTTCAGAAAACAGAGGTCAATGAAACTCTCAAAACTCAATAGGTTGTATTTTTTTTAAAACATTACAGTGATGCCACCTAATGGGCTTTTTGTCCAAGATTTTTAGGGTTTGATTATATAATGAACCTATATGTCTTATTGTGGAAGGGGCTGCTTGAGCCCAGACTGTCAAACAGTATGATATATGAGAAAAAAACCATAGAATGCATATACAGTACAGATGCTTCGTAAGGTATGTAATATCTAATTAATTTAAAGCAGTTCAGATTTTTTTTTACTGTTTTTGAAATTTTCTTTATATGAAGATTAAATTTGAGTTGAGGATCTAGTACAATGCCAAGGTATTTGAATTCTGTAGCTAAACTGATGTCATGATCATGTATATTAACTGCACAATTGGCTGCACGGTGGCGCAGTGGTTTAGCACTGTGGCAGCACAGTTTTACCCTCGGCCGGGGGATCGCAGGGATCATGAGATCGTGGGTTCGATCCCAGCCCCCGACCAACGGTGAGCTGTGTGGAGTTTGCATGTTCTCCCCGTGTTGCGCGGGATTTCTCCGGTTTCCTCCCGCATACCAAAAACATGTAGGTTTAGGGCGCTCGCGCACGCAGCGACCAGCAGCCGGTGGCTTGTCACCAGACTGCAAACCAAGTCTACCTACGGGTACAAATAAGTAACAAAAAAAAAAAAAAAAAATTAACTTTAAAACGTTGCAGGTTACATTTTTTGATTGAAAAGCACATTGAGACTGTTTTCTGAAGGTTCAGCAATAGATGGTTCTGGAGGAGCCACTCTTGGACATCAACCATACTTGTAGACAGTACATCTGCAGCCTGTGCTGGAGTCTTGGCAGCTGTGTAAATAACTGCATCATCTGCATAAAGTTGGCATGTTGCAGCTGAGCAGTGTAACCGCAAGTCATTAATAAAAATGCTGAAAAGTAAAGGACCAAGAATGGACCCTTGTGGGATACCCATGCGGTTGTTTAAAAATGAGGATTTATCCTGGTGAACTTTTACACACTGTTCTCTATTCTGGAGATAAGATGCAAACCATTCTAATGTATCTGGGGAGAAGTTAAAAGATACCATTTTGGATAAAAGCAAACTGTGGTTTACAGTATCGAAAGCCTTTTTGAGATCTAGAAAAACAGCTCCTACCACATTACCCCTGTCCAAGGACTGTTTGACGTTTTCAATAAGGCAACAATTTGCTGTTTCTGTTGAGTATCCTGGTCTAAAACCAAACTGATGTGGATGAAGAAGTTGACTGTCTTGTAAATATTCAATCAGCTGTGTAGCTACAACTTTTTCAAGAACCTTAGACAGGACTGGTAAAATAGAGATTGGGCGGTAATTGCATATATGGTCTTTACTGCCTGATTTATGAACTGGTATGACGACAGCTTTTTTCCAGCCAGATGGAAATGTACTAGACCTAATGGAGAGATTAATGAGATGAGTCAGTAGTTTGATTAATATTTTGCTGTGCATTTTGAGAAAGGAGGTGCTCATATTGTAGATATCATTAGTTTTTGAGTTTGACAGTGTTTTAACAATACCAGCAATTAACTCCTCATTTACCTCATCGATGTGAAAAGAATCTGTTGGAAGTATGGAATTTGTGTTGTTGAGCACATTTGGCAGCACAAAAAATTTTGTTAAGTCTTCCACAGAGCCCACAAAGTATGAATTAAATTCATTTGCCAAAGTAGCCTTGTCACTGACGGTCTTGCCATTGATTCTAAGTTCCTTTACCCCCTTCTGATCGTTTTTTTTATTAGTTAAGTTATTTAAATGCCTCCATAGGGAACTGTTGTTACCCTTTGCATGATCTATCAGTTTATTGTAATAAGATACTTTTGATTTTCGCAGCTCTTGTACCACTTTATTTCTTAAACTTTTGTACACAAGGTGATCATTTTGTAGTTTAGAGGTTAATGATGTTTTCAATGCATAGTCTCGCCTCTTCATAAGTTTTCTTATTTCATTATTTAACCATGGTAGGCTAATCTTCTGTTGTCTACTTTTAATTTGCTTTGTAAATTTTTCTATAGACTTTGTGATTGTTGCAGTTATAAAATTACAACAATCATCTACTTCATATATTGACATGAGCTGCTCCCAATTTTGATTCTCTAAGTAATGTTCAAACTCCTCATTTTTTGATTTGGGAATAATAAAATTTGATTTGTCAATATCGACTCCCCCAAAATACTGTACGTAGTCGCTTTTTTAGTAAGTTTTCTGACAGCAAGAACCATGTTATGATCTTAGAGACCAGTTACAAGATTATAGGTTCTGGTTATTCGTTCTGGTTTATTAGTAAATACCATGTCAATAAGTGTTCTGGATTGTTTGGTTATCCTGGTGGGTCCTTTGATCATTTGTTGGTAATTAAATTTAGTCATGAGGCTTTTCAGTTTCTGTTTGTCCTTTTAATCAGACCAGTTAATATTAAAGTCACCATGAATTATTGTTTCTCTGTTCTTCTCAAGTTGTTTAACCAGATCACTTAATTCATTATAAAAGGAAGAATTGTGTGACGGTGGGTTGTACACTACTGCAATGTTGAAATTCATTACCGGAGAGAGACATACATTAACAGCTAAACATTCGAGTGAAGTATTCAAATCAACCAATTGACATTTATATTTCTCTTTGTTGTAAATTAAAACACCTCCTCCCCTCCCTACCTGCCTGTCTTTTCTAAAACACTGATAGCCCGCAATGTTGATCATATTAGTGTCTATGTTCCTGTGTAGCCAGCTTTCTGAGAGACAAAGGTAGTCCAGATTTGAGTCCAACAGCAACACCGAAATCTCATCTCTTTTGGGGATTATGCTCCGTATGTTTAAATGTCCGCCGAGGATCCCCTTTGGTTTAGCCTTTGTGTCCCAAAGAACTCGTGCATGATTAACAGTTTGGAAAAATAAATGTTGTTTTTGCTTTTGTACAGCTCGGTTTTGTGCTAACCCAGTGGTCTGCTGTTTAATAGTGGCAGGTCCAGGGTTAAGGTGAATATCTCCTGCCAGAAGTAGCAGTACTAACAGTACTTTAACTGTATACCCTCTGCCATATTGTGATTTTTGCTTAACAGCCATGTTTGCCTTGTTTTGGAAGCTTTTTCTCAGGGCTTTTAAAGACCACATAGAGTACAGGGTGAGATGTCCATGCCCAAATCCATATAAATAAAACTTTTTAACTTCACCTTTAGTTGAGTTTGCCGGAAAATCCTTCTTGTTGCAGGTCCAGACACACAAAGACAAAACGAAGAGGAAGTAGATAAGCAGAGAAGGCTTTGAAGTGGTGCCCATCAGCCCACTTTTTAATCCGGTGGCAGCCATCTTCAGTCTTTCTTGGAAAGAAAAAGAAAAAGAAAAATCTGTGGATAGTAAAATAAATTCTGCTTATGTCGCCAGTATCCGATCCGATCGTCCTCGAATCCAGCTGGGCCTCAGCTAGCCAACTAGCCCCTTCCGCTGCTGGTCCCGCTGCTCATGGCCGCCGTAACTGAGCTCCTGTCCTGCGCCTCCAACCGAGTCTCGTCGCACACCGCCGCTGCCACCGAGCTCCGCTGGGGTCACGGTAAGTCCTCCGCTGAGCACCGCCGCCTACCGCCGTCTGCCTGGGTGAAATCTCTGCTGAGCCCCGTCACCAAATAGCCGCCTGCCTGGTAGTATCTCCGCTGGGCCTCGCAACTGGGCTCTGATTCAGGCTGGTGTTAGGTGGAATGACTGGCGCCAGCATTAAGCTAACTAGCGTTAGCTTAGCAATCGCTTCGGGTAGGGCGCATCAGTGAATCACAAAGAAACGCTGGAAACGCTGGTCAGTTTACTCACAGCGGCCGGAGAAAGGCGATCAAAGGGGTAATCCAACGGAGGTAGAAATTCAGCCCGTGCGTGTCCGTCACGAGCGCCGATCGCTGTAGGTTAGTTATTTAGAGACTGGCGCCAGCATTAAGCTAACTAGCGTTAGCTTAGCAATCGCTTCGGGTAGGGCGCATCAGTGAACCACAAAGAAACGCTGGTCAGTTTACACACAGTGGCCGGAGAAAGGCGATTAAAGGGGCAATCCAACGGAGGTGGAAATTCAGCCCGTGTGTGTTCGTCACGAGCGCTGATCGCTGTAGGTTAGTTATTTTTAATGGCAAAATCAGTGACTTTGTCTCAGCACTGAAAAAGTGTGACCATCCCGGTCGCCATCTTGGATTCCCTCCCTCCCTCCTAATTATGCTTCGCCTCTGCTCTGCACAGCTATGGTGTGTGTAGCTTTGGACAAGGTCAGTGTGTACGCAACTGTATACAGGATATGCTTCATTTTTTTGCTAGGTCAAGCACCATCTGACATTCATTTATATCGGGTCTGACTCACAATCTCCCACACCAGGGTTCAGTACTCCACCTCTATCATTAAAAACATCAGCCTCCATTACAAGGCAAATAGGAATGCTTTCAGTGATACAAATCCATTGTCTGACAGTGTTGTCCGGGCTCAATGCTGCACTGGGCTGTGTAGATTTGCTCTAGGTAGCAGTGTTTTCAGCAGTTCATGTCGTCGGCCTCCGTCGGTCTATGATGACCATGGAAGAGAATCCTAAACGTCTACTCTGCTGGAACAGCACCGCCTGTGGCTGAACAGGCCGATGCGCGAATGACAGTCCCTGTCACACAGGTCACACTTGTGGGTGGTCTCCGTGCTGCTGGGTCTGTGGCGGTTCTTCCTGCGGGTCCTTTTTTCATCTGCTGCAGCAGTCAGTCTCTCTTCACCTGCCTTGAGCTGTCTGGTCAGGGTGCCTCTCCATTTGGAGCGGTCCGTTGCAAGGTCCTCCCAGCGCTCTGTGTTGATATCCAGGGCCTTCATGTCTCTCTTGCAGACATCTCTAAAGCGCAGCTGTGGGCGGCCAACGTCTCTCCTGCCAGTTGCCAGTTCTCCATAGAGGACGTCTTTGGGGATTCTGCCATCCTCCTTACTGTGAACGTGGCCTAGCCAGCAGAGCCTGCGCTGCCTGAGTAGAGTGAACATGGAGGGAAGGCCGGCGCGGGACAGAACTTCTGTGTTGGGCACTTTGTCCTGCCAGAATATGTCCAGGATGTGGCGAATGCAGCGCAAGTGGAAGGAGTTCAGTCTCTTT
The DNA here is from genome assembly GCA_020510985.1 of Pholidichthys leucotaenia. Lineage (NCBI taxonomy): Eukaryota > Metazoa > Chordata > Actinopteri > Cichliformes > Pholidichthyidae > Pholidichthys > Pholidichthys leucotaenia. The sequence continues at coordinate 214,861,726 of CM035847.1, read as the reverse complement.
TCCTGCCGGGCGTATGTTGTCCACGTCTCACTCCCATAGAGCAGTGTGCTGATGACGCAGGCGTTGTACACTGCCATCTTCGTCTTGACAGAGAGTCTGGGATTCTCCCACACTCGTGTGGTGAGGCGAGCGAGTGTGAAGGCTGATTTTCCAATCCTCTTGTTGATCTCTGTATCAAGGGAGAGGTTGTTGCTGATCGTGGACCCCAGGTACGTGAACTGATTCACGACCTCCAGCTTGTAGTCATCAATGGTGATGGTTGGTGGTGCTTCCGTGCCTTGCGCCAAGACGTTAGTCTTCTTCAGGCTGATGGTAAGCCCGAAGTCCTTGCATGCCTGGGAGAAGTGGTCCATCAGGGTCTGAAGCTCCTGCTGTGTGTGGGTTGCGACTGCAGCGTCGTCTGCGAACAGCATGTCTCTGATTAGAGCCTCGCATACTTTGGTTCTGGCTTTCAGGCGGGCGAGGTTGAAAAGCCTGCCGTCAGATCTTGTGTGCAGGTAGATTCCCTCTGTTGCTGTGCTGAAGGCATGCCTCAGGAGCATAGCAAAGAAAATCCCAAAGAGGGTTGGCGCAAATACACAGCCCTGTTTCACTCCGCTGCGTATGTTGAATGGCTCTGAGACGTTGCCATCGTGCTGCACTATCCCCTGCATGTTGGTGTGAAACGATTCGATGAGGCTTTGCAACTTTGGTGGGCATCCTATCTTTGGCAGGATCTTGAAAAGGCCCTCTCTGCTGACCAGATCGAACGCTTTGGTGAGGTCGATGAAGGCGACGTACAGAGGCATGTTCTGTTCTCTGCATTTCTCCTGGAGTTGGCGGATGGAGAATATCATGTCTACCGTCGATCGCTCAGCGCGGAAGCCACACTGAGACTCGGGGTAGACACGTTCGGCAAGCTTCTGTAGACGAACGAGAACAACTTGTGCGTAGACTTTGCCAACAACGCTGAGGAGGGAAATGCCCTTGTAGTTGTTGCAGTCGCTTCTCTCCCCTTTGTTTTTGTAGAGGGTGATGATCTTGGCGTCCCTCATGTCCTGTGGTACGGCACCTTCCTTCCAGCACTGGCAGAAGACGTCATGCAATGGCAGCAGTAGGGCGGTTTTGCAGTGCTTGATCAGGTCAGGGGGTATGCCGTCGTTGCCGGGTGCCTTGCCAGCGGCCAAGCTATCAATGGCCTTACTAAGTTCGTCGATGGTTGGCTCAGCGTCAAGTTCGTCCATGGATGGCAGGCAGTCGATGGCATCAAGGGCTGACGGTGTCACGGTGTTCTGTCTAGAGTAGAGGTCGGAGTAGTGTTCCACCCATCTCTCCATCTGCTTGTTCTTCTCTGTGATCATCTCCCCAGTGGAAGATTTGAGGGGGGCCGTCTTGCTCTGAGCCGGACCAAGTGCTTTCTTGATGCCATCGTACATACCACAGATGTTCCCTGTTATGGCAGCGGTTTGAATGTCTTGGCTGAGCTGAGTCCAGTACTCGTTGGCACAGCGCCGAGCAGTCTGCTGAACTTTGCTTCTCGCAGCCCTGAGAATCTGGAGATTCTTCTCGTTTGGGTACTTCTTGTACTCAGCAAGTGCTGAGCGCTTGGCTTCAATGACGGGGGTCATCTCGGTCAACATGGCATCAAACCAGTCCTGTGACTTCGAGGTCTTCCTCCCAAAGGTAGCCAAGGCTGTGCGGTAGATGGTGTTTCGCAGCTCTTCCCACTTCTGCTTTGCAGATTCTCCTCTTTGTGGTACACCAAGTTCCTTCTCAAAGGTGGAGGCAAACTGCTCAACAAGTTCTGGTTGGGCCATCTTGCTGGTGTCAATCCATGCCTTTCCAGGTTGTCTAGCACGATGGAATTTCTTCAGCTGCAGCTTGACCTTGCAACACACCAATGAATGGTCTGTGTCGCAATCTGCACTCTGGAACGAACGGGTGATTAGCACGTTCTTCAGTGAGGTGCGCCTGGTCAGGATCAAGTCTAGCTGGTGCCAGTGCTTTGAGCACGGATGTTGCCAGGAAACCTTGTGTTGGGGCTTGGTCTTGAAGAACGAGTTTGTGATGCACAGATCGTGATATGTGCAGAACTCGAGCAGCCGCTGTCCGTTGTCGTTCATTCTTCCCACGCCAAAAGGTCCAAGACAGGAGGGCCAGGAGTCGTGGTCAGCACCCACTCTGGCATTGAAGTCTCCAAGGAGAATGAGTTGTTCAGAGTTGGGGATGATCCTGACAGTTGTTGCGAGATTCTCGTAGAACTCGTCTTTTGCCTCTGGTGTGGCTGTCTGTGTTGGGGCATACACACTGACGAGGGTGACTGGGCCTTCAGTGGTGTTCAGGCGGAGGGTGAGGAGTCGTGCAGAGCCAGTGCTGCCCGATTCCACCATCTTCAGCAAAGTGTTCTTCACTGCGAAGCCCACTCCGTGTTCCCTGTGTTCGTCACTGCCCTTTCCCTGCCAGTAGAACGTGTAGTCCTTCTCTCTCAGTGTGCCTGCATCATCTAACCGTGTTTCCTGGAGAGTGGCGATATCCACTTCCAGTCTCTTCAGCTCATTATTGATGATGGCAGTCTTCCTGGTGTCGTTGATGTCCTTTAGGTTAGCAGCGAGTCCTGTCATCATAGTGCAGACGTTCCAAGTTCCCAGTTTTAGAGTTGATCTCTTTTGTTTTATTGTCTTGCCTGGTGTGAAGGTTCTCAGCCTGCTGTTTGGATTTCTCCTTATCCCCATGCACCCAATGAGGAAAGCAAGCTGTGGCGGGACAACACCTTATTGGCTGGGGGCTGCCCAGCTTGAGGCGGGTGGTAGCTGTCCAGTGAGATCTGATGATCCCTCCCACCGTCGGGAACAACCCCTGGCGCCACGCTCTACGCCAATTGAGCAGTGGTTTATAACCGGTAACTGTCATTCCCCGTGTTTTGTCTACGCCAAAGGCGAAGCTGGAGTGTCCTCTCCAGTGATCCGGTGTTCTACCTTCCAGCGTTGGGCGTTGGTAGGATTCAAGCCTGGGCAGGAAGATATGGAGGACAAGATGTTGCCCATGCAGCATGTCCCCCATCTCCACGTCACTGATGAATCCAAAGGAACAGCAGGGCTGCTACAGTTTGGCACCAGCACCGTTGCAGGAGCTGCCAGAACGATGTTGAGCACAACATAGAACTGCCTTAGGGGCTCCGACTCCAGATTTTTCCTCAGGGTTGACTCCCGAAGCCTTTCCCGTGACCGGGTATGCCGCAAGGCAGCAGAGGTTTGAAATCAGGGTTTACCTTCCCCTAGATGGGCTACCTTCCCAGGTTGACGAGCCACCATCTACCCGAAGCATCTGGTTTTAAGGCGCCAGAGATCCGCCCTCGCCCCTTCTCCTATTAGTAAAAGCAGTTCCGCCGGGCTTAGAGAGGAGCATTTTATGAGCACTGGGAGCTTAACCCCAGTGCCGCTCCTGGCTATGACAACCTTGGAACCAGCAGTTCATAAAGATGGGGAAATACATATGAAGCATGGGGAAATACATATAAAACAAACATATATCCAGTCTTTATGCTTCAGAAGAGAGCTATTAAAATAATAAACAAAGCTGCTTACAGGGAACCAACAAACCCACTTTTTCTTAAATTAAAAGCTCTCAGGTTGAAAGATCTGGTTGACTTTAAAACTGCAGTAATAATGTTTAAAGTGAAGAATCTATCACTGCCCGCAAATATCCAAAAGTTGTTCCAAATAAGGGAGAAACAATATCATTTCAGAGGAACATGTATATTTCAAAAACTTTCAGTGAGAACTACCACCAAGCAACACTGTGTTTCAGTGCAAGGAGTCAGATTATGGAACGATTTTGGACCTGAATTAAAATCATGTACAACGCTTGGACAATTTAAACAACAACTAAAGGAAGAAATACTCCAAACATATATACAAGATGACATGTAAAATCACATAAGGATTGTCATATCCAGTCTGCGTTGTGTTGTAGCTTAGTTTTTTGTCACATTTTGTCTTAGCTTTGTTCTGAATTGTAATCGCTCTTGTTTTGTTTTTCTTTTGAATTCTTGGATGGAATATGGGTGGGCAATATAAGCTGGGGCTTCAGCCATCACTGTTACAACTCGCCGCTCATTAGCGGCGCCAGCTGAGCGCACACCTGCACCTCGTCAGCGGCGGAGCATATAAGCCGCTCTGCCCTGGGTTTCGGCCTGAAGCCGTCTGTTCCCTTCGGCTACTTGCTTCAGCGGAACCCCCTCGCCAAACAGCAAGATCTCTCACATAAGCAACTCTCTACTTGTGTTCCAGTCTTTCCCCTGGTCCACAGGTGGACCTTTCCCGGCGGCGGACCCCGCCCCCCATCACCATCTCGCGGCTGCTGTCAGGTGCATCGTCAGGTCTCTGTCTCCCAGACTCTCCCTTGTGCGTGCCTGCCACCTGCCCTGCCAAGTAAGCCAACTAACCTCTCATCTCCTGTTGTACTGGTTTGATGCCCGTCACCTTCTCCCTGTGTTCTCTCCCCAGGGTTGTCCGGCTGTACGGTTTCCTGCCTCCGTGCCTGACGCTGACGTCCACCACCAGTACATCCACATTCCACAAACACGCATCCATTCTTCCTTGTTGTTGAATAAAGCTATTGAATTCACTCTGAGCCTGCGTGTGTGTCTCCTGAGCCGTGCGTTATGTCAGTACGGCTTCAGCAGAGCGGCTCGGCGGACAGCGGGCTTGCATGCCGATTTTCCACCCTCGAGGCTCGGATGGATTTAATAGCTCATCAGTAGCAAGTGATATTGAACCAATTGACCTCGATAACATCCCGGTTAGACCGTCTGGACCCCCCACAGCCGTTCCCCTCGGCTCGTCAGGGAGGTGCAGCTCCTGCTGCTTCAGCGGCCGTCCAGTCAGCCCCGGGAACCCCAGCCCGACTCACACCCATTCCTACCCCCGCCCGCTTTAGCGGTAAGCTCGGTGGAGCGCGGGGATTCATCATGCAGTGTGAGTCGGTGTTTCTGCGCGTTCCCGGGGACTTTCCCTCAGACCATAGCCGAATTGGCTATATAGGAAATCTCCTGTAGGGTCGGGCACTCACCTGGGCTTATGCCGTAATGGCGAGGACCGGTTATGCCTCCCTCACCTATGGCCAGTTCGTCAAAAATTTTCTGGAGGTCTTTCATCACTCCCGAGTGGAGAGTGTCCTGACCGATCGCCTCCTCAGCCTTCAGCAGGGGAGCCGATCGGCCGCGGACTACGCCATAGACTTCCGGGTTACAGCGGAGGAGGGTGGCTGGGGGGAACGTGCCCTCTGCGGCATCTTCCTCCGCAGTTTAAACTCAGGTCTGAGGGATGAATTGGCTGGACGGGATATCCCTGAAACACTGGCGGAGCTAATCTCGCTAACAATTAGCTTGGACAACCGGTTGCGCGAGCGCGCCTCGGAACGGAAGCAGCCTTCTCGCTCTCGAGGGGCCTCGTCACGCCGGCTTCAAGCTCGCCCCCTGGCGTTATCGCCGCCGGAGGTTCCCGAGGAGTTGGAGCCAATGGTGACGGGCCGGGCAAAGCTCCCTCTAGCGGAGAGACAACGCCGACGTGCGCTGGGTCTCTGCATGTATTGCGGGGACGACCAGCACACGGTGGAGCAATGCCCGGAGAAGCCAAACGGGGAGGTCCACGAGTCACTGTAGGGGGCCTCGCGGACGCTAACTGGACAACTCCCCTCACTCATTTGTCGCTGCCCATCCATTTTTGCCACAACACCACAGGGCATCTCACTCACGCACTGGTGGACTCAGGCGCGGAAGGCAGCTTTATTTCACAAAGCCTGGCAACCCGATTGAGCATCCGTTGCCAGCCCCTTAAAACTCCTCTCACCCTCATTAATCTCTCCCGTGCATCTCTGGGGAAAGTGACCCACCGGACAAACCCCGTCTCTGTCATCGTCTCAGGGAATCACCGGGAGGAGATCTCCTTCTACATCTTGCCCTCCGCTGTGTCTCCAGTGATCCTGGGTTATCCGTGGCTCCATCTCCATAACCGCGTCCTGGATTGGAAGACCGCCTGGAGCACCTTCTGTATGAGCACCTGCCTCCAATCCGCTGCCTGCTCGCCATCCTCTCCTCCTGTGGTCAAGGATGCCGCACCTCCGGACCTCTCCTTGGTGCCCGTGGAGTTTCACGACCTGGGCGCAGTCTTCAGTAAGTCCAAGGCAATGTCCCTGCCTCCACACAGGCCTTACGACTGCGCCATAAACCTCCATCAGGGGGCGCCGCTCCCTTTGGGACGCCTCTACAGCCTGTCTGCACCGGAGAAGGAGGCCATGAACTCATACCTCAAGGAATCTCTCAGCGCAGGTATTATTCGCCCATCATCATCGCCATTAGGTACAGGGTTCTTCTTCGTGGGAAAGAAGGATGGCTCGCTTCGTCCGTGCATCGACTTCCGAGCCCTAAACGACATCACGGAGAAGGACCGTTACACCCTGCCCCTGATGGACACTGCCTTCCACTCCCTCCAGGGGGCGACCTGGTTTACCAAGATGGATCTCCGTAGCGCGTACCACCTCATCCGGATCCGGGAGGGAGATGAATGGAAAACAGCCTTCCGTACCCCGAACGGCCACTTTGAATACCTGGTCATGCCGTTCGGGTTGACCAACGCTCCAGCCGTCTTTCAGCGCCTGATAAATGATGTTCTCCGGGATTTCATTGGCCTGTTTGTGTTCGTCTACCTGGATGACATTCTCATCTTCTCTAAGTCCAGGGACGAGCACCAGGTGCATGTGAGACGGGTCCTGCAGAGGCTACTGGAGAATCGGTTATACGTGAAGGCGGAGAAGTGCGAATTCTATGCCAAGAAGACGTCATTTCTCGGGTTTGTCATCTCCCATGACCAGGTGCTTCCAGACCCAGCCAAGATTAAAGCGGTGGTAGATTGGCCGACTCCCTCGTCTAGAAAGCAGGTGCAACAATTCGTCGGCTTTGCCAACTTCTACCGCCGCTTTGTGCCCAACTTTGGAGCCATCATCAGCCCTCTGACCCGTCTCACCTCCCCTAAAACCCGGTTCCAGTGGACTGAAGAGGCCGCGGCGGCCTTCCAGGCGCTGAAGGCGGAATTTTCATCCTCCCGGGTCCTCAGCCAGGTCGACCCCTCTTTGCAGTGCATCGTGGAGGTCGACGCCTCGGATACGGGGGTGGGGGCGGTGCTGTCTCAGCGGTCACCGGCTGATGGGGTCAAACGGCCTTGTGCCTTCTTCTCCCGGCGCCTGTCCCCGGCGGAGCGCAACTACGACGTGGGGGACAGGGAGCTTCTTGCCATCAAGCTTGCGCTCCAAGAGTGGCGTCACTGGCTGGATGGGGCCGCCCTGCCCTTCGTGGTGTTAACGGACCACAAAAATCTGGAGTATTTAAGAACTGCCAAGCGCCTGAACGCCCGCCAGGCCCGTTGGTCCCTGTTTTTTGCTAGGTTTCGTTTCACCATCACATTCAGGCCGGGCTCCAAAAACGGTCTCCCTGACGCCCTCTCCAGGCAATTCGCCCCTGAAGATTCAGGGGACGCTGTTCATACCATCCTGCCCAGGTCGTGCATCGTGGGAGCTGTTACTTGGGAGATCAAGGATAAGGTCCGAAAGGCGCAGGAATCAGAACCGGATCCGGGCGGCGGACCGGAGGGGAGGCTCTACGTTCCGTCCTCCGTTCGGGGGGAGGTCATCCATTGGCTCCACACATCCAAGCTAGCCTGCCATCCTGGGACCTCCCGAATGATTGACCTGCTCCAACGCTCCTTTTGGTGGCCGGGGTTACGCAAGGATGCTGCCCGCTACGCCCGGGCCTGCCCCGTCTGTGCCACCAGTAAGTCTGGCAACTCTCCTCCTGCGGGTTTGCTCCAGCCCCTGCCCGTCCCTGGTAGGCCCTGGTCGCACATTGCATTAGACTTCGTCACTGGCCTCCCCGTCTCTAACAACTTCGACACTGTCCTGACCATCGTCGACTGATTCTCCAAGGCTGCCCATTTCGTGCCATTACGGGGGCTACCCTCTGCCTTGGAGATGGCAGACCTTCTCGTCCAACATGTGGTCAGTCTGCATGGGATACCAGCTGACGTGGTCTCCGACCGGGGTCCCCAGTTCGCCTCTGACATCTGGCGGAGTTTCTGCAGGACACTAGGAGCCCAGGTAAGCCTCTCCTCCGGCCATCACCCCCAATCTAACGGGCAGTGTGAACGGACCAACCAGGAGCTGGAGGCTGCTCTCCGTTGCGTCACTGCCTCGAAGCCTGCGTCATGGAGCAAACATCTCGCCTTGGTTGAATATGCTCACAACACCGCTCGCTCTTCAGCCACAGGGATGTCCCCTTTCAAAGTGTCCCTGGGTTACGACCCCCCTTTGTTCCCCTCGCTGGAGGACGAATCTGCAGTTCCCACGGTCCAGGCTCACCTCAGGCGGTGTCGCTCAATCTGGACAGCCACGCGCAATGTGCTTTTACGCACGGCGGAGTGCAATAAGGCCACAGCGGATCGGCGAAGAAGACCTGCTCCTGCCTACCAGGTGGGCCAACCGGTCTGGATATCCACGCAGGATGTGAACCTGAAGGGTGAGAGGAGGAAGTTGGCAAAACGCTTCATGGGCCCATTCCCCGTCACCAAGATAATCAACCCGGTGGCAGTGCGCATTGCTACTCCCCCCTCCCTCTGCATCCATCCCACCTTCCACGTCTCTAAGGTGAAACCGGTGATGTCTGATCCCATCTGCCCTCCTCCTGCTGCGCCGCCCGCACTTCGGATGATTGATGGCCATCCGGCTTGGACTGTCTCGACCATCCTGGACTCCCGACGCCGGGGTCGCGGGCTACAGTATTTGGTGGACTGGGAGGGCTATGGTCCAGAATGGAGGCAATGGGTCCGTTCCTCGTTCGTGTTGGATTGCTCTCTCATCACCGAGTTTCACCGGAAGTACCCCAATAAACCATCGCCAGGAGGTGCTGCTAGAGGGGGGAGTACTGTTACAACTCGCCGCTCATTAGTGGCGCCAGCTGAGCGCACACCTGCACCTCGTCAGTGGCGGAGCATATAAGCTGCTCTGCCCTGGGCTTCGGCCTGAAGCCGTCTGTTCCCTTCGGCTGCTTGCTTCAGAGGAACCCCCTCGCCAAACAGCAAGATCTCTCACGTAAGCAACTCTCTACTTGTGTTCCAGTCTTTCCCCTGTGCACAGGTGGACCTTTCCCGGCGGCGGACCCCGCCCCCGCATCACCACCTCGCGGCTGCTGTCAGGTGCATCGTCAGGTCTCTGTCTCCCAGACTCTCCCTTGTGCGTGCCTGCCACCTGCCCTGCCAAGTAAGCCAACTAACCTCTCATCTCCTGCTGTACTGGTTTGATGCCCGTCACCTTCTCCCTGTGTTCTCTCCCCAGGGTTGTCCGGCTGTACGGTTTCCTGCCTCCTTGCCTGACGCTGACGTCCACCACCAGTACATCCACATTCCACAAACACGCATCCATTCTTCCTTGTTGTTGAATAAAGCTATTGAATTCACTCTGAGCCTGCGTGTGTGTCTCCTGAGCCGTGCGTTATGTCAATCACCCATTTCGGATAACTTATGTTGAACTGTATAATCAGAGGAGTTATTGTCTAATTTGACCTTGTTGGATTTTCTTTCCCCCTTTGTTATATTATTCAGTTTCTTTTAATCTGTACATTTAATCTATCCGAAATAAAGATTCATTCATTCATTCATAAAAGGACAAACGAGGGAAACAGACATGAAAACAACACTATCTGGTTATCTGACCTTTTGAGACTCATTCTGTTCCATTCCCATGAATATGGGACATATTCATTCTTGACTGTTCTTTTCATCTTCTCTATACCCTCACCCCCCAGCCAGTCACAGCAGATGACTGCCCCTCCCTGATGTCCCTGATATAGCGCCATATCACAACAACAATCATTTCATAGCACTTTCAAATGTTGGGAAAACCCCACAATTGCAGAAAGACCCCAGCAACCAGGCTATCCCCTGTGAGCAAGCACCTAGCAAAGATGGAGAGGAAAAACTCCCATTTAACAGGAAGAAATCTCTAGCAGAACCAGGCTCAGGGAGGGGCAGTCATCTGCTGTGACAGGCTGGAGGGTGAGGGGGTAGAGAAGATGAAAAGAACAGACATAAAGAGAGCAAACATTAACAGACAGAAGCTAAGTACATTATTGGAGGTCACCCGGCAGTCTAAATCTATTAACAGCAAAACAAAGGGGGGGGGGGGGGGGTTAATATACACAAGATCCCTCCCTAATCATAGGCTGAAGAGGAAGGTTTTTACCCTATTCTTAAAAACAGAGATCGAGTCTGACTCCTGAACCCGGATTGGTAACTGGTTCCACAGGAAAGGAGCTTGATAGCAGAAGGCTCTGCCTCCCATTGTACTTTTGGAGATTCTAGGTATTACCAGTAATCCAGCATTTTGGGAGCGTAGTGCTCTGTTAGGATGATAGGGTAATATCAGATCTTTTTTATAAAAGGGGGCCTGATTATTAAGAACTTTGTAAGTGAGAAGAAGGATTTTAAACTTAATTCTAAACTCTATGGGAAGCCAATGAAGGGAGGCCAGAACCGGAGAGATATGATCTCTCTTTCTAGTACCTGTTAAAAATCTTGCAGTAGCATTTTGGATCAACTGAAGACTTTTTTAAAGACATTTTAGGACAACCTGATAATAACGAGTTACAATAATCTAATCTAGAGCTAACAAAAGCGTGGATCAGTTTCTCAGCATCATTCAGAGACAAGATGCTCCTAATCTTGGCAACATTGTGCAGATGATAGAAGGCAGTCTTAGAAACAAATTTAATATGTGAATTAAAGGACAGATATTGATCAAAAATAACTCCAAGGTTCCTCACAGAACTATTCAGAGCAGCATCCAAATTAAGAATTTGATTTGGAAAAGTATTTCTATGGTTTTTTTGGACCAACAAGAATGACTTCAGTCTTATCTGGGTTTAATAGCAGAAAATTACAAGTCATCCAAGCTTTGATTTCCTTAAGACAGGCATTTAACTTGGCTAATTGATTACTATCATCGGGCTTCATTGACAGGTATAATTGTGTGTCATCTGCGTAACAATGAAAATGTATACAGTGCTTTCTAATGATGTTGCCTAACGGAAGCATACACACGTGGACAAAATTGTTGGTACCCCTCTGTTAATGAAAGAAAAACCCACAATGGTCACAGAAATAACTTGAATCTGACAAAAGTGGTAATAAATCAAACTTCTATGAAAATTAACCAATGAAAATCAGACAATGTTTATGAATTGTGGTTCAAGAGAATTATTTTAAAAAACAAACTCATGAAACAGGCCTGGACAAAAATGATGGTACCCCTAGAAAAGATTGAAAATAATGTGACCACAGGGACATGTTCAACCAAGATGTGTCCTCTAATTAACATCACAGGTGTCTACAAACTTGTAATCAGTCAATCGGCCTATTTAAAGGGTGACAAGTAGTCACTGTGCTGTTTGGTGACATGGTGTGTACCACGCTAAACATGGACCAGAGGAAGCAAAGGAGAGAGTTGTCTCAGGAGATTAGAAAGAAAATTATAGACAAGCATGTTAAAGGTAAAGGCTATAAGACCATCTCCAAGCAGCTTGATGTTCATGTGACTACAGTTGCACATATTATTCAGAAATTTAAGATCCACAGGACTGTAGCCAACCTCCCTGGACGTGGCCGCAGGAGGAAAAATGGAAGAGACGGATAATACGAATGGTAACGAAAGAGCCCAGAACAACCTCTAAACACAAGGTACATCAGTGTCAGATTGCACCATCCATCGTTGTTTGAGTCAAAGTTTACTTCATGGGAGATGACCAAGGAGGACACCACTGTTGAAAACAAATCATAAAAAAGCCAGACTGGAATTTGCCAAACTGCATGTTGACAAGCCACAAAGCTTCTGGGAGAATGTCCTATGGACAGACAAGACAAAACTGGAACTTTCTGGCAAGGCACATCAGCGCTATGTTCACAGACGCAAAAATGAAGCATACCAAGAAAAGAACACTGCCCCTACTGTGAAACATGGAGGAGGTTCTATTATGTTCTAGGGCTGCTTTGCTGCTTCTGGCACAGTGTGTCTTGAATATGTGCAGGGTACAATGAAATCTTAAGACTATCAAGGTATTCGAGAGAGAAATGTGCGTGCCCAGTGTCAAACAGCTTGGTCTCAGTCGCAGGTCATGGGTCTTGCAACAGGATAAGGACCCAAAACACACAGCTAAAAACACCCGAGAATGGCTAAGAGTGAAACATTGGACTATTCTAAAGTAGTAGTAGATTAGTTTATTTGACAGGGACAGTGCAATAAACATAGACAATTAATCAAAGACAATCAATCTGATGTGTTGCACATAAGCCCCATTTCCACCAGTATCACCTGGGCTTTACTTTTTTTTACTTGTTTCGGTTTTTCGCCATTTCCACCCAAGTCCTCACGGTTTAACCGTTACGATTTTCGTGCCTGTTCAGAGGCAGGGTACAGCCGAGCGAAAAGCGAGGTGTGAATTGACGTCAATCGACTGCTAAACGCTGATTGGTCAGGGCGTAACGTCACCAAACGCGTCCGTTTTTGTTTTCTGTTGAAGCTACACGGCCGCCATTTGTAATTTCAGCGAGTAACTGCGGTGACTGGATTCACAATTGTGTTGTCATATAACGATGTCCACGCGCAAGTTTATTCCATGAACAAACGAGGAGGTGCGGACTTTTCTGTCCCTCGTAGCCGATGACTACATCCAGAGCGAGTTGGTGGGGCAACTTGCAATGTAAAAATATACCAGGAAGTGTCCGGCCTGCTATTTTGGCAGAGAATTTGGACTCGACGCGGCCACGCAGTTGGAAAACGGTGACGGTGAGTGTTGTTTTGTTATTGTCCGTCTTCTTGCCTTTCGGTCAAAAGCGCACTTTATTTTAGCAATAAAGAAAGTTGTTTGATTGTGGGCAATTGTGGTGATGGCTAGCCCGCTAATAGCTAGCTACCTCTGTACCTTGCTGCTACCTGGCATCAAGCTGCAGAATCGCGCTTTTATTTCAGTATTCACGTGAACAAAACGCTGACGTAAGCTTATTGTATTCTGGTTAAAAAGTTTTGTGTTTGCGGTACATGTTGCACTTTGTTTGTGAGCTTTATTGTGTGTTTTTTTCCTGCTATACACAGTTTTCAAATCCCTTGGGTCCGCCTCACTGGACTGCCCCGCATCTCCCGGTCAAGTGCTGGTAAGGCACAACAAACTGAAAATTACCACCCGGTTGTTTTTATATGTGATTGTTTTCTATAGACGCATAACAAGGAATTTAAAATGTTTACGTTTATAAAAATACTAGATTCAGGGGTGTTCATAGCCACAGTGGCCCAGTGTTATAGGTGTGTTGGTGGTGAAATACTGTTGTATTTTCACAAAAAAAAAGGAGCACATGTACCGACTTCAAATCAAAATGCTTGATTGAAATTCTTCAAGTCAGCTAACACTATTAACCCATTCTGATTTATGAGGCCACAGCACAAAGAAATTCTTTTAAAAATAACCCATTAAATCAAAATACTTTTTACAATTAATCCTTTTTGAAATGAAGGGGGGCCTAACCACATCACCACAGAAGTTGCTTTATAGTCCACTCTACTGCGGGGCAACGACATGACAGTTGAGCTTAAATACAGCAACGAAGCATCCTACCACAGGCTTTCAACAGTTTAATTTCATAATATTTTTGCTGACATGTTTTGATCCGGTGTTATCTAAATACAATGACTTCTGTCTTTCATATAGGCAAGCTGAAGAGGTCCAACAACATTGCAGACCTTGCATCACTGATGGCCCAGAATCATGCTGAGGAGATGCGGATCCATGAAAGGATGCTCGAACAGCGCGAAAGACACCTGCAGTTAGCCGCATTAAGAAGGGATGAGCTGACAGAGACGGCTTCCTTCCACGGAGCCTTCCGAAACCATTTTGGCAGTCTGGTCGAAGTACTGAAAGCTCCCCATTTGTTAACATGTTTTGGGAATATTTGTAATGTAATAAAATGTTAGTCTTTTGGATAAAAGTGTGGTTTGTATATTATAACACTGGATGATAAAGGCGAATAATTACATACACATTCCATTGCCTCATATGACCCTAATCCTGCTGTTCAGCCATAAAGGTGTCAAGATTTTTAATGGTAGTGTAATTGTTATTGTTAAATTTAATAAATATTACCACTGCTGTATTCATTGCTCTACATTGGGTACAGTTTTTAAGTAAAATTGTAAGCAGTTGCACAGGTGTAATTTACATTCAGCAGTAGACACTGATAAAGGTAAAAGTCGAATTGGGTAAAAGGTAAGTACATGTGAATTGAATGTTATATCGGCATTCCAAATTCTGAGAATTCCAATAAATTATAAGCAGTCTAGTATAATATAAAGCGAAAATACCCATACATGTAAACCCAAATATAACATTTTCGATGTTGTAAACGTTGACATGTATATGATAAACCTATGCTATTGTGATTCAATAGATCCATAGTGATCTTTGGTTTGAAAAAGAAAATTATAATTTGGTGTTGGGCAGTGTGACAATGTCAGTGTATTTAGTAGGATTAAAAAAAGTTTCATCATAAAATTTCTAGGTTCATTGGCAATTCCATCAAACCAAAAGTGAGTTGTCTAGCTGCAGCATATTTTTTTTTTTTTGGAGTCATTTCTACATTGTTTTAGTGTGTAATTAGCCACCACTGAACAGATAACCCTTATAAATTTCCCCATTGTGGGACTAATAAAGGCTTATCTTATCTTATCTTATCTTAAATAAGAATAGACTGGAAAAATGATACACAATGGGCCTAGATTTGGATTGGCTTTTTTATAATATCAATTATTTGGTAAGTTAAAGTTAACTGGAAGTATAACAAGTTTCCACATATAATTCCAAGGTCAATTGGCAATTCCATCAAATCAAAAGTGACTTGGCTAGCTGCAGCATTTTCTTTGCAGTCATTTTCTACGTTGTTTTAGTGTGTAATTAGCCACCACTGAACAGATAACCCTTATAAATAACAATAGATTGTACAATGATACTCAAATGATACACAATACAAAAAATGGGCCTAGATTTGGATTGGCTTTTTTATAATATTTTTAATTATTTTGTAAGTTAAAGTTAACTGGAAGTATAACAAGTTTCCACATATAATTCCAAGGTCAATTGGCAATTCCATCAAACCAAAAGTGCATTGTATAGCTGCTGCTTTTTTTGGGAAGTCAGTTTATCATCAGTGTATCATTATTACACAATATACAAAATGGGTCTAGATTTGGATTGGCTTTTTTTTATAATATTATAAATTATTTGGTAAGTTAAAGGGGTTTAGGATTAAGCTTCTGCATAATTTTAAATTACCCCGGTGTTTCAGCATTTAATTAACCGTCTGTTAACATTTAACCATTTTGAACGTTTGACATATGTATGCACATGAACACTGAACAAATGAAATGATCTCTGAATGATCTCTGCTTCATATGCAGCTGCTTCAGATTCCTCCTGGGCAACCGCTATTCTCCTCTCCTGCTCCAACGTGTGTTGTTTCAATCCACGTCGTCTTCTCTTGTAAAATTCTCTTGTCTCGTTAAAGACATTCATTGTGTTAAAAACCGTGGAAATCCTCCGCTCGTAATCCGCTATTTTTTTCTGTGTTGTTGAGGAGTCAGTCTCGTCCTTTATACGTCAGCAGTGTAGCGCCACCTCGATCCCGCCCACCCCAGCAATTCTCGGCTTTCCGCGGTTGTGATGGAGGCGCAGCCGCGGGAGAAACAAGTAGTAAAGAAAAGAAAAGAGTAGCGCAGAACTATATAGTGGAAATGTGGCAATAGAGTGTGGAGTGGCCTTCTATGAGCCCTGATCTAAATCCTATTGAACATCTGTGGAAGGAGCTGAAACATGCAGTCTGGAGAAGGCACCCTTCAAACCTGAGACAACTGGAGCAGTTTGCTCATGAGGAGTGGACCAAAATACCTGCTGAGAGGTGCAGAAGTCTCATTGGCCACAGTTACATGGGCAAAATTTCTTCAATTTGATTACAATTCAGATCATAATTTTACTGTTTACATGGATACTGAAAACTACTTTCTAAACTGGCTTTTGGTACGTGGAATGTCACCTCTCTGGTGGGGAAGGAGCCTGAGCTGGTGTACGAGGTTGAGAGATACCGGCTAGATATAGTCGGCCTCACTTCAACACACAGCTCCGGTTCCGGAACCAGTCTCCTGGAGAGGGGCTGGAGCTTGGCCTTTTCTGGAGTTGCCCTGGGCGAGAGGCGACGAGCAGGGGTGGGTATTCTTGTATCGCCCCACCTTGCTGCCTCTATATTGGAGTTTTCCCCGGTGGACGAAAGGGTTGCTTCCCTGCGCCTTCGGGTTGGGAAACGGGTCCTGACCATCATTTGTGCCTATGCACCAAATGATGTTTCAGAGTACCCACCCTTTTTGGAGTCTGTGACTGGGGTGCTGGAGGGTGCTCCTCTTGGAGACTCCATTGTCCTACTGGGGGACTTCAATGCACACGTGGGCAACGACAGTGAAACCTGGAGGGGGGTGATTGGGAGGAACGGCCTGCCCGATCTGAACCCGAGTGGTGTTCAGTTATTGGACTTCTGTGCTAACCACAGTCCGTCCATAACAAACACCATGTTCAAGCATAAGGGTGTCCATATGTGCACCTGGCACCAGGACACCCTAGGTTGCAGGTCGATGATCGATTTTGTTATCGTATCATCAGACCTGCGACCGTATGTCTTGGACACCCGAGTAAAGAGAGGTGCAGAGCTGTCAACTGATCACCACCTGGTGATGAGTTGGATCCGATGGCAGGGGAGGAAGCCATTCAGACCTGGCAGACCCAAACGTATAGTGAGGGTGTGCTGGGAGCGACTGGCTGAGGCCCCTGTCCGGGAGGTCTTCAACTCCCACCTCCGGACGAACTTCAACTACATTCCGAGGGAGTCTGGAGACATGGAGTCTGAATGGGCCATGTTCTCCACCTCTGTTGTTGAAGCGGCAGCCCAGAGCTGCGGCCGCAAGGTGGTCGGTGCATCTCGTGGTGGCAACCCCCGAACCAAGTGGTGGACACCAGTGGTGAGGGGGGCCATTAAGCTGAAGAAGGAGTCCTATCAAACTTGGTTGGCTTGTGGGACTCCCGAAGCAGCTGAGGTGTACCGGCAGGCCAAGCGGAGTGCAGTTAGGGTGGTTGCTGAAGCAAAAACCCGGGTATGGGAGGAGTTCGGTGAGGCCATGGAACAAGACTTTTGGTCGGCCTCAAAGAGATTCTGGCAAACTGTCCGGCGGCTCAGGAGGGGAAAGCAGCTCCCCGTCCACACTGTGTATGGTGCGGATGGGACACTGTTGACTTCGACTGGGGACATCGTCGGGCGGTGGAAGGAATACTTCGAGGATCTCCTCAATCCCACTGATACGCCTTCCACAGTGGAAGCAGGGTTTGGGGACGAGGGGGATGACTCGCCTATCACAGGGGCTGAGGTCGCCAAGGTGGTTAAAAATCTCCTTGGTGGCCAGGCCCCGGGGGGTGGACGAGATTCGCCCTGAGTACCTCAAGGCCCTAGATGTTGTTGGGCTGTCATGGTTGACACGCCTCTGCAACATTGCGTGGAGGTCGGGGGCAGTGTCTTTGGCATGGCAAACCGGGGTGGTGGTTCCTCTCTTTAAAAAAGGGGACCGGAGGGTGTGCTCCAACTTTAGAGGGATCACACTCCTCAGCCTCCCTGGGAAGGTCTATGCCAAGGTATTGGAGAGGAGAATCCGGCCGTTGGTCGAACCTCGGATTCAGGAGGAGCAATGTGGTTTTCGTCCTGGCCGTGGCACATCGGACCAGCTCTTTACCCTCTCGAGAATTCTCGAGGGTTCGTGGGAGTTTGCCCAACCAGTTTACATGTGTTTTGTGGACTTGGAGAAGGCATTTGACCGCGTCCCTCGTGGATTTTTGTGGGGGGTGCTTCGGGAGTATGGGGTATCGGGCTTGTTGTTACGAGCTATTCGGTCTCTGTATGACCGTTGTGAGAGTTTGGTTCGTATTGCCAACACTCGGTCGGAGTCATTCCCAGTGAGAGTTGGACTCCACCAGGGCTGCCCTTTGTCACCGATCCTGTTCATAATTTTTATGGACAGGATTTCTAGGCGCAGCCAGGGAATGGAGGGTGTCATGCTTGGTGACCACAGGATCTCATCTCTGTTGTTTGCAGATGATGTTGTCCTGTTGGCTTCATCCAGCAATGACCTACAGCTCTTGCTGGGATGGTTTGCCACTGAGTGTGAAGCGGCTGAGATGAGAATCAGCACCTCCAAGTCCGAGTCCATGGTCCTCAGCCGGAAAAAGGTGGATTGTCCTCTCCGGGTTGGGGACAGGCTCCTGCCCCAAGTGGAGGAGTTTAAGTATCTTGGGGTCTTGTTCACGAGTGAGGGGAGAATGGAGCAAGAGATCGACAGACGGATTGGAGCAGCATCTGCAGTGATGCGGACGTTGTACCGGTCTGTTGTGGTGAAGAGGGAGCTTAGTTCTAAGGCAAAGCTGTCATTTTACCAGTCAATCTACGTTCCTACTCTCACCTATGGTCACAAGCTTTGGGTAATGACCAAAAGAACGAGATCGCGGATACAAGCGGCTGAAATGAGCTTTCTCCGTAGGATTGCTGGACTCACCCTCAGAGATAGGGTGAGGAGCTCAGTCATCCAGGAGAGGCTCAGAGTAGAACCGCTGCTCCTCCACATTGAAAGGAGTCAGTTGAGGTGGTACGGGCATCTGATTAGGATGCCTCCTGGACGCCTCCCACTTGAGGTGTTTCAGGCATGTCCCACTGGGAGGAGACCCCGGGGCAGACCCAGGACTCGGTGGAGAGACTATGCCTCCCAGCTGGTCTGGGAACGCCTTGGTATCCCCTCTGAAGAGCTGGAGCAGGTGGCTGGGGAGAGGGAAGTCTGGGCTTCTCTGCTTGAACTGCTGCCTCCGCGACCCGGACCTCTGGAAAAGCAGTAGAAGATGGATGGATGGATGGATGGATGGACATGGATACTGAAAAAGCTGATCTGATTAGGATGTGCGTTTCCATGTGTCACACATTTGAACGAAATAAATCATTTTGACATGCGCACGTCGACATTTTGATATTCCGAAAATAGTAGAAGAAGAAGCAACTTCTGGTGTTAGCAAGCCCCACTTCGTGTCGAAATTGAGCTGTATTGTGTTATTCAGACTGTACCTTTGTTTCTGCTGGTCTCCGTAATGAAGCTACAAGTATATACTTCTGCATATGACAAACAGAGGGAGACAGCAGGACGAGACAGACCAGTTTTGTTTTACTCCCGCTATGTTTTCCGCTAGCTTCTGCTAAGGTGGAAATACATCATGTCGATGTGCAGCTGGTGTACAGACATGCGCAGTAAACATATTTTTTGCCCTACGTTCAGAATAAGTGTTTTCATGCGCACCATTCCGATTAACAATCTGCATAACCCACCCCTCTCAGTCGGAATGAAATTTTGACCCGAATGAGTATTATCGGGTTAGAATATTCAGATTGCTGTGTTTACATGAAGCATTTTTATTCTGATCAGGCTTTTAATCCGGTTACTTGTGTCCATGTAAACATAGCCACTGACAGCTACAGAAATCGTTTGATTGCAGTGATTGCCTCAAAAGGTTGTGCAACAAAATATTAAGTTAAGGGTTTTGTCCAGGCCTGTTTCATGAGTTTGTTTTTTAAAATAATTCTGTTGAACCACAATTCAAAAGCATTGTCTGATTTTCATTTGTTAATTTTCATAGAATTTTTATTTATTTCCACTTTTGTCAGATTCAAGTTATTTCTGTGACCATTGTGGGTTTTTCTTTCATTAACAGAGGGGTACCAACAATTTTGTCCACAGCTAAACTAAAAAGAGTAGGGCCTAACACAGATCCCTGTGGAACTCCATGACTGAGCTTAGAGTTGGAAGAATAGTCATTACTGATATGAACAAACTGAAGTCTATCGGACAAATAAGATCTAAACCACTGCAGTGAAGTTCCATTTAGTCCAGCATAGTGTTCTAAAGAATATCATGATCAATAGTATCAAAGGCTGCACTAAGATCTAAAAGGACAAGTACAGAAATGAGTCCATTATCAGATGCGATAAGGAGGTCATTAGTGACCTTCACTAAGGCTGTTTCAGTGCTGTGATGAATTCTGAACCCAAATTGAAACTTTTCAAATAAACCATTTCCCTGCAAGTGGTCAAATAATTGCATAGCAACAACTCTTTCTAAGATTTTTGAAATGAAAGGCAGATTAGAGATTGGTCGATAGTTAGCCAAAACTCCTGGATTGAGCGTTGGCTTTTTGAGTAAGGGTTTAATTACAGCAATTTTAAAAGCCTGCAGTACATGACCTAAAGTTAAAGAAGAAGTGATTATTTTGAAGAATATGGCTACCAATAAATGGGAAGACTTTTTTAAATAACCTGGTAGGAATAGGGTCTAAAAGACAAGTTGAAGGCTTGGATGAGGAGATTATTTTATCTAACTCTAAAAGTTCAATTGGAGTAAACGTATCTAAACAGATATCAGTTGAAGGGGTTGTAGTAGTTGCTGTACTTAAGTTTACGGTGGGAAGAATCTGACTGATTTTATCTGTAATAGATAAAATTTTATGATTGAAAACGTTCAAAAAGTCCTGACTAGAAAGCTCTAGGGGGATGCGAGGATTGACAGAGTCCTGACTCTTTATCAGCCTGGCTATAGTGTTGAAAAGAAATCTGGGATTATTCTTATTATCTTCTATTAATGCAGAGTTATAGCTTGTTCTAGCTTTTCTAAGAGATTTTTTTATAAATTAGGAGATGATTTCTCCATGCTAAATAGAATTCACCTAAATTAGTGGAACTGTGGAGAGTTGTGAAGGACGAGACTGAGTGTTATTCCTCAGGTTCAGCTTTATTCACAATAACATTCTCCAACATTCAAAAGCAGAAAAAGAGGATGAATCTTCTCACATCTGTCCTTTTATACCCAGGACATCAAACATACAATCACATGGTGCTTAATCAAACATACAGTCACATGGTACTTAATCCCAGTCACAATGTAACTTCCCCCGATCTTAACACCATCCACCTCCTAGTCTCCGGTGGTCAGGAAATCTCTCAAGGCCATCTCCTTGAAACAAAAGGCCAGCTCTCACACCCTCCCGTTACCTCTAGGAGGCTCAATCCCTTTGTTCCCCTGAGACGTGAAGTATACAATAAGCATACAGTGATATATCTGTGGAGCATCTGAAACCAACATATGTGCATATATGTGTGCCACATGACCCCCCCCCCCCCCAAACGTCTAAGATGGAACAAATGTAATACAGTTTGCAAGTCATGGTCACATTATTACACATCAGTCCAAATGTTGCTTGGGCCTCAGTCGCCTTCCATATCTGCTGTGAGCGGGCTTTACCAGTCCCGCGGCGTCTTCCCGCTGTGGAGCTGCTGTTTGAGGATTAGAACTGTTAGTCAATCTCTGTGGGTGTTCTGGGGAATGCTCTCTAGGGGGTCTGCCGTGCCGAGGAGCCCTCGCCAACTGCACCACTTCGTCAGCCAGCACAAAAGCGGGTTTGAGCCTGTTTATACCAATCATTTCTTTCCTGCCTCCCAAATCCAGCAAAAAATGCTTGTCCCCTGTTTCCAACACTCTGTATGGTCCGTCATAAGGTGGGCGTAAGGGTGGGCGGTGGGCATCATGTCTGACAAAAACAAATTCCGCATTTTTTTAAAGCTTTAGGCACAAAAACGCGTGGGAAGCTGTGATGAACTGGGCCAGGAAGCGTGCTCGCTCCCGTGTCGCTCTGCAACCGCTGGGCAGGGGGGCACTCTGGCGCAGGATTATCCGGGAGAAACTCCCCGGGCAGCCGGAGTGGCTGCGCAAAAACTAACTCCGCTGGGGAGGCTTTTAAATCCTCTTTAGGTGCAGAACGCAACCCCAATAAAACCCATGGTAGCCTGTCCACCCAACTTGCATCCGTAAGCGACGCTCTGAGAGCTGCTTTCAATGACCTATGGAAACGTTCGCATAAACCATTAGCCTGTGGGTTGTAAGCGGTAGTGCAGTGGATCGTTACCCCCAGGCTGCGGGCCATCGCTGACAAAAGCTCGGAAACAAATTGAGGACCTCTGTCGGACGTAATGTCTGACGGAACTCCGAAACACGCTACCCATGCTGTTAGAAACGCGCGCGCCACCTCCTCGGCTGTGGTTGATGCCAGTGGGACCACTTCCGGCCAATGCGTGGTGCGGTCCACCATTGTCAAAAGGTGTGTGCACCCCTGTGATGGCGGGAGGGGGCCTACGAGGTCGACATGCACATGATCGAATCGCTTAGCCGGGATGTGAAAAGGCTCCAAGGGAGCTCTAGTGTGTTTGTGTATTTTGGCTCGCTGACAAGCCACGCAAGCTGTTGCCTACTCCTTGACTTGCTTGCGCAGGCATGGCCATACAAATTTCTCTCCTACCATTTTGACCGACGCGCGCACCCCCAGGTGCGCCAGAGAATGAATTGAGTCAAAAATGCGGCGGCGCCACGCGGTCGGCACCACCAGGCGCGGTCGTCCCGTGGAGACATCGCAGATTAGGGGGGGCATACCATCTTGTAGCACCCTGTTCTCCAGCCTTAACCCTGTTGGTCCAGACTGGAGCGCGCACACGTCCGTGTCGGCAACCTGATCCGCGGCCATGGCTGCGTAATCTACCCCTGCGCGGGCTGGAGCCACCACGGTGTGCGAGAGGCAGTCTGCCACTACATTAAGTTTACCCACTACATGCTGGATATCGGTAGTAAACTCCAAGATGGCGGCTAGCTGTCTCTGTGGCCGGCCCGACCACGGTTCTGTAATCTTGGCCATCGCGAAAGTCAGCGGCTTGTGATCAACAAACGCGGTGAAACTGCGTCCCTCCAGCCAAAACTGGAAGTGGCGAATGGCCAAGTGGAGAGCTAACAACTCCCTGTCGAATGCGCTGTATTTTCGTTCACTATCCCGCAAGGTCCTGCTGAAAAAGGCGAGCGGTTGCCAAGCTCCTGCTACATACTGTTCCACGACCGCTCCTATGGCCACGTCTGACGCGTCAGTAGTGAGCGCTATGCGGGCCATTGGGTCTGGATGTGCCAACAACGCAGCATTTGCCAGGGCTATTTTGACTTCCGCGAATGCGTGCTCTCGCTCCGGAGACCATTCGATTTTGTTTGTGGGTTTTTGTTTTTTTAGTGCAGCATACAATGGTTGCATGAGCTGCGCTGCGTGAGGGAGGAAACGGTTATAAAAATTCACCATTCCCGAAAACTCCTGTAACGCTTTGACCGTTCGTGGCTGGGGGAAATTTGTTATTGCGCGCACTTTGTCGGGCAGAGGAACCGCTCCTTCTGGAGAGACGCGATGCCCCAAAAAATCAATCTGCGCCACCCCGAACTGACACTTCGCTGGGTTGATTATTAACCCGTGCTCTGCCAACCTCCGGAAAACTGCTGTGAGGTGGTTTTCGTGTTCGTCTTCGGACGCGCTGGCTACCAATATGTCGTCCAGGTAGACGAACACGAAGGGGAGGTCGCGCAGAACCGCGTCCATCATGCGTTGGAACGTCTGCGCTGCGCCTTTAAACCCAAACGGCATGCGCAAAAACTCAAAAAGCCCGAAAGGAGTTATTACCGCTGTTTTGGGTATGTCCTCAGCGCGCACTGGAACCTGGTGGTAACCGCGTACCAAATCTATTTTAGAAAAAATGCGCGCCCCCGCCAAATGCACCGAAAAATCTTGGATGTGCGGGATCGGGTAGCGGTCGTGCGCTGTAGCGTTATTCAACTTGCGGAAATCACCGCAAGGTCGCCACGAGCCATCAGCCTTTGGGACCATATGGAGCAGCGAAGCCCATGGGCTCTTCGACCTCCTGATGATGCCCAGTCTTTCCAGGCTGGCGAACTCCTCGCGCTATGGTCAGTTTAGCTGAGTCCAAGCGCCGAGCTTTTGCAAAAACGGGTGGGCCGGTGGTAGTAATAAAATGTTCCACCCCATGTTTAGCCACTGTCGCCGAAAACGTTGGGACCGTGAGTGCTGGGAACTGAGTGAGGAGTGTGTGGAACTTACCACCCGCAGCTGTGACGTTGGCTTGTGCAGTTGGCGGGACCACTCGAGCTGTGCAGGGAATAGAATAAAAGGAGAGTGCATTAACCAGGCGTCTGTTAGCAAGATCAACCAATAAACCATGTGAGCACAAAAAATCAGCCCCAAACATGTTGAAATTGACTGCCGCTACGACAAAAGTCCACTTGAATGTTCGGCCCTGCAAAGACAGAAGCAGAGTCCTCTCACCGAAGGTCTTAATCGCTGAGCCGTTTGCTGCTGTCACCCGGGGACCACTGGAAGGCGCCAGCCGGTCCGCGTAGGAAGGTGTGATGAAGCTCAGCTGGGAGCCTGTGTCCACAAGGAATTGCCTCCCCGAGCGTGCGTCCTTCAGGTAGAGCAGCTTGTTCTCCTCTCCAAGGGCCGCGGGTGCTACCGACCCCCGGTCTTGGCGTTTCCCGAGCGCTTGAAGTGGCACGGTGGAATGCACTTGCGCGCCCTCTCTGCAAAGCGGCAATGGCAGAAGCACAGGACGTTGTCCGCTCCGTGTCGCCTGGCCCTTGCTGCTGCCGTCGTCGGTGAGTCTGGTGCTGCAGCCTCTGGCCCCATGCCGTCTCCGGACGTCGCGCCTAGCTCTGCTGCTGCGGCCGAAGCTGCGCTCCATTTGTGGGCGTCGACGAGTTGCTGCGCCTCCTGGCTCAGCTCACGGTAGTCTCGTCGGGCTAACAGCGGTGAACCGGCCAGGGTCACTCTCACCGCTGACGGTAGGGTCCTGAGGAAAAGGTGGGTGAAGATAAAGCTGTCATCTGCACGGTGGCGCAGTGGTTTAGCACTGTGGTAGCACAGTTTTACCCTTGGCCGGGGGATCGCGGGGATCATGAGATCGTGGGTTCGATCCCAGCCCCCGACCAACAGTGAGCTGTGTGGAGTTTGCATGTTCTCCCCGTGTTGCGTGGGTTTACTCCGGGATTTCTCCGGTTTCCTCCCGCACACCAAAAACATGTAGGTTTAGGGCGCTCGCGCACGCAGCAACCGGCAGCCGGTGGCTTGTCACCAGACTGCAAACCAAATCTACCTACGGGTACAAATAAGTAACAACAACAACAACAACAACAATCATCGGAGTCTCTCAACCTCAGCATCTTCCCCATCAGGTCTGCGAGTCTGTCATTCTCAAACTCCATCAACGCCAGGAGCCCCTCTGCTCGCTGTTGCACCGAGGGGGTGAAGTGGCTGATAAGCGCAGCCTTCAATGTGCCGTACTTGTCGCTGTCCGGTGGGTGGTTGACCAAGCTCTCCACCCTCTGGACTGTGTGGTTATCCAGCTTCGCCACCACATGGTAGAACTTTGTGTCGTCTCTCGAAATTCTCCGGAGGTTGAACTGCGCCTCAACCGCGCTAAACCAGGAGCGCGGACTGTTCTGCCAGAAGTCCGGCAGATGGAACGTGGTGGCATTCATCAGGCTGGCTTCTGACGAGTCCGGCTGGGGAGAATTACTTCTGCTCATGCTTCGTCGTAAGGTCACCAGTGTGGAGAGTTGTGAAGGACGAGACTGAGTTTTATTCCTCAGGTTCAGCTTTATTCACAATAACATTCTCCAACATTCAAAAGCAGAAAAAGAGGATGAATCTTCTCACATCTGTCCTTTTATACCCAGGACATCAAACATACAATCACATGGTGCTTAATCAAACATACAGTCACATGGTACTTAATCCCAGTCACAATGTAACTTCCCCCGATCTTAACACCATCCACCTCCTAGTCTCCGGTGGTCAGGAAATCTCTCAAGGCCATCTCCTTGAAACAAAAGGCCAGCTCTCACACCCTCCCGTTACCTCTAGGAGGCTCAGTCCCTTTGTTCCCCTGAGACGTGAAGTGTATACAATAAGCATACAGTGATATATCTGTGGAGCATCTGAAACCAACATATGTGCATATATGTGTGCCACAGAACGCAATTTTCTTTCTAACTGACGAGTCTTCTGTTTTAAGCTACAAGTTTCTGTGTTAAACCAAGGGGTTAGAAATCACTGATTAGACTTTTTCTTTTTTAAAGGGGCCA
Source organism: Pholidichthys leucotaenia (assembly GCA_020510985.1). Lineage (NCBI taxonomy): Eukaryota > Metazoa > Chordata > Actinopteri > Cichliformes > Pholidichthyidae > Pholidichthys > Pholidichthys leucotaenia. The sequence continues at coordinate 214,835,524 of CM035847.1, read as the reverse complement.
CCAAGTCTAGAGTCTGATGCAGAGAGGCTGTAACACTAGCTACCATGCTATCAATTACAGAAGAAGCAGGCACTCCATCTTTTATTTCCATTGTGTTGACCCATGGTATAGAGGAGACAATCTGCAAAAATTTTGTAACAACGTCATCTGAAAGACATCTGCTGTAGTAATATTTCTTTAGGAGTCAAATAATCAGAAATAGTGTAATCAAAGGTTAGCAGACAATGGTCTGACAGTACGGGATTATGAGGAGACACTACCAGATTTTCTGTTTCTATACCATAAGTCAGAACAAGGTCCAATGTGTGGTGGAGATAATGGGTAGAATTTTCTACTTTCTAGGAAAACCCCATTGAGTCTAATATTGAATTGAATGCCTTATTAAGACAGTCACTATCGACATCAACATGTATATTAAAATCTGATTTCAGCACTAAATCAGCTAAAAATTCGGCAAATTTGGATAAAAACTCTGAGTAGGCTTAGAGAGGACGGTAAACTATGGCAAAGAAAATTGGGTTTAAGCTAAGATTGCTAACATGCCCATACTGAGGACCAGGCCCTCAAAGGAATTAAAAACATGATTTTTGCTTTACATTAACTAGTAATTTAGAATGGAAAATTGCTGCTACTCCACCTCCACGACCAGAACTTCTGGGATTATGATAGTTTAGATAACCAGAGGGAGCCAGTTCATTTAAACCAACATAATCATCTTGCCCTAGCCAAGTCTCTGTAAGGGATATTAAATCAATTTGATGATCAATTAATAAATCGTGAACTCATAGAGACTTGGGAGTTAGAGACCTAATATTTAACAAACCACATTTAATTTTTAAATTATGAGGAGGAACAGAGGCCAAATTATTAAATTTAGAGACTTGATGTTTAAGTTGAGTTTTACCAACTATTTGTTTAATCACTTTGGGATGTTTATACATTATATTTTTATTAACTTTGGGGGGAGTAGACAAAGGTTCTCTAAGGCGGAAGACAGGGGCAAAGTTGAGGGGTGGCGGATGAGGAGGAGCTGCAGAAAGGCGTGTATTTATCAAGTTATGTCATATTTGTCTTGGGTTATAATATTTTGGGTAACGGGAGACAGACACAATCTCTGTGGGGTTATAAATTGAAGACTAATCTAAACAGTGAGGATTATTTGGATTAATAGGATTAGTATGAGAAGTGAAAACAAAGAAGGACTGGCTGGCAGACCCGGGAACTTCGGGGTGAGTTAACGCATCAAATTTCAGTCACTGTACTAAAAAAACGCTGAATGGAATAGAACAGATTGTCCCTTAAAACACGTGCACCAAGTCTATTTGGATGGATGCCATCTGGCCTCATAAGTGATGGGCGGTTCCAAAACAGGTTGAAATTGTCTACAAAACCAATGTTAAAAGTAGGACATGTAGAACACAACCAGGTATTACGGCTGAGAGTTCTGCTAAAATAATTGCAACCTCGTCTGAAAGGTGCCAAAGGCCCAGAAATAAACACACGTCTGCCACAGTTCATAAGAGTGGACAGAAGGCTCCTGAAGTCACCCTTTAAGATCACCGATGCTTCATCTGGGATGTTGTTGCATCCAACATGCACAATGACAGTTTTAGCGTGAGGGAATTCATTTAATAGGTCAGGGGTAAGAGCCTCGATGTCTGACACTTTAGCCCCAGGAAAAAATTTAGTGACACAGTACCTGCTTCTGACGTTCCTAATAATCGAGTCACCAATTACCAACGTTGTCTGGGGGGGCTTTGTCTGTGGTTTCTGAAGTGGTGGATAATTTTGCCAATGTTGTTGTGATGGTGGGGTGATGCGCTCTCTTCTTTTTGGAGCTGGTGTATAATTTGGCACACCTAAAGTAGTTTTAATCCGGGGATTGCGGTTTTGGGCTGCCGCTGAAGGAGGAGGTGGAGAAGGGGCGGCCATGGGAGGATGATCAATGTCCAGGTGGGGAAAATCTTCCAGGGAAAGGATGTCGAATCTGTTTTCCAGTAGCAAGGGAAGAGAAGAGGTGTGGCCATGTCTGGTCATTCGCCGATGTTTGCTAGTTGGCCCAACCAAGGTTCAGGGCGCGCATTGAGGATGAGAAAAACCACCCAGGGCTTTGGGTTTAGCTCCGAGTTGAAGCCAGTGTTTATTGCTGGGGTCCTGGACATCTGAAGAGACCAGAGCAGGGGTGGAAGTGGATGGTGATATGCTGAATTCACCTAGGTAAGTAGCCGTCTCTGCCAGCTGCAAGTCGGTTGCCGGGGCCGATGTTCGCACGAGAATTATAGTGTCATGGTGGTCTTCAGCCTCCCGAATCTTATAGAGGTTGGAGAGTCTCACTTCCAAATCAGAAACTTTCCTAAGGAGGGACACAGGGCTGACACACGTCGGGGATGGAGCCATGACGTTCCAGGCGAGAAGTGGATAGCCAGCCAGCCAAAAACAGCTAAAAACAGGTTAGCCTAGCCCGGTGAACAGCCTCGCCCGGGGTCCGATCCACCCATGTGTCTGATTGGGCTTTCTGCTAGGCCAACACTAAGCTAACACCAAGCAAAAAGCTAATATCAGCAAAAAGAGATAAAAAATTAAAAACAAAGTCAATAAAAACAAACAGAAGCGGACAAGATAACGCTTTGATGCAACGTGACGTTTACAGACACCGGCACATACGCATGCCAATGAAGGGAGGTTCTGGCCTCCCTTCACTGGCTTCACATAGAATTTAGAATTACTAGTACATACCTGTGCATACCCGTCCATGCCCGTAGAAACCAAGTATAAGCAAGTATTTCTGCATGCCTGTTGCTGAAGGGTCTCCTCCTGTCTCAGACGGCTGTGTTGTTCACAGTCATGCCTGCGGCGTACTGCTCGAACCTGAGGTGTTTCATCTTCATGGCATCTTTTCTGACGTGCAGCAGTTCTCATTCTATTGCTGTCCATCTGGTGGGTCTTCTTCTTTGTTCAGACAGCTGGTTGAGGGATAGGTGCGTCATAATTCCAGTTCATGGGCAGGATCATGAAAATAGATCTGAGCAAAAAGTGGCTTTCGACCCTGTTCAGGAAGGCCCATGCATGCCCGTACAAACCAAGAAACCGGAGCACCCGGAAAAAATCAGCGGTTTGCGTGGCATTTTACACATTTGTAGTGTAGACTTCCATTCTTCAAGGTCACACATTTTTACTGTGTCAGCACCTCTTTAAAAACGACATTGTTGAGAAAGCGACGCTTTTGCTTAGTTTCTTCATCTTGAGCAACAATACGAAGACTGCTTGATCTGGCAACTTTGCTTGCAGCAACGTAGAATTGGCCATGGCTGCAGAAATCTGTTGTGCAGAAAACAGGAACACGCTGTAAAGACTGGCCCTGTGACTTATTCACCTTGCCAATTTTGAGCCATATGACATCATAAAGACACATTAGTCTAGGCATCACGAGTGATGTCTATATGACATCATAAAGACACATTTGTCTATGTGCCGTCATATAGACACCATATCTTTATGACGGCATCGCAAGTCCTATGATTCCTGAGTTCATAGGATGTCCTGTGATGATCAGGCAGAGATCATAGGCTGTCCTATGATGTCCTATAAACATCACAGACACACACACAGACACAGATATTTCTTGCTTTAATAAAGTGAAGTTTAAAATCCTTCTCCTCACAAAGCGCTAAATAATCAGGCCCCTTGTATTTAAAAGATCTGATAGTAACTTATCATCCTAACTGAGCACTAGGCTCCCAAAATACAGAATTACTTGTAATACCCAGAATTTCCGAAAGTACAATGGGAGGGGGAGCATTCAGTTATCAGGCTCTTCTCCTTTGGAACCAGCTGCCAATCTGGTTATGGAAGTCAGACTTGATCTCTGTTTTGAAGAATAGGGCTAAAACCTTCCTTTTTGACATAGCCTATAGTTAGAGTAGGATCAGGGGACCCTGAACCCTCCCTTAGTTATGCTCTCCCATAGATTGAGTCCCCATTGTATATTTGCTGTCTTCATGTCTGTTCTTTTCTTCTTCTTCTCTATCCCCTCACCCCCCAGCCAGCTGCAGCAGATGACTACCCTTCCCTGAGCGTGGTTCTGCTGGAGCTTTCTTCCTGCTAAAAGGGAGCTTTTCTTTGCCACTGTTGCCAAGTGCTTGCTCAGAGGAGATTGCTCGATTACTGGGGTCTATCTGCAATTATGGGGTTTTCCCCTACAGTTTGAAAGTGCTATGAGATGACTGCTGTTGTGGCATGGCAATATATAAATAAAGTTGAACTGAATTGGATTGGACTGAACTGAATTGAATGCCAGATGGGCTGCCTACTTTAGGGTTGCATGGACCACTTGGGATTGGGGTTTTTTTGTTTTTTGTTTTTTTTTAAAGTTATTTGGGGTCATATTGTAACAATCTATTAAATAGTTTATTGTCTAAGGTGCAGAGCACATTTATGGGCACGTCCTGTGAAAGAAATCCATTTTGTTATCCGGACAGCGCTCTCTGTACAGTAACCTATAAGGTTATCGTACATTGACTGCATACAGCAGGGAGCACTACTATTTAAATGGATGTTCAAAGTATTTGTGATAGAATTTACTTTTGTTTTTAAATGAATAGTCTATATTTTTAGAACGCTGGAAGGGGACCAAACCTACACACTGTGTAAAAGCTGTCAGGAATTGTGTGATATGCTGAAAAGGAAAATTTTCAAAATTTATTTCACTTGTGTACAATTTCATTTTTGAAACTCAAGTTTTGAAGAAATAAAAAAGCAGTTACTAATCTAAGCCTATTTTTTTCCATTTAACAGTATTTTATTGCAAATCAGTTGATGTAATTTTTAAAAAAATATAACCCCCCAAAACATCAACACACTGTACTCTGCTTTCAAGCTTATACCTCAGCATTTTTTGCAGTGCAGTGGACTTTTTTTCTTGAGATTCGTGGGTTTTTGTATTGAACTGAGAGCCAAATGTGAATTGAAAATCGTTTTGAATCGAAAATTGATTCTGAATCGAATGGTGATTCCAAAAATCGGAATCGAACCAAATCGAATTGTGTGACTTCTAAAGATTCGCAGCCTTGGCCACTAGCTTGGTTTACATCTTCACTGTTCTTGTGTGTCATACTATTGCTACTGTGTTGTGTGCATTGTCACTTATATGCATAAGCTCAGGTTGTTCAGGATCCTTAGATGCACTATTGTCATTGTTGCTGTCTTCATTCACACATTCAGGCTGCTGTGACATGCTCATGATTAGCTCTTCATCATCTGCCATTGCACTGTGTAGTCAGTCATCAGCTATTTCTATGCCAGCATACAGCCTGTTGTTAGCTTTCAGCCACTTCAGTGCATTCATCAGTTTTTCAGGCAACACAGAATTATACAAGTAATGACTTCTGTGTGGTGTCTAGCCAGATGAGCTCAAGACAAAGCACAAAATATATAAAGAGGTTCTTTTTTCTCCATTGAAAAAAATTAGTTCTTTAAAAATGGACAAATCTTAAAGCAAAACTGTTCACAAACTGAGTGCATCAATAACTATAGTGGCTTGTTTTCCTGTTTAAATCAGAATACAAAACCCACATTAACAATAAGAAAACCAACAACAGTTATACTTATTAAACAGTAAAATACACACAATACTAACTTTTTGTGCACTGCTAAGGACCCATTCACAAATGCACATCTCAGATCCAAACAGTTCTCAAACAACAAAAGAAAACACATCATCTTCATTTCAAATCAATCATAACATTAAAACATGAAATAACCCAATAAAATACATCATAAATACCATGAATAACAAGGAAAACCCATGGCCCTCATCCTTTAGGCCTGCAAGGTCATTTGGCCTTCCACCACACCAACAAGCTGTCACGGTGGCCCTCACGGACCACCAGAAGACGCCACAGTCACCAGTGAGTTTTGCAGTGATGTTTATTAACAGTGCAGGTTAGGCAGGCATAGGAATTACACACAAAGGGATGGGTATGTCTGAGCCGGGGAGCACCCGATGCGCCAGACGAATAATAGTGAAGGTTAAGTCACACAGAGTGTACCTTAACAACAGGACCGTTAACAGGCGGGTTATCAATCAATCAATCAATCAATCAATTAAGGTTTATTGTCAATACTACCGTATGTGCAAGACATACAGGAGAATTGAAATTTGACTTGACATTGGGCGCGCTCTATAAGCGCATCCCAGCGCTGCGGCAGCCTTGAGGCGCCAGTCATACAGTGGGGGTAAAGAGTGAAGGGGTAGGGAATGACACAGTAGGCGAGAGAAAAAAAACATAGTTATCAGAATAGCGCTCAGTGAGTGAGATTATGATTACAAGAAAAAAAACCCTCAATGCACATTTAGCAGTCAAACAATACACACGTTGACAAAGAGCGATGAGAGACCAGTGTGTGTAATCAGCATATATAATCAGTGTGAGTGCAGTGTTGAATGTATCATTTGTTGATGTACAACAGAGGGGGGCGCCTCCTGGCAACGGATAGTTGTTATAATCATGTTTTCAAAACACAGATAAGCATGTCCAGAGTCTCTCTCTCTTCGTGCATGCCAGATGGCAAAGTTCTGTATTAGACACATGATAGCGCTGTCCTTGAAGAGTCCAGTCTGCTGAACAACAGCAATTGATGTTAATTGTTTGGGTTAAGAAAGAAGCCAAACTCCCTTGAGCCTTATCTTCCCAGGAGGAATGAATGAAGTCTTCAGGGCGCCGAATCAAGGTCAATAGGCACAGTTCACTAAGAGCATAAAAATTTCACCTCTCATGCGATTCTGTGCATCACAATTTACAGGCTTTAGAATCATTCTCTGGAGAGCACTCAGCGACTCCAGATGTTATCCACCTACCGAAACATAGGTAACATGTCCAAGAGAGTCCATCATCTTTGGCTGCACGGTGGCGCAGTGGTTTAGCACTGTGGCAGCACAGTTTACCCTCGGCTGGGGGATCGCGGGGATCATGAGATTGTGGGTTCGATCCCAGCCCCCGTCCAACAGTGAGCTGTGTGGAGTTTGCATGTTCTCCCCGTGTTGCGCGGGTTTACTCCGGGATTTCTCCGGTTTCCTCCCGCATACCAAAAACATGTAGGTTTAGGGCGCTCGCGCACGCAGCGACCAGCAGCCGGTGGCTTGTCACCAGACTGCAAACCAAATCTACCTACGGGTACAAATAAGTAACAAAAAAAAAAAAAATCTCTCTTCCGTGCATGCCAGATGGTAAATTCCATGTTAATCCCATTTGCCGCTATCAGTGCTCCCCCCAGCTGAACAAATTTGTTGAGGGAGCTACGCCAGGTCCGTATTTGATTAGCTCATCCAATTTTAATTTCGATACACCAGGAAAACTCCAAGGCCAAACAGAAAATCCTGTGATCATGCCAATCTTCAGTCGAAACACGAGTTCCAATTCTTGGGCTCCCCCCTGGCCCGATTCCTGTTAAAAGTGGTGTCAATAGCATTAAGCCACAATTCCAATTTCCATAATTTCCATTTGGGTCGATGCAGCAGAAGAAGAGCGAGACACAGACAGGACATCGCAAGCAGGGAGACAGTTTCCAGGGAGGAGGAAAGGAGAGGAGAGAAAAGTGTCTGCTCTCTCTGGAAGCCGGAAGTGAAAGGACGCCATTACGGGGTTACGGGGGATTCCCAAGTCCGTTAACAGGAATCAACAGCGATAAACAGGAATCAACAGAGATCAACAGGAATCAACAGAGACCAACAGGAATCAACAGAGATCAACAGAGACTGCCGCATCGGGGAGCATTCAGCACCTGCTTTTATCTCTGGCAGCTAATGACCCCGATGCAGCACAGCTGCTCCGTTTGACAGCAGGGAACTCCCCCGGGCGCTTTCACAATAAGAGCCCGAGGAGCTAGAAGGAATCCTCTGCTGCCAAAGCCAGGGAAAAATGATACAAGATCCGAGTGTGGACGAAACCGACACTCGGGCTATGACAGTCCCTCCCCCTCGAGGCCGAGCTCTGAGCGGCCTGAGTAACACCCAAGCCCTCCCCCCCCAGGGTGGGCGGATGGGGCGCTGGCAGGAGGGAGAGAGACAAAAAAAAGGACAAGCAAGTAACAGAGGACCAACAAGGCAGTAGAGACAGAAAAAAAAAAAAACATACTCCCTTGAATGTGGGTGACAAGAACAGAATCAGATAGGCAGTACATATATTGGCAAACAACAAATTGACATTAGGTGGAGGGAAAAGAACCACCAAACACAGAAACAACAAAGGAGTGAGCCACAAAAATCACAAATCAAACCCCCCCCCCCCCCCGCACACCCCAACAGTCTCACAGACGTAATCAGAACCCCAGGAAGGGTGCAGTCCCGACCCTGAAGGATGGGGGCAAAAGGTTCAGGGGGTCGTCCGGCATCAAGTGGCCACAGAACAGGGAGGGGGAAAAAGGACAGTTCAGGTGGCCTACCCCGGTCCCATGCTCGGAAGCAGAGAGTTTCAGGCGGCCGGACCAGGTTGCCACACAGGGAGTCCAAAATGTCGGGGGGCCGGCCCAGAGAGCCAAACCGGCGAGACAGTCCTTCAGGCGGCCGCCCCGCATCGCTAGCCCACCAGAACCGTTGGGGAGAAGTAGCCGGCGGTTCCGTTGAAAAAGGGAGAGACGAGGGGAAACCGGGAAGAGCGTTCGGGACCCCAACGGCCCCAGGTGGAGATGGGTTGCGCGCCTCAGGAGGAGGGTGATGGTGGTGATGAGGATGAAGAAAGGGATGAGTCTGTCCAGCATCCAGTGGTAGGGGATCTGCAGCTCCCACACCGAACCTGGAACCAGCTGGTGCTGCACCCGAGTCGGATCCCAATTGGGCCGGAAACGAACCCACGGTGGACCCCGATTGGGCCTCTGGTGCACCCACGTCGGACCCGGCTTGGGCCTCCGGCGCAGCTCCGCTGACGATCTCCGCCCCCGAACCTGGAGCCTCCCACTCAGTGACACCGACCCGTTCCACGCCGGCGACACTGAAACAAAGCTCAGGGACAGGAAAACCGGGATCAGCATCACCGGTAGCAACGGAACCCAGCGAGACAAGCTCGGGCGCAGTGGGCGGCTGCTCCTCACTTGCCTCCCCGAGAGGCAGGCAAAAATGCTCAGAGGACAGAGACAGAAGAGGGAGCACTTGCCTGCACTCGGGTTCCGTTGCCACCCAGGACTTCGACGATCCAGGTTCTGGGCGACTCTCGTCAGCAGACTCAGATTCAGCTGCGTCGGGCTCCGCAGCTGACCAGATGTTATCAGCAGCCTGAGGTTCCTCCCACGCTGCTGTCCACGCCGATGACCCGTATGGCGTGGAGGCAGGAGACCCTTGACCCGCTGGTTCGGACCGCTCCGGCGAGGAGACCCGGGGACACTTCTCCGTCGGGTCAGGCTCCGGGCCGCAGTCCGCTCTTCTCCGCCCGAGATGTAGATGCAGGGCCGGTGCCAGGCTCTCTAGCGCTGCAGGGGCCCTCTTCGTCCGACGACGCTGGCCTGGCGTCGTGGACCTCTCGGCGAGGGAGAACACAGAGACAGCAGGTTCAATAATTTCATCCACAGCAGGTGGAGGGAGCTCGGGGGGCTGCATACCCTGAACTCCACCCCCAGGAGTCAGACAAGGCAGAATATTGAGATGAGAGAAATTATCGCGCACTTGCCTTTCTCCCGGGGTAGAGATGGTTCCTGCTGTGGGGGACGTCGTTCCTCCCTTTCCCCGCTGGATGGCGACAGAGGGCCCTCTGGGAAGATGAGGTGAGGCCACTCCAGATGGTTCCGGGATGGGACTCGCCGAAACGGAGCTCCCGAGACACACAGCGGCCGGGATAGGCGACGAGGAAGAGGGGGCGACAGCCAAGGTTAGCCGGGCATGGAGCGCTGACGGAACAGCAGGCGAAGAAGGCCCAGGGGGAGATGAGGCTGCGGGGATTCCCCTCTGACGAAACGCGGGAGTGACAGCTGTGTGGGGGGTTGAGCCCTTGCGGCGACCTGGAACTGGATCCAGACGGGATTCTAGCCGAGGATTCTGCTGAGGAGAGCCCGTGTCGTTACGCCGACATCGTCGTCGGCCACCAGACGGTGCGTACTCCTGGTTCTGCTCCGGGACGGGAACGGAACAACGACGCAGGGAGCGAGGATGCTTTCTCCCCGCTTCCTGCTCCTCTCCTCCAGCCCATGAAGTGACTCGCGTTGAGCGGCGAGTTCCTCCCACCTCGCTATCACCTCCGGGTGATCGTCATACTCGAGGGGAAGATTGAGCAGAAATTCCTCAGCGTGATCCAAATGTCTTTGAATGTCGCTGGGAGCGTCCCACAGCGTAGCGGAAAAGATGGTGCTGTCCACATTCTCCAGAGCTTCCGCTAGCTGCCTGCCCAGGCGCCGACCGCGGCCCCTGGATGACGTCATACTCCCAGCTGCAGACACTCAGACAGGTAGGAACAAACAGTCCAATACAGCAAAACTCACGGTGAATGGCGTCTCCGTGCGACGCCTCTTCTCCGGGCATTCTGGCGGCAGTCTACTGTCACGGTGGCCCTCACGGACCACCAGAAGATGCCACAGTCACCAGTGAGTTTTGCAGTGATGTTTATTAACAGTGCAGGTTAGGCAGGCATAGGAATTACACACAAAGGGATGGGTACGTCTGAGCCGGGGAGCACCCGATGCGCCAGACGAATAATAGTGAAGGTTAAGTCACACAGAGCGTACCTTAACAACGGGACCGTTAACAGGCGGGTTATGGGGGATTCCCAAGTCCGTTAACAGGAATCAACAGCGATAAACAGGAATCAACAGAGATCAACAGAGACTGCCGCATCGGGGAGCATTCAGCACCTGCTTTTATCTCTGGCAGCTAATGACCCCGATGCAGCACAGCTGCTCCGTTTGACAGCAGCGCAGCAGCTGACTTTGACAGCAGGGAGCTCCCCCGGGCGCTTTCACAATAAGAGCCCGAGGAGCTAGAAGGAATCCTCTGCTGCCAAAGCCAGGGAAATATGATACAAGACCCGAGTGTGGACGAAACCGACACTCGGGCTATGACACAAGCCAGTCAACACTGCACTAGTGATGTTACATTCGGCACTGCCCACTCGAGACTGACTCGAGCAATGTAACACGGAAGTGTCGCGAGCAGTGTCAAGCGCTGTGTCAATATGCCCACAGTCATGTGACCATAGCGAACAAGGCCTCGTCCCATCACGTGATTTGAGACATGGCGGGAAATTCGACAGGGCTCGGCGTTGCATACATCAACAGTGAAGGATTTAAAAGGGGTGTGATTCGCCACTCAAACTGTGGGTTTTTTGAGAGGAGGAGATTTGTTATCATCGCTATTTCGCTATTATTTGTTATTTCAGCACAAGTCAGGGACAGTAGACCAGTTAGAGTTAGGTTTAGTTACATTAAACAACACATTACATTTACTAAATATATTACACACAGATACATACACATACATTGGTACATGACACACAACACACACTTATTCACACAAACACAGTAGACATGTAGGACAGGCTTAGTTAGATATAGATTAGACAGTTTGTGTGGTTGAGAGAGTAGTGTGTGCATTTTTTTCAGAGTGCAAGGTGTGTTTGTCTGAGTGACTGTGTAAGTATAGTGAGGTGAGGGACATGGAGGAGCAACCAGCGGCTAAAAGAGCACGTTCTTATGTGTGGCAGCACTTTGACATCGTCAACTCCAAGAAGGTCAAGTGTGTTATCTGTGCTGTGGAGCTGACATTCAACAATAACACGTCTTCAATGCTGTGACACCTGCGCAGCAAACACCTGGAGACAACACCCAGTACAGCTGCTGCTCCTGATGCTTCTGGTTCAGCAGGGACCAGACAAGGTGAACTTAATGTAATTTCTATAGTTAAATCCAACACACCCAACAGTATTATATACCGTATAATTTTTAATTTTTCAATGACAATTTTTGTATACTTTCATTGTAAGGTCGGCAAGCAGAGTTGGACGAGACACTGGGTAATATGGTTGTGCTTGACACTCAACCATTTAAAGTGGTGGAGGACAGAGACTTCAGGGCCTTTGGGGAGAAGCTGGACCCAACCTACATTCTGCCTACTCGCCAGGCCTTACAAGCCTTGTGGAGAAAAAATATGAAGAGGATAAAGAGAAGGCAAAAGAGGAACTAGAGAAAGCACAGTCTGTAAGTTTGACTGCAGACATATGGACCTCCATGAATATGGATGCCTATCCTGGGATAACCTGCCACTTCATTGATGACAACACGAAGCTCGTTGGTGTTCTGCTTGGAGCGGAACATTTCACACAGTCCCACACAGCAGAAAATTTGAAGGATGCCATGGAGCTGCAAATTAATTGGTGGGGTTTGACAAATAAAGTGCACTGTTTAATCACAGACAATGCATCAAATATGAACCTTTGTGCCAAACTCATGAACGTAAGGAATGTGCCGTTTTGCCCACAGCATTAATCTTGTTGTGTAAAAGGCACTGGATCAAACTCCTGCACTTGCAGACATCAGAGCAAGAGGCCGAAGAATTGTCACATTTTTTAAGCCAAGTACCAAAGCAAAAGAAAAACTGACAGAGATGCAAACCCAGCTGCAGAAGCCAGTTCACAAATTAATTCAAGAAGTAGAAACCCGATGGAACTCTACACCCAGTAATTCATGTTAGACTGTATGAGCAACGTGAACCAGTCGGTGCAGCAGTGGCATCCCTCACTACAGACATTCCTCCTCTCATATGTGTGGACTACCAGATAGGCAGTGAGTGTTTAGAGGTTCTTGCGCCTTTCCATCTGGCCTCCACAGAGATGTCAGCAGAAAAGAGTGTTTCTGTCTCAAAAGTGTTTGTTTGTTCTGCTTCAAAAGTAGCCACTCATCAGAGGGTTACAGTACAAACTGGCTGAAAAGGCATCAGTCATTAAAAACCAAACTGCACTTCAACTCATAAAACAACTGCAGCATGAGCTGGTCAAACGGTGCACTGTTCAAAATGTTAGAGTTTTGGCCTTGGCAACCATTTTGGATCCACAATTTAAAATGTTAGGTTTTGGCAATGACACGTGTGCACAAAAGACCATGGTAAAATTGACTGCTGAATGTACTAAAACCATCAACACTGAGACACCGACACCATCAACGTCACAGGTAGTGTACCTTATTATTCCATATTATTAATGTGTTTTCTAAACCTCTCTCTCAACATTTATTAAAATGTTCTCAACTCCATCAGTCAGCAGCAGAGGAAGAACCTGGGCCTTCAGCAAAAGACAACATCTGGGAGTTCTTGGATAGCAGAGCTGGTTTGTATTTTTTTTTTTTTTTTACTTTAAGCATCCATCCATCCATCTTCTACCGCTTTTCCGGAGGTCCGGGTCGCAGAGGCAGCAGTTCAAGCAGAGAAGCCCAGACTTCCCTCTCCCCAGCCACCTGCTCCAGCTCTTTAGAGAGGATACCAAGGCGTTCCCAGACCAGCTGGGAGACATAGTCTCTCCAGCGAGTCCTGGGTCTGCCCCGGGGTCTCCTCCCAGTGGGACGTGCCTGAAACACCTCAAGTGGGAGGCGTCCAGGAGGCATCCTAATCAGATGCCCATACCACCTCAACTGACTCCTTTCAATGTGGAGGAGCAGCGGTTCCACTCTGAGCCTCTCCTGGATGACTGAGCTCCTCACCCTATCTCTGAAGGTGAGTCCAGCAATCCTACGGAGAAAGTTCATTTCAGCCGCTTGTACCCGTGATCTTGTTCTTTCGGTCATTACCCAAAGCTTGTGAACATAGGTGAGAGTAGGAACATAGATTGACTGGTAAAACGACAGGTTTGCCTTAGAACTCAGCTCCATCTTCACCACAACAGACCGGTACAACATCCGCATCACTGCAGATGCTGCTCCAATCCGTCTGTCAATCTCTCACTCCATTTTCCCCTCACTTGTGAATAAGACCCCAAGATATTTAAACTCCCCCACTTGGGGCAGGAGCCTGTCCCCAACCCAAAGAGGACAATCCACCTTTTTCCGGCTGAGGACCATGGACTCGGACTTGGAAGTGCTGATTCTCATCCCAGCCGCTTCACACTCAGCGGCAAACCATCCCAGCAAGAACTGTAGGTCATTGCTGGATGAAGCCAACAGGACAACATCATCTGAAAACAACAGAGATGAGATCCTGTGGTCACCAAGCATGATACCCTCCATTCCCTGGCTGCGCCTAGAAATCCTGTCCATAAAAATTATAAACAGGATCGATGACAAAGGGCAGCCCTAGCGGAGTCCAACTCTCACTGGGAATGACTCCGACCAAGTGTTGGCAATACGGACCAAACTGTCACAACGGTCATACAAAAAACCACGAGGGACGCGGTCAAATGCCTTCTCCAAGTCCACAAAACACATGTAAACTGGTTGGGCAAACTCCCACGAACCCTCGAGAATTCTCGAGAGGGTAAAGAGCTGGTCTGATGTGCCACAGCCAGGACAAAAACCACATTGCTCCTCCTGAATCCGAGGTTCAACCAACGGCCGGACTCTCCTCTTCAGTACCTTGGCATAGACCTTCCCAGGGAGGCTGAGGAGTGTGATCCCTCTAAAGTTGAAGCACACCCTCCGGTCCCCTTTTTTGAAGAGAGGAACCACCACCCCGGTTTGCCATGCCAAAGGCACTGCCCCCGACCTCCACACGATGTTGCAGAGGTGTGTCAACCATGACAGCCCTACAACATCTAGGGCCTTAAGGTACTCAGGGCGAATCTTGTCCACCCCTGGGGCCCGGCCACCAAGGAGATTTTTAACCACCTTAGCGACCTCAGCCCCTGTGATAGGCGAGTCATCCCCCTCGTCCACAAACCCTGCTTCCTCTGTGGAAGGCGTATCAGTGGGATTGAGGAGATCCTCAAAGTATTCCTTCCACCGCTCAACGATATCCCCAGTCGAAGTCAACAGCGCCCCATCCGCACCATACACAGTGTGGACAGGGAGCTGCTTTCCCCTCCTGAGCCGCCGGACAGTTTGCCAGAATCTCTTCGAGGCCGACCAAAAGTCTTGTTCCATGGCCTCATCGAACTCCTCCCATACCCGGGTTTTCGCTTCAGCAAGCACCTGAGCTGCACTCCGCTTGGCCTGCCGGTACACTTCAGCTGCTTTGGGAGTCCCACAAGCCAACCAAGCCTGATAGGACTCCTTCTTCAGCTTAATGGCCCCCCTCACCACTGGTGTCCACCACTTGGCTCGGGGGTTGCCACTACAAGATGCACCGACCACCTTGCGGCTGCAGCTCTGGACCGCCGCTTCAACAACAGAGGTGGAGTGTCACGCCACGCCGCTCATCAGCGGTGCCACCTGCTCGCACACCTGCTCGTCATCAGCGGCGAGGGATATAAGCCGCCTCGCCCTGAGCTTCGGCCTGAAGCCGTCAGACTTCGTCACTCATCATCGTGAGTCAAACCTTTTCTTCAGCACAACGTTTTTGGTAAGAAGCCCTTACCTCCTTTCCTTCCAGTCTGCTCCCCTGTGCACAGGTGGATTCCTCGGCGGCGGACAACGCCTCTCCCTCGCCATTCCTCGCTGCTGCACCGAGCCCTACAGGTGGCTGTCTACCGGGTCCCGTCCTTGTGGTGCCAGTCATCTGTCTCTTCCAAGTAAGCTCCTCTCTCGCTCATTCTCCTCCTGTGTTGGTGTGTGCCCGTCACCCTGTGTCCTTGTGCTCTTTCCCATAGGGTTGCCGGCTGTACGGTCTCCTGCCTCTGTGCCCGAAGCAGACGCCGCCACCAATACATTTACATCCCGCAGACACACATCCATTCACCCCTGTTGCTAATAAACTATTTGAACTTCTCTGAGCCTGTGTGTGTGCGTCTCCTGAGCCGTGCGTTATGTCATGGAGAACATGGCCCATTCAGACTCCATGTCTCCAGACTCCCTCGGAATGTGGTTGAAGTTCTTCCAGAGGTGGGAGATGAAGACCTCCCGGACAGGAGCCTCAGCCAGATGTTCCCAGCACACCCTCACTATACATTTGGGTCTACCAGGTCTGAATGGCATCCTCCCCTGCCATCGGATCCAACTCACCACCAGGTGGTGATCAGTTGACAGCTCTGCACCTCTCTTTACCCGAGCGTCCAAGACATACGGTCGCAGGTCTGATGACACGATAACAAAATCGATCATCGACCTGCGACCTAGGGTGTACTGGTGCCAGGTGCACATATGGACACCCTTATGCTTGAACATGGGGTTCGTTATGGACAAACTGTGGTTAGCACAGAAGTCCAATAACTGAACACCACTCGGGTTCAGATCGGGCAGACCGTTCCTCCTAATCACCCCCCTCCAGGTTTCACTGTCGTTGCCCACGTGCGCATTGAAGTCCCCCAGTAGGACCCAGCACCCCAGTCACAGACTCCAAAAAGGGTGGGTACTTTGAAACATCATTTGGTGCATAGGCACAAATGATGGTCAGAACCCGTTTCCTAACCCGAAGGCGCAGGGAAGCAACCCTTTCGTCCACCGTGGAAAACTCCAACATAGAGGCAGCAAGGGAGGGGGATACAAGAATACCCACCCCTGCTTGTCGCCTCTCACCCGGGACAACTCCAGAAAAGGCCAGGCTCCAGCCCCTCTCCAGGAGACTGGTTCCAGAACTGGAGCTGTGTGTTGAGGTGAGGCCGACTATATCTAGCCGGTATCTCTCAACCTCGTACACCAGCTCAGGCTCCTTCCCCACCAGAGAGGTGACATTCCACGTACCAAAAGCCAGTTTAGAAAACTTGGGATCAGTCAGCCAAGGTCTCCGCCTTTGACCGCCACCTAATCCACGTAGCACCGGACCCCCATGATCCCTCCTGCAGATGGTGAGCCCACTGGAGGGCGGACCCATGTATCTCCTTCGGGCTGAGCCCGGCCGGGTCCCATGGGTGGAAACCCGGCCACCAGATGCTAGCCATCGAGCCCCTCCCCCAGGCCTGGCTCCAGGGTGGGGCCTTGGTAACCCCATACCGGGCAGGATACACTGAATCCTTGATCTAGAATTTATCATGAGAGTCTGTTGGATTGTTCTTAGTCTGGCCCTTCACTTTAAGCATCATTTTCTAATTACAAAAGATGGCTAACTACATTTTTCTTTTTTCAGGTGAAACACAACACTGTCAAAGTGCAACAGCAGAGGGCACAGTGGAGTTTAAACAATATTTGTCTGAGCCCTACCTCTGATAGTATAGGCATCTGAGATGGCAAAAAAGTATCTCCACATGCCAGCAACATCAGTGTCATGTGAGCAGGTCTTCTCCAAAGCTGGAGAGGTAATAAGCCACAAGAGAAGCAGATTGAAACCATGCACTGTGGAAATGCTTCTTTTTTTTTTAATAAAAATCTTTAAACACTCCAGCAGAAACACGATGTTTCATTATTTATGAAGAGCAGTAAATACTATAAAATGGTAGAGGAAAATATTTGCAATATGACAATGAAGTGCAGCTAGATTTGGGTCCCTCCCAATTCTCATTTGTACCCCCTACTCCTATGAATTGGGACACCCCTTCATGGTTGCACATGGCCAAAGGGGCTGTAGAGTGTAGCTTTCTTACCGGCCACTGCTGAAATTCACCAGCTATTGGCCGGTGTTAATATCAAGCCCTGCATACTATCCATCTATCTATAAAATCAGGTTTTGTTCACTGAAAATTGTATTTCCACAGAGTTTTGCCACCAATGACAAGTTCTGAAAGCTGTCTATCATTTGACAGATTACATGGAGGGTGATGCAATTAAAGTCAATTAAAATGATGACAGAATTTTTACAAGGCTGTCTTAGAAAATGACAAAAAGTGCAGTGCAACTTGTGATATAGAGTATTGGCTTTTTTCAGTTTTTCAACTCAAATGCAGTTCTGACAGTCAGCCACCAGATGGCAGTCTTTATTAGATGTGTCATAACACTTGCTCATGAAGCGGTTGTGTCAAAGTTATTCATTGTTTCATGAGGCCTCGGTTTTAACATCACTACACTGCACAGGCACTTTTACCTCTTTAATAAATACAGTACTTGGCAATCTATATCAACTCTTTAAAAGACACTCACACAAAACGTCTACAAATACATCCTAACTTTCAACCACATAGAAGTATAGTTCATAACGTTTTACCTAAAATCACTGGATTGTTCCAAACACCTCGGCTGTGGCCTTCTGCTTGGGCTACCTGAACAGGACAAGAGAACTTCCTGTTTCCTGTCAGGTATTTGTAGTTTCCCTCCCCCCTTCAGCTGCTGCCTACTAAAACCAGGAAAGAGGCTCAGAAAATGCCATCGTCTACTAGTGGACAGGAGACCCCCCCCCCCCCCCCGTTCTTCTACCTGGCTACATTTGTATGACAGTTTACACTTCAGTTTCAATGGTACTAGTTCACAGGGTAGCCTTGGTAGCATGGTACACACATGGTCCATCTTTGATGGCACATTTACTGCTGGACCTTTGATGCACCTTTGTTTACAAATGCAATCATTTTCATAAATGGTACTCTCATTGATACCAGTCTCCGTTCTAAAGCATTCAGATATGACAACTCAGGAGGCTCAGGATCTAGCTCCATACCATTAGCTTTAGCTTGAACTGGCAATACACCTCTGCTCAGAAAACCCTTACAAGTATGACATATCCACTCTTTACCACATAGGAATGCTTAGCAATGTTTTGCAATAACTCAGGGGATGCTTTGGAGTATTTGGTAGGCTTGTGCCCACTGACTGTATGCTTATACATCATTCTATGACAACATGTACATGTGAAGTCCAGTCCTTGCTTGATCTTGGCTAAAAAATTCTCAATCCTCACATTAATGCCTTTGTTCGTTTTAGAACTGATCACCACACGTCTACTTTTTGCTCTACGTTTCTCAAAGTCTTCCTTAGTTTCTTGTGCTCTTTTTCTACACTTACTTTGTCTAGCAGTAGTTCTACATTGCTCACTTTGTGGTTGTATTTAATTTTTTCTGGCTTTAGCCATTGATAGCTTATTGGAAGCCTTACGGTGCAAGGGTAGCAGAACCAATGGTGCAAGCCTCTTGGGTTGACACACAATGTAGGGACCTGCCTTATCCACCATCTGTTAATCACTAGCGTCTCTCACACCATGCATGGTTGACATGATAAAATCATGTCAAGGGGGGAGTGAAAGGGTTAATGGAAAGTTAGAGTGCCAAAATAATAATTCTGTAGGTAATCTCCCATTATGCTCTACACAGATTCTATACATATTTTGTTTGCATGCTTATGAATAAATATGTGGTGCTAAACTCTGGTAAAGTGGAATTAGGCAGAGCTATAGAGCTCTCTCTCTCTCTCTCTCTTTTTATAGTCAGGTCTATCACATTAGATGCACACCCGGAGGCAACATTCAAGTACACTGTTTATTGCACATTTTAGAACAGCGTCGTGATCAGCGGATGGCCAGTTCACGTCAGAGTTAAATTGGCCAATCAGACAGTCACATACAAGCCCATCCTATTGTACGGGGGGTTGCTCCAACCCGCCAACCCGAGAAGATAAATGTAAATTGCACCCGGAAGTCGGGATCAGTCTGACGATGTTCCCAAGGGGACTGCATCAAACTGATCCAGCGCTACTTGCTTTACTTGTGACTTCTAAATAAATGTTCCATCTTTAAATTGAAGAAATCTCCGGCTTGTTCTTGGATCTTTCAATCAAAGAATTGGGTATTTTTCTAACAGCTGACCACTCTGTTCCTCAGTCTCATTCTGCCTGGCTTTAACCATTGTGTAACCCAGTGTTAAAAACGCGATTAAAAATATGAATATTGATACCGCTTTTTAAAAAAAAAAAAAAAAAAAAGGAAGAACACCCATTTTACAATGGGAGTAAATAATTTAAAGATGAATATTTAAATAAATATATATTCATAAAACAGTAGGGAACATTTCCTGGGGAGTTTTGATAAAGTTCCAAATGTTTTCATTTGGTATTTCGAGCAACCTATGGCTGCGTCTTTTGTTTGGCAGCAACAGCCAATGGGGTCACGCCAGCCAATGGGGTCACGCACTCCCTCGCTCGGTCTGTGTGTAATCCGCAGAACGCTGTGAGTCGCAGCAGACATTGACCGAGAGAGCGCGTTCCCTTATGGAGACGGTGAGCTAGCATGCTGATAGCAGTCTTTGTCTTGGATAAAACTTGAAATTGATTTGGATCCAAAGGCTGGTAATGCCGTTGAGCGCGGGAACCCCATGACGCACGTGTTTATTAGCATGGTCAGGTTTTTTTTGTTTGGACTGCATTACAAGCGTGGATTCTCCAGATCTAGATGGCGAGCCGAGTGCCTGAACTTACTGCCTGCTAGAGGTGATCCCACCGATCACCTGGAATGGACACTTTAGAACTGTACACATTGTAAATATATTTGGAGTGTTTTATTTTTATTTTTTTTATTATTGTTACAGTGCTGTGTTTTGTTTATATGTACATAACTTTGAAATATACATAGTTGCAAGTTCCTATATATCGGTGTAGTGTCATCTGTTGTTATGCCCTCCAGGCTCCTACGAACCTAAGGTCTACCTGATCTGGCCCAATTATCCCTTTTGTCCAGGTAGAAAAGTTAAGGTAACTACACTGCCATAACACAACACTACCAAAAACGGTACTACACCTAAAGTAAGTAGGTGTTAGTAAGTGTTACAATTGATAGCCTTTTCCTAGCCCCGGGATCAGCAACCCATAGCCCCGGGGCTGCATGTGGCCCTTCAGTCCCCATGCTGTGGCTCCCTGCAGTTATATCTCAAAACACATGCAAATTAATGAAGTTCATTTTAATTATTCAATTATTTCAAATTATTGTTTATTGGATGCTGCTCCTCCACATTGAAAGGAGCCAGTTGAGGTGGTTTGGGCATCTGATCAGGATGCCTCCTGGACGCCTCCCACTTGAGGTGTTTCGGGTACATCCCACTGGGAGGAAACCCCAGGGGAGACCCAGTCTAGCTGGAGAGACTATATCTTCAAGCTGGACAGACTATGTCTCCCAGTTGGTCTGGGAATGTCCTAGTATCCTCTCTGAAGAGCTGGAGCAGGTGGCTGGGGAGACTGAAGTCTGGGCTTCTCTGCTTGAACTGCTGCTGCCTCTGCCCCGGGACCTCCGGAAAAGCGGTAGAAGATGGATGGATGGATGGATGTTTATTCGATACATTTTCAACAGAAACACAAACTTCATCAATGTAAAATATATATTTTTAAAATTATTTATTATGTTGTCAACCATGCATCACATCCATCAGCGGCTGGAGAGCCTCTGAGCCTATCTGTGCAGTACATGTGGCGAACAGAAAGCTCCACCACCCTCAGAAAGACATGAACAAATCCAGCAAAAGGAAAATCACAGACGAAAATAGAGAGTTTAATTCTGTGTGGACAGATTCATTTGCATTCATGTATGATTGTTATGTGGAGAGAATTTCTCCATGAGAACACAAACAAGGATAAAAACAGCCATCTCATTAGTTTCTTCAGGTCCATTAAAAGTCTTGAATGTGATTCCCTAAAATCAACGCCTTAACTGTCCTTAAAAAATGAGAAACAATCCTTGAATTCCTGCTCAATAATCTGAAAATTACTCACCTGTGTCATCATCTGGACATTTTGTCCATGCTTTCTGTATTTTTGGAACTATTGGCACAATTCTGTTTTCATTAGTAGTTTGTGTACATTTAGGTACTGGAGTCAGTCTGTCTTGGCCTGTCCTTGCCACTGATAATACCTCTGTCTGCCAAGAATGTGCCGCTAGTCCAGCAAAAGCTAGCGGTACTCAAATACTTTGCAGTTTCATGAAATGGTCAGTCAAAAAGCAACTCATACCGGCTTGGATGTCACCCAGGTTAACAAGGTCAGGAGCTCCTGGCAGTGGAAGCCGAAGGACAGAGCTGTGTGGAGGAATCTGATCAGACCTAAATGAAACAGTCATTGTCGCCCCCTACAGACTACTATGATGATGAGTTTCTTATTTCAGCTATTGTTTTCTAGTCTCTCCTGTCATCCTCCAGTTCCTCCAGCCACTCACGTGTGTTTTCATTTGACCCTGATTGGTTACCCAGCTGTCCTGTGTTAGTTAATTTATGTGTCCCTATTTACACCCGCAGTTTTCATTTCTCTTTGTGGCATCATTACAAGATTTAGCCTTTGGTTCCTCTTTACATTAACTGTCATCATCGTAGGTGAGTTTTCTCAACCGCGAAGGCCTTTTAGGTTTTCACAGCTCCTGTGCTGCACAGCAAAATCAGAATGCCCAAATTAACACTGCAGGAGTCAATTTCAACACCTTAAAAGTGTCTATATGGGTCCACACCACAAAGTGTTAATTTTACTTGTTTTTGAGTGTTGGGGGCTTAACACCAATTTTGTGTTAATTATTTACTCATTTGGAGTTAAAACGTTAACACTTATTAATACTAATTGGTGTTAATAAAAATAAACACTTGTAGGTAGTGCTGGACAGTAACTCACTCAAAGAATTGTTTATTAACTCAAGTGTTATCCAATATTGTAAAAAATGTTGCTCTTTTGAATGACTAAAAATTACTTGGGGTCAACTAAAATAATAAGGCCATCCATCCATCTTCTACCACTTTTCCGGAGGTCCGGGTCGCAGAGGCAGCAGTTCAAGCAGAGAAGCCCAGACTTCCCTCTCCCCAGCCACCTGCTCCAGCTCTTCAGAGAGGATACCAAGGCATTCACAGACCAGCTGGGAGACATAGTCTCTCCAGCGAGTCCTGGGTCTGCCCCGGGGTCTCCTCCCAGTGGGACATACCCAAAACACCTCAAGTGGGAGGCATCCAGGAGGCATCCTGATCAGATGCCCATACCACCTCAACTGGCTCCTTTCAATGTGGAGGAGCAGCAGTTCTACTCTGAGCCTCTCCTGGATGACTGAGCTCCTCACCCTGAGGGTGAGTCCAGCAATCCTACAGAGAAAGCTCATTTCAGCCGCTTGTATCCGCGATCTTGTTCTTTCGGTCATTACCCAAAGCTCATGACCATAGGTGAGAGTAGGAACGTAGATTGACTGGTAAATCGACAGCTTTGCCTCAGAACTCAGCTCCCTCTTCACCACAACAGGCCGGTACAACGTCCGCATCACTGCAGATGCTGCTCCAATCCGTCTGTCAATCTCTCGCTCCATTTTCCCCTCACTCGTGAATAAGACCCCAAGATACTTAAACTCCTCTACTTGGGGCAGGAGCTTGTCCCCAACTCAGAGAGGACAATCCACCTTTTTCCAGCTGAGGACCATGGACTCGGACTTGAAAGTGCTGATTCTCATCCCAGCCACTTCACACTCAGTGGCAAACCGTCCCAGCAAGAGCTGTAGGTCATTGCTGGATGAAGCCAGTAGGACAACATCATTTGCAAACAACAGAGATGAGATCCTGTGGTCACCAAGCATGACACTGTCCATTCCCTGGCTGTGCCTACAAATCCTGTCCATAAAAATTATGAACAGGATCAGTGACAAAGGGCAGCCCTGGCAGAGTCCAGCTCTCACTGGGAATGAGTCCGATCGAGTGTTGGCAATACGAACTAAACTCTCACAATGATAGTACAGAGACTGAATAGCTCGTAACAACAAGCCCAATACCCATACTTCTGAAGCACCCCCCACAAAAAACCATGAGGGACAGGGTCGAATGCCTTCTCCAAGTCCACAAAACACATGTAAACTGGTTGGGCAAACTCCCACGAACCCTCGAGAATTCTCAAGAGGGTGAAGAGCTGGTATGATGTGCCATGGCCAGGACGAAAACCACGTTGCTCCTCCTGAATCCGAGGTTCAACCAACGGCCGGACTCTCCTCTCCAGTACCTTGGCATAGACCTTCCTAGGGAAGCTGAGGAGTATGATCCCTCTAAAGTTGGAGCACACCCTCCGGTCCCCTTTTTTGAAGAGAGGAACCACCACCCCGGTTTGCCATGCCAAAGGCACTGCCCCCGACCTCCACGTAATGTTGCAGAGGCATGTCAACCATGACAGCCCAACAACATCTAGGGCTTTGAGGTACTCAGGGTGAATCTCGTCCACCCCTGGGGCCCGGCCACCAAAGATATTTTTAACCACCTTGTCAACCTCAGCCCCTGTGATAGGCTAGTCGTCCCCCTCGTCTGCAAGCCTCACTTCCTCTGTGGAAGGCGTATCAGTGGGATTGAGGAGATCCTCAAAGTATTCCTTCCACCGCCCGACAATATCAACAGTCGAAGTCAATAGCGCCCCATTCGCACCATACACGGTGTGGACAGGTTGCTGCTTTCCCCTCCTGAGCCGCTGGACAGTTTTGTCAGAATCTCTTCGAGGCCGACCAAAAGTCTTGTTCCATGGCCTCACCGAACTCCTCCTGTACCCGAGTTTTTGCTTCAGCAACCATCTGAGCTGCACTCCGCTTGGCCTGCAGGTACACCTCAGCTGCTTTGGGAGTCCCACAAGCCAACCAAGCCTGATAGGACTCCTTCTTCTGATTAATGGCCCCCCTCACCACTGGTGTCCACCACTTCACCCGGGGGTTGCCACCACGAGATGCCCCGATGACCTTGCAGCCACAGCTCTGGGCCGCTGCTTCAACAACAGAGATGGAGAACATGGCCCATTCAGACTCCATGTCTCCAGATTCCCTCGGAATGTGGTTGAAGTTCTTCCGGAGGTAGGAGTTGAAGACCTCCCGGACAGGGGCCTCAGCCAGACGTTTCCAGCACACCCTCACTATACGTTTGGGTCCAACAGGTCTGGATGGCATCCTCCCCTGCCATCGGATCCAACTCACCACCAGGTGGTGATCAGATGACAGCTCTGCACCTCTCTTTACCCGAGTGTCCAAGACATATGGTCGCAGATCTGATGACACGATAACAAAATCGATCATCGACCTGCGACCTAGGGTGTCCTGGTGCCAGGTGCACATATGGACACCCTTATGCTTGAACATGGGGTTCGTTATGGACAAACTGTGGTTAGCACAGAAGTCCAATAACTGAACACCACTCGGGTTCAGATCAGGCAGGCCGTCCCTCCCAATCACCCCCTTCCAGGTTTCACTGTCATTGCCCACATGCGCACTGAAGTCCCCCAGTAAGACAATGGAGTGTCCAAGAGGAGCACCCTCCAACACCCCAGTCGGAGACTCCAAAAAAGGTGGATACTCTGAAACATAATTTGGTGCGTAGGCACAAATGATGGTCAGGACCCGTTTCCTAACCCGAAGGCACAGGGAAGCAATCCTTTCGTCCACCGTGGAAAACTCCAATATAGAGGCAGCAAGGTGGGGGATACAAGAATACCCACCCTGGCTTGTCGCCTCTCGCCCGGGGCAACTCCAGAGAAGGCCAAGCTCCAGCCCCTCTCCAGGAGACTGGTTCCAGAACCGGAGCTGTGTGTTGAGGTGAGGCCGACTATATCTAGCCAGCCGATGGCTAGCGTCTGGTGGCCGGGTTTCCACCTATGGGACCCAGCTGGGCTCAGCCCGAAGGAGCTACATGAGTCCGCCCTCCAGTGGGCTCACCACCTGCGAGAGGGATCATGGGGATCTGGTGCTATGTGGATCAGGTGGCGGTCAAAGGCGGAGACCTTGGCCGACTGATCCCAAGCTTTTCTAAACTGGCTTTTGGTAATAAGGCCATGTTTAGTTGAAACATTTATTGAAATATGCACCACAAGTACCTTAAAACACATTTTAAAACATGTAACAGTACGGTACAATGTATGTTTTCTCACACTCAGAGTATTGCTTACTCAAGGGTCTGAAGTAAGTGAGCTGATCAATGCAAATTACAGCATGTTGATCATTTTTCTCTTCAATACAGTATGCATGAAAATGTTTATCAAAGTCCAGTGTGTTAACAGTATGACAAATTATAAAAACTTTCTGTTCATGTATTACAATATTGCAAATTTTGTTGAACACAGGTAGATCATGGGATGTTCCAGTACATATAAAGAGATCAATATTGTACTCAGTGCCATAGTTTCTGACCAGACGTGTAGTTGAAACATTAGAACATGGATCTAAATGTAATGTCTGACACAGTAATTTTCCACTTTCCAAACTGGTAATTGTTGTCATTTTTAAAGGACCAATCTCAAACCTTTTAAAATGGTAATTTACATAATAAAAAGCCAACTAATGCTGGTGTTGCTTTACCAGAGATTTTGTGAAGTTTTTTAAATTTTTCACAGACTTTTTAAAAAACTTATGTTTTGCTTCAAATCTCATACACCAACTAGAAAAGCACTCGGAGAGTGCAGACCTCCGCCAAGCGCCACAGTTTCCCCCATACAGTGTTTAACATCATAAATATTAATCCTACATTTATTTTGTCTAACTTTATAGATTCCTTGACCATGAAATAAATGCCATTCGCAAGTGGCATATATTAGCGATACTGTGATGCTTTTTTTTAATGTTAAATAAATAATAAAAAAAGAATCCTTTAAAAAATTCCTGGATCCAGACGGTGATCCGGATCACCACCAAAATCTAATCATCTGTAGGATACCCCATTTCTGACAATCTCTGAAAATTTCATGAAAATCCGTCCATAACGTTTTGAGTTATCTTGCTAACAAACAAACAAACAGACAGACAGACAAGCCAACGCCGATGAAAACATAACCTCCTTGGCGGAGGTAAATATGGATAAGAGGACCAATTCTTTTGATACATTTGGGATAGTGGATCAGTAAGTGGTGTTTGGGGATCAATTTCTTTTCAGAGAACAATATTTGAAACATGTTGTGATGGTCATAGGTCAAATGTTTAAGGTGTAGCCACACATGTGCCTTGCATAATGCCTCACATCTTAGATAAGAACAAAGTGTAGAGTTTCTTTGGAGATAACAGGAAGCTGTGAAATGTGATCTTTTGTATGTCTGAGACAGTGTGGAGTTTCATTTGTATGCCAGAGTCTGTGAGGGGGATGTGTAAGGATTAAGGAAGTGCATGCAAAGTGACCTTTTATGTGAATGCATTGTGACCTTTTGGTATGCAGAAGGACCTGAGTATATAAGTGAAGAGCTCTGTTTGAGAGGTCCTCTTTTCTACTATGCTCATGAGAGAGAATGTGTAATAAACCGCTTGAGATCAGCTGGCCTCATCATTTACACATTCCACACTGGTGACCCAAGACGAAGCATGCAACACGAGGAGAATTCCCCAGAACCAGCCTCGTTGGGAGCCCCCAGCCAAACGTATGCCATTACGGTCCAGCTACCGGACTTTTGGCAACACAACCTGCGCTCCTGGTTCCACCTGGTTGAGGCACAGTTCGCTCTCCAGGGAATATCGGTAGATGACACGAGATTCTACCATGTAATCGCAAAGCTCGATAACCACACGGCTCAACATGTGGAGAGCCTTCTGGAACAGCCACCAGCCAGCGACAAATACGGCGCGTTGAAGGCTGCACTCATCCAGCACTACACGCTCTCGGTTGAGGAGAGAGCAGAGAGACTCCTGGCGCTGACCGAGTTGGGAGATGGCACGCCCGTTGACCTGATGGAGAAGATGCTGAGGTTGAAAGGCTCGGATGATGACCACTTCATCTTTACCCACATTTTCCTCAGGACCATACCATCAGAGACGAGAGCGACCCTGGCCAGTTCGCCGTTGTTGGCCCAGCAGGACTACCACGCGCTGGCCCGGGAGGCACATCGGATTGTCAACGCCAGCAGACAGCGTGCGGCCACGGCGGCAGCGACGGAGCTCGGCGCGACGGCCGGAGATGGCAGGGAACCAGGGACAGCGATAGCAGAACCACCGACGACGGCAGTGGCAGGGGCCAAGGAACGCGGAGGAGACACCCTTTGTTTCTACCACCGCCGCTTTGCAGAGAAGGCACGCAAATGTATACCACCGTGCCAGTTCAAAGCACTCGGGAAACGCCAAGACAGGGGGTCGGTAGCAGCTGCGACCCTCGGGGAGGAGAACAAGCTGCTCTACTTGACGGACGCATGCTCGGGGAGGCATTTCCTCGTGGACACAGGTGCCCAGTTGAGTTTCATCACGCCTTCCTCCGCTGACCGGCTGGCAGGTTCCAGCGGTCCCGAGATGGCAGCAGCGAACGGCTCGAGGATTAAGACCTTTGGTGAGAGGACTCTGCTTCTGTCTCTACACGGCCGTACATTTGAGTGGACTTTTGTCATAGCAGCATTGAATTTCAATATATTGGGGGCTGATTTTTTGTGCTCACATGGTTTGTTGGTTGATGTCGCTAACAGGCGCCTGGTTAATGCACTTTCTTTTGACTCTATTCCCTGTACAGCTCGAGCGGCCCGGCCAACAGCACAAGCCAACGTCACAGCTGCAAGCGGTAAGTTCCACACTCTGCTCACTCAGTTCCCAGCACTCATGGTCCCCACATTTTCGGCAACCATCGCTAAACACGGGGTGGAACATTTTATTACCACTACCGGACCGCCCGTTTTTTGCAAAAGCTCGGCGCTTGGACGCAGCTAAACTGGCCATAGCGCGCGAGGAGTTTGCCAACCTGGAGAGGATGGGCATCATCAGGCGTTCAAACAGCCCATGGGCTTCCCCGCTACACATGGTTCCTAAGGCTGACGGTTCGTGGCGACCTTGCGGGGATTTCCGCAGGTTAAACAATGCCACAGCTCACGACCGCTACCCAATCCTTCACATCCAAGATTTTTCCATTCATTTGGCAGGAGCGCGTGTTTTTTCTAAAATAGACTTGGTCCGCGGTTACAACCAAGTCTCAGTGCGCGCTGAGGACATACCCAAAATAGCGGTGATAACTCCGTTTGGTCTATTCGAGTTTTTGCGCATGCCATTCGGGCTTAAAGGGGTTGCGCAGACGTTCCAACGCATGATAGATGCGGTGCTGCGCGATCTCCCTTTCGTATTCGTCTACCTGGATGATATTTTGGTAGCCAGCGCGTCCGAAGACGAACACGAAGCCCACCTCACGGCGGTTTTCCGGAGGTTGGGAGAGCACGGTTTAATAATCAACCCAGCGAAGTGTCAGTTCGGGGTGACCCAGATTGATTTTTTTGGGGCACCGCGTCTCTCCCACAGGAGCGGTTCCGCTGCCTGACAAAGTGCGCGCGGTAGCAGATTTTCCCCGACCACAAACGGTCAGGGCGTTACAGGAGTTTTTGGGAATGGTGAATTTTTATAACCATTTCCTCCCCCGCGCAGCGCAGCTCATGCAACCACTGTACGCCGTGCTCAAAAAGCAGAAACCCGCAAATAAGATCGAATGGTCCCCAGAGCGAGAGCAGGCGTTCTCGGAAGTCAAGTCAGCCCTGGCAAACGCTGCGTTGCTGGCACATCCAGACCCAATGGCCCGCATAGCGCTCACTACTGACACGTCAGATGTGGCCATAGGGGCGGTCGTGGAGCAGTGTGTAGCTGGCGCTTGGCAATCGCTCGCCTTTTTCAGCAGGACTTTGCGCGATAGTGAACGTAAATACAGCGCGTTTGATAGGGAGTTGCTGGCTCTCTACTTGGCTATTCGCCACTTCCAGTTCTGGCTGGAAGGGCGCTGTTTCACCGCGTTCGTTGACCACAAGCCACTAACATTCGTGATGGCCAAGGTTTCAGAACCTTGGTCGGGTCGGCAGCAGAGACAGCTGGCCGCGATCTCAGAGTTTACTACTGATATTCAGCATGTGTCGGGTAAACTGAATGTAGTGGCAGACTGCCTCTCACGCGCCGTGGCATCCCCAGTCCACGTGGGGATAGATTACGCAGCCATGGCCGCGGAGCAGGTTAGTGACGCGGATGTGCGCGCGCTCCAGTCTGGACCAACAGGGTTAAGGCTGGAGAGCAGGGTGCTGCAAGACGGTATGCCCCCTCTAATCTGTGATGTCTCCACGGGGCGACCGCGTCCCGTGGTACCGGCTGCGTGGCGCCACCGCGTTTTTGACTCGGTTCATTCTTTAGCGCACCCGGGAGTGCGCGCGTCAATCAAGATGGTAGGAGAGAAATTTGTGTGGCCGAGTCTTCACAAACAGGTGAAAGAGTGGGCAGCAGCCTGCACGGCGTGCTAACGAGCCAAAGTGCACAGACACACGAGGGCTCCCTTGGAGCCGTTTCACATCCCGGCTAAGAGGTTCGACCATGTTCACGTGGACCTCGTGGCCCCCTCCCGCCATCACAGGGGTGCACGCACCTTCTGACAATGGTGGACCGCACCACGAAATGGCCAGAGGTGGTTCCACTGGCGTCAACCACAGCCGAGGAGGTAGCGCGCGCGTTTTTAACAGCATGGGTGGCGCGTTTTGGAGTCCCGTCGGACATTACGTCCGACAGAGGCCCTCAATTTGTTTCCGAACTTTGGTCAGCAATGGCTCGCAGCCTGGGTGTCACAATTCACCGCACAACCGCGTACAATCCTCAGGATAACGGGTTATGCGAACGTTTTCATAGGTCATTAAAAGCGGCTCTCAGGGCGTCACTGACGGATGCAAATTGGGTAGACAAGCTACCGTGGGTTTTATTAGGGTTGCGTTCTGCGCCTAAAGAAGACTTAGAAGCTTCCCCGGCTGAACTCGTTTTTGCGCAGCCACTTCGGCTGCCCGGGGAGTTTCTCCCGGATAATCCTGCGCCAGGCAGCTCCCCGTCTCAGCTGTTGCAGTGTAGCATTGACACAGGCATGCTGCCGGGCCCCGTTCATCACAGTTTTCCACGTGTTTTTGTGCCTAAAACTTTGAAAAACGCGGAGTTTGTTTTTGTCAGACATGAAGCGCATCGCCCCCCATTGCGACCACCTTATGATGGACCGTTCAGAGTGTTGGAAACAGGGGACAAGCATTTTTTACTAGATTTGGGGGGTAGGAGGGAAAAGATTGGCATAAACAGACTCAAACCCGCTTTTGTGGTGGCGGACGAGCAAGTGCTGTTGGCAAGGGCCCCTTGGCGCGGAAGACCCCCACGGGGTGATTCCCAGAGTAGAATTTCCCCAGAACACCCACAGGGACAGACAAAAGGTTTTCACCCCCAGACAGCAGCTCCCCAGCATGACAGCGCTGCGGAGGCGGAGAATCCTGGTTACAGCAGATACGGGAGAAGACTGAAGCCCAAGCAGCATGTGGACTGATGTGTAATGATTCTATCACAACATGCAGACTGTTATTCTTTTGTTCGATCTAAATGTTTGGGGGGGGGGGGGTAGTGTAGCCACACATGTGCCTTGCATAATGCCTCACATCTTAGATAAGAACAAAGTGTAGAGTTTCTTTGGAGATAACAGGAAGCTGTGAAATGTGATCTTTTGTATGTCTGACACGGTGTGGAGTTTCCTTTGTATGCCAGAGTCTGTGAGGGGGATGTGTAAGGATTAAGGAAGTGCATGCAAAGTGACCTTTTATGTGAATGCATTGTGACCTTTTGATATGCAGAAGGACCTGAGTATATAAGTGAAGAGTTCTGTTTGAGAGGCCCTCTTTTCTACTATGCTCATGAGAGAGAATGTGTAATAAACCGCTTGAGATCAGCTGGCCTCATCATTTACACATTCCACACAGGTAACAAATCATACCATCAGTAAGGATAGGGGAGAGGATTATATTAACAATCTGCAACAAAAGGAGAACAAAGTTCCAGTGATTATTGTCCCTTTCAACCAGATCCCCAAAGATAAGTGGGGTATTGCAGAGAACACATAATGACTGAATGGCATTTAAACCTAAGTGCTTGCTGCTGTCATCAATTTTTAAGCCACGTGGTTTGTTTTTATGTTCCATGTAGCCATAATTAAAATTCTGTATCCTGTCTGACAGCATGTTTATAGAAATGTAACCATTTTTGATCAGATGCTGGAAAAACAGCTTAAGCTCATACTGTACGACACCCTTCAACAAATCATGCATATATCAACAGCATAATTGTCAGTGCTATGAAAATATTCTAATGGATTGAACACGCAAGATTTTTTAACACCATTAACAGCTGGTAGAGCAAGATCTTCACTTAGTGCATTACAATATTCAGTATAAAGCTCTCTGGATCGCAAAACAAGTCCAGGATTACTCTCAGTAAATACAGATTGAATTTCTTTCTTATTTGTCAGACAGAACCTACATGAGTAGGTTGCACTAATAGAGTCAACAAAACCAAACAGGCTATTTAAAGCAAGATTATCACCTGTGATTTGAATTACAGAGCCAAACAATGGTTCTTCTACAGGTACATCTCAAAAAAATTGGAATATCATGAAAAAGTTCAATATTTTTGTCAATCATTTCAGAAAATGAAACCCAAATATTATATAGATTCATTTCACAGAGAGTGATATATTTCAAGTGTTTATTTTAATTTTGATGATTATGGCTTATAGCCCATGAAAACCCCAAATTCAGTTTCTCAAAAAATTAGAATATTACATAAAATTAATTTTAAAAAATAGTTTTTTTTAATACAAATGTGGACCGACTGAAAAGTATGCCTATGTACACACTCAATACTTGGTCGGGGCTCCTTTTGGATTAGTTACTGTATCAATGTGGCGCGGCATGGAGGTGATCAGCCTGTGGCACTGCTGAGGTGTTATGAAGGTCCAGGTTGCCTTGATAGTGACCTTCAGCTCATCTGCATTGTTGGGTCTGGTGTCTCATCTTCCTCTTGACAATATCACATAGATTCTCTATGGGGTTTTGGTCAGGAGAGTTTGCTGGCCAATCAAACACAGTGATGCCATGGTCATTAAACCAGGTTTTGATACTTTTCGTAGTGTTGGGGGGTGCCAAGTCCTGCTGGAAAATGAAATCAGCTCCTCCATAAAGCCTGTCAGCAGACAGAAGCATTAAGTGTTCTTAAATTTCCTGGTAGACGACTGCCCTGAGTTTGGTCTTGAAAACACAGTGGACCAACACCAGCAGATGACCTCTGTTTGACCTTTGCATTTCATTTGGAAATCAAAGTCCCAGAGTCTGGAGAAAGACTGGAGAGGCACATAATCTAAGTTGCTTGAGGTTTAGTGTAAAGTTTCCACAGTCAGTGATGATTTGAGGAACCATGTCATCTGCTGGTGTTGGTCCACAGTGTTTTATCAAGACCAAAGTCACTGCAGTCGTCTACCAGGAAATTTTAGAGCACCTCATGCTTCCCTCTGCTGACAAGCTTTATGGAGATGCGGATTTCAATTTCCAGCAGGATTTGGCACCTGCCCACACTGCCAAAAGTATCAAAACCTGGTTTAATGACCATGGCATTGTTACGACCCGAGCGCTGGGTTCTCTCCGCGCTCGGGCTACGCACAGCTCGCTGCCGGCCTTGACAGCTGTGGGTTGTATTCTGGCCTCACCGGGCTCTTATTGTGAAGGCGCTCGGTGGGGCTTCCGCCTGTCAAGGTTGGTCAGCTGTCTGTCATTACTGCTCGTTAGTGTTCGCCTTTATAAGGCGGGCACTGACGGCAGTTAAATTGCAGGAGTATCGTCAGATATCGTCAAACAATCCTCGTGAGGCCTTGTTAGACCTTCATGTCAGGTTTGTGTTCTTTCATGTCTTGTCATAGTTTAGCTCGTAGTGGCTGGGGTTAGCCCTACGAGCCCTTGTATCGCTTAGTGTGTGTTTTTGCCCTTAGCGGCTCATAGCCTTGTGTCTTGTCTTGTTTTGTTAATAAATTACCATCATTGCAAAACTCACCGGTGGACTCTTGGCGTCTTATGGTGATCCACGAGGGTCACCGCATGACAGTATACTCCTGCCAGACGTCTAAACGGAGACGCCACACTGAGACGCCTTTCTGCGGTGAGTTTTACTATTGTGTGGAGTTTTTTCTCCTGTAGTTGGACTTATTAGGGAGATGCCCGACAGCGAGGGTGATTATTGCCCGGAGTGGCTAGAGGAGATTGACGGCTATCTGGCGGAAGCCGCCCGTCTCATGCCCACCCAAGTGGCTGGTTATCACTTAGACCTCACCCAGCGGGCTGTGCACCGTTACCATCTCACCTATATTCCGGTAGGAGAGAAGAGATTATCATGGATTTTTGCACAACGCACATTGAGGGAGAAGGTGCTCCTGGGAACCCCTCCACCTCCCGCGAGGACAGCGTCCCTGGCGAGAGTGGAGATTCGTCGGCTGGAGGGAAAGCCCGGCAGGGGACCTGTGGATCGGACTCCAGTGCCTGCCGCCCGCCCAGTCCCAGCGTCATGTGTTCCCGGGCCCTTCGCCACTCCATCGGCCAGTAGGCCCCATAGCCGTGCTCCTACCAAGCCCCAACGAGAATCCCGTCCGGATCCAGCTCCGGGTCATCAGAAGGACCCAGCCTCCCTATTGGCCGCATCATATACGTCACGACAGAAGGGAATCCCCGCAGCCGCCACTCACGGGTCATCTGTTCCAGCTGCGCTGTCAGCTCCTCGTGCCCGCGTTGCCCCAACTGCCATGTCCTCCTCGATGACGTCACCCCACGCGGCTGGGAATGCTGCGAGTTGTGCTTCGGCGAGGCCTGTCAGCAAACCACCTCGAGCGGCTCCTCCTCGTGGCCCCGTGGAGCCTGCCGTTTTCTCCCGGAGGGATGAAAGGAGAACTCCACCTGCTGCAGCAGGCACCACTTTCTCTCCAGGAGACAGGCAAGTGCAAATTGTTTCTTCCCATCATGTTTATGATCTGCCTTGTCTGACTCCTGGGGCCGGAGTTCGGGGTTCGCAGCCCCCCGAGCTTCCGCCACCTGCTGTAACTATTATTCCTAAACCTGCTGCCTCTGTGTCCCCCCCGTTGAGCGGTCCACGATGCCAGGCCAACGTCGTCGGATGAAGAGGGGGCCTGCAGTGCTGGAAAGCCTGGATCCGGCCCTGCAGCTACGTCGTAGACGGAGGAGAAGAGCGGACTGCGGCCCAGAGCCTGAGCCAACGATGACGCGTCCCCGGGTCTCCTCGCCGGAGCGGTCCGAACCAGTGGGTCGAGTGTCCTCTGCCCCCATGCCATACGGGTTATCGGTGTGGACAGCAGCGCCGGAGGAACCTCAGGCTGCAGACGACATCTTGCCAGCTGCGGAGCCCGACGTAGCTGAGTTGGAGTCTGCTGACGAGAGTCGCCGCCCTGAACCTGGATCGTTGAAGTCCTGGGTGGCAACAGAACCCGAGTGCAGGCAAGTGCTCCCTCTTGTGTCTCTGTCCCCTGTTTTGGAGCATTTTTGCCTGGCTCTTGGGGAGGCGAGTGAGGAGCAGCTGCCTGCTGCGCCCGAGCTCATCTCGCTGGGTTCTGTTGCTACCGGTGATTCTGATCCCGGTTTTCTTGTTGTTTGTGAGCCTCGTTGCAGTGTCGCCGGCATGGAACCAGTCGGAGTCACTGGGTTGGAGGTCCCAGGTCGGGGGTGGAGATCGTCAGCGTAGCTGCACTGACCCAGTCGGGGTCCATCGCGGGAGCTGCTTTGGCCCAATCGGGGTCCGACGTGGGTGCGCCAGAGGCCCAATCGGGGTCCACCGCAGGTGCGGTTCTGGCCCAATCGGGGTCCGACATGGGTGCGCCAGAGGGTCAATTGGGGCTCACCGCAGGTGCGGTTCTGGCCCAATTGGGGTCTGATGTGGGTGCGCCAGAGGCCCAATTGGAGCCCACCGCAGGTGCGGTTCTGACCCAATCAGGGCCCGACATGGGTGCAGCTGGGACCCAATCGGGGTCCAACGGAGGTGCAGCGCTGGTGTGGTCCGCGGACGGGGAAGGAGCTGCAGACCCTTCGCCGTTAGACGGATTACGGGCTCATCCTTGCCTTTTTCCCCTCTACTGAGTCACCGCCCCTGCGCATCATCGCCGGGGGCCGTGGGGGTTCCTGTTCGCTCGCCCCGGCTCTCCCGAGTTTTGTTCTTGTCAGGGAGGCCACCGCGGGCTGTTTTTCCCCGGGACTGGTGGCTGAGGGACACGGGTCGGCCGCCTGAGGGACTACTTCGCCGGTTCGGCGCCCCGGGTCGGCCACCCGACGTGTTATGTGCTTCATTGGGCGACCTGGTTCAGCCGCCAGAGGAGCAGACGTGCTGGGCGTTGGAAAGTGGTGAGCCGCCTGGTCATGTCCCGCCTCCCATGACCACCCGCCAGCCGTTGAACACAGGGAGACCACCTGAACTGTCCCTATGGCGCCTGGTCTCCGCCGGTCGGCATAAACTGTCGGGGGGGTAGTGGTCATTTTCTGATGATCTGTCCCAGTGATTGTTCTTGTGGCGGAAGAATAATATGCAGCGAACTGAGAGTTTTTGAGGGTTTTTATTATTATTCATCCCGCCATCATAGAACTCACTCCAGCCCTGTGCAGGCGGGCTGGAGCGGGTCCTCAGGCTCTCGTGAGGAGACACAGAATGCGTGTCGTCAGAAGCAGTGGTCAGAGAGAGAGTGAGCTACAGAGCATATGCCGTTTTTATACCCAGTTACAGACAATACATGAAAGGCATGGGACATTTGCATCACAGTCAGAGCAGGAAGCATGGACGTTTGCATTTGAGTCATACATATCAACATCGGAACTGGCAGGAAGAAGCTAGACAAAGAGCGGCTGCCTATTGATCTCAATACATACATCTCATTGTTCTGCTAATTGCCCCAGCTGAGCGCTCTGCTTGTCCGTGGCTGTGGGGGTTACCCCACACACTCCCCCCCAGAGGGCTCAGCAGGAAACTGAGGCCTCGATAGTCCGGCTTTGGTAGCGAGCAGGGAAAGCTCTGTGCAGGCGGAGGTGGAGGGAGGAGGGTGGGGGTAGCAAGTGCCGGCCCAGGACGGTGAAGTTGTTTGGGCCGCGCAAAAATTGCCTGTGGATCCGCGATGTTGAGGGGCTGTCCCGTTGAACATGCGGAGGTCCACAGCAGCTGTTTGAAGAAAATTTGTCTCTGACTCCTCTCGCGGCCATGAAGAAAAAAAAGAAGCTGCAGCTGTGAGGGACTTGGTGTGTTGACTTTAGGTGCGCGTGCAGTCCTAAAGTCCTCAAGGACAGCTGATGGCTGAATTCCCTTGTGCACCGCGGCTGAGACCTGTACAAAATCCTGTGAGCAAGCTGCATGCATGCTTCAGGCGTGTGAGCAGCCCTGAAGGTTCTGTGTGCAGCGGCGAAGGACGATGGCGGTCTGTGGAGCCGTTATTGTCCCGTGCGTGGTGCGCTGTCCTCGTAACCCCCCGGTGTGCGTGCGGGGTTCGGTGCTTGGCAGGTCCGCTGTAGAGGCGAGTCAGGGTCAGGGAGCTTGATGGAGATCAGCGTCGTCGGCGCCGATGGTCATCCCTGTTGAGCTGTTGCTGTAGATTGGTCATGGTGCGTTCAGGTCCACGAGCTGCGTTCTCCGTCGGCCCTGGAGGTCGCCGTCGTGGAGAGAGAACGAGGTGCGTGCGCTCTCGTGTGGAGGAGCTGTGAGAGCGGCCGGTCCCAGCGTGGATGTGCAGATCTCAGGCGTGCAGATCTCACCATGAAGCTTTCTGCAGCTTTCCCGGTTGTGGGTGATCTCCGGAGAGTTTCGCCTGGTGGTGGCTCTGCGTTGAGGTCTCCCTGTAGCAGAAGGGAGGGCAGATCATTTGCGTCAGGCTGCTGCGTTCGCTTGTCGTCGGAGAATCACCACTGGGTGCTGCGTTCGTTGTCAGCGTGTTCTTTTCTGCGTTCAGGTCATGGTGCGTTGGAGCGGTGAGAGGGAGGAGGAGCGGTGAGAGGGAGAAGACGTTCTGTGTCCCTCGGCCGGTCCAGCGTGGATGTCCAGACCAGAAGGTTGCGTTGCACAAAGCGTGTGCTTTCTCGGGGTCACCAATGTGGCGGCATGAAATAATAAGGGAGCGAACTGAGAGTTTTTAAGGGTTTTTATTATTATTCATCCCGCCATCATCGAACTCACTCCAGCCCTGTGCAGGCGGGCTGGAGCAGGTCCTCAGGCTCTCGTGAGGAGACACAGAATGCGTGTCGTCAGAAGCAGTGGTCAGAGAGAGAGAGTGAGCTACAGAGCATATGCAGTTTTTATACCCAGTTACAGACAATACATGAAAGGCATGGGACATTTGCATCACAGTCAGAGCAGGAAGCATGAACGTTTGCATTTGAGTCATACATATCAACATCGGAACTGGCAGGAAGAAGCTAGACAAAGAACGGCTGCCTATTGATCTCAATACACACATCTCATTGTTCTGCTAATTGCCCCAGCTGAGCGCTCTGCTTGTCCGTGGCTGTACGGGTTACCCCACAGTTCAGTTTTTTTTTTTTCCCTTGCTATCCTGTGTGCCTTGTGTTATGGTCATTTGGGTGTCTGCGGGTATTTGTTATGTCTTGCAGTTGCCCTAGTTTCTTTTGTGTGTAGTTAGGTATGAGCCAGTAATTGCTCTGTTTTTCTGTATTTGGTTATTTGGGAAAATTCACATGCGAATTCACACAGGTGGGAGGCCATTTTCTTGTGAAACATGTGGGCAAAGATTTAATTTTCTCTTGCTGTCCTGTGTTTTCTGTAACTGTTATTTGGGGATCCTTGGCAATTTGTGTTATGTCCTACTGTTGCCTTATTTTCCTCCATGTGTATTTTATCTGACTTGAATATTCAGTATTTTGTCATTGTCCTGTATTTAGTTTTTCTGACCCAGTAATTCTGTTTTTTTTGTTTTCTCCATGTTATCCTGTGCAATTGTTTGTGATCGTTAGTTGAACATTTGATTTAATCTGAGTAGTTGGTATTCTTGTCATTGTCCTGTATTTAGTTGTTCTTGCCGGGTTTTGATTGTTTCTGAGTTTGGTCTCTCTCCCTCTGCACCTACCCCCAGCCACCCACCCTGGGGGGTGGGGGGGCAGGGTGGTCCATGAGCGTTCTGAGCCCGCCCTTGGAGGGAGGTTACTGTTATGACCCGAGCGCTGGGTTCTGTCCGCGCTCGGGCTACGCACAACTTGCTGCCGGCCTTGACAGCTGTGGGTTGTATTCTGGCCTCACCGGGCTCTTATTGTGAAGGTGCTCGGTGGGGCTTCCGCCTGTCAAGGTTGGTCAGCTGTCTGTCATTACTGCTCGTTAGTGTTTGCCTTTATAAGGCGGGCACTGACGGCAATTAAATTGCAGGAGTATCGTCAGATATCGTCAAACAATCCTCGTGAGGCCTCGTTAGACTTTCATGTCAGGTTTGTGTTCTTTCATGTCTTGTCATAGTTTAGCTCATAGTGGCTGGGGTTAGCCCTACGAGCCCTTGTATCGCTTAGTGTGTGTTTTTGCCCTTAGCGGCTCATAGCCTTGTGTCTTGTCTTGTTTTGTTAATAAATTACCATCCTTGCAAAACTCACCGGTGGACTCTTGGCGTCTTGTGGTGATCCGCGAGGGTGACCGCATGACAGGCATCACTGTGTTTGATTGGCCAGCAAACTCTCCTGACCTAAACCCCATAGAGAATCTATGGAGTATTGTCAAGAGGAAAATGAGAGACACCAGACCCAACAATGCAGACAAGCTGAAGGTCACTATCAAAGCAACCTGGACCTTCATAACCCCTCAGCAGTGCCACAGGCTGATCACCTCCATGCCACGCCACATTGATACAGTAATTAATCCAAAAGGAGTCCCGGCCAAGTATTGAGTGTGTACATGGGCATACTTTTCAGTCGGTCCACATTTGTATTAAAAAACTATTTTTTTAATTAATTTTATGTAATATTCTAATTTTTTGAGAAAATGAATTTGGGCTTTTCATTGGCTGTAAGCCATAATCATCAAAATTGAAATAAATAAACACTTGAAATATATCACTCTCTGTGTAATGAATCTATATAATATATGGGTTTCACTTTCTGAAATGAGTGTCAAAAAATATTGAACTTTTTCATGACATTCTAATTTTTTGAGATGTACCTGTATAAATGGATGTTGGATTCCTTGCATTTCTAAAATTTTCAAATCATTCAATTAGAGGTTTTAATATCTCATTAAAACCACAGGTCTTTAAATCTTCTGTGTAGAAAAGTGCTGCAAGATGTACATTCATCAGCACAGAGTTTACTTTTGGAGGGAGGTTTTTTAAAGTAAAATAAATACATCCAAGTTTGTGCACCCCCTTCTTAGAACCTAATGGGTTAGTGGTCTAAAAATCATCAAAATACAGCAAAATCTGTAGTGAATACCTCTGCTGTGAGAACAAGGGATGATTTTGAAAGTATAAACCATCATTTATGTCCTTATATGTCCCCTTTTTACTGTGTTTTTCTTGCAAGAAGCAGTCTCTTATCTCATCATTTTTGAAAATTGATTTCAGTGTACCTAAAATTGGTACATACATGTACTTGTCTGTTACAGGAATTTGACCATAAATACCCGTGGTTCTATCTCTACGTGTATCCAATCTCACACCAAGGACAAATTCTTTAGGCTCAACTATTTCCCATTTTTCATTGTAATATTTTTGTCTTTTTATCTCTGTGTTAAATGTTGAAATAGGATTGTGCAACTGACTTAAACTGTGCTCCATTTTCTTATAAATGTCATACCCGGCTCTAGGGAGCCGAGCAATAAGAGCCAGGGGCAAGCCAGTGAGTCGAGATGTTTTATTAAGGTTGAGGGATGAGGGATGAGGAAAGCACAGATACTCATGCAGACGTACACTCACAGGTTGCACAGCGCAGGGGTAGGAAGCTCGTACCGGACATAGGGGTAACAAGACGTGCATACTCACAGCGGGATACAAACACAGGAATGCTGCAAGGGGAGTAAAGGCTGACACCAGACGAAGGGGCTTCAGCTTAGCAGTGCTTATGTCGCAGCCCCGAGTCATCGAGGCTGCTCCTATTTATCCTCATTGGCAGCGCCCCAGCTGATGAGGACTAATTGGCCCCAGCCGTCCATAATGCTGCCAGCTGGGAGCCTGCTGAGACGCTGCTCAATGGGAAGCAGGGATGAGGGAAAACATGGGCTGAGCGCCGAGACGGCATCTCAACCCACAGTTTCTTGAACATTCGAAATGTTCAAGAAACCAGTCTGAGATGATTCCAGCTTTATGACATGGCGCATTATCCTGCTGAAAGTAGCCATCAGAAGTTGGGTACATTGTGGTCATAAAGGGATGGACATGGTCAGCAACAATACTCAGGTAGGCTGTAGCGTTGCAACGATGCTCAATTGGTACCAAGGGGCCCAAAGAGTGCCAAGAAAATATTCCCCACACCATTACACCACCACCACCAGCCTGAACCATTGATACAAGGCAGGATGGATCCATGCTTTCATGTTGTTGACGCCAAATTCTGACCCTACCATCCGAATGTCGCAGCAGAAATCGAGACTCATCAGACCAGGCAACGTTTTTCCAATCTTCTATTGTCCAATTTCGATGAGCTTGTGCAAATTGTAGCCTCAGTTTCCTGTTCTTAGCTGAAAGGAGTGGCACCCGGCGTGGTCTTCTGCTGCTGTAGCCCATCTGCCTCAAAGTTCAACGTACTGTGCGTTCAGAGATGCTCTTCTGCCTACCTTGGTTGTAACGGGTGGTTATTTGAGTCACTGTTGCCTTTCTATCAGCTCGAACCAGTCTGGCCATTCTCCTCTGACCTCTGGCATCAACAAGGCATTTCCGCCCACAGAACTGCCGCTCACTGGATATTTTTTCTTTTTCGGACCATTCTCTGTAAACCCTAGAGATGGTTGTGCGTGAAAATCCCAGTAGATCAGCAGTTTCTGAAATACTCAGACCAGCCCTTCTGGCACCAACAACCATGCCACGTTCAAAGTCACTCAAATCACCTTTCTTCCCCATACTGATGCTCGGTTTGAACTGCAGGAGATTGTCTTGACCATGTCTACATGCCTAAATGCACTGAGTTGCCGCCATGTGATTGGCTGATTAGAAATTAAGTGTTAACGAGCAGTTGGACAGGTGTACCTAATAAAGTGGCCGGTGAGTGTATATACACACAGAGTCACCAAGAGAAGTGAAGGTGACTGGAAACCTATGGACAATTACAGAGCATGGTGTTAGGGAAAACAAGGCGCATGACTCTATAATGAACAAACAGGGCACAAAAAGGAAATGCTGAGTGCAGGCAAAGGAAAACCCACACACACGAATATATAAATACCCACAGTCACCTAAAGAAGTGAAAGTGACTGGAATGAATGGACAACTGCAGAGTATGGTCTGATAGGAAACAAAACATAACTCTACAATGCAAAAACGAGGCTAGAAACATGGTACAAAAAGTAAAATGCTGAGTACGAGGGATGGAAAACACACAGCACTATAAATACATATCCCCCAACAGGACAAAATATTACACCCGAGTGACCTTAACAATGATAAAAGAAAAAGTGACACCCGAGGAATATGGCAGGCAGAGTCCAAAAATAGCCGAGATGGCTCCGGAGATCTCCCCGCCCATTGTCCAGAAGGCGAATCAGGGGAAGAGAAATGTTCGGACGGCGAACTCCGGACCCAGATCCCAGGAATCCAGTCCACCGGCAGCCGAACCAGGCCACCCAAAGGCAAACACAGACCAGTGGGGGGAACCAGATCACCGAACCGAAAGTTTTGTGGGTCGGGTCATCGACCCGCATCACTCAACCACCAGGACCGTTGAGACGGACAAAGGGTCAGAGCGGATCCCGGTGAAAGAGGCTCAGGGGAGAGCCGATGACGAGGGCGACGGGCGTCAGGCCACAGGGAAACGGCCACCTCCTCACCGGATCTGGACAACACTGGGGCAGCGCCCACGTCGGACCCCGATCGGGCCTCAGGCAAACCCACGTTGGACCCCGATTGGGTCTCGGGCAAACCCACGTTGGACACTGCACCAGAACCGACCTCCAACGTTGAACCTGGACCCTCCAGCACCACGAGGAACAGCAACTCCTCGCCGGTGACCCTGGAAGAAGGCTCAGAAGAGAAAACAGAACCGGGATCAGGATCACCGGCAGCGCCAGAACCCGGCGAGACGAGCTCAGACGCAGCGGGCGGCTGCACCCGGCTCGTCTCCCCTAGAGATAGGCTGAAGTGCTCAAAGATAAAAAGGGAGAAAAGAAAAGAGAGCACTCGCCTGATCTCGGGTTCTGACGCCGTCCAGGACTGCGAAGATCCAGGATCCGTCGTCAGGAGGTCGTTGTCAGGCTCCCATCCAGCCGCGTCGGGCCCCGCAGCCAGCACGATGGTCAGCGCAGCTTGAGATTCCTCCAGCTCCGGTAACCCCGCCGACGATCCACTCGGCGTGAAGCCAGAAGAATCTCGTCCCGCTGGACCGAACCGCTCCTCCGTGGAGACCCGGGGACGCTCAGTCATCGGCGCAGACTCCACGCAGCAGTCAGTCCCCCTCCTCCGTCCGCAACGTAGCTGCAGAACCACAGGCCCTCTCCTTAACCCACCACGTTGACCCGGAGCCGGGGACCGCTCGGCGGAGAGAGACACAGAGGATGCGGGATTAGGAACACAGGTTACAGCAGGTGGGGGGAGTTCAGGGAGCTGCGAACCCTGAACTCCTCCTCCAGGAATGTGACAGAGCAAATCATTAAGCAGGTGTGAAAAAACTATGACTTGCCTGCCCCCTGGAGTTTGAGTATCGCCTGCTGTAGTGGATACTGCTTCTTCCTCTCCCCGCCCGGCGATAACGGAGGACCCCCCGGGAATTCGTCTGAGGATCGCTCGCGTTGTCTCCAGCAGAGAGCTCACCAGGCCGGAATTCCAGGCACACACAGCAGTCAGGAAGCGCGTCGAGGAGGAGGGGAAAACAGCCGGGGTGAGCCAGCCCGAATGTCCA
Organism: Pholidichthys leucotaenia; assembly: GCA_020510985.1. Classification (NCBI taxonomy): domain Eukaryota; kingdom Metazoa; phylum Chordata; class Actinopteri; order Cichliformes; family Pholidichthyidae; genus Pholidichthys; species Pholidichthys leucotaenia. The sequence goes on along the minus strand of CM035847.1, from coordinate 214,791,877 downwards.
GGAATGACAGCGGGGGAATGAGGCTCAGGGAACGAGGCTGTAGAATCTCCACACTGACGAGGCGAAGAGGTGACAGCTGCGTGGGAGGAACGGTCCTGACGATGGCCCAGAACTGGATCCGGACGAGGTTCGTGCAGAGGTGACTCGGCGATGTGATGATGGCTATTCCCAGGGGACGAAGCGAGGGGGGAACCCAGGATTCGCCGCTCCAGATCGGAGATCGAGGCGAGGAAGGCGTCGAGCACGGGAAAGCTTCGTAGCCCTGGAGTCCTCTCCATCAGTCTCACTGCCGCCGCCACATGCCTGAAGATGGTAACAGGACACACAGTAGAGCTCGGGACAGCCACTCGACCCCAGACATAACTGCTGTCAGCTGCGGCTCCTTGAAGGGAATCCCGAGTGACGTGGCGCAGGTCGGGGGAAGCCCTCTGGTCGGCGCGAACTCCCGGACTGGAATGGCGGCAGGAATGGGATTCCGAAGCGGGGGGGAAACGTCGCCCACTTCGGCTTCCTGCCGGGATTTCCATCCAACCCGCGGAGCTTCTCTCGCTGTGTACCTGCGGCGTCTATCCTGGCGCTGTCCTCCAGATGGTACACAGAAAGAGGGTGACAGTCCAGGAATTCCTCAGCACGGCCCGGATGCCAGCGTCTCGCGTTGGAGGCGTCGTGCAGGGTGAAGAGCGTCCCATCGACAGCCTCCGAGATGGACCTCAGCTCGTTGCCCTGGCGCCGGAAGTGACTCCTGGGAAACGGCATGCTAGCAGCGCTGACTCCCGGACAGAAAGGTACATTTCCACGGCGACTCACGGCCGCCGGTAACTCTTCTGGCTGCGACATACTGTCATACCCGGCTCTAGGGAGCCGAGCAATAAGAGCCAGGGGCAAGCCAGTGAGTCAAGATGTTTTATTAAGGTTGAGGGATGAGGGATGAGGAGAGCACAGATACTCATGCAGACGTACACTCACAGGTTGCACAGCGCAGGGGTAGGAAGCTCGTACCGGACATAGGGGTAACAAGACGTGCATACTCACAGCGGGATACAAACACAGGAATGCTGCAAGGGGAGTAAAGGCTGACACCAGACGAAGGGGCTTTAGCCTAGCAGTGCTTATGTCGCAGCCCCAAGTCATCGAGGCTGCTCCTATTTATCCTCATTGGCAGCGCCCCAGCTGATGAGGACTAATTGGCCCCAGCCGTCCATAATGCTGCCAGCTGGGAGCCTGCTGAGACGCTGCTCAATGGGAAGCAGGGATGAGGGAAAACATGGGCTGAGCGCCGAGACGGCATCTCAACCCATGGTGACAATAAATGTCTGACTCTAACTTAAGGAGATAATGTTTGAGGGAACTACATCTCGCACTTGACTTTGAACATCAGTGACAACTTCCTCCATTGAAGAAACTATCGTTTGGACCATGTTTTCAGAAAGAGCGGAAGTTTGCAAGTGTGCAATGATTGATCCACACATTTTACCTAGTGACTTCTGTGCAATGGCAGGGGTGAACATGTAACAGTGATGCAGAAGTTGTTGGCTGATCAGTTCAAAATTCTACCTCAAAATCTCTTTGTGTAGCCACTTCGCTGGTGGTATCAGTATGTTCATCATGGCACTGCCTATGTATTGTGGTGAGGTGCTTTCTAAAGCCACTGTAACTACAAAAAGATGAAGGACATCCTTGCTCTCCACATTTTAAACGCAAGTTTCTGGCTGGATATAAACCATGATGAAATTTTAAATGTTGACAAAGAACTGAACTATTTTTGTGGTGCATTTTACAAACAAAACGCGTGAACATACTCAGACAGTTTTGTTAACTGTGCTCTGACCTTTGTAAACAGGTGACATGTTTACACTTACGCAGCAGTCGATCTCTCAGTTCCTTGACACGTGGGCTTTCCTTTGACTGCCCAACGTCAATGCTGTACACAGTTGTTTGAATAAAAGTGTAGAAACTGGACAGAGCTTCATCACAAGAGAGGCTGAAGATATAATGAGCTTTGAATAGCCCGTCAAAAGCAGCCACCGACGTCTCAGCGCTGCAGGGGATCAATTTCTGGTCCACAACAATGAAGAACCTTTGGATTTTCTTCTTCTGCTCACCTATGCAGAGGAGGAAGGGCTGTCTTGTGTCAACCTTTTCCAGGAATGTAGTGAGGCTGGCTCCTTCCTATAATTTGATAACATGCACAGATTACCACATATAGTATATTCTTACAGCGCTAAAAAAATGAATACCTGCAACACACACTTCTTACATAGATAATGACTTTGAAGCACAAAACAATGATTGTACTTCCCTTAACAAATCTTACAAGATGGTTGGCTGCCTGTGCTGAACTAATCTTGGCCGCTTTTTTATGGCCTTGTGATGTTGGGGGCAGGAGATGCAACAGCAACAGCAGAGCCAAAATATCACTATCCCAGCCTTAGAGTATTTAAGAGGAAGGAAAGAAATAATTTTAGTTAGCTTTTGCTTACTGCAGATGTCATTTTCCTGAAAACAGCAGCCTTGCAATCATTTACTCCTTTATCACAGTTGACGAATCAATGTTTAATTTTGAAACTGCAGGGACTACTGACTGAATTTATTTACTTTGGGGCTACTAATACAGTGATTTAGTTTTAGTTTACTATTGTGTATTGGATGGATTGTATTTTGGATACAGAAAAATTGTTCACATTTACCACAGCCATTCTCAGTCTCGGGGTCAAAAGCCTCCATAAGTTCTGTAACATAAAGACTGGCAGGAAGACTTCTGCATTCTTCAACAACTTTGGGCTTGAAATATGAAGGCCACTTAGCAAGAAATCTTTCAGATACTTCATTCCCAAACATCATGGAAAAGTCCTGGTCAATCTTTAATCAGAGACACAAAATCCATACATAATATTTAAATGACACTTGCATTTAGAAGGATTTAGATTGCAAATATTTTAAATACTATTTGATAATGCAGACGCACTGTATCCTTACCAATCCAGGTGTGTCAAGAAAAACGAGGGAAGACATCCAAGATTGAAGATGTTGCATCCTGGTCATGAACCAGCATCTGTCTGTACTCATAGGTAGCTCATCTTCTCTTTCACCACAGCTTTATCTGTTGAGCGTCTAATGACAGAGACAGCCTCCTTACAGTCCTCACCAAAGAGCTGTCCCCCAGTTACCAGAGATTCTCGTAGAGCTGTTGGGCTGCCCTCAAAATTTGGCTTGGAATGCTGGCAGCGACCATCACAGGTGTTGTGTTGGACTGTCTTGGGTCTCCAAGCAAGACAGCCACTATTGGCCTCAGGATCATAGAAGTGTTCCTAGAAAACACAGTCATAACCATTATATATATTAAGCAGGAACGGTGTATAACGATATAAATACTACAACAGATTTTTGATCTTCAAAGTGACACTCAAAGTTGCATATCCATTTTTTGAGTATGGATCTTCAAGATATGGAAAAAGGGTCACAATTCCCAGTGCACAGCTGATCCAAACACTTGTGAGTGGACTTCTCCTTCTGAAACAAAATACTGATTACATTTGTGTCCAATCCAGTCAGTTTAACTTGCACACTTTAAATTGCTTACCCATATGAGTTTGTCATTTCTGCAACCAGAATGTTGACCATCTGTCTATGTGTTGTATCTGACAGTGTTTTAGTCCAGCCATACTCTTTAAAGATTTCGCCACCCTTTGGATTGGACCTCAGACTATTATCAATCTTCTGCAAAAATAATTTCTCAAACTGTTAGCTTCATGCTTATGTAACCCAGTGTTAAAAATGCGAATAAAAATGTAAATATTGATGCCGCTTTTGAAGAGAAAAACACTCATTTCACAATGGGATTAAATAATTTAAAGATTAATATTTAAATAAATATATTTTAGCACCTTGGGGGAGCCAGATTATTTAGCATCTCAGACAAGAGACAGTGGATAAACATGGGAGAACAATACTCAGGAAGTTCCTGGCGAGATAGCAGGAAGGAGTCAAGGACGTAGGAGGTTGAATGCAGTGTGATGCAAATGTCATGTTGTGTGTGGAGAAATGCCATGAGACTTAAGAGGAGAGTGCCTGCTAGAATGATCAGTCTGTTCTTTGCTTGTGAGATGTGAGTGTGTAATAAATCGTCTGAAATGAATCTGCTTCTTCATTTACACACTCCACACTGGTGACCCAAGACGTATTATGGAACACGAGGCAAGATCCCCGGAGCCGGCCCGGTCATCCCACAGACAGCACGGACTGGAACCTCCAGCCACGCGTGTGCGGTTTTAGTCAAGCTACCGGATTTCTGGCAGCACAACCCGCGCTCTTGGTTTCACCTCACCGAGGCCTAGTTCGCCCTCCGGGGAGTAACGGCAGACGACACCAGATTCTACCATGTGGTCGCAGCGCTGGACGCCTACACAGCTCAGCAGGTAGTGAGCCTGCTCGAGCAGCCACCAGCCAGCAGCAAATATGAGGCGCTCAAGGCTGCGCTCATCCAGCGCTACACGCCCTCGGACTTTGAGAGAGTGGAGAGGCTCCTGACGCAGACCGAGTTAGGAGATGGTTCGGCCGTAGACCTGATGGAGAAGATGCTGGCGTTAATGGGCACAGACGACGGGCACTTTCTGTTTGCCCACCTCTTCCTCTGGAACCTTCCGACAGTGGTGAGAGCGGTTCCGGCCAATTCGCCGTTGCTGGCCGCGCGCGACTACCGCGCGCTAGCCCAGGAGGCAGACCAGATCATCCTCACCACCAGGGCGATCACAGTCAACGCGGCAGCGGCGGAGCCCAGCGAGACGACCAGAGGAGGCGAGGATCCACCGACGGTAGCAGCAGGGGGGGCCAAGGAGCGCCAGAGAGACACGCTCTGTTTCTACCACTGCCGCTTTGGAGAGAAGGCACGCAAATGTGCGCCCCAGTGCCAATTCAAGCGCTCGGGAAACGCCAAGGCTGGGGGTCAGTAGCAGCTGCGACCCTCGGTGAAGAGAACAAGCTGCTCTACTTGACAGACGCACGCTCGGGGAGGCGTTTCCTCGTGGACACCGGAGCCCAGAAGAGTTTCATCCTGCCGACCTACGCTGACCGGCTGGCAGGACCTAGTGGCCCCGAGATGTTGGCAGCAAATGGCTCGGATATTAAGACCTTTGGTGAGAGGACTCTGCTCTTATCGCTACACGGCCGTACATATGAGTGGACTTTTGTCATAGCAGCACTGAATTACCATATACTGGGGGCTGATTTTCTGTGTGCACATGGTTTACTGGTTGATGTTGCTAACAGGTGCCTGGTTAATGCACTGTCCTTTGACTCTCTCCCCTGTATAGCTCGAGTGACCCAGCCAACAGCACAAGCCAACGTCACAGCTACAGGCGGTAAGTTCCACACACTGCTCACTCAGTTCCCAGCATTCATGGTCCCAACGTTTTCCGCGGCCATCGCTAAACACGGGGTGGAGCACTTTATCACCACCACCGGGCCGCCCGTTTTTGCAAGACCTCGGCGCTTGGACGCAGCTAAACTGGCCATAGCGTGCGAGGAGTTTGCCAACCTGGAAAGGCTGGGCATCATCAGGCGCTCGAACAGCCCATGGGCAACCCCGCTACACATGGTCCCTAAGGCAGAGGGATCGTGGTGACCGTGTGGGGATTTCCGCAGGTTGAACAACGCCACAGCGCACAACCGCTACCCAATTCCCCACATACAGGATTTTTCCGCTCACCTTGCTGGAGCACGCATTTTTTCCAAAATAGACCTGGTCCGCGGTTACCACCAAGTCCCAGTGCACGCTGAGGACATACCCAAAACAGCGGTAATAACTCCGTTCGGTTTATTCGAGTTCCTGCGCATGCCATTCGGGTTAAAAGGAGCGGCACAGACGTTCCAGCGCATGATGGATGCAGTGCTGCGCGATCTCCCGTTCGTGTTTGTCTACCTGGACGATATCCTGGTAGCCAGTGCGTCCGAAGACGAACACGAAACCCACCTCACGACGGTTTTCCGGAAGTTGGAGGAGCACGGGTTAAAAATCAACCCGGTGAAATGCCAGTTCGGTGTGACGGAGATTGATTTTTTGTGGCACCGCGTCTCTTCGGAAGGAGCGATCCCGCTGCCCGACAAGGTGCGCGCCGTAGCAGATTTTCCCCGGCCTCAGACGGTCAGGGCGATGCAGGAATTTTTGGGGATGGTGAACTTTTATAACCGTTTCTTCCCCCGCGTGGCGCAGCTCATGCAACCATTGTACGCCGCACTCAAGAAACAGAAACCCGCGGATAGGGTCGAATGGACCTCGGAGCGAGAGCGGGCGTTCTCGGAAGTTAAAGCAGCCCTGGCAAACGCCGCACTGCTGGCGCACCCGGACCCGGCGGCCCGCATAGCGCTCACCACCTACGCTTCAGACGTGGCCATAGGGGCTGTTGTGGAGCAGCGCGTCGCCGGGGCTTGGCAGCCGCTCGCCTTTTTCAGCAGAACTTTGCGCGACAGCGAACGTAAATACAACGCGTTCGACAGAGAGTTGCTGGCTCTCCATCTGGCCATACGCCACTTCCAGTTCTGGCTGGAAGGGCGCAGCTTCACCGTGTTCGTGGACCACAAGCCGTTAACATTCGCGATGGCCAAGGTTTCAGAACCATGGTCGGGCCGGCAGCAGAGACATCTGGCCGTGATCTCAGAGTTTACTACCGATATTCAACATGTGTCGGGTAAACTGAATGTGGTGGCAGACTGCCTCTCGCGCACCGTGGTGGCCCCGGTCTGCGTGGGGATAGATTACGCAGCCATGGCCGCGGAGCAGATTAGCGATACGGACGTGCGCGCGCTCCAGTCTGGACCAACAGGGTTAAGGCTGGAGAGCAGGGTGCTGCAAGATGGCGCCCCCCCCCAATCTGCGATGTCTCCACGGGTCGACCACGTCCGGTGGTCCCGGTCGTGTGGTGCCGCCTTGTTTGGGTTGGTTCACACTCTAGCACACCCAGGAGTGCGTGCGCAGGTCAAAATGATGGGAGAGAAGTTTGTGTGGCCGAGCCTACACAAACAAGTGAAAGAGTGGGCTGCAGCCTGCGTGGCGTGTCAATGAGCCAAGGTACACAGACACACGAAGGCTCCCTTGGAGCCGTTTCGTATTCCGGCTAAGAGGTTCGACCACGTTCACGTGGACCTCGTGGGCCCCCTCCCGCAGTCACAGGGGTGCACGTACCTCCTGGCAGTGGTGGACCGCACCACGCGCTGGCCAGAAGCGGTCCCACTGGCGTCAACCACGTCCGCAGATGTAGCGCGCGCTTTTTTAACAGCATGGGTGGCGCGTTTTGGAGTCCCGTCGGACATTACGTCCGACAGGGGCCCTCAATTTGTTTCCAAACTCTGGTCCGCGATGGCCCGTAGCCTGGGTGTTACAATTCACTGCACAACCGCGTACAGTCTACAGGCCAATGGGTTATGCGAGCGTTTTCATAGATCACTGAAAGCAGCACTCAGGGCTTCATTGACGGATGCAAATTGGGTTGACAGGCTGCCGTGGGTTTTATTGGGGTTACACTCCACGCCAGACTTGCTAGACTTGGGGGGTAGGAGGGAAAAAATTGGCATAGACAGACTCAAACCCGCTTTCGTTGCGGTGGACGAGCAAGTGCTGTTGGCTAGGGCCCCTCGGCGTGGAAGACCCCCACGGAGAGCTCCCCAGGGAAATGATTCACCAGAGCAGCCACACGGACGGACCGAAGTGCCCCCCCCCCCAAGTCACAGCCCACCCGCAGTCAGACACACTCCCAGCAGCCCCCCACCGGAACAGCAGCGCCACGGAGGCGGTAAACCCCAGTTGCAGCAGATACGGGAGGAGACGAAAGCCCAAGCAGCATGTGGACTGATATTCTATTGTTCTATCACAGCATGTAGACTGTTATTCTATTGTTCTATCTAAGGTGCTGGGGGGGGGGGGTGGAGTTTAGCACCTTGGGGGAGCCAGATTATTTAGCATCTCAGACAAGTTTAAATGTACGGTTTGTTATGTATATGTTATTTTGTGGGGAGCGTGAAAAGATGAGGCTGAGATTATTCCTCAATTCAAGTTTATTCACAATCACGTATCTCCAACATCCTCTCAAACAGAAAAGAGGCCCAACCTCCCACATCTGTCCTTTTTATACCAGGACATCAAAGCACACAGTTACATTGTCATTTCAACGCAAAGACACAATACATCTTCTTCCAGGTCTTGTTCCTTTCACCCCCACATCGCTGGTGGTCAGGAAATCCCTCCAGGCCATCTCTTTGCATAACACAGAACACATTTCGCATCCTCCTGTTATCCCCAGGGGACTCAGACCTATTGTTCATTCTCAGACGTGAAGCAACATTAATATACAAATGGAGTCTATGAAACTACATATGTGTGTACCACAATTTGTTACATTAGTGCCCTCTTAAATGTCTAACCATGTTTTTTTCTTGTAGATACATTTTACTGCTTTTTTACATCTTGGCCAGGGGACTACAGATGAAAACTAGCCTTTTGGCTAATTCTGGCTTTTTTAACCATGTGTAATCATGTGTTTTATGAAATTGCATTGTCCCTTTTCAAATAAACTAAACTAAACTAAGAGACAGTGGATAAACATGGGAGAACAATACTCAGGAAGTTCCTGGCGAGATAGCAGGAAGGAGTCAAGGACATAGGGGGTTGAATGCAATGTGATGCAAATGTTATGTTGTGTGTGGAGAAATGCCATGAGACTTAAGAGGAGAGTGCCTGCTAGAATGATCAGTCTGTTCTTTGCTTGCGAGATGTGAGTGTGTAATAAATTGGCTGAAATGAATCTGCCTCTTCATTAACACACTCCACAATATATTCATAAAACAGTAGGGAACATTTTCTGGGGAGTTTTGATAAAGTTCCAAACGTTTCTATTTGGCATTTTGAGCAACCAATGGCTGCGCCGTTTGTATGGCAGTATCAGCCAATGGGGTCACGCCAGCCAATGGGGTCACGCACTTTCTCGCTCGGTCTTGGCGTAATCCGCAGAACGCTCTTAGACACTGCCGAGACACGACCGAGAGAGACCATCACTCGCTGAGATGGAGGCGCTGACGTGGTAATAGCAGCCTTTGCCCGGATAAAACTTCAGATTGGTAAGCCTAAACTAATACCCGCAATGAGACATTGCTGTACTATCAAATTCTAATGCCCCGTTTGTTAAATTTTAAGATTGGGATCCAAAGGCTGTTAACGCCGTTGAGCGCAGGAATCCCATTGACGCACGTGTCACTTAGCTTGGTAAGTGCCATTTGTTGTGTATGGGAATGCTAATCTTTTTGGAGTCTGTGACTGGGGTGCTGGAGGGTGCTCCTCCTGGAGACTCCATTGTCCTACTGGGGGACTTCAATGCGCACGTGGGCAACGACAGTGAAACCTGGAGGGGGGTGATTGAGAGGAACGGCCTGCCCGATCTGAACCCGAGTGGTGTTCAGCTATTGGACTTCTGTGCTAACCACAGTCTGTCCATAACGAACACCATGTTCAAGCATAAGGGTGTCCATATGTGCACCTGGCACCAGGACACCCTAGGTCGCAGGTCGATCGATTTTGTTATCGTATCATCAGACCTGCGACCGTATGTCTTGGACACCCGAGTAAAGAGAGGTGCAGAGCTGTCAACTGATCACCACCTGGTGGTGAGTTGGATCCGATGGCAGGGGAGGAAGCCATTCAGACCTGGTAGACCCAAACGTATAGTGAGGGTGTGCTGGGAGCGTCTGGCTGAGGCCCCTGTCCGGGAGGTCTTCAACTCCCACCTCCGAAAGAACTTCAACCACATTCCGAGGGAGTCTGGAGACATGGAGTCTGAATGGGCCATGTTCTCCACCTCTGTTGTTGAAGCGGCAGCCCAGAGCTGCGGCCGCAAGGTGGTCGGTGCATCTCGTGGTGGCAACCCCCGAACCAAGTGGTGGACACCAGTGGTGAGGGGGGCCATTAAGCTGAAGAAGGAGTCCTATCAAGCTTGGTTGGCTTGTGGGACTCCCGAAGCAGCTGAGGGGTACCGGCAGGCCAAGCGGAGTGCAGCTCGGGTGGTTGCTGAAGCAAAAACCCGGGTATGGGAGGAGTTCGGTGAGGCCATGGAACAAGACTTTTGGTCGGCTTCAAAGGGATTCTGGCAAACTGTTCGGTGGCTCAGGAGGGGAAAACAGCTCCCCGTCCACACTGTGTATGGTGCGGATGGGACACTGTTGACTTCAACTGGGGATATCGTCGGGCGGTGGAAGGAATACTTCGAGGATCTCCTCAATCCCACTGATACGCCTTCCACAGAGGAAGCAGGGGTGGGGGACGAGGGGGATGACTCGCCTATCACAGGGGCTGAGGTCGCCAAGGTGGTTAAAAATCTCCTTGGTGGCCAGGCCCCGGGGGTGGACGAGATTCGCCCTGAGTACCTCAAGGCCCTAGATGTTGTTGGGTTGTCATGGTTGACACACCTCTGCTACACTGCGTGGAGGTCGGGGGCAGTGCCTTTGGCATGGCAAACCGGGGTGGTGGTTCCTCTCTTCAAAAAAGGGGACCGGAGGGTGTGCTCCAACTTTAGAGGGATCACACTCCTCAGCCTCCCTGGGAAGGTCTATGCCAAGGTACTGGAGAGGAGAGTCCGGCCGTTGGTCGAACCTCGGATTCAGGAGGAGCAATGTGGTTTTCGTCCTGGCCGTGGCACATCGGACCAGCTCTTTACCCTCTCGAGAATTCTTGAGGGTTCATGGGAGTTTGCCCAACCAGTTTACATGTGTTTTGTGGACTTGGAGAAGGCATTTGACCGCGTCCCTCGTGGATTTTTGTGGGGGGTGCTTCGGGAGTATGGGGTATCGGGCTTGTTGTTACAAGCTATTCGATCTCTGTACGACCGTTGTGAGAGTTTAGTTCGTATTGCCAACACTCGGTCGGAGTCATTCCCAGTGAGAGTTGGACTCCGCCAGGGCTGCCCTTTGTCACCGATCCTGTTCCTAATCTTTATGGACAGGATTTCTAGGCGCAGCCAGGGAATGGAGGGTGTCATGCTTGGTGACCACAGGATCTCATCTCTGTTGTTTGCAGATGATGTTGTCCTGTTGGCTTCATCCAGCAATGACCTACAGTTCTTGCTGGGACGGTTTGCCGCTGAGTGTGAAGTGGCTGGGATGAGAATCAGCACCTCCAAGTCCGAGTCCATGGTCCTCAGCCAGAAAAAGGTGGATTGTCCTCTCCGGGTTGGGGACAGGTTCCTGCCCCAAGTGGAGGAGTTTAAGTATCTTGGGGTCTTGTTCACGAGTGAGGGGAAAATGGAGCGAGAGATCGACAGACGGATTGGAGCAGCATCTGCAGTGATGTGGACGTTGTACCGGTCTGTTGTGGTGAAGAGGGAGCTTAGTTCTAAGGCAAAGCTGTCGATTTACCAGTCAATCTACGTTCCTACTCTCACCTATGGTCATGAGCTTTGGGTAATGACCGAAAGAACGAGATCGCGGATACAAGCGGCTGAAATGAGCTTTCTCCGTAGGATTGCTGGACTCACCCTCAGAGATACGGTGAGGAGCTCAGTCATCCGGGAGATGCTCAGAGTAGAACCACTGCTCCTCCACATTGAAAGGAGTCAGTTGAGGTGGTATGAGCATCTGATTAGGATGCCTCCTGGACGCCTCCCACTTGAGGTGTTTCAGGCATGTCCCACTGGGAGGAGACCCCGGGGCAGACCCAGGACTCGGTGGAGAGACTATGTCTCCCAGCTGGTCTGGGAACGCCTTGGTATCCTCTCTGAAGTTGGGGAGAACTTCGTCTGATCGTCACTTCCTTGTGGTAACGTATCGTCACTTCCTGTTTTGCTGTCTGCCTGTGTGGTTTGCTCTCCAGCTCTCCAGCCACTAGCTAGCCACTAGCTATGGCTACTACCTCTCTTTCCTCTCCTCCTCTGGTGTGCTCTCTCTGTCAGATGTTTAGCTACACCTCTGCCTCTTTTAGTGATAACGGTAAATGTAATAAATGTTGTCTTTTTGAGGCGCTCGAGGCGAGGTTGTCTGATTTGGAATCCCGGCTCCGCTGCATTGAAACACCGTCTGCGCCAGTTAATCTCGACGGACGCCCATTAGCTGCAGCGGAGCTAGCTAGCTTAGGTCCCACTGTCAGCGGTCCCTCGGCTCTCCTCAGCAGCGAGGAGACTGGGTGGGTGACGGTGAGAAGGAAGCCTAGTTGCAAAGCCCCGGTTCACCACCAACCTGTTCACGTTTCTAATCGTTTTTCCCCGCTCAGCGACACACCCGCTGAGGAAAAAACTCTGATCATTGGCGACTCTGTAGTCAGAAACGTGAACCTAGAGACTCCAGCGGCCATAGTCAAATGCATTCCTGGGGCCAGAGCAGGCGACATCGAGTCAAATTTGAAAATGCTGGCTAAAAGTAACTGTAAATACTCCACAATTGTTATTCACGCCGGCATTAATGACATCCGTCTCCGGCAGTCGGAAGTCACGAAACTTAATATAGAATCGGTGTGTGAGTTTGCAAAAACGATGTCAGCCACTGTAGTATTCTCTGGGCCCCTCCCCAATCTGACCAGTGATGACATGTTCAGTCGCTCGTCATCCTTGAACCGCTGGCTGTCTGTGTGGTGTCCTAAAAATGACGTGGGCTACATTGACAATTGGAGCTCTTTTTGGGGAAAACCTGGTCTTATGAGACGAGACAGCATTCATCCCACTTTGGATGGTGCTTCTCATTTATCTAACAATCTGGCATCTTTTTTATCCAAATTTCCAAAACCGTGACTACTCAGAGTTGGGACCAGGAAGCAGAGTCGCAGTCTTACACGCCTCTCTGCAGCTCCTCTTCATCCGCCACCCCTCAGCTTAGCCCCTGTCTTCCCCATCAGAGAATCGTTGTCTGCTCCCTCCGAAGTAAATAAAAATATAATGCATAAGCATCCCAAAGTGATAAAGCAAAATATTGGTAAAACTCAAATTAAACATAAAGCCTCTAAATTGAATGATTTGGCCTCTGTTCCTCCTCATAATTTAAAAATTAAATGTGGTTTATTAAATATTAGGTCTCTAACTCCCAAGTCTCTGTTAGTCCATGATCTGTTAATTGATCATCAGATTGATTTAATTTCCCTTACAGAGACTTGGTTAGGGCAAGAGGATTATGTTGGTTTAAATGAATCAACTCCCTCTGGTTATTTAAACTGTCAAAATCCCAGAAGTTCTGGTCGTGGAGGAGGAGTAGCAACAATTTACCATTCCAAATTACTAGTTAATGTAAAGCAAAAAACATGTTATAATTCCTTTGAGGGCCTGGTCCTCAGTGTTGGGCACTTTAGCAATTTTAGGTTAAACCCAATTTTATTTGCCATAGTTTATCGTCCCCCATCAACCTATTCAGAATTTTTATCCGAATTTGCTGATTTCTTAGCTGATTTAGTGCTGAAATCTGATAGAATAATTATAGTAGGGGACTTTAATATACATGTGGATGTAGATAGTGACTGCCTTAATGTGGCTTTTAATTCAATATTAGACTCGATTGGGTTTTCTCAGAAAGTAGGAAATTCTACTCATTACCTCCACCATACATTGGACCTTGTTCTGACATATGACATAGAAATAGAAAATCTTGTAGTGTCTCCTCATAACCCTGTACTGTCAGACCATTGTCTGTTAACCTTTGATTTTACTATTTCTGACTATTTGGCTCCTAAAGAAAAATATTATTAGAGTAGATGCCTCTCAGATGATGCTGTTACCAAATTTATGCAGATTGTTTCCTCTATGCCATGTGTCAACACAACAGAAATAAGCTATAGACAGCTTGCTCCTTCTGTAATTGATAACATGGTGGATAGTGTTTCAGCTTCTCTGCATCTGCGTCATGGGTCTTCACACGGCGGTGAGATTCCTTTGTCCTTTCAGAGGTGTGAAATTCCTTTGCATATGTTGCCCCACACATTTCCACATGCTCTAACGTATGCAGGTATGGAATATATGAGTAATATATACCACAGCGCTAGCTGAACATGCTAACCCTTCGATGCTAAATCTGGCTAGTTTTTACATAGGAAGAGATTGTTTTTAAAGCTGTTTATTTATTTAGCGAATGCAAAGTCCTTAAGCCAAGCAGTTGCCTCCTGGTTTGCTGTATGGAGGGTGTGTAATCCTCCTTCCAGTCTTTGGAGCGGGCAAACCTCTATGATGTGTTCCATTGTTTGCTCCTCTCCACATGCGCACAGTGGGCTAGGGCTACTGCCCCATCTGTGAAGGCTGGCCAAGCAGGGGCCATGTCCAGTCCTGAAGCGATTGAGTGTAGACCACTGTCTCCTTGGGAGGTTGGTGCCCGGGACCTGTTGGTTGGGGTTTATCACCAGCTGTTTGTTTGGGACCTCCTTGGTCTCCCATTCCTCTTGCCAAGCTGTCTGGATGGTAAAGTCAGCTGGGGGAGGGTTTTTCCAAATCGGCCGTCTGGATGAAAGTCGGGCAGTGGGTGGGGTGTAGATATCTGCATGGATTGGCAAGTGGATTGGCAAGTGGATTGGCAAGTTTAAAGCTGTAATGGTTAGCAACAGTCCCATTTCACTTGCCATTGATTGTTGTTTAAGGATGAATATTACATCTATGGTGTAAAGATGTTTAAAAATATTATTTGTTGTGTTCTGACCTATTTTATAGCTCAGATTTTTTTTTGTTTGGACTGGTTGGACCAGAAGAGTGTGGATTCTGCAGATCTGTATGGCGAGCCGAAGCCCGAACCCTATGAACTGGTAAAAGTGACCCAACTGGTCACCTGGACTGATACCAAGAACTGTACATATTGTAACTATATTTTGGAGTACTTTATTATTTTTTTTTTGTTATTGAACAGGATTAAGTGGAAGAAGATGGATGGATGGATGGATTGTTGTAAGCACCGTGGTTATATTTATGTTGTGGAGTGTGTAAATGACGAGGCGGATTGGACTCAAAAAGTTTATTACACATTCTCACACAGAAGCATAGTCAGTCAGAAAGAGACATTACAGACAAAATTCTTCCCTTAAATACCAGGTCTTCCTACAGCTGCTTCTACACATCAAAGTTCACATTTGCATTCACATCAAAGGTCACATTGCATTCACTTCCTTAATCCCTTAACATCCCCCACGCAGTCTCCGACACACAAAGGATCCTCCAAGTAGTCTCTGACACACAAAAGATCACAATTCCACAACTTCCTGTTATCACCCAGAAAACTCTGCTCTTTGTTCTTATCTAAGATGCGAGTCATTATGTTTCCCGTATGGCGGCTACACCACCACCCCCGAGCATATTGGATCGAACATAAGAATAACAGTCTGTATGCTGTGACAGAATCATTACACTTCAATCCACATGCTGCTTGGACTTCAGTCTTCTCCCGTATCTGCTGTAACCAGGATTCACTGCCTCCGCGGCGCTGTCATGCTGGGGAGCTGCTGTCTGGGGGTGAAAACCTTTTGTCAGCCCCTGCGGGTGTTCTGGGGAATCTCCCCGTGGGGGTCTACCATGCTGAGGGACCCTCGCCAACAGCACTTGCTCGTCCGCCACCACAAAAGCGGGTTTGAGTCTGTTTATGCCAACCTTTTCCCTCCTACCCCCCAAATCTAGCAAAAAATGCTTGTCCCCTGTTTCCAGCACTCTGAACGGTCCATCATAAGGTGGTCGCAGTGGGGGGCAATGTGCATCGTGTCTGACAAAAACAAACTCTGCGTTTTTCAAAGTTTTAGGCACAAAAACGCGCGGAAAACTGTTGTGAACGGGGCCGGGCAGCGTGCTTGATTCTATGCTACGCTGCAGCAGCTGAGACGGGGAGCTGTCCGGCGCAGGATTATCTGGGAGAAACTCCCCAGGCAGCCGAAGTGGTTGCGCAAAAACGAGCTCAGCCGGGGAGGCTTCTAAGTCCTCTTTAGGCGCAGAACGTAACCCCAATAAAACCCACGGTAGCTTGTCTACCCAATTTGCATCCGTCAGTGACGCCCTGAGAGCCGCTTTCAATGACCTATGAAAACATTCGCATAACCCATTAGCCTGCGGATTGTACGCAGTTGTGCGGTGAATTGTGACACCCAGGCTGCGGGCCATTGTTGACCAAAGTTCGGAAACAAATTGAGGGCCTCTGTCGGACGTAATGTCCGACGGGACTCCAAAACGCGCCACCCATGCTGTTAAAAATGCGCACGCCACCTCCTCGGCTGTGGTTGACGCCAGTGGAACCACTTCCGGCCAGCGCGTGGTGCGGTCCACCATTGTCAGAAGGTGTGTGCACCCCTGTGACTGCGGGAGGGGGCCCACGAGGTCCACGTGAACATGGTCGAATCTCTTAGCCGGGATGTGAAACGGCTCCAAGGGAGCTCTCGTGTGTCTGTGTACCGTGGCTCGTTGACACGCCATGCAGGCTGCTGCCCACTCTTTAACTTGTTTGCGAAGGCTCGGCCACACAAATTTCTTTGCTACCATTTTGACCAACGCGCGCACTCCCGGGTGCGCCAAAGAATGAATCGAGTCAAAAACGTGGCAGTGCCATGCGGCCGGTACCACAGGACGCGATCGCCCAGTGGAAGCATCGCAGATTAGGGGGGGCATACCGTCTTGCAGCACCCTGCTCTCCAGCCTTAACTCTGTTGGTCCAGACTGGAGTGCGCGCACATTCGCATCACTAACCTGCTCCGCGGCCATGGCTGCGTAATCTATCCCCATGCGGACCGGGGCCGCCACGGCGCGCGAGAGGCAGTCTGCCACTACATTCAGTTTACCCGACACATGCTGAATATCGGTAGTAAACTCTGAGATCGCGGCCAGCTGTCGCTGCTGCCGGCCTGACCACGGTTCTGAAACCTTGGCCATCACGAATGTTAGTGGCTTGTGGTCAACGAACACGGTGAAACAGCGTCCTTCCAGCCAGAACTGGAAGTGACGAATGGCCAAGTGGAGAGCCAGCAACTCGCTGTCGAACACGCTGCATTTACGTTCACTATCGCGCAAAGTCCTGCTGAAAAAGGCGAGCGGCTGCCAAGCCCCGGCTACATGCTGCTCCACGACCGCCCCTATGGCCACATCTGACGTGTCAGTAGTGAGCGCTATGCGGGCCGTTGGGTCTGGATGTGCCAACAACGCAGCATTTGCCAGGGCTGCCTTGACTTCCGAGAACGCCCGTTCTCGCTCCGGGGACCATTCGATCTTATTCGCGGGTTTTTGTTTTTTGAGCGCGGCGTACAGCAGTTGCATAAGCTGCACTGCGCGGGGGAGTAAACGGTTATAAAAATTCACCATTCCCAAAAACTCCTGTAACGCCCTGACCATTTGTGGCCGGGGAAAATCTGCTGCCGCGCGCACTTTGTCAGGAAGTGGAACCGCTCCTTCGGGAGAGACGCGATGCCCCAAAAAATCAATCTGCGTCACCCCGAACTGACACTTCACTGGGTTGATTATTAAACCGTGCGCTCCCCACCTCCGGAAAACCGCCGTGAGGTGGTTTTCGTGTTCGTCTTCCGACGCGCTGGCTACCGAGATATCATCCAGGTAGACGAATACGGAAGGGAGATCGCGCAACACCGCGTCCATCATGCGTTGGAACGTCTGTGCAGCCCCTTTAAGCCCGAATGGCATGCGCAAAAACTCGAATAGACCAAACGGAGTTATTACCGCTGTTTTGGGTATGTCCTCAGCACGCACTGGGACTTGGTGGTAACTGTGGACCAAGTCTATTTTAGAAAAAACGCACGCTCCTGCCAAGTGAACGGAAAAATCCTGGATGTGAGGAATTGGGTAGCGGTCATGCGCTGTGGCGTTGTTCAACCTGCGGAAATCCCCGCAAGGTCGCCACGAACCGTCAGCTTTAGGGACCATGTGTAGCGGGGAAGCCCATGGGCTGTTTGAACGCCTGACGATGCCCAACCTTTCCAGGTTGGCGAACTCCTCGTGCGCTATGGCCAGTTTAGCTGCGTCCAAGCGCCGAGGTTTTGCAAAAACGGGCGGCCCGGTGGTGGTAATAAAATGTTCCACCCCGTGTTTAGCGACGGCCGCCGAAAATGTCGGGACCGTGAGTGCTGGGAACTGAGTGAGCAGTGTGTGGAACTTACCGCTTGCAGCTGTGACGTTGGCTTGTGCTGTTGGCCAGGACGCTCGAGCTGTACAGGGGATAGAATCAAAGGACAGTGCATTAACTAGGCGCCTGTTAGCGACATCAACCAATAAACCATGTGAGCACAAAAAATCAGCACCCAATATATTGAAATTCAATGCTGCTACGATAGAAGTCCACTCAAATGCACGGCCGTGTAGCGACAGGAGTAGAGTCTTCTCACCAAAGGTCTTAATCTCCGAGCCGTTTGCTGCTGCCATCTTGGGGCCGCTAGATCCTGCCAGCCGGTCGGCGTAGGACGGCATGATGAAACTCAACTGGGCGCCGGTGTCCACGAGGAAATGCCTCCCTGAGCGTGCGTCCGTCAAGTAGAGCAGCTTGTTCTCCTCCCCGAGGCTCGCAGCTGCTACCGATCTCCGGTCTTGGCGTTTCCAGAGCGCTTTGAAGTGGCACGGTGGTATGCATTTGCGTGCCCTCTCTGCAAAGCGGCGGTGGTAGAAACAAGGGATGTCTCCTCCGCGTTCTTTGGCCCCCGCCGCCGCTGTCGTCGGTGGATCTGCTACCGCCATCCATGGCTCCTCGCCTCCTCCGGCCGTCGCGCCGCGCTCCGTCGCTGCCGCGCTCCGTCGCTGCCGCGCTCCGTCGCTGCCGCGCTCCGTCGCTGCCGCTGTGGTCATGAGCTCTCTGCTGGCCATGATGATCCAGTGCGCTTCTCGGGCCAGTGCACAATAGTCCCGCTCGACCAGCAACGGCGAATTGGCCAGGGTCGCTCTCGTCGCTGACGGAAGGTTCCGGAGGAAGAGGTGTGTAAAAATGAAGTGGTCGTCATCCGAACCCTTCAATCTCAGCATCTTCTCCGTCAGGTCAATAGCCGTCAAATCTCCTAACCCGGCTCGCGTCAGGAGTCCCTCTGCTCTCTCCTCAACCGAGAGTGTGTAGTGCTGGATGAGTGCAGCCTTCAACGCGCCGTTCTTGTCGCTGGTTGGTGGCTGATCCAGCAGGCTCTCCACATGCTGAGCCGTGTGGGCGTCGAGCTTTGCAACCACATGGTAGAATCTCGTGTCATCCGCCGATATCCCTCGGAGGACTAACTGCGCCTCGACTATGTGGAACCAGGAGCGCGGGTTGTGCTGCCAAAAATCCGGTAGCTGGATAGCAACAGCACCTGCGTGGCTGGGAGCTCCCGTCGAGGTTGGCTCCGGGGATCTCTCGTTGTGTTCCATGAATCGTCTTGGGTCACCAGTGTGGAGTGTGTAAATAATGAGGCGGATTGGACTCAAAAAGTTTATTACACATTCTCACACAGAAGCATAGTCAGTCAGAAAGAGACATTACAGACAAAATTCTTCCCTTAAATACCAGGTCTTCCTACAGCTGCTTCTACACATCAAAGTTCACATTTGCATTCACATCCTTAATCCCTTAACATCCCCCACGCAGTCTCCGACACACAAAGGATCCTCCAAGTAGTCTCTGACACAAAAGATCACAATTCCACAACTTCCTGTTATCACCCAGAAAACTCTGCTCTTTGTTCTTATCTAAGATGCGAGTCATTATGTTTCCAATATGGCGGCTACAACGTGTACATATCTGTAAAAATATATACAGTTGCAAGTTTCATACACCATGTGTGTGAGTCTTCTGTTGTTACGCCCTCCAAGCTCCTACGAACCTGTAATCGGTCTGATCTGGTCCAATTATCCCTTTTGTCCAGGTAGTTTAAAGTTAAGGTAACTACACTGCCATAACACAACACTACCAAAAAGGGCACTACACCTAGGGTAAGTAGGTGTTAGTAAGTGTTACACTTAACTGAATCAATATTTGGCAGTACAATTTATTTTTTTCTTTACTTACAATAAAGTGGTAAAGCCTTCATGACAACAGTTCATGTGCTGCAAATGCATTACTAAGAATCCTACAACTCAAATTCTGGAGAAATTGGGATGTTGTGTTAAACGTAAATAAAAACAAAATACAATGATTTAAAAATCCTTTTTAATATATATTCAATTGAATACATTTCAAAGACAAGATATTTAATCTTCAAACTGATAAAACTTTTTTGTTTTGTTGCAAATATTCACTTATTTTGAATTTGATGCCTTCAACACATTCCAAAAAAGCTGGGACAGGGCAAGAAAAGGCTGGGAAAGTTGAGGAATGTTCAACACCACCTTTCTGGAACATTCCACAGGTGAACAGGTTAATTGGAAACAGGTGAGTGTCATGATAGGGTATAAAAGGAGTATCCCCGAAAGGCTCAGTCATTCACAAACAAGGATGGGGCGAGGTTCACCACTTTGTGAACAACAGCGTGGCCAAATAGTCCAACAGTTTAAGAACAATGTTTCTCAACATACAATTGCATGAATTTGGGGATTTATTATCTACAGTCCTTGATGTCATCAAAAGATTCAGAGAATCTGAAAAAAATTTTGCACATAAACTGCAAGGCCAAAAACAAACACTGATGCATTAAAAACTGACATCATTCTGTAAAAGATATTACCACGTGGGCTCAAGAATACTTCAGAGAAACATTATCAGTTAACACAGTTCGTCACTCATCTACAAGTGCAAGTTAAAACTCTACCATGCAAAGGGAAAGCCATATATCAATAACACCCAGAAATGCTGCCAGTTGCTCTAGGCCTGAGCTCATCAGCAATGGACTGATGCAAAGTGGAAAAGTGTGCTGTGGTCTGCCAAGTCCACATTTGAAATTGTTTTTGGAAATCATGGATGTTTTGTCCTCCGGGCTAAAAAGGAAAAGGACCATCTAGATCAGGGATGTCAAACTCATTCCATTCCGGGCCAAGACCCTGCAGGTTTTACCTCCACCCAGTCAGTGTCTTCCATGGGTGATTTAACTGAATTTCCTCTCACTAACTGCTGATTAGCAATAACACCTGCTAAAGAGACTGGGTGGAAGTAAAATGCGCAGGGTCTTGGCCTGGAATGGATCAACTTTGACATCCCTGATCTAGATTGTTAGCACCAGTAAGTTCAAAAGCCAGCATCTGTGATGGTATGGGAGTGTGTTAGTGCCCATGGCACAGGCAACTTGCACATCTGTGAAGGCACCATTAATGCTGAAAAGTACATACAGGTTTTGGAGCAACATATGCTACTATCCAAGCAATGTCTTTTTCAGGGATGTTCCTGCTTATTTCAGCAAGACAATGCCAAGCTACATTCTGCACGTGTTACAACAGTGTGGCTTTGTAAGTAAAAGAGTGGGGGTACTAGACTGGTCTGCCTGCAGTTCAGACCTGTCTCCCATTGAAAATATGTGGCGCATTAGGAAGTGCAAAATATGACAACAGAGACCCCGGACTGTTGAGCAGCTGAAGTCGTACATCAAGCAAGAATGGGAAAGAATTCCACCTACAAAGCTTCAACAATTAGTGTCCTCAGTTCCTAAACACTTACTGAGTGTTGTTGAAAGGAAAGGTGATGCAACACAGTGGTAAACATGCCCCGTCCCAGCTTTTTTGAAACGTGTTGCAGGAATCAGATTCAACATGAGGGAATATTTGCAACAAAACAATAAAGTTTATTAGTTTGAACATTAACCCCTTGCACTCCGGTCAATTTCCCTAAAAACACCAAAAAATAACGTGCCCAAAGTAAATTGAAAGCTGTTCTTCAACCCTTTGCAGCATCTTCATGGGGTTGGTCTCATTTAAAAGAAAACACTTTGATTTTTTTGGCAAAACAGTCATAATCTCTCTAAATGCTCCGGCCACTGAGTTACAGTCATCTAAACATGGTGAACTTGAAGAAAATAAATTTGGCCTGGGTGTTTTTTCGGATACAAATGCTTGCAAATAACACACAGCTTCAGATCTGGGCTGGAAAATGCAACAGAAATGTAGAACCAAGTGTTATCCAGCTGAGGTCCAAATTTTGTAACAATACCACAAAAAATGAATATATTACACAGCTTTTTCCTCAGGTAGTTCCCAGGCGTTTTTGAACTGTGCCAAATTGTGCCAAATGGCACAGTTTGGAAAAACGTCTGTAACTTTTGAATGATTCAATATAGAAGCTTCATCTTGGGCTCTAATGAAAGGTGACACTAAGGGCTGTGTGTGTGGAGTGGTGGTGGGGGGTTGTCCTCCCCCCTCGCTACAGAGGACGGCCATCGCCCGTTGCGCCACGGTCCGTCATGCAGTAATGACGCACAGCTGTAATTTACCAATCGGTCAAAAGTCATTTTGATTACAATTTTCAGGGATAAAGAATAATTTAGCTTAGAACGCTTGCCTCTTCACAGCAGAAGCGGAGCTGGCGAACTTCTTCCTCATTGTCAGACGAACACGACGCTGGTCTCGCGACCCGATCAAAACATAATTCCATTATTGCGGTTTTGCGCTTCCATGATTGCGGTTTTTGGCAAACGATTTTTCAAAACAAATAACAGTAGTAATTAAAAATAGACTGGCAAACGCGTGTGTGTCAATCAGCCTTCGTCGTCTGCCTCCGTCGGTCTATGATGACCATAGAAGGCAATCGTAATGTCTATTCTGCTGGGACAAAAAAAAAAAAAAAAGCACCGCCTGGCTGAACATGCCGATGCGAGAATGGCAGTCGCTGTCACACAGGTTGCACTTGTGGATGGTCTCCGTGCTGCTGGGTCTGTGGGGTTCTTCCTGCGGGTCCTTTTTTTATCTGCTGCAGAAGTCTGTCTTCACCCAGCCTCAAAAAAAAACAGCTCGCGAACTTCTCTGCTTCAATTGGCTCACTGCATTCACAGCTTTGGTAGGCGGGTCCTTCTTGCTAGGTTTTCAGTCATTGGTTCCTCAAGGTTTCAGAAACCCAATTCAAGGCTCTTATTAGTCGAATGAGAGGTCAATCAGATGATCTAATCTGTTCGCGGCTGTGTCTGCAGTGGAAGAACAGAAATGCAGCTTCCGCAGCTCCATCGTGCTTCCTAGAGCGCACGAGGGCGCTCTCGTGCGCGCTGGGACGCAGAGACTTGCCCACCCGCGGTACAATGGAGTGCAAGAGGTTAAGTAGCTTGTCTTTGTAGTGTATTCCATTGAATGTAGGTTGAAAAGGATTTTTAAACTATTGTGTTTTGTTTTTATTCACGTTTTATACAACGTCCCAATTTCACCGGAATTGGGGTTGTATAATCAAAAACAATTCTAGATTATTTCATGGTTTACCTGTCTTGCTTCATTACGATCCAGCTCTCTAGGGCTCCTCTTCCTATTCTTTGTGGATGGAAGGATCACAGTTGAATCTCATGAAGAGGAATTCCCTGGTGATGTTGGAGGGACTGGCAACAAAGCTGGTGATACTGATGGGTCTGTCAACACCGATGGCTCTGATTCATCACCTACCACGTTACTCACAAATTCTAAAACAACTGATAGAAAAATAAAAAACAGTAGAAAATTATTTGGCAAAAACAGACAAATTTAGTCAGATTAAGTCCTGTTTAAGACCATTTTTAAATTCTCTCGATATCCTTACCCGTTATTGGATGTTGGTGATGTGCAACCTTGAAATTTTGGACCCCTGACTTTATCAGCTCATCAAATATGTCCGTGTCAACCTCAGTGCCTGACGTATCAATCAAGGTGAACACACCTTCAGCTACAAGTTTAGCCTGCAGACCAAACTTGTCTGATACTGACAGAAATCAAAAAGGAATTGCATTAAGCTGCTACAGTTGTCAATTTAGAAATGCAGACATGTGTATTATCATTTAAGTGATTTTGTTCTTTAAAAATATATGGATACCAAACTTCCTGAAGAAACGTCATGAAATCAGAGTTGACATCACTTTGTGGAACCTTCATGTATTTCTGGACATCGAAATATTCCACCTTTACCAGCATTTTCTGTATACATGTAGTTACATTAACACAATTACCATGGTGAACAATGTATCTGGTTAAATATATAACAAATATTAAGTCAGTATAACAAATATTACATAACTTAAACCAGTGTCTTACCACAAAATTTGTGAGCAGACAATACATCAGCCAATTTTAAGAAAAGCCAAACAAGTTTTTCATTATAGAGGGCGCCTGAAAGATGTCACACTCAATAAAAAATAATTCATATCTACAAGCCTGCATGTCGTCAGTGCAAAAACACAAGACCAATATGTCAACAGTAATTTATGACATAATGCACGGCTCAGGAGACACACACGCAGGCTCAGGGTAGATTTAACAGCTTTATTAACGACAGGGATGTGTGGCTGCGTGTCTGTGGAATAAGGATGTGTTGGTGGTGGCGTCTGCTTCAGGCACGGGGGCAGGAGGCCGTTCAGCCGGACAACCCTATGGGAGGAAGCAGAGGGAGAAGGGTAACGGGCACCACACCAATACAGAGGATAATAATCATAGATATAAAAGGCTAGATTGGCAGCGCTGGCCAGTCCGTGCTTGCGGTGGCGTGACGCGCGTCCGCCATCTTGGTACAGAATATCTGTAGCACATCCCTCTGGTCCAGTGCAGACACCTGCTTGGGTCATTCTCCTTTGTTAAACGTTTGACAGGCTTCAGTGAACATATTTACAACACAGTACAACACAGCGCATAGTGGTTTACTTTCAGCATAATCTGCATAAATATTAGGTGTTTAAGAGCTTCATAATTATTAAATTATGGCATTTTGCAGTGTCTCAATCAAGAACTGTCAAATGAGCTGAAAAAAAGTTACCATACCCCCTGATTAATAATTAAGCCTACCTCTTTCATTGTGGCCATTTATGCATAAATATATGGCCGAAATTGATTAATTCATACTTTGTCCTGGGCTGTATTTGTTATATTTGCCACCCCAGGCAACCAGCTTATTGCCCCCCCCCCAATTGTCAAAAATGTTTATCAAAGAAATATTTCAGCCCGTGCTATACAAATTGGCCTAGATATGTAAACTTTGAAATAAATAAAGAGAATAAAAAATTACAAAATTATTCAAGTTTCTTCATTTAACTAGACAGACATTATACACTCCCCCCCCCATCTACCTGGATCTGTATAGCAGTTGTTTAAAATCAATTTGAAATTCTTATTGATTTTAGGCCCACATAACAGTGGTTAGCACTGCGGCAGCACAGTTTACCCTTGGCCAGGGGATTGTGGGGATCGTGGGATCGTGGGTTCGATCCCAGCCCCCGACCAACAGTGATCTGTGTGGAGTTTGCATGTTCTCCCCGTGTTGCGTGGGTTTACTCCGGGATTTCTCCGGTTTCCTCCCACATGCCAAAAACATGCATGTTAGGTTAATTGGCTGTTCTAAATTGTCCCTAGATATCTGTTTCCTATAGGCCCTTAGAATAGAGGGTTAGTATTAATGAAAGCGCTTTGAGTGGTCTTTGTGACTAGAAAAGCGCTATATAAGTGCAGGTTAGTTAGTTAGTGTCACGCCGCGCCATTCATCAGCGGCGCCACCTGCTCACGCACCTGCTACTCGTCAGCGGCGAAGGATAAAAGCCGCCTCGCCCTGAGCTTCGGCCTGAAGCCGTAGACTTCATTTTCCTTGCATGGACTTCTACCACATTCTCTTCAGCATCCCCTTTACCGGTAAGAAGTTCACTTACCTCATCTCTCCAGTCTGCTCCCCTGTGCACAGGTGGATTCCTCGGCGGCGGACAACCCCGTCCCTCGTCTCTCCTCGCTGCTGCACCGAGCCCTGCAGGTGGCTGTCTCCCGGGCTTCCATCCTTGAAGCGCCAGTCATCTGCCCAAACAAGTAAGCTTCTCTCCCTCGCCTATTCTCCTCCTGTGTTGGTGTGTGCTCATCACCCTGTGTCCAATTTCTCCCATAGGGTTGCCGGCTGAACGGTCTCCTGCCTCTGGGTCCGAAGCAGACGCCACCACCAACACATTAACATTCCGCAGACACGCACCCAAACATCCCTGTTGTTAATAAACAGTTTGAACTACTCTGAGCCTGTGTGTGTGCGTCTCCTGAGCCGAACGTTATCCCAGTACGGCTTCAGCAGAGCGGCTCGGCGGACGGCGGGCTCGCACACCGGTTTACCATCCTCGAGGCTCGGGTGGATCAGATTGTTTATCAGCAACAGGTGGTTCTTAATCAATTATTAGAACTGACTAACCGATTGAACCGCTTGGATCCCCAACAGCCGTTCCTCCCGACTCGCCAGGGTGGCGCGGCTCCTGCTGTTCCAGCGGCCGTCCAGCCGGCTCCAGTGGCACCGGTTCGGCTCACGCCGATTCCGACCCCCGCCCGCTTTAGCGGTAAGCTCGGCGGAGCGCGGGGGTTTATTATGCAGTGTGAGTCCGTGTTCCACCGTGTGCCCGGAGATTTTCCCTCGGATCACAGTCGAATTGGTTACATAGGGAATCTTCTGGAGGGGCGTGCGTTAACTTGGACCTACGCCGTAATGGCGAGGCCCAGTTATGCCACCCTCACCTATGACCAATTCGTGAGGCGCTTTCTGGAGGTCTTTGACCACTCACAAACCGAAACGGTCCAGGTCGATCGGCTTCTCGCTCTCCAGCAGGGAAGCCGGTCGGCAGCGGACCACTCGGTCGACTTCCGGGTAGCGGCGGAGGAATTGGGCTGGGAGGAACGCTCCCTCTGTGGCCTGTTCCTCCGCAGCCTCAATAGTGATCTGAGGGATGAACTGGCTGGTCGGGATATCCCTGGGACGCTAGCGGAGCTGACATCCTTAGTGATAAGTTTGGATAACAGGCTGCGCGAGCGCTCCTCGGGGCGGAGGTCTTCTTCTTCTCGCCCTCGTGGAGCCTCGCCGCACCTGTTCCAAGCTCGCCCCCTGGCGGCGCCGCCAGCATCGCGCCCCGAGGAGTCGGAGCCGATGGTGACGGGCTGGACTAAACTTTCCCCTGTGGAGAAACAACGCCGCCGTGAGTTGGGCCTCTGCATGTATTGCGGAGGCGACCAACACACCGTGGAGCGTTGTCCACGGAAAGCCAGTCGGTGGGGTCCGCGAGTCACTGTTGGAAGCCTCGCGGATGTCAATCGGTTAGGATCTCTTACTCAATTGAAGCTGCCCATCCGTTTCTGCCATAACCCTACTGGGCACCTCACCCACGCACTGGTGGATTCGGGCGCAGAAGGCAGCTTCATTTCACAAAGCCTGGCAACCCGATTGGGCATCCGCTGCCAGGCACTCAACACTCCCATCTCCCTGATCCACCTCTCCCGTGCCACCCTCGGGAGAGTGACACATCAAACTGTTCCCCTACCGGTCATCATCTCGGGAAACCACCGGGAGGAGATGACCTTTTACGTCCTTCCCAACTCTGTGTCGCCCGTCATCCTGGGGTATCCCTGGCTCCGCCTTCACAATCCGGTCCTGGATTGGAAATCAGCTGGGATCTCGGCATGGAGTACGTTCTGTATGGGCACCTGCCTTCAGTCCGCTGCCTGCTCTCCGTCCGCTCCTCCCCCTGCGACGGACGCTGCACCCCCGGACCTGTCTCTGGTGCCCCCAGAATTTCACGACCTGGGTATGGTGTTCAGCAAAGCGAAAGCTATGTCTCTTCCCCCTCATCGGCCCTATGACTGCGCCATCAACCTCCGCCAGGGGGCTCCCTTACCTTCTGGTCGCCTTTACAGCCTGTCTGCGCCGGAGAAGGAGACGATGAACGCCTACCTGAAGGAATCATTAAGTGCTGGGATTATCCGCCCATCATCGTCACCCGTGGGGGCAGGGTTCTTCTTCGTGGGGAAAAAGGATGGGTCCCTCCGCCCTTGTATCGACTACCGGGCCCTCAATAATATCACGGAGAGGGACCGTTACACCCTGCCTCTCATGGACACTGCTTTCCACTCCCTCCAGGGGGCGACCTGGTTCACCAAGCTGGACCTACGCAGCGCTTACCACCTCGTCCGGATCCGGGAGGGAGATGAGTGGAAAACGGCCTTCCGTACCCCGAACGGCCACTTTGAATATCTGGTGATGCCGTTCGGGTTGACCAACGCTCCTGCAGTCTTCCAGCGCCTCATTAATGACGTCCTCCGGGACTTCATTGGCCTTTTTGTGTTCGTCTACCTGGACGATATTCTCATCTTCTCCAAGTCCAGGGATGAGCACCAGGTCCACGTGAGGCGGGTCCTCCAAAGGCTGCTGGAGAACCGTCTGTACGTTAAGGCAGAAAAGTGTGAATTTTACGCCAGGAGTACGTCCTTCCTGGGGTTCATCATCGCCCACGATAAGGTGCTCCCCGACCCAGAGAAGGTAAAGGCGGTGGTGGAATGGCCTACACCTGCATCCCGGAAGCAGGTGCAGCAATTTGTTGGCTTCGCCAATTTCTACCGCCGCTTTGTTCCCAACTTCAGTGCCATCGTTGGACCACTGACCCGCCTCACGTCCCCGAAGGTCCCGTTCCGGTGGACCGAAGAGGTCGCTGCCGCCTTTGAGGCGCTGAAGGCGGAATTCTCCTCCTCCCGGGTCCTTCGCCAGGTCGACCCCGCGCTGCAGTGCATTGTTGAGGTAGACGCCTCGGACACGGGAGTGGGAGCAGTGCTGTCCCAGCGGTCACCGGACGATGGCGCCAAGCGACCGTGCGCCTTCTTCTCCCGGCGCTTGTCCCCGGCGGAGAGAAACTATGATGTGGGGGACAGAGAGCTCTTGGCCATCAAGCTCGCCCTGCAGGAGTGGCGCCACTGGTTGGAGGGGGCAAGCCTGCCGTTTGTGGTCCTCACGGACCACAAGAACCTGGAATACTTACGGTCTGCCAAGCGCCTGAACGCCCGCCAGGCGCGCTGGTCCCTGTTCTTCGCCAGGTTCCAATTTTCCATCACCTTCAGGCCTGGCTCTAAGAACGTCCTGCCTGACGCCCTCTCCAGGCAGTTCGCCCCCGTGGAGTCGGAGGAGGCGCCCCACTCCATCCTGCCCAGGTCGTGCGTCGTGGGAGCCATCTCGTGGGACATTGAGAGCAAGATCCGGAAGGCACAGGAGGTGGAACCTGACCCTGGCGGCGGACCGGAGGGGAGGCTGTTCGTGCCATCCGCGGTCCGAGGAGAGGTCATCCACTGGCTCCACACCTCCAAGCTCACCTGTCACCCTGGCACCTCCCGGATGATAGATCTCCTCCAACGGTCCTTTTGGTGGCCAGGCCTGCGGAGGGATGCAGCCCGCTACGCCCGGGCTTGCCCAATCTGTGCCACCTGCAAGTCGGGAAATGCCCCTCCAGCGGGTCTGCTCCAGCCCCTGCCCGTCCCTGGCAGGCCCTGGTCGCACATCGCTCTGGATTTCGTCACCGGACTCCCCATCTCCAACTCCTATGACACCATCCTGACCATCGTGGACCGCTTCTCCAAGGCCGTGCACTTCGTCCCCCTGCGAGGCCTCCCTACTGCCCTGGAGACGGCGGACCTCCTCGTCCAACACGTGGTCAGGCTGCATGGGATTCCGGTGGACGTGGTCTCGGACCGGGGCCCCCAGTTTTCATCTGAGGTTTGGAGGTCTTTCTGCAACGCCATCGGAGCCAAGGTGAGCCTCTCCTCTGGCCATCACCCCCAATCCAACGGGCAGTGTGAGAGGACCAACCAGGAGCTGGAGGCTGCGCTCCGCTGTGTGTCCAGATCCAAACCCGCGTCCTGGAGCAACCATCTTGCCTGGGTTGAATATGCCCACAACACCGCTCGCTCTTCTGCTACAGGGATGTCCCCCTTCAAAGCGTCCCTGGGTTACGACCCCCCGCTGTTTCCGGAGCAGGAGAGTGAGGTAACTGTCCCGTCAGTTAGGGCCCATCTCAGGCAGTTCCGCTCCACCTGGGCTGCCGCGCGCCATGCGCTATTGCGCACAGCGGAGCGCAACAGGACTGTGGCGGACCGGCGTAGGAGACCTGCCCCGGCGTACAGAGTTGGGCAGCTTGTTTACATTTCCACCCAGGACGTCACTCTAAAAGGCGAGAGGAGAAAGCTGGCACAGCGCTTCATGGGTCCCTACCCCATCACCCGGATCATCAACCCGGTGGCTGTGCGCGTGGCTATTCCCCCCTCCCTCCGCATTCATCCTACTTTCCACGTGTCGAAGGTGAAACTGGCGGTTACTGACCCCCTTTGCCCTCCTCCTGCAGCGCAACCCGCGCCCCGGATGATTGGTGGCCATCCGGCCTGGTCCGCCTCCTCCATCCTGGACTCCCGGCGCCGGGGTCGTGGGTTGCAATACTTGGTGGACTGGGAGGGCTATGGGCCCGAGCATCGACAGTGGGTGCCCCCGTCGTTTGTGTTGGACCCATCGCTCATCGCGGACTTCCACCGAGCGCACCCGGATAAGCCATCGCCAGGAGGCGCTGCTAGAGGGGGGAGTACTGTCACGCCGCGCCATTCATCAGCGGCGCCACCTGCTCACGCACCTGCTACTCGTCAGCGGCGAAGGATAAAAGCCGCCTCGCCCTGAGCTTCGGCCTGAAGCCGTAGACTTCATTTTCCTTGCATGGACTTCTACCACATTCTCTTCAGCATCCCCTTTACCGGTAAGAAGTTCACTTACCTCATCTCTCCAGTCTGCTCCCCTGTGCACAGGTGGATTCCTCGGCGGCGGACAACCCCGTCCCTCGTCTCTCCTCGCTGCTGCACCGAGCCCTGCAGGTGGCTGTCTCCCGGGCTTCCATCCTTGAAGCGCCAGTCATCTGCCCAAACAAGTAAGCTTCTCTCCCTCGCCTATTCTCCTCCTGTGTTGGTGTGTGCTCATCACCCTGTGTCCAATTTCTCCCATAGGGTTGCCGGCTGAACGGTCTCCTGCCTCTGGGTCCGAAGCAGACGCCACCACCAACACATTAACATTCCGCAGACACGCACCCAAACATCCCTGTTGTTAATAAACAGTTTGAACTACTCTGAGCCTGTGTGTGTGCGTCTCCTGAGCCGAACGTTATGTCAGTTAGTAGTAGATAACAAATTTATACAATACACCAATGTTCATTACAAATTTATTAAATTTATTGCATAGAATAATGCACTCAACATGAAAGCAG
Source organism: Pholidichthys leucotaenia (assembly GCA_020510985.1). Taxonomy (NCBI): domain Eukaryota; kingdom Metazoa; phylum Chordata; class Actinopteri; order Cichliformes; family Pholidichthyidae; genus Pholidichthys; species Pholidichthys leucotaenia. Next base: position 214,760,853 of record CM035847.1, on the reverse strand, counting down.
CAAGCTCATATTAATCAGTTGCAAAGTGAGGTGAAGTGTTAATTGAATCAAAACACAGTTTAAAGCAGTAGATGTAGGCTTTATTAATTTAACCCAGAGCCCAGCCCATCGTCATCACCATCATCATCATCTTCATCTTCATCACACGTAATATCCACCCTGTCCCCTCCTATCCATCATAGCAAATATTTATAGTAATGTCAGGCAAAATGTAATATAAGACAGAAATAGTAATGTCTATGAGATATGACTGCATTAATCATCACCAGATCTTCTTGTACCCCCTCCCTGTAATAGACAAATGCGAAATAGGTAATGTAAAATTCTATCTGTAAAGTTTCAATTTTCAAATAACATATCTGTAAATTACTATCTGCAAACCTTCATGATGTTGGTCTGATACAGGAGGTAGATGTTTGTACACATATATGTGTAATTATTGTGTAAAGACGGTTTGATAAACCTAAATCTTTCATTAGGCCAAGTGTATACAGGAAAAAAAAAAACTATCCTCACGCTATTTGAGTAACTACCAAACTAGTTACAAGAACCCAAAGTTCATTGTTGATAATATTGGCTACCAATACTGACCCAGTAACAAAGAACACAATGTAACACTGTATACTAATATTACATGAGAAATATTGCCATAACTATCGATACTGAATTACAATATATATTACACTAATGGCAGTCATGCATGTACAGAAATCAGTGACCTCCCAAATGAAAATCAGAGTTTTTACCTTTATTTTTGACAACATGTCATTAAATTATTTAAAAACAAATACTCGACACTTACCGTAAGGGTTCCAGCATAACAGTGCTTAAGTCGCAGCCCCGAGTGATCGAAGCTGCTCCTTTTTATCCTCATTAGCAGCGCCTCAGCTGATGAGGATTAATTGGGCCCCAGCTGTCCTGTAACACTGACAGCTGGGACCCCGCAGAGACGCTGCTCAATGAGAGACAGCGATGAGAAGGGACATGGTCTGAGCGCCGGAAAACCCGGCGTCTTATCCCATGGTGACAGAAATGAAGACTTAATCAGAGTGTTGTGCATTAAGCTGAGCTGTGGATTTGTTGTGATTTCTGTACCAATATGGCGGCCGGAAATCTCGTGCTCCAGTGACCTACTGCCAATCTAGCCTTTTATATCTATTGTGGGCGACACACATTGTGGGCTCACATTTCCACAGAGATATGACTGCATGCGTATTGGGGGTTTCACGTCTGGAAGGACAAAGGACTCGAATCTGCAGAAGATAACGAGGAGGTGTGAGATTGGTCTTTTTGTCCCACAGAAGATGCCCCGGAGGGATTTCCGGTTCATCAAGGGATGAGAGACAATGGTGAAGGTTCAAAGGGATGCTTTTTTTTTTTTTTTGTTACTTATTTGTACCCGTAGGTAGACTTGGTTTGCAGTCTGGTGACAAGCCACCGGCTGCTGGTCGCTGCGTGCGCGAGCGCCCTAAACCTACATGTTTTTGGTATGCGGGAGGAAACCGGAGAAATCCCGGAGTAAACCCACGCAACACGGGGAGAACATGCAAACTCCACACAGCTCACTGTTGGTCTGGGGCTGGGATCGAACCCACGATCTCATGATCCCCGCGATCCCCCGGCCAAGGGTAAAACTGTGCTGCCACAGTGCTAAACCACTGCGCCACCGTGCAGCCAGCTGACTGTATGTTTACTGAAAACACCATGTGACTTGAGTTCTGATGCTGGAAACATATAAAAGGGTGATGTGATATGATTCTTTCTCTTCTTCCTGCTTTGAGAATGCTAGATGATGTGTTCTGTCAATAAAGCTGAACTTAAGAACTAAACTCAGCCTCATCATTCGAGCACATCCTCTACACTGGTGACCTACGACAAAGAATGAGCAGACAGAATTCTCCCGAGCGGGGCTCGGCGGAAGCCAGCCTGATGGCCGCATCCACGATCCGGCTGCCCGATTTCTGGCAGCACAGCCCGCGCTCATGGTTTAGCGCAGTCGAGGCGTAGTTCAACCTCGGGAGAATCTCCAACGACGACACAAGATTCTACCATGTGGTAGTGAAGCTGGACAGCAACACGGTCCAGAGAGTGGAGGATCTGGTTAATCATCCACCAGACAGCGACAAGTACAGCGCATTGAAGGACGCGCTGATCAGCCATTTCACCCCTTCGGTCCAACAGCGAGCAGAGGGGCTCCTGACGTTGACGGAGTCAGAGAACGATAGACCTGCAGACCTGATGGTGAAGATGCTGAGGCTCAAAGACTCTGAGGATGGCGAATTCATTTTCGCCCACCTTTTCCTTCGGACCCTGCCGCCAGCAGTGAGAGTGGCCCTGGCAGAGTCGCCCCAATTGGCCAGGCGAGACTACCATGGGCTGAGCAAAGAGGCGCAGCGGCTTGTCGACGCCCACAAGCGGAATGTGGTTTCGGCCGCGGCAGCTAGCCCAGGAACGGCGTTCGGAGACAGCGCAGGTCCAGCGGCCGCGGCGCCAGACGCACCAACGACGGCGGCGATGGGGGCCAGGCGACGTGGAGCGGAGGACGGCCGGTGTTTCTACCACCGCCGTTTTGCAGAGAGAGCGCACAGGTGCATCCCGCCGTGCAACTTCAAGCACCAGGGAAACGCCAAGACCGAGGGCCGGTAGCAGCTGCGACCCTCGGCGACGAGAAAAAGCTGCTTTACCTGACGGATGCACACTCGGGGAAACAGTTCCTTGTGGACACAGGCTCCCAGCTGAGTTTCGTCACACCCACCTACGCGGAACGGCTGATGCCGTCTAAAGCTCCCTGGGTGTCAGTGTCAGCAGCGAACGGCTCCGTGATTAAAACGTTCGGTGAGAGGACCATGCTTCTGTCCTTACAGGGCTGTTCATTTGAGTGGACATTTATTGTAGCAGCAGTCAGTTTCAACATGTTAGGGGCTGATTTTTTGTGCTCACATGGTTTATTGGCTGACCTTGCTAATAGATGTCTGATTAATGCAAAGTCCTTTCATTCTATTCCCTGCACAGCTCGGGTGGCCCCGCCGACTGCACATGCCAGCGTCTCAGCTGCGGGTGGTAAGTTTCATACATTGCTCACTCAGTTCCCAGCACTCACAGTCCCCACGTTTTCGGCGACGGTGGCTAAACATGGGGTGGAGCATTTTATCACCACCACCGGGCCTCCCGTCTTTGCAAAAGCTCGGCGTTTGGACCCAGCTAAACTGGCCATCGCGCGCGAGGAGTTCACTAATCTGGAAAAACTGGGCATTGTTAGACGCTCCAAAAGCTCCTGGGCTTCGCCGCTACACATGGTCCCAAAGGCTGACGGCTCGTGGCGACCTTGCGGCGATTTCCGCAGGTTGAACAACGTTTCAGTTCATGACCGCTACCCGATTCCGCACATTCAGGATTTTTCTGTTCATTTGGCGGGGGCGCGCATTTTTTCTAAAATAGACTTGGTGCGCGGTTACCACCAGGTTCCAGTGCGCGCGCAGGATGTACCCAAAACAGCGGTCATAACTCCTTTCAGCCTTTTTGAGTTTTTGCGCATGCTTTTTGGCCTCAAGGGGGCCACGCAGACTTTCCAACGCATGATGGATGCAGTTTTACGCGACCTCCCTTTCGTGTTCGTTTATTTGGACGATATTTTAGTAGCCAGCGCGTCCGAGGGCGAGCACGAAAAACACCTCACAGCAGTTTTTCGGAGGCTGGCAGAGCACGGGTTAATAGTTAACCCAGTGAAGTGCCAGTTTGGGGTGGCGCAGATTGATTTTTTGGGGCATCACATTTCGGCAGAAGGAGCGGTTTCTCTGCCAGATAAGGTGCGTGCCATAACAGATTTTCCGCAACCTCAAACGGTCAAGGCGCTTCAGGAGTTTCTAGGGATGGTTAATTTTTACAACCGGTTCCTCCCAAGCGCAGCATGGCTCATGCAGCCATTGTACACCGCGTTAAAAAAACAAAAGCCCGCAAATAAAGTTGAATGGTCTCCGGAGCGGGAGCGCGCTTTTGCCCAGGTCAAATCAGCCCTGGCAAACACAGTTTTGTTAGCGCACCCAGTTCCAACGGCCCGCATGGCGCTCACCACTGACGCTTCCGATGTAGCGTTGGGGGCGGTAGTTGAACAGTTTGTGGCAGGTACCTGGCAACCTCTCGCGTTTTTCAGCAGGACTTTGTGTGATAGTGAGCGTAAATACAGTGCGTTTGAAAGGGAGCTTTTGGCCCTACACTTGGCCATCCGCCATTTTCAGTTCTGGTTGGAGGGGCAACGTTTCACCGCGTTTGTGGATCATAAACCGCTAACGTTTGCGATGGCCAAAATTTCAGAACCCTGGTCAGGCCGACAACAAAGGCAACTAGCCGCAATATCGGAGTTCACTACTGATATTCAGCATGTCGCGGGTAAACACAATGTTGTGGCAGACTGTCTCTTGCGCGCGGTAGCAACACCAAGCCCCATGGGGGCAGACTCTGTAGCTGTGGCCGCGGGCCCGGGCAGCGACGCGGGAGCGCGCGCAGCCCCGGTCTGTGTAGGGTTAGATTATGCAGCCATGGCTGTGGAGCAGGTTAACGACGCGGACGTGCGCGCGCTCCAGTCTGGACCAACAGGGTTAAGGCTGGAGCACAGGGAGCAACAAAGTGGTATGCCCCCACTAATCTGCGATGTCTCCACGGGACGGCCCCGCCCCGTGGTGCCAGCTGCGTGGCGTCGCCGCGTTTTTGACTTGGTCCATTCTCTCGTGCACCCGGGGGTGCGTGCATCGATTAAGTTGGTGGGGGAGAAATTTGTTTGGCCCGGGTTGCGCAAACAGGTCAAGAAATGGGCGGCAGCCTGCGTAGCGTGTCAGTGAGCCAAAATACACAGACACACTAAGGCTCTGTTGGAACCTTTTCACATCTCCGCTAAGCGTTTTGATCACGTGCATGTTGACTTGGTGGGCCCGCTCCCACCATCATACAGGCACACACATCTTTTGACGATGGTGGATCGCACCACGCATTGGCCAGAGGCGATTCCTCTGACATCAACCACAGCGGAAGAAGTTGCGCGAGCATTTTTAGCAGCGTGGGTTGCGCGTTTCGGTGTACCGTCGGACATAACGTCCGACAGGGATCCCCAATTTATTTCCGAACTATGGTCATCGATGGCCCGCAGCTTGGGGGTGAAGATTCATCGCACCACTGCGTATAACCCCCAGGCTAATGGTTTATGCGAACACTTTCACAGGTCATTGAAAGCAGCCCTCAGAGCGTCGCTGACGGATACAAATTGGGTGGACAAACTTCCATGGGTTTTATTGGGGTTGCGTTCTGCACCTAAGGAAGATTTGCATGCTTCCCCGGCTGAATTAGTTTTTGCACAACCTCTCCGTTTGCCGGGGGAATTTCTCCCCGATAACCCCGCACCAATGGGCCCCCCTGCTCAGCCGTGGCAGAGCGACTTGGGAGCAAACACGCTCCCTGGCCCGGTCCATCAGTTTCCCACACATTTTTGTGCCAAAGGCTTTAAAAAATGCAGAGTTTGTTTTTGTTAGACATGATGCTCAGCGTCCAAGTTTGCGGCCGTTTTATGACGGACCGTTCAGAGTGCTGGAGACCGGGCAGAAGCATTTTCTGCTAGAATTAGGGGGCAGAAGGGAGTTGATCTGCATAAACAGGCTCAAACCCGCTTTTGTTTTGGCTGATGAGGAAGTGCAGCTCGCGAGGCCCCCCCGCCGTGGCAGGCCGCCGAAAGGACATTCTCCAGAATCTTCACAGAAAGGTGCTAACAGCTTTAATCCACAGATGCAGAGAGATGTTGCAGGGGTAGCAAAGCCAGGTTGCAGCAGATTCGGCAGAAGGTTAAAACCCAGGCAGTTGGTGGATTGATTAGCGATATATGGAGTGTTTTGTGTTTTTCTTTTTTTTTTTATGCCATGCAGGTTTTGCCCTTACTAGACGTTTGGGGGGGGTAGTGTGGGCGACACACATTGTGGGCTCACATTTCCACAGAGATATGACTGCATGCGTATTGGGGGTTTCACGTCTGGAAGGACAAAGGACTCGAATCTGCAGAAGATAACGAGGAGGTGTGAGATTGGTCTTTTTGTCCCACAGAAGATGCCCCGGAGGGATTTCCGGTTCATCAAGGAATGAGAGACAATGGTGAAGGTTCAAAGGGATGCTTTGTGACTGTATGTTTACTGAAAACACCATGTGACTTGAGTTCTGATGCTGGAAACATATAAAAGGGTGATGTGATATGATTCTTTCTCTTCTTCCTGCTTTGAGAATGCTAGACGATGTGTTCTGTCAATAAAGCTGAACTTAAGAACTAAACTCAGCCTCATCATTCGAGCATATCCTCTACACTATGATAATAATAGTCTTGCTGGCTTACTTGGTTACAACAGGTGGCTGGCGTTGACAAGGGCGGAGCCCGGGAGACAGCGACCTGCAGTGCCTGTAGCAGCAGCGTAGAGACAGCGGCGAGATGAGGAAGTCCGCCGCCGGGGAAGTCCACCTGTGCACAGGGGAAAGGCTGGAGGAAAAGAGGTAAGGGCTGCTTACCCAGATAATCTTGCTAGAAGGCTTGAGTACCGTTGTAGCAAACAATGCCGAAGTAGAGAGACGGCTTCAGGCCGAAGCCCAGGGCAGAGTGGGTTAAGTACCTCGCCGCTGACGAGGAGCAGGTGTGCGCGCAGCTGGCGCCGCTGATGAGCGGTGAGTCATGACAATTTAGAGACAAAACATTGTATACTTTGAAAAAAAATTACAGTTCAAATATTGTGAACAGCTTGCAAGCATCGACAGTACCTGAATCTTCTGCAGGGACCTGCTGGAACATGGAGAAAAACTGTTCAGTTGTTCAATGTGTTTAGTGATAAGATTAGCAGACACACACATTATCTCGGTGTAATGTGGCCATTTTCCCAAGGTTAACTCAGCCAAAAACACAGGGCTATATGGCGGCAGTTCGAAGGCCAGAGGCAGTCATGACCATCGTGTCTTTTGCTGTACCTTACTAAAAGCCAGAGGAACGTCCTCACTGCACAATACTATCCAATTTTTTCAATTTACCAGTGAATGTAAGCAATGCTTTCCCACAAGAGTTGCAAATTAGCTAATAGCTATACACTCTATGTGCAACACATCAGATTGATTGTCTTTGATTAATTGTCTATGTTTATTGCACTGTCCCTGTCAAATAAACTAATCTACTACTACTACTACATTGGGAACGTCATAATATAAATAGCCCTTTTAGCACCGAGTCATTGTGCTCAGTTACTTTAGATTGTCTTCGGTTAGCTAGCTAACGTTAGCATTAGTGTTGGCTAGTCAGCAAACTTCTGCTAGCATCTTGACCGCAAAACTAAAATTAAAATGAACGAATTGAAATCCTCCATATGAAAATTTTCTCTTAAAAATCACCATTACAGGTACAGTTTTTTTTTCCCATCAAATGAAGAATTTTGGTGACCTGAAATGTATGGATTAACACTGAATTTGTGGCGGGTGAGAGTAGTTATCGGTGCGGTTGTGGCGGTTTGGTTTCAACCCCCACAACACACAGGGACAGACAGCTCGCTACTCCTGGGTTTTTTCCGCTGCATGCTGTGATCTAATCAGCCATTTATGCATTTCACTGCTGTGAGGTTAATGTGCCATCCATGTTCATGCATCCTGTCTGTGCCTCTCATATGCAAACGCTCATATCGACCCATGTTAATGCTTTGATGTATTGTTGTAGCCGAGTATATAAGCTGTCTGAATTTCATGTTAAATCTCTCATTCTCTCACTTCAACCTCTGCTGCAGGACACAGACATTGTGTCCTCCTCTCCTTCTCTGAGAGCCATTGGGCTCGCTCCCAGCGCGCACGCACGGCGCCGGGAGAGTAGCTCGTGACGGCGGTATGATTAATAAAACTCTACTTAAAACCTCCAACAACGCTGCCTTATTTTATCATCCGCCGCACTGGTGACCCGACGCTGAAACGAACACGCTGCCAGCGAACGCAACACCCGGCGGTGATTCTCCGACGGCAAGCGAACGCGGCAGCCTGACTGATCTGCCCTCCCTTCTGCTTCAGGGAGACCTCAACGCGGAGTTTCCAGGCGAAACTCCCCGGAGAACACCCACGACCGGGAAAGCTGAGCAACGTTTCATGGTGAGATCTGCACGCCTAGATCGGCACATCCACGCTGGACCGGCCGCGCTCACAGCTCCTCCACACGAGAGCGCATGCACCTCGTCCCCTCTCCACGACGGCGATCCCCATGGCCGACGGAGCACACGTGGACCTGAACGCACCATGACCGAGCGAGTGACAGAGCGTCTACTTCCCTTCACCGCTCCAACACACTGAACAGGGATGATCAAGCTCCCTGACCCTGGTTCTCCTCTCCAGCTGGCCCACACACGCACGGAGCCCCCGCACACGCACCGGGGAGTTACGAGGACGGCGCACCACGCACGGGACAAATACGGCTTTTCTGACCGCCTTCCTTCTGCTGCACACTGGCCCTTCAGGCTTGCTCGTTCACCTGAGGCACGCAGCTTGCTCACTGGATTTTATGGTCTAGCCACGGCATACAAGGGAAATTCAGCGGTTTGCGGTTCCCGAGAGCTTTAAGGTTGTGCCCGCACCTAAAGCCAACACGCCAGTCCCTCTGCCCTCATCACAGCCGCCACGCAGCCTCGTCTTTTCTTCATGGCCGCTATTAATCCTTGCAGGACTTAATCGCGGGAGGAGCCAGTGACTAATTTTAATTCTTGTGGACGGGACAGCCCTTCGACATCGCGGACCCACAAGCAATTTTTGTGCGGCCCGGATGTTTTCATCGTCTCCGGCCGGCTTTTACTACCCCCCACCCCCCTCCACCCCCTCCTGCACAGAGCTTTTCCCTGCTCGCTGCCCAAGCTGCACTATCGAGGTCTCGGCCACCTGCCGAGCCCTCTGGGGGGGAGCTGTGGCGGTTTGGTTTCAACCCCCACAGCACACAGGGACAGACAGCTCGCTACTCCTGGGTTTTTTCCGCTGCATGCTGTGATCTAATCAGCCATTTATGCATTTCACTGCTGTGAGGTTAATGTGCCATCCATGCATTGTGTTCATGCATCCTGTCTGTGCCTCTCATATGCAAATGCTCATATCGACCCATGTTAATGCTTTGATGTATTGTTGTAGCCGAGTATATAAGCTGTCTGAATTTCATGTTAAACCTATCATTCTCTCACTTCAACCTCTGCTGCAGGACACAGACATTGTGTCCTCCTCTCCTTCTCTGAGAGCCATTGGGCTCGCTCCCGGCGCGCACACACGGTGCCGGGAGAGGAGCTCGTGACAGCGGTATGATTAATAAAACTCTACTTAAAACCTCCAACAACGCTGCCTTATTTTATCATCCGCCGCACGGTGGGGTATTTGTGTCTCCATTGGAAAAACGATATGCCACAACAGAAATATCAATATCAACTCATAATGTAAAAAAGAAGCTTAAATTTCATCAACACCAAAAATTTCACTCTTTTGAATTTTCTGTGTGCATTTATTTTGCACGTAATAAATTGCTCATACAACTAAAGCCGTACTCGCCTTAAGGAGTCATCCTTCCTGCTCACCGAAGGTTGTTCCTTGACAGAATGATGCCACCACAAGACTCTGCGGGTATGGACTACAGAGTGTTTGGGCTGGATGAGGTTGAGTGTGGGGCGGCTCAGCTGATCAACCCCTGTGTTTCTGAAGCCCGGTTATGCCACACTCGGGAGCAGGCCATGATGATCCTGGACGCAGCGGCCGGAGTGGTTATGAATCACCCCAGTCTGTGGGACTACCCTGGTCTGACTGGACTGTTCGCCTCATTGTACAACTCGCTGAATTCGTTCCACAGACTGGTGAAAAGCCTGGAGAGTGTGCCGTCAAGACAGGGTTCTGCTCCTCCTCGCCCTTCAGCTTCAACACCAGCTTTGCAGCCCATTTTCCCTGACCCACCATATGCTGCTGTTCTCTCCGTCCCTGTGGAGTACAATGGGACCTGCAGGGCGCATGACGGTCTGGGTTGGAAAGGAGGCTCTGAGAGATGGCACTCCTCCCAGCGTTCCACCGCTGCTCCACCAGCTGAGCCTCAAATGCCCACAGCTCCAGCTTTTCCTCCTCTTTGTCACTCTTCGGCCTCTGCTCCAGCCCCATGGAGTTTTCCAGCCCCGGAGGGCCCTCCTACACCGGTTTCTACAGCAGTTGCAGTGCTGGCTCCCACAGTTACTGTGCTGGTGCCCTCGCCATAGCTTTTTTCAGACTGCCTCCTCCACTGTTCCACCAATGTCTCCAGAAGCTGTCACACCAGCAACTCTGGGGTCTTACAAGGTCATCACACCAACAGCAGCTTCACCTAAGACCAACAACCCAGCAGCGATGAACCTGGAGTTAAGGCAAATGCTTTTCCCCTTATGTTCAACATCTGTTTTTGAAAAAAGACTTGTCTTGCTTCTGGTGGGGGGTGGGGGTGGGGGGTCCCAAGTGTAGTTACCATCTGCCTCTGGGTCCTCTCTGCCAGTCTCTGCCACTGACAACTGTGGCAACCCATCTTGTGTTTCTTTCTTCCCATCTGAGGTGGCTGTGGCAGGGATGGAGGAGGACACTTTACCTTCAGCGGTCTCTGTGATACACATCCCAGCTCCAGTGCCGGCTCCTCATCGCTCCTCAGCTCCATTACCCGGTCCACGGCACCTCCCGGCGCCAGTACCCCGTCCACAACACCTCCCAGCTCCAGTACCTGCCCCTTGGTGCTTCCCAGCTCCAGTGCCAGCTCCACCTGCCATCTCTCCTGCAGTGCTTCTTGAGGTCGTCACCCTGGCAGCAGTAGACCAGAAGTTAAGGCAAGTACCTCTTCATACTACCACTTCGTTCTACCACTGTTTTTGAAAAGACTTGCCTTTCTCCTGATGGGGGGACCCAAGCACATTCCCCACCAGTCTCTGCTGCTTATGACTGTGGTGTCACCTCACTGACCCCCCCGTTTCCCTCTATCGTCTGAGGTGGCCGTGTCGAGGATGGAACCGCAGGAGGACCATGCTTCATCATCTCCATCACTGGAGCATGCCACTCCATCATCATCACCTCCAGAGCAGCCCCCCCCCAATCATCCAGGGGGTTAAGCTGTCAACTTCTCCCTTTGTCCAAGAGGTCAAGAGACCTCCACCCTTTGTCCAAGAGGTCAGGACACCTCCACCCATTGTCCAAGAGGTCAGGAGACCACCACCCATTGCCCAAGCAATAGTGCAGTCTGCTCTACCTTTGCCGCTTAGGGTCGCCACTCCTCAGCTGCTGTTGGCCCTTGCGCCAAAGGCCCCTCAGGTACTATCTTCAAAGCAAAAAACCTTCCATGTTGTTAGCTTCATCTTCAGAACAAAAAGCTCTTATGTTGTCATTTTTGGCAGAAAAGGCTCCCATTGTTGTCTTCAGAGCAAAAAGCTCCTATGTTGTCATTTTCAGAGCAAAGGGCTCCCAGGTCATCATCCCATGTGGTGGGATGATGACCTGCAAGATGGCAGCGCGCGTCTGCGCAGCGGCTCTTTTCTCCCTATTTTTGTTTGTATGTATGCTGTTTTTGGATATTGGACTGTGTGAAGCTGGATTTGTGTACAGTCGTACTGAGCTGATAAACATTGGACTTCAACAAAAGTCTGCTGTTACAGCAGTTTTTGAGAACACACAAAACATACCGGAGGCTATCTGTAGACCAGCGGGATCACCATGGATTGTTGTTGGTCCTGGGAAGCGATGCAGACGGAGGAGGGAGAGAAAGAAAAAAGCGGGGATGCCGGTCGGGCCTGCTAGCGAGGCTAAAGAGACAGCCGCATAGACCTCTGCTACCCAGCATTTTTCTCTCCAACGCCAGAAGCATCGTCCACAAGATGGATGATCTAGAGCTACAGCTGGCAACTAGTAAAACTGTGAGAGACTGCTGTGTGCTGTCGTTAACGGAAAGCTGGCTCCACCCGCTGATCACCGATGCTGCAATGCAACTACCAGAGCGCACACTTCACCGTATGGACCGAACAGCGGAATCTGGGAAACAGAGAGGGGGCGGTCTCTGAATCTTTCTTCACAACACTTGGACTAACCACAGTCGTATTATTAACACTTACTGTTCTCCTGATCTAGAGACAATGTCAGTTTTATGTCGGCCTTTTTATCTTCCAAGAGAGCTGACAGTCTATATTTCTCCTGATGCAAATACTAAAGCAGCCTTTAGTCATTTGTACAGTGTAATAAATAAACAGCAGCAGGCCTATCCTGAGGGTGTTCACATCATAGCTGGTGATTTTAATCAAGCATGCTTGAAAACTGTGCTGCCTAATTTCACACAGTATGTGAAATGTGTCACTAGGGGAAAGAATTGTCTTGATCGGGTATATTTGGACCTGAAGCATGCTTACAGAGCTGTGCCGTGTCCACATCTTGGCCTGTCAGATCATCTATCATTGCTCCTCATCCCAGCATACACCCCCCTCAGGAGAACTGCTAGACCTACTATAAAGAACATCACAACATGGCCCGAGGGAGCTCTTTCTCAGCTGCCGGACTGTTTTTCAAACAATCTATGGGATTTATTCAAGAATGAGGATCTGGAAATGTACACACATACTGTATTATGCTACATCACCTACTGTATCAACCAGGTAACTGTGGAAAAACGCATCAGGGTTTTTCCTAACCAGAAGCCTTGGATGACAAAAGAAGTCCAGACACTCCTCAGAGCCCGTGATACAGCCTTCAGGTCAGGGGATACAGATCTGTATAGCACCGCCTGGGCTAATCTGAAGAAAGGCATTAAGGAGGCTAAACAGGCCTATAAGAAGAAAGTTGAGGACCATTTTTCTGATAATGATTTGAGACGAGGAGTTTGGTGAGGCCATGGAACAAGACTTTCGGTCGGCCTCGAAGAGATTCTGGCAAACTGTCCGGCGGCTCAGGAGGGGAAAGCAGCTCCCTGTCCACACTGTGTATGGTGCGGATGGGGCACTGTTGACTTCGACTGGGGATATCTTCGGGCGGTGGAAGGAATACTTTGAGGATCTCCTCAATCCCACTGATACACCTTCCACAGAGGAAGCGGGGCTTGTGGACGAGGGGAATGACTCGCCTATCACAGGGGCTGAGGTTGCCAAGGTGGTTAAAAATCTCCTTGGTGACCGGGCCCCGAGGGTGGACGAGATTCGCCCTGAGTACCTTAAGGCCCTGGATGTTGTAGGGCTGTCATGGTTGACACACCTCTGCAACATTGCGTGGAGGTTGGGGGCAGTGCCTTTGGCATGGCAAACCGGGGTGGTGGTTCCTCTCTTCAAAAAAGGGGACCGGAGGGTGTGCTCCAACTTTAGAGGGATCACACTCCTCAGCCTCCCTGGGAAGGTCTATGCCAAGGTACTGGAGAGGAGAGTCCGGCCGTTGGTCGAACCTCGGATTCAGGAGGTGCAATGTGGTTTTCGTCCTGGCCGTGGCACATCGGACCAGCTCTTTACCCTCTCGAGAATTCTTGAGAGTTCGTGGGAGTTTGCCCAACCAGTTTACATGTGTTTTGTGGACTTGGAGAAGGCATTTGACCGCGTCCCTCGTGGTTTTTTTGTGGGGGGTGCTTCAGGAGTATAGGGTATCGGGCTTGTTGTTACAAGCTATTCCGTCTCTGTATGACCGTTGTGAGAGTTTGGTTCGTATTGCCAACACTCGGTCGGACTCATTCCCAGTGAGAGTTGGACTCCGCCAGGGCTGCCCTTTGTCACCGATCCTGTTCATAATTTTTATGGACAGGATTTCTAGACGTAGCCAGGGAATGGAGGGTGTCATGCTTGGTGACCACAGGATCTCATCTCTGTTGTTTGCAGATGATGTTGTCCTGTTGGCTTCATCCAGCAATGACCTACAGTTTTTGCTGGGACGGTTTGCCGCTCAGTGTGAAGCGGTTGGGATGAGAATCAGCAACTCCAAGTCCATGGTCCTCAGCCAGAAAAAGGTGGATTGTCCTCTCTGGGTTGGGGACAGGCTCCTACCCCAAGTGGAGGAGTTTAAGTATCTTGGGGTCTTATTCACGAGTGAGGGGAAAATGAAGCAAGAGATTGACAGATGGATTGGAGCAGCATCTGCAGTGATGCGGACGTTGTACCAGTCTGTTGTGGTGAAGAGGGAGCTGAGTTCTAAGGCAAACCTGTCGATTTACTAGTCAGTCTATGTTCCTACTCTCACCTATGGTCACTAGCTTTGGGTAATGACCAAAAGAACGAGATTGCGGATACAAGCGGCTGAAATGAGCTTTCTTCGTAGGATTGCTGGACTCACCCTTAGAGATAGGGTGAGGAGCTCAGTCATCCAGGAGAGGCTCAGAGTAGAATCGCTGATCCTCCACATTGAAAGGAGTCAGTTGAGGTGGTATGGGCATCTGATTAGGATGCCTCCTGGACACCTCCCACTTGAGGTGTTTCGGGCACGTCCCACTGGGAGGAGACCCCGGTGCAGACCCAGGACTCGCTGGAGAGACTATGTCTCCCAGCTGGTCTGGGAACGCCTTGGTATCCTCTCTGAAGAGCTAGAGCAGGTGGCTGGGGAGAGGGAAGTCTGGGTTTCTCTTCTTGAACTGCTGCCTCCGTGACCCGGACCTCCGGAAAAGCAGTAGAAGATGGATGGAGGGATGGATTCGAGACGAGTATGGCAAGGCTTTCACCATATCACAAACTATAAGGGCAGCAGCATCATTTCCAATGATATCAGCGCCTCACTGGCAGAAGAATTGAACTGCTTTTTTGCACCGTTTGAGGCAAATACACCTCACCCGGACCCACTGACGGTATTGAATGCCAGCTCTGATGTGCTTACCCTGTAGGATCATGAGGTGAGACAGATGCTGAGAGCAATTCACCCGAGAAAGGCTACTGGTCCCAATGGAGTGCCAGGAAAGGTGCTCAGAGCATGTGCAGATCAGCTATGCTCTGTTTTGACTGACATTTTTAACTTGTCTCTCAAGGCAGCCGTTGTTCCACAGTGTTTAAAATCTGCAGTCATTATTCCTGTACCTAAAAAGCATATTATTAGCAGTTTGAATGACTATCGACCAGTAGCATTAACACCCATTATTTTGAAGTACTTTGAGAAAATGGTATTGAAACATCTTTTGCCTAGTCTCCCCCCAGACTTTGATCGGTACCAGTTTGCCTACAGACGGAGCAGATCCACTGAAGATACTATTGCTATAGCTCTCCACTCGGCATTCAGCCATTTAAAAGACAAGGGGAGCTATGTAAGAATGTTGTTTGTGGACTATAGCTTGGCATTTAATACAATTATTCCCAACATTCTCATCACCAAATTGCTTCAGCTTGGTCTGCCTACTCACACTTGCAGCTGGATTAAGGACTTCCTAACAAACCGAACACAGACTGTTAGACTCGGACCCCATTCCTCCTCTACAGTCATGCTTAACACAGGCTCGCCACAGGGCTGTGTGTTGAGCCCCACTTTGTATTCATTGTACACATATGACTGCATACCTGTTCATCCCACAAACATTACAGTGAAGTTTGCAGATGACACAACAGTAGTTGGGCTCATATCAGGAGGAGATGAGTCCGCATACAGAGATGAGGTGCAGAAACTGGTGAGATGGTGCTCAGATAATAATCTGCTATTGAATACAAAAAAACAAAAGAGCTCATTATTGATTTTAGGAAGCATAGCAGTGAGCCTCCTCCTCTATATACAGTAGGTTAAAAAAGTATTTAGTCAGCCACCAATTGTGCAAGTTCTCCCACTTAAAAGATGAGAGAGGTCTCCAATTTTCATCATAGGTATACCTCAACTATGAGAGACAAAATAAGAAGAAAAAAAAATCCAGAAAATCACATTGAAGGATTTTTAATGAATTAATTGGTAAATTCCTCGGTAAAATAAGTATTTGGTCAATAACAAAAGTTCATCTCAGTACTTTGTTATATACCCTTTGTTGGCAATGACAGAGGTCAAACGTTTTCTGTAAGTTTTCACAAGGTTTTCACACACTGTTGCTGGTATTTTGGCCCATTCCTCCATGCAGATCTCCTCTAGAGCAGTGATGTTTTGGAGCGGTCGCTGGGCAACACAGACTTTCAACTCCCTCCAAAGATTTTCTATGGGGTTGAGATCTGGAGACTGGCTAGGCCACTCCAGGACCTGGAAATGCTTCTTATGAAGCCACTCATTCGTTGCCTGGGCGGTGTGTTTGGGATCATTGTCATGCTGAAAGACCCAGCCACGTTTCATCTTCAATGCCCTTGCTGGTGGAAGGAGGTTTTCACTCAAAATCTCACGATACATGGCCCCATTCATTCTTTCCTTTACACGGATCAGTCGTCCTGGTCCCTTTGCAGAAAAATAGCCCCAAAGTATGATGTTTCCACTCCCATGCTTCACAGTAGGTATGGTGTTCTTTCTCCTCCAAACACGACAAGTTGAGTTTTTACCAAAAAGTTTTATTTTGGTTTCATCTGACCATATGACATTCTCCCAATCCTCTTCTGGATCATCCAAATGCTCTCTAGCAAACTTCAGACGGGCCTGGACATGTACTGGCTTAAGCAGGGAGACACGTCTGACACTGCAGAATTTGAGTCCCTGGCGGCATAGTGTGTTTCTGATGTAGCCTTTGTTACTTTGGTCCCAGCTCTCTGCAGGTCATTCACTAGGTCCTCCCATGTGGTTCTTGGATTTTTGCTCACCGTTCTTGTGATAATTTTGACCCCATGGGGTGAGATCTTGCGTGGAGCCCCAGATCGAGGGAGCTTATCAGTGGTCTTGTATGTCTTCCATTTTCTAATAATTGCTCCCACAGTTGATTTCTTCACACCAAGCTGCTTACCTATTGCAGAGTCAGTCTTCCCAGCCTGGTGCAGGTCTACAATTTTGTTTCTGGTGTCCTTTGACAGCTCTTTGGTCTTGGCCATAGTGGAGTTTGGAGTCTGACTGTTTGAGGTTGTGGACAGATGTCTTTTCTACTGATAACGAGTTCAAACAGGTGCCATTAATACAGGTAACGAGTGGAGGACAGAGAAGCCTCTTAAAGAAGAAGTTACAGGTCAGTGAGAGCCAGAAATCTTGCTTGTTTGTAGGTGACCAAATACTTATTTTACTGAGGAATTTACCAATTAATTCATTAAAAATCCTTCAATGTGATTTTCTGGATTTTTTTTTTCTCCTTTTGTCTCTCATAGTTGAGGTATACCTATGATGAAAATTGGAGACCTCTCTCATCTTTTAAGTGGGAGAACTTGCACAATTGGTGGCTGACTACCAAGGAGGAGAGGGTGGAGGCTTTTAAGTTTCTGGGTGTTCATATTTCTCACAACCTTACCTGGGCAGTTAACACCATAGCTACGATAAAAAAGGCTCAACAATGTCTACACTTTCTGAGGCTCCTCAAGAAGAATGGCCTGAATGCACAGTTGTTGTTTTTATTTTATTGCGCTGCTATTGACAGTATTTTGTCGTATGGCATCACAGTTTGGTATGAGGGCTGTTCAGCCGCAGACCGCAAAGCCTTCCAGAGAGTGATCAAGACTGCGCAAAAAATCACTGGCTGTTCTCTCCCTTCTCTGGAAGAGATTTTCAGGTCTCGGTATCTCAACAGAGCTACTGCCATCATTAAAGACTGCACTCATCCAGGCCATGATTTCTTTCACTTGCTCCCCTCGGGAAAGCGGTACAGATCCCATAAAACCCGGACTACCAGGTTTAATCATAGTTTTTTCCCAGCAGCAGTACGTATTTTGAATGGATTTATATAACACGTACAGACTGCTGATATTATTTTAGGTTATTTTAGGTTATTTTGTGGCAATAACCCTGTGTGTATAAGCTGGTCTTATACTGTATATTTATCGCTCAGTATGTTTACATTATTGCTATGTACATATTGTATTCAACTTTTAGGTAATATTGTTTCAAGCATTATTTATTGTTGTAATTATGAGAATGTTAAATGCATGAGTGAACTGTGAGTGTGATAGTTTGTTTTTACGGAGCAGTATCTCAATTTCGTTGCATTGTTTATTAGCAATGGAATGACAGTAAAGGCACTTTGACTTTGACTTTGATAGTGACAGACCGTTTTTCTTTCTTTGTTGCCCAGCAACACATGTCCATTTACTTTTTAATTACAAAAAACTAAACAGTGAAATGGGTCTGTACAACAGCCGCATTAGCGAGCAAGCAAGAATTAACCAGAAGTAGTAAAAAGTCGTACTGCCACCAACTGGCCCGGCATAGGTATTACAACGAAAATGGCCAAACAATGATACAAGCCTTTAGTTGCACTTAATTTTGACCAGGCGAGCTGAAAAGCTGACAGACAGACAGATACAACCAACCGACCAACCAAACACATACTCAGATACATTGAATGATTACTGTATGCTTCTGTTTTCACCAAGGCATAATTAATATCATAAGGAAACATGAGTACAGTTTCTGGATAGGACCTGTGCCTATGGTCTGATCCCAAAAAGCTTAATTTTTGTTTCATCAGATCAAAGAAAATTCTTTAAGTTGACCTTGAAGTCTCCCACATGTCTTTGAGTGAACTCTTATTGAAATGTAATTAATATACTTTCTTCAGCAGTGCCTTTCTCTTTACTTTTCAATAACCTTGTATCTGAGTTGCTTATAGTAGTCTGCTGTTAAATTAGGTTAGCAACTTTAAGGGAGGTAAATATTAATGCAATCACCTATTTTAGAATATTTCACTTCAAGCCACAATAATGAGGCGCCTATTATGGCTGCCGTGTCGTTGTGTCGCGCGCATGCGCACCAATGTCAAGTCAAGTTCCTCGTGTGTTTTTTACATGCTTGGCAATAAAGTTTATTCTGATTCTGATTCTGATTCATGTACGGGAAAAAAATCTGATATGATTGATGGTGCTTTACATGCGTGTTCATGTTGTGGCATTACATAGAAAAATCAACATAAGATGCTCAAAAACAGAAAATATTTTATTTATCCTTTTTTTTTTTTTTTTTTTCCTTTGAAAGACAAAAGTAAAATAGAAAGATGTCTTTACCTTCTTTACATGTTTCAACTGCACTGCAGCCTTCATCAGAAGAGTCAGCTGATTGCTGCCAGGTGACATTTATCAGCTGATTTTCGTAGGCGGGGCCAGCTCAGCAGATCTGTCAGATCCGCTGAGCCGGCCCCGCCTCCCGCCGTCAGATGGTCTCTGGAGGACAGAGAAGCCAGGCAGAACAACAGTAATTTTGGACACGGAAACATACGAAAAACAGATGGAAACCATGTTGGCAGACAGTAACACATACGAAATCATTAAAACAAACCCGACAGAAGAAAAGAAAAAAATGCTCAAAGCCCTTCTAAAACCTCTATTAGAAAGCAATAAAATCACAAAGGACGCATATGATCACCTGATCCCCACAGCCAGCATCACCCCTCGGATTTATGGAACACCGAAAATACATAAAAAGGATATCCCACTGCGGCCAATAATAGACAGCATTGGATCAGTCACATACAACTTATCAAAAGCCCTAGCTGAAATCATCAAACCCCTCCTTGGACTATCAGACTTTCACTGTAAAAATTCAAAAGAGCTGGCACAAGAACTCAAAGACATAAAAATAGAATCAGACGAGATCCTCATCTCACATGACGTCATCTCTTTATTCACAAAGACTCCTATTGACGTCACACTACATATAGTGCAAGAACGCCTCAACAAGGACAGTACCCTAAAAAGACGCACCAACCTCACAGTCCATGACATATCCAAATTACTACAGTTCGTTGCAAAATCCACTTATTTTCAATTCAGAGGAAAAATCTACAAACAAAAAGAAGGATTTGCAATGGGAGACCCACTATCAGCCATCATGAGCAGTTTTTTTATGGAGGATCTGGAAAATAAAGCCATCAACACAGCACCCACAATATGCAAACCCACCCTTTGGAAGAGATACGTAGATGACATTCTGGAAAAAATAAGGAAAGGACATACACAAGAACTCACTGACCATCTGAACAGTACAGACAGTACGGGGAACATAAAATTCACACACGAAGAGGAGGAAAATGGCACCATAGCCTTTCTGGACATGAAAATCCACCACAACGAGGATGGCAGCATAAAAATCACAGTCTACAGGAAACCAACCCACACAGATCAATACCTAATTTGGACATCGGAACACCCCACAGCACACAAGCTATCAGTCGTCAGGACATTATATGAACGAGCCACCATCATCACGGAACAAGAAGACAGACAGGAAGAGGAAAACCACATAAAACATGCACTTATACGCTGCCAATATCCAGTATGGGCCATAAACAAAGGGAAACAGCAAGTCAAAAACAAAGAAAATAAACAGGACACAAGACACAGAACAAAAGCTGAAATCAAAAACAAGGAAACCATAACTATACCATACATACGAGGGATCACGGAACCAATTCAAAGGATCATGAAAAAATACAAAATAAACACAGCAGTCAAACCACACAAAAAATTAAGACAGTTATTAGTACACCCCAAGGACAGAATAGAACAAGACAATAAATGCAATGTATTATATGAAATATCATGCAGATCATGTAACAAAACCTACATTGGAGAAACCGGAAGATTATTCACCACAAGAAAAAAAGAACACCAAAAGGAATGTGAGAAGGAAACGCAAGGACGACTCACAAGATCACAAAAAGAAAAAGCAGAACAAGAAACATTAAAATCAGCTATATCGGACCACTGCAAAAGAAATAATCACATCATGGACTGGGACAACACAAAAATTATTGGATCGGAGAGCAACAGACACAAACGTTGGATCAAGGAGGCAATAGAGATCAGAAAGCGGGGAAAAGACACCATGAACCGAGATGAGGGGGCCTTTATGCTTTCTCACACCTGGGACCACATTCTCCAGAGACCATCTGACGGCGGGAGGCGGGGCCGGCTCAGCGGATCTGACAGATCTGCTGAGCTGGCCCCGCCTACGAAAATCAGCTGATAAATGTCACCTGGCAGCAATCAGCTGACTCTTCTGATGAAGGCTGCAGTGCAGTTGAAACATGTAAAGAAGGTAAAGACATCTTTCTATTTTACTTTTGTCTTTCAAAGGAAAAAAAAAAAAAAAAAAAGGATAAATAATTGAAAGAAGACAAAATGAACCTGTTTGACGTATTACGTGGAAGAAAATATTTTATGTCATTACGGTAAAAGTTAGAGACAGGCAGACAGAGGCCACACACAAACACAGTCCCTTTTTCTGTAGCGATGGTGATGGGCAGTTGAAGGGCTTTTTGTGTTAGGTAGTGAAATAACTTGAAGTATGTTTCCAATTTCTGAATTCTTCTGAAGTGGAGCAGACTTTATGGGTGAAACCACAGAGGAAGGGTGGTTAATTGGAACAAGAACTGAAAAATCTCTTTCATCCTGTACAAATCCATGTTATTTTAAAGTCAATGTTGCCAAAATATGTGCTAATACTATTTTTGTAAAAAAAATGTGTTACGGTAACTGTTAAAGAGGAGATCATTATTTTTAGACTTCCCTGCTGCAGTTGTTATTTGGAGCTTTCCCATTTCTATATTGTGTAGGAATGCTATTAAATGTCAGAGGGCAAAATGATCAGTCATAAAGTCTCGGATATTGTGTTTTTTCCACACGTCTCTGGAGATCAGAAGCAATTCACTGATGTCAGAGAACAAATCGCTTCCTCCAAGCGGAGGCGGTTACCTTCTGTTAACGTACTGACTCAAAGGTCAAAAATTTTCCCGAAAAGGCAAACTGGGGTCTTCACATACTTCCACTTTGTTCTTTCTATTTTTTTGAACTTCTTATTCATTCTAGAATCTTTTTATACAAAATAACACCTAGGGGTGTTATAGCTAAACAGAAATAACTTCAAATGCTTATGCATCCAGATCACAAAGTGGTGTCGTATTCATAGTGGGGCAGATTAAGCCAATTTTTCATAAGAATCTTTCACTTGATGATACAAGCACCAAAATTGGCACAAATGAAGTTCAGGACCTACTTTTTAAGAAAAGTACGCTCTCCAGCTGAAAATCCAAGATTGCTGCCATTTTTCAAGATGGCGACCGTGTCAATCTCCAATATTTTCTATTTGCGAAGTGGAAATCCAATATGCATTGTTTCTGAATGATCTGAACATTAAACTGCATGTATTTTAACACATTTATCTCATTTCTATGTTCTGAATTTAAATATGGCCAACATATTTCAAAATGGCGGCTGCTAAAGTTTGTGGTCCAGAAGACTCACAGGGAATTCTCCGGCATAGCCACTGACCAAGCTCATGAGCAGGCCAATGCTGTCGTGAAAGGTGATGGTGGTGCCAATGGAGTTACTGAGGATCCATCTGCACTGAAGCGATGGATGGTTTCTGGACCAGAAGTTAGCCAGTTAGTTAACCAGTATGAGTTGGCTTCACAGGTTAAAGCAGCAAATGAAGATATCAAGCATCATGAGCAGAACAGCCAGTCTCAGAAGTCCTTCACTGACAAGGTCAAGAAGTTTTTTGGTGTGATGAAGGACTTGGGCAATCCTTTCCTGAAGGAATCCAAGGATCTGCTCACACTGGACACAAAGCTCATCGCACATCCCAGTGCTGCAGAGCTTGTTAGGACTCATTTTGAGAAAGGTGAAGTTGCCTTCAAAGACTTTTTCAGTGGTCTGGGTGATGAGGCTTCCTTCTACAAGCCAATCAAAAAGAACAAAACTGACTTCTTTCGGCAACAGGCAGCTGTAGATTCCAGTGACAAAAAGAAGGAGGTACTTAAAAGTGACTGCAATCTGTTCCCGCAGCTTTTCATATCATGTCAAGCTCGAGAGTGTGATCTACTGGAGTTCTTCAGGCACGAGAATCAGTCCTTTCCTGCAGCACTGAGTGACATGGGGAATCTCCATTCTGGAAAGAAGTCTGACCTTGCTGACCATCTGGAAGATGCCATTTCTCTTCCTGACACTCAACCAGAATGTGATGCTATCATCATTGATGGTTCTGCTCTTGTTCACTCACTGTCTCCAAAGACATCAAAGACCTTTGAGGAATATGCTGTACGTGATGTAGTACCAAAGATCCAGTTTTACTCATCAAAGTATGAACGCACAGACATAGTTTTTGATGTATACAAAACATCAAGCCTGAAAGCTGAAACAAGGTCAAAGCGAGGAAAGGGAACTCGGCGTAGAGTGACAGACAAAACCAAACTACCACCCATCTGGTCAAGCTTCCTGAGAGACACTGACAACAAGACTGAGCTCTTTCACTACCTTGCAGACAAGATTATATCCATGTGTCCCAACAATGTTGTAATTGTGACCAAGGATGATCGGGCATTGTCAAACAAGACCTTCAACCTTGATGGCTTAAGTCCTTGCAACCATGAAGAAGCTGACTCCAGGATATTCACACATGCTCTTCATGCAGCAAAGCAACAGACGAAGTCTGTCTTGATCAAAGCATGTGACACAGATATTCTTGTTATTGCAGTCAGTGTCTTTGCAACTCTTCAGGATGCAGGCTTGGAAATGGTGTGGGTAGAATTTGGTCAGGGTCAGTCCATAAGATGGTTTCCTATTCACGATCTGGTAGATAAGCTTGGTCCAAAGAAAGCTAGTGGTATGTGCTTCTTTCATGCTTTCACTGGTTGCGACGTGATGTCAACCTTTCGAGGTAGAGGCAAGACAACTGCATGGCAAACATGGGGATTTTGTCCTGAAGTGAGCCCAGTCTTCAAGAAGCTCAGTCAATACCCACCTATCATAGAAGATGCTGACCTCAACATCCTTGAGAAATTTGTTGTCACCATGTATGACAAGCACAGCAACACCACCAAGGTCGATGAGGCAAGACTGCACTTGTTTGCTCGGAAGCAGAGATCTTACGATTCTATTCCACCAACCAGTGCATCTCTCACTCAGCATGTTAGACGTTCTGTCTTCCAGGCAGCCTGTATATGGGGCCAGGCAACATCGTGCAAAATGCAACCTGAAAGCCCTGCCAACTGGGGCTGGCAGAAGAATGGTGAAGTCTGGGCAGTTGTCTGGTCAACCCTGCCACCCATTGCTCAGTCTTGCCAGCAGCTGACAAAATGTCGCTGCACGGGTGAATGTCGTGGACCATGTAAATGCTACCGCCGCACCCTGAAATGTACACAACTGTGTTCCTGCAAATGCAAGGAGTAAAACAGGTGACCAAGAGTCAATTCAAGCTAGCCAGTTCAGTCTATACTACATCTCTGTATTGAGTGGTAGGAAACATACATCACATCATATCAGTATCTTCACTCAGGTAGTGTTTCTTCATTATATTTTCAATATATCATCATAGTAGTTGATAATTATGATATTTGGAAGGCAAAATTGGATTTCTTGTCTCCAAAAACATATATTTTGATATATAGATCATAAAAGTAGCATGATATCATCAGAATTTAAGCCAAATACTGCTGTAAACCCATATCAGAGGCGGCCATCTTGAAAAAATGGCGGCCATCTTGGATTTTCAGCTGGAGAGCGTACTTTTCTTAAAAAGTAGGTCCTGAACTTCATTTGTGCCAATTTTGGTGCTTGTATCACCAAGTGAAAGATTCTTTCACTGATCTGCCCCACTATCAGGTGAGCAGTAAGTAGACCATCTCCACCATTTCTGTACAAATCTCCTTTAGATCTGAGGAAAAATGTCTCATCCATCATGAAATTGCTATTACTGTGTCTGCCACGAGCCGAGCCGGCTTGGCTTTCCCCGGCTCGGCCTCGATCTCTCTGTGGGTTTTTGTTTCACTGTTTACATACAGTACGTGTGTTTTGTGCATTTCTGTATTTATTCCAGTACCATAGCCACTGCCTGACTGGCAGCTGTTAGTCATAGTCTAGTCAAAAAAGGGGGTTAGCGTGCACCTTTGGAAATATATTTTTAATTGGTATCATTAGATGGAAAAATATGTGTAGAAAATGGTTTGCTATGTTACCAGTTGCATAAATTGTCCCACATGACTTTTTTATGCAAGTTCAGCATAGGACCTCGGGAAACTATCAAATCTCAATTTTAGGGGTAGGGAAAATACAAATTAGCATATATTTAGATTGCAACATTACAGCTACATGTAATACCACTCAAAATGTTCGGAATGATCTCGGCTTTCCATTGGTGGGTAAATATCAAAATTCGGTGCAATAATTAGGTCAGCAGAGGGCAAAAGGTCGCCAAAATAGGTCATTGCTGAAAATTTTGCATCGTGTCAATTAAAGCTTATGCCAGCCCCCCAGTGGTTCGTTCAACAGTTTTAATGGATAGATATTGTCGACAGGATGCAAATTGATCACTTTGAGGTGACAAAACAAGATTATCTTATAAATGGCTCATGCTGTACGAACATCTGTTTTATCCATTTTTACGAAAGCTAAAATATGGCGTAGGGGAAACTAAAATGCACGTAACTTTTGAACCACACAAGATAAATGCGATATCTACCACTCATCTTGACCGTCTTGCATTCTGCTATTCATGCATACAAAGTTTCTGCAGATGGGGCCAGAAATGGGGTCACCAGAGGTCAAAAGGTCACAGATTTGAGACACGGTGGGTGTATAAAATAATAATAAACTTTATTTATACTGAATAACTCAGCCATCAACAACCTGGAAAACCTTTTTGATCCATGCTATGTTTACGACTTTGGTGTCAAGACCGTGGTTGTAGGGTCAAAGTACATTATTAGACCAGTCTCAATATGAATGCTTGGCATGTTTACATGTCAGTATAACCTTTCATCCCTTGATCATTATACACCATCATCACTTTCCTCTCCAGAGTCAAAGTCAAACTGGTCAAACTCAAAGTCATAGTAATCTTCCTCCTGTTCACCATCAAGCTGTTCTTCCACTGTTCCCATGAGATCAACAAGGGACTCTGGTAACACGGGGACACTTGACCACAGTGGTTCCAACACGCCTTCATTGGTTCTCTTCCATCCCTGTCCTTGATCGTAGGGTTTAGGCTTTTCCAGAATAGGAACGTCAGCTCTTTTGTATAAGCACATGCGATGGTTTACACGATTGACATGTTGCTTCAAAGCAGATTGGCAAGGGGGAAGGCGTGCCAGGTCAACCTTAGACTTGGAAGTCAATTTCTCATTATCGCCAACCATCTTGCGTAGCAGCTTTGCTCTGGCAACATCCACTGAAGTATCACGACTTCGGCCGTACATCAGGCAAGTGAACTGTTCTGAGTTAGCATGAAAGAGTCAACATCCCAGTCATCTCCTAGTTGCCGGAAGGCCTTGTGAAACTTTGGGTTTTTCTCTAGTTTTTTGAGGGGCCTCACCTTTCCTTTCCCCTTAAATGCACTGGTGCAGTCCTCTCCACTGAAAACATAGAACCCAAGAAGAGTGGCACAGTATTCTTCTCCCAAGGACTCTGCCAGCTCAGACACATTTACCAGTTGTCGATCTTTTTCTGAGCCAGTGTCCAGGTAGATGGTCAGCTTGATTTTGTGAGAATGGTAGAGAAGAATAACAAATATGTCTGTGTCTGGTGTTCTAACTACCGCATTCTTGTAGCCAATAGCAGCAGCATGGTGAAGGTACAGCACCACTCTTGTATCCGTCTCTTCCTGGTTGCTGTAGATCGTTGGAAGCTCATGCACTTCAACCTGAAAGAGAGAGAGCGCGTGTGATCAGTTTCTAAAACTGGCAAATTTCATGAAGTGAGATTGACTCAATGCACATTAATGCTTTAATCAAACAAGTGATAATTTTGTTTGGATTCAACTTACCTTTCCATTCTTTGAGGCAAACTGATGTGCCCTCCCTTCCACGATCAGCACTGCCATATTCGTTTTCTCGAGTCTGGACACTTCCTGTTCACCACTCCATACTTGCAACAGAAGCTGGCATAGCTGTTTCTTGTTGTCATTCGTAAGGAACATCTTGAAGTCATATGGCTTTCTGGTAGCTGGTCCAGACAGAATGATCTTCTTTGAGCTACCACGCCTCTGTCTCTCCTGGGCTTTGATGGATTCTGGATGATAACTGTCGGTTGAGAACAAGAAGTGCTTCTTGGCCACCATCTGGTCAAGTATCTGGAGGCTTATGTCACCAAAGGTCAGGGGCAAGTCCTTGAGGACATGCAGCAGAGCCATGCCATGGCTCTGTTTTAGTTTAGAAAAAAAGAGAATTAAAAGTATCCCTAATGAAAGGTTTCCTTTTTTCCACTACATAAATGTGAACACGTTTAGTTTGTTCTTTTTTACCTCGATAAATGAGAAACCATCAGAGACATTCCCTTTTGTCTTTTGTTTGGTTTACATTGCAAAACAAGACCCTGTGGAAGATTACATTTGTAACCAGGTTATCCAATAAAGTATTATTATGGACATTACCTGGAAATCCTGATTCGCCGAGTCACTGCTATGAAATGAGAGGGATTAAAGTGTACGCCAATGAGCCTACTGACTTGAAAGCTGCTACTTTGAAATTTGTAGTACAACTTGCATCGTCTTATTATGTGGATGTGTGGGTCTCATACAAAATTGGTGCTTTGACTTTTGCAGATACATGTGTTTCAAAAAGGTTCTCTGTGGGTATACACCCACCGTGGAGATAAATTTCTGAAACTTAAAGAGTTTTCCAGTATAAATACAGAATATTATTTTATATACCCACCTTGTCTCAAATTTTTGACCTTTTGAGCTCTGGTGACCCCATTTCTGGCCCCATCTGCAGAAACTTTGTACGAATGAATAGCGGAATGCAAGACAGTCAAGATGAGTGGTAGATATCGCATTTATCTTGTGTGGTTCAAAAGTTATGTGCATTTTAGTTTCCCCTACCCCATATTTGAGCTTTCGTAAAAATGGATAAAACAGAAGTTCGTACAGTATGAGCCATTTATAAGATAATCTTGTTTTGTCACATCCAAGTGATCTAGTTGCATCCTGTCGATAATATCTAGCCATTAAAACTGTTGAACGAACCACTGGGGGCCTGGCATAAGCTTTAATTGACACGATGCAAAATTTTCAGCAATGACCTATTTTGGTGACCTTTTGCCCTCTGCTGACCTAATTATTGCACCGATTTTTGATATTTACCCACCAATGGAAAGCCGAGATCATTTCGAACATTTTGAGTGGTATTACATGTAGCTGTGAAGTTGCAATCTAAAGATGTGCTCATTACCTCCGCCAGGCCGAAAAGGCCAGGAGGAGGTTATGTTTTTGCCGGGGTTTGTCTGTCTGTCTGTCTGTTTGTCTGTTGGTTAGCAAGATAACTCAAAAAGTTTTGGACGGATTTCGAAGAAACTTTCAGGCGTTGTTGGAAATGGTAAAAGGAAGAACTGATTAAATTTGGGGGATGATCCGCATCACCGTCTGGATACAGGAATTTTTTAAAGCATTTTTACCTCCGCCAGGCCGAAAAGGCCAGGAGGAGGTTATGTTTTTGCCGGGGTTTGTCTGTTTGTTTGTCTGTCTGTCTGTCTGTCTGTTGGTTAGCAAGATAACTCAAAAAGTCTTGGACGGATTTCCATGAAACTTTCAGGCGTTGTTGGAAATGGTACAAGGAAGAACTGATTAAATTTTGGGGATGATCCGGATCACCGTCTGGATACAGGAATTTTTTAAAGCATTCTTTAACACTGTGGCATACGGCTATTTTCAACATGTGCGCAGGCGCAATGGAGGGCGCTGGTCATCGTGTCTGACCAACATAAACTCCGCCTTCTTCAACGTTTTAGGCACAAAAGCACGCGGAAAACACCGTGCCTGTGTTTGCACAACGCTGCAAAAGCTGAGACGGGCAGCTGTCCGCCGCCGGATTATTTGGCAGAAATTCCCCGGGCAGCCATAGGCGCTGCGCAAAAACGAGCTGCTCGGCAGCGTGCTGTGTGCCTGTGTTTGCGCAACGCTGCAAAAGCTCAGACGGCCAGCTGTCCGCCGCTGGATTATTTGGCAGAAATTCCCCGGTCAGCCATAGTAGCTCCACAAAAAGAAGCTCTCTGCCGGGGAATTTTCCAAATCATCTTTGGCCGCGGAGCGCAACCCCAATAAAGATAAAGATTACATGTACCACGAAGGTCGAGTGCAAGCAAGATGTTTGTGTCTGTGAACATTCCGTCTTTTGGCGAGTTGATACGTAACGATGTTTACAGTTTGATGACAAGGTTGCTGCCATGTAACAATCATCTTATATCAGCAATTGTCAACTCGTCACTCACACTTCAGCATTTGGAAGTGGTGGTGTTCCATTTTATACTGAGTCCAATATTGTATGTTATTGTTACAAGACCGCCGACTGTCTGCTGATCTGTATATACTTTTATTTATTTATTTATTTATTTTCTACTCCTTTTAGTTCTGCATTTAATATGAACCCTGAGTTTGAAATAAACGTTTGATTTTTGAATAAAACCCACGCCAACCCGTCTACCTAATTGGCATCAGTCAGTGAAGCCCTCAGTGCTGCTTTCAGTGATCTAAAACGCTCACATAACCCATTGGCCTGTGGGTTGTACGCAGTTGTGTCAGGACTTCTTTTGTTTTTTCTTTTGAATGCTTGGATGGAACATGGGTGGGCAATATAAGCTGCGGATTCAGCCATCACATATTTCGGATAACTTATGTTGAACTGTATAATCAGAGGAGCTATTGTCTAATTTGACCTTTGCGCTCCGCGGCAAACGAGAATTTAGAAGGTTCGCCGGCAGAGAGCTCGTTTTTGTGCAGCGCCTATGGCTGGCCGGTGAATTTCTGCCAAATGCGCAGCGCCTATGGCTGGCCGGGGAATTTCTGCCAAAGAATCCGTCGGCGGACAGCTGCCCGTGTGAGGTTTTGCAGTTGCGCGCAAACACAGGCACGCTGGCGGGCCCAGGCCAGCAGTGTTTTCCGCGTGCTTTTGTGCCTAAAACGTTGAAGAACGCGGAGTTTGTGTTGCAGACACGACGACCAGCGCCCTCCATTGCGCCTGCGCACATGTTGAAAATGGCCGTATGTCACAGTGTTGAAAAATGGTTTTAAAAATTCCTGTATCCAGACGGTGAACAAGATCATCCCCAAAATTTAATCAGTTCTTCCTTGTACCATTTCCAACAACGCCTGAAAGTTTCATGGAAATCCGTCCAAGACTTTTTGAGTTATCTTGCTAACCAACAGACAAACAGACAGACAGACAGACAGACAAACAGACAAACACACAGACAAACCCCGGCAAAAACATAACCTCCTCCTGGCCTTTTCGGCCTGGCGGAGGTAATAAACAATGCAACGAAATTGAGATACTGCTCCCTAAAAACAAACTATCACACTCACAGTGACATGATATTGGCTCAGGGAACACGCACACAGTCTCGAGTTAGATTCAAAGCTTTATTCAAGAACAGTGGGTGTGTGTGTGCGTGTGTGAGGGATGTGGATGGATTGATGGTGAACAGGAAGCACCGAGAGCGGAACAGTTCGCCGTGCAGCCAGGCAACCCTACGGGCAGAGCAGAGATGCAGATTAGAGACAGTCACACACCCCGTGGGGTTAACACTCAGTGTACTGCTTACGTGCAGGTGTTGTGGTGGCTGGCGTTGGCAGATGCAGGACTTCTGACTGGGAGACAGCGTTCCGTTGCGCACTCGGCGAGGAGAGGAGAGAGCTGCGGAGATTGAGGTGAGGATGGAAAATCCGCCGCCTGGAGGATCCACCTGTGCACAGGGGAGAGACTGAAGAGCAGGTAAGGGAACAAACAGCTTACTTGCTGGGTGAAGGATGGCGCAGGCCGGGAAGAGACGGTCATGCGCTGGAGTTTGGGAGCGTAGATGAGCAGATGGCTCCAGACTGAGGCTGTAGGCAGAGCGGGTTAAATAGGCCGCGGCTGATGAGATGCAGGTGTGCGCGTCGCTGGAACTGATGACGGGCAAGAGCGAGTTGTGACAGTACCCCCCCCCCCCCCCCGAGCAGCGCCTCCCGGCGCTAGCTTATCTGGGTGCACCCGGTGGAACTCCGTGATGAGATGTTTATCCAGCACCCAGGAAGGGTGCACCCAGGATCTCCACTCAGGGCCATATCCCTCCCAGTCCACCAGGTACTGGAGTCCACGACCCCGGCGGCGGGAGTCCAGGATGGCAGTGACCCCCCACGCCGGGTCGCCACCGATCATCATGGGAGGAGGAGGAGCTCTGGGAGGAGGACAGAGAGGATCAGAAACCACGGGCTTGATACGGGAGACGTGGAATGTTAGACAGACACGGGGGGGGGGGCAAACGCACAGCCACCGGATTGATTACCTTCGTCACAGCAAAGGGTCCAATGAACCTCTGAGCCAGCTTCTTCTTCTCTGCCTTTAAGTTAATGTCCCGGGTCGACAACCAAACCTGCTGGCCTGCCTGGTAGCAAGGAGCGGCTCTCCTGTGGCAATTAGCGACTCTGGAGTTGCGCGCCGCCGTGCGTAAAAGTGTCTGGCGTGTCTTGGTCCAAATGTGCTGGCAGCGTCTAAGATGAGCCTGGATCGAGGGAACTGCCACCTTACCTTCTTCTTCGGGAAACAACGGAGGGCCGTACCCCAGGGACACCTGGAAAGGAGACATTAACGTGGTCGATGATAAGGTGGAGTTGTGGGCGTACTCCACCCACGGTAGACAGGTGCTCCAGGAAGAAGGACTTGAAGAGGTGACGCAGCACAACGCTGCTTCCAGCTCCTGGTTGGTGCACTCGCACTGCCCGTTAGACTGTGGGTGGTGGCCGGAGGACAAACTCACCGTGGCCCCCAGTGCGTTGCAAAAGCATTTCCAGACCCTGGACACGAACTGAGGCCCTCGGTCAGAGACGACGTCCATCGGGATCCCATGCATCCTGACCACATGTTGAACTAGCAAGTCAGCCGTCTCTCACGCCATAGGGAGGCTGCGGAGTGGCACAAAGTGGGCCACCTTAGAGAACCGGTCCAGTATGGTCAGGATGGTGTCGTAGGAGTTGGACGTGGGGAGGCCGGTGACGAAATCCAGGGTGACATGAGACCAGGGCCTCCCGGGGACCGGCAGTGGGTGGAGGAGACCAGCTGGGGGAGAGGTCGAGGTCTTACCCGTTGCGCACTGGGGACAGGCACGGATGTAATTGGTGACGTCACTCCGGAGTCCGGGCCACCAGAAGGATCGCTGGAGGAGCTCTACCAGCCGGGAGATATCAGGGTGACAGACGAACTTCGAAGTGTGTGCCCAGTGGATGACGTCACCCCGGACAGATGATGGCACGAACAGTTTCCCAGCCGGACCGCCGCCCGGATTGGGTTCAGCTTCTTGTGCCTTCTGGACCTTATCCTTGATCACCCATGAAACGGCGCCCACGACGCATGAGGCTGGCAGGATGGTGTGGTCACGGTCCTCTGGTTCCTCTGGGGCGAACTGCCTGGAAAGCGCGTCAGGTTTGCCGTTCTTGGAGCCTGGGCGATAGGTGATGGTAAATCTGAAGTGGCCGAAGAAGAGTGACCAACGCGCCTGGCGGGCATTCAGACGCTTGGCCGACCTCAGATACTCCAGATTTTTGTGGTCGGTCCAGACCACAAAAGGCTGCACTGCTCCCTCCAACCAATGACGCCACTCCTGTAGCGCGAGCTTCACAGCCAGGAGTTCCCTGTCACCGACGTCGTAGTTTTGCTCCGCTGCGGACAGGCCCCGAAAGAAGAAGGCGCAGGGACGCACCACCCCGTCCACCGGAGATTGCTGGGATAACACTGCCCCCCCCCCCCCCCCCCCGTATCAGATGCATCCACCTCGACCAGACACTGGAGTGTCGGGTCTACCTGGGTCAGGATCCGGGAGGAGGAGAACTCCGTCTTCAGCTTCTCAAAGGCGGACGCCGCGTCCTCCATCCACTGAAACGGCACCTTGGGAGAGGTAAGGCGGGTCAGGGGAGAAGAGATGGCACTGTATTTTGGCACAAAACGGCGGTAGAAGTTGGCGAATCCTAGAAATTGTTGCACCTGTTTCCTCGATGAAGGGACGGGCCACTCCACCACCGCTTTGATCTTGGCAGGGTCGGGGAGAATCTTATTGTGGGAGACGACGAAACCCAGGAAGGAGGTCAGTTCTCCGCCTTAACATACAACCTGTTTTCGAGGAGTCGCTGAAGGACCCGCCTCACATGAGCCTGATGCTCCTCCCGAGACCAGGAGAAGATCAGGATGTCGTCCAGGTAGACGAAGACAAAGACCCCCCAAGAAGTCGCGAAGAACGTCATTAATGAGTCACTGGAAGACGGCCGGAGCGTTGGTGAGCCCAAACGGCATGACCAGGTACTCAAAATCGCCGCTGGGCGTCCGGAACCCTGTCTTCCACTCATCACCCTCCCGGATCCGAACGAGGTGGTACGCACTGCGAAGGTCCAGCTTGGAAAAACCAGGAGGCCCCCTGGAGGGAATTGAAGGCTGAGTCCATAAGGGGCAGCGTGTAATTATCCTTTATAGTGATGTCATTTAGGGCCCGGAAGTCAATACACGGCCGCAGGGACCCATCCTTCTTGGCCACAAAGAAAAACCCGGCTCCGACTGGGGACGAGGAAGGCCGGATGATGCCTGCGCTGAGCGACTCTTGATGTAGGCGTCCATAGATTCATGCTCCGGGGCTGACAGGCTGTAGAGACGACCAGATGGCAAGGGCGCCCCCGGGCGGAGGTTCATAGCGCAGTCATACGGGTGGTGGGGGGGAAGGGACAGTGCCTTGGACTTGCTGAAAACGAGCCCCAGATCGTAGAACTCCGGGGGCACCAGGGAGAGGTGCGGCGGGGGCGAGTCGGGAGCGGGGAGCGGCACTGACGGGGCACAGGCAGCGGACTGGAGGCAGGCGCTCATACAGAAAGTGCTCCAGGAGAGGACGCTGCCGGACTGCCAATCAAATGTTGGGTTGTGGAGACGCAGCCAGGGGTAGCCCATGATGACGGGAGAAGCCGAGGTGGGCAGGACAAAGAGGCTGAGATCTTCCCTGTGATTGCCAGAAATGATGACAGAGAGGCTTGGTTCTGTGGGTGACCCTCTCGAGTGGGGTACGGGTGAGAGTGACCAAGTTAAGAGGGGCTAGCAGTGCTTGGCACGGAATGCCCAGGCGGGTTGCCAGGCTTTGAGAAATAAAGTTTTGTTCCACCCCCGAGTCCACCAGTGCGTGAGTGACATGGCCAATGGGGTTATGACAGAACCTGACCGGGAGGAGGCATTTGGTGAGGGGATTGGAAAGGGTTGCGTCCGCAAGGCCCCCTACAGCGACTCACGGACTCCCCCTTTTGGCCGGACTGGGCAGTCTTCCACGGAGTGCTGGTCATCCCCGCAATACATGCAGAGACCCAGCTCTCTGCGACTCTGTTTCTCCACTAGTGGAAGCTTGGTCCCCCCCAATTA
Source organism: Pholidichthys leucotaenia (assembly GCA_020510985.1). NCBI lineage: Eukaryota > Metazoa > Chordata > Actinopteri > Cichliformes > Pholidichthyidae > Pholidichthys > Pholidichthys leucotaenia. The sequence goes on along the minus strand of CM035847.1, from coordinate 214,726,463 downwards.
GTATTGCCTCGGATTCGTCGGCGGACTCCGGGTAATGTCAGGGGCCGAGACCGAGGAGCGCGGGCGGAAGCCCCGCTCGAGCGGCTGTAAGCTTTCCGCTCAGCGGCCCGCTCCCTCAGCCTGTTATCTAAGCTAATAGCAAGGGAAATTAACTCGGGTAGCCGTTCAGGCAAATCCTGGCTGGCCAGCTCGTCCTGTAGACTGGAACTCAAACTACGGGTGAAAATGCTGCAAAGTGCGGCATCGACCCACCCGACTTACGCCGCAACCACCCAGAAGTCGACAGCGTAGTCGGCGGCTGACCGACTACCATGACGAAGATTGAGTAGCTGGGTGGTTAAAATGCTGTCCCGATCCGAGTGATCAAAAACCTCACTGAAATCATGCACAAACTGGGCATAGGTTAGGTTCGCGTAGCTGGGCCTCGCCATGACGGCGTAGGCCCAAGCTAACGCTCGCCCTTCCAGGAGGTTAGCCACATTCCCAATTCGGCTATGATCAGACGGGAAATCCCCAGGGACACACTGAAACACGACTCACACTGGAGGAGGAACCCGCGCGCTTCGCTGAGTTTCCCGCTGAAGCGCGTGGGCATCAGGATGGGTGTGAGCTGTGTTGGCGGTCCCGGGCTAGCTTGGCTAGCAGAGGAGGCGGTGGGAGCTGGCCGGCTATGCAGAGCTGGGGGAAACACCTGTTGAGGATCCAGGTGATCCAATCGGTGAGAAATTTTAGTGAGTTGATTCAGTATTACCTGTTGTTGATGAGCAATTAAATCCACTCGAGCCTCGAGAGTGAAAAGCCGGCATGCGAGCCTGCTGTCCGCTGAGCCACTTTGCTGGAGCCGTACTGACAAGATATTGGGCTCAGGGAACATGCACACAGGCTCGAGTTAGATTCAAAGCTTTATTCAACAACAGTGGGTGTGTGGGTGCGTGTGTGAGAGATGTGGATGGATTGATAGTGAACAGGAAGCGCAGAGAGCGGAACAGTTTGCCGTGCAGCCAGGCGACCCTACGGGCAGAGCAGAGATGCAGATTAGAGACAGTCACACACCCCGTGGGGTTAACACTCAGTGTACTGCTTATGTGCAGGTGTTGTGGTGGCTGGCGTTGGCAGACGCAGGACTTCTGCCTGGGAGACAGCACTCCGGTGCGCACTCGGCGAGGAGAGGAGAGAGCTGCGGAGATTGAGGCGAGGATGGGAAATCCGCCGCCTGGAGGATCCACCTGGGCACAGGGGAGAGACTGAAGAGCAGGTAAGGGAACAAACAGCTTACGTGCTGGGTGAAGGATGGCGCAGGTCGGGAAGAGACGGTCATGCGCTGGAGTTTGGGAGCGTAGATGAGCAGACGGCTCCAGACTGAGGCTGTAGGCAGAGCGGGTTAAATAGTTCGTGGCTGATGAGATGCAGGTGTGCGCGCCGCTGGAACTGATGATGGCGAGAGCGAGTTGTGACACACAGTTCACTCATGCATTTAACATTCTTTTATTTACAACAATAAATAATGCTTGAAACAATATTACCTAAAAGTTGAATACAATATGTACATACTGTAGCAATAATGAAAACATACTGAGCGATAAATATATAAGACCAGCTTATACACACTGGGTTATTGCCACAAAACAACCTAAAATAACATAAAATAATATCAGCAGTCTGTACATGTTACATAAATCCGTTCAAAATACGTACTGCTGCTGGGAAAAAACTATGATTAAACCTGGTAGTCCGGGTTTTATGGGATCTGTACCGCTTTCCCGAGGGGAGCAAGTGAAAGAAATCATGGCCTGGATGAGTGCAGTCTTTAATGATGGCAGTAGCTCTGTTGAGGTACTAAGACCTGAAAATCTCTTCCAGAGAAGGAAGAGAACAGCCAGTGATTTTTTGCGCAGTCTCGATCACTCTCTGGAAGGCTTTGCGGTCTGCGGCTGAACAGCCCTCATACCAGACCGTGATGCCACATGACAAAATGCTCTCAATAGCAGAGCGATAAAATAAAACCAGCAACTGTGCATTCAGGCCATTCTTCTTGAGGAGCCTCAGAAAGTGTAGACATTGTTGAGCCTTTTTTATCGTAGCTATGGTGTTAACTGCCCAGGTAAGGTTGTGAGAAATATGAACACCCAGAAACTTAAAAGCCTCCACCCTCTCCACACACTCCTTGCCTATATATAGAGGAGGAGGCTCACTGCTATGCTTCCTAAAATCAATAATGAGTTCTTTTGTTTTGTTTTTTTTGTGTTCAATAGCAGATTATTATCTGAGCGCCATCTCACCAGTTTCTGGACCTCATCTCTGTATGCAGACTCATCTCCTCCTGATATGAGCCCCACTACTGTTGTGTCATCTGCAAACTTCACTATAATGTTTGTGGGATGAACAGGTATGCAGTCATATGTGTACAATGAATACAAAGTGGGGCTCAACACACAGCCCTGTGGCGAGCCTGTGTTAACCATGACTGTAGAGGAGGAATGGGGTCTGAGTCTAACAGTCTGTGTTCTGTTTGTTAGGAAGTCCTTAGTCCAGCTGCGAGTGTGAGTAGGCAGACCAAGCTGAAGCAATTTGGTGATGAGAATGTTGGGAATAATTGTTTTAAATGCCGAGCTATAGTCCACAAACAACATTCTTACATAGCTCCCCTTGTCTTCTAAATGGCTGAATGCTGAGTGGAGAACTATAGCAATAGCATCTTCAGTGGATCTGCTTTGCCTGTAGGTAAACTGGTACCGATCAAAGTATGGGGGGAGACTAGGCAAAAGATGTTTCAATACTATTTTCTCAAAGCACTTCATAACAATGGGTGTTAATGCTACTGGTCGATAGTCATCCAGACTGCTAATAATATGTTTTTCAGGCACAGGAATAATGACTGCAGATTTTAAACACTGTGGAACAACGGCTGCCTTGAGAGACAAGTTAAAAATGTCAGCCAAAACAGAGCATAGCTGATCTGCACATGCTCTGAGCACCTTTCCTGGCACTCCATCGGGACCAGTAGCCTTTCTCGTGTGAACAGCTCTCAGTGTCTGTCTCACCTCATGATCCTGCAGGGTAAGCTCATCAGAGCTGGCATTCAATAACATCAGTGGGTCCGGGTGAGGTGTATTTGCCTCAAACCATGCGAAAAAGCAGTTCAATTCTTCTGCCAGTGAGGCGCTGATGTCACTGGAAATGATGCTGCTGCCCTTATAGTTTGTGATATGGTGAAAGCCTTGCCATACTCGTCTCAAATCATTATCAGAAAAATGGTCCTCGACTTTCTTCTTCAGGTCTGTTTAGCCTCCTTAATGCCTTTCTTCAGATTAGCCCGGGCGGTGCTATACAGATCTGTATCCCCTGACCTGAAGGCTGTATCACGGGCTCTGAGGAGTGTCTGGACTTCTTTTGTCATCCAAGGCTTCTGGTTAGGAAAAACCCTAATGTGTTTTTCCACAGTCACCTGGTTGATACAGTAGGTGATGTAGCATAATACAGTCTGTGTGTACATTTCCAGATTCTCATTCTTGAATAAATCTCAGAGTGTTTGAAAAACAGTCCTGCAGCTGAGAAAGAGCTCCCTCGGGCCATGTTGTGATGTTCTTTATAGTAGGTCTAGCAGTTCTCCTGAGGGGGGTGCATGCTGGGATGAGGAGCAATGATAGATGGTCTGACAGGCCAAGATGTGGGCACGGCACAGCTCTGTAAGCATGCTTCAGGTTCGAATACACCCGATCAAGACAGTTCTTTCCCCTAGTGGCACATTTCACATACTGTGTGAAATTAGGCAGCACAGTTTTCAAGTATGCTTGATTAAAATCACCAGCTATGTTGTGAACACCCTCGGGATAGGCCTACTGCTGTTTATTTATTACACTGTACAAATGACTAAGGGCCGCTTTAGTATTTGCATCAGGAGAAATATAGACCGCTGTTATAATAACCACTGTCAGCTCTCTTGGAAGATAAAAAGGCCGACATAAAACTGACATTGTCTGTAGGTCAGGAAAGCAGTAAGTGTTAATAATACGACTGTGGTTAGTCCAAGTGTTGTGAAGAAAAATGCAGAGACCGCCCCCTCTCTTTTTGCCGGGTTCCGCTGTTCGGTCCATACGGTGAAGTGTGCGCTCTGGTAGTTGCATTGCAGCATCGGTGATCAGCGGGTGGAGCCAGCTTTCCTCTGAGCCAGCTTTCTCTCCACTGCACACAGCAGTCTCTCACAGTTTTACTAGTTGCCAGCTGTAGCTCTAGATCATCCATCTTGTGGACAATGCTTCTGGCGTTGGAGAGAAAAATGCTGGGTAGCAGAGGTCTATGCGGCTGTCTCTTCAGCCTCGCTAGCAGGCCCGACCGGCATCCCCGCTTTTGCTTTCTCTCCCTCCTCCGTCTGCGTCGCTTCCCAGGACCGACAACAATCCATGGTGATCCTGCTGGTCTACAGATAGCCTCCGGTATGTTTTGTGTGTTCTCAAAAACTGCTGTAACAGCAGACTTTTGCTGAAGTCCAATATTTATCAGCTCAGTATGACTGTACACAAATCCAGCTTCACACGGTCCAATATCCAAAAACAGCATACATACAAACAAAAATAGGGAGCAAAGAGCCGCTGTGCAGACACGCACCACCATCTTGCATGAAATGGGAAGAAAACTGGTCAGAGAGGCTGCCAAGAGGTAGACAGGTAGACAGCAACATTAAAGGAGCTGCAGGAATTTCTGGCAAGTACTGGCTTTTGAATACATGTGACAACAATCTCCTGTCTAGGGTGGCAAGACGGAAGCCTTATCTTATGAAGAAAAACATCCAAGCCCGGCTACATTTTGCAAAATCACATCTGAAATCTCCCAAACACGTGTGAAAATGTGTTATGATCCAATGAAACCAAGGTTGACCTTGGCCATATTTCAAAAAAGGTATATTTGGCACAAACACAACACTACTCATCACCAAAAGAACACCATACCTACAGTAAAGCATGGTGATGGCAGCATCATGCTTTGGGGCTGTTTTTCTTCAGTTGGAACTGGGGCCTTAGTCAAGGTGAAAGGAATTATGAACAGTTCCAAATACCAGTCAGTGTTGGCACAAAACCTTCAGGCTTCTGCTAGAAAGCTGAAGATGAACTTCATCTTTCAGCACGACAATGACCCAAAGCACACATCCAAATCAACAAAAGAATGGCTTCACCAGAAGAAGGTTAAAGTTTTGGAATGGCCCAGCCAGAGTCCAGACCTGAATCCGATTGAATAGCTGTGGGGTGATCTGAAGAGGGCTGTGCACAGGAGAAGATGCCCTCACAATCTGACAGATTTGGAGAGTTTTTGCAAAGAAGAGTGGGCAAATATTGCCACATCAAGATGTGCCATGCTGATAGACTCCTACCCAAAAAGACTGAGTGCTGTAACAAAAGCCAAAGGTGCTGCAACAAAGTAGTAGTTTAAAGTGCTGATGACATGTTTTTGACATTTTTTAGCATGTTGTGTAAATTCAAAAGTCATTGTCTATGATCAATATATAATTTACAACAGCGCCTGCATAAACTAGTTATCATCAAAAAAATGCAGCCGCTGACTGGACTGTGGTGCCGCCCACCGAATTAAGGGCGGCACCCCAGTGACGTAATCGACAGAACGGACTCCGGTGTTGTTAGCTAGAATGACAGCAGCTTTGTCGCTCAAAGTTTCTTTGGTTTCTTGTTTTAATTTTACGGCTATGCCTTCACGTTGTGTTGCAGGCTTAGATAAACAGCAGGCAATGAAAGACCACATCACACGCTTCAGCTCCAACTGTCATAAGCCTTCTCGTGCGGTCCTCGTATGCTTTTATGCAGGAGGAGCGCAGAGGAGGGGAAGGATTAATGGATTTACGAGCAACTTTGACCTACTTTCTCTGATCGCACACCGGTCAGGGCACGTCCCCTCTCTCTTTATCACCAGCTGATTCCCCTCCCACTGATTATGTTTCCCGGTCCTCACACATGTGCTTCTCATCACACCATCACCAGCAGTGCGTGTACTTTGCGGCCGTTTGCCAGTCATCTGTGCTGTTTGTCTGCCAGTATTTTCAGCACTCTCACAATGTGTTAGTCACTCCATGTTCGTTGTGGTTCTCGTGCGTCCTTGAAGCGATGTCGGCCCTGCGTAAGGGCGCACGGAGGGTCATGATGAATGAATTTACATGCAGAATTCACCACAGCACATGTATTGAACATAAGAATGATGACAACAGTTCCCAAAAAGGTGAAGACTTACAAAAATAAACAAACACTTATAGTTGGCGTTCGGGGCTAACATCACCCAGTGAACATGGAGAGGAGACATGTTAACCATGGTTGAGCCCCAGGGCCGACATCGCTTCAAGGGGCGCAACAGAACCATGGCTGTGTGGAGTGGCTAACATGTCGTGATAGTGTTGGCAATATTGGCTTGCTGACAACACGGTAGATGATGCACACAAAACATGAACAGCTGACTGTCAAAGAGAGAGGGCGTGCGTGTTTGGACTGGCAAATCTTGGACAGTGCCCACCTTAAAGTGGCTCAAAATGCACATAAAACACATGTACAAAACAAAAACAAGGACTCAAAATATAATCCATAATAAACCCGATGCCTGAGCCACAGAGTATACACTGGTATGATTTTATTGAAAAATCGGGTTTAAGTAAATTATATTTATGAACTAGAAAAGCACTCATAAAGCGCATACCTCCGCCAAGGCTCCTTCCGTTTCTCATGGATCACCTCTAAAATGTAATGGGTTTGTGTGTACACCTATAGCCACTTGTGGTGAAAATTGCATCAAAGTCTGTCCATCACTTTTGGAGTATTGTTGCTAACACACTGTGAGAAGATAAGAGCCTTGGCTGAGGTATGCATTCTCAGATCATCACCAAAGTATAATGGTTTCCTCTCTAGCCCAAGAACCACCTCTGGTGAAAATTACATCCAAATCCATCCAGTAGTTTTTGTGTAATCCTCCTGTACAAATACAAACAAAGCCCATGGTGGAGGTATGCACTTTCAGATCATCACCAAAATCTAATCATCTGTTCCCCATGCCATTACACACCTTTCCTGAAAATTTCATCAAAATCCATTTATAACTTTTGGAGTATTGTTGCTAACACACTGTGAGAAGATAAGAGCCTTGGCTGAGGTATGCATTCTCAGATCATCACCAAAATATAATGGGTTCCTCTCTAGGCCAAGAACCACCTCTGGTGAAAATTTCATCCAAATCCATGCAGTAGTTTTTGTGTAATCCTGCTGCACAAATACAAACAAAGCCTTTGGTGGAGGTATGCACTCTCAGATCATCACCAAAATCTAATCATCTGTTCCTCGTGCCATTAACAAGGAATCATAACATCATCGTTACCTTTCAATTTAATAAATCTTTGGTGACATATGCAGTATGTAATAAAATAATAAAAACAATAAATCACTTGTGTTTCTTAATATTAATAAACAACTGGGATAAACATTTAAGGGATACAAAGCAAATGATGATCACTGGAACATAAGTAAAATCAATATATGAGGTGATAAAACACACTCCTGTAAACACTGATGTGCAGATTGGGAAGCCGTAAGGTTTCCCCAAAATTTTTCTTTGCAGAATAGCACCGAGATTTGATCTTTGTGGGAGATGGAGAGAGACCGGACAGTGGGGGCCTAGGGTGTCTGTGTGGGGCGACATTGACATTGACTGACCCAGGAGAAAGGACCCCTAAATTGATAAGCATTTTTTGAAGCTAAGTATGACTTTGCATGACATTGTAAATGACATGAAGTATAATGATTTAAATTACTCTGACTTTACAGATGCAATGTTTATTGTATATGATTTTGCACTGCAGGATACATCTGATGTTATTCACCACATAATGGTGTGACAACATCATATTTCAGAAATGTGACAGTAATAAGGAATGTGTTTTCCCGATGCTCAGCCGTGGCCAAGCTGGGCCTCGGGACTACATTCCACCCCATAATTTACCAAGGAATGTATAAAATGAGGCATTCCTTGTACAAAATTAAGCCAAATTCTAATTAGGCAAAATGTCCACTTTTCCATTGACTGAAGGAGTGTGACACAACCTTCACACAAGGATTCAACCTGTCTGTGTTCAACTGGACAAACTGACCTTACTTATCAATGCTAAATCATATCAAATCTGCACAGACAGCTATTTTGTTTTTCTTAAATGGAATTTTTAAATTAGTTCAAGAGACGTCACTGTCACGCCGCGCCGCTCATCAGCGGCGCCAGCTGCACACACACCTGCACATCATCAGCGGCGAGGGATTTAAGCCGCCTCGCCCTGGGCTTCGGCCTGAAACCGTCAGACTTCATTACGGATTGCTGTGAGTTCCGTCTCATCCTCAGCAAACATAGCGGTAAGACAATCTTACCTTTTTCTCTTCCAAGTCTGCTCCCCTGTGCACAGGTGGATTTCCCGGCGGCGGACTATTCCTCTCCATTGCCTATTCCTCGCTGCTGCACCGGGCTCTCCAGGTGGCTGTCTACCGGACCTCGTTCCTTGCTGTGCCAGTCATCTGCCCTTTCCAAGTAAGCTCCTCTCCAACTTGTTTATCTCCTGTGTTGGTGTGTGCCCGTCACCCTTCTCCCTGTGCTTTTCCCATAGGGTTGTCCGGCTGTACGGTCTCCTGCCTCTGTGCCCGAAGCAGACGCCGCCACCAACACATTCACATCTCGCAGACACACATTCATACACCCTTGTTGTCAATAAAGCTATTTGAGCTACTCTGAGCCTGTGTGTGTGCGTCTCCTGAGCCGTGTGTTATGTCAGTACGGCTTCAGCAGAGCGGCTCGGCACATGGCGGGCTCGCACACCGGCTTACCACTCTCGAGGCTCGAGTGGACCAAATAGCTTATCAGCAACAGGTGACACTCAATCAATTAATCAGTATAACTAACCAATTGGACCGCTTGGTCCCCCAACAGCCGTTCCCCCCGGCTCGTCAGGGTGGCGCGGCTCCTGCTGCTCCAGCGGCCGTCCAGCAGGCTCCGGGAGCACCGACTTGGCTCACACCCATTCCAACCCCCGCCCGCTTTAGCGGTAAGCTCGGCGGAGCACGAGGGTTCATAATGCAGTGTGAGTCCGTGTTCCACCGTGTTCCCGGAGACTTTCCTTCAGATCATAGCCGAATTGGTTATATCGGGAATCTCCTAGAGGGGCGAGCACTAACTTGGACTTACGCCGTAATGGCGAGGCCCAGTTATGCCACCCTCACGTATGACCAATTCGTGAGACGCTTCCTGGAGGTCTTTGACCACTCTCTTACCGAGACGATCCAGGTCAATCGGCTTCTCAGCCTCCAGCAGGGAAGCCGGTTGGCAGCGGACTATGCGGTCGACTTCCGGGTAGCGGCGGAGGAATTGGGCTGGGAGGAACGCTCCCTCTGTGGCCTTTTCCTCCGCAGTCTCAACGATGATCTGAGGGATGAACTGGCTGGACGGGATATCCCGGAGACTCTAGCGGAGCTAACGTCCCTTGCCATCAGTTTGGATAACAGGCTGTGCGAGCGCTCCTCGGGGCGGAAGTCGTCTTCTTCTCGCCCTCGTGGAGCCTCGTCGCGCCCGTTCCAAGCTCGCCCCCTGGCGACGCCGCCACCATCGCGCCCCGAGGAGTCGGAGTCGATGGTGACGGGCTGGACAAAGCTCTCCCCGGCAGAGAGACAACGCCGCCGTGAGTTGAATCTCTGCATGTATTGCGGGGACAGTCAACACACGGTAGAGCTTTGTCCACAAGCCAAACGGCGGGGTCCGCGAGTCACTGTAGGGGGCCTCGCGGACGTCAATCGGTTAAGTCCCCTCACCTAATTGAAGCTGCCCGTCCGATTTTGTCACAACTCCACTGGGCATCTCACTCACGCACTGGTGGATTCGGGCGCGGAGGGCAGCTTTATTTCACGAAGCCTGGCAACCCGATTGGGCATCCACTGCCAGGCATTAAAGACCCCTATCTCCCTGGTCAACCTCTCCCGTGTCTCCCTGGGGAGAGTAACACACCAGACCGTCCCCGTTCCGGTTATCAACTCTGGAAACCACCGGGAGGAGGTAACCTTCTACGTCCTGCCCAACTCTGTGTCGCCCGTCATCCTGGGGTATCCCTGGCTACGCCTCCACAACCCCGTTTTGGATTGGAAGTCCGCCGGGGTGTCGGCATGGAGCACATTCTGCATGAGCACCTGTCTACAGTCCGCTGCCTGCTCTCTGTCCTCTCCTCCTACCCCTACGGACGCTGCGCCCCCGGACCTGTCCCTGGTGCCATTGGAATTTCACGACCTGGGTATGGTATTCAGCAAGTCCAAGGCGATGTCTCTTCCTCCTCATAGGCCCTATGACTGCGCAATTAACATCCGCCAGGGGACACCCTTACCCTCTGGGCGACTCTACAGCCTGTCAGCGCCGGAGAAGGAGACCATGAACGCTTACCTCAAGGAGTCGCTGAGTGCTGGGATAATCCGCCCATCGTCATCACCTATGGGGGCAGGATTCTTCTTCGTGGGTAAGAAGGACGGGTCCCTCCGTCCTTGCATCGACTATCGTGCCCTAAACGACATCACGGAGAAGGATCGCTACACCCTGCCCCTCATGGACACCGCCTTCCACTCCCTCCAGGGGGCGACTTGGTTCACCAAGCTGGATCTACGCAGCGCATACCACCTCATCCGGATCCGGGAGGGAGATGAGTGGAAGACAGCCTTCCATACCCCGAACGGTCACTTTGAGTACCTGGTGATGCCGTTCGGGTTGACCAACGCTCCAGACGTCCTCCGGGATTTCATTGGCCTTTTTGTGTTCGTCTACCTGGATGACATTCTCATCTTCTCCAAATCCAGGGACGAGCACCGGGTCCACGTGAGGCGGGTCCTCCAAAGACTGCTAGAGAACCGGTTGTATGTGAAGGTCGAAAAATGTGAGTTCTACGCGAAGACAACATCCTTTCTCGGGTTCATCATCTCCCACGACCAGGTGCTTCCGGACCCAGAGAAGGTGAAGGCGGTGGTGGAATGGCCCACACCTGCATCAAGAAAACAGGTGCAGCAGTTCGTCGGGTTTGCAAATTTCTACCGCCGCTTCGTCCCAAATTTTGGCACCATCGTCGGCCCGCTGACCCACCTCACGTCCCCTAAGGTCCCGTTCCGGTGGACCGAAGAGGCCACGGCTGCCTTTCAGGCGCTGAAGGCGGAGTTCTCCTCCTCCCGGGTCCTTAGCCAAGTCAACCCTGCGCTGCAGTGCATCGTGGAAGTGGACGCTTCGGACACAGGAGTGGGGGCGGTTCTATCCCAGCGGTCGCCAGATGACGGAACCAAGCGGCCCTGCGCCTTCTTCTCCCGGCGCTTGTCCCCGGCGGAACGGAATTACGACGTGGGGGACAGAGAGCTCCTCGCCATCAAGCTCGCGCTACAGGAGTGGCGTCACTGGCTAGAGGGGGCGAACCTGCCGGGGGCGAAACTGCCTTACGGACCACAAGAACTTGGAGTACCTAAGATCTGCCAAGCGCCTGAACACCCGCCAGGCGCGCTAGTCCTTGTTCTTTGCCAGGTTCCAATTCACCATCACCTTCAGGCCTGGCTCCAAGAACGGCCTGCCCGACGCCCTCTCTAGGCAATTCGCCCCTGAGGAGTCAGAGGACACGGTCCACACCATCCTACCCAGGTCGTGCATCATGGGAGCCGTCACCTGGGACATTGAGAGCAAGATCCGGAAGGCGCAGGAAGTGGAACCTGACCCTGGCGGCGGACCGGAGGGGAGGCTGTTTGTGCCATCCACGGTTCGGGGGGAGGTCATCCACTGGTTGCACACATCCAAGCTCACCTGCCACCCTGGCTCCTCCCGGATGATTGACCTCCTCCAGCGGTCCTTCTGGTGGCCGGGCCTGCGGAGGGACGCTGCCCGCTACGCCCGGGCCTGTCCAGTGTGTGCCACCAACAAATCAGGTAATGCCCCTCCAGCGGGTTTGCTCCAGCCTCTGCCCGTCCCTGGCAGGCCCTGGTCGCATATCGCCCTGGATTTCGTCACCGGACTCCCTGTCTCTAACACCTTCGACACCGTCCTGACCATCGTGGACCGCTTCTCCAAGGCGGCACACTTCGTCCCCCTACAAGGTCTCCCAACTGCCCTGGAGACGGCAGACCTCCTAATCCAGCACGTGGTCAGGCTGCATGGGATTCCGGTGGACGTGGTCTCGGACCAGGGGCCCCAATTTGCTTCAGAGGTTTGGAGGTCGTTCTGCAACGCCCTGGGAGCCAAGGTGAGCCTCTCCTCCGGCCATCACCCCCAAACCAACGGGCAGTGTGAGCGGACCAACCAGGAGCTGGAGGCTGCGCTCCGCTGCGTCACGGCATCCAAACCAACGTCCTGGAGTAACCACCTCGCCTGGGTTGAATACGCCCACAACACCGCTCGCTCTTCTGCTGGATGTCCCCCTTTAAGGCATCCCTGGGTTACGACCCCCCGCTGCTCCCGGCGCAGGAGAGTGAGGTAACTGTCCTCTCAGTACGGGCGCATCTCAGGCAGTTCCGCTTCATCTGGGCGTCAGCGCGCAATGCGCTTTTACGCACGGCGGAGCGCAACAGAGCCGTGGCGGACCGGCACAGAAGACCTGCCCCGGCGTACAGAGTTGGTCAGCAAGTCTATGTGTCGACCCAGGACGTGATTTTAAAGGGCGAGAGGAGGAAGCTGGCACAGCGTTTTATGGGCCCATACCCCATCACCAGGATCATCAACCCGGTGGCTGTGCGTGTGGCTATTCCCCCCTCCCTCCGCATCCACCCCACCTTCCACGTGTCCAAGGTGAAGCTGGCAGTCTCCGACCCCCTTTGCCCTCCTCCTGCTGCGCAACCCGCGCCCCGGATGATTGATGGCCATCCGGCCTGGCCTGTCTCCTCCATCCTGGACTCCCGGCGCCGGGGTCGTGGATTGCAGTACTTGGTGGACTGGGAGGGCTATGGGCCTGAACATCGGCAGTGGGTACCCTCGTCGTTTGTGTTAGACCCATCGCTCATTGCTGAATTCCTCCGAGCGCACCCAGAGAAACCATCGCCAGGAGGCGCTGCTAGAGGGGGGAGTACTGTCACGCCGCGCCACTCATCAGCGGCGCCAGCTGCACGCACACCTGCATATCATCAGCGGCGAGGGATTTAAGCCGCCTCGCCCTGGGCTTCGGCCTGAAGCCGTCAGACTTCATTACGGATTGCTGTGAGTTCCGTCTCATCCTCAGCAAACATAGCGGTAAGACGATCTTACCTTTTTCTCTTCCAAGTCTGCTCCCCTGTGCACAGGTGGATTTCCCGGCGGCGGACTATTCCTCTCCATCGCCTATTCCTCGCTGCTGCACCGGGCTTTCCAGGTGGCTGTCTACCGGACCTCGTTCCTTGCTGTGCCAGTCATCTGCCCTTTCCAAGTAAGCTCCTCTCCAACTTGTTTATCTCCTGTGTTGGTGTGTGCCCGTCACCCTTCTCCCTGTGCTTTTCCCACAGGGTTGTCCGGCTGTACGGTCTCCTGCCTCTGTGCCCGAAGCAGACGCCGCCACCAACACATTCACATCTCGCAGACACACATTCATACACCCTTGTTGTCAGTAAAGCTATTTGAGCTACTCTGAGCCTGTATGTGTGCGTCTCCTGAGCCGTGCGTTATGTCAGTCACAAAAGAAGCCATGATTAGTGAAATCTCATTTTGAAGGAGCTGTACTACCCACAAATTTTCATCTAAATTAACTGTGTGTAACACATAAAAGTGGTAACATGTTTCCTTTCAGTAAAAGATACTACTCATCAAGCAGATACCCTTTAACTTTGCTGCATTGCATCTCCATGCATCAAAAAGGGTGTATCAAAGAAATTAATTAGCAAAAATAATTAGCAATCCTCAGAAAAATAGGCAATACATAAAAATTATCAATAGATGATCAATAATGAAGAGAAAAATACAAATGAAACCACTTCGTAATGAAATCACAACATTCAATAGGAGAAGTTAAAAGTTACATCAATAAATTTCCAGATATTTAAGGAAATATCTGTAGATTATTGTAAAGGAAATATCATGTCTATAAGGAACAAGGTAAACTGATAAGGAAGAAAACCATGCAACTCTATGAGAAAAGTTCCAAATGTCTAAGGAAAGTTTAACTTGTGCTGAATTTATGTTTACTGTGGGACTTGATTAAGGGAGTTTTAAATCAATTTAATACCCCATTTAGGATTATTGCAATAAGTGAAATATGGATTAATGAAGAAAAACATGTAAATTTTGAACTATATGGATATGAGATGTACACATACAGTAAAATAGGAAATGTAAAAGTGGTGGTGTTGTAGCACTGTATGTTGATAGAAAATTAAAAAGTAAAAAGTGGACACAACTGAAACATTTTTTCAAAATTTACAACCTCTGCCCTACTCAGCTGCTCCTCAGGGACAACAGTTGTTGAGCATTAGGAGCAGACGGAGGAGGAGGGGAAGAGAAAATATGCAAACTCTGCCTGTGAATGCTATTAGTTTTAGACATAATAGGTCTAGGAAGAATGTAAATCAGCCCACAGAGTCAGACTACCACACTGGAATGTTTGGACTAATGAGAGAACCATATGAGGACGAAAATTTATCTTGGAACACAAAATATAACAGACACATTAAACAGCTTGTTAACCCCTTGCACTCCGGTCAATTTTCCTAAAAACGCCAAAAAATAACATGCCCAAAGTAAATTGAAAGCTGTTCTTCAACCCTTTGCAGCATCTTCATGGGGTTGGTCTCATTTAAAGAAAACACTTTGAATTTTTTGGCAAAAAAAAAACATGATCTCTCTAAGTGCTCCGGCCACTGAGTTACAGTCATCTAAACATAGTGAACTTGAAGAAAATAAATTTGGCCTGGGTGTTTTTTTGGATACAAATGCTTGCAAATAACACACAGCTTCAGATCCGGGCTGGAAAATGCAACAGAAATGTAGAACCAAGTGTTATCCAGCTGAGGTCCAAATTTTGTAACAATACCACAAAAAATGACTATATTATACAGCTTTGTTCTCAGGCTATTCCCAGGCATTTTGGAACTGTGCCAAATTGTGCCAAATGGCACAGTTTGGAAAAACGTCTGTAACTTTTGAATGATTCAATATAGAAGCTTCATCTTGGGCTCTAATGAAAGGTCACATTCAGGGCTGTGTGTGTGTGTGGGGGGCGGGGTTTGTCCCCCCACCCCACCGCTACAGAGGACAGAGATCGGCCCTCGCTACATGACGGATTACACTCGGATGTGGCATGTTTCCACAGCAACGCTGTCACCGCGGCCCCCCCACCCCCCCGCTACAGAATCGTAGCGGCGGGGGGGGGGGGGCGTTCACAGTTCGGAGGCGGCGAAGAACCGTGTAACGCGGCGCACGCACTTCGTACTTTGTGCGCCGTACAGTTGTAATTTACCGATCGGTCGGTCAAAAGTCATTTTTTGATTACAATTTTCAGGGATAAATAATAATTTAGCTTATAACACCTTACCTCTTCACAGCCACATTGTCCTGGCGAACTTCTCTTCCCCATTGTCAGACGAACGCGACGCTGGTCCGCTCGTGGATCCCGGTCAAAACATAATTCCATTATTGCGGTTTTGGCATATGATTTACGACCTTTGTCGTCGACCTCCGTCGGTCTATGATGACGGGAGAGAATCCTAAACGTCTATTCTGCTGGAATGAGTGCAGGTCGCACTTGTGGGTGGTCTCCGTGCTGCTGGGTCTGCAGCAGGTTCTTCCTGCATCCTTTTTTTTCATCTGTTGCAGCAGTAAGTCTCTCTTCACCCAGCCCGAACTTCTGTGCTTCAATTGGCTCCTGCATTCACAGTAGGCGGGTCCTCCTTCCTAGGTTTTCATTCATTGGTTCTTCAAGGTTTCAGAAACCCAATTCAAGGCTCTTATTAGTCGAATGAGAGGTCAATCAGATGAACTAATCTGTTCGCGGCTGTGTCTGCAGCTTTTATTTTCAGTGTGCGCTTGGACGCCACACCACCTACATTACCATCATCAGGATCATGCATCCGAGAGTGCACGAGGGTGCACGAGAGTGCCCTCGTGCGCACTAGGACGCAGAGACTTGCCCGTTCGTGGTACAACGGAGCGCAAGAGGTTAATATAGCATATTAAAACAGTTCATATATGGATAAAAGTTAGTTATATGTTGTAACACACCCACACACGCACTTACTGTATAAAATATGTGATCTCAACAGATAAATGCATAATTAGTGAATTTCTAATTAAATCACCCTTTATTGTCATTCAACCATACAACCAATCTTGTACAGTAGAACGAAACTGTGCTTTATCCTATCTACAGTGTCAATCACACACCCCATGTGTAGAATCAGAAGGGCCGCTGCCATGCAAGGCGCCACCACAGATTTCCCTCCTCCATTCCATTATTGCTGAGCACCAAGCTGGACGGCAGGAAGTTCCACTTTTTTATATGGTCTTCGGCATGACCCGGCCGGGATTTGAACCCCTGCCTCCCGGGTGTGGGGCGGATGCTCTACCAACTGAGCCACCACTCCGGTAAAGGTAATACTAGATGATAAAAGTAGTTGGAAACCACACGTCAGACAAATGCAAAACAAAGTTGCAAAAAATATTGCAATCATAAATAAAATTAAGACAAATCACTTTATATCTTGTATTGCTCATTGATACTTCCATACTTGACCTATTGTATAGAGGCCTGGGGTAACAATTATAAAAGTACACTTAATTCATTGCTAACATTACAAAAAGGGCTGTCCATGTTATACACAAAGTCGGGTATATTGAACATACTAATTTATTGTTTACACATTTAAAGTTATTGAAATTGTGGGATCTGGTTGATTATTATATAGCACAATTAATGTTTAGAAAAAAAGGAGAAAAAGAAAAACCTTTTGCATAATTAATCAACTTACTAAAATAGTTATAAAATCCATAAGTTGCATATTTTTAATAAAATTATAAAGTATAGCTTAAATTTTAGAAAAATGAAAATATAAGAGCTAAAAGCTCAATAAAGCTTAATCTGGCATTGATAATCTTGTAGGTAGTTGGTTTGATAATATATTTGGCAAATGAGGAAAAATAATTTAAGGAGCCCTTAGAAGTATAATTATTAGTTTATTGATCTTTGTTTTTTGTGGATGTTGTTGTATTCCCATGATTAAAAGAATAAAAGAATAAAAAATAAAAGAAAGATCTATTTTAGTGGCTTTTTCTTCCAAGGATCCGCCTCCATATCAAGGGGTCTAGGAAGCTGCCCACCTGCTCTCCTATTGCCAGGACGATGACGAGGTTGTGCCACGATTGAACCTAGATGGGGATCTAGAAGACGCTGAGGAGATAGTTTAGGGTCTGCAATAGGGTCTACAATGCACATTCACATGGTGTTAGATTTTGCTCTGCTGTGCTTCTGCCCCACAGGTTTCCTTTGTGATAAATGATTAATGAAAGAATAGATGCATGGAGCGAGATATCGACAGACGGATTGGAGCAGCATCTGCAGTGATGCGGACGTTGTACCAGTCTGTTGTGGTGAAGAGGTAGCTGAGTTCTAAGGCAAAGCTGTCGATTTACTAGTCAATCTACGTTCCTACTCTCACCTATGGTCACGAGCTTTGGGTAATGACCGAAAGAACGAGATCGCGGATACAAGCGGCTGAAATGAGCTTTCACCGTAGGATTGCTGGACTCACCCTCAGAGATAGGGTGAGGAGCTCAGTCATCCGGGAGAGGCTCAGAGTAGAACCGCTGCTCCTCCACATTGAAAGGAGTCAGTTGAGGTGGTATGGGCATTTGATTAGGATGCCTCCTGGACGCCTCCCACTTGAGGTGTTTCAGGCATGTCCCACTGGGAGGAGACCCCGGGGCAGACCCAGGACTCGGTGGAGAGACTATGTCTCCCAGCTGGTCTGGGAACGCCTTGGTATCCCCTCTGAAGCGCTGGAGCAGGTGGCTGGGGAGAGGGAAGTCTGGGCTTCTCTGCTTGAACTGCTGCCTCCGCGACCCGGACCTCCAGAAAAGCGGTAGAAGATGGATGGATGGATGGATGGATGGATGGATAGATGCATGTATATGAATGTATTCATATATGCATTTTCATATATATTCATATATATGCACAGATGAAGATAGCTTAGTTTTGAATATGTTTTACACATATAGGATTGTTAGCTATATTGACTCATAATGTCTGCACCACACCCAATGTTCTCTGGAGAAATGGTGACCTGAGGGGAGGCAGGTCCAAATGACTGCCTGAAAGAGGACATCACGCACATATAGAACTTTAGAAACACTACACACAGGGGATAGAATAGGGTTATGAGATGGGTTTAGACCCATCTCAACAGGGGGAGATGCAAAAACGTAAGTTTAGGTTACTAGGTTATAGATAGATAGATGGTGAGGTGCCCTAATAGGACACCTCAACGGGGGGTATTGTCGGTAAAATGACATGATTGGCCTGTCTTTCTCACACTTCTTTATCTGCTTGTTTCACACGCTACACTGCAGAGTTTAGTTTACACCCTATAATTCATTCGCTGAAATCAGTTAGAATTAGTTCTGCACACAGCCGAGCTGCCACATACGTGGAAGTGTATTGATACAATGAGGTAAAACCCCTCCCTCTTGCATGAGGGAGTGGTTAAGCTTTATAAAAACTATAGGGCTCACTTTTTGGGTAGCACTTTCTTGGGGAATTGCCTAAAGAGTTGTGTTCCAGCACTGCTTGTAATCCATATCTCACTTTCAGTAAAATAAGTGAAAGTATACTTCATCTCTCAGTCTGGTTATTTGGCCTTTGTATAAAAGAACTGGGGGTTAAGGTATTTAGATGAAACATGTCGAAAGAAACTGACAGAATAATGATAATAATAATAATGACATGAATGAATAACAGAACAACTGACAACTAAGAACACATCCTAAACCAACACACAAGATACACACAACACTGGAAAAATATGGGAAATATTCAGAAATAAATTAAGAGCGTGAGTACGGTGGAACACCATGCTCAGCCTCGTGACAGAGCCCCAATCTTAAGGGGTGGATTCCAGACACCCCAGGGAAACATCAACAAAAAGACAGAGACCCCCTTCCCCCCCAACAGGAGAAACAACAATACACCAACCCGGGAGGGTGGTGGGAGAACCAGGCTAGGAGGGAACAAAAACAAAAACCACACTGCGGACCCACACCCAAGCAGAACCAGGCACCTAGGCCCCCCCGGACTGGAGAGCTGGACAGTTCTGGTGGTCGGCTATAATTCCAGACCTGGCCGATGGTGCGATGGAAAGAGTCAGGTGGCCTACCAGAGAACGTGGGCCACTCAACCCAGCAGCACATTCTGTCAGGCGGTCTGCCAAAGTTCTTTAACCACCTGAACAGAAAGGGTGGTTCAGGGGGCGGCTGCACAATGGGGAAAAACCAGTGATGAGAAGGATGGAGGAGTAGGGGAAACTACAACGACGTCAGGTGGAGGAGAGGGAACCATGATGGCCTTGGGCAGAGGAGAGGGAACCACGATGGCCTCAGGCGGAGGAGAGGGGACCACGACGGTCTCGGGCAGAGGAGGGAGAGCCTCGACGCTTTCGGACTGCCCTGCAGCACCCTCAGTGGCCCCAGACTGGGACACAGCAGCACCCACGGTGGCTTTGGGCTGGAGCAGAGCAGCATCCGCAGTGGCTCCGGGCTGGAGCAGAGCAGCACCCACAGTGGCTCCGGGCTGGAGCAGAGCAGCAC
Organism: Pholidichthys leucotaenia; assembly: GCA_020510985.1. NCBI lineage: Eukaryota > Metazoa > Chordata > Actinopteri > Cichliformes > Pholidichthyidae > Pholidichthys > Pholidichthys leucotaenia. The sequence goes on along the minus strand of CM035847.1, from coordinate 214,706,681 downwards.
CCACAGTGGCTCCGGGCTGGAGCAGAGCTGCACCCACGGTGGACCTGGACTGGGCCAGAGCTGCACCCACGGTGGAAGTGGACTGGACCAGAGCTGCACCCACAGTGGACCCAGACTGGACCAGAGCTGCATCCATGGTGGCCCCCAGGCTGCAGCGTAAAGCCCATGGCGGACCCATGCCGGAGCACAGCACCCATGTTGGTTTAAAGCTGGGGTGCAGCACCCACGATGGCCCCCGACTGGGACACAACACCCACGGAGACCCGGACTGAGGAGGAGCTGCACCCACGGAGGTCCTGGATGGGATGGAGCACCTGTGATGACCTCAGCTGACAGGGAAGCAGCACCCTTGGAGGTCCCGGGCTGGGACGGAGTACCCATGAAGATCTCAACCAATAGAGGAGCTGCACCCATGGAGGTCCTGGGCTGGAACAGAGCACCCGCAACAACCTCAGCTGAAGGGGGAGTAGCACCCACCGAGGCCCCGGGCTGGGACGGAGCACCCGTGATGACCTTGGCTGGAGGAGCTGGACCCACGAAGATCTCGGGTGGTGAGGCTGAACCCATGGAGACCTCTGGCGAAGTTGGACAACCCTCGGTGACCCTAGGGAAAGGCTCAGACAGGAGGGACAAAGACACAGGGTCAGGGTCACCGGTGGCAGTGGAGCCCAGTGAGGTTAGCTCAGGTGCAGCTGACGGCTGTGTGACCAGTGTGGAGGAAAAAATAAGTTCAGGCGAAATGCGCCAAGCTGGAAGGTGGCAGGATTTTATTTTCCTCCAACATCATGAGACACACTGTAGCGCTGTGCACCGTGTTGTGCTGTGTGTGCTATTGAGGCATGTATAGCAAGCTCTTTTATACATGTTATACAAAGAGAGAGAATGCATGGCACATTTGCATATTGATATACATATCAGTCAATATATATCAATCACGTGACCAACTGGCGCCCGGATGTCTTATCCTTAATCTGGGGATGTATAAACAATAGTCCATTGTTCTGGTTGTCCCCCCAGGGGATCTCTGTCCATATGCAATCCCTGCTGAGCGTGAATAGTATCAGTCTGCATTGTGCAGACATTGTGCACACATCCTGCATTGTGACCCTTTCCCCATCAGAATGGGGAAAGGGTTCTGATGCAAGAAGGCAGATTAGATGAGGCTCCAACAATGACTGAGAGAAACAACGGACTATAAATAGACCATGAAACCAGTCATCACAAATGACCACAGGTGTGGATCACATGAGCAGGAAGGTTGACCTAATTAACAGGCAGGTGTCAGCTGAAATGACTCGAACATGAACCAAATACAGTTCGGCCCAGAAATATTTGGACAGTGACACAATCTTCATGACTTGGGCTCTGCATGCCACCACATTGGATTTGAAATGAAACGACTACAACAGAATTGAAGTGCAGACTTTAAGGTTTAATTCAAGGGGTTGAACAAAAATATATGATTAAACATGTAGGAATTGTAGCTATTTTTATACAAACGCTCCTCATTTCAGGGGCTCAAAAGTAATTGGACAAATAAACATAACCCTAAGTAAAATGTTACTTTTCAATATTTTGTTGAGAATCCTTTGCAGGCAATGACTGCCTGAAGTCTGGAACCCATGGACATCACCAAACGCTGGGTTTCCTCCTTTGTGATGCTTTGCCAGGCCTTTACTGCAGCTGCCTTCAGTTGTTGCTTGTTTGTGGGTCTTTCTGCCTTAAGTTTTGTCTTGAGCAAGTGAAATGCATGCTCGATTGGGCTGAGATCTTGTGATTGACTCGGCCATTGCAGAATATTCCATTTCTTTGCTTTAAAAAACTCCTGGGTTGCTTTTGCAGTATGTTTTGGATCATTGTCCATCTGTACTGTGAAGCACCGTCCAATCAACTTTGCTGCATTTGGCTGAATCTGAGCAGAAAGTATATCCCTATACACTTCAGAATTCATCTGGCTGCTTCTGTCTTTTGTCACATCATCAGTAAACACAAGTGACCCAGTGCCACTGGAAGCCATGCATGCCCATGTCATCACACTGCCTCCACCATGTTTTACAGAAGATGTGGTGTGCTTTGGATCATGAGCTGTTCCAATTCTTCTCCAAACTTTCTTCTTCCCATCATTCTGGTACAGGTTGATCTTAGTGTCATCTGTCCAAAGAATGCTGTTCCAGAACTGGGCTGGCTTCTTCAGGTGTTTTTTGGCAAAGTCAATTCTGGCCTTTCTATTTTTGAGGCTGATTAATGGTTTGCACCTTGTGGTGAATCCTCTGTATTTACTCTCATGAAGTCTTCTCTTTATGGTTGACTTCTGGAGAGTGTTCTTCACTTGAGTGGATGTTGTGAAGGGGTTGTTCTTCACCATGGAAAGGATTCTGCGATTATCCACCACAGTTGTCTTCCGTGGACGTCCAGGCCTTTTTGAGTTCCCAAGTTCACCAGTGCACTCTTTTTTTCTCAGAATGTACCAAACTGTTGATTTGGCCACTCCTAACATTTCTGCTATCTCTCTGATGGATTTCTTCTTTTTTTTTTAGCCTCAGGATGGTCAGTTTTACCTCCATTGAGAGCTCCTTTGACTGCATGTTGTGTGTTCACAGCAACAGCTTCCAAATGCAAACGCCACACCTGGAATCAACTGCAGACCTTTCAACTGCTTAATTGATGACAGGTTGAGCCCATGCAGTCTTGTTTTTTGTTTTTGTTTTTTTTGCAGCCTTCTGAGTCAGTTGTCCAATTACTTTTGGTCCCTTGAAAAAGAGGCGGCTACGTATTAAAGAGCTGTAATTCCTAAATCCTTGCTCCAATTTGGATGCAAATACTTTCAAATTACAGCTGAGAGTCTGCACTTTAAGCCCATACTGATTATATAATTGTATCCTGAATATGTTTTTGTAAACAGCTAAAATAACAAAACTTGTGTCACTGTCCAAATATTTTTGGGCCTAACTGTATAAGATGATGACAAGGTGGGAGCGTCTGGAGAAGAGGAGGAGAACTCATGTCACACAGAAACAAAATATAAACACTAGGCCCTACAGGGAAAAGGATGTCTAAAGAAACTGACAGAATAATGATAATAATAATGACATGAATGAATAACAGAACAACTGACAACTGAGAACACATCCTAAACCAACACACAAGATAAACACACAACACTGGAAGAATATGGGAAATATTCAGAAATAAAGAGCATGAGCACGGTGGAACACCGCGCTCAGCCTCATGACAGGATGAATGAGAATCCTCACCAAATTAAGAAATTGAACTAATTTTGCATTCATTTTAAGTCTTAATTATTATTAAAATTGAATTATTTCATTTTATTTTATTTACTTTACTCACTGTTCTATTTTATTATCATTTTATAAGCATTTCTTTTAAGTATTTATGGTATGTTCATGTGTTTTATTCATATTTCATTATTGCCCTTGCAATAAAGTTGTTAATGAAACTGCAATCATGTGATTTTCCTTTAAGGGACAAAAAGTATTGGCATCGGTATTGAAGAAAAAGTCCCATAAATTAATGGTATAATATCTAATGGAAAAATGCTGGTATGGCCCATCACTAGCAGCTAGTAGTCTGTTCAGGCTTGTTTGAACAGTGTTGTTCTGCTGTTATCACCACTTCCGGCTGTGACCAACAGAATAAGACGAAAACGACACCAAACGGAATCAGATCCGTTATGTTGTTTTTACTCAATTTCGATTTTATTTTGACAAGGTAAGAACGATATAACGGCTACTTTCGATTGTTCCGTTTTCGTTTCACAAACGAAATATTTAAAGAATGAAGAGTACGCAGATTTTGCAACGAACCTGATTTTGCAACCCGCTGACTCTCTGGAGTGGATGGAGCTACAGAGTCTCTGCAGATAGTGGCGTTCATGGGACAGTGAAGAGAGCAGTCTGCATCAAGAGGACAGTGCCCAAGGGCTTATGCCATAATCTGTTGGGTGGTCGCAGATGCAGCAGTTTACTTCCGCTTTTTTTCCCCCACCAAAATAAAACAGTTTCCCTTTTTCCCAAATTGTATTAAAAGGCTTCGGTTTCCGGACGGAGGACTCTCGGGGTCTGACTCCAAACTGGAGTCTGCCAGTTGGTGACCCCTGAACTAGGAGAAGCTTTTGTGTGGAATGGATTAAATGTGGAGTTGAGACAGTTTTGCCCATGTAACTGTGGCCACTGTCCAAAGATCTCTCTTTTTTTTTTAAGTACAAAAATGAGAAATTAGATAAATACAGAGAGAGAGATGGTTCTGTTAATCACTAGGGTTGGCTGGGTGAAAGTCTATGAGAGCCACTAGTGGAATGTAAGATCAGTGGGAAGTTGTTTACTTCTTGTGTTTTCATTTTTGAATTTCTATTATTTTAATGAGTAATAGGATTTTGAAATGCGTGTTGGGATTTGTTCATTCACATCCTTGCTCATTAATTTTCTATTGTGTTAATGCAATGTATGTATGTATGTATGTACGTATGTATTTACAGTGGATATAAAAAGTCTACACAACCCTGTTCAAATGCCAGGTTTTTGTAATGTAAAAAAATGAGACCAAGATAAATCATTTCAAAACTTTTTCCACCATTAATGTGACCTATAACCTGTACAACCCAATTGAAAAACAAACTGAAATCTTTCAAAGGGAAAAATAAAATACTGACACTAACCTGGTTGCATAAATATGCACACCCTTAAAGTGCTGATGACACATTTTTGACTTCTTCTAATTTTTCAACACATAATACAATATGACAAAATAGGTTGGTCTGTGCAGTTCTAAGTCAAACAGGCTTTTTTGACGTGAATATCCAATGTTTTCATGAGCGCCACGTCACCAATTATGTCAGTGGCTGGAAAACCTCACTGCCATGTAGTCACGTCATCGGGAGAACACAGTGCTTGGCTGCTCATTGTACACACAGGATGGAAGCGGTTGAAAACATTGACAATGGTTCCAGCACAAGTAGTCTGGAATTGGTTTGTGTTGTCCAATCTTCCAACGATTATAGTTCCGAAGAATTGGATGACAATGAAGAATTTGGGGGCATCAGACCGTATAGGTTTGAGCCGTGCCAAGCGGGCATCATGCCAAGCAAATCACACTCAGAGAGTGACGGTGGAGAGGCACACATGACTGCCGCAGCAGCAGCGACAAACACATGGCAGGGGAACACTGAGTGTTATTGTTTTGTTACAGATATTGCTGCAAATTATTTGTTACCTCCGCCAAGGAGGTGATGTTTTTACCGGGGTTTGTTTGTCTGTCTGTCTGTCTGTTACCAACATAACTCAAAAAGTTATGAACAGATTTTGATGAAATTTTTAGGAAAGGTGTGTAATGGCATGGGGAACAGATGATTAGATTTTGGTGATGATCTGAGAGTGCATACCTCCACCAAGGGCTTTGTTGCATTTGTGCAGCAGGATTACACAAAAACTACTGGATGGATTTGGATGAAATTTTCACCAGAGGTGGTTCTTGGCCTAGAGAGGAACCCATTATATTTTGGTGATGATCTGAGAATGCATACCTCAGCCAAGGCTCTTATCTTCTCACAGTGTGTTAGCAACAATACTCCAAAAGTTATGAACAGATTTTGATGAAATTTTCAGGAAAAGTGTTTAATTTGGCAAATCTAATTCCTGGTGAAAGCTAAAATAAATTAAAAAAAATTTGTGAATGCTTTTCCCTTTCCTTTTGGAAAACAAAGAATAAATAATAGCAGAAAAACCTTTAAATCACACCTAAAGCTTCCACAATTTAAATGTGAGTTCACGACTCACAACAAGTATTCGCTAAATATTCTGTGACTCAATTAAGGTTTTACCAATTGACATAGAACACCGGATCACTGGAGAGGACACTCCAGCTTCGCCTTTGGCATAGACAAAACATGGGGAATGACAGTTACCGGTTATAAGCCACCGCTCAATTGGCGTAGAGTGCGGCGCCAGGGGTTGTTCCCGACGGTGGGAGGGATCATCGGATCTCACTGGACAGCTACCACCCGCCTCAAGCTGGGCAGCCACCAGCCAATAAGGTGTTGTCCTGCCACAGCTTGCTTTCCTCATTGGGTGCATGGGGATGAGGAGAAGTCCGAACGACAGGCTGAGAACTTTCGCACCAGGCAAGACAAAAAAACAAAAGAGACCAACTCTAAAACTGGGAACTTGGAACGTCCGCACTATGATGACAGGACTCGCTGCTAACCTCAAGGACATCAACGACACCAGGAAGACTGCCATCATCATATATATCAGATATTATATATCATATATTCATATATTCATATATTTATTCCATCCAGCTACAATGCTCTGCACTGTGTGTCTGTGTGTGTGTGTATATATATATATTTTATAGTAATACGTACATATGTTTATTAGCTGCTCTTGCTTGCTTGTTTTTTTTCTTGCCTTCTGATTGTTGCTCTGAGTGTTGCTATCCCTGTGCTGTTGCAATCCTGGAATTTCCCCGTTGTGGGACTAATAAAGGCTTATCTTATCTTATCTTATCTTATCAATAATGAGCTGAAGAGACTGGAAGTGGATATCGCCACTCTCCAGGAAACACGGTTTGCTGACGCAGGCACACTGAGAGAGAAGGACTACACGTTCTACTGGCAGGGAAAGAGCAGTGACGAACACAGGGAACACAGAGTGGGCTTCGCAGTGAAGAACACCTTGCTGAAGATGGTGGAACCGGGCAGCAATGGCTCTGCACGACTCCTCACCCTCCGCCTCAACACCACTCAAGGCCCAGTCACCCTTGTCAGTGTGTATGCCCCAACACTGACAGCCACACCAGAGGCAAAAGACAAGTTCTACGAGAATCTCGCAACAACTGTCAGGATCATCCCCAACTCTGAACAACTCATTCTCCTTGGAGACTTCAATGCCAGAGTGGGTGCTGACACCGACTCCTGGCCCTCCTGTCTTGGACCATTTGGCGTGGGCAGAATGAACGACAACGGACAGCGGCTGCTCGAGTTCTGCACATATCACGATCTGTGCATCACAAACTCGTTCTTCAAGACCAAGCCCCAACACAAGGTTTCCTGGCGACATCCACACTAAAAGCACTGGCACCAGCTGGACTTGATCTTGACCAGGCGCACCTCACTGAAGAACGTGCTTATCACCCGTTTGTTCCAGAGTGCAGATTGCGACACAGACCATTCATTGGTGTGTTGCAAGGTCAAGCTGCAGCTGAAGAAATTCCATCGTGGTAGACAGCCTGGAAAGGCACGGATTGACACCAGCAAGATGGCCCAACCAGAACTTGTTGAGCGGTTTGCCTCCACCTTTGAGAAGGACCTTGGTGTACCACAAGAAGGAGAATCTGCAAAGCAGAAGTGGGAAGAGCTGCGAAACACCATCCACCGCACAGCCTTGGCTACCTTTGGGAGGAAGACCTCAAAGTCACAGGACTGGTTTGATGCCAAGTTGACTGAGATGACCCCCGTCATTGAAGCGAAGCGCTCAGCTCTTGCCGAGTACAAGAAGTACACAAACGAGAAGAATCTCCAGATTCTCGGGGCTGCGAGAAGCAAAGTTCAGCAGACTGCTTGGCGCTGTGCCAACGAGTACTGGACTCAGCTTAGCCAAGACATTCAAACCGCTGCCATAACAGGGAACATCCGTGGTATGTACTCCAGACAGAACACCGTGACACCGTCAGCCCTTGATGCCATCGATTGTCTGCCATCCATGGACGAACTTGACGCCGAGCCAACCATCGACGAACTCAGCAAGGCCATTGATAGCTTGGCCGCTGGCAAGGCACCCGGCAACGACGGCATACCCCCCGACCTGATCAAGCACTGCAAGACCGCCCTACTGCTGCCATTGCATGACGTCCTCTGCCAGTGCTGGAAGAAAGGTGCCGTACCACAGGACATGAGGGACGCCAAGATCATCACCCTCTACAAAAACAAAGGGGAGAGAAGCGACTGCAACAATTACAGGGGCATCTCCCTCCTCAGCGTTGTTGGCAAAGTCTACGCACGAGTTGTTCTTGTTCGTCTACAGAAGCTTGCCGAACATGTCTGCCCCGAGTCTCAGTGTGGTTTCCGCGCTGAGCGATCGACGGTAGACATGATATTCTCCATCCGCCAACTCCAGGAGAAATGCAGAGAACAGAACATGCCCCTGTACGTCGCCTTCATCGACCTCACCAAAGCGTTCGATCTGGTCAGCAGAGAGGGCCTTTTCAAGATCCTGCCAAAGATAGGATGCCCACCAAAGTTGCAAAGCCTCATCAAATCGTTTCACACCAACATGCAGGGAATAGTGCAGCACGACGGCAACGTCTCAGAGCCATTCAACATACGCAGCGGAGTGAAACAGGGCTGTGTACTTGCGCCAACCCTCTTTGGGATTTTCTTTGCTATGCTCCTGAGGCATGCCTTCAACACAGCAACAGAGGGAATCTACCTGCACACAAGATCTGACGGCAGGCTTTTCAACCTCGCCTGCCTGAAAGCCAGAACCAAAGTACACGAGGCTCTAATCAGAGACATGCTGTTCGCAGACGATGCTGCAGTCGCGACCCACACACAGCAGGAGCTTCAGACCCTGATGGACCGCTTCTCCCAGGCATGCAAGGACTTCGGGATTACCATCAGCCTGAAGAAGAATAATGTCTTGGCGCAAGGCATGAAAGCACCACCAACCATCACCATCGACGACTACGAGCTGGAGGTCATGAATCAGTTCACATACCTGGGGTCCACGATCAGCAGCAACCTCTCCCTTGATACAGAGATCGACAAGAGGATTGGAAAATCAGCCTCCACACTCGCTCGCCTCACCACACGAGTGTGGGAGAATCCCAAACTCTCTGTCAAGATGAAGATGGCAGTGTACAACGCCTGCGTCATCAGCACACTGCTCTATAGGAGTGAGACGTGGACAACATACGCCCGACAGGAAAAGAGACTGAACTCCTTTTACTTGCGCTGCATTTGCCGTATCCTGGATATATCCTGGCAAGACAAAGTGCCCAACACAGAAGTTCTGTCCCGCGCCGGCCTTCCCTCCATGTTTATTCTACTCAGGCAGCGCAGGCTCCGCTGGCTAGGTCACGTTCACCATATGGAGGATGGCAGAATCCCCAAAGACGTCCTCTACGGAGAACTGGTGACTGGCAGGAGAGACGTTGGCCGCCCACAGCTGCGCTTTAGAGACGTCTGCAAGAGTGACATGAAGGCCCTGGAGATCAACACAGAGCGCTGGGAGGACCTTGCAACGGACCGCTCCAAATGGAGAGGCACCCTGACCAGACAGCTCAAGGTGGGTGAAGAGAGACTGACTGCTGCAGCAGATGAAAAAAGGACCCGCAGGACGAACCGCCACAGCTCCAGCAGCACGGAGACCACCCACAAGTGCGACCTGGGTGACAGGGACTGCCATTCGCGCATCGGCCTGTTCAGCCACAGGCGGTGCTGTTCCAGCAGAGTAGACGTTTAGGATTCTCTTCCATGGTCATCATAGACCGATGGAGGCCGACGATAGGTAATCACTTAGTTTAGGATTATATTCAAACAAAACAATATCATATATTAAAAGCCTTAGACCAGTGCAGCATCTAGAATTAGTAACTGTAGGTGTAAACCTAATCTCTGTTTTCAGGAATTTATGGCACAGGACCACAATCTGTGGCCTGTGTATTTTTTTCCCCTTTGAAGGCTGATTCTGTCTATTCTTATTGAGGTCAGACTGACACAACTCACTAATCAGTCTCAGTTTACCATTGAAATTAAATTTCCTTTCTCCATTTTATCAGAATTCTTGTACTATTTTGAATGAATGAATGAATAAATGAATGATTGAATGAATAAATGAATGAATCTTTATTTCGGATAGATTAAAAGTAAAGATTAAAAAAGAAACAGAATACTATAACAAAAGGGGAAAAAAAATCTAACAAGGTCAAATCAAACAACTCCTCTGATTCTACAGTTCAACATAAGTTATCTGAAATGGGTGATGGCTGAAGCTACAGCTTATATTGCCCACCCATATTCCATCCAAGAATTCAAAAGTAAAACAAAACAAGAGCGATTACAATTCAGAACAAAGCTAAGACAAAACGTGACAAAAAACTAAGCAACAACACAACACAGACTGGATATGACAATCCTTATGTGATGTTACATGTCATCTTGTATATATGTTTGGAGTATTTCTTCCTTTAGTTTTTGTTTAAATTGTCCAAGCGTTGTACATGATTTTAATTCAGGTCCAAAAGCATTCCACAATCTGACTCCTTGCACTGAAACACAGTGTTGCTTGGTGGTAGTTCTCACTGAAGGATTTTTGACATGTTCCTCTGAAATGATATTGTTTCTCCCTTATTTGGAACAACTTTTTGATATTTGGGGGTGCAGTGGCATGAAATAAAAAGCAGCGTGGTGAAGGTTTTAAGCAGGTTTATTAAATCATACCGCCGTCACGAAGCTTGCCCAATGGGCGGCTTGGAGGCTCTCCAGCAAAGGGACACAGTGTGTGTCAGCAGCAGTAGTTGCAGGAACGACAGAGTGAGTTACAGAATCTTGCAGCACATATACCCAGTTACAACAATACATGAAAGGGGCGTTCACAGCAGTTGGTACGGGCATTTGCATATGAGAGGCAGTAAGGACAGGATGCATGAACACAATGCATGAAAGGCACATCACAATGGATGAAAGGCACATCACATCACAGCAGTGCAGCGGAAAAAACCAGGAGTAGTGAGCTGTCTGTCCTTAGTCTGTTGTGGGGGGTTTCCCAAACCCGCCACACTGCTCCCCCCCAGAGGGCTCGGCAGGGGGCCAAGACCTCGATGTACAGCTTGGCAGCGAGCAGGGAAAGCTCTGTGCAGGCGAAGGTGGAGGGGGGTGGGGGGTAGTAAATGCCGGCCGGGGACGGTGAAATCGTCCGGGCCGCGCAAAAATTGCTTGTTGCTCCGCGATGTCAAGGGGCTGTCCCGTTGAGTGTGCGGAGATCACAAGAAGAAAAATTAGTGTCTGACTCCTCTCGTGGCCATGAAGAAAAAAGAAGCGGCGAGGCTGCGTAGCGGCTGTAAGAAAAAAATAGAAGCAGAGGGACTTGGTGTGTTGACTTTAGGTGCGTGCGCAGCCCTAAAGCCCTCGGGAAAAGCTGACGGCTGAATTCCCTTATGTGTCGTGGCTGAGACCATTAGAAAATCCTGTGGGTGAGCTGCTTGCGTGCTTCAGGTGTACGAGCAGCCCTGAAGGTTCTGTGTGCAGAGGCGCAGGATGCTGGCGGTCTGTGGAGCCGAATGCGTCCCGTGCTTGGTGCGCTGTCCTCGTAACTCCCCGGTGCGTGTGCTGGGGTTCCGTGCGTGGGTGGGCCGTTGGAGAGGCGAGTCAGGGTCTGGAATCTTGGTGGCAATCAGCGCAGTTGGCGCCGATAATATCTAAGCTGAGCTGTGGCTGCAGATTGGCCATGGTGCGTTGGAGCGGTGAGAGTGAATAGACGATCTTTGTCCCTCTGGCTCGTGCAGACGCGTTGGAGCGGTGAGAGGGAGGAGACGATCTTTGTCACTCGCTCGGCCATGGTGTGTTCAGGTCCACGCGCTGCGTTATCCGCCGGCCCTGGAGGTTGCCGTCATGGAGAGAGGACGAGGTGCATGCGCTCTCGTGTGAAGCTGTGAGAGTGGCCGGTCCAGCGTGGATGTGCAGATCTCAGACGTGCAGATCTCACCATGAAGAACGGGTCACCAGTGTAGCTGTCCAGACCAGAAGGTTGCTTTGCACAAAACGTGTGCTTTCTATCGGGGTCACCAGTGCAGCGGCATGAAATAAAAAGCAGCGTGGTGAAGGTTTTAAGCAGGTTTATTAAATCATACCGCCGTCACGAAGCTCGCCCAATGGGCGGCTCGGAGGCTCTCCAGCAAAGGGACACAGTGTGTGTCAGCAGCAGTAGTTGCAGGAATGAGAGAGTGAGTTACAGAATCTTGCAGCATATATACCCAGTTACAACAATACATGAAAGGGGCGTTCACAGCAGTTGGTACGGGCATTTGCATATGAGAGACAGTAAGGACAGGATGCATGAACACAATGCATGAAAGGCACATCACAATGGATGAAAGGCACATCACATCACAGCAGTGCAGCGGAAAAAAACAGGAGTAGAGAGCTGTCTGTCCTTAGTCTGTTGTGAGGGGTTTCCCAAACCCGCCACAGGGGCAGTGGTACATTCTTCACTTTAAACATTATTACTGCAGTTTTAAAGTCAACCAGATCTTTCAACTTGAGAGCTTTTAATTTAAGAAAAAGTGGGTTTGTTGGTTCCCTGTAAGCAGCTTTGTTTATTATTCTAATAGCTCTCTTCTGAAGCATAAAGACTGGATATATGTTTGTTTTATATGCATTTCCCCATACTTCAGTACAATATGTCATGTATGGGAATAATAATGATTGATACAAAGTATATAATGTGGGTTGATTCAGCAAATATTTCACTCTGTGTAGTATTGCAGTTGATTTAGATATTTTACATTTAATATAATTAATATGTGACTTCCAAGACAGTCTATTATCAATTATTACTCCAAGAAATTTAGTTTTGGATACCCTTTCAATCTCTACACCATTTACACTGAGTTTAAGATACTAAGTTGTTGTGATGGTTGTTAAAAACTATGAATTTTGTCTTACTTAAATTGAGTGTTAATTTGTTTGAATCAAACCACAGTTTAAGCTTTCTTAATTCCTTTCTGAGTTTATCCAAACGTTCCAAATTTCTTCCACTACATAATAAATTAGTGTAATCGGAAACAATATTAAATCCATTTTTTCCGAAACTTTACATATATCATTTATATACATATTGAATAACAGTGGCCCCAAAACTAAACCCTGTGGGACTCCACAAGTAACCTTGAGTAACTGAGTTTTTGTTACCAACACATACATACTGATATCTATTCTTTAAGTAACTACATAACCAGGACAGTGCTACCCCCCAATACCACAATTTTGTGGTTTCTTTAATAATAAATTATGATCCACTGTATCAAATGCTTTTTTAAGATCCAGGAATACCCCAGCTGAATACTCTTTATTTTCAACAGCAGTTGATATTTTTTCTATAAATTCCATTAGGACAAATGCAGTTGTCCTCTTGTGTCTGAACCCATATTGCTGCTCACACAATAAATTATTCTTCATTATGAAGTTGTCAATTCTCTCACAGAATATTTTTTCACGTATCTTGGAAAATTGCGGCAATAGTGAAATTGGTCTATAGTTTGAAAATTCCCCTCTGTCACCCATCTTGTATATCGGAATTACTTTGGCTATTTTCATTGCATTAGGAAATATACCTGTTTGGAGAGACAGGTTACAAATATACGTCAGTGGTTTCACTAAGCATTCAATAATAGTTTTGACTAAAAGCATGTCAATATCATCACAGTCCGTAGATGTTTTACTTTTAAACGATTTAACAATTTCAATGACCTCTCTCTCGTCTGTGTTCTTTATGAAAATGGAATCTTTTATAGCAATGTTTTTGCTTATTGTATCACCTGTAGGTGCCGTAATGGGTATTTCTCGAGCCAAATTAGGACCAGTGTTAACAAAAAAGTTATTAAATTCATCTGCAGGTGAGACTGCATTCACACTCTGAGTCGTTTTATTATTTTTATTTTTTTTTTTGAAAGATTGGTTGGGTAGCTTGTATTTCTGTTTTTATTTCCAAGAATATTGTTAAGTATTGTCCATGTATTTTTAATATTGTCTCTGTTTTTCTCCAGTTCTTCACTGTAATAGTCTCTTTTACTACATCACATTATATATGTTAACTTATTTTTGTATTTTTTATACCGCTGCTCTGCTTCTTTTGTCCTTTTCTTTAGAAAAGCTTTATATAATAAATTTTTCTTTTTACATGCCTTTTGTAATCCTTTGGTTAACCATGGCTTGTTGACAAATTTATGTTTTAGCTTTTTCTTTACTAATGGACAATTTTTTTTCATAAAGAGTGGTTACAATGTTCATAAATGCGTCATAAGCTTCATTTACATCTGATACATCAACTTTTGTCCAGTCTTGCTTCAGCAAGTCTTCTTTAAAAGAACTGATTGCACTTTGTGATTTGTATCTGAAAGATTTTAAAGTTTTTTCTGTATTGGCCCCCGTGTGGCCATGGATAAGTGCAAAGACTGGCAAATGGTCACTTATATCACTTAGCAATAATCCACTTTCTATTTTCTTATCAATAATATTAACAAACAGGTTATCAATAAGCGTAGCAGTGTGAACTATGATTCTACTGGGATGTGTTATTGTGGGATATAGACTCATACTGTACATAGAATTCATGAACTCTGTAATTACATTTTGTTGAAATGGATTTAGTAAATCAATATTGAAATCTCCACAAATTACTACCATTTTCTTACTAGTAATATTATTGTACAGCTTGACTAATTTATCTCTGAATGTCTCAATGCAAGTTCCCGGCATTTTATATATTCAACTTATAATTAGATTTTTTGTTTTATCTTGGTCAATCTCAACAGTAACACATTCTAAAATCCCTGGTAGTGCAAAGGACATTCCATTTACAAGCTTACACCTATACAGGTCATCAATATACAGTGCAACACCACCACCCTTTTTTTGAGATATGTTAATATGAAGCATTTGATATCCCTCTATTGCCATCAGAGGAGCCTGCTCTTCATTAAGCCAAGTTTCAGAGACTGCGATAGCTGTAAATTTTCTGTCTAGCTGTTTTAAATAATCCTGAATCTGTGGAAAGTTTTTGTTAAGACTTCTGCTGTTGAAGTGTATTATTGATAGTTTACCATTTAGTTGCACTTGACTTTTGAATTGCTTTTCAGTGTAATATTCACAATGATTATGAATATTATTGAAAAAATGGTTATCAGGATCAATATCATTCTCCATCTCTTGCAGTTTATGTTCAGCATAATGGCATATTTTCAGAGTTTGAATTTCCTCACTCTGTGTCAAATGACTTCCTCCAACTGGGGATAATTGATGTCTACTCAAGTCAGTCATAAGTTTTTTGTTTGTTTGTTTTGTTTAGTTTTTTTTTTTTTTAAGTACATTGACATGGTATGTCACAAAAGAACTATTCTTGCCGTGTGTGTGGATATGGATTATCATAGTCTCTTAATTTTCTTAATCAGTGTTCATCTGTATTTATTTAAGTCAGTAACATCTCTGATTATTATGGCCTTTGCTTCCTCAGGTGTTCCATTTAGTTTGATCCAAAATCTACAATTTCTTGTCCATGTTGCCTGTATCTTATTTTGTCTTTTCAGCATCCGTGCTTGCCGTGCTGTTTCAGCATTAGTCTTTGTTAAATGTTCATTTAGGTAAACTTCTGTTCCCTGTAGCTTTCTGGCCTGCCTCAGTATGTCATTCTTTACCCTTCTATTCACAAAGCGCATCACAGTTGATTTCTTTGTTTTATTATCTTTTCTGGGTAAAGTATGACAGGCTGAAATTACATTTACTTCAACCTTTATATTTCTGCTTTCAAGGAACTGAAGCACCTGGTTTTCTAGGGAGACTGATTCACTCAGGGGAGCCTCCTCACCTCTCATTCCTGCTGTAACATTGGCATATGATTGGTATTTAATGTCTAGTCCACTTATAATTAGATCATCCAGACGAGAATATTGTTTAAGATCCTTGATACGTCGCTCCAAGTCTGCAATTTTTTTTGTCTTTTTTCTTAATTGTTAATTTTAATTCTCGGACTTCTTCCATTAGCCCTAATAATTTAAGCTGTTGACTAGCCACTTTGGTCAGTTCTTCTGTTCAGAGATTTTTTTATCTCTTCCATTTCCTCCTTCTTTGGTGGCATTTTTACTGACCTGTGGATAGTAAAACAATCTCTGCTGGTGTTGCCGGTATCCGATCCGACCGACCTCGAATCCAGCTGGGGCCTCAGCTAGCCCCCTCCGCTGCTAGTCCTGCTGCTTACCGCCGCTGCAATTGAGCTCCTGTCCAGCCGGGGTGCCGGCAGCTCCTCCATCGAGCACCACCACCCACCTCCACTGTAGTTGAGCTCCGATCCTGCTCCTGTCCAGCTGGGGTCCCGGTAGTTCCTCCGCTGAGCCTTGCCACCTACCGCCGTCTTCCTCAGTAGTTCCTCCGCCGAGCCCCGCCGCTGTAACTGGGCTCCGATTTCGGGTCTTATCCAGCTGGGGCCCCAGCTGCTCCTCCACTGGTCCCCGTCTCCTACCGCCGCTGTACTTGAACCCTATATCAGTTACCTCGGGGTTAAAACCTTTTACCCGGACTATGCAATGTGCAATAGGGCAACACTTCTTTTTCGGTGGCCCTACAGGATTTTTTTTGTCTTTTTTATATGTCCACCTCGGCATTTAAACCTCTTGCCCAAGCTCTCTCCAACTCTACTTTCTGGAACAGTATTAATGTGTATAACTAATTCCACGGGGTTAAAACCTTTTGGAGATTTCCTCATCAAACTCAGTAAATATATTTCTTAAAAAACAGATCATAAATTCAAGACCATATCTCAGTTTTATTCCACAAATAAAAATCACACGTGCATGAATATTTAATCTCTACAGAAAGGGCTGTCCCCGAAGGGACAAGCAGAAATTTATTGAAAAAGGTTTTCTGCGTGTTGCGGCCGCCAGTCTGTAGAGAAAAAAATCCTCACGCCGTTTACAAAACGAAAACTAAAATTTAGCCTTGTAACCGGGCGGAAACACCAAATTGTTGAGTCTAAATATCTTAACCCCCAGTGCTTTTCTGCAAAGGCCAAATAACCAGACTGAGAGATGAAGTATACTTTCACTTATTTTACTGAAAGTGAGATATGGATTACAAGCAGTGCTGGAACACAACTCTTTAGGCAATTCCCCAAGAGAGTGCTACCCAAAAAGTGAGCCCTATAGTTTTTATAAAGCTTAACCACTCCTTCGTGCAAGAGGGAGGGGTTTTACCTCATTGTATCAATACACTTCCGCGTATGTGGCAGCTCGGCTGTGTGCAGAACTAATTCTAACTGATTTCAGCGAATGAATTATAGGGTGTAAACTAAACTCTGCAGTGTAGCATGTGAAGCAAGCAGATAAAGAAGTGTGAGAAAGACAGGCCAATCATGTCATTTTACCGACAGACATTTTTTTTCCCTGTAGGGCCTAGTGTTTATATTTTGTTTCTGTGTGACATGAGTTCTCCTCCTCTTCTCCAGACACTCCCACTTTGTCATCATCTTATATTTGGTTCATGTTCGGGTCATTTCAGCTGACACCTACCTGTTAATTTGGTCAATCTTCCAGCTCATGTAATCCGCACCCATGGTCATTTGTGATGATTGGTTTCATGGTCTATTTATAGTCCGTTGTTTCTCTCAGTCATTGTTGGAGCCTCATCTACTCTGCCTTCTTACATCAGAGCCCTTTCCCAGTTCTGATGTCAATTCCTGTGTTTTCCTGCCTACTCCTTTGCTGCCTCTGTTGTAAGTTTACTTTGTGCACTGTTTGGATTTTGTATTTCTTTATTAAATTCCACAAACTGCACGGTGGCGCAGTGGTTTAGCACTGTGGCAGCACAGTTTTACCCTTGGCCGGGGGATCGCGGGGATCATGAGATCGTGGGTTCGATTCCAGCCCCCGACCAACAGTGAGCTGTGTGGAGTTTGCATGTTCTCCCCGTGTTGCGTGGGTTTACTCCGGGATTTCTCCGGTTTCCTCCCGCATACCAAAAACATGTAGGTTTAGGGCGCTCGCGCACGCAGCGACCAGCAGCCGGTGGCTTGTCACCAGACTGCAAACCAAATCTACCTACGGGTACAAATAAGTAACAAAAAAAAACAAACAAAAAAAAACTGCAGTTCAGCGCCTGGGTCTTTTCTCTCTGCCTCGAGGGGCAATTCATGACACATCCAGGTGGGTAAGTAAGTATGCTGTATGAAAGCTCAGCCAAGTCAACTGGATTCAAGCATTTTTCACTTCTGAAATATTTCACCATTCATCCAAATTCTGTGGTTATACCAAGCACCATATATGTGTAATTTTTTTCACAATGCAGTATTTTTTTTATTATATTATTTTATTTTTACTGTATTATTTTACAAACTTTGGTGTAACGTTTCAGAAGTAATACTTCTGCTGCCCACGACGCTGCTGAGCTCACTCTGCTCTGCACCAGAGTCACTATGACTGCTTGACTGGAGGCTGCCACTGCACAGTGAGTCTTCGGTTCCGACATCGGATAGGCTACCATAATCATGTGACATGGCAGACCAGCTCTAATGCCTGGGCTGGTTTTTCCCACTGGTTTTCACACAAATGTAATGGCTAAAACTCTCAGAAGTGAAAACAAATTGCACGCTTTGTATTAACACGGTGGTATAGCAGTATCTAAAAAAAGTATCAAATCCAAAGTATCAACCAGCTGTATCGAAGAATCGATTCTTGGGTATTGATATACCGATCCCTACTCGCTGCTAAATCTCACTTTAAAATTGGAATAATGCCCAAAGTTGCAGCATAGACTCATACAGACATCACCAGCTGATGAAAGATGAGAATGACTGCCAGAAATATACGTTTTTAGAATTCCCGTCATCCAGCAAAGAGGACGAAAGGAAGATATTGTGGACAAATGGATACCAAAGGCCTGGGGAGTAATGAAAGGTTGATGTGACCAACCTCTGGTAGGTCTACTTATAGTTATGGGGGACCGATGATTAAGAACCATTGATCCCAAAATTAGGCCTAAATTAATCGACTATTTTTCGTTGAAAATTAAGGTTGCATTTATGTCTCACCCATCATAGGGATACATTAGTTAATTAAACATTCTATTTATGGCAGACATAACAAGGCTTCCATTTAATTTTTATTGGTCATATTAAGTATACACTAAAAGCAAAGTGCGTACACATTTGGTGTGGTGGATGAGAAGGGAGAATGTCATGTTGGATGATTGAGTTGTAGTAAACTTATTCATCTGAGGGCTGGTTTGAACTGCATATAACTATTTTTAACAATAAGACTTTAGGACCAATGGGCCTTCAGAATGTTGATTGACTAGTCACCCAAATTGTGCTTTCTATTATTAGTATAAAACGGTCACTAATTTACTGAACTGTGTTTCTACTATTGATGAGCAATGAGTTTAAAAAAATATATCAAAAAATAATAAACCAATAAATGAAAATTTTCAAAGAAATTTCCATAAAAAGGTTACAAGTTTCCAAAGAAATACCAGGTTCATGAGGGGGAAAAAAAAAAAATGGAGAGAAAATCACAAATTTGAGAGGGGGAGCCCCAAATCTATCAGAAAACAGCTGAACTTTTAAGAGAAAAAAAATAAATTTATAAGAAAAAAATATAAATTCACAAATTTGGGGGGGGGGGGGGTCAAACAAGTGAGAGTAAACTTATTACAATGTTTTAGTAGATACTTTCTAATATTTTTGGTGACTCCTCAAACTTGAGTAATTATAAATTACTTGAACAGTTTCTGACTATTGAACTCACCTCTGTATATGGTATTTATCAAACATCTTTGTATTCTCTCTTTTAGAAATCATGTCACACCAGGATACCAGGAACCATGAAGTCTCACTGTCCAACAGCCACTCAGGTTAGTAAAGGTTATTTTCTATTGTAAACATTCATCTGAATTTTTTAATCCAGCAAACGTCTGTGATCCATGATGACTACATCTGATGTGGAGCTGAGAGTTGCAGAGACCAGAGGATCAGTCTGGGTGTGAATGGTGTCCACATCCACTGGTTCTGAGATGGAAGTGCCTTCTCCCTTCTTCCTTAAGACCTACATTGATATTTTACATGTGTACAATTTCAATCCATAAAAGTCAAATTTAATTGTTAACATTTTTAAATAACTAGCCATTCACGTTTTTACACATCTATGAGCTGCACCTCAGTTCATGCATTCTTTACATATTTATTAATGACAAGACATAATCAGGTATTTCCCCCCCAAAAAATTTATTAAATAAAAGGTTTAGTTCAAGTACTTAATCTGTATTCACTTATTTATGATCATTAATGTACACTGCAGGTTTGGGTAGAATACAAGTTATATTTATTCACAACAGTCAGACATTGGCAGTGATGGATAAACATGTTACCAGAAAAGGTTCTTGTATGTTTAGATACTTTGACAAAACAGTACTTAGATGAGTAACTTTATTGCAGGATATTTTCTACTCAAGTACATGTGAGGATAAAACTACTTTTACTCAAGTACCTTTGGTCATAGTCACTCAATTTTAATTTCACTGATTTGAAAACTGTTTAGAAATGTGCCTGTTTAAAATGACTAATTAGTATCACTAGAAGTTACTGCATCTTTGATAATTTTAGTAACTATCTTATTTACCTGAGATGGGTGTTGATATTATTCCAACTAAAAGATCAAAAGAGAAAAAAGTAACAGAAGCATAATTTATAAGTAGACCTTACCTGTAGTAAAGTGGTCAAAACAGGTCGGTCACATCAACCTTTCATTACTCACCAGGCCTTCGGTATCCATTTGTCCACAACATCCTCCTTTCGTCCTCTTTTCTGGCTGATGGGAGCTCTATAAACGTATATTTCTGACAGTCATTCTCATCTTTCATCAGATGGTGATGTCTGCGTGAGTCTATGCTGCAACTCTGGGCATTTTCCCAATTTTAAAGTGAGATTTAGCAGCTAGTCTTTTCAGGCTTGTTTGAAAATGGGGGCGCTCTGCTGCCGCCATCACCACTTCCGACTGTGACCGACAGAATAAAACAAAAAACACCAAACGGAATCAGATCAGTTATGTTGTTTTTGCTCAATTTTGATTTTATTTTGACAAAGCGAGAACGATAAAATGGCTATTTTTGGTTGTAACATTTTCCTTTCTGACATAATTACTGACCCAGGAGACACACACGCAGGCTCAGGTGTGATTTAAAGGCTTTATTCAACAACGGGTGTATGGATGCGTGTGTGTGGAATGTAAATGGTCTGTGGGTGAACGGGGAGCGCCGGGGGCAGATTGGCACGCCTTGCAGCCAGGCAACCCTATGGATAGAGCAGAGACAGGGATATGAGTTACCCTTCACCATGCGGGATAAAAGTATCAAGTGTTGCTTACTTGCAGATGTTAGGTTTGGCTGGCGTAGGCAAAGGATCTCTAGCCAGGGAGACAGCGCCCTGCTGCGCGCCCGACGAGGAGTGGATGAGGAGGAAGAGGAGGAGGCGAGGACGGGAGGAATCCGCCGCCAGGGAATCCACCTGTGCACAGGGGAGAGACTGGAAGACAGGTGGGAGATAATGCAGCTTACTTGCTGGTAGGTGAGGTTGCAGGTCAGGAAGGAACGATCCTGCGGGGAATTGAGAGCGTTGCTGAACAGACGGCTCCAGACCGATGCTCTGGGCCGAGTGGGTTAAATATCCTGTGATTGACGAGGCGCCGGTGTGCGCGCAGCTGAGGCAGATGACAGAGGACGGCGAGTTGTGACACTTTCATAAACGAAATATTAAAAGAACAAAGAGTACACGGATTCTGAAGATTTAATCAGTCCCTCCAGGATTTCACGATGTTGCAATCACGTCAATTCACACTAAATCAGCCAATCAGCACAACTATTATGCGACCTTTCAACTTTGTCCAATCGCCGCTACTTTCACACAATTTTGGCCAATCATCATCAACTTCCGCCAATTTGACCAATCAAATTGAATGAATGAATGAATGAATGAATGAATTTATTTATTTCGGATAGTACATTACAGGTTAAAAGAAACTGTATAATATAACAACAAGGTCAAATTAGACAAAGACTCCTTCTACTATACAATTCCACGTAAGTTATCCGAAATGGGTGATGGCTGAAGCCGCAGCTTATATTGCCCACCCATATTCCATCCAAGAATTCAAAGGAGAAAAAAGAGAAAACAAGACAAGAGCGATTACAATTTAAAACAAGGCTAAGACAAAATATGACTGAGAGAAAAAGAAAACTGAGCTAGTCTAAGTTAAGCGGTTACTATTCAAAAACAAATCTAAGACATAGTGTCACAGAGAAAAAAGAAAAACTAAGCTATAACACAACACAGGCTGGAAATGTCAATCCTTATGTGAGTTTACATGTCGTCTTGTAAATATGTTTGGAGTATTTCTTCCTTTAGTTTTTGTTTAAATTGTCCAAGCTTTGTACATGATTTTAATTCAGGTCCAAAATCGTTCCATAATCTGACACCTTGCACTGAAGTACAGTGTTGCTTGGTAGTTGTTCTCACTGTAGGCTTTTGAAATATACATGTTCCTCTGAAGTGATATCGTTTCTCCCTTGTTTGGAACAACTTTTGGATATTTGCGGGCAGTGATAGATTCTTCACTTTGAACATTATTATTGCGGTTTTAAAGTCGATCAGATCTTTCAACTTGAGAGTTTTTTGTTTAAGAAAAAGTGGGTTTGTTGGTTCCCTGTAAGCTGCTTTGTTGATTATTCTAATAGCTCTCTTTTGAAGCATAAAGAGTGGATATATGTTTGTTTTATATGTATTTCCCCATACTTCATTACAATATGTCATGTATGGGAGTATTAATGAATGATACAAGGTGTATAGTGTGGGTTGATTCAGCAAATTTTTCACTCTGTGTAATATTGCAATTGATTTGGCTACTTTACCTTTTATATAATTAATATGTGGCTTCCAACACAGTTTGTTATCAATTATTACTCCAAGGAATTTAGTTTCGGATACCCTTTCAATCTCTACACCATTTACACTGAGTTTGGGTACTGGGTAGTTGTGATGGTTGTTAAAGACTATAAATTTTGTCTTGCTTAAATTGAGCGTTAATTTGTTTGAATCAAACCACAGTTTCAGCTTTCCTAATTCCTTTCCGAGTGTATCCAGAAGTTGTTCCAAGTTGTTTCCACTGCATAGCAGGTTAGTGTCATCAGCAAACAATATTAAGTCCATTTTTTCTGAAACTTTACATATATCATTTATATACATATTGAATAATAATGGTCCCAAAACTGAACCCTGTGGGACTCCACAGGTGACCTTCAGTAGCTCTGAGTTTTTGTTGTTAACACATACAAACTGATATCTATTCTTTAAGTAACTTCTTAACCAGGACAGTGCTACCCCTCTGATACCACAATTTTGTAGTTTCTTTAATAATAGATTGTGATCTACTGTATCAAATGCTTTTTTAAGATCCAGGAATACTCCAACTGAATACTCTTTATTTTCAATGGCTGTTGATATTTTTTCTGTAAATTCCATTAAGGCATATGCTGTTGTCCTTTTGTGTCTGAACCCATATTGCTGCTCACACAATAAATCATTCTTCAGTATGAAGTTGTCAATTCTCTCATAGAATATTTTTTCAAGTATCTTGGAAAATTGCGGTAATAGTGAAATTGGTCTGTAGTTGGAGAGTTCCCCTCTGTCGCCTGTCTTGTAAATCGGAATTACTTTAGCTATTTTCATTGCATTGGGAAATATACCTGATTGGAGAGACAGGTTACAGATATACGTCAGTGGTTTCACTATGCATTCGATAACAGTTTTGACTAGTAGCATATCAATACCATCGCAGTCAGTAGATGTTTTACTTTTGAACGATTTAACAATTTCAATGACCTCTCTTTCGTCTGTGTTCTTTATGAAGATGGTGTCTTTTACAGCAGTGTTATTGCATATTGAATCACCCGTTCAAATTTGTCTCTGAGTGACGCGCAACTGCTCAGTATAACCAATCAAATGCATTGCTGCACCGTGTTCACTTCCGTGTTCACAGTGAGTATTAAAGGAGCACATCAGCAAACAGTGTGTGATTTTAAAAAAAAAAAAAACACTGACCCGTGACATTTCCAACACCATCCCTTCCTCCATCTTGCCACATCTCCATCCTGACCGTGTGTACGAAGTGCTGGGTTTGTGCTGAAAAACATCTGCCTGCCCCAAAAGCACCCAGTCGTGGGATCGCGCGTGAGGACAGACACCATAAAACCACAAACAAAATGAGCAAATCTAACATTACAGCCAGTGTTTGATCATTTTATACATCTTTAGAGATAAAATCATTACTACATCTTGTCAAGGAGCTTTAAATCTGTGAATTTCCAGTCTAGACATGCACCTACAACCCCCCCCCCCCCATCCACCTACAACCCCCCCCCCCCCCATCCACCTACCCCCACCCCCCACCCCCGGCCATAAATGAAAGATGTGTGTCTGAAGAGACAGGTTTGTGTGTCAAGACGTGTGGATGTGCTGCTGCACATCCACCAGCCATAATGCTCTGCACTGTGTGTCTATATATATACATTTATAGTAATATGGACATATGTTTGCTAGATGTTGTTTTTTCTTGCCTTCTGATTGTTGCTCTGAGTGTTGCTATCCCTGTGCTGTTGCAATCCTGGAATTTCCCCATTGTGGGACTAATAAAGGCTTATCTTATCTTATCTTAGATAGACAGGAGTTAGGCATGGAAAGACAGACAATATTGTCTGGGTTTTTTTTGTTTTTTTTTCAGAAAAACAGACTCCAATAGACAATACAGAGCAACAGAATAAATTATTTATTTTTTCCTCTCCGCTTGGTACAGAGTGGTTGGGGACCATAGGGAGTTTTCATTTCCAAATCTATACTCTTTACCATGCATTCAATGCAATTTAGCTGTTGTAATGGATAGTGTTAAAGTCTGTATTTGCTGTTGCACAAAAGTGTTTTTCTGTATAGCAGAAGTTTCTACAATTCACTGTAATAGGAAATTTTTGACAATCCTGTGCTTTTCTTGTATTGTTATATAGAATATCACTACAGTAAACTGGAAAAAAATCTGCTTTAAAATTTGTAATTCTTCACACAACTTTTAGTGCAAAAAAACCTCTCAAAACATCACAACTTTTTAAAAAAGCTCCCACAAATTCAGGCTTTTTCGGCCACAACAATCATAAAAACATCCCACAAAATACTGGAGGTGTGGTGGCACAGTGTGGGGGATTTTCCACCCAGAGTCGGGAGCTGGGGGGAAGAGGGAATAATGGACTGAAAGAAGAAGTTGTACCGGGGGGTCTCAGACGGGACAGAAAGGACTATTGACCCCCCAGGGAGTTCAGGAGGTGCCAGAGCCACTGGAGGAAGAGAGGGTGTGAGAAGCGGTACTGGCGTTATGTGATGTTAATGTGCCACACATGTCTTTGTTCCACTGAATGTATTGTTGTCGGGCTCCCTGGGTGTCAAGGCACGGAATTAAAGGTTATAAAAAGAAGGTGCTCAGAGACCCATTCAGAGTTGTACTGTACTTGATGTTGAAGGAGGAATTAAGTTTGTGTGTCGACCCAGCTTGCTGCCTCGTCTGCTTCCTTCCTCCACATTGGTGACCCAAGACATGCCATGGAGAACTAGCTGAGCACCGCCCCAGAGACTACCTAGAGGGAGAGCACCAGCGCCGCATGCACTGTCTCAGTCAAGCTCCCAGACTTCTGGCTTCACAACCTGACTGTGTGGTTTCTGCATATAGAAGCACAGTTCGCACTCCGTGGGATAACAGCGGACAACACAAAATATTACTATGTGGTCACTGCGCTGGATGCGCACGCCACGCAACAGGTGACAAGCCTGCTCCAGGAGCCGCTGGCCCAAGGGAAATGTGAAGCACTCAAGTAGATGCTATTCCAGTGCTATACCCTGTCTGACAGTGAGAGAGCAGAGAGACTCCAAACACGTTCAGAGTTAGGTGACAGATCAGCCGTGGAGCTTATGGAGAGCATGTTGGTGCTGAGGGGGAAGAATAACGAATCTTTCCTGTTCACCCACCTGTTCCTCAGGAACCTACCTGCCACAGCGAGGGCAATCCTGGCCAACTCGCCGCGGCTGGTGACCAAGGACTACCGTGCCCTGACGCAGGAAGCGGACCGCATCATTTTAGCAACCAGAACTCTAGGCGTGCATGCAGTGGCACCGGCATCCATAAGGGACTCCAGCGAGGTTGAGGATTCATGGTTGGTAGCCAGGACAGACACCAAGAGATGCAATAACGGAGCAATCTGTTTCTATCATCGCTGCTTCGGGTTGAATGCCCAACGTTGCCTGCCGCCATGCCTGTTCAAGAAGTCGGGAAGACAGCATGACCAGCAGTCAGTAGCGGCTGCAACCGCTGGCGACAGGAGCAGGCTGATTTATATCACGGACACACATTTGGGGAGATGGTTTTTGGTGGACTCTGGCTCTCAGAAGAGCCTCATCCTGCTGGTCAGCGCAGACAGGTTGGCAGGAGGCAGCGGTCCCTAGCTCACGGCAGCCAACGGATCCACCATCAGGACGTTTGGCAAACTGACACTGACTATATGCTTGCATGGACACAATTTCCAATGGGACTTTTTGGTAGCTGCATGTTCTGCCCCCATTTTAGGCGCAGATTTTTTATGTGCTTATGGGTTATTAATTGATGTGGCCAACAGACGTTTAGTGGACGCTGTTTCTTTCACCTCCCTACCTTGCACAGCTCGGGGAGCTGGGTCAACAACACTGGCTAACGTTATAGCTCCAGGCAATAAGTACCAGCATTTACTTGCACAGTTCCCAGCACTCACGGTCCCGACTTTTTTGGCTACGGTAACCAAACACGGGGTTGAGCATTTTATAACCACAAAAGGCCCACCGGTGTTGGCACGACCTCAGTGCCTGGACAAGGCTAAACTGGCTAGCACGTGTGAGGAGTTTGCCAACTTTGAGCAGCTGGGCATCGTCAGGTGCTCCATCAGCCTGTGGGCATCCCTGCTACACATGGTGCCTAAGGCCGATGGGTCCTGGCAACCGTGCGGCGATTTTTGGCGCTTGAACAATGCCACGGAACACGATCGGTGTCCCATCCCGCACATCCAGGATTTTTCCGTGCACCTGGCCGGGACGCATGTTTTTTCGAAAATGGATCTGATCTGCAGTTACCACCAGGTCACAGTGCACGAGGAAAACGTTCTTAAGGCAGCAGTAATAACTCCTTTTGGCCTTTTCAAGTTTTTACGCATGCTGTTCAGATTAAAGGGTGCGACGCAAACCTTTCAGAGAATGATAGAAGCAGTGCTCTGTGACTTGTCCTTCATTTTTGTCTACTTAGACGACATTCTGGTGCCTAGCGCATCTGAGGAGGAGCACCTCACCCATCTCAAGATGTTTTTCGAGAGGTTAGAAGTGCATGGGCTTATAATTAATCAGGCGAAGTGCCAGTTTGGGGTGCCAGTGATTGATTTTTTGGGCCACTGCATTTCGCCGGAGGGCGCGATTCCACCACTGGATAAGGTGCGCGCTGTGTCGGACTTTCTGTGTCCGCAGACCGTGAGGGCATACAGGAGTTTCTGGGAATGGTCAACTTTTATATCCGTTTCCTCCCCCGGACAGCCCAGCTGATATAGCTGTTGTATGCCGCACTTAAGAAAAAGAAGGCCACGGAAAACATCGACTGGACACCCGAGCGAGTCCAGGCTTTCGCAGATGCCAAAACAGTGCTCGCTGATGCCGCTTTGCTAGCCCACCCTGACCCGTCGGCGCGGATAGTGCTCACCACGGACGCGTCTGACATTGCCATAGGGGCAGTGGTGGAGCAGTACGTCTCTGGTTCATGGCAGCCGCTCGCATTTTTCAGTCTAACTTTGCGCGACAACGAATGCAAATACAGCACATTTGACAGAGAATTGTTAGTTCTCCACCTGGTGATGCACCATTTCCAGTTTTGGCTTGAGGGGGGTGAGTTCACCGCATTCGTTGACCATAAGCCGCTGACGTACGCAATGTCCAAGGTTTCCAAACCGTGGTCGGCCCGGCAGCAACGGCATTTGGCCGCAGTCTCGGAATTTACGACCGACATTCAACACGTTGCCGGTAAGCTCAACGTCATGGCCGATTGCCTGTCGCGCACGTTAGTCTCCCTGGTCTACATGGGAATAGATTTCCCTGGCATGGCCGTGGAGCAAGCCGGGGATGCGGACATTTGTTCGCTCCAGTCTATGCCTACTGGGTTAAAGCTGGAGAGCAGGATGGTGCGAGAAAGGTGCCCTCCCTTGCCCTGCGACATCTCCACCGGTCGCCCGTGCCCAGTGGTTCCGAGCTTTTGGCGCAGTCGCATTTTTGAGTCAGTCCACTCCCTTTCACATCCAGGCATGCGTGCTTCAGTTAAACTGGTGGGGGCAAAATTTGTCTGGCTGTGCTTGCACAAGGATGTGAAAGAGTGGGCTGCAGCGTGTGTCACATGCCAGCGGGCCAAAGTGCATAAGCACACCAGAGCCCCCCTCAAGCCATTTCAAATCCCGGCCAGGAGGTTTGACCACGTCCACATGGATTTGGTGGGACCCCTCCTGCCGTCGCAAGGTTTCACGTACCTTTTGACAATCGTGGGCCGCACCACGCGCTGGCCTGAAGTGGTCCCGCTGGCTTCCACCACATCCGCAGAAGTGGCTTGCGTTTTTTTGTCGGCATGGGTTGCACGGTGACTCAACCGGCAACCCCGCCCTTCCGAGGGTGTGGAGGGTGAAACTGGGCATCCCGGCAGAACTAAAAACAATATCTGTCACAGGTCTGTGGTGGACCATTCCCAGTTACACAGGGTGAGACTGGACATATTGGCAGATAAGCACATCTGTTGCAAGGTCTGTGGTGGACTTTTGCCAGTCGGTGCATCGTAACATGCACTACACAACGAGCAGAGATAAACAAACCTATCATCTGGTCAGTCACTGCAACAGATACTGGAGTCAGTTTGTCTTGGCCTGTCCTTGCCACTGATAATACCTCTATCTGCCAAGAATGTACCTCTAGTCCAGCAAAAGCTAGCGGTGCTCAAATACTTTGCAAGCTGTTTCATGAAATGGTCAGTCAGAAAGCAACTCATACTGGCTCGGACGTCGCCCGGGTTAACAAGGTCAGGAGTTCCTGGCAGTGGAGGGCGAAGGACAGAGCTACGTGTGTCATGGACTGGGCTGGACCTGCCAACCCAGCTCCTTGGCATGGTGGCTGTTATGCCCTCAGGAGGGTGTTTTTCCCCTTACCTGTCTCTAGGCTCCTCCTGGGAGGCTCTGAGCTCTGCTCAGCTGTGACAGCTCAGCCACGCCTCTCTCTCCTGCCACTCCTTACCAGCTGTCTTCCTTTGGTTATTTTCTCCGCTGTATACACACACACACACACACACACACACACACACACACACACTTATATCTTCATCTGCATTCTCACTCTCATTCACTCCTTGCATACACACACACACCCTCATTCATTTCCACCTACATGCACTATGCTCCCTCACTCACTCACACATACACACACTCACTCACTGGTGCAGACGTCCATTCACACAGGTGTTTCCACTCACGCTCTTCCACACTTTTTCCACACTGGCTTACACTCTGCTCGTTAGTGTTGCTGTATTTAAGATCTCAGTTCGCCATTGTGTATTGTCGGGTGATTGAGGTGAATTTCGGAGTAGCCTTCATCTGTCTATTTCCCCCTTGTTTTCTCCAGCTTGTGGACTTCACAGATTTACTCGGACAGCTCCAGCTTTGTAAGTACAAACTGTTTCGCCCCTGCTGTCTATTTTTCCAGATGACTCTTTTCCGGGCTCCTTCTCCGTTCCTCCGTTGCAGTTCCGTCTGCCTTGGAACATTTTTTCCCCATGTTTGACTCACTTGTCCTATTGAGTGTCCTAGTGATTACCCTGTACCCCCTTGGCTCACTGTGTTTGGACTGTTATATTTTGTTCTGCACAATAAAGCACACACACCGTATTTCTGTGAGTGGGTTTCATTCCTTCTGCTTTTAACAGGCAGAAAACACATGACGGTTATGACAGCGTGGAGGAATTTGATCAGACCTAAATGAAACAGTCATTGTCGCCCCTGACAGACTGCTATGATGATGATGATGATGATGATGAGGATGGATTGCACGGTTTTGATCCCCGTTGCACATCACTTCCAACAGGGGTCTGCAATTAGTTTTGAAACTCTGGTCCACGATGGCCCAGAGCCTGGGGTTCAAAATTCACCGTACTACCACGTACAACCCCCAGGCTAACGGGTTATGCAAGCGTTTTCATAGATCACTTAAGGCAGCGCTCAGAGCTTGGTTCACGGATGCAAATTGGGTTGACTGCCTGTCCTGGGTTCTTTTAGGGTTGCGCTCCACACCTAAGAAGGATCTGGCAGCCTCCTGGCAGAACTCGTTTTTTCACAGCCACTGCGGATCCCCGGCGAGTTTTTACCAGAAAACCCCGTGCCCGGGGCCAATCTGCCTACGCAATTTTTACACAGTACGGAGGCTTTTAACATGCCGGGCCCGGCCCACCATTGTTTTCCCCAAACCTTTGTCCCGAAAAGCTTACAAAATGCCATTTTTGCTTTTGTCAGGCATGATGCGCACCGGACCCTGCTGCACCCACCGTACGACGGACCGTTCAGGGTGCTGGAACCTGGGGCAAAGGATTTTGTGTTAGACTTGGGGGGCGTAGGGACTGTCTGCATCGACAGGCTGAAGCCCGCTTTTGCGTTGGCAGACGAGCAGGTGGTGTTGCCCCAAGCTACCCGGCGCGGACGCTCACTGTCGGTGGCTCCGCAAGTTGGTGTTCCCTCAGTAGAGACCTGCGCTTGCGATCCTAACATGCTCCCCCCCCCCCCCACCCTTTTTCCCTCCACAGACTGACGTGCCCTCCTGTACACCTCGCCAGCAGGGTGTTTCAACCGGATCAGCGACCCCCGCTACAGCCGCTATGGGTGCCGGCTCAAGGCCAAAGGATGGGGGGGTTAGTGCCCTTTCTGGGTGTTTGGGGGGGGGGGGGACTGTGTGGTGGCACGGTGTGGGGGATTCTCCACCCAGAATCGGGAGCCGGGGGGAAGAGGGAATAATGGACTGAAGGAGGAAGTGGTACTGGGGGGTCTCAGACGGGACAGAAAGGACTATTTGCCCCCTGGGGAGTTCAGGAAGCGCCAGAGCCGCTGGAGGAATAGAGGGGGTGTGAAGCGATACTGGCGTTATGTGATGTTAATGTGCCACACGTCTTTGTTCCACCGAATGTATTGTTGTCGGGCTCCCTGGGTCTCAAGGCACGGAATTAAAGGTTATAATAAGAAGGTTCTCAGAGACCCAGTCAGAGTTGTACTGTACTTGATGTTGGAGGAGGAATAAAGTTTGTGTGTCGACTAGGGATGGGCATTCGGTGAAATTTTCTTCACCGATCGTCGGGAGAATTAATGATTAATAATCGGTTAATCATTAACATTTTTAGGTACGTAACAAGGCAGGTAGACTACATTAGAACATCAGGAATCAGCACGGAGAGCCCTCGGGAATCTCGCAAGCTGATTGCCCGAGACGTTTCACCCCGCAAGCTGATTGGCCGAGACGTTTTACCCAGCTTCTGTCCCTGCCAAGCGGCCACCCAACAAACGAAGACCGCATTCATTGCTCTATCGCTCATGTTACTTAGTCTAGCCGCGCAGAACTTTTTGCTGTTCTCTTGTGCCATTTTGTGCGAAATAGTCTTCCCGTCGAGTCACTACGCCGCCTCCTGCAGCTTCCCTCGACGTGTGTACACCGAATCTTCATGACCTTCTCAATAAAGTTTCTGAAAAAAAAAAAGAATCTTCACGACCGCCATTACTCAGCGCGCAACCACTGTTGGCGGTTTCTTCGCGTAATAAGGGTGTTCCATGGACCCTGTCGATGAGGTATATTTGTATGCTGCATTGCAGTGATTGCAGTACACCTGGTCATTTTTTAAATTGAAATGGTCCCACGCAACACTTCGCCATAACCGCTTCATGATTTGGCGATTGCCCTACGGAAGCCCGCATGTATCAACTGAGGCACGCCAGGGTACGGCGATGGTGTAATGTTGCCCCCTGGTGCCCAAATTTTGCCATTGCATTGTTTGAGGACGGCCGTGCACTAGGCCTATTAACCTCGGATTGTTTAAAAAAAAAAAACGGTTTGTCGACGAAAATGAACTTCCTCGGTGAAATTCTTAATGATCAATTATCGGTTAATCGGTAAATTATGCCCATCCCTAGTGTCGACCCAGCTCGCTGCCTCGTCTGCTTCCTTCCTCCTCAGAGGGACTGTTTAATGCTTAAAAAAATTATACCATAAAGTTGCCGTGATTTCATAGGTCTAAAGGATAATTCGGCATATGTGGAGAACATGAGGTGGGCAAGCAGACTGGGAACAGCTTCAGTGGGAACCGGGTCTGACAAATCCACACAGAACATGCCGGAAGAAGTATCGGCCAGACATGATCTAGTTCAAAGACACGTTAACTGATGGCAATTTTAAAAAAAAGTTATTTTCATCCATTCATCCATCTTCTACCGCTTAATTCTTTTCGGGTCGTGGGGGGACTGGAGCCTATCCCAGCATCTTTGGTTGAGAGGCAGGGTACACCCTGAACAGATCGCCAGTCCATCGCAGGGCCAACACAGAAAAACAGACAACCATTCACTCTCACATTCATACCTAAGGACAATTTAGAATCCCCAGTTGATGCCAGTTGACCTAACCTGCATGTCTTTGGCCTGTGGAGGAAACCGGAGTACCTGTAGTAAACCCACACAGACAAGGGGAGAACATGCAAACTCCACAGAGAAAAGTCACTGATGGCCAGGGGGTGGAATCGAATCCACGATGGTCAGGGGTGGAATCAATCCTGTGGCCTTCTTGCTGTGCTGACACAGTGCTAACCACTGCCCCACCATGCTGTCCAGTTATTTTCAATAAAGTGAAAAAAAGATAATACATGAAGTTGTGGAGTGTGTGAAATAATAGGCTGATTCATGGCAGACGGTTTATTACACACTTCACATCTCTCAAGCACAGAACAGAATGAAACATTTCAGCAGGCACTCTTCTTTTACCCAAATCTCTCCTCACAAGTTTCATGGCATTTCTCCACACACAACATGACATTTGTATTGCGCTGCATTCAACCCCCTACGTCCTTGACTCCTTCCTGCTATCTCACCAGGAACCTCCTGAGCATTGTTCTCCCATGCTTATCCACTGTCTCTTGTCTGAGATGCTAAATAATCTGACTCCCCCAAGGTGCTACACTCCCCCCCCCCCCCCCCCCAGCATCTTAGATAGAACAATAGAACATCAGTCCACATGCCGTTTGGGCTTCCGTCTCCTCCCGTATCTGCTGTAATTGGGGTTTACTGCCTCCGTGGCGCTGTTGTGCCGGTGGGGGGCTGCTGGGAGTGTGTCTGACTGCGGGTGGGACGTGATGAGGGGGGGGCACTTTGGTCTGTCCGTGTGGCTGGTCTGTCCGTGTGGCTGCTCTGGTGAATCGTTTCCCTGGGGAGCTCTCCGTGAGGGTCTTCCACGCCGAGGGGTCCTAGCCAACATCTTTTCCATCAGGTCTACGGCCGAACCATCTCCTAACTCGGCCCGTGTTAGGAGCTTCTCCGCTCTCTCACATTCTGAGAGCGTGTAGCGCCGGGTCAGTGCAGCCTTGAGCACCTCGTATTTGTTGCTGGCTGGAGGCTGATCGAGCAGGCTCACTACCTGCTGAGCTGTGCGGGCGTCCAGCGCTTCGACCACATGGTAGAATCTGGTGTCGTCTGCCGTTACTCCCTGGAGGGCGAACTGGGCCTCGATGTGGTGGAACCAAGAGCGCGGGTTGTGCTGCCAGAAATCCGGTAGCTTGACTGAAACCGCACACGCGTGGCTGGGGGTTCCGGTCCGGGCTGTCTGTGGGATGGCTGCCGCCTCGCTGGAGCTTCCTGACCGGGCCGGCTCCGGGGTTCTTGCCTCGTGTTCCATAATACGTCTTGGGTCACCAGTGTGGAGTGTGTGAAATAAGAGGCTAATTCATGGCAGACGGTTTATTACACACTTCACATCTCTCAAGCACAGAACAGAATGAAACATTTCAGCAGGTATTCTTCTTTTACCCAAATCTCTCCTCACAAGTTTCATGGCATTTCTCCACACACAACATGACATTTGCATTACACTGCATTCAACCCCCTACGTCCTTGACTCCTTCCTGCTATCTCGCCAGGAACCTCCTGAGCATTGTTCTCCCATGCTTATCCACTGTCTCTTGTCTGAGATGCTAAATAATGTGACTCCCCCAAGGTGCTACAAAGTGTGCTTTTGCTCTGAGGCTGATTTATCATAGAAAACAGCTGAGCTGTGCGGTTCCAGCGATCAACTGATTGGATCCACCCCCTCTGGTGTTCTGATATTTTGGCATAAATATCAGAACAGTACTGGACAGTTGATGGTACAGACTGCAAAGGTGAAAAAAAACGTGGGGGGAAGGCCCTACAACCTTTTCTCCATGAATGTGGAATGTATCAACCATATGCTGAATAAATTTTCAGCATGGGGCACATATTTTTTCCAGTTTATAAAATTTTTTACCGGGTCTGAAGTGTGTGCGAAAAAAAAATAGCATTTTGGTTAAAGTTTAGAGAGTCAAAAATGTGATTAAGTGTAATAATAATAATAATAGTAATAATAAATAATCTTCTCGCATCAATAAAAAACAAATGCTAACAATAGAGCCACGGCGATCACATCGTTAGTCTTCGCCAGTCACGCCCTCAAGGTTCAGGTCATTATTTGGCCTCAGTATCGCCCCAGCGCAATGATATAAGCACCGCCTCAATCTTAGCATTAAAGTTTTAAAAAAAAAACTTTTAAAAACAAAATATTGCTAAAATATAAACTGATGCACTACAATGGGCCTCAAATATGTGATCCGTGCTGGCAAAATGAGTACGAATGCGCACAGGGTAATTACGAGCTACAGGCACTAGAAGACAAAATGATTATGGTCGAAATTAAGATTTTGACAAAAATGAATCCATAAAAGCATCACCTACTGATCCAAACGGCCAAAATAGCAAATAAATACCTTAAAAGACCTTTTTCTGAAGGTTTTGTACAAGTCATATCTTCAGAAATTAGTCCTTTGTTTCAATTTTCCTTAGAAAATTTGTGTATTTCTTTGCTCGCTGGCGGCAAGTCCTGGGAAAACCCTGTCAGTGCCTGGTATCATTGTAAAGCTTGGAACTCCTACTTTCTAAAAATATTCGTGAAATTCCGGAAGACGTACTAACTCAGGACCAATAGAATGCGAGTTTTCAAACCAACCAAGACAAAATCGGCTTGTTGCTGGCTGGTCAGTTTTCAGGTTCAGGTTCAGGTTCAGGTTACTTTATTTGTACCCGTAGGTAGATTTGTTTTGCAGTCTGGTGACATCCATATTTACAAGCCACAATTACATTCAACATAAACACAAACACAGGCACACATGAAGCTGACTATAAACATGATAAAAATACTCAAGGCTCCATCAATCAGGATATAAAGACAAAGAGATAAGAGAAAAACCAGAGATAAGAGAGAAGGGTCATATTAAAAAGTTAAAGACTAGTCAAAGAGGTTAAAAACTCAAAGGTCTAAAACCCAATAAAAGATTTAGAACCCAAATAAAATCCTACAAAAATAAGTAAATATAAAATGGAGTTAATAAATAGGTACCTAAATTATGTGCAATATATTGTTACAACTTGTTCAACTCTTTGACAGCAGCAGGAACAAAGCTGTTTTTGTAGCGCTGGGTTTTACTTTTTGGGACAGCAAACCTCAGTCTTGAGGGAAGGAGATGAAAGTTGCGGTGCAAAGGGTGGGAGTCATCATTTAAAATGGAGGTAGCCATCCTCTGCACCTGTCTGGTGTACAAGGATGTCAGGCTCAGTTGTGACTCACCAAGCAAATGACTGGACCATCTAACTACCTGATCCAAGGATTTCCTCTGTTTCAGTTTTATCTGACCAAACCATGACACTAAAGAAAAGGATAAAACAGTTTTTGCCCAATTCCTACAAATTATATATATCATTTTGAAGGTCGTTCAATACAGAATATGAAAATAAAAATATGTCAGTTTTGAAAATTTCCTCATTCCAACTCACTTTGCCAGTACAGGTCATATATTTGTAAGTGCGTCCTGTTATAGTACTGCATGAGTTTATTGACGATACACAGAAGAAATTCAGTATTACACTGAACTCCCGTCACTGAACAGTGATAGCTGCAAGCAGCTATAAGTGCGTCGTCCCCACCCCCCACCCCCGCGCCCGCAGACCCTGCTGCCCATCGGACCCAGATGGCATGAAAAATTTCCCATTGTCACGGCAAGTGCTGCATGAATAATAAAGAAAACTGTTTGGTGCAGTACTTCCCATGAGCAGTAGGTGGTGCTATATGTTTTGTCAACCATTTTTATGCAGGAGTGTGTGGGGTCGGACTAATATCCATCATAGAAAATTTGGTGAAAATTGGATGAAGTTTGTCCAAGTTGCAACTTTTTGATGTTCCATGGCGAGGAGTCAACCTTTGCCATGTCGCCATGGTAACACTTATGTCATGACTGATTAGATTATTCAGCCCACGTGCAAGGTACAGTAACAAAGAGACAATTAAACTATTACACACGTTTGAGTATCGTTTATTGAACAGCAAAATCCGCACAGCTACAGAACAGTCACTCGCCAGAGGAAGGAGCCAGGAGGGAGAAGACGAGAGCTGTAAGCAGAGGAATGGAGTAAAGGAAAATGGGCAAGCCAAATTACCATTTATGTGGTCTCCAAGGGAGCACCGGCAGGACTCCAGTGGGGAATAGATGAACCAGCAGGGTAGGGGATGAGCTGGTGGAGCCTGACTGGGTGGAGGTTACTGTGGTGAGGGATGATGTGGCAGGAGAGCACGCGCAGCCCCTAGTGACAGACCTGCACGATGGCAGCAACCTGCACAAAGGAGATAAAGCACACAGGTTAATAATTTCTTACACCTGTGTATAATGGACTTGCTGTCTTAGCGGCAGTATACCCAGACGAGCCAGCGTTGAATCACAGAAGGATGCTGCCTTAAGTACGCTGGCTGATGAGAGGGCGCAGGCGTGTCCTCTCCCTCAGGTGTGACGATGAGCTGAGGAGAGATGAACGGGAAGGAGGGGGTGCGCTCTCACCGCCCATGACAACTTATCTATCAGTTATGTTTTGCTGACCCATATAGAACTACAGATGACAGTCACCTCTACCTATGTTCCAAATTTCATGACTGCAGGACCTTCCCAACCCTCACAGCAAGATCACAGATTGAATGGCAAGGAGGGCATTTCCATAGTAACAAGAGTGATGTCATGCTAAAGTTGATGTGCAGTTATGATCAATCCTGTCATTTGATAAAACTCAGAAAGTTTCATGTCATTCTGGCAAGTGGGGTGTGAGTAATAAATAAAGTTTTAAGCAATGCTTCCTTTAACCACTCAGTGGCACTATATCTTTTGTCAATTATTTTAAATAGATGCATTTAGGGTGGGACTATTATCCATCATGGAAACTTTGGTGGACATCGGACAAGATTTGCTTGAGTTACAGCTGTCTGATGTTGTAAGGGGCAGAGTCAAACTTCGCCATGGTGTCGTGGCCACACCTTTTGAGATTGTGACTCACATTTGATAACTTTTAATGGCCAATTCCTATAGATGCTGCCATGTGAAAATGAGCTCAATCGGAGCAGGCCCCTAGGAGGAGTTTGTTCAAATGCGAAGGGTGGTTTTTGGCCGAATTGGAGGTGGGGCGACTTTGAGGCAAGATGGTGTCCTTCCTGTTTGCGGTGGGTAAGGGCCACCATTATGTTTTTTGCATGTCTTGAGGTGTTGCATACCTCACCCAACTTTTGTGTCTCTACAGCAAAGTTTACGGTCACCTGTGTCCATAGACCTTGTACGTTTGGCCTCGCCCACAAAAATTGAGGGTGGGGGGGCCATATTTTTGAAGGTTTATCGACTTTTTCACCAGGTTTGGGGTGTTTGTGAAAAAAATTGCATTTTAGTTAATGTTCAGCAGTCCAACTTAGCTTGGTAACAATGTTGGCAACGGACTAGACAGTCTCTTAAAATACACCAATGCAACCGTGCGGTTCTCATTGTAGCTGTTAACACTGTCAAACAATGTAGGATACTCACGGACTAATGATGTCCAAGGCGCCGATAGTTAAACAGCATTCACAGCGTTTGTACATCGGGTGAAGCTCTGACCAGTCTCCTGTTATATCATTACTGTGCATGTGCAACACTTTGTGTATCAGTTCAAAACGATGCTTTCACTACACCACTAGAGGGAACCAAACTCACTTACATGAAATGCTGTAATGAGAACTGCTCAACTTTAATTCATAAAGGCAGAATACTCCCCGTCTGGTGCAATAACATTGTACCACTATTTAGCCTTACAACATTTCAAACAACAGTGCATAACAATGTTAACCATATCATTATCTATTCCCCATCTGCCATCAGTAAAACCATTTCTGTAATTGGTCTCAGAAACACTTTAACAGTCCCATCTCTCATTATCTTCACCTCCGCTTTTCGTACTTTATTGTCCTTTCCGTGAAATGTCTTTACAATCCGCCCCATGGGCCAGTCATTTCTGTGTGTTTGCCCACCCTTGAGCAAAACGACATCTCCAACACTGATGTTCGATTTCTCATCAGTCCATTTTCTTCAGCTCTGAAGAGTCACGAGATACTCTTGTCTCCATTGTTTCCAAAAACTGTCAGCAAGAGCCTGCACTTGTTTCCACTGACGTGCATGAAGTTCTGGTGCAGCGAAAGTTCCCGATGGTGCTACCAAGGGGTTGTTTTTTTGGGTGAGTAGCATTGTTGGGGTTAGGATGGTTGGATTGTCAGGATCTGTTGAGACCGGCACGAGTGGTCTTGCATTCATCACTGCCATAACCTCTGCTATTAAGGTGCTCAGTATCTCATACGTGAGCCGTAGTTTGTTCTTGAGAAGTAGTGTATCCAAAATCCGCCTGGCAACTCCAATGAGTCTTTCCCAGGATCCACCCATGTGTGATACATGAGGTGGGTTAAAAAACCATTTGCAGCCCTTTTCTTGTAGGTAACTCATTAATGCTGCGTCACTGCGCTCAATTCTCAGTTCCTTACATGCCCCGATAAAGTTTGTGCCCCTATCAGATCGCAGAAGCTGTGCGGGTCCCCGGATGGAGAAGAATCTTCTCAGAGCATTTATGAAACTGGACGTTGACATTAATTCAATCAGTTCGATGTGCACAGCTCTTGTTGACATGCATGTGAAAAGTACAGCCCATCTGTTGCTGTCTGCGCTTCCTCCTCTTGTGCGTCGTGTTGTCACTGACCACGGACCAAATACGTCTAGACCAACGCTGGTGAACGGTGGCATTGGTGAGAGCCTGTCACTTGGTAAATCTGACATCTTTTGGATTTGCAATGTCTTTCTCAGTTTCCTGCAGGTCACGCACTTGTGGATGGCAGAAGACACAAGACGTTTGCCGCCTATGATCCAAAACCCAGATGCTCTAAGGGCTCCCTCTGTCATGTGTCGGCCTTGATGCGCTACCTTTTCATGGTAGTATCTGATTAAAAGAACAGTGATGTGATGTGAATGAGGGATAATGAGAGGGTTTTTTTCCTCTTTTGCCAGGTTTGCTGGTTCCAAGCGTCCTCCGACTCTAAGCAGACCATCCTCGTCAATGATTGGGTTTAATTTTCTCAGCCAACTCTGTTTTGGCAGTGGATGTTTTGTTTCAACGCACTTGAACTCTTCCTTAAAGACTTCATGTTGCACTGTAGATATTATTAGGCATTTCGCTCGTGAAAGTTCGTTGATAGTGCATGCACTGTTATAACGTTTCCACCCACTGTTTTTGGTTTGCCCGGACTTGCTCTTGTATGAAGCTGCGACACGAATGAGTGATCCAACTGTGCGGCACAGTTTCATCCAGTGTGAGAACCTTTCAAAGCGGTGTGACCCCAAATGTCCAACAGACACCTTAGTAACGAATGTTTTTACATCAGGCCTGATTTCTGCATCTTCTTCTGGACTTATGAGTGAGAAGGGGTCAGATTGCTGTGGTTCTGCATCAGGTTGAGTCAAGAACAGAGGTCCTTGGAACCAGCTTGTGAGCTTGAGTGCATCTGCAGCGATGTATCTTGTGGCAGTGTCCGCTGGGTTGTCGCTGGTTGCTATGTAATACCACTGTGATGGAAGTGTTGACTTTCCGATGCGGGTTACACGGTTTGCCCCATATGTGTAGAACCTTTTTGTGTTGTTGTGTATGTATCCGAGAACAATCTTACTGTCTGTATAAAACCTGACAGCATCCATTGCAGTGTCTATCTCATCTCTGATCAGCTCGTACATCTCAACAGCTAGAACAGCTGCGCATAACTCCAATCGAGGGATGGTGTGTGCAGGGCGTGGTGCTATTTTAGATTTACCTATAATGAACCCTGAGTGGCACTGACCTTCATTGTTGGTGGTTCTCAGGTATGCTACTGCTCCGATTGCCAAGGTTGATGCATCTGAGAAAATGCATAACTGCAGCGGCATGAAATAAAGCAGGGTTGTTGTAGGTTTTAAGTAGAGTTTATTAAATCACACCGCCGTCACAGGATCCCCGCTCCAGCCCAAGTGTG
This sequence comes from Pholidichthys leucotaenia, assembly GCA_020510985.1. NCBI lineage: Eukaryota > Metazoa > Chordata > Actinopteri > Cichliformes > Pholidichthyidae > Pholidichthys > Pholidichthys leucotaenia. The sequence goes on along the minus strand of CM035847.1, from coordinate 214,666,146 downwards.
TGCAGGCTGGAGCGGGATCCTCAGGCTCTCAGAGAAGAGACACAAAGTGCGTTTCCGCAGCAGCAGTTGGAGTGAGAGAGAGAGAATGAGTTACAGAACCTGTGCAGTATTTGTACCCAACTCAAACAATACATCAAAGCAGATTCACAGCAGCTGGTCTGATCAAAGGGACTGCAGAACAGGCATGAGACATTTGCATTTGTAAGACCTACATAACAATAGGCAGATGCAGCCTCTGCTCCAGCTTGCGGAACAAAGAGGTTACAAGGCACATCTACATATTGAACTGTCTCTAGGTCACAGCAAGGACAGGACGCATGAACACTATACATGAATGGCACATTACATCACAATACATGCAGGGCACATTGCATCACAATACATGCGTGGCACATTGCATCACAATACATGAATGGCACATTACATCTCAGTAGTGCAGCGGGAAAAACCAAGAGAAAAGAGCTGACTGTCCTGTGTGTTGTGGGGGGGTTGAGTCAACCCGCCACACACGCTTCCCCCCAGAGGGCACGGCAGGGGGCCGAGACCTCGATAATCCATCTATGGGAGCGAGCTGTGGGAGAAGCTCGCTGCAGGCGGAGGTGGAGGGAGGGGAGGGGTAGTGTGTGCCGGCAGGGGCGGTGAAATCGTCCGAGCCGCGCAAAAATTGCTTGCTGCTCCGCGACGTCGAGGGGCTGTCCCGTTGAACGTACAGAGGTCCACAAGAAGAAAAATTAGTCACTGGCTCCTCCCGCGATTAAGTCCTGCAAGGATTAATAGTGGCCGTGAAGAAAAGCAGGAGCGGCTGTAAGAGAAACATAAAGCAGGGGGACTGGCGTGTTGACTTTAGGTGCGGGCACAACCTTAAAAGCCGTCGGGAACCGCAAAACCGCTGAATTCCCCATGTGCGCCATGGCTGAGACCATTGACAAATCCTTCGTGCATGCTGCGTGCGTGCTTCAGGTGTGAGGGCAGCTCTGAAGGCTCTGTGTGCAGCGGCGAAGGAGGATGGGGGTCTGTAGAGCCATATGCATCCCGTGCGTGGTGCGCCGTCCGCGTAACTCTCCGTGCGTTGTTGGGCCAGCTGGAGAGGAGACAGGGTCAGGGAGCTTAATCATCCCTGTTCAATGTGTTGGAGCGGTGAAGGGAAGTAGACGCTCTTGTCACTCGCTCAGTCATGGTGCGTTCAGGTCCACGTGTGCTCCGTCGGCCATGGGAGTCGCCGTCGCGGAGAAAGGACGAGGTGAATGCGCTCTCATGTGGAGGAGCTGCGAGCGCGGCTGGTCCAGCGTGGATGTGCCGATCTAGGCGTGCAGATCTCACCATGAAGTTTGCTGCGGCTTTCCCGGTCGTGGGTGGTCTCCGGAGAGTTTCACCTGGAAACTCTGCGTCGAAGTCTCCCTGAAGCAGAAGGGAGGGCAGATCAGTCAGGCTGCCGCGTTCGCTTGTCGTCGGAGAATCCCCGCCAGGTGCTGCGTTCGCCAGCAGCGTGCTCGTTTCAGCGTTGGGTCACCAGTGCGGCGGCATGAAATAAAGCGGCGTTGTTGGAGGTTTTAAGTAGAGTTTATTATATCACACCGCCGTCACAGGATCCCTGCTCCAGCCCAAGTGTGTGCAGGCTGGAGCGGGATCCTCAGGCTCTCAGAGAAGAGACACAAAGTGCGTGTCCGCAGCAGCAGTTGGAGTGAGAGAGAGAGAATGAGTTACAGAACCTGTGCAGTATTTGTACCCAACTCAAACAATACATCAAAGCAGATTCACAGCAGCTGGTCTGATCAAAGGGACTGCAGAACAGGCATGAGACATTTGCATTTGTAAGACCTACATAACAATAGGCAGATGCAGCCTCTGCTCCAGCTTGCGGAACAAAGAGGTTACAAGGCACATCTACATATTGAACTGTCTCTAGGTCACAGCAAGGACAGGACGCATGAACACTATACATGAATGGCACATTACATCACAATACATGCAGGGCACATTGCATCACAATACATGCGTGGCACATTGCATCACAATACATGAATGGCACATTACATCTCAGTAGTGCAGCGGGAAAAACCAAGAGAAAAGAGCTGACTGTCCTGTGTGTTGTGGGGGGGTTGAGTCAACCCGCCACATAACTCTCTTTTTCGAACAGAAGGCTGCGACAATGGCAGATAGCACCTTGGTATCTGTAGGTCTTCAAGGTCTTTCAGGGAATCTTTCCATTTGTTCCATTCCTCTTCTCTCTCAGCGGGAAGTGGTTCATCCCAGTCGCCATGTTCTGTTGACAGTTCACGCAGGAGGTTCTTCCCCTGCATCGTGATGGGCGCCACAAACCCTAGAGGATCATACAGGCTGCTGACCGTCGCTAAGACTCCCCTTCGTGTGTAGGGCTTCCTGTCGATGGACACCTGAAACATAAAACTGTCAGTTTCAAGATTCCAAAGCACCCCTAAACTGCGCTGTTGTGGGAGCTCGTCACGTTTGAGATCTAAGTCTTTTAAGTCCTTTGCTCTTTCATTCACCGGAAAGGCTTCCATGACCCTGTAGTCATTAGATGCTATTTTGTGTAATTTGAGATTGGATCGTGCTAACATCTTTTGTGCGTTTGTCAGGATGTCAACAGCTTCTTCTGGTGTGGCTGTGGAGGCTAATCCATCATCTACATAGAAATGTCTCATTATGAACTGTGTTGTGTCATGTCCATGCTCTTTCTCACCTTCAGCTGCAGCACGTCTCGTGCAGTAAATAGCCACGGCTGGAGAAGGGCTATTGCCGAACACGTGCACTTTCATTCTGTAGTCTCTTACTTCTTTGTTGAGCTCATTATCCTCATACTATAGGAACCTGAGGTAGTCTCTATGATCTTCTCTGACCACAAAACAGTAAAACATCTGTTGCACATCTACAGAAAATGCTATTGGCTCTTTCCTGAAATGTAGTAGGACGCCCACAAGACTGTTGTTTAGGTCAGGTCCTCTTAATAGTACCTTATTTAGAGATACTCCTCCGAATTCCGCACTCGAGTCGAACACCACTCTCAGTTGGTCGGGTTTTTGGGGGTGATATACGCCAAACGACGGTAAGTACCAATGATCTTTGTTCTTCTCTAAAGGAGGAGCAGCCTCTGCATGGTCGTTGTCCAGCATCTTTTGGACGAACTCTGTGTACTGTCTTTTCATTTCAGGTTTTCTGTCCAGTGTTTTTCTGAGAGAATGAAGATGTTGCATTGCCTGTTCTCTGTTGCTTGGAAGGTGTGGTCTGGGAGAACGAAATGGTAGCGGAGCTACCCAGCTGTTCTCTGCATTTTGATGTACTTCATTGTTCACAAATCTACCTACGGGTACAAATAAAGTAACCTGAACCTGAATGATGTCAATAAAAACCCGATCTTCTATTGATGGCGCTGGTTTATCGTCGTCCTTTGTTTTATCAAAGACTGTGTTTCCTAAGTGGTCTGTGTCTCTCTCACGCTGCAAGGCATATGGTAGTATGCTGTTGGGGCGTGAGGTAGAGCAACCTGAAACCTCTTTGACAAGAAATGTGTTTGGGCATGGGCTAAGGAATGATGCACGACCATTGTAGCGCACATGTGTCTTTAGCACGTTAACAGTTGAAGGCTTGTGTGTTGTCCCCAAACACGTTTCTCCCACAATAACCCATCCCAAGTCCAAGCGCTGTGCATAGGGAGTACTGTGGGGCCCATTTATTTGTTCTCTCACCTTGTGTACCTGTAGGATGTCTCTTCTCAGCAGTAGGAGGATGGGAGCATGTTTATCTACTGGTGGAATCTTGTCTGCGACTTTTCTCAGGTGTGGGTGCACAAGTGCGGCTTTTGGAGATGGAATCTCCCTCCTGTCATCAGGGATCGTGTCACACTCGATCAAGTTTGGAAGCTGGAGCTGTACTTTACCATCCATTGGTTCTATCACGAAGTTTGAAGCTCTGTGTCCCCAAACCGTAGTAGCTCCTGAACACGTTTTCAGTGTGTAAGGGTCGGAAGGTGCTCTAATGTTGAACAGCTGGAAAAACTCTGATTTAGCGAGTGATCTGTTGCTTTGTTCATCGAGCACTGCATACATTTTCTGTGCTTCCTCTCTATGTCCTGCAGGGTAAACTAACACAGGGCTAATTTTTGAGCAGGATTGTGGGTTTTCTGCCTTACCGCAGACTTCTGTGCATCTAGACGTGACTAGTGTGTCTTCATAATCATGGGACTCCCCGCCATGATCCGTCTCAGCTTCCTGAGGTTCCATGGGAGGAGGAGAGGGGCCGGGATGTAGTGCTGCTACATGTCTATCACTACAGCAGTCAGAGCACTGGATTGACTGTTTACAGTCTTTTGCCAGATGCTGAGTGGACCCACAACACTTAAAGCAGATGTGATTCTCTCTCAAGAACAGTTTGCATTCTTCTATTGGTTTTGCTCTAAACGTTTTACATTTCTTTAATGGGTGTGGCTTTCTGTGTATGGGACATTGTTTATCTGGGCTTTCTGTTCTTTGATGTACGTGGTTACCTTTAGCTGCGGGTGAAGCTGGTGGGATGTCTGTTTTGTGGACACTGATGAGGTGCTTACTAGCGAACTTGGGAGCTTTTTCAACTCTGGTGTTCGTGTGGGCCGGTGGAGAGAAACTGAAACTCGGGTCGTTTCTTATTTTGGCTTGTTGTCTGACGTAACTGGAAAAAAGCTGAAAGGGGGAAAAGCGACTTTGTGTGTTTCTTTGTATTTGGCACCTGCTGCAATCCACTTCTCCTGTAGGCTGTAGGGCAGTTTCTCTACAAAAGGATTCACTCCACGGGCTGTATCCAGGTATGCGAACCCAGGTAGGTATCCGCCATCTTTTGCACATTCGATTTCCTGTAGAACATCGCCAAGTTCTCTCAGCTTGAGTGCGTCTTTGTTGCTGATTTTGGGAAAATGATCAAGCTTTTTTAACAGTGCATTTTCTATTGCTTCAGGTGACCCATAACACTCTTCTAGCCTTTCCCAGACTAAGTTGAGGGCTGCCTTTGGGTTGAAGACATGTGCAGAACGGATCCTCTTTGCTTGTTCTGCTGATTCTGTGCCGAGCCATTTTATCATCAAATCCAATTGCTTGTGGTGTGAGAGACTGAGGTCTTGTATGGCGTTCTGGAAAGATGCCTTCCATGCCCAATAATTCTCTGGGAGGTCATCAAACTGTAGGAGTCCCGTGCTCAACATTTCCCAGCGTGTGAGGTATTTGGTCAGATCCTGAATGCCTTGTGCTTCCGCGTAGTGTGTTGCGGGGGCATAATAGGGTCGTAACAGTGGGGGATTAATCATCTCTGTGGCTCCATGCTCCTCCTCAATGTTGATGCTGACCCTACTCTTACCATCTACAGCATTAGATGAGATGAATGGTACATTTGTGGCCATTTCAAACTGTTCACACTGGATCTTAGAGGGGGTGGCTGGATCAGTTTTAAGTGGAATTTCTTCAAAGCGCATATCAAAGTGTTTCTGTACATACTCAGATGTGCGTTGTGCTGAGCCAACTGGCAAGTCCATCACTACTTGACTGAATTCACTTCTTACGCACTGCTCTGCTTCTTCATAGGCCGCAGCTTCAGCTTCTGCAGCTGCAGCAGCCTTCTGATGGTTCAGAATGTGCATATGTGCTTCAAGATTAGCTTTCTGCATGATGAGGGCTGCTTGCACTGTCCCTGTCAAATAAACTAATCTATCTATCTATCTATCTTCTTTCTCTGAATAAGCTAATTTAGCTCGTGCAGCATCTGCTTTAGCTCTAGCTTTTATGGCTGAGGAGGTAGATGAAGAAGCCTTGCTTGACTTGGAGCTACGTGAATATAACGAGCTACCTTGTACAGCTGTAGCCAAGGGAGCTGTGTGTTCCGTCTCCATAACTTCACTTCTGAGTTGGGGAGCTGGCTGGTGCTGCTTTCCTGCCCTGAGGCTCATTTGCTACTTGTTGTTTGTTTATTGGGCCCGCCGCGCTGTAGTCCTTTTACTTTACTGCCCTCCCATCAAGTTTCCTAATTATCGACTGGTAGACAGCAAGCTAACACATGTGGTGCAGGTCTCAATGATGACAAGATGTTTTCTTTTATCTCATTTATTGATGCTACACCACAAGGAACTCAACGTGATGTACACTCGTCCTTTTCTGGTCTTACATCCGTTTACATTCGTTCCTTCATCCGTGTAAAATTGCAACAAAGTAGACATATACACGCCGTCAATGATATGGTCACCGTGTCTAGCTTAGCACATGTTAGCATTAGCTCTAACTTAGCTTTGTAACAATGTTGGCAACGGACTAGACAGTCTCTTAAAATACACCAATGCAACCGTGCGGTTCTCATTGTAGCTGTTAACACTGTCAAACCATGTAGGATACTCACGGACTAATGATGTCCAAGGCGCCGATAGTTAAACAACATTCACAGCGTTCGTACATCGGGTAAAGCTCTGACCGGTCTCCTGCTATACAGTGGGGCAAAAAAGTATTTAGTTAGCCACCAATTGTGCAAGTTCTCCCACTTAAAAGATGAGAGAGGTCTCCAATTTTCATCATAGGTATACCTCAACTATGAGAGACAAAATGAGAAAAAAAAAAACCCCCAGAAAATCACATTGAAGGATTTTTATTACCTCCGCCAAGGAGGTAATGTTTTTGACGGGGTTTGTCTGTCTGTTTGTCTGTCTGTTGGTTAGCAAGATAACTCAAAAAGTTTTGGACGGATTTCGATGAAACTTTCAGGCGTTGTTGGAAATGGTACAAGGAAGAACTGATTAAATTTTGGTGGTGATGCGGATCACCGTCCAGAAGAAAACCACCATTACGGAAAATGCCATTTTCGTGAATAACTACTGAACCACTAATTCTATCATTGTCAATCCAATTGCTAGTCATATGTTTTCATGGTCAAGGAATCTGAAAACGTACACACAAACACTGTATGGGCGGAACTGTGGCCGCCATTACGCAAAATGTCATTTTCGTGAATAACCACTGAACCACTAATCCTATCATTGTCAATCCAATTGCTAGTCATATGTTTTCATGGTCAAGGAATCTGAAAACGTACACACAAACACTGTATGGGGGGAACTGTGGCCGCCATTACGCAAAATGCCATTTTCGTGAATAACTACTGAACCACTAATCCTATCATTGTCAATCCAATTGCTAGTCATATGTTTTCGTGGTCAAGGAATCTGAAAACGTACACACAAACACTGTATGGCCGGAACTGTGGCCGCCATTACGGAAAATGTCATTTTCATGAATAACTACTCAACCACTAATCCTATCATTGTCAATCCAATTGCTAGTCATATGTTTTCATGGTCAAGGAATCTGAAAACGTACACACAAACACTGTATGGGGGGAACTGTGGCACCTGGCGGAGGTCTGCGCTCTCTGAGTGCTTTTCTAGTTAATGAATTAATTGGTAAATTCCTCAGTAAAATAAGTATTTGGTCCCCTACAAAAGAGCAAGATTTCTGGCTCTCACAGACCTGTAACTTCTTCTTTAAGAGGCTCCTCTGTCCTCCACTTGTTACCTGTATTAATGGCACCTGTTTGAACTCATTATCAGTATAAAAGACACCTGTCCACAACCTCAAACAGTCAGACTCCAAACTCCACTATGGCCAAGACCAAAGAGCTGTCAAAGGACTCCAGAAACAAAATTGTAGACCTGCACCAGGCTGGGAAGACTGAATCTGCAATAGGTAAGCAGCTTGGTGTGAAGAAATCAACTATCGGAGCAATTATTAGAAAATGGAAGACATACAAGGCCACTGATAATCTCCCTCGATCTGGGGCTCCACGCAAGATCTCACCCCGTGGGGTCAAAATTATCACAAGAACGGTGAGCAAAAATCCCAGAACCACATGGGGGGACCTAGTGAATGACCTGCAGAGAGCTGGGACCAAAGTAACAAAGGCTACATCAGAAACACACTATGCCGCCAGGGACTCAAATCCTGCAGTGCCAGACGTGTCCCCCTGCTTAAGCCAGTACATGTCCAGGCCCGTCTGAAGTTTGCTAGAGAGCATTTGGATGATCCAGAAGAGGATTGGGAGAATGTCATATGGTCAGATGAAACCAAAATAGAACTTTTTGGTAAAAACTCAACTTGTCGTGTTTGGAGGAGAAAGAACACCATACCTACTGTGAAGCATGGGAGTGGAAACATCATGCTTTGGGGCTGTTTTTCTGCAAAGGGACCAGGACGACTGATCCGTGTAAAGGAAAGAATGAATGGGGCCATGTATCGTGAGATTTTGAGTGAAAACCTCCTTCCATCAGCAAGGGCATTGAAGATGAAACGTGGCTGGGTCTTTCAGCATGACAATGATCCCAAACACACTGCCCAGGCAACAAAGGAGTGGCTTCGTAAGAAGCATTTCAAGGTCCTGGAGTGGCCTAGCCAGTCTCCAGATCTCAACCCCATAGAAAATCTTTGGAGGGAGTTGAAAGTCTGTGTTGCCCAGCGACAGCCCCAAAACATCACTGCTGTAGAGGAGATCTGCATGGAGGAATGGGCCAAAATACCAGCAACAGTGTGTGAAAACCTTGTGAAAACTTACAGAAAACGTTTGACCTCTGTCATTGCCAACAAAGGGTATATAACAAAGTATTGACATGAACTTTTGTTATTGACCAAATACTTATTTTACCGAGGAATTTACCAATTAATTCATTAAAAATCCTTCAGTGTGATTTTCTGGATTTTTTTTTTCTTATTTTGTCTCTCATAGTTGAGGTATACCTATGATGAAAATTGGAGACCTCTCTCATCTTTTAAGTGGGAGAACTTGCACAATTGGTGGCTGACTAAATACTTTTTTACCCCACTTTATCATTACTGCGCATGTGCAACACTTTGTGTATCAGTTCAAAACGATGCTTTCACTACACCACTAGAGGGAACCAAACTCACTTACATGAAATGCTGTAATGAGAACTGCTCAACTTTAATTCATAAAGGCAGAATAAAGATACAGAACAAAGACCTTCAATTCAATTCAATTCAATTCAACTTTATTTATATAGCGCCATTTCACAACAACAGTCATCTCATAGCACTATCAACTGTAGGGGGGACCCCCACAGTTGCAGAAAGACCCCAGCAATCAGGCGATCCCCTGTGAGCAAGCACTTGGCGACGGTGGAGAGGAAAAACTCCCTTTTAACAGGAAGAAACCTCCAGCAGAACCAGGCTCAGGGAGGGGCAGTCATCTGCTGCGACTGGCTGGGGGGTGAGGGGATAGAGAAGAAGAAAAGAACAGACATGTAGAGAGCAAACAGCACGATGGGGACTCAATCTATGGGAGAGAACAAACAAATGTTAATGACCAGCAAAAAAAATATTTCATTGAGAGTGAGAAAAGGAGTGAGGCCCAGTGTATTACTGGAGGTCCCCCGGCTGACTAAACCTATTAGCAGCATAACTAAGGGAGGGTTCAGAAACACATGATCCCTCCCTAATTGTAGGCTATATCAAAAAGGTAGGTTTTACCCCTATTCTTAAAAACAGAGATCGAGTCTGACTCCCGAATCCAGATTGGCAGCTGATTCCACAGGAGAGGAGCTTGATAACTGAAGCCTCTGCCTCCCATTGTACTTTTTGAGATTCTAGGTATTACAAGTAATCCTGCATTTTGGGAGTGTAGTACTCTGTTAGGATAATACGGTAGTATCATATCTTTTAAATAAAAAGGAGCCTGATTGTTTAGAGCTTTGTAAGTAAGAAGAAGGATTTTAAACTTAATTCTAAACTCTATGAGAAGCCAATGAAGGGAGGCCAGAACCGGAGAGATATGATCTCTCTTTCTAGTACCTGTTAAAACTCTTGCTGCAGCATTTTGGATCAGCTGAAGACTTTTTAAAGATGTTTTAGGACAGCCTGATAATAAAGAATTACAATAATCTAATCTCGAGCTAACAAAAGCGTGGGTCAGTTTCTCAGCATCACTCTGAGACAAGATGCTCCTAATCTTGGCAATATTACGCAAATGATAGAAGGCAGTCTTAGAAACAAATTTAATATGTGAATTGAAGGACAAATCCTGATCAAAAATAACTCCAAGGTTCCTCACAGAGCTATTAAGAGAAAGAGTAACCGCATCCAAACTGAAAGTTTGATTTGGAAAGGAATTTCTAAGGTTTTTTGGACCAACAAGAATGACTTCAGTCTTATCTGAATTTAATAGCAGGAAATTACAAGTCATCCAAGCTTTGATTTCCTTAAGACAGGCTTCTAACTTGGCTAATTGATTACTATCATCTGGCTTCATTGACAGGTATAATTGTGTGTCATCAGCATAACAATGAAAATGTATACAGTGCTTTCTAATAATGTTGCCTAACGGAAGCATATATAAACTAAAAAGAGTAGGGCCTAGCACAGATCCCTGTGGAACTCCATGACTGAGCTTTGAGTTGAAAGAAAACTCATTATTTACATGAACAAACTGGAACCTATCAGATAAATAAGATCTAAACCACTCCAACGAAGTTCCATTAAGTCCAACATAGTGTTCTAATCTATCAAGTAGAATATTATGATCGATAGTATCAAAAGCTGCACTAAGGTCTAAAAGGACAAGCACAGAAACTAGTCCATTATCAGATGCAATGAGGAGGTCGTTGGTGACCTTCGCTAAGGCTGTTTCAGTACTATGATGGATTCTAAACCCAGACTGAAACTCTTCAAGTAAACCATTTCCCTGTAGGTGGTCAAATAATTGCGTAGCAACAACTCTTTCTAAGAATTTTGAAATGAAAGGGAGATTAGAGATTGGTCTATAGTTAGCTAAAGCTCCTGGATCTAGCGTTGGCTTTTTGAGTAAGGGTTTAATTACAGCCGTTTTAAAAGCCTGCGGTACATGGCCTAAAGTTAATGAAGAATTGATTATATGAAGAATAAAGCTACCAATAAGTGGGAAGACTTCTTTAAATAACCTGGTAGGAATAGGGTCTAAAAGACAAGTTGAAGGTTTGGATGAGGAAACTATTTTGTCTAACTCACAAAGGTTGATTGGAGTAAACTCATCAAGACAGACATCAATAGAAGGAGTTGTAGTAGTTACAGTATTTAAGTTAACTGTGGGAAGAATCTGATTGATTTTATCTCTGATGGATGAAATTTTATTATTGAAAAAGTTCATAAAGTCCTGACTAGTAAGCTCTAAGGGAATGCTACGATTGACAGAGTCCTGACTCTTTGTCAACCTGGCTACAGTACTGAAAAGAAACCTGGGATTATTCTTGTTCTCTTCTATTAATGCAGAGTAATAACTCGTTCTAGCTTTTCTAAGAGATTTTTTATAAATTAAAAGATGATTTCTCCAAGCTAAATAGATTTCATCTAAATTAGTGGAGCGCCATTTTCTTTCTAATTGACGAGTCTTCTGTTTTAAGCTACGAGTTTCTGTGTTGAACCAAGGAGTTAGAAATCTCTGATTAGACTTTTTCTTTTTTAAGGGGGCCACCAAGTCTAGAGTCTGATGCAGAGAAGCTGAAACACTATCCACCATGTTATCAATTACAGAAGGAGCAAGCTGTCTATAGCTTATTTCCGTTGTGTTGACACATGGCATAGAGGAAACAATCTGCATAAATTTGGTAACAGCATCATCTGAGAGGCATCTACTGTAACAATATTTTTCTTTAGGAGCCAAATAGTCAGAAATAGTAAAATCAAAGGTTAACAGACAATGGTCTGACAGTACAGGGTTATGAGGAGACACTACAAGATTTTCTATTTCTATGCCATATGTCAGAACAAGGTCCAATGTATGGTGGAGGTAATGAGTAGAATTTCCTACTTTCTGAGAAAACCCAATCGAGTCTAATATTGAATTAAATGCCACATTAAGACAGTCACTATCTACATCCACATGTATATTAAAGTCCCCTACTATAGTTATTCTATCAGATTTCAGCAAAAATCAGCTAAGAAATCAGCAAATTCGGATAAAAATTCTGAGTAGGTTGATGGGGGACGATAAACTATGGCAAATAAAATTGGGTTTAACCTAAAATTGCTAAAGTGCCCAATACTGAGGACCAGGCCCTCAAAGAAATTATAACATGTTTTTTGCTTTACATTAACTAGTAATTTGGAATGGTAAATTGTTGCTACTCCTCCTCCACAACCAGAATTTCTGGGATTTTGACAGTTTAAATAACCAGAGGGAGTTGATTCATTTAAACCAACATAATCCTCTTGCCCTAACCAAGTCTCTGTAAGGGAAATTAAATCAATCTGATGATCAATTAACAGATCATGGACTAACAGAGACTTGGGAGTTAAGAGACCTAATATTTAATAAACCACATTTAATTTTTAAATTATGAGGAGGAACAGAGGCCAATTCATTCAGTTTAGAGGCTTTATGTTTAATTTGAGTTTTACCAATATTTTGCTTTATCACTTTGGTATGCTTATGCATTATATTTTTATTTACTTTGGAGGGAGCAGACAACGATTTTCTGATGGGGAAGACAGGGGCTAAGCTGAGGGGTGGCAGATGAAGAGGAGCTGCAGAGAGGCGTGTAAGACTGCGACTCTGCTTCCTGGTCCCAACTCTGAGTAGTCAGGGTTTTGGAAATTTGGATAAAAAAGATGCCAGATTGTTAGATAAATGAGAAGCACCATCCAAAGTGGGATGAATGCTGTCTCGTCTCATAAGACCAGGTTTTCCCCAAAAAGAGCTCCAATTGTCAATGTAGCCCACATCATTTTTAGGACACCACACAGACAGCCAGCGGTTCAAGGATGACGAGCGGCTAAACATGTCATCACTGGTCAGATTGGGGAGGGGCCCAGAGAATACTACAGTGGCAGACATCGTTTTTGCAAAGTCACACACCGATTCTATATTAAGTTTCGTGACTTCCGACTGCCGGAGACGGATGTCATTAATGCCGGCGTGAATAACAATTGCGGAATATTTACAGTTACTTTTAGCCAGCACTTTCAAATTTGACTTGATGTCGCCTGCTCTGGCCCCAGGAATGCATTTGACTATGGCCGCTGGAGTAGGTCTCTAGGTTCACGTTTCTGACTACAGAGTCGCCAATGATCAGAGTTTTTTCCTCAGCGGGTGTGTCGCTGAGCGGGGAAAAACGATTAGAAACGTGAACAGGTTGGTGGTGTACCGGGGCTTTGCGACTAGGCTTCCTTCTCACCGTCACCCACCCAGTCTCCTCGCTGCTGAGGAGAGCCGGGGAACCGCTGACAGTGGGGCCTAAGCTAGCTAACTCCGCTGCAGCTAAGGGGCGTCCGTCGAGATTAACTGGCGCAGACGGTGTTTCAATGCAGCGGAGCCAGGATTCCAAATCAGACAACCTCGCCTCGAGCGCCTCAAAAAGACAACATTTATTACATTTACTGTTATCACTAAAAGAGGCAGAGGTGTAGCTAAACATCTGACAGAGAGAGCACACCAGAGGAGGAGAGGAAAGAGAGCTAGTAGCCATAGCTAGTGGCTAGCTAGTGGCTGGAGAGCAAACCACACAGGCAGACAGCAAAACAGGAAGTGACAATACGTTACCACAAGGAAGTGACGATCCCAGGATCCTCAGCACTGTAATAACACTCACTGAATATGAAGAGGAAGGAAGACCGGAATCGGGGTTTGGGATTCCAGCCCAACGTTGTGGAAGTCCAACGTAGTGTGAGGTCGCAGCCCAGAGTAACCTCAGCTGCTTCCTTAAATAGGGCTTAGAGGATCAGACAATAGAAACTCGGTGGAATGTAATCCAGCTGTCACTGCAGAGCTCGGCTCTGACAGCCAGAAGACCCGGTGAGACGCTGTCAGAATAAAAGCCCGGAGAGGCCATAAGGAACTAGCACAGAACGGGAGGAAAATACTGCATGACCTGAGCGCGGACAATATCAGCGCTCAGACCATGACAGTACTCCCCCCTGAACGGCTCATTCTAGGCGCAACGTAACATCCAAGCCTCCCCCCCACCCAGAAGGCTACGGAGGCCCACCCGTGGTGGGTGGAGGGAGGGAAAGGGCTAGGAGGGCGAGAACCAGAAAAAAAAAAAAAACATCAAGGAAGGGAACTGGGAAAAAATGACCAGGTCGAATAAAGCAAAAATAACAGTGCAACAATCTGAGCATAGATGAAATAAACAGTGCAGCATACTAAGCATACAGTCCATGAAATACAGGCAAAAGAAACAGAAGGCAACCACAGAGCGTCTCTCAAACATCCATCATCATCCATCCATCATAGCAGTCTGTCAGGGGCAACAATGACTGTTTCATTTAGGTCTGATCAGCTTCCTCCAAGCAGCTCTGTCCTTCACCTTCCGCTGCCAGGAACTCCTGGACTCGTTAACCCCGGCGACGTCTGAGCTGGTATGAGTTGCTTTCTGACTGACCATTAGAGGAAGGAAAACGAAAAAACACGCTAAAGAGCGACGATATCCAGACAGTTCAATAAAGTACAAATAAACGGGCCTAGGCAACAAAAGCCAATAAAGTACAAATAAACGGCATAGGCAACAAAAGAGAATATCTCTCAGACTACAGAGGAGACAATCAAAAAGAGAAAAAAAATCACAGGAATGCAGGCAGGCAGAGCACAATAAACAAAAAAACAAATAGTTCAGGAGGTCTACCTGCATCCAGCATCCAAATCGCTAGCAGGGGAAACAGAACACATTCGGGTGGTCTACCCCAGTCCCAGGCCCAGAAAAACAGTGCCTCTGGCGGCCAAACCAGGTCCAGGTTCGGACCAGGTCCAGAGTCCAGTCTGTCGGGTGGCTGACCCAGAACGCCAAACCGGTAAAGCAGTTTGCCAGGCAGCTGACCCACGTCAATAGGCCACCAGAACCGAAGGGAAGAGCTCGGAGGCGGCCTCCCTACTGAGAGGGACAGCGAGGGGAAGCCGAACCGAAACCGAGGAATCCCAGCGGCACCCAGTGGGAGGAAGAAGGGATTGGGGAAAAGATGAGGGACCAGTCCAGCGTCGAACAGCGAAGGATCTGCAGCTCCTTCTCCAAACTCCACTCGGCCTGGTGCTGCGCTCCTGCTGGATCCCAAGTGGAACTGCGCTGCACCAACGATGGACCCCGACTGGGTCAGAGCAGCACCAGAGATGACCTCCAACCTCCAACCCAGAACCTCCAGGACAGCGACAGAAACCGACTGGTCACCGGTGACCCTGGGAGAAGGCTCAGGAGAAGAAAGAAAACCGGGATCAGGATCACTGGCAGTGGCAAAGCTCGGCCAGACAAGCTCGGATGCTGTGGATGGCTGCACCCGGCTCGACTCCCTGAGAGACAGGCAATAATGCTCCAGTATAGAAAGGAGGAAAACAAAATAGAGCACTTGCCTGATCTCGGGTTCCACCACCGTCCAGGACTTCGGCGATCCAGGTTCAGCAAGTTGAAGGTCCACTTCTGGTTCCCACTCGACTGCGGCGGGCTCCGCAGCTGGCATGATAGTGGCCACAGTCTGCACGCCGAAGGCCCGCACGGCGTAGTGGCAGGGGATCCGTGACCTGTCGGGTCGGACTGTTCCTCCGTGAAGACCAGGGAACGCTTAATCATCGGCGCAGGCTCCAAATTGCAGTCCACCCTCCTCCTCTGCCCAGGTCGTGGCTGCGGGGCTGGAACCAGGCTCCCCAGGGCCGCAGGCTCCTTCCTCGTCTGGCGGTGTAGTCCTGGCACCGGGGAACGCTCAGGGGAAGGAGACACAGAGGTAGCAGGTTCATAATTACAGGCTACAGCAGGTGAAAGAAGCTCGGGAGACTGTGAACCCCGAACTCCACCCCCAGGAGTCAGACAAGGCAAATCACAACAAGGAGGAGAAGAATGAAACTGCACTTGCCTTTCCTCCAGAGGGCCGATGGTGCCTGCTGTAGCGGGCTTGGTTCTTCCTTTCCCCCTTTGAATGGTGACAGAGGGCCCCCTGGGAAGACGAAGAAGAGCTGCTTGCACCAGAACCGCAACAGGAACAGCCAGAGTCGGACTTGTGGAGCTCACAGCAGCTGGGGAGAGCATCAAGGAGGAGGGCGGAGCAGCTGAGGCAGTCCGGGGACAAGGAACATACAACCCGGAGGAGGCTGCTGTCTTACCCCTCTGACGAGACGCAGAGGCTACAGCTGGCTGGGAGACAGAGTTCTTACGGCTACCCGGAACTGGATCTGGGCGGGGATCTTGCTGAGATTTTATTATGGGCTTGGTGACGACGTTTACCAGCAGAGGGCGAGGCGAAGGTGAGGTCAGGAAAACGCCACACCTGGGCTGGACGGGTGACAGCAGCTGAATCCCGAGGCGAGGAGCGGGGATGCCTCACCAACGGCCTCCTGCCGGGGTTTCCCTCCAGTCCACGGATCTCCTCCCTCGTCGGGATGGCCGTGTTCTGGGGAGAAGGTGAAGGTTCCTTGGCCGCCCTCTCTATCTGCTCTCGTAGCGCCATAATCCAAGTCACTCTCTCCTTTCCTTCCTGAAAGGAGGTAAGATGATACTTTAATAATGTCCTCTGGGAGAGATCCAGGTGCTCATATGCAACGTAGGTGGGCATAAGGAGACGGGCATCGGCCAGGGAGCCAACTACCTCTCACAACCACTCGGGGCAATACCCATGCTCGAAAGCAGACATACTGTCAAAAAACTAGCACGCGGAGAAGGGAAAAACTCAAGTCCCACAATGCAAACTCACAGTCACCGGCGTCTCATTTTGGCTGTGACCTACTGTCATGGGATGGCCCTCGCGGACCATTAATGAGACACTTCAGGCAGCCGATGAGTTTACGTATTTATTAATGGATGGTAACGATCACAAAATAATGAGCCACGTGGGGCAAAAACACATACATGGACTAGGCACAAAACTGACGACTAAGATACAGAACAAAGACCTTCAGGGAGAATAACACTCACTGAATATGAAGAGGAAGGAAGACCGGAATCGGGGTTAGGGATTTCAGCCCAACGTTGTGGAAGTCCAACGTAGTGTGAGGTTGCAGCCTGGAGTAACCTCGGCTGCTTCCTTAAATAGGGCTTAGAGGATCAGACAATAGAAACTCATTAGCGGAATGTAATCCAGCTGTCACCGTGGAGCTCGGCTTTGACAGCCGGAAGCCCCGCCGAGACACTGTCAAAATAAAAGCCCGGAGAGGCCATAAGGAACTAACACAGAACGGGAGGAAAATACTGCATGACCCGAGTGCGGACAATATCAGCCTCAGACCATGACAGCAAGAGGCAGCCTTGGATCATCCCTGTATGTCTGCACCTGTGACTGACTGCTCTCTGATCACAGCTACAGCGTGTCTGTCTCCAAAACCCCTGAAGAGAAAACCTTCAGTTATAGAAACAAAGTTATTAATGCACCCCAAACTCAGACTGAATATACAGACATGAGGAGACTGAAGGGGTTTCTTCTGTGAAAAGTTCTCCATAACAGCTTCAGAAGCAACAATCAGCTGGAAGACTTTTCTTCTGAAGCAGTCTTACATGATTTCCACAGAAGAAACATCTTATTTCAGCTGATTGGGCCTTCTTGATGGTCGTGACGATGCTCCAAGAGATATCTCAGAGAATACAGAAGAAATTCTGCATTTTATGAAAACTTGAAACAATTTGGAACCACACTGCACCTTTATTCTCCAAAAGTCTAAAAGAAGTTTCTCCTGGCTCTGCCTTTTCCTCAGACCAGACCAAAACAGTACAGTAGCATTTCTGTAGATCCTGGATTTACTGTAGCTTTATTCAGAGCTTTAGAACAGGCCACTAGGCAGAAGAAAGTATAAAAAGATACATGTGGCTCCTTATTTTTGATGAAATGTACATCATAGAGTGTCTTCACAATCATTAACATGCAAAGTATCCATCCATCCATCCATCCATCTTCTACCGCTTTTCCGGAGGTCCAGGTCGCGGAGGCAGCAGTTTAAGCAGAGAAGCCCAGACTTTCCCTCTCCCCAGCCACCTGCTCCAGCTCTTGAGAGAGGATACCAAGGCGTTCCCAGGCCAGCTAGGAGACATAGTCTCTCCAGCAAGTCCTGGGTCTGCCCCAGGATCTCCTCCCAGAGGGACGTGGCCGAAACACCTCAAGAGGGAGGCGTCCAGGAGGCATCCTCATCAGATGTCCATACCACCTCAACTGGCTTCTTTCAATGTGGAGGAGCAGCGGTTCTACTCTGAGCCTTTCCCGGATGAATGAGCTCCTCACCCTATCTCTAAGGGTGAGTCCAGTGATCCAACGGAGAAAGCTCATTTCAGCTGTTTGTATCCGCAATCTCGTTCTTTCGGTCATTACCCAAAGCTCGTGACCATAGGTGAGGGTAGGAACGTAGATTGACTGGTAAATTGACAGCTTTGCCTTAGAGCTCAGCTCCCTCTTCACCACAACAGACCGAAACAATGTCCGCATCACTGCAGATGCTGCACCAGTCCGTCTGTCAATCTCTCGCTCCATTCTCCCCTCACTCGTGAAAAAGACTCCAAGATACTTAAACTCCTCCACTTGGGGCAGGAGCCTGTCCCCAATCCAGAGAGGGCAATCCACCTTTTTCCGGCTGAGGACCATGGACTCAGACTTGGAGGTGCTGATTCTCATCCCAGCCACTTCACACTCAGTGGCAAACTGTCCCAGTAAGACCTGTAGGTCATTGCTGGATGAAGCCAGCAGGACAACATCATCTGCAAACAACAGAGATGAGATCCTGTGGTCACCAAGCATGACACCCTCTGTTCCCTGGCTGCGCCTAGAAATCCTGTCCATAAAAATTATAAACAGGATCGGTGACAAAGGGCAGCCCTGACGGAGTCCAAATCTCACTGGGAATGAGTCCGATCGAGTGTTGACAATACGAACCAAACTCTCGCAATGGTCGTAAAGGGACTGAATAGTTCGTAACAACAAGCCCGATACCCCATACTCCTGAAGCACCCGCCACAAAAAACCACAAGGGACGTGGTTGAATGCCTTCTCCAAGTCTACAAAACACATGTAAACTGGTTGGGCAAACTCCCACGAACCCTAGAGGATTTTTGAGAGGGTAAACAGCTGGTCCGATGTGCCATGGCCAGGACGAAAACCACATTGCTCCTCTTGAATCAGAGGTGCAACCAACAGCTGGACTCTCCTCTCCAGTACCTTGGCATAGACTTTCCCAGGGAGGCTGAGGAGTGTGATCCCTCTAAAGTTGGAGCACACCCTCTGGTCCCCTTTTTCGAAGAGAGGAAACACCACCCCGGTTTGCTATGCCAAGGGTACTGCCCTCGACCTCCACGCAATGTTGCAGAGATGTGTCAACCATGACAGCCCTACAACATCCAGGGCTTTGAGGTACTCAGGGCGAATCTCAGCCAGTCTCGGCGAATCTCGGCCACCCCCGGGGCCCGCCCACAAAGGAGCATTTTAACCACCTTGGTGACCTCAGCCCCTGTGATAGGCGAGTTGTCCCCCTCGTCCACAAGCCCCGCTTCGTCTGTGGAAGGCGTATCAGTGGGATTAAGAAGATCCTCGAAGTATTCCTTCCACCACCCCACGATATCCCCAGTCGAAGTCAGCAGTGCCCCATCCACACCATACACAGTGTGGACAGAATTGTCAGAATCTCTTTGAGGCCGACCGAAAGTCTTGTTCCATGGCCTCACTGAACTCCTCCCATACCCGAGTTTTTGCTTCAGCAACCACCCGAGCTGCACTCCGCTTGGCCTGCCAGTACACCTCAGCTGCTTCGGGAGTCCCACAAGCCAACCAAGCTTGATAGGACTCCTTCTTCAGCTTAATGCCCCCCCACCACCACCACCACCACTGGTGTCCACCACTTAGTTCGGGCATTGCCACCACGAGATGCCCCAACAACCTTGCAGCCGCAGCTCTGGACTACTGCTTCAACAATGGAGGTGGAGAACATGGCCCATTCAGACTCTATGTCTCCAGACTCCCTCAGAGTGTGGTTGAAGTTCTTCCGGAGGTGGGAGTTGAAGACCTTCCGGACAGGAGCCTCAGCCAGACGTTCCCAGCATACCCTCACTATACATTTGGGTCTACCAGGTCTGAATGGCATCCTCCCCTGCCATCGGATCCAACTCACCACCAGGTGGTGATCAGTTGACAGCTCTGCACCTCTCTTTACCCGAGTGTCCCAGACATACGGTCTTGGACGGCAAAGTACTAAAACTGAAAAAAAAAAATGCACATCATAATGGACCAGGGTCTGATGTTGTTCTCTTTCTCTCTGTGTCTAATAGAAGATCTTCACCATGTGGAAACTGACGACTGTGTGGAGAACTTGTCCTAGACTGATGAGAACCAGTTCATGACCCCAAGCATCACAGGTGAAAACATGGAGTCATTCAGTGTGTTAAATATTAAAGTTACAGTACAGGAAAGAGTCTATCCTGTGACCTAAAATAACTTCTGTTTCCAGAAGATCACTGGTCCTTCACGTCAGCCTTTTCAGGATGTTTCACACCAACCAGGACTCATACTCCCTTCAGACACCCCCATCCTCGCTATGCACTATTCACCTTGTTTTTAGTATAACTAGTACATACCTGTGCATGCCCGTTGAAACCAAGTATAAGCAAGTATTTCTGCATGCCCATTGCTGAAGGGTCTCTTCCTGTCTGAGACGGCTGTGTTGTTCACAGTCATGCCTGCGGTGTACTGCTCGAACCTGAGGTGTTTTATCTTCACGGCATCTTTTCTGATGTGCAGACAATCTCCTCACTGTATTGCTCTCCATCTGGTGGGTCTTCTTCTTCTTCGTTCAGACTTCTGGTTGAGGGATAGGTGCGTTGTAACTCCAGTTCATGGACAGGATCATGCAAATAGATCTGAGCAAAAAGTGGCTTTCGACCCTGTTCAGGAAGACCGTGCATGCCCGTCGAAACCCAGAAACCAAAGCACCCAGAGAAAATCAGCGCTTTGCTTGGCATTTTACACATTTGTAATGTAGACTGTCATTCTTCATGGGTACTGCGTCGAATGGGTGTGGTTTAAAGTAGGGTGTCCTATTCTTAATCGGGTGACAGACTGACACACTGACAGAGATTTCTTGAATTTATAGAGTGCCTTCTGCCTTACTGAGTGAGATTTCCAGATTTACTGCTTGGAATGGGTGTGGTTTAAAGTAGTGTGTCCTATTTGGTCTCAGCTTCTCTGTGCCTTGCCTGGCATGCAGCGTTGGTGGCCAGCCGACCATTCCGCATCTTCTGGGTCTCAGCTTGTCTGTGCCTTGCCTGGCATGCAGCGTTGCTCGCTTTGCGGGCATTTTAGGCTTCAAGTGACTCAGCACTTTCATGGCGCACTGCCACATGTTTCCTGTCTGTCTGTGCATCCCTTGTCTGTCGTACCCTATGCTGGTGAAGGGTCTGCTCCTGTGGCCGGCATCATAGGACACTCCATCATGGGCAGGCAGGCATCGTGAGTGATGGTCTATATGACATCATAAAGACATCAAGGCCGGCATCATAGGACACTACATCATAGGTAGCCAGTCCTATTGTCTATATGACGGCATCGCCTGTGATGGTCTATATGACATCATAAAGAGATCCAGGGAGGCATCATAGGACACTACATCATAGGTAGCCAGTCCTATTGTCTATATGACGGCATCAACTATATGACGGCATTGGGAGTCCTATGTAGCCTGAGATCATGGGATCATCATAGGACATCAGGCAGACATCATAGGCTGCCCTATGATGTCCTATTATCATGACAGACCGACACCAGATTTCTTAGAGTGATGATGATGTGTCCTATGATGCCTGAGATCATAAGACATCCTATGATGTTCAGGCAGAGATCAGAAGACACAGACACCACATGGTCTATGTGACATCAAAAGACACATGACACAAACACATGGTCTATGTGACATCCTCACCACCTCCATAACCGTGTGGTACGCAGGAGCCACTGCCAGGGACAGACTAAGGCTGCAGCGCGTCGTGCGCACTGCTGAGAAGGTGATCGGCTGCAAGCTCCCATCTCTCCAGGATCTGTACATCTCCAGGACCCGGAGGCGTGCTGGCCGGATCATAGCCGATCCCTCACACCCTGGTCACGTACTGTTTGCCCCCCTCCCCTCTGGTAGAAGACTTCGGTCCATCCAGACTAAAACCTCCCGTCACATGAACAGCTTCTTCCCCTCTGCCATTAGACTGCTGAACACTAAGTGACTCTCGTGCACCATGTACAGCAGCTCAACCAGACTCATGTCAATCATCACTGTTTTCTTCCTGCATTACCGACTGCACTATATAGTTCTCCACAGTATCTGCTGCTGGCTAATATATATTTTAACTGTTGACCAGTATCACTTAATCTTATCCTACACTTTATTACATGTATAGTTTATTTCTCTTATCTTATCATGTTTAATGTTGCAGCATTGTACCGAGACAAATTCCTAGTTTGTGTACTACATGAACAATGGCAATAAACCTGATTCTGATTCTGATTCTGATCATAAAGACACATTTGTGTCCTATGATGTCTGAGATCATAGGACACCCTATGATGTTCAGGCAGAGACCATAGGCCATCCTATGAAGTGTGACACACACACACAGACAGACACAGAGATTTCTTGCTTTTATAGTGATGAAGTGATAGAGTGATAGAGTGATAGAGTGGTGTTTTGTAGGGAGTCATGTGCTCGTCTATGTGCCGTCATATAGACATCATCTGGTGGGTCTTCTTCTTCTTTGTTCAGACCACTGAAGGGTCTCCTCCTGTCTCAGACGGCTGTGTTGTTCACAGTCATGCCTGCGGCGTACTGGTGGAACCTGAGGTGTTTGCTGTGACGTCACACCTTTTGTTTACGCCGCCATCTTGGACGTCGGAAGCGAGTGGACGGCGCATTCAGCAGCTGTTCAGCGGTGTACAGCAGTGTCTCGATATATTTACCTGATTTCAACCTACGTCTTTGTTTTATTTTATGTTGGCATTGAATTAGACTATGTTGTTTCACTGCTGTGCCTTTGGGTGTACAAATCGCCAGAAAAAGGGATCCAACTTGAAGTTTTACCGGTTCCCAGCTAACGAAGACGGCGCAGGAGGTGGGTGGCAGCGGTGAAGAGGAAAGATTGCATAGCCGCCTTACTTGCGGCTATGCAATCAACATTTTATATGATGCACGCAATGAAATAACCTGAAAATTATTTATAACAATTAAATTTGAATTTATTACTTAAGTCATGATATATATTTACATGCAATAGCTAAGCTAGTTGTACAACAAAGAAATATTATATTCTATTTGGCCAATACATTTTATTATTTTTAGTAAACCTCAGGTGATGATACAACCACAATCTACATGCTACACACACTTAGTTCTTCAGATTTTTCTGACTCCTTGAAATTGCTCTACAATCTGGACAGCACCACTTTTTCTTTGGAACATTTTTCAACCTGAGACACTGTACATGGAACTGACCAATTTGACAAAAGCCAGACTCACAGGTTACAATAGATGCATCACCACAGGTTTTTCTGCAGTAGCAAATGACACTAGTATTATCACCTTTTGGGGTTTCTTTTGTCTTACAAGATATATGAAACAAATTTGGATTTTTTGTATACCATTTGGCGAGTAGTTCTGGTAAAATGACAGACCTGTGATATTTACCAACAAGTTGAACTTTCTCATTAAAAAAGAGGTCATCAAACTCAATTCTTTGAACATTACAACCTTTTTGAGTCCAGAGAGCAAAATCACAGTAAGAAAGTTCTGTGACACCCGGTTGAGCTTGGATTTGGTAGAAATATTTATGAGATGGTTTCAGCTTGATGTCGCCATCAATGTTGCTTGCACAAAACTGAGGGTCTTCCACCGCTTCCTCTAAAGCCTGATTCCTCTTACAGAAAGGACATTTCACCTCCACCAGACCCTCCCCACAGCAGCTACAGGAGACAAATCCATCCGGAGAGGCACCCATGAAGGGGAAGCGCTGACTGAGGACTAGTCCAGCATCACACACTAGTAGATCCTGGTGCTGAGAAGACCTGATTTCTTCATACTGATCACGGGCCACTTTCTCATGGTCGCATCCCCATCTGTAAACAAACTGGCAAAATTATTGACAGAGTACAAAAAAAAATGTACCAGTATTCCTTAAAAACAATATAGAACTATTTTCTGTAAGAAATCTGAATATTTTAGATAGCACAATGAAATGACAATTTTTTTAGAATTAGATGTCTTCTTTACAATTTAAATGTTGTCAGTTTCCATGATCAACCCACTTAGTACTCAATGATTCAATTGAGCACCAAAAGTAGCTTACAGTAAGTAGCTAAGCATAGCAGGCTAAAAAGAGATGATTACCGGTAAAAAAAACAATTCAGGAATTGCATGCAGGCTTGGCGGAGGTTTGCGCTCTCCGAGTGCTTTTCTAGTCTCTTACTTTGTTGCTTTACTGGTAAAACTAACTGGGTAGCATACCTTGTTCAGCAGGCTTCTCGAAGGAACGTCAAGATGAGTCTGTGCAGCTTCTTTGAAGATGGATGCCATTATTCTGCCGACTCGCTGCTGATGCCACAACACACACTTGTTCTGCGATCTCAGAATCAGAATCAGAATCAGGTTTATTGCCATTGTTCATGTAGTACACAAACTAGGAATTTGTCTCGGTACAATGCTGCAACATTAAACATGATAAGATAAGAGAAATAAACTATACATGTAATAAAGTGTAGGATAAGATTAAGTGATACTGGTCAACAGTTAAAATATATATTAGCCAGCAGCAGATACTGTGGAGAACTATATAGTGCAGTCGGTAATGCAGGAAGAAAACAGTGATGATTGACATGAGTCTGGTTGAGCTGCTGTACATGGTGCACGAGAGTCACTTAGTGTTCAGCAGTCTAATGGCAGAGGGGAAGAAGCTGTTCATGTGACGGGAGGTTTTAGTCTGGATGGACCGAAGTCTTCTACCAGAGGGGAGGGGGGCAAACAGTACGTGACCAGGGTGTGAGGGATCGGCTATGATCCGGCCAGCACGCCTCCGGGTCCTGGAGATGTACAGATCCTGGAGAGATGGGAGCTTGCAGCCGATCACCTTCTCAGCAGTGCGCACGACGCGCTGCAGCCTTAGTCTGTCCCTGGCAGTGGCTCCTGCGTACCACACGGTTATGGAGGTGGTGAGGATGGACTCGATGATGGCTGTGTAGAACTGCACTAACATCTTGGTGGGTAGCTTGAGCTTCCTCAGCTGCCGCAGGAAGAACATCCTCTGCTGGGCTTTTTTGATGAGTGAGCTGATGGTCAGCTCCCATTTGAGGTCCCTGGTGATGGTAGTGCCTAGGAAGCGGAAGGAATCAGCAGTGGTGATGGGAGAGCCTGAGAGGGTGAGGGGGGGCAGAGGAGTAGTGACTTTCCTGAAGTCTACAATCATCTCCACTGTCTTCAGAGCGTTCAGCTGCAGGTTGTTATTGCTGCACCAGGACGCCAGCTGGGCCACCTCTCTCCTGTAGGCGGACTCGTCGCCGTTGGAGATGAGCCCGATGAGGGTGGTGTCGTCCGCAAACTTGATCAACTTGACAGACTGGTGGCTGGAGGTGCAGGAGTTGGTGTAAAGGGAGAAGAGTAGGGGGGAAAGTACACAGCCCTGGGGTGATCCGGTGCTGATGCTAGTATAGTCACCAGATCTAGGGGCAGCACAGGGAGGATTGGAAGTGGCAGTGCTGGCAGCAGAGCGGAAGGGGTTGGAGTGGAGTGGAGGAGGAGGGAAGGTGGTGCCTGGCCACACTCTGAGAGTCTGTGACAGCAGTGGGAGAAGACGCTGTTGCTGCGACTGATGAGGAGGACAGATTTCTCATTGAGCCGTTCTGCTTGACCACATTGCCATTCTGACTTTGTCCGTTCACTCTCTGACTAACATGTGATCTCTGCTGCGTCTGTGATGGCGTTTCCTCGACTGCAGCATCGTCCTCTCCATCTGCTGGGAGGCACTTGCTGCTTGAGGCAGCTGTGAGTGGGTCCTGGCTGCTGTTAACGGGAGTGCTGCTGGCTGAAGGTGCATTTCCACTGGCATTGAGAGAATGGCGCCTTCCGTTGCTGAGGGCCACAGGGTCACCGCCTACATCGCTCAGGGCCATGGTCCTGTCCCAGTGGAGCCGACACGGACACGTCACACCTCGAGTCCCTGGCTACACACGGCCACAGGAATCCGCAGAAAGACAACACGGCACCGGAGACGCGGACATTGGCGGCCTCCTGCCCTGGTTTGGCGTCTCCCGGTGCTCGCTCGGCAGCACCAGACTACCAGATCTGGTAGTTTCTTCACTAAATTTTACCTGCAGAAGAAACAATGTCTGATATAACTAACCTAAATTTTCCTGCATAGATATTATGACGTCCCACATAATGATTATATAGCATTTAATAGACTGTAAAGCACCTTAAAAGTTATTTTTAGATATAAATTTTAAAATCGATATCACGCAATGCAGCAAAAGGAAGCTTCAAGTTTGCTGTTGGTGTATTCCAGGCGCAGGGAACATCAGTGCAAGTCTGGCCTTGGGACAGGCGGACAGCACACTCAGCAGCAAACAACACAGCTGCAACATGTGAACAAGTCTCTCCTAACCCTGCCATACAAGTACAGTGTGAAGACAATATGACACCATCTTGATTCATGATCACCCAGGGTTTCAGTGGGGGGTCCGACATCTTCTGGGAGTGATGTACCTGTAGTGGATAAATATTCTTATAATTAATATGTGGGTATGATGACTTTTTATCTGGATATAAGTCTTTCTTATATAGACTGAACAATAAAATTTGTAATATATCTAATAGTGTTGGGAGTTGTTTATCCAGTATTCTATTGATAAGACAAATATTTAAAAATCCTTTTACAGAATATATAGATCTATAAAAATATTTAATTATTTTTTAATTAATTTAATTGAGATACTATATATACAGCTAATAACAATAATAATAATAATTGAATATTTTATAAAATTTTAATAATTTATCACTTAATAGATTCTATATAACATGGCAAATCTATACAGTAGGGGAGAGACTAGAGACTAGAGTCTGAATTTTGGAAAAAATAAAAATACCTGAGCCTTCACGACATAGTGGACCATTGAAGTGATGACTGGGGATATCAGCACATTTCTCACAAGCCCAGCAACAAAATAACTAGAAGCGTCCAAACTTTTGTAGGCTTTCAGAGACTCTCCAGTGTACCTAGACGGTGTGTTGACCTGGTAGTTGTAGATGTCCATATAGCGTACGTCAGGTTTGGGCAAAAATCTATGAAACTGGTGAATTTTTCAAGCGACAAGTTGTAAGGGTCCACGCCGATAACACTGTGCTTTTCTGTGTACCGATCACGATGTTTTTTATCTAGTAGTTGCGCTACATCGGACAAAGCCGGCACATCTGACTGAGCGGACGCCATGCTGAAACGCACTCACACAGCGCCCGAGTTGACGTCCAATGTGGCGGTATCAACAAAAATCACGTGACGTCACTGGCAAAAGGTTAATTGCTCTGCATCTGGTGGGTCTTCTTCTTTGTTCTGACCACTGGTTGAGGGATAGGTGCATCATAATTCCAGTTCATGGGCACGATCCTGAAAAAGTGGCTTTCGACCCTGTTCAGGAAGGCCCATGCATGCCCATAGAAACCAAGAAACCGGAGCACCCAGAGAAAACAGCACTTTCCTTGGCATTTTACACATTTGTAGTGTAGACTGGCATTTGTCAAGGTTACACATTTGCTGTCATGTAGGCATGGCGAGTCGTCCTATGATGCCTGAGTTCATAGGACATGCTATGATGATGAGGCAGAGATATGATCTCCTAGAAATGTGCTTTAAAGTCTGTCGTACCCTATGCTGGTGAAGGGTGTCCTCCTGTCTCAGACGGGTGTGATGTACTGCTGGAACCTCAGGTGTTCATGGCATCTTTTCTGACGTGCAGCAATTGTCATCATTCTATTGCTCTCCATCTGGTGGGTCTTCTTCTTTGTTGAGACCACTGGTTGAGGGATAGGTGCGTCGTAATTACAGTTCATGGACAGGATCATGAAAATCACAAAGACACATGGTATAGGACATCCCATAGGATGTTTGTTCAGGCAGCAATCATACGACATCATAAAGACACATGTCCTATGCACATAGACACATAGACAAATCTATGTGTGACATCATAAAGACAAATCGTCCTATGATCTCTATGGTCTATGTGACATCATAGAGACACATTTGTGTCCTATGATGCCTGAGATCATTGGCCGTCCTATGATGTCCTATGAAGTGTGACAGACACACAGAGATTTCTTGCTTTTATAGAGTGATAAAATACTTTGCAAGCAGTTTCATGAAATGGTCAGTCAGAAAGCAACTCATACCGGCTCGGACGTTGGCCGGGTTTGCAGGGTCAGGAGTTCCTGGCAGCAGAGGGCAGGGGACAGAGCTGCGTAGAGGAATCTGATCAGACCTAAATGAAACAGTCATTGTCGCCCATGACAGACTGCTATGATGATGATGATGAAACTTTAAACAGAACAGAAAAATACATTTTCTTCTTTTTAAAATGTTCTATCTCCATCTTTGCCTAAAACCAGAGGTCTTTATGAAAAAAACTGCCCATTAGTAAAAAAAAAGCTTAAACACAAATTTGCTGATAAGCCATGGTTAACCAAAGGACTACAAAAGGCGTGTAAAAAGAAAAATTTATTATATAAAGCTTTCCTAAAGAAAAGAACAAAAGAAGCAGAGCAGCAGTATAAAACATACAAAAATAAGTTAACATACATAATAAGATGTAGTAAAAGAGACTATTACAGTAAAGAACTGGTGAAAAACAAAGACAATATTAAAAATACATGGACAATACTCAACAGTATCCTTGGAAATAGAAGCAGAAATACAAGCTACCCAACTTATATTCCAAAAAATAATAAAACGACTCAGAGTCTGAATATAGCTTCACCTGCAGATGAATTTAATAATTTTTTTGTTAACATTGGACCTAAACTGGCCCGAGAAATACCCACTACGGTGCCTACAGGTAATACAATATGCAATAACACTGCTGTAAAAGACTCCATCTTCATAAAGAACACAGACGAAAGAGAGGTCATTGAAATTGTTAAATCGTTCAAAAGTAAAACATCTACTGACTGTGATGGTATTGACATGCTACTAGTCAAAACTGTTATCGAATGCATAGTAAAACCACTGACGTATATCTGTAACCTGTCTCTCCAATCAGGTATATTTCCCAATGCAATGAAAATAGCTAAAGTAATTCCGATATACAAGACGGGCGACAGAGGGGAACTCTCAAACTATAGACCAATTTCACTATTACCGCAATTTTCCAAGATACTTGAAAAAATATTCTATGAGAGAACTGACAACTTCATACTGAAGAATGATTTATTATGTGAGCAGCAATATGGGTTCAGACACAAGAGGACAACTGCATATGCCCTAATGGAATTTACAGAAAAAATATCAACAGCCATTGAAAATAAAGAATATTCAGTTGGAGTATTCCCAGATCTTAAAAAAGCATTTGATACAGTAGATCATAATTTATTATTAAAGAAACTACAAAATTATGGTATTAGAGGGGTAGCACTATCCTGGTTAAGTAGTTACTTAAAGAATAGATATCAGTATGTATGTGTTAGCAACAAAAACTCAAGAGTTGCTGAAGGTCACCTGTGGAGTCCCACAGGGTTCAGTTTTGGGACCATTATTATTCAATATGTATATAAACGATATATGTAAAGTTTCAGAAAAAATGGACTTAATATTGTTTGCCGATGACACTAATCTGCTATGCAGTGGAAACAATTTGGAACAACTTCTGGATACACTTGGAAAGGAATTAGGAAAGCTTAAACTGTGGTTTGATTCAAACAAATTAACGCTCAATTTAAGTAAGACAAAATTTATAGTCTTTAACAACCATCACAACAACCCAGTACCCAAACTCAATGTAAATGGTGTAGAGATTGAAAGGGTATCTGAAACTAAATTCCTTGGAGTAATAATTGATAACAAACTGTGTTGGAAGTCACATATTAATTATATTAAAGGTAAAATATCCAAATCAATTGCAATATTACACAGAGTGAAATATTTGCTGAATCAAGCCACACTATACACCTTGTATCATTCATTAATACTCCCATACATGACATATTGTAATGAAGTATGGGGAAATACATATAAAACAAACATATATCCACTCTTTATGCTTCAAAAGAGAGCTATTAGAATAATAAACAAAGCAGCTTACAGGGAACCAACAAACCCACTTTTTCTCAAACAAAAAACTCTCAAGTTGAAAGATCTGGTTGACTTTAAAACCGCAATAATAATGTTCAAAGTGAAGAATTTATCACTGCCCGCAAATATCCAAAAGTTGTTCCAAACAAGGGAGAAACGATATCACTTCAGAGGAACATGTATATTTCAAAAGCCTACAGTGAGAACAACCACCAAGCAACACTGTATTTCAGTGCAAGGAGTCAGATTATGGAACGATTTTGGACCTGAATTAAAATCATGTACAACGCTTGGACAATTTAAACAAAAACTAAAGGAAGAAATACTCCAAACATATTTACAAGACGACATGTAAACTCACATAAGGATTGATATATCCAGCCTGTATTGTGTTGTAGCTTAGTTTTTTTTTGTTGTTTTTTTTTTCTTTTTTTTCTCTGTGACATTTTGTCTTAGATTTGTTTTGAATAGTAACCGCTTAACTTAGCTTAGTTTTCTTTTTTTTCTCTGTCACATTTTGTCTTAGCTTTGTTTTAAATTGTAATCGCTCTTGTCTTGTTTTCTCTTTTTTCTCTTTTGAATTCTTGGATGGAATATGGGTGGGCAATATAAGCTGCGGCTTCAGCCATCACCCATTTCGGATAACTCACGTGGAATTGTATAGAAGAAGGAGTCTTTGTCTAATTTGACCTTGTTGTTATATTATACAGTTTCTTTTAACCTGTACTGTACTATCCGAAATAAATAAATTCATTCATTCATTCATTCATCCATTCAGGTGGATGGAGCAACCAGAAGTTGTTCTCAAGTAACATTACCCTGTTATTGTAAAGGTTCAAATAAGAGTAGTCACCAACAAAGGTGAGTATGAAAGTACTCGGTAAAAATGTTAATGGAGTAGTAATGACATTTGCCAATCTGTAAACTGTTTCTTCTAAATTTGTCACTCTCTTCTTATAATTTCCAAAGTTTTTCTCATAAATTTTGGATCCTTTTCTGAATGTACAACTTTTGTCCTATAAATCTTAGTTTTTTCACATAAACAAGTAAATTCACAACTTTTTACTTATATATCAGCAGCTGTTTTCCCATAAATTTGTGACTTTTTTCTTGTACATTTGAAAATGGAGTATGTTCTTCTGGATTTAAAACATTTTTTTTAAATGTATCACTTTTTTGTCATAAATTTGACTGTTTTTATGTGATTTTTTTTTACATGAATTTACCACTTCTTACATATTAATTTGCAAGTTGTTTTTTTTTTTTAATCTGTAACTTGTCTCAAATGACTTAGTCCTTTGTAGCTGTGCTGGAACAGAAGACCAATGATATCAACACCCATCTCAGTGAAATAACATTATAAATTTAGTAAGATGACCAAAGATTCAGTCATTTCAGGTGAGAACAGTGAGACATTTTAAACAGACACATTTCAAACAAGTTTTCAAATAAGTGAACTAAAAAAAATTTAGTGACTGACCACTGAGTTTTTTCCTCAAACCTACTCGAGTAGAAAGTATCCCGCAATAAAATTAACATGCAGGTTAGGTTAATTGGAGACTCTAAAGTGGCCCTAGGTGTGAATGTGTGTGAATGGTTAGGGGATAGTGCCGTACCGTGGCTGCTTCATCCATCCAGGTGGATGCCCTCAATCTCCCCTCTGGGGATCAATAAAGTATACAAAATCAAAAAAAAAAATCAATAAAATTACTCATGTATGTACTGTTCTGTCAAAGTTACTTGAGTACATGTATGTTAAGTAAATATAACTAGAGTTACTACCACCTCTGCCTAAAACACACCATTTTCAGCTGCTGTGTCTACAAGTACAAGAGCCTGTTATGGCAACATGTTTATCTGTCATTCCCAATGTTTGACTTCAGTGAATAAATCTAACTATTGTGGGGAACCCACTCAGTAGTTTTCCCTCAGACTCAAAGGTGCCGGGGGACAAGGGGAATTGTCATGGGGGGTTGATATGTTTATGCAGCACCTCAGGTAGCAGAGGAGTGTTAGTGTTGTGTTATAAAAGAGTGCCTGCAACCTGAGTGCTGATTGCTTTTGATTCTGGTGGCTGTGAAAGAGTGAGGAATAAAGTTCCCTCTGCTCTGAATGCTTGGCCTGGTTATTCCTCCCTCCACATTAGTGACCCTTGACGCACAATGGAACACGAGCCGAACACCCGGGAGACGACCCAGATAGGAAGTGCCAGCAACGCGTGCGCCGTTTCGGTCAAACTCCCAGACTTTTGGCTACATGACCCGAAGTCTTGGTTCCTTCACACCAAGGCCCAGTTTGCGCTCCGGGGAATAACAGCAGATGACACCAGATACTACTATGTGGTTGCAGCACTGGACGCCCGCACAACTCAGCAGATGGTGAGCCTGTTCCAACAGCCCCCAGCCCGTGACAAATATGGTGCTCTCAAAACCGCGCTGACCCGGCCCTACACGCTCTCAGACTGTGAGAGAGCGGAGAGGCTCCTGACGCGCTCCGACTTGGGAGACGGGTCAGCGGTTGAATTGATGGAGAAGATGTTGGCGTTGATGGGCACAGATGACGGGCATTTCCTCTTTGCCCACCTTTTTCTCCGGAGCCTCCCAGCAGCGGCCAGGGTGGTCCTTGCCAATTCGCCGCTGCTGGCAGCATGCAACTACACTAGCCCAAGAGGCAGATCGGATCATCCTCACCACCAGAGCCCTCACAGTGAACACAGCGGCGTCGGAACCCAGCGAGACGGCCAGTGGAGGTGAGGAGCCAGCGACGGTGGCTGTCGCGGAGGCCAAGAAGCACCAGAGAGACGTGCTCTGTCTCTACCACCGCCGTTTTGGAGAGGACACACGCCGATGTGTGCCACCGTGCCACTTCAAGCACTCGGGAAATGCCAGGGCCGGCAGTCAGTAGCAGCTGCGACCGCCAGTGAAGCAAGCAAGCTGCTCTATGTGACAGACTCACACTCAGGGAGACAGTTCCTCGTGGACTCCGGCTCCCAAAAGTCTCATCCTGCCTTCCTACGCCGACCGGCTGGTGGGAACTAGCAGCCCCGAACTGATGGCCGCAAATGGCTCAGACATTAAGACTTTTGGTGAGAGGACACTGACTGTATCCTTGCACGGCTGTACATACCAATGGACATTCGTCATAGCGGCATGCTGCTTCCCCATTTTAGGCACTGATTTTTTGTGTGCTCACGGACTACTAGTCGATGTTGCTAGCAGACGCCTGATTAACGCAATGTCTTTTGATTCACTCCCCTTACAGCTTGAGGAGCCGGGCTCACAACACTAGCCAACGTCACAGCGGCAGGGGATAAGTTCCACACACTACTCACCCAGTTCCCAGCACTCACGATCCCGACGTTTTCGGCAGCCGTCACTAAACACGGGGTGGAGCACTTCATTACCACCATGGGGCCACCCATTTTCGCACAACCTCGGCGCCTGGACGCAGCTAAACTGGCCATAGTGTGCGAGGAGTTCGCCATCTTGGAAAAGTTGGGCATCATCAGACGCTCAAACAGCCCATGGGCATCCCCGCTACATATGATTCCTAAAGCTGAGGGATCGTGGTGACCGTGTGAAGATTTCCACAGATTGAACAACACCACAGCGAACAACCGCTACCCGATCCCCCATATTCAGGATTTTTCCGTTCACCTCACCAGGGCACACATTTTTTTCCAAGATAGACCTGGTCCGCGGTTACCACCAGGTCCCGGTGCACGCTGAGGACATACCTAAGATGGCAGTAATAACCTCGTTTGGCCTGTTTGAGTTCTTACGCATGCCTTTCGGGTTAAAAGGCATGGCACAGACATTCCAGCGCATGATGGATGCGGTGTTGCGCGATCTCCCGTTTGTGTTCGTCTACCTGGATGACATCCTGGTGGCCAGCACGTCCGAGGACGAACACGTGACCCACCTCAGGACAGTTTTCCAGAGGTTGGAGGAGCATGGATTAGTAATCAACCCGGCGAAGTGTCAGTTCAGGGTGACGGGAATCAATTTTTTGGGCCACCGCATCTCACCGGAGGGCGCGATACCCTTACCAGACCAAATGCGTGCTGTGGTAGATTTTCCCCGGCCTCAGACGGTCAGGGCACTGCAGGAGTTTTTGGGGATGGTTAACTTTTATAACCGTTTCCTCCCCCGCGCAGCCCTGCTCATGCAGCCGTTGTACGCCGCTCTTAAGAAACGGAAACCGGCGGACAGGGTCGACTGGACTCCTGAGCAAGAGCAGGCGTTTTCCGAGGTTAAAACAGCCCTGGCGAACGCCGCACTGCTGGCGCACCCGGACCCGGTAGCTTGGATAGCTCTTACTACCGACGCCTCGGACGTGGCAATAGGGGCCATCGTGGAGCAGCACGTCGCTGGTTCTTGGCAGCTGCTCGCCCTTTTGAGCAGGTCTTTGCGCGACAGTGAGCGTAAATACAGCGTGTTTGACAGAGAGTTACTGGCTCTCCACCTGGCCATACGCCACTTCCAGTTCTGGCTGGAAGGGCGCACCTTCCCTGCGTTCGTGGACCACAAGCCACTAACATACGCAATGGCCAAGGTTTCGGAGTCATGGTCGGCCCAGAAGCAGAGACAGCTGGCCGCAATCTCGGAGTTTAAGACCGGCAATTGCCATGAGGCCGGTAAACTCAACATGGTGGTGGACTGCCTCTTGTGCGCAATAGTCGCCCCAGTTTACATGGGGATAGATTACTCGGCCATGGCCGCTGTGCGGAGTGGCAATGCGGACGTTTGCGTGCTCCAGTCTGGACCAACAGGGTTAAGGCTGGAGAGCAGGGTGCTGCAAGATGGGGGACCCCCCCCCCCCAGTCTGTGATGTCTCCATAGGCCGCCCGCGCCCGGTGGTCCCACACACTTGGCGCCGCTGCATTTTTGAGTCGGTTCACTCCCTGACGCACCCAGGAGTGCACGCGTCAGTCAAAATGGTGGGGGCAAAGTTTGTCTGGCCAAGCCTGCGCAAACAGGTGAAAGAGTGGGTGGCAGCGTGCGTAGCATGCCAAAGAGCCAAGGTGCACAGGCACACAAAGGCCCCCTTGGAGCCGTTCCATATCCCGGCTAAGAGGTTTGACCACATTCACGTGGATCTCGTGGGCCCCCTCCCGCCATCGCAGGGGTTCACGCACCTCCTGACAGTGGTGGACCGCACCATGCGCTGGCCCAAAGCAGTCCCGCTAGCTTCCACCGCGTCCGCAGATGTGGCACGCGCTTTTTTGACAACATGGGTGGCACATTTCGGCGCCCCTTCAGACATCACGTCTGATCGGGGCCTGCAGTTTGTTCCGACCTCTGGTCCACGATGGCCTGGAGCCTGGGCGTCACAATTCATCGCATGACCGCGTACAACCCACAGGCTAATGGGTTATGCAAGCATTTCCATAGATCACTTAAAGCAGCGCTCAGGGCTTTGCTTATGGATGCAAATTGGGTGGACCAGTTGCCGGGGGTCCTATTAGGGTTGCGTTCCCCACCGAAGGAGGATTTGGCAGCCTCCCCAGCAGAGCTGTTTTTTTCCCAGCCACTGTGGCTTCCCGGGGAATTTTTGCTGGATAACCCCCTCGTTCACGGCATAGCGCAGAGGCAGGGATGCTACCCGGCCTGGCCCACCACTGTTCTCCCCGTGCTTTTGTGCCAAGGACCTTGAAGGACACGCCGTTCGTATTTGTCAGGCACAATGCCCACCGGACCCCATCAGAATCAGAATCAGAATCAGAATAAACTTTATTGCCAAGCATGTAAAAAACACACGAGGAACTTGACTTGACATTGGTGCGCATGCGCGCGACACAACGACACGGCAGCCATAATAGGCGCCTCATCAAACAGAGATGGATAAGAAGGGAGGGGAAGGGAGGGAACGACACAAGGGGGGAGGAGAAAAAAAACTTCGTTATCAGAATACAGCTTATTTTTTAAGCAGATTATGATTACAATGAAAAAAAATCTCTCAATAGCACAGAGCAACAACTCAGAATTTCACAAGACACAAGAGAGCAGTGTACAGTATATCTTTAATCAGTTCATGAATCAATGTGTGTGCGGTGTTGAGCAGTGTTGATGATAATAAGAGAGACCCAAGGACCCTTGGCAGAAGATGTTTTGTCTGTCTGGCGCCCAGTCTTATCTGGCGCTGCAGCTGGCTGTCCAAGGCCTTGTGCTCATGATTTTGAAAAAACACAGTCTGCAGACAGCCAGGAGGAATTTTCATGAGGAATAATAATGCCAAATAGGACTGATCACAGAGAAGACTTGTATTTCTTCTGTAGATTCAGTACATTAATCCTTCATTGCGCAGCTTTGAATTCGTCGTGGAAAGACCTGAGCGAACCCATGATGTAATCCACCTTACGAGACAGTTCTCCAGTAGTCGCTATCAGGGTCTTCTCCAGTTTCTCAATTTGTTGGATGCACCTCGCCTGGCCAGCATTTTGATAGGTTGAATCCATCTTCAGCAATTTGCGGTAAACCAAGACAATTCCCGTCCCAATCAGAATTATCCCAATCACCAAGATTACGAAGATAAACAAATCTTCAATATCTTCGATAGAGAGATTAGAGAGACACAGCATTTTCCAATTACCTGTGTCACATAGATAGCCCACTGGAGCTGTTCCAGCGGGGCAGACAGCTTCCCCCGGAGCACTTTTCCTTGTTGAAAAAATAGTGTCAATTGTGTTCAAAGCCCAGCTTATTAACTCCATAATTTCTTTTCGGCGGTCGCAGTTAGACGCAGACAGACAACAGCAAGCTGGGATCCAGTAGTAGGAGGGGAGGAAAAGTCAGCAGGAGAGAAGAAAAAAGCGTCTGCTTTCTTGGGAGCATTGTGCCCGCCCTACAATGGCCCGTTCAGAGTGTTGGAACCCGGGGACAAACATTTTGTGTTAGACTTGGGGGGTTGCTGGGAGACAATCTGTATAGACAGACTTAAGCCCGTCTTTGTTTTAGCAGACGAACAGGTGGTGTTGGCCCGAGCTCCTCGGCGCAGAAGACCCCCACTGAGAACTCCCCAGGTAAATGACTCATCAGATCAGTCACATGAGCATGCTGAAGGTGTCCCCCCACAGACGGACGCACCCCCAGGAACCCCTCACCGGCACAACAGCACCTCGGAGCCGGAGACCCCCCATTACAGCAGCTATGGATGGAAGCTGAAGCCCAAAAGACATGAGGATTAAGGCTCAGTCTGAGAGTCGGGGGGGGGGGGGCACTCAGTAGTTTTCCCTCAGACTGAAAGGCAGGGCAGATCAATGTCACGCCTCGCCGCTCATCAGCGGCGCCAGCTGCACGCACACCTGCGCCTCGTCAGCGGCGAGGGATTTAAGCCGTCTCGCCCTGGGCTTCGGCCTGAAGCCGTCTGTCTTCATTGGCTTCCCTTGCTGCAAGGAATCCCCTTCACCGAGCAAGATTACAAGTAAGGTTCTCTTACCTTCTCCTTCCAGTCTCCTCCCCTGTGCACAGGTGGATTTCCCGGCGGCGGACTACTTCCTCCAGCCACCGCCTCCTCGCTGCTGCATCAGGTGCTCCAGGTCGCTGTCTACCGGGCTACGCCCTTGCTGTGCCAGCCACCTGCCCAAACCAAGTAAGCCTACGGTCATTGTTATATCTCCTGTGTTGGTGTGGTGCCCGTTACCCTTCTCCCTCTGCTTCTCCCATAGGGTTGTCCGGCTGTACGGCCTCCTGCCCCCGTGCCTGACGCAGACGCCACCACCAACACATATACATCTCGCATACACACACTCACACACGCTTGTTGTCAATAAAGCTATTAAATCTACCCTGAGCCTGCGTGTGTGTCTCCTGAGCCGTGCATTATGTCAGTACGGCTTCAGCAGAGCGGCTCGGCAGACAGCGGGCTCGCACGCCGTCTTTCCACCCTCGAGGCTCGGGTGGATCTAATAGCCCACCAACAACAGGTGATCTTAAATCAGTTAACCATAATCACTAACCGATTGGACCACTTGGACCCCCAACAGCCGTTCCCCCCGGCCCGTCAGGGCGGCGTGGCTCCTGCTGCTCCAGCGGCTGTCCAGCCTGCTCCGGCGGCACCGACACGGCTCACACCCATTCCGACCCCCGCCCGCTTTAGCGGTAAGCTCGGTGGAGCGCGGGGGTTTATCATGCAGTGTGAGTCCGTGTTTCACCGTGTGCCCGGAGACTTTCCCTCAGACCATAGCCGGATTGGCTACATAGGGAACCTCTTGGAGGGGCGAGCGCTTACCTGGGCTTACGCCGTTATGGCGAAGCCCAGTTACGCCACCCTCACCTATGGCCAATTCGTGAGACTGTTTCTGGAAGTATTTGATCATTCGCGTACAGAGAGCGTTCAGGTCGATCGGCTTCTCAGCCTTCAGCAGGGAAGCCGGTCGGCAGCTGACTACGCGATCGACTTCCGGGTCGCGGCAGAGGAGGTTGGCTGGGGAGAACGTTCTCTCTGCGGCATCTTCCTTCGCAGTCTCAGCGCTGGTCTGAGGGATGAACTGGCTGGACGGGACATCCCGGAGACTTTAGCGGAGCTAACTTCCCTGGCCATCAGCTTGGACAACAGGTTGCGCGAGCGTGCCTCAGAGCGGAAGTCGTCTTCTTCTCGCCCTCGAGGTGCCTCGTCTTGCCTGTCCCAAGCTCGCCCCCTGGCGTTGCCGTCACCGGGGTACTCCGAGGAGTCGGAGCCGATGGTGACGGGCTGGACAAAGCTCCCCCCAGCGGAGACACAACGCCGCCGTGAGTTGGGTCTCTGTATGTATTGCGGAGACAGCCAACACACGGTGGAGCTTTGTCCACAGAAGCCAAAACGGGGAGGTCCGCGAGTCACTGTAGGGGGCCTCGCGGACGCTAATCGGTTAACTCCCCTCTCTCAATTGAAGCTGCCCATCCGATTTTGTCACAACCCCACAGGGCACCTCACCCACGCACTGGTGGATTCGGGCGCGGAGGGCAGCTTTATTTCACAAAGCCTGGCAACCCGACTGGGCATCCGTTGCCAAGCCCTCAAGTCTCCTCTCGCCCTGGTCAATCTCTCCCATGTGTCCCTGGGGAAAGTTACACATCAGACCATCCCTGTCCCTGTAATCATCTCTGGGAACCACCGGGAGGAAGCCTCCTTCTACATCCTACCTAGCTCTGTGTCACCCGTCATTCTTGGATACCCATGGCTCCACCTCCACAATCCTGTCTTGGACTGGAAGTCCGCCAGAGTGTCCGCTTGGAGTTCCTTTTGTATGAGCACCTGCCTTCAATCCGCTGCCTGCACCCCGTCCTCTCCTCCTACTCCCAAGGACGCCGCGCCTCCGGATCTCACCCTGGTGCCATCGGAGTTTCACGACCTGGGTATGGTATTCAGCAAGTCCAAGGCGATGTCTCTTCCTCCGCACAGGCCTTACGACTGTGCGATAAACATCCGCCAGGGGGCACCCTTACCCTCGGGGCGACTCTACAGCCTGTCTGCGCCGGAGAAGGAGGCTATGAACTCCTATCTCAAGGAATCGCTGAGTGCTGGAATCATCCGTCCCTCGTCATCACCATTAGGCGCTGGATTCTTCTTCGTGGGCAAGAAGGACGGCTCCCTCCGTCCTTGTATTGACTACCGCGCCCTGAATGACATCACGGAGAAGGATCACTACACCTTGCCCCTAATGGACACTGCCTTCCACTCCCTCCAGGGGGCGATTTGGTTCACCAAGCTGGATCTTCGCAGCGCATACCACCTCGTCCGGATCCGGGATGGAGACGAGTGGAAGACAGCCTTCCGTACCCCGAACAGCCATTTCGAGTACCTGGTTATGCCGTTCGGGTTGACCAACGCTCCAGCCGTCTTTCAGCGCCTTATAAATGACATCCTCCGGGACTTCATCGGCCTGTTTGTGTTCGTCTACCTGGATGACATCCTCATCTTCTCCAGATCCAGGGACGAGCACCGGGTCCATGTGAGGCGGGTCCTCCAAAGGCTGTGGAGAACCGGTTATATGTCAAGGCTGAGAAGTGCGAGTTTTACGCTAAGACTACGTCCTTCCTCGGGTTCGTCATCTCCCACGACCAGGTGCTTCCGGATCCAGCGACGGTGAAAGCGGTGGTGGAATGGCCCACTCCTACATCAAGGAAACAGGTACAACAGTTTATTGGGTTTGCCAACTTCTACCGCCGCTTCGTCCCGAACTTTGGCACCATCGTCGGCCCTCTGACCCGCCTCACGTCCCCTAAGGTCCCGTTCCGGTGGACTGAAGAGGCCGCAGCTGCTTTCCAGGCGCTGAAGGCGGAGTTCTCCTCCTCCCAGGTCCTCAGCCAAGTCGATCCCTCGCTGCAATGCATCGTGGAGGTGGACGCTTCGGACACGGGGGTGGGGGCAGTTCTATCTCAGTGGTCACCTGACGACGGGGTCAAATGGCTCTGCGCCTTCTTCTCCCGGCGCTTGTCCCCGGCGGAGCGAAATTACGACGTGGGAGACAGAGAGCTCCTCGCCATCAAGCTCGCGCTGCAGGAGTGGCGTCACTGGCTAGAGGGGGCGGACCTGCCGTTCGTGGTTCTAACTGACCACAGGAACTTGGAGTATTTGAGATCTGCCAAGCGTCTGAACGCCCGCCAGGCGCGTTAGTCCTTGTTCTTCGCCAGGTTCCGCTTCAACATCACCTTTAGGCCTGGCTCCAAGAACGGCCTGCCTGACGCCTTCTCTAGGCAATTTGCCCCTGAGGCGTCTGAGGACGCAGTCCACACCATCTTGCCCAGGTCGTGCGTCGTGGGAGCCGTCACTTGGGACATCGAAAGTAAGATCCGGAAGGCGCAGGAGTCGGAACCGGAC
The DNA here is from genome assembly GCA_020510985.1 of Pholidichthys leucotaenia. NCBI lineage: Eukaryota > Metazoa > Chordata > Actinopteri > Cichliformes > Pholidichthyidae > Pholidichthys > Pholidichthys leucotaenia. The sequence goes on along the minus strand of CM035847.1, from coordinate 214,625,093 downwards.
CCTGGCAGCGGACTGGAGGGGAGGCTTTTTGTGCCGTCCACGGTCCGGGGGGAGGTCATCCACTGGCTGCACACATCAAAGCTCACCTGCCACCCTGGTTCCTCCCGGATGATCGATTTACTTCAACGATCCTTCTGGTGGCCGGGCCTGCGGAAGGACGCTGCCCGCTACGTCCGGGCCTGCCCCGTCTGCGCCACCAGTAAATCAGGTAATGCCCCTCCAGCGGGTTTGCTCCAGCCTCTGCCCGTCCCTGGCAGGCCCTGGTCGCATATCGCCCTGGATTTCGTCACCGGTCTCCTGGTCTCTAACACCTTCGACACAGTCCTGACCATCGTTGATCGTTTCTCCAAGGCTGCTCACTTCGTCCCATTACGAGGGCTTCCATCTGCCTTGGAGACAGTGGACCTCCTTATCCAGCACGTGGTCAGGCTGCACGGGATTCCGGTGGACGTGGTCTCGGACCGGGGTCCCCAGTTTTCCTCAGAGATTTGGAGGTCCTTCTGTAACGCCCTGGGAGCCAAGGTAAGCCTCTCCTCCGGCCATCACCCCCAAACCAACGGGCAGTGTGAGCGGACCAATCAGGAGCTGGAGGCTGCACTCCGCTGCGTCACTACATCCAAGCCTGCGTCCTGGAGCAACCATCTCGCCTGGGTTGAGTACGCCCATAACACTGCCCGCTCTTCTGCCACGGGGATGTCCCCATTTAAGGCGTCCCTGGGCTACGACCCCCCTCTGTTACCTACGCAGGAGAGTGAGGTAACTGTCCCCTCAGTTCGGGCGCACCTCAGGCGGTGCCGCTCCATTTGGGCGTCGGCGCGCAATGCGCTTTTACGCATGGCGGAGCGCAACAAATCTACGGCGGACCGGCACAGAAGACCTGCCCCAGCCTACCAGGTAGGCCAACGTGTCTACATGTCTACCCAGGACGTCGTTTTAAAGGGTGAGAGGAGGAAGCTGGCACAGCGTTTCATGGGCCCATACCCCATTACCAGGATTATAAACCCGGTGGCTGTGCGTGTGGCTATTCCCCCCTCCCTCCGCATTCATCCCACCTTCCACGTTTCCAAGGTGAAGCTGGCAGTCTCCGACCCCCTTTGCCCTCACCCTGCTGCGCAGCCCGCGCCCCAGATGATTGGTGGTCATCCGGCCTGGCCAGTCTCTTCCATCCTGGACTCCCGGCGCCGGGGTCGCGGGTTGCAGTACTTGGTGGACTGGGAGGGCTATGGACCTGAACATCGGCAATGGGTACCCTCGTCGTTTGTGTTGGATCCATCCCTCATCACTGAGTTCCACCGAGCGCACCCGGAGAGACCATCGCCAGGAGGCGCTGCTAGAGGGGGGAGTACTGTCACGCCTCGCCGCTCATCAGCGGCGCCAGCTGCACGCACACCTGCGCCTCGTCAGCGGTGAGGGATTTAAGCCGTCTCGCCCTGGGCTTCGGCCTGAAGCCGTCTGTCTTCGTTGGCTTCTCTTGCTGCAAGGAATCCCCTTCACCGAGCAAGATTACAAGTAAGGTTCTCTTACCTTCTCCTTCCAGTCTCCTCCCCTGTGCACAGGTGGATTTCCCGGCGACGGACTACTTCCTCCAGCCACCGCCTCCTTGCTGCTGCATCAGGTGCTCCAGGTCGCTGTCTACCGGGCTACGCCCTTGCTGTGCCAGCCACCTGCCCAAACCAAGTAAGCCTATGGTCATTGTTATATCTCCTGTGTTAGTGTGGTGCCCGTTACCCTTCTCCCTCTGCTTCTCCCATAGGGTTGTCCGGCTGTACGGCCTCCTGCCCCCGTGCCTGACGCAGATGCCACCACCAACACATATACATCTCGCATACACACACTCACACACGCTTGTTGTCAATAAAGCTATTAAATCTACCCTGAGCCTGCGTGTGTGTCTCCTGAGCCGTGCATTATGTCAATCAAAGGTGCTGGGGGACAAGGGGAATTGTCATGGGGGTTGATATGTTAATGCAGCACCTCAGGTAGCAGAGGAGTGTTAATGTTGTGATACAAAAGAGTGCCTGCAACCTGAGTGCTGATTACTTTTGATTCTGGTGGATGGGAAGGAGTGAAAAATAAAGTTCCCTCTGCTCTGAACGCTCGGCCTGGTTATTCCTCCCTCTACACTATATTCTATCAAACCTCGTCGGCCTCCGTCGGTCTATGATGACCATGGAAGAGAATCCTAAACGTCTACTCTGCTGGAACAGCACCGCCTGTGGCTGAACAGGCCGATGCGCACCGGTGTTCTACCTTCCAGTGTTGGGCGTTGGTAGGATTCAAGCCTGGGCAGGAAGATATGGAGGACAAGATGTTACCCATGCAGCATGTCCCCCCTCTCCACGTCACTGATGAATCCAAAGGAACAGCAGGGCTGCTATAGTTTGGCACCAGCGCCGTCGCAGAAGCTGCCAGAACGATGTTGAGCACAACAGAGAACTGCCTTAGGGGCTCCGACTCCGGATTTTTCCTCAGGGTTGACTCCCGAAGCCTTTCCCGTGATCGGGTGTGCCGCAAGGCAGCGGAGGTTTGAAATCAGGGTTTACCTTCCCCTAGATGGGCTACCTTCCCAGGTTTACGAGCCACCATCTACCCGAAGCATCTGGTTTTAAGGCGCCAGAGATCCGCCCTCGCCCCTTCTCCTATCAGTAAAAGCAGTTCCGCCGGGCTTAGAGACTAAACCACACGGGCAGGCTAGGAGTTGGACTTAGTTGTCAGAGGCTTTTCGAGACGCACGCCGTAAGGAGCATTTTATGAGCACTGGGAGCTTAACCCCAGTGCTACTCCTGGCTATGACAACCTTGGAACCAGGAACCAGGAATCACTACTGCATATGTTAATGTTTTTTTTTTTTAATTCTTAACTACTGTAAATAAGAAAATACAGGAAAAGTACTTGAGATAAACCTTTATTATGTAATGAATGCATGAACTGAGGTGCAGTTCTGTAAAAATGTGAATTGTTTAGAAAGGTTAACAAAGAAAAATTACTTTTTATGGATTGATTACCAAAGAAATTGTAAACATGTAAAACATCAATGTTGGCCTGAAAGAAGAAGGGACAAGGTGCTTCCATGTCAAGACTGGTCCCCTGGCCTCAGCAGCTCTCAGCTCCACATCATATGTAGTTGTCACAGATCACACAGATGTTTGCTGCATTAAAAAAATACACAGACATTGAAGCATATTACGTCCTCTGCTCAGCTGAATGTTTACAAGAGAAAATAACCTTTACTGACTTGTAGCCTTGGAAAGTTAAGGACTTCATAGATGTTTCCAGGTATCATGGTCTGATACAATTTCTGGAATAGAATTGATGCAAAGATGTTTAATATTTGCCATATACGCATATTTGCATATTTATTCCACCTAGCTGCAATGCTCCGTACTGTGGGTGTTTATATATTTACATATTTATTCCATCTAGCTACAATGCTCTGCACTGTGTGTTCATATATTCATATATTATTCCATCCAGCTACAATGCTCTGCACTGTGTGTCTGTGTGTGTGTGTGTATATATATATTTTATAGTAATACGTACATATGTTTATTAGCTGCTCTTGCTTGCTTGTTTTTTTTTTCTTGCCTTCTGATTGTTGCTCTGAGTGTTGCTATCCCTGTGCTGTTGCAATCCTGGAATTTCCCCGTTGTGGGACTAATAAAGGCTTATCTTATCTTATCTTATCTTATACAGAGGTGGGTACAGTAGTCAGAAATTGTATTCCAGTAAAAGCAGCATTAACTTAAAATAATTAAACATAATAATTAGTCATGTTTGCGTAGTCACCAAAAACATTATTTTAGTAAAAAAAAAATCTAAAAACCTTACTTGAGTAGTAACAAGCTTTGGCTTACCTGAGGGGTTTTCTCTTAAATTTGTGAATATATATTTGTTATAAATTTGTCATTTTACTTTACATTTTTACATTACATTTACTTTAATATTTTGTCATGTCCAAGTTAAAGTGTCTGTGACACGATGTAGGAACTATGGATCATATTCAGTATGAATTTATCTTCAGTCGTCCACATAGTTGGCTCTGTTGACTTCGAACGCTAAATAAGTGGAAAAATATTTCTAAGTCAATTCAAATTTAGCACTGTGTTGCACTAACGCGATATCCTGAGACGAGCCTCGTTTCCGGATATGACATCATGAGGAGAGTTTCCTCTCGGCTGATCCGTGTGCTGTCAATGTAAACAAGCTGTTTAGCTTCTACATCAGCGAAGAAATGCTGAAACGTTGGTTGGCGGCTGGGTGTTCTAATTACTCCAGTGAACGTATAAGTGTGTTCTCATTCCCAAAAGATCCAGATCTTCTTAAAAAATGGGAGAAGCAAGTACAGAGAACAAGGGACAAATGACAACCAACACCATCTTCTGTGCTCAGTAGCGATCATTTCACTGCAGACAGTTTTGAGGAGGCACCTGCTATACAGGAATATTTAGGCTTGAAAGTTTGTTACAAACGGGTTCTAAAACTGACTGCCATACCTACGGTTTTTAAACTAAAATCCACAGCTCAAGACGATATCAACATATCAAAACAGTGCAGAGAAGCAACAGTGTCAAAACTCGCCCGGAAAAGTGTTTGTGTAATTGTTTTTTTTTTCCACATAAGGCGATCCTGATTTTATTATATTTTTTTCCGCCAAAAGTAAAATCCTCCCCTATTAATTTTGAAGCTCAGTGTTGACTTTACTCCAAATGGAACGACTGTGTTAAAGAAACATTATATTATGGCGCATATTTAGGGCGCATATATTGTATTCTAGAAGCTTCACGTCTTAATGGACAAAGAGTACCTGACCCTGCAGAGACCTACGGGAGGTGTTGGGAAGTTGGAGAGATTGCCCCAGCAGGAGCCCCGGAGACTAGAAGGATAAGAGACAATGGAGACGCCAAGGAGTGTCGGGGGCTTTATGTTTACTAAAGGACTGTGGGTTGGGGGTGTGTTATTTGATGTTGGGGGTTTGTGACTTTGGAGAGTATAAGAACTGTGGAAGATGACTGTTCTGCCTCTTTCCTGAGATTATGTGCTTGTTAGAGGATGTGACCTCTCAATAAACCAACCCTGAGAAATAAACTCAGTCTCGTCTGTGAAAGGCACTCCTCTACAATATTCCTTTTTTCAGTTTTCATTTTTATAAATCTCATTGCCTACCGAAACTGAATATCTGGCCATTTTTTTTATTTCCCCTACCACCCACCCGATCTGAGAAATTTAGATCTATCTGTATATTACCATTCAGTGTTTTGGAGGTGACCGATGTCCATCTGAAACCCTTCACATCGGACCCTTCGTCCTCTGAAACATGCCAGTCATCTTCGCTTCCTGAATGATATGGTTCAAATAAATAGGGTCGCAGTCCTTTGTTAGAACCAACTCGCTCTTCTTCATCACTCAATTCTGCTTCTTCCTCAAAAACTATCGACAAATCGCTCAAATCTTATCTGAAATCGCTCACAACTTCCTCCGCTTCAGTGTACTCAGCCATGCTTGTTTACATCTTTGGTTCGCCTCATTAGGTCACAAAATGGCTATCTTCTGCGTCATGATGTAATTTATGGTAGTATATGGAAACAAAATTTTATTGAATTTTTTTGTCTACACAGAATAAAAACACAATAGTTCTTCTTTCTAATGATGTCTTGGTTGAATTATGTCACAGACTCTTTAATAATCAGTGGTTAACAAATTTTAGCCCTTTTACTATTGCTAAGTTTGCTAATGGTTGACATTCAAACAAGTGCTCATATTGCAGTATTGTGGTGAAAAAAAAAGGTTCAAAGCACAGTAGACAGATGTTAAACACTGTATTTAAATATTCCAGCACAAATTTTTTGATATTGTGGTTACCATATGCTGTGTAAAAAAAACCAAACATGATTATGTACAGTTACACACGTTGACTACTTTATTAAGTTGTTCATTCATTTAATAGCAATAAAATTATGAGTGAAATAACTGTATACCTGTAACTGAGCAAGCTGACAACCACAACATTATTGGTGATATCTTTACCTTGAAATATATGAATGAATGAATGAATGAGTCTTTATTTTGAATAGATTAAAAGTAAAGATTAAAAGGAAACAATAATATAACAAAGTGGAAAAAAAATCCAACAAGGTCAAATTAAACAGTAACTCCTCTGATTATACAGTTCATATATTGCTCACCCATATTCCATCCAAGACTTCAAAAGAAAAACAAAACAAGAGCGATTACAATTCGGAACAAAGCTAAGACAAAATGTGACAAAAAAAAAAAGCAACAACACAACACAGACTGGATATGACAATCCTTATGTGATTTTATATGTCGTCTTGGATATATGTTTGGAGTATTTCTTCCTTTAGTTTTTGTTTAAATTGTCCAAGTGTTGTACAGGATTTTAATTCAGGTCCAAAATCGTTCCATAATCTTACTCCTTGCACTGAAACACAGTGTTGCTTGGTGGTAGTTCTCACCGAAGGTTTTTGAAATATACATGTTCCTCTGAAATGATATCGTTTCTCCCTTATTTGGAACAGCTTTTGGATATTTGCGGGCAGTGATAGATTCTTCACTTTAAACATTATTACTGCAGTTTTAAAGTCAATCAGATCTTTCAACTTGAGAGCTTTTAATTTAAGAAAAAGTGGGTTTGTTGGTTCCCTGTAAGCAGCTTTGTTTATTATTCTAGTAGCTCTCTTCTGAAGCATAAAGACTGGATATATGTTTGTTTTATATGTATTTCCCCATACTTCAGTACAATATGTCATGTATTGGAGTATTAATGAATGATACAAAGTATATAATGTGGGTTGATTCAGGAAATATTTCACTCTGTGTAGTATTGTGATTGATTTAGATATTTTACCTTTAATATAATTAATATGTGACTTCCAACACAGTTTATTATCAATTATTACTCCAAGAAATTTAGTTTCAGATACCCTTTCAATCTCTACACCATTTACACTGAGTTTAGATACTAAGATGTTGTGATGGTTGTTAAAAACTATAAATTTTGTCTTACTTAAATTGAGCGTTAATTTGTTTGAATCAAACCACAGTTTAAGCTTTCCTAATTCCTTTCCGAGTGTATCCAAAAGTTGTTCCAAATTGCTTCCACTGCATAATAGATTAGTGTCATCGGCAAACAATATTAAATCCATTTTTTCCAAGACTTTACATATATCATTTATATACATATTGAATAACAATGGCCCCAAAACTGAACCCTGTGGGACTCCACAAGTAACCTTCAGTAACTGTGAGTTTTTGTTACCAACACATACAGTGGGGCAAAAAAGTATTTAGTCAGCCACCAATTGTACAAGTTCTCCCACTTAAAAGATGAGAGAGGTCTCCAATTTTCATCATAGGTATACCTCAACTATGAGAGACAAAATGAGGAAAAAAAAATCCAGAAAATCACATTGAAGGATTTTTAATGAATTAATTGGTAAATTCCTCAGTAAAATAAGTATTTGGTCAATAACAAAAGTTCATCTCAATACTTTGTCATTGCCAACAAAGGGTATATAACAGAGGTCAAATGTTTTCTGTAAATCTTCACAAGGTTTTCACACACTGTTGCTGGTATTTTGGCCCATTCCTCCATGCAGATCTCCTCTACAGCAGTGATGTTTTGGGGCTGTCGCTGGGCAACACAGACTTTCAACTCCCTCCAGAGATTTTCTATGGGGATGAGATCTGGAGACTGGCTAGACCACTCCAGGACCTTGAAATGCTTCTTACGAAGCCACTCCTTCGTTGCCTGGGCGGTGTGTTTGGGATCATTGTCATGCTGAAAGACCCAGCCACATTTCATCTTCAATGCCCTTGCTGATGGAAGGAGGTTTTCACTCAAAATCTCATGATATATGGCCCCATTCATTCTTTCCTTTACACGGATCAGTCGTCCTGGTCCCTTTGCAGAAAAACAGCCCCAAAGCATGATGTTTACACCCCCATGCTTCACAATAGGTATGGTGTTCTTTCTCCTCCAAACACGACAAGTTGAGTTTTTACAATAAAGTTCTATTTTGGTTTCATCTGACCATATGACATTCTCCCAATCCTCTTCTGGATCATCCAAATGCTCTCTAGCAAACTTCAGACGGGCCTGGACATGTACTGGCTTAAGCAGGGGGACACGTCTGGCACTGCAGGATTTGAGTCCATGGCGGCGTAGTGTGTTACTGATGGTAGCCTTTGTTACTTTGGTCCCAGCTCTCTGCAGGTCATTCACTAGGTCCCCCCGTGTGGTTCTGGGATTTTTGCTCACCGTTGTCGTGATCCTTTTGACCCCACGGGGTGAGATCTTGCGTGGAGCCCCAGATCAAGGGAGATTATCAGTGGTCTTGTATGTCTTCCATTTTCTAATAATTGCTCCCACAGTTGATTTCTTCACACCAAGCTGCTTACCTATTGCAGATTCAGTCTTCCCAGCCTGGTGCAGGTCTACAATTTTGTTTCTGGTGTCCTTTGACAGCTCTTTGGTCTTGGCCATAGTGGAGTTTGGAACCTGACTGTTTGAGGTTGTGGACAGGTGTCTTTTATACTGATAACGAATTCAAACAGGTGCCATTAATACAGGTAACGAGTGGAGGACAGAGGAGCCTCTTAAGGAAGAAGTTACAGGTCTGTGAGAGCCAGAAATCTTGCTTATTTGTAGGTGACCAAATACTTATTTTACCGAGGAATTTACCAATTAATTCATTAAAAATCCTTCAATGTGATTTTCTGGATTTTTTTTTTCTCATTTTGTCTCTCATAGTTGAGGTATACCTATGATGAAAATTGGAGACCTCTCTCATCTTTTAAGTGGGAGAACTTGCACAATTGGTGGCTGACTAAATACTTTTTTGCCCCACTGTACATACTGATATCTATTCTTTAAGTAACTACTTAACCAGGACAGTGCTACCCCGCTAATACCATAATATGCATATAAATATAGATGCTAATCTTTAAGCACAGCTGTTTTCCGGTGGTTGGGGACCATAGGCGATTCAGAGTCTGTCTCGGATCCACCCACAGACTGTGGACCCACCCTTTGTTCTTCCTCAAGCGCCTCTTCAGCTCCAAATAATTCAACGTGGCTGCAACTGAGGATGGAAAATCATGAGCTTCCCACTCCCTCAGCACAAAACAAATGGGTGACGTCACGGAGGCTTCGTCTTTCTTTTATATACAGTCCATGGTAAAAACTCACTAAAAGCTCTGTGTGTTACTGAGCATGAAAAGTTCTACCTCCCCTTTCCCTGTAACCATGGAGTTACAGCTCCATCCATGCTGTGACAGAGTTTACTGTTGAGATTGAAAAAAAGTCATGTAATTCTGTCATGTGGAATTATATTTTGTGTCCGTTTTTTTTTTCTTTCTTAGTTTGAAACAGTTTGTTCTGCAATGAAAATATTGTATAGAGGTGGACGTTTTGTGAAATTTAAGTTTTTTTAAATGTTAATCTTTTCTTAAATGCAATACAATTTAGTTTGTGTTCTCCTGTAAAACATTTTTAGGATTTTAGTTGGAGATTTTAGAATTTTAGACCTATTTATTTGGAGTCAACAAACACATTTAGTGTTCTCCTGTATTATAAAAGTTTATATTACGTTTTGTTTGAAATTGAACAAAGAATTTATTTTAATATTTTTTTTTTTGTTTAAAAATTAATATAGAGCTAAAAGCAGCTAAAGCATGAGATTAATAAAATAATGTGTGAAAGCAAGTTAAATGATATTGGCCTGTCTGGAGACAGCTGTGGTCTTCTGAAAGAATGTCAATGAAATGATGGCAGTTTTTAAAAGCACATTTTGAGATAAATTTGTCGATGTTTTTTTATTTTATTTTTTTTTTAATTTATAAAGGGTAGTTCCATTGAGAAGTAACATCTCTTTTTCAAGGATGCCCTGTTCACACTCACACCAGGAAGCTGCCCAGTACAACCACAGACTGACCTGTGGCCACTGAGCAGCTCCAATGGAGCAGTTGGAGTTAAGGGCCCTGCTCAAGGGCACCACAGTGGCGTTAAGGAGGGTGGGGCAAACACTGCTATGTTATCTGTCCCACCCAGATCTAATCCTGCCGGTCTGGGGTTCAAACCTGCGACCCTCCGCTCGCCAGTCCACATCCCTAACCATTAGACTACGTATCCACCAACTGCATTTTTTTCCGCACTGGGCGAAAGCTCTCAGCGGTGGTCGTTTTTTGTCGTGGCGCTAAGGGTGCTCAGAGCTGAAAAAAGTTCAACTTTTCAGAGACTGCAGCTGAGCTCGTCAGTGTCAGACCAAGCAGCCAATCAGAACTGCTGCGTGGGCGGGACATAGGATGCCGGTACTAGTCTGTACTAAGACTCCTGCATTCCGTGTCATCATATTTTACATCCAGAGCTGCTAGAAAACGTTTCCTGTCCATTATTATTTAGAGACTACTATTAAAAATAAGTAAAAAGTCTAACCATAGGAAAAGCGGAAGTGCTGAGCTGAGAGTGACAAGCTGTTACTGGGATACAGGGCACAGACTTTTTTCTCAGAGCGCTGTGCACAAACGCTGAAAAAAAAAAATGCTCAGGGTGGTCAGGCGACAAAAAACGCATTTGGTGGACACACAGCCTTAGGCCACCACTGTCCACTAAGTGTCAGATTTCTCTTCCATTTGTTTTAATAAAAGCTGTTGGAAGTAAATTCATGGGTCATTGCAAATACTTTGCTTTAAAAGGGCTAAGCTGTCACACAGTAGAAGGGAAATATCTTGAAGAGAAAAAAAATGCATCAAGATGCATTGAGAATGGTTTTAGAATCAAGTCGGAATTCTCAATCATAATTGAATCATGAGGTGCTGAAAGATTCCCACCCCTAGTTCGGACCTCAGCTGAGAAGGAGGATCGACTTATCAGACCTTTTCCCATTTTAGTTGGTGACCCCTGCTCTACTAGGTCTTCAAAGCTCTGTCAAAGATTTTGTTTCTTTTGAGTACGGTGGACAGAAAGCCTTGCCCCCGCTCTTACCCGGAATTCCTTCTCACCTTTACCGGGGCTCGGCTGCTCCTCCCTCCCGGTGGAAGCATCACCGTTGCCATGGTGAACGCGGCAGTCGGTTGGTGAAACTAAAACGCTCCCTGGCGTGTTCTGCTGTTTCTCAAACACAATATGAATTATTGTTTTGTCTGTTGGTGTCTCAGCGCTCCCTGGATCCCATCATTGCCTGCCTGGTACATGTAGCCGGCTTCAATCAAGTGTTTTGGCCCCACCGCCTCTGGTCTCCCCAGTTCCGCCAGCGCAGAGTGAACCTCGGGAACCTGAGGCCGCTGTGTCGGGCTCCCCGGTCCGCTCCACCACAGGCTCCAGCTCCTGCCAGGATTGGCCTGGTAAACACCAGATTACTGGTAAATAAAACTTTCATTCTGAGGGATTTCTTCATCTCCTGTGGTCTGGATTTCCTCAGTATATATGAGACTTGGCTGAGTGTTCGTGACTGTAGCGTTTTTCCTGAACTTTTACGGGCTGGTTGCTCTTATTTTATCTCCCCACGGACGTTGGGTTTAGAAGGAGGAATGGTGACTATTTATAGAAATGATTTTAAATGTAAGCAGTGCTTTTTATCCTCTTCCTTCGCCAGTTTTGAAGTGACTTTATTTGAGGTGGGCCGCTCTGACCCAGTGCTGTGCACTGTCATCTACCAACCCCCCAAATATAATAAGGACTTTGTGAATGACTTTGATGATTTTCTGGCTGAAATTATGCCCAAGTATGACCGAGGCCTTATTGTTGGAGATTTTAATATCCATGTGTGCTGTCCAGATAAGCCACTGGAGAATGACTTTTTAAACTTCATTTATTCTTTTAACCTGGAACAGTTTTTTTCTGGCGGTCCTACACATGAACACAGACACACGTTAGACCTTGTACTATCACATGGTTTATCTGTGTTTAGCTTGGAGATCTGTGATAATGTGTTCTCTGATTATATTGTGATGTTGTTCATAGGACACATTATAGTGTTACACGGGTGGTGACGTCGCCCGGAGTATAAGTATGAGGGCTGCGCAGCAGAGGGGCGATCTCTTGACCACCTCTCAGCCTGACGGGAGTGTCTCTGTACTGACAGTGAGTCCTTAATAAAGTCCTGTGTAGTTCACCACTCGCCTCATCATTGTCTTACATTATATAGACATTACATTAGGCGACGAGAATAAAGTGATGGATGCTGGAGTGTTTTCAATTCTGCCGTTTTTGGAGTCTCCGGGAGAGCCTCCGGTGCCTTGGGCAAGATGGTTTGCCACTTTTTTTTTTTTTTTTTTTGTAACTTAGATTTTTATTCATTTTTCCATCCATCCATCCATCCATCCATCCATCCATCTTCTACCGCTTTTCCGGAGGTCCGGGTCGCGGAGGCAGCAGTTCAAGCAGAGAAGCCCAGACTTCCCTCTCCCCAGACACCTGCTCCAGCTCTTCAGAGGGGATACCAAGGTGTTCCCAGACCAGCTGGGAGACATAGTCTCTCCACCGAGTCCTGGGTCTGCCCCGGGGTCTCCTCCCAGTGGGACGTGCCTGAAACACCTCAAGTGGGAGGCGTCCAGGAGGCATCCTAATCAGATGCCCATACCACCTCAACTGACTCCTTTCAATGTGGAGGAGCAGCGGTTCTACTCTGAGCCTCTCCCGGATGACTGAGCTCCTCACCCTATCCCTGAGGGTAAGTCCAGCAATCCTACGGAGAAAGCTCATTTCAGCCGCTTGTATCCGCGATCTCGTTCTTTCGGTCATTACCCAAAGCTCGTGACCATAGGTGAGAGTAGGAACGTAGATTGACTGGTAAATCGACAGCTTTGCCTTAGAACTAAGCTCCCTCTTCACCACAACAGACCGGTACAACGTCCGCATCACTGCAGATGCTGCTCCAATCCGTCTGTCGATCTCTCGCTCCATTTTCCCCTCACTCGTGAACAAGACCCCAAGATACTTAAACTCCTCCACTTGGGGCAGAAGCCTGTCCCCAACCCGGAGAGGACAATCCACCTTTTTCCGGCTGAGGACCATGGACTCGGACTTGGAGGTGCTGATTCTCATCCCAGCCGCTTCACACTCAGCGGCAAACCGTCCCAGCAAGAGCTGTAGGTCATTGCTGGATGAAGCCAACAGGACAACATCATCTGCAAACAACAGAGATGAGATCCTGTGGTCACCAAGCATGACACCCTCCATTCCCTGGCTGCGCCTAGAAATCCTGTCCATAAAAATTATAAACAGGACCGGTGACAAAGGGCAGCCCTGGCGGAGTCCAACTCTCACTGGGAATGACTCCGACCGAGTGTTGGCAATACGAACTAAACTCTCACAACGGTCGTACAGAGACCGAATAGCTCGTAACAACAAGCCCGATACCCCATACTCCCGAAGCACCCCCCACAAAAATCCACGAGGGACGCGGTCAAATGCCTTCTCCAAGTCCACAAAACACATGTAAACTGGTTGGGCAAACTCCCACGAACCCTCAAGAATTCTCGAGAGGGTAAAGAGCTGGTCCGATGTGCCACGGCCAGGACGAAAACCACATTGCTCCTCCTGAATCCGAGGTTCGACCAACGGCCGGACTCTCCTCTCCAGTACCTTGGCATAAACCTTCCCAGGGAGGCTGAGGAGTGTGATCCCTCTAAAGTTGGAGCACACCCTCCGGTCCCCTTTTTTGAAGAGAGGAACCACCACCCCGGTTTGCCATGTCTATTCATTTTTCATCATACATATTACATTCAGATCACCGTCTACATTTAAAAAAAGGAGCTAGAGTAAGAAAGAAAAAAAAAAAAGAAAAGGGGGGGGGACAAATGTTGGAGCATCAAGTTTTTAGTTTCCATCTCTTAATTCTTCTGGTTTTTCCAGTGTCTTTGGTTATTCTTTCAATTTCTGTCTCGTCGTTGCACTTTGTAGTGTGTCCATTTCCGCCATTTTTTTTCATATAGTCCTTCTTGTATTCTTTGTCGATATGTTAGTTTTTCCATCATACGTATATCCTCAACAATGTCAGTCCATTGTTCTTGGTCAGGAAGAACTTCTGATCGCCATTTGTTTGTGATTGTTTTTTTACATGCAATCAACAAGATTTTAACTAGATATCTGTCCTCAGCCTGTATTACATTGTCTCTTTTAAGATCACATAAGTACATCAAGTTCATTGGTATATTATATCCTAATATCCTCTGTATTGTCACATGTATAGATTTCCAGAATGATGAGATTTTGCAGCATTTCCAAAACATATGTGAGTGGTCTGCATTTTGAGCCCCACAGCCCCTCCAGCATAAAGATTGGGTATTTGTATATTTTCTTTGAATCTGTGGTGTAATGAAAAAGCGTATCAGGTTTTTCCATCCAAATTCCCTCCATGTCCTTGAATTTGTTGATGTGTGTTGTGTTTTCCATATTTCCTGCCAGCTTTCTTCTGTTATGCTTAAATTTAGCTCTTTCTCCCATTTCTCCTTTATATAGTTACTTGAATGTTTGTTTGCCATAAGTTTCTGATATAGCTTTGAAATAATTCTTATTTTGTTTCCTGTATATGAGCTTAAAATGAATTGTATAATCTCACTCACATCTGTTTGGAGGTTATGCCTAATCTTCTTCATATAATAGTCTCTCATCTGCAAATATCTGAAGAATTCCGATTTTTCTAGTTTAAATTTTCTTCTGATGTTTACAAAGCTCCCGAGATCTTTTTTTCCGATATTGCCCCATGCTGTGATTCCCTTGTTCACCAGATTTTTGTATCCCCCATCTTGCTTTGCCGGCTCAAATTGACTGTCAAATGCTACCCATTTCAATAGTTTTATGTCTTCCTTTATCTTATAATTTTGTACTATTTTATACCACAGTTCCAAAGTAAATTTAGTGATTGGGTCTATTTGTTTGATTTGCTTATATGCATCCTTATCTCCTATTATGCTTTATACTGGGAGTCCCTCAATTTCCTTTTCCATTTCTTTCCATTTTGCCTCATATCCTCTGTCGCACCAACATATGATATATCTTATTTGTGCTGAGTAGTAATATTCCTTTAGACTCGGTAGGCCCATGCCTCCTTTCTCTTTTGGTAACTGGAGAGTTTCATATTTCACTCTTGGTTTTTTACCTCCCCAAACAAATCTCGATATCATCCTGTCCCACTTTGAGAACTGGGCACCTGGAATCTCTGTTGGTAGAGCCTGGAAGAGGTAAAGTAATCTAGGTTGTATGCTGATTTTGACTGTCTCAATTTTTGAATTCAGATCCATATTTAAGATTGACCATCTATCAATATCTTTTTTTATTTCTTGTTCCAACCTATCATAGTTTGCTTTATATATTTTGCTTAGATCTTTAGGTATGCTCACTCCAAGGTATTTTATTTCTTTTTGTTTCCAGTTTAGTTTGATCTTATCAGTTATCTGGTTTAAAGGGTTATAGTGGAATGTCTGTTATGACCCGAGCGTCGGTTCTGATCGCGCTCGGGCTAAGCTATGTCTCGCTGCCGACCTTGACAGCTGCGGGCGGTATTCTGGCCTCTCCGGGCTCTTATTGTGAAAGTGCTCGGTGGGGCTTCCGCCTGTCAACGGTCGGTCAGCTGAGTGTCATCATCGTCATTAGTGCCTCGTCCATTTAAGCCCAGGACTGGCGTCAGTAAGACGCAGCAGTGTCTGGTCGCTTATCTGGTCGCCAACCTGATCACTTACCTGTTCACCCACCGTCACGTTGCGGATGCCTGGACTGTTTTCACACCTCGGCTGCTTTGGGCTTGACCGTCATTCCCCGGTACCAGTAAGTGTGCTGTATTAGCCTTATTCCTCCCGGCGTGTATTGATCTGTAAGTCCCTGCTTTAGCAGCCTGTGTGCTATTATTACCAAGCCTGACTGTGTGTGACTGTCTCCTGCTCTGGACCTATAGTGTGCTGTATAACCCTATGCCTCCTGTTCTGTGAAGAGTCTTGTCATTATCTCAGCAGCTTGTGTTATCACCCTTTTCACCATAAATAAACTCACTGAAAACTCACTGGTGACTCTGTGCGTCTTATGGTGGCTCGCGAGGGCCACCACATGACAGTACACTGCTGCCAAAACAGCGTTTACGGTGACGCCAACCCGAGACGCTATTCACCAGTGAGTTTGAGTTTTGGACGTTGCTTTTCCCTGTCTGGGTCCTGTGTATGTGAGGAATGCCGTCACCGAAGAGCCACGTGCTGACAGGTGTTTTGGAAGCCGTGGATGAGCTGCTCATCTCCGCTTCCCTGTTGGACTATGACCATGGCATACATTGGTACCTGGACGCCGCCAAAGATGTTCTCTGTCATCTCTCTCCCCGCTATGCCAACCACCCGGAAGTCGACGCGAGGAGGGAGGACATTGCCGCTCAACGCGAAATATTCCTGATGATGGAGGAGGAACGCGGCATGAAGCAGGTGAAGAGGCACTCCTGCTCTTCGCCTATGGATCCTGATCCTGCCTTCGATCCATTTCGGGAGTTCGCACCATCTGGGGGCCGGTGAAGGCGTTGGCGTCACGGCCGGGCGCATCTTCGGCAAGGTCCTGCTCCGGATCCAGTTCCGGGCCGCCGGGATGACCCCCTCAACCAGCCAGCTGCTGAGAGTGAGCTGAGTCCTGTGCCGGTGGGCTCCGTCCTTGGATCCTTTTTTACCATCCAGCGAGCGAGGGAAGGAGTAACGTCCGCTACAGCTGACAACATCCTCCCCCCGGGAGACAGGCAAGTCCAAGTTCACTTTCCTAGTAATAATAGTGATCTGTCTTGTCTGACTCCTGGGGGTGAAGCTCAGGGTTCGCAGCTCCCTGAGTTTCTTTCCCCAGCTGTAGCCATTTATATTAAACCTGCTGCCTCTGTGTCTCCTCCTGTGGAGCGGTCCTCGGCGTCAGTCCCACGCCATCGAACGAGGGGGAGGCCTGCAGCTCTGGGCAATATCCCAGCCCTGCAGCCGTGCTTTGGACAGAGGAGGAGAACGGACTGCAGTGAGGAGCCAGAGCCGACGAGAGAGCGTCCCCAGGGTTCCTCAGGGATGCAGCCCGAGTCAGCAGATCCAGGGTCCTCTGCCCCCACGCCATACGGGTTATTGGCGTGGACGCCAGCGCGTGAGGATCCAGCTGCAGAGACCATCAGGCCGGCTGTGGAACCCGACGCAGCCGAGTGGGAGCCCGACGATGAGCGTCTTCCTGAACCTGGATCGGCGAAGTCCTGGACGGCTCCAGAGCCCGAGTACAGGCAAGTGCTCTTTCTTGTTTTCCTGTATGGTGTGTTAGAGCATTTTTGCCTGCCTCATGGGCAGGCGAGTGAGGGGCAGCCGTCCGCTGCACCCGAGCTCGTCTCGCTGGGCTCTGGCGCTGCCGGTGGAACTGATCCCGGTCCTCTCCTGTTTTCTGAGCACCTCCACAGCGTTACCGGTCCGGAGCCAGTCAAGGTCACGGGACTGGGGGTTCCAGGTTCGGAGATGGAGGTCGTCGCCGGTGCAGTCCTGACCCAGTCGGGATCCGACATGTGGGCTGAGGTGACCCAGTCGGGGTCTGACGCGTGGGCCGAGGTGACCCAGTCCGGGTCCGTCCTGACCCAGTTGGGGTCCGACACGTGGGCCGAGGTGACCCAGTCGGGGTCCAACGTGGGTGCAGCGGTGACCCAATCGGGGCCCGTCCTGACCCAGTCGGGGTCCGACGCATGGGCTGAGGTGACCCAGTCGGGGTCCAACGTGGGTGCAGCGATGACCCAATTGGGGTCCGACGAGGTTCAGTCGGGGTCCGACTCAGGCGTGGCTGTGACCCAGTCGGGGTCCGACATGGGTGCAGCGATGACCCAATCGGGGTCCGACGAGGTCCAGTCGGGGTCCAATGTGGGTGCAGCGATGACCCAATTGGGGTCCGACGAGGTTCAGTCGGGGTCCGACTCAGGTGTGGCTGTGACCCAGTCGGGGTCCGACGTGGGTGCAGCGATGACCCAATTGGGGTCCGACGAGGTCCAGTGGGGGTCCAGCGCAGGTGCGGCTGCAACCCAATCAGGATTCGAGGGGGTCCAGGTTTTTGGTTGTCCCCCTCTCAGGAGCCACCAGCTGGGGGCCATTAGAGGGTTTTGTTTGGCAGATCGGCGCTCTCCTGTTTTGTCGTTTTCAGGTGAGCGGCTGCATGCAATCCCTCCATGGTCCTGTTGGTTGTGGGATGCGGGTCGGCCACCCGAGGAACTGCTTGGTGCGTTCGGCGTCTTGGGTTGGCCACCCAATAAACTGTGCTTGTTACGGGGTGACCTGGTTCGGCCACCAGAGGACTTGTTTCTGGGGGCCTGGGACTGGGGCAGGCCACCTGATCATGTACTGTGGGACTATCTGTGGGCCCATACGGTGCCTAGTCATGTTTAGTACGTCTAGCAATTTTTGTTGTTTCAAGTAGTCACAGTCATTGTCGAGTCTAAGCAATTTTAGATTGCCTCTTGTTCTTTTTTTTGTAAGCCACAGTCATAGTCAAGTCTAAGCAATTTTAGATTGCCTCTTGTTCTTTCTTTTGTAAGCCATAGTTTAGTTATAGTCAAGTCAGAGCAATTTTGGATTGCCTCATGTTTTTTTTGGAAAGCCACAGTCTTGCCTTAGTCAAGTTAGGTCAGGGCAATCTGGTTTGCCCCATGTGTTTTGCAATCCTTAGTCTGATTTTGTTTTGCTATTGTTCTTTTCTCCCCTCTTCTTTTTGAGGGGCTATGGTCAAATTTTGTCTTTGTTGTTTTGTTCTCCACTCCTTCTTGAGGGGCTATAGTATGGGGGTTTTGTTCATAGGTTCCAGGGGTTTACTTGTATTTTTGGTGTCGTGTGTGTTTGTTTTTTCATAGTCGCCGTGGTTAGCACGTTTTTCTTTTGTGTCCATAGTTACAGTCATGTATTCTTTTTATAGTCATGTGTTTCCAGTTGGTCATGTATTTCTTTCCTTTTTTTTTTTCCAGGGTCATGTGTTTGTATTTTTTTTTCTTGTTTGTTTCCATAGTTATCGTGTGTTCCCATGTATTTCTTGTATGGTTTTTTTTGGTCTGGTCTTTGTCTTGTTCGTGGGTTGGTTTCTCTCCCTCCACGCCTGTCCCCCAGCCTCCCACCCTGGGGGGGCGGGGGGGGCAGGGTGGTTCCTTGGGGCGTTCGGAGTCCGCCCGTGGAGGGAGGGTACTGTTATGACCTGAGCGTCGGTTCTGATCGCGCTCAGGCTAAGCCATGTCTCGCTGCCGGCCTTGACAGCTGCGGGCGGTATTCTGGCCTCTCCGGGCTCTTATTGTGAAAGTGCTCGGTGGGGCTTCCGCCTGTCAACGGTCGGTCAGCTGAGTGTCATCATCGTCATTAGTGCCTCGTCCATTTAAGCCCAGGACTGGCGTCGGTAAGACGCAGCAGTGTCTGGTCGCTTATCTGGTCGCCAACCTGATCACTTACCTGTTCACCCACTGTCACGTTGCGAATGCCTGGACTGTTTTCACACCTCGGCTGCTTTGGGCTTGACCGTCATTCCCCGGTACCAGTAAGTGTGCTGTATTAGCCTTATTCCTCCCGGCGTGTATTGATCTGTAAGTCCCTGCTTTAGCAGCCTGTGTGCTATTATTACCAAGCCTGACTGTGTGTGACTGTCTCCTGCTCTGGACCTATAGTGTGCTGTATAACCCTATGCCTCCTGTTCTGTGAAGAGCCTTGTCATTATCTTAGCAGCTTGTGTTATCACCCTTTTCACCATAAATAAACTCACTGAAAACTCACTGGTGACTCTGTGCGTCTTATGGTGGCTCGCGAGGGCCACCACATGGCAATGTCAGTATTTGTGTTTTTGTTATGTTTATCTTGTATCCTGATAATTTTCCAAAATTTTCTATCAAGTTCATCATTTCCATTATTGATTCATCTGGTTGTTCAAGGTAAACTATAATATCGTCTGCAAATAGCCCAATCTTGTGTTCCGCTCCCTTTATTGTTACACCTTTTAATTTCTTATTTTGTCGTATTGCTTGAGCCAGTGGCTCTATGAACAGAGCAAACAAGGTGGGCAATAGGCAGCATCGCTGCCTGGTTGATCTTTGTATATTTACTTTGTCTGTTAAGCTACCGTTTATCTTGATTCTTGCCACAGGTTTTTGATACAGCGTCTTTATGCATTGTACTGATTTTTCATTAAATCCAAAGCGTTCCAGCACACTATATAGGAATTTCCAGTTAACCCTATCAAATGCTTTTTCTGCGTCTAAACTCATTATTACTGCGCTTTTCTTTTCTTTATGTATTTGATTAATTATATGTATTGTTCTCCTGATACTGTCATGTGTTTGGCGTCCCTCTATGAAACCAGTTTGATCATCTTCTATCAATTCCGTCAAGAATGTCTTTATTCGTTTACATATAATTGTTGTATATATTTTATAATCCACATTTAATAAAGAGATTGGCCTATAGTTTCCGCATTGTTCTCTATCTTTCCCTGGCTTTAAAATAACTGAAATAATGGCTTCGTTCCATGATGGAGGTATTTTGTTGTTGTTCAATGTCCAATTAAATGACTTTAGGAGCTGTGGCGTGAGTTCTTCTATAAACAGTTTATAAAACTCAGAAGGGTACCCATCACTACCTGGTGATTTACCATTTTTAAGTGACTTAATCACATCTCTAATCTCTTGTGTTGTTATTTCTGCTGTTAGCTTTTCATTTTGTTGATTTCCTGTTGATGGCAAGTCCAGTGTGCATAGAAATTTTTTAATATCCTTAGTATTTGTTTCTTCAGGTTGCGAGTATACTGTAGTTCTTGATAGAAATTATGGAATATTTCTTCGATGTTTTCTGGGTTAACTGTGGTTTTATTTGTGATGGGGTCTTTAATCTTCTATACATTATTCACTGTTTGTTGTTTTCTTAACCTTTTTGCCAGCAGTTTTGTGGCTTTTGGCCCCGTTTCATAATATTTTTGCTTTAAATATCTATTTTTCCTTTCAATTTCATCTATTTGTGCTTCTTTTATCTTTATTTTTTCTTCTTTAATTTCTTGGTATATTTTTGGGTCATTTGTGCTTTGATGTTTACGTTCTAGTTCCCTCAGTCTCTCACATCTTTGTTCATATGTTTCCAGTTTAGACTTATTTGCTTTTCCTGTTTCAACAATTAATTTACCTCTTAACATGGCTTTTAGTGCGTCCCATAGTATTGTTGGGTCCACTTCTTCATTGTCATTCTCTTGGATATACTCGTTTATGTTTACTTTTATTCTTTCTTTCATTTTCTCATCATTTAACAGTCCTACATTAAGTTTCCATGTTGTTTGTCGTTTTCTATTGTTTAAATATATTTCCATGTATATAGGATTATGATCTGATATTTCTGCCCCTCCAATCCGACAATTTCTCACCCTGTGTCTGTCACCTTCATTCATAAGGAAGTAATCTATTCTAGAGTGTACTTTATGGACTGCTGAATAATGTGTATAGTCTTTTTCGAGTGGGTGCAGGTCCCTCCATATGTCTACCATACCCATTTCTGCCAGTGAGGTTCTTATGAACTTTGTTACATGTTTTTTTGTCTTCTTAACACTTGTTGTGTCAACTTCATGATCCATGACAGCATTAAAGTGTCCTCCACAAATTAGGACTCCTTCACTGTGTGTTGCTATGAGATCAAACAGATGTTGAAAAAAACCCTTGTGTAGAAGAGCTTGGAATAACGAGGCGATGCGACTTATAAACCAAAGTTTATTAACAGCTTCGCTCCTCTAACAAGTCTCATCTCAGTGCAGAAGCAGAAGTAGAAAGAGAGCGAACACATTCGGCTCTGTGTACTTATACTCACACACAACAAAAGACATGCATACAAAGCTGACATCCCCCATTAACCTAATTACCCTCCTTTGTCTCCGTACCCCTCCACCTGGCCCTGGGAGGTCAGGGCGACCTATCTGGTCTCCACCGCAGTGCCTCGGATGCTCTTTGATCTTCACTGGCAGTTGAGACCCTTTGTCCTGTTCTGAGGTGTGAAGTCGCTTTACATATGTAATCACCAAACATTCTCACATGCTTATACATATGTAGATTATGGGATATATGATTAATATAGACCACCCCCCCCCCAAACGACTAAGAAAAGGACAATAGGAAAATTCACAGTTTAAGATAATTATTATGACATACTAACTGCTACACCTCTTGACAAAGAAGAAACTTTCCAGCAGCTATGCTCCTGTAGAGAATTCAGTGGTAATCATAACAGCATAGTAATATCACAAGTCAGTCCTAAACTGCTACAGCACAATTAGTGAACAACTTTTGAGTAGTTTGCATCAGTCCTTGTGCCGTCTGGGCTTTAATCTTCTTCCGAATCTGCTGTGGGTCCGTTCGGGCGTCCTGGTGGGACCTTCCTGTAAGGAATCTGCAGCTTGGGAAGGAGAGTGATTATTTGTTCCCTGCAGGGGGGCTGAGTCTTTTCTCTTGGGGGGTCTACCCCGCCGAGGTGCTCTCGCCAACCGTGCAGGCTCGTCTCTCAACAAGAAGGCAGGTTTAAGTCTGTCAATGTTGACTGTTTCTTTTCTGTCCCCAAAATCAAGCACAAAATGCTTATCACCAGGTTCCAGCACTCTGAATGGTCCATAAGTGTCGATGATGGAGCCGTTGGCTGCCACCGCTCCATTGCCCCGGGGGCCCATGGCCCGGTCTGCTTGGGAGGGCATGATAAAACTCAGTTGAGCTTCCGTGTCAATGAGGAACTGCTTGCCGGTGTGTCCGTCCGTCACATATAGAAGCTTGCTTTTTTCGCCGAGAACTGCCGCTGTTAACGGTTCTCGACTTTGGCGTTTTCCCGAAATCGTGAATTTGCAGGGGGGAAGGCATTTGTAAGCCTTCTCGGCGAAGCGGTGGTGGTAATAACAGACGTCGCTCCGTCTGTTACGTCCTGGCCGTGTCGCTGCCATGGCGGGCGGATTCTGCTCAGTGGTCCGTGGTTCTCCGTTGCTCTGGGCATCTGCGGATGCTGCTGTGGCCACCTGTTCCCTGCAGGCGTTGGTGAGTCGCTGCACTTCTCGGGCCAGCGCGCGGAAGTCCTGCTGGGTGCTGCACCGCATGTTGATCAGCGTCCCTCTCATGTGTGGCGGCAGAGTGCTGAGGAAGATGTGTTGGAAGAGGAAGTTGTCGTTGTCCTCCTCCTTGAGCTGCAGCATGTCCTCCATGGGGGCCTTGGGTCTGCATCCTCTGTGGCCGTAGATCGCCAGGATCTTCTCTGCTCTCTCCTCGGCTGAGGGGACGAAGTTCTCGACGATGGTCGCCTTCAGCTCTCTGTATTTGTCATAGGCAGGCGGCTGTCGGATTATGCTCCGCGCGCATCTTGACGTGGCTGCGTCGAGTTTGGCAACGATGTGATAAAACTTCGTCTCCTCCGCCGTTATGCCCGCCAGTGCAAACTGAGCCTCAGCTTGCTGGAACCACGAGCTCGGGTCTTCTTGCCAGAATTCTGGCAGCTTGACGGTGACGGCGCTTGTGTGGGCCGTCCTTGATGTGTCCGCCGGGTGAGAGCGCCTTTCTT
This sequence comes from Pholidichthys leucotaenia, assembly GCA_020510985.1. NCBI lineage: Eukaryota > Metazoa > Chordata > Actinopteri > Cichliformes > Pholidichthyidae > Pholidichthys > Pholidichthys leucotaenia. The sequence goes on along the minus strand of CM035847.1, from coordinate 214,601,570 downwards.
CTGCTCTCACGGCGATGCTGGTGCTCGGTTGAGCCCTCTCTTCTGCCGTGGGGGAACGTTTTCCATCCGTTCCCCTGTCTGCATGGGCGCCGGCGTCTGCCTGGGTCGCCTCAGATGAGTCAGTCGCGGGAGAACGCCTCTGGTCCATCCTCGCGTCAGGGTCACCAGTGTAGAAGAGCTTGGAATAAGGAGGCGATGCGACTTATAAACCAAAGTTTATTAACAGCTTTGCTCCTCTAACAAGTCTCATCTCAGTGCAGAAGCAGAAGTAGAAAGAGAGCGAACACATTCGGCTCTGTGTACTTATACTCACACACAACAAAAGACATGCATACAAAGCTGACATCCCCCATTAACCTAATTACCCTCCTTTGTCTCCATACCCCTCCACCTGACCCTGGGAGGTCAGGGCGACCTATCTGGTCTCCACCGCAGTGCCTTGGATGCTCTTTGATCTTCACTGGCGGTTGAGACCCTTTGTCCTGTTCTGAGGTGTGAAGTCGCTTTACATATGTAATCACCAAACATTCTCACATGCTTATACATATGTAGGTTATGGGATATATGATTAATATAGACCACACCTTGTCACTTTCTGGTGGGGCATAGATGTTCACTAATGTGATCTGCATACCATCTATTCTTCCCTTTATTATTACATACCTGCCTTCTTTATCCTGGATTTCTTGTTCACATTCAAATTGTATTTTATTTGAAATTAGTATCATAACCCCCCTTTTAGTTCCTCCCTTAAATGAACTGTAGTAGGAGTTCTTATAGCCAAATCTCTTTAGTTTCTCATGTTCTGTCTTGCTCAAATGTGTCTCTTACATAAATATAATTTCGGCTTTTTCCTTCTTGAATTTTCTTATTATTCTTTCCCTTTTAACAGGTGAGTTCAGACCATTCACGTTTAGTGTCATTATCTTAAGATTTTTACCCATATTCATGTTTTTCCATTTTTTTAACTTGTGCTCCTAACCCCCTTAACAGCAAAACTAACACATATTTATATAAAAACACATTAACAAATCTCGACCTCCGTACTTTGGGCCTTTCTTCTGCCCACTGGTCCCTGTTGGTGGGTGGAGGGAATGTCCTCACAGAGTGAAGGGCCCTCCCTAGACCTGTATTTACTATCCAAGTAATAGTCATTAGTCTAGAAATGTCCAACAAAAATCACTTAAACCTCTCCTAGCCGTTTGTTTCTCTTTTACCTTGTCTTCTTGGCCTTCATTTCTTCTGTGTCTTTCTTAATCTTTGTTATGATCTAGGCTTTCAGTTGAAAGCCTTGCAGCTTTTCCTGGGCCCGCTGCGCCACGTCTCTCCCCCGTCTTCTGCCGCTCACTTGTCTCCACTCCGGCTGTCGTGATGCGTTCAGTGCCGCCGCTGCTTCAGCTCCTTCCTCGGGTACGCTCACCACAAAGCCTCACTCCGTCAAGTCCCGCGCTGCCTCTCTGGCCGTGTTGTACGTTTTTACGCCGTCATCCCAATGAATCCTCATCTTCGTTAGCGGTGTTTGGAATCTAATTTTTTTCTCTTTCAGCGTTTTTTTAATGTTGGCATATTTCTTTCACTGCTGCACAATTTCTGCCGGGTAGTCATGATCAAAGAATATCTGTTTGTCGCCGATTCGTATCTTTTTTTTCCACGCTTGTGTCAGGATTTTTCCTTTATGTCGTATTTCAGAAAGTTCACCACAACTGACCTGGGTGTAGAGTTTGGATTTGGGTTCTGTGTCGAGGCTCTGTGCGCTCGTTGAATCTGCAGATCCGCTTCACCGGGCAGCTCCAGCTCTTTTTTTAAGAAATGGTCCATGAATTTCGTCATCGAGTTGCCTTCAATGCCCTCTGGGATCCCGAAGATGCGTATATTGCTCCGTCTGGACCTGCTCTCCAGGTCGGTTATTTTTTCCTGCATCCTCTGTGTTTGCGTCGTCAGGGTCTGCAGCCGCTCGTTTGCCTCGGTCTTCCAGTCTTCCAACTCCGATATTCGGGCCTGTTCTTCTGTCATACACGCCCATTGAGAGCGCAGCTCCTCCATGTTTTCTGATAGTTTGCGCTCCATTTCTCTTCGGAGGCCCATAATTTCCTCCTTCATCTCTTTTTTCAGTTCTTCCTTAAGAGCCGTTAAATCCTGTCGGAGCTGTCGCTTAAAGTCTTCCAAGTCTTTTTTTAATTCTTTACCTAAATTGGCGATGCCAGTGTTCATAGCCTCGAGTTTGGCGTCCTCCATTTTCTCTGCTGTAGTTGCCTCGTTTCCCTGGGCCTCATGCACAGCGATTTCTCCTGCGTTGTTGAAGAGGGATTTCTCAGTTTTACCCTGCTTTTGTCCGTGTGCCCGGCTTCTTCGTGTTTTCATTCCTTGGTTTATTGGTTCATTTATGTCGAGTTGGCCATTTACCAATGATTTTTAATCTGACTAGGGAGAGCTCTCTGTTTAAGTGTTATGTCTCTCCGCCATCTTCCCGGAAGTCGGTTTGCCACTTTTAAAAACTACTTGGTGGCGCTAAACCTTGGTGAACTGACGAAGATACGGGTACGGGCAATTCTGGTCCACAATTTAGGTAGGGAAGGACAGCGTATCCTTGCTATCTTGGGAGTTAGCGATAACTTTGAGGACGTGGTTGAGCTAATGGTGTGACATCTCCTGCAAACGTCATCGTCAGGACGATCCAGTTTCGGCAGCGCCACCAACAGATCAACGAGTTGGGGCAGCACTGTGTTGCAGACCTGCGGCAGGTGGCTGGAGATTGCCAATTTGGTGATTTGGGGGAAGAAATGGTCCGTGACCAGCTGGCGGAGCACACACTGTGCTCATCAGCATGGTCGAAACTACTAACACACTCTGGCAAATTGACTCTAGCCACGGCTGTGGAAATAGCTCAACAGTGTGAAGCAGCAGATAAGCCATCACATGACCTCGGTGAGAGAGCTACGTTATGCCCCTATGACTCGCAGTCAACGACGCAGGCTGTGGATCCGGACAGTGAAGACAATGAACAAGAGAAATGTGCTGCAGCTGTAAAGATGAGGCCCATGCAGGGATCGCCCAAATGTTCGGGTTGTGGGTCGACTAAGCACCGGTACAAGGCTGGAGAGTGTCTAGCGAGAGGTAAACGCTGTAGCAAGTGCGGCCACCTGCATAATTTTTGCGAGGGCCTGTAATAGGTTCGAGCGAGGGGAACGGCGACACAAAGCAGATACCCCTGCTCTAACTCCTACGGTGATTCACACCGTCTCCTCGAGCACAGATAGCCGTACATACTGTATGGAGAAGTTGGACAGTGAGGAGGTGCCATTACTGGTGGACATGGGTGCAGTGAGGTCCATGCTGAACTGGCCTACTGTGAGGAGTTTTTTCCCATATCACCGAGTGAGAGGTCTTTTAATGCCATTTTGTGGATATGGTGGGAATAGACTGCCCATTGTGGGTTCGTTGGAGCTGATTGCTAGATACAAGGCAGCGGAGGTAGCCAATCTGCAGTTTGTGGTGACCACCAGTGGAACAAATGTGATGAGCTACAACCTTTTCTATGGACTTGGCTTCACAATCACCAGCGGTAGTGGAGAGAAGTGGTTGGGCTGTAGCTTGTGGGACCAGCCAGTTCTGCAAGTGTTGGACAATGCAATATGGGACAAACCTTGGCCTAGTATTATGGAAGATGAACAGGACCAATCCCATCCAGGACCATCGCGGGAGGGTGCCTGCGCCAGGGTCCAAGTTGGCCTAGCTGAGGGAACTGGGCAGTGCTGTGGGACGCCCGTGACGGTGGATGGAGCCGAGTGGATGACTTATCCTGTTTCTGGAATTCGACTGGGAGGTACCGAGAAGCAAGGGGTCACAACGGCTTTGCCAGCGTCTGAAATGAAAGCAAGCGGGGCAGGACCGGCTGGCATGGTAAAACGACGTGCCACACAGGAACACTGGACCTGAGTCGGGCTCCTCTAGGGTTCGCTGATGTGGTCCGGCCCAGAGGGGTGGCCCGGTCGAGAGGGGTTCATAAGAAGAGCAAACGTCAGGAGGACCAGGGGTGGCTGCAGGTGGTGGCTCTTCAGGAGGACAGCTACCTTCAGCTGTCTGATGGCTCATGGAGACATCCTAATGTGCTGCAGCGTGCCACTGATGAGAAGGAGGTGTCCTGGCATCGAAGTGGGTCACCTCCGGGCACAAAGTGAAGAAGATGCTCTGGATGGGACCCGCCTGATGGGTCTCCGGGAGGTGGTTGCTTCATGGGGGGCAATGTGTTTGTTACATGATGTTATTGTGTGAATTGTCCTGGGTTTAGAATGGATATACTAGTGTGTTCATTGCGTGGTTTGATATGAATAATAATTAAGTGATTTATCGAGTTTATCTCTGGTTGTATATATGTTGTATTGAGGGGTTGTTTTGTATCTTTTTTTAGGAACGCGGCACTTTTTTGTTTAATTGACTATAATAATAGAGACGGCAGAATAATCTATCTGGCCGTGTGGGGGTGGGACGGTAGTCCACCAGTTCCCCCCTAGCCTTAGCTGTTTGTCTGAATGAGGTAGGCCCTAATGATTTTCTGTTCACTTTAGAGTGTGATTCGGGTTCCAAATTCAGGAGGGTTCCAATTGTGTGTGCTTGCCCATTTTTTTAAGGGGGGGGGGGTGTGATGTCACTCATAGGACACATTATAGTGTTACACGGGTGGGGACGTCACCTGGAGTATAAGAGGGATGTGCAGCAGAGGGGCAGTCTCTTGACCACCTTTAAGCCTCAGCTCAAGTAGGTTCATTTTGTCTTCTTTTGATTACTTAAGCCTTTTGTTCTTATTAAAGACAAAAATTAAAAGGAGATATTTTTACCTTCTTTACATGTTTCGACTGTTCACTGCAGCCTTCGTCAGAAGTGTCAGCTGATTGCTGCGAGGTGTCATTTTTATCACCTGACTTTCGTAAGCGGGGCCAGCCCAGCAGACCTGTCAGATACACCGAGCCGGCCCCGCTTTCTGCTGTCCGATGATTTCTGGAGAATGTAGCCAATGTGCCAATATCCAACATGGGCCATAAACAAAGGGAAACAGCAAGTCAAAAACAAAGAAAACAAACAAGAAACCAGACACAGAACAAAAGCCGAAATCAAAAACAAGGACATCATAACTATACCATACATCTGAGGGACAACATAACCAATTCAAAGGATCATGAAAAAATACAAAATAAACACAGCAGTAAAACCACACAAAAAATTAAGACAGTTATTAGTACACTGCAAGGACAAAATAGAACAAGACAAAAAATGCAGTGTAATATATGAAATATCATGCAAATCATGCAACAAAACCTACATTGAAGAAACCGGAAGATCATTCACCACAAAGAAAAAGAACACCAGAAGGAATGTGAGAAGGAAACACAAGGACGACTCACAAGATCACAAAAAGAAAAGGCAGAACAAGAAACATTAAAATCAGCAATATCAGATCACTGCAAAAGAAATAATCACATCATGGACTGGGACAATGCAAAAATTATTGGATCGGAGAGAACAGACACAAAGGCTGGATCAAGGAGGCCGTAGAAATCAGGAAGCGGGGAAAAGATAGCATGAACTGGGATGAGGTGGCCTTTATGCTTTCCCACACCTGGGACCACATTCTCCAGAGACCATCTGACGGCGGAAAGCGGGGCCGGCTTGGTGGATCTGACAGGTCTGCTGGGCTGGCCCCGCCTTCGAAAGTCAGCTGATAAAAATGACACCTCGCAGAATCAGCTGACACTTCTGACGAAGGCTGCAGTGAACAGTGGAAACATGTAAATTCAAATTCAAAATTCAAATTCAAACGTTTATTTCAAACTCAGGGTTCATATTAAATGCAGAACTAAAACGAGTAGAAAATAAATAAAAGTATATACAGATCAGCAGACGCTCGGCGCTCTTGTAACAATAACATACAATATTGGACTCAGTATAAAACAGAATGCCACCACTTCCAAATGCTGGAGTGAAGTGTGAGTGACGAGTTGACAATTGCTGATATAAGATGATTGTTACATGCCAGCAACCTTCTCATAAAACTGTAAACATTCTTTCGTAACAACTTGCCAAAAGACCGAATGTTCAAGGACACAAACATCTTGCTTGCACTCGACCTACGTGGTATATCTAGCAACCTTCTTAGGGAGTTATTATATGCAATGCGGATTTTGTTCCTAACAGCAACATTGCTATTAAACCATAAAGGCGAGCAGTACATTGAGGTACAGAAGGTTTTGAACAGCATACATTTAACATCAGGAGAACATCTATGGAAATTTTGCAACAGTAAGTTTGTTTGAGCATAGAGTTTCCTGAGTTGCCTGTTACAATCAACATTGGTCTTGTCAGATGCAATCCACACACCTAGGTATTTGACTTTTTCAACAAAGTTCAAGCTATTACCACAAAGTGGCATAACAGGATTCGAAGTATTGGCACCCTTCGGTTTGAAAGCCATACACATAGATTTAGTACAGTTGAACAATATGTCATTTTTTTCACCAAATTTTTCGCATTCCGAAAGGAGGTGTTGCATCGCTGCAGTAGACAAACTTAACAAACAGAGATCATCAGCATAGAAAATGTGATTTAACAGTGCACCGTTAATGGAGCCGCCCAGATTAGTATTGTTCAACAGTACACTGAGATCATCAATATAGACATTAAACAACAAGGGTGACAGTATACCACCTTGTTTAACACCGTTGGTCACATGAAATTTGGATGAGGTAACATTGCCCCACCTAACAACCATAGACTGCCTTCTGTACCAGTATAACAGGATGCTAACACTGTAAATAGGAATATCTCGATCGACATCGCCATCAGACTGCTGAACACTAAGTGACTTATTGACTCTCGTGCACTATGTACACCAGCTCAACCAGACTCATGTCAATCATCACTGTTTTCTTCCTGCATTACCGACTGCACTATATGGTTCTCCACATTATCTGCTGCTCGCTAATATATTTAAACTGCTGACTAGTATTACTCACTCTTATTCTACACTTTATTGCATGTATAGTTTATTTCTTTTATTTTATCGTGTTTAATGTTGCAGCATTGCACCAAGACAAATTCCTAGTTTGTGTACTACATGAACAATGGCAATAAATCTGATTCTGATTCTGATTCTGATTCTCTGATCAGTTTTCTAAACAGACACCAGTGGTTAATCCTGTCAAAAGCTTTGCTAGCGTCTAGGAACGTAGCATAGACACTAGTGGATTGGCTTCTGAAGTAGTCAACAAATTCACGGAGTAGGTAAACAGCCTTGTCAGTTGAAAGAGCTGACTTGAAACCAAACTGGTTGTCGTTTGTCCATAGATAATCCTCAATTCTGTTCAGAATTAAACCCTCTAACAATTTAGATATAACATTTGCAATAGCTATGGGTCTGTAGTTGTTCATATCAGACAGACTGGCACACTTGTTTTTCACCAAGGGAATAATAACAGAGTCCATCAACATATCTGGCATGTAACCATGAACAAACATACAGTTAAAACACAATGACAACAGAATGCACAAATTGAAATCAGCATTGTAAAGAAGGTAAAAACATCTCCTTTCTATTTTTGTCTTTAATAAGAACAAAAGAGAAACACCTTTCAGCCTGACGGGAGCGTCTCTGTACTGACAGCGAGTCCTTAATAAAGTCCTGTGTAGTTCACCACTCGCCTCATCATTGTCTTACATTTTATAGACATAACACATATGCCGATTTTATTTGATGCTGCCTTCTTATGCACCAAAGTGAAAACCTGCACTCCTATTCGGTGCTATTGTATTTTTAACTGACTGCTGGTCAGTTTTTGTCTGCTTTTATCGAGCTCTGCACTCCCCCTGACATTCTCTCTGATACGGAGGAGCTTAATTCCTGGTTTTATTCCTCCTGCCAAGCCATCCTGGACTCTGTGGCTCCATCAAAAATTAAGCAGCCCAGAGCCAAGATCAAGCCCTGGTTTAATGACAGAACTCAGACAGTCAGAAGGGAATGCCGCAAAGCTGAGCACAGGTGGAAGAAGGACAAGCTGCAGGTATCTCGTCAAATTCTAAAAGACTGTTGGCATTGTTATCAGAGCGCTGTTAAAGAGGCTAAAAGGGAACATTTGTCCAATATTATTGTGTCCAATCGTCATAACCCCTGTGTGTTATTCAAGACCATTGACTCTGTTCTTAATGCCTCACTGATTGTTGGTATAGAAGCATCTACTGAATTGTGCAATGACTTTTTGCATGTTTTTATTACCTCCACCAGGCCGCAGGCCAGGAGGTTATGTTTTTGCCGGGGTTTGTCTGTCTGTTTGTCTGTCTGTGTTACGACCCGAGCGCTGGGTTCTGATTGCGCTCGGGCTGAGTTCAACTCGCTGCCGGCCTTGACAGCTGTGGGTTGTATTCTGGCCTCACCGGGCTCTTATTGTGAAGGTGCTCGGTGGGGCTTCCGCCTGTCAAGGATGGTCAGCTGTGTGTCATTACTGCTCGTTAGTGTTCGCCTTCATAAAGCGGGCACTAGCGACAGTAATGTTGCAGGAGTATGGTCAACACCTTGTCAACATCTTGTCAGACTTTATCAACGCTTCGTTTTGACCCTCATGTCAGGTTCGTGTCTTTGCCATGTCACAGTTTAGCTTGTAGTGGCTGGGGTTAGCCCTGCAAGTCCATGTATTGATTTGTATGTGTTTTTGCCGAGAGCGGCTCACAGTCTTGTCCTGTCTCGTCTTGTGTGTTAATAAACCATCTTCGCAAAACTCACTGGTGAATTCTTGGTGTCTTATGGTGATTCACGAGGATCACCGCATGACAGTATACTCCTGCCAGGACGTCTGAACGGAGACGCCACACCGAGACGCCTTTTCACCGTGAGTTTTTGCCTTAATTAGACTGTTGTTCTTCCCTGTCTGGGTGTCTATTGCTGGGAGAATGCCGTCATCCAGGGGCCGCGGTCGGCGCCTGGGCAGAAAGCTAGCGGAGGCTCTGGAGTATGTGGACAGTACTCTATTCACCGCTATGCTGTACGACGCTCCCAGCGACATACGCTGGCACCTGGACTGCGCTGAGGGTCTCCTGGACAATCTTCCCCTCGGTTATGACGATCACCCGGAGGTGATTATGAGGAGGGAAGAACTCACTACGCAGCGCGAGATACTTCGTGGGCTGGAGGAGGAAGAGAGCAGGAAGCAGAGGAGAAGGCATCCTCTCTCCCCGTGTTGGAGTCCCGTTCCCATCCCGGAGCTGGTCCAGGAGTGCGCGCCGTCTGGGGGCCGCCGACGACGTCGGCGCAACGGCCCAGGTCACCCTCAGCAGAATCCCCGGCTGGACCTGCTGCCGGCGAAGTCCGTCAGCGGGGGAACAACGTCTCCTACAGCAGGAACCATCTCTGCCCTGGGAGAAAGGCAAGTGCATGATAATTTACTACATCTTGATTATAATCTGCCTTGTCTGACTCCTGGGGGCGGAGTTCAGGGTTTGCAGCCCTCCGAGCTTCTTCCACCTGCTGTAGAGAATGTAACTAAACCTGCTGCCTCTGTGTTCCCCCCTGTCGAGCGGTCCGCGACGCCAGGCCAACATCGTCGGATGAAGAGGGGGCCTGCAGTGCTGGAAAGCCTGGATCCAGCCCTGCAGCCATGTCGTGGACTGAGGAAAAAAGCGGACTGCGGCCCGGAGCCTGAGCCGATGAAGAAGCGTCCCCGTGTCTCCTCGCCGGAGCGGTCTGAGCCAGTGGGTCGAGGGTCCCCTGCCCCCACGCCATACGGGTCATCAGCGTGGACAGCAGCGCAGGAGGAACCTCAGGCTGCAGATGCCATCCTTCCAGCTGCGGAGCCCGACGCAGCTGAGTTCGAGCCTGCTGACGAGAGTCGCCGCCCTGAACCTGGATCGTCGGAGTCCTGGGTGGCAACAGAACCTGAGTGCAGGCAAGTGCTCCCTCTGGTGTCTCTGTCCCCTGTGTTGGAGTATTTTTGCCTGCCTCTCGGGGAGGCGAATGAGGAGCAGCCGCCTGCTATGCCCAAGCTCGTCTCACTGGGTTCTGTTGCTACCGGTGATTCTGATCCCGGTTTTCTTGTTTCTGAGCCTTGTTGCAGTGTCGCTGGCGTGGAACGAGTCAGAGTCACTGGGTTGGAGGTCCCAGGTTCGGGGGTGGAGATCGTCAGCAGAGCTACACCGACCCAATCGGGGTCCGTCGTGGAGGCTGCCGTGGCCCAATCGGGGTCCGCCGCAGGTGCGGTTCTGACCCAATCGTGGTCCGACGTGGGTGCACCGGAGGCCCAATTGGGGTCCACCGCGGGGGTGGTTTTGGCCCAATCGGGGTCCAACATGGGTGCACCGGAGGCCCAATCGGGGTCCACTGCGGGTGCAGATCTGGCTCAATCGGGGTCCAACGTGGGTGCACCGGAGGCTCGATCGGGGTCCACCGCAGGTGCGGTTCTGGCCCAATCGGGGCCCGACGTGGGTGCAGCTGGGACCCAATTGGGGTCCAGCGGAGGTGCAGCGCCAGCGTGGTCCGCGGACGGGGGAGGAGCTGCAGACCCTTCACCGCCGAACGGATTACAGGCTCATCCTGGTCATCTGTCCCCCCTGAGTCACCGCCCCTGTGCATCATCGCTGGGGGCCGTGGGGGCTCCTGTTCGCTCGCCCCGGCTCTCTCAAGTTTTGTCCTCGTCAGGGAGGCCGCCGTGGGCTGTTTTTCCCTAAGACTGGTGGCTGAGGGACATGGGTCGGCCGCCGGAGGAACTGTTTCGCCGGTTCGGCGCCTCGGGTCAGCCACCCAATGTGTTGTGTGTGTCTTCGGGCAACCTGGTTCGACCACCGGAGGAACGGAAGTGCTGGGCGTTGGACTCTGGTGAGCCGCCTGGTCATGCTCCGGCTTCTAAGACCACCCGCCGGCTGTTGGACGCGGGGAGACCACCTGAACTGTTCTTGTGGCACTTGGTCAGCATAAACCCCGGTCAGCATAAACTGTCAGGGGGGTAGTGGTTTTCTGGGTTAATCCGTCACTATGATTGTTCTGGGTTTTTTTTTTTCTTGTCCTGGCTGTCCTGTGTATTTTGTGCTTGGTTACGTCTTGCAGTTGCCCTAGCATGTGTTATGTTGCCTTGTTTTTCTCTGTATTTTGTCTGAATTTTGAATATTTGGTATCTTGTCATAGTCTCGTGTTTAGTGTGTCTACCCAGTAGTTCTGGTTTTTTGGTTTTCTCCATGTGCATTTTTTTTTTTTGATTTAACCTGAGTAGTTATTCTTGTTATTGTCTTGTATGTTGTTGTTCTTGTCAGTTTTGTTTCTGGGTTTGGTTTCTCTCCCTCCGCATCTACCCCCAGCCTCCCACCCTGGGGGGTGGGGTGGGGCAGGGTGGTCTTTGGGGCATTCTGAGCCCGCCCTCGGAGGGAGGGTACTGTTACGACCCAAGCACTGGGTTCTGATCGCGTTTGGGCTGAGTTCAACTCGCTGCCGGCCTTGACAGCTGTGGGTTGTATTCTGGCCTCACCGGGCTCTTATTGTGAAGGTGCTCGGTGGGGCTTCCGCCTGTCAAGGCTGGTCAGCTGTGTGTCATTACTGCTCGTTAGTGTTCGCCTTCATAAAGCGGGCACTAGCGACAGTAATGTTGCAGGAGTATGGTCAACACCTTGTCAACATCTTGTCAGACTTTGTCAACGCGTCGTTTTGACCCTCATGTCAGGTTCGTGTCTTTGCCATGTCACAGTTTAGCTCGTAGTGGCTGGGGTTAGCTCTGCGAGTCCATGTATCGATTTGTGTGTGTTTTTGCTGAGAGCGGCTCAGTCTTGTCCTGTCTCGTCTTGTGTGTTAATAAACCATCTTCACAAAACTCACTGGTGAACTCTTGGCGTCTTATGGTGATCCGTGAGGATCACCGCATGACAGTCTATTTGTCTGTCTGTTGGTTAGCAAGATAACTCAAAAAGTTTTGGACGGATTTCAATGAAACTTTCAGGCATTGTTGGAAATGGAACAAGGAAGAACTGATTAAATTTTGGGGATGATCCGGATCACCGTCTGGATCCAGGAATTTTTTAAAGGATTCTTTAACATTGTGAGATAGGGCCATTTTTAACACAGAGGATGCGGAGAATCACCGTGCTGCAGCGAGAGAAGAAATGCAGCGACTCAGGCAAGGCCTATCCCCAGATGCTATTGAAGCTCGTCAAGCTTACTTTTATTTTTTTTTTATTTTTTTTTTTTTTCCTTATTACCTCCGCCAGGAGGTTATGTTTTTTTTTTTTTTTTTAAAAAAAAGAAGATCTGCTCGATATTGCCAGTCATGCCTCGTTCAAAGTCTAAAAGTGTGAAACACAGAAGGCAACAGAGTGCAGAGTGCATGAGAAAGAAAAAAAGGCAGGGAGATAACACAGAGGATGCGGAGAATCACCGTGCTATTGCTAGTCATATGTTTTCATGGTCAAGGAATCTGAAAACGTACACACAAACAATGTATGGGGGGAACTGTCGCCGCCATTACGGAAAATGCCATTTTCATGAATAACTACTGAACCGCTAATCCTATCATTGTCAATCCAATTGCTAGTCATATGTTTTCATGGTCAAGGAATCTGAAAACATACACACAAACACTGTATGGGTGGAACTGTGCCGCTTGGCGGAGGTCTTTGCTCTCCGAGTGCTTTTCTAGTTGATAATGTCACCACTATTAGGGCTCTCGTCCTACCTCCTGCCTCTGACCCTTCTGTCTCTGTCCCTTGCTCTGCTGTCTTCAATCAGTTTGAGCTTGTGACCCTATTGCAACTAGAAAATGTGGCTGGTCATATTAAGCCCTCAGGTTCCCCTTGTGATGCTCTTCTTCCTCACTTTTTGGACCATTTTAAACAACAATTTGTCTTCTGGTGTTGTCCTTGCAAATTTTCAGCATGCAGTAGTGAAACCTTTGCTAAAGAAACCTGGTCTTGATCAGGGTTGGGAGTAATGCATTACAAAGTAACTCTACTTTGTTACTACTTTTGCAGTAATGTGCTATGTAACAAAATTACTGCTGAAAAATTAAGTAATGCGTTACAGTTACTTAAATTTGATCAGATGCATTACTCGTGTTACTCATTTTATTAATATGGATAGATATTTTAGTGCAAATAAACTGACCCTGCCATAGCTGGCGCAGCTGTCAGTTTTCACGGGTTGCTTTCCTGTCCTGCCCTCACATGCAACCCGGTGGCAGCTCCTCATATCGAGCCCTGATCACCTGTTGTCCCAGCAGTGAGTAGCCCCTAACAGCTCCTACCTCTGTGGTTAAACGAGTATTTTTAGAGCAAGAAGCTCACATTTAATGTCTGCATTAAATGCAATTAGTTTTCTTACGCACAGAGGAAAAAGTGACTGATTTCAGCTTCTTGTAAGCAGTGAACTTGCATTTATCTGTGCATTCTATTTTATTTTATCTCATTCATTTACGTGCTGTTGTGATATGCAACTATTTCATGGACGTTAAATCCTCTAAATATGGGTTTTTAATGGGCTGGTCCAGGGATGTCAAACATATGGCTCGTGGGCCAAAAATGGCCCACCAGGGGGTCCAAAGTTTTCTCTGTGAATTTACAGCTTTATTTCTAGTAAATTTCTGACTTTCTACTGATTGCAACAGTTGATGGAAATCTGAGACATTTTTTTTTCTCTGTAAGATGAGACTTTTTTTTCTCATCAGTTTTCTTTTTCTTCTTTTTTTCTGATGAGAACAAGGGGCCTTTGATCTTGCTATGTGGGCAAGATGATTTAAAGTATGCATTTAAAAGTAACGTGAAAGTTACTTTTCCAAGTAGCTGGTTACTTTAATCATGCAGTAACTCAAAAGTAACTCAGTTACTTTTGAAAAGAAGTAAATAGTAACTGTAACTAGTTACTATTTTTTAGTAACTTCCCAACACTGGTCTTGATCAAACTGTGTTGGCTAATGTTAGGCCTATTTCAAAGTTACCTTTTCTCTCAAAAATATTGGAGAAAATTGTTTATCTTCAGTTAAAGGCTTTTTTGGATGAGAATGGTGTTCTGGAAGTGTTTCAGTCTGGATTTAAAACCCTCCATAGCACAGCACTTTAATGACATCCTCCTGGCAGTGGACTCTGGTGATTTTGTGATTCTTGTCCTGCTTGACCGAACTGCCACCTTGATACAGTGGACCATGACATTTTAATATCTCGTCTACGGCATCTAGTGGGGATTTATGGTACTGTATTGCAATGGTTCAGGTCCGATTTGGCACATAGAACCATGTCTGGAAGTCTGGCTGGTTTTGAATCTTCCTCGGCTTCCCTGTCATGTCCCACAGGGCTCAATTTTAGGGCCCTTGCTTTTCTCCCTGTATTTACTTCCACTGGGTTCAATCCTTAGAACGCATGGTATCTCCTTCCACTGTTACACTAATGACAGTCAGATTTACAGTGGTGTGAAAAAGCCTCTTCCTGATTTCACATTTATGTTTGTCACACTTAAATGTTTCAGATCATAAAACAAATTTAAATATTAAACAAAGATAGCACAAGTAAACACAAAATGCAGTTTAAATGAAGGTGTTTATTATTAGGTTATTCCCACCCTCATTGGGTGCATGGGGATGAGGAGAAATCCGAACAGCAGGCTGAGAACTTTCGCACCAGGCAAGACAATAAAACAAAAGAGATCAACTCTAAAACTGGGAACTTGGAACGTCTGCACTATGATGACAGGACTCGCTACTAACCTCAAGGACATCAACGACACCAGGAAGACTGCCATCATCAATAATGAGCTGAAGAGACTGGGAGTGGATATCGCCACTCTCCAGGAAACACGGTTGGCTGACGCAGGCACACTGAGAGAGAAGGACTACACGTTCTACTGGCAGGGAAAGGGCAGTGACGAACACAGGGAACACGGAGTGGGCTTTGCAGTGAAGAACACCTTGCTGAAGATGGTGGAACCGAGCAGCACTGGCTCTGCTCGACTCCTCACCCTCCGCCTGAACACCACTCAAGGCCCAGTCACCCTCGTCAGTGTGTATGCCCCAACACTGACAGCCACACCAGAGGCAAAAGACGAGTTCTACGAGAATCTCGCAACAACTGTCAGGATCGTCCCCAACTCTGAACAACTCATTCTCCTTGGAGACTTCAATGCCAGAGTGGGTGCTGACCATGACTCCTGGCCCTCCTGTCTTGGACCTTTTGGCGTGGGCAGAATGAATGACAACGGACAGCGGCTGCTCGAGTTCTGCACATATCAGGATCTGTGCATCACAAACTCGTTCTTCAAAACCAAGACCCAGCACAAGGTTTCCTGGCAACATCCACGCTCAAAGCACTGGCACCAGCTGGACTTGATCCTGACCAGGCGCACCTCACTGAAGAACGTGCTAATCACCCGTTCGTTCCAGAGTGCAGATTGTGACACAGACCATTCATTGGTGTGTTGCAAGGTCAAGCTGCAGCTGAAGAAATTCCATCGTGCTAGACAACCTGGAAAGGCACGGATTGACACCAGCAAGATGGCTCAACCAGAACTTGTTGAGCAGTTTGCCTCCACCTTTGAGAAGGAACTTGGTGTACCACAAGAAGGAGAATCTGCAAAGCAGAAGTGGGAAGAGCTGCGAAACACCATCCACCACACAGCCTTGGCTACCTTTGGGAGGAAGACCTCGAAGTCACAGGACTGGTTTGATGCCAAGTTGACCGAGATGACCCCCGTCATTGAAGCCAAGCGCTCAGCACTTGCTGAGTACAAGAAGTACCCAAACGAGAAGAATCTCCAGATTCTCAGGGCTGCGAGAAGCAAAGTTCAGCAGACTGCTCGGCGCTGTGCCAACGAGTACTGGACTCAGCTCAGCCAAGACATTCAAACCGCTGCCATAACAGGGAACATCCGTGGTATGTACGATGGCATCAAGAAAGCACTTGGTCCGGCTCAGAGCAAGACGGCCCCCCTCAAATCCTCCACTGGGGAGATGATCACAGAAAAGAACAAGCAGATGGAGAGATGGGTGGAACACTACTCCGACCTCTACTCCAGACAGAACACCGTGACACCGTCAGCCCTTGATGCCATCGACTGCCTGCCATCCATGGACGAACTTGACGCCGAGCCAACCATCGACGAACTCAGCAAGGCCATTGATAGCTTGGCCGCTGGCAAGGCACCCGGCAACGACTGCATACCCCCCGACCTGATCAAGCACTGCAAGACCGCCCTACTGCTGCCATTGCATGACGTCCTCTGCCAGTGTTGGAAGGAAGGTGCCGTACCACAGGACATGAGGGACGCCAAGATCATCACCCTCTACAAAAACAAAGGGGAGAGAAGCGACTGCAACAACTACAGGGGCATCTCCCTCCTCAGCGTTGTTGGCAAAGTCTACGCACGAGTTGTTCTCGTTCTTCTACAGAAGCTTGCCGAACGTGTCTACCCCGAGTCTCAGTGTGGCTTCCGCGCTGAGCGATCGACGGTAGACATGATATTCTCCATCCGCCAACTCCAGGAGAAATGCAGAGAACAGAACATGCCCCTGTACGTCGCCTTCATCGACCTCACCAAAGCGTTCGATCTGGTCAGCAGAGAGGGCCTTTTCAAGATCCTGCCAAAGATAGGATGCCCACCAAAGTTGCAAAGCCTCATTGAATCGTTTCACACCAACATGCAGGGGATAGTGCAGCACGATGGCAACGTCTCAGAGCCTTTCAACATACGCAGCGGAGTGAAACAGGGCTGTGTACTTGCGCCAACCCTCTTTGGGATTTTCTTTGCTATGCTCCTGAGGCATGCCTTCAGCACAACAACAGAGGGAATCTACCTGCACACAAGATCTGACGGCAGGCTTTTCAACCTCGCCCGCCTGAAAGCCAGAACCAAAGTACACGAGGCTCTAATCAGAGACATGCTGTTCGCAGACGACGCTGCAGTCACAACCCACACACAGCAGGAGCTTCAGACCCTTATGGACCGCTTCTCCCAGGCATGCAAGGACTTCGGGCTTACCATCAGCCTGAAGAAGACTAACGTCTTGGCGCAAGGCACGGAAGCACCACCAACCATCACCATTGACGACTACGAGCTGGAGGTCGTGAATCAGTTCATGTACCTGGGGTCCACGATCAGCAACAACCTCTTCCTTGATACAGAGATCAACAAGAGGATTGGAAAATCAGCCTTCACACTCGCTCGCCTCACCACACGAGTGTGGGAGAATCCCAAACTCTCTGTCAAGACGAAGATGGCAGTGTACAACGCCTGCGTCATCAGCACACTGCTCTATGGGAGTGAGACGTGGACAACATACGCCCGGCAGGAAAAGAGACTGAACTCCTTCCACTTGCGCTGCATTCGCCACATCCTGGACATATCCTGGCAGGACAAAGTGCCCAACACAGAAGTTCTGTCCCACGCCGGCCTTCCCTCCATGTTCACTCTACTCAGACAGCGCAGTCTCCGCTGGCTAGGCCACGTTCACCGTATGGAGGATGGCAGAATCCCCAAAGACGTCCTCTATGGAGAACTGGCAACTGGCAAGAGAGACGTTGGCCGCCCACAGCTGCGTTTTAGAGACGTCTGCAAGAGAGACATGAAGGCCCTGGAGATCAACACAGAGCGCTGGGAGGACCTTGCAACGGACCGCTCCAAATGGAGAGGCACCCTGACCAGACAGCTCAAGGCGGGTGAAGAGAGACTGACTGCTGCTGCAGATGAAAAAAGGACCCGCAGGAAGAACCGCCACAGACCCAGCAGCACGGAGACCACCCACAAGTGCGACCTGTGTGACAGGGACTGCCATTCGCGCACCGGCCTGTTCAGCCACAGGCGGTGCTGTTCCAGCAGAGTAGACGTTTAGGATTCTCTTCCATGGTCATCATAGACCGACGGAGGCCGATGACATTCCCATGCCAGTGGCGTAGGCTATCTCCGTTTCATGACCATAGGCCACACAGCTACTGTAAGCTAGAGGGGGGGATCAGTCCTTTAATAGCTCTGTGTGTTAACTTTCTTTTTCCCATTCTATTATGCTGAGCACCAAGCTAGAAGGCGGAAAGTACCATTTTTACTTGGTCTTTGTTATGACCCGGCCAGGATTTGAACCCTGGCCTCCCAGTTGTGGGGAGGATGCTCTACCAACTAGGCCACCACTCCGGTTGTTTATTATTAAGGGTAAAAAAAAAAAAATCCAAACCTACAATTGCCCTGTGTGAAAAAAGTATGCCCCCCCCCCCCGTTAAAACATAAATTAACTGTGGTTTATCACATCTTTGGAAAGCTGAATTCAATTTCTCTAGCCACACCCAGACCTGATTACTGCCACACACCTGTTCTCAATCAAGAAATCACTTAAATAGGACCTACCTGACAAACTGAAGTAGACCAAAAGATCCTCAAAAGCTAGACATCATGCTGCTATCCAAAGCAATTCAGGAACAAATGAGAAACAAAGCAATTGAGATCCATCAGTCTGAAAAAGGTTATAAAGCCATTTCTAAAGCTTTGGGACTCCAGCAAACCACAGTGACAGCCATTATCCACAAATGGCGAAAACATGTAACAGTGGTGAACCTTCCTAGGAGCAGCCAGCCGACCAAAATTACCCCAAGAACGCAGCGATGACTCATCCAAGAGGTCACAAAAGACCCCACAGCACCATCCAAAGAACTGCAGGCCTCACTTGCCTCAGTTAAGGTCAGTGTTCATGACTCCACCATAAGAAAGCAATGTTTCCTCTGGCTTAACTCTCTGAGTGTGACTGTTGCCGAATTGCGACATAACCCCGAGTGGTCAAGAGTGGTAAATATTTTTGTCAATAAAATAGTTTAGATTTCCAATGCTATAACTTGAAAGTGGTAAGAGACAATGGCTTACTGTCAGTTAGAAAGATGTAAAATATGATCCAAAGTTTCAGACAGGAATAAATTTACGCATCTAATTTGCATAATGTTGCAGCAGCTCTTTACATTCCATAACTCAGTCATAGCTGGACTTTGGACATATTTTCACAAAGAATGGTTCGGTTTTTTGACACCGTTGTCTCTACAGGGGTATGTTGTTATCTTATCTTCAAAGTATACGAACCAGAAAATCAGTACAATGAAAAAAAAACCCAAAGAAATTCGTCACTTACCGGCAGCTAATGGAACTCGCTCGCTGCCGTGGTCATTGCGTTTTCACCCATCGTGGTCGTTATTTTGCATTCTGTCGGTCATTTACGCTCTCTTTCTCATCTACAAAGTCTTATGATTATCCCACATAAATTTTGCTTGTATCCTGCGGCTATTTTCTGTGTACGAAGCCGTTTAAGTGATGGCGCACGATGATGGACGGCAGCCATATTAGTTTTCTGGGCTAAAAGGATGAAAACAGGAAAAGGAAATGAGGAGTTCTTCTTCTTTGGTGTATTACGTGTCATCCATTGAGTCCTCCAATGCGTGTCTGCCCCCTTCTGAAACTGGCAGATGTGAAATCTCACACTCTAAGGGTTAAAGATCTTGGTGCAATGGCAACATATTTTTCCCGGGAAGGGGGGGGGGCAGTAAACATACCGGAATATGTTAATTTTATACTATTTATTTCTTTTTAAAATTTTACACAGTAACGTTACATATAGAACTTACCATTTGAAGTATTGTACAACCGAGGCTTGAATATTGGGCCAGTTGGGGTCCCACCCAGACATCCTATGTTTAGACTTTTTAGTGGTGTTATCCTTCTTCCTCTGCCTGAATACTTTCCTCTCCTTGGCTCCTCTCTTCTGTTTCATCTTGCCCTCTTTGAGCTCTGTCTGATTCAGGTTCTCTCTCTGTCTATGGTGGTATACAAACAGGTTAGAAAATATCAAGTGTCATGTTTTGTCCTGTAGGATTTTTTTTTTTTGTCATGGTTTACATAAATGACAAAAATATGTGTATTTTTTGTATTTTTATTCTAGTGTTTCTTTTTTTTCCATTGAGAGAGTAGGGAAGGGAAAGAAACATTCATAATAGTAATGTACTCATGCATACTTAAATTATATGACCAGGTGGGTATAGTAACCAGAAATTCTACTCATGTAAAAGCAGTGCTTTGAAATTAAAAATTAAAAGTAGACAACCAAAAATTTCTAGTTGAGTTAAGGGTACAAAGAGCACCCTCTTAAAAACTTGAGTAATGACTTCAGTCTTGAAGGTTTGAGGTCTTTCTCAAAAATTTATAACAATTTTCTTATGATTTTCTACTCTTCTCTGTAAATCTATCTAAAGTTGAAACCATCTTCCTCAAATCTGTAATTTCCTCTTGTAAAAGTGACTTTTCTTGTACATTTGAAACGTTATTATAAATTTGTGAATTATTTTATGATTAATTTTAGTCTGTTTTTTAAAATAAAATTACTGGGGTTTTTTTTTTTTTAGATAAATTTGAAGCAGACTGTGGTATTTTTTTTTACTTTTTCCTTATAACAATTTACATTTTTGACCATAATTTTGCAGTCAGAACAGAACAATAATTTAACTGATTACAAAGAAAAAATATTAATAAAATTGTATTTAATGAAATAAATTAACTTAAACGACCAAGGATGCCGTTATTTCTGTTATAATATTTCTTTATATTTATAGTTGTTGTTTTTTTTTTTGTATAAATCTCACCACCCAGACAGCAGGAAAAACCTCCCTTATTTTGAAATCAAATGTTGGCATGTTTAGTTTGTCTGAAGGCTGCTGACGGATTAAAGTCATTGACTTTGTGAATTTCGGTCATCTTAACCTGCCAGGTGTGGCGGTACATGATAGGGAACTGTAGCGGACTCTAAAGACATAATTCACCACAATATGGGTGCGGTCGGGGCTACGTCACTTCCGGTTAGTAACACATCGCCGCCATCTTAACTCGGTGAAAACAAACCCGTTACCAAGCCTTGTCGAGTGCAGTGTTTTGACTTTTTGTCATGGCCTGTGACTACATAGAAAAGCTTGATGAGTCAGCCAGGCTACGTTATCAGGAGAAACTGACAGCAAGTGGACTGACAGATTGCCCATACAAGCTACCAGCCAGAAAATGGGTTAATGACCCGACCAGGTGGCCAGATGTGCAGTGGCCGGACGTGTACAGCTACTTGATCGACACCCCTGGTAAGCATATTTGCTTCGACCCATATTAACATGATTAACCCTCTTACATGTTTTGAATGTTTTTAAGGAAAGGCCCCTATGGGTAACATGACCAATCCATTAAATATCAGGGCAGCACAGCAGTAATTCTTAAAAGAAATAATTAAACAAGAAAATGTTCACTGATTAGGTGATTAGGTACTGCTTAGGTGCGCTTGTGTTGGATCGAAATAAGTGTAGGCGGACACGAGTGAAGTTTAAAAGGGTGCTTCATGCAGACAGTCAACATATATACCCGGCTAATGCATGCATGGCACATTAGCATCACAGTAGACAGCAGGAAAGCATATACATTTGCATTAGTCACACATATCAGGCGCAGCATTACTGGCGCCGGGATTCCTCTCTGTTCTGGAGCCACAGAAGGTGCGAGGCGCTTCTATAACGATCAGTAATTGCTCACGCTGAGCGCTCTGCTAGCTCGCTGTGGGAGTCACACGAGGTGTTCCTCTTTTCCCGTATATTTTTCTTTTTGGCGTACAGAAATGGCAATACGCCCGTATTTGCTAAAATCGCATTTTCCCCGTATTAAAATACGGCGAAACCGTATTTGTCACCTCTTTCATTAATGGCCAGCCCCTTTGTTGCACTATTTACTACAGTCTACAGTTAAATTAGTCAGGCTGACTGCACATAGAGAGGTCTGTATTGTTGGGTGAAAAGGGAATCAGTCATGCATTTCCATAGACGAAATGTCCATCTCTGTTTACAATACAGAGAGGCTTGTGTCGGCGGCTAGCATTTTCAAAACATGACCCATCAAGTGGCAACTAATTAAACTAACACAATATCACTCAATTACCTGATATAGGACGTGATGAGCTGAATATAATGCACTATGACGGGCTGGACAAGCTTGACTGAGTCACGGCAGCTGCCTGGGACTAGGTCGCCACTGAATTGTTTTCACCTAGTACGGCGTTGCCATGTGGGTTGCTAACCGGAAGTAGGCCAAATGCCCGGATGCCCGACTGCGCCCATGGGTTCTGTCTTCACCAGCCACTCCAGCAGTCACTGCTGCTGGAGAATTAATTGTCAGGGATAAAATTAAATATCTGGGACATTTTATTAATGATAGAATGACTGATGATGATGATATTTTCAGACAACGCTGCAAAATCTACATGCAAGCAAATATTCTTGCACGCAGGTTTGGTTTTTGTTCAGATGAGGTGAAACTGGTTCTTTTTAAAACCTATTGTACACCTTTATACACTGCTCATTTATAGATAAATTATAGGAAACAAAGTATGCAGAAATTACAGGTTGCTTACAATGATGCTTTAAGAATTTTACTTAAAAAGCCTCAATGGTGCAGTGCTTCCGAGTTATTTGTCTCATCACGTGTAAATACACCATGCAGTAATAAGGAATCTTATGTATAAATTCATCTGTCGGCTTGATGTATCTAGAAATGAAATCATTCAAGTCATGTCTAGCATTAAGCTCAGTTCTATTCGCTGTCAGTCACAGTTTAGAAGACACTGGTACAGTAGTCTTTTTAAGTCTTTTTAAAGTCTGTACTGTCTTTGTACTTCTTTTAGTAGTTGTGTCTTATTGTTTTTGTAACTTTTTGATTGTTTTTCTTATTAACTGTTTTTCAGCTGTCTTGTTTTTATTTTATTTTATTTTATTTTATTTATTTTATCTTATTTTTGATGGACCATGAGTCTGGAATAAAGTCTTTGATTGATTGATTGATTGTTCATGTACAGAATGATCTGCTTAGGCAGTTATAGTTGGCACTCAGGCTTTCTCATCAGGCACCTCTCTAGACAGCCACTGAATGACCTCAGTTTAGAGGGAAAAGAGAGCTAGTGTTTTTAGCTGTTGCTTTTAGTCACTGTTGCTGGAGAATAAAAACAGCATGCCTGCTCGTGTGAGGAAAGAGAAATTGCCAGTCTCTTCATTCCTGCAATTCCTACTGAACACAACTTAATGTTGGGGAGAACTTTGGCCGCCATTACGGAAAATGCCATTTTCGTGAATAACTACTGAACCACTAATCCTATCACTGTCAATCCAATTGCTAGTCATATGTTTTCGTGGTCAAGGAAGCCGAAAACGTACACACAAACACTGTATGGGGGGAACTGTGGCCGCCATTACGGAAAATGTCATTTTCGTGAATAACTACTGAACCACTAATCATATCATTGTCAATCAAATTGCTAGTCATATGTTTTCGTGGACAAGGAATCTGAAAACGTAAACACAAACACTGTATGGGGGGGGAACTGTGCCGCTTGGCGGAGGTCTGCGCTCTCCGAGTGCTTTTCTAGTTGCTTACGTTTCCAGAGGGTTAAAACCATGATAAATGCCTCCAGTGCTTACATACCTCTTATGATTTTTTTCTGCATTTAAAGTACTTTAATAAACTCATGTCTCTGTCGGACAGTCACGCTTAGCAAGACACTTCCTGCTGGCTAACTGGAAAACTCGCGTGGGCGGGGCGCTTCTAAATTCCGAGCGGATGATGGCCACGTGCGTTGTTTGTGTGCGTGCTTGCGGAAAGTCCTTGTTTCAAATATTTTTCTTAATAAATTCATATCTCCTTGGCGCGGCGGTAAAATTTCTGGCGAAGTGGCCACCGAGAAATGTTACCAGAGGAAACCCTGGAAAGAGACTGGGCAAAAATGGCCTGCATGACAGAGTTCAAAGACGAAAACCACTGCTGAGCAAAAAGAGCATAAAGGCTCGTCTCAGTTTTGCCAGAAAACATCTTGATAATCCCCAAGACTTTTGGGAAAATACTCTGTGGACTGACGAGACAAAAGT
This sequence comes from Pholidichthys leucotaenia, assembly GCA_020510985.1. Lineage (NCBI taxonomy): Eukaryota > Metazoa > Chordata > Actinopteri > Cichliformes > Pholidichthyidae > Pholidichthys > Pholidichthys leucotaenia. The sequence goes on along the minus strand of CM035847.1, from coordinate 214,577,666 downwards.
TGAACTTTTTGGAAGGTGTATGTCCCATTACATCTGGTGTAAAAGTAACACTGTCATGGTTTCCTGCCTGTTTGAGGCAGGAAGAATTAAAACCCAAATGCAGGTGGTAGTTGTGTGTATTTATTGTGCAAACAGTTCAGACAAATAGTCCAGCTAACAACAGAAAAACACAAAATGGCGAGGCGGCTCTGGGAAGCTCACAAGACGCTCCTCAGCTCACCAGTGAGTAAGCCCAGGGGACCCAAAGTGCTGCAGGACAGCTGGACAGCAGGGGAAAGGCAGCCTGGACACCTCCATGACAAACACAGCATTTCAGAAAAGGAACATCATACCAACAGTAAAATATGGTGGTGGTAGTGTGATGGTCTGGAGCTGTTTTGCTGCTTCAGGACCTGGAAGACTTGCTGTGCTAAATGGAGCCATGAATTCTGCAGTCTACCAAAAAATCCTGAAAGAGAATGTCCAGTCATCTGTTTGTGACCTCAAGCTGAAGCGCACCTGAGTTCTGCAGCAGGACAATTATCCAAAACACACCAGCAAGTCCACCTCTGAAGGGCTTAAGAAAAACAAAATGAAGACTTTGGAGTGGCCTAGTCAAAGTCCTGACCTGAATCCTATTAAGATGTTGTGGCATGACCTTAAAAATGCGGTTCATCCTCAAAAACCCTCCAGTGTGGTTGAATTACAACAATTCTGCAAAGATGAGTGGGCCAAAGTTCCTCCACAGCCCTGTAAAAGACTGACTGCCAGTTATCACAAATGCTTGATTGCATTTGATGCTAAGTGTGGCCCAACCAGTTATTAGGTTTAGGGGGCAATCACTTTTTCACACAGGGCCATGTAGGTTTGAAGTTTTTTCCCTTAATAATAAACACCTTCATTTAAAAACTGCATTTTGTGTTTACTTGTCTTATCTTTGTCCAGTATTTAAATTTGTTTGATGATGTGAAACATTTAAGTGTGACAAACATACAAAAAAAAAGAGAAATCAGGAAGGGGGAAACACTTTTTCACACCACTGTATGTATAATTAAAGCAGAAGGAGGCCTTCTCAATTAAACCACTTCTTGCATGTCTTGATGACATTAAAGCTTAGATGGCTTTAAACATTTTAAATTCTAATGAAAAGAAGACTGAAGTGATGGTTTTTGGACCCAGTGGCTTCTGTGAGTCTTCCCGTTGACTTGAGCTCCTTGGCACAGTTTAAGACAACTGTCACTAATTTGGGTTTTAAGATGGACAGTGATTTTAGATTAAATTGGCAAATTGATGCAGTAGTCAAGTTCACCTTTTTTCATTTGAGGCAGCTGGCAAAGGTTAAACTCATTCTTTAAAGGCAGCAATTTGAAACTGTAATCCATGCCTTCATTACATCTCAGCTGGATTACTGTAACACACTTTATTTTGGAGTTAGCCAGTCTTCCCTCTGACGTCTCCAGTTGGTTGCTGCACATCTTTTAACTGGAAAATGTAAGAAGGACCACATTACACCAATTTTAGCTTCCCTCCACTGGCTGTCTGTACACTTTAGGGTTCATTTTAACATTCTTTTATTTGTTTTTAAATAATTAAATGGCCTTGCCCCACCTTACCTCTTTGAGCTCCTTCATCATTACTCCCCTGCTCGTTCTTTCAGGTCACTGTTGTGCCATGTTTTCTCCACTTGATGTTGACTGTCTTCACTGTGTTCCATGGTATATTTACTGCCTTGGAAATTGTTTTGTACCCTTCTCCTGACTGATACCAATGAGATCCCTCTGATGCTTTGGAAGCTCTCTGAGGACCATGGCTTGTGTGATAAGATGTGACTACAAAAATGTCAGGAAGAGCCTACTAGAACAGCTGAACTTTATGGTTTATCAGAGGCACTTTAAATGGTGGCAGGTGTGTGCTGAATCATACCTAGCATGAGTTTGAATGTGATTGGTTAATTCTGAACACAGCCAGATCCCCAGTTATAACAGGGTGTGCATATTTATGCAACCAGGTTATTGTAAGTTTTTTATTTTTTATTTTTCCCCTTAAAAGACTGTTTCTTCAAATTAGATTTTCACAAAAGTGTAGCATCAACTTTTTTACTGTTTATTAGAGTTATAGGATTTTGAAGCAATTAACTTGTAATAACGTGAACTTACTTCTCTACACAAGGGTATTTTTACCTCCACCAAGGAGGTAAGACTATACTTTCAGGGATCATTTCTATAGTTTCTAACTTGAGAAATGTGTTTCGAAAGTGACCTGTTTTTACTGGGGTTTGTCTGTCTCTGTCTGTCTGTTACCAATATAACTCAAAAACCTATGAACAGATTTTGATGAAATTTTTAGGAAAGGTGTGTAATGGCACGGGGAACAGATGATTAGATTTTGGTGATGATCTGAGAATGCATACCTCAGCCAAGGCTGTTATCTCTCACAGTGTGTTAGCAACAATACGCCAAAAGTTATGAATGGATTTTGATGAAATTTTCAGGAAAGATGTGTAATGGCACGGGGAACAGATGATTAGATTTTGGTGATGATCTGAGAGTACATACCTCCACCAAGGGCTTTGTTTGTATTTGTGCAGCAAACTACCGGATGGATTTGGATGAAATTTTCACCAGAGGTGGTTCTTGGGCTAGAGAGGAACCCATTATATTTTGGTGATGATCTGAAAATGCATACCTCAGCCAAGGCTCTTATCTTCTCACAGTGTGTTAGCAACAGTACTTCAAAACTGATGGACAGACTTTGATGCAATTTTCATCACAAGTGGCTATAGGCCTACACACAAACCCTTTACATTTTGGAGGTGATCCATGAGAAACGGAAGGAGCCTTGGTGGAGGTATGCACTCTATGAGTGCATTTCTCGTTTATAAATGTATTTTAGGTTTGCTCTCATCTTATCTACAGGTCTTCATTCCTCAAAAAGCAAGTTCATATGGTCTTAGGTTGCAGGATTTGTTTTTATTGTCTGTTCCATCAGTCAAAACTGAAACAGGAAAAAATGCTTTTAAGTTTGCCACTCCCTTTGACTGGAACACCTTGCAAAATGACCTAAAACTGAAGGAGCTGGTCTCTCTCAGCAGTTTTAAAGGACTATTGAATGATTTAGAGGCACAGATTTCTGTTTGTAGATGTTTTAACAGGTTTTAATGTCACTAAGCCTACATTTGCTGAGCACTTGTACGAGCACTTGTACTTTTATCTATTGACTGTCTATTTCTTGCATGAATGATAATCATGATACTGCTTTTGGCTAGAAAACCCATAGGGGGACCATCAAGTGGCCACAAGAGGGCCAACGTCTGGGACTTCTAGTGTTAATGTTGTTGTTATTGTCTGTAACTTGTAATTTTGTGCTGCTGCATGTCTTGGCCAGGACATTCTTGTAAAAGAGATTCATAATCTCAATGAGTCTTATTCTGGTTAAATAAAGGTTTAATAATAATAATAATAATAATAATAATAATAATAAAAATAAAGATCTAGGATGATAATGCTTTTACAGAATAGTCTTAAATGCATTTGCCAGTGCAAACAATTTTAGATTGTAAGTGTAATATCCAATTGGCAATTTACATCTTATGTCTGTAATAACAGTCGGAGTCAGTCTTATGCCATGCAGCAAACTGAACCTTTATTGAACACACAGAAAAATAAACAGGTGTTGCAGCCCGCCTGACGTCACCACTAGGGCCGCTACGACAAGCCCTAAGGGACACACACACACACACACACACACACACACCACATTTTACACACAACATTCTACCCCCCTTTAGAAAGTCCAAAACCACACACACAAACGAGACCCTCCCCAATTTAGAACCCGAATCATGCACTAAGAAAACTAAACTGAAATCACTAAAGAGGCCTTATCACAGTCACACAAAACAACTAGAAAAGCACTCGGAGAGCGCAGGCCTCCGCCAAGCGGCACAGTTCCGCCCATACAGTGTTTGTGTGTATGTTTTCAGATTCCTTGACCATGAAAACATATGACTAGCAATTGGACTGACAATGATAGGATTAGCAGTTCAGTAGTTATTCAGGAAAATGGCATTTTCCGTAATGGCGGCGACAGTTCCCCCCTACAGTGTTTGTGTGTACTTTTTCAGATTCCTTGACCATGAAAACATATGACTAGCAATAGCACGGTGATTCTCCGCATCCTCTGTGTTATCTCCCTGCCTTTTTTTCTTTCTCATGCACTCTGCACTCTGTTGCCTTCTGTGTTTCACACTTTTAGACTTTGAACGAGGCATGACTGGCAATATCGAGCAGATCTTCTTTAAAAAAAAAAAAAAAAAACATAACCTCCTGGTGGAGGTAATAAGAAAAAAAATCAATAAAAAAAAAATAAAAGTAAGCTCAACGAGCTTCAATAGCATCTGGGGATAGGCCTTGCCTGAGTCGCTGCATTTCTTCTCTCGCTGCAGCACAGTGATTCTCCACATCCTCTGTGTTGAAAATGGCCCTATCTCACAATGTTAAAGAATCCTTTAAAAAATTCCTGGATCCAGATGGTGAATCCAGATCATCCCCAAAATTTAATCAGTTCTTCCGTGTACCATTTCCAACAACGCCTGAAAGTTTAATCAAAATCTGTCCAAAACTTTTTGAGTTATGTTGCTAACCAACAGACAGACAAACAGACAGACAAACCCCGGCAAAAACATAACCTCCTGGCCTGCGGCCTGGCGGAGGTAACTAAAATCTAGGGGAGACAGGCGGACTGCTGTCCCACCCCACATGGCAAAATAGATTATTCTGCCGCTTGTACTAAATAAAATAAAATAAAGTCCCTTTATCAATTAAAAAAAATAACTGCCATGTTTCCTAACTTAATCAAAACACACCAAAACAATCCCCAACAACACGCATCACATTCACATGCACATCACACTATTTTTTAACATATATACTGTACATGCACAAACATATTCAGTAACACCATATAAACACATTTACAGTTGATTTTTTTTTTTAGGTTATACAACAGTCCATGGCCAGCCAGGAATAAAACTGGCTCGGGAGCCCAGGGCAGCCCCCATGGCATGCACGCTCCTGGAAGGCGCCTGCCCCCGGGGTCGAAGCTGACTTCCCCAGCCAGAATGTCTCTTCTCACCACCGACCACTTCACCCGTCCGGACCAGCCATCCGACACCTCCTCTTGGGAACATCACAGCCTGCCGGCGTGCCTCCTCGCACCGTCTGATCTGCTGTGCTGCTGCCCGGCACACAGTCCCTCCGTGCCTGTTGGTCCATTCTCAACCGCCTTCAACACCACTGCAGCTGTCGCCGTTGCAGCCCAAGACATTCCGGCCCCCTGTGGCCGAACTCCGGGGAAAACCAAAGCTCACTCGTTGATGTAGCTCGTTGACTCGGGCACCTCGCCATAATGCCCAGCACTCTCATCCAAGGCGCTTTGAGCTCTGGCACTGAGGCCCTGCCTGACCTCCGTGGTGCCCGGCACCTCCTCTTTGTTGTCCGAGGTGCTCCGCTGTGCTGCCTCTGTGCCTGGCTGTTGCTGCTGCTTCCCGAGGCTCCCAGCATGCATGTTCCTGCTCTCCCGCTGCCCGGACTCCAACAGCGGGGAAAACTCAGTTGAGTCCAGTCACTGCTCTCCCTTCATGCTACTACTGCACACTGCACCGTCATCATCACCAGTGCTATGGTCATGCACCGTGCTGAGCTCTTCAACTGGCCCGCCATTTTTGGTGACCGGGGGCTCCCCCACTCGTGGCCCCGGTCCCACCTCGATGTCTAGCTGGTAGCTTGTAGCTTGGTTTTGGTGTGCACCTAGCTTCGTGGCTAACTTTGCCATTGACTGAGCCATTAGCTTCCCCAAGCTAGCTAGCTTAGCTTCTTTTGGCACCAACAGCTCCACTACCCACAGCTTCGTGGTCCTCATATGTTTGGCAAAATATTCAGCCACCCACCCGACAGCATCCGCATAAGACTCCGTCTCTCCCAACCTGCAGAGAATTTTCCGACCTTCTACACCGAGATGATGGACCATGAGTGCTCGTCTTCAACCTCCGTCGAGTCCACCCAAGCCCAGCACTGCGATGTAACCCTCAAACATGGTCACCCTGTTCAGCCACAGCATTGCTGGCTCTCCCGGATACTCCAGAAACGGTGATAAGGGTGGAGGTAGCCCATACGCCCCCATAGTTTCTCCTCATCACCAAAATGTTACATCTGTAATAATAGTCGGAGTCGGTCTTATGCCATGCAGTGAACTGAACCTTTATTGAACACACACAGAAAAATATACAGGTGCTGCAGCCTGCCTGACGTCACCACCAGGGCCGCTACTGCAGGCCCTAAGCGCCACACACACACACACACACACACACACACACACACACACACACACACACACACACACACACACACACACACACACACACACACCACATTCTACAAACAACACATCTGTGTTGAAAAAGAAAACAAGAAGACTAGTTCACTTTATGTTTTTGTCTATTTGACCCTTTTGATTTAAAGCACTGATTACTGCATCTGCTGGGCCTTGGTGGTGAGTTAAGTTGATGCTTGGGCAATACTGGAGTAACATTTCCCTCTGCTGGATCTGTAAACCACACACACCAAAATAGTATCTGTACACAATTAACTGAATTGGATGACTGAATTGGGCCTGGCACAGTAACAGACATTGTTATTAGGGATACGCCGATTTGATCCGTGGGATCGGTATCTGGTTTGATCCAGGCAAAATGGCTGAATCGGATTTGGTAAGGAATAAAAGTAATTTACCGATTTGATATATTAATAATATTAAAATGAAGGCGCAATTAAGTTCTCAGCCACACTGCACGCGGCTTTCATAAACAGAAGCAACGAGTGTCATGTCACTGGAGCCTGTCTGTGGGACTCGCCTCGGTATGTTTGCTGTGTGAAATTACTGAACTGTTTCATGGGGTGGAACCAGCATTTACAATTTTAAAACCACCAACTTGATAAAACACTTGCAAAAGTATCATGGTAAAGGAGTATGCCGAATTCTGACATGAATTTAGCAGTAGGAAGTGTGTTGCGCATCACTAGCCACTGCTTTTCCAGCTCGGAGGATGGAAGACACTAAAACTGAAATATAAACAAAAGAATGAAACTTAAAGTACAAACCAGATGGGAGCACGGAAAATGACAGAAATGAAGACATAACGTGGGTTTACCTTTCGGCGGAGAACTAATTACAGCTGATGAGCGTTAGGTAACAGAAACGTAAACAGCAAATCATAACGGTGAACTGGAAGGAGGACTACAACAATAAGGGTACAGGAAATGGAACAGGAATGACTTCAAAATAAGGGCCGTGGTATCAGCTCATCCACAGGAATGGACTGGGACAAAAAATGGCCCTGACACTCTTGGTCAAGGCGGCGCACCATGATCAATCAAACAACAGTACAGATGGTCCAGTTAAACGTGTGCAAGTCTTGTGCCATTCCCCAAAGCAACGGTAAAGCTGAGTAGTAGGTTACATGCATAACAGGGCAACAGAATAATTAGTCACATGATCACATTCCTGGTTAAAAGATGCCTAACTGGGAATAATTTCATAACATAAAGCTTCTGTCCTTATAACAATCGCAGGGATGTGCAGACATTTTGAGGGGCCAAAGTAAGGGCACCCTCTGACTCCTGTTACTTGAGTAATTACCAGCCTACTGTAAATCTTCTAATATTAGAAGCTTTGTTCATGGTTCGTGTTGACTATTAACAATTTGTTAAGTAGCAACATTCAACCATCGCACTTAATGGCCTAACAGAGGTTGGAATTATCCAGCTTTTGCCCTTGACAAGAGAATCCCTGTGGTTTTGGAGAAAGAAAGAAAGAAAGAAAGAAAGAGTTACTTTATTATCTCTTTTGCATAAATATTTTGTCATAAATTTAAAGTCTTAAACTTTTCTAAAGGTGCAAAACTTTGAGAAAAAGCCACAAAATTACAAGGGGAAAAAGTCACAAACATATATACAATAAAAGCATGTAAATGTAACAAAGTTATAGGGACAAATGCCCATTTATTTCAAATATATCCTAAATTCATGAGGAAAAAAAAATATAAAATTACAAGAAAAACAACCTTGAATTTAAAAGAAAAAAGTTACAAATTCTTGGCAAAAGTTGCAAATTTATGAAGACAAAAATTCACATATGTATGATTACAGTCGTTGAAAATGTAAACACTGGAAGTTATTTAAAAGATTTATTAAATTCATTAAGAAAAAGTACATGAATAAATTGTTGAGACAAAGATCAGAATCATAGAAATGTAGCTTGTTCACAATAATTAAAGATAAAATTAAAGAAAAAAAATCAATGAAAAGAGGAGGGAAAATTACTGAGGCAAAAGTGCAAAAAAGGAAGAAAAAAATGTTCCAATTTATGACACAAAAGTCACAAATTCAAGAAAAAAATGTCAATCCATGAGTAAAAATTTTTCATGACGTTTCAATTTTCATGAAGTTTCAAAATTTTGTTAAAGTCTATAATTTAAAAAAAGAATAAAAATAATCATAATAAAAAAGTAGATAATTTTTGAGAACTCTCCAAATTCACATAAAAAAATTCCACATTTTCATTCATTCATTCATTCATTAATTCATCTTCTTCCGCTTAATCCTTTTCGGGTCGCGGGGGGGCTGGAGCCTATCCCAGCATCTTTGGGTGAGAGGCAGGGTACACCCTGGACAGATCACCAGTCCACCGCAGGGCCAACACAGAGAGACAGACAACCATTCACTCTCACAGTCATACCTAAGGACAATTTAGAATCCCCAGTTTAATGCCAATTAACCTAATCTGCATGTTTTTGGCATGTGGGAGGAAACCGGAGAAATCCCGGAGTAAACCCACGCAGACACGGGGAGAACATGCAAACTCCACACAGATCACTGTTGGTCGGGGGCTGGGATCGAACACAGGATCCCCCGGCCAAGGGTGAGTTGCTGTGCTGCCGCAGTGCTAACCACTCCGCCACCACGCCGCCTCCACATTTTCAATTAAAAAAAATCTCTAATTTAGGTGGTAGAGTAGCCTGAAACTGTACACAAGTAAAAGTAGGTTATCATTATACATTATCATGCAAACATAAAAATAATCACCCAAAAGTAGTTGAAGAAGAAGTTACTGAGATGTGAGTTTTGTCTGGACCGTGTGACATTTTTGCTCTAAATTTATGACAGTTTTATTCTAAATTTACTACTTTTTCGCTTGTAAACTTGAAAGAATTTTTTTCTCACTTAAGTCAACTTTTTCTCATAATTTGTGTTTAGTGCTAATTTAGAGCATTTTTTCTTGTACATATGAGACTTTACTTTCATAAATTTGTGAAGTTTATCCTCATAAATTAAAAATCAAAAATAAAATGAGCAAAGATGCAGTATTTTCTGTAATATTACAGGCTATTTATAGCCTATTAATAGCCTATCTGTCATGGCGGCCGCTGGGCCGTCATCATCCTCAGCTGCGCACACACCGGCTGTTGGTAATCAACGGGTTTTAAAAGCCAGGATCTCAGACTGCTCTGCACGGAGTCGTCTGTCGCCTTTGCCTCGCAACGCGTCAAGAATACTACCTCAAGCCAGAGTCAGAACCAAGTCGCCACGCCAAGCCACGTCACGTAAGATACCTCATCACTCATCCCTTCCTAATGTTCTCCCCTGTGCACAGGTGGACCTCCATGGCGGTGGACTTACCTTCCCTGTCAACCGGACACCATCTCCTCCTCCTCGGAGCTCTTCCTCACCACCTCAGCATCGAGCACCACGCGCACCATGCTGCACCAGGACACGGAGCCAGCAAAATTCTCTCTGCGGCGCCTGCAAGTAAGCAGCACAAGCTTCAGCTTCCCGTTCATATGAACTGTAATAATCTCTTGTGCTTGTGTGTTCCAGGGTTGCCAGGTCGCAGCAGGAATCGCTCAGCTCCAGTGACCAGACAGCCTCGCACTCACTCACTCATTCACACACGCAACACTCATCACTTTAATCAATAAATAATTGTCAAACAATCTACTCGTGTCAGCGTCTGTCTCCTGGGTCCCTAATCATGTCAGTACGACTCCGTCAAGATGACCCAGCTGACAGCACGCTGGCGCGCCGTATTAACACTCTTAGCGCTTGAGTAGATTTGATTGCTTACCAACAGACAGTTATTTTGAACCAGTTAACTCAGGTTAACAGCCGGCTGGATCGCCTGGAAGGACGCCAGGCGTTCCCCCCGACCACCGGGGCTTCACCAGCCCCTGTAGCCTCTCCTACTAGCCAAACATACCAGCCATCATTACCTCGTCTCACTCCCGTGCCTACCCCCGCCCGCTTCAGCGGAAAACTCGGGGAAGCACGAGGCTTTTTGCTCCAATGTGAATCAGTCTTTCACCGCGTCCCGGGAGATTTCGCCACCGATCAAAGCAAAATTGGGTACATCTCCAACCTGCTCGGGGGGAGGGCATTAGATTGGGCCTACACTATTATGGCTAAACCCAACTATTCCCTTTTGACTTACCAGCAGTTCGTGGCAGAATTTTTGGAGGTGTTTGATCATACAGACCGGGGCGCGGTGCTAACTGATCGGCTGCTTAGCCTTCGGCAGGGCAGTAGATCTGCTGCCGATTACGCCGTAGATTTCTGGGTATTAGCTGCCGAGGTTGGGTGGGGGGAGCCAGCGCTTTGTGGTATTTTCCTCCGCAGCCTTAGTTCGGAGCTGAAGGATGAACTAGCGGCACGGGATAAACCAGACAGGTTAGGGGAGTTCATTTCTCTCACCATTAGTTTGGACAGTAGGCTGAAGGAGCGAGCGGCCGAACGGAGGGCTGTTAGCCATTCGAGTAAACCCCGCCCTCGCTCCACTAGGTCACCTCTCCTTGCTCTGCCCTCGTCAGAGGAACTTCCGGAGCAAGAGGATATGGTTATCGGACAATCGGGAGTTTCAGCGGCTGAGAGACAGCGCCGCAGGGATCTGGGCCTGTGTTTTTATTGTGGCAATGGGTCTCACGGGGTTGCCGAATGTCCAAATCGATTAAAAAGGGGAGGTCCGTGGATCACAGTAGGGGGATTCACGGACATTAAACAGAAAAAGCCCCTCACTAGTTGCCGTGTCCCCATTAGGCTACTTTTTAAACACAAGGAACATACTACACATGCCCTAGTTGATTCTGGAGCTGAGCAGAACTTCATCTCCAGAGACCTGGCAACCCAGATGGGCCTCAGCTGTCAACCTCTTTGCCCACTTGTCAATCTCATCATGTTATCCAAGACGTCACTGACTTCTGTTTCCCACCAGACGGTTCCCGTGTCAGTGATAGTCTCCGGAAACCACCGGGAGGAGATTCGTTTTTTTGGTATTACCCATCTCCTCTTCACCTGTGATCCTGGGGTATCCATGGCTACGGCTCCACAACCCCACTTTTGATTGGCAAGCTGGAAGTATCATCGCGTGGAGTTCCTTTTGTTTGAGTGCCTGCCTCCAGTCTGCAGCGTGTGCTCCCTCGGTATCGGTGCCTTCACCTTCGATGCCACCCCTGGATCTGTCCATGGTACCAGAAGTCTACCACGATCTGGGAGCGGTGTTCAGCAAGTCACGGGCGCTGTCCCTTCCCCCCCACCGTCCTTACGACTGTGCGATCAACCTCAGGGCGGGGGCTCCTCTCCCGGCAAGTCGTCTATACAGCCTGTCTGCCCTGGAGCGCGAGGCTATGGACACTTATATTAAGGAGTCCCTTAGCTCTGGGATTATTCATCCTTCGTCTTCGGCGGTGGGTGCAGGTTTCTTCTTTGTTGGTAAGAAGGATGGTTCGCTGCATCCCTGCATCAACTTCCGAGGGCTCAACGAGATCACCATCAAGGACAAATACACGCTGCCGCTGATGAACACGGCTTTTGACTCCCTCCAGGGGGCGTCTTGGTTTACGAAGCTGGACCTGCGTAACGCGTACCACCTGGTGCGCATCAGGGAGGGCGATGAGTGGAAGATGGCGTTCCGGACCCCAAGCGGCCATTTTGAGTACCTGGTGATGCCGTTTGGGTTAACCAATGCTCCGGCCATCTTCCAGCGTTTGATTAACGACGTCCTCCGGGATTTCCTTAACTCCTTCGTGTTCGTGTACCTTGATGACATCCTCATCTTCTCACGCATGTTGGAGGAGCACCAAGTGCATGTGCGACGGGTCCTGCAGCGCCTCCTGGAGAACCAGCTGTTTGTCAAAGCTGAGAAGTGTGAATTTCACACCGACAAGACCTCTTTTCTTGGTTTCATTATCGCCCGCAATCAGGTGCTTCCCGACCCAGCCAAGGTCGAGGCAGTGGTGGATTGGCCCACGCCCACGTCCAGGAAACAGTTGCAGGGGTTCCTGGGTTTTGCCAATTTCTACCGCCGGTTCATGCCGAACTTTGGGAACATCGCCCGCCCCTTGCCTGCTCTCACCTCTCCCAAGGTTCCTTTTCGTTGGAGTGAGGAGGCTGCCACAGCGTTCGGGAGGTTGAAGGAGGAGTTCGCTTTGGCCCGCGTCCTGACCCAGGTGGATCTGGCTTTGCAGTGCCTGGTGGAGGTGGATGCCTCAGATTTGGGAGTTGGGGCGGTTCTCTCCCAACGTTCTTCAGCGGATGGAAGGATCCGGCCGTGTGTTTACTTCTCCCACCGCCTGACACCCGCAGAGAGGAATTACTGTATCGGTGACAGGGAGCTGCTGGCCATGAAATTCGCCCTGGAGGAGTGGAGGCACTGGCTGGAGGGGGCTGCCCAGCCGTTCGTCGTCTGGACAGATCTTAGGAACCTTGAGTATCTCTGAACGGCCAAACGGTTGAATGCTTGCCAGGCCCGCTGGTCTCTTTTTTTTCGGCCGGTTCAATTATACCATCACCTACCGGCCGGGGAGCAAGAATGGCAAGCCTGATGCCCTCTCGAGACAGTTTGACGCGCAGTCCACCGGGGAGCAGGAGGAGACTAACCTGCCGTCGTCTTGTGTGGTAGGTGCCCTGTCATGGGAGATCCGGGACAAGGTCAGGAGAGCGCAGGAGACGGAGCCCGACCCGGGTGGGGGTCCCCCGGGCCGTTTATTCATTCCCCTTTCTGTCAGGAGCGAGGTTATTCAATGGGGTCATGCATCCAAGCTGGCGTGCCATCCGGGAGTTGCCCGCACCATCGATCTTCTCCAGAGAGCCTTCTGGTGGCCAGGATTGAGGAGGGATGTTAATAACTATGTCCGGGCCTGCGCCCAGTGCGCCACCGGGAAATCATCATCTTCCCCCCCCGGCGGGTCTTCTTCACCCTCTACCAGTTCCTTCTCGCCCCTAGTCCCACGTAGCTTTGGACTTTGTGACGGGTCTGCCCCCTCTGGTCATTTTACGTCAGTCCTAACGATAGTGGACCGTTTCTCCAAGGCAGCTCATTTTGTGCCTCTCCGGGGGCTGCCTTCGGCGTGGGAGACGGCGGACCTTCTAGTGCAGCATGTGGTGGTCTGTCTTCATGGTATCCCGGCTGATATCGTATTGGATCGAGGTCCACAGGTTGTGTCCCAGGTCTGGAAGGCATTCTGCATGGTGCTGGGGGCCACGGCTAGTCTCTCTTCTCGGTACCACCCGCAGAGCAACGGTCAATGTGAGCGGGCCAATCAGGAGCTGGAGGCGGTGCTTCGCTGTGTCATCTCTTCCTGCTCCTCTTCTTGGAGCACGTTTCTACCCTGGATTGAGTACGCACATAACACCACGGTGTCCTCTGCTACTGGGATGTCCCCTTTTAAGGCGTCTCTGGGATTTGATCCACCACTGTTCCCGGAGGAGGAGAAGGAGGTGGCGGTCCATTCGGTGCAGGCTCACGCAAGGCGTTGTCAGTGAATCTGGACCATCACCCGCAGAGCCCTCCTTAGGACCACGGAACGTAATATCCAGGTGGCCAACCGCCACAGGAGGCCCGCCCCGGACTATAAGGTGGGTCAGAAGGTCGGGTTGTCCACTAAGAATATCAATGTGCCGGCCGAGAAGCGCAAGCTGACCAAGCACTTCATCGGTCCTTTTGTAATTTCACATATTATCAACCCTGTGTCTGTGCGCCTTGCTCTTCCCTCTTCTGTGCGCATCTGCCCTACCTTTCACGTCTCCCAGGTCAAGCCCCACATCGCCGATCCTCTGTGCCCGCCCCCTGCGGCTCCTTCCCCCCGAGGATGATCGACGGCCACCCGGCTTGGGGGGTGACTGCCATCTTGGATGTCCGCCGGCGGGGTCGGGGTCTTCAGTATTTGGTGGACTGGGAGGGTTTTGGCCCTGAGCATCGGTTCTGGATTCGCCGAGCGTTGATCCTTGACAAGCAGCTGATTCGCAATTTTCATCGGGCGCATCCAGGTAGGATTGGGCAGGTGCCTGGAGGCACCTCTAGAGGGGGGAGTACTGTCATGGCGGCCGCTGGGCCGTCATCATCCTCAGCTGCGCACACACTGGCTGTTGGTAATCAACGGACTTTAAAAGCCAGGATCTCAGACTGCTCTGCACGGAGTCGTCTGTCGCCTTTGCCTCGCAACGCATCAAGGATACGACCTCAAGCCAGAGTCAGAACCAAGTCGCCACATCACGTAAGATACCTCATCACTCATCCCTTCCTAGTGTTCTCCCCTGTGCACAGGTGGACCTCCCTGGTGACGGACTTACCTTCCCTGTCAACGGGACGCCATCTCCTCCTCCTCGGAGCTCTTCCTCACCACCTCAGCATCGAGCACCACGTGCACTACGCTGCACCAGGACACGGAGCCAGCAAGATTCTCTCTGCGGCGCCTGCAAGTAAGCAGCACAAGCTTCAGCTTCCCGTTCATATGAACTGTAATAATCCCTTGTGCTTATGTGTTCCAGGGTTGCCAGGTCGCAGCAGGAATCACTCAGCTCCAGTGACCAGACAGCCTCGAACTCACTCACTCATTCACACACGCAACACTCATCACTTTTATCAATAAATAATTGTCAAACAATCTACTCGTGTCAGCGTCTGTCTCCTGGGTCCCTAATCATGTCACTATTTTCTAACCCCTTGTCATGGTCTGGGGGATGACCGTACGGTCATACCCATTCTTTGAGTTTATTTCTGTGTTTCTTTGTGTTTAGTGATATTTGTATCTTGGATTTTTGTTCTGTATTATTATTCCTGTCATCACTGGTTTGGGATTTAATTTGACAGCATTTTCTGTTCATGTTCAGGTTCCAGTTGTGGTTTTAATTTTGTATTATTTATCCCCGCTTTGTCCTTAGTCCTGTTATCATGTTTTATGTGTATTCTCTGCTTTTGGTTACCCTTTTGTTTTCCCATACTGTAGCCACTCCCTGCTGTTTCTGTGTGCCATGATTGCTCCCAGCTGTCCCGTGTTTCCCTGATTAGTTTCTTTCCTATTTATGTTGCCTTCTTGTTGTCAGTTGTTCTTGGGTCATTAATGTTAAAGTTGTTTGTCATTCATCCTGTTGAGTTCTCCGTGTGCTCTAGTGATTTTCTTTGAGTTATTGTAACCCAAGACTCCAGAGTTTATTTCAGCCCTCATGCTGTGTTTTCGTTTGTGATGGTGAAACTGAGGCCTTCTGAAATAATGAACAACTTTGAGACAATTGCTTCATGATCGGCACAGTGTTATGAAACATTTAATAAAGAGTGCCTTCTGCTGACGGAGTCTCAGAACTGCATCTTAGTGGAAGACCTGAAAAAGCCTCAATACATTTTTTTTTAAGCATTTGGCCATCCATCCATCCATCCATCTTCTTCCACTTAATCCTTTTTGGGTCGCGGGAAGGCTGGAGCCTATCCTCCAAGGTCTATTCAAAATTGGATGGCAGGAACAAACAATACAAAGCAAACAAAAAAAAACCTAATTCCAATAGATATAAAAGCCTAAGAACAACGTTGGGGAGAAAAAGTAAATAAAAGTAACAACAAAGGGAGCACATAAGGGCAAGGCAGATCTGGCATATCAATAGAAACTTTCAGAGATTGCACTACACTTTTTTGTTATCTGTCATTTTCTCAGACAGACTTGTAAAAATTTTATCAACTTGTTATCTATCATTTTAATTGACTTTAATTAGATCGCCCTCCCTGTAATCTGTCAAATGATAGACAGCTTTCAAAATTTTTACTCATTGCTGGAAAAATTCTGTTGAAGTACAATTTTCAGTGAATGAAACCTCTGAGATATATATAAGATAAGATAAGATAAGCCTTTATTAGTCCCACAACGGGGAAATTCCAGGATTGCAACAGCACAGGGATATATATATATATATACATTATATATACGTATATATATATATATATATATATATATATATATATATATATATATATATACACACACAGTGGGGCAAAAAAGTATTTAGTCAGCCACCAATTGTGCAAGTTCTCCCACTTAAAAGATGAGAGAGGTCTCCAATTTTCATCATAGGTATACCTCAACTATGAGAGACAAAATGAGAAAAAAATTCAGAAAATCACATTGTCTGATTTTTAAAGAATTTATTTGCAAATTATGGTGGAAAATAAGTATTTGGTCAATAACAAAAGTTCATCTCAATACTTTGTTATATACCCGTTAAATTTTCTACTGCCTTTGACAGCAGTGTGGTTTTATCCTCTGATGACGACACTGAGAGCTTGGTCTGCTCTTTTAACTCACACTGTTCAAGCATCTTAGATGTAGTTGCTCCCTTTAAAACCAGGACTGTCCGTGCTGTTAATTCATCCCCCTGGTTAAATGATGATCTCTGTTGTTTTAGACGTAAATGTCGGAGGGTGGAAAGACTGTGGAAGTCCACTAAACTTGAGGTACATCGATTGTACCTTAAGGAGCTGTTAATTTAATTTAACAATATGATAAAAATGGCAAGAACTTCTTATTTTTCCAACATCATCTCCTCCAATAGTAACAATCCAAAGATCCTCTTCAGTACAATAGACAGTATAGTTAATCCTGTTAGTTCTGCTCCCCCTGTTTATTCAATTAATGAATGTAACAAGTTTCTTTCCTTTTTTGTTGACAAGGTCACTGCTGTTAGGGCTGGTTTTACTCATTCCTTTCCCCTAATCCTTGATTGTCCTAACAGACAGGCCTTTTTAAGTGATTTTACCCCAATTTCTCTTGAGGATTTTTTAGTGTTGGTGAGTTCCATGAAATCCTCCTCCTGCGTTTTAAATATTTTGCCTTCCTCAATGTTAAAAGAGGTAATTGGCTCAGTGGGTACGTCTTTGGTTAATATCATTAATAGTTCACTTGAATCTGGTTGTGTACCCTCGTATTTTAAACATGCAGTTGTGCAGCCACTTTTAAAAAACCTAACCTTGATCCATCGGTTTTTAAAAACTTCAGGCCAATTTCTAAGCTTCCTTTTATTTCTAAGCTTTTAGAAAAAGTTGTTGCCAAGCAGCTCACTGACTTTCTGATTGAACACAATATTTTCGACAAATTTCAGTCAGGTTTTCGTCAGAAACACTCGACAGAGACCACTCTTCTCAGGGTGTCAAATGATAGTTTAATGTCATCAGACTCTGGCAAATGCTCTGTTTTAGTGTTATTAGATCTTACTGCAGCATTTGATACTATTGATCATTTTATTTTGTTACAAAGGCTTAGAGATTGGGTAGGTATTTCTGGAAAAGCTCTGGATTGGTTTTTCTCCTACCTTTCTGGTAGGAGTTTTTCCGTGACTGTTGGCTCTTATTCATCTGACTCTGCTCCTTTAACCTGTGGGGTGCCTCAGGGTTCTATTCTGGGTCCACTTTTATTTGCCCTATATATGCTGCCACTTGGTTCTATTATCAGCAAATTTAAAGGTGTGTCTTATCACTGCTACGCTGATGATTTACATCTACTTTTCTCTTTTAAGCCTGACCATGTTGACAATTTAAAAATTATTCATGATTGTCTGTCTGCAATTAAGAACTGGATGTCTAGTAACTTTTTGCAACTTAATGCTGATAAAACTGAAGTTCTTATTGTAGCACCTGATAATCTAATTCCTAAGTTGGGTTAATAGCATTGGTTCATTAAGTTCTAACGTACGGTCTAATCTAAAAACTCTTGGTGTCATTTTCGATCAATCGATGAGTTTTGATCAGCATGTCAAATCTCTGACCCGGAGTTGTTTTTTCCACCTTAGGAATATATCCAAAATTAGGTCATTGGTTTCCTACACTCAGTTAGAAATCATTATTCATGCCTTTGTTTCTTCACGTTTGGACTACTGTAATGCTCTTTTTACATGTCTTAGCAAATCCTCTTTACACCGCCTACAGTTGGTCCAGAACGCTGCTGCAAGATTACTAACTAGGTCCAGTAGATTCTGTCATATCACTCCTGTTCTGGCCTCCTTGCATTGGCTTCCTGTAAATTATAGAATTGATTTTAAAGTTCTTGTTCTTACTTACAAAGCCATTCATGAAGAGGCGCCTTTTTATATTAGTGGCCTGCTCTCTCGATACCAGCCCAGCAGGTCTCTCAGGTCTTCTCATCAGAATCTATTGGTAGTCCCTAGTACTAGGCTCAGAACCAAAGGCGATAGAGCCTTTGCTGCTGTTGCTCCCAGACTGTGGAACTCCTTGCCTTTTGAACTTAGATCTGCACCTTCCATTGGTGTTTTTAAGAAGCAACTAAAGACCCACCTTTTTAGCCTGGCTTTTTAACTATGTGCTGATTGTATTTTTATGTGCTTTTACTGTCTACTTTGTTTTTTGTTTTTTTTACTGTTTTATGAGCCTGTGTTTTTATTTTGTTTTTTTTACCAGACTCTGTCTGTGAAAGGTGCTCTATAAATAAACTTATTATTATTATTATTAGTAGTAGTAGTAGTAGGGTAAAACATAAAGTTTGACACAAAAGGCTTTGTCTAGAGCTTTTTTAACCAACTAATATGTCCTTTATTTTAATAAATTTAGCGGTGTCCATTTCCATTTTTTAATGTTTCCCCTAATTAACATCACTCGGCGCCACACCAGTCGGCTGCCTTTTGCAACAGCGGCTCGATTCCGAGTTTTTTTTCCCTTCCTCTCTCTTTTGATCACTTTTTTTTTTTCACCCCAGTTATATCACGGACACACAGATCGTCCCAAATGTCTCCTGAGCCGGTGGACGGAGCCACTGTTTATAGCAGGATACGATATAACAGGGAAGAGCTGCTAGCATTTAACCGCCACCCGGTCCCACTGGAAAAACTCAACATACCGAGAGAACTGAGGCGAAAACGCCGCGGCTGCCGGGCTGGAGTAAGGCGGAGGACAAAAAATATAAGGTACAGACCCTCCCTTCCATCTGTTGTCATGGGAAATGTACGGTCGATACTGGGAAAGTTAGATGAGCTAGCGGCTATCTCCCGTTATGATAGCACTTACCGGGAGTGCTCTCTCCTTTTGTTTACTGAGACGTGGCTAACTGAACTAGCAGCAGATGCTAACATTGAGCTGGAGGGTTTTCACACGATACGAGCTGACCGAACACCAGAGAGTGGCAAAACTAGGGGCGGTGGAGTGATAATGTATGTTAACAACAACTGGTGCAGACCGGGACATATCACTGTTAAACAACGACACTGCAGCAAAGACATTGAGTTGCTAGCTGTTAGCATGAGGCCTACATATCTCCCGAGAGAACACTCACACGTGATCTGCATTGTTGTTTATGCAAATCCGACGGCGAACGCTGGGACAGCGCGTGACGTCATCCATTCAGTAACCAGCAGGCTGCAGACAGAACACCCAGATGCTCTTCTCCTCATCTCAGGCGATTTCAACCACGTTTCACTGTCTCCCATTCTGCCCACTTTCACCCAGTATGTCACATGCCACACTAGAGACAATAAAACACTGGATTTGTTCTACGCAAACACTAAGGAGGCGTACACCTCATCACAACTCCCCCCACTTGGGAGATCGGATCACAACTTGGTTCATCTCCGACCGGTGTACAAACCCCTAGTGCACAGACAACCTCCGGCCATGCACACTGTGGAGTTATGGTCTGAGGAGACAATGGACACTCTAAAGGACTGTTTTTGAAGCCACTGCCTGGAAGCAGCTCTGCGATCCACATGGTGAGGACATCGATGGCCTCATTCACACCTTCACGGGCTACCTCAGCTTCTGTGTGGACAAATCCGTTCCCACCAAGACCATACGGTGTCACTCAAACAACAAACCCTGGATCAACCCTGAGATAAAAACACTTCTGAGAGAGAAGAAGAGGATCTTCAGGTCGGGGAACAGGGAGATGCTGAAGTCCGTACAGAGGGAGCTGAGGAGAAAGATCAGAGAAGGCAAGGACAGCTTCAGGAAGAAGATGGAGGACAAGCTGCAACAGAGCGACATCAGCGGGGTCTGGAGAAACCTCAAAACCATCTCGGGGCTCCAGAATACCTCCCCCCAGGCCACGGGGGGCAGGGAGTGGGCGAACAACCTGAATCTGTTTTTCAATAGATTTGACCAACCGCCCTCCCCCCTGTCTGCACAACAACCACTGCTGCCTCTAAGAAATCAAGTCCTGCTACCCACTCCCCACTCCACCGACACCCCCCCCCACTCCCAACACACAGCCCCCCATCCTGACCCTGACCAAGACCCAGGTGAGGACGGAGCTGAGGAAGATCAAGGCGAGGAAGGCGTCGGGACCGGACGGCATCAGCGCAAAGCTCCTCAAGTCCTGTGCAGACCAGCTGTGTGGGATTGTGACGTATATCTTCAACATGAGCCTGAAACTGGGGAGGGTACCACAGCTGTGGAAAACATCTTGTGTGGTACCTGTACCAAAAACTTCCCACCCCAAAGACCTGAACAGCTTCAGACCGGTGGCCTTGACGTCCCACTTGATGAAGACCCTGGAGAGACTGCTCCTTGCTCACCTCCGCCCCCTGGTGGAACCAGCGATGGATCCACTCCAGTTCGCCTACCAGCATGGCATTGGGGTGGAGGATGCGGTGATCTTCCTCCTTCACCGTTCTCTGTCCCACCTGGAGAAGCCCGGGAATATGGTGAGGATCATGTTCTTTGACTTCTCCAGTGCTTTCAACACCATCCAACCGATGATCCTGAAGGACAAGCTGCTGCGCGCAGGGGTGGACCAGCACCTGTCATCATGGATCCTGGACTACCTCACGAACCGGCCTCAGTTTGTGAGAACCCGGGACTGTGTTTCCGACACGATCATCAGTAGCACGGGGGCCCCCAGGGAACGGTGCTGGCTCCCTTCCTGTTCACTCTTTATACTGCGGACTTCTCACACAACACAACACATTGCCATCTACAGAAGTTCTCTGATGACTCTGCGATCGTTGGTCTCATTTCCAGCGGAGATGAAGCTGAGTACAGAGGGCTTATCCAGGACTTTGTGGACTGGTGCCATCGGAACTGCCTCCAGATCAACGCGAGGAAAACTAAGGAGCTGGTGGTGGACTGCCGCAGGCATGGGCAGCCCCTCACAGCACCAGTAAATATACAGGGAACAGACATCGAGATGGTGACATCCTACAAGTACCTGGGTATTCATCTGAACAATAAACTAGACTGGTCACACAATACTGACGCACTCTACAAGAAGGGACAGCGCAGGCTGTTCCTGCTGAGGAGACTCAGGTCTTTTGGTGTACAAGGGGCGCTGCTGAAGTCATTCTATGACACGGTGGTGGCATCAGCCATCACTTTTGGAGTGGTCTGCTGGGGCAGTGGCATTACTGCAGCCGATAGGAAGAGACTGAACAAACTGATTAAGAAAGCTAGCTCTGTCCTGGGGCAACGCCTTGATCCGATGGAGGAGATAGGAGAGAGAAGGACGGTGGCTAAACTGTCATCTCTGCTGGAGTCCGAGTTCCACCCTATGCAGGACATACTGGATGCACTGAGGAGCTCATTTAGCAGCAGACTACATCATCCCAGGTGCACAACCGAGAGGTTTCGTAGGTCCTTCCTACCAACGGCTGTCAGACTGTACAACCTAAGCAGGGCTGCTCGCAGAGATAGCAAAAAGACGTAACAAACTAATAGTTTTGTTTTTTTTTTTTTGAATGCAAAAGATGCAATAGACTTACACAATGGTCCTCTCCGGCATACAACTAGGAACATACCGGTCGCTATGGAGGGTGAGAATATGTATGGGCACATAATCATACCATGTAGGATAACTAAATAGACGGTTATGCTGTTTCATCCCACCTAGCAACAATGCTCTGCACTGTGTGTGTTTATATATTTACATATTTATTCCATCTAGCTACAATGCTCTGCACTGGGTGTGTTTATATTTATATATCTATATATTTATTCCATCTAGCTACAATGCTCAGCACTGGGTGTGTTTATATTTATATATCTATATATTTATTCCATCTAGCTACAATGCTCCGCACTGTGTTTTTATATATCTACATATTATTCCATCTAGCTACATTGCTCCGCACTGTGTGTGTTTATATACTTGCATATTTATTCCACCTAGCTGCAATGCTCCATACTGTGGGTGTTTATATATTTACATATTTATTCCATCTAGCTACAATGCTCTGCACTGTGTGTTCATATATTCATATATTTATTCCATCCAGCTACAATGCTCTGCACTGTGTGTCTGTGTGTGTGTGTGTATATATATATATTTTATAGTAATATGTACATATGTACGTATATTAGCTGCTCTTGCTTGCTTGTTTTTTTTTTTTGTTTTTTTTTTCTTGCCTTCTGATTGTTGCTCTGAGTGTTGCTATCCCTGTGCTGTTGCAATCCTGGAATTTCCCCGTTGTGGGACTAATAAAGGCTTATCTTATCTTATCTTATCTTAATCTTTTCAACTCTACTTTTACACTTTTATTTGTCCATTTTCATCCGACACTTCTGCTGCCATACAGTTTTTTTCCACAGTAAACTCAGCTCTGAAAGTCACTGGTGAGCACTGGGAAGGAGGGGGTGGGGGTGTTATGGGTGCTTAAGAGATTTGATTGGGCAGTCCAGTGTCAGTAATGAAAATAAACAATGAATGAGTGAGTGAATGAATGAATGAATGAATGAATGAATGAATCTTTATTTCGGATAGATTAAAAGTAAAGATTAAAAAAGAAACAGAATAATATAACAAAGGGGGAAGAAAATCCAACAAGGTCAAATTAGACAATAACTCCTCTGATTATACAGTTCAACATAAGTTATCCAAAATGGGTGATGGCTGAAGCCGCAGCTTATATTGTCCACCCATATTCCATCCAAGAATTCAAAAGAAAAACAAAACAAGAGCGATTACAATTCAGAACATAGCTAAGACAAAATGTGACAAAAAAAAAAGCCACAACATAGACTGGTTATGACAATCCTTATGTGATTTTACATGTCATCTTGTATATATGTTTGGAGTATTTCTTCCTTTAGTTTTTGTTTAAATTGTCCAAGCGTTGTACATGATTTTAATTCAGGTCCAAAAGCGTTCCATAATCTGATTCCTTGCATTGAAACACAGTGTTGCTTGGTGGTAGTTCTCACTGAAGGTTTTTGAAATATACATGTTCCTCTGAAATGATATTGTTTCTCCCTTATTTGGAACAACTTTTGGATATTTGCAGGCAGTGATAGATTCTTCACTTTAAACATTATTACTGCAGTTTTAAAGTCAACCAGATCTTTCAACCTGAGAGCTTTTAATTATCCATGTTAGGTTAATTGGCTGTTCTAAATTGTCCCTAGATATCTGTTTCCTATAGGCCCTTAGAATAGAGGGTTAGTATTAATGAAAGCGCTTTGAGTGGTCTTTGTGACTAGAAAAGCGCTATATAAGTGCAGGTTAGTTAGTTAGTTAGTTAGTTAGTTAATTTAAGAAAAAGTGGGTTTGTTGGTTCCCTGTAAGCAGCTTTGTTTATTATACTAATAGCTCTCTTCTGAAGCATAAAGACTGGATATATGTTTGTTTTATATGTATTTCCCCATACTTCACTACAATATGTCATGTATGGGAGTATTAATGAATGATACAAAGTATATAGTGTGGGTTGATTCAGCAAATATTTCACTCTGTGTAGTATTGCAATTGATTTAGACAGTTTATTATCAGTTTATTATCAATTATTACTCCAAGAAATTTAGTTTCGGATACCCTTTCAATCGCTACACCATTTACACTGAGTTTAGATACTAAGTTGTTGTGATGGTTGTTAAAAACTATACATTTTGTCTTACTTAAATTGAGCATTAATTTGTTTGAATCAAACCACAGTTTAAGCTTTCCTAATTCCTTTCCGAGTGTATCCAAAAGTTGTTCCAAATTGCTTCCACTGCATAATAAATTAGTGTCATTGGCAAACAATATTAAATCCATTTTTTCCAAAACTTTACATATATCATTTATATACATATTGAATAACAATGGCCCCAAAACTGAACCCTGTGGGACTCCACAAGTAACCTTCAGTAACTGTGAGTTTTTGTTACCAACACATACATACTGATATCTATTCTTTAAATAACTACATAACCAGGACAGTGCTACCCCCTAATACCACAATTTTGTAGTTTCTTTAATAATAAATTATGATCCACTGTATCAAATGCCTTTTTAAGATCCAGGAATACCCCAACTGAATACTTTATTTTCAACGGCAGTTGATATTTACCTCCGCCAAGGAGGTTATGTTTTCATCGGCGTTGGTTTGTCTGTCTGTCTGTCTGTTAGCAAGATAACTCAAAAAGTTATGGACAAATTTTCATGAAATTTTCACAGATTGTCAGAAATGGGGTATCCTACAGATGATTAGATTTTTGTGGTGATCCGGATCACCGTCCACAAGAAAAATGCCATTACGGAAAATGCCATTTTTTTGAATAACTACTAAACCACTAATCCTATCATTGTCAATCCAATTGCTTGTCATATGTTTTTATGGTCAAGGAATCTGAAAACATACACACAAACACTGTATGGGGAGAACTGTGGCGCTAAACCGCCATTACGGAAAATGCCATTTTCGTCAATAACTACTGAACCACTAATCCTATCATTGTGAATCCAATTGCTAGTCATATGTTTTCATGGTCAAGGAATCTGAAAACGTACACACAAACACTGTATAGGGGGAACTGTGGCGCTTGGCGGAGGTCTGCGCTCTCCGAGTGCTTTTCTAGTTTTTCTATAAATTCCATTAGAGCAAATGCAGTTGTCCTCTTGTGTCTGAACCCATATTGCTGCTCACACAATAAATTATTCTTCAGTATGAAGTTGTCAGTTCTCTCACAGAATATTTTTTCAAGTATCTTGGAAAATTGCGGCAATAGTGAAATTGGTCTATAGTTTGAGAATTCCCCTCTGTCACCCGTCTTGTATATCGGAATTACTTTAGCTATTTTCATTGCATTGGGAAATATACCTGTTTGGAGAGACAGGTTACAGATATACGTCAGTGCTTTCACTAAGCATTCAATAATAGTTTTGACTAAGAGCATGTCAATACCATCACAGTCCGTAGATGTTTTACTTTTAAATGATTTAACAATTTCAATGACCTCTCTCTCGTCTGTGTTCTTTATGAAAATGGAGTCTTTTATAGCAGTGTTTTTGCTTATTGTATCACCTGTAGGTGCCGTAATGGGTATTTCTCAAATACCCTCTCAAAACAAATGGGATGCTGTCAGGACTTCAAAGGCCAGTGTGCAGCGGTCCTTGAAGCCGTGGTTACATAATTATATAGATGACAACACACCGGTCCACATGTGCGTCAGCCCACCAGGCAAATGCCCAGTATGGCAGATGCCCAGTCCAGCCCTGCTCCTCCCTGATTGTTATATACTGTTTCAACATACATGGGTTGATTATTACAAATTTAACATTGTTTAATTATCTCCAAATCTCACCAATTTAATTATTTGACACCCATTTTATTTGCAAAGATTTCTGTGCAGAATTTATGGATTGTGACCTAATTGTGAAAAATTACTGTAACTAAATCCAAGCAGGGCAGTCTCTGACTTTTTCAAATCAAAATTATCTAATTAAGCAATATCACACGAGGCTGTGACTGATCAAGGCTGTGATGCACTGGAATGTAAGCATTTCGGTGACGTGTCCTAAGCATGAGTCCCACAAGCACAATTTAGCACACAATGTAGCTATAAATTGGCAGCAATACATGACACAACATGTTTAACCATGTTTCTCTGCTTAGAAAAAATACTCCTTTCCTGACTGTACTCACAGCTGGGAATAAGTACAGGCTTCTTGTCATGTCACACACATGTGCAAAGAAAATGGCTGTTGTATAGTACACAAGTCATTGTATACAAACCCAGTCCTTCTCTTGAACCAGTTTGGTTGGTTATGTGACTTGCAGCATCTTGCCAGCTGCATGTTAGCTCAATAACTCCACCGAGAGAGTCCTGGATGAAACAGTGATTATGTTATCACCAAATCGGTGTTACAAGTGGCTGGTCAAAATGATAAATCCAATCTCATCTTTGTCATATCCCGAGCGCTTTTGTCCGCGCTCGGGTTATTCCTCATCCCTGTCAGGTTTTGACAGCTGGTGTCGTCACTCGGGCTTCCCGGGCTCTGATTGGCCAGACGCTCGGGGGCTCTCAGCTGTCAGAGCAGCTACGCCGCGTTTCCAATCATGAGCAGCCGGCTTTAAATGTCAGTGCGAGTGAGTTGGACTCTGCGGCTGTCTCGTCAAAAGTCTTATGACTTTCCCCTGTCTCCTACCACATGCTTCCTGGGTTCCCCGACGTATCCCGCTGCATGTAAGTTGTCTGCTATTTGGAATTGTCTTCTCCCTCGCTGACGTTCCTTCCTTATTGCGGCAGACGAGAGCTCCTCGTCTCTGCCATAACACTCTCCCTGTTCCACGTTCTATATTCCTTGCCTTTGCAGCGTACGAGTGCCCCTCGTCCTAGCCGCTAACCTCTGTTGTGTTTTCATATTGTGTTGTGTAACGAAGCCCGCGTGGCAAGTTGTATTGTACACCCAAGCCCTGTGCGATATTAATAAACGAACTGAATTGCAACTTACTGAACTGTGGCGTCTTATGCTGGCTCGTGAGGGCCAGCTGTGACAGTAGACAGCCGCCAGAAGGAGACGCCGTTCTCAGTAAGTTGCGTTCTGGGAACTTTGCCCCTTCCTGTCCAGGTACGTGGCGTTGGAAATATGCCATCTCAGCGGAGTCGTTCTCTGGGTTCCCACGTCCTGCTGACCAAGGCACTGGAGGAGGTAGATGAAATCCTCATTATCGCCTCCGACCTCGATGGGCATCCAGACACCTCCCTCGCCCCTCCTCTCCTCGGTTATCAGCCCGATGAACAGTGGTATTTAGACCGGGCTGAGGAGGTGCTTGACCGTCTGCCTTCCCGCTACAACGGTCACCCCGAGGTCGACGCGAGGAGACTCGACATCGCTGCCCAACGCCAGATAATTCAGATGTACGAAGAGGAGGAGGCTGCAAGGTGGAGTGATCTCTGGCTCCAGCTGCCTGAGGCGCTGGAGGAGGTGGATAACTTCATCAGCGCTTCCGCCAGCCTTGACGACTCATCCGAAGCGCACTATTACCTGGACTGCGCTGAGATAACGCTCGACCGATTGTCTCCCCGCTACACCAACCACTTGGACGTCCAAGCGAAGAGACAAGAGATCGCCGCCCACCGCGAGGCGCTCCAGGATATCGAGGAGGAACGAGGCCAAAGGCGGAGTAATCGGAGCCCCCGCTGCCCGCTCTGGAATCCGGATCCTTCCCTCGATCCAGTCCTGGAGTTCGCACCACCCGGGGCCGTCGTAGATGTCGGCGCCGTGGCCAGAGACGTTCTCAGCGCGACTCCCTTCCGGAATCCGCTCCGGTTCACTGGGCTGACCCCATTCATCCCACTGCTGTCTCCCCAGCGTCTCACCAGGAGGAGATCCCTGCAGCCTTTCCCCCCGGGCTTGCTTCCTCCGCTGAGCTGTCAGCGCGTCACGCCCGGCCCGACTTGGCTGTTGCCCCCTCTGCCTTGACGCCTTCTCCAGCGGCTGGGAGTTTGAGAAGTTTTGCTCCAGTGGACAGCGCGGCTACACCATCCCGAGTGGCCCCCTCTCCTCCTTCAAGAGAGTCTCCGGCCACCACCTGGTGGGAGGAGGATGGAATGACGTTCCCTACGGCAGGTTCCACCACCCCTCCGGGAGGCAGGCAAGTACAAGTTCACTTTTTTCCATCTAATAGTGATTTGTTCTGTCTGACTCCTGGGGGTGAGGCTCGGGGTTTGCAGCCCCCCGAGCCCCAACTCCCTGCTGATATGTTAATTAAACCCGCTGCCTCTGTGTCTCCCCCTGCTGAGCACGCTTCGACTTCTGAGGAGCGTCGCCAGACGAGGAGTGAGCCTGCGGCCCTCGGGCAGAAGACCCCAGCCCCGCAGCCATTTTCTGGGCAGAGAAGATCGGACGACTGGTTGGAGCCTGTGCCGACGACGGAGCATCCCCGGGACTCCACAGATGAACAGTCCGGTCCAGCGGGCCGAGAGCCCCCCACCTCCACGCTTCATGAACCACCAGCGTGGACGATGACGTCGGGGGGTCCTCGAGCTGCAGGAGCCCCTCCTCCAGGGGCAGATGACGTCACGACGGAGTGGGAACCGGACGACGACCTCCTCCCGTTTGAACCCGGAGCATCGAAGTCCTGGATGGCGGCAGAACCCGAGATCAGGCAAGTGCTCTATTTTCTATCCCTCCTCTTCTTTCTGGAGCATTATTGCCTGTCTCTCGGGGGGGCGAGCCGGGTGCAGCCATCTGCTGCGCTCGAGCCTGTCTCGCCGGGCCCTGCCGCTGTCGGTGATCCTGATCCCGGGTCCTTTTGTCCCTCTGAGCCTCTCCCCAGGGTCACTGGAGGCGAACCTGCTCTAGGTGCCACCTTGGAGGGTCCGGCTCTCGGCATGGGGTCCACCGGGAGTGCTCCGCCGGTTCAAGCGGAGCTCAACGTCAGGGAGGTTCCGGCCCAATCGGGGTCCGGCGCGGGTGCTGCTCTCGCCCGATCGGAGCTTGACGTCATGGAGGTTCCGGCCCAATCGGGGTCCGACGCGGGTGCTGCTCTCGCTCGATCGGAGCTTGATGTCATGGAGGTTCCGGCCCAATCGGGGTCCGACGCGGGTGCCGCTCTCGCTCAATCGGAGCTCGGCGCCATGGTCGTTTTGACCCAGGCGGGTTCCGGAGATTGTGTAGCTGACCCACCGCTGAGCGCTTTCCAGGCCATGCCCCGTCCTCGCCATGGCCCCTTCTTCCCCGCTTTTGAGACTGCGGGAGTTAATTCCAGCTGGCCCGGTTCGCCGACCTTCCCCCAGCCATTCTGTTGGCAGGCCGATACTGCCCGACCACCCGGTGACCGGCTCTGTCCTTTTGGCGTCCGGGCCCAGTTTCCTGACGAGCAGGATGATTCTTTCGGCGCCCTGGTCCGCCCGCCGGAGACATGGTTTCCCTTGGCCCGGGGTTTGGCTGAGCCGTTAGGGCACGTTCCGCTGCTTTTGCTGGCGGCCTGGATGCTGGGTGCTGGGAGGCCTCCTGAGCGGAGTTATTTAACACTATTCCCCAATGGTTTTTTTCCCTCCCCTTCTCTTGCCCCACCACTGGCTTGTGACTGGTTTTTCTTTTTTTCCCCTCTCAGACTGAAATTCCCCGCTGGGGATTGATCTTCGTGTTTAAAGTAACTGTTTTTCGTTAATGGACATATGTTCTCTTGCCGTAGCTATTTTTAATGTGTTTTTTTTTCTGGGATGTCTGTTTGAGGTTGTTTCTTGCACTCCCGATTTGTGACTCTTTTGAGCAGAATTTCCTTTTCCTTTTGACAGAATGTTATCATGAGTATCGTTTGTTTCTTATTGGGTATGATTGTATATGTTCGATGTTACTCTCTTACTCGGGTCTAGTTCCTTTTGGCACCTGTGTTGTCTTTTGGTTTTGAAGATTTTCTGTACACTTTAGCCTGGAGATGAAGGTATTTTCTGTTTTATTTCTTTGACCCTGCCTTTTAGTATTGACGGGTATTCTATGTATCCTCATCTTGGTTTTCTTTTTGTGGCGATATGTGTGTCAAGTTACATGGGTTGTAGTTGATGTCTTTTGTTATGTGAGAGATGTCCATCTAGTGTTGGTTTCCTTTTTTTTAACTCGTCTTATTGTCCCCATTTATGTACGGTTCTTGCCTTTTTTTTTCTTTCTCTCCCTCCCTTCCCCGATGTTCTTGTCCCCTTGTTGTTGTGGGTTGACCCTGCTCCCCCTCCGCCTGTTTCCCCCTCCACCCTCCCTGGGGTGGGGTGGGGGGTGGGGGTCTGGATGTTACGCGCGACCAGGAGTTCGCGTAGAGGGAGGGGCTCTGTCATATCCCGAGCGCTTTTGTCCGCGCTCGGGTTATTCCTCATCCCTGTCAGGTTTTGACAGCTGGTGTCGTCACTCAGGCTTCCCGGGCTCTGATTGGCCAGACGCTCGGGGGCTCTCAGCTGTCAGAGCAGCTGCGCCGCGTTTCCAATCATGAGCAGCCGGCTTTAAATGTCAGTGCGAGTGAGTTGGACTCTGCGGCTGTCTCGTCAAAAGTCTTATGACTTTCCCCTGTCTCCTACCACATGCTTCCTGGGTTCCCCGACGTATCCCGCTGCATGTAAGTTGTCTGCTATTTGGAATTGTCTTCTCCCTCGCTGACGTTCCTTCCTTATTACGGCAGACGAGAGCTCCTCGTCTCTGCCATAACACTCTCCCTGTTCCACGTTCTATATTCCTTGCCTTTGCGGCGTACGAGTGCCCCTCGTCCTAGCCGCTAACCTCTGTTGTGTTTTCATATTGTGTTGTGTAACGAAGCCCGCGTGGCAAGTTGTATTGTACACCCAAGCCCTGTGCGATATTAATAAAAGAACTGAATTGCAACTTACTGAACTGTGGCGTCTTATGCTGGCTTGTGAGGGCCAGCCGTGACAATCTTGTTCATTTTGTTGTCATCTTGTCCTTGGTTACTGAGACTGACACCAGTGTTGCCATCTCCTCAGTAAACCTCAGTTGCCAACTCCTCAATAACTACTCACCCTTCTACTTTCTGTATGGTCACCATCCTCGTCTGCCTGTAGACCTCCTATTTGGACTGGAAATGGAGGAAGAAGTCACGATATGCAGAAAAGTGGGCAGCAAGAATGAAAGAAGCCTATAAAATTGCTTCTGAAAACAGCCGTCAGTCAAGTGCTAGAGGGAAACTGATAATAATTTTGAGCATAATTTTTTCTAAGTCAAAAATCAGGCGGAGTGTTGGATTTAAGTATATTTATTGTAAAAGAAAACCCCATGGCCATTTGGGGGAGAGACTACAGAGCATGGCCTTCAGCACACACACACCGAATCTCTGCCCATACATTCCTAAGCTTGATATTTATAGCTGTTCTTCAGGATAGATAAACAGAGAAGGAAACGTCAGAGACATCTCGAGACAGACAGAGTGTCTATGAAACTAATCTATACAAACTGAAAGTTTTAGCGCATTCCTGGTCACAGAAACTAACAGAGTAGGTCAAACAAAAGAGATTATCTTAGGTCATTCTTTACGTCTACATTTCTGACCTAACCTTCACAGGCATTCAAGACTCTGGGACATAGAATTCACAAGAGACAAATAATGGCTCACATAAAATACATCAGAGATAAGATAAGATAAGATAAGATAAGCCTTTATTAGTCCCACAATGGGGAAATTCCAGGATTGCAACAGCACAGGGATAGCAACACTCAGAGCAACAATCAAGAAGACAAAAAAAACAAGAGCAGCGAATATACATACACTACCGTTCAAAAGTTTGGGGTCACTTAGAAATTTCCTTATTTTTGAAAGAAAAGCACTTTTTTTCAATGAAGATAACTTTAAACTAACCAGAAATACACTCTATACATCGCTAATGTGGTAAATGACTATTCTAGCTGCAAATGTCTGGTTTTTGGTGCAATATCTACATAGGTGTATAGAAGCCCATTTCCAGCAACTATCACTCCAGTGTTCTAATGGTACAGTGTGTTTGCTCATTGCGTCAGAAGGCTAATGGATGATTAGAAAACCCTTGTGCATGATTGCACAAGGGTAATGCAATGCTGTAATTGCTGCAAATGAAGGATTCTGTGACGAAAGCAAAGTTTGAAGGAAAAAATTATTATTTCAAATACAAATCATTATTTCTAACCTTGTCAATGTCTTGACTATATTTTCTATTCATTTTACAACTCATGGTGGTAAATAAAAGTGTGACTTTTCATGGAAAACACAAAATTGTCTGAGGTGACCCCAAACTTTTGAACGGTAGTGTATGTACATATAAATATATAAATATATAAACACACAGTATGGAGCATTGTAGCTAGATGGAATAAATATATAAATATATAAACATACACAGTGCGGAGCATTGTAGCTAGATGGAATGAACAGCATAACCGTCTACTTAGTTATCCTACATTGTATGATGATGTACCCATACATATTGTCACCCTCCTTAGCGACCGGTATTGTCCTAGTTGTATACCAGAGGGGACCATTGTGTAAGTCTATTGCGTCTTTTGCATTCACTACTATTAGGTTGTCACGTTTTTTTTTTTGCTATCTCTGCGAGCAGCCCTGCTTAGGTTATACAGTCTGACAGCCGTAGGTAGGAAGGACCTGCGAAACCTCTCGGTTGCGCACCTAGGATGATGTAGTCTGCTGCCAAATGAGCTCCTCAGTGCATTCAGTATGTCCTGCATAGGGTGGGACTCGGACTCCAGCAGAAATGACAGTTTAGCCACCATCCTTCTCTCTCCCATCTCCTCCACTGGGTCAAGGCTTTACCCCAGGACAGAGCTAGCTTTCTTGATCAGTTTGTTCAGTCTCTTCCTATCGGCTGCTGTAACGCCACTGCCCCAGCAGACCACTCCAAAAGTGATGGCTGATGCCACAACCGTGTCATAGAATGTCTTCAGCAGTGCCCCTTGTACACCAAAAGACCTGAGTCTCCTCAGTAGGAACAGCCTGTGCTGTCCCTTCTTGTAGAGTGCATCAGTATTGTGTGACCAGTCTAGTTTATTGTTCAGATGAACACCCAGGTACTTGTAGGATGTCACCATCTCGATGTCTGTTCCCTGTATGTTTACTGGTGCTGTGAGGGGTTGTCCTTGCCTGCGGCAGTCCACCACCAGCTCCTTAGTTTTCCTTGCGTTGATCTGGAGGCAGTTCCGATGGCACCAGTCTACGAAGTCCTGGATAAGTCCTCTGTACTCAGCTTCATCTCCATTGGAGATGAGGCCAATGATCGCAGAGTCATCAGAGAACTTCTGTAGATGGCAGTGTGTTGTGTTGTGTGAGAAGTCCGCAGTATAAAGGGTGAACAGGAAGGGAGCCAAAACCGTTCCCTGGGGGGCCCCCGTGCTACCGATGATCGTGTCGGACACACAGTCCCGGGTTCTCACAAACTGTGGCCGGTTAAGCCTCTTTTCCACTAGCCCAGCACACCTCGGTACGGCTCGATTCACTTCAGTACGGCTCGGAATGCTTCTGTCTCCATTAGCACGGTGTTGGGCATGGGTGTTGTGCTGGGGTGGGTGGGTTTATAACAGCGAGGCGGTGCCACACTCCCGTGACGTAACGCACGCGACCCAAGCAAAACATTTTTTTTCCAAAACTTTATTGAGAAGACCCAAGCAAAACATAACACATAGCTGTACAAGGCCACTCCTTGGTCTGTGGCTTTTTTCACCGTAAATGCCAAAAAGGACCACCAGACAAGGGTACAGGCAGCGAGATGAAAACACTCTGGAATAGTTCTGCAGCTTCTGGGAGAGCCAAAGGCGTGAGGATACAAACTAGGTCGTATATGACGGTAAGCTAATGGTTGCTAATGCTAGTTTGCTATAAGTACGTCGTGCTACACTTTAATGTCTGCAAGTTATCGCTGTTAGGTACTAAAATATGTACGCTGTGTGTGTTTCAGATGGCTCTGTTGTGGGGAAATTACTGCTTCATTCGCGCTGGGCGTGCCTGTCATGGATGTGATCAGCCTGTCACTGATGTCAACACAGCTTCACAAACAAGCAGTATTGAGCTTAAGAATGTCTGTAGAAACGTTTTATTTCCTGTACAACAAATTGCTTTGATCTGCTTGAAAATCATGGAGAGACTGTTGAGACATCATGGACTTACCTGCTTCTGCAGCAGATTATGAGATGGTATCATAGAAAAAAACGATCAGCTGACACAACTTGATCGCCAGGTTAATATTAGCCGCAAAATATATATTCAAAAAGTAAACTTTACTGAGTTAGGTATAATAAGATATATTTGACAGTTATCATGCATTTTAGGCCAAAACAAACTTGATCTAGGATTAAAAGCAATTAAAATAATGCAGTCACAAGTTTACATGGAAACGTGTACTGTAGAAATATATATTCTCTGCATCAACAATGTACTAGATATGCATTCATGTTGTATTGCACTGGGATTTGCACTGACAATAAACCTATGAAGTTTTTGCAGAAGTCTCTTTTTTTATATGTGAAGGTTACCACCATGTGGCATAAATTAAATACTGAAAGATTGGAAAAGCTAAGAATAATCCAGCAGTTTGAGAAATCACTTTTGGTTTGGTGTAAGTCTGTCAACAGAATTATGAACCATAAAGCAGTTTGTGTTAAAATGTTAAATCCAATTAAACCTAATCCGGGGGCTTCCAATCATGTGTCATGGGGGGCCAAGACCCTGCAGGTTCTCTCTTCTACCCAGTCTCTTCAGCAGGTGTTATCACTGATCAGTCAGTGGAAGAAGTTCAGCGGAATCTGCTGTTGAAGACACTGGTTGGAGGTAAAGCCTGCAGGGTCTTGGCCCTCCATGGCACATGATTAGACCCCCCCCCCCCCCCCGCAGTATCCAACTTTTACTTTCAAAATAAGTGTAAATATTTGCAAAAAGCAAACATTATTAGAAATATGTTATATTTCAATTTAATACTATCCCACTTGTACTTACAAAAACGTGTGAATATTCATAAAAAGCACACACATGAAAGGTAGCACCACAAGCAGTGGGTCACAGCGGTTTTGGGCAACAGCAACACAATTGTGTATCCTTTGCCGATCTGTCTGCTGTTATTTAATGTTTAACAGTTAAGGGACGGATGATTATATGCTCCAAAACTGGAGAAACTCTCTGATAAAAAAGCTGCAACAACACAAGTCACTTTTGGTTTGAATTAACTGCCAAATGACCTAGAAATAATGACCTGAAACTTGTTTTTATTCGTATTAAATAATGAGACAGTGGCACACTGGCCAACACCAAATTGTATTATTTTTTACATCCTAGGGCATTTTGGATGTACTGAATAAAAAAAAATTCATGTTTTTTCACCTTCAGGTCAACGTTTGGAACAACAGTATTAT
Organism: Pholidichthys leucotaenia; assembly: GCA_020510985.1. Classification (NCBI taxonomy): domain Eukaryota; kingdom Metazoa; phylum Chordata; class Actinopteri; order Cichliformes; family Pholidichthyidae; genus Pholidichthys; species Pholidichthys leucotaenia. The sequence goes on along the minus strand of CM035847.1, from coordinate 214,542,295 downwards.
TATTTTCCGTTTAGATGATGCTACACTCCTTCTAAAGTATTGTAATTCTCTGAATTTGGAATGCCGATAGAACATTCAATTTACATATACTTACTTTTTTACCTACTTTGACTTGTAAGCTTGATCAGTCTCTCCTGCTGCATTTTAAAGTCCAACTGTGCAACTTGTTATAAGTTAACATAAAAAATTTACCCAAAGTTTAGAACTGGATCATGTGTTGCTAATTTTTTATATTTCAATAAAAAGAACAGAAAGCTTACAAAAACATTTGTTTTTTGGTCTAGTTAAAAATTATATTACCTTTACAATGGTTGACCCCTGACAGGATGATCAGCATCATTTTCATCAGACTAGGCAATGGAATTTCTATGTAATTATACTGTTTTATAATTCAGTGTTATAACAGACAAACCACACTTTCCAAAACAATTCCATTTTATTATATACAAAATATTAAAAGAAAAAAAAAACTTTGCAACACAACATGAAGGTTAATCGACATTTTATACACGCCGACCACTGAGTGCCTCTACCAGCTTCCCAAACTGGGTCAGGAAGGCTCGGTTGAATGAAGCCGTCTCTGCCAGCTCTGGGTCAGGAAGGCTCAGTTGAATGAAGCCGTCTCTGCCAGCTACTGCCTGCTCCAGGGATACCCTCGCGTTTTCTGCAACCTCATTTAAATGTTTCAAATATTTATCATTGAATACATTTTGCGCCTGGTGGCGGGACAGATTCACATTGGAGAATCCGGGCAGGCTGGCGCGGCGGACGCGTGGGATGATTCTACAAGGAAAATGCACACAATAAAATACAGCACGAAAGTGCAAGATATACAGAAAAGACAATAGTTTTTAACAAGATTACATAAGCTTATTTCAGCGTATTGTTCACATGAATAATTAAAATAAAAGCTTGAGTTCGCAGTGTGCTGCGATAAAGCAGAGCGATCATCATCCACAAATGAACAGCTTTTTTATTGCATAAATAAACTGAGCGCCTTACCGAATATATTTGCGAAAAAACGCACAATTAAAAAAAATTAAAACTCACCGTTAAAGGACTCCGATGTCGAGACCTCCCGGTATATTTTTTCATTCCGGGTGGCTCCGTCTAACTCGCACTGGATACGTTCATCTGACAATGCAGTGAGCAGACACTGCACCCCCTTATTGGTCCATGGAACACCCTTATTACGCGAAGCCATTTTTGATAGAGAATAAATGAAAATAGCACAGCAATACACTGAAAATAAACCGCCAACAGTGGTTGCGCGCTGAGTAATGGCGGTCGTGAAGATTCTTTTTTTTTTTTTTTTTTTTCAAAAACTTTATTGAGAAGGTCGTGAAGATTCGGCAGAAGAGGAGGAGGAGAAGGGCGGTTACAACTTGACCAATCAGCGCCGGTTACGACCTGACCAATCAGCGGCGACCAGTCTGTTAACGTCACAACACGGCCCAGCTCAGCACTGCTGTACCCTGCCCTTGAGCGGGGCTGAGAATCGCGGCTGTTAAACCGTGTTGGGGCTTGTGGAAAAGCATACAAAGCGTGCTGAGCCATCCCGTGTCGCGCTAAAGCATGCTAGTGGAAAAGGGCCTTTAGTGAGGTCGTCCAGGATCCATGATGACAGGTGCTGGTCCACCCCTGTGCACAGCAGTTTGTCCTTCAGGATCATCGGTTGGATGGTGTTGAAAGCACTGGAGAAGTCAAAGAACATGATTCTCACCGCATTCCCGGGATTCTCCAGGTGGGACAGAGAACGGTGAAGGAGGAAGATCACTGCATCCTCCACCCCAATGCCATGCTGGTAGCAAACTGGAGTGGATCCATCGCTGGTCCCACCAGGGGGCGGAGGTGAGCAAGGAGCAGTCTCTCCAGGGTCTTCCATCATGTGGGACATCAGGGCCACTGGTCTGTAGCTGTTCAGATCTTTGGGGTGGGAAGTCTTTGGTACAGGTACCACACAAGATGTTTTCCACAACTGTGGTACCCTCCCCAGCTTCAGGCTCAGGTTGAAGATGACCTGCACAATCCCACACAGCTGGTCTGCACAGGACTTTAGGAGCTTTGCGCTGATGCCGTCAGGTCCCAACGCTTTCCTCGCCTTGATCTTCCTCAGCTCCGTCCTCACCTGGGTCTTAGTGAGGGTCATGTTGGGGGGCTGTGTGTTGGGAGTGGGAGCGGGGTGTTGGTGGAGTGGGGTGTGGGCAGCAGGACTTGATGTCTTCAGAGGCAGCAGTGGTTGTTGTTGCTGTTGTTGTGCAGTCGGGGGGAGGGTGGTTGGTCAAACCTATTAAAAAACAGGTTCAGATTGTTTGCCCACTTCCTGCCCCCCGTGGCCTCGGGGGAGGTATTCTGGAGCCCAGAGATGGTTTTAAGGTTTCTCCAGACCCCACCGATGTTGCTCTGTTGCGGCTTGTCCTCCATCTTCTTCCTGAAGCTGTCCTTGCCTTCTCTGATCTTCCTCCTCAGCTCCCTCTGTACGGACTTCAGCATCTCCCTGTTCCCCGACCTGAAGATCCTCTTCTTCTCTCTCAGAAGTGTTTTTATCTCAGGGTTGATCCAGGGTTTGTTGTTCGAGCAACACCGTATGGTCTTGGTGGGTACGGTGTTGTCCACACAGAAGTTGATGTAGTCCGTGATGGTGTGAGTGAGGCCATCGATGTCCTCACCATGTGGATCGCAGAGCTGCTCCCAGGCAGTGGTTTCAAAACAGTCCTTTAGAGCGTCCATTGCCTCCTCAGACCATACTGTAACTTCACTGTGCGCATGACCGGAGGTTGTCTGTGCACTAGGGATTTGTACACCGGCCGGAGATGAACCAAGTTGTGATCCGATCTCCCGAGTGGGGGGAGTGGTGATGAGGTGTACGCCTCCTTAGTGTTTGCATAGAATAAGTCCAGTGTTTTATTGTCTCTAGTGTGGCATGTGACATACTGGGTGAACGTGGGTAGAATGGGAGACAGTGAAACATGGTTGAAGTCGCCTGAGATGAGGAGAAGAGCATCTGGGTGTTCTGTCTGCAGGCTGCCAGTTACTGAGTGGATGACGTCACGCGCTGTCCCAGTGTTCACCGTCGGATTTGCATAAATAACAATGCAGATCACGTGTGAGTATTCCCTCGGGAGATATGTAGGCCGCACGCTAACAGCTAGCAACTCAATGTCTTTGTTGCAGTGTTGTTGTTTAACCGTGATATGTCCCAGTCTGCACCAGTTGTTATTAACATACATTATCACTCCTCCGCCCCTTGTCTTCCCACTGTCTGGTGTTCGGTCTGCCCGTATTGCATGGAAACCCTCCAGCTCAATGTTAGCATCTGTTGCTAGTTCTGTTAGCCACGTCTCCATGAATAGCATAAGGCAGCACTCCCGGTATATGCTCTCGTAGCGGGAAATAGCCGATAGCTCATCTTTTTTTCCTAGTATCGATCGTACATTCCCCATAACAACGGATGGGAGGTTGGGTCTGTACCTTATATTCCTCGCCCGCCATCTTGCCCCAGCTCGACAACCACACCCGTTTCCATCTTATCTCTCCCGGTATGTCGAGTTTTTGCGTTAGCATCATGGGTCGGCTAAGTGCTAACAGCTGGTCTCTATTGTACTGCCTCCTGCACAAAACAGTGGCTCCGTCCACTGGCTCAGGAGACATTTGGGCGATCTACGTGTTTGGATGGAATAAAGGTGACGCTGAATCAGAAAGATTGGCAAGAGAGCCAGATAGTAAATAGAAATAGGCAGAAATTGATCCGCTGTTGCAAAAGGCAGCCTACTCGTGTGGCACCGGAAGTAGTATATAATCTTTTATATAATATATAAAAGAATAATATAGAAAAGTATCTGAACTTATTCTACAAGGAGTTTGCATATAAACATCAGACATGAAACGGGAAAGTCATGGAATAATATAAAAATAATAGTATAGTAATAATGTGGATAATATGGAATTTTTCTATCATATTCCCCCCTTGATGCCTAATAAAGCATCATGTTTGAAAGAAAAATAATCAAAGTGGTAGTAAAATAAAGTGAATTAAATAATATAAAGATATACTGTATGTGTAAGAATTTACATGTTATGTGTCTTTGCAGACTAGCAGCAATCTTATGAGGTGGTTTAAAACGTGTGTAGAATATGTCATTAAAAGTGAATATGTGTAATATAATCAAAATTAATCTTAGACTGTGTCAAATAAGAACGTAGAAAATGATATGGAGATACTCAAAATAGACTTAGATTATATTGCAACCTTCATACTCCTTAGGCTAGTATCACCCCTTTCACCATCCTCATCATCTGCAGCAGTTGTATGAAGACATATCACTAAGTTTACAATAACCAGCCTCATCATCATATTAAGGACTCACGCCGGAAAAGTCCGAAGTTATCACTATAAAAATCATTACCAGGTTCATGATGAGACTTCTCCATGAAGAGAATCACCAACTTAATCAGTTTCGTTATCATTGTCTGCAAAGCAATGAGGCTGTGTGTATCCGAAGTATTAATATGACCATGTGCATTATTTTCATGGATAGAAGTACGTATATCAATAACCTCCTATAACAGGGCACACACCCCTATGGGTGGCAATTAGTTGACCAAGAACCATTCTATTCTATGTTACAATTTTACAAATAACTGTAGCCTATAATTAAGTGTTTTAATCCCTAAGGTGTTCTTACCCACTCTCACTCAAGGAAACAGTGAACGAAAGACCCTCCTGTGCTTTCCATCTGAAATGGCATTCATGCCCCAGAATGGCATCATGTGGTAAAAAAGCATCTCTCTTCACCCTGCCCACCTGCCCTGCCAAGGTGATGAGGGTACGGTCAGTTGCCAAAATGGGGTACACAACTCTGCCCAGTTTCCTGGCCAGGTATGGGTACGTCCAATGACCCAATGACCACCAACCCCCCTTTGACAATGTAGATCCTTAGTATAACACTTGCTCGCTTTGTTGGTCAAGCAGGGTAGCAGTACAGGGGAGAGACGCACTGTAAGCCGTTGCACACTTAGAGAGTGTTAAGCTGCTGAAAGGGATATCACCGCTTCAGAAAAGAGGAATTCCCTGATGAAATTAACCTTGCCTTCACAGAGTAAGGAGTGCCATCATGTTTCCAATCAGTGGAGTGAAGTGTTGACAGGTGTGATTCAAAGTGATGTTTGCTGTGTTATTTTTGTATATAGCCTCTCTTAAGATAGTAGCTGCATTATTTTAGCAGTAGCAGATAATTTGTCCAGCTGTTAGTGGCATTGAGGAACAAACATAACAATTCTCTACGGTGTATAGGCAGTGGAACAGCTTAATAACAACCAACTCTAGGTGTTACTACGAAGATGATGAGGGTGATAAGGAAACAACACTAACCGCTTCTCTATGCAAAAGCTGTTGTTGGACGCCAGGGAGCACCATCAGCTGACACTTGCATAGAGAAACAATTAAACAGTCACTTGTTTGTTTGTTTTTTTAATGAGTATGCAATGTGTATTAAACAGTCTCTTGCTGAGGGTTTCAAGTGGAGTAAAACGTTAGATGCACCCAACTGCCACGTCTTTCATTTTCCGTGGCTGTTGGCGTCACCAGGATAACCTTTGTGCTGTCCTTGCCAGAGAATTTTGGTCCAGTTTCCTTTGATGACCAGATCCCCTGGTTCAGCCAAAAGATGGGTGCACCTCCCATGGTTCCTTCATCACATGGTCCCTCCTGGGAAGGGCAGTATGGATAACATCACTGTCAGTTGTCATTCTTTGCATGTAATCAACCAGAAACCCATCCTCATCACCTAAGTTAAATGGCTTCAATAGTAGGGTTTGCCATTCACAATTTCCCTATTTTTCTTATTTACTTAATCCATCTTTCATAATCCTATTTGTGCATTATGCTGATCCTGTAGATTGTTGATGGTAAGCTAAGGTAAATGTTGGGTACTAACAATTTGGGTACTGAACCTAAATGTGATATGATTTGATTTGCAAAGTGTATTTCACTAAATGTATTTCATTATCTAAGCTATTTTAAACCTTGATATTGTTTCGATTAAGGGTTTCAGTGTCACCATAGCAGTATTCAGATTAGTGCAGGGGAAAGCCTTTGTTTATTCAATAAGTATGTCAATAATTTCTAAACAACATTTTTACCTTCACTCTTATTTAGCTCAATGAGATCCATGCAAAGGTTTTGAAAAGACTAAGTTTATGCAGGGAAGGTCAAATTATTTTTGCTTTGAGTTCCCTAAAGCATTGTTCTCTTCTTACATAATCCGGCATAAATTGGACCTTCCCTATCAGTTTACCTTGTTTCTTATAAACATGATATTTCTTTTTACAATAATCTGCAAATATTTTTCATCACATAATTTTCTTAAATACCTGCAAATCTATTGATGTAAATTTAACTTCTCCTATTGAATGTTGTGATTTCATTATCAAGCAGTTTCACCTATATTTTTCTCTACATTATTGATCATTTATTGATAATTTTTATGCATTATCTACTTTTCTGAGGATTTTTGCTAATTAATTGTTGTGGTCCCCCCCCCCCCCCCGATGCATGGAGACACACATGCATCAAAGTTACGGCGTAGTTGCGTGATGGGTATTGTCTTTTTAGTAGAAGAAGGAAACGTGTGCTATTTATATGTGTTGCACATGGTTAATTGAGATGAAAGTTTGTGAGTAATCTGACACCCCCAAAATGAGTTTTTCAGTACACATGGCTTCTTTTGTGAGTGTCCTCCCTTGACCTAGCTTACAAATTTCAATTAGGACAAGTAATACAGCTGTCTGTGTAGATTTGATGCAATTTAGCATTTATTGTAACCATTCAGAGTTAGTCATTAAGCCCACATCTGACTGTCCTGTTGAACACAGACAGTGTGAATTTGGCATCTATGTGAAAGGGTAATGTTCCACTCCTTTTAATGGAATGATGGACATATTGCTTAACCAGAATATGGCTTCATTGTACACAAGGAATGCCTTAATTAATGTTCCTTCCTAAATTATGATGTGGTTTGTAGTCCCGAGGCCCGGCTCGGCCGAGGCCAAGCACTGGGAGCACAGCCCAGCTCTTTAGCACAATTATTCCTTATTACTGTCACATTTCTGAAATGTGATACTGTCATACCATTATCTGGTGAGATGCATCATTGCAATGTGTCAGATGTGTCCTGCAATGTCAAGTCATGTAAACTACATTTTCAAAGTCAAAGTCAGTTAAATTGATATGCGTTATGTCATTGTCAATGTCATTTTGATCTACTTAGCTTCGGCAATGCTTGTCCTCTGTGAGGTCCCCTTCCCCCCATGCTGTGCCCTCAGCCAATGATCCTGATGACCAGGTTGATGACGAACATGTTGTTCCCCTTGCCACAGCCAGCCTGCCTCACACTGACCGCCGTCCTCCCATCTCCCACAAAGATCCAATCGCGGGGCTATCCTGTAAAAAGAAATTGGGGGAAGCCCGAGGCTACCCCCTGTCCTTGCGTCAGAATTCACACCAACAGGAGTGCAAATCTTGTCACCCCATAAATTGTTTTTGCAAGTGTTACTGTTATAGTCATTCAACTTCTGTCCTTTAGAGTTTGTGCAGTGCTTATTCCACTGTTTATTATAATTTCTAATGCTAAGAAACACAAGTGAATTATTGTTTTTATTTTGGTCACCAAGGATTTGTGAGATTTAAGGGTAATGGTGATCGTTTGATTGTTAATTTTCACCTGTTTGACTTTACATTTTTAAATCCTGGTGAAAGATGAATTTTTTTGTTCAAGCTTTCCTTTTTCTCTTGCAAAGAAAAACAGGAACAGAGAATAACACAGTGAGTTTAAATTACACCTAAAGCTTCCATTATTTGAATAATGTGATTTTCTAATTACAACAAAAACTTTTTGCTAAATATTCAGTGAATCACTAAATGTTTTACCAATTTGCACAGGTCAACATTACTTTAAGATCACTGTTTAATAAAACAGTGTCATATATTAGAAGCCTTAAGTCAATGCAGCATTTAAAAGAAATAAAAGACAAAAGTTAGCAATTGTTGCTTGTAACTTAAAAGATTGAAATGTGTGGTGACACACGTGATTAACTGCAAAGTGTAGTTCTAATCGCTGCAGTGGGAGAGATCTGTCCTTATGGCAAAGCTTGTGAACTGTTTCTAGTTATCTGTGGAAGAGGTCATAGTGATAAGTAAGCCGGGCAGCAGTCTGTGTTCAGGATTTTATCACACAGGATAAAAATTTACAGCCTGAGCCCAAACATGCAGCTGTAAGAACACTTTGTAAGTCAATAACCCAGAACTTCTGAGACCCAAGGCCAAAATGATTGATACTCTAATCGTTTTTTGTTTTTTGTTTTTTTGTCCCTCTAAATCCTGTAATCCTTCAGAGCTTTTGCCTTCTTTATTTCATGGACAGTATAAAGATTAAAACTTTAATAAGTGCATAGTCATTCATGAAAAGTGACTTTAGTATTTGGGAAAAAAAAATAATATGACTGAAGCATTTAAACCTGTTTCATATTCAGCAGCCTCAGGTAAATCGTATGCACAAACAGTCATTATCATCTTGTTCTGTGGTTTGAATCATGTAATATAAGCTGTATTTAAAGCTTTCAGTGATTGGGCATTATTAAGTGACAGCATTATTCCATAATCTTTGGTTTAATTTGTCATTGTCATGCTGGTTGCATTAATTAATATGCATGTAACTGTACTTAACTTATTGGCTTATCCGTCATGGCTTTGTTGTCGACGGGAGGAGTGCGGTGGGCACGGGTGAGGCGACGTTGTTTTGCTGGGCTCCAGAGGCAGGGTTCTGGCTGAGAGCGGGGAGCAGGGGGAAGGAGGAACCCTGGTGTTGTCATGTCAGACCGTTAGTCCGTCATCTTTTTTTCCCTGTAAAGTTCACTGTTATTCCTCAGTCAGATAGATAGATACAGTAGTACAGCTGAGTTAATAAAAATCACACTGATACGTCAAAAAAATTGAATAAAAATAGCCCAATGTTGTTCATCTGCCAAGGAAAAAATCTAGTAAATGAAAATGCTGGCTTTAAAAATATGTGAATATTTACCAGTTACACAATGTTAGATTCAAAACCCACAGCATTAGATTGAAAAACCCACAAAAAAAGTAAAACTCCTAAGCTTTGCAAAAATGAGATGAGATGAGATTCAACTTTATTGTCATTACACATCCATATATATAGAATTTTTCTCTCTTTCCCTTCTTCTCACTCACTCACTGTCAGGCACAAGGGCCCACACATACACACACGCAGCACAGTCCTGTTATCTCTCCAAGGTTACTTTTGGGCAGCTGCTCACACAGAGAAAGAGGAAGATAGCCTTAAAACAAGCTTGAAATGGCAACCCAAAGTACTTGTAAAAACAAATCTGGCAACCCAGCATTCTCATGTCAACTTTTTGTCTACCGCTATGAGAACACAACTGAATTTCTTACCCAGAAGTATTATTTGCAAGCTCCCACAATTAAAAGTGTCACTCCGTGAGCCAATAATCACATAACCGTTCCTTTACACTCCACAAGAACCAGAAAAACAATGGACAAACACGGCTGCCAGCCAACGTGGCACTTGTATTTCCGCCTCTGCGGTCTCACCAGGACAAACCGTATAACACAGAACAACCAGACAGACAAACAAAACTGCAGTTATTTTTAAACCAGCGCTATTACAAAAATTAAAAATTACCGGTTAACAAAGTCAGGGCTCACTGCAATTCCTTACAGTATCTTGCGTCGATTTTTTCCCCAATCGAACTCTCACTGCAGCCGAACAGCAGAATCTCGCCAGACCTTATAAATTAATCGCTCACTTCAATATTGCCGGACAGAATCTTACCCCGATTAAATATCTAAGAGTTCACTGCGCAATATTAAACAGTATCTGCACCTCGCCGACATGAAATTTCCCAAAACCAAAAAATCCTGGGTCAAACCAGAGATGTAATGCAAGCAGAAATTTAACCAGGCTTTGCGGTGTCAATCACTTAGAAATACCTCACCCTCAGGGGATCTTTCACCCCAGGGAAACTCAACAAATAAAAGTACTCACATCCAAGCTACCTCTTTTAGGGTTCTTAGATCCGTCACCCAGTCAGTTCCAGTGCCCTGGTTTGAAATGCCTTCACTGCAGTAACACTGAGTCTTGTACCCAGCCTGGGAAGGTCTTTCATCAGCTGTGCACTCGCTGAAATCGGGCAGAGGTGCCAGAAAGACGGAAATATGTGGAACTGCTGTTCGGTGTGCCAAATGATTCTAATTATTCTAAGTCAAAAATCAGGCAGAGTATTGGATTTAAGTATATTTATTATAAAAGAAAACCCCATGGCCATTTGGGGGAGAGATTACAGAGCATGGCCTTCAGCACACACACACTGACTCTCTGTCCATACATTCCTAAGCTTGGTATTTATAGCTGCTCTTCAGGATAAATAAACAGAGGAGGAGACGTCAGAGACATCTCGAAGACAGACAGAGTGTCTATGAATCTAATCTATATGAACTGAAAGTTTTAGCACATTGCTGGCCACAGAAACTAAGCAGAGTAGGTCAAACAAAACAGATTATCTCAGGTTGTTCTTTATGTCTACATTTCTGACCTAACCTTCACAGGCATTCACCAACAGGCATTCAAGACTCTGGGATATAGAATTGACAAGATTCAATTCAATTCAATTCAACTTTATTTATATAGCGCCATTTCACAACAACAGTCATCTCATAGCACTATCAACTGTAGGGGGAACCCCCACAGTTGCAGAAAGACCCCAGCAATCAGGCGATCCCCTGTGAGCAAGCACTTGGCGACGGTGGAGAGGAAAAACTCCCTTTTAACAGGAAGAAACCTCCAGCAGAACCAGGCTCAGGGAGGGGCAGTCATCTGCTGCGACTGGCTGGGGGGTGAGGGGATAGAGAAGAAGAAAAGAACAGACATGTAGAGAGCAAACAGCACGATGGGGACTCAATCTATGGGAGAGAACAAACAAATGTTAATGACCAGCAAAAAAAAATATTTCATTGAGAGTGAGAAAAGGAGTGAGGCCCAGTGCATTACTGGAGGTCCCCCGGCTGACTAAACCTATTAGCAGCATAACTAAGGGAGGGTTCAGAAACACATGATCCCTCCCTAATTGTAGGCTATATCAAAAAGGTAGGTTTTAGCCCTATTCTTAAAAACAGAGATCGAGTCTGACTCCCAAATCCAGATTGGCAGCTGATTCCACAGGAGAGGAGCTTGATAACTGAAGGCTCTGCCTCCCATTGTACTTTTGGAGATTCTAGGTATTACAAGTAATCCTGCATTTTGGGAGCGTAGTACTCTGTTAGGATAATACGGTAGTATCAGATCTTTTAAATAAAAAGGAGCCTGATTGTTTAGAGCTTTGTAAGTAAGAAGAAGGATTTTAAACTTAATTCTAAACTCTATGGGAAGCCAATGAAGGGAGGCCAGAACCGGAGAGATATGATCTCTCTTTCTAGTACCTGTTAAAACTCTTGCTGCAGCATTTTGGATCAGCTGAAGACTTTTTAAAGATGTTTTAGGACAGCCTGATAATAAAGAATTACAATAATCTAATCTCGAGCAAACAAAAGCGTGGATCAGTTTCTCAGCATCACTCTGAGACAAGATGCTCCTAATCTTGGCAATATTACGCAAATGATAGAAGGCAGTCTTAGAAACAAATTTAATATGTGAATTGAAGGACAAATCCTGATCAAAAATAACTCCAAGGTTCCTCACAGAGCTATTAAGAGAAAGAGTAACCGCATCCAAACTGAAAGTTTGATTTGGAAAGGAATTTCTAAGGTTTTTTTGGACCAACAAGAATGACTTCAGTCTTATCTGAATTTAATAGCAGGAAATTACAAGTCATCCAAGCTTTGATTTCCTTAAGACATGCTTCTAAAAGGAAGTACTTGTCTAAAAGGACAAGTACAGAAGCTAGTCCATTATCAGATGCAATGAGGAGGTCGTTAGTGACCTTTGCTAAGGCTGTTTCAGTACTATGATGGATTCTAAACCCAGACTGAAACTCTTCAAGTAAACCATTTCCCTGCAGGTGGTCAAATAATTGCGTAGCAACAACTCTTTCTAAGATTTTTGAAATGAAAGGGAGATTAGAGATTGGTCTATAGTTAGCTAAAGCTCCTGGATCTAGCGTTGGCTTTTTGAGTAAGGGTTTAATTACAGCCGTTTTAAAAGCCTGCGGTACATGGCCTAAAGTTAATGAAGAATTGATTATATGAAGAATAAGGCTACCAATAAGTGGGAAGACTTCTTTAAATAACCTGGTAGGAATAGGGTCTAAAAGACAAGTTGAAGGTTTGGATGAGGAAACTATTTTGTCTAACTCACAAAGGTCGATTGGAGTAAACTCATCAAGACAGACATCAATAGAAGGAGTTGTAGTAGTTACAGTATTTAAGTTAACTGTGGGAAGAATCTGATTGATTTTATCTCTGATGGATGAAATTTTATTATTGAAAAAGTTCATAAAGTCCTGACTAGTAAACGCTAAGGGAATGCTAGGATTGACAGAGTCCTGACTCTTTGTCAACCTGGCTACAGTACTGAAAAGAAACCTGGGATTATTCTTGTTCTCTTCTATTAATGCAGAGTAATAACTCGTTCTAGCTTTTCTAAGAGATTTTTTATAAATTAAAAGATGATTTCTCCAAGCTAAATAGATTTCATCTAAATTAGTGGAGCGCCATTTTCTTTCTAATTGACGAGTCTTCTGTTTTAAGCTACGAGTTTCTGTGTTGAACCAAGGAGTTAGAAATCTCTGATTAGACTTTTTCTTTTTTAAGGGGGCCACCAAGTCTAGAGTCTGATGCAGAGAAGCTGAAACACTATCCACCACGTTATCAATTACAGAAGGAGCAAGCTGTCTATAGTTTATTTCCGTTGTGTTGACACATGGCATAGAGGAAACAATCTGCATAAATTTGGCAACAGCATCATCTGAGAGACATCTACTGTAACAATATTTTTCTTTAGGAGCCAAATAGTCAGAAATAGTAAAATCAAAGGTTAGCAGACAATGGTCTGACAGTACAGGGTTATGAGGAGACACTACAAGATTTTCTATTTCTATGCCATATGTCAGAACAAGGTCCAATGTATGGTGGAGGTAATGAGTAGAATTTCCTACTTTCTGAGAAAACCCAATCGAGTCTAATATTGAATTAAATGCCACATTAAGGCAGTCACTATCTACATCCACATGTATATTAAAGTCCCCTGCTATAATTATTCTATCAGATTTCAGCACTAAATCAGCTAAGAAATCAGCAAATTCGGATAAAAATTCTGAGTAGGTTGATGGGGGACGATAAACTATGGCAAATAAAATTGGGTTTAACCTAAAATTGCTAAAGTGCCCAATACTGAGGACCAGGCCCTCAAAGGAATTATAACATGTTTTTTGCTTTACATTAACTAGTAATTTGGAATGGTATATTGTTGCTACTCCTCCTCCACGACCAGAACTTCTTGGATTTTGACAGTTTAAATAACCAGAGGGAGTTGATTCATTTAAACCAACATAATCCTCTTGCCCTAACCAAGTCTCTGTAAGGGAAATTAAATCAATCTGATGATCAATTAACAGATCATGGACTAACAGAGACTTGGGAGTTAGAGACCTAATATTTAATAAACCACATTTAATTTTTAAATTATGAGGAGGAACAGAGGCCAATTCATTCAATTTAGAGGCTTTATGTTTAATTTGAGTTTTACCAATATTTTGCTTTATCACTTTGGGATGCTTATGCATTATATTTTTATTTACTTTGGAGGGAGCAGACAACGATTCTCTGATGGGGAAGACAGGGGCTAAGCTGAGGGGTGGCGGATGAAGAGGAGCTGCAGAGAGGCGTGTAAGACTGCGACGCTGCTTCCTGGTCCCAACTCTGAGTAGTCAAGGTTTTGGAAATTTGGATAAAAAAGATGCCAGATTGTTAGATAAATGAGAAGCACCATCCAAAGTGGGATGAATGCTGTCTCGTCTCATAAGACCAGGTTTTCCCCAAAAAGAGCTCCAATTGTCAATGTAGCCCACGTCATTTTTAGGACACCACACAGACAGCCAGCGGTTCAAGGATGACGAGCGGCTAAACATGTCATCACTAGTCAGATGATGACATGGTCAGAGACAAACTGATGGAGAGACTGGTCAGAGACAAATAACGTCTCACATAAAATACATCAGATGTAATATATAAAAGAATAATACAGAAAAGTATCTGAACTTATTCTACAAGGAGTTTGCATATAAACATCAGACATGAAACAGGAAAGTCATGGAATAATATAAAAATAATAGTATAATAATAATGTGGATAATATGGAATTTTTCTATCAGAAACAATACTATGATCGGCATTTGAAAGGAGTGAATCTGTTGCCAGGTGACTGTGTACTGGTCCGCCATCTAGGTGAGAGGAGGCCCTGGAAAATTGAGATCTTACTGGGAAGACACTTTGTACATGTCATAATTCTGGCTCTCACGAGCCAGGAAAGAGATTCGAGGGCGACCAGTGAGTTGGCGTAATTTATTAGAACAAAACACACACACTACACTAAATAACGAACAGCAAAATAAAGAGCCACGTGGGGCTAAAACACACACAGAACTAAAGGTACATACCACCCAGGGAGAAAGGCTAGAGGGGCGGCGAGGAAAAAATACTCGCCGAGTCGCAGCACTAACACTGGGGAAGGCGCCGAGGTAACGGCGAACTGTAGCTAGGCGGAGGAGCTAACAGTTGTGGAAACACAAGATGAGTCTTTCCAAAGCGAGGTCGCAGCGACGAGTGACTCTCGGCTGCTCGCTTAAATGGAGGAGGAGATTGGAGACAGCTGTCCCAGCGCAGCTGAACTAGACAGCTGGCAATCAGCTGGGCGCTGTCAAACTACGGGCCTAGTAAGACCCGGCACGGACTGGCACGGAGCAGGAGCGACACTGGACAACCTGAACGCAGAGAAGGATAGCGTTCAGGTCGTGACAGTACTCCTCCCCCGAGCCGCGCCTCCTGGAGCGGGCTAACCCCCCCCCCCCCCGAGGGAAGACCAGGGAGGGCGGTGGGGGCCAGATCTGGGAGAAGGGAGGGACCAGAAAAAAGGAGGCAGGGAAGAGAAAAAAAAAAAAAAAAACCATCACCCCCTCCTCTGCAGAGGCCAGACGGTCTGTGCAGGTGACCACAGGAGGTGGGGAGAAACGACAAGAACAAGATACAAGGGCACAGCGACACAGTCATGGGAAGAAAAAAAAAGCTCACAATAACTTAGGGCGAGGACAAGACAAAAACTCATTTCCCGAAGGTCAAAAAACTATAAAACTCTGACGAACATCTGGTTGAAGTAGACTCTTACACAAGTAAACCCCGACCAAAACAGAATATACAAAGGAAGTAATTCGGGCATAAGACCTAAAAATAGAGCCTGAGGCCGCAAACTGGCATAAAGATACGAAAAATCAACTCCTCAATCACGTATTAACACAACGGAAGTCACAAAACAGTCAGGAGGAGGACAAAATTCTGAACACATGGTTGAAGTAGGCTCTTACACACGTAACCCCGGCCAAAACAGAATATACAAAGGACGCAAACCGGGAATAAGATCTAAAAATAGAGCCTGGAACTGCAAATTGGCATAAAAATACAAAAGGAACAACTCCTCAAACACGTATTAGCACAAAAAGTGTCACTAAACAGTCTGGAGGAGGATATAAATACAGAAAAACAAGACTACTCGGAATGAGGCCAGGCAATGTGAAGCAAATGCTACTTAAGGGAGAAATTAGAATAGGGATCCATACAGGGATCGTAAAACACAGAAAATTGTCTAAAGAAAAATTCTCGGTAGAAATGATATCCCAATAAGGACTCTAACACAGAAAGTTCCCTGATGTCCTGAATGAAATTAAATAATGGAGGGCATACAAAACACAAGGCTATGAACAGTTAGTCAATCTGTCAGGAATGACAGCAGGTGGAGTGAGGCAGGCGATGACAGCTTGTCCGGCGGGCGGCCCGAACTCCACCAGGCCAGGAACCACAACACCAGTTCGGGTGGCCTACCCGAGTCCCAGGCTAGGAGACACAGTTTCTCCGGAGGCCGACCCAGACCACCGAACCAGCCAGATGGCTCCCCAGGCGGTCGTCCCGTGACCTCAGACCACGGAGAGCTGAGGGAGAAGTCTTGGTGCAGCTTCCTCCCTGAGGGAAAAGGCAGGAGGAAACTGACCCAGGTGAGAAAAACCCCCACAGTAGTAGGGGGAGAAGAGATGGAGGCAAGGGGCAAAGTCAGCCTGCCATCTAATGGCAACAAGGGTAGGGGGAAACTGGCCCGGGTGAGAGGAACCCCAACAGCGGCAGGAGGAGAAATGATGGAGGCAAGGGACGAAGTCAGCCTGATGTCAGGCGAACACAATCCTCCAGCTCCCACACTAACTGTTACCTGGGCTGGCGCAGCACCCCCGGTGGACCCCGATCGGGCCGGCGCAGCACCCCCGGTGGACCCCGATCGGGCCGGCGCAGCACCCCCGGTGGACCCCGATCGGACCGGCACAGCACCCCCGGTGGACCCCAGCTGGACCGGCGCAGCACCCCCGGTGGACCCCAGCTGGACCGGTGCAGCACCCCCGGTGGACCCCAGCTGGACCGGCGAAACACTCCCGGTGGACTCCAGCTGGACCGGCGAAACACTCCCGGTGGACTCCAACTCGACTGCGAATGGCTCCGCAGCCGGCATGATGTTTTCCACAGTCAACAGACCTCCAAACGCCGAAGACCGTGTCAACAGCCCGCCTGGCGTGGAGGCAGGAGATCTGGACTCTGCTGGGCCGAACCATTCCTCCGTGGAGACCCGGAGACGCTTAACCGTCGGCGCTGGCTCCAACAGGCAGTTCGACCTTCTCCTCTGCCCATAACGTGGCTGCGGGGCTGGGGCAAAACCCTCCAGGGCCGCAGGCCGCCTCCTCCTCGCACAGCGGTGTACACCTGGCACCGGGGCACACTCAAGGGGAAGAGACACAGAGGACGCAGGTTCATATTCAGTTTTTGCAGCGGGAGGAGAGAGCTCAGGGGACTGTGAACCCTGAACTCCTTCCCCAGGAATCAAACAAGGCAATTCACTCATAATGGGAGGAGAATGAATGGACACTTGCCTGATTCCCGGAGGGCCAGTGGAACCCGCTACAAGGGGCTTGAGTCTCTCTTCTCCCAACCGGATAGAAGTGGGGGACCCCCCGGACAGATGAGGTGGTGCTACCCGCACCGGATCGGGACCTGGAACACCTGGGGATGAATTTGCGCTTCTCCCAGCAGCCGGAGTGAATGACGAAGAGGGGGGTGAAACAGCTGAGGAGAGCTGGGGGCCCAAAGCTGACGGGACAGCGGGGAGAGCGGGCCCAGGAGCGGGAGCAGCTGATTCACTTCTTCGGCAAGACACGGGAGCTACAGCAGGCTGGGAGGCGGAATTCGTGTGGTTTCCTGGAGCGGGATCCGGACGGGATTCTCGTTGAGATGAGTGGGGAATTTGGGAGCGACGTCTTCTGAACGTGAGGTCGGGAAAACGCCGCTCCTGCGCGGTGAGCGAAGCCAACAGGTCAGCGTATTCCGGGTAATTGTTCAGCTCTGGGTTCTTCTCGACCAGCCTGACCGCCACAATCACGTTCTTCATGGCTACGGGGGGAACGGCGGCGGAAGAAGCGGCTGCCACTCGATCCGCAATGCGCATCACTGTCACTCTCATCTTCTCCGGGGGAAACCTGGTTGACGTCACTCTATCCTGGGGATCACCCCTGGGTGAGGCGAACTCCTGGACTGGATCGGCGGCAGGAGCGGGATTCCGAAGCGAGGAGCGATGGCGTCCTGTCCTCGGCTTCCTGCCGGAGTTCTCCTCCAGCCTACGGAGTCTCTCCCAGGCCACAGAGATGTCTGCCCTCCTCGCCTTAACCTCGGGGAGAAGGAAGTAGCGAGAAAAGCTGTTAAGCATTCCCTCGGCGAGCTCCAGGCGCCAGCGTATCTCGCTGGGGGCATCGTAGAGGTCCGTGGTGAACAACGTTCCGTCCACGAGGTCCAGAGCCTCCGAGAGATCGTGGCCTGGGTGCCGCATGCGTCTCCTGGAGGGAGACATGATACAGGCTCGCCTACACCCAGAGGAAGGAAAAAGAGAGCGTCGAGTCCTTACGGCAAACTCACGGTCGCGGCCGTCTCAGTATGGCTGCGACCTACTGTCATAATTCTGGCTCTCACGAGCCAGGAAAGAGATTCGAGGGCGACCAGTGAGTTGGCGTAATTTATTAGAACAAAACACACACACTACACTAAATAACGAACAGCAAAATAAAGAGCCACGTGGGGCTAAAACACACACAGAACTAAAGGTACATACCACCCAGGGAGAAAGGCTAGAGGGGCGGCGAGGAAAAAATACTCGCCGAGTCGCAGCACTAACACTGGGGAAGGCGCCGAGGTAACGGCGAACTGTAGCTAGGCGGAGGAGCTAACAGTCGTGGAAACACAAGATGAGTCTTTCCAAAGCGAGGTCGCAGCGACGAGTGACTCTCGGCTGCTCGCTTAAATGGAGGAGGAGATTGGAGACAGCTGTCCCAGCGCAGCTGAACTAGACAGCTGGCAATCAGCTGGGCGCTGTCAAGCTACGAGCCTAGTAAGACCCGGCACGGACTGGCACGGAGCAGGAGCGACACTGGACAACCTGAACGCGGAGAAGGATAGCGTTCAGGTCGTGACAGTACATAGTTAAAGAGCAAATGAACAATGGCCCTGTGTACAGAGTGTGTCCAGAAAGAGGAGACAGTAGGACTCGTACCTTTCACCACAATCTGTTACACCTAGTAAATGACTTACCTGTTGACCTACCTTCACCATCTGTACCTCCAAAGGAAGAAACTTATCTGAGCAATCCTCATTGCCACCTAAAGAGGGACAAAAGAGAAAGGGACAGCTAAACCACACACATCAGAATGAATTGGCTACAAACAGTGACTTATCAGAATCTGATGAAGAAGACAACCCCAGATACTGGCTCAGGATACCCGTACGGAGAGAACTCATCAATGAACCACCAAGACTCATGCAAGGGCCAGAGAGAGACCCAGCACGCTCCACCCTAAAGAGACATCACTTGATGGGCCAGATAACACAGCATTTAGCCCTGCGCTAGCAGATGAGGGGTAAGAGTTGGGTGATGTGGGGTCACAAGAACAGTACGGGCTTAAGCCATCACAGCTGCCTGGTAATCAGCCAGGGCACATGCCTAGTACAGTAGCCTCACAGAAAGACTGTATCTTACCAGGTCATCTCACACACATGTACCACAGTCAAGCCAGCCAGCTGCACAGTCAGCCCAGCCAGTCGATCACATTAATGCAGTCCGGAAATCCATGCACGAGAGAAAGCCTGCTCAGATGATAACTTATGAGTCTTTAGGTGAACCTTCTTACCAACCCAGAGGCAGGGTCAACCTTATAAGTGCCTATGGAGTACCACATATGTCTGTATGGGAAATACAGCAGCACCGCATCCCATATCAACTACCCTACCTCAATCTACCATACCAGTGGTTGCCTTATATTTCATTTGTGCCTTACGGTACCACTACACAGGTGTACTGAAGAGTTGAAACATATTTTGTATATAAGTGAGTCTTATTTGCAATACCAGGAGCCATCTTTTCTTGGTTGGGAAGTGTGTGACACCCACTAATGTGTGGTCACAAGTGGGGTATGATAATTTAGTTTTTGTTTTAAATAATTTATTTATTTTTCTCATGTTTCATACCCACGTTCATATCTACTTGCAATGTAAAGAGACCCATTAACACAGTTAAATTGGCTATCTGTCTCCAGAACAGTAGGGGGCAGTATAAGGTAGTGACTCAGCAGCAGCAGTGCTTTGGCGGAATTGCCATTTTACTTTCATTGTATTCAGAGAACTGAAAGAAAACACAAGTCACGTCTCTGCCTCATTCTTGTTTCTGGCATTTTCCAATTTCCAGGGTCAGAGACAATATTCAAATATAACTGTTTACATGGTCGCAGCCTTGGGACCTGTAACAGTTTCATGGAATGAATGAAAGCATTCATTGAAACATGAAAAAGAATGAAAATAGTATTTTTATTCTTCTTGTTTCCTCTAGTTTAACTGCTTCACCTGCTTTAACTGTCCTAATTGCCTAATGTGTGTTATTAGTATTCATTAGTATTAGTTTAAAGCCAAGAGTAAGACATCGATAAAGGTAGTAAGAGAAATGCTCTTTGCCAATGACAGTGCTCTAGTTGCACACAGTGTAACAGCAGCAGCTGTGTTTGTTTGATCCATGTGAGAAACATGGCAATTCTTGTGACTGTTGCAATTTCCCTGCTATATGTCAACAGTGACATCCTTTCCAGTATTTGACCTTTGGTTGTACAGCAATGCCTCCCAAAGATTTGTTTTGGCAAGTATATATACTCACAGCCTGGCTCTGTGTGCCAGTCAAAAGTTGTTTACTTTGTGTCTGGGGAATCCCTTGGGAACTCCCTACCTTTTTTTTTTTTTTTTTTTTATTCCCTCCATATTTTTTAAAAAACCTAGGTTTGGAAATTTGTCTTTTGAGATTTAAAAATTATTGAAATAATTTGTCACCAAAAATACATGAGGTATAAGTATTATTCACAACAGGAAGTAGACGATTTTGAGACTTCCTGCCCAGCAGAATATGGCAACAGATGGATTGAGCATGGCTGGCTAAAACAAAAATCCAAAGCCATCCAGCTGCTTACCTCAGCCCAGGTAGGGTGAAACTGTCATAATGATGAAATAATCCCTCATATCCAATTATCTACCCAATATTTTGTAGATTGTTTGAGAGATGATGATATTTTTGAAGTTTGTTGAAGTGTGACTAGACCATGTGACTGTCAGTGGTAATCCATGCCTATGTAACCCTTCACCTAGTCTCCATGCATGTGCAAAAAACTGTAATAGTTGTGAAAAAGTAATTTTTGAAGCTTCAGTTGTGAATAGGAATGTATTTTTGACTTGAAGTAAATGCAGTATTATTCTGGTCAGTCACTGCTACAGTTCCCGGCCTGCATGGCCTTGGTAGTTTTTAGAAGTGCAAATCTGGCAATCCTTCATTATTTACTGGATGCCTAGTTCTAGTCAATTTTATTGTTATGTTTTGAATTGCCATCTTGACTTTAAATTAGCTGAAATACCAATTTACAAGGTATTTATATATGGAGGGTGAGAATATGTATGGGCACATAATCATACCATGTAGGATAACTAAGTAGACGGTTATGCTGTTTCATTCCATCTAGCAACAATGCTCTGCACTGTGTGTGTTTATATATTTGCATATTTATTCCATCTAGCTACAATGCTCCGTACTGTGGGTGTTTATATATTTATATATCTACATATTATTCCATCTAGCTACATTGCTCCGCACTGTGTGTGTTTATATACTTGCATATTTATTCCACCTAGCTGCAATGCTCCGTACTGTGGGTGTTTATATATTTACATATTTATTCCATCTAGCTACAATGCTCTGCACTGTGTGTTCATATATTCATATATTTATTCCATCCAGCTACAATGCTCTGCACTGTGTGTCTGTGTGTGTGTGTATATATATATATTTTATAGTAATACGTACATATGTTTATTAGCTGCTCTTGCTTGCTTTTTTTTTTTTTTTTTTTTTTTTTTTTTTTTCTTGCCTTCTGATTGTTGCTCTGAGTGTTGCTATCCCTGTGCTGTTGCAATCCTGGAATTTCCCCGTTGTGGGACTAATAAAGGCTTATCTTATCTTATCTTATCTTATCTTATTTATTCCGGGCTATTAATTGCAGACAAAATGTGAGAGCCTGCAAGGAATTTCTGCCCTCGGAAGGCTGCGACCCGGCAAAGTGGTTAGTGAAATGTTTAACTCTGTTGAAGTTTAATGATGGTTGTTTGAATATGCACATGTCCAAAGAATAGAAACTTTTGTGTGTGTTTCTAATATGAAAATCTGATGTGCACAAGCCATACAATTTTTAAATGTGGATTTGATAATCTGTTGTATTTGTTTACAGTAAATGCTGCATAATTTTTGCTGGTAGCTTTCTTGCAACAACTCAGTAAACCTAAAAAATCTATCAATTTGAGATCATAAATGTTTACATTTGTGTGTATGCAGTATGATTTAATTTCTGCAATACTAGAATTTTGTGTCCACAGCTGAAATAATATTTCTTGTGTTTGATATGTTTCAGTCTTTACGGTGTTTGATGCATTAAAGTCGAAAGCAAGGACATTAAAGATGTATCAGACTCAGTTATTGCACACCAAAATGCAGCTCATAATCCGGGGCACACAGCATGGAAGATATGCAATCTTTAGTGGAGAAATTTGCAAGAGCAGTTAGCCAATTCAGCCTCCAAATCAACATCAAGAAGACAGTGCCTTTATCAACCACCAAAGTTCCAGTTATCAACATCACTACCAGAAGAGATCAGCACTGGTACAGAGCCACTAGTCAAGTGCAAGACTTTCAAGTACCTAGGGAGTACTGTTTCAGAGAATGCTAGGCTGGAGGATGAACTCTCTCTCAGAATGGGAAGAGCGAGCGCTGTGTTTGGAAACTTGAGAGAGACACTGTGGAACAATCGACATGTGTCTATCCGTGTGAAATGCAAAGTGTACAGAGCGACAGTACTGGCTACTCTATTGTATGGTGCTGAAACTTGGACTGTCTACAGAGTGCAGGTGAAGAAACTCCACGCGTACATGATGAGACACCTTTGAGCCATAATGAACATCTCATGGAAAGACAAGATAACCAACATAGAAGTGTTGAAACGAGCTGGTCTACCATCAATGGAGAACATGCTAATACAGATGAACCTGAGATGGCTTGGACATGTTGAGAGGATGGACCACCAGCATCTCCCTCGGCAGTTACTCTACTCACAGTTATGCGAGGGCAAATGCAGTCAGGGAAGACCAAGGCTGAGATTTAAAGACACTGTAAAAAGAAACTTGAAGAAGTTGGACATAGACAGGAGTTCCTGGCAGTGGAAGGCTAAGGACAGAGCTGTGTGGAGGAATCTGATCAGACCAAAATGAAACAGTCATTGTCGCCCACGACAGACTGCTATGATGATGATGAGTATTAGAATTTAGTGTTAAGGTGTGTTTAAGGTGTCCTAATTGCCTAATGTGTGTTATTAGTATTCATTAGTATTAGTTGTGTTATTACCTTATTAGTATTGATGTGTATCTATTAATAATAATAATAATAATAATGCATCGATTTTATATAGCGCTTTATCATATATACTCAAAGACGCTTTACAAATAGGTACATTATTCATTCACTCCAGACAGACAGTGGTAGTGGCAAGCTACCTCTGCAGCCACAGCTGCCCTGGGGCAGGCTGACGGAAACGTGGCAGCTAATCTGCGCCAATGGCCTTTCCGGCCACCACCGAACATTTTTATACATTTATGCACATTCATACCCAGTGTTATGGACACTGGAGGCAATGCGGGTGAAGTGTCTTGCCCAGGGACACAACGGCAGGATATCTGGGGAGAGCGGGATTCGAACCGCCAACCATCCGGTTATTAGACTACCTGCTCTACCTCCTGAGCCACTGCCGCCCCATTACCTTGGCATTCGTTCGGAGTAAGAATTTCATTGCTTAGGAAATGTTGCATTTCATAACAATAAAGCCTTTGAATCTTGAATCTAAAGTTGGGTTCACACTATAACGTTTGGACTGACTTTTACTGACGTTTTGAAAAATCAGAGAAATCAGTCCAAACGTTGGTGAAATTACGTTTGTGAGCGCACACCAACTTTTACGAACTTTTACATACTTTTACGAACTTTTGTTAGCATTTGCCAGCATTGCATTCAGCATTGTCAAACTTTTGCCAACTTAGGCTAGCGTATGTGTAGCTGTTGACAACTTAGGTTAGCTTAAGCAAGCAAATACTCAGTGCAGTTCAGCTGACATTAGCGTCAGTGACACTCATGTAAAGATCAGCGTTTGTGGAGGTTTCCTACCATCCTGGACCTGCTTTTTTGGGTTGATTCACACTACAACGTTTGGATCAACTTTTACTAACGTTTTGGCAAACATCTGGCTCTGCTGGCAAAAGTTGTTAAAAGTTGGTGTTTGTTGACAAATGCTGGTGAAAGTTGTATCTGTTGAGAATTTTCAGCATGCTGAAAATTTGCTGACTTTTGGAAATAAATGTTGGTGAAAGCTGTCCACAATCTGTAATAGTTCCTGAGTGCTGGGCTAAGTTATGCAGAGTTTGCCTAAGTCAGCCTAAGTTAAGCTCCTTTGGCAAACGTTGACTGAAATGCTGGTGAAAACAGATGTTTTTTTTTAGATCAAAACTCAATTTAGACATGCAGGAACGAAAGACAAATAGAGAGAAGGGGGAGTTAAAAAAAAAAAGAAAATATACATGTAAGAGGACAATGTAGAGATTTGTTTGGCATGGTGTGTATGACATGTTTTCTATTTTTTTATGTATGGGATATATACGTATATCTTCCCCTTCCTCCTTTAGGCTCCTCAGATCACAACTGTGTACATTTGCAGCCCACATCTAAAACTGCTCTCAAAAGAGAGAAGACGAAGACCAGGGACATAAAGGTCTGAACAGATCATTCAGTGCTCTGCCTCCAGGAATGTTTTAACTGTACAGACTGGGAGGTGTTCACACTGTCCTGCGGGGAATGATTTGGACTCTTTGGTGGACGTGACATGCTCTTACAAGGCTTTTTGCAGGGATATGATCGTTCCACGTAAACATGTCAAAATATATCCCAAAAATAAGCCATGGGTTACTAAATCGGTTAAATCCTGCTTACAGAGGAAAGCACTTGCCTTTAAACAGGGTGTTGTTTCTGAGCTGCAGGTTGCCACAAAAGAGCTGAAGTCCAAAATTTTAAGCGCAAAACAGAATTATAAATCAGAATTGGAAAGCAAGATGGCAGCAAAGAAGCTTGGTTCAGCCTGGGCTAGTATGAAAACTATTGCAGGCCTTCTGTCATGGCCGCCAATTAGGCACACCTGCGCACACACCTGTCTGCCATTTGGCTCTGCCTATACATTCTATGAGACCCAGGGATCAGCACGGAGGCTGGGTGGTGGAGGGCAGCAGCTCTTTTTTGGACGGAGAGACGGCTGCCGAGCTTCTTTGACAGCTCGAATGACGTTGCTGACGTTTTTTGACGGATGGTCAGATCTCCGAAAGAGAGTCAAAGAAGTTTGTCGGGTGGTTTGGCAAGGAGGTTGGGTGACGGGACTGGAGTCTGCGGGCTTGGGAAAATGGAGAGGAGGAGCAGAGTAAAGACAGGTGTGGTGGGTCGGCGCAACAACGTTGTGAATGGGCCAGACTGGGGAGATTCTGATTTGTGGGACAGTGAAGATAGTATGGATACTGGGCAGGGAAGCGGGAAAGGGAAAGAGAAAAGGGAGAACAACTTTCCCGGTAATAATGCAAAGAAGGTTAGAAGTAGTGGAAGTGGTGGTGGTGCGGAGGGAGGAGGGCAGGAAGGAACTGAGTTAAAAATTATTGTAAGGTTTGAGGACGAAAAGGGGATATCCACAATGAGTCCAATTAAATTAACAACAATATTGAAAAATCAGGTAGGAGACATATGCATGGCAAAGGTATTGAGGGACGGAAATTTACTGATTGTGTGCAGGAGTGAGGAGCAAAGGGAAAGAGCTGAAAAAATGAGGGAGGTTGGGCGATTTAAAGTGAAAAATACAAGCATTATTGATAATGGGTCAAAGTGGAACAAGGGTGTAATTTGGGGGGTGCCGATAGGAATAACAATGGAAGAAATTAAAGCTAATTTAAAAGGGGGGGTAGTAAAGGCAGCTCGTAGGCTACAGGCCACCCGGGAAGGACAGAGGAGAGACACTGAGGGCGTGGTGGTTGAGTTTGAAGGAGAAGTGCTCCCCAAAAGTGTAAGTTTGGGCTTTTTGAGGTATGGGGTAAGAGAATTTGTCCCTAATCCAATTCGGTGCTATAATTGTCAAAGGTTTGGGCACATAGCTAACGCTTGTAGGTGGAGGAAAAGGTGTGCAAGGTGTGGGGGCAACCACCAGTACGGAGAATGTAAACAAGAAACGCCAAAGTGTTGCAACTGTGGCGGGAATCATAGTGTGGCCTATGGAGGCTGTGAAAGTATGATGAGAGAGAGGGAAATTCAGCGAGTCAGAGTACAAAGTAAAGTTTCATATGCTGAAGCAGTGAAAAGGACGGACCAGGGAGGAGGGAATGGGCAAAGGACTGGGGGGAGGCTGCCTGCAGGGGAAAGAGAGCTGGTACGGAATGGGGAAATTCAGGTTGATTTGAAGAGACTGGTTATCTTTATAGCAGGAGTTGTGAATGCCACAATGGAAGTAAAGTCTAAAACTGAAAGAATTCAAATAATAGTGAAGGCAGCAGCTAACCATCTTGGTTTCAGTTGTTTAACTTGGGAGGAGGTGAGGAGTGGGCTCAGTAGCCAGATAAGTCAGGATCAAGCATTGACTGGAAAGGAATTGTGAAGATGGTTATAGTGATTCAATGGAATGCAAGAAGTTTGGTGGCAAATGGGCAGGAATTTAAACGATATATTGAGGAACTTTCAGACAAACCAGATGTCATTTGTGTTCAGGAGACGTGGTTGAAACCTAATCTGGATTTTAAAATAGTGGGATATGTGTCTATTCGGAATGATAGGAAAGAGGGAATGGGAGGTGGGTGTGCAACTTTTGTGAGGGAGGGAATTCAGTTTAGAGAGGTAGGTAAAGGGGATGAGCTGGAATACGTGGTAATTGAAATTTGGACTAAAGAGGGAGAATTAGTAGTCGTTAATTTGTACAATCCTTGTAGGAGACTGACATTGAGTCAGTTATCCCAGATGGAGGGGATAGATGGGAGCAGGGTGGTAGTTTGTGGGGACTTTAATGCCCATAATGTGTTATGGGGGGCAAATTATACGGACATAAATGGTGAGATTATTGAGGAACTCTTGGAAGAGAAGAAGCTAGTGTGTTTGAATAATGGTAGAGCAACCAGAATTGATGTACATACGGGGGGTGGTTCGGTTCTTGATTTGACATTGGTGACTAGTAATATTGCAAGTGTGTGTGAGTGGGAGGTTTTGGAGGAGTCTTCGGTGGGAAGTGATCATTTTCCGGTATATTGTAATCTTTTCGTTTCAGTGAATAGGGTAAGTGGTCACAGGGAAGGGAGGTGGGTTTTAGCACTGCTAATTGGAAATTATTTAAGTTTATTTGTGAGAGAGACCTTCCCCTAGTAGAGGTTAGTGAAGACGTGGAAAGCATGGAGGAAAGTATTAAAACTATTTTTCTGGAAGCAGCTAATCAGTCAATTTCTAAAAGTAAAGGGAAAAGATTAAAGAAAGCAGTGCCTTGGTGGACAGAGGAATGCACCAGAGCTATTAAGGAGAGGAATAAGAGGCTTAAGGTCCTAAGGAGAACTCACAATTGGCAAAACCTGATTAATTATAAGAGAGCACTGGCAAAAGCCAGGAAAACTATCCGGAGGGCCAAGAGAGAAAGTTGGCAGAGATACTGTAGCACTGTAGGTAGATCAACAGCCGTGGGAGATGTATGGAACATGATCAAGGCTATGAGGGGAGTCAGGAGGGAATGGCAGTACCCAATATTAAAAAGTGGGGAAGAGATTGCAATAACTGATGGGGAGAAAGCAGCAATGATAGCAAAGAGCCTGACTCAAATTCATAGCTCAGGTAATTTGACTGAAGAGGGTAAAAGAGGAAGAAGTAAGACGAGTTTAGCACACCCTGGGGTTTTGGAGGAAAGGTGTGATTTTAGTAGCCCGTTGGATTCTCCTTTCACTTTAGATGAAATAGAAAGAGCGGTAAACAAATCAGGATTAACATCCCCTGGGAAAGATAGTATCTGTTACATCATGGTGAAACACTTAGGGACTTTGGCAAGGAGGAAACTATTGGAAGTTTACAACAAAGTGTGGGGAAAGGGAAAGCTCCCAACTGCATGGAAAGAAGCTGTGATTGTTCCTATTAAGAAACCTGGAAAGGATCCCTCAGACCCAGCGAGTTACAGGCCTATAGCCTTAACGTCGCATTTGGGGAAAATAATGGAGAGAATGATCACAGATAGGATTGTTTTCTGTCTTGAAAGTAGGGGAATTCTATCACCACATCAGAGTGGATTTAGAAAAGGAAGGGGAACTATGGATCCTGTTGTGTGTTTGGAGACTGAGGTACGGAAGGCTCAGGTAAACAAAGAGTCGGTAATTGCGGTATTCTTTGACGTGGAAAAAGCGTATGACATGTTGTGGAAGGAGGGGCTGATGATAAAGTTAAGTATGTTAGGAATATCTGGGAGAACATTTAACTGGATAAAGGATTTTTTGTTTAATAGGTACATCCAAGTTAGAGTGGGTAGAGCCATGTCAGATAGGTACTTGGTGGAAAATGGCACCCCCCAGGGTAGTGTTATAAGCCCAGTCCTTTTTTCTATTATGATAAATGATGTTTTTTCTGTTGTGAACAATGACATTGGCCGTTCTTTATTTGCTGATGATGGGGCATTATGGAAAAGAGGGAGTAATTTTAAGTATATGAGGGAAAATACAAGAAGCGATAAGCGCAGTGGAGGGATGGTCATATTCCTGGGGATTTAAATTCTCTGTTGAGAAAACAAAGGTGGTGGTGTTTACAAGGAAAAGGGTAGCGGATGCCCAGTTAACACTGTACGCTCAGGAATTGGAACAAGTCAAAGTTTTTAGGTTTCTGGGCATCTGGTTTGATGTTACTCTAACTTGGAGGGAGCATATTCAGAAGATGTCAGCTAGGTGCAAAAAAGTACTGAATGTGATGAGGTGTTTGACAGGGGTTGAGTGGGGTGCTAGCAGAATGGCTATGAGAAACATTTATGTTGCTTTAATTAGGTCTATATTGGATTATGGGTGTATTGTATATGGATCGGCTGCTAAAACTACGTTGAGCAAGTTGGATGTCATCCAGGCCCAGGCACTGAGGATCTGCTGTGGGGCTTTTAAAACAACTCCTGTTGCGGCCCTCCAGGTGGAAATGGGGGAAATGCCATTAAGCATCAGGCGTAAGCAGATGATGATGAGTTACTGGGTCAATTTGCAGGGGCACGCTCAAAAGAAACATCCTACAGTCGGAGTGTTGTTGCCTTGTTGGGAGGGGGAAAGAGGGAAAGGGGAGAATTTTGCATTTCACGCTGGGAGAGTGGCGAGGGATATGAAGTTATGTGATAGAACGTATATCCCATCAGTTCCTTTGCCAGTCACTCCTCCTTGGTTTTTCTACCCAGTATCAGTTGATTTGTTTTTTTTGGAAAAGATGCGAGGGTGCAGAGAATTTGGAAACGCTGCAATTTTAGTAGAGGATCGGTTGGGTACAATATATCATTCCCTTACCCCAGTATTCACAGATGGATCAAAGGACCCTGACACGGGCTGCACTGGATTTGCTTTCCATATCCCTGCCTTAAAAATATCTGATAGTAGAAGAACATCTTCCCATCTGTCTGTATATACAGTCGAATTGTTGGCTTTGGTGGCTGCATTGCAGAGGATTGAGGAGCTGATGGTCAAGGGTTTAGTCCTTTGTTCGGATTCCAGTGCAGCCTTGCTGTCAATAAAATCAAGGTCATCTGATAGCAGACAGGACTTGATTTATGAGTTATATGAGACTTTATATAGACTCGGAAACAAAGGGGTGGCTGTGGTGTTTATGTGGGTTCCAGCTCACAGGGGGGTTAAGGGAAATGAGGTCGCAGATAAATTGGCTAAACAGGCTGTGGGACACTGGGAGGTGCGGGATATTTCACTGAGTAAATCTGAGGCAAAAACGCTGATTAAAGAGTGTATTAGGCAGGAGTGGCAGCATAGGTGGGATACAGGGGAAACAGGGCGACATTTGCATGCTATCCAGAGTGCGGTCGGAGTTAAGGGCAGGATGGGGACAAGAAACACAAAGGAAGAGAATATTTTATCTAGGATAAGGATGGGACACACTAGGCTAAATAAAACTTTGCATCTGGTAGGTAAGCACCCGACAGGGATGTGCGATTATTGTGAGAGAGAGGAAGAAAGTGTGGAGCATGTCATTTTCCACTGCCAGAAGTATACCCAGGAGAGAGACAGATTAGTGGAGGGAATTAGAGGATTAGGGGTGGGTGATGTTAACCTCAGCATGATGGTGGGAGATGGGGTGAGAAAGTTGTTGGTCTTCCTTAAAGATACGGGATTAATTAATAGAATATAGTGGGGGTTTTTTTTGTTTTTTTTTTCCTCCCTTGGGGTATAATGTCTGGTCCACACTCCAACGTTGGATGGCGGTAATGCGCCTTTAAGTTGGGTGCCCCCGCCAAAAAACAGAAGAAGAAGAAGAAGAAGATCAGCGCGGAGTCGTCTGCTTCCTTCCTGAGGGAACTGAACTCGCCAAACTCCACACTGAGCTTCCAGCCTCATCATCCTCCAGCGCTTCCACTCGCCAAGGGTCTCCTAACCATTCGGCAGTCAAGTAAGCCTGAACCTTCCCTCTCACCCACCCTTTACCCCTGTGCACAGGCGGTGTCCTCCCAGCGGCGGACTCCCCTGCCTCGTTCACCTGCCTGCTACATCTCCAACGGGCGACTGGCATTGTCCTCCTGGCCTGGGCCGTTGTGCCAACCTATGTACTTCTCCAACTCAGCAGAAAGTAAGGACAGTTCTATCTGGCACTTCCCCTGTCAAGATAACCCCTAACTATCTCTCTGCTCTGTTCCTATGGTTGCCAGGTTGCACAGTGCTCTGCTCGCCCCAAGCTGATTCAACGACGCACTACACTCACTACAGACATTCACACACGCATCCACACACTCACACTATTATTAATAAAAGATTAACTGTGCTTCCTGAGTTGTCTGCTTTCTGGGTCTGTACCATGTCACCTTCAGAGCACAGAGCGCAGTAATTGTGTGTTTTTAGATGGTTTTAATTCAGACACAGAGCTGGCTAATGCTCTTAATTGTTTTTATGGGCGTTTTGATTCCTTTGATTTTAGCACAGAAACCCAAGATTTGAAACAAACTCAAAGACAATCAGCATTTTAATATTGAGGTGCAGGATGTTAAAAGGTCATTCTGTGCTGTAAAAGTGAACAAAAGTCAGGGCCCTGATGATATATGTGGGCACTTGGTAAAGTCCTGTGCACATGAGCTGAGTCCTGTGTTTCACTACATTTTTAATAAGTCCTTACAGACACAACATGTGCCTAAGGTCTGGAAAGATGCTGTGGTTGTCCCTGTTCCAAAATCCAGCTGTCCTAAAATGAAAAATGATTTTAGACCAGTTGCCTTGACTTCAATTTTAATGAAAATTTTTGAAAAACTGGTCAGATGTGAGGTCCTAAAGCAGACTGAGCATGCATTGGATCCTTTGCAGTTTGCCTACAGGCCTCATAGAAGAGTGGAGGATGCCACTGTCACTCTGCTTAACATGCTTTTTAGACATTTGGATTTTAATGGGACACACGCCAGGCTTTTATTTGTGGACTTTTCTTCTGCTTTTAATACAATCCAACCTCATATTTTAGTTGAAGGGCTCCTGCAACAATTTGATTTGAGTAATAATCTAGTGGGTTGGATTCTGGATTTTTTTTAACCAACAGGGCACAGAGAGTAAGGGTCAACGGTACATTGTCTGACCAAAAGTGTTCTTCTACTGGCTCTCCTCAGGGGCATGTGTTGTCACCACTACTCTTCATCCTGTACACAAACATGTCAGAGCAGACATGACAACAGACACATAAAGTATGCTGATGATTCAGTTGTTGTCAGTCTCCTTCAGGATGGTAAGAGTGGCCATGGCCCAGTAGTTAAAGATTTTGTTCACTGGTGTGAGGATTCCTACCTACAGCTGAATACGACAAAAACTAAAGACATGATTATTGACTTTAGGAGGAAAACTCCCAGGCACAAAGTCACTGTACTAAAAGGCCAGACCATTGAATATGTGCAATCTTACAAATATCTTGGGACGATTATTGATAGTAATTTAAACTTTGAAGAGAACTGTGAAAGGGTGTGCAAAAAGGGTCAGCAGCATTTGCATTGTTTAAGGAAACTCGCACACTTCCAAATTGACCAAACCATAATGACAATGTTTTATCGGGCTTTTATTGAATCTGTTTTATCCTTTTCTTTAGTGTCATGGTTTGGTCAGATAAAACTGAAGCAGAGGAAATCCTTAGACCAAATAGTTAGATGGTCCAGTCGTTTGCTTGGTGAGTCACAGCTGAGCCTGACATCCCTGTACACCAGACAGGTACAGAGGATTGCTACCTCCATTTTAGATGATGACTCCCACCCTTTGCATTGCCACTTTCAGCTTCTTCCCTCCAGACGGAGGTTTGTTGTCCCAAAATGTAAAACCCAGCGCTACAAAAACAGCTTTGTTCCTGCTGCTGTCAAAGAGTTGAACAAGATGTAGCAATATATTGCACATAATTTAGCTATCTATTTATGAATTTTATTTTATATTTATTTATTTTTGTATTTTTTTATTTGGGTTTTAAATCTTTTATTGGATTTTAGACCTGAGTTTTTAATCTTTTTGACTTAGTTTTTAACTTTTAATATGACCCTTATCTCTTAGCTCTTTCCTTATCTTCTTATGTCCTGATTGGTGGAGCCTTGAGTACTTTTATCGTGTTTATAGTCAGCTTCATGTGTGCCTGTCTTTATGTTCATGTTGAATGTAATTGTGGTTTGTAAATATGTCTAAAACAAGTATACGTACGGGTACAAATTAGACAGACAGACAGACAGTTTGCAGGTGATGGGTGTGGTTTGGTGGGTGGTTTTGTGTCTCTGCAGTGCTATTTTTCTACCACCAGTCTGTGCTGTTGCACAAATGTGTCTTTTGCCAGCATGGATTACTGGTTGCCTTGGTAACCACAGCTGTTTTTTTTTCTTTTTTCTTTTTTTTTTTTTTGCTGTCTGAAAAAAACATTTTCTTGGTCATGGAATAAAGGGTTTTCGTGAAATTTTCAGTCAGTCTGTCTACTCTCTGCCTGCTACACACACACACACTCACACACACACATATATACAGTATATTATATATAATCTCCCAAATGTGACCGCCCAAAGGAAAAAAACAAACAAACATCTCATTGAGAAATTTACTGTTCTTAATTTTCTGCTCCATGTGTAATCACTCTCCAGGATTTATTGGTTCACTTCCAGTGTGGGAATCAAACAGTGCTGATGTGGTGTCAAAAAGGAAATGGCCTTTAACAGGATTTTATGTCATTTTAATGGAGAGAGTTGTAACAGTCAAAATATAATCACCTGTCATTTTATTTATATGATGATTCATTAATTGTTATTTAAATTCCATCTACATTCACATTTTAATTGCGGACTTGTGTTGGAGTCTATAGCTGTAGGGGAAATTGGTAATAGGGTACAAAGATTATTTAATTTATACCTATAGATGTGTGTGGAAATGAAGGTTTGCTTCGGGTCCACGCACACACTGGGAAAAACTCAGTTTTGGGGAATCAGTCCAAAACTTGGACAATTTATTGATAACTAATCTTTATACCTTCAATCAATCAGTCTCAAATATTTGTGAATTCTCCTGGGTGACTTCAGAAACAGGCACAGGAAAAAGAAATCAACAGAAACTTCCATATGCCGTTTACAGTTTTAATGATCAGACTAAGATTGAATGACATTACATTCAACGGACTTGTTGGTAAAGTGAAATGATCAAGTATCAAGCATCACATTCAACTTGTAACTGATTATTGAGCAAAAGAGTGTAATCACATTTGTGGAACCAAGGAAACCTTAGTGTAAATTTGTAACTGTGATGAAAATGGAGACTGAAATAACTGTAACCAAAATATGAAGAAAATTGGACACAAATTTTACGAAGAAAATTATAAAAGCTGATTATTTGGAAAAAAATTCTGGGTTACTCTAAAAAGTAAAAACGGAAGTTATTGAAAGGGAGAATATTATTTTTCCTTCAGCTTTATACCTCCTATTGTAGCTTATGGACAAATTTTAACATGAAAAATTGGTCATATTTGATTAGAATTAGACATCACATTTAGCCCAGCAAATATGAAGTTGGAGTCTGGCTTACGAACAGCTGTGTCTTCAGAGTTCAGCAATGATCTTGAACGCCAGCAGATGGCAAAAGGGGGAAAGACTGCCTGCAGTCCTTTACAATCCTTGCAGCGGTTCTAGCATACAGACTCAGCAGCAGGACGACAGTGGAGCCAGCAATAGAGTGAGCGGCTGGCCCCTGGGCAGGTGACGTCTTCTCCTAGGCAACAGGTCCTTCCCTGGCCCGCAACTTTGGGATATCCACCAGCCGACAAGAACCACAGGCTGAAGGAAAAATGGATGTAAAACAGTTCCACCCATGAAATCCTAGTTCTTCAGCTGTTGTGGGGATTGATGAAAACAGCTTCCAGTGTGAGGAAAAAACAATCAATCCACTTTAAAACATGGCGCATTATGGAAAATTAATAGAAAAAGTTTAACAGAATAAAATAGGGAAAAAAAAAACATCTGAGAACACGGAGAATTTGAGGCAGGAGACACAGACAATTTTTTCAAACTTTCAGAAAGAACAAATGCCTGAATTAGGGCGTTCCTCACTTAAACTGAGTCATCCCAGGCTGTTCCTACTGAGGAGGCTCAGGTCTTTTGGTGTATAAGGGGTGCTCTTGAAGACATTCTACGACACGGTGGTGGCATCAGCCATCACTTTTGGAGTGGTCTGCTGGGGCAACGGCATTACAGCAACCGATAGGAAGAGACTGAACAAACTGATCAAGAAAGCTAGCTCTGTCCTGGGGAAACACCTTGACCCAGTGGAGTTGATAGGAGAGAGAAGGATGGTAGCTAAACTGTCATCTCTGCTGGAGTCCGAGTTCCACCCTATGCAGGACATACTGAACGCACTGAGGAGCTCATTTAGCAATAGACTACATCATCCTAGGTGCGCAACCAACAGGTTTCGCAGGCCCTTCCTACCTACGGCTGTCAGACTGTATAACTTAAGCAGGGCTGCTCGCAGAGATAGCAAAAAAACGTGACGACCTAATAGTATTGTATGCAAAAGACGCAACAGACTTACACAAATGGTCCCCTCCAGTATACAACTAGGACAATATCAGTCGCTATGGAGGGTGACAATATGTATGGGTACGTATTCATACTATGTAGGGTAACTAAATAGACGGTTATGCTGTTTATTCCATCTAGCTACAATGCTCTGCACTGTGTGTATATATTTATATATTTATGTGTACACTCACTTGCTCACTGCTCTTATTTTCTTATCTTCTAAATTATTGCTCTGAGTGTTGCTATCCCTATGCTGTTGCAATCCTGGAATTTCCGCATTGTGGGACTAATAAAGGCTTATCTTATCTTTTTCAGGGGAAAAACTTGACTGACATGAAAGGGAACCAATTGTCTCCCTTTGCGGGAGGTTTGAATGAGCTTTGGTCCAATAAGAAAGCAGTTCTTTGTCTGTAACCAACCAGTAGAATGAAAGGGGGCATTGTCCAACAGAGACTGGCTGGTGATTGGCTGACACCAGTCAGATGACTTGAGTAAGCTTTTCAAATAGGATGAAACACATCTTGATTAAAATGAAAATTCACTTTATGTGTGTAAGCTAAACTAACTTCAGTGATTCATGACTAATTTTCATTCTTGCTACATTAAACATGCACTTTCATAAACTTAGCCTTCTATAATTAACATGCATTAGAATAAGGTTCCGATGGCACCAGTCCACGAAGTCCTGGATAAGTCCTCTGTACTCAGCTTCATCTCCATTGGAGATGAGGCCGACGATCACAGAGTCGTCAGAGAACTTCTGTAGATGGCAGTGTGTTGTGTTGTGTGAGAAGTCCCCAGTATAAAGGGTGAACAGGAAGGGAGCCAAAATCGTTCCCTGGGGGGCCCCCGTGCTACCGATGAACGTGTCGGACACACGGTCCCGGGTTCTCACAAACTGTGGCCGGTTAGTGAGGTAGTCCAGGATCCTTGCAAGTCTGTCAGCCCCCTCGTTCCCCTCTGCTCCCACATGTGCTGGAACCCACATAAAACCCATCTCACACCCTGCTCTGTGAAGTCTGAAAAATGTGAGATACAGTGGTGTAAAAAAGTGTTTGCCCCCTTCCTGATTTCTCATTTTTTTGTATGTTTGTCAAACTTAAGTGTTTCAGATCATCAAACAAATTTAAATATTAAACAACGATAACACAAGTAAACACAAAATGCAGTTTTTAAATGAAGGTGTTTATTATTATGGGTAAAAAAAAATCCAAACCTACATGGCCCTGTGTGAAAAAGTGAATTCCCCCCCCCACCCCGTTAAAACATAAATTAACTGTGGTTTATCATATCTTTGGAAAGCTGGGTTCAATTTCTCTAGCTACACCCAGGCCTGATTACTGCCACACCTGTTCTCAATCAATTCAATTCAGTTCAGCTTTATTTATATAGCACCACATCACAACAGAAGTCATCTCATAGCGCTACAAAATGCAGAGAAAACTCCACAATTTCAGAAAGACCCAGCAATCAGACGATCCCCTGTGAGCAAGCACTTGGCGATGGTGGAGAAGAAAAACTGTCATTTAACAGGAAGAAACCTCTAGGAGAACCAGGCTCAGGGAGGGGCAGTCATCTGCTGCGACTGGCTGGGGGTGAGGGGATAGAGAGGATGAAGAGGACAGACATAAAACAGAAGAGGGGTTAAGAAATACAAAATCCCTCCCTAATCATAGGCTATATTAAAAAGGAAGGATTTTACCCTGTTCTTAAAAACAGAGATCAAGTCTGACTCCCGGACCCAGAGTGGTAACTGGTTCCACAGAGAAGGAGCTCGATAGCAGAAGGCTCTGCCTCCCAATGTACTTTTGGAGATTCTGGGCATTACAAGTAATCCAACATTTTGGGAGCATAGTGCTCTATTAGGATGGTAAGGTAATATCAGACCTTTTATGTATAAGGGGGCCTGATTACTAAAAGCTTTGAAAGTGAGAAGGATTTTAAAC
This sequence comes from Pholidichthys leucotaenia, assembly GCA_020510985.1. Taxonomy (NCBI): domain Eukaryota; kingdom Metazoa; phylum Chordata; class Actinopteri; order Cichliformes; family Pholidichthyidae; genus Pholidichthys; species Pholidichthys leucotaenia. The sequence goes on along the minus strand of CM035847.1, from coordinate 214,505,114 downwards.
TTAATTCTAAACTCTATGGGAAGCCAATGAAGGGAGGATAGAACCAGGGAGATATGATCTCTTTTTCTAGAACCAGTTAGAACTGTTGCAGCAGCATTTTGGATCAGCTGAAGATTTTTTTAAGGATATTTTAGGATAACTTGATAATAATGAATTACAGTAATCTAATCGAGAGCTGACAAAGGCGTGGATCAGTTTCTCAGCATCATTCAGAGACAAGATGCTCCTAATCTTGGCAATATTGTGCAGATGATAGAAGGCAGTCTTAGAAACAAATTTAATATGTGAATTAAAGGACAGATCTTGATCAAAAATAACTCCAAGGTTCCTCACAGAACTATTCAGAGTGAGAGTGGCAGCATCTAAATTAAGAGCATGATTTGGAAAGGAATTTCTAAGGTGTTCTGGGCCAACAAGAATGACTTCAGTCTTATCTGAGTTTAATAGCAGAAAATTACAAGTCATCCAGGCTTTGATATCCTTAAGACAGGCATCTAACTTGGCTAATTGATTACAATAATCGGGCTTCATTGACAGGTATAGTTGTGTGTCATCTACGTAACAATGAAAATGTATACAGTGCTTTCTAATGATATTGCCTAATGGAATCATATATAAACTAAAAAGAGTAGGGCCTAACACAGATCCCTGTGGAACATCCGTGACTGAGCATAGAACTGGAAGAAAATTCATCATTGATGTGAACAAACTGAAATCTATCGGACAAATAAGAGCTAAACCACTACAGTGGAGTTCCATTTAGTTCAACACAGTGTTCTAATCTATCAAGTAGAATGGCATGATCGATAGTGTCAAAGGCTGCACTAAGATCTAAAAGGACAAGAACAGAAACATGTCCATTATCAGATGCGATAAAGAGGTCATTAGTGACATTCACTAAGGCAGTTTCAGTGCTGTGATGAACTCTGAACCCAGATTGAAACTCCTCAAACAAACCAACTCCCTGCAAGTGGTCAAACAATTGCACAGCAACAACTCTTTCCAAGATTTTTTAAATGAAAGGCAGATTAGAGATTGGTTGGTAGTTAGCCAAAACTCCTGGATCGAGCGTCGGCTTTTTGAGTAAGGGTTTAATTACAGCAATTTTTTTTTTTAATTTAAGTTTTTGTAAAGGGTATACAGGTCATTACAGCATTGCATTGTTTACATTTTCATCACATGTTCCCTTACTTTTTACTATTTGACAACACTGGAAGAATAATTATTACAACACCCTTTTTTTTTAAGGTGAAAGAAAAAGTGAAATTAAAGAGAATAAAAAAAACAAACAAAACAAAAGAGCAAAAAACAAACAAACAGAAAAATAAAAACAAATAGTTAAAAATAAAAGAGCATCTGAGTAGCATTGGAATAAAGAGCAGTGCCATTATTGAAATGGTATTTGTCAAAGATTAGATCTAATGGAAGACACATATGTGATCCAGGGTTGCCAAAATTTCAAGAACCCATCCATGTCCTGTCTCAGTGCGAATGTCAGCTTTTCCATCGAGTAAATGTCTTGGATCACGTTAATCCAATCTTCAGGTGTAGGACAGTCCTTCAACATCCATTTTTTAGTTAGGGCTTTTTTACTTGCCAATATTAAAACAGTGAATAAGTATTTTTCTCCTCGTCTTTCCAGTGAGTCCGGTAGTAAACCCAAATACAAAGTTACAAAAGAAAAGGGGACTGTTATTTTGAATATTTTCCCCAATATTGTCTGTACATTGGTCCAATATTGGTGGATAACTGGGCATGACCAAAATACATGAAAATGATTTGCAGTCTCTTCACCACACAAGCGCCAACAATTCAACCCCTTATGAGTAAATTTGTTTTGTGCAGGTGTTCTGAAAAATCTTACCAAATTTTTCCATCCAAATTCTCTCCACTGCAGGGATGAGGTACTTTTCCATTGTTGTTTATTTAGCTTTTCCCATATTTCCAGTTGTAAAGTGAAATTCCCCTCTTTTTCCCATCTCTCTTTTATATATGATGTGTTGTCTCCTTTCAAGTCTTGAAGACCTTGGTATATTTTTGAAATGTATCTGATCCCTGGGATCCCTTTATATGCCATTAAGAAGACATTCAGAACACCTGACTGGGCCCTTTCCACATCCTCTTTTTTAAGTATATTGTTTATGTGGTGTCTAAGCTGAAAGAACCTGAAAAGGTCTTGATTTATTAGACCTTGTTTTTTCAAATCTTCAAAACTTCTTAAAATTTGCCCTTTAAAAAAATCATAATATTTTATCAGTCCGTTCTCTTTCCACTTTTTAAATCTAGTGTCTGTTTTATTAGGAGTAAAGTCTTGATCATAGGCAATCCATTGCAGAAATCGATAGGGCTCTTTAGTTTGATTCTCTCTGACTATCTTCTTTCAAAGGTCTTTTTATTATTATTAATTGAAGTATCAATACAATACAAAGTATTAGAAATTTTCATTTTTGTTTCAACCAAACAGTAAAAAACTAGAACTTAAAGCCAACAAATGTAAATGCTTCAAAGCACAAAAACCTTTAAATAAACAATAAAAAAAAAAAAAAAAATACAAAGAAAAATTATGTGTGTGAAGTGGGGTTGGGGTAAAGGGGATATGAGCTACTCAGAAACTATAATCGTGGGTCTTTCAAAGAAATCAAGAAACGGGCGCCATAATTTATAGAATTTGTTTTCAGAGCCACAGACTGTATATCTGATTTTTTCTAAATCCAAACAGGACATTATATCTTTTATCCACTGTAAATGTGAAGGGGGCGAAGAGTCTTTCCACTTCAGTAATACAGCACGTCTGGCCAATAATAATGAAAATTTGAATACTTTTAATTTGGAACTTGGCAAGACAAGTTCTGGAGCCACACCAAAAATGGCGCATAATGGATCAGGTTTAATTTGATATTGCAGGACTTCAGACATAGTGATAAAAACAGAATGCCAAAAATTCATCAATGCAGGGCAGGACCAATACATGTGAAGCAAAGTGCCAGGAGCGCTACCACACTTTTCACAAGTTGGGTCTATATCCGAGTAAATACGTGCTAACTTAACCTTGGACAGGTGCATCCGGTGTACAATCTTAAATTGAATAAGAGCGTGACGAGCACACATTGATACAGTGTGAACCTGGCCAAGAATAGAGTCCCACAGTTCATCAGTAAAAGTAAAATTAAGATCTTGTTCCCAGTTCAATTTGATAGCGGCCAGAGAAGAAGATTGTAAATTTGAAATTAAATTATATAAAACTGACATTACCCCCTTAGAAGTTGGTTTAACTAATAAAAAATCATCTAGAGGATTATCAGAAGGTTTTTGAGGGAATTGTTTTGTCATGGTTTGCACATAATGTCTGACCTGGAGGAAGCGGAAAAAGTGTGTAGAAGTGATGTCGAATTTGGTGGAAAGTTGAGAAAAACTTGCAAATTGACCATCAAAATATAAATCCGCAAAAGATTTTAAACCTTTTCTGTGCCATATATGAAATGCACTATCAATAGTTGATGGGGTAAATAAATGATTTGCGGCAATTGGACTTCTAATGGAAAAAAACTGAAGACCGAAATTTTTCCTGAATTGAGACCAAATTCTAAGAGACTGACGAACTACTTTATTATTACCCAGTGTAGACAAAGCAAGGGGAAGTGGTGAACCTAAAATTGCCGGTAGGGAAGTTTGATTGTCCACATGTGACTCCATAAGGATCCAAATAGGTGATTTGGGTTCCAGATAAAAATGTTTCCAATATAACATGCACCTGATATTTGCTGCCCAGTAGTAATATTGAAAGTTAGGCAGAGCCATGCCACCTACTGATTTGGGTCTTTGAAGAAAAACTTTCCTCAATCTCGGATGTTTACCATTCCAAATAAATGAGGTAATCAGAGAGTCCAAAGACTTAAAAAAGGATTTAGGAATAAAAATGGGGAGACATTGAAACAAATATAAAAACTTTGGAAGTAACATCATTTTTACAGAATTGATTCTGCCAATTAAAGACAAGGATAATGGGGACCATTTGGAAAGTATTAACTTGCACTGGTCAAGTAAGGGGAGAAAATTATTTTTAAACAAGTAATTAAATTGTTTAGTGACACATATCCCAAGATAATTAAAATGATCAATAACAACCTTGAAAGGAAAATTTTCAAAATCCTGAACTTGAATCTTTTCATTAATCAGAAACAGTTCACTCTTATTAAGATTAATTTTATAACCAGAAAACCTACTAAAACTATCCAAAATATTAAGTATAGCAGGTAATGAAGTAAGTGGGTTGGAGAGAAATAATAAAAGATCATCAGCATAGAGTGAAACCCTATGCTCAATGCCACCCCTACGAATGCCTAGAAAGTCCCGGCTCCCACGGATTGCAATAGCTAACGGCTCAACTGCCAAGGCAAAGAGCAACGGGCTCAAAGGACAGCCTTGCCTCGTACCACGGTAAAGTCTAAAATAGTCAGAATAGCGACAATTAGTTAACACTGAAGCTAAAGGACTAGCATAGAGAAGTTTAATCCAGGAACAGAAGGAAGGACCAAAACCGAACCTCTCCAAAGTAAAAAACAAATACTCCCACTCAACCCTATCGAATGCCTTTTCAGCGTCCAAACTAATAAGACATTCAGGTATGTTGTGGTGAGGAGTATAAATAATATTAAACAACCGCCGCAAGTTAAAAAAAGAATGGCGATTTTTAATGAAACCGGTTTGGTCCTGTGAAATTATAAAAGGAAGAATCTTTTCCAACCTTGAAGCTAACAACTTTGACAAAATTTTAACATCGGTATTTAACAAGGAAATAGGCCTGTAAGAAGCACAATCAACAGGATCCTTATCCTTTTTAAGCAACACAGTGATACAGGCCTGATAGCATGAAGGAGGAAGTGTACCAGAGTCAAGCGACTCTGTAAAAACTTGACAAAGGAAAGGGGCGAGGTCATCAGAGAATTTTTTGAAAAAATCAGCGGAAAACCCATCAGGTCCTGGAGATTTTCCTGATTGCATGGATGATATTGCCAGCTGAATTTCTTCTTTTGTGATGGGAGCTTCTAAAATTTGCCGAGATTCTGAAGAAATCAAAGGAATATCAATAGAATCAAAAAAAATTTCCAAATCCTTTAAGTTTGTTGTATATTCTGAGGTATATAATTTGGAATAAAATGACCTGAAAATATCATTAATCGCTTGTTGGTCAGATGTCACCTCTCCTTTATCTGTCCTAACTCCAGTAATAATTTGCTTAGCTCTAATACCACGTAGTTGATTAGCTAGAAGTTTACTGGTTTTTTCGCCATGTTCATAAAATTCACTCTTGTTCCTTATTAAACAACCTTCAATTTGTCGAGTAGAAAGTAAATTAAGTTTAGTTTGTAATGTCATACGTTCCTTGTACAGAGCGGGTGATGGAGATTGAGCATATTGTCTGTCAATGTCCAGGATTTGATCTAAAATAACCTTCTGTTCCTGTATTAAGGATCGTCTTTTAAATGCTGCCAATGAAATAAATTCCCCCCTAAGAAATGCCTTCATGGCCTCCCATATCGTTTTATTTGACATACCAGGAGTTTTATTTTCTTTCAAAAAAAAATTAATTTTAGAAGAAATATTCGCAACCAATTTTTCATCTGTAAGTAATAATGGATCCAATCTCCAATGCTTTCTCATGGAGTCACATCCATGTAGGATTATTTTAAGTACAAGAGGGGCATGATCAGAAACCGAGATGCTATCATAACTGCAAGAGCAAAGGTTATTAATTAATAAATTGTCAACAAAAAAATAATCTATTCTGGTATAAGTATGGTGTATGTGAGAGAAAAAAGAATAGTCCCTGCCGTTAGGATGTAAAAAACGCCAAGGATCTGTAAGGCTATATTCCTCAAGAAAAGACTTAACATAAGTTGCAGATTTATTAAGACTAGCAGGTTTTGAAGATGAGCGATCTAAGATCGGATCCATATACAAATTAAAGTCACCCCCAAGAATTAGAGAATGAGTATTTAAATCTAGAAGTTGTGAAAAAAGGTTGCGAAAAAAGTGCACATCATCAAAATTCGGTGCATACAGATTAGCCAAAGTGACATGTTTATCGCCAAGTTTACCTGATACTATTACAAATCGTCCATTTTTATCTAATACAACATTAGAGGGAATAAATGGGATATTTCGATCAATAAGAATAGCAGCGCCCCTGGCCTTAGCTTTAAAATTTGAATGAAAAAATTGTCCTGACCAACATTTTGACAAACGCAAGTGGTCGGAATCCTGCAAATAGGTTTCCTGCAAAAACAGTACCCCAGGCTTAAACTGCTTTAGACGTGACATGACTCTCTTTCGTTTAATTGGATGATTCAACCCCTTCACATTCCAGCTTACCAAAGTAAGATTACTATTCATTCAAAGAGTAAAATTTATATATTATGTTGTGTAGCCCAAAGAAGAATAAAGTGAGGTACGGGTAAAAAAAAAAAAAAAAAAGGAAGGGGTAAGGGGGGTGTAAATAAAACCATAACAAAAAAACAAAACAAAAAAAAAATAAATAAAAAAATAAAAATTAAAAAATAAATAAATAAATAAAAAAATCCAACAACCAAACCTATAACAACACTCCAGCCGGTTGCAAAAAAACAGCAACCGCTCCATCTCCTGCTCTATTTTCATCCTAACAGAAGGCTCCCATACAACTGGCTTCAATCCTGCATAATATGAACGTTTTACCCTAAAAAAAAAAATAAATAAGATAAAATTAAAAAAAAAGAATTAAGTAAACAACAACGTATAGGGAGCCAATTTTACCTTGTTTTTAAACATCTGAAAATGCATCAATGTCCAGTCAGTGCAGCTTCAATGAAGTAACGAGCAGCCCAGCGCGGCAGCTGGTCAACCCAGAAATGTCCAGTTCAAGGCGAAAATTGCTGGTTTCTCTTCATAGTTTGCATGAAGCGGGTGGCCTCTGAGACGGACGCCAGCCACTGGTTTTTGCCGTCTGGAAGAGTTATCCGGAGCCTGGCGGGGAAAAGAAGAGAAGGACGAAAACCTCTCTTGTACAACTCGGACATAACCTCCTTATATTCGGCTCGTTGCTTCTGAACGTCGGCGTTATAATCCTCGTAGAACTGAAGTTTATGCCCACGATATTCCAAAGTCCCACGGCGTCTCCGCGCTTCTCTCATCACCAAGTCTTTGGTCCGAAACCGGTGGAAACAAATAATGACAGCGCGCGGCTTCCCATTCGGACTCGGCTTGGGCATGAGGCTGCGGTGGGCTCTATCCAGCTCTGGGGGAGATGGCAAAGTTTGTGCGCCAAAGACGTCCACCAACAGCCGAGAAAAAAATTCAGATGGCCGTGGACCCACATCAAAGGACTCCGGCAGACCCACCAGACGAATATTCAGCCTCCTGCTTCTTCCCTCCAGGTCAGAAAGTTTGTTTTTCAAAAGTTTGTTCTCCTCCTGCATTGACTCGCATGTAACTTCAAGCGCCGCTAGGCGCTGGCTGACGTCCTCCGCGTTGTTTTCAAGGTCGCCAATGCGTTGCTCCTGGTTCGCCACATCTGCTTGAATTTTGTCCAGCTTACCATTAATAAGTTCAAATGAAGCTTTGAAGTCAGCAGCTATGGACATTCTGTGTTGCTCTAGCAAGGCAACAAGTGCAGGGTTAAGGCTGATACTAGCATCCTCAGCTAAGCTGGTGTTAATATTGTTCCCTGCTGCCTCCTTTTCAGTCTGCTTTCTTGTTTTGGACATATTTCAAAACAGATTCTGCATGTATTAAATGTCCAAAACATTAACAGCTTACAGCAAAATAGGGTTTAAAAAGTAAAGAAAAAAAAAATATAGCAGGAGCCAGCAACGCACACACCTACTCCATTGCCAGCACACCTGAAGCCCCTCTCTGACTATCTTAAACCAAATTTTTAGCGGGGTCTCTATCCACGGGTTAGTGCTATTCAAAAGTTTAGGTAAGGCATTGTTCCCTATTATTGCCTGTAGGGGGATGTCACTTGTTATTTGGCAATCGATCTCCTTCCATTGTGCAGTGTAGACTGGGTTACATATCTCTACTAAAGTTTTAATTTGTGCGGCTTTAAAATAGTCCCTGATATCTGGCAGCGCAAGCCCACCTTTGTCTTTGTTTAGCTGTAAAGTTCTATATCTGATTCTAGGTCTCTTGCCCTGCCATATGAATCTTGAGATCATTCTGTCCAGCTCCTGCCATGTTTTTTTGGGAGGTTCTACCGGTATTGTTTGGAAAAGGTATAGAAGACGTGGAAGTATATTCATTTTGACTGCATCGTTTCTTTGTGCGGTACCCAAGAATGGTATCATATTCCATCTTGCTAGGTCAGATTTTATTTTTGCCACCAGAGGATCATAGTTTAGTGTTATAATTTTGTTGAGTTGTTTCGGGATATTGACCCCCAGATATTTCATAGATTCCAATTCCCAGTTAGTTTTGAGTTTGCTTAGTGAATAATGATTTGGGTCATAGTTGAATGTTAAAACTTGGGTTTTATGCATGTTTAATTTGTACCCCGATAAATCTCCATACTCTGAAAAAACTGAGATTAGTTCTGGTAAAGAGGTGTCCGGCTGCCCCAGGTATATTAAAATGTCATCAGCAAAGAGTGCTATTTTATGTTCCTTCTGACCAAGTGTAATACCCTGAATTTTTTGATTCTGTCTTATCCATTGGCTCAGAGGTTCTATGAAGATTGCAAAGAGCAGTGGAGACAAGGGGCATCCCTGACGACATCCTCTTTCCAGTTCAAAAGATGATGATAAATTACTGTTAATCCTTATTTTAGCTGTTGGTTTTTTATATAGTGCCTGGATAGTTCTAATGAAGTTATGAAAATTGAAACTGGATAAGATTCTATATAGGAAAGACCAGTCAACCGAATCGAATGCTTTCTCGGCATCTAATCCCAATATGACTGCATTTAAGTTATATTTTTTTATATGATGAATTATGTGTAAAGTGCGTCTAATGTTGTCTTGTGTCTGTCTTTGTCTTATAAAACCTGTTTGGTCTAAATGAATTAAGTCTGTCAGTATATTTTCTAACCTTTTGGCAAGGATAGTGGTAAAAAGCTTATAGTCCTGATTTAATACACTGATTGGTCTGTAGTTGGAGCAATCTTGTTTATCCTTTTCAGGTTTAGGTATAACTGCAATGACCTCTTCTCTCCAGGAGGGGGGGATTTCCCCTGTGTGGAGGATATAGTTAAATGTTTTCAGGAGGAGAGGAGATAGTTGCTGTTTAAAGGTTTTGTACCACTCTGCTGTATAGCCATCTGCTCCTGGGGATTTGTTAGCTTTAAGTTTCATAATTGCTTTTTCCAATTCTTTAGGTTGTATTTCTGACAGTAGTGTTTTATTTTCAGACTCCGTAAGTTGGGGAAGGTTTAATGTGTTTAGGAATGCTTCGGATGTGTTTTTATGTTTTTTGAGGGAGTATAAGTTCTTATAGTAGTTCTCGAAGCTTTTAAGAATATCCTGAATTCTGAATTTTATTTCCTTTGATACTGGGTCTCTGATTTTGTAGATTGCTCTTTCTGTTTGTTGTTTCCTCAATTTATAGGCTAGTAATTTTGCCGATTTACTGCCTGCTTCATAGAATTTTTGTTTCAGAAATGTAAGTTTCTTCTGGATTTCAATTGTGTAGATCTCATTTATTTGATTTTTAATTTCCTTAATCTTGAGCGAGTCATTAGAATGAGTGTTGCCTTTGTGTTCTTTTTCTAGGTTCTTAAGTTCTGACTCTAAAGTGATTAGTTTTTCTTGTCTCATTTTCTTTTGGATTGCCAGTTTTGCAATAATCTTTCCCCTTATTACAGCTTTGCATGCATCCCACAGTATTAAAGGGGATACTTCTCCATTATCGTTTTCTTCCAAATATCTGAGAATATCTGATTCCAATTCATCTTTCAGTGGTCCTTTCAGGACATTTGAATTCAACCTCCAAGAAAATGTATTATTTGTGTAATTTTGGATACTTAAGTCCATATAGATCGGACTGTGGTCAGAGAGATCCATCAGTCCTATTTTACATGTTTTTACTCTTCCAATGTCTCTATAAGCCAGTGGTACATAACCCAGAGTTAAAAAAGAATTAATTATATGAAGAATACGGCTATCAATAATTGGGAAGACAATTTTAAATAACCTGGTAGGAATAGGGTTCAAAAGGCAAGATGAAGGCTTAGATGAGGAGATTATTTTATCCAACTCTAAGAGGTTGATTGGAGTAAACTTATTTAAACAGATATCAATTGAGGGAGTTGTAGTAGTTAATGTACTTGAGTTTACGGTAGGAAGAATCTGATTTTATCTCTAATAGATAAAACCTTATGATTGAAAAAGTTCAGAAAGTCCTGACTAGAAAGCTCAGGAGGGATGCAAGGATTGACCGAGTCCTGACTCTTTGCCAGCCTGGCTATAGTATTGAAAAGAAACCTGGGGTTATTCTTATCCCCTTCTATTAATGCAGAATAATCAAATCACCCTTATTGTCATTCAACCGTACAACCAGTCATGTACAGCAGAACAAGATTGTGCTTTACCTATCTACTGTGTTAATCACACACACCCCAAGTGCAGAATCAGAGGGCCGCTGCCATGCAAGGCGCCGCCACAGAGTTCCCTCCTCCATTCCATTTATTGCTGAGCACCAAGCTGGACGGCAGGAAGTTCCACTTTTATAAGGTCTTCGGCATGACCCGGCCGGGATTTGAACCCCTGCCTCCCGGGTGTGGGGCGGATGCTCTACCAACTGAGCCACCACTCTGGTGAATAATAACTTGATCTTGTTATGACCCGAGCGCCGGTTCTGATCGCGCTCGGGCTAAAGTTATGTCTCGCTGCTGGCCTTGACAGCTGCGGGCTGTATTCTGGCCTCACCGGGCTCTTATTGTGAAGGTGCTCGGTGGGGCTTCCGCCTGTCAACGGTCAGTCAGCTGTGTGTCATTACCGTTGTTAGTGCTTCACCATTTAAGCCCAGCACTGGCGACGGTAAGACGCAGCAGTGTCAGTCGTTATACGTCTGAGTTACGGATGACTTGGACTATCATCTACCTTGTCTGCTTGTGGTTGACCGTCACTTCTCCGGCACCAGTAAGTGAGCTTTTAGCCTTACCCCTTCCGGTGAAAGTAGACCTTTGTGTGTCTTTGCTTCAGCAGCCCTGTGTAGCTAATTACTTAAACAACCTTTGCCTGTGTATGACCGTCTCCTCTTAAGGACCCATAAGAGAGCTGTCTAGCCTTACGCCTCCGGAAGTGTATGGACTTATGTGTCATTGCCCCTGCATCTTGTGTTGTTAACTTTTCACCGTAATAAAACTCACTGTAAACCCACTGGTGACTGTATGCGTCTTATGCTGGCTCGTGAGGGCCAGCGCATGACAGATCTAGCTTTTCTAAGAGATTTTTTATAAATTAAGAGATGATTTCCACACGCTAAATAGAACTCATCTAAACCAGTAGAATGCCATTTCTTTTCCAATTGACGAGTCTTCTGTTTTAAGCTACGAGTTGCTGAGTTAAACCAAGGGGTTAGAAATCTCTGGTTAGACTTTCTCTTTTTTAAAGAGTCCGATGCAGAGAGGCTGTAACAATATCTACCATGCTATCAATTACGAAAGGAGCAGGCTCTCCATTTTTTATTTCCGTTGTGTTGACCCATGGTATAGAGGAGACAATCTGCAAAAATTTGGTAACAACGTCATCTGAAAGACATCTGCTGTAGTAGTATTTTTCTTTCGGAGTCAAATAATCAGAAATAGTAAAACGAAAGGTTAACAGACAATGATCTGACAGTACAGGATTATGAGGAGACACTACCAGATTTTCTATATCTATACCATCAGTCAAAGCAAGGTCCAATGTATGGTGGAGATAATGGGTAGAATTTTCTACTTTCTGGGAAAACCCCATTGAGTCTAAAATTGAATTGAATGCCTTATTAAGACAGTCACTCTCTACATCAACATGTATGTTAAAGTCCCCTACAATAATTATTCTATCTGATTTCAGCACTAAATCAGCTAAAAATTCAGCAAATTTGGATAGAAACTCTGAGTAGGCCGAGGGAGGATTTTAAACTATGGCAAAGAGAATTGGGTTCAAGCCAAGATAGCCAACATGCCCCACACTGAGGACCAGGCCCTCAAAGGAATTAAAACATGATTTTTGCTTGACATTAACTAGTAATTTAGAATAAAAAATTGCCGCCACTCCACCTCCACAACCAGAACCTCTGGGGTTATGACAGTTTAAATTACCAGAGGGAGTTGATTCATTCAAACCAACATAATCATCTTGCCCAAGCCAGGTCTCTGTGAGGGATAATAAATCGATCTGATGATCGATTAATAGATCATGGACTAGAAGAGACTTGGGAATTAGAGACCTAATATTTAATAGACCACATTTAATTTTTAAATTTTGGGGAAGAACAGGGGCCAAATTATTAAATTTAGAGACTTGAGGTTTGATTTGAATTTTACCAACATTTTATTTAATCACTTTGGGATGTTGATGCATTCTATTTTTATAAACTTTTTTATTAACTTTGGGGGGAGCAGAGAAAGGTTCTCTAAGGGAGAAGACAGGGGCAAAGTTGTGGGGTGGTGGATGAGGAAGAGCTGCAGAAAGACGTGTATTTATCAGGTTGTGTTGTATTTGTCTTGGGTTATAATATTTTGGGTAACGGGAGACAGACACAGTCTCTGTAGGGTTATAAATCAAAGGCTGATCCAAACAGTGAAGATTATTTGGATTAATGGGATTAATATGGGAAGTGGAAACAGAACCAAAAAAGGGCTGACTGACAGACCCAAGAGCTTCAGAGTGAGTAAACACACCAAATTTCAGTCACTGTACTACAAAACACTGAATGGAATAGAACAGATTGTCTCTTAAAAAACACATGCACCAAGTCTATTTGGGTGGATGCCATCAGGCCTCATAAGTGGTGGGCGGTTCCAAAACAAGTTAAAATTGTCTACAAAACCAATGTTAAAAATAGGACAAGTAAAACACAACCAAGTATTAAGACTAAGAGTTCTGCTAAAATAACTGCAGGCTCGTCTTAGAGGTGCCAAAGGCCCAGAGATAAACGCACATCTGCCACAGTTCATAAGAGTGGACAGAAGGCTCCTGAAGTCACTCTTTAAAATCTCTGATGCTTCATCTGGGATGTTATTGCATCCAACATGTACTATGACAGTTTGAACATGGGGGAATTCATTTAGCAGGTCAAGGATAACAGCCTCAATGTGAGAGACTCTAGCCCCAGGAAAAAATCTGGTAGTACAGTACCTGCTTCTGACGTTCCTCATGATCGAGTCACCAATTACCAGCGTCGTCTGGGGGGGTTTTGTCAGTGGATTCTGACATGGAGAATGACTTTGTCGAGGGTGTTGTTGTTGTGAAGGCGGGGTGATGCGCTCTCTTCTATTTGGAGCTGGTGTGTAATTTGGCACACCTAGAGTAGTCTTAGTCTGGGGTTTGCGGACCTGAGCCGCCGCTGAGGGAGAGGAAGGAGGAGGAGGGGTGGCCACAGGCGGACGGCCAGTGTCCAGGTGGGGAAAATCCTCCAGAGAAAGGATATCGAATTTATTTTCCAGGAACAGGGGAAGAGAAGAGGTGCGACCCTGTCTGGCAGACTGACGATGATTGCTAGCTGGTCCAACCAAGGTCCAGGGCGTGCATTGAGTGTGCGAAGTACCAACCAGGGCTTTGGGTTTAGCCCCAAGACGAAGCCAGTGTTGATTGCTGTGGCCCTGGACATCTGAAGAAGCCGGAACCGGAGCAGGGGTGGAAGTGGACGGAGATGGAGATGCGCTAAACTCCCCCAGGTAGGTAACCATCTCTGCCAGCTGCGAATCGGTTGCCGGAGCCGTTGTTCACCCGAGTATAATGGTATTGAGATGTTCCTCAGCCTCCCGAATCTTATAGAGGTCGGAGAGTCTTGCTTCCAGCTCAGAAACCTTACTGAGGAGGGATACACAGCGGATACACGTCGGGGATGGAGCCATGGAGTTCCAGGCGATGAGGTGGATAGCCAGCCAGCCAGCCAAAAACAGCTAAAACAGCTAAAAACAAGTTAGCTAAAAACAACTAAAAAGGCTAAAAACAGGTTAGCAGGTAGCCTAGCCCGGGAAAAACAGCCCAGCCGGGGGTCCAACCCACCCGCGTGTCTGATCGGGCTTTTCAGTGAGGCCAATACCAAGCTAGCACCAAACAAAAACTAATATCAGCAAACAGAGATAAAAAATTAAAAACGAAATCAATAAAAACAAACAAAAGCGGACAAAATAGCACTCTCACGCGACGAAGCGCTAACAGACGCCAGCGCATAGGCGTTTTGGGACAATCAGGAAATCACTTAAATAGGACCTGCCTGACAAACTGAAGTAGACCAAAAGATCCTTAAAAGCTAAACATCATGCTGCGATCCAAAGAAATTCAGGAAGAAATGAGAAACAAAGTAATTGGGATCTATTAGTCTGGAAAAGGTTATAAAGCCGTTTCTAAAGCTTTGGGACTTCAGTGAATCACAGTGAGAGCCATTATCCACAAATGGCGAAAACATGGAACAGTGGTGAATCTTCCCAGGAGTGGCCGGCCGACCAAAATTACCCCAAGACCACAGCAACGACTCATCCAAGAGGTCACAAAACACCCCATAACAACATCCAAAGAACTGCAGGCTTCACTTGCCTCAGTTAAGGTCAGTGTTCATGACTCCACCATAAGAAAGAGACTGGGCAAAAATGGCCGCCATGGCAAAGTTCCAAGACGAAAACCAATGCTGAGCAAAAAGAACATAAAGGCTCATCTCAGTTTTGTCAGAAAACATCTTGATGATCCCCAATGCTTTTGGGAAAATATTCTGTGGGCTGACGAGACAAAAGTTGAACTTTTTGGAAGCTGTGTGTCCCATTACATCCAGTGTAAAAGTAACACAGCATTTCAGAAAAGGAACATCCTACCAACAGTAAAATATGGTGAGGGTAGTGTGATGGTCTGGGGCTGTTTTGCTGCTTCAGGACCTGGAAGACTTGCTGTGGTAAATGGAACCATGAATTCTGCTGTCTACCAAAACATCCTGAAGGAGAATGTCCGGCCATCTGTTCGTGACCTCAAGCTGAAGTGCACTTGGGTTCTGCAGCAGGACAATGATCCAAAACACACCAGCAAGTCCACCTCTGAATGGCTTTAAAAAAACAAAATGAAGACTTTGGAGTGGCCTAGTCAAAGTCCTGACCTGAATCCAATTGAGAGGCTGTGGCATGACCTTAAAAAGGCGGTTCATGCTCAAAAACCCTCCAATGTGGCTGAATTACAACAATTCTGCAAAGATGAGTGGGCCAAAATTCCTTCACAGCGCTGTAAAAGACTCATTGCCAGTTATTCAATTCAATTCAGTTCAATTCAACTTTATTTATATAGCGCCATTTCACAACAACAGTCATCTCATAGCACTATCAACTGTAGGGGGAACCCCCACAGTTGCAGAAAGACCCCAGCAATCAGGCGATCCCCTGTGAGCAAGCACTTGGCGACGGTGGAGAGGAAAAACTCCCTTTTAACAGGAAGAAACCTCCAGCAGAACCAGGCTGAAGGAGGGGCAGTCATCTGCTGCGACTGGCTGGGGGGTGAGGGGATAGAGAAGTAGAAAAGAACAGACATGTAGAGAGCAAACAGCACGATGGGGACTCAATCTATGGGAGAGAACAAACAAATGTTAATGACAAGCAAAAAAAATATTTCATTGAGAGTGAGAAAAGGAGTGAGGCCCAGTGCATTACTGGAGGTCCCCCGGCTGACTAAACCTATTAGCAGCATAACTAACTAAGGGAGGGTTCAGAAACACATGATCCCTCCCTAATTGTAGGCTATATCAAAAAGGTAGGTTTTAGCCCTATTCTTAAAAACAGAGATCGAGTCTGACTCCCGAATCCAGACTGGCAGCTGATTCCACAGGAGAGGAGCTTGATAACTGAAGGCTCTGCCTCCCATTGTACTTTTGGAGATTCTAGGTATTACAAGTAATCCTGCATTTTGGGAGCGTAGTGCTCTGTTAGGATAATACGGTAGTATCAGATCTTTTAAATAAAAAGGAGCCTGATTGTTTAGAGCTTTGTAAGTAAGAAGAAGGATTTTAAACTTAATTCTAAACTCTAAGGGAAGCCAATGAAGGGAGGCCAGAACCGGAGAGATATGATCTCTCTTTCTAGTACCTGTTAAAACTCTTGCTGCAGCATTTTGATCAGCTGAAGACTTTTTAAAGATGTTTTAGGACAGCCTGATAATAAAGAATTACAATAATCTAATCTCGAGCTAACAAAAGCGTGGATCAGTTTCTCAGCATCACTCTGAGACAAGATGCTCCTAATCTTGGCAATATTACGCAAATGATAGAAGGCAGTCTTAGAAACAAATTTAATATGTGAATTGAAGGACAAATCCTGATCAAAAATAACTCCAAGGTTCCTCACAGAGCTATTAAGAAAAAGAGTAACCGCATCCAAACTGAAAGTTTGATTTGGAAAGGAATTTCTAAGGTTTTTTGGACCAACAAGAATGACTTCAGTCTTATCTGAATTTAATAGCAGGAAATTACAAGTCATCCAAGCTTTGATTTCCTTAAGACAGGCTTCTAACTTGGCTAATTGATTACTATCATCTGGCTTCATTGACAGGTATAATTGTGTGTCATCAGCATAACAATGAAAATGTATACAGTGCTTTCTAATAATGTTGCCTAACGGAAGCATATATAAACTAAAAAGAGTAGGGCCTAGCACAGATCTCTGTGGAACTCCATGACTGAGCTTTGAGTTAAAAGAAAACTCATTATTTACATGAACAAACTGGAACCTATCAGATAAATAAGATCTAAACCACTGCAACGAAGTTCCATTAAGTCCAACATAGTGTTCTAATCTATCAAGTAGAGTATTATGATCGATAGTATCAAAAGCTGCACTAAGGTCTAAAAGGACAAGTACAGAAACTAGTCCATTATCAGATGCAATGAGGAGGTCGTTAGTGACCTTCGCTAAGGCTGTTTCAGTACTATGATGGATTCTAAACCCAGACTGAAACTCTTCAAGTAAACCATTTCCCTGTAGGTGGTCAAATAATTGCGTAGCAACAACTCTTTCTAAGATTTTTGAAATGAAAGGGAGATTAGAGATTGGTCTATAGTTAGCTAAAGCTCCTGGATCTAGCGTTGGCTTTTTGAGCAAGGGTTTAATTACAGCTGTTTTAAAAGCCTGCGGTACATGGCCTAAAGTTAATGAAGAATTGATTATATGAAGAATAAGGCTACCGATAAGTGGGAAGACTTCTTTAAATAACCTGATAGGAATAGGGTCTAAAAGACAAGTTGAAGGTTTGGATGAGGAAACTATTTTGTCTAACTCACAAAGGTCGATTGGAGTAAACTCATCAAGACAGACATCAATAGATGGAGTTGTAGTAGTTACAGTATTTAAGTTAACTGTGGGAAGAATCTGATTGATTTTATCTCTGATGGCTGAAATTTTATTATTGAAAAAGTTCATAAAGTCCTGACTAGTAAGCTCTAAGGGAATGCTAGGATTGACAGAGTCCTGACTCTTTGTCAACCTGGCTACAGTACTGAAAAGAAACCTGGGATTATTCTTGTTCTCTTCTATTAATGCAGAGCAATAACTCGTTCTAGCTTTTCTAAGAGATCTTTTATAAATTAAAAGATGATTTCTCCAAGCTAAATAGATTTCATCTAAATTAGTGGAGCGCCATTTTCTTTCTAATTGACGAGTCTTCTTTTTTAAGCTACGAGTTTCTGTGTTGAACCAAGGAGTTAGAAATCTCCGATTAGACTTTTTCTTTTTTAAGGGGCCCACCAAGTCTAGAGTCTGATGCAGAGAAGCTGAAACACTATCCACCATGTTATCAATTACAGAAGGAGCAAGCTGTCTATAGCTTATTTCCGTTGTGTTGACACATGGCATAGAGGAAACAATCTGCATAAATTTGGTAACAGCATCATCTGAGAGGCATCTACTGTAATAATATTTTTCTTTAGGAGCCAAATAGTCAGAAATAGTAAAATCAAAGGTTAACAGACAATGGTCTGACAGTACAGGGTTATGAGGAGACACTACAAGATTTTCTATTTCTATGCCATATGTCAGAACAAGGTCCAATGTATGGTGGAGGTAATGAGTAGAATTTCCTACTTTCTGAGAAAACCCAATCGAGTCTAATATTGAATTAAATGCCACATTAAGGCAGTCACTATCTACATCCACATGTATATTAAAGTCCCCTACTATAATTATTCTATCAGATTTCAGCACTAAATCAGCTAAGAAATCAGCAAATTCGGATAAAAATTCTGAGTAGGTTGATGGGGGACGATAAACTATGGCAAATAAAATTGGGTTTAACCTAAAATTGCTAAAGTGCCCAATACTGAGGACCAGGCCCTCAAAGGAATTATAACATGTTTTTTGCTTTACATTAACTAGTAATTTGGAATGGTAAATTGTTGCTACTCCTCCTCCACGACCAGAACTTCTGGGATTTTGACAGTTTAAATAACCAGAGGGAGTTGATTCATTTAAACCAACATAATCCTCTTGCCCTAACCAAGTCTCTGTAAGGGAAATTAAATCAATCTGATGATCAATTAACAGATCATGGACTAACAGAGACTTGGGAGTTAGAGACCTAATATTTAATAAACCATATTTAATTTTTAAATTATGAGGAGGAACAGAGGCCAATTCATTCAATTTAGAGGCTTTATGTTTAATTTGAGTTTTACCAATATTTTGCTTTATCACTTTGGGATGCTTATGCATTATATTTTTATTTACTTTGGAGGGAGCAGACAACGATTCTCTGATGGGGAAGACAGGGGCTAAGCTGAGGGGTGGCGGATGAAGAGGAGCTGCAGAGAGGCGTGTAAGACTGCGACTCTGCTTCCTGGTCCCAACTCTGAGTAGTCAGGGTTTTGGAAATTTGGATAAAAAAGATGCCAGATTGTTAGATAAATGAGAAGCACCATCCAAAGTGGGATGAATGCTGTCTCGTCTCATAAGACCAGGTTTTCCCCCAAAAGAGCTCCAATTGTCAATGTAGCCCACGTCATTTTTAGGACACCACACAGACAGCCAGCGGTTCAAGGATGACGAGCGGCTAAACATGTCATCACTGGTCAGATTGGGGAGGGGCCCAGAGAATACTACAGTGGCAGACATCGTTTTTGCAAAGTCACACACCGATTCTATATTAAGTTTCGTGACTTCCGATTGCCGGAGACGGATGTCATTAATGCCAGCGTGAATAACAATTGTGGAGTATTTACAGTTACTTTTAGCCAGCATTTTCAAATTTGACTCGATGTCGCCTGCTCTGGCCCCAGGAATGCATTTGACTATGGCCGCTGGAGTCTCTAGGTTCACGTAGATAGCATATTTGCATATTGCAAATGCTTGATTGCAGTTGATGCTGCTAAGGGTGGCCCTGCCAGTTATTAGGTTTAGGGGGCATTCAGTTTTTCACACAGTGCCACCCATTCTGTCTGGGTTGGAAACAACATCTCCAACTCCATTACGCTGAGCACTGGATCCCCTCAAGGCTGTGTACTCAGTCCACTGTTGTTTACAATTTTAACACATGACTGTGTGTCCAGACACGAGGGGAACCAGATTATTAAGTTTGCAGATGACACCACAGTGGTGGGACTTATTCAGAGGGATGAGGAATCAATGTACAGGGAAGAAGTTAGAGACCTGGAGGGCTGGTGCAGGGAGAACAATCTGGTGCTCAACGTGGACAAAACGAAGGAGATGATTATTGACTTCCAGCGGTCACAGCCTGAACATGTCCCTCTCTGCATCAGCGGCCGTTCGGTGGAGAGAGTGGAGAACATCAAGTTCCTCAGAGTGCAGATCTCGCAGGACCTGACCTGGAGCAAGAATTCCTTGGGGATCAGGAAGGGGGCCCAGCAGAGACTGCATTTCTTGAGGAAACTCAAATAGGCCTCTCTCCCCATCTGCATCCTCAGGACCTTCTACAGAGGTGTGGTGGAGAGTGTTCTCACATACTGCATTGCAACATGGTACTCCAGTTGCAGTATGTCAGACAAAAAAGCTCTGCAGAGGATAGTTAAGGGAGCTGAGAGGGTAATTGGAGTTTCCCTCCCCTCTGTTCAAGAACTTTTTCAGAGCCGTTGTAGGAGCAGAGCACTAATCATTGTTAAGGACCACTCTCACCCTCTGCATAAACACTTTAAACTGCTGCCATCTGGAAACGATTCCGGAGCATCAGAGGCAGAACCACCAGACTGATCAACAGCTTCCTTCCACAAGCTGTTAGGATGCTGAACAGTTGATCCGGAATCCTTTGCACATATTACTGCACTTTATGGACATTATGTATATTATATGTACAGTATATTGTAGTTTTAGTCAGTTTTATTTATTTCTCTTAGCTACTTAGATTCACTTAGACATTTTAACTGTTTCATATATACATAGGCAGTTATCATTTTAACTGCAACTGTAATAAGTTAACACTACTGTAATATCCAAACGTGTCTCAGGGATGTGTGAATGGCTGTCGGGGTGGGGGGTGTGACTGTGTTTTTAAATTATGTTCTTTTTACAATACGGATGCCTAGAGAAACACAATTTCATCTTGCTTGCACTACAGTTGTATGCATAGCATCATGACAATAAAGGTTGATTGTGTGGCACATATGTTGGGTACATATTTTCCACAAATGTATTGCTGTATGTTTATTGTATGCTGCACATCTCGAGGGACAAAAGGACTGAGTCTGCAGGAGATGTCGAGAAGGTGTGAGATTTAGCCTTTGTCTCAGAGAGGTGCCCTGGAGGGATTTCCGGACCATCGAAGACTAAGGGACAATGGTGGAAGAACAAAGGGTTACACTGTGACTGGATTAAGTGCCATGTGACTGAATGTTTGCTTGGACACCATGTGACTTGAGCTTCGATGTTGAGGAGCATAAAAGAGCGATGTGATATTGATCTGTCTCTTTTCTTGCTTAGAGATTGTTAGAGTATGTGTTCTGTTAATAAAGCTGAACCTGAGAAATAAACTCAGCCTCATCCTTGAGCACATCCTCTACACTGGTGACCTTAAGACGTATTATGGCCGGTGACGATTCTCCGGCACTGGACTCATCAGGAGCCAGCCAGGCTAATGCAGCTACCGCAGTCCAGCTACCTGATTTCTGGCAGCATAGCCCGCGCTCCTGGTTTAACGCAGTCGAGGCACAGTTCCATCTTCGGGGAGTTTCGGCAGACGCTACGAAATTCTACCATGTGGTTGCAAAGCTGGACAGCCGCACAGCCCAGTGGGTAGAGAGTCTGATTAACCACCCGCCAGACGACGACAAGTATGGCGCATTGAAGGCTGCTCTCATCCGTTTTTTCACCCCCTCGCTGGGAGAGCGAGCAGAGAAGCTCCTGGCGTTGACTGAGGGCGAGGTCGAGAGGCCTGCAGACCTGATGGCGAAGATGCTGAGTTTGAGAGACTCCGAAGATGATGGTTTTATCTTCAACCACCTCTTCCTCAGGACACTACCCTCAGTAGTGAGAGTTACCCTGGCCAGTTCACAACTGCTGGCCCGCCGAGACTACCACGAGCTGGGCCAGGAGGCGCAGCGACTCGTCGACGCCCATAGGCGACACACGGCCACGACCGCAGCAGCTGAGCTGGGCGCAACATCCGGAGATGGCAGGGGGCCAGAGGCTGCAGCACCAGACTCACCGACAACAGCAGCGGCGGAGGCCAGGAGGCGTGGAGCGGGTGACGTCCTTTGCTTTTACCATCGCCGTTTCACCAAGAGGGCACACAAGTGCATTCCACCGTGCCAGTTCAAGCGCTCGGGAAACGCCAAGACCGGGAGTCGGTAGCAGCTGCAGCTCTCGGTGAAGAGAACAAGCTGCTCTACCCGTGGGACGCGCGATCGGGGAGGCACTTCCTCGTGGACACAGGCTCCCAGCTGAGTTTCATCACACCTTCCCACGCTGACTGGCTGGCGCCTTCCAGTGGTCCCGGGGTGTCAGCAGCGAACGGCTCGGCGATTAAGACTTTCGGGGAGAAGACCCTGTCTCTCTGTTTTCACGGCCGTACATTTGAATGGACTTTCGTCATAGCGGCAGTCAGTTTCAACATGTTAGGTGCTGATTTTTTGTGCTCACATGGTTTATTGGTTGATCTTGCTAATAGACGTCTGGTTAATGCACTGTCTTTTCACTCTATTCCCTGCATAGCCCGGGTGGCCCCGCCGACTGCACAGGCCAATGTCACAGCTGCAGGTGGTAAGTTCCACGCACTACTCACTCAGTTCCCAGCACTCACAGTCCCAACGTTTTTGGTGACAGTGGCTAAACATGGGGTGGAACATTTTATCACTACCACCGGGCCGCCCGTTTTTGCAAAAGCTTGGCGCTTGGACTCAGCTAAACTGGCCATAGCGTGCGAGGAGTTCGCCAACTTGGAAAAACTGGGCATCATTAGACGTTCTAAAAGCCCCTGGGCTTCACCGCTACACATGGTCCCAAAGGCTGATGGTTCATGGTGACCTTGCGGTGATTTCCGCAGGTTGAATAACACCTCAGCACACGACCACTACCCGATTCCGTACATCCAAGATTTTTTGGTTCATTTGGCGGGGGCGTGCATTTTTTCTAAAATAGACTTGGTGCGTGGTTACCATCAGGTCCCAGTGCACGCTCAGGATATACCCAAAACAGCGGTAATAACTCCTTTCGGGCTTTTTGAGTTTTTGCGCATGCCTTTTGGACTCAAGGGTGCCACGCAGACGTTCCAGCGTATGATGGATGCAGTTCTACGCGACCTCCCTTTCGTGTTCATCTACTTGGATGACATTTTGGTAGCCAGCACGTCCGAAGACGAACACGAAAGCCACCTCACAGCGGTTTTTCGGAGGCTGGCAGAGCACGGGTTAATAATTAACTCAGCGAAGTGTCGGTTTGGGGTGGCGCAAATTGATTTTTTGGGGCGTCGCGTTTCACCAGAAGGAGCGGTCCCTCTGCCCGATAAAGTACGCGCAATAACAGATTTTCCCCGACCTCAAACGGTCAAAGCGTTACAGGAGTTTTTGGGAATGGTTAATTTTTATAACCGTTTCCTCCCAAGTGCAACGCAGCTCATGCAACCATTGTACACTGCACTAAAGAAACAAAAACCCACAAATAAAATCGAATGGTCTCCTGAGCGGGAGCGCGCATTCTCCCATGTTAAATCAGCCCTGGCAAACGCGGCTTTGTTGGCACACCCAGTCCCAACGGCCCGCATTGCGCTCACCACTGACGCTTCCAATTTAGCGGTGGGGGCGGTCGTTGAACAGTTTGTAGCGGGGACCTGGCAGCCGCTCGCGTTTTTCAGCAAAATCTTGTGCAATAGCGAGCGAAAATACAGCGTGTTCGACAGGGAGCTGTTGGCCCTACACTTGGCCATCCGCCATTTCCAGTTCTGGCTGGAAGGGCGCAGTTTCACTGCATTCGTGGACCACAAGCCGCTAACGTTTGCAATGGCCAAGATTTCAGAACCTTGGTCGGGCCGGCAGCAAAGACAGCTGGCCGCGATATCGGAGTTCACCACCGATATCCAGCATGTCACAGGTAAACACAATGTAGTGGCAGACTGCCTCTCGCGTGCTGTGGCGGCGCCAGGACCCGTGGGGGCAGACTCTGCAGCCATGGCCGCGGGCCAGGGTAGCGGCGCGGAAGCGCACGCGGCCCCGGTCCGCGTAGGTTTAGATTATGCAGCCATGGCCGCGGAGCAGGTTAGCGATGCGGATGTGCGCGCGCTCCAGTCTGGACCAACAGGGTTAAGGCTGGAGCACAGGGTGCAACAAGTTGGTATGCCCCCCCCTAATCTGCGATGTCTCCACGGGACGGCCGCGTCCCGTGGTGCCGGCTGCGTGGCACCGCCGCGTTTTCGACTTGGTCCATTCCCTGGCGCACCTGGGGGTGCGCGCGTCAATCAAGATGGTGGGGGAGAAATTTGTTTGGCCGGGGTTGCGCAAACAGGTCAAGGAATGGGCGGCAGCCTGCGTAGCGTGTCAGCGAGCCAAAATACACAAGCACACTAGGGCTCCTTTGGAGCCTTTTCACATTCCGGCTAAGCGCTTTGATCATGTGCATGTCGACTTGGTGGGCCCCCTTCCATCGTCACAGGGGTACACACACCTTTTGACGATGGTGGACCGCACCACGCGTTGGCCAGAAGCGATCCCTCTGGCATCAACCACAGCGGAGGAAGTTGCGCGCGCGTTTTTAACAGCTTGGGTTGCGCGTTTGGGAGTTCCGTCGGACATAACGTCCGACAGAGATCCTCAATTTGTTTCTGAGCTCTGGTCATCGATCGCCCGCAGCCTAGGG
Organism: Pholidichthys leucotaenia; assembly: GCA_020510985.1. Classification (NCBI taxonomy): domain Eukaryota; kingdom Metazoa; phylum Chordata; class Actinopteri; order Cichliformes; family Pholidichthyidae; genus Pholidichthys; species Pholidichthys leucotaenia. The sequence continues at coordinate 214,480,672 of CM035847.1, read as the reverse complement.
GTGAAAATCCACCGCACTACCGCGTATAACCCCCAGGCTAACGGTTTATGCGAACGTTTTCATAGGTCATTGAAAGCAGCCCTCAGAGCATCTCTTACGATTACAAATTGGGTGGACAAACTTCCATGGGTTTTATTGGGGTTGCGTTCTGCACCTAAGGAGGATTTGCAGGCCTCCCCAGCTGAGTTAGTTTTTGCACAACCTCTCGGTTTGCCCGGGGAATTTCTCCCCGACAATCCTGCGCCAAATTGCCCCCCCCCGCTCAGCTGTTGCAGAGCAGCACAGGATCAAACACGCTTCCTGGCCCGGTTCATCACAGTTTCCCACGCGTTTTTGTGCCGAAGGCTTTAAAAAATGTGGAGTTTGTTTTTGTTAGACATGATGCTCATCATCCCAACTTGCAGCCGCCGTATGACGGACCTTTCAGAGTACTGGAAACAGGAGAGAAGCATTTTTTGCTAGATTTGGGAGACAGAAAGGAGTTGATTTGTATAAACAGACTCAAACCCGCTTTTGTGTTGGCTGATGAACAAGTGCATTTGGCGAGGGCCCCCCGTTGCAGCAGACCTCCGAGAAGGCATTCTCCAGAACCCCCACAGAGTTTGGCTAACAGTTCTAATCCACAGGTGCAGGAGGACGCTGCAGAAGTAGCAAGGCCGGCTTGCAGCAGATACGGCAGGAGGTTTAGACCTAGGCAGCTGGTGGATTGATTTTTTGATATGTAGAAATGTTTTTATGTCATGCATCTCTGATTATGTTTGTCCCATATTAGACGTTTGGGGGGGGGGGGTCATGTGGCACATATGTTGGGTACATATTTTCCACAAATGTATTGCTGTATGTTTATTGTATGCTGCACGTCTCGAGGGACAAAAGGACTGAGTCTGCAGGAGATGTCGAGAAGGTGTGAGATTTGGCCTTTGTCTCAGAGAGGTGCCCTGGAGGGATTTCCGGACCATCGAAGACTAAGGGACAATGGTGGAAGAACAAAGGGTTACATTGTGACTGGATTAAGTACCATGTGACTGTATGTTTGCTTAGACACCATGTGACTTGAGCTTCGATGTTGAGGAGCATAAAAGAGCGATGTGATATTGATCTGTCTCTTTTCTTGCTTAGAGATTGTTAGAGTATGTGTTCTGTTAATAAAGCTGAACTTGAGAAATAAACTCAGCCTCATCCTTGAGCACATCCTCTACAATTGATTGATTGATTGATTGATCGATTGATTGATCGATTGATTGATGTAGGTTTGGATTTTTTTTCTCCTTAATAATAAACACCTTCATTTAAAAACTGCATTTTGTGTTTACTTGTGTTATCTTCGTCTTATATTTAAATTTGTTTGATAATCTGAAACATTTAAGTGTGGCAAACATACAAAAAAATGAGAAATCGGGAAGGGGGTAAACACTTTTCACACCACTGTATATTTCTGTAAGTAGATCTGATCTTGCTTTGGATTTAAATTCTTTGATCACTAATAAAACTGCTGAAGAATCACTGCATATGACTGAATACCTTCTATTCTGTTCTTCAACCCACCACAGTGCACTTAAAACCGCCACCATTTAATGGCACACCTGCCTCCTCTTTGCGTAATTAGCAGCCTCTTCCACTTGATGCTCCAGCTTAGAAAAATCCTTTATGCTGACATGGAAATTCATTTATCTATCCATCCATCCATCCATCTTCTTCCGCTTAATGCTTTTCGGGTCGCGTGGGGGCTGGAGCCTATCCCAGCATCTTTGGGCGAGAGGTAGGGTACACCCTGGACAGATTGCCAGTCCATCGCAGGGCCAACACAGAAAGACAGGCAACCATTCACTCTCACAGTCATACCTAAGGACAATTTAGAATCCCCAGTTTGATGCCAATTTACCTAACTTGCATGTTTTTGGCCTGTGGGAGGAAACCAGAGAAATCCCAGAGTAAACCCACGCAGACACGGGGAGAATGTGCAAACTCCACACAGATCACTGTTGGTCGGGGGCTGGGACCGGTACTTCTGTCTATATGATGTTTGTTCTCATCATTACGCCAACTTAGCTGATAAACAGGTTTAGTGGCTATATGTGTTCACATCATGTTTTATTTTCTAATCACGGAAAATGACGGTTAGAACTGTTTCCCGACTACAGTTGATCTGCTGTCTGCCCGTTATCTGTGGCAAACAGGCTTGCAGGTTACCACATAAGGCAGTGTTGTGAACGCTCTGAAAACTGTATAAATGCACCTATCTTGTGACCTTGGGGCAGGGGGAAAGGCCTCGCTGGTGGACCGCACACACATCAGCAGCCTTTCTCTCCCCTGCATGCAGGAATAAAGGCTCTCCAAACTTGCAGATCTCAGGGGTTTTTTTATTTCTTCAGGACCTAGGGAAGAAGGCAAATAAACTTTCCTTAACAACGCTTTGGGATTTTTTGAGCAATTTGTTTTCCCTAAGCTCTTTTCCTCTCAATAATTTTATGAGCGCCACTTTCAAACTTTTTTCCAGACATTTTGACTAAACTAATTACTTCTTACCTCTCACTGACACTTGCATAGTCACATGTCAAAACAATTCCTCTGATAGGCTATTGTTACATGGTACCCCCATGGGCACTTGTAAATTAGACCAATCAGCAGTCACACATGAATATCAAGTGATGGACACAGAATTTGACCAATTAACAACAATGTGATCGTTTTCACTGGCTCATGAATAGGCCCTGATCTTTGTAGATAGATAGATAGATAGATAGATAGATAGATAGATAGATGTACTTTATTGATCCCAAACTGGGAAATTACAGTGTAACAGCAGCATGACAGTTGACAACCAACTAACAGAAACACACACATGACAGACAAAGGGATTACCCATGGAAAGTAAAAACTAACATGACTATAAAACCTATATACATCATAGCTTAATATATGATGACCCGTAAAAACACATGAATCATCCCATTGCACAAAGAAGGACTATCAGGAGCAGAGTGAAAAAATGATGTACCAGTTAGTCTGTAAGGTGCATTGTGGCAGCATAGCTATGACCAGAATACAACATCATAGTGAGTTATTGTACAGTGAAATTGCATGTGGCAGGAAAGATTTCCCGTACCTGGCCGTTTGACAACGAAGCTGTAGTAGTCTACTGGAGAAAGTGCTTCGCTGTCTATCTAGTGTGTGGTGGAGGGGGTGATCAGGATTGTCCATGATGGATCGCAGTTTATTTAGTGTTCTCCTCTCAATCACTGTCTCAAAGGTCTCCGGTCTGAGACCAATTACAGAGCCAGCCCTCTTGATAATCTTGTCAAGTCTGTTGGTATCTCTGGCCCTGATACTGCTACCCCAACAGACAGCAGCAAAGAAGATGGTGCTGGCGACAACAGTCTGGTAGAAAAGCTCCAGCATCCTGCTGTACACGTTAAAGGATCTCAGCTTTCTCAGGAAGTAGAGTCTGCTCATCCCCTTCTTGTGCGCAGCATCGGTGTTGGATCTCCAGTCCAACCCGCTGCTGATCCTGACACCCAGATATTTGTAGTCCTCAACCACTCCCACATCCTCCCCCCTAATCTGCAGTGGCTGAGAAGGAGCCTTCCTCTTCCTGAAGTCAGTCACCATCTCTCTGGTCTTGCTGACATTCAACCTCAGGTGATTCTGCTCCATCCACTCCACAAATCTGTCTACCAGTGCCCTGTACTCCCCCTCCTCTTCTCCTGTTATACATCCCACAACAGCTGAGTCATCAGAGAATTTTTGCAGGTGGCATGACTCAGTGTTGTACTGAAAGTCAGTGGTGTATAAGGTAAAAAGAAAAGGAGAGAGCACAGTCCCCTGTGGAGCTCCCGTATCACTAGCCACCACTCCAGACAAGACACTGCCCAGCCAGACAAACTGTGTCCTACCTGTCAGGTAGTCAGTAATCCAGGAGATCACAGAGCTGTCAACCCCCATCCCCCGCAGCTTCTCACCCAGCAGCAGTGGCTGGATGGTGTTAAAGGCACTGGAGAAATCAAAAAAAGTGATTCTCACAGTATCTCCTCCACCATCCAGGTGCTGATAGGCTCGTTGCAGCAGGTAGATGACAGCATCTTCAACTCTTAAATGGGGCTGATATGCAAACTGCAGAGGATCCAGCCACGTCTTCACCTGCGGCCTAAGGTAGGCTAAGACCAGTCTCTCCGGGCCCTTCATCACATGAGATGTGAGGGCAACTGGTCGGTAGTCATTCAGATCCGATGGAGATGACTTCTTGGGGACAGGAACCAGGCAGGATGTCTTCCACAGCACTGGTACTCTCTCCAGACTCAGGCTCAGGTTGTATAGGTGTTTCAGTACCAAAGCTAGTTGGTTGGCACAGGTCCTCAGGGTCCTTGTGGAGATGCCATCAGGGCCCGCTGCCTTCCGCTGACGGAGTCTCTCCAGCTGTTTCTCCACCTGATCTGTAGTCACCGTGAAGTGAGGGAGGGTCCTGGTGCCCCCTGAGGAGGAGGAGGGGGGAGATGGAGAGAGGTTCTGCACAGGAGGGTGGGTGGGGAGGAGTGCGTGGGGGTCTGGTTGTGTTGCTCGGGTGACAGACTGTGAGTTGAACCTATTAAAAAAACAGATTCAGTTCCTCAGCTCTCTTTTGGCTCCCAGATGGCTGCCTGACTCTCCCCTTGCACCCAGTTATTTGTTTCATTCCCTCCCACACATCTTTAGTGTTGTTTTGCCTGAGTTTATCTTCCAACTTCCTCCGATAATTGTCCTTGCACCTCCTCAGCAACTCTCTCAGCTCATGCTGCACTCCCCTCAGCTTCTCCTTGTCTCCAGCCCTAAAAGCTCTCTTCATTTTGTTCAGAAGTGCTTTCAGGTCACTGGTGACCCATGGTCTGTTGTTGGAGAAGCAGTGTACAGTCTGAGCTGGCATAGTCATGTCTTCACAGAATCTAATGTATTCTGTGATGCAGTTGGTCATATTGTCTACACTACCGTTCAAAAGTTTGGGGTCACCCAGACAATTATTTTGTGTTTTCCATGAAAAGTCACACTTATTTACCACCATGAGTTGTAAAATGAATAGAAAATATAGTCAAGACATTGACAAGGTTAGAAATAATGATTTGCATTTGAAATAATAATTTTTTCCTTCAAACTTTGCTTTCGTCAAAGAATCCTCCATTTGCAGCAATTACAGCATTGCAGACCTAACATGTTTGCACAAGGGTTTTCTAATCATCCATTAGCCTTCTGACACAATGAGCAAACACATTGTACCATTAGAACACTGGAGTGATAGTTGCTGGAAATGGGCCTCTATACACCAATGTAGATATTGCACCAAAAACCAGACATTTGCAGCTAGAATAGTCATTTACCACATTAGCAATGTATAGAGTGTATTTCTGATTAGTTTAAAGTTATCTTCATTGAAAAAAAGTGCTTTTCTTTCAAAAATAAGGAAATTTCTAAGTGACCCCAAACTTTTGAACGGTAGTGTATGTCCACCCCATGTGGTTCACAGAGTACGCTCCAGTCTGTCGTCTCGAAGCAGTCCTGCAGTGTATCAGCAGCCTCCTGTGTCCACCTCCTCACAGTCCGTGTATAAGCAGGCTGCCTTTGCACAAGGGGGACATACTTGGGTGTTCACATGACCATGCAGTGATTTGATTTACCAATGGGGGTAGAGCTGTGGCACTATATGCATCTCTGACATTGGCATACAGTAAATCCAGTGCACGCACGCTGGACGGTGGCGCAGTGGTTAGCACCGCGGCAGCACAGTTTACCCTCGGCCGGGGGATCGCGGGGATCATGAGATCGTGGGTTTGATCCCTGCCCCCGGCCAACAGTGATCTGTGTGGAGTTTGCATGTTCTCCCCGTGTTTGCGTGGGTTTACTCCGGGATTTCTCCGGTTTCCTCCCACATGCCAAAAACATGCAGGTTAGGGAGTTAACTAACTAACTAACTAACTAACCTGCACTTATATAGCGCTTTTCTAGTCACAAAGACCACTCAAAGCGCTTTACCGGGTCCACTGCATGCCCAGTCAGCGGTGATCCCAGATGTTGGTGCGGCGAGCTCTCACTCAGCTCCCGTGACAGTTTTACCACATCTTCCAGCAATTGAGCTAACTCGATTGCTGTGGGCAGCGTCAGTTTGCCTGAAAACGTAAACAGCCTTGACCTAATCGCAGCACCATTGGTATACTCCGCCAACTGATCACAAATCATTCCAACAGTCCGAGCTGGCACCCACTGACCAACAGCCCCAAGTTTGCCACGAACCCCTGAATAGACACGCCCACTCATTTTGGCGCTGTCGAAACCGAATCTTGCGAGCCATGATGTTTTCCAGGGTGCAATAATAGCACGCCGTTAGCTCAACCACTTCGTCAAAACTATCACAGTCACCCAGCGTGCTCAGAACACGCTGTTCCTCCACTGCAAGATTGTGCACCAACAACTCACGTGCTCTCAACTTCTCCAGCTTCCCCAGGTTCAGTGCCACCATGTACGTCCAGAAAGCGGTGCACCACTTCAGCCAGGGAACCGATGGCTTGCCGGGGAGCTCCAAAAATGGCCGAATTTCAAACCCACATGTTAAGTATGAGAAATGAGTAGGCAGGAGTCCAGTCTTCATGCAGCCAACTAACTTTTATTACAGTGAACTTGGAATTATATACACAGTGGCCTGTGCCCACCTGACGTCACCTTGTGGGTGGGAACAGCATCACATACACACACATTCCCATGCACAACATTCTGCCCCCTTTAGAAAAATGTAAAGCCACACACACCATTGAACCTCCCAAATTTGGAACCTGATTAACACTCTAAGAACATGGGGAATCACATACTGTAATAAAACAACCTATCACATTCACACCAAGAACAACTAAAATAGACCACGTCTCTAAAATACGTAAAATTAATCCCATATTACACACACTCTCACTCACATGCACACCAGCATCAAACATATATATACAGATATTTACACCGAAATTTTCTTAGGTAACCCCAATGTCCCTGGGCGGCCACCATTTACCCAACACCTCCGGGGGACCCGGGCAGCCCCACAGCATCTGTGCCCATGGCCGCTGTCTACCTCCAGGGTCGAAGCCCCCCTCCTCGGTGAAAATGTCCCTTCCCGCCATTAGGCGCTTCTTCCCTCTGGGCCTGCAGTGCTGATGTCCGGTGCGCCGTCTCTCCATGCCCGCCGGACCGTTCCCGCCCACCAAACACACCATTGTCATGGCTCCAGACACTCCGGCCCCCCGTGGCCGCGCTTCGGAAAAAAACGAAGCCTGTTCGTCGGCGTCGCTCGCTGCCCTGGGCATCTTGCCGTACTGTTCAGCGCCCTTGTCCAAGGCGCATGGAGCTCCGGCACTGAGACACTGCCCGACCCCCGTGGTGCACGGCTTCTGTTGCTGCTCACTTTCGGGGTTCACCACATCGCCCTCACTGGCGTCGTTCTCTGACCCAGGCACCTTGCTGCTGCTTTCAGCCCCCTTGTTCCAGGCTCTCCGCTGAGCTGACTCCATGTCCGGTCGTAGCTGCTCACCCACGAGGCTCTCATCCTCCATGGATCTGCTCTCTCGCTGCTTAGCCTCTAGTAGCGGGGCTGACTCCGGTTGCACTCCCTCTCCGCTGTTGCTGCGCACTGCGCCGTCTGCCTCATCAGCGCTATGGTCCTGCACCATGTTGCGCACCATGGCTGGTTCGCTGTCTTCGGTGACCGGGGACTCTTCCACCCGTGGTCCCAGTTCTACCACGACGTCCAGCTTGGCGCCCGTAGCCCAGTTTTGCTGTGCAGCTAGCTCAACAGCTAGCCTGTCCATAGATGCAAAATGGGCTGTTAGCCTCCTGAAGCTAACTAACTCACATGTCCCTGGTGCCAAAAGCTCTATCACCCACAGCCTCTTTTTCCACTTCTGCTCAGCGAAGTGCTCGGCCATCCGCTCGATGGCATCATCATAGCACTCGTCCACGCCCAGCGTATCTAGGATCTTCCGGCACTCCACACTGAGGTTATGGACCAGGAGTGCCCGGCGCTGTTTCCCACCAGGTTCATGGAGACCCAGCGTTCTGATGTACTCCTCAAAATTCCGTCTCCACTCCCGCCACGGGATCACCGGCTCACCTGTGCGCTCCAGAAACGGCAGCAGTGGTGGGGGTAGCCAGCACGCTTCCATTTTTCTCTGTCACCATTGTTAAGTATGAGAAATGAGTAGGCAGGAGTCCAGTCTTCATGCAGGCAACTAACCTTTATTACAGCAAACTTGGAATTATATACACAGTGGGCTGTGCCCGTCTGACGTCACCTTGTGGGTGGGCACAGCATCGCATACACACACATTCCCATACACAACACCACACACTTCCATACATTGTTTTAATCCACTTTTATCCTCGTTGCCAAATGTTGTGTCTGAATATGGAGCCAAGGATGAGGCCAGGTGTCAAAATGAACACACGTTTATTAAGAAGGCACTACACAGTTTAAAGCCAAGAGTAAGACATTGATAAAGGTAGTAAGAGAAATGCTCTTTGCCAATGGCAGTGCTCTAGTTGCACACAGTGTGGAAGATATGCAATCTTTAGTGGAGAAATTTGCAAGAGCAGCTAGCCAATTCAGCCTCCAAATCAACATCAAGAAGACAGAGTGCCTTTATCAACCACCAAAGTTCCAATTATCAACATCACTGCCAGAAGAGATCACCATTGGTACAGAGCCACTAGTCAAGTGCAAGACTTTCAAGTATCTAGGGAGTACTGTTTCAGAGAATGCTAGGCTGGAGGATGAACTATCTCTCAGAATGGGAAGAGCGAGCGCTGTGTTTGGAAACCTGAGGGAGAGACTGTAGAACAATCAATGTGGCTATCTGTGTAAAATGCAAAGTGTACAGAGCGACAGTACTGTCTACTCTATTGTACGGTGCTGAAACTTGGACTGTCTACAGAGTGCAGATGAAGAAACTCTTCGACACCTTTGAGCCATTTTTTTTTTTTTTTGTTACTTATTTGTACCCGTAGGTAGACTTGGTTTGCAGTCTGGTGACAAGCCACCGGCTGCTGGTCGCTGCGTGCGCAAGCGCCCTAAACCTACATGGTTTTTTTTGGTGTGCGGGAGGAAACCGGAGAAATCCCAGAGTAAACCCGCGCAACACGGGGAGAACATGCAAACTCCACACAGCTCACTGTTGGTCGGGGGCTGGGATCGAACCCACGATCTCATGATCCCCACGGTCCCCCGGCCGAGGGTAAAACTGTGCTGCCACAGTGCTAAACCACTGCGCCACCATGCAGCCAAATGAACATCTCACGGAAAGACAAGATAACCAACATAGAAGTGTTGAAACGAGCTGGTCTACCATCAATGGAGGACATGCTAATACAGATGAACCTGAGATGGCTCGGACATGTTGAAACGATGGACCACCAGTGTCTCCCTCGGCAGTTACTCTACACACAGTTATGCAAGGGCAAATGCAATCAGGGTAGACCAAGGCTCAGATTTAAAGACACTGTAAAAACAAACGAAGAAGTTGGACATAGACAGGAGTTCCTGGCAGCGGAAGGCTAAGGACAGAGCTGTGTGGAGGAATCTGATCAGACCTAAATGAAACAGTCATTGTTGCCCATAGTAGACTGCTATGATGATGATGAGTGGCCGGGGAGACTGTATGGATGACCGTGGGGACCGCAGCGGAGGAGTCAGCTCCACCTTTCCGATCCAGCTTCTCAAAATTTTTACACATTGTGGCGAAGTGGTGTAAGCGTCCACACCGTCCGCACCGTTTATTTTTTGCTGGGCACTCCCTCGACTTATATTTGTGTTTCACAGACCCGCAGCCAAAACATTTAAATGTGCCCAGGGGCAACTTCAACTCCACAGCTGTGGCATACCCTCCTGTGTCCGAGTCCTCTTCCGAGTCTGAACCCACAGCCAGTGCTGCCCCGCCCGGTTCCCCACGCCTCAACGTGCCTTTGTCATGGAGGTCTTGTGATAATTGCTCCGCTGCCTCGCACTGCATAGCTATTTCCGTGGCTGTCCTCAGTGTCAGCTCGCCCGTGCACGTCAGCAGGCTCGCTCTCACTGAAGAATAGCAGACGTGCTCCGCTAACTGATCCCGGACCATTTCTTCCTCCGTGGCTCCAAACTGACACTCACCCTCCAGCTGATGAAGGTCTGCGACGAAGGACTGCACAGACTTTCCTGACCGCTGGCGACGCTGTCTGAATCTGATCCTCCACACGATGATGTTCTCCGTGGTGTGAAAGTGGTGCCCCATAACCTCAACCACCTCATCATAGCTATCAGTGACCCCTAATGTGCTCAGAATTCTCTGTCCCTCCAATCCGAGGTGATGGACCAGTATTGCCCTGGCACGGGCTTTGCTAATTTCACTGAGGTCCAGAGCCATGACATAATTTACCCTCCATATGTTTACTAGATGTTGTTTTTTCTTGCCTTCTGATTGTTGCTCTGAGTGTTGCTATCCCTATGCTGTTGCAATCCTGGAATTTCCCCATTGTGGGACTAATAAAGGCTTATCTTATCTTATCTTATCTTATAATTTTGGAAGCCCGAGTACCACCTACTCCATGGCACTGGTGGCTCGCCCGGGACCTCCAGAAATGGACGAATTGTAGCCATAGCACGCTCCATACTTGAAGTATCGCCAATTTACCTCATCACCAAATGTTACATCCAAACCTGGGTCGATAATGATGAGGCAGGGGTTTCAGTAGAACACTCTCTTTATTAGCGCACTCAGATCAGAACCACAGGCTGCCTTATCTCTTGGGGTCTAACGCAGGAAGAGACAGAGTCTTTTCTGCACCCCCTTCTTATACATCCGGTGACGCACCACCAGACAGGCTAGAGCATCAACCCCCTCTAAACCCCGTCTGCCCCAGCCGCCATCTTACTAATACTAACTATATACAATATTAATACATATCACAACCATCCAAAGCAATGGAAAATGCACAAGAGAGGTGAAGAAGAGAGTGCAGGCAGGGTGGAGTGGGTGGAGATGAGTGTTGGGGTGATTTGTGACAGAAGGGTGTAATGTTCTCCTGGAACCTTGTAGTGTTCTCCTGGAACATGTAATGACGAGGCGCACACACCGGGTGTCAGTTAGGACTTTTTACTTGTCACTTCAACTGCAACCAACAACTAACCACACAGTGGCTCTAGTACAGGGGTGGGCAGTGAGGGCCATTCCACTGCAGCTTTTCTGTTCCACCCAGTCTCTTCAGCAGGTGTTTGCTCTCATCAGCTCCAAGGATTGCTAATCAGTGAAGCCACCTGCTGAAGAGACAGGGTGGAACAGAAAACCTGCAGTGGAATGGCCCTCCGCGGCACATGATTGCCCACCCCTGCTCTAGTACATCTCCTTTTATAGTCAGGTCATGGCCGGGGTCATACTGCCCTCTAGTGGTGACTCTATAGGAACTTCACATATCAATACATCTCCCTTTTTTTTCTAGTAAAGGTCATGTCCAACTATAAACTTTTTCTCAAATTTCAATATACAAAATAAACTCCATTTCTATTTACATTTCTTCCAACCTTGTACATTGAATCACAAGTTCAATTTTTTTCTCTGTTTACAATTCAACATCAACACATTTTTTTTTTTTTTTTTTTCATTCATCTCAGTACTCCTTACATTTCCTCAATCAATCTTTTCGGTTTCACAATTTGCCTTTGTGAGCATCTCCTTTGTGTCACCTCAGTCTGTTTGTTAGTGTCTGTCTCTATGTTCTGGTTCTCAGCCATTTCTAATTGTTCGGTTTGGCTGGAAATTGGCATGTCGCTTGTTTCACTGTCTGTGACTCTCATTTTTGTCTGAGGCACTTTCAGTAAGTGACGTCGGTTTCGCCTCATTGTTTTTCCATGCTCTGTGATGACTTCATATGATCTGGGAGTTGTTTCTTTAACCACTTTTGCCAGCGGTCCCCATTCTCCATCACATCTCACTTGCACAATGTCCTCATGTGCAAGTGGTCTCAGAGGTCGTGCTGTTCTGTTGTACAGTTCAGTTTGCCTCTCATCACGCCTCACATCTCTCTTTTCCATCACTTGAGATGTTGATGGAAGTCGCGTTCTGAGTTTTCTGTTCATGAGCATTTCTGCTGGGGACAGTCCATTCTCCAGTGGTGATGCTCGGTAATTCAGGATCGCCAGATGTGGGTCTTCTGCATTGTCTGCAGCTTTTTTCAGTATGCGCTTCACTATTTGCACCCCTTTCTCTGCTAACCCATTCGACTGTGGGTACAGAGGGCTTGAGGTCACGTGCTTGAACCCATATGTGTCTGCAAAGTCTTTGAAGCACTGACTCGTGAATTGTGGTCCGTTATCACTCACAACAGTCATTGGAATTCCATGGCGTGCGAACATTGTCTTTGTGTGTGCAATCACCTTTTCTGCTGTTGTGTCACTCAACCCTGCAAACTCTGGGTAGGTGGAATGATAGTCCATGACTAACAGATAGTCCTTGCCCTTAAGCTGAAATAGATCCATGCCCACTTTTCTCCATGGCCCTTGAGGCTTCTCATGGGGCCTCATAGGCTCCTTTGGCTGTTGATACCTGTGGCGCTGGCAAGTGTCACAGCGCTGCACATATGCCTCAATGTCCTTGTGCATGCTGGGCCAATACAAAACATCACGTGCACGTCTTTTGCACTTTTCAATACCCAAATGCCCCTCATGCACTAATTTAACCATTTCTGATCTCATGGAGGTAGGTATGACTATCCTTGTACCCTTTAACAGAACCCCATCTAACACAGACAGTTCACCTTTAAAGTGTTGGTAAGGCTTGTCAATCATAACCTGTCCTGGCTGATGTATCTGTTCCATTACTCTTTTTAGTTTCTCATCCTTTTGTGTTTCTTTCACTATCTTCGTCCATTTTGCATCTGACACTGGCATGTGTGCCTTAATAGAGTCTACATGTATTTGCACAGCTTCTTCTGTTGTGCTGCTGGTGTTGCTCAAGCTAGCCCTACTCAGCGCATCGGCTACAATTAGTTGCTTGCCTGGTGTAAACTCAAATTTCAAGTCATATTTCTATAATCTTAACATTAGACGCTGGATGCGCGGTGGTGCGTCACCCAGTGGCTTCTGTGAGATCGCAATCAGTGGTTTGTGGTCTGTTTCTAGTATTACTGACCGTCCATACACATATTCATGAAACTTCTCACATCCAAACACTGCACCTAGAGTCTCTTTCTCTATTTGCGCGTAATTTTTTTCTGCGCTTGTCATGGTGCGCGATGCATATGCGACTGGATACCACTCTGTGTCATGTTTTTGCAATAGCACAGCTCCTAGGCCGGCTTTGGACGCATCTGTGGACACTTTTAGCAGTTTGTCCTGATCATAGAATTTTAACACTGGCTCCTTTATTAGACTGCTTTTGAGCCACTCCCATTCTCTGGCATGCTCTACCATCCACTTCCACATTGTATTGGTCTCTAACAAGCTTCTAAGAGCTATTGTGTTAGCTGATAAATTTGGGATAAATTTTCCCATGTAATTGACTAGCCCTAAGGCTCTTTGCAAGCCATTTTTGTCCTGCGGTACTGGCAGCTCTGCTATGGCCCGCACTTTTTCCGGATCTGGTTGCACGCCTGCCCCAGATAATTTCTCTCCCAGGTATGTAATCTCCCGTACCCCGAATTGGCACTTACTCTTATTCAGTTTCATACCTGACTTTTGCGCCTGTGTGAGAACTCTAGCCAACCTTTCGTCGTGCTCCTCTTTTGTTTTTCCCCAGACTACCACATCATCAAGAAAAACTCCCACCCCTTCTATTCCGTCAAACAATTGCTGCACAGTTCTATGGAAAATTTCAGGGGCTGAGCTAATCCCGAACGGCATTCGTAGAAAGCAATGCCTTCCGAATGGCGTATTAAATGTGCACAATTTAGCGCTTTCCTCATCTAGCACTATTTGGTAAAACCCAGATTTGGCATCTAATTTTGTGAAGTAATTTGCTCCACCCATTGTGCTGGTTATGTCAGATTTTGTTGGTAGCCTGTAATGCTCCCGCTGTATTACTTTATTTAGATCTTTTGGATCTATGCACAATCTCAAATCTCCATTTGGCTTCTCCACTATAACTAGTGAGTTAACCCATTCAATTGGTTCTTCTATTTTTCTGACCACTCCGTCTGCTATCAGTGAGTCTAGTGTTTCTCTCAGCCTCTTTTTAAGAGCTATTGGCACTGTTCTTGCTGCATGTATGACTGGCTCTGCATTCTCTTTCAGCCTAATTTTTTGTTTGCCTGGTAGGCGGCCTATTCCTTTGAACACCTCTTTGTATTCTTTCACCCAGTCAGTGTGTTTGTGCTTACTTGTTGTAGCCTCTGTATTTTCTCGTGCTGTCACCTTGTCTGTATCAATGACATTCACTCTTTTGATCAGACCTAGCTGATCGCATGTTTTTAAACCCAAAATTGCTTGTCTATTTCCATCAACAAGTACAAACAATGCATTCACTGTCTTATCTTTGTTTGACAGTGTAACCCTGCACATTCCTTTAGTGGGTATTGGCTTATCGTCATATGTTCTCAGATTAATCTTTTTATCTCTTATTTTCGGTTTGTTTTTCAGTCTTTTAAAATCTTTCGTTGGCAGGATGTTTACCTGCGCACCTGTGTCGAGCTTCAGTGACATGTCCGTGCCATTCATCTCCAGGCACACTATCCATTCGTCAGCGCTCGTCTCTCCCTCGATGGCGTCCACGTAAAACTGATCCTCTTCGCTGTCGCTCTTTTTCTCCACGAGTTGCACCCTCTTCTTCGAGAAGCAGGTCTTTGCAAAGTGATTTTTTCCGCCACACTTGCGACATTCCTTCCCGAATGCTGGACACTGCTTCGGCGCATGTTGCCTTCCACACCGCTCACAGTTCCCGCGCGCGCGCTCTGGGTTTGCCTCCCTTTTTCTTGCATGCAACGTTCCTTTCGGCTTTGCGCGCCGCACTGCATCGACCTCAGCAGTCTCTTTTTCCTTGCTGCTAAAAGTCTTTAATTGTGCCTTTGTACTCTCAGACGCTTGGCAAATCTGTATCGCTTTCTCCAGCGTTAAGTTAGTCTCTTTGAGTAATTGCATCCGCAATTTGTTGTCTTGGACCCCAATTACAATTTGGTCCCGTATCATTGACTCACTCAATGTTCCAAAGTTGCATGACTGACATTTCAACCGTAGGTCTGTGACATACAGCTCGATGGACTCTGACTCTTTCTGAAGTCTTTTTCTGAACACATACCTCTCGTACGTTTCATTCTTTCTCAGTGTGCAATAATCGTCAAATTTCTTCATCACGGCGTCGAAGTTGCCTTTTTCTTCTTCCGTGAAGATGAATGTGTTGAACACATTTAGCGCCGCTCGCCCTGCTACTGTTAGCAGTAATGCTATTTTCCTCTCCTCGTCACGGAGACCGATAGCAAGCGAATAAAGTTCAAAACTTTGTTTGAATGCTTTCCAGTTCTCGTTGACGTTACCGGTCAACTTTAACTCGTCCGGCTGTCGAAGAGCGTCCATCTTCGCCGTCGGTTTGTAGTTTTATCCTGGTACCATGTAATGTTCTCCTGGAACCTTGTAGTGTTCTCCTGGAACATGTAATGACGAGGCGCACACACCGGGTGTCAGTTAGGACTTTTTACTTGTCACTTCAACTGCAACCAACAACTAACCACACAGTGGCTCTAGTACATCTCCTTTTATAGTCAGGTCATGGCCGGGGTCATACTGCCCTCTAGTGGTGACTCTATAGGAACTTCACATATCAATACAAAGGGTAGCAGCAAGAGTGAAAGGGAAGATTTACAAGACTGTAGTGAGACCTGCTATGATGTATGGTTTGGGGACAGTGGCACTGACAAAAAGACAGGAGGTGGAGCTGGACGTGGCAGAGTTGAATATGCTAAGATTTTCATTGGGAGTGACTAGGAGGGACAGGATTAGAAATGAGTATAACAGAGGGACAGCTCAGGTTGAGCTGTTTGGAGACAAAGTAAGAAAAGCAAGGCTGAGATGGTTTGGACATGTGCAGAGAAGGGATAGTGGATATATTGGACAAAGGATGTTGAAGATGGAGCTGCCAGGCAGGAGGAAAAGAGGAAAACCACAGAGAAGATTCATGGATGTAGTGAAGGAGGACATGGAGAGGGTTGGTGTTACAGAGGAAGATGCAAGGGATAGGGTGAGATGGAGACAGATGATCCGCTGTGGCGACCCCTAAAGGGAGCAGCAAGAAGAAGAATCACTTGACTGCTAGATGCATTTCAGAAGGTTAAAACCTAAAACACCATTTTCAGTCAATGAGCCTTTAATGGATATATATTTAGACGTGGGGCCAAATATAGATTGTGAAATAATCATTTAAGTAATTATTTAAGGGTTACGTTATGAAAATAATTATTTTCCAGTCGAGTAAGAAATGATTTTGCAGGCTACTGGCTATAGTTCCAAAGCGGGCCAAAGAGGTGCAGCAGAAAGCGGAGGGATACAGCTGCGCTGCGGCGGTAACGCGCCGGCGTCATTGAATTTCCGGGACTCTGCTGCAACAGACAGATACTGTCCACACTGATTTACTGATACGTATATTTCTCTAAAGTCTGGTGTCTTTTCGTTGCCTTATTTCGCCAACTGCTCTCTAAGGACGTTGCATTCAATATATTCACTTCGGGTTTTGAACATCTTCGCAGATCTTGAAAAGTCAACGGGACCATGGTGAGTGAAAGCTAGCTAACGTTAGCTAGACAGCGTTTGGATTGCACAGCTACGAGGCAAAAATATTTACCACCTTGTTATCGCTATTGCATTCAGTATCACTCCTTAAAGCTTGTCCTCTGCTTGCTATCTACTCTGTCAATCCGATTAAAGTCCTTACGAGTTTAAGTTAACCGTGTATTGTGAGAACGCTGCAGAAAATGACGTGTAATGTGCTTTTACTGATGCATTACTAATTAATCCGTTTCCTGGGATCAGAGGAAGTCATTTTCTTTATGTGTGTTAGACTGCGTAGCACAATGTGCATGCAAGCTTGCATTATGAAACTACACTGGCGGCCTGTTTTTGTGGCTGTTAAGAAATGCACAATTTGGCTGATTTGTAGTATTTGTGATAAATGTGGCCTTGTCCTCCATGCGGGTATTACAGGTTTGCATCCTTTTTTTTTTGTTGTTGTACATCGTTCCCTTTGATTCAAGAGTGGGCGTGGTGGCGGTGAAGCTGGGTGTAAATATAGTACATCCAGTGCGAATGTGATATTACGCGTGTCGTTAATCGGCATATAAATTATATTCATTGCAGTGTTTTGTCACTCCACATAATGAGGTGCCGCATCACTGTAGTGTGCCTCTTTTTTTGGTGAGTTTGACTTGCGCAACAAGCGAAGGAAAATGCTGTAGTCGCCCCTGATTGTGATTACATAACATTACAGCTTACAGGTAGTAGACTGCTGCTCACCGTTTTGGCAATAACAGCATGTCGTAATGTATGGCTTGCATCAGGAAGTCCGGGCATTTGGGGAATAAATTCGTTCAGTAACAAACATGACACCATCTCTTCTGTTGCGTATTGCGCCACAGCGTTGAACTGCATTCTGCTGCTGCATTGAACCAAACCTTGCCTGGTGCAGTGCACCCACCAAAATGGGAACTATTCGAACCAATCCATCTGTAGCACTGGGTGCTTCATTTCTGCCTGTGTTTCATCATGCTTCTCTTGCATATTTTAGTAGGATTCTTTATTTTCCTTGGCAAGTTTTTACCCAACATGCGTTCCTGCTCAAATAAAATTTGTAAATATCATTTTAAAGTAACACCTGCCCCCCCCCCCCATTTTTCTGATGTAAACACTGGGATGTGTGATTTGATTTGCTGATGAGTTGAAAAGCAGCGGCAGCAGCAGTGTTTTGTTCACAAATCCTCCACCTCCAAATGCGGTGCTCAGCGCTGATCCAGACACTGCTTGCTTCAGCAACACCAGACTGGGTTGGCAGTGGACAGAGGAATCCTCTGCAGTCTGCCGAGCTCCCATCTTCCCACTCCCTCCTTCCCCCAAACATGGTGACTCATTGAAATTGACTAGAGGAACACATGGCACTACCACCACCTCAAGCTAAAGAAATGTTGGCTTTAATCTTTCTCTCTCCTTTTTTTTTTTTTTTTTGAAAAGCATAAACTCATTTCCCCGTTTATCACGGTGTGGTGAAAACAAGGTGTTTGTTGCTTTGGAGCCCATGTATGTTGAGGACTTTTGCTCTATTATAAGAAGGAATTACCTGCTTATCCCCATTAACAGCCTCTTATCAGCATTTTTTAACTTCTTTTATAGACTTGCTTATCCAAAAATTATGTGACAAAATAAACAGCACAGTGACAAAATCTACATACATTGTCAGACAACCGTTATTTTTATTTTTCAAAGTTACATAGAAGTAGCTGGTTCTGGTGATATTCAGTGTGCTACATTGGCGACCCTGTTCGTGTGTCACTAATTTTAGCAGGCGTGTGTATTTCGGGCTGTGAAGTATTTATACCCGTCCCTCATTACACTTTCTCAGCCTGAAGTGAGCATGTTGACTGACTTAGGGAGGCCTGGCGAGACCTCACATGGAGGGTAAAATTACATCTCAGAAGTTTATAAAATGAATTGGTAGTTGGAACGTACTAGTAATTGTCAGAGCTGCAGGTAGTTCTTACATCAGCCTCCTCCAGTATTACATTTATACTTGATAGAATACAAGTGACCGCTTGAATAAAAGTGGGGAGAAATGTACCTGACTTTATATATACAATTTGTGTACTTTGCTTTTAGTTCAGTCAGAAGTAGAGTTGGAAGGTGGCAGCTAGATGACATGGGTCTGTTTTGAATTAGTTTGTCTAAACTAGATTTGCATTTGCAGATCTGGTTAGATTGTGTACATAGTCAAACCTGCTGCAGGTGCTTTCCATTAGTCCTGCCTTCACTCTTGTTTGCAAAGTCACATCCATCCAAAGTTATTGGAGATGGCCTTGCCACAGGTTTCAAGAAATATAGAACAAAGGGGAACTGCATTTTATTCCATTTAATTAGTTCCCCCTACCACCCCCACCAGGACTTAAGCTCCATTTATATTTTCATCTATGATGATGATGACGATAATACATTATCTGGTCTTCTGTGAATTTTTTTGTAACTTATTCAATGTTTGTCTAATTATGATAAATTAAGCTACTTGGGCAAACTTATTCTTTTTGTAATAAATTCTGCAGTTTCAAGTTATTTTCATTAACATGGGTCTTAAAGAGGTTATTTTTTTTTACCTCCACCAAGGAGGTTATGTTTTCATCGGCGTTGGGTTGTCTGTCTTGTCTGTTTGTTTGTTTGTTAGCAAGATAACTCAAAAAGTTATGGACGGATTTTCATGAAATTTTCAGAGATTGTCAGAAATGGGGTATCCTACAGATGATTAGATTTTGGTGGTGATCCGGATCACCGTCCACAAAAAAACCGCCATTACCGAAAATGCGATTTTCGTCAATAACTACTGAACCACTAATCCTATCATTGTGAATCCAATTGCTAGTCATATGTTTTCATGGTCAAGGAATCTGAAAACGTACACACAAACACTGTATGGGGGGAACTGCGGCGCTTGGCGGAGGTCTGCGCTCTCCGAGTGCTTTTCTAGTTTTATTATAAGTGAACATGAAAGATTGATCAGTCCCTTCTTCTTTCATCAACAGGCTGACCAGCTGACTGAAGAACAGATTGCTGGTGAGTGCATACCTTAACCATGTTTGGTTTGTTTTAGGTTTAGCAGCATTTTGACCCACCACCAAACCCAATAAATTGAGCAGTATTTGGAGATTGTAGTACTTAGTTTGCTGTAGCATTTCATAGTTGACCACCCCCAACTATTAGTTGAAGTATATTTTGCAGTGCTGTTTTCAGCTCTTTCACAAAAACGAAATGTTGCTATTTCCTTCTATTTTCTGTGAGTTAATTTACTATTAATCTACTACTGACACTCATTCAGTTATGTTTCTTTGTTTAGCTAATAAGGTCATATTTATGGCTGTCCTTAATTCTGTGGCCTACTGTTAGCTTTTTCCTGCTCTAGAGAACTGCAGCAAGATCAAGAGTCACTCTAACCTGAATATGCATCTGGTGGGTTTTTCACAGTGTTGCTATGTAGCGTTCAGTGAGACAGCAGAGTAGAACATGGACTTCATCCAGCAACTGCATGTTAAGACAGTAAAGTCATGGAGCCCTCACTAATATTGGGCCACTGTCACAAAGGCTACATTCACACTGCAGGTTTTAATGCTCAATTCTGATTTTTTTTTTTTTTGCATACATGTGACCCATACCTGATGTTTGTTTGTTTTTTTTTTTTGAATTTCACACCAGACCCAGGCCACTTTCTTATGTGGTCCTAATTCGGATACCCATCTGATATTTTCTAAAGCGACCTCAGTCTGAACGGTCATGTCGCATTTCATCCAACTTTTTCCTCATTGAAGTGAGACAGACGCTACAATTCTGCGGTGGAGGATGCAGCAAGCATGGCAGACACAGCTGAATTGTGCTGTCTTTTTAATCAATCTTCTTCCCTTTATCACTGAATTGTAATTTTGTTGGCTCTGACTGCACAACGACTTTAAAATTTTGGAGGGCGTTTGGGGCTGAAACCATCAGACATTATAGGCGCACAGTAACGGCACATTTACTGGACGCTGCAAATTCCTTTTTCCTTGTAAACGGCACACCATGAGTCCTTTCCGCTATAATATCTAAAATGTAAAGTTAATACTGACATGACTGTGGTGCAGAATGGCCAGATACAGGGATACGAGGAAGCATAGTCTAGGAGGGGGGACTCTGTGGTGGCTTCTCCTTCTTGTGCAGGACCGGTGTTACGCTGCTGGTACAAGCCATGCTGTTTATTAGGGCCCGAGCCACTGACAATATCAGTGGGCGAGAGCCCTGTTGTAATAGTTAGGATTAGTTATTATTAACCTTATTTATACAGGTAATCCCATTGAGATATGGGGTCTCATTTTCAAGAGAGCCGTTTAATCGATCAGTTCTGTTAAAGCAGAGCTGATCACAGCGGTCATCTGGCGTGTAGAGGAATGAAGCTGGCCTCATTTATTTTGTGCATAATGGTTTCTGAATGATTTTAACATTTTATTTTGCTGCGCTGCATCAAGGTGAAGAAGTTCTGTCCCCCTCAGTTGTTTGGGGCTCATATTTATTTCCGTAAACACAACGCAGTGTTGTTTTCTTCTGCACATGTGGATCACTTCATAGCTGTAGACCAGCTCACACTAGAATCTGATGGGGGTTGCATTTAAATTATAATGTGAATGCCCGCACAAAAGATTGTATCTTGGCAAAAAATTGGAATTGATCATTAAGACCTGCAGTGTGTCCATAGTCAAAGTATCCTGTATATAGTATTTAGTAGGTTTTTATAGATGTGTTCTAATATTAGACTAGTTCATTAATATTGCTTCACTAGACGTAAATAAGAGAGATGGTGTTTCCTCACAGAGAGACCATATTTGCACTAAAGTATATTAACTACCAGTAGCTTGCTCTTCTATTTTTTAATTTCTTCAAAATAACATGCCCCTCTTGCCAATTTTAAAAAGCTAGTTTCTGCTAACTAAGTCTTTCTTCTAGTTCCCGTTTCCCCAAAAGTCAGTTTGGTGTTGTTGCCGTTGTGGCAGCCCTTGAAGTTACTTGGTTTTTCTCCTTGAAGTCACTCATCCTCCATTAGACTAGAGTTGAGTGGTATCCACATTTTGATGCAGTACTACCTGGGGAGGGGGTTAATTAGTAAATTAGTACAGAAAGACCATGTGAAATATCCCAAATTCACTCACTCTTTCTCAAAGGGAGTAGAGAGTTTCTCTTCATGGATCCCACTGCCAGTGGTATATGTGTGGGGTCAGCGGTGGATCAATTCAACGGTTGGAGCACCCAGCCTCGGTGCTGGTGTCATGCCCCTCCACTGTCACCATGAATGAAATGAATGCAAAAGATCATGCTTGTGTTGCATGCCCATGCAGGTTGACTGTACTATATTGATCTGACAGTTTCTCTTTGCAGTCTAAAATGGTGACAAGTTGGTCCAGTACAGTCCACTCCAGACTCATTTATGTATGAGTTCAACATAATTTTAGCAGTGCAGCTTGTTTCTTTTCGTGTGCTTCTTTTCAGTAGAAATTGTCAAACACACACAGTAGCTATGTTTACATGGACACAAGTAACCGGATTAAAAGCCTGATCGTAATAAAAATGCTTCATGTAAATCTGAATATTCTAACCCGATCGCGCTCATTTGGATCAAAATGTCATTCCGATTGAGAGGGGTAGGTTATGCCGATTGTTAATCCGAATGGTGCGCATGAAAACACTTATTCCGAACTTAGGGCAGAAAATATGTTTACTGCGCATGTCTGTACACCAGCCGCACGTCGACGTGACACATTTCCGCCTTAGCAGCAGCTAGCAGAAAACATAGCGGGAGTAAAACAAAACTGGTCTGTATCGTCCTGCTGTCTTCCTCTGTTTGTCATATGTAGAAGTATGTACTTGTAGCTTCATTACAGAAACCAGCAGAAACAAAAGTAAAGTCTGAATAACACAATACAGGTCAATTTCGACATGAAGCGGGGCTTGCTAACACCGGAAGTTGCTTCTTCTACTATTTTCAGAATGTCGAAATGTCGACGTGCGCGTGTCAAAATGATTTATTCCGTTCAAATGTGTGACACATGGAAACACACGTCCTCATCGGATCAGCTTTTTCAGGATCCGTGTAAACAGTAAAATTCTGATCTGAATTGTAATCAGATTGAAGAAATTTTGCCCATGTAACCCTGGCCAACGTCACGACTACTGGAGATCAATGGGTCCTAGCCTCAGAGGTGGGAATCTTTAGGCACCCAACGATTCAAGCTGATTACAATTCTCAGTGCATCTTTTTTTTTTTATTCAGGATTTTTTTCCTCCCACCGTGTAGCAACTTTTTACTTTTAAAGCATTTGTAATGACCCATGAATTTACTTCCAATGTCTTTTACTGTTTCAAAAATCAACATGAAAAGTGCAACTGTTGCAGCACATTTGCTGCTATAACAGACTTCAGAGTCTCCTGAATTTTAACAAATAAGACTTATAACATTGTGCTATGTGCAACAAGTAACCAATCCTACAGTCAAAAATACTCAATTTCTAACAGAAATGTTAAACTTCTAATGAAAGTTATCCTGTTATGGTGCAATAAGTAACAATAGAGTCCTTCAATCAAAAACCCAGAACATTTTGCTGTATCAAAAATCACATTTACCTTTTATACTCAGCCACAGGGGGTGCACAAGCCAGTATACTCCCTGTGCCAGTCCCAAGCCAAGATAAATGGGCAGGGTTACATCAGAAAGGGCATCCGGTGCAAAAATCCTTGCCGAATCAACATGCGGAATGAAAGGGAGCAGCCAAAAGACAAAAAAAAACCCTTTTATACAAAAATGTGCAGTTACCGTTACAAATGATTCGGTGGCAATGGATGTCCACGCATCACACATGATAGCAGTCCTACCTGCTGTCTGCAGTGATTGCATGACTTCGGCTTTGGGCTTATTGTAGAGAGTGGGGATGGCTGTGTCGGGAACAGGTCAAGTGGGACCCTGACCAAGTGAGCACCTCCAAGTGGACCCTGGGATCCAATCTGTACATGTACAAGTATATTTTCAATTCAGTAATTTACAAACTGATTCATAATTTTCTAAAGCCTCATTCAGAACATTATAGTCCCACATACCTATTCTGTGGATTTTCATCTGGGGGCAGCCAGTGGTGACAAGCAGGAGCGGTGGAAAAGTCTTTTATGGGCATAAATCCTTGGCAGTAAAAGCAGCAATAGATTTTGTAATTCGCATTGCCCTGTCCGAATTGTGTAGAAGTT
This sequence comes from Pholidichthys leucotaenia, assembly GCA_020510985.1. Classification (NCBI taxonomy): domain Eukaryota; kingdom Metazoa; phylum Chordata; class Actinopteri; order Cichliformes; family Pholidichthyidae; genus Pholidichthys; species Pholidichthys leucotaenia. The sequence continues at coordinate 214,456,716 of CM035847.1, read as the reverse complement.
TTGACATTGCTTGTTCAGTGGTCCTCTAGTGGGTGGCAGCTGCCACAAGTATTTGTTTTTTTTTTTCTTTCCAACCACCAAGTGGAAACATGTGACATGGTTTTGCATGTTTGTCGTGTTTCCAAAATATTTTAGTTTAGTCTGACAAAGCTTACATATGGTGTGGGTCTTGTCCATGTCTTTTTCCCCTTCAACTTCATAAAAGCCAAAGTACTGCTATACGTTTGCTTTTAATGAAGAGTGCCGATTGTATACGCCGCTCTGGCATTTTGTTTTTTTTTTTGTGTCATGCCATAAAGAGCCCGGGCAGGTATGGGCACCGACTTTTTCGTTCCAGCCAAATGAATTATGGTATTAATAATATTTAATTATCGGACTCTTGACATTTGTGTATCGATTCAGAATTGTTCACGTCTGCATCGAGATGCATCGTAAAAATGATTTCTCCCACCCCTACCTACCCTCACAGCAGATACACAACACTGTCAGAGGATTCCCTGATTAAAAACAGCAGAGCCCATTTTTAATGATGGCATTCAAAGGCATATCACTGCCATTTTTAGATATCCCTTCAAACGTAATACTGTATTACCTTGCAGCCCTATTAGGTTCTTCAATTTATTTTTTTGTGTGTGTGTGTGTGTGTGTGTGTGTGTGTGTGTGTGTGTGTGTGTGTGTGTGTGTGTGTGTGTGTGTGTTGGATGTGGGGACAGGTGAATCCTTTTATCCGTACTCTGCCTTCATTTCATCTGTTGTGGAATGACACTATATATAGTAAATAAAGTTGAATTGTATTTTTGCAAATTTTCTGAACGCTAACAAGTATGCTCCAAACATAGCAGAAATCATGGGGGTAGTGTTGGGCAGTGTAGCCAGCAATTCAAACAAGACCTGCAAAACACAATAAAAAATAGTATTAGAAAAAAATGGCTTAAGTTCATCACCAGTATCTCCTTCTCTTTCTTTTTTTAATCAGACATTTTTGACTCTTCTTCTTTGGGGTTATTTCATCCCCTTGAGTGCATTTATTGCTTAACATCCGTGCCTTAATGTACACCGCATTCTAAATTATTATGCAAATGATATTTGTCTCTGATTTTCCTAAATAGTCGATGCAAATGCCGTTCAGTATAATTTTCAAGTTATCAACCGTTAAAGCATAATTCAAATTTTATTGAACAAACCTCCCAATGATAACTATTTTTTGCAAAAATAAAAAAACTCAAAATGCACTTTTCCAAATTATTGTGCACAACAGAGTTTCAAAACATTTAATTGGTTGTAAAGAACTGAAAATGGTCATTTGTTGAATTTGCAGCATTAGGAGGTCATATTTACTGAAATCAAAAGCTATTTCAATCAAAAACATCTTAACAGGCCAAGTTACATATTAACATAGGACCCTTTCTTTGATATAACCTTCACATTTCTTGCATACATTGAACTTGTGAGTTTTTGGAGAGTTTCTGCTTGAATTTCTTTGCAAGATGTCAGAATAGCCTCCCACAGTAGATCTTTTGCTTGAGGATGCTCCAAAGGTTCTCAATAGGGTTGAGGTCAGGGGAGGTTGGGGCAACACCATGAGTTGCTCTCCTCTTATGCCCATAGCAGCCAATGACACAGAGGTATTCTTTGCAGCATGATATGGTGCATTGTCATGCATGAAGATAATTTTGCTACGGAAGGCACAGTTCTTCTTTTTGTACCATGGAAGAAAGTGGTCAGTCACAAACTTTGCCGAGGTCATTTTCACACCTTCAGGGACCCTACCAGCTCTCTCTCCGTGATTCCGGCCCAAAACATGACTCCGCCACTTTTTTGCTGCCGTTGCATCCTTGTTGGGACATGGTGGTCATCCACCAAACATCCACTACTCCATCCATCTGAACCATCCAGGGTTGCACAGCACTCATCAGTAAACAAGACTGTTTGAAAATTAGTCTTCATGTATTTCTGGGCCCACTGCAACCGTATCTGCTTGTGAGCATTGGTTAGGAGTGGCCAAATAGTAGGTTTGTGCACAATTGCAAGCCTCTGGAGGATTCTACACCTTGAGGTTCGTGGGACTCCAGAGGCACCAGCAGCTTTAAATACTTGTTTGCTGCTCTGTAATGGCATTTTAGCCATCTTGTACAAGAGACAAGCTGCATTTTAGCAGCTGCTTTCTTAATCCAATTAACTTTTCTGACAGAAGCTTTCCTCATTATGCCTTTATCTGCACAAACCCATCTGTGCTCTGAATCAGCCACAAATTTCTTCACAATGTGATGATCACGCTTAAGTTTTCATGAAATATCTGTTTTCATACCTTATCCAAGGCATTGCAGTATTTGATGCTTTTCAACAGCGGAGAGATCCTTTTTCTTTCCCGTATTGCTTAAAACCTGTGGCATGCTTAATAATATGGAACATCCTTCTTAAGTAGTTTTCCTTTAATTGGGCTCACCTGGCAGACTAATTATGGCAGGTGTCTGAGATTGATATCAGTGATCCAAAGAGCCCTGAGACGCAATACCATTCATGAGTTTAATTAAAAAACAAAAACTTGAATGTTTATGACACTAAAATCCTATTTGCATAATATTTTTTTTGGAATGTGCTGTACACGTGGAAGTCTGAGGGAAGTGGTGGTTGTGTTTTAAAAGGACATATTTATTTTTGTGCGTAAATGAAGCATAAAAGAGTGGAAACTTGGATTCTACAGACTGACTGTAGCTGGCAGCTGTACCTTTTTGTTCTGCTTTGGATTTTTGTTTTTATGCTTGGTGACAAATGGATAATGTGTTTCTACACTGAGTTCACTAATACTGCAGAACAGAATAAAACTTTCACCACAAGCCACTGTTCAAGATGCAGAGGTCCTTCCACAAGGAGGGGCTGGCTATACAACCAGTTGATTGTTGCCCTAGCATTTATTCTTCCAAAGCAGTTATTGTATTACAGTGTTTAGTGCTTGATTTATGCATGTTTTAGTACTCACGTGCTTGCAAATATTTGGATATTTCAACAAATGCAGTTTTATTATGTGGGAAATGAAAAACATATTAAGGAATTCCAAGGTAAACATGCTGCTGTTCAACTTTCATCAGTGACCCATGATGTAATGTGTAACAGACAATTGGTAATGATGTAGATAAGAGGGGGTGCTGGAAAGTTCATACGCTGACTAAGGAGTTATGCTACAGCAACAAAACTAGTCATGCATTACATTCAACCTTTTCTGATACTAACTGCATTGTTTCTTTTCAGATACACAGACATTGGAGACTATGTTGAAAAATAAATCACATTTGGTCAAATTTGACCACTGCATCATGGTCAGCCTCTGAACTTTTCAGCCCCCCACTCCCCTCGTAAATCGAGATAGCTTGATTCAATAGCATTCATGTCACACTTCTAATTGTAGTAATATTTTAATTTTGACTTGGTTGTCAGAAGTTTCCTTTTGCTTACATTAACCAAGTTTATGGTCCTAAGCAAAAATCCAGACATTTTCTTTTAACCCTTCTCTGTACCAAGTAAAAACTGCATCTATGTTTCTGTGAATGTACAGAGTTCAAGGAGGCTTTCTCGCTCTTTGACAAGGATGGTGATGGTACAATTACTACTAAGGAGCTTGGGACTGTGATGCGCTCTCTCGGACAGAACCCTACCGAGGCAGAGCTGCAGGATATGATCAATGAGGTGGATGCTGATGGTAAGGCGAACAACAGACTGAAGGCACAGGAAGAAAAAGACCTGTTTAAAAAAATTATAAACTGCAGATTTATATATGTATTTCTCTTTCCTGTCTTGAAATTCCTGGTTGGTATTTATGAAGATGCTAATATTTGAAGTAATATTTGTTTGTAGAATTTTTATTAGTGGTAACATACTTTTGTTTATCAACAAAACTGGCATTTTCCATTTTATATTTGGTACCATATCTCTGATTAGCACTTGACCACAAAGTACCACAATTTCACAAAGAACTTTGTTTGGATGACTTTGTAGGTAATGGTACAATCGACTTTCCTGAGTTCTTAACTATGATGGCCAGAAAGATGAAAGATACAGATAGTGAAGAGGAGATCAGAGAAGCCTTCAGAGTCTTTGACAAGGTACGGTCAGAGTAGATTACAGATATGAAGTGTCACCCAACAAAACTAAAAACACACTTTCTGTCTGTGCTTGCTGTTGTTAATTGTGTATATCCACTGTGTCTTTGTGATGGCAAGACTGAACAGATGTTTAGTGGGTGTTTCAAATTGACTGAGTGTGGCTGATTTAAATAGATTTGACTTGTTCTTAGGTTTTGTCTTGCCCCTAGCTGAAATATCATCTTAAGCACATCGACTCATAGATCTTTAGCATTGACCTCAGTATACCGCTGATGCTAAATCAGAATGGAGACCCTGGAACTAACTTCAGTGGGATTTGACTGTTTGCTGCTGTGTAATATGGTAAATAAAAACTCTTGCTTTCTGCAGGATGGTAATGGCTACATTAGTGCTGCAGAGCTACGACATGTCATGACCAACTTAGGTGAGAAGCTCACTGATGAAGAGGTGGATGAGATGATTCGTGAGGCTGACATTGATGGTGATGGCCAAGTCAACTACGAGGGTAAGATGTTTGTTAACCAACAACCAGTCCATCCTTAAAGCTGCAGTCGGGAAAATTTAAGAAATTGGGGGGGGGGGGGGCTGCCAGGCATTTTTTTTTTTTGTTTTGGGGGGGGGTGTCTTCCTCCATCATATCCCCCTCCCTTCCTTATCATGAGCCACTGTCTGTCTAGAACTGCAGGTGTATGGCATAGGTCAGCTTTTGCAGAGCAGCCAGTAGCAAACTCATTAGCTGACATTACCTGTTTTTGAGCAAAGAAACCATCACAGGCACAAAAGTTTTTACAGGCTGAACTAGGGCTGTGCAATATGACCAAAATTTCATATCACGATATAAGTAATCTTATTTGATATGTGTGTGTGTGTGTAATATTGATTTATAGAACAATTAGTTCCGACCAAGCATTTTGATTGGACAATAGAGATTCCAAGAGTTCCTAAAATTCGCGATAATTGCACTCAAACTTCACTGGATATGTATCATTCCGCTTCAAAGGTGTTCATGTAATAGTTAATTACTAACTCTGTGACAATTGCAATACTGTGCTGAATACCTTAATTTCCACAGTGAGGCACTGTTTGAAAAGATTTCTTACCTGACCCAGAAGCCCCACCCTTTTGAAAAAAGCTTTATTCAGCAGCATACAGTCCACCCTTGTAGTGAGGCTATTTCACGTCTGTTTAAAAAAAAATAGGCAGCGCTAGATTGCATTTATTGTCTTGATAAACAAACTACAGTACCTTTGTGGTGATGGACTCTTTGTTTCATCTGAGAATGCGAAGAAAAGTGAGTGAAGTGTGTTAATCGCTAGCATGCTAACTACTAGCCACTGGCTAACTACCGGCTTTGGCTACGTTTTGATCTGGGGTCTTCTGCAGTACTGACTCAACAGGTATGTTTTATAAACACTTGCTACTCTTGCACTTGACAATATTTAATTTGTTTACATGTGTGTGAAATGACAGTAGACGTCTTCATGCTGATTGAGATGTTTAGCAACAGTTACTGGCTACATTTAGAAGGGACTACTTTTTTCTCAGCTGCGCAAAATAACCGTTTAAACGAGTCATAATATTTTGTCCAGTATTGCTGTCATTTAATAAATTCATTTAATAAATTGTGCTTTACACTCGAGGTTGTTACGGTATCATGAATATACCAACTACGGGTGTGATACTCTAATGCCCTCTGCATTCAGATTGCGATACTTGGGTCACAATCTATCACGATCCTGTCACAATACCATACATCCCCCCTCCCATGTCAATGTCAAATTTTGTGCCGAAAGTACAACTGACAATATGATTCATGTAAAGTTTTAACTCTTTTCAACTCACCGCGGCCATTTTTGTTGTGGTGGCTGGTGGCTTTCAGTCCTTCAGCTGCTGTGGTACTTTCTGCTGCCGACATTCTCGGGGCTTCATTTTCAGCAGAGACACATCTCTGCACACAGGTTGATGGTGGCAGGTCTCCAGAGTTTGCTGGTCTGTGCCGCTCAGAGAAAAAGCAAGTTACACGCCGGTGTGTTTTTAGCTTAGCCATTGCTAGCACTACTCTGAGACATGTGCTTTCTCGTCTGTTGGAGTTTTTTTTTTTCTTCCATGCAGTGCTTCTTGTGGGTTGTGTGTCATGTCAAGGTCTTCCATTCCATCTTTGTTATATAATCCAAAAAAGGCCCGACATTTGAGTCAACTTTTTGCCACATTCAACAGCTTTCTAACTTTCAAAGCTGGCTGCAAATCTCACGAGACAAGATTTCACTTCACTTGACTGGGTACTTGCTTTGCGCCTTCTAGTGGACTGAAAATGCAATTGGTTGATTACCCAAGAGTATGCAACGTTACATGAATGTATAATAAAAGATTGATCCATGTGTTTAGGGATCGGTGGATCGTCATTAGTGTTAAGTATCGCGATCTTTTGTCCCACCCCTAATATATATCGCACTATACATTTTCTGTAAATTCTATAGTTTATATGCAGTAACCAATAAAAAGGACCATCTCTTTTTCTGCATTTTAAATATCATAGTGAAAAAAATCAATTGTACAAATTCATCTGTCATTAATTGTATGCACCTTTTTTCCCCTCTTATGTTACATGTCCACTGGTCTGGATTTTTTGGAAAGAAATCCACATACCACAACCTCTGAGGCGTGGAAAAGGGGGGTGTAGCGTAGTTCTTGGCTAGGCGGAGTCGGGCAATGTGGGAGAAAATACTGGAGTAGTCATTGCTAACCATGAGCAGATTGTTTTTAATAGTGCTGGTATATTTGCGCTACAAAAGGCAACTTTGTTGTCGTCGCCACCGGTTTTGGGTTCACCCAATCCTACAGACCCACACAATGCATGTTGAATTTGACCGCCTTGCTCGTGAGCGTCCGCTGGATGAGCCCATGTTCCACTGGTCTCCACGCCTCATTCCTTTGTGTGTTGTTTCTATATGACGGCAAGGACTGGTCATATAGTATCAGGTTGTCTGAAACGGCAGTTATTAATTTCTCCTTCAAGTCTTCACAACAGGTAACGTACAGATCTGCTTGTCCCCCCCAACCCCCGTTTTCTCCACTGGATTGGTTGACGGGTCCGGCTGTAGGCTGTCTTCAGCTCTTCGCTGCTACCGGACAATATGGCGTCCTTGGTCTCCATATCTTTAAAACAAACCGGCGAAAAGTGTTCCTAACATCATTTTGTGCGAGAAATATTAGGTTCAGTTAATGAATCCGTCGTTATTTGACATCAAAAACTGCTGGTTTAAAAGTTCAGGACAAGAGTGTTGCCTCCGGTTCATGACTGTACGAAAAAAATCTTTACGGATGGAAATCTTTATGCAAATGAGCTGTAGGGTACCCACAGGCAACTCGGCACAACACTGTACAGTTTTCAACCACTCCACACCCAAATGCTTTCCGCTGCATTTCCAATACACAATGAATGGGAAGCGGAAAAACAACGGAACCAGTGGACACGTAGCATTAATTTTGCAGTGTTATAAAATTGTTTTTTTAATGTGCATTTGAGATGACTTCAACTGTATTCATTATCGCTACTTGACTAATTAAAAATTATTAAAAATCAAGTTACATTAAGAGCCAGTTTGTTCCTCCGACATGTTTTAATTTAGTTGTTTATTTAGTGTGTATGTGGCTGCTGTTATGCACTTTTGCAGCTTTAGTAATACTTTTTTTTTTTAGACAAAATTAAGGAACTGCAGTAATTTAAACCAAAGAAATGGTCTGATACACTTTAATGTTTCCTATTAGTGACAAGTTAGCATCATCATTTAGCATTTGCTGTTTTATAATTAGAGAGAGGGGGTGTTAACGTTACTTACCTCCAATTAAAACGAGGTTAGAAGACTATCGTCTGATGCAGCACGGTGGGAAAAAGTCTCACATACCTGGCAAACAGAAGTAGCGGCTATATGACTAAAGCATTAGCTTGCAGTTAGCTGTTGTGCTAATCACCGGAACCCACTATTGCACACACCTGGCGCACGGCGGGGGAGAGGCAGGGTGGTGACAAGTAGAAACTGGGTATGTGTCTTTTAAATCCCGATATACACAGTAGTTTTATATGAAATGGTTTACGTTTTTTATCGCGTCATCAATATATATCATCATATTGCACAGTCCTAGGCTGAACAGAGCCCACAGGAGATGTGTTGTAGTTGTCCTGTCAGAACATCTGCATTACATATTGCTATAGGATGACAGTTGATTTATTTTCAAATTCAAACTCAAATATTCTGCCTACTGGAGCTTTAATCCATTGCTTTGCACAAGTAAAATATAAAGTTACTGAAATATTTTGTGACCTCTTTATAAAATATTGAAATCCAGTTCTGTAAACATGTATGTTATCCACACTAAGTGCTCTTTGTTCTTTCATCTTTTTTAGAGTTTGTCCAGATGATGACTGCAAAATGAAGAGAATTTTGAACTTTTCTCTCTCAGCGTTGCTTGTCCTTCTAAGATCACTGTCTTTAAGAACCAAAAAAAGGAACTGTCAAATGATAAACTTAACCCCCCATTTAGAAAAATCTTATCTTTAGAATCTTGCAACTTGTGCTTCAGTTCATCCAGCTACTTCTAAGGTATCTGTTTAACAATCATTAACAGAATAATCCCTAGAGAAGTTAATGGACCAAGCTTTAACAGGGTTGAAGCCCCCGTTCTTCAGACCAAAATTCTGCTGAGTCACCCAGCTCCTGATTAATTTAGAGGAAAGAGCAACTCTGTAATGGCCGAGGAATAGACTCTATGCCACAGACAGCATAGAGAAGTTGACTTTTTAATTCTTTTCCGGATAATCTCCAAGTAAATTGCCCCTCTTTCACCAGTGCTGATTCTCTTAATACTGAATTGACTACTCTTCTTGCATGCACCCTTTCTGTGGTCGTTTCTTGTGTCAGCAAGGAGGCTCTCATCTCATCAGAGGTAGAGGTCAGAGTGCGTACTGTACACACCGGAGGTATATACATACATATATAGCTATATATCTGTAAAATTTGTGTCACTATTGATTATTGCAGGAGCTACTAGTTGCAATGTAGGGTGTTCATTGATGCTCGGCTGGAGATGAGCATTCTTATACCTTGAAGAGTTTGGACTAAGACAAATGACTGAAAAGTGCTGGAGGTTTTTTCCTCAATGGAGATGTTATGTTGATTTTGAGTTGCGGGCTTCACATTGCCTGAAGCACTGATTGGTGATGGTAGTGTGTGGAATGGCTTCAGGAGGATTATTGTGAAAACACACGAGGACTGTCATTAATACTTTTGTTTTCCTTTTTGTTCTGCAAACGGATATCCTGATGATACAATATTGATGTAACGCTTTATAACCGTGTTCTCAACTATAAATGTATTGATGACAAATTTTTGTCACAAGATATATCTATATAAGTGTATCGTAAAGTTTGCATTGCCTATTGTTGTAGTAAATAACCTGTGACATGTTTTCTCTTTGGTTTTGAAATGTGCCATATTACTCTAAAAACGCCTCAACCTTCTTGCAAGACTCGTAGTTCATTAGCGTAATAATAATAAATCTAATGTAGTAACATAAAAATACATGCAGTTGGAAATATTTGCACTTTGGTCAAAACTATGTGGATGTTTAAAAAATGTTTTGTTCTAAAAGAAGAAAAAAAAAAAAAGAAGAAACCAAAAGTCTCTGTTGCTGCTGCTGTACCAACCCATGTTTTCATTCATTTCTTGTCTTTGTTGGTGTCTGATCCTTAATTTGTAGTCGGGTGAAAATTTCTATTTGCTTGCTGTTTTCCTGAACAAAATACATATACTGTATATTCACAAATACTACTTGTGCTGGGGGCTGATGTGGTTCATTTAGGCTATTACAGTGGGGCTTTCCTATGGGTATGAAGTGAGTTTGTAGCAAAGAGTTCAGCTTTAGATGTGCAGTTGGTTTTAGTGTTGGGTTTTTCAGCAGGTGGCTACATTTAAAAGGTAGGTTAAACTGGGAATTTATGTGATTTCCTTAAAAGTGTGAAGATTAAGCATAGTGCTGTATTTGAGGTGTTTAATTGGCTCTCTTTGAGACTGATGTTTGGAAGGCAACGGTTAATGGACTGTTAAGCTCTGGAGGTTTCTCAAAACTGTAAAGATGTGATATATTTTCCATAAATCAATAAATTGACTGAGCTTTAATTGACGAAGGTTATCTTTACATGATTCTTCCAACAGAAATCTGCAATAACGAGGCATTTAAGAATGAAAAGATGTTTGACTGGTATGATATTGCATTGCACTCTTCAGCTTCCAGTATTCTGGAGCTACAGCTAAGTTTCTGCCAGGTCCTTGAAGTCTTAAATTTGTTTATCCATTGAGGGTCTTAAAAATGCCACACATAATAAACAGTATTGCTTGTTATCGTCTTTTGTACAGTGAAATTTGTAGTATTTTTTTGGTTCTTTTTTATTTGTTCATCCATCCTTCAATCCATTTTCTTAACTGTTTAATCATTTTGGGTCTGGGGGGCTGGAGCCTATCCTAGAATCTTTGGGCGAGAGGCAGGGTACACCCTGAACAGAGCGGCAGGCCGTCAGAGAGCCAGCACAGAGAGATCGACAACCATTCACTCACATTCATACCTGAGGACAATGTATCCCCAGTTGATGCCAGTTGACCTAACATGTATGTTTTTGGGCTGTGGCAGGAAACCAGAGTAGCTGTTGAAAACCCACACAGGCGTGGGGAGAACATGCAGGCTCCACACAGAAAGGTCCCCAGATGGCCTGCTCTTGAGTAATTTTAATACGTTGGAAATGAAGATTATCTAGACCAAATGCAGTAATTTGGATTGAAGCTGGATTAATCTGAGGAGAAAAGACTCAAATATAAGCAACCCCCCCCCCCCCCCAAAAAAAAAAAAGTTTGTTACAGGAAAAAAAAGTTGCAAGTTTAAGAAAAAACAAAAAAGAAAAGTTACACGTGTGAAAGAAAAAGTGGCTCAAAAATGTTAAAGCAGCATTTGGCCAGTTTGTTCTTATAGTGCAAGGGTTTTGAGCAACGTGCTTTTTCTTTTTTTAAATAAAGGCACTCAATGTGGCTGTTAACAACAACACAAAAAAACTGCAAAGGTTTCATTTAATTAAAAACTGCAACAGTTCCAATTAATTTCTAGACAAATCTATCCATAATGTGGTCAATTTTTGATACTTTGCAAACATGGGTGCTAACTTGACCAAATGTCCTTTAAAAAGAAAGTCTTTAAATCCTGAAATTTAACTCCTTAAACATGCAGTACCTTGTGCTTAAAAAAAAAAAAAAAAAGGTCTGATCCAGACACTTGGATTGGGTCAGGGCAGGTCAGCCTTGGCCTTCACTGGAGAAACTATCCCAAGCACACGTTATATTTAGCGGTTCATGAGATCCCTGCAGGAGCCTTTGGTAATCCAGGTCAGCAAGGGTCATGACCCTACCACACACTCCAAACCAAAAACGTGTCTGGCTGCCTCTTTCCCACTGAGGGGTAGCATCCAGAGCCAATAGGCTGAGGTTTTATCTGGGCCAGGTAGATGCGATTGGATACGTGTCCACATGCTAATCGTGGGTAAGTAGATAAGAGAAGATTTAGGAGCAGGAGCACATTCAGCAGGACAATAAGAACTGGAGTGTTACAGACACGGGCAGGTGTGCTAAGCTGTCTGGTTGTGTAAGTCCAGGCTGGAGAGGCACCCTGCTGTACTGATGGGCAACAATGTTTATGTTTACATATACACTAAACCGATTCTGATCTGATTTCTGCAGTGAATATTCAAGTAGTCATGTAAACAGAATAAAATGTCATTTTTGGGTTATGAGAAATTACAGATGCACATAGATTGTCTATTAATCAGTTTGCATGTAAACATGTCAAAAGTGATCATTACCAATATCTGATTATTACTGGGATCAATGAGTCTTGGATGATATTAAGATTTCTTTAACTTTATCAGCTGATTCCTTTAAAATAAACTTTACACATACTGCAGTGAGGGATTCATATGTCCTAAGTTGTGCTATTGAAGCTAAATTTTATCAAACTTACTACTGATCAGCCTACAGAAGTAGTATAAAGCAGGTTAAACTAGCTCCATGCCAGCGCTCTTTTACCTGTAACCAGTGACTTCCTGTCATGATTAGGGATTACATCCTGTCAGGTTTCATTGCGAAGCCAGTTTAAACATGAAACTTAGATTCTTTGACCTACATTCTGAGCCCAAATTATGCTTTTTGACTCCATTATTTTCTTTTTGCAAAAATGTCCTCTCTGCATAGTAGATTGCCTTTTTGTTCAGCAAGTTATTGAAATTGTAACAAACTATAATGATCAATGTGTAAATAATGTAGACCTTTGTGTTATTTACCGATTTAACACATTGTCATTTTTTCTTTCTGCTATTTTAATACACATTTACCTACTTGTATATTCATTCGTTGTGCCTCATTGTACTACAAGATGTCGCTCACTCTGAATGTACAAGAACAAAACTTTCCACTGAAATGTTGCAACGGTTAAACAGGCCACATCAAACATGTACTTTTCACCACGTCATCTAATGACAAACATTTGGCATTTGCGTAGGTTTAGCTGAGAAATGTTCACCAAATGTTCCACATTTGGCGCTACTGCTACCTGTGTTCAGACACAATGGTGTATCGTACAGTCAACACTAGGTGGTGACGTTTCATCAAAAGCTTCCTCAACCTCATCCTCCTAATTTGGGTCAAGAGCAGCAGAACAGTTAGTGATCAGGACAGGAAGAAAAGAAACTGTAACTGAAAAAAGGTGATAAGAGAAATGCTTCTACACAGCTATGCTTCCTGTTTAAGGAGAATAGAAGGAAGCTTATTTTGAGGCCAGTGAGCCTGAACTTGTAGAAATGAAGTGTGTGTACTGCATATTTGATTGATTGCACTGCACCCATCACCCCTAATTATGTACATTTGGAGATGTAACCCAGTCCCCTCTTTTTCCTGTGAAACACTGAGTACACCTTTCCATTCCCTCTGTGTGTGTGTGTGGGGAGGGGGGGGGGGTATTACTGTATGTGAATGCACTGTGCAGTGCAGACTACTGAATAATGTAGGTATTGCGGGTATCGTATGTTTGCACAGTTGCTCTAATATATGTTGAGCACACAATGCATCCCCTTTCAAAATCTTCCAGGAGTCTCCTTCCTTGTAATCATATTACATACACACTTTAGGTATTACATGCTTCTTGTCAGCCTGTCCTACTTTGCATGGGCCTCGACACATTTTCTTTGCACATGCACACTGTTCTCTTTGCTTTTAAATCTACTTGTTTATCATCCAAATAAAAGTCCGCATGAGCAAAACTATCACAACCAGAGTTGTGTGAACTGTTTGCTGCAGGTGCAAACTCAGACTGGTTGAAAGGCAGAAGTAAAAAACGGCACCTACCCACCTTCTCCTGGTTGTACATGTCCCACAGTCCTCACATAGGAGGTGTCCAGTGTCATCAGGGCTGTTGTTCCACCTCAGCTGTATTCTTTTAGTAAGGGTCTCTCAACACTGCCTCCATGCGCTATCAAGGTGTGTGTGATAATGGGGAAACACAAGCAGTACCTGACCCAAGAGAATTAATTTACAGGGGTTTTTTTTATCATTCAAAAGGGAAAAGATTATTATTTTTTTTAACCTTGACATGTTTCGACTGACACCAGCAGTCATCTTCAGAAGCTCACTATGAGGAGTCGTTTTATCAGCCGTTTTCCTTAGGCGTGGCCACCCTGATGGACCTGACAGATCCACCACACTGGCCACGCCTCCTGCCATCAGATGGTCTTTGGAGGATGGAGTCTGAGATGTGGGAGAGCATGAATGCTCCCTCATCCCGGTTCATGGTGTTCTTTGCACATTTTCTGATTTCTATGGCTTCCTTGATCCAGTGTTTGTTTATTACCCTCCAATCCAATGATTCTTGTGTTGTCCCAGTCCATGATGTGATTCCTCTTGCAGTGATCCGATATTGCTGATTTCAGGGTTTCTTGTTCTGCCTTTTCTTTTTGTGATCTTGAGTCGTCACTCTAGTGTTTCCTAGTTTTCCTTCTGGTGTTCTTTCTTTCTTGTGTTCTTGTCACATGATCTGCATGAAATTTCATTTATTACAGTATGTTGCATATTTTGTCTTTGGGGTGCACTAGTAGCTGTCTTATTTTTGTGTGGTTTTGCTGCTGTGCTGATTTTGTATTTTCTTATCATCTTTTGTATTGGTTCTGTTATCCCTCGGATGTATGGTATGGTTATCATGTCCTTGTTTCTCGTTTCAGCTTTTGGTGTTTGTTTTGTTTTCCATTTATTTTCTTTGGCTTTGACTTGCATTTTTCCTTTGTTTATGGCCCATATTGGATATTGGCAGCATGTGAGTGCATGTCGTATGTGTTCCTCTTCCTACCATCTGTCTTCTTCATCTGTGGTGAAGTCCATAATTTGAAACAATCACATCATGGACTGGGACAACGCAAAAATCATTGGATCGGTGGATAATAAACACAGATGCTGGATCAAGGAAGCCATAGAACTCAGAAAACGTGCAAATGACACCATGAACCGGGATGAGGGCACATTCATGCTCTCCCACACCTGAAACTCCATCCTACAAAGACCATCTGATGACTGGAGGCGTGGCCAGCATGGTGGATCTGTCAGGTCCATCAGGTTGGCCACACCTAAGGAAAACAGCTGATAAAATGACACGTCACAGCGACCAGTTGACGCTTCTGAAGAAGACTGCAGGTGTCAGTTGAAACATGTCAAGGTAAAAAAGGCAAACATCTACCTTTTTTGTCTAATTAAAAAAAGAAATGGTAAGTCAATTATTGGAAAAGAAGACAAAATGAAAGTACTTGAGTATTCAAGAGGAGAATTGTTATGCCTGCTAAACAGTGTTTAATGCAGTTACATCTCATTTCTGTACTGTAACTCAAGAACAATTGTATTCGGGTTAGCAAACTTTGTACACAGGTTGACCTTGGTACCCTGTGGCTATTTTGTTTTTGTGATTAAAAGTCAAGGTTACAAGGTCATGAGCCTGAAAAGGTATCATGGACATACAGTGTCACTGATGCATGTGTTTTCCTTTTGCATGTCTCTTCCAATCCTTTGAAAGATGAGAATAAGATGGGGGAGAAACTCAGACTAGTTGCCAGAGTACCAGGGGACACGGGTGGGTCTGTGTTTCTGCTATTTTAAGTTCTTTCTTTTAGGACTTGTAACAAGACCAGCCAGTATGAAAATAATTATCACATAGTTGCAGACGGCATATTTTTCTTGATAAAGTCATCAGTATGTAAGGGAACATCTTGGGTGGAAGCAAAATGGATTATGGATTACTTGTTTCAAGGGTACATCGCACATGTACCTCTCATTTGTCCCAACTGTGTCTTGAAAACCCTTCACTGTGGATGAAGACTACGCTACCACCTAAGAAATCAGACAGAATGTGGATGGTCTTTGCGGGGTCTTGAAGTTTTTCTTATAGATTTTTTATATTATTTTATTTTATATTATAGAATTTTATATACTGTATTATATTATTAGTATATTAAGAATGTACTGGGATCCCTATTACGCCCTATCATTATCCCTATTGTTCAGTAGTGGTCAGAGAGGCCGTTGGGACAGATTGGCAGCCACGTTTCTGTCAGTCTGCTCCAGAGCAGCTGTGGCTACAGTAGTAGCTTACTACTATCGGTGTCTGGAGTGAATGAATAATGGACCCACTGTAAGCACTTTGAGATGTCGCTTGGCATAAAAAGTGCCACATAAATCTAATCCATTATTATTATACATGTGATAGTTTTTCTCTGGAAACAGGGTTGTACTTTCTATAGTGGTTACTGTTATGGTAAAGAAAAAGAAAATGAAGAGAAGTGAAAACTTCTAACTTATTAATGTAACCATCCACTCACCTAGAATAGAAAGGCTGAATGACATTTAACTGCAGGTTCACCATTTATTCCTGCTAAATTGTTCATAGGTAGTTTTGGCTTTTTCTGGGTAGGGTTTCATTTTTTTATGTTTAAAAAAATGCAAATAGTAATTGCCTCATTTTGCCTAAAACAAAGTTGATAATTCTCTTTTTCTTGACCAAAATTCACATATGAGAAGCCTGCTACTTCAACATCTACTGTACCTCTGTAACAGCAGTATACACTCGTATCCACAAACACTTCTCTGGAAATTCTACACATACAAGTAGTTATTTTATGTGAATAAAAATGTACAGGATAGTTCAAACCCTCACATGCTTTCACAGCCTTACAGTTTTAATGTACTTTAAATGAATTTGCTCTAAAGGAGGAAGGTTCTATTTTGATAATTATACTATATGCCTACTGGCCACTATATTAGGTACACTTGTTCTGGTGCTCGTTAATTCATATATTTAGTCAGGCATTCACATGAGAGCAACTTAAATCTGCTGACATTCAAAAGAGCATCAATATATAGAAGAAAGCTGATTTTAAAGGTCCCGTTCATTCCAGCAAAGCCGAAAGGAACTGATGTGATGATGCAACATCTACTGTCCATCCGTCCACATTTCACAGGAATTACTACACCACCTAGCCATTTGTTCTGATGATCACCAAAGTCACATGTGATGATCCTCAGGTGGGTTTGTATCCAACTTGTTCTCAAGGTCAAAGGTCAGGAGATCTGAGCACATGTGATTTCAGAAAAATCAGCACTCCTGTTCAGGTGCTGTAATTCTCAACAATTTCAGGCACAGTGGTCATGTGGCCTTGGATTATGGTTGTGCTTAAGGTCAAAGTTAAAGGTCAGGAGATCACAGTACTTATACGATTTTATGAAAATTGCGACTCCTCCTAGGCAGTAGCCCTAATTCTTAAATTCACTCACAAGGATCGTCAGGTGGCTCTGCATCCAGGTTGAGCTCAAGGTCATTTTCAAAGGTTAGAAGATCTGGTCTTTTATGATTCCTGGAAAATCATTCCTCCTAGCCCATTGACTATGACCTTAAGCATATCCTCAGAGTCTGCATCTAGGCTGCGCTTAAGGTCGAGGTCACCAGTCAGGAGATCTGAGAATTCTCAGGGTATTTTAGTTAGGTTGGAGTGAGGTACTCCATCATCGATAGTCTGGTTTGCATTTCCCATGGAATAATTCTAAGCTTTGACATCCGCAAAGATGTCTTCATGAGCCCTTATCTAATCAGGAAGTTTTTTGTGGGTGAGGTGCTGTAAGGCTAGTCACATGTTAACCAACTGCTAACTGATGTAAGTTCAGGAAAACATGCAGGATGTACTGGACTGGATCAGTATCACAGCCAGTATGACTGTGATGGAGGGGGACCGAAGGCAGGGATTTCTTTTAGTAATGTCACAAATATTGTATGCCTCTAAGAGCTATACTTGTTCCTGCCAAAGGATAACTGAATAAAGTTTGTGTGCATACCGAAATGAAGTGAGTGTTTCAATATTCTAAGGATAAGTGCGACCCATGGACACATGTTAGAAGCCTAAAACTAAAACAAATCACCATTTTGTAGTGAGCGAGGCAAGTGAGGACCTTTAAGTGACTTTGAACATGGCATGGTTGACAGTGCCCAGATGGACAAGTCTTGAGTATTTCAGAAGCTGCTGATCTACAGGGACTTTTACACATAACAATTTCTGGGATTTACAGAGAATGGTCTGAAAAAGAGGAAAATATCCAGCGAGCTACAGTTCTGTGGTTGAAAATGCCTTGCTGATGCCAGATGTCAGAGAAGAATAGCCAGAGTTTGAGCTGATAGAAAGACGACTCATAAAATGCTTGTTACAACTGAGGCCTGCAAAATAACATCCAACGTTTAGACCATTGGGCTGCAGCAGCAGAAGACCTCAGCTGGTTCCACTCCTGTCGGCTAAGAACAGCAAACTGGGGCAATAATTCACACAGGCTCACCAAAATAGAAGATTAGAAGAACATCATCTGATCTGATGAAGCTCAATTTTTGCTGAGACATTGAAATAGTAGTCAGAATTTGCCTTGAACAACATGAAAACATGGATGCATGCATGGAGTGTCATGGATGTGCTGCCAAAAATAATTGTATGGTATTATTATTAGTATATCTCTGAGGAGTATTTCCAGTATCTTGTTGAAGTTGTGCCATGAAGAATCAAGCATCCTATTCACAGCAAAATAGTGTTTTCTTATAAGGTGCATCTGTGGGTCACAGTCACATGTAAAATGTCAAAGCACTCACAAAACAATTCCCTCAAAAACCTTCTGATAATCCTCTAGATGATTTTTTATTAGTTAAACCAACTTCTAAGGGGGTAATGTCAGTTTTATATAATTTAATTTCAAATTTACAATCTTCTTCTCTGGCCGCTATCAAATTGAACTGGGAACAAGATCTTAATTTTACTTTTACTGATGAACTGTGGGACTCTATTCTTGGCCAGGTTCACACTGTATCAATGTGTGCTCGTCACGCTCTTATTCAATTTAAGATTGTACACCGGATGCACCTGTCCAAGGTTAAGTTAGCACGTATTTACTCGGATATAGACCCAACTTGTGAAAAGTGTGGTAGCGCTCCTGGCACTTTGCTTCACATGTATTGGTCCTGCCCTGCATTGATGAATTTTTGGCATTCTGTTTTTATCACTATGTCTGAAGTCCTGCAATATCAAATTAAACCTGATCCATTATGCGCCATTTTTGGTGTGGCTCCAGAACTTGTCTTGCCAAGTTCCAAATTAAAAGTATTCAAATTTTCATTATTATTGGCCAGACGTGCTGTATTACTGAAGTGGAAAGACTCGTCGCCCCCTTCACATTTACAGTGGATAAAAGATATAATGTCCTGTTTGGATTTAGAAAAAATCAGATATACAGTCTGTGGCTCTGAAAACAAATTCTATAAATTATGGCGCCCGTTTCTTGATTTCTTTGAAAGACCCACGATTATAGTTTCTGAGTAGCTCATATCCCCTTTACCCCAACCCCACTTCACACACATAATTTTTCTTTGTATTTTTTTTTTTTTTTTTTTTTTTTTTTTTTGTTAAAGGTTTTTGTGCTTTGAAGCATTTACATTTGTTGGCTTTAAGTTCTAGTTTTTTACTGTTTGGTTGAAACAAAAATGAAAATTTCTAATATTTTGTATTGTATTGATACTTCAATTAATAATAATAAAAAGACCTTTGAAAGAAAGAAAGCACTCACTTTACAAAGATATACACACTATTTTTATTTAGTGAAGCTATTAATTACAGTTACCAAATCAAGTCTGACTGCTTTGTTGCTTGTCAGTGGCCCATTCAAAAATTCTTTACCTAATCAAATTTTGGACAGGGTTTAGATCAGATCAGAGTGAAAATTGACCGTTTCAGACAGCTTTACAGACAGCTTTTCTGATGAACAAAAAAGCAACACAGTAATGATTTTTGAACTTTAAAAATATATGTTCTTGAGGAGTTCAAAACTTGAAATTTGTCTTTGGAAATGCAATATATTGGACTGTTATGGCAGTTCTGAAGACAAAATGGGGTCCATCAGTACTAACAAGGTGTACCTCCACAATTTCATTGTACTGTTCAAATGTACAATGACAATAAAACCTATTCTATTTTACCTAATGAAGTTATCAGTAAGTGTATGTATTTGTGTCACAGGGTGGACGTATTTTATTGCGTTTTTTGGGTTTTATATCGTTTTTAAATTTATGTGCATGTTTGTTTATAGTTTGCATGTTTTGTAGTTCTTATATTTTAGCCTGTGTGCTTTTAGTTGGAGGTGGTGTCTGCTTCCACCCTGTGCTTCCCCTAATTACTAATCAGAAACACTGTGGAGAAAGGGAAAAACCAGACCAAGCTTTCCGAGCAGATGAACTTTATTCACTCTCTCACATCTTCCAGAATCAGAAACATTAATCTCATTTATTAGGGACTCTCTTTTATATCACAACACTCACACGTCCCTGCTACCTGAGGCCCATCCATCTATCTTCTTCCACTTAATCCTTTATAGGGTCGCGGGGGGGCTGGAGCCTATCCCAGCATCTTTGGGCGAGAGGCAGGGTACACCCTGGACAGATCGCCAGTCCATCGCAGGGCCAACACAGAGAGACAGACAACAATTCACTCTCACAGTCATACCTAAGGACAATTTAGAATCCCCAGTTTTGATGCCAATTAACCTAACTTGCATTACAATTCACTCCCCCATGACAATTGCTTTTGTCCCCCAGCCCTTTGATCTCCAAGCTCTTCCATCAGAGGAAACTACTGCATCTCCGTGCCTTTCAGTCTGAGATGAATACCACAGCATGGGTCCCCCATAACTCCTGTGTTGATTGGGTATGTGCAGCACCTGTGACTGCACATGGTATAAAAGGTGCTTTGGCAGTCCTGAGTTGAGAGGCCTGCCTGAGGGGAGCCTGGCTGGATGAGGGCATGCTTAGAGGAGAGCCCTGCCTGAAGAGAGGCCCCGGCCAGAGGAGAGCCCTGCCAGGACAGCTGGCCAGATGAGAGCTCTGCTGGACAAGAGGAGGCTGCTGGTCCCAGGAAAATGGCTGAAGGAGGGCATGACTGAAGAGGAGGAGGAGGACCAGTAATGGCCAGGACCACCATGATGTCAGCATTTGGGGGAGGACTCTTCCATGTGGAGCAGTTGGGGTGTTGAAGGCGAGAGACGGAAAGAGGCAGAGTGAGGAGCTCTGCCTTTGCTGTAAGTATCTGGTTCCCAGATAGCCGCCCCCCATGATGATGACGTTAATGATAATGACGATGAGAAATATGGATATCCTGCTGGCAAGCATCTTCCCCTGTACAGGTTTCCTGAGGGCATTGGTGTTGTGGCAGATGGAGCCTGGCCTAGAAGAGTGGATCCTCCTCCTCAGCTTTTAGGGACTTTTATTGTTTGTTTTTTTAGCCCATTTTTAGTTTGTTTTAGCTTGGGGTTTTAGGCAGTATTTTATCTTATTTTAGCTTCTTAGATGGTTTTAATTTAGCTTTTTATTAAAGTGGGCAATTGTATATATTCTGTAAATAAAATTCCTTTAAACATCCTCATTTTAAAGTTTCCCCTTTGATTGCTACCTGTGACTCTTTACCCGGTTTTAAAGAACCTTGTAAGTTATGTTTTGAACTACTCTCAGCCACGTTACATTTGCATTGGCAGTATAAGTTAATGTTTTCTGAAATGCCATGTCAGCCAGGGTTTGCTGAGATGCAAGAGAACAATGCTCTCTGTCAGCAGAGAAAACATCTTCAGTTTCTGTTCACATCTGAAGTACATCAAACACTGTTAAGCCAGCAGGCCTGGCTCATTAGTCTGTAAAACAGATAGTACACATATCTACCAGATTGGGAAAGCCCCATCTGTTTCTATGCACATTTTCATTGTGCCTCTTCCAACGTGTGTACCAAGAAAATGTTTTTGGCATTTAGTCAATTAAATATTTTAGTTATTTCCTCTTTTCTGTTTTTCTAATTTCTCAAATTGTGACTTTCATTTCCACTTTTTTGGTTTGCCTTTTTCACAGAAGTGTTTTTACAGTGAACAGATGGCAAACACTTTCTTAGACATGAGTTAAAGTGTGTGTAGTAAAAAAAAAAACAACTGGGAAACCTGAATTTTATAATTTAACCACTTGCACTCCGGGCAATTTTCCTAAAAATGCCAAAAAATAACGTGCCCAAAGTAAATCGAAAGCTGTTCTTCAACCCTTTGCAGCGTCACATGAACAGCTTCTTCCCCTCTGCCATTAGACTGCTGAACACTAAGTGACTCTCGTGCACCATGTACAGCAGCTCAACCAGACTCATGTCAATCATCACTGTTTTCTTCCTGCATTACCGACTGCACTATATAGTTCTCCACAGTATCTGCTGCTGGCTAATATATATTTTAACTGTTGACCAGTATCACTTAATCTTATCCTACACTTTATTACATGTATAGTTTATTTCTCTTATCTTATCATGTTTAATGTTGCAGCATTGTACCGAGACAAATTCCTAGTTTGTGTACTACATGAACAATGGCAATAAACCTGATTCTGATTCTGATTCTGATTCTGATCTTCATGGGGTTGGTCTCATTTAAAAGAAAACACTTTGAATTTTTTGGCAAAAAAAACAATCTCTCTACGTGCTCCGGCCACTGAGTTACAGTCATCTAAACATACTGAACTTGAAGAAAAAAAATTTGGACACAGTGTTTTTTTGGATACAAATGCTTGTAAATAACACACAGCTGTCCGATCCGGCTGGAAAATGCAACAGAAATGTAGAACCAAGTGTTATCCAGCTGAGATCCAAATTTGGTAACAATACCACAAAAAATGAATATTTTACACAGCTTTGTTCTCAGGCTGTTCCCAGGCGTTTTGGAACTGTGCCAAATTGTGCCAAATGGCACAGTTTGGAAAAACGTCTGTAACTTTTGAATAATTCAATGTAGAAGCTTCATTTTAGGCTCAAAGGAAAGGTCACACTCAGGGCTGTGTCTGTGTGTGTGGGGGGACCCCCCTCCCCCCGCTATCAAGGACAGAGTTCGGCCCTCGCTACATGACAGATTACACTCGTTGCATGTTTCCATAGCAATGCTGTCACAGCGGCCCCCCCCCCCTCGCTACTGTGTGTGTGTGGGGGGGGTTGCCCCCCCCCCCCCCGCTCGCTACAGAGGATGGACTTTAGCCATCGCTACACAACGGATTAGCCTTATGTGGTGATGTAGGACAGCAGTGCAGTCACCGCGGCTCCCCCCCCCCTCGCTGCAGAAGAATAGCGGGGGTGGGGGCGTTCACAGCCTGTACACTGCAAGCAACCCCTTGTACTGCGGCGCACGAACTTCAGACTTCGTGAACCGCACAGCTGTAATTTACTGATCGGTCAAAAGTCATTTTGGATTACAATTTTCAGGGATAGAGAATAATTTAGCTTATAACACCTTACCTTTTCACAGCGGAGTCTGGGCGAACTTGTCTCCTCATTGTCAGATGAACGCGACGCTGGTCCGCTCTGGTTCTGGTCTCGCGACTCGATCAAAACATAATTCCATTATTGCGGTTTTGTGCTTCCATGATTGCGGCTTTTGGCGAACGATTTTTCAAAACAAATAACAGTAGTAATTAAAAAAAGACTGGCGAAGGCGTGTGTGTCACTCAGCCTTCGTCGTCATCCTCCGTCGGTCTATAATGACCATGGAAGAAATCATAACGTCTACTCTGCTGGAACCAATACAAAATAAGCACCGCCTGGGGCCGAACATGCCGATCCACGAATGGCACTCCCTGTCACACAGGTTGCATTTGTGGATGGTCTCCATGCTGCTGGGTCTGTGGAGCTCTTCCTGTGTCCTTTTTTGATCTGCTCCAGCAGTCAGTCTTCACCCAGCCTTAAAAAAAAACAGCTCACGAACTTCTCTGCTTCAATTGGCTCACTGCATTCAAAGCGTTGGGAGGCGGGTCCTCCTTCCTAGGTTTTCATTCATTGG
The DNA here is from genome assembly GCA_020510985.1 of Pholidichthys leucotaenia. NCBI lineage: Eukaryota > Metazoa > Chordata > Actinopteri > Cichliformes > Pholidichthyidae > Pholidichthys > Pholidichthys leucotaenia. Next base: position 214,433,123 of record CM035847.1, on the reverse strand, counting down.
TTTGTCAAGGTTTCAGAAACCCAATTCAAGGCTCTTATTAGTCGAATGAGAGGTCAATCAGATGAACTAATCTGTTCGCGGCTGTGTTTGCAGATTTTTTTCCCAGTGGCGCTTGGAGGCCAGCACCATCTCCATCTGCACCATCATCAGTATATCATGCGTCCGCGTGCGCACTAGTGCGCTCTTGTGCGCCCTCGTGCGTCCTAGGACGCAGAGACTTGCCCGCCCGCGGAACAACGGAGTGCAAGTGGTTAATGAAGCAAAAAATCTTAAATTTGTTTTTATTGTTGTATGCTCACACTCAAGTGAAAGTTGTTTCATTTTTCTGGCACTTAAGTTTTTTGTTTTTTTTTTCTTTATACTCAGGAGGAAAGTCCATCCCTATGTAGGTGGCCATCTTGTCCCACTATATCTTTCCAAGTTGTAATGTCAAACTTTAACTACACAAATGGCTTCTGTAGGTTCTCCTACATATTTTGGAAGAGAGGGATAACTGATTAAATGTGAAGTGATTACACTTGGAAATCTGACTGCTAGAATGCACTGAATAATACATACTGCTATGTATGGAAATACCTGGCTGAAGGATGAGGCAGGACTTGGCGAACACAGCTTTGTTGAAGGAACTATGTACAGAGCAGTACACGGTGTGTACCAGTGTAGGCATCCGGCAAAGAGACCGTAAGATGGCGCCCATCCCTTATATATGGGCAGTGCGGTGATGCGAAGTGCACGTCACCACACTGCGCTTCACAATAAAGTGCCATCACAACACATACTGCACCTTTAACTAAATCTTCTATGCGAGAGACTTTTAAGGAACTCTTAATAGGGTGAAAATACTGAATTAAAATATAGTGATTTAAATAACACAAATTCAGCACAAATACAGCATTTTTTGGAATTCTATCAGTGTTGGTAAAGTTCAGGATCTTCAGTCACGTCTCCAGTCTTTGAAGTTAACGTTTTACCAATGAATCTTAATTGTTGTAGCGTTACTTTAAGCTTATTTTGTGTCTGAAAACAAATACAAATCATGAATGACTTCTGAGAAGGAAAAGCAAGCATGCCTTCCAAGACTTCATGACATGTACCACTGAAAACATGTGTCAGCTAATTAAATAATTGTGGCAATCAACATTTCCATGATCTAAACACTTGATATTTAATAGATCAATGAAAACAGAGGAGCAGAGGAAGTGCTGAACAAATGTTGGAGTTTCACAGCACGAGAAGACACAACTTCTACTCTAGCTTGATCCTGCACCATTTTTGATGTGAAGTACATCACATGTGACTCTGTATTCTTAAGGAAAATGTGAGCACATTTTACTTTAAAAACTGCCTTTAATCCATATCATTCAGATATTCCATGGTAAAGTGGTTCCAATTAAAACAAAGTCAGACAGCAGTAATAAATATGAACTTCTTTCAACTGGTTTGTAACTCTGATTAAGGCAGTGTGAAGCAATATGCAAGATTAAAGATCCACACCCAGCTCATGAGACTCTTCCTGAAAATGATGAATGCAGATTAGGAAATCCCTTTGTTGCAACTCCCAAGTGGCATTGATGTTTCATGTTCACACCAGCTAACAGATGATTTTGGTGAAAGAAAAGAAAATGTGAAAGTTCAGATATTCACTAATAAAACAAACTCAATGTTTTGTCTATTTGATTGAAAAAAAAAATTATACTGGTTAAGTGTGTTCAATCTGTGATTAAGACTGTGTCATTAATAAATGATGAAAACAACATTAATCTAAACTTGACTTTAACCCAGTCTTTTACACCACGTTCCGAACTATTATGCAAATAATCTGTGTCTCAGATTTTCCTAAATAGTCGATGCAAATGACAGTATAATTTTCAAGTCATCAACCGTTAGAGCATAATTCAAATTTTATTGAACAAACCTCCCAATGATAACTATTTTTTTTTTCAAAAATAAAAAAATCTCAAAATGCACTCTTCCAAATTATTATGCACAACAAAGTTTCAAAATATTTTATTGGTTGTAAAGAACTAAAAATGGTCATTTGTCGAATTTGCAGCATTAGGGGGTCATATTTATTGAAATCAAAAGCTATTTCAATCAAAAACATCTTAACAGGCCAAGTTACATGTTAACATAGGACTCCTTCTTTGATAAAACCTTCACAATTCTTGCATCCATTGAACTTGTGAGTTTTTGGAGAGTTTCTGCTTGAATTTCTTTGCAAGATGCCAGAATAGCCTCCCACAGCTGCTGTTTTGATGTGAACTGCCTCCCACCCTCATGGATTTTTTGCTTGAGGATGCGCCAAAGTTTCTTAATAGGGTGGAGGTCAGGGGAGGATGGGGGCCACACCATGAGTTTCTCTCCTTTTATGCCCATAGCAGCCAATGACAAAGAGGTATTCTTTGCAGCATGATATGGTGCATTGTCATGCATGAAGTTAATTTTACTATGGAAGTTATGGTTCTTCTTTTTGTACCATGGAAGAAAGTGCTCAGTCAGAAACTGTATATACTTTGCCGAGGTCATTTTCACACCTTCAGGGACCCTAACGGGGCCTACCAGCTCTCTTCCCATGATTCCAGCCCAAAACATGACTCCGCCATCTCCTTGCTGACGTCGCAGCCTTGTTGGGACATGGTGGCCATCCACCATCCATCCACTACTCCATTCATCTTGACCATCCAGGGTTGCACTACACTCATCAGTAAACAAGACTGTCTGAAAATTAGTCTTTATGCATTTCTGGGCCCACTGCAACCATTTCTGCTTGTGAGCATTGGTTCGGGGTGGCCAAATAGTAGGTTTATGCACAACTGCAAACTTCTGGAGGATCCTACACCTTGAGGTTCGTGGGACTCCAGAGGCACCAGCAGCTTCAAATACCTGTTTGCTGCTTTGTAATGGCATTTTAGCAGCTGCTGTCTTAATCCAATGAATTTTTCTGGCAGAAACCTTCCTCATTATGCATTTATCTGCACAAAACCATCCGTGCTCTGAATCAGGCACAAATTTCTTCACAGTACGATGATCATGCTTAAATTTTTGTGAAATATCTATGTTTTCATACTTTGTCCAAGGCATTGCACTATTTGACGCTTTTCGGCAGTGGCAAGATCCTTTTTCTTCCCCACATTGCTTACAACCTGTGGCATGCTTAATAATGTGGAACATCCTTCTTAAGTAGTTTTCCTTTAATTGAGCTCACCTGGCAAACTAATTATGACAGGTGTCTGAGATTGATATCAGTGATCCAAAGAGCCTTGAGACACAATACCATCCATGAGTTTAATTGAAAAACAAAAAATTTAATGTTTATGATACTAAAATTGTATTTGCATAATAATTTGGAACGTGGTGTATACTAAGACAGTAGTGTGGTGACACATATGTTGGGCTCACATTTCCACAGAGGTATGACTGCATGTGTATTGGAGGCTTCACGTCTGGAAGGACAAAAGACTCGAATCTGCAGAAGATAACGATGAGGTGTGAGATTTGCCTTTTTGTCCCAAAGAAGATGCCCCGGAGGGATTTCCGGTTCATCAATGAATGAGAGACAATGGTGAAGTTTCAAAGAGATGCTTTGTGACTGTATGTTTACTGAAGCACCATGTGACTTGAGTTCTGATGCTGGAAACGTATAAAAGGGTGACGTGAGATGATTCTTTCTCTTCTTCCTGCTTTGAGAATGCTAGAGGATGTGTTCTGTCAATAAAGCTGAACCTGAGAAATTAAACTCAGCCTCATCATTCGAACGCATCCACTACACTGGTGACTTACAACTAAGAATGAGCAGACAGAATTCTCCCGAGCGGGGCTCGGCGGAAGCCAGCCTGATGGCCGCCTCCACGATTCGGCTGCCCGATTTCTGGCAGCACAGCCCACGCTCATGGTTTAGCACGGTCGAGGCGCAGTTCAACCTCCGGAGAATCTCTAACGATGACACAAGATTCTACCATGTGGTAGCGAAGCTGGACAGCCACACGGTCCAGAGAGTGGAGGATCTGGTTAATCACCCACCGAACAGCGACAAGTACAGCGCATTGAAGGACGCGCTGATCAGCCATTTCACCCCTTCGGTCCAACAGCGAGCAGAGGGGCTCCTGACATTGACGGAGTCGGAGAACGATAGACCTACGGACCTGATGGTGAAGATGCTGAGGCTGAAAGACTCCGAGGATGGCAAATTCATTTTCGCCCACCTTTTCCTCCGGACCCTGCCGCCAGCAGTGAGAGTAGCCCTGGCAGAGTCGCCCCGATTGGCCAGGCGAGACTACCATGGGCTGAGCAAGGAGGCGCAGCGGCTTGTCGACGCCCACAAGAGGAACGCGGTTTCGGCCACGGCAGCTAGCCCAGGAACGACGCCTGGAGACGGCTCGGAACCAGCGGATGCGGCGCCAGACGCACCAACGATGGCGGCGATGGGAACCAGGCGGCGCGGAGCGGAGGACGGCCTGTGCTTCTACCACCGCCGTTTTGCAGAGAAAGCACACAAGTGCGTCCCGCCGTGCCACTTCAAGCGCCAGGGAAACGGCAAGACCGAGGGCCGGTAGCAGCTGCGACCCTCGGCGAAGAGAACAAGCTGCTTTACCTGACAGATGCACACTCGGGGAAACAGTTCCTCGTGGACACGGGCTCCCAGCTGAGTTTCGTCACACCCACCTACGCGGAACGGCTGATGCCGTCTAAAGCTCCCTGGGTGTCATTGTCAGCAGCGAACGGCTCCACGATTAAAACGTTCGGTGAGAGGACCATGCTCCTGTCCTCCTGTCCTGGCCGTTCATTTGAGTGGACTTTTATTGTAGCAGCAGTCAGTTTCAACATGTTAGGGGCTGATTTTTTGTGCTCACATGGTTTATTGGTTGACCTTGCTAATAGACGTCTGATTAATGCACTGTCTTTTCATTCTATCCCCTGCACAGCTCGGGTGGCCCCGCCGACTGCACATGCCAGCGTCTCAGCTGCGGGTGGTAAGTTTCACACATTGCTCGCTCAGTTCCCAGCACTCACAGTCCCCACGTTTTCGGCGACGGTGGCTAAACATGGGGTGGAGCATTTTATCACCACCACCGGGCCCCCAGTTTTTGCAAAAGCTCGGCGCTTGGATCCAGCTAAACTGGCCATCGCGCGCGAGGAGTTCGCCAACCTGGAAAAACTGGGCATTATTAGACGCTCCAAAAGCCCCTGGGCTTCGCCGCTACACATGGTCCCAAAAGCTGATGGCTCGTGGCGACCTTGTGGCGATTTCCGCAGGTTGAACAACATTTCAGCACATGACCGCTACCCGATTCCACACATTCAGGATTTTTCTGTTCATTTGGCGGGGGCACGCATTTTTTCTAAAATAGACTTGGTGCGCGGTTACCACCAAGTTCCAGTGCGCGCGCAGGATGTACCCAAAACAGCTCCTTTCGGCCTTTTTGAGTTTTTGCGCATGCCTTTTGGCCTCAAGGGGGCCGCGCAGACTTTCCAACGTATGATGGATGCAGTTTTACGCGGCCTTCCTTTCGTGTTCGTTTATTTGGATGATATTTTAGTAGCCAGCACGTCCGAAGGCGAACACGAAAGCCACCTCACAGCAGTTTTTCGGAGGCTGGCAGAGCACGGGTTAATAATTAACCCAGCGAAGTGCCAGTTTGGGGTGGCGCAGATTGATTTTTTGGAGCATCGCGTTTCGGCAGAAGGAGCGGTTCCTCTGCCCGATAAGGTGTGCGCAATAACAGATTTTCCGCAACCTCAAACGGTCAAGGCGCTACAGGAGTTTCTGGGAATGGTTAATTTTTACAACCGGTTCCTCCCAAGCGCAGCACGGCTCATGCAGCCATTATACACTGCGTTAAAAAAACAAAAGCCCACAAATAAAGTTGAATGGTCTCCGGAGCGGGAGCGCGCTTTTGCCCAGGTCAAATCAGCCCTGGCAAACGCAGTTTTGTTAGCGCACCCAGTTCCAACGGCCCGCATGGCGCTTACCACCGACGCTTCCGATGTAGCAGTGGGGGCGGTTGTTGAACAGTTTGTGGCAGGTACCTGGCAACCTCTCGCGTTTTTCAGCAGAACCCTGCGCGATAGTGAACGTAAATACAGTGCGTTCGACAGGGAGCTTTTGGCCCTACACTTTGCCCTCCGCCATTTCCAGTTCTGGTTGGAAGGGCGACGCTTCACCGCGTTTGTGGATCACAAACCACTAACGTTTGCAATGGCCAAGATTTCAGAACCCTGGTCAGGCCGGCAACAAAGGCAACTAGCCGCGATATCGGAGTTCACCACTGATATCCAGCATGTCGGGGATAAACACAATGTTGTGGCAGACTGTCTCTTGCACGCGGTAGCAACACCAAGCCCCATGGGGGCAGACTCTGTAGCCGTGGCTGCGGACCCGGGCAGCGACGCGGGAGCGCGCGCAGCCCCGGTCTGTGTAGGGTTAGATTATGCAGCCATGGCCGCGGAGCAGGTTAATGATGCGGACGTGCGCGCGCTCCAGTCTGGACCAACAGGGTTAAGGCTGGAGCACAGGGTGCAGCAAATGGGTATGCCCCCACTAATCTGTGATGTCTCAACGGGACGGCCTCGCCCCATGGTTCCAGCTGCGTGGCGTCGCCGCGTTTTTGACTCGGTCCATTCTCTGGCGCACCCGGGAGTGCGCGCATCGATTAAGTTGGTGGGGGAGAAATTTGTTTGGCCCGGGTTGCGCAAACAGGTCAAGGAATGGGCGGCGGCCTGCGTAGCATGTCAGCGAGCCAAAATACACAGACACACTAAGGCTCCGTTGGAACCTTTTCACATCCCCACTAAGCGTTTTGACCACGTGCATGTTGACTTGGTGGGCCCGCTTCCGCCATCACTCGGGCACACACACCTTTTGACGATGGTGGATCGCACCACGCGTTGGCCAGAGGCGATTCCTCTGACATCAACCACAGCGGAAGAAGTTGCGCAAGCATTTTTAACAGCGTGGGTTGCGCGTTTCGGAGTCCCGTCGGACATAACGTCCGACAGGGGTCCCCAATTTATTTCCGAACTATGGTCATCGATGGCCCGCAGCTTGGGGGTGAAGATTCATCGCACCACCGCGTATAACCCCCAGGCTAATGGTTTATGCGAACGCTTTCACAGGTCATTAAAAGCAGCCCTCAGAGCGTCGCTGACGGATACAAATTGGGTGGACAAACTTCCATGGGTTTTATTGGGGTTGCGTTCTGCACCTAAAGAAGATTTGCATGCTTCCCCAGCTGAGTTAGTTTTTACACAACCTCTCCGTTTGCCGGGGGAATTTCTCCCCAATAATCCCGCACCAAATTGCCCCCCTGCTCAGCCGTGGCAGAGCGACTCAGGAGCAAACACACTCCCTGGCCCGGTTCATCACAGTTTCCCATGTGTTTTTGTGCCAAAGGCTTTAAAAAATGCAGAGTTTGTTTTTGTTAGACATGATGCCCAGCGTCCAAGTTTGCGACCGTTTTATGACGGACCTTTCAGAGTGCTGGAGACCGGGCAGAAGCATTTTCTGCTAGAATTAGGGGGCAGAAGGGAGTTGATCTGCATAAACAGGCTCAAACCCGCTTTTGTTTTAGCTGATGAGCAAGTGCAGCCAGCGAGGCTGCCCCACCGTGGCAGGCCGCCGAGGAAACATTCTCCAGAATCTTCACAGAGGCGTGCTAACAGCTTTAATCCACAAATGCAGAGAGACGCTGCAGGGGTAGCAAAGCCAGGTTGCAGCAGATTCGGCAGAAGGTTAAAACCCAGGCAGCTGGTGGATTGATTAGTGATATGTGGAATGTTTTGTGTTTTTTCTTTTCTTTTTTTTATGCCATGCATGTTTTGCCCTTAATAGACATTTGGGGGGGGGGGTTATATGTGGTGACACATATGTTGGGCTCACATTTCCACAGAGGTATGACTGCATGTGTATTGGGGGCTTCACGTCTGGAAGGACAAAAGACTCGAATCTGCAGAAGATAACGAGGAGGTGTGAGATTTGCCTTTTTGTCCCAAAGAAGATGCCCCGGAGGGATTTCCGGTTCATCAATGAATGAGAGACAATGGTGAAGTTTCAAAGAGATGCTTTGTGACTGTATGTTTACTGAAGCGCCATGTGACTTGAGTTCTGATGCTGGAAACGTATAAAAGGGTGATGTGAGATGATTCTTTCTCTTCTTCCTGCTTTGAGAATGCTAGAGGATGTGTTCTGTCAATAAAGCTGAACCTGAGAAATAAAACTCAGCCTCATCATTCAAACGCATCCACTACAGTAGAGACTTTTTCACTTCTATACAATCTTAGGCTACAGTACAGTACAGTAGGCTATTAAAAGCCACATTGTTCAGTAAGTCTGATCTTTGTCAGATCAGACTTGCCTGTCATAATAACAGTCCACACAATTACAAGTCATTTCACTATCAACAACAAAATATCATGCAAGTGTGGCTTATATTAATCATATATTCCATACCTACATATGTATAGACATATTAGAATGTTTAGTGATTACATATGTGGAATGACCTCACGCCTCAGAACAGGACAAGAGGTCTCAACCGCCAGCGAGGATCAAAGAGCAGACGGAGTCGCAGCGGTGGAGACCGGATCGATCTCCCTGACCACCCAAGGTCAGGTGGAGGAGACGGAGGACAATGGAGGGGGGATTATGTTAATGCGGGATGTCGGCTTTGATATGCGATGTCTTTTGTTGAGTGTGCGTATAAGTATGAAGGTCTGACTGTGCTCGACCTCTTATTCTGCTTCTGCACCGAGATGAGACATGTTAGGGAGGTGAAGCTGATATTAAACTTTGGTTTATAAAATCATATCGCTTCTTCATTTCAAGCTCCCTACACTGGTGACCAGACGTGAGGATGGAACAGAGACGTTCTCCCACGATTAACTCATCGGAGGCGACCCAGGCAAGCGCCGGCGCCCATGCAGACAGGGGAACGGATGGAAGACGTTCCCCCACGGCAGAATCTACAGAGAGGGCTCAACCGAGCACCATCCCCAGCTCCGCCGTGAGAGCAGAAGAAAGGCGCTCTCACCCGGCGGACACATCAGGGACGGCCCACACAAGTGCCGTCACCGTCAAGCTGCCAGAATTCTGGCAAAACGACCTGAGCTTGTGGTTCCAGCAAGCTGAGGCTCAGTTTGCACTGGCGGGCATAACGGCGGACGAGACGAAATTTTACTACATCGTCGCCAGACTCGACGCCGCCACGTCAAGATGCACGCGGAGCATAATTCGACAACCGCCCGCCCACGACAAATACAGAGAACTAAAGGCGACCATCATTGAGAACTTCGTCCCCTCAGCCGAGGAGAGAGCAGAGAGGATTCTGGCGATCTACGGCCACAGAGGATGCAGACCCAAGGCCCTCATGGAGGACATGCTGCAGCTTAAGGAAGAGGACAACGACAACTTCCTTTTCCAATATATCTTCCTCAGCACTCTGCCGCCACACATGAGAGGGATGCTGGTCAACATGCAATGCAACACCCAGCAGGACTTCTGCGCGCTGGCATGATGCAGCAGAGAAGAGCTCCAGCAAACAGTGACTGGAGAGAGGGTCAAAAGAAGCCCTCACTGATGTGATGAACCAGTGGGGGTTAAGGACAGAACATCAATATATGAACTTTAGGTGAGTATGATGCAAAGTTTTACATTTAAAAAGTAACAAAAAGGACTATTAATATGATTGTGTTCTCATAGATCAACATTTAAAAACCACATTCTGATGATGTCACTGTTATGTCCACAAACCTGGCATGAAAGAGACGGACGAGGATGCTGCACTAGAACTGGGCTTTATTACATAACTGGCCAACAGTGTACTACATGCAGTTACATGCGGAGCCGTCCAGGCAAGAAAGCCTAATGGCGAATGCTCACCATTATATGGCGGTGTGATGACGCAACCAGAAGGCTGCTTCATCACACCGCACTTTACAGTAAAATTCTCATACTACATTCCCCCCCTTTACAAAACACAAAACACATCTAATTAAAATCCTCCCAAATTTGGCAACACAGAGAACCCCCAATAAACATGCTAAAATAATAATAGGAACATTAAACACACAAAACAACCTAAACTAGGGCCTGTGGGTGGACTACCACAAAGCCCACCACGGCTAAGTGGAGTATTCAGCCGTGCACCTAACTAAACAGTCCTGTTTTTTTGTTTGTTTTTTTAACGGTCTTCCATGGCAAGGGTGGGTCTACCGGGGGGAACAGTTCTGCCTGAGGGGCTTTGAAGCAGGCCTGTGGCGGCCTCCTCCCTGGAACTTTCGGACCCCTGGGTCCCACACTGCAGTAGCCAACTCCCGTGAAGCCTCGCCATCTGGAGCAGCCACCTGGACACGCCTTAGTCGGTTCGTCTGTCTGCCGAAAGCATGCTGTTCCCAGCTTCACCACAATCCTCAGCGGTGCCTGTTGTCTCGCTGGCTGTGGCCCGATTTGTCGCCATCCCGGTCTCCCACTGGCGCGAACCTGAACCCAGCCCATTACTTGGAGCGGCACCTTACTTGTTTTCCTGCGTTGTTGTTGTGCTCCTGGTGGCTCTGTGTGCTTGCTCTGCCTGGGACCTCCGTCGTGCTGCGGTAGTTCCGTTGTCATCGTGTTTGCTGCGGACCCCTCAACCTTCGTTGTCCAAAACTCAACCTGAGCGCTGAAGGTGTCCAGTGCCTCCCTGGTGTCACTTGTTGGAACGGACTGTCCACCTGCTAACTCGGTCACTCCTACTACAGCTGGCCGAGCGCGGGTACTGAAGCCGTCCAGTTCCTTCACTGAGCTGCTCTCCTCCCAAGAGCATGAAGTGTGCTCTTCGGTGTTGGTCGTTGAAGCAGACTCTTCACCCATCCGCTCCGGCGTAACCTCCATAGCTTGCTGAGCGAGGGTACGCAAGCAGTCCAGTTCCTCCTCTTTGCTGTCTGAAGTGCTCTGCTGTGCCGCGTCATGTGTTATGATTATGCCTGGCTGCCGCTGCTGCGTTTCGGAGTTTTTTGCATGCTCGGGCTCCCCCTCCAAGCGGCTCTTCTCCTGAGAGCGTGGAGTGGATGCTTTGGTGTCGGTACCTTTTTTAATTATCTTGTTGGTGTCATTCTCGATGGGTACGGGCTCCTTCTCCTCCTGAGCGCACGGGGTGGATGGAGGATTGTCGGTGCTGTCTTGTATGACCTCATCCCACACCACGATGTTGTCATCCAGGTCCGCTGTGCCCCAACTGTTGCACCTGGACCATTCAAACCTAGCGCTGTCTGATAGCAAAACCCAGTCTGTAGAAAAGGTCACATCCCATAATGTTGTCACCGCCCACTGTCACCTGGAACGTGAAGTCGTGCACAACTTTGGGTTTACAGCAAACAGTCATTTCCACTGTTGTGACACTGCACAGTCTGTTACCACCATATACGTACAGCGGTATTTTGTTCTCCTTGATTTTGTGGTTGGGGAAAAACTTTTTCACTATGGCCCAGTTTAACATCGACCGCACCGCCGCTGTGTCGAGCAGGAGTGGTATAGTTACCCCGTCTAATTCAACCATGCTGTACAATTAACTGCTGATGCCGGGGCTTACCAAATGAATGTTGGCGGGCTCTCCTGGTGGCCCCCACAGCGTTGAAGACCAGCATACCCTAGCGAAACGGTTCATGCGCCCACACTTGTTGCACTGCTTTCCTCTTGCCGGGCACACTCGTGCGCTGATCTGGTGTGTCGGGGACTGTCATGAGCTGAGGACTGGAGATTTTCTGCCAGACTCGGCTTCATGGCATTCTCTGCTTATTTATTCATTTGTTGCATTTTGGGGTTATATATTCTTGCTCTGTGTGCCATTTTCCCAGTTTGTGTTAGTGTTATATTTTTTATGTTGTATTTATTTATATTTATTTGATATGTTATTTTCTCCTCTGACTGTTGACAGCTGTCAGGGGCGTTTTAGTTTCGTGTGGGTGTGCCCTGTCAGCTGCCATTTTTCAGTTTGCCTCTTTCTCACCACTCAGCTGATCCCAATCAGGTGTCTTCACTTTCTCCTGCCTGCACAGATACCCACACCTGTTGGTTGTTATGTTAATGGGTCCTTATCCCTATTTAAGGGGCTCTGCACCATTGTACGGCGCAGCGCCCTACTATCAGCTACCGTCATTCTCTGAACGTAAGTTTCTCTTTCTATATTACTCTAGCGTGTGCTCCATGCTTAGTTTTCCCCAGGTCAGCTGGCGATTCCTCTCACCTTAGCTTTAGCTATCCTGCTGTACCTGTGCCTATATTTACTAATTTTTGGTTGGGTCCTGTTTTGTTCTTTTGTGCATTTTTGTTATTAAACCCTGCAAACTCACAGCTGGCAATTGGAGCCTTTATTCTGCCCTGAAAGGTCTTTATGACAGAAAGGCGCTGCCAGTGTGGGCTCCAGCAGCTGTGGGTTTGCCTTTGTTTTCTGCCTTTTTGTCTGGAAGTGTAGAGGGGAGTTGCTATCATGGACTTTAGGGGTTTTGGACTGAGCGAGAAGGAGTGTGCAGTGGCAGAACTTGCCGTGGATTTCGCCTCTAAGGCTCAAGCCACCCTCACTCCCGAGGCCGTTTTTGGCCTCCTAGACAATGCAGTCAGGCTGATTAAGACGTACCCCAATCTCTGGAGTTACCCGGGTCTGAATCCTCTTCTCACCATGATAGTCGAGTCTCAACAACGACTCAATTCAATTCAACTTTATTTATATAGCGCCATTTCACAACAACAGTCATCTCATAGCACTATCAACTGTAGGGGGGAACCCCCACAGTTGCAGAAAGACCCCAGCAATCAGGCGATCCCCTGTGAGCAAGCACTTGGCGACGGTGGACAGGAAAAACTCCCTTTTAACAGGAAGAAACCTCCAGCAGAACCAGGCTCAGGGAGGGGCAGTCATCTGCTGCGACTGGCTGGGGGGTGAGGGGATAAAGAAAAAGAAAAGAACAGACATGTAGAGAGCAAACAGCACGATGGGGACTCAATCTATGGGAGAGAACAAACAAATGTTAATGACCAGCAAAAAATAATATTTCATAGAGAGTGAGGAAAGGAGTGAGGCCCAGTGCATTACTGGAGGTCCCCCGGCTGACTAAACCTATTAGCAGCATAACTAAGGGAGGGTTCAGAAACACATGATCCCTCCCTAATTGTAGGCTATATCAAAAAGGTAGGTTTTAGCCCTATTCTTAAAAACAGAGATCGAGTCTGACTCCCGAATCCAGATTGGCAGCTGATTCCACAGGAGAGGAGCTTGATAACTGAAGGCTCTGCCTCCCATTGTACTTTTGGAGAGTCAAGTAATCCTGCATTTTGGGAGCGTAGTGCTCTGTTAGGATAATACGGTAGTATCAGATCTTTTAAATAAAAAGGAGCCTGATTGTTTAGAGCTTTGTAAGTAAGAAGAAGGATTTTAAACTTAATTCTAAACTCTATGGGAAGCCAATGAAGGGAGGCCAGAACCGGAGAGATATGATCTCTCTTTCTAGTACCTGTTAAAACTCTTGCTGCAGCATTTTGGATCAGCTGAAGACTTTTTAAAGATGTTTTAGGACAGCCTGATAATAAAGAATTACAATAATCTAATCTCGAGCTAACAAAAGCGTGGATCAGTTTCTCAGCATCACTCTGAGACAAGATGCTCCTAATCTTGGCAATATTACGCAAATGATAGAAGGCAGTCTTAGAAACAAATTTAATATGTGAATTGAAGGACAAATCCTGATCAAAAATAACTCCAAGGTTCCTCACAGAGCTATTAAGAGAAAGAGTAACCGCATCCAAACTGAAAGTTTGATTTGGAAAGGAATTTCTAAGGTTTTTTGGACCAACAAGAACGACTTCAGTCTTATCTGAATTTAATAGCAGGAAATTACAAGTCATCCAAGCTTTGATTTCCTTAAGACAGGCTTCTAACTTGGCTAATTGATTACTATCATCTGGCTTCATTGACAGGTATGTGTGTCATCTGCATAACAATGAAAATGTATACAGTGCTTTCTAATAATGTTGTCTAACGGAAGCATATATAAACTAAAAAGAGTAGGGCCTAGCACAGATCCCTGTGGAACTCCATGACTAAGCTTTGAGTTGAAAGAAAACTCATTATTTACATGAACAAACTGGAACCTATCAGATAAATAAGATCTAAACCATTGCAACGAAGTTCCATTAAGTCCAACATAGTGTTCTAATCTATCAAGTAAAATATTATGATCGATAGTATCAAAAGCTGCACTAAGGTCTAAAAGGACAAGTACAGAAACTAGTCCATTATCAGATGCAATGAGGAGGTCGTTAGTGACCTTCGCTAAGGCCTTTATGCTTTCTCACACCTGGGACCACATTCTCCAGAGACCATCTGACGGCGGGAGGCGGGGCCGGCTCGGTGGATCTGACAGATCTGCTGAGCTGGCCCCGCCTACGAAAATCAGCTGATAAATGTCACCTGGCAGCAATCAGCTGACTCTTCTGATGAAGGCTGCAGTGCAGTTGAAACATGTAAAGAAGGTAAAGACATCTTTCTATTTTACTTTTGTCTTTCAAAGGAAAAAAAAAAAAAAAGGATACATCCACATGTATATTAAAGTCCCCTACTATAATTATTCTATCAGATTTCAGCACTAAATCAGCTAAGAAATCAGCAAATTCGGATAAAAATTCTGAGTAGGTTGATGGGGGACGATAAACTATGGCAAATAAAATTGGGTTTAACCTAAAATTGCTAAAGTGCCCAATACTGAGGACCAGGCCCTCAAAGGAATTATAACATGTTTTTTGCTTTACATTAACTAGTAATTTGGAATGGTAAATTGTTGCTACTCCTCCTCCACGACCAGAACTTCTGGGATTTTGACAGTTTAAATAACCAGAGGGAGTTGATTCATTTAAACCAACATAATCCTCTTGTCCTAACCAAGTCTCTGTAAGGGAAATTAAATCAATCTGATGATCAATTAACAAATCATGGACTAACAGAGACTTGGGAGTTAGAGACCTAATATTTAATAAACCACATTTAATTTTTAAATTATGAGGAGGAACAGAGGCCAATTCATTCAATTTAGAGGCTTTATGTTTAATTTGAGTTTTACCAATATTTTGCTTTATCACTTTGGGATGCTTATACATTATATTTTTATTCACTTTGGAGGGAGCAGACAACGATTCTCTGATGGGGAAGTCAGGGGCTAAGCTGAGGGGTGGCGGATGAAGAGGAGCTGCAGAGAGGCATGTAAGACTGCGACTCTGCTTCCTGGTCCCAACTCTGAGTAGTCATGGTTTTGGAAATTTGGATAAAAAAGATGCCAGATTGTTAGATAAATGAGAAGCACCATCCAAAGTGGGATGAATGCTGTCTCGTCTCATAAGACCAGGTTTTCCCCAAAAAGAGCTCCAATTGTCAATGTAGCCCACGTCATTTTTAGGACACCACACAGACAGCCAGCGGTTCAAGGAGGACGAGCGGCTAAACATGTCATCACTGGTCAGATTGGGGAGGGGCCCAGAGAATACTACAGTGGCAGACATCGTTTTGGCAAAGTCACACACCGATTCTATATTAAGATAAGATAAGATAAGATAAGATAAGCCTTTATTAGTCCCACAACGGGGAAATTCCAGGATTGCAACAGCACAGGGATAGCAACACTCAGAGCAAGAAAAAAAAAAACAAAAAAAAAAACAAGCAAGCAAGAGCAGCTAATATACATATGTACATATTACTATAAAATATATATATACACACACACACACACAGACACACAGTGCAGAGCATTGTAGCTGGATGGAATAAATATATGAATATATGAACACACAGTGCAGAGCATTGTAGCTAGATGGAATAAATATGTAAATATATAAACACCCACAGTACGGAGCATTGCAGCTAGGTGGAATAAATATGCAAGTATATAAACACACGCAGTGCGGAGCAATGTAGCTAGATGGAATAATATGTAGATATATAAAAACACAGTGCGGAGCATTGTAGCTAGATGGAATAAATATATAGATATATAAATATAAACACACCCAGTGCTGAGCATTGTAGCTAGATGGAATAAATATATAGATATATAAATATAAACACACCCAGTGCAGAGCATTGTAGCTAGATGGAATAAATATGTAAATATATAAACACACACAGTGCAGAGCATTGTTGCTAGGTGGGATGAAACAGCATAACCGTCTATTTAGTTATCCTACATGGTATGATTATGTGCCCATACATATTCTCACCCTCCATAGCGACCGGTATGTTCCTAGTTGTATGCCGGAGAGGACCATTGTGTAAGTCTATTGCATCTTTTGCATTCAAAAAAAACTATTAGTTTGTTACGTCTTTTTGCTATCTCTGCGAGCAGCCCTGCTTAGGTTGTACAGTCTGACAGCCGTTGGTAGGAAGGACCTACGAAACCTCTCGGTTGTGCACCTGGGATGATGTAGTCTGCTGCTAAATGAGCTCCTCAGTGCATCCAGTATGTCCTGCATAGGGTGGAACTCGGACTCCAGCAGAGATGACAGTTTAGCCACCGTCCTTCTCTCTCCTATCTCCTCCATCGGATCAAGGCGTTGCCCCAGGACAGAGCTAGCTTTCTTAATCAGTTTGTTCAGTCTCTTCCTATCGGCTGCAGTAATGCCACTGCCCCAGCAGACCACTCCAAAAGTGATGGCTGATGCCACCACCGTGTCATAGAATGACTTCAGCAGCGCCCCTTGTACACCAAAAGACCTGAGTCTCCTCAGCAGGAACAGCCTGCGCTGTCCCTTCTTGTAGAGTGCGTCAGTATTGTGTGACCAGTCTAGTTTATTGTTCAGATGAATACCCAGGTACTTGTAGGATGTCACCATCTCGATGTCTGTTCCCTGTATATTTACTGGTGCTGTGAGGGGCTGCCCATGCCTGCGGCAGTCCACCACCAGCTCCTTAGTTTTCCTCGCGTTGATCTGGAGGCAGTTCCGATGGCACCAGTCCACAAAGTCCTGGATAAGCCCTCTGTACTCAGCTTCATCTCCGCTGGAGATGAGACCAACGATCGCAGAGTCATCAGAGAACTTCTGTAGATGGCAATGTGTTGTGTTGTGTGAGAAGTCCGCAGTATAAAGAGTGAACAGGAAGGGAGCCAGCACCGTTCCCTGGGGGGCCCCCGTGCTACTGATGATCGTGTCGGAAACACAGTCCCGGGTTCTCACAAACTGAGGCCGGTTCGTGAGGTAGTCCAGGATCCATGATGACAGGTGCTGGTCCACCCCTGCGCGCAGCAGCTTGTCCTTCAGGATCATCGGTTGGATGGTGTTGAAAGCACTGGAGAAGTCAAAGAACATGATCCTCACCATATTCCCGGGCTTCTCCAGGTGGGACAGAGAACGGTGAAGGAGGAAGATCACCGCATCCTCCACCCCAATGCCATGCTGGTAGGCGAACTGGAGTGGATCCATCGCTGGTTCCACCAGGGGGCGGAGATGAGCAAGGAGCAGTCTCTCCAGGGTCTTCATCAAGTGGGACGTCAAGGCCACCGGTCTGAAGCTGTTCAGGTCTTTGGGGTGGGAAGTTTTTGGTACAGGTACCACACAAGATGTTTTCCACAGCTGTGGTACCCTCCCCAGTTTCAGGCTCATGTTGAAGATATACGTCACAATCCCACACAGCTGGTCTGCACAGGACTTGAGGAGCTTTGCGCTGATGCCGTCCGGTCCCGACGCCTTCCTCGCCTTGATCTTCCTCAGCTCCGTCCTCACCTGGGTCTTGGTCAGGGTCAGGATGGGGGCCTGTGTGTTGGGAGTGGGGGGGGTGTCGGTGGAGTGGGGAGTGGGCAGCAGGACTTGATTTCTTAGTGGCAGCAGTGGTTGTTGTGCAGACAGGGGGGAGGGCGGTTGGTCAAATCTATTGAAAAACAGATTCAGGTTGTTCGCCCACTCCCTGCCCCCCGTGGCCTGGGGGGAGGTATTCTGGAGCCCCGAGATGGTTTTGAGGTTTCTCCAGACCCCGCTGATGTCGCTCTGTTGCAGCTTGTCCTCCATCTTCTTCCTGAAGCTGTCCTTGCCTTCTCTGATCTTTCTCCTCAGCTCCCTCTGTACGGACTTCAGCATCTCCCTGTTCCCCGACCTGAAGATCCTCTTCTTCTCTCTCAGAAGTGTTTTTATCTCAGGGTTGATCCAGGGTTTGTTGTTTGAGTGACGCCGTATGGTCTTGGTGGGAACGGATTTGTCCACACAGAAGCTGAGGTAGCCCGTGAAGGTGTGAATGAGGCCATCGATGTCCTCACCATGTGGATCGCAGAGCTGCTTCCAGGCAGTGGCTTCAAAACAGTCCTTTAGAGTGTCCATTGTCTCCTCAGACCATAACTCCACAGTGTGCATGGCCGGAGGTTGTCTGTGCACTCGGGGTTTGTACACCGGTCGGAGATGAACCAAGTTGTGATCCGATCTCCCAAGTGGGGGGAGTTGTGATGAGGTGTACGCCTCCTTAGTGTTTGCGTAGAACAAATCCAGTGTTTTATTGTCTCTAGTGTGGCATGTGACATACTGGGTGAAAGTGGGCAGAATGGGAGACAGTGAAACGTGGTTGAAATCGCCTGAGATGAGGAGAAGAGCATCTGGGTGTTCTGTCTGCAGCCTGCTGGTTACTGAATGGATGACGTCACGCGCTGTCCCAGCGTTCGCCGTCGGATTTGCATAAACAACAATGCAGATCACGTGTGAGTGTTCTCTCGGGAGATATGTAGGCCTCATGCTAACAGCTAGCAACTCAATGTCTTTGCTGCAGTGTCGTTGTTTAACAGTGATATGTCCCGGTCTACACCAGTTGTTGTTAACATACATTATCACTCCACCGCCCCTAGTTTTGCCACTCTCTGGTGTTCGGTCAGCTCGTATCATGTGAAAACCCTCCAGCTCAATGTTAGCATCTGCTGCTAGTTCAGTTAGCCACGTCTCAGTAAACAAAAGGAGAGAGCACTCCCGGTAAGTGCTATCATAACGGGAGATAGCCGCTAGCTCATCTAACTTTCCCAGTATCGACCGTACATTTCCCATGACAACAGATGGAAGGGAGGGTCTGTACCTTATATTTTTTGTCCTCCGCCTTACTCCAGCCCGGCAGCCGCGGCGTTTTTGCCTCAGTTCTCTCGGTATGTCGAGTTTTTCCAGTGGGACCGGGTGGCGGTTAAATGCTAGCAGCTCTTCCCTGTTGTATCGAATCCTGCTATAAACAGTGGCTCCGTCCACCGGCTCAGGAGACATTTGGGACGATCTGTGTGTCCGTGATATAAGTGGGGTGAAAAAAAAAGTGATCAAAAGAGAGAGGAAGGGAAAAAAAAAACTCGGAATCGAGCCGCTGTTGCAAAAGGCAGCCGACTGGTGTGGCGCCGAGAGAATTTTCGTGAAGAAGAAGAAGAAGTTTCGTGACTTCCGACTGCCGGAGACGGATGTCATTAATGCCGGCGTGAATAACAATTGTGGAATATTTACAGTTACTTTTAGCCAGCATTTTCAAATTTGACTCGATGTCGCCTGCTCTGGCCCCAGGAATGCATTGGACTATGGCCGCTGGAGTCTCTAGGTTCACGTTTCTGACTACAGAGTCGCCAATGATCAGAGTTTTTTCCTCAGCGGGTGTGCCGCTGAGCGGGGAAAAACGATTAGAAACGTGAACAGGTTGGTGGTGTACCGGGGCTTTGCGACTAGGCTTCCTTCTCACCGTCACCCACCCAGTCTCCTCGCTGCTGAGGAGAGCCGAGGGACCGCTGACAGTGGGGCCTAAGCTAGCTAGCTCCGCTGCAGCTAATGGGCGTCCGTCAAGATTAACTGGTGCAGACGGTGTTTCAATGCAGCGGAGCCGGGATTCCAAATCAGACAACCTCGCCTCGAGCGCCTCAAAAAGACAACATTTATTACATTTACCGTTATCGCTAAAAGAGGCAGAGGTGTAGCTAAACATCTGACAGAGAGAGCACACCAGAGGAGGAGAGGAAAGAGAGCTAGTAGCCATAGCTAGTGGCTAGAGAGCAAACCACAAAGCAAACCACACAGGCAGACAGCAAAACAGGAAGTGACGATACGTTACCACAAGGAAGTCACGATCCCAAGGGACTCAAGGGACTGGCGAAGGAGTCTCCCTCAGCACAATCCAGACTGATGAAGAAATGTCCCCGGAAGCAGAGAGCTCGCCACCCTCACCTCAAGCCTGTGCCATCTTCCCCCCGCCAGACAACCCTTAAAGCTCCCGGAGAGACAGAGCATGACCCCGGAACAGCAGCTGATGTCATCACTTTCCAGGAATTCAGGCAAGTTCTTATTCATTCCCTCTCTCTCTCTCATCTGAAACTGCTTGCCTAATTCCTGATGATGAGACTCAGATATCACAGCCCACTGGGTCTCCATCATCAGCTGCTGTTGCCATTTCTTCACCTCCTTCTCTTGTTTCTCCAAAATACCCGCTGGTCCTGGGAGGGAATTGTCAGATGACAGAACGTCCAGTGGATTCTGGGACCCCTGGGTCGGCACCACCACCACAACCAGCGAGGGAGAGGAACATTGGCCGGGTCCTAAAGCCAGTGTCCATGACCAAGTGGCCCCTGACTCTGACGCCTCGCCCACTTCACTAGAAGCCCGAGTCTCCACCTGTCATCTTGCCTGTAGGCGCGGCACCTCCATGTTCTTCTGGGGAACCCACAATTGCCATAGCCACAGAGAGAAATGACCCCAGGTCTGCTGCAGCTAGGACCATCGTGCCCCGGGAATTCAGTCAAGTGAACTCTCGTTCTTCATTACTTAAAAAATTGATATTCTTGCCTGGTTCCCTGTGATGAAAACCAGTCTCTGCAGTCCACTGAGTTTTCATCACCAGCTGCAGAAAATTTTCTCCTACCTGCTACCCTCGTGTCTCCTCCAATCACCCTTGGGTGCCCGCTGGCCTCGGATTTGTGCCGTTGGACATGGGAGGAGACTGCGGCCCTGGGCGGCCTGGTCCCAATCCTACAGCCACAGGCTGGACGAGGGGAGAACGCTGCCAGCAACCCGAAGCCTGCGCTGATGAGAGACCTTCCCCTGGCTTCAGTTGCTCAGGATTCAGCGCCAGCAGGGAAATCACCTCCAGGGTCCATGCCGGAAGAATCATCTGCGTGGGTTACCTCACTGGAGGAAACAAGGACTGCAGTAACCACCATGCCTGCTGCGGGGGCCGCCACAGCAAAGTTGGAGTTGGACCCCCGGAAGACCACACCTGAAGCATTGTTGCCTGGATCGTCAGAGTCCTGGACAGCGGTGCAGTTTCAGAACAGGAAAGTACACTCCTTTATCTCTGTTCCTCTTTTGGAGAAATCTTGCCTGGATCTAGGTGGGGAGAGCCAAGTGCAGCCATCAGCTGCGCCTGAGCTCACTTCGCCGGGCTCCACCGCCACCGGGGACCCTGACCCTGTGTACATGCATCTTTTGTCTGAGCTTCCTCCCAGGGTCACTGAGGATAATCCACTGGCACCATATGTCTCTGTAGATCCAGGCTTGCTGCCCAAGAGAGTTGCCTCCACCGAGGTCATCGATGATGCTCCATCCCAGCCCGGGACCTCCATGGGTGCTGCTTCTCCCGCCAAGGTTGTCGAGGACATTCCATCCCAGCCCGGGATCTCCGTGGGTGCAGCTTCATCCCAGACCAGGACCACCAAGGGTGCAGCTCCGCTCCTGCCTGGAGCCACCGAGGGTGCATCTCTGCTCCTGCCTGGAGCCACCAAGGGTGCAGCTTCACTCCAGTCCGGAGCCCCCGTGGGTGCTGCTGACCAGCCCAAGGTCATCATGGTTCTCCCTCTGACAGAGGTCATCGCGGGCACTCCGCCCCAGCCCGGGGCCTCCGAGGGTGCAGCCTTGGTCCAGTCTGGAGCCCTTGTGGGTGTAGATTTGCTCCAGCCTAGAGCCCCCACGGGTGCAGCTTTGCTCCAGCCTGGAGTCACCACGGGTGCAACTTTCCTCCAGCCCGGAGCCACTGCGGGTGCAGCATTGTCTCAGTCCAGGACCACCGAGGGTGCAACCATGTCCCAGTCCAGGACCCCCAAGGGTGCGACTGACCAGCTCACGAGCATCGTGGTTCCCCTTCCTCCTCTGCCAGACACCGTCATGGTTCCCCCGGCTCCTCCATCCTGCCTTGCACTTGCCCTTTCCATCGGGTGGCCACCTCCTAAACCACCCCTCCAGTTCGGGTGGTTGAAAGACTCTGTCTGGGATCCAACCACTTGAGAGGGGCACTCTGTTTTGAGCCGAGGGCTCAAGACAGGAGCCTCTATTCTGCCCTGAAGGGTATTTATGACAGGGACTCACAACCCCCACAGACGGGGCCTCTCGGAGCAAACTTCCGGCTCACCGCATTAGCCTTATATTCTTCTGTCACGCTCTCATCGTCCTCCAAGTCCACCTTGTTAGCTAGCGCTGACTGTCCAGGTAGCCTCTGTGTTTCACGCTCATTTAGCTCTGTGACTAACTCCTCTGCTGCTTCCAATTGGAGCGCTAGCTCAACCGCTTTAGCCAGCGTCAAGTCATTTGGTGCCATTAGCAACCTAGCATGTAGCCCAGTGTTACATTTGTGTTCAGCCAATTGGTCCCATACCATTTCATCTTCCAGTGGCCCAAAATGGCACTTACTGGCTAACTGTCTCAGGTCAGCGACAAACTGCTGTACTAGCTCACCAACCCTCTGTCGTCTCTGGCGAAAGCGAATCCATCATACCGTCATGCTGCCCGCTGTTACAAAATGGTTAGCTAGCAGCTCTACAACTTCCTCATACGAGTCCGTCGCTTCGAGCGTCTGGAGGATCCTTTGGCCCTCTAAGCCTAGGTTGTGGACAAGCAGTGCCCACGTCCTCACCTTGTCTAGCTTTCCCAGGCCCAACGCTGTAACACATTTTGACGCTTCCAATCAGTGAGGCCATGGAACCGGCAGTTCCCTGGGAAGCTCCAGGAAAGGCCATAGTGGTGAATCGCACGTCTCCATGAGTTAATCCTCAGTCGCCAAATGTTATGTCCAGAAACCTGGCATGAAAGAGACGGACAAGGATGCTGCACTAGAACTGGGCTTTATTACATAACTGGCCAACAGTGCACTACATGCGGTTACTTGCGGAGCCATCCGGGCAAGAAAGCCTAATAGTGGATGCTCACCATCATATGGAGGTGTGATGATGCAACCGGAAGACGGTGTGATCACACCACACTTTACATTAAAATCCCCATACTACATTCGGCAGAAGATTCTCCTCCACCCCACCTGTGTATGAGGCCTGGACTCCATTAACAGCTCAGGACCACAACCGTCACAGGAACCGTCCAGTGAGGAAGACAGTTGGCAGCACACCAATCTAAGTTTAGTCTTTTCAAAACATTTTACACACAGTATTGTATAAAGCCTTTATTTTGAATGTTTAAATGTGTTTGTTTAGGAGATTTCTTAACCTTTTTTGAAATGTTAAGGAGTGGTTTTTTTTTATATTTAGTGAGTAACCTGGTCAAACCAGTCATATTTATGGATTATTTTTCCAAAAGTAGAGGCAGCAGATATTTGTTTCTTTCTTTTTTGAATAACTTCTCAAGACAGTAGTCAAAATTTGGAAGCTAAAATGACTTAGACTTTTCATTTTTATTAAAACCACAATTTGCTTCTGCATTTGGCGTTCCAAGAATTTGTAATTAGAAAAAATGTTGTTCCTCTTCTTTAATCAGGTCCAGTCTTGCAGCAGGAATGAATATACAACACAGCTATCCATCCATCTTCTACAGCTTTTCTGGGGGTCCAGGTTGTGGACAGTCTAATCAGCAAGCATCAGTCTAATCAGAGAAGCCCAGACTTCCCTCTCCCTAGCCACCTCCTCCAACTCTTCGGAGAGGACACCAGGACGTTCTCAGACCAGCTGGGAGACTTAGTCTTTTTAACATATTCTGGATCTGCCCCGGGGTCTTCTCCCTCCTCCCACAATACATACATAAAAAGCAATTCCATTTCTATGCCTGGTCTTTCCTTCACCTACAGTATATTGTCATTCACATTATCTAGACCAGGGGTGTCAAACTCATTCCATGGAGGGCCAAGACCCTGCAGGTTTTACTTCCACCCAGTCTCTTCAGCAGGTGTTTTCACTGATCAGCAATCAGTAGGAAGAAATTCAGAGAAATCACCTGTTGAAGACACTGGGTGGAGGTAAAACCTGCAGGGTCTTGGCCCTCCATGGAATGAGTTTGACACCTGTGATCTAGACCAAGCAAACTCTTTGCAGCACTGCTGTAGTCCAGAAATTGTCTAGTAGTTCACATACTGTCATGTTTTAATGCTGTTAGTCTGTGATGACACTTTCTTCGAGACTGTCCTTTTTTACATCAACAGTTTGTACCTGACTATAGTAACAAAGGTCAACACTGACTATGGGGACAACAAAAGCTTTCCAGAGTGTCCTAATCCTGATTTAATTAATTTCTCTATTGCTCTCCCAGATCTGCCCCATGGACCCTACACCTGGACTGTTTATTTTTTAATAAATATTTTCCCCCAAATAAATTCCTGTTTGTTATATGTTGACTCACTTGATTTGAGGTTGATTTTCTTTTACATTCTACTCATGCACCTCCAAAAGCTGAATATTGTGGTGAATTTATTTTTAGAAATAACTCAAATCTAAGTAGTAAAACTTTCAGATTGTACAATGATCCCATATAAATTTAGTTGTTTTAAGATTTTTTTTGTTTGAAATTTGGATGAATATACCTGAGCTATTTGATATAGTAGATCTGAATGGTGATGTGCTAATTTTTGGAGATGCAGTACTGTTGTTTCAGCAAAGGTTAAAAATACTTCAGTTTTGCATAGAGGTGAGGTAAACCGTTACTTTGTGAATTTGTCACACTGGATCAACAATGGATTTCATCTACAGGTAACTGAAAGGGCACAAATTAATTCAGGCAGCCAACGTTTCACAGCATTTATTTATATATTTTAAAACAATAAAAACAAAACACAGTTGCAATCTAAAATGAACTGGAACTGACATAAATGACTGCTGGAGCTTAATAGCAACAGCCATTTTTTTAAAGTATGCATAGAATGGTTATGTTCGACCTCAGGGTGGAAAAGACCTCAGGGCAAGCCACACACCAGATGGTTCGATGCGGTGAAGAGAGACCTCCAGCAGCTTAGAGTCGCTGTTGATGACGCAGAGGAGCTGGCCCAAAACCGGCAATGTTGGCACGCACTGGTTAACCTGGTTGGCTGTACGCATGGTGATGGGCGCCCAGTCCTCACTCCGCAGGAGTAGTAAGCAGTAAGTAAGTAAGCTAAAATGGATGAACATAAACAGACCATAAAAGTGTGATTCAGCATATTTACAGAAACCATGCAACAACTAATAGCAGTCAAAGTCCTTCCAATCTGAACTAAAGTGTTGTCATAATTACGCTGTCAAGACTAGCGAGCTATCCAGTTCAATCACTGCTGTGCTATATTAGTATTACTGTCAATGACACTATACAATATAGTTATTTTTTTTTAAAAATGTTTACCGGAGATGTGCAACAGAGAGGATTATGTTAAATTCACAATTCTATACCACAAGAGTCCTCGCTTGACAGGCTGGCTGGCTCATAATAACCAAAGGTCTGAGATTTTAGCAGTCTGCAGTATATTTATGTTAGCCTCCAGGAAGTGTTGTTTCTCTCTCTACCTGGCAACCGGTACAAGATTATAGTGAGTCAACAATGAGTGCAACACCTACTGGCCAGGAGGTCAGAATGTGATGTCTTGCACCTTTAACTGTTCACACCAGAGACGCAATGTCGTAAGTTAAAAAACATAAATAATTTCATTGCAAAGTTAAGTGAAGGTTATAATGTTTGCATTTCATGAGTATTTGTGGTTAGTTAAAACTACTTTATTTACATGTGTATGGATAGTTTGGAGAGCACGTGGCTGTGTAAATGGTGATAGGTTGTGTTCTGTATTTTGCAGTTTTTACTCTGCCCTTGAATGAAGCTGAAAAGATCCCCAGTAAGCAGCTAATAGAAACTTACTGCGACTCAATTATTTATTGAGCCCTCTTATTATTTTTAACCTTTGCATCATCTTTCTTGATGATTTTTACCCACTTATAATTTTACTGAACCAAGGATTCTTGCCACTTGATTTTTTTCGGTCAACAAACCGGATTAGGCTAACCTGTTTGTTTTGGTTAGCCACCCCTGGTCTGGAAAGCCATGGCTCCCTCTCCGACCTGTGACAGTTGTGTTTCCCTCTCTAAGAAGGTTTCCAAGTTGGAACTGAGACTCTCTAACCTCAGATTCAGGAAGCTGAAAATCATTTGGACATGATCATTTTTCAATGGACATCGGCGCCAGCGACGGACCCACAGTTAGCATAGATGGCTACCTACCTGGGTGAAATTAACATATCGCCATCCACCTCCACCCCTGCTCCGGTCACCTCAGCTGTCCAGGGCTGCAGCACTAAACACTGGCTTCAGCTCAGAGCTAAACCTAAAGCCCCAGGTGGTTCTTCTCAGCCTCAATGCGCGCCCTGGACCATGGTCAGGCCTTACAGCAAACGTTGAGGATCGACCAGGCACGGCTGCGGCTCCTCCCTTTCCCTCTCGCTGGAAAATAGATTCAGCATCTTTTTCCTGGAAGATTTTCCCTACCTGGATGTTGATCTTCCTCCCATGTCCACACCTCCTCCTTCAGCAGCGGCCCAAAACCGCAAGCCCCGGATTAAAACTACCCTAGGTGTGCCGAAATTTACACCAGCTCCAAAAAGAAGAGAGTGCAACTTCCCGCATCACCACCACACCGGCATCTCACCACCACAGCAGCAGCAACAATAACAACAGTGGCAAAACTAAAAAAAAAAAAAACAAAAAAAAAAAAAACTATTCACCATTACAGAAGCCACCGACAAAGTCCCCCCAGACAATGTTGGTAATTGGTGATTCCATAATGAGGAACATCAGAAGCAGGTACTATCTTACAAAATGTTTTCCTGGGGCTAAAGTGTCAGACGCTGAGGTTCTTGCCCCTGACCTATTAAATGCATACCCCCATGCTAAAACTGTTATTGTCCATGTTGGATGCAACAACATCCCAGATGAAGCGTCTGAGATCTTAAAGAGAGACTTCAGGAGCCTTCTGTCAACTCTTAAGAACTGTGGCAGACGTGTGTTTATCTCTGGACCACTTGCTCCTTCTAGAAGAGGTTGCAATTATTTCAGCAGAACTCTTAGCCTTAAAACCTGGTTGTGTTCAACATGTCCTACTTTTAACATTGGTTTTATTGACAGTTTAAACCTGTTCTGGAATTGCTCATTATTTATGAGGCCAGATGGTATTCATCCAAATACACTTGGTGCACATGTCTTAAGGGACAATCTGTTTTACTCCATTCAGCATTTTTTAGTACAGTGATTGAAAGCTGGTGTGTCACCTCACCACAAAGTGCCTGGGTCTGCCAACCAGCTTTTTTGATTTCCACTTCTCATATTACTCCTATTAATCCAAATAATTCTGTCTGTTTAGATCAGTCTTTAATTCACAACCCCGTAGAGATTGTGTCTATCACCCGATACCCAAAACATTATAACCCAAGACAAATACAACATAACTTGATAAAGATTAAAACCATTAATTTACCACAGAAAATAAAATAATTAAAAGTGGACTGCTGAATATAAGATCTCTGTCCAATAAAGTGACCTTAATTAATTGTTATGGTTTTCCCTGTGTGCTATAATGCAGCGTACAGAGTAAAACAGGAAGCCCACTTGCTGGAATAAGTTGTGCGTAGTTTTAATGGTAACACAAAATAACAACCCAAACATTCAATAAGGAGCATAGGAAATACTGGGGAAACTACTAAGATGCTCAACAGAACTCAGGTGAGAATAATACAGCCAGAATGTCCTTCAATGTTAACAGGTAGCACTGTACAGAGAGGGTGAAGCAGCTATTACTCACAAGTCTGGAGCAGTCCGAGTCCATCCGAGTATGAATCCAGGCAAACACAAAACTAAACTGAACAAGGTGAAGACGCCACGCAGAGTGATGTGGTACCAATAAACTGGCAGGGCATCAAGTCAAGCGTGACGAGGGATAAACACTGGGAGCTTAACCGCAGTGTAGGAAAATGATCTGACAATCTCTTTCCACAGAAATCGGGCTTAAATAATACCAATCCTATTGAGGAAAGAGATTGCCGGTATGTGTGATGAAAAACCCAATAATCACACACAGTTAATCACTTTGACAGGAAAGGGAGGCGTGGCTGAGCTGTCAAAGGGCCAAAAGGACCCCCGGGCTCTAAGAGAGCACTTGACGAAAAATAAACAGCAAAAAGTAGACAAATCAATTAGGCAGCCACCGCATCACAGAACTGGGCCAGCATTTCAAGCCCAGTTCGTGACAGAGCCTCCCCCTCAAGGGGTGGTACCCAGACACCCCGAGTGAGATCAGAAAGGAAAAAGATGACCCCCCCCCCCCCACCGTGACACAAACGAACAACCAAGGGTGGGCGGAAGGGGGGAACAAGTTAGGAGGGAACCAACAAGCAAATAATAACAAAATGCAACAAATGAAATGCACCTCCTTCCAACCCCAACCGAGAACAATATCCCCCAAACCCAGGAGTCCAAAGGTTCAGGTGGCCGACCATAGTACCAGGCCCCGTAGGTGATCCGGCAAACTGGGTCTGGTGGCCTGCTGGAAAACACTGGCCATCCGGCCCAGAGACTCAATCCCTCCAGTAGTTGGCCAGCGCTGTTGAGCCACCAGTACCGGGGAGGTGAAGCTGGAGTCGGCCTGCCCACCGGGAAGTTCACAGGTGGGTGATCAGACCATAAGGAGGGAACCGCCGGGGTGTCAGACAGGGAGGATGACGAGACCCCGGCGGCATCTGGCTGAGAGGTGGAGACTCCGGCGTCCTCAGTCTGACCAGCAGCACCCTCGGTGGACCCGGCTCGGGACACAGCTGCACCCGCGGTGGACCCTGACTGGGCCAAGGCTGCACCCACGATGGTCCCAGCCTGGGACAACGTTGCATCAGCAGTGGCCCCATCCCGGGACCTCATTGTGCCCGCAGTGAGCCCTGACTGGACCTGTGTAGCACCCATGGTGGACCCCGACCAAGCCATAGTTGCACCCCTCGGTGGAGTCCGGCTGGACCCCTACTGCACCCGCGGTGGACTCTGGCTGAAGCTCAGCTGCACTTGCGGTGGACTTTGACTGGAGCTCAGATGCACCTGCGGTGGACTCTGGTGGGAGCTCTGCTGCACCTGCGGTGGACTCCGGCGGGAGCTCAACTACACCCGTGGAAGAGCAACCCACAACGGGAGCGGCTGGAATCTCCGCTAGTGAACCTAGATCCTTGGAGATGTCAGGTGGTGACAACTCCTCTCTGACGACCCTGGGAGCAAGCTCAGAGAAGGTAGGAAAGGGAGAGGGTCAGGGTCGCCAGCAGCGGTGGAGCCCGGCAAGGTAAGCTCAGGTATGGCAGGCGGCTGCGCCCAGCTTCCCTCACCAAAAGCCAGACAAGAATGCTCAGAAACAGGGGCGAGAGAAATAAACAAGAGCACTTCCCTGGGTTCGGGCTCCACTGCCGTCCAGAACTCCAACGATCCAGATGGTGGCAGTTTATCCGGCTGCGAGGTTGTAGCACCCACGGAGACCCCGAGTTGGGGGGGACCTCCCGTGACGACCTCCACCAGGACAGCTGGAGCCCTGACGTCTAAAGATGGTGCACCCGGATCCATGGAGATGTCAGGCTGGGATGGATCTTCTCCAATGACCCTGGGATGTGGCTCAGAAACAATTGGTTAAGAGACATAATCAGGGTCGCCGGCAGAGCCCGGCGGGGTGCAATCAAGTGCAGCTACGGGTAGCACCCGGCTCCCCCCCCCCCCCCGAGAGCCAGGAAAGTTTGCTCAGATGCAACAGAGAGACAAACGAGAGCACTTTCATGGGCTCAAGCTCCACCGCCTTCCAAGACTCCGTTGATTCAGATGATGGCGTCCTGGGCCTGGTCTCGAGGTGATTAAAAGTCGGCGTCCACTCTTCTGCGGTGGCCCCCGCAGTAGGCATGATGGTCTTGACAGTCATGGCCTCCACCAGTGAGGCCTCCCACGCAGATAACTCTCCCGGCGTGGAGTCTGGAGGTGGAATTTCAGATGGTGCTGAGTTCGCAGAGACTGAAGCCCGGTGATGCTCCTTTGTCGGCATAGGCTTCTGGTTGACTGCAGCATTCTGCCTCTGGTCACAGAGACTCTGCGAGGCTGGGGCAACATCCTCCAGGGCCGCGCGCTCCTCCCTTCCCCGATGATCGAGCTCCAGAACTGGTGGACACTCAGAAGCAGGGGATGGAGACACAGAGGGAATAGAAAAGTTCATAACAGAAGCAGCACTGGGAGAGCGCTCAAGTGACTGCCTAGCCTGGGGCTTTCTCTCGGGGGACAGACAAAGTTTGTCATTATTAACTGAAGTAGAATGAGAACACACTTGCCTGGCCTCCCGGGTCTGGGTGTTGGCTGCTGCAGATGGATTGCTGTCATTCCCATCCGTGCCCAAGGTTCTTCTGGGCCCCTCGGAGGTTGATGGAGGAGCCGACTTGAATGACAAAGAAGTGGCCGAGTCAGGAGAGGCGCTTACAATCTCTCCAGTGTCTGAGAAGGATGACCCAATGGCTGAGGCTGTGGCTGAAGCAGAGGAGGCGCCAGCTGGCATGACAGCTGGCACAAAGGGGGGTTTCGCCACGGCAGCAGTTGAGCACAATGTCCGGGACTTGGCTGCCGGTGTGGTGGTGAGCCTCTTCCGGTGCTTAAATTCAGGATTATCCTCACGCCATGTGGTTGGCTCCTCCGAGACCTCTGGCTCCTCCTGTGTCCAATGATTCCCCCCCCCCCCAAGGCCGGTGGAGAGTTAAGGGAGACAGAGAGCAGGGAATGCGGAGCCGTGACAGCAGCAGTTTGGGGAGCCCCAGCGGATTGTAAACTCTGGAGCTCCTCCACAGGAATCTGGTTAATCACTTCAGGAGACATTGCAAGAGAACAAAGAAGTACTTGCCTGAGCTCCTGATTGGTGACGGTGTCCACTGCTGCCTCAGTGTCCTGCTTCATCCTCCCGGGAGTAAGACGGGACATTTGGCGGGAGGAGGAGGACCCAGGCTCGGGAGGTGAACGGTGGGCTCTAGTCTTCCAGGAGCGCTCCGTGGAAAGTAGTGGTTGTGCTCCAACGGTCCCTCTTGTCACCTCCTCCAAGCGTTGTCGTGACTTGAATATCAGGGTGAGGAACAGCGTCATTTCCAAAGGAACGGCGTATTTCCAAAGACCGGGGCACGTCTGGAGCACCCTGACAGCGATGTCAAAAAAACAAAAATTGAGCTCCGGGAGTTGGTGGCTTGAGCCCGGGAAACAAACACCACAGCTCGATTGGCCACTTCGCAGTCCTCGGGGCTCAGTCCATAAACAGAAAAGTCCATGATTAGGCAGGGGAAAAAACACAAAAGAGGCATAAAAGAAAAATGTTCACGTACAATCTCTCCACTGGACTTTACACTGGTCGATTCATTCTGTTATGTTTTTCCCCGTGCGCTATAATGCAGTGCATGGAGGAAAAGAGGAAGCCCACTCGCTGGAGTAAATTGTGCGTAGTTTTAATGGTAGCACAAAACAACAGTCCAAACAATCAATAAGGAGCACAGGAAATACTGGGGAAACTACTTAGACGCTCAACAGAACTTAGGTGAGAATAATACAGCCAGAATGTCCTTCAACGTTAACAGGTAGCACTGTACGGAGAGGGTAAAGCAGCTATTACTCACAAGGCTGGAGCAGTCCAAGTCCATCCAAGTATGAATCCAGGCAAGCACAAAACTAAACTGAACAAGGTGAAGACGCCACACAGAGCAATGTGGTACCAATAAACTGGCAGGGCAACAAGTCAAGCGTGATGGGGGATATACACTGGGAGCTTAACTACAGTGTAGGAAAATGATCCGACAATCTCTTTCCACAGAAATCGGGCTTAAATAATACCAATCCTAATGAGGAAATAGATTGCCGGTATGTGTGACGAAAAACCCAATAATCACACACAGTTGATCACTTTGACAGGAGAGGGAGGTGTGGCTGAGCTGTCAAAGGGCCGAAAGGACCCCAGGGCTCTAAGAGACTGCCTGACAAAAAATAAACAGCAAAAAGTAGACAAATCGAGTAGGCAGCCACAGCGTCACAGAGCTGTGCCAGCATATCAAGCCCAGTTTGTGACAGAGTCTCCCCCTCAAAGGGTGGACCCCAGACACCCCGAGTGAAATCAGAAAAGAAAAAGAAGACAACCCCCCCCCCCCACCGGTGACACAAACAAACAACCCAGGCTGGGTGGAAGGGGGAACAGGTTAGGAGGGAACCAACAAGCAAATAGCAACAAAATACAACAAATGAAATGCACCTCCTCACAACCCCAACCGAGAACAATATCCCCCAAACCCAGGAGTCCAAAGATTCAGGTGGCCGACCAGAGTCCCAGGCCCCATAGGTGATCCGGCAAACCGGGTCTGGTGGCCTGCCGGAAAACACGGGCTATCCGGCCCAGAGACTCAATCCCTCCAGCAGTCGGCCAGTGCTGTTAAGCCACCAGGACCGGGGAGGTGAAGCAGGAGTCGGCCTGCCCACCGGGAAGCTCACAGGTGGGTGACCAGACCATAGGGAGGGAACCCCCACGGCGTCAGACAGGGAGGATGAAGAGGCCCCAACAGCATCTGGCTGAGAGGTGGAGGCTCCAGCGTCCTCAGTCTGACCAGCAGCACCCTCGGTGGACCCGGCTCGGGACACAGCTGCACCCGCGGTGGACCCCGACCGGGCCAAAGCTGCTGCACCCCCGATGGTCCCGGCCTGGGACAATGTTGCACCAGCGGTGGCCCCTTCCCAGGACCTCATTGCTCCCACGGTGAGCTCCGACTGGGCCTGTGTAGCACCCATGGTGGACCCCAACCAAGCCATGGTTGCACCCACGGTGGAGTCCGGCTGGACCTCTGCTGCACCTGCGGTGGACTCCGGCTGGAGCTCAGCTTCACCCGTGGTGGACTCCAGTTGGAGCTCAGCTGCACCCGCGGTGGACACTGACTGGAGCTCTGCTGCACCCGTGGTGAACTCGGCAGGAGCTCTGCTGCACCCGCGGTGGACTCTAGCAGGAGCTCTGCTGCACCCGCGGTGGGCTCCGGCAGGAGCTCTGCTGCACCCGCGGTGGGCTCCGGCAGGAGCTCTGTTGCACCCGCGGTGGACTCCAGCTGGAGCTCAGCTGCACCCGCGGTGGACTCTGGCGGGAGCTCTGCTGCACACGCGGTGGACTCTAGCGGGAGCTCTGCTGCACCCGTGATGGACTCTGGCTGGAGCTCAGCTTCACCCGTGGTGGACTCCAGTTGGAGCTCAGCTACACCTGCGGTGGACTCCGGCAGGAGCTCTGTTACACCTGCGGTGGACTCTGGCGGGAGCTCTGCTGCACACATGGTGGACTCTAGCGGGACCTCTGCTGCACCCGCGGTGGACTCCGGCTGGAGCTCAGCTTCACCCGTGGTGGACTCTGGCTGGAGCTCTGCTGCACCCGCGTTGAACTCCAGTGGGAGCTCTGCTGCACCCAAGGTGGACTCTGGCGGGAGCTCTGCTGCACCCGCGGTGGACTCCGGCTGGAGCTCTGCTGCACCCGCAGCGGACTCCGGCTGGAGCTCTGCTACACCCGTGGTGGACTCCAGCTGGAGCTCTGCTGCACCTGCAGTGGACTCCGGCTGGAACTCAACTCCACCCGCGGAGGAGCAGCCCACAGCGGGAGCGGCTGAAATCTCCGGCGGCAGACCTAGATCCTCGGAGACATCAGGTGGTGCCGACTCCTCTCTGACGACCCTGGGAGCAAGCTCAGAGAAGGTAGGAAAGGGAGAAGGGTCAGGGTTGCCAGCAGCGGTGGAGCCCGGCGAGGTAAGCTCAGGTACGGTAGGCGGCTGCACCTGGCTCCCCTCACCAAAAGCCAGACAAAAATGCTCAGAAACGGGGGGGAGAGAAATAAACAAGAGCACTTCCCTGGTTTCGGGCTCCACTGCCATCCAGGACTCTGATGATCCAGATGGTGGCAGTTCATCTGGCTGCAAGGTTGTAGCACCCATGGAGATCACGATTTGGGGCGGACCTCCCGTGACGACCTCCACCGGGACAGCTGGAACCCTGATGTCTAAAGATGATGCACCCAGATCTCCGGAGACGTCAGGCCGGGACGGATCTTTCCCAACGATCCTGGGATGTGGCTCAGAAACAATAGGGGAAGAGACATAATCAGGGTCACCGGCAGCGGCGGAGCCCGGCGGGGTGCAGTCAAGTGCAGCTATGGGCAGTACCCAACTCCCCCCCCCCCCCGAGAGCCAGGCAAGTTTGCTCAGATGCAACAGAAAGAGAGACAAACGAGAGCACTTTCATGGGCTCGAGCTCCACCGCTTGCCAGGACTCCATCGATTCAGATGATGACGTCCTGGGCCTGGTCTCGAGGTGATTCAGCGTCAGCACCCACTCTGTTGCGGTGGCCCCCACAGCAGGCATGATGGTCTCGGCAGTCATGGTCTCCTCCAGTGAGGCCTCTCACGCAGGTAACTCTCCCGACGTGGAGTCTGGAGGTGGAGTTTCAGATGGCGCTGGGTCCGCGGAAACTGAAGTCCAGTGATGCTTCTTCGTCGGCACAGGCTTCAGGTCGACCACAACGCTCTTCCTCTGGTCATAGAGACTCTGCGGGGCTGAGGCTGCATCCTCCAGGGTCGCGCGCTCCTCCCTCCCCCGATGATCGAGCTACAGGACTGGTGGACACTCAGAAGCAGGGGATGGAGACACAGAGGAAATAGAAAAGTTCATAACATAAGCAGCACGGGGAGTGCGCTCAGGTGACTGCCTAGCCTGGAGCTCTCTCCCGGGGGACAGACAAGGTTTGTCATTATTAACTGAAGTAGAATGAGAACACACTTGCCTGGCCTCCCAGGTCTGGATGTTGGCTGCTGCAGATGGTGCGCTGTCATTCCTATCCATGCCCAAGGTTCTTCTGGGCCTCTCGGAGGTTGATGGAGGAGCTGACTCGAACGACAAGGGAGTGGCCGAGTCAGGAGAGGCACTCAAAATCCCTCCAGAGGCTGAGGAGGACGACCCAATGGTGGAGGCTGTGGCTGAAGCAGAGGAGGCGCCAGCTGGCATGACAGCTGGCACAAAGGGGGGTTTGCCATGGCAGCAGTCGAGCACGACGTCTGGGACTTGGCTGCCAATGAGGTGGTGGTTCTCTTCCGGCGCTTAGATTCAGGATTACCCTCATGCCATGTGGTTGGCTCCTCCGAGACCTCTGGCTCCTCCTGCGTCCGACAATTCCCCCACGGGGCCGGCGGAGAGTTAAGGGAGACAGAGAGCAGGGAATGCGGAGCCATGACAGCAGCAGTTTGGGGAGCCCCAGCAGATAGCAAACTCTGGAGCTCCTCCAAAGGAATCTGGTTAATCACCTCAGGAGACATTGCAAGAGAACGAAGAAGTACTTGCCTGAGCTCCTGATTGGTGACGGTGTCCGCTGCTGCCTCAGTGTCCTGCTTCGTCCTCCCGGGAGTAAGACGGGACGTCTGGCGGGAGGAGGAGGACCCAGGCTCGGGAGGTGAACGGCGGGTTCTAGTCTTGTGGGAGTGCTCCGTGGAAAGTAGTGGTTGTGCTCCAGCGGTCCCTCTTGTCACCTCCTCCAAGCGTTGTTGTGACTTGAAAATCAGGGTGAGGAACATCATCAGCCTCAGGTATTTCCAAAGACCGGAGTATGTCTGGAGCACCCTGACAGCGATGCCAAAAAAACAAAAATTGACCTCCGGGAGTTGGTGGCTTGAGCCCGGGAAACAAACACCACAGCTCGATTGGCCGCTTCGCAGTCCTCGGGGCTCAGTCCATAAACAGAAAAGTCCATGATTAGGCAAGGGAAAAAACACAAAAGAGGGAAAAAAGAAAAATGTTCACATACAACCTCTCCACTGGACTTTACATTGGTCGGATCTTTCTGTTATGGTTTTCTCCGTGCACTATAACGCAGTGCACGGACGAAAAGAGGAAGCCCACTCACTGGAGTAAGTTGTGCGTAGTTTTAATGGTAACACACAAATAACAGTCCAAACAATCAATAAGGAGCACATGAAATGCTGGGGAAACTACTAAGACGCTCAACAGAACTCAGGTGAGAATAATACAGCCAGAATGTCCTTCAACGTTAACAGGTAGCACTGTACGGAAAGGGTGAAGCAGCTATTACTCACAAGGCTGGAGCAGTCCGAGTCCATCCGAGTATGAATCCAGGCAAACACAAAACTAAACTGAACAAGGTGAAGACGCCACGCAGAGCGATGTGTTACCAAAAAACTGGCAGGGCAACAAGTCAAGCGTGACGGGGGATATACACTGGGAGCTTAACCGCAGTGTAGGAACATGATCCGACAATCTCTTTCCACAGAAATTGGGCTAAAATAATACCAGTCCTAATGAGGAAAGAGATTGCCGGTATGTGTGACGAAAAACCCAATAATCACACACAGCTGATCACTTTTACAGGAGAGGGAGGCGTGGCTGAGCTGTCAAAGGGCCGAAAGGACCCCAAGGCTCTAAGAGAGCGCCTGATGAAAAATAAACAGCAAAAAGTAGACAAATTAAGTAGGCAGCCACCGCGACACAGAACTGGGCCAGCATATCAAGCCCAGTTCGTGACAATTAATGATATGATTATGGATCACAATATAAATATGCTCTGTCTCACAGAAACATGGCTACATCCCGATGACTTTGTTAATCAATGAGGCCACCCCCCCAGCTATGGTAATCGTATTCCTAGAAACACTGGCCGAGGTGGTGGTGTTGGGGTAATATACAGTGCATCCGGAAAGTATTCATGGCACTTCACTTTTTCCACATTTTGTTATGTTACAGCCTTATTCCAAAAGGGATTACTTTTTTCCCCATGAAAATTCTACACATAATACCCCATAATGACAATGTGCAAAAATTGTTTTTTGAGAATTTTGCAAATTTATTAAAAATAAAAAACTAAGAAATCACGTGTACATAAGTATTCACAGTCTTTGCCATGAAGCTCAAAATTGAGTTCAGGTCCATCCTGTTTCCACTGATCATCCTTGAGATGTTTCTACAGGTTAATTCGAGTCCACCTGTGGTAAATTCAGTTGATTCAGTTGACTGATTTGGAAAGGCACATACCTGTCTATATATGGTCCCACAGTTGACAGTGCATGTCAGAGCACAAACCAAGCATGAAGTCAAAGGAACTGTCTGTAGACCTCTGAGACAGGATTGTCTTGAGGCACAAATCTGGGGAAGAGTACAGAAAAATTTCTGCTGCTTTGAAGGTCCCAATGAGCACAGTTGCCTCCATCATCGGTAAAAGGAAGAAGTTCGGAGCCACCAGGATTCTTCCTAGAGCTTGCCAGCCGTCTAAACTGAGTGATCGGGGGAGAAGGGCCTCAGTCAGAGAGGTGACCAAGAACCTTCCAGAAGGACAACCATCTCTGCAGCAATCCACCAATCAGGTCTGTATGGTAGAGTGGCCAGATGGAAGCCACTCCTTAGTAAAACCACATGGCAGCCCACCTGGACTTTGTCAAAATGCACCTGAAGGACTCTAAGACCATGAGAAACAAAATTCTCTGGTCTGATGAGTGAAAGATTGAACTCTTTGGCGTGAATGCCAGGCATCATGTTTGAAGAAAACCAGGCACCACTCATAACCATGCCAATGGTGGTGGCAGCATCATGCTGTGGGGATATTTTTCAGTGGCAGGAACAGGGAGACTAGTCAGGATAGAGGGAAAGATGAATGCAGCAATGTACAGAGACATCCTGGATGAAAACCTGCTCCCGAGCATTCTTGACCTCAGGCTGGGGTGATGGTTCATCTTTCAGCAGGACAACGACCCTAAGCACACAGCCAAGATATCAAAGGAGTGGCTTCAGGACATCTCTGTGAATGTCCTTGAGTGGCCCAGCCAGAGCCCAGTCTTGAATCCAATTGAACATCTCTGGAGAGATCTGAAAATGGCTGTGCACTGACACTTTCCATCCAACCTGATGGAGCTTGAGAGGTGCTGCAAAGAGGAATGGGCCAAACTACCCAAAGATAGATGTGCCAAGCTTGTGGCATCATATTAAAAAAAAAACTTGAGGCTGTAATTGCTGCCAAAGGTACATTAACAAAGTATTGGGCAAAGGCTGTGAATACTTATGTACATGTGATTTCTTAGTTTTTTATTTTTAATAAATTTACAAAAATCTCAATAAAAACTTTTTTCACGTTGTCATTATGGGGTATTGTGTGCAGAATTTTGAGGAAAAAATTAATTTAATCCCTTTTGGAATAAGGCTGTAACATAGCAAAATATGGAAAAAGTGAAGTGCTGTGAATACTTTCCGGATGCACTGTATGAATCCACATTACCAATGAACCCTCAGCCTAAGCTAAACTCAAACTATAACTCTTTTGAACGCTTAATTTTTAGCTTAGCACACCCATCCTGGAGGTCAGAACAGCCTCTTTTATTTACCACAGTACGTCCCCCCCCCCCACCAGTGCTTCTTTTGCCGAATTTATGTCTGAATTCTCTGAGTTCTTGTCAACCTTAGTTCTCAGTTCAGACAAGATTATCGTAGCTGGTGATTTTAATATTCATATAGGCACTGATAATGATAGTCATAGTGTAGCATTTCTCTCCCTCTTAAATTCAACAGTTTTTTCTTAGTGTGTTAGTAAACCAACTCATCATCATAATCACACCCTTGACCTGGTCTTTGCCTATGGTGTAGAAATTGATGAGCTGCTAGTCATTCCTCAAAATCCTACACTGACTGACCATTATTTGATAACTTTCAAATTTGTATTATCTGATTTTACAACATCAAGCAAAAACATAGTTACCAGATTCTTACCTGATTGTGCCATGGCTCACTTTAAAGAATTAATCCCTTCAGCACTTACTCTATTACCATGTCTAAATATAGCAGAGACATGCTTGAATCAGTCAAAATTAGACCTTTAAGTTGATAGTTACTGCAGCCTCACTGCGGGCAACACTTGGCTCCATAGCCCCTCTTAAAAAGAAAACTATTAAAAATAGGAGATTAGCTCCATGGTACAACTCCCACGCTTGTGAGTTAAAACAGAAAGTCAGATCCTGTGAAAAGCTTTGGCGTGCAAATAAGACAGAAGAATCATGTTCAGCCTGGAATGCCAGCCTTATCACCTGTAAAAAATCTCTCCATAATGCAAGGCAACAGTACTATTCATCCCTGATAGAAGAAAAAAACCCATAGATTTCTTTTTAACACTGTGGGTCAGTTTACCAAGAGCCACAATGCCATAGATCTCTACATTCCTCCAACTCTTAGTGCTGATGACTTTTTGAATTTTTTTAATGATGAAATTATCAGTATGAGGAATAATATTCCAAAAAATAGCCCCTTTAAAAATACCAAGCCTCTGCCTAACACTGCTGTGTCCACAGGCTCAGAACTCCGCTTTTCTGAATTTTCTATTAGTCATTCTGATCTAGCCTTAATAATCTCAGCCTCTAAACCAACTACCATTCTCTTAGACCTAATCCCTGCTACACTCCTGAAGGAGTCGCTACCTCTGATTAGTCCACCATTTTTGAACATAATTAATATGTCCCTATTGGCAGGACGTGTACTGCAGTCTTTTAAAGTGGCAGTAATTAAATCTCTGCTTAAAAAAACCTTTGCTTGATTCTGGGATTTTGGCCAATTATTGACCAATATCTAACCTCCCCTACCTTTCCAAGATCCTCAAAAAAGTAGTCGCCAATCAATTGTGCACTTTTTTAGAAAATAATTCTATATTTGAGAAATTTCAGTCAGGTTTTAGGAAACACCACAGCACAGAGACAGCCTTAGTGAAAGTTACCGATGACCTCCTTATGGCATTTGACAAAGGACTTGTTTCTGTCCTTGTCTTATTGGACCTTAGTACTGCCTTTGACACCATTGACCACCATATTCTGCTAGAGAGACTTGAACAGCAAATTGGTTTGAAAGGAATAACGCTAAGATGGTTCCAGTCTTATTTATCAGACCATTCCCAGTTTGTCTATGTCCATAACAAGTCCTCTATCCAGACCACGGTTAGCTATGGAGTTCCGCAGGGATCGGTGCTTGGACCAATACTGTTTACATTATACATGCTGCCTTTGTGAGACATTATGAGGAAGCATTCTATTCATTTTCATTGTTACGCTGATGACACTCAATTATATTTATCCATCAATCCAGATGATCCCAGCCATTTGGGTTCACTCTAGGAGTGTCTTAAGGATATTTAAACCTGGATGAACTACAACTTTCTATTGCTGAATACAGATAAAACTGAAGTCATTGTTCTTGGCCCCAAACAAGCTAGAAGTACTCTTTCTAGTAAGATAACAACACTAGATGGCATTGCGCTGGCTTATAAGTTAGGAATCTTGGAGTTGTCTTTGACCAAGATATGTCTTTTAACTCTCTTATACAGCAAACTATTAAGACTGCCTTCTTCCATCTGAGTAATATTTCCAAAATTAGGCCCATCCTGTCTCATAAAGATGCAGAGAAACTTGTCCACGCCTTTATCACCTCTAGGCTAAACTATTGTAGTTCACTTTCATATTTTTTCAGTCCATAAAGTTTCTCCAACTCATTCAGAATGCAGCTGCACATATCCTGACGAGAACAGGGAGAAAAGATCACATTACTCCAGTTTTAGCTTCTTTACATTGGCTCCCAATAAATTATAGAATTGAATTCAAGATTTTACTCTTAACTTATAAACCCTTAATGGTCTGGCTCCTTCTTACCTGCAAGAACTCATAGTTCCCTATCATCCAACCAGAGCTCTGTGCTCCCAAAAACCCAAACTACTGGTGGTCCCCAAGGTCTCCAGAAGTAGATTGGGAGGTAGAGCTTTCAGTTATCAAGCTCCCCTCCTGTGGAACCATCTTCTCAGTTCAGTTCGGGAGGCAGACACT
This sequence comes from Pholidichthys leucotaenia, assembly GCA_020510985.1. Taxonomy (NCBI): domain Eukaryota; kingdom Metazoa; phylum Chordata; class Actinopteri; order Cichliformes; family Pholidichthyidae; genus Pholidichthys; species Pholidichthys leucotaenia. The sequence continues at coordinate 214,392,066 of CM035847.1, read as the reverse complement.
CTCTTTATTCAAGAGTAAGTTGAAATCTTTTCTCTTTGATAAAGCCTATAGTGAAAAATGTTGCCGCTGCCAGGCCTTCAACCGCATGTGGAGCCTAACCCGGCTTGATACTGGAAGGTCTGGCTGTGAATGTTAATGTTGAATTGTATTTGTTATGTTTGTTTATGTTTGTTTATGTTTGTTTGGTTAAGCTGTCGATTTACCAGTCAATCTACGTTCCTACTCTCACCTATGGTCACGAGCTTTGGGTAATGACCGAAAGAACGAGATCGCGGATACAAGCGGCTGAAATGAGCTGAAATGAGCTGAAATGAGCTTTCTCCGTAGGATTGCTGGACTCACCCTCAGAGATAGGGTGAGGAGCTCAGTCATCCGGGAGAGGCTCAGAGTAGAACCGCTGCTCCTCCACATTGAAAGGAGTCAGTTGAGGTGGTATGGGCATCTGATTAGGATGCCTCCTGGACGTCTCCCACTTGAGGTGTTTCAGGCACGTCCCACTGGGAGGAGACCCCGGGGCAGACCCAGGACTCGGTGGAGAGACTATGTCTCCCAGCTAGTCTGGGAACGCCTTGGTATCCCCTCTGAAGAGCTGGAGCAGGTGGCTGGGGAGAGGGAAGTCTGGGCTTCTCTGCTTGAACTGCTGCCTCCGCGACCCGGACCTCCGGAAAAGCGGTAGAAGATGGATGGATGGATGGATGTTTGTTTTGATTGTAGCTACTGGCAGGCCTCCTACTTTTTACCTCTTTTTTCAACCCAGCCGGTCGAGGCGGATGGCTGTCCTCTATGAGCTATGGTTCCACTCGAGGTTTCTGCCCGTTAAAGGGAAGTTTTTCCTTGCCTGTGTCGCCGCAGTGCTTGCTCTTGAGGTCTCTGCTGGGTTCTATAAATTTGAGAGCATGGCCTAAACCCACCCTTTTTTGTGAAGTGCCTTGAGATGACCTGTGTTGTGATTTGGCGCTATATAAATAAAACTGAATTGAAATTCAATTCAATTCAATTCAAGTCATTTTTTCATGTGAGGAAGAGTTTAGCTGGTTGGATAACTACAGCTCCCACACTGTAGTGAAGAGATGGGAAATCTGGTGTTGTGCATCAATGTAAGATGAATGAAACAAAGAGTGATAAGTTTATAGCAGTAAGTGGACGTAGTTCACGGTCATCTTCTTCATCGGCCAGTTTGCTGACACGTGCTTGTGCTAAAGCAGAAGCAACTAAGACAAGAGCAGCATATGCAGCCCTGGAAGGTAAAGCTAATGTGGAAAGAGCAGCACAGGAAGCTAAACTACAAAAGGAAAAAGCTGACATGGAAGCTCAATATCTGCTAGAAAAAGCACACAAAGATACTGAGTTGGAAGAATTAGCTAGCCGGAAAGAAGCAGCAGCTGCTGAAGCTGAAGCAGCTGTGTGGGAATCAGCAGAGGCAAAAGAAAATTGGATTGTATTGGACAAAACAGGCCCACAGAGGGAGATAAAATGGAAAGGACAAGTGAGTATGTACAGTGGTGTGAAAAAGTGTTTGCCCCCTTCCTGATTCCTTATTTTTTTTTGTATGTTTGTCACACTTAAATGTTTCAAATCATCAAACAAATTTAAATATTAGACAAAAATAACACAAGTAAACACAAAATGCAGTTTTTAAATGAAGGTGTTTATTATTAAGAGTAAAAAAATAAATCCAAACCTACATGGCCATGTGTGAAAAAGTGATTGCCCCCTTGTTAAAACATAAATTAACTGTTGTTTAACATATCTTTGGAAAGCTGAGTTCAATTTCTCCAGCCACACCCAGGCTTGATTACTGCCACACCTGTTCTCAATCAAGAAATCACTTAAATAGGACCTGCCTGACAAAGTCAAGTAGACCAAAAGATCCTCAAAAGCTCGACATCATGTTACGATCCAAAGAAATTCAGAAACTAATGAGAAACAAAGTAATTGAGATCTATCAATCTGGAAAAGGTTATAAAGCCATTTTTAAAGCTTTGGGACTCCAGCGAACCACAATGAGAGTGATTATTCACAAATGGTGAAAACATGGAACAGTGGTGAACCTTCCCAGGAGTGGCCGTCCGACCAAAATTACCCCAAAAGCACAGTGACGACTCATCCAAGAGGTCCTTAAAAAGGTGGTTCATGCTCAAAAACCCTCCAATGTGGCTGAATTACAACAATTCTGCAAAGATAAGTGGGCCAAAATTCTTCCACAGTGCTGTAAAAGACTCACTGGCAGCTATTGCAAATGCTTGATTGCAGTTGTTGCTGCTAAGGGTGGCCCAACCAGTTATTAGGTTCAGGGAGCAATCACTTTTTCACACAGGGTCATGTAGGTTTGGATTTTTTCCCCCTTATTGATAAATACCTTCATTTAAAAACTGCATTTTGTGTTTACTTGTGTTATTTTTGTCTAATATTTAAATTTGTTTGATAATCTGAAACATTTAAGTGTGACAAACATGAGAAATCAGGAAGGAGGCAAACACTTTCTCACACCGTTGTTTATTCTCATTTCGACTCACAAGACGATAAAAGCCATGCAGCTAATGCAGCATAAGCAAATGTTAAAGCTGAAGCCTTGTCACATCTGCTCACTGCAAAGGACCTTTTTTCATTAAGCCCAAACAATCCTTTCACCAGACCGCAACAACCTGCTTCCCCTAAAGAGACACAACATGCTGACCATGCTAGCAACCCTATGTCAGGAAGAAATTACTGTAATGAAGGTTATGTTCTCTCAGAAGCTAAAATGGGGAATTAGGCTCCACCAGGGGAATGTGTACATCAGGGAGACGCAAAAATATTTTCAGTTCACCACTGCCTTTTCATCCTCAGTATATGCCAATAGCTAACAAAGGAGCACCTTCAATTGAACAGTTAGCCCAGTACTTGGCACAATGTGACCTGGTGAGCTGAAGTTTGTGTCAGTTTAGTGATAGACCTGAGAACTATCGTGCTTGGCAGTCTTCATTCCACAATGCCACTCAAGGATTAGGCCTCACAGCTACACTCATGAAAAAATTAGGACACCCCATGAAAGCCTGCGTTTTTTTTTTAAACATACAGTATTTGGACATATGGATATTTAATATTATGGCGGCACATGGGGAGAGCATAATTGTTTACCGTCTTAGACAAGAACAAAGAGCAGTGGTTCCCTAGTGAGATAACAGGGAGGTGTGAAGAATGAATGAAGTGAATGCAATGTGTCGCCTTTTGTGTGTTAGAAGCTTCTAGAGGAATGCCATGTTATTTAAGAGAAGAGTCTCTGCTGAGATGTCATTCTGTCTATGCTTCTTGTGTGAGTTGTGTAATAAATCGTCTGAGCCAAATCCGCCTCTTTATTTACACGCTCCACACTGGTGACCCAAGACGAATCATGGAACACAATGAAAGATCCCCGGAGCCAACCTCGATGGGAACCCCCAACCACGCATGTGCTGTTGCGATCAAGCTACCGGATTTTTGGCAGCACAACCCGCGCTCCTGGTTCCACCTAATCGAGGCGCAGTTCGCCCTCCGGGGGATATCGGCGGATGACACGAAGTTCCACTATGTGGTCGCAGCGCTCGACGCCCGCACGGCTCAGCACGTAGAGAGCCTGCTCGATCAGCCACCAACCGACGGCAAGTACGGCGCGCTGAAGGCTGCGCTCATCCAGCACTACACACTCTCGGATGGTGAGAGAGCAGAGAGACTCCTGACGCGGACTGGGTTGGGAGACAGGTCGGCCATAGACCTGATGGAGAAGATGCTGAGGTTAAAGGGCACAGACGACGACCATTTTATTTTTACCCACCTCTTCCTCCGGAACCTTCCGTCAGCTGCGAGAGCGACCCTGGCCAATTCGCCGTTGCTGGCCAAGCGGGACTATCGTGCACTAGCCCGGGAAGCCAACCAGATCATTGTTGCCACCAGGGAGTTCACGACCATTGCGGCAGCAACGGAGCTCGGCGCGACGACCGGAGGAGGTGAGGAACCATCGACGGCAGCAGCAGAGCCACCAACGGCAGCAGCAGCGGGGGCCAAGGAACGCGGGGGAGACACGCTTTGTTTCTACCATCGCCGCTTCGCAGAGAGGGCACGCAAATGTATACCACCGTGCCAATTCAAGCGACTCAGGAAACGCCAAAACCGGGGATCGGTAGCAGCCGCGACCCTCGGGGAGGAGAACAAGCTGCTCTACTTGACGGACGCACGCTCGGGGAGGCATTTCCTCGTGGACACCGGCGCCCAGAAGAGTTTCATCCGGCCGACCTACGCTGACCGACTAGCAAGATCTAGCAGCCCCGAGATGGCAGCAGCAAACGGCTCGGAGATTAAGACCTTTGGTGAGAGGACTCTACTCTTGTCTCTACACGGCCGTACATTTGAGTGGACTTTTATCATAGCAGCATTGAATTTCCATATACTGGGGGCTGATTTTCTTTGTGCACATGGTTTGTTGGTAGATGTCGCTAACAGACGCCTAGTTAATGCACTGTCCTTTGACTCTCTCCCCTGTATAGCTCGAGTGACCCGGCCAACAGCACAAGCCAATGTCACAGCTACATGCGGTAAGTTCCACACACTGCTCACTCAGTTCCCTGCACTCACTGTCCCGACATTTTCGGCAGCCATCGCTAAACATGGGGTGGAGCATTTTATCACCACCACCGGGCCGCCCGTTTTTGCAAGACCTCGGCGCTTGGACGCAGCTAAACTGGCCATAGCGCGCGAGGAGTTCGCCAACCTGGAGAGGTTGGGCATCATCAGGCGCTCAAACAGCCCATGGGCTTCCCCGCTGCACATGGTCCCTAAAGCTGAGGGTTCGTGGCGACCTTGCGGGGATTTCCGCAGATTGAACAACGCCACAGCGCACGACCGCTACCCAATTCCTCACATTCAGGATTTTTCCGTTCACCTTGCAGGAGAGCGCGTTTTTTCTAAAATAGACCTGGTCCGCGGTTACCACCAAGTCCCAGTGCGCGCGGAGGACATACCCAAAACAGCGGTAATAACTCCGTTCGGTTTATTCGAGTTTTTGCACATGCCATTTGGGCTTAAAGGGGCTGCACAGACGTTCCAACGCATGATGGATGCAGTGCTGCGCAATCTCCCTTTCGTGTTCGTCTACCTGGACGATATCTTAGTAGCCAGCGCGTCCGAAGACGAACACGAAACCCACCTCACAACGGTTTTCCGGAGGTTGGAAGAGCACGGGTTAATGATCAACCCAGCGAAATGTCAGTTCGGGGTGACGGGGATTGATTTTTTGGGGCACCGCGTCTCTCCCGAAGGAGCGGTCCCGCTGCCTGACAAAGTGCGCGCAGTGGCAGATTTTCCCCGGCCGCAAACGGTCAGGGCACTACAAGAATTTTTGGGAATGGTGAACTTTTATAACCGTTTCCTTCCCCGCGCAGTGCAGCTCATGCAACCACTGTACGCTGCGCTCAAAAAACAGAAACCCGCGGATAGGGTCGAATGGACCCCGGAGCGAGAGCGGGCGTTCTCGGAAGTCAAAGCAGCACTGGCAAACGCCGCATTGCTGGCACATCCAGACCCAACGGCCCGTATAGCGCTCACCACTGATGCTTCAGATGTGGCCATAGGGGCTGTCGTGGAGCAGCGCATTGCCGGGGCTTGGCAGCCGCTCGCCTTTTTCAGCAGGACTTTGCGCGACAGTGAACGTAAATACAGCGCGTTCAACAGAGAGTTGTTGGCTCTCCACCTGGCCATTCGCCACTTCCAGTTCTGGCTGGAAGGGCGCAGTTTCACCGCATTCTTTGACCACAAGCCGCTAACGTTCGCAATGGCCAAGGTTTCAGAGCCGTGGTCGGGCCGGCAGCAGAGACAGCTGGCCGCGATCTCAGAGTTTACTACCGATATTCAGCATGTGTCGGGCAAACTGAATGTAGTGGAAGACTGCCTCTCGCGCGCCGTGGTGGCCCCGGTCTGTGTGAGGATAGATTACGCAGCCATGGCCGTGGAGCAGGTTAGTGATGCGGACGTGTGCGCGCTCCAGTCTGGACCAACAGGGTTAAGGCTGGAGAGCAGGGTGCTGCAGGATGGCATGCCCCCCCTAATCTGCGATGTCTCCACGGGTTGCCCACGTCCCGTGGTCCCGGCCGCGTGGCGCCGCCGCATGTTTGAGTCGGTTCACTCTTTGGCGCACCCAGGAGTGCGCGCATCGGTCAAAATGGTAGGAGAGAAATTTGTGTGGCCGAGTCTTCGCAAACAAGTGAAAGAGAGGGTGGCAGCCTGCGTGGCATGCCAACGAGCCAAAGTACACAGACACACGAAGGCTCCCTTGGAGCCGTTTCACATTCCGGCTAAGAGGTTCGACTATGTTCACGTGGACCTCGTGAGCCCCCTCCCGCCATCACAGGGGTACACACACCTCCTGACAACGGTGGACCGCACCACGCTCCGGCCAGAAGCGGTTCCACTGGCGGCAACCACGGCTGAGGAGGTGGCGCGTGCGTTTTTAACAGCATGGGTGGCGCGTTTTGGAGTCCCGTCGGACATTACGTCCGACAGAGGCCCTCAATTTGTTTCCGAACTCTGGTCAACAATGGCCCGCAGCCTGGGTGTCACAATTCATCGCACAACCGCGTACAATCCACAGGCTAATGGGTTATGCGAATGTTTTCATAGATCATTGAAAGTGGCTCTCAGGGTTTCACTGACGGATGCAAATTGAGTAGACAAGCTACCGTGGGTTTTATTGGGGTTACGTTCTGCGCCTAAAGAGGATCTGGAAGCTTCCCCGGCAGAACTCGTTTTTGCGCAACCACTCCGGCTGCCCGGGGAGTTTCTGCCAGATAATCCCGCCCCGGACAGCTCCCCGTCTCAGCTGTTGCAGCGTAGCATTAACACAAGCATGCTGCTGGGCCCTGCCCACCACAGTTTTCCGCGCGTTTTTGTGCCTAAAACTTTGAAAAACGCGGAGTTCGTGTTTGTCAGACACGACGCCCACCGCCCCCCACTGCACCCACCCTATGATGGACCGTTCAGAGTGCTGGAAACAGGGGATAAGCATTTTTTGCTAGACTTGGGGGGTAGGAGGGAAAAGATTGGCATAGACAGACTCAAACCCGCTTTCGTTGTGGCGGACGAGCAGGTGCTGTTGGTGAGGGCCCCTCGGCGTGGAAGACCCCCACGGGGAGCTCCCCAGAGAAAGGATTCCCCAGTGCACCCACACGGACAGACCGAAGTGCCCCCCCCCCCAAGTCACAGCCCACCCGCAGTCAGACACACTCCCAGCAGCCCCCCACTGGAACAGCAGCGCCACGGAGGCGGTAAACCCCAGTTGCAGCAGATACGGGAGGAGACGAAAGCCCAAGCAGCATGTGGACTGATATTCTATTGTACAGACAGACAAAAAGTTTTCCCCCCCAAACATCAACCCCCCAGCATGACGGCGCCACGGAGGCGGTGAACCCTGGTTACAGTAGATACGGGAGAAGACTGAAGCCCAAGCCGCATGTGGACTGATGTTTAATGGTGATACGGACTGTTATTCTATTGTTCTATCCAAGATGCTCGGGGGGGGGGGGGGGTGGTATGGCGGCACATGGGGAGAACATAATTGTTTACCATCTTAGACAAGAACAAAGAGCAGTGGTTTCCTAGTGAGATAACAGGGAGGTGTGAAGAATGAATGAAGTGAATGCAATGTGACGCCTTTTGTATGTTAGAAGCTTCTAGAGGAATGCCATGTTATTTAAGAGAAGAGTCTCTGCTGAGATGTCATTCTGTCTATGCTTCTTGTGTGAGTTGTGTAATAAATCGTCTGAGCCAAATCCGCCTCTTTATTTACACGCTCCACAATATCAATTTTAACAATACTGGGAGAGTCAAGTAATATATCTAAACAATTAAAACTGAAAAAAAAGACTTTTTAAAACTTTCTGTAAAATGGAATTCTAAAGATATGCAATTTCTGGTGAGGAATAAATTAAGACACCCCTACATTTATTCCCACTTGAAATGGCTAAAATCACACACAGGTGTATCACATCAGGTGCATATGATTAGAACATTGTTACTTAGCATTTTGGAGGAGGCTTGTCCTATTTAGACATTTAGTTTGGTGTGTTTGTGGCTGTTGAAGTAAGAGTGAACACCATTGTGCGATTGAAAGAGCTGTCTGAGGCCTTCAGAAAGAAGATTGTAGCAGGTTATGAGTCTGGTAAGGGATTTTAAAAGATCTCAAAAGAATTTGAAATCAGCCATTCTACTGTCTGGAAAATGATCTTTTTCAAAAAGGACCATTCAAAACAACTGCCAACATGCCCAAGACTGGCCGTCCAAGCAAGTTTTCTCTGAGACCGCAAGATACTAAAAGAAGCCTCCAAAAACCCTAAAATGTCATCACGGGACCTACAGCAGGCTCTTGCTACTGTTGATGTGAAAGTGCATGCCTCTACAATCGGAAAGAGACTGTACACGTTTAACTTGCATGGGAGGCATACAAGGAGGAAACCTTTGCTCTCCAAGAGAAACATGAAGGCCAGACTGAAGTTTGCCAGAGAGAACACAGACAAAGACCAGGACTTCTGTAATAATGTTCTTTGGACAGATGAGTCTAAAATTGAATTATCTGGACACCAGAACAGAGGACGTGTTTGGCATAGACCAAATACAGCATTCCAGGAAAAGAACCTCATACCAGCTGTGAAGCATGGAGGTGGAAATGTCATGGTTTTGGGATGCTTTGCTGCAGCAGGACCTGGCCAGCTCACCATCATAGAATCCACCATGAATTTTACCACGTTTCAGAGGGTGCTTGAGGACCATGTGAGACCATCTGAAAAAAAAAAATTAAAGTTGAAGCAGAACTGGACCCTGCAACATGACAGTGACCTAAAATATGCCAGTAAATCCACCAAGGACTGGCTAAAAACTAAAAAAATGGAGAGTCCTGGAATGGCCGAGTCAAAGCCCAGATTTTAATCCCATTGAGATGCTGCAGGGTGACTTGAAATGGGCTGTACATGCAAGAAACCCCTCAAACATCTCACAGCTGAAAGAATTCTGCATTGAGGAGTGGGGCAAACTTTCCTTAGACCAATGTCAGAGACTGGTAGATGGCTGCAAAAGTGTCTCACTGAAGTTATTTCAGTGAAAGGGGGTAACACTGGCTATTAGGTGGTAGGGTGTCCTAACTTTTTCCTCAGTTAGAATACACATTTTTGTTGATATCTTTTTAATGAGTAAAACAAGATTGCTTTTTGTTATTTATCTGCAATTAAATCATCTTCTTTTCCAGAGATAAATAAAAACAAGATTAAACATCAATACGTGAACATTTCTTAATATATAAACTGAATATTTAATGAATATTTAATGGGGTTCCACTTGCGCTGCATTTGCCGCATCCTGGCCATATCCTGGCAGGACAAAGTGCCCAACACAGAAGTCCTGTCCCGCGCCGGCCTTCCCTCCATGTTTACTCTACTCAGGCAGCGTAGGCTCCGCTGGCTAAGCCATGTTCACCGTATGGAGGATGGCAGAATCCCCAAAGACGTCCTCTACGGAGAACTGCCGACTGGCAGGAGAGACGCTGGCCGCCCACAGCTGCACTTCAGAGACGTCTGCAAGAGAGATATGAAGGCCCTGGAAATCAACACAGAGGGCTGGGAGGACCTCGCAACGGACCGCTCCAAATGGAGAGGCACCCTGACCAGACAGCTCAAGGCAGGTGAAGAGAAACTGACTGCTGCAGCAGATGAAAAAAGGACCCGCAGGAAGAACCGCCACAGACCCAGCAGCACGGAGACCATCCACAAGCGCGACCTGTGTGACAGGGACTGCCATTCGCGCATCGGCCTGTTCAGCCACAGGCGGTGATGTCCCAGCAGAGTAGACATCTAGGATTCTCCTCCATAGTCATCATAGACCGACGGAGGCCGATGATGATGAATGGGGTGTCCTAATTTTTTCACATGACTGTACTGAGGAATTGGACTTTTTAACAAAATGGCTCAGCAAAGAATCCAGCAACCATGTCAAGCGTTTCAGGTCAGTGCACATAACTAATCCAGCCTTAGCCCTCAGGAAGGTCTGGGAACATCTCCAGGAATGTTATGCAGCGCCTGAAATCACTGAGAGGTCACTCCTTAACTGACTTGACAGCTTCCTGAGAGTTTCATCAAAGCATAACATAAAGCTAAGAGAACTAGCTGATTTATTAATGGAACTGCAGGGGTGCCAAGGAGGATGGATACCTTCAAGCCCTATCCTATCTGGATACTTCTCGGGGCATCGAGCCAGTAATATCCAAACTGCCCTACGGACTTCAAGACAAATGGATGTCTACTGGTGCAAAGTACAAAGATGAACATGGAGGACATTTTCCACCATTCGAGTTCTTTGTCAAGTTCTTATGCTATGAGGCAAGGAAGAGGAATGATCCAAGTTTCACCTTTCCAGCTGCATCAACAGCTCACTCCAAAAATCTGAAAAATCTTTCCTTAGAAGTACAAATGCTGCTGTTATGGTTCAAAAGACATCTCCACAACCAATCCAAGCAAGAAGGGCCATGAGAAAGGCAACAACTATCCAAACAAAAGCTGTCCTATTCATCATAAACTACACCCCCTAAAGAGATGCAAGGCCTTCAGAACTAAAGCTTTGGATGACAGGAAAAGCTTTCTCAAAGAGGGGAATTTGTTTTAAATGCTGTGGCTCAACATCTCATCTTGCAATGGATTGTGCAACGGAAGTAAAGTGTGTAGAGTGTGAAAATACTTAGCTATGCATCCTGGCCCCGAACCTCAAGCCAAGGCTGCTTTAACTGCACCACACAACAGCGGGGAGGGAGAAGAAAACAGCAGCCCCAAAGCTGTCATCAACTCGAGGTGCACCGAAGTCTATGGTCTAGGACAAGTTGGTAGGTCATGTTTTAAGATCTGTCTCATCAAAGTATATCCCGCAGATCGAGTGGATAAAGCTATCAGAGCCTACGTCATCTTAGATGACCAAAGCAACCGCTCTCTTGCAAGGTCAAGCTTCTTCAAGCTGTTCAGTGTGAAATGTGAACCATACTCCTACCATCTGACCATGTGTTCGGGCACAATTGAAACAGCTGGTCGAAGAGCCGAAGACTTTGTGGTGGAGTCACTTAATAGAAAGGTAACAATCCCACTGCCACCACTTCTGGGGTGTGATGATATACTCAACAACTGGTCCGAAATTCCAACATCTAATGCAGTTTTACACCATCCTCATCTTGCTAAAGTAGCAGAATGCATTCCAGAGTTCGATCCTACAGCTGAAATCCTCTTGCTGCTCGATAGGGATGTCATCAGAGCACACAAGGTACAGGAACAAATAAACGGCCCCATAATGCACCATTCACCTAATGCCTAGACCTAGGCTGGGCACTCATTGCAGAAGTCTACTTAGGGAATGCACACAAGCCTATTGTCAACACTTTTAAAGGAAACCTGTTCTGGTCATTATAACAACATTAATCCTGCTTAAGATATTACTTATAAACCAAAAATGTGTTTATTCAATAAAAATAACCCCCTAGAGTTAGTATACTGAATAATTTTATCCCGTGAAAACCACTCAGTCAAAACTAATGGGGAGCAGCCATCGCCGGCCGGAAGTGATGTACAATCATTGTTTTCGGCTTTACCACAGAAGAGTAACGTGCTTACCGTGGACAAGTAAACACATTCAGCAGATGCGCAGTGGGTCGAGATCCAAGTTGAAAACGGCGCAAAGTCTGCATAGATATATACTGCACAAACCATCCTTGGAAATGGCCTTTATTGATGTCATGATCCACAGTTACCTCTGGGGACCGGCAGCTGAAGGGGACCTGACGAACGGGCAAGTTCCCAGTCAAGTAACTTCAGAACATGTTGAATAAATCTTGATATACTAGAATTTTATTTCATTAGATTAAATGCGGGTAGATTTGCTTGTACATGGTTGTAAAAAATTACATAAAATTCTGATGTTAAAACTTTGTTGACTGCTATATTGCAGCCCACTCAATCGCACAATGCAACGACTGTGTGTCACTACCGTGCTGAAACAGCCCATGGAGGAGGCAAGATGTCGCTGACCATGACTGACTGGGAGAGCAGTGACTTGAAACTCGCATGTATTTGAGAAGAAATCATGACCAAAATTACTGGACGGAATCACTAGTATCATATTTGGTCCTTTGAAATAGCTTTTGATTAAAATTCACTACAGGTACCCTTTAAAACAAATGTGCTGGACAATTGTAGCACTGCACTGCTCCAACCTTGTGCAAGCTTTTTTCACAAAAAGGAGAGAATTCTCCATCGTGGATGGTTTTAAAAAAGGTCTCAAGATCTCACAGAGCTGCAGAGGACCTGTTCGGACAGAATGTGTTTAGATTCAAGATTCATTCATCTTCTTCCGCTTAATCCTTTTCAGGTCGCGGGGGGGCTGGAGCCTATCCCAGCGTCTTTGGGCGAGAGGCAGGGTACGCCCTGGACAGATCGCCAGTCCATCGCAGGGCCAACACAGAGAGACAGACAACCATTCACTCTCACAGTCATACCTAAGGACAATTTAGAATCCCCAGTTTGATGCCAATTAACCTAACTTGCATGTTTTTGGCATGTGGGAGGAAACCGGAGAAATCCCGGAGTAAACCCATGCAGACATGGGGAGAACATGCAAACTCCACACAGATCACTGTTGGTCGGGGGCTGGGATTGAACCCAGGATCCCCCGGCCAAGGGTGAGTTGCTGTGCTGCCACAGTGCTAACCACTCCTCCACCGTGCCGCCCATTCAAGATTCCAAGATTTTATTTGTCAATACTACTATACGTACAGAATGAATCTTTATTTCGGATAGATTAGATTAAAAGATTAAAAGAACGCGACAGAATAATGTAACAAAGGGAAAAAAATCCAACAAGGTCAAATTAAACAATAATCAGAATCAGAATCAGAATCAGGTTTATTGCCATTGTTCATGTAGTACACAAACTAGGAATTTGTCTCGGTACAATGCTGCAACATTAAACATGATAAGATAAGAGAAATAAACTATACATGTAATAAAGTGTAGGATAAGATTAAGTGATACTGGTCAACAGTTAAAATATATATTAGCCAGCAGCAGATACTGTGGAGAACTATATAGTGCAGTCGGTAATGCAGGAAGAAAACAGTGATGATTGACATGAGTCTGGTTGAGCTGCTGTACATGGTGCACAAGAGTCACTTAGTGTTCAGCAGTCTAATGGCAGAGGGGAAGAAGCTGTTCATGTGACGGGAGGTTTTAGTCTGGATGGACCGAAGTCTTCTACCAGAGGGGAGGGGGGCAAACAGTACGTGACCAGGGTGTGAGGGATCGGCTATGATCCGGCCAGCACGCCTCCGGGTCCTGGAGATGTACAGATCCTGGAGAGATGGGAGCTTGCAGCCGATCACCTTCTCAGCAGTGCGCACGACGCGCTGCAGCCTTAGTCTGTCCCTGGCAGTGGCTCCTGCGTACCACACGGTTATGGAGGTGGTGAGGATGGACTCGATGATGGCTGTGTAGAACTGCACTAACATCTTGAATAACTCCTCGGATTACACAATTCAACATAAGTTATCCGAAATGGGTGATGGCTGAAGCCGCAGCTTATTTTGCCCACCCATGTTCCATCTAAGAATTCAAAAGGAAAATAAAATAAAAGTGATTACAAATCAGAACAAAGCCAAGACAAAACGTGACAAAAAACTAAGCAACAGCACAACACAGACTGGATATGATAATCCTTATGTGATTTTACATATCGTTTTGTATATATGTTTGGAGTATTTCTTCCTTTAGTTTTTGTTTAAATTGTCCAAGCATTGTACATGGTTTTAATACAGGTCCAAAAGCGTTCCACAGTCTGACTCTTTGCACTGAGACACAGTGTTGCTTGCTGGTAGTTCTCACTGAAGGTTTTTGAAATATACATGTTCCTCCGAAATGATGTTGTTTCTCCCTTATTTGGAACAACTTTTGGATATTTGCGGGCAGTGATACATTCTTCGCTTAAAACATTATTACTGCAGTTTTAAAATCAACCAGATCTTTCAACTTGAGAGCTTTTAATTTAAGAAAAAGTGGGTTTGTTGACTCCCTGTAAGCAGCTTTGTTTGTTATTCTAATAGCTCTTTTCTGAAGCATAAAGACTGGATATATGTTTGTTTTATATGTATTTCCCCATACTTCAGTACAATATGTCATGTATGGGAGTATTAATGAATGATACAAAGTATATAGTGTGGGTTGATTCAGCAAATATTTCACTCTGTGTAGTATTGCAAATGATTTGGATATTTAAGATAAGATAAGATAAGATAAGATAAGCCTTTATTAGTCCCACAACGGGGAAATTCCAGGATTGCAACAGCACAGGGATAGCAACACTCAGAGCAACAATCAGAAGGCAAAAAAAGCAAGCAAGAGCAGCTAATATACATATGTACATATTACTATAAAATATATATATACACACACACACACACAGACACACAGTGCAGAGCATTGTAGCTGGATGGAATAAATATATGAATATATGAACACACAGTGCAGAGCATTGTAGCTAGATGGAATAAATATGTAAATATATAAACACCCACAGTATGGAGCATTGCAGCTAGGTGGAATAAATATGCAAGTATATAAACACACACAGTGCGGAGCAATGTAGCTAGATGGAATAATATGTAGATATATAAAAACACAGTGCGGAGCATTGTAGCTAGATGGAATAAAAATATAGATATATAAATATAAACACACCCAGTGCAGAGCATTGTAGCTAGATGGAATAAGTATGTAAATATATAAACACACACAGTGCAGAGCATTGTTGCTAGGTGGGATGAAACAGCATAACCGTCTATTTTACCTTTAATATAATTAATATGTGACGTCCAACACAGTTTATTATCAATTATTACTCCAAGGAATTTAATTTTGGATATCTTTTCAATCTCTACACCATTTACACTGAGTTTAGATACTAAGTTGTTGTGATGGTTGTTAAAAATTATAAATTTTGTCTTACTTAAATTGAGCGTTAATTTGTTTGAATCAAACCAGTTTGAGCTTTCCTAATTCCTTTCCGAGTATATCCAAAAGTTGTTCCAAATTGCTTCCACTGCATAATAGATTAGTGTCATCTGCAAACAGTATTAAATCCATTTTTTCCAAAACTTTACATATATCATTTATATACATATTGAATAACAATGGCCCCAAAACTGAACCCTGTGAGACTCCGCAAGTAACCTTCAGTAACTGTGAGTTTTTGCTACCAACACATACTGTACATACTGATATCTGTTCATTAACCCCTTGCACTCCGGGCAATTTTCCTAAAAATGCCAAAAAAAAAACGTGCCCAAAGTAAATCGAAAGCTGTTATTCAACCCTTTGCAGCATCTTCATGGGGTTGGTCTCATTTAAAAGAAAACACTTTGAATTTTTTGGCAAAAAAAACATGATCTCTCTACGTGCTCCGGCCACTGAGTTACAGTCATCTAAACATACTGAACTTGAAGAAAATAAATTTGGACACGGTGTTTTTTTGGATACAAATGCTTGCAAATAACACACAGCTGTCCGATCCGGCTGGAAAATGCAACAGAAATGTAGAACCAAGTGTTATCAAGCTGAGATCCAAATTTGGTAACAATACCACAAAAAATGAATATTTTACACAGCTTTGTTCGCAGGTAGTTCCCAGGCGTTTTGGAACTGTGCCAAATTGTGCCAAATGGCACAGTTTGGAAAAACGTCTGTAACTTTTGAATAATTCAATGTAGAATCTTCATTTTGGGCTCTAATGAAAGGTCACATTCAGGGCTGTGTCTGTGTATGTGTGTGTGGGGGGGGTTGTCCCCCCCCCGCAACAAAGGACGGAGTTCGGCCCTCGCTACATGACGGATTACACTCCTTGCATGTTTCCACAGCAACGCTGTCACAGCGGCTCCCCCCCCCCCCCCTCGCTACTGTGTGTGTGTGTGGGGGGGGGTTGTCCTCCCCCTCGCTACAGAAGACGGCCATCGCTACATGATGGAATAGACTCATATGTTTCCCCCCGCGGACCGGGGGCGTTCGGACCGTGAACGCCCCCCCCCGCTCCTCTTCTGCAGCGGGCGGGGGGGGGGGCCTTCACGGTCCGAACACGGCAAATGAACCGTTTATCGTGGCGCACGCACTTCGTACTTGGTGCGCGGTACAGTTGTAATTTACCGATTGGTCAAAAATCATTTTTGGATTACAGTTTTCAGGGAGAAATAATAATTTAGCTTATAACACCTTACCTCTTCACAGCAGCAGAGTCCTGGCGAACTTCTCTTCCCCATTGTCAGACGAACGTGACGCTGGTCCGCTCGTGGATCCCGATCAAAACATAATTCCAATATTGCGGTTTTGGTGAATGATTTACGACCTTTGTCGTCGGCCTCCGTCGGTCTATGATGACGGAAGAGAATCCTAATCCTATTCTACTGGAATGAGTGCAGGTCCCACTTGTGGGTGTTCTCCATGCTGCTGGGTGAGCCTGGGTCTGTAGCAGGTTCGTCCAGCGTCCTTTGTTTTCATCTGCTGCAACAGTAAATATCTCTTCACCCAGCCCGAATTTCTGTGCTTCAATTGGCTCCTGCATTCACAGTAGGCGGGTCCTCCTTCCTAGGTTTTCATTCATTGGCTCTTCATGGTTTCAGAAACCCAATTCAAGGCTCTTATTAGTCGAATGAGAGGTCAATCAGATGAACTAATCTGTTCGCGGCTGTCTGCAGCTTTTTTTTTCAGTGGCGCTTGGAGGCCAGCACCATCTCCATCTGCACCATCATCAGTATATCAAGCGTCATGCGTCCGAGCGCGCACGAGTGCGCTCTCGTGCGCCCTAGGACGCAGAGACTTGCCCGCCCGCGGAACAACGGAGCGCAAGTGGTTAACGTCTGACCAGAGGGATACTCGATAACGTCAGACAAGGAAGTTTGACAAGACTGCCACAACTTTCACCTCTCAGCTGCCCTCTTAAGTAGGGCTCCAGGTGGAGCAGCTGATGAGGCGATTAATGCAGCTCAGCTGTCAGCTCTGACAGCCGGAAGCCCCTCCGAGCGCTGTCATAATAAAAGCTCGGAGATCCAAAAGGAACACACACACACCAGATGAGAGAAAAATACTGCATGGCCCGAGCGCGGACGAGATTGGTGCTCGGACCATGACAGTACCTCCCCCCCGAGGCGGTGAACTACGAGCGCCGTATGACACCCAAGCCCCCCCCCACCCCCCCAGGGTGGGAGGATGGGGGACAGGCCTGGAGGGTGAGAACAAGAAAGAGCAAAAAAACCACCATGACGATGACACGGGAAATCACAGGGGACGAACGAAACAATTACAGGATATGGTGGGAGAGAACCCCCCCCCACCCCCCACAATACTCCATAACACACGGATGATACAAAAACAGGACAAAAATGCAAACAGGAGGCCTATCACTAAGACCCACAGGCCCATAAGACAAAATGTGGCAGATACAAATCATCCCTCAAACAGGGGAGGGGAGAAAAGCACACGCTAAACAGTGTGTTAGTTGCTCTACTCTGAACTGTATATTCACCAGAGTGACCTTTATGTGTCAGAGGAACTACAAAACACACGTGGATGATGACAGGCAGAGACCGATGAGACAGGAACAGTTCTGGCGGTCTCCCTGCATCCAATGTCCAGATCACCGATAAGGGGAACAGGGAACGCTTGGGCGGCCTACCCCAGTCCCAGGCCCGGAAAGACAGAACCTCCAGCGGCCGAGCCAGGTCACCCAGTAGGAAGCACAGTACGTCGGGTGGCTGACCCAGAACGCTGAACCGGCGAAGAAGCTCACCAGGCGGCCGACCCGCATCACTCAGCCACCAGGACCATGGGGGAAAAATTGAAGATGGCCTCCCTAGAGAGGGGGAAGACGAAGGAGAGCCGGGCTGAATATTGAGAACCCCAATGGCCCCCGGTGGAGATGAGCTGGGATGATGATGATGACGATGACGATGATGATGATGACGATGAGGACGATGATGACGATGAGCCAGTCCAGCGTCAGGCGGCAGAGGATCTGCAGCTCCCTCACCGACCTTGAACCGAACCGGCACTGCTCCCCTGCTGGACCCCGCTCGGGTCAGCGCTGCACCCACGACGGACCCCGATTGGGCCGGAGCAGCACCCGCGATGGACTCCGATTGGGTCTCGGCTGCACCCACATCGGACCCCGACTGGGTCAATGCCGCACCCGCGATGGACCCCGACTGGGTCGGCGCAGCACCAGAAACGACCTCCAACCCCGAACCCGGAACCTCCAGCACAGTGACCGGGATTGACTCCGCACCAGTGACCCTGGGAGAAGGCTCAGGAGAAGAAGAAGAGCCGGGATCAGGATCACCGGTAGCGACAGAGCCCAGCAAGACGAGCTCGGGTGCAGTGAACAGCTGCCCCTGGCTCGTCTCCCCGAGAGACAGGCAAAAATGCTCAAAAATAGAAAGAGGGAAAACAAAGTAGAGCATTTGCCTGCACTCGATTCCTGTTGCCATCCAGGACTTCGACAATCCGGGTTCAGGACGAAGAAGGACATCGTCTGGCTCCCACTTGGCTACGGCGGGCTCCGCAGCCGGCATGATGGTTTCCACAGCCTGAGGACCCTCCAACGCTGATGTCCACACCGACGACCTGCACGGCATGGTGGCAGGGGATCCTCGACCCGCTGGATCGAACCGCTTGTCGGTGGAGACCCGGGGACGTTTCGTCGTCGGCGCAGGCTCCACGCTGCAGTCTGCTCTCCTCCTCTGCCCTTGACGTGGCTGCGGGGCTGGAACCAGGCTCTCCAGAACTGCAGGCCCCCTCCTCATCCGGCGACGTAGACCTGGCATCATGGACCGCTCAGCCGAGGAAGTCACAGAGGCAGCAGGTTTAATGACAGAAGCTACAGTAGGTGGTGAGAGCTCGGGGGACTGCGAACCCCGAACTCCACCCCCAGGAGTCAGACAAGGCAAATCACAACAACGAGAAGAAGAATGAACTTGCACTTGCCTGTTTCCCGGAGGATGGATGGTGCCTGCTGTAGCTGGTGGAGTTCTTCCCTTTCTCCTCCGGATGGTAGCGGATGGCCCCTCGGGAAGATGAGGAGGAGCCGCTCGCGGTGGATTGCAGATGGGCCTTGCCGAAGCATGACTCACAGCACTCCCAGCAGCCCGAGATGATGTCAAGGAGGAGGGGGCAACAGCCGAGGCGATCCGGGCACGAGGAGCTGACAGAACAGCTGGGACAGATGACCCGGGGAAAGCAGCTGCGGGGATTCCCTCCTGTTGTGACGTAGGAGACGCAGCTGACTGGGAGGCTGGGCCCCTCCGACGACCCGGAGCTGGATCCGGACGGAGTTCTCGCTGGGTCCTAGTTGTGACATGGCGACGATGCTTGCTGGATGATGGTGAGACGATGGGACCAGGAACACATGGCGCCGGGGCTGGACGGGTGACAGGAGCTGAATTCCGAAACGTGGAGCGGGGATGCCTCTCCGTCAGCCTCCTGCCGGGGTTTCCCTCCAGTCGAAAGATCTCCACTCTCGTCGGGGACGCCGTACTAGAGGGAGAAAGAGAAGGTTCCCTGGCCGTCTCTACAATTAGCGCACGCTGCACCACAATCCATGTCCCCCTTTCCTTCCCTTCCAGAAAAGAGGTGAGGTGGTACTTTAATAAGGCCCTCTGGGCGAGAAACATGTAGTGATCTGCCGCTGGAGTGGACATGAGACGATGGGGCTTGGCCAGATAGCCGTCGATCTCCTGGAACCACTCAGGACAGAACCCACGCTCGAGAGCAGACATACTGTACACAAGCCCAAGCGAAGGGAAAAAACTCCAACCCACGGCAAACTCACGGCGACTGGAATCTCAGTCTGGAAGCAATCTACTGTCACGGATGGCCCTCATGAGCCATCATAAGACGCCACTCGGCCTGTGAGTTTGCACAGTTTATTAAAGGAAAAGGTGAATGACAAAATAACAAGCCTACGAGGGGCTAAAACACACTACAACAGTACTCAGTCACTGACAAGGAAGAACGGATACAAAATGAAACACACTTACGATCATGGAAGAAGGGTAGTTAACGTCTGACCAGAGGGATACTCGATAACGTCAGACAAGGGGAAGTTTGACGAGACTGCCGCAACTTTCGCCTCTCAGCTGCCCTCTTAAGTAGGGCTCCAGGTGGAGCAGCTGATGAGGCGATTAATGCAGCTCAGCTGTCAGCTCTGACAGCCGGAAGCCCCTCCGAGCGCTGTCATAATAAAAGCTCGGAGAGCCAAAAGGGACATTCACACGCCAGATGAGAGAAAAATACTGCATGGCCCGAGCGCGGACGAGATCGGCGCTCGGACCATGACACTTTACTTATTCCAAAACATCCTTTTACCACCACCTTAGATCTATTCTCAAGAATTAAAAAAAAGTTAGTGGAATTTATATGGAACAATAGGAAGGCTAGATTACGTTTGTCCTTACTATACTTACCATTTGATCGTGGAGGTCTGAAATGTCCAAACTTTATATTGTATTACTGGTCAGCACAACTGAGGTCTATGACATATTATTTTTCAACAAATGATCCTCCTCATTGGACTGAAATGGAGTCATACAATTTACCTTTACCTCTTCCCTTATTCATATACTCAGACTCGGCTAAAAAATTACAGAAACAAGTTAAAAAAACAATTGTAAAACACATGATCAAAATATGGTGTGAAACTAAAAAGTATTTAAAAAACCACACTCACTGTCACAATTTAGCCCAATATGGGGTAATCAATATTTTACACCAGGGAGAACAGATACTGTATTTAAAGTATGGAATTTAAAAGGGATTCAAAAGATTCAAGACTTATATTTGTCACACTCAGATAAAATAATGTCTTTTGAAGAAATGAGGATTAAATTCAATCTTAATAGAACACACTTTTTTAAATACAATATCTACAGCTTAGAAATTTTATTCGATCAAATCAAAATAATGCTCTCACCCGACCTACTTATTCATCTTTGGAAAAAATTTTGATAAAAGATGGTCAGAGAAAGAGTATCATTTCAGAGTTTTATAACTCATTGACACTATTCTCATGTGAAAACTCACAGAAAAGACTGAATTACTGGAAAGAGGACCTGCAAATTGAAATCTCAGAGGAACAATGGGAAATGGCTTGTGCAGGAGCTGAAACCAAATCAATAAATGCATGCCTTAAACTGATACATTTTAAATGGTTAATGTGGATGTATGTTACACCAGTGGAATTAAATAGATATAACAAAAACATACCAGATACATGCACAAAATGTATGGAAAGTAAAGGAACCCTATTTCACTGTTTATGGGAATGTAGAAAAATCAGAATGTTTTGGAAAGAGGTGAGGGTAACAATTGAAAAAAATAATTTCAAAACACATCACATTGAACCCTACACTGTTTTTGTTGGGTCTGTATCCAGAAAAACATAACTTCAATAAAAGTGAAAGAACATTCATAGACCTCGGTTTGCTTAATGCCAAAAAATGTATGGCACTACTGTGGAAAAAGACTCATAGACCAGATGTGACTCAGTGGTTAAGACAGATGTTAACAAACCTTCCACTAGAAAGAATAACATATATACTGAAATCAAATGAAAATGTGTTTGAGAATATATGGAGACCTTTCACTGATTATGAAAAGAAATTAAACATAACTTCTGAAGAAGAAGGTGAATGATATGTGTGGACCTTGCAAATTCCAAGCTGGTGATTTTAACCCCTTGCACTCTGGTCAATTTCTCTAAAAACGCCAAAAAATAACGTACCCAAAGTAAATCAAAAGCTGTTCTTCAACCCTTTGCAGCATCTTCATGGGGTTGGTCTCATTTAAAAGAAAACACTTTGACTTTTTTGGCAAAACAGTCATAATCTCTGTAAGTGCTCCTGCCAAGAAAATAAAGTTCACCTGGGTGTTTTTTGGATACAAATGCTTGCAAATAACACACAGCTGTCAGATCCGGGCTGAAAAATGCAACAGAAATGTAGAACCAAGTGTTATCCAGCTGAGGTCAAAATTTTGTAACAATACCACAAAAAATGAATATATTACACAGCTTTTTTTTGTCAGGTTGTTCCCAGGCATTTTTGAACTGTGCCAAATTGTGCCAAATGGCACAGTTTGGAAAAAAGTCTGTAACTTTTGAATGATTCAATATAGAAGCTTGATCTTGGGCTCTAATGAAAGGTGACACTCAGGGCTGTGTGTGTCATAACTCTGGCTCTCACGAGTCAGGAAAGGAGATACGAGGGCGACCAGTGAGTTGGCGTAGTTTATTGACAAAGCACACACTACACTAAATAACGAACAGAAAAGTAAAGAGCCACGTGGGGCTAAAACACACACAGAACTAAGGGTAACATACCACCCAGGGAGAAAGGCTAGAGAGGCGGCGAGGGAAAAATACACGCCGAGTCGCAACACTTACTTTGGGTGAAGCGCCGAGGTAACGGCGGACTGAAGCTAGTCGTAGGAGCTAACAGTCGTGGGAAACACAAGGAACGTCTTCCCATAGCGAGGTCGCAGCGACGAGTAACTCTCGGCTGCTCGCTTAAATGGGGGAGATGATTGGGAATAGGAGACAGCTGTCCCAGCGCAGCTGAACTAGACAGCTGGCAATCAGCTGGGCGCTGTCAAAGAGCGGGCCATGGAAGACCCGGCACGGACTACCCCGGAGCAGGAGCGAAACTGGACAACCTGAACGCAGAGAAAAGATAGCGTTCAGGTCGTGACAGTACTCCTCCCCCGAGCCGCACCTCCTGGAGCGGCCTAACCCCCCCCCCCCCCCCGAGGGAAGACCAGGGAGGGCGGTGGGGGCCAGATCTGGGAGAAAGGGAGGGACCAGAAAAAGGAGGCAGGGAAAAAAAAAAAAAAAAAAAAAACCTAGATACAGTATAGGGTCAGATACCATAATAATCTTAAACCCCCCCCAAAAAAACCATCACCCCCTCCCCTGCAGAGGCCAGACGGTCTGTGCAGGTGACCACAGGAGGTGGGGAGAAACGACAAGAACCAAAATGCAGAAACATAGCGACACAGTCATGGAAAAAGTTCACAATAACTTAGGGTGAGGACAATAAAAAAAAAACTCATGTCCCGAAGGCCAAAAACTACAAAACTCTGAACATATGGTTAAAATAGACTTACACAAGTAAACCCCGACCAAAACAGAATATACAAAGGATGCAAACCGGGCATAAGATCCAAAAATAGAGCCTGGAACTGCAAATTGGCATGAAGATAAAAATACAAAAGGAACAACTCCTCAAACACGTATTAGCACAAAAGTGTCACTAAACAGTCTGGAGGAGGATATAAATACAGAAAAACAAGACTACTCGGGATGAGGCCAGGCAATGTGAAGCAAATGCTACTTAAGGGAGAAATTAGAATAGGATCATACTGGGATTATAAAACAAAGAAAATAGTCCAAGGAAATTTTAACTGGGATAACCCCACAATAAGGACTCTAGGGCAGAGAGTTCTTTGATGTCCTGAAAAGTATTAAATTAGGGAGGACAATCAAACGCAAGGCAACAAACAGTCAGTCAATTCTTCCAGGACGTCAGCAGGTGGAGCGGGGCAGGCGATGACAGCTTGTCCGGCGGGCGGCCCGAACTCCACCAGGCCAGGAACCACAACACCAGTTCGGGTGGCCTACCCGAGTCCCAGGCTAGGAGACACAGTTTCTCCGGAGGCCGACCCAGATCACCGAACCAGCCAGATGGCTTCCCAGGCGGTCGTCCCGTGACCTCAGACCACGGAGAGCTGAGGGAGAAGTCTTGGTGCAGCTTCCTCCCTGAGGGAAAAGGCAGGAGGAAACTGACCCAGGTGAGAAAAACCCCCACAGTAGTAGGGGGAGAAGAGATGGAGGCCAGGGGCAAAGTTAGCCTGCCATCTAATGGCAACAAGGGTAGGGGGAAACTGGCCCGGGTGAGAGGAACCCCAACAGCGGCAGGAGGAGAAATGATGGAGGCAAGGGACGAAGTCAGCCTGACGTCAGGCGAACACAATCCTCCAGCTCCCACACTAACCGTTACCCGGACCGGCGCAGCACCCCCGGTGGACCCCGATCGGGCCGGCGCAGCACCCCCGGTGGACTCCAGCTGGACCGGCGAAACACTCCCGGTGGACTCCAGCTGGACCGAGACAGCACTCCCGGTGGACTCCAGCTGGACCGAGACAGCACTCCCGGTGGACTCCAGCTGGACCGAGACAGCACTCCCGGTGGCCCTGGGGAGAGGCTCAGAGGGACAAAAGGAACCGGGATCAGGATCACCGGCAGCGGCAGAGCCCGGCGGAACAGGCTCGAGCGCAGCAGACGGCTGCACCCGGCCCGCCCCCCCGAGAGACAGGCAATAATGCTCCAGAATAGAGAAGAGAAAAACAAAATAGAGCACTTGCCTGATCTCGGGTTCTACCGCCATCCAGGACTTCGATGCTCCGGGCTCAGCGTGCAGGACTCCGTCCTCCGGCTCCAACTCGACTGCGAATGGCTCCGCAGCCGGCATGATGGTTTCCACAGTCAAACGACCTCCAAATGCCGAAGACCGCGTCGACAGCCCACCTGGCGTGGGGGCAGGAGATCTGGACTCTGCTGGGCCGAACCATTCCTCCGTGGAGACCCGGGGACGCTTAATCGTCGGCGCTGGCTCCAACAGGCAGTTCGACCTTCTCCTCTGCCCATAACGTGGCTGCGGGGCTGGGGCAAAACCCTCCAGGGCCGCAGGCCGCCTCCTCCTCACGCAGCGGTGTACACTTGGCACCGGGGCACACTCAAGGGGAAGAGACACAGAGGACGCAGGTTCATATTCAGTTTTTGCAGCGGGAGGAGAGAGCTCAGGGGACTGTGAACCCTGAACTCCTCCCCCAGGAATCAAACAAGGCAATTCACTCATAATGGGAGGAGAATGAAAGGACACTTGCCTGATTCCCGGAGGGCCGGTGGAACCCGCTACAAGGGACTCGAGTCTCTCTTCTCCCAACCGGATAGAAGTGGGGAACCCCCCGGACAGATGAGGCGGTGCTACCCGCACCGGATCGGGACCTGGAACACCTGGAGATGAATTTGCGCTTCTCCCAGCGGCCGGAGTGAATGACGAAGAGGGGGGTGAAACAGCTGAGGAGAGCTGGGGGCCCAAAGCTGACGGGACAGCGGGGAGAGCGGGCCCAGGAGCGGGAGCAGCTGATTCACTTCTTCGGCGAGACACGGGAGCAACAGCAGGCTGGGAGGCGGAATTCGTGTGGTTTCCTGGAGCGGGATCCGGACGGGACTCTCGCTGAGATGAGTGGGGAATTTGGGAGCGACGTCTTCTGAACGTGAGGTCGGGAAAACGCCGCTCCTGTGCGATGAGCGAAGCCAACAGGTCAGCGTATTCCGGATAATCGTTCAGCTCCGGGTTCTTCTCGACCAGCCTGACCGCCGCAATCACGTTCTTCATGGCTACGGGGGGAACGGCGGCGGAAGAAGCGGCTGCCACTCGATCCGCAATGCGCATCGCTGTCATTCTCATCTTCTCCGGGGGAAACCCGGTTGACGTCACTCTATCCTGGGGATCACCCCTGAGTGAGGCGAACTCCTGGACTGGATCGGCGGCAGGAGCGGGATTCCGAAGCGAGGAGCGAAGGCGTCCTGTCCTCGGCTTCCTGCCGGAGTTCTCCTCCAGCCTACGGAGCCTCTCCCAGGCCACAGAGATGTCTGCCCTCCTCGCCTTAACCTCGGGGAGAAGGAAGTAGCGAGAAAAGCAGTTAAGCATACCCTCGGCGAGCTCCAGGCACCAGCGTATCTCGCTGGGGGCATCGTAGAGGTCCGTGGTGAACAACGTTCCGTCCACAAGGTCCAGAGTCTCCGAGAGATCGTGGCCTGGGTGCCGCATGAGTCTCTTGGAAGGAGACATGATACTGGCTCGCCCGTACCCAGAGGAAGAGAAAAAAAGGCGTCGAGTCCTTACAGCCAACTCACGGTCGCGGCCGTCTCACTATGGCTGCGACCTACTGTCATAACTCTGGCTCTCACGAGCCAGGAAAGGAGATACGAGGGCGACCAGTGAGTTGGCGTAGTTTATTGACAAAGCACACACTACACTAAATAACGAACAGAAAAGTAAAGAGCCACGTGGGGCTAAAACACACACAGAACTAAGGGTAACATACCACCCAGGGAGAAAGGCTAGAGAGGCGGCGAGGGAAAAATACACGCCGAGTCGCAACACTTACTTTGGGTGAAGCGCCGAGGTAACGGCGGACTGAAGCTAGTCGTAGGAGCTAACAGTCGTGGGAAACACAAGGAACGTCTTCCCATAGCGAGGTCGCAGCGACAAGTAACTCTCGGCTGCTCGCTTAAATGGGGGAGATGATTGGGAATAGGAGACAGCTGTCCCAGCGCAGCTGAACTAGACAGCTGGCAATCAGCTGGGCGCTGTCAAAGAGCGGGCCATGGAAGACCCAGCACGGACTACCCCGGAGCAGGAGCGAAACTGGACAACCTGAACGCAGAGAAAAGATAGCGTTCAGGTCGTGACAGTGTGTGTGTGTGGGGGGGCGGGTTGTTTATTCATTCATGAATGAATGAATGAACAAACAAGCCCCCACACACAAAGAAGCATGCCACGTAAAAAATGTCTGGCTTTTTTTTACAAGAAAAAATAACCTACAGTGCACTAAAAATTATACTAAAATATCTGTAATGTAGAGGATAACAACTCCCACCCCACCCCACCCCCCCGCACAGAGGACAGACATCGTCCATCGCCACATGACGGACGCGGCGCACAGTCCCCGTGGTCTGCTACGCACAGTTGTACTAAAATATCTGCAATATATCTGCAATCCGCTACAGAAGAGTAGTGGGGGGGGCGTTCACGGTCCGGACGCGGCGCACGGACCGGTCCGTCATGTGGCGATGACGCACAGTTGTAATTTACCGATCGGTCAAAAGTCATTTTGATTACAATTTTCAGGGATAAAGAATAATTTAGCTTATAACACTTACCTGTCCACAACAGCAGTGTCGTTGGCGAACTTCTCTTCCTCATTGTCAGACGAACATGACGCTGGTCTGCTTGTTACGACTCATGGTTCTGGTCACGCGACCCGGTCAAACCATGATTCCATTATTGTGATTTTGCGCTTCCATGATTGCGGTTTTGGTGAACGGTTTTTCAAAACAAATAAGAACAGTAGTAAGAAAAAAAGACTGGCGAACGCGTGTGTGTCACCCAGCAGCTTACACAAAACAGATTTGATGCACGCTTTCAATAGTCAAACTTCTCTGCTTCAATTGGCTCGTTGTATTCGCAGCCGTTGGTAGGCGGGTCCTTCTTACTAGGTTTTCAGTCATTGGTTCTTCAAGGTTTCAGAAACCCAATTCAAGGCTCTTATTAGTTGAATGAGAAGTCAATCAAATCTAAACCAATCAAAGCACTCCTTTGGCTTTCTGTTTGCGGCTGTGTCTGTCGTGGAAGAACGGAAATGCAGCTTTTTTTTTTTTTCAGTGCGCTCTGAGACGCACAGTGTGCGTCCTAGTGTGCACGAGGGTGCGCTAGGATGCAGAGACGTGACCGCCCGCGGTATCCCGGAGTGCAAGAGGTTAAAAAAAAAAAAAAAAAACCCAAGATCTTTCTTTTTTATTCAAGAAGTTTGATATCTTGTTTCAATATACAGTATATTATGTATTCTTATGTAACAGATTACCTAGACTAAACAGAGGAGCATTGTTGTTGACCTGTTTTTGTTAATGGCTGTTATTATTTTTTATTATACATTTTTTTTAATTATTATTATTTTTAATTTTTAAACTACTTTTGTGTTTATGTCTGACTGTTTATAGCATATTTGTATAAAAAAGTTCAATAAAAAAATATTGTGGAAAAAAAAAGGAAAATTTGCAAATGTCTGTAAAAAGAAAAGAGAAGTCACCAATTTATGAATGGGACAAAAGAACTGCTAATCTATGACAGAAAAGATGCAAACTGATAGTGTAAAGGTTCCTCCCTGTCCTGCCTGCCTGCCTGATGATTGGGCAACTCTTCCAGCAGCTGCAAGCACCACCTGCAGACAATTTATGAGGCAGTATAAATTGGACACTCTCACTCCATTCTGTCTGATCGCGTCTGATCTACTACCTGCCTGTATCCTGCTCGAGGTTATCCTGAATTAATCTTGTGAATTGTTCCACTGTGATCTGACCCTTGCCTGCCTCTTGACACTGTGCCTGTCTGTTTCTTGGAATTGTCTGCCTGTTCTGTCCTAGCTTGCCGTGCCTTGACCCCTGCCTGCCTCTGGACTCTGGAAACTGCCTGACAGATTGGACCTGGATAATCTTTACTGTGCACATTATCCCCCCAACGAGTAAGTCAACTTACCATCATTATCCCCAGCTCCTTCATCCCTGTCTCCCCAGCACTCAGGCCTGGCCAGCCTCTTCCCCTTTGCCCCTCACCAGCACCCCCTGGATCCCCTCTCTGGAGAATTTGGATCTGCTGTGACTAATCGCTGCTTCCACCAGAAAAAACCTGTAAGCATAACATTATCTCCCTGTCACCTTATCATATTCTCACCAAAGTTTCTGCTCTCTCTCCCCTACAGGGTTGCCAGATCCTCACCACCATTTCATTATCACTGTTTGATTGTTAATAAAGATTATTGTTACATTCATTGGGTCTAACTGTAATCCCATGTCAGCACGCAACCAGCAAACAGACCCAGCAGGCATGGTTACAACAACTGCGGATGCCCGATTTGGTGTTGTGGAGCAGCGTTTAGATCAAATACCCAACCAAGATGATCACTCCGGCCGGGAGGGCGACGTCTCCATGCAGCTTTTTGAACTCAGTCAGGGGCAAAACTCTGCTATGGAGCACGTGATTCGTTTCCAGTCCAGGAATTGGCAGCCAAAACTGGGTGGAGCGACTTTGCACTGAGGGCCGCATTTACCAAGAGTCTTAGCCCTCGGCTTCACGATGAGCTCGCCCATTATCCAGATAAACCGGGTACGTTAGGTACTGTTAGTGTTACTGTTACTGGTAGTGTTCCAAAGGCTGATTAATGATGTACTACATGACTTCCTGAATTTGTTTGTTTTCATCTACCTCCACGACATCCTTATCTTTTCTCACTCTCTGGAGGAACACCAGATGCATGTCCGTCTTGTCCTCCAGCGCCTCCTGGAGAACCAGTTATATGTGAAAGCGGAGAAGTACGAGTTCCATGCCACCACAGTCAGTTTTCTGGGTTTCATCATTTCACCGGGGAACATTGAACCCGATCCACCTAAGGTCCTAGCAGTAACAAATTGGCCCACCCCCTCCAACAGTAAGCAGCTACAACAATTCCTGGGGTTTGCCAGTTTTTACTGGTGCTTCATCCAGAGCTATAGCTCTCTTGCTCAACCGCTCATTGTTCTCACATCCACCAAGGTCCCCTTCCGCTGGTCCCAGGAGGCACAGGAAGTTTTCACCCTTCTGAAAACTTGCTTCTCTGACGTCCCCATCCTGCAAAAGCCTGATCCCGAGCTCCAGTTTATTGTAAAAGTGGATGCTTCAGACACAGGGGTGGGGGCAATGTTGTCGCAGTGCTCTAAAGCCAATGGGAAGGTTCACTCATGCACATATTTCTTCAGGTGACTGTCCCCCGCCGAGAGAAATTACGACGTCGGGGATTGAGAGCTGCTGGCCCTTAAATTGGCCCTTGAGGAATGGCCCCATTGGCTAGAGGGGTTGGCTCTGCCCTTTCTTGTGTGGACTGACCACAAGAATCTCTAGTACAACAAAAACCCAAAACATGCAGGTTTGGTTAATCGAAGACTCTAAAGTGGCCCTAGGTGTGAATGTGTGTGTGAATGGTGAAGGGATAGCGCCGTATCGTGGCTGCTTCATCCATCCAGGTGGATGCCCTGAATTTCCTCTCTGGGAATCAATAAAGCACACATCAGCTATGCCAAATGTCTAAACCCAAGCTCTGTTCTTCAGCCAGTTTAGGTACTTTATCTCACAGGCCAGGGTTGAAGAACACTAAACTGGATGCTCTTTCCCATCAGTTCGCCTCTCCATCAACCACAACTCCAGAGGCCATCATCCTGGAGGGAATCGTCGTGGGGGGTCTCACCTGGGAGATCAAGCAACGGGTCCTGGAGGCATGAGCTGGTCCCTGGAGGGGGGCCACCGGGTTGCTTGTTTGTTCCCAGGGCTGTCAAGGGAGACATCCTCCACTGGTTACAGTCCTTGAGGCTCTCCTGTCACCCAGGGGTAGAGCGCAGCCTGTCCTCTCTTCGGCGCTACTTCTGGTGGCCTGCAATGGAAAGAGATGTTCGAGAGTACATAAAGGCCTGTCCCCAGTGCTCCACAGGGAAGACCCCTACTTTCCTCCCTGCCGGACTTCTCTAGCCCCTCCCACTTTCCAGCCACCCTTGGTCCAATATAGCACTGAATTTTGTTACGGGGCTACCCCCTCCAATGGCTACATGGTCATCCTTACAGTCATTGACAGGTTCTCCAAGGCAGCTCACTTCATCCCCCTGGAAAAGCTCCCATCCACCTTGGAGACAGCACACCTTCTGTCAGTGCATGTGGTCAGGCTGCATGGCATCCCTAAGGACATCATTTCCGACCATGGCCCCCAGTTTGTCTCTAAGGTCTGGCAAGCCTTCTGTAAGGCCATCGGGGCCACGGTCAGCCTCTCCTCCGGTTACTATCCCCAGACCAATGGCCAGTGTGAGAGGCCCAACCAGGAAATGTAAGCCATACTCCAGTGTGTCACGGCAGCTGATCCTACCTCCTGGAGCTCCCACCTTCGTCGAGTATGCCCACAACTCGGCCACGTCGGCAACCACTGGATTCTCTCCGTTCGAGGCCTCATTGGGGTACCACCCGCCTCTTCTCCAAATGGCTGAAGAAGAGGTAGCAGTACCATTGGTAGCAGCCCACATCTCCAAGTACAGGCGCTTTTGGCAGGAGACAAAGGCGGCCTTGCTCCAGGCAGCAGGGGAGAACTTCAGGTGGGCGAACCAGAGAAGGCGCCCTGCTCCTGATGACTGGGTCGCCCAGAAGGTTTGGCTTTCCACTCGAAATTTCCCTCTGAAGGCCAAGACCAAGAAACTTACCCCTCAGTTTGTGGGCCCATTCACCGTCTTAGAGATTATCAACCCCACATCAGTGAGATTGGACCTACCTGCCTCTCTGAGGGTGCACCTAACATTCCATGTCTCTCACATCACTCCAGTGTTCTCCAGTTCTCTCTGCCTACCATCCAAACCACCACCGCCCCCAAAGATGGTCGATGGTGGACTGGTCTATGGAGTCACACGGATTTTGGATGCATGCCACAGGGGGTGCGGCATCCAATTCCTGGTGGATTGGAAGGGCATGGTCCTGAGGAGAGATCCTGGATCCCTAGAGCATTTATCATGGACGACACCCTCATCAAGGACTTTTCGTCACCAGGACAAACCTCGAGCTATGCCAGGAGGCGTTCCTTGAGAGGGGATACTGTAAGGATTCCTGCCCGTCCTGCCTGCTGATTGGGCAGCTTTCCTGGCAGCTGCAAGCACCACCTGCAGCCAGTTTATGAGGCAATATAAATTGGGCACTCTCACTCCATTCTGTCTGGTCGTGTCTGATCTACTACCTGTCTGTATCCTGCTCGAGGTTATCATGAATTAATATTGTGAATTGTTCTGCTGTGATCTGATCTTTGCCTGCCTTTTGACCCTGTGCCTGTCTGTTTCTTGGAATTGTCTGCCTGTTCTGTCCTACCCTGCCATGCCTTGACCCTTGCCTGCCTCTGGACCCTGGAAACTGCCTGATGGATTGGACCTGGATAATCTTTACTGTGCACATTATCCCCTGAATGAGTAAGTCAACTTGTCATCATTATCAGCAGCTCCTTCATCTCTGTTTTCCCAGCATTCAGACCTGGCCAGCCTCTTCCCCTTTGCCCCTCAGTAGCACCCCCTGGATCCCCTCTCTGGAGAATTTGGATCTGCTGTGACTAATCGCTGCTTCAACCAGAAGAAACCTGTAAGCATAACAACAATATTATCTCCCTGTCACCTTATCATATTCTCACCAAAGTTTCTGCTCTCTCTCCCCTACAGGGTTACCAGATCCTCACCACCATTTCATTATCACTATTTGATTGTTAATAAAGATTATTGTTACACTCATCGTAGATGCTTTCTTCCATGTCTGCTCCTGGGTCTAAGTGTAATCCCATGTCTAATAGATAGGATGCATTTTACAAAGCAGCTTTAACTGTTCACAAGAAAGAAGAAGCAAATTAACACGGAATTTCTGATGAAAAAGTTTCAGATTTACAAGAAGAATGTTTCAAATTTACTTGTAAAGAGTAGCAATTTATTTGAAAGGGCACAAAGTTCTGAGGGGAAAAGAAGTTTACAAGAAAAGAACTGCACATTTCTTACAGAGATTTTTGCAAATTGATGTAAAGGTAAAAGGGTCACAAAATTTGGGTGAAACATTTGCAAATTTACCTAAAACAAAAAAAAAAAAAAAGAAAACTTGTACATTTATGGGAGTCACAAATTCTTGAAGGAAAGACCCTGCAAATTTGCAGTAGTGTCACAGACTGACTTAAGAAAAGAAACAAGGGAAAGGAGGGATGCAAATTTACCAATAATAAAAGGTAGCAAACATGCAGATTCGTGGGGAAACAGTTTCAAGTTTACAGGGAAAAGGTCACAGATTTATATGATAAAAGTGGCAATTTCTGAGGAAGAAATGTTGTAAATTATGTAAAGAAAAAGTCACAAAACCACAAGGAAACATTTGCAAATAAAAAAAGAGCTGTAAATTAAAAAAAAAAACAACAACAGAAGGATGAACAACTTTACAAAGAAGAAAATGTTAAGTATTTATAAGAAATGTGTGACTTTGAGAATAAGCAATTTGCACTGGGGGTTGTTAACTTTCTAGTGCAATACCACTATGTTAACATGGAATATTTTTCATGTCAGTATCAATTTGCAACTCATTTCACTGCTGAATCTCCAAATTTGGTTGGCTGAGCTCTGAACGCTGTTTCTTAAGCGTTCTCTTGCCTGCACTTTATTTCATTTTTGTTGATGTTATGTTTTGGGTCATCTGGTATCTGACCCTTGAGAGAGGGGTACTGTAAAGGTTTGGACATGACTGTGCTCATGTCCTCGCTTTATGTTCATATTTGTTTTTGTGTTATCTTCAGGACATGAATTCAGCCATGGACCTTTGTTATTTTGTTGTCTGTGCTGTAATTGTCATTTGTAATTTTGGTCTCTTTGTGCTCTGTCTGCTCAGCCCCACTCGTCCTGTGCTTCTCTGTTGCTCTTGATTGCTTCCCACCTGTTGTTGGTTGTCTTGATTATTCTGTTGTCTGTATATGTCCATTGCAGTTGATGTTCTGCACTGGTGTCCTTGTCATGCGGCGTGAGCAACACGCTTCTGTTTTGCTGAATCCTGTCAGGCTGTATCCTGCCAAGCCTGTGGTCTGCTTTAATTTTGCCTTAGCCTGGTTCATGTTTAGTTTTATTATTTTGAGCCCTCGGGCTGTGTCAGGGCGACCAGCTCAAAATAAAATCATTGAACTTGAGTCTCGCATCTGGGTCCTGTAGCTACAAACCTTGACAGATGGTTTTCCAGTAGAATTTTATAAAGAATTCTGGCCTGTGCTGGCACCTACTTTCTTTAAAATGGTGAACCAAATTAAAGAAGATTATGTAATCCCTCCAAATAACTCAGCTTGCATTATCCTGCTCCTTAAACCCGAAAAAGAACCTACACTTCCATCCAGCTACTGTCTCATCTCACTTATGAATGCTGATCTAAAAATAATTTGCAAAGCTCTCTCCAGAACACTGGAAAAGATAACTGTTTATTATGCACCTGGATCAAACAGGTTTCATCAAGGGTAGGCACTCGGCTAATAATACACACAGGTTATTTAATTTTATAGACTATTGTAAGATGAATAACTTAGAAACCACAATTTTATCTCTGGATGCAGAGAAAGCCTGTAATCGGCTGAATTGGAAATTCCTTTTTAAAGTGTGCCATGAAACGAGACCGAGACCCATTCTCTCAGTATGAACTCAAGCTTTTATTAACAAGCTCTCAACATAAAATTGTGTGGAGCTAACAATCATGAGCTACGTTCCGATCCACAGTGTACTTCAACTGTATTCCCTACTCCCTGCTCCATTCTCATGGAATATCAATAAGTTAACTGCCCTTCACAAAATTTCTCCATTTGAAACACCCTGTAACTGTCGGCTCGCTCCTCTGTGCGTTACCATGATATCCATAGACATGTACTGGTACTATGGTGAATAATTTATATTTCTTAAATAAAATATTAATACAAATATATTTGTATTACTATTAGTTGATATAAACAATAACCAACATCAGTTTAGCTTGTTAATAATGTTAGCAACAATAGTTTGCTTTACTCGTATTTGAGGTGCAATGGCTTATGGTTAATCTTCCTGTCGACTTCCCGTGAAGTGATGGCCGATTGTTCACTTCTTCCCTGCTGAGTTCTCAGTTCCCTTTGAACTGAAGACCGTTCACTTCCTTCGGTTTGGAATCTCACTTAATATGACGGATACCCTGTGCAGTCCACTTTTGAGTACACTAGAACTCAGAACTCAGAAAAAGATTTATTGCCAAGTACATTAACAGAGACTGATAACATACGAGGGATTTGACTTGACACAGAAAACGACCTGCATTTCCGGTGACGCGGCAGCATCTGTGAACGCGCCTGTCATCAGATGGGTACAGGATGCATAGGGAAGAAACGGATAACACAATAGGAAAGAGCAAAAAACCATTGATTGTCAGAATACTGGTCATATATGATCAATATTATGATTACAAGAAAAAAAGCCCTCAATGCACGGTTAGCAGACAAGAATGTACACAAGGACACAAAGAGAGCAGTGAGTGAGTGATCTTTTTCATCAGTTTTTGAGTCAGTGTGGGTGTAGTGTTGAGTGTAGGTGTTTGTATCAGTTAAGAACAACAAAGTCTCTTTGGCAGGAGATGTTTTGTCTTAGCTGCTGGCATTTGTCCTTGGGCCATGCAGCTGCCTGTCCGTGGAGTCAATGCAGCTCAAATGTTTTGAAAACAAAAAACTGCAGATTATCTGGAGGACTTGTGTGAGGGGGGTCAGATTAGTCGAATAGTACTGATCCCAGAGAAAAAACTTTATATCCTCTTATAGATTCAGTACTTAATCCTTAAGTGCTGGACGTTGAATCCTTCATGGACGGCTCTCAGCGTGATCATGATGTAATCCACTTTCCTAGACAGTTCTCCATTGGCCGCTGTCAGAGTCCTCTCCATTTTTTCAATTTGATGGTTAAGCCTCGCCTGGCCAGCATTTTGATAGGCTATGTCCATCTTCATCAATTTACGGTACACCAGGACAATCCCAGATCCAATCAGAACGATCCCGATGACCATTACTACGAAGACGTACAAATCTTCGACATCTTCGATGGAAAGATCAGACAGGCACAAGAGTTTCCAATTACTTGTGTCCCTCAAATAGCCCGCAGCAGCCGTTCCTGCGGGGCAAACAACCTCCCCCGGGGCACTTTTCCTCGTTGAAAAAATTGTGTCAATTGCGTTCAAAGCCCAGCTTATTAAATCCATAATTTCGTTCGATAATCAGCAGTAGAGACACGCAGACAGACGATAGCAAGCTGGGATCCAGTTAGTTAGAGGAGGAAGGAGATAAGTCAGCAGGAGAGAAGAAAAAGGTGTCTGCTCTCTTTGGGAGGCGGAAGTGAAGATCGCCACTATTGGGCGATTGAAACGCAGCTATGGCCTACCCACCAGAAGTCCTTTCTTATTCTACTCCCCTTATAGGCATATGCTCATCTATCCAATATACTAAGCCAGCAGTGCCATCTATTGGCTAAGTTGTGTATAGCACACTAACAATCACATCCTATCACATCTCCCCTTTCTTTTAAGTTTTTTTTTCTTCTTTTCCTCTTTACTTTGTTGTGATAAAACAATCTTTAAGTCCATGAAGATAGATAGATAGATAGATGTACTTTATTGATCCCAAACTGGGAAATTGCAGTGTAACAGCAGCATGACAGTAGACAGCCAAACAACAGAAAACACATACTGTTACATCCATAAATCAGCAGTAATATGGCGGCCTGGGATTTACCGGGGATTAGAGAGGGCTGGCGAACCACACTTCTGGTGGTGATGTTGGCCAGGGTATAAAAGGCCAGGGGCGGAAGAGGCGAGTCCTCTTTCGTCGTAGACACCTGGACCCAGAGCTCTGTAGCCCACTGCTGTTTGGTGTGTTATTTATAAGTTATTAGTAATGATATAAACTGCCTTCCACCCTGCCCCTCATTCTACTAATTATGGACACAACACACGCATGACAGACACCCACGCCCACAACCTTGATGAGTTGAAGAAATTGCGAGCAAGAGCAATTTTAGTCCATAATTTGGGTATGGAAGGGCAGAGGGTCCTGGAGACATTAGGCGGAGCTGAGACTTTTGAAGAGGTTGTAGAGCTAATGGCGCAATATTTTCACGCACCGGACAACATCATCGTCTGCCGTATCCAGTTTCAACAGCGCCACCAGTGGCCAGGAGAGCCGGTGAAGAGGTTTGTGGCAGACCTGCGTCAACTGGCGGCAGAGTGTAACTTCGGAGCTATACAGGACAAAATGATTCGGGACCAACTGGCAGAGCTTGTCCAGTGTTTGGCTGCCCGGTTGCGCCTCCTGACCCACTTGGGTGAATTAATGTTCACCACCGCCATTGACATTGTCCAGCAGTTTGAGGCGGCTGAGAATATAGCGAGGGACCTCGGTGGAGAGTCATCCTCATCTTCAAATGAGCCTCGGCTAAAGGCGCTGACAGCAGACCCTGTAGGTGAAGACGACGTTGAGGAGGAAGGGGAGTACACCTCCGTCGTCAGAATAAGGTCTACCCTGGGAACGCCGAGATGTTACGGCTGTGGATCCGCTAGACACAGGTATAGGTCCAGAGAGTGTCCGGCAAAAGGAAAGCACTGTGGGAAATGTGGCCTGCTGCACCATTTTGCGCGAGCCTGTAAGAACTTTGAGCGAGGGGAACGTGGTCATGGAGGGGGCTCCTCCACGAAGACTACCACTGTTGTGCATACGGTTGTGCCAGAGTCCGGCGGCCATATCTATTGTACGGTATCTCTGGACGGAGTCGAGGTATCGATGCTGGTGGATATGGGTGCAGTGGCTTCGATTTTAAATGTGCAGACGGTGAAGAGCCTGTTTCCCTGGTACTGCATCCAGAAGATGGCGGCCCCATTTTACGGCTTTGGCAGGAGTAGGATTTCCGTATTGGGGTACATCGAGGTGATGTCACGTTACAGGTCACGGAGCATGGCGGATCTCCAGTTGGTTTGTGACTGCCACGGGATCCAACATTATGGGATGCAACATATTCTACGGCTTGGGCTTCTCCATCGCCAGTGACACCGAAGAGGAATGGCCGGGCGGAGGTTTGTGGCACCGACCCCTGCCAGATGTAGACGATGATGTGGTCTGGGATGCCAATTGGTCCGAACTGGGAGAAGACAGTGAGGAGAACCATCACGGGGCACCTCCCCGGGATGGACCCAATGCCAGAGCCCAAGTTACTCTGGGTGTGGGAGCTGGGTGGCATGTCGGGGCCCACGGGTTGGTAGGCGGGACCAGGACATCAGCATTGAACAGCACCAGGGCTAGACCGACATGTGCGCATTTAAAACGCACCAGAAGACAACCCTCGAAAAGGGCTTTGGGCCCGACCAGGAAGAATACCGGGTCCAAAAGGGAAGGCCCCCCCCCCACTGCAGAGGGATCTGGAGAGACTTGTTAGAGCTCCCCTAGTACTTGGTGATATAGTTCACCCTAGAGTAGAAGTTCAATCGAGGGGGTCCCATAGACGTCATGAGCTGTATGATGACCAGGGGCGGCTGCAAGTGGAGGCCACCTAGGTTATCTAGGACGGCTATCTAGGCCTGTCGGATGGGACGTGGAGGTACCCCAGTGAGCTGCGTCGGGTGGTGGAGATGAAGAGACGACGCAGTCCGTCACCAGAGACTAAGTGCTGGAAGCGCTCTGGCTGGGAACCACCGCATGGTAATCCTGGGGGGGGGTGCTATTCCATGGGTTATGTGAAATGACTGTGAGCTATTTAGTTGGAGTGTTAAATGATTTTCTTATCACAGGTCATTATGTGTAGAGGTTATCTCTTCTGGGTTGTGCTCCAATTGTACTTTTGATAGATTGAGTGTCTAATTGACTGTATTTGAAGAAACTATTGAAAAAAGGGAAGAAAAACACAAAAGAGAGGAGATGAAATTACTGAATTTGGTTTTGAATTTTCTTCTGAGGAGTATTAGTTTATGATATTTAACCTCTTGCACTCCGGTGTACCGCGGGCGGACACGTCTCTGCGTCCTAGAGCGCACAAGGGCACCCTAGTACGCACACTGTGCGTCCTAGGGCGCACTGAAGAAAAAAAAAGCTGCATTCCCATTCTTCCACTGCAGACACAGCCGCGAACAGAAAGCCAAAGGAGTGCTTTGATTGGTTTAGATGTGATTGACCTCTCATTCGACTAATAAGATCCTTGAATTGGGTTTCTGAAACCTTGAAGAACCAATGACTGAAAACCTAGCAAGAAGGCCCCGCCTACCAACAGCTGCGAATACAGCCAGCCAATTGAAGCACAGAAGTTCGAAAGCTGTTTTGTGTAAGGCTGGGTGACACACAGGCGTTCGCCAGTCTTTTTTTCTTACTACTGTTATTTGTTTTGAAAAATCGTTCGCTAAAACCGCAATCATGGAAGCGCAAAACCGCAATAATGGAATTATGGTTTGACCAGGTCGCGTGACCAGAACCACGAGTCCGTAACAAGCGGACCACTGTCATGTTCGTCTGACAATGAGGAAGAGAAGTTTGCCAGCGACAGTGCTGTTTTGGACAGGTAAGTGTTATAAACTAAATTATTCTTTATCCCTGAAAATTGTAATCCAAATGACTTTTGACCAATCGGTAAATTACAACTGCGCGTTATCGCCCCCCCCCCCCCCCCCCCAGCGGATTGCAGATATATTGCAGATATTTTAGTCCAACTGTGCGTAGTAGACTGCGGCGCACCGTCACTGCTTTCCGTCAGGTAGAGATGGGCGATGTCCGTCCTCTGTAGCGGGGGGTGGGGTGGGGGTGGGAGTTGTTATCTTCTACATTACAAATATTTTAGTATAATTTTTAGTACGCTGTAGGTTATTTTTTCTTGTAAAAAAAAGCCACACATTTTTTACGTGGCATGCTTCTTTGTGTGTGGGGGCTTGTTTGTTCATTCATTCATTCATGAATGAATAAACAACCCACACACACACACACACACACACACAGCCCTTCACCTTTCATTAGAGCCCAAGATGAAGCTTCTATATTGAATCATTCAAAAGTTACAGGCGTTTTTCCAAACTGTGCCATTTGGCACAATTTGGCACAGTTCAAAAACGCCTGGGAACAACCTAAGAAAAAAGCTGTGTAATATATTCATTTTTTGTGGTATTGTTACAAAATTTTGACCTCAGCTGGATAACACTTGGTTCTACATTTCTGTTGCATTTTCCAGCCAGTATGTGAAGTTGTGTGTTATTTGCAAGCATTTGTATCCAAAAAAACACCCAGGGGAAATTTATTTTCTTCAAGTTCAGTATGTTTAGATGACTGTTACTCAGTGGCCCGAGCACTTAGAGAGACTATGACTGTTTTGCCAAAAAATTCTAAGTGTTTTCTTTTAAATGAGACCAACCCCATGAAGATGCTGCAAAGGGTTGAAGAACAGCTTTTGATTTACTTTGGGTATGTTATTTTTTGGCGTTTTTAGGGAAATTGATGTTAACAAACATTGAGGTGAAAACTGTTTAATAATTGGAATAAGGTCAATAGGTGCTTTGATGCTCGACCTGGTGTGTGTTAATGTGAAAATGTATAGCGATAAATTGAGTACCTCAACACTGTTTTATTTTGTGTGCTCATGTACTGGGTGTGTTGGGGTGGGAGGCCGCCAGTAGAGTATGGTTAAGTGGAGAATGAAAATGTTTATTGTTTAAGACTATGGCGTATGAGCGTGTTGATAGACTGTTCTAGGATTAATTTTTTTTCATTGGAAACATGGCTTATTTTATTTTCTGGACTGATAAGGGAAGGTGGCAGATTAACCCACCAAGCCGTGTAGGGGGCGCCAGTAGTCTACCTGGCCCCCCAGCCTTAGTTGTATGACTGGATAGATTATTTGTTTATTTTTGTATATACTGTTTTCCCCTGTTAGTGCGTGAGCCAGGCTATAAAGTTGGGTGGGTTAATCTGTGTGCCTGCATTTTTTTTGAAGGGGGTGGAATGTTACATCCGTAAATCAGTAGTAATATGGCGGCCTGGGATTTACCGGGGATTAGAGAGGGCCGGCGAACCACACTTCCGGTGGTGACGTTGGCCGGGGTATAAAAGGCCAGGGGCAGAAGCGGCAAGTCCTCTTTCGTCATAGACGCCTGGACCCAGAGCACTGTAGCCCACTGCTGTTTGACTGGTGTGTTATTTATAAGTTATTAGTAATGATATAAACTGCCTTCCACCCTGCCCCTCATTCTACTAATTATGGACACAACACACGCATGACAGACAAAGGGATTACCCATGGAAAGTAAAACTAACACTACTATAAAAGCCTATATGCATTATAGCTGAATAGATGGTGACCCATATAAACACATGAATCATATCCGCTGCACAATCCAGGACTATCAAGAACAGAGTGAAATGTGAGGTACTAGTTAGACTGTAAGGTGCAGTATGGCAGCACAGTTATGACCAGAATACAACATCATAGTGAGTTATTGTACAGTGAAATGGCATGCGGCAGGAAAGATTTCCTGTACCTGGCCATTCGACAGCAAAGCTGTAGTAGTCTACTGGAGAAAGTGCTCCACTGTCTGTCCAGTGTGTGGTGGAGGGGGTGATCAGGATTGTCCATGATGGATTGCAGTTTATTTAGTGTCCTCCTCTCTACCACTGTCTCAAAGGTCTCCGGCCTGAGACCAATTACAGAGCCAGCCCTCTTGATAATCTTGTCAAGTCTGTTAGTGTTGCTGGCCCTGATACTGCTACCCCAACAGACAGCGGCAAAGAAGATGGCGCTAGCAACAATGGTTTGGTAGAAAAGCTCCAGCATCCTGCTGCACATGTTGAAGGATCTCAGCTTCCTCAGGAAGTAGAGTCTGCTCATTCCCTTCTTGTGCGCAGCATCAGTGTTGGATCTCCAGTCCAGCCCGTTGCTAATCCTGACACTCAGGTATTTGCAGTCCTCAACCACCCCCACATCCTGCCCCCTAATCTGCAATGGCTGAGAAGGCGTCCTCTTCTTCCTGAAGTTAATCACCATCTCTCTAGTCTTGCTGACATTCAGCCTCAGGTGATTCTGCTCTGTCCACTCCTCAAATCTGTCCACCAGTGCCCTGTACTCCCCCTCCTCTCCCCCTCTTATACACCCCACAACAGCTGAGTCATCAGAGAATTTCTGCTGGTGGTATGACTCAGTATTGTACTGAAAGCCAGTGGTGTATAAGGTAAAGAGAAAAGTAGAGAGCACAGTCCCCTGTGGCGCTCCCGTATCACTAACCACCACACCAGACAAGACATTGCCCA
The DNA here is from genome assembly GCA_020510985.1 of Pholidichthys leucotaenia. NCBI lineage: Eukaryota > Metazoa > Chordata > Actinopteri > Cichliformes > Pholidichthyidae > Pholidichthys > Pholidichthys leucotaenia. The sequence continues at coordinate 214,350,277 of CM035847.1, read as the reverse complement.
GCCAAACAAACTGTGGCCTACCTGTCAGGTAGTCAGTAATCCAGGAGATCATAGAGCTGTCGACCCCCATCACCCGCAGCTTCTCACCCAGCAGCAGTGGCTGGGTGGTGTTAAAGGCACTGGATAAATCAAAAAATGTGATTCTCACAGTGTCTCCACCGCCATCCACGTGCAGATGGGCTCGTTGCAGCAGACTGATGACAGCATCTTCAACTCCTAAATAGGGCTGATATGCAAACTGCAGAGGGTCCAGCCACATCTTCACCTGTGGCCTCAGGTGGGCTAAGACCAGTCTCTCCAGGACCTTCGTCACATGAGATGTGAGGGCAACTGGTTGATAGTCATTCAGGTCTGATGGAGATGACTTCTTGGGGACAGGAACCAGGCAGGATGTTTATTCTCCAACTTCCTCCTATAATTGTCCTTGCACCTCCTCAGCATCTCTCTCAGCTCATGCTGCACCCCCCTCAGCTTCTCCTTGTCTCCGGACCTAAAAGCTCTCTTCTTTTTGCTCAGAAGTGCTTTCAGGTCACTCGTGACCCATGGTCTGTTGTTGGAGAAGCAGTGTACAGTCTGAGCTGGCATGGTTGTGTCTTCACAGAATCTGATGTGTTCTGTGATGCAGTCGGTCATATTGTCTATGTCCACCCCATGTGGTTCACAGAGTACGCTCTAGTCTGTCGTCTTGAAGCGGTCCTGCAGTGCATCAGCAGCATCCTGTATCCATCTCCTCACAGTCCATGTATAAGCAGGCTGCCTTTGCACAAGGGGAACGTACTTGGGTGATAACATGACCATGCAGTGATCTGATTTGTCAATGGGGGGTGGAGCTGTGGCACTATATGCATCGCTGACATTGGCATATAGTAAATCCAGTGTTTTATTTTCTCTAGTGGGACAGTCAACAAACTGGTGAAAGTTTGGAAATGTTTTTCCCAGTGAGACATGATTAAAATCACCCGTGATGGCCATAATTGCATCTGGGTGCTTCTCCAGTAATGTGGCCGTAGTGGAGCTGATGACATCACAGGCCACCGCTACGTCAGCTGACGGGGGGATGATAATTACTAAGGCACACGTCATTTCTCGTGACATATAGTAAGGTTGCATACTCATAGGAATGTAGTCAACATCCCCAAATTAGGAACAATAAGACTTAATATATTCTAACCAAATTTTTACTAGCTGACTCCCATTTTCCTCTTCCTTAGAAAATGTAAAACCCAAAGTGACCAAAATGTCATCATGAATGAATTCTAAAACCTCATATAGAAGCATAGTCCTTAAATCTAACAGGTGGTCTGATGTCTCTGCCCGAAGTTCTCCTTAAGTTGGGTGGCAGAGCTGTAGGCGCTGGTGGATCCTAAATAACAGGTGAATCAGATGAAGCAGGTGACAGGCCCATGTCATCCTTGCAGATGAGAGTTTCTCTTTCGGTGTGGTGATCTGATGTCCCAGCAGGGAATCTAGGCAGCTCTTGGATGTGCCTGCTATTCCTGCGGCTAAGCATTCCTTGTTCCATTTGGACAATATAGGATCTTGGCTCTGGTGCTTTGGTGATGATCTTCGCAGGCACTTTCCAACATTTTTCCCCATCCATTTTCACATTAACGTGCTGACCAGGCTGCAATTCAGACAAAGGATGCACAGAATGGTGCCTGTTGTAAAAGAATTGATAGTCTTGTTTGGCTTGTTCATCATTCTGCTCACCTTGGTGTAGTCAATGTGGGTGGGTTGCAGCCGTTTGGGAGAATGGGAACTGTAGTTCTGATTTGTCTTCCAGTCATTTACTCAGTCCAGTCGCTGCAATGGGTATGGCACAGTAACTCATGAGAGCAAGTTCAGGGTCTTCCTGGTGGAATATCAGTTTCGCTGTGGCAACTGCTCTCTCAGCTGCTCCATTTGATTATGGGTATTGAGGACTAGAGGTTGTGTGACTGAAGTTATACATCTCACTGAATGGTTTGAACTCTGTTGAGGCAAATTGTGTGCCATTGTCCGTGATGAGTTGCAATGGGATTCCCCACCTGTCAAACATGCTTTTAACCCCTTGCACTCTGGTCAATTTCCCTAAAAACGCCAAAAAATAACGTACCCAAAGTAAATCAAAAGCTGTTCTTCAACCCTTTGCAGCATCTTCATGGGGTTGGTCTCATTTAAAAGAAAACACTTTGAATTTTTTGGCAAAACAGTCATAATCTCTATAAGTGCTCCGGCCACTGAGTAACAGTCATCTAAACATACTGAACTTGAAGAAAATAAATTTCGCCTGGGTGTTTTTTTGGATACAAATGCTTGCAAATAACACACAGCTGTCAGATACGGGTTGGAAAATGCAACAGAAATGTAGAACCAAGTGTTATCCAGCTGAGGTCCAAATTTTGTAACAATACCACAAAAAATGAATATATTACACAGCTTTTTTCACAGGTTGTTCCCAGGCGTTTTTGAACTGTGCCAAATTGTGCCAAATGGCACAGTTTGGAAGAACGTCTGTAACTTTTAAATGATTCAATATAGAAGCTTGATCTTGGGCTCTAATGAAAAGTGACACTCAGGGCTCTGTGTGTGTGTGTGTGTGTGTGTGTGTGTGTGTGTGGGTTGTTTATTCATTCATGAATGAATGAATGAACAAACAAGCCCCCACACACAAAGAAGCATGCCACGTAAAAAATGTGTGGCTTTTTTTTTACAAGAAAAAATAACCTACAGTGAACTAAAGATTATACTAGAATATCTGTAATGTAGAAGATAACAACTCCCCCCCCCCCCCCGCTACAGAGGATGGACATCGCCCGGTGCGCCGCGGTCACGGTGCGCCGTGGTCTACTACGCACAGTTGTACTCAAATATAATAATAATAATAATAATAATAATAATAATAATAAGTTTATTTATAGAGCACCTTTCACAGGCAGAGTCACAAAGTGCTTAACATGGTAAAAAACAAAATAAAAACACAGGCACATAAAGCAGTAAAAAAAAAAAAAAAAAGTAGACAGTAAAAGGACATAAAAATACAATCGGCACATAGTTAAAAAGCCAGGCTAAAAAGGTGGGTCTTTAGTTGCTTCTTAAAAACACCAATGGAAGGTGCAGATCTAAGTTCAAAAGTCAAGGAGTTCCACAGTCTGGGAGCAACAGCAGCAAAGGCTCTATCGCCTTTAGTTCTGAGCCTAGTGCTAGGGACTACCAATAGATTCTGATGAGAAGACCTGAGAGACCTGCTGGGCTGGTATAGAGAGAGCATGTCACTTATATAAAAAGGTGCCTCTTCATGAATGGCTTTGTAAGTAAGAAGAAGAACTTTAAAATCAATTCTATAATTTACAGGAAGCCAATGCAAGGAGGCCAAAACAGGAGTGATATGACAGAATCTACTGGACCTAGTTAGTAATCTTGCAGCAGCGTTCTGGACTAACTGTAGGCGGTGTAAAGAGGATTTGCTAAGACATGTAAAAAGAGCATTACAGTAGTCCAAACGTGAAGAAACAAAGGCATGAATAATGATTTCTAACTGAGTGTAGGAAAGCAATGACCTAATTTCAGATATATTCCTAAGGTGGAAAAAACAACTCCGGGTCAGAGATTTGACATGCTGATCAAAACTCATCGATTGATCGAAAATGACACCAAGATTTTTTAGTTTAGACCATACGTTAAAGCTTAATGAACCAATGCTATTAACCAACTTAGGAATTAGATTATCAGGTGCTACAGTAAGGACTTCAGTTTTATCAGCATTAAGTTGCAAAAAGTTACTAGACATCCAGTCCTTAATTGCAGACAGACAATCATGAATAATTTTTGTGTGAGTTAAAAGAGCAGACCAAGCTCTCAATGTAATCATCAGAGAATAAAACCACACTGCTGTCAAAGGCAGCAGAAAATTTCAAATATCTGCAATAATATCTGCAATCCGCTACAGAAGAGTAGCGGGGGGGGGGGGGGCGGGGGGCGTTCACGGTCCGGATGCGGTGCACGAACCGTGTACCGTGTTTTCAGTCATTGGTTCTTCAAGGTTTCAGAAACCCAATTCAAGGCTCTTATTAGTCGAATGAGAGGTCAATCACATCTAAACCAATCAAAGCACTCCTTTGGCTTTCTGTTCGTGGCTGTGTCTGTAGTGGAAGAATGGAAATGCAGCTTTTTTTCTTTTTCAGTGCCTCCTAGGACACACACTGTGCATCCTAGGACGCCCTCGTGCGCCCTAGGACGCAGAGACGTGTCCGCCCGCGATACACCGAAGTGCAACAGGTTAAAGTGAGTGATAACTTGCTGGCTGGTGATGGAGGGGATGTGTGCAATCTCACTGTCACATGAAAAGTTATCCATGACCACCAGGTAATGTTTACCGTCCTGTTCACGTAAGTTGGCAGCAATTTTCTGCCACAGCCCATCAGGCAATGGAGAAGTAATAAGTGGTTCTTTTCTCTGACCAGGCTCATTTCTTAGACACATGTTGTCACCATCTCTGTAGTGTCATGTCCTATACCTGGCCACCATACAGTCATGTTGGCTCTCCTGTGACATTTAGTGAGCCCCTGATGACCCCTATGGATCATCAGGGGGATCATCAACATCAGGGGGATCATCAACATCTTTTTTTTGTGAAGCAGGGACCACAATTCTGTCATCGTACAGCAAAAGTCCACTGGCATCTGAAAGGTGATCTCTAGCAGTATAGAACTTGTGCAGTTTGTGTGGCATCCTTGACATTGTTGGCCATCCATTTTGAACATACAGTGGTGTGAAAAAGTGTTTGCCCCTTCCTGATTTCTCATTTTTTGTATCATGGATCGTCACCTTATCGTGGTGGTGGGGTTTGCGTGCCCCAGTGATCCCAGGAGCTATGTTGTCCGGGGCAATTTGCCTCTGATAGGGTCACCCAAGACAAACTGGTCCTGGGTGAAGGGCCAGACTAAGAACGATCCAGCAGACTCTCATGATAAATTCTATATCAAGGATTCAGTGTACCCCGCCCGGTATGGGGTTACCGGGGCCCCACCCTGGACCTAGGCCTGGGGGAGGGGCTCGATGGCTAGCATCTGGTGGCCGGGTTTCCACCCATGGGACCCGGCCGGGCTCAGCTCGAAGGAGTTACTTGGGTCTGCCCTCCAGTGGGCTCACCACCTGCAGGAGGGATCATGGGGGTCCAGTGCTATGTGGATTAGGTGGCGGTCAAAGGCGGAGACCTTGGTGGACTGATCCCAAGCTTTCTAAACTGGCTTTTGGTACGTGGAATGTCACCTCTCTGGTGGGGAAGGAGCCTGAGCTGGTGTACGAAGTTGAGAGATACCGGCTAGATATAGTCGGCCTCACCTCAACACACAGCTCCGGTTCCGGAGCCAGTCTCCTGGAGAGGGGCTGGAGCTTGGCCTTTTCTGGAGTTGCCCCGGGCGAGAGGCGACGAGCAGGGGTGGGTATTCTTGTGTCCCCCCACCTTGCTGCCTCTATATTGGAGTTTTCCCCGGTGGACGAAAGGGTTGCTTCCCTGTGCCTTCGGGTTGGGAAACGGGTCCTGACCATCATTTGTGCCTATGCACCAAATGATGTTTCAGAGTACCCACCCTTTTTGAGGTCTGTGACTGGGGTGCTGGAGGGTGCTCCTCTTGGAGACTCCATTGTCCTACTGGGGAACTTCAATGCGCACGTGGGCAATGACAGTGAAGCCTGGAGGGGGGGGTGATTGGGAGGAATGGCCTGCCCGATCTGAACCCGGGTGGTGTTCAGTTATTGGACTTCTGTGCTAACCACGGTTTGTCCATAACGAACATCATGTTCAAGCATAAGGGTGTCCAAATGTGCACCTGGCACCAGGACACCCTAGGTCGCAGGTCGATGATTGATTTTGTTATCGTGTCATCAGACCTGCGACCATATGTCTTGGACGCTCGGGTAAAGAGAGGTGCAGAGCTGTCAACTGATCACCACCTGGTGGTGAGTTGGATCCGATGGCAGGGAGGAAGCCATTCAGACCTGGTAGACCCAAACGTATAGTGAGGGTGTGCTGGGAACGTCTGGCTGAAGTCCCTGTCCGGGAAGTCTTCAACTCCCACCTCCGGAAGAACTTCAACCACATTCCGAGGGATTCTGGAGACATGGAGTCTGAATGGGCCATGTTCTCCACCTCTGTTGTTGAAGCGGCAGCCCAGAGCTGCGGCCGCAAGGTGGTCGGTGCATCTCGTGGTGGCAACCCCCGAACCAAGTGGTGGACACCAGTGGTGAGGGGGGCCATTAAGCTGAAGAAGGAGTCCTATCAAGCTTGGTTGGCTTGTGGGACTCCCGAAGCAACTGAGGTGTACCGGCAGGCCAAGCGGAGTGCAGCTCGGGTGGTTGCTGAAGCAAAAACCCAGGGATGAGAGGAGTTCGGTGAGGCCATGGAACAAGACTTTCGGTCGGCCTCAAAGAGATTCTGGCAAACTGTCCAACGGCTCAGGAGGGGAAAGCAGCTCCCTGTCCACACTGTGTATGGTGCGAATGGGGCGCTGTTTTTCTGTCTTTTTCTTCTTGCCTTGAGAGAGAGCAGTCGCATTTTTCTTCCCTCCTCCCCTGCCTTCCTGACCTATTCCCAGCTTTTGCAATGTTGCGTTTTTGTCTGTGTTTAGTCGCTCTTCTTCTGCTGAATCTTAATCTAAACGGAAATTATGGATTTGGAAGCGGCTTAAATGTGCTATTGTCACTATTTTTCAACAAGAATTGGGCCAAGGGGGAGCCCAAGAATTGGAACCTACATGAACATTGGAATCCATGCGTCTATGGAAATATTATTGGCTATGATCTCAGGACTTCTATTTTTGGCTGTGGAGTTCCCTGATGCATCAGAAATTGAAGGAAGGTGAGAGAGCGGATCAAGCGGACCCAGCCAGCTCCTTCATCAAATTCGACCAGTTGGGGAGGGCACGAGTAGCGGCAAACGGTGAACTGAATGACAGTGTTTCAGTGAAGGATTACATCTGAAGCCCTGTGCTCTCTATGGAAAAACAGTTTAAGCCTGCATATATAATGGAAGCACAGAATTACACGGGTGAGGACAAAATTCTACTCTCTGAGTGCACTGTGCTGATTTGATTTGATTTGACCTTGTTTGCCCCGTGTTTACATTCCTCCTGACTGAGATTAGCAGAAGAACCGGCTCTTATGTCTACCCATACAATCAACAATCAGTTGTTGTCGTCAGCGGATTGGACTCTCAAGGACAATGCCCATGTGCCTTCTGCAAGCAAGAGAAAAAGAGAGATAGACTCTGAACTCTGGACTTGTTTATAAGTCACATGATTATAACATCTATCCACTGCCAGGAGGCGCCCTCTGCTGCTCACTAACAACTGTTACATTTACACTACACAATGACATGCAAATATACACACACTGCTCTCCCTCCCTCTGCTGTGTGATTGTATCTATTGTCTGCTAATGTGCATAGAGGGTTTTTTTCTGTGTAATCAAAATTTGGCTCATTGAGCTTATATGAGCTTATACGAGCGTTATTCTGATAACTATGTTTTTTCTCTCTGCCTATTGTGTTTCCCCCCCCTTCCCCTCTTTACCCTCACTGCATGACAGGCGCCTTCATGGCTGCCGCGTCATTGGATGCGCCTAACGTGCGCGCCCAATGTCAAGTCAAATTCCTTGTGTGTTTACTTGTAAATATACTTGGCAATAAAGCTGATTCTGATTCTGATTCTGATTCTGATTCTGATTCTGTTGACCTCGACTGGGGTTATCATCGGGCGGTGGAAGGAATACTTTGAGGATCTCCTCAATCCCACTGATACGCCTTCCACAGAGGAAGCAGGGTTTGTGGACGAGGGGGATGACTTGCTTATCACAGGGGCTGAGGTCACCAAGGTGGTTAAAAATCTCCTTGGTGGCTGGGCCCCGGGGTGGACAAGATTCGCCCTGAGTACCTCAAGGCCCTGGATGTTGTTAAGCTGTCATGGTTGACACGCCTCTGCAACATTGCGTGGAGGTTGGGGGCAGTGCCTTTGGCATGGCAAACCAGGGTGGTGGTTCCTCTCTTCAAAAAAGGGGACCAGAGGGTGTGCTCCAACTTTAGAGGGATCACACTCCTCAGCCTCCCTGGGAAGGTCTATGCCAAGGTACTGGAGAGGAGAGTCCGGCCGTTGGTCGAACATCGGATTCAGGAGGAGCAATGTGGTTTTCGTCCTGGCTGTGGCACATCGGACCAGCTCTTTACCCTCTCGAGAATTCTCGAGGGTTCGTGGGAGTTTGCCCAACCAGTTTACATGTGTTTTGTGGACTTGGAGAAGGCATTTGGCCGCGTCCCTTGTGGTTTTTTGTGGGGGGTGCTTCGGGAGTATGGGGTATTGGGTTTGTTGTTACGAGCTATTCAGTCTCTGTACGACCATTGTGAGAGTTTGGTTTGTATTGCCAACACTCGGTCGGACTCATTCCCAGTGAGAGTTGGACTCTGCCAGGGCTGCCCTTTGTCACCTATCCTGTTCATAATTTTTATGGACAGGATTTCTAGGCGCAGCCAGGGAATGGAGGGTGTCATGCTTGGTGACCACAGGATCTCATATCTGTTGTTTGCAGATGATGTTGTCCTGTTGGCTTCATCCAGCAATGACCTACAGCTCTTGCTGGGATGGTTTGCCGCTGAGTGTGAAGCGGCTGGGATGAGAATCAGCACCTCCAAGTCCGAGTCCATGGTCTTCAGCCGGAAAAAGGTGGATTGTCCTCTTTGGGTTGGGGACAGGCTCCTGCCCCAAGTGGAGGAGTTTAAGTATCTTCTTGGGGTCTTATTCACGAGTGAGGGGAAAATGGAGCGAGAGATTGACAGACAGATCGGAGCAGCATCTGCAGTGATGGCTGATGATGGCTGATGTTGTACCAGTCTGTTGTGGTGAAGAGGGAGCTTAGTTCTAAGGCCAAGCTGTCGATTTATCAGTCAATCTAAGTTCCTACTCTCACCTATGGTCACGAGCTTTGGGTAATGACCGAAAGAACGAGATCACGGATACAAGCGTCTTAAATGAGCTTTTTCCGTAGGATTGCTGGACTCACCCTCAGAGATAGAGTGAGGAGCTCAGTCATCCGGGAGAGGCTCAGAGTAGAACCGTTGCTCCTCCACACTGAAAGGAGTAAGTTGAGGTGGTATGGGCATCTGATTAGGATGCCTCCTGGATGCCTCCCACTTGAGGTGTTTCAGGCACATCCCACTGGGAGAAGACCCTGGGGCAGACCCAGGACTCAGTGGAGAGACTATGTCTCCCAGCTGGTCTGGGAACGCCTTGGTATCCTCTCTGAAGAGCTGGAGCAGGTGGCTGGGGAGAGGGAAGTCTGGGCTTCCCTGCTTGAACTGCTGCCTCCGCGACCCGGATCTCCGGAAGAGCAGTAGAAGATGGATGGATGGATGGATGACCACACTTAAATGTTTCAGATCATCAAACAAATTTAAATATTTGACAAATATAACACAAGTAAACACAAAATGCAGTTTTTAAATGAAGGTGTTTATTATTAAGCGTAAAAAAAAAAATCCAAACCTACATAGCCCTGTGTGAAAAAGTGATTGCCCCCCTGTTAAAACATAAATTAACTGTGGTTTATCACATCTTTGGAAAGCTGAGTTCAATTTCTCTGCCACACCTCGGTCTGATTACTGCCACACCTGTTCTCAATCAAGAAATCACTTAAATAGGACCTGCTTGACAAAGTGAAATAGACCAAAAGACGCTCAAAAGCTCGACATCATGCTGTGATCCAGAGAAATTCAAGAACAAATGAGAAACAAAGTAATTGAGATCTATCTGTCTGGAAATTGTTATAAAGCCATTTCTAAAGCTTTGGGTCTCCAGCAGATCACAGTGAGAGCCATTTAGTTTATATATGCTTCTGTTAGGCAACATTATTAGGAAGCACTGTATACATTTTCATTGTTATGCAGATGACACACAATTAAACCTGTCAGTGAAACCAGATGATAGTAATCAATTAGCCAAGTTAGAAGCCAGTCTTAAGGAAATCAAAGCTTGGCTGACTTGTGATTTCCTGCTATTAAATTCAGATAAGACTGAAGCCATTCTTGTTTTTCAAAAAAAACCTTAGAAATACCTTTCCAAATCAAACTTTTAGTTTGGATGCAGTTACTCTTTCTCTTAATAGCTCTGTGAGGAACCTTGGAGTATTTATGATCAAGATCTGTTTTTCAATTCACATATTTAATTGGTTTCTAAGACTGCCTTCTATCATTTGCATAACATTGCCAAGATTAGGAGCATCTTGTCTCAGAGTGATGCTGAGAGACTGATCCACGCTTTTGTTATCTCTAGATTAGAGTATTGTAACTCTTTATTATCAGGTTGTCCTAAAACATCTTTAAAAAGTCTTCAGTTGATCCAAAATGCTGCTGCAATAGTTTTAACAGGTACTAGAAAGAGAGATCATATCTCTCTGGTTCTGGCCTCCCTTCATTGGCTTCCCATAGAGTTTAGAATTAAGTTTAAAATCCTTCTTCTCACTTTCAAAGCTCAAAACAATCAGGCCCCTTTTTATTTAAAAGATCTGATATTACTTTATTATCCTAACAGAGCACTACGCTCCCAAAATGCAGGATTACTTGTAATACCTAGAATCTCCAAAAGTACAATGGGGGGTAGAGCCTTCAGTTATCAAGTTCCTCTCTTGTGGAACCAGCTGCCAATCTGGATTCAGGAGTCAGACTCGATCTCTGTTTTTAAGAATAGGGTTAAAACCTTCCTTTTTGATATAGCCTACAATTAGGGAGGGATCATGTGTTTCTGAAACCTCCCTTAGTTATGCTGCTATTAGGTTTAGACAGCCGGGGGCCCTCCAATAACTGCACTGGGCTTCACTCCTTTCTTCACTCTCAATTATTTTTTTTATTTTTTTTTGCTGGTCATTAACATCTTTGTTTGTTCTCTCCCATAGATTGAGTCCCAATCGTGCTGTTTGCTCTCTACATGTCTGTTCTTTTCATCTTCTATATCCCCTCACCACCCAGCTAGTCGCAGCATATGACTGCCCCTCCCTCAGCCTGGTTTTACTGGAGGCTTCTTCCTGTTAAAAGGGAGTTTTTCCTCTTCACCGTCGCCAAGCGCTTGCTCATAGGGGATAGCCTGATTTCTGGGGTCTTTCTGCAATTGTGGGGGTTTCCCCTACAGTTGAAAGTGCTATGAGATGAATCTTGTTGTGAAATGGCGCTATATAAATAAAGTTGAATTGAATTGAATACACAAAGGGTGAAAACATGGAACAGTGGTGATCCTTCCCAGGAGTGGCCGACCGACCAAATTACCCCAAGAGTGCAGCGAGAGGTCACAAAAGACCCCACAACATCCAAAGAACCGCAGGCCTCACTTGCCCCAGTTAAGGTCAGTGTTCATGACTCCACCATAAGAAAGAAACTGGGCAAAAATGGCCTGCATGGCAGAGTTCAAAGATGAAAACAAATGCTGAGCAAATCGAACATAAAGGCTCGTCTCAGTTTTGCCAGAAAACATCTTGATGATCCCCAAGACTTTTGGGGAAAATACTCTGTGGACTGACAAGAAAAAATTTTACTTTTTGGAAGGTGTGTGTCCCATTACATCCAGCATAAAAGTAACACAGCATTTCAGAAAAGGAACATCATACCAACCGTAAAATATGGTAGTGGTAGTGTGATGGTCTGGGGCTTTTTTGCTGCTTCAGGATCTGGAAGACTTGCTGTGGTAAATGGAACCATGAATTCTGCTGTCTACCAAAAAATCCTGAAGGAGACTGTTCGGCCATCTATTCGTGACCTCAAGCTGAAGGTCCTATGGGTTCTGCAGCAGGACAGTGATCCAAAACACACCAGGAAGTCCACCTCTGAATGGCTTAAGAAAAACAAAATGAAGACTTTGGAGTGGCCTAGTCAAAGTCCTGACCTGAATCCGACTGAGATGCTGTGGCATGACCTTAAAAAGGCGGTTCATGCTTGAAAACCTTCCAATGTGGCTGAATTACAACAATTCTGCAAAGATGAGTAGGCCAAAATTCCTCCACAGTGCCATAAAAGACTCATTGCCAGTTATCGCAAATGCCTGATTGCAGTTGCTGCTGCTATTGGTGGCCCAACCAGTTAATAGGTTTAGAGGGGAATCACTTTTTCACACAGGGCCATGTAGGTTTGTATTTTTTCTCCTTAATAATAAACACCTTCATTTAAAAACTCCATTTTGTATTTACTTGTGTTATCTTTGTCTAACATTGTGGAGAAAAGAAACAGGTGAGGCAGCGAGCTGAACAACACACAAACTTTATTCTTTCTCCAACATCCAGTACAGTAAAGGAGCTCCCGGGTCTCTGTGCATTCCTCTTTTATACCTTTAATTCCGTGCATCGAGACCCTTTCCTCTTCCAGCGGCCCCGGCAGTTCCTCCTCTCCCTGGAGGGCGAATAGTCTTTACTGTCCCATCTGATACCCCCCGGTGACACTTCCTTCTTCGGTCCATTGTTCCCCCCTTCCCCAGCTGCCTTCTCTGGGTGGAGAATCCCCTGGCCATACCACCACACAGCCGTCCTTTGGGCTTGAGCTGGTGCCCATAGCGGCTGTAGCGGGGTGTCGCCAATCCACTCGAAACACCCTGCTGACGAGGTGTACAGGAGGGCACATCAGTCTGTGGAGGGAAAAAGAGAGGGGGAGAAAACACAGCAGCTTCACGGGCACAGGTCCCTACCAAGAGAACACCAACTTGCGAAGCCACCAATGGTGGGTGTCCGTGCCAGGGAGCTTGGGCCAATACCACCTGCTCATCTGCCAACACAAAGCGGGCTTCAGCTTGTCGATGCAGACGGTCTCCCTACGCCCCCCCCCAAGAAAAAAATCTAACACAAAATGTTTCGCCCCAGGTTCCAACACCCTGAACGGCCTGTTGTACGGTGGGCGCAGCCGGGTCCGGTGTGCATCGTGCCTGACAAAAACAAAGCTGGCATTCTGTAAACTCTTGGGGACGAAAGTGCAGGGAAAACAATGGTGGGCTGGGCCAGTTACGTTAAAAGCCTCTGTGCTGTGCAAAAATTGCATGGGCAGATCAGCCTCGGGTGTGGGGTTTTCCGGGAAAGACTCTCTGGGGATCCGCAGTAGCTGAGAAAAAACAAGTTCTGCCGGGGAGGCTGCTAAATCCTCCTTAGGTGCAGAGCGCAACCCTAAAAGAACCCAGGGCAGGCGGTGGACTCAATTTTTGTCCATGAGTGGAGCTCTGAGCGCTGCTTTAAGCGAACTATGAAAACACTCGCATAACCCATAAGCTTGGGGGATGTGCGCAGTAGTGCGGTGAATTCTGACCCCCAGGCTCTGGGCCATCGCGGACCAGAGTTCGGAAACGAATTTCGGACCCCTGTCAGAAGTGATGTCCGACGGGGATCCGAACCGTGCAACCCAAGCCGACAAAAAAGCGCAAGCTACTTCCACGGACATGGTAGAAGCCAGCGGAACCACTTCGGGCCAGCGTGTGGTGCGGTCCACGATTGTCAAAAGGTGCGTGAAACCTTGTGATGGCGGGAGGAGTCCCACCAAATCCACGTGGACATGGCTGAACTTCCTGGCTGGGACTTGGAAGGGCCCGAGGGGGGCTCTGGTGTGCTTGTGCACTTTGGCCCTCTGGCACGCAACACAAGCTGCAGCCCACTCTTTCATATCCTTGCGCAAGTGCAGCCAGACGAATTTTGCCCCCACTAGCTTCACCGACGTTCGCACTCCTGGATGTGACAAGGAGTGGACTGACTCAAAAATGCGGTGGCACCAGGAGCTTGGAACCACCGGGTGCGGGCGGCCAGTGGACACGTCGAAGAGCAAGGGAGGGCACCCTTCTTGCACCACCCTGCTCTCCAGCCTTAACCCAGTAGGCGCTGACTGGAGCTCGCAAATGTCTGCGTCCCCGGCTTGCTCTGCAACCATAGCAGGGGAAATTTATTCCCATGTAGACCGGGGAGACTAAGGCGCGTGACAGACAATCAGCCACAATGTTGAGCTTACCGGCAACGTGTTGAATGTTGGTCATAAACTCTGAGATTGCGGTCAAATGCTGTTGCTGCCGGGCTGACCATGGTTCGTACGTCAGCGGCTTATGGTCCACGAATGCGGTGAACTCGCGCCCTTCTAGCCAAAACTGGAAATGGTGTGTTGCCAGGTGTAGACCCAACAACTCTCTGTCGAACATGCTGTATTTGCATTCGTTGTCGCGCAAAATTTGACTAATAAATGCGAGCGGCTGCCAGGAACCAGAGACGTACTGCTCCACCACTGCTCCTATGACAACCTCAGATGCGTCTGTAGTAAGCGCTATCCGTGCCGATCTGGATGGGTGAGCAACACGACATTCGCCAGCACTGTTTTGGCGTCCATGAAAGCCTGGACTCACTCGGGAGTCCAGGCATACAGTGGCTGCATCAGCTGGGCTGCCCAGGCAGGGAAATGGTTATAAAAACTGACCATTCCCCAAAACTCCTGTAGGGCTGTCATGGTCTGCAGAAGTGGAAAGTCCGACATGGCGCGCACCTTATCCGATAGCGGAATCGCGCCCTCCGGTGAAATGCGGTGGCCCAAAAAATCAATCACTGGCACACCGAACAGGCACTTCGCCAGGTTCACTATAAGTCCATGCGCTTCCAACCTCTGGAAAACCATCTTGTGATGGGTGATGTGCTCCTCCTCGGACGCGCTAGTTACCAGAATGTCATCTAAGTAGACAAAAACGAAGGACAAGTCATGATGCACTGTGTCCATCATCCTCTGGAAGGTCTGCACCAAGCCTTTTAATCCGCTGATTTTGGGACATCTTCCGCGTGCACCTGGACCTCATAGTATCCGCGGACCAGATCCACTTTTGAAAAAACACGCGCCCCAGCCAGGTGCATGGAAAAATTCTGGATGTGTGGAATAGGATAACGATCGTGTTCCGTGGCGTTGTTCAAGTGCTGGAAATCGCTGCACGGTCGCCACGACCTGTCGGCTTTAGGGACCATGTGAAGTCTCTCCAGTCTCTCTGGAACCAGTTACCACTCTGGGTCCGGGAGTCAGACTCGGTCTCTGTATTTAAGAACAGGGTAAAATCCTTCCTTTTTAATATAGCTTTTGTTTAAGGAGGGTTTTTGTGTCTTTTAACCCCACTCTTGTTCTATCGTTATGTGATCCATACTGCTGGTTCACCTCCAATATTGTACTTGGCATCTTACTGCTATGTTCTTTATGTCTGTCCTTTCCATCCTCCCTATCCCCTCATCCCCTGCCAGTCACAGCAGACGACTGCCCCTCCCTGAGCCTGGTTCTGCTAGAGGTTTCTTCCTTCCAAATGGGAGTTTTTCCTCTCCACTGTCGCTTAGTGCTTGCTCATAGGGGATCGTCTGATTGCTGGGTCTTTCTGTGACTGTGTGTTGTTTTTTTCTGCACTGTGGCGCCACGAGACGGCTTTTGTTGTAATGTGGTGCATTATAAATAAAGCTGAATTGAATTGAATTGAAGTGGGGATGCCCACGGGCTGTTGGAGTTCCTGATGATGCCCAACTGCTCTAAGTTGGTAAACTCCTTGCGCACGCTGGCCAGCTTAGCCGCATCCAGGTGCCGAGGACACGCGAACACAGGCGGGCCTTTTGTAGTTACGAAATGTTCTACCCCTTGTTTCATTATCGTCACCGAAAAGGTCGGGACCGTGAGTGCTGGGAACTGTGCAAGTAAATGTTGGTACTTACCCCCTGGAGCTATTAGCCAGTGTTGTTGACCCGAGCTGTGCAGGGGAGTGAAGAAAAAGAGACAGCATCCACTAATCGCCGGTTAGCAACATCAACTAACAACCCATAAGCACACAGAAAGTCTGCGCCTAAAATGGGGGCAGAACATGCAGTTATCACAAAGTCCCACTGGAAATTGCATATGTGCAAGCATTTTGTCAGTGTCCATTTGCCAACTGTCCTGATGGTGGATCCCTTGGTGGCTGTGAGCTCGGGACTGCTGCCTCCTGCTACCCCGTCTGCATTGACCGGCAGGATGAGGTTCTTCTGGGAGCCGGAGTCCACCAAAAACCGTCTCCCTGAACGTGTGTCCGTGACATAAAGCAGTTTGTTTGCAGCTGCAACTGAATGCCGAACGTGCCATCTTCCTGGCTTCTTGAATTGGCATGGCAACAGTCAGCGCTGGGCATTTGAGCCAAAACGGCGATGATAAAAACAGATCGCCCCTTTCCTTCATCTCCTGGTGTCAGTCCCGGCTACCGCCAACGGCTCCCTGATCTCGCTGGAGTCCCTTATTAATGCTGGTGCCACTGCCTGCATGCTGAGCGTTGTGGTCACCAAAATGATGCGATCCGCTTCCTGCGCCAGGGCGCGGTAATCCTTGGCAACCAGCCGCGGCGAGTTGGCCAGGATTGCCCTTGCCATAGCTGGTAGGTTCCTAGGGAACAAGTGGGCAAACAGGAAAGGTTCATCGTCCTTCCCCCTCAGCGCCAACATGCTCTCCATGAGCTCCACTGCTGATCTGTCCCCTAACTCCGAACGCGTTAGGAGTCTCTCTGCCCTCTCACTGTCAGAAAGGGTATAGCGCTGGAGTAGCATCCTCTTGAGGGCTTTATATTTCCCCTGGTCCGGTGGCTCCTGTAGCAGGTTTGTCATCTGTTGCGTATTGGTTGCATCCAGCGTAGCAACCACGTAGTAATACTTGGTATCGTCTGTTGTTATCCCACGGAGTGCGAACTGGGCTTCTACGTGCAAGAACCACGTGGTCGGGTTGTGAAGCCAGAAGTCTGGGAGCATGACTGAGACAGCGCACGTGGCGCTGGTGCTCTCCCTTCAGGTATTCTCCGGGGCGGTGCTCGGCTCACTTTCCATGGCAAATCTTTGGGTCACCAATGTGGAGAAAGGAAACAGGCAAGGCAGCGAGCTGGACAACACACAAACTTTATTCTTTCTCCAACATCCAGTACAGTAAAAGAGCTCCCGGGTCTCTGTGCATACCTTTAATTCCATGCATCGAGACCCGGAACTTCCCACCATAATACATTGTTTGGAACAAATACCTGTGTGGCACATTAACATGACGTAACACCGGCACTGCTCTCACACCCTTTCCTCTTCCAGCGGCTCTGGTAGTTCCTCCTCTTCCTGGGGGGCGCATAGTCCTTACTGTCCCATCTGATACCCCCCAGTGAAACTTCTTCCTTCAGTCCATTGTTCCCCCCTTCCCCAGCTGCCTTCTCTGGGTGGAGAATCCCCCACCCGTACCACCACAATATTGAAATTTGTTTGATGATCTGAAACATTAAAGTGTGACAAACATACAAAAAAATGAGAAATCAGGAAGGAGGCAAACACTTTTTCACACCACTGTAGTTGGTGATCAACTTGAGATCTGCGTCCTGTCCTGTGGCCATCCTGATTGCATCCAACCTGTCTTCTGTCACTGGTTGTGATGATATGACTACTTGCACATATGATTTGACTTCTTCTTCTGTCTCTGACACACTGCGGTCCTGCAGGGGGCTGCAAGAGAGCGTATGTGTAACTAAAAACTGTTTAGCTGGGACATGCATAGCCTCAACATTGAACTTCATCAGTCTCATTAATAAACGCTAACATCTCACTGGTGCTTTGTCAAGGTCATACGAGTTTATAAGAGGGACAAGTGGTTTGTGATCTGTTTGTAAAGTGAACTTTCCCATGCCTTGCAGATATCTTACAAACCTTTCACAGGCCCACCCACTTGAGAGGCATTCTTTCTCCATTTGTGAGCAGCACTGCTTAGTTTCAGTTAGTGTTCTTGAACAAAAGGCAACAGGTCTTTGTCAATTTTCATGCTCTTGCAATAAGGTGGCACCCAAGCCGTAGCTACTTGCATCAGCACTTACTGTTGTTGCCTTGTTAGCATCGTAATATGCTAATGCTGGTACTGTGGTTAACACAGCTTTTACTTTGGAGAATGTTTGTTCTTGTGCTTCTCCCCATCCCCATACGGTGTTGTTTTTCAGCAGGCTGTTAATTGGGTGCATAACAGTGGAAAAATCAGGAAGGAATTTGCCCAAATAGTTTGTCATTCCTATCATCTGTCGCAGTTGGGAAATATCTGTGGGACTCGGCAGCTCCGTAACTGCTCTGACTTTCTCAGGATCAGGTTTTATGCCCTCCATTCCAATGATGTGGCCGAAGTAGGTGATCTCTGATTTTCCAATTTTACACTTTGTTGAGTTTCAGTCCAGAATGTCTGATCGTCTGCAGTACTGCTCTGAGGTTGTGATCATGTTCTGTTTTGTCCTTGCCAAATACCAAAAAGTCATCTATGACAACTACAGTACCTGCATGATCTTTGAGGAGTGTGCTTATCTTCTTTTGAAATATCTCTGGGGCAGAAGTTATTCCAAAAGGCAACCTCTGAAAACAAAAGCGACCCACTGGTGTGATGAATGTGGTGAGTTTTCTGCTGTTAACATCAAGTGGTTTTTTGCCAGAAATCACTGGAGGCATCAAGAGTTGAAAACATGATGGCACCAGAGAGCTGTGGTGCAATGTCTTCCAGGGTAGGTAGGATGAATCTTTTTCTTTTCACTGCTTTGTTTAGTTTTGTAAGGTCCACGTAGATCCTTGGCTTTTTGTTCTTTTTAATGATGGGTACCATTGGTGCACACCAATCAGTGGCTTCAGTCACCCCCTTGATAATATTGAGTGACAGCACCCTTTTTATTTCCTCTTCCACCTGTGGTAGAATTGGGAAAGGGATTTGGCGTGGTGTGATTATGCTGTCGGTGTCATAAACTCTCCGTGCGCTCTGCCATAGCGCACGGAGAAGGAGAAGGATGGAAGGATTTAAATGCAGGAGTTCACCAAACACACATTTATTGACAAACAGTTCACAAATAAGGACGAACAAGTAGGTTACGATAATGAATGCGCTTGGGAGAGCAGGGAGGACTACGGGGAGCTCAACTGACTCAGAGGAACGCAAACTGGGCACAGCCTAAGCGTAGCGGTTGAGCTGCGGGGAGAAACGCCACCAGAAGCGTAGCAGAATTACTGCAGGGGAGAAACGCTTCTGGTCCAGCATAGCAGCTAACCACAAGGAGAATCGCTGACAGTTTACTCACAAATAGGAGCAGTCCAAAAAGTCCAGTTCTCCCTTGGAGCACGGACAACAGCCCTTCTTGACGTGAAGGTCACACCATGGAGACGAGAGTGACTCGTACAATGATCCAGCGGCGTTTGTCTAGCGAAGAGCTGCTTAAATACAAACACTGCTGACCACACAAATTGGACACATCTGAGCGAGGCGCGGCAAAGATAATTACCGGGGCTGGGAACAGCTGGTGGAATTTAAGGAGAGTGAGGGGGCGTGGTTGGACCGACAGACTGTCAGCAGCGTGGGAAAAAGATCACAGAAGCTGACTAACAGCTGCCGGTCAGGCAGTGGCAATGGAAATGGAAATAAGTACAACCTACACATAATGCACATATACAGTAGAACCAAAACCCACAGAGAGATCAGGGCCGAGCCGGGGAAAGCCAAGCCGGCTCAGCTCATGACAGAGCCCCCCCCCCTCTAAGGGGTGGGTTCCCAGACACCCAAGGTAACATCAAGAAGACCCCCCCCCCCAACAAGAGCAACAACAGCAAACAACACAAACCCGGGTGGGCGGTAGGAGGAACAGGAAGGAGGGGACACAATGCCCCACCCAGGGCCCTCGATTAACCCCCCCAAGTCCATGGGCATTGTGGCTCAGGAGGCCGCCCAGAGTCCCAGGCCCAGCAGAAGGTATGGTGGACCGAGTCCGGCGGCCTGCCGGAAAACATGAGCCACCTGACTCAGGGAGTCAATTCTTCTGGTGGCCGGCCCACGTTGTTTAGCCACCAGGACAGAAGGGGTGAAGCAGGAGGCGGCCTGCCCACCGGAAGGCTCACTGGTGGGTAACAGGACTGGGGAAACGGGACCTCCATGGCATTGGGCAGGGATAAGGGGACCACGGCGTCCTCAGGGTGGTCTGCAACTGCACCCGCAGTGGACCCCAACTGGGCCGGCTCCGCTGCACCCACGATGGACTCCAGCGGGAGCCTCGCTGCATCCACTGTGACCTCCAGCTGAGGCTCAGCTGCACCCACGGTGACCTCCGGCTGAGGCTCAGCTGCACCTGCGGTGGACCCCAATTGGGTCAGAGCTGCACCCACGATGGTCCCAGTCTGGGACGTGACTGCACCCGCGGTGACCTCTGGCTGAGGCTCAGCTGCACTGATAATGGTCCCGGTCTGGGACGTGGCTGCACCCACGATGGACTCTGGTTGAAGCACCGTTGCACCAGCGGTGACCCCCATTGGGGGCCTCATTGCTCCCACGGTGGCCTCCCCAGCAAGGGAGGTTGTGCTCCTAACACCACCTGGCACTGGATCCCAATCCTCAGCAGCCTCTAGCGAAATCAGCTGCTCTCCGGCGACCCTGGCATGGGGCTCCGACCCTGGAGGGAGCGAAAAAGAGACCGGGTCAGGGTCACCAGCAGCGGCAGAGCCCGGTGAGGCAGCCCCGAGGGCTACTATGAGCTGCCCCGGGCCTTCCTCGCCATGAGTCGGGCAGTGTGGCATTGACATATGAGGTATTGACATAATGGAGCACACTTGCCTGAACTCGGGCTCCACCGCCGTCCAGGACTCCGGCAATTTGGGGTGTGTAGCCTCCCTCATTGTGCCCGGTGCTGTGCCCCCGTCGACCTCCTCTGGGGCCGCCAACGTCCTGTCGTCGTCAGTAGGTAACCCCATTGATGGTAACTCCTCTCCAGCGACCCTAGTGAGGGGCTTGACAGGCAAGGGAGAGAAGGAAAGGCTAGGGTTGCCGGCAGCAGCAGAGCCCGGCGAGGGAAGCCCAGGTGCAGCCGAGAGCTGCACCCGACTCTCCTCCCCAAGAGCCAGACAAGATCTCTCAATCACAGGCAACTGAACTGCAGGAGAGATAACTTGCCTGTGCTCGAGATCTACCACCGTCCAGGACTCCGACGCTGTTGACGGTGACGGTCCGGATCCCGTCGGCTGGGGGTCTGGTCCAGTGGGTGACTCTGCCGTGGTGGTCCCCGCAGCAGGTGTGATGGTGGTTGCAATCTGGGTCCTCTGACGCTCCTCCTCGATCCAGCTGTTGGTTGCGGCGAGCAGGTTCGCCCTCTCCTTGTCTGAAGGCGAATCCGGGGGTTGAGCAGGCGTAGGAGGGGGAACCCTCACTGCCGCGGAAGTGCATCCTCGGACCTCCCTCTTGTGGCGCTCCTTCTCAACCTGGCGGTTGACGAAGGCAAGCAGATTCGCCCACTCCTTGTCCGCCGGTGGGATTTCCGGGGAACACCTCCGTTCGGGCTCCTGGGCAGGATCATCCAGGGCCTCAACCTTCTCCATCGTCAGGTGGCCCGGTTCTTGGACTAGCATGCCCTCAGAAATTAGAGGAGGAGACACGGAGAGGGGAAGGAAACAATCATTAATTGCAGCTGGAGGAGAGGACCCAGTGGACTGCTGATACTGGGCCTCTCCCTCAGGAGACAGGCAAAATTTAGTGTTAATGAATGATTTAGAATGACAAAATACTTGCCTGTCATCCCGGTTGATTACATCCACAGCT
This sequence comes from Pholidichthys leucotaenia, assembly GCA_020510985.1. Taxonomy (NCBI): domain Eukaryota; kingdom Metazoa; phylum Chordata; class Actinopteri; order Cichliformes; family Pholidichthyidae; genus Pholidichthys; species Pholidichthys leucotaenia. The sequence continues at coordinate 214,328,703 of CM035847.1, read as the reverse complement.
GCAAAGGGCAGAAACTCGTTCCTCTCCTTGTCAGCGATGACGTGGACCCCTCCGCAGACTATTGGAGGAGCCGTCTCCCTGACGACGAAGGTAGGCAGGGCCGGGGTGAATTCAGCGGACCTCACCACAGCTGAAGCAAAAATGGCCACTGCTGAAGAGGGAGGCTTCTCCCAGCGTTTGCTTGTGGAATGACGCTGTCCCTTGTGTTCCAGAACAGACCGTGCTGGAGCGAGTGGAGGGTCGAGCAAAGCGCCATGGAGGCTGCCAGTTTGCGGGAAAACAGACCTCCGTCTCGGCGTCGCGGGGAATGCCAGACCAGGGAAGGAACGCTGGAGTGAGCAGACTGTGGCGAGCAGGTCGGCGTACTGCGGGTAGGTCCATAACCCGGGATGCGCCTCCAAAATGCCTACTGCTCCATTCAAGTTCTCCAGCGTCTCCTTAGGACCCCAGGCGGTGAGGGCATCATTAACAAAGTCCTGGATGAACTCTGCAGCCCATTCCTCCTCTACTGTGGGGAACCCCGCTGCCGTTCCTTTTCTTCAGCGAGACCGGGGCATGATGAACTCCAACACATGTTTGTCCAGAACAGAAAAACAGTTTATAGTGAAAAAAGGAAAATGATGTGTGGGTGAACCCGCTAAATCCTTTTTTCGGGCTGGGTCATTCTGTCATAAACTCTCTGTGCACTCTGCCATAGCGCACGGAGAAGGAGAAGGATGGAAGGATTTAAATGCAGGAGTTCACCAAACACACATTTATTGACAAACAGTTCACAAATAAGGACGAACAAGTAGGTTACAATAATGAATGTGCTTGGGAGAGCGGGGAGGACTACGGGGAGCTCAACTGACTCAGAGGAACGCAAACTGGGCAGAGCCTAAGCGTAGCAGTTGAACTGCAGGGAGAAAGGCCACCAGAAGCATAGCAGAATTATTGCAGGGGAGAAACGCTTCTGGTCCAGCGTAGCAGCTAACCATACAGAGAAATGCTGACAGTTTACTCATGAATAGGAGCAGTCCAAAAAGTCCAGTTCTCCCTTGGAGCATGAACAACAGTCCTTCTTGACGTGATGGTCACACCATGGAGATGAAAGTGACTCGTACAATGACCCAGCAGCATTTGTCTAGCGAAGAGCTGCTTAAATACAAACACCGCTGGCCACACTAATTGGGCACACCTGAGCGAGGCACAGGAAAGATAATTACCAGGGCTGGGAACAGCTGGTGGAATTTAAGGAGAGCGCGGGGGCGTGGTTGGACCGACAGACTGTCAGCAGCGTGGGAAAAAGATCACAGAAGCTGACTAACAGCTGTCGATCAGGCAGTGGCAATGGAGATGGAAATAAGTACAACTTACACATAATGCACATATACAGCAGAACCAAAACCCACAGAGAGATCAGGGTCGAGCCGGGGAAAGCCAAGCTGGCTTAGCTCATGACAGTTGGGTTTTGCATCTGGACTGAGCTCTATTTTTACAGGCTCACAGTTTAATAGTCCAACTTCCCCCAAAAACATTTTCAAATGACTCAATCTCATCCATTCTGCACACCAGCTCCATCTCTGTTGCTATGTTTCCTCCTAACAGATCATTGGCAAATGGCCCTTTTAGCACATATATCCAAATTGAGTATTTCTGTCCTTTTCTTTCAGTATCGGCAAGGAATTTATCTTTGCACTCTAGCTTGCCACTAGGACTTGTGAACACAACTTTAGTGGGTTGTAGTAAAGGGTGTTTCTTCATGCACTGATATGTACTGTATGCTCAGACATAACAGTAATGACAGCACCTGTGTCGATCCTAAATTTCACAGTTGTGCCATTGACTGGCAGCTGTACAACCCATTTATCTTTATCACAGTCACTGTCTTCTTCAATGTTGCCCAAGAACCATGCTCTGCCCTCATCAGTGTTATCACTGGTTTTAACAGCCTCTATGATTTTTGTTTTACATACTTTTTCAAAATGTCCAGTCTTATGACACTTTCTGCAGTGTTTTCCTGTGGCAGGGCACTCACCAGCATTATGGCTTCTCCCACACCTTGTACAGTTTTTATGGTCTCTCCTCTTATACTGTCTTTTCACTTCTTGTGGTTTTGCCTTGTGTTAAATGATCTCATTTCAGATGATTTTAGATTTTTAAACTTGTGTGTGACAGCATTTACTTCTCTTGCATCTACACTGGCATTTTGCATTTTGATGAGCTCTGACTGACGAGCGAAACTAATGGCTTTCTCCAACGTTAAATCAGGCTCCAGCTGCAGCTGCCGCGACACCACTGTCTGCTATGCCGATAACGATACAATCCCATATCTGTTCATCTTTAGTGGCACCAAAGTCACAATGCTCTACTAACTGGTACAGGTGTCTGACAATGGCTTCCACACTTTCACCATCTCTTTGTGAGCTTCTATGGAAACATGCACGCTCGTGGATCATATTACATCTGGGTACAAAATGTTCATTAACGCAATGACTGCCACAGGCGCTCGCTCCATTGCGCCATAAGCCCCTAGTGGTCAAGGTTTTTTCCAGAAAATATTCAGTTCAGATGTCAGAGATTTTCAAGGCTATAACTTAAAAGTGGTAAGAGATAATGGCTTACTTTCAATTAGAAAGATATAGAATATGATCCAAAGTTTGAGATAGGAGTAAATTTACACATCTAATTTGCATAATGGGACACAGCCACAACAAATTACATAACTTTCGGTCAAAAATAGACTTTTGGACATATTTACACAAAGGATGGTTTTGTTTTCTTGTCACTGATTTTGTTTTCGTTTTTTTTTTTGTTATCTTCTCTTCAAAGTATATGAACCAGAACATTAGTAGAATGTCAACAAGCAAAGAAATTTGCAAGACTTGCCGCTGGCCAGGCGGCTCTCGCTTTGTCCTTTTGCGGCATCCTGGTCGTTATTTTCTCATCTGTCGGTCATTTTATTCCCCCCCCCCCCAAACATCCAGAAGCTGTTATGCTTATTCCAACTCAATTTTGCTTTTATCCAGCCGCAGTTTATCTTATATGACAACATGGAACCGGCGCAATTGTTCTCTCCAGTCACATGGCGCTGGGGCTGATGGCAGGTGAACATCAACCAGCTTTACCCACCCTCTGTTAAAACAAAAGGTATATATTTACCTTAATAAACTAAATAATTTCTTTTTAGAATCATAGTTGGCAAATTTGGGAGCAAATGCCTCTTCCATGATGACGATGGCGAACATCAACATTCGTTTACAAACTCTTCTTCTGTGGCGTCCAGAAATGAGGTTTTAGGATGGTTCTATGGCCGCCATCAGTCCTCCAAGGCAAGAGCAGTAAGTTGTACGTGTCTGCCACCTTGTGAGGTGGAATTCTTAGTACAACTGGGGAGTTTCTGGCCACATTACAATAACATTACATGACAGGTGCAGCGCTGCGCCTGTGGCAGTGGAGGTGCTATCTGTCCATGAAATCTTGCCACAAGAACGGTTAAATTTGTTCATCACAGCTTGGAAGTAATCGTCATTTTCTTGCTACGTAAATGTGAAGGTATTGAAAATAGGCTCTGCTTCCTTGCCCATAGCATATAAAAGTGTATTTACTTGCACGTTGGCATCCTCTTTGTCGAGTTTTGTGGCAACTCTGAAGCGGAAGAAACGCTATCTCCAGGTCGGCCATGTAGCTGGCTGGGTGAAGTCAAATAATTTCAGGGGCATTAAACTTTGCCATTTTTTCTGCTTCTTCAGTCCTTTTCTCTCTGCTTCTACCAGTCCAAGATGTGATGCTTGACTACTTCTGACACCATGTCATGAAACGAGACCGAGACCCATTCTTCATTAACAAGCTCTCAACATAAAAGGCTGTGGCGCTAACAGGCTAACAATCACGGCCTACCCACCGGAACTCCTTTCTTATTCTACTCCCCCATAGGCATACACTCATCTATCCAGTGTACTAAGCTGGCAGTGCCATCTATTGGCTAAGTTGTGTATAGCACACTAACAATCACATCACAAGGTGTTAAATAAGTTCGGGTTTGGTTCAACTTTTATGAACTGGATTAAGACACTATATACATAGTGGCCAAACTGCACCTGTCAGAACAAATGATCAAACTTCTTTAAGCTTTAACCTTCAGGGAGGCACCAGACAGGGCTGTCCATGCGCTCCCTCACTTTTTACCATCTTTATTGAACCATTAGCAGCAGCCATATGACAAAATGTTGATATTAGAGGTATCCAGCTGGAGAAAAAGAACATAAGTGTTTATACTGATGATGTATTAATTTTCCTCGAGAACTCACAAAGATTTCTTCTTCAGACAGTGGTGCTCATTGATACATCTTCATCACTATCAGATTACTCTATGAACTGGGGTAAATCTTACCTGTAAACTGTAATTGTTCAAATATATCCACAATTCCAATACAATCAATAATATTAAGGAATATTTTCCACAGGTTCTCAGAGTTAGTTAGTTTAATTCCTTTACACAGCATGTGGGACACCATGTGGTGTATAGGGGCAGCGCCTATTGCCGTTTCACTGACCCTAGGCCACACAGCTACTTTAAGTAGTGAAAGCTACAGTGGGGGGTCAGTCCTCTGGTAGCTCTGTGCGTTAACTTTCCTTTCCCCATTCTATTATGCTGAGCACCAAGCTAGAAGGTGGAAAGTACCATTTTTATATGGTCTTTGGTATGACCCAGCCGGGATTTGAACCCACACCCTCCTGGTTGTGGAGCGGATGCTCTACCAACTAGGCCACCACTCCAGTAGGCTCTCAGAGTTACTGCGACTAAATTACACTCTCCTTCTAAAAACAATACAAGATGACTTTACGCATTGGAGGACATTACCTATATCACTAATGGGAAGATTTGCAACCGTTAAAATGATGATTCTTCCTAAAATCAATTATCTATTTTCAATGATTCCTACCCAACCATCTATGGCCTGGTTTAAGTTCCTAGATTCAAATATAAGTAATTTTTTATGGAAGGATAAGCCATCATGGATCAGTTTAAAAACTCTTCAAAAAGCAAAAAAGTGCAGAGGTTTAGATTTACCACTTTTTTTAATTGCTTCTTAGCCAATAGACTAAAGTTTGTTTCTAACTGGACAAAATCAACCCCGCTAGGAAACCCATGGTTAGATGCTGAACAGACTCTCTGTGGGTCGCTAAATATCTCTGATTTACCTTTCATTAGCCCCTGTATCAAGCGCCAAGACTGTTTTAAAAGTATTAATATTAGCTCCTCTCTGACAGCCTGGTAGAAATTTTTAAAAATATGGGGTCTTCACTTGTCGCTTGTAAACTCATGCCCATTTGGAACAATCCTGATATCCTACAACAAAAGAGGATGTTAAACTTTCCACTATGGTGTGAGAAAGGAATAAAAAACTTAGAACATCTTATTCGAGGTGGAAACTTAATCCAATTCCAGAAACTAGTGACACAATATACAGTAACATCAGTGATAAAAAGTTTCTTGAACCCCAACAGCTTAAATCCATAATAAAAGCAAGATTCAGTTTCAACCAGATAGATTTAGAGGTACCAATTAAGGTGACCAAATCTTCGTTCCCCTAAACTGATATAAAAAATACACGGACTGATTCTATGAGTATGAGTCAGTATCTCTTCCAAAATTAAGATGGAAGACAGACATATCGATCAATAAAGATGAAAGCTTCTGGACACAAATATGCTTAAACACTTTTAAGATGACTAAAAATTCTAATTTGCAACTCATACAGTACAGGGTTCTACATAGAACTCATTACACAGGACAGTGGAAGTTCAAAATGGGTCTGAGTCACACAAATATCTGTTCCCATTGCACCAGCTACATTCCAGATAGTTATATACAGGTACATCTCAAAAAATTAGAATATCATGAAAAAGTTCAATATTTTTTGTCACTCATTTCAGAAAGTGAAACCCATATATTATATAGATTCATTACATAGAGACTGATATATTTCAAGTGTTTATTTATTTTAATTTTGATGATTATGGCTTACAGACCTTGAAAACCCCAAATTCAGTTTCTCAAAAAATTAGAATATTGCATAAAATTAATTTAAAAAAATAGTTTTTTAGTACAAATGTGGACCGACTGAAAAGTATGTCCATGTACACACTCAGTACTTGGTCGGGGCTCCTTTTGGATTAATTACTGTATCAATGTGGTGTGGCATGGAGGTGATCAGCCTGTGGCACTGCTGAGGTGTTATGAAGGTCCAGGTTGCTTTGATAGTGACCTTCAGCTCGTCTGCATTGTTGGATCTGGTGTCTCTCATCTTCCTCTTGACAATACTCCATAGATTATCTATGGGATTTAGGTCAAGAGAGTTTGCTGGCCAGTCAAACACAGTGATGCCATGGTCATTAAACCAGGTTTTGATACTTTTGGCAGTGTGTGTGGGGAGTGGGGTTGCCAAATCCTGCTGGAAAATGAAATCAGCTTCTCCATAAAGCTTGTCAGCAGAGGGGAGCATGAAGTGTTCTTAAATTTCCCGGTAGACGACTGTGCTGACTTTGGTTTTGATGAAACACAATGGAAAAACACCTGCAGATGACCTCTGTTCAGATAAAAGTAAATTTTGCATTTCATTTGGAAATCAAAGTCCCAGAGTCTGGAGAAAGAGCAGAGAGGCACAGAATCTAAGTTGCTTGAGGTTTAGTGTGAAGTTTCCACAGTCAGTGATGATTTGAGGAACCATGTCATCTGCTGGTATTGGTCCACTGTGTTTTATCAAGACCAAAGTCAGCACAGTCGTCCACCAGGAAATTTTAGAGCAATTTAAGCTTCCCTCTGCTGACAAGTTTTATGGAGAACCTGATTTCATTTTCCAGCATGACTTGGCACCCCCCCACACACTGCCAAAAGTATCAAAACCTGGTTTAATGACCATGGCATCACTGTGCTTGATTGGCCAGCAAATTGTCCTGACCTAAACCCCATAGAGAATCTATGGAGTATTGTCAAGAGGACGATGAGAGGCACCAGACCCAACAATGCGGATGAGCTGAAGGTCACTATCAAAGCAACTGGACCTTCATAACACCTCAGCAGTGCCACAGGCTGATCACCTCCATGCCACGCCACAATGATACAATAATTAATCCAAAAGGAGCCCTGACCAAGTATTGAGTGTGTACATGGACATACTTTTCAGTCGGTCCACATTTATATTAAAAAACTATTTTTTTAAATTAATTTTATGTAATATTCTAATTTTTTGAGAAACTGAATTTGGGGTTTTCATGGTCTGTAAGCTATAATAATCAAAATTAAAATAAATAAACACTTGAAATATATCAGTCTCTGTGTAATGAATCCATATAATATATGGATTTCACTTTCTGAAATAAGTGACAAAAAATATTGAACTTTTAAAGATACGATAAGATAAGACTTTATTAGTCCCACAATGTGGAAATTCCAGGATTGCAACAGCACAGGGATAGCAACACTCAGAGCAATAATTAAGAAGATACGGAAGATATAAATAAGAGCAGTGGATATACATACATACACATAAATATATAAATATATATAAAAAGTGCGGAGCATTGCATAGCAAGATGGAATAAACAGCTTTACCATCTACTTAGTTATCCCACATAGTATGAATAAGTACCCATACATATTGTCACCCTCTGTAGCGACCGATATTGTCCTAGTTGTATATACTGGAGGGGACCATTGTGTAAGTCTATTGCGTCTTTTGCATTCAATACTATTACGTCATCACGTTTTTTTGCTATCTCTGCGAGCAGCCCTGCTTAGGTTATACAGTCTGACAGCCGTAGGTAGGAAGGACCTGCGAAACCTCTCGGCTGTGCACCTAGGATGATGTAGTCTGCTGCTAAATGAGCTCCTCAATGCTTTCAGTATGTCCTGCATAGGGTGGGACTCGGACTCCAGCAGAGATGACAGTTTAGCCACCATCCTTCTCTCTCCTATCTCCTCTACTGGGTCAGGGCGCTGCCCCAGGACAGAGCTTGCTTTCTTGATCAGTTTGTTCAGTCTCTTCCTATCGGCTGCTCTAATGCCACTGCCCCAGCAGACCACTCCAAAAGTGATGGCTGATGCCACAACTGTGTCGTAGAATGTCTTCAGCAGTGCCCCTTGTACACCAAAAGCCCTGAGTCTCCTCAGTAGGAACAGCCTGCGCTGTCCCTTCTTGTAGAGTGCGTCGGTATTGTGTGACCAGTTTAGTTTATTGTCCAAATGAACACCCAGGTACTTGTAGGATGTCACCATCTCAATGTCTGTTCCCTGTATGTTTACTGGTGCTGTGAGGGGTTGTCCTTGCCTGCGGCAGTCTACCACCAGCTCCTTAGTTTTCCTCGCGTTGATCTGGAGGCAGTTCCGATGGCACCAGTCCACGAAGTCCTGGATAAGTCCTCTGTACTCAGCTTCATCTCCATTAGAGATGAGGCCGACGATCGCAGAGTTGTCAGAGAACTTCTGTAGATGGCAGTGTATTGTGTTGTGTGAGAAGTCCGCAGTATAAAAGGTGAACAGGAAGGGAGCTAAAACCATTCCCTGTGGGGCCCCTGTGCTACCGATGATCGTGTCGGACACACAGTCCCGGGTTCTCACAAACTGTGGCCGGTTAGTGAGGTAGTCCAGGATCCATGATCACAGGTGCTAGTCCACCCCTGTGCACAGCAGCTTGTCCTTCAGGATCATCGGTTGGATGGTGTTGAAAGCACTGGAGAAGTCAAAGAACATGATCCTCAGTGCATTCACGGGCTTCTCCAGGTGGGACAGAGAACGGTGAAGGAGGAAGATCACTGCATCCTCCACCCCAATGCCATGCTGGTAGGCGAACTGGAGTGGATCCATCGCTGGTCCCACCAGGGGGCGGAGGTGAGCAAGGAGCAGTCTCTCCAAGGTCTTTATCATGTGGGACGTCAGGGCCACTGGTCTGTAGCTGTTCAGGTCTTTGGGGCGGGAAGTCTTTGGTACAGGTACCACACAAGATGTTTTCCACAACTGTGGTACCCTCCCCAGCTTCAGGCTCAGGTTGAAGATGAGCTCCACAATCCCACACAGCTGATCTGCACAGGACTTGAGGACCTTTGCGCTGATGCCGTCCGGTCCCGACGCCTTCCTTGCCTTGATCTTTCTCAGCTCCGTCCTCACCTGGGTCTTAGTGAGGGTCATGTTGGGGGGCTGTGTGTTGGGAGTGGGGGGGTGTTGGTGGAGTGGGGTGTGGGCAGCAGGACTCGATGTCTTTAGAGGCAGCAGTGGTTGTTGTGTAGTCGGGGGGGGAGGGCGGTTGGTCAAGCCTATTAAAAAACAGGTTCAGATTGTTCGCCCACTCCCTGCCCCCCGTGGCCTGGGAGGAGGTATTCTGGAGCCCAGAGATGGTTTTAAGGTTTCTCCAGACCCCACCGATGTCGCTCTGTTGCAGCTTGTCTTCCATCTTCTTCCTGAAGCTGTCCTTGTCTTCTCTGTTCTCTGATCTTCCTCCTCAGCTCCCTCTGTACGGACTTCAGCATCTCCCTGTTCCCCGACCTGAAGATCCTCTTCTTCTCTCTCAGAAGTGTTTTTATCTCAGGGTTGATCCAGGGTTTGTTGTTCGAGCAACACCGTATGGTCTTGGTGGGTATGGTGTTGTCCACACAGAAGCTGATGTAGTCCGTGATGGTGTGAGTGAGGCCATCGATGTCCTCACCATGTGGATTGCAGAGCTGCTCCCAGGCAGTGGTTTCAAAGCAGTCCTTTAGATCGTCCATTGCCTCCTCAGTCCATAACTTCACTGTGCGCATGACCGGAGGTTATCTGTGCACTAGGGGTTTGTACACCGGCAGGAGATGAACCAAGCTGTGATCTGATCTCCCGAGTGGGGGGAGCTGTGATGAGGTGTACGCCTCCTTAGTGTTTGCGTAGAATAAGTCCAGTGTTTTATTGTCTCTAGTGTGGCATGTGACATACTGGGTGAACGTGGGTAGAATGGGAGACAGTGAAATATGGTTGAAATCGCCTGAGATGAGGAGAAGAGCATCTGGGTGTTCTGTCTGCAGCCTGCCAGTTACTGAGTGGATGACGTCACATACTGTCCCAGCGTTCGCCGTCGGATTTGCATAAATAACAATGCAGATCATGTGTGAGTATTCCCTCGGGAGGTAGGTAGGCCGCATGCTAACAGCTAGCAACTCAATGTCTTTGTTGCAGTGTTGTTGTTGTTTTTCATGATATTCTAATTTTTTGAGATGTACCTGTACCTGCTTTGTGGTCCCCTACACCGGTTCAAAAGTTCTGGCAGAAGACGTGTAGACTTATAGGCATAGCTTGGTTATCGTATTTCAACCTCTCCCCCACTTTACATGTTGGGTGTTTTAAGTGAAATAAATATTGAGGTAAAGTTGTCACACATTGTTTTCACTGCTTTATGCATCGCCAAGAAAACTATCCTCATGAACTGGAAATCAAGAAATAATTTATGTACAATTCACTATAAGAACCTCCTATTAGATTATATTAGTCTGGAAAGAATGTCTGCCTCCTCTAAAAACCAACTGGCTGAATTCGATTCTCTCTGGTCCTCGCTTATTGATTCTATAACTTGAGGAGTGGCGGGGATGGCTTGTGCTGCTGGGCGCCTCTGGTGGTTAGCTGTGCCCTGACCATGGAGGGTTTTCTGTGACCCACTGGAGCCGGTGTTTTGGGCACCTGTCCTGGTGTAGCTGTGCGTCTGGCATGGGGGGGGGGGGCTGCGGGGGCTGCGGGGGCTGCGGGGTGGGCTAGGGGGATTTGCCATGGCCCTGGGGTGGCTGGCCTTGACTTGCGGATGGATCTGGGTCTGCCCTTGGGCCCCTGGTGATGCCCCCCCCACACACACACACACTGGGCCAGAGTCTGGTGCATGCTGGCACTTCAGGCCGGCTCAGGCGCATCCCCGCGCGGTGGGGTCACACCTTCCCTGGGGCTCTGGCGGCACTCCAGGGGCTGGTGCCTGCGTCCCGTGGCGGTGATGGTGGTGGTGGGGAGTTGCAGAGGTTCACCCCATCCTCTGCAGCCTGTGTGTGTGTGTGTGTGTGTGTGTGTGTGTGTGTGTGTGTGTGTGTGTGTGTGTGTGTGTATGCAAGTGTATGTGTAGGTGTGCATGAGTGTGGGTGTGTGTGGGTTCATGTGTATATAAGCGGATGGCGGTGCGCGTGGACGCAGCGGCCCCTCTTGGCATTAGCGAGTGTGAGAGTTTTGAGTGTTTTGATCATCCCAGACGTACATTCTGTAAAACTTACAACCGTGAGACCTTATTTAACATCAAGGTACTGCACGCTGCAAGAATCGCAGCGATCGGTTGTGACTTGGACATTCTACGCCAGCATAGAATTCTGGCGGAGTCCCCGCTGGAAGCTACCCGGGAGAGGAGGAAGCGCAGACGGAGGGAACGCAAGCAAAAGCATGGAAAAAGGGCCAGGATCCATGCTAGGCTAAAGGCTAACCCCTCCAGACCAGCGGTACCGTCGCTCATTCTCTCTAACGTCCGCTCCCTTGACAACAAGCTGGACGAGCTGCGTCTGCTGAGAGAAACCCGGAGAGAGTGGAGGGACTGCTGTGTGCTTCCGTTCACAGAGACATGGCTCCACGACAACATCCCTGATGAGGCCATGCAACTAGAAGATACGACAGTGTTCCGAGCTGACAGAGAAACGGCGAGCTCCGGTAAGAGCCGTGGGGGGGGGGGCTATGCATCTATGTTAACAAGAACTGGTGCGTTAACGCCACATTAGTATCTAAACACTGCTCTCTGTTGGCGGAGTTCCTTATTGTAAATTGTCAGCCATATTATCTGCCGAGGGAATTCAGCAACGTGTTTGTAGTGGCTGTTTACTTAGCGCCGAGCGCTAATTCTAACGCTAATGCTAAGAAGGCACTCGGGGAACTGCACGATGCTATTAGTGAAATCCAAACTTCACATCCGGACAGTTTTGTGGTGGTTGCGGGGGATTTTAACCACACCAGCTTAAAGACTGTGCTCCCCAAGTTTAAACAATGTGTAGACTTTAAGACCAGAGGAGAGAATATGTTGGACTTAGTGTACACAAACACAGGTGCATATAAGGCAATACCCCACCCCCACCTCGGCCTTTCTGACCACATATCCGTGATGCTGGTGCCTGCCTACAAACCCTTATTGAAGCGCAGCAGGCCAGTAGTGAAACAAATCAGGATTTGGCCAGAGAGTGCAACCTTTGCACTGAAAGACTGTTTTCTGTGCACAGACTGGGAGGTCTTCAAAATAGCAGCCTCCCAGGAAGACAAGACAGATGTGGAGGAGTATGCTGAAACGGTCACCAGCTACATCGCGAAGTGCACAGAGGATGTCACTACAGTGAAGACCATCACTATGTGGGGAAACCACAAGCCCTGGATGACCGCAGAGGTGCGTTCGCTGCTTTCAGCCAGAGATGCAGCCTTCAGAGCGAAGGACAGGATCGCCCTCCGCTCAGCCAGGTCTGCGCTCACAAAGGGAATTAAGACGGCGAAGCGCGCCTATGCGGAGAAAATCCAGGGACACCGCTGTGACACTAGGAACACCAAGCAGATGTGGCAGGGAGTTCGGACACTGATGGGCTATAAGTCTAGGCAGGGGGTCAATGATGACGACGCTTCGCTTCCAGACAGGCTCAACGACTTCTTTGCACGTTTTGAAGCATCAAACTCGACAATCAGAGGGAGGGCTGGCCCATCCCCACCATCGGTCAGACCAGCTTTTACCATCAACACAGCGGACACATGGAGGACCCTAACCAGAGTCAACCCACATAAAGCTGCAGGTCCGGACAACATCCCTGGATGTGTGCTCCGAGACTGCGTGAGCGAGTTGGCGGAGGTACTGACTGACATTTATAACATCTCCCTGAGTCAGGCCATCATTCCCAGATGCTTCAAGACCTCTGTCATAGTACTGGTGGCAAAGAAACCAGTTGTGTCCTGTCTGAATGACTATTGTCCTGTTGCACTGACACCAATTGTGATGAAGTGTTTCGAACGGCTTGTCAAACCACACATTACAGCCTGCCTCCCTGCATCACACGACCCGCTCCAGTTTGCATATCGTTCAAACCGATCCACAGAGGATGCTATAGTCACCACCCTACACTCTGTCATCACCCACCTGGATCAGAAAGACACCTACGCCAGACTCCTGTACATTGATTTCAGTTCAGCATTCAACACCATTATTCCCCAGAGACTGATGAAGAAATTACTCCTTCTTGGTCTGAACACTGCCACATGTCTCTGGATCCTGGATTTCCTGACTGAGAGACCTCAGTTTGTCCGGGTTGAAAACAACATCTCCAATTCTGTCACGCTGAGCACCGGATCCCCTCAAGGCTGCGTACTCAGTCCGCTGTTGTTTACACTTCTAACACATGACTGTGTATCCAGACACGAGGGGAACCAGATTATTAAGTTTGCAGACGACACCACGGTGGTGGGACTTATTCAGAGGGATGAGGAATCAATGTACAGGGAAGAAGGGAGAGACCTGGAGGGCTGGTGCAGGGAGAACAATCTGGTGCTCAAAGTGGACAAAACGAAGGAGATGATTATCGACTTCCGGCGGTCACAGCCTGAACACATCCCCCTCAGCATCGGTGGCCGTTTAGTGGAGAGAGTTGAGAACATCAAGTTCCTCGGAGTGCAGATCTCGCAGGACCTGACCTGGAGCAAGAATTCCTTGGGGATCAGGAAGCGGGCCCAGCAGAGACTGCACTTCTTGAGGACACTCAAACAGGCCTCTCTCCCCATCTGCATCCTCAGGACCTTCTACAGAGGTGTGGTGGAGAGTGTTCTGATGTACTGCATTGCTACATGGTACTCCAGCTGCAGTATGTCAGACAAAAAAGCCCTGCAGAGGATAGTCAAGGGAGCTCAGAGGGTAATTGGAGTGTCCCTCCCCTCTGTCCAAGAACTTTTTCAGAACTGTTGTAGGAGCAGGGCACTGAACATTGCCAAGGACCGTTCTCACCCTCTGCATAAACACTTTGAACTTCTGCCATCCGGCAAACGATTCCGAAACATCAGAGGCAGAACCACCAGACTGATCAACAGCTTCCTTCCACAAGCTGTTAGGATGCTGAACAGCTGATCCAGAATCTCTAATATACTCTACTGCACCTACGGACATTATGTACATTATTTGTATATTATAGTTAGTTAGTTTTTTCAAGTACAGTGGGGCAAAAAAGTATTTAGTCAGCCACCAATTGTGCAAGTTCTCCCACTTAAAAGATGAGAGAGGTCTCCAATTTTCATCATAGGTATACCTCAACTATGAGAGACAAAATGAGAAAAAAAAAATCCAGAAAATCACATTGAAGGATTTTTAATGAATTAATTGGTAAATTCCTCGGTAAAATAAGTATTTGGTCAATAACAAAAGTTCATCTCAGTACTATGTTATATACCCTTTGTTGGCAATGACAGAGGTCAAACGTTTTCTGTAGTCTTCACAAGGTTTTCACACACTGTTGCTGGTATTTTGGCCCATTCCTCCATGCAGATCTCCTCTAGAGCAGTGATGTTTTGGGGCTGTCGCTGGGCAACACAGACTTTCAACTCCCTCCAAAGATTTTCTATGGGGTTGAGATCTGGAGACTGGCTAGGCCACTCCAGGACCTTGAAATGCTTCTTACGAAGCCACTCCTTCGTTGCCCGGGCAGTGTGTTTGGGATCATTGTCATGCTGAAAGGCCCAGCCACATTTCATCTTCAATGCCCTTTCTGATGGAAGGAGGTTTTCACTCAAAATCTCATGATACATGACCCCATTCATTCTTTCCTTTACACGGATCAGTCGTCCTGGTCCCTTTGCAGAAAAACAGCCCCAAAGCATGATGTTTTCACCCCCATGCTTCACAGTAGGTATGGTGTTCTTTCTCCTCCAAACACGACAAGTTGAGTTTTTACAATAAAGTTCTATTTTGGTTTCATCTGACCATATGACATTCTCCCAATCCTCTTCTGGATCATCCAAATGCTCTCTAGCAAACTTCAGACGGGCCTGGACATGTACTGGCTTAAGCAGGGGGACACGTCTGGCACTGCAGGATTTTAGTCCCTGGCGGCGTAGTGTGTTACTGATGGTAGCCTTTGTTACTTTGGTCCCAGCTCTCTGCAGGTCATTCACTAGGTCCCCCCGTGTGGTTCTGGGATTTTTGCTCACCATTTTCATGATCATTTTGACCCCACGGGGTGAGATCTTGCGTGGAGCCCCAGATCGAGGGAGATTATCAGTGGTCTTGTATGTCTTCCATTTTCTAATAATTGCTCCCACAGTTGATTTCTTCACACCAAGCTGCTTACCTATTGCAGATTCAGTCTTCCCAGCCTGGTGCAGGTCTACAATTTTGTTTCTGGTGTCCTTTGACAGCTCTTTGGTCTTGGCCATAGTGGAGTTTGGAGTCTGACTGTTTGAGGTTGTGGACAGGTGTCTTTTATACTGATAAAGAGTTCAAACAGGTACCATTAATACAGGTAACGAGTGGAGGACAGAGGAGCCTCTTAAAGAAGAAGTTACAAGTCTGTGAGAGCCAGAAATCTTGCTTGTTTGTAGGTGACCAAATATTTATTTTACTGAGGAATTTACCAATTAATTCATTAAAAATCCTTCAATGTGATTTTCTAGATTTTTTTTTTCTCATTTTGTCTCTCATAGTTGAGGTATACCTATGATGAAAATTGGAGACCTCTCTCATCTTTTAAGTGGGAGAACTTGCACAATTGGTGGCTGACTAAATACTTTTTTTCCCCACTGTATGTCTCAGGGATGTGTGAATGGATGTGGTGGGGTGGGGGGGGGTGAAGATATGTGTGAGTGTGTCTTAAATCCTGTTCTTTTACTTATATGGATGCCGAGAGAAACACAATTTCATCTTGCCTGCACTACAATTGTATGTACAGCAATATGACAATAAAGGTTGATTTGATTTGATTTGATTTTGATGTGTGTGGGTGTCGATATGGGTGCGTGCATGTGTGTGTGAACGTGTGGGTATGTGTGTTGTGTGTACATATGTGAGGGTGTGTGTGGGTGTAGGTGGACATATGTGATGGTATGTATGTGTGTACACGTGAGGGTGAGCATGTATGTGTGGGGGGGGGGGGTACAAAAACCTGTGGGTGGATACGTGTATGTGGAGGGTGTGTATGTGGGGGAAAGACCTTGTTGGGTGACGGGGGCTCGGGGGGTGGGGCGGGCTATCTGGTCACCTGGGGGGTAGCAGTTTGGTTATGGCTCTCCCTGGCTGTCTTGCCGTTGTGTCCCAGGGCGGGGCACTTTGCCCACATTGGCCTCCGGTGTCCGTGATGCCAGGTATGGGTGTGTGTGGGTGTTGGGTGGTGGTTGGGGGGGGGGGGGTGCCAGGTGTCTAGGGGTGCCACCGATGTCTGTCTGGAGCGGATGGTGGGTGGGCTTGTGGTAGGCGCTTTGGGCTGTCACTTGAGATGTGGATCGCCGTATTATTATTATGGGTGTGTGCATGTGTTTGTGCATTATGTTTGGGTATGTGCTTACAGGGTGTGTACAAGATGTGTGAGAGTAAGTGTGAGTGTGGTTGCACCATCGTGCCTGTGGTACTGGAGAGCGTTGGGGTATAACATTGGCGTGTCCTGGGTTGCACGACCTGGTGCCCCTCACCCTGGGATGGGATCTGGGGACAGTGGATGGCTTCTGGAGCCAGTTTGGGAGCTTGCTTCAGGGGGACACGGGCTCTCTGGGACTGCCCCCCTCCCAGTCCCCCCCACCAAAAAAAAAAATTCTGGGTGGATCATACATCTTATTAGATACACTTTGGGTTTTGGGATGGGGGGGTGCTGCACAGTGTCGGTAAAGAGGCTCCCTCTGTCTACTGTGCCGTGGGGCCACCCTCACCTCAATTTTAATTGCACTGTAGACACTGATGGCTTGGAGGGATGGGAGCTCTGCTGCCCACAGCAATGGGTAGCAGTGCTCTATCACACTACCCCCCCCCCCCAGTTTTAGCTGCATTTTGGTAGTTCACACACCTGTACCCAATCACACCACACAACTAGAAAAGCACTCAGACAGTGCATACCTCCGCCAAGGTTCCTTCCAGCACTCATGGATCACCTCCAAAATGTAATGGGTTTGTTTCAGAGGATTCTTGCTAACACAGTGTGAGAAGATAATAGCCTTGGTGGAGGTATGCATTCTGGGATCATCACCAAAATGTTAGGGGCTCCTCTCTAGCCCAAGGATCACCTCTGGTAAAAATTTCATACAAATCCATTAAGTAGTTTCGGAGTATTCTTACTAACACAGTGTGAGAAGTTAAGAGCCTTGATGGAGATATGCATTCTGACATCATCACCAAAATGTTATGGGTTCCTCTTTAGCCCAAGGGCTATCTCTGATGAAAATTTCATCAAAATCCATCCAGTAGTTTTTGCACAATCCTGCTAACAGATGGATGGATGGGCAAACAGACAGTCCACCCCTATTAAAACCTCCTTGGCAGAGGTAACTAACACTCACCCATCACGATTTGTGCATGGGGGTGTGGAGGTCTTCCTCCATCATGTTGTCGTGTTCCCAGGGTGCTACTGCAAGTGAATAGGTGCGAGCAAGGGAGTGAGAGAGTGAGTGAGCAAGTGAAAGCAAGTGAGTAAGTGAGAGTGAGGGAGTGATGAGTAGTGATTGTGATGGTGGTGGTGGGTTGGATTTGTGTGGTGCTTTGCATGTTGGGTGGCATCTCGCAGCGCTTGTAGTGGGTCCATTGATCGGTCGCTCCGGGCGGGTATTGGTGGCGATGAGCTGCTTCTGTGACCGCAGCTGCCCTGGGGCAGGTTGGCAGGGGTGTGGCTGTGGTTCCACACCGGCGGCTTCCCCTGCCACTGCCGGGCATTGGTGCATGTTCATGCCCACTGCATCTGCGCCAGAGGTACCAAAAATTTTAAGGGTGAATAAGTGTGAGTTTGTATACCACGTTCCAAATTATTATGCAAATAGGATTTTAGTGTCATAAACATTCAAGTTTTTGTTTTTCAATTAAACTCATGGATGGTATTGTGTCTCAGGGCTCTTTGGATCACTGATATCAATCTCAGACACCTGTCATAATTAGTTTGCCAGGTGAGCCCAATTAAAGGAAAACTACTTAAGAAGGATGTTCCACATTATTAAGCATGCCACAGGTTTCAAGCAATATGGGAAAGAAAAAGGATCTCTATGCTGCTCAAAAGTCTCAAATAATGCAACGCCTTGGACAATGTATGAAAACATTAGATATTTCATGATATTTCATCCTCAAGCAAAAGATCTATGAGGGTGGGAGGCAGTTCACATCAAAATAGCAGCTGTGGGAGGCTATTCTGACATCTTGCAAAGAAATTCAAGCAGAAACTGTCAGGAATCAAGCTGACTTGGCTTCCCCCGGCTCGGTCCTGGCGGCTCTATGGGTACGTGCCACATTGTATATATGTTAGTATGCATTTCTGTGTGCTTTGCCGTGCCCATAGCCACTGCCTTCTGGCCAGCAGCGGGGAGGCAGCCTTTTGTGCTCATGCTGGAGTGAGCACTGTCTAACTGTCTGCCGGTCGGACCACGCCCCCTCTCTATTGCTACCAGCTTTTCCCACACCCATATGCCATCTTCCCGCTCCTCGCCCGGGTGGATCTAATTTGGGAGACCAGCAATGTATGTTTTTAAGGAGCCTGTCTCCCTTCGTGCATTGCTGTACTCCATCAACGGTTCGCGTATGGAGGCACGTCAACTAAGGACTGTGTTTCACTGTGCGCTCTCGGACTTACTCGGACAGCTCCAGCCTCGTGAATAGTCTCTATGTGTGGTCTTTCCCCGGTCTTCTCACCTAGACTGTTGACCGTCCTGGAGGACTCCATAGCCAGTGTGACTTATAGAAACTGTGACTGTTTGTGTGCTCGCCATATTAATAAATGTGTGTGGCGTTAACCTGCGCTTAAATCCTTGTCCTTTCTCCCCTCGCCGTGCACGTTAGAAAAGCGCATGGAGGGGGGGGGGCGGTCCATGACAGAAACTCTCCAAAAAACTCACAAGTTCAATTGATGCAAGAATTGTGAAGGTTATATCAAAGAAGGAGTCCTATATTAACATGTAACTTGGCCTGTTAAGATGTTTTTGATTGAAATAGCTTTTGATTTCAGTGAATATGACCTCCTAATGCTGCAAATTCAACAAATGACCATTTTCAGTTCTTTACAACCAACAAAATGTTTTGAAATTCTGTTGTACATAATAATTTGGAACAGCGCATTTTGAGTTTTTTTTTTTTAATTTTTGCAAAAAAATTATCATTGGGAGGTTTGTTCAATTAAATTTGAATTATGCTGTAATGGTTGATGACTTGAAAATTATACTGACTGTCATTTGCATTGACTAGGAAAATCAGAGACAAATATTTGCATAATAATTTGGAACTCGGTGTAAGAGAGAGCACGAGTAAATGTGAGTGAGTCAGAGTGCAAATGAGAGTGTATATATGAGTGAGCATGAGTGGAAGGAAGCATATGTGAGTGCAAACGACTGTGAGGGCAAATGGGAAAGGAAGCGAGACTGAACAAGTATGGGAGTGGGTGAGACTGAATGAGTCTGAGTGTGGGAGTGCAAGTGTAAGATTGTGTGAGTGAGTGAGTGAGTGAGTGAGTGAGTGAGTGAGTGAGTGAGTGAGTGTATGTGCTGGTGGGGGGGGGGGGGTGCTGGACTGAGGGAATGGCACCTCCTGGTGCTGTGTGGTCTCCCTTGGACTGGGGGGGCGGGGGCTGACCTGCCGTGGGGCTCCTCGCACCTTTCTGCTGCCTCCCCTGGGCATGGGGGCCTGGAGGCTCCCGAGGCGTGGGTTGGTGGTGCTGGGCTGGGCATGGGCCTGCTGTGGGAGGGGGTGTCCAGAGAACCCGCGCCTTCCAGCGCCTGGGGTCCAGGGAATAGCGTTGGTCCCACTGGGGCAGGCTGGTCTGGGGGTAGGGGTGCATTGTGCCAGCTGCTTGGCAGCCCGGCCACCCTCGGCCATCCCTCCTGGGGTGGTTGCCTGGCTGTCCTGGGGCTTGCTGGCTTTGGGACATTTGTGCTCTGTGGGGGTTGGTGGCACTGTCTTGCTTGCTCGAAATTTCCGGGAGGGAGGGTGTTGCTGTGACCTTCCACCCTCTTTGTTATGTTTCCTGGCAAACCACTCATATGCACACATTCACTTTGCGCATGCTCTCATACACACATATACACACACATGCACACACAGATATGTCTCTCTGGTCTTTTGCAGGTGTAGATACCAGACTCATGATGAGAACTTTTCAGAAGAAGAAACACTTTTTCTTCTGGGCAGCACGGTGGTGCAGTGGTTAGCACTGTTGTCTTACAGCTAGAAGGTTCCTGGTTCGAATCCCCAGGCTGGCAGGGGTTGGAACCTTTCTGTGTGGAGTTTGCATGTTCTCCCTGTGCTGCGTGGGTTTACTCCGGGGGCTCCGGTTTCCTCCCACAATCCAAAGACATGCATGTTAGGTTAATTGGTTGTTCTAAATTGTCCCTAGATATCTGTTTCCTATAGGCCCTTAGAATAGAGGGTTAGTATTAGTGAAAGCGCTTTGAGTGTTCTTTGTGACTAGAAAAGCGTTATATAAGTGCAGGTTAGTTAGTTCTGTTTGTGTCAGTTTTTGTTTTTTTGTTTGTTCCTCTCTAATTTTTTTTACCCCTCCCAACCCCTCCCTTCCCCATTCTCCCCCTCCGGTCCATCATGGGTAAAAGAATTTAAAGTATTTAAAGTTATTACAAGAAGGAGTCTATAAATAATATACAGTACATACTGTATATTTGTGCTGTATAAAGCTCCTTTTGGCAAAGTAAATCTGTTTGGCACAATAAGACAAGTAGATTTCTGTTCTGCTTACCCAGCTGCTTGACAGGACAAGGGGGAAAAAGAAAAAAAAAGAAAAAAGAAACAAGAAGAAAATAATTTTTTTGAAGAAGCGCATAGAGGTAACAGGTATATTTTTAAAAATTAGTATTCACTTTGCACAAAAACAGCACATACAGTAGAAATGTCATTCAAAAAGCAGCTTTTTCTTTTATACTTTAAGTACTTTTGAGCCTTTACTTTTTTATCTTTACTTGAGTAGAGATCTTCAATCGGTATTTCTAATTTTACCAAACTGTTTTTAACAAAAGCACTTTTAGTTCTACTTAAAGGTCAAATGTCACGTAACAGGGTACTTTAAATGTCTTGAAACTAGATATAAAAGGGAACCGATCCGTTCGGGTCTTGGTGCATATGCTTCAGTAACATCGGAATATTCGTTAATTTAAAACTGCCGCGCTTGGCCTGACACGGCCCCTGGAATCGCCTGGGGAAGAAGGCGGAAGTAACGAAATAGATTGTACCCTAGTTTGATGCTTGGGGTATTTAGATTGATTGTTTATATGGAGACTGGAAGGTTGAAGTGAGCAACAAGAAAGAAAAAATTGGATATTTCACCCATACCTTAAAACGGGACTATCAGGGACAGCTGGGTAATAAGGGACATTTCTCTGGGAAATGTTTTCATACATGTCAAGTGAGACGTTTTCGCCGTATTTTAATACCGTAAAACGCAGCTATAACGGACGGCGGAGTAATAAGGGACACTTTTCTGGGAAATGTTTTAAATGTAATTCGTGTTGTCAAATATTTTAAGGATTCATGGATATTTGACAATAACAACACAACTCAGCGTCCGGCACAAAATAAAAAAAAAGCAGAATTCTGTATTTGTAAGGCGATTCCTCTCTGTTCCGCAGCCCAGCTGAAAGTGTTAAACCATTATCCTAATGACTTCTCATTGTAGTGAGAATAGCTCCCGCTGAGCGATCTGCCCGCCCCGACAATCAGACTAATGATTGAGTCCACACTTCTCAGTGTAGTGCGAACAGCTCAGGCTGAGCGATCTGCCAGCCCCATAGCTGTGTGGGGGATCACACACAGGACGTGCTCCTCAACACACTCAATTTTTTTTCCCGTAGATTTTTCTTTTGGGCGTACAGAAATGGCAATACGCCCGTTTTTGCTAAAATTGCATTTTCCCCGTATTTTCCTTAAAATATTTGACAATAACAACACGAATTACATTTAAAACATTTCCCAGAAAAGTGTCCCTTATTACTCTGCCGTCCGTTATAGCTGCGTTTTACGGTATTAAAATACGGCGAAAACGTCTCACTTGACAGGTATGAAAACATTTCCCAGAGAAATGTCCCTTATTACTCCGCCGTCCGTTATAGCTGCGTTTTACGGTATTAAAATACGGCGAAAACGTCTCACTTGACAGGTATGAAAACATTTCCCAGAGAAATGTCCCTATTACTCCGCCGTCCGTTATAGCTGCGTTTTACGGTATTAAAATACGGCGAAAACGTCTCACTTGACAGGTATGAAAACATTTCCCAGAGAAATGTCCATTATTACTCTGCCGTCCGTTATAGCTGCGTTTTACGGTATTAAAATACGGCGAAAACATCTCACTTGACAGGTATGAAAACATTTCCCAGAGAAATGTCCATTATTACTCCGCCGTCCCTTATAGCCGCGTTTCATGGTATTAAAATACGGCGAAAACATCTCACTTGACAGGTATGCGCCTCCATTTTCATATTGATCTGGTCAATTTCTTGACAGCAGCGGCTCTCCTCCACTGTAATAATAATGGCTTCCGAAAAATCAATATTTATGGGGCGCCCTCGACAGACCCCCTTCGGCTTCCCAATTCTGGAGGCGATTAACGTCCAGTTCAATGACATTTTCCACTGGTTCTGCTCTCTGGTCATCGTTGGAACTGTTGTCATCAGACAAAGCATCTGATTCCGTCTCGGACGGCTCGAACCTGTAAGGTTCTATGCCTCTGTCACTGTCTGAACCACTGACAAAAAAAAAGACAAAAAAAAAAAGACAAAACTAAACTAATTTGTTCACAATCGCTGTCACTTTCCGTCATGATTGTCCAATGTTGATAAGTGTGAATGTGGATAGGCAGGGCAGCCAGGGTACAACTGGTGATGTCAAAAACATGGGCGTGGTCTGGACTGGCTGTCACAAGCCAGCAAGCAAGGTGGGGCCTTCACCTGGTGTATTTTGTGCAATTATGTAAATACAGGTGGGTGATATGGTCTCCGGTATGAATATTTGGTTTAAGCTATGTGTATTTTATCTAAATTCGTTGTCATTTAGAAAAAAAAATTACGTGACATTTGGCCTTTAAGTAACGAATGTGTTGTCATGATGCTGAGTGGGGGTGGGGGGGGCATGTTCATGCTTTCACTTTGTTTCTGATTATTTTCTGTATTTCCTCATTTCGGCTTATTTTGTATTTATTTTGGTTGGTTGGGAAAGCGCTGTTATTTGAGCTTGATATTTGTTTCTGCTTTTGAAGTCTGTTCTTAGTTCTGTGTCTGTTATCTTGTTGTGTTTATTATGCGTCCATAGCCATCCGGTTTTGTAGTTTATATTTCTGCCTGTGTTGTTTATGAGCCTTCCTTGTGCTCACTTAATGCTCCCTCCCACGGTTTAATAAGGACATTCTTCAGCTTATGAAAAAGAGAGATCTTGCTCTCAAAAGGTCTCTGGTCACTAAAACCAACACTGACCATTTCATTTTCACTAGTCTAAGGAACAAAGTGGTGTCTGAGCTTCGGAAGGCTAAGACTAACTACTTCCTTAAACTAATTGAGGAGGCCAATGGGAGCAGTTCTAAACTCTGGCAACACATTAATTAACAAATTCGAGTAAATAAAAGCATTCAAAAATAAGTAGTCTCAAGGTAGATGATAACCTCATTGATAGTAATGAGTCCATGGCCAACGTCTTCAACTGTTTTTTCACTGAATCCGTTCATAAACTGGCAAGTTATTTTAGACCACCTGAGTTATCCTCTAAGGAACATGTTAATGTTCACAACAGTTTTCGCATTAAAGAGGTATCCAGTGATGCAGTTAAAGAGATTATTGGGAAAATGAATAACTCTATGGCAAAGGATGTTGATAACTTAAATGCTGCCTTAATTAAGATACACCAGAATAGTCTGTTGGAGCCTATTACTCACTTAGCTAACTTGTCAATAAGAACAAATACCTTTCCAGAGAATTGGAAGACAGCAGTAATTACCCCGGTCTATAAGTCGGGAGACAAGGACCTAGCAAGCAACTACAGGCCGATTGCCATATTGCCCGTAGTTTCAAAAATTTTGGAGAAGATTGTTGCTGCTCAATTGATAGAACATTTAGAGTCCAACCAATTACTTTATTCACAGTAATTTGGGTTTAGACCTAAGTATTCCACAGAAACAGCTAACTGTTATTTTATTGAGAAGGTCAAGGCTTTATTGGTTAAGGGGCATGTTGTGGGGACCGTGTTTCTGAATCTAAAAAAGGCCTTTGACACGGTAAACCACACTGTCCTATTGTCAAAGTTAAAAGACCTCAAGATTTCAACTGAGGCAATACAGTGGTTTAGGTCATACCTGGAGGGGAGAGAACAATGTGTTAAGGTCAATGGGGAGAAATCTGGGTTGCTCACCAATAACATGGGAGTACCACAAGGATCTATACTAGGGCCATTGTTGTTCACAATATACATCAACGACTTGCCCGATAGTTGCTCAGGTGCCAACTGCCAGATGTATGCTGATGACACCGTAATCTATCTGTCTGCCAAAATGGCTAGCATGGCAGCTGAGCACCTGACCCAGGTTTTACAGAACATCTCTAATGGCTTGTGTTGTTGCATTTAACCTTGAATGTCAAAAAAACTGTTGCTATGTGTATCTCTATTAGAAACAGGCCCATGAATGATGTTTTTGATGTTAAAATTGGAAATGAGGTGCTTACTGAAGTGAATGAGGTCAAGTATTTAGGGATCATTCTAGACAGGAACCTGCGATTCGACAAGCAGGTGCATTACATTTGTAAGAAGGTCAAACCCAATTTAAATTGCTTCCGTCTCATTAGAAGGGATTTGTCATTCAGAACTGCTCATACATATATGCACGCAATGATTCTTTCACATCTGTTATACTGTATCACATCTTGGTCACAAACATCTCAAATTACACTAAAACCCATAACTGCAATATATAAACAGGCTATAAAAATCTTGGACTGCAAACCAATGCGGTGGCATCATTGTGCTATTTTAGTCAAGCACAATCTTTTTACTTTTGAAAATTTTATTATCTTCTGTAATAGACTGGTTTTTAATTGTCTATACAATTTTGTTTCACCTCCTTTTTCTGGTTTGGTGGCTAGACGCTCGAGCTCTAGCAGAGCAAGCACACGAGCTTCCATCAACAGTGACTGCATTGTCACCATGTCTAGAACTTCATTTGGTCAGTCTGCTTTCTCCATAAAAGTGGCAAACTTATGGAACTCTCTGCCAGCTCACTTAAAATTGGAGACAAATGCCAACCTCTTCAACAGAGGCGTTAAAGATTGGCTAAAATCCCACCAGCAATGTGTGCATGTCTAGTCAGAATTGTTGTGTTTGTTGTAATCATGGATCTCTTGCTCTATTTATAATTTGTAATGTATTTATAATTTTAATTAGCTTATAAATTTTGTATGTATAGGCTAATTTATGACCTATATAAGCCACCTATGGACTGGTGTTGAGAATTAGCACTTGTGCTATATACACCTATGCAAAACATCTGGTCTCTCCTTGTGATTGTGCTAATGTAATTTGTTATGTCCATATTAAATAAAGAATTAAAAAAAAAACTTCAAGGTTCCTTTTTGAAGCACATAGTTATTACAGCCTCTGTGCTGTTCCTCCTTTTTATAATCTGTTCCTGCCTCAGTTTGTAAGTTTTTGTGTTTTTGTTATATTTTGTGTTTTTATTATTAAACCTTAGCAAACTCACAGCTAACGTCTGGGTCTTCGTTCCGCCCTGAGGGGCCAGTTTATGACAGAACAATGCTGCCAGCGTAGACCCCAGCAGCTGTGAATTTGCCCTTTTCTTTTTTTTTCCTCCTGTTTATTTTTTGTCCATTTGCTGTTGATGCCAGTTAACACTGACTCAGCAAGCGGACGATGGTACCCTATGGGCCTGGGGTGGGAGCTCTGCCAAGCATTAATGGAAATTGATGGACTATTTCTTCCGCTCGCTTGGCTCCCACCTCAAAATCTGCTCTCTGTACCTGGGTCTCGCAGAAGTGGCTGCTCACAGGTGTCCTCAGCTCACGGAGCATGCTGAGGGGTGGAGAGAATTACTGCGGGATGGTGAGAGGTCCCACCAACAAGCCAAGGTCTGCGCTGATGAGGAAGTGTCCCCAGGCCTTGGTACCATTGGCTCCTCGCCAGTCTCCAGCTCGAGTCCCCATTCTGCCAGCCCCACAGTCACTCCACGGGTTGAGGTCAGGTACATCATCTGCGCCGAGGTCTGAGCCGACGAGTAAGCATCCCCTGACTCCGGCGTTTCGCCCACCTCGTCAGAAGCCCATGACTCTGTCTCCTTGTCAGATGACCGCCACAGTCCCTGAGGGAGCCTCGTCTGAACCAGCAGCAACAACTATCAGTCCTCAGGAACTAAGGCAAGTACCTTTTCATTTTTTACCATCTAAGAATGAAGTGTCTTGTCTTGTTCCCGGAGGGGGGGTTCAGCAGCAGTTCTCCACCTCTGCTGAGCCCTCACTGCTGGCTGCTGCCCAAACTTCATCCTCACCTGCTTGTCCCGTGTCCCTTTCTACCTCTCCTGTGTATCTACCGGTCCTTGGAGGGAGCCACTAGATGATGGAGGTGCCTGCGGTTCCGAAGAGTCCTGATCCGGTCCCACAGTCACATCCTGAACGGGAGGAGAGGGTGCCCTTTGTCCTGAAGCCTGAGCCAACAGGAGAGTGTCCCCTGGTTTCAGTATCACAGGACTCTGCGCCAGCGGTGAGACGATCTCCAGTTCCAGCCACCGCCTCTGGAGGTCCACTGGCATCAGCCACTTCATCTGGGATTCCTCCAGCATCACCTGCCACGCCGGGAGATCCACCTGCGTCGGCTGCCGCAGCTGGGGGTCCACCAGCTGCACCCACCATCATGCCTGCTGCTAGGTCCGCTGCAGCAGAGTCACCGGTGGAGCTTGAGTCTAGGCAAGTGCTCTGTTCTGTTTTTACACTTTCAGATCTAGAGAAATCTTGTCTTGCTTGTGGTGGGGAGAATTGAGTGCAGATGCCCTCTGTTCCTGAGTTCTCCTCGCCGGGCTCCACTGCTGCCGGTAATAGTTTTCCGGTGCTTTTTCATTCCTCCCCATCTGAGGTGGCTGTGTCAGGGTTGGAGCCCCGGGTTAGTGAATTCGAGATGCCCCAACCTTGATCGTCGGAGTCCTGGACACCGGTGGAGCTTGAGCTAAGGCAAGTCCTCTTTTTTGTCTTCACTGTGTTGGTATTAGAGAGGTCTTGCTTTGCTCTTGGGGGGAGAGCCAGTCGTTGCTGCCATCTGCTTCTGAGCTTTCCTTGCTGAGCTCCACAGCTGCCGGTGATACAGACCCGGTGTTTGTCTGTGTTGTCTTGCCCAAATCTTAACCTGAGGTCACCAAGGGTTGTCAGCCATCTTTGGCTGAGGTCACCGAGGGTCTTCCATCTCTACCTGAGGTCGCCAAAGGTCATCTGTCTTCACCTAAGGTTGCCGAAGGTCATCCGTCTTTGCCTGAGGTTGTCACTGGTCATCAGTCGTCGCCTGAGGTTGCCGCTGATCAGCCATCTTTGTCGCCAGGTTTCCTCAGTGATCAGCTGTTTTCTTCGTCTGGTTTCCCCATTGATCATTTATCCCCTTCGTCTGGTGCCTTCACTGGTCAGCCACCCTGGCCAGCAATCCTCTTCGCCTGGCTTCTTCACTGGTCAGCAATCCTCTTCATCTGGTTTCCTCACTGGTCAGCCGTCGCTTTGTCAGGGTTCCCCACTGAGTAGCCATTCTCCTCATTTGGTTTCCACCCCTCAGTCCCTGCGGTCCTGTATTTCCTCATTTCGGGTTATTTTGTATTTATTCTGGTTGGTTGGGAAAGCACTATGTTATTTGAGTTTGCTATTTGTTTCTGCTTTTGAAGTCTGTTCTTACTTCTATGTCTATTATCTTGTTGTGTTTATTATGCGTCCATAGCCATCCAGTTTTGTATTTTATATATCTGCCTGTGTTGTTTATGAGCCTTCCTTGTCCCCACTTTAAGTTTCCTTTTTGAAGCTCATAGTTATTAGTTTTGTCATTTACTGTTATCTGGTCCTTGTCGTTGGTTTCTCTGTTCATCCTCTGCATTATGATCTATTAGTAGTTTCCGGTTGTGCTCTTATTTTGACAGCGTGTTGTGTTACTTCCTCTCCCAGCTCTAGTTCGCGGGCTATCTCAGCTGTCACTAGTTTGGTTTTGATTATTCTCGCTCATGTCGCCCACACTGGTAATTACCCACACCTGTCATTAATTGTTATCAATTTCCCCATGCCTATTTATGCTCCGTTGCAATGCAGTCCATTGCAGCATCGTTCTCCATGCTTAGACGGGAGTCCCCTGTCATATTTCCTAAAACATTATTCTCGCTGTATTCAGATGGGAGTCCCCCATCGCTCATCTCATATACTACAGGTGCTCCCCTTTTCACCGGTGTTTCCATACACCTCAGCCTGCGTGCTGTTACTCCTTTATATAACCTGTTCCTACCTCAGTTTGTAAGTTTTTGTGTTTTTGTTATATTTTGGGTTTTTTATTATTAAACCTTAGCAAACTCACAGTTAGCGTTTGGGTCTTCATTCCGCCCTGAGGGGCCAGCTTATGACATGTATTTTAAGTTTTAAAATGCACCAGTTATACTAAAAAGTTTGTAAAAAAAATGCTACTAAGCCCTATATTCAAAAACTGGTTGTTACTGCGTGCACAACACACACTCAACTTTGTTATTGTGCATGTAAATTCAAATTCAACTTTTATTTATATAGCGCCATTTCACAACAACAGTCATCTCATAGCACTTTCAACTGTAGGGGAAACCCCCACAATTACAGAAAGACCCCAGCAATCAGGCGATCCCCTATGAGCAAGTGCTTGGCGACGGTGGAGAGGAAAAACTCCCTTTTAACAGGAAGAAACCTCCAGCAGAACCAGGCTCAGGGAGGGGCAGTCATCTGCTGCGACTGGCTGGCGGGTGAGGGGATAGAGAAGATGAAAAGAACAGACATGTAGAGAGCAAACAGCACGATGGGGACTCAATCTATGGGAGAGAACAGATGTTAATGACCAGCAAAAAAAAAAAAAAAAAAAATATTTCATTGAGAGTGAAGAAAGGAGTGAAGCCCAGTGCAATTATTGGAGGTCCCCCAGCAGTCTAAACCTAATGGCAGCATAACTAAGGGAGGGTTTAGAAACACATGATCCCTCCCTAATTGTAGGCTATATCAAAAAGGAAGGTTTTAACCCTATTCTTAAAAACAGAGATCGAGTCTGACTCCAGAATCCAGATTGGCAGCTGGTTCCACAAGAGAGGAGCTTGATAACTGAAGGCTCTGCCTCCATTGTACTTTTGGAGATTCTAGGTATTACAAGTAATCCAGCATTTTGGGAGCATAGTGCTCTGTTAGGATAATAGGGTAATATCAGATCTTTTAAATAAAAAGGGGCCTGATTGTTTAGAGCTTTGAAAGTGAGAAGAAGGATTTTAAACTTAATTCTAAACTCTATGGGAAGCCAATGAAGGGAGGCCAGAACCGGAGAGATATGATCTCTCTTTCTATTACCTGTTAAAACTCTTCCAGACAATTCACAATTTTAGCAGTGCTGAATCTTTATATGGAGGTGGCTGGGTGATGGTAGACAGCATAACAAACTGTCACTCAGAGAAGCTAGGGGGTCACATTAACGCTTGTCTGTTTTTCACTTTTGCGTTCGCATTTCTCTTTTACATATTTTTGTGGTCATTAAGTTTTGGGGAAAAGGTTAGGTTTAGCATTCTATCCAATAATGGTTAGGTTTAGGGAAAAGTTTTAGGGTTAGGTGCTCCTCCCACTCATTTTTAAAATACACACTCTCTACATTTCTCAAAGCTCACACATACATGCTCTATGCTTCTCAAAGTTGCAAAATCGTGTCATTTATATTACTTTTTGGTGAGACTGGGCTCTGGAAAGACACATTTTGAGAATTTTTTGGCCAAAAGAATCTGTATAGGTGATCCATAATTTTAAGTAAAGGTAAAACTTTTAGGGCCCATACTATTTTCTCTGTATATGCTCCTGCTTGGTCCCATTTTTAAAAAGCACAGTATCTCCTTCCACCTGTACGCTGATGATTGTCGTATGTTCCTTTAAATCAAAAAGATGCCTCATCAGTAAACTCACTTCTGTCATGCATTGAAGACATCAAGTCTTAGATGGCCTTAAACTTTCTAAATGATAAGAAGACAGAAGTGATGGTGTCTGGACCTAGTGGCCCCTGTGTGTCCCCTCCCATAAACTTGGGCCCCTTCACACCCTATGTGAAACCCACAGTCAAGAATCTTGGTTTTATCATCGACAGTGATTTTAAATTAGACACTCAAATTTGTTCTGTCGTAAAATCCAGCTTTTTTCATCTAAGGCGTTTAGCAAAAGTAAAACCCACTCTTTCTAGACCGGACCTGGAAACAGTAACCCATGCTTTTATTTAATCTCGGCTGGATTACTGTAATGCACTTTACGCCGGTGTCAGTCAGTCATGTCTTTCGCATCTGCAGCTAGTTCAAAATGCCGCTGCTTGTCTTCTACCAGGTACATGTAAAAGAGATCACACCCATCTTAGCTTCGCTCCACTGGCTGCCTGTGCATTTTAGAGTTCATTTTAAAATTCCTTTATTTGTTTTTAAATCCTTGAACGGTCTTGCTCCGCTTCATCTCTCTGGCTTCTGCATCCCTATATGTCCCACCCAGTCCCTCAGGTCAGCTGAACTGCTGCTCCTGACAGGGATGGCAATTTTCCGCCGATCCGCGGATTTCCGCCGATTTTATCATCATCTATGTCATAATTTTATACCTTTACATTGTTCTCAATAAAGTTTGGAAAAAAAAAAGCATACGCGCTCGGCGCTTCCCTGAAGTCTCGCGATAACCCGGATGTACTCAAGCTACTGCTGTATTGTAAACAGCCCTGCGATTGGATAGTTGCAAACGATTGGACCAATCAAATGGCTCGTATGCTTTGTCAAAAATTCATTTCGGCTTGTTCTCAGGGATGTGATTTTTCCGGTAATTCACCGAATTCCCCTTTATTTTTATATTATATGTACGTTAAGTACGTTAGCGGCTTGTGGTCCACGAACTCAGTGAAGATGCGCCCTTTCAGCCAGAACCGGAAGTGGCATATGGCCAGGTGGAGAGCCATTAACTCTCTGTCGAACTCGCTGTATTTACGCTCACTGTCGTGCAAAGACCTGCTTAAAAAAAAGGTGAGCGGCTGCCAAGAACCGGCAACGCATTGCTCCACGACGGCCGCTATGCCCATATCCGAGGCGTCGGTAATGAGCACTGTTTTAACCTCAGAACGCCTGCTCCCGTTCAGGAGTCCAGTCAACTCTGTCCGCCGGTTTCCGTTTGAGCCCAGCTCATGCAGCCCAGGCTGTATGAGCTGGGCTGCGCGGGAGAGGAAAATGAGCTGCTCAAGACTCAATGGAGATTGAAACTGGTGATCTGAAATGAATGCTGAAATTATAAAAAGTAATGGTATGTTGGAATTTTATTTCTATTATGGAATAGATAAAATTAACTGATTTTGATTTGATCAAGTGTTAAAGCATGTGATGGATAATGCTTGTTGGAATATTTACCTCCGCCAAGGAGGTTATGTTTTCATCGGCGTTGGTTTGTCTGTCTGTCTGTTTGTTAGCAAGGAAAAGTGATGGACGGATTTTCAAGAAATTTTCAGGAAAGGTGTGCAATGGCACGGGGAACAGATGATTAGATTTTGGTGATGATCTGAGAGTGCATACCTCCACCAAGGGCTTTTTTGTATTTGTGCAGCAGGATTACACAAAAACTACTGGATGGATTTGGATAAAATTTTCACCAGAGGTGGTTCTTGGGCATCCCTCAGCCAAGGCGCTTATCTTCTCACAGTGTGTTAGCAACAATACTCCAAAACTGATGGACAGACTTTGATGCAATTTTCACCACAAGTGGTTATAGGCCTACACACAAACCCATTACATTTTGTAGTTGATCCATGACAAACGGAAGGAGCCTTGGCGGAGGGATGCGCTCTTTTATTTTGAGAGACGGACACAGCGGTGAAAAGAAAGACGGCAGAAGGAAGCGTGGAAGACGTGGAGGTGTGAAATTGCGCCTTAGGAGACGTCAGTTTGGTAACATTCCTCTTCCTTCGATCATTTTTGGGAATGCACAGTCTGTGAGAAACAAGGTGGAGGAAATTCAAGGCAACGTACGTTACCAGAAGGATTTTAAGAACTGCTGCGTCATGGCTTTCACTGAATCTTGGCTTACTGCGCATGATCGAGATGCAGAGCTGTGGATTGACGGCTTTGGAGCCCCGCTGCGCTCGGATCGACAGGAAGAGGTAACGGGGAAACGTCAGGGGGGCGGAGTATGTTTATACATTAATAAGCAGTACTGCACATCTGTCACGGTCAGAGAGCGCATCTGTACACCCGACGTGGAACTGCTGTCTGTGTCACTACGCCCCTTTTATTTGCCTCGAGAGTTTCCCCAACTTTTCATCACAGTTGTGTACATTCATCCGAGGGCAGACGCTGACTCCGCCTCCAGCACCATCTCTGACGTGGTGCAGCGGCTGCAGTCAATTTCTCCAGAGGCGCCAAACTTCATTCTTGGGGATTTTAACCATGTTTCTTTAAAGAAGACACTTAAAAACTTTCATCAGTATGTCTCCTGCCCAACCAGGCGAAAAAAGACATTGGACCTGTGCTATGGATCCATAGAGAGGGCCTATAAATCACTCCCCCTTCCTCCTTTAGGATCCTCAGATCACAACTGTGTTCATTTGCTGCCCACATATAAAACTGCTCTCAGAAGAGGCAAGGTGGAGATGAGAGACATTGATGTGTGGACAGAAGATTCAGAGCACAGCCTCCAGGAATGCTTTGACTGTACAGACTGGAAGATGTTCATAATGGCCTGCGGGGATGACTTGGACTCTCTGGCTGAGCTCACATGCTCATACATGGCTTACTGTCAAAATAAGATTGTTCCACATAAACGTGTCAAAATATACCCCAACAACAAACCATGGGTAACTAAATCAGTTAAATCCTGCTTACAGAGGAAAGCTCTTGCCTTTAAACAGGGGTCTGTTTCTGAACTACAGGTTGCCACCAAGGAGCTGAAGGCTGAAATTTTAAGAGCAAAACAGAATTATAAATCAGAGTTGGAAAGCAAGATGGCAGCAAATAAACTGGGTTCAGCCTGGGCCAGTATGAAAACTATTGCAGGCCTTCAGAGCACAGAGCGCAGTAATCGTGTGTTTTTAGATGGTTTTAGTTCAGACACAGAGCTGGCTAATGCTCTTAATTGTTTTTATGGTCGTTTTGACTCCTTTGATTTTAGCACAGAAATCCAAGATTTGAAACAGAAACTCAAAGACAATCAGCACCTTAATATTGAGATGCAGGATGTTGAAAGGGAGTTCCGCGCTGTAAAAGTGAACAAAAGTCAGGGCCCTGATAATATATGTGGGCGCTTGGTAAAGTCCTGTGCACATGAACTGAGTCCTATATTTCATTACATTTTCAATAAGTCCTTACAGACACAACATGTGCCTAAGATCTGGAAAGATGCCGTGGTTGTTCCCGTTCCAAAATCCAGCTGTCCTAAAACGGTAAATGACTTTAGACCAGTTGCTTTGACTTCAATTTTAATGAAAATTTTTGAAAAACTGGTCAGATGTGAGGTCCTAAGGCAGACTGAACATGCATTGGATCCTCTGCAGTTTGCCTATAGGCCTCACAGAGGAGTGGAGGATGCCACTGTCACTCTGTTTGACATGCTTTTTAAACATCTGGATTTTAATGAGACACACGCCAGGCTTTTATTTGTGGACTTTTCTTCTGCCTTTAATACAATCCAACCTCATATTTTAGTTGAAAGGCTCCTGCAACAATTTGATTTAAGCAACAATCTGGTGGGTTGGATTCTGGATTTCTTAACCAACAGGACGCAGAGAGTAAGGGTCAATGGCACATTGTCTGACCTAAAGTGCTCTTCTACTGGCTCCCCTCAGGGGTGTGTGTTGTCACCACTACTCTTCATCCTGTACACAAACATGTGTCGGAGCAGACATGACAACAGACACATTATAAAGTATGCTGATGACTCAGTCATTGTCAGTCTCCTCCAGGATGGTGAGAGTGGCCACGGCCCAGTAGTTGATGACTTTGTTCACTGGTGTGAGGATTCCTACCTGCAGCTGAATACAACAAAAACGAAAGATATGATTATTGACTTTAGGAGGAAAACTCCCAGGCACAAAGTCACCATACTAAAAGGCCAGACCACCGAATGTGTACAATCGTACAAATATCTTGGGACGATTATTGATAGTGGATTGAACTTTGAGGTGAACTGTGAAAGGGTGTGCAAAAAGGGTCAGCAAAATTTGCATTGTTTGAGGAAACTTGCACGCTTCCAAATTGACCGACCCATAATGACTATGTTTTATCGGGCTTTTATTGAATCTGTTTTATCCTTTTCTTTAATGTCATGGTTTGGTCAGATAAAACTGAAACAGAGGAAATCCTTGGATCAGGTAGTCAGATGGTCCAGTCGTTTGCTTGGTGAGTCACAGCTGAGCCTGACATCCCTGTACGCCAAACAAGTACAGAGGATGGCCGACTCGATTTTAAATGATGACTCCCACCCTTTGCACTGCAACTTTCAGCTTCTTCCCTCCAGACGGAGGTTTGCTGTCCCAAAAAGTAGAACCCAGCGCTACAAAAACAGCTTTGTCCCTGCTGCTGTCAAAGAGTTGAACAAGCTATAAAATTATATTGTACATATTCTATATTTACCTATTTTGTAAGATGTGTGCCTGTGTTTGTGTCTATGTTGAATGTAATTAGTGGCTTGTAAATATGGATGTCACCAACTGCAAAACAAATCTACCTACGGGTACAAATAAAGTAACCTGAACCTGAACCTGAACCTGAGTGCTTTTCTAGTTTAGGAATGCTATCTTCTTGGAACATAAGTCAATATTATACAGTAATAAGTGGCATTCAGCTGTTTGTTTTATGTCATGTAAGCACAGTTCTGGTACTTAAAAATCATAAAAACCCAGGAGCTTCGGGGAGCGAAGTGACAGTAAAGGTGAAAATTGGCTCAAAGTTCAATGAGGTAACAGAAACACTCAGACAGTTTCTGAAGAAACCAGAGAAGGAGATGAAGTTCAAAGTTCAGAGACTGACACAGCTTGCTGCCAAAAGGAAGAAAGTTTCACATTAGAAGTGACTTGGTGACCAGTGTAAATAGTGTAAAAAACTCTAATAGAACTGTTAAATATGTTGGACTAAAGACAGTGAGACAACATTGAAGAAAAAGTAAGTTAACTTTTCATTAAATTTAGTGATTTATCTAAGTCTAGTATTTCATTTTTTTAATCATTTTTTTCAGTCTAAATTACTTCTGTTTTACTGAAAATCTCCCAGCTTCAGGGGGGCTGCGCCCCCCGGCCCCCCCGTAAGTCAATCGACCAAATTAGATTTCAGCTGAAATCAGAATTTCCTGTTGCCATCCCTGTCCTGAGGGTGTTAAAGGTGAAGCAGAAGCTCAGAGGGGACAGAGCCCTTTCGATCATGGCACGCAGGTTATGGAACGATTTACCTCTGAACATCAGACAAGCACCTTCACTGTACATTTTTAAAACCTGTCTTAAAATGCACCTTTACCCCCTGGCCTTCAACCCAATTTGACACACTGATTTTTTTTGAATGAAATGAATTTTATTCATTTGTTTTACCTTTTTATTGTTTTATTGTTTTTATTGAGTGTGGTTTCTGCTTGTCCTTGGTTTTATATTATTTTTGTTGGTTTTGTATTGTTTTTGTTTTAGTGTCCTGCTCCTTGTTTTTATGTGTTGTTTTTAGACTTCAGTCTTCCTATTGTAAGGCACTTTGTGTAGCGAGTATTGCCTTTTAAAGTGCTTTGTAAATAAAGTTGATTGATTGATTGATCAAACAGGCAATTTAGTGATGTAAAACATGCCTGCCAACATTTTTAAAAGGCAAATAATTTCCTCTTTTTATACCAAATATGCTCTTTTCTCCAAAATTAGCAACTAATCGCATAAATTTATGATTTTTTATTCATAAATTGGTCACTTTTTTCTTTTCCAGTTTGCTATTCTCTCATAAATTTGTGATTTCTAAAAATATATGCAGCTTTTCTTGTACATGTAAGGGTTTTGGGGTTTTTTTTGGTAAATTTTCAACTTTTTTCAAGTAAATTTGAGACTTTTTCAGGTACATTTCCAAATTTTAGCATGGAATGGCATCTTTTTCTTGTGTTTTTGTTTTTCATCAAAGTCACGGGGAGTCACTGGATGTAAGCAAAGACTCACATGTGGTTCCAGAGCCTCAGGTTGCTGACCCCTGCTAAAGTTTAAAGGTCAGACTAAGTGTAACTCTACCAACGCTCATAATGACAACATCCAGTCATGTGAAAAATTTAGGACACCCTGTATGGCTGTGTAGTTGTGCATGCACATGTTGGACACATGCATATGTGATTTAGCCTCACGATGAAGGAGCCGCAGAGTCTCAAGACCCCTGCGAGGCAGAGCCGCAGAGTCTGGACCCCCTGCGGAGGACAGCGAGAGAAGACATAGGTGTGGACAGAAGACTTCCTGACCTCTGAGGCTCGAGAGGAGAGAGGGGGGAGTAATGTAAATAAAAGGTTGATGAATGTGAATAAAGGGATTATGATGGAGATGTGTGACTTCCCCTGCGAGGGAGATCCCTTGATGTGAGAATGTATAAAGGCAAGGACTTTGGTGTGTTTCCTCCTCTTTGTTCGCTGCTCAAGAATGAGAGCAGACTGTGGGATGATTGCTTGAAATAAACTTGAATTAAATGCAATTCGGTTTCGTTATTCAAGGCTCCCCACATTGGTGACTGACGACGTTGAGAATGACCGGAGAAGGTCTCAGGGTCCCGGACTCACAGAGTTCGGAGTTGGCGAGCGCAGTGGCCGTCAAGCTGCCTGATTTCTGGCAGGATAACCCACGGTCGTGGTTCCTGCAAGCGGAGTCGCAGTTCGCGCTCGCAGGAGTAACGGTGGATGACACTAAGTTCCACCATGTCATCGCTAAACTGGATAACAGCACAGCTCGGTGTGTGCAGAGTTTGGTGGAGCAGCCACCCGCGACCGGCAGGTACGACAAGCTGAAATCCACCCTCATTAAGTTTTTCACCCCCTCGGCCGAAGTGAGGGCAAGGAGGATCCTGTCTTTGCTAGACCAAGGAGGACACAGGCCGAGCGCCCTGATGGAGGAGATGATACAGCTGAGAGGGTTGGACAACGATGATTTCCTTTTTCAGTTCATCTTCCTCTCCAACCTCCCGACGCCTGCGAGAAGCACGCTGGCCGGTAAGAAGTGTCACACCCTGGAGGAGTTCCGGGAGCTGGCCCAGGAAGCGGACGGGATTCTGGACGCCTGCGGCGGGCAAGCAACCACAGCGGCGACCCAAGACAGCAGGGAGCCAGAGGCGGCAGACCCAGACTGGCCGACGACGGCGGCAGCACGGCCGCGACGAGGTGGAGCCAATGGTCCAGTGGCAGAGGCGCGGCCCCGACACAGTGGAGGAGAGGATCTCTGCTTTTACCATCGGAGGTTCGCTGAGAGGGCACGCAGGTGTGTGCCGCCCTGCACCTTCAGGAGTTCGGGAAACGGCAAGACCGGGGATCATTAGCAGCTTCGACCCTCGGAGAAGGCAACAAGCTGCTCTACATCACGGATGCGCGCTCCGGACGAGAGTTCCTCATAGACACCGGAGCCCAAGTGAGCTTCATCACCCCAACATACGCGGACCGGGTGGCTGGACCCCGCGGTAGCGGAGCTACGGCGGCAAATGGCTCGAGCATCAACACCTACGGGAAAAGGACCTTGCCTTTATGCTTACATGGCTGCACATATGAATGGACTTTTGTAATAGCGGCGGTGAGTTTCAACATGTTGGGCGCGGATTTTTTGTGTTCACACAATCTGTTAGTTGATCTTGCTAATAGACGGCTGGTAAATGCACTCTCTTTTTACTCTCTCCCCTGTTCAGCTCGAGTGTCCCCGCCACCAGTACAGACCCACGTCGCTACAGCAGGTGGTAAGTTTCACACACTCCTCACCCAATTTCCAGCGCTCACTGTGCCCACTTTTTCAGCGACAGTGGCGAAGCACGGGGTGAAACACTTTATACCTACATCTGGTCCTCCCGTGTTTGCAAAAGCTCGGCGCTTGGATGCAGTTAAGCTCGCCATTGCACGCGAGGAGTTCGCCAGCCTAGAGAGGCTGGGCATCGTTCGTAGGTCAAAAAGCCCGTGGGCTTCGCCGCTGCACATGGTACCGAAAGCCGATGGCTCCTGGAGACCGTGTGGTGATTACCGCAGGCTAAACAATGCTACGGCGCACGATCGTTATCCCATCCCGCACATTCAGGATTTTTCGGTGCACCTGGCGGGGGCGCGCATTTTTTCAAAGATTGATCTGGTTCGCGGCTATCACCAAGTCCCAGTCCAACCGGAGGACATTCCTAAAACAGCGGTAATAACCCCGTTCGGACTTTTCGAATTTTTACGCATGCCGTTTGGTCTCAAAGGGGCGGCGCAAACGTTTCAGCGGATGATGGATGCCGTGTTACGCGATCTCCCTTTTGTGTTTGTGTACCTCGACGACATTTTGGTCGAGAGTACTTCAGAGGACGAACACGAAATGCACCTCACAGCAGTTTTTAGGAGGCTGGGAGAGCACGGCTTAATAGTTAACCCAACCAAGTGCCATTTTGACGTCGAGCGGATCAATTTTTTGGGTCACCGCGTCTCCCCAGAGGGAGCGGTTCCGTTACCAGATAAAGTACACGCGGTAGCGGATTTTTCCCGGCCACAAACGGTCAAATCACTACAGGAATTCTTGGGGTTGGTGAATTTTTATAACCGATTCCTGCCCCACGCAGCTCAAATCATGCAACCGTTATATGCCGCGCTCAAAAAGCAAAAACCAACCCAGGCGGTAGAATGGTCCCCGGAGCGGGAGCGCGCGTTCACAGAGGTTAAAAAAGCCTTGGCTGACGCTGCGCTCCTGGCCCACCCAGACCCGGCAGCACGTATGGCGCTGACGACAGACGCTTCAGATCTAGCCATAGGGGCCGTTATTGAGCAACAGGTCGCCGGAGTTTGGCAGCCTTTGGCTTTCTTTAGCAAATCCTTAAGCGCGGCTGAGCGAAAATACAGCACGTTCGACAGAGAACTGTTGGCGCTGCATTTGGCTATTCGTCATTTCCAGTTCTGGCTGGAAGGACGGTGCTTCACCACTTATGTGGACCACAAGCCGCTCACATACGCTATGGCCCAAATTTCAGACCCATGGTCAGGCAGGCAGCAGAGGCAGCTGGCCGCCATCTCGGAATTTACCACTGACATTAGGCACGTTGCGGGCAAATTCAATGTAGTAGCAGATTGTCTCTCGCGCGCGTTCACGATTCCACCACACGCAGAGACAGAATGGGCCACCGTGACCGCGCCGCAGGAGAGCGGCACGGTGCGCGCGCAGCCCCGGTGCACGTGGGTATAGATTACACAGCCATGGCAGCGGACCAGGGGGCG
Organism: Pholidichthys leucotaenia; assembly: GCA_020510985.1. Classification (NCBI taxonomy): domain Eukaryota; kingdom Metazoa; phylum Chordata; class Actinopteri; order Cichliformes; family Pholidichthyidae; genus Pholidichthys; species Pholidichthys leucotaenia. Next base: position 214,288,889 of record CM035847.1, on the reverse strand, counting down.
GACGCAGATGTGCGCGCGCTCCAGTCTGGACCAACAGGGTTAAGGCTGGAGAGCAAGTGTTTACAAACCGGTATGCCCCCCTGATCTGCGACGTGTCGACGGGGCGCCTGCGTCCGGTGGTTCCAGCCACGTGGCGCCACCGTGTTTTTGACTCGGTCCACTCACTGGCGCACCCGGGGTGAAAATGGTGGCGGAAAAGTTTGTTTGGCCGTGCCTATGCAAGCACGTGAAGGAATGGGCAAAAACCTGCATTTCCTGTCAACGGGCCAAAATTCACAAGCACACAAGAGCCCCGTTAGAACCGTTTCGCATTCCAGCCAGAAGGTTCGACCATATACACGTCGACCTTGTGGGCCCCCTACTGGCATCACAGGGGTTCACCTTGTCTTTTGACAATGGTGGACCGAACCACACGTTGGCCGGAAGTGGTCCCTCTTGCGACGACCACGGCCACGGAGGTGGCTCGCGTTTTTTTAACGGCTTGGGTGGCGCGTTTCGGGGTTCCGTCGGACATTACGTCCGATAGGGGACCTCAGTTCATCTCTGAGCTGTGGTCAGCGATGGCCAACGGCTTAGGAGCCAAAATTCACCGCACTACGGCTTACCACCCTCAGGCTAATGGTTTATGTGAGCGTTTTCATAGGTCTTTGAAGGCAGCACTCAGAGCGTCGCTCACGGATGCAGATTGGGTAAATAAACTGCCATGGGTTTTATTAGGGTTGCGTTCTGCGCCCAAAGAGGACTTAGACGCCTCCCCAGCGGAGCTGGTATTCGCACAAACTCTTAGGCTGCCAGGTGAGTTTTTACCAGAGCACCCGGAGCCCTCACCGCTCTCTGCTCTGAGACCGTTAGTTGGCACGGGAGCAGTCACGCTTCCGGGTCCGGTTCATCACGCTTTTCCACGAGTTTTCGTCCCCAAGGCTTTGAAAAATGCCGATTTCGTTTTTGTCAGGCGCGAAGCCCTAAAAGCAACGCTCAAACCTCCTTACGAAGGGCCATTTCGAGTGCTGGAGGCAGGTGATAAGCAATTTGTGCTAGATTTTGGAGACAGAAAAGAGACAGTCAGTATTGACAGACTAAAACCTGCTTTTGTCATGAAGGACGGGTCTGTGCCGGTCGCAGTGGCGCCTCGACGAGGCAGGCCCCCGCAAGGGGCACATAATCACTCTCTCCCACAGTCAACAGAGCCGGAGCAGAAAGGCGCCGCAGGCAAGGCGGGGCCAACTCACAGCAGATTCGGCAGACGGTTGAAGCCCAAGCGGCACACAGACTGAATGTTGGTGTTGATTATACAGTAGTCAGTAATGTGTTATTGAATTTTAGGGAATAGTCCTTTCTTCATCGTTTTGGGGGGGGGGGGTTATATGGCTGTGTAGTTGTGCATGCACATGTTGGACATATGCATATGTGATTTAGCCTCACGATGAAGGAGCCGCAGAGTCTCAAGACCCCTGCGAGGCAGAGCCGCAGAGTCTGGACCCCCTGCGGAGGACAGCGAGAGAAGACATAGGTGTGGGCAGAAGACTTCCTGACCTCTGAGGCTCGAGAGGAGAGAGGGGGGAGTAATGTAAATAAAAGGTTGATGAATGTGAATAAAGGGATTATGATGGAGATGTGTGACTTCCCCTGCGAGGGAGATCCCTTGATGTGAGAATGTATAAAGGCGAGGACTTTGGTGTGTTTCCTCCTCTTTGTTCGCTGCTCAAGAATGAGAGCAGACTGTGGGATGATTGCTTGAAATAAACTTGAATTAAATGCAATTCGGTTTCGTTATTCAAGGCTCCCCACACCCTGTATAAGCCTATGTGTTTTTCTTAACATACTGTATTTGGACATATGGATACTTAATATCAGTGTTTAAAATACCGGGAGATTCATGTAATGCAACTAAACAATTAAAAATGAATTAAAGACTTTTTTCAAATTTTCTGTAAAATGTGTTTCTAAACAAATTGTGAGGAATAAGTTAGGACCCCCCCATCTTTTTCAGGACCCCCCCACATTCATTCCCACTTAAAATGGTTAAAATAAATGTTAAAAAATGCAAATAAAAACAAAAATGAGGTTCGACATAGATATGTGAACATTTCTTAATAAAGAACTGAATATTTAATAGGGTGTCCTAATTTTTTCACATGACTGTACAGTGCATAAGAATAATGGCTACTTTGATGTAAGGACAATACAAATTCCTGGCCTGCAGCCAAGTCTTGTTGCCAAGCATTAATCAAATAAAATTCAAATCTAAGGAGTCATAGGAACTCAGTTTAAGGAGGTGGAGGTTTGAAAGGAAAACTGGCTCATAAGAACGTGGAACATTCAATTGATCCAATTTTTAATCTGTTTATCTTTCATTCTTGTAGCATTACATTATTTTCCTATTTCTGAAATATCTATCATATATCACCCACACTAATTTTTCATCTATCCATTTATTATATGTCCAGCAATCACTAATCTGTCCATCCTCCTACTCATTTGCCAGTTGTTCCATTCATCACTTCACATATCTATTAATCATTCCATCCACCCTTCTCTGCATCTTTCCATTTTCCATTTTTTTAACCTGGTTCTTGAGTTTTGGTGCAACTTTTGTAAACGTGTTAACGTAACATATGATTCCAGCACCTCAGTTGATGTTGTCTGTAGGAGTCAAGAATTAACGAGACTGGGTGTCTTTCCAGTATTTTCTTTAATTCTCTCACATCCTACGTTCCTCTCTCTCAGTCAGAGTAACAAGAACCAGGCTGTTAAAAAGGCGCGAGCCACCTCTGCCGCTGTGGTCGATGTTAACGGGACCACTTCCGGCCAACATGTGGTCCGGTCCACCATCGTCAAAAGATGTGTGAACCCTTGAGATGGCGGTAGGGGGCCCACGAGGTCCACGTGCACATGATCGAATCTCCTAGCCGGAATGTGAAACGGTTCTAAGGGTGCTTTGGTGTGCCTGTGGATTTTGGCCCGCTGGCAAGCTATGCAGGCTTTAGCCCACTCCTTCACGTGCTTGCGCAGGCTCGGCCAAACAAACTTCTCTGCTACCATTTTCACCGAAGCGCGTACTCCCGGGTGCGCTAGGGAGTGCACAACATCAAAAACGCGACGGCGCCACGTGGCCGGTACCACCAGTCACGGTCGCCCGGTGGAGACATCGCAGATTAGGGGGGGTGAACCAGCTTGTAAAGTTTTTCGCTCCAGCCTTAACCCTGTTGGTCCAGACAGGAGCGCGCGCACATCTGCGTCTTCGCTCTGCTCCGCTGCCATGGCTGCATAATCTATTCCCACGAGGACCGGAGCCGCGTGTGCGTCCGCGCTGTTACCGCGCTCTGGGTAAGCGGCCGCGCACCCCTGCTCTGCGCGGACGGGTGCTGTTACCGCGCGTGACAGACACTCTGCCACTACATTGAGTTTACTGGTCACATGCTGAATATCGGTGGTAAATTCCGAAACTGCGGCCAGCTGTCTCTGCTGCCGCCCTGACCACGGTTCTGAAGTTTTGGACATCGCAAAAGTGAGCGGTTTGTGGTCGACAAACTTGGTGAAACGCCGCCCTTCCAGCCAGAACTGGAAATGGCGAATGGCTAAGTGGAGCGCCAGGAGTTCCCTGTCAAATGCGCTGTATTTCCGCTCGGGCTCGCGCAAGGACCTGCTGAAAAAGGCGAGAGGTTGCCAAACTCCGGCGACCTGCTGCTCTACCACGGCCCCTATCGCTACCTGTGACACGTCTGTGGTTAGCGCTATGCGAGCTGCCGGGTCTGGGTGCGCCAGCAGTGCTGCGTCCGCGAGTGCTTTTTTTACCGCTGTGAACGCGCGCTCCCGCTCCGGGGACCATTCGATCACATTGGCAGGCTTCTGTTTTTTAAGCGCGGTGTATAACGGTTGCATGAGTTGCGCTGCGCGGGGTATGAAACGGTTCTAAAAATTCACCATCCCCAACAATTCCTGCAACGCTTTCACTGTCTGTGGCTGGGGAAACTCAGCCACCGCGCGCTTTTGCCGGCAGAGGAACTGCTCCCTCTGGTGAGACACGGTGCCCCAGAAAATCAATTTGCGCTGCGCCAAACTGGCACTTGGCCGGGTTGATTATCAACCCGTGTGCTTCCAACTTTTGAAAAACCGTAGTGAGGTGTTTTTCGTGTTCCTCCTCTGAGGCGCTGGCTACTAAAATATAGTCCAAGTAGACAAAAACAAACGGAAGGTCGCACAGCACTGCGTCCATCATCCGTTGAAAGGTTTGCGCGGTGCCTTTAAGGCCAAAAGGCATGCGTAAAAACTCAAAAAGTCCGAACGGGGTTATTACCGCTGTTTTGGGAATATCCTCTGGTCGAACCGGGACCTGATGATAACCGCGGACCAGGTCTATTTTAGAAAAAATGCGCGCTTTTGCCAGGTGCACTGAAAAATCCTGGATATGCGGAATCGGGTAGCGATCCTGAGCTGTGGCATTGTTTAACCTGCGATAATCACCGCAAGGTCTCCACGAGCCGTCAGCCTTAGGCACCATATGCAGGGGGGATGCCCAAGCGGACTTCGAGCGGCGAATTATGCCCAACCTTTCCAGGTTGACGAACTCCTCCTGTGCCACGGAGAGCTTAACTGCATCCAAGTGCCGAGCTTTAGCAAAAACTGGTGTGCCACTCGTGGTTATGAAGTGCTCCACCCCGTGTTTCGCCACCTTAGCTGAAAAAGTGGGAACTGTGAGTGCTGGAAACTGGCGTAGGAGAGTGTGGAACTTACCACCTGCTGCGGCGACGTTGGTCTGTACTGGCGGCGAGCACACCCGAGCTGCACAAGGGATAGAACAGAAAGAGAGTGCTCTATGTCTAACCTAGAGTGCTCTATGTCTAACCTAGACATAGATATGTCTAGGTTAGACATATCTATGTCTAACCTAGGCGTTTGTTGGCCAGATCAACTAACAAACCATGTGAACACAGAAAATCAGCACCTAACATACTGAAGCTCACTGCCGCTACAATGAAGTTTCACTTGTAAGCGCGGCTGTGGAAGGACAGAGACAAGGTTCTCTCTCCGTAAGTCTTAATGCTGGAGCCGTTGGCCGCTGTTGCTCCGTCTCCGCGGGGTCCAGCCACCCGATCTGCATAAGTTGCAGTGATGAAGCTCCTCTGGGCTCCGGTGTCCACGAGGAATTGCCGCCCAGAGCCTGCGTCTGTCAGATAAAGCAGCTTGTTCCGTTCGCCAAGAGTGGAAGCTGCTAGCGACTCCCGGCCCGGTCGTTTCCCCGCTTTTTGAAACTGCACGGCGGGATGCATCTGTGCGCCTTCCCAGCGAAGCGTCGATGGTAATAGCAGAGGCTGTCATCTCCCCTGGCTCGGGATCTCGCTGCCGCCGTCGTCGCTGGGGTGGCTTCTGCTGCCTCTGCCTCCACACTGCCCCGGGCCGCCGCGCCGAGGTCTGCCGCTGCCATGGAGGTCTCTTGCTCGTCGCAGGCGTTGAGGAGCCGCTCCGCCTCATGGGCCAGCTCGCAGAAGTCCTGCTGGTTCACACATCGTCTGCTGGACAGGGGACCTCTCGTGTGCGCTGGGAGGGACCTCAGGAAAATGTGTTTGGAGAGGAATGCGTCGTTGTCCGTTCCGATCATCTGTAGCATGTCCTCCATGAGGACAGTCGGCCTGCGTCCACCTCTGTCGCGCAGGTCCAGCAGCTGCCTGGCCCTTGCCTCGGGCGATAGCACGAAACTCCTGATGAGGGTGGCTTTCAGCGCGTCGTACTTGTCAGCAGCGGGCGGCTGCTGCACCAGGCTCCGCACACACCGGGCTGTGCGGCTGTCGAGTCTCGCGATGACATTATGAAACTTAATGTCGTCCGCTGATGCTCCTCCGAGAAGGAACCGAGACTCCACGTGCTGGAACCATGAGTGCGGGTCGTCGTGCCAAAACTCTGGGAGCTTAATCAGGCTTGTGCCCCTACGGGCAATTCCCGGTGAATCAGGGTCTGAGCGGCTGTCTCCCGGTTCTTCCATGTCGATCACGAAGCTGTCTTCCAGCCTTGGCGTGCTCAGATTCATGTATAGGTCACCAGTGTAGGAGTCAAGAATTAACGAGACTGGGTGTCTTTCCAGTATTTTCTTTAATTCTCTTACATCCTACGTTCCTCTCTCTCAGTCAGAGTAAAAAGAGACAGAACGCAGTCACTCACATCCATTTAAACACACCTCCAATAATACATCACATACAAAGTCACACACTTCAGTTACATTCTCCCATTTGCATTATAAAACTCCAGAGTCCTTCTGTTCTCCTGTCTGACCCCAGATGGTCAGACGCGAGGAATCCTCTCCTTTCTCTCGAGCCGTAGGTGGTCCAGACGTATTGTCCTCTTGAGGTGTGATGTCAATACACATTGCCAGCCTAAAGTCTCTCTAGGCTGAGTTCACGCATACATCCATGTGAGTCACATACATTTACAATTATGGACGCCACATTGTCTACCATTAACTAGGTGGATGGTTTATAGGGAATGTGCCCACGTCCACATTTGTTTTACTTGTTTTGAGCGTCTGTGTGTGCTGTTTGTTTAAATTTATCAGTCTGGTTTGTTTTACAGATAAAGCAACTTTAAACACCCTGCGTGCCAGCCATATCTCAAGGCACCTTGTGGTAGATAAAAGAATATTCAAACTTTTGAAAACAGGAGTCAGGGCTGGAGAAATGGAAAGAAATTGAGAAACTGAGTAGCAAATATCTGCATCAGCTGTACTGGAGTGGTTTTATTTATGTGGTATAAAACAAGGACAAACCTGACCTCCATGAGAGCATCTATAATTGAACACTGGTACTCTGCTGTTATATTACTCTGAGTAGAGCAATGCAGTATAATTATTATATTACTTTATTATTTTCAATTAAAGCATAAATATTGTAGGCTATCAAGCGCTCGAGCGCTGCTGGTGCAGTTTTTCATGAAACAAATAATAATTTATATTTTAGTCATTTTGAAGCAGGCCTTCAATTTCTCCTCTCCAAACCAAGACAGCTCTCTTCTGATTGGCCCCCCCTGCATGAACAGAAGATTTCAGCAGCATTAGTAAAGGTAGTATCTCACTGGGCTGTGGCAGCTCATGACTAGTTGGAGGTTGAAAAAAAAACTTGCGAGAAATATATGGATTAGCGACAATCGTCCCTTGGAATGACACTGAAGTGGCACATTTGAGTGTGTTCCATAAATATTGCATGAATGTCACATGAGATCCCAGTGACTTTGGAGCCAAAATTCACGAAGAGTACGCAGACATGCCATGCGCAAGTTGCACGGCTTTTGTGAAACATGTGCGTGACAAAATTGTGCATTTCTTTTCACTTACAACTGTCTGGCGACAGCCGTGACAATCCTGTGCAACACAGTTATCTATGACATTTCCAAAACTGGGACCATATCTCTTCATTCCAGCAGTCATTTATCATCAGACGTCAAGCAAGCTATACCACAGTGACGGGGCGCCCCCAGGAGGGGGGCCGGGGGGAGGGGGGCACCACCACTTGGGACCCCCAGCGGCCACCCCTAGTCTCTGCCACTGGACAGTCTAACATAATTTCACAACTTTTTTTTTCTATGGAGATGTTTAAGAGTAATTGATGTGTGCTGTATATTATTAACAAATATTAACAAAATACAGCAAATTAGGACTGAGCACACTTCCATACTCTGAACCTGTTTTTATGAGAGCAGCTGGAAATAAAGTGTGTATCGCTGTACGAAAGAGAGAAGGTGCGCTGTGATGATGTGTGTGGGTGTGCGACGGTGTGTGTTGTGCGCAAGTGTATAGCTAAAGTGGGAGAGACGAGTGTAGAGGTATTGACAAGAGCAGGTTAGCAGACTACAAGTATTATAAACGTATCACTCAAAATACTGCTTGAAAACCGGCCGAAGTTCTCTGACCAGACAGTGATACTCTCTGTGCAGTTTGCAGCTACAGAGTATTGGGCTCTTGACTCTTGCCTGGGTACGCCCCTTTCACTCTCCTGATGCATTCTGAGGCGGAGGAGGCACGCGTGCATGTCCATCAACAGACGCCTAGGTGGACATGTAGCTTTATGTAGCTATACAGTTGCTGGCTTGATTGGTGCCTTATTTTGATGCCGAGAGATGGCATTGCTAATGGGAATGCAACGTAAGTCATTTAATACCAACTTAAAAATGTGTTTGTGCTTTTTCTGGTTTTGTCTGTTGATTGCGGTGGTGTTAGATTTGCCACTAAGCTCACACTAGTAGCATTAGCGTGCTAGCTCTTTTTTTAATTTAAGAAAGTTTCTCAAATCATAAAAGTATATATCACAATGTACAATATTGAGTAAGAAAAAAATGCTATTGATAGAACAAGAAGATGAAGTAAACAGAATAAGTGATGTATAATGCAAATTGCTTTTAACGAGGTTAAGGTGCTAATATAGTAATCTACAAATAAGGCTTTTACAATATTACAGTGTTTTAAGACTTTATACAGTTTTATTTTGGTAAATGGTGTTCACTTGAATAGCGCTTTTTCTCATCTCTAGATGACCAAATTGCTTTACAGATCCTGCTGTCTACCCATTCACGCACTGATGGCAGCAGAGCTGCCATGCACTGGCGCTGGCCTGACCCTCCAGGAGCAGCTGGGGGTTCAGTGTCTTGCTCAAGGACACTTCAACATGCAGAGTGCAGACAGAGCGTGAATCGAGCCCCTGATCCTCCAATCAGTAGTCGGCCACACTACACCTGCACCACAGCCACCCTGTTTTGTTCAAGACAGCATCAAAGATTGGACTAATTTTAAAGCAACTACATTTATGCATGAAAAACTTTTCCAAATGATTTTTTTTCTTTGCATTTGATGGCTAAACGTATATGGTCCAATAAAGTTCGAGAAAATTGTTAGGTGTTATCCAGAACTGTAAAGTTTGCCAGAAACTTTGTGAAATTATAGGAAAAAAGAGATGTTCTCCTTTCTCTATGATAGAATCACAGAATGTACAGGAATTTCTATTAATATTAACCTTTTGATTTAAAAAGTTTCAAAAATACATTTTTAAGAATCTTAAAATGGATGTGTCTTGGTCATCATACTGCTGTTGTTGATGTTGATTTTTGATGTGGTTTTGAATCAAATAATGCAAAGAAAACAAGTTCATGTTCATTTTTAAACACTACTGTACTTCAGTTTTAACTTAGGAAGAACTCAAATCAGTATTTGTGAAATAGCTCTGGTTTTTATTCACAGCTGAGCTTTCATGCATCTTCCCATGTTTAGATGATCACCTAATCAGTACCTCCTTAAGTAGATTGAGATGTTCTTGTATGTATATATTCTCAAAAATCATACTGAAGTATTTGGGGCAGCCACTTACACATGTTGTTTTTTTTTTTTTTTTTAAATGCTTGCTGTAGGATTTGTTTGATTTTATTGTAAATGGAGTTAAAAAGTTAAAATTTTTATACTACTATAGTATCCCTTCTCAGAGAGAAGCCCTAGTCAACTATAAGAAAGATCCATCAGCAAAGAACCTTTCTTTACTGAGAGCAGCTAAGAGTGAAGCCCAAAGAACAGCAAGATGCCACACCAATGAGTACTGGCAGAACCTGTGTCAGAACATCCAGGCTTGTGCTGACAGTAGAAACATACAAGGAATGTATGAAGGAATGAAAAAGGCGTTTGGCCCTACCATCAGTAAAGCCCCATTTCCACCAGTATCGCCTGGGCTTTACTTTTTTTTACTTGTTTCGGTTTTTCGCCATTTCCACCCAAGTCCTCACGGTTTAACCGTTACGATTTTCGTGCCTGTTCAGAGGCAGGGTACAGGCGAGCGAAAAGCGAGGTGTGAATTGACGTCAATCGACTGCTAAACGCTGATTGGTCAGGGCGTAACGTCACCAAACGCGTCCGTTTGTTTTCTGTTGAAGCTACACGTCCGCCATTTGTAATTTCAGCGAGTAACCGCGGTGACTGGATTCAAAATTGTGTTCTCATATAACGATGTCCACGCGCAAGTTTATTCCATGAACAAACGAGGAGGTGCGGACTTTTCTGTCCCTCGTAGTCGATGACTACATCCAGAGCGAGTTGGTGGGGCAACTTGCAATGAAAAAATATACCAGGAAGTGTCTGGCCTGCTAGCAATGGCAGAGAATTTGGACTCGACACGGCCACGGAATTGGAAAACGGTGACGGTGAGTGTTGTTTTGTTATTGTCCGTCTTCTTGCCTTTCGGTCAAAAGCGCACTTTATTTTAGCAATAAAGAAAGTTGTTTGATTGTGGGCAATTGTGGTGATGGCTAGCCCGCTAATAGCTAGCTACCTCTGTACCTTGCTGCTACCTGGCATCAAGCTGCAGAATCGCGCTTTTATTTCAGTATTCACGTGAACAAAACACTGACGTAAGCTTATTGTATTCTGGTTAAAAAGTTTTGTGTTTGCGGTACATGTTGCACTTTGTTTGTGAGCGTTATTGTGTGTTTTTTTCCTTCTATACACAGTTTTCAAATCCCTTGGGTCCGCCTCACTGGACTGCCCCGGCATCTCCCGGTCAAGTGCTGGTAAGGCACAACAAACTGAAAATTACCACCCGGTTGTTTTTATATGTGATTGTTTTCTATAGACACATAACAAGGAATTTAAAATGTCTTTCTACGTTTATAAAAATACTAGATTCAGGGGTGTTCATAGCCACAGTGGCCCAGTGTTATAGGTGTGTTGGTGGTGAAATACTGTTGTATTTTCACAAAAAAAAAAGGAGCACATGTACAGACTTCAAATCAAAATGCTTGATTGAAATTCTTCAAGTCAGCTAACACTATTAACCCATTCTGATTTATGAGGCCACAGTACAAAGAAATTCTTTTAAAAATAACCCATTAAATCAAAATACTTTTTACAATTAATCCTTTTTGAAATGAAGGGGGGCCTAACCACATCACCACAGAAGTTGCTTTATAGTCCACTCTGCTGAGGGGCAACAACATGACAGTTGAACTTAAATACAGCAACGAAGCATCCCACCACAGGCTTTCAACAGTTTAATTCCATAATATTTTTTCTGACATGTTTTGATCCGGTGTTATCTAAATACAATGACTTCTGTCTTTCATATAGGCAAGCTGAAAAGGTCCAGCAACATTGCAGACCTTGCATCACTGATGGCCCAGAATCATGCTGAGGAGATGCAGATCCATGAAAGGATGCTCGAACAGCGCGAAAGACACCTGCAGTTAGCCGCATTAAGAAGGGATGAGCTGACAGAGACGGCTTCCTTCCACGGAGCCTTCCGAAACCATTTTGGCAGTCTGGTCGAAGTACTGAAAGCTCTCCATTTGTTAACATGTTTTGGGAATATTTGTAATGTAATAAAATGTTAGTCTTTTGGATAAAAGTGTGGTTTGTATATTATAACACTGGATGATAAAGGCGAATAATTACATACACATTCCATTGCCTCATATGACCCTAATCCTGCTGTTCAGGCATAAAGGTGTCAAGATTTTTAATGGTAGTGTAATTGTTATTGTTAAATTTAATAAATATTACCACTGCTGTATCCATTGCTCTACACTGGGTACAGTTTTTAAGTAAAATTGTAAGCAGTTGCACAGGTGTAATTTACATTCAGCAGTAGACACTGATAAAGGTGAAAGTCGAATTGGGTAAAAGGTAAGTACATGTGAATTGAATGTTATATCGGCATTCCAAATTCTGAGAATTCCAATAAATTATAAGCAGTCTAGTATAATATAAAGCGAAAATACCCATACATGTAAACCCAAATATAACATTTTCGATGTTGTAAACGTTGACATGTATATGATAAACCTATGCAATTGTGATTCAATAGATCCATAGTGATCTTTGGTTTGAAAAAGAAAATTATAATTTGGTGTTGGCAGTGTGACAATGTCAGTGTATTTAGTAGGATTAAAAAAAGTTTCATCATAAAATTTCTAGGTTCATTGGCAATTCCATCAAACCAAAAGTGAGTTGTCTAGCTGCAGCATTTTCTTTGCAGTCATTTTCTACGTTGTTTTAGTGTGTAATTAGCCACCACTGAACAGATAACCCTTATAAATAACAATAGATTGGAAAAATGATACACAATGGGCCTAGATTTGGATTGGCTTTTTTTATAATATCAATTATTTGGTAAGTTAAAGTTAACTGGAAGTATAACAAGTTTCCACATATAATTCCAAGGTCAATTGGCAATTCCATCAAATCAAAAGTGACTTGGCTAGCTGCAGCATTTTCTTTGCAGTCATTTTCTACGTTGTTTTAGTGTGTAATTAGCCACCACTGAACAGATAACCCTTATAAATAACAATAGATTGTACAATGATACTCAAATGATACACAATACAAAAAATGGGCCTAGATTTGGATTGGCTTTTTTATAATATTTTTAATTATTTTGTAAGTTAAAGTTAACTGGAAGTATAACAAGTTTCCACATATAATTCCAAGGTCAATTGGCAATTCCATCAAACCAAAAGTGCGTTGTATAGCTGCTGCTTTTTTTGGGAAGTCAGTTTATCATCAGTGTATCATTATTACACAATATACAAAATGGGTCTAGATTTGGATTGGCTTTTTTATAATATTATAAATTATTTGGTAAGTTAAAGGGGTTTAGGATTAAACTTCTGCATAATTTTAAATTACCCCGGTGTTTCAGCATTTAATTAACCGTCTGTTTACATTTAACCGTTTTGAACAACAGAGGCGATGTAGTTTAAAAGTGCACAACATTTTATTTAAAAAAGACGTTTGACATATGTATGCACATGAACACTGAACAAATGAAATGATCTCTGAATGATCTCTGCTTCATATGCAGCTGCTTCAGATTCCTCCTGGGCAACCGCTATTCTCCTCTCCTGCTCCAACGTGTGTTGTCTCAGTCCACGTCGTCTTCTCCTGTAAAATTCTCTTGTCTCGTTAAAGACATTCATTGTGTTAAAAACCGTGGAAATCCTCCGCTCGTAATCCGCTATTTTTTTCTGTGTTGTTGAGGAGTCAGTCTCGTCCTTTATACGTCAGCAGTGTAGCGCCACCTCGATCCCGCCCACCCCAGCAATTCTCAGCTTTCCGCGGTTGTGATGGAGGCGCAGCCGTGGGAGAAACAAGTAAAAAAGAAAAGAAAAGAGTAGCGCAGAACTATATAGTGGAAATGTGTCTTAAGACTGCTCCAGTGAAGTCCAAGGATGGTGTTGTCATCAGTGACCAAGCCAAGCAGATGCAGAGGTGGGCCAAACATTACCAAGACCTCTACTCCATCAAGAATTCGATCACCGACCTGGCTCTTGAGAACATCCCTGCCCTGCCCATGATGGTGTAGCTAGATCAACCCCCGACAGTGGAAGAGCTCACTAAGGCTATAGATTCACTAGTCCATGGCAAGACACCAGGCCAAGACAGAATCCCAGCAGAAGTTATCCAATGTGAGAAACCAGTGTTGCTCAGTCATCTCCATGACCTACTTTGCCAGTGCTGGGAAGAGGGATCAGTCCCCCAGGACATGCGGGATGCCATTATCATCACACTACAAGAACAAGGGGGACCGCAGCAACTGTACTAATTACAGAAGCATATCCCTTCTCAGTATCATCAGCAAGGCATTCGCCCAAGTGATTTTGAAGAGATTGCAAGCAATTGCTGAGCGTGTCTACCTAGAGTCTCAGAGTGGCTTCAGGGCAGAGCGATCCACCATCGACATGATTTTTTCACTCAGGCAGCTGCAAGAGAAGAGCCAGGAGCAGAGACAGCCCCTCTACGTGGCCTTCATTGACCTGACGAAGGCGTTCAACTAGGGATGTAACGATATTGACGTTATCGTGATATCGCGGTAGTAAAAGTGTCTCGATACCGTCGTGGTCGTGTTACGATATTAAGAGGGAGGGTATCTGTCACAAAACAACAAGAAATAAGCAGGCTCCCGCGCAACAAAACATTGTAAACTACACAGACCATGATCCTTTGCGCTGCGTCGTCACAAGAACTGTTGTTGAGCCAATAGGAGTGCATACTGCACGCTGTCCACACAACAAACACGGCGGCGGACAGTGGCGGACAAAGTTCGGCTCACGTAAATACTGAAGAAAACACCCCCGAAGTTGAGATTGTGCAAGCCCCAGCAACTTTTAAATCAGATGTGTGGAGGCATTTTGGTTTTGCCGTGTCTAAAAACACTAAAGGAGAGAGGGTGGCGGACAGAAAATGGACCATGTGCAAGCACTGCCACACTACAGTGCGATACAACACGGGAAACACAAGTAACATGCGGAGTCACCTGATGACCCATCACCCCGAAAAGTTTACGGATTCTCTCCCAAAGAAAGTCCCGTCCGGTCAAAAAACCTTAAAGGAGGCATTTTTAACAACTATGCCACACAACAGCGCAAGGGCTCAAGAAATCACGAGGTACATCGCGGAACACATAGCGTGTGATTTACGTCCCTTTTCTGCAGTCGACGGCAAAGGATTCAAAAGGTTAGTGGCTAAGCTTGAGCTGAAGTATAAGATGCCATCGCGGGCTTATTTCAGTCAAACTGTGTTTCCTGCTCTGTACCGTGAGACAAAAGAAGAAGTTATGCTGAACCTCAAGCAGTCAGAGTGCATCGCTATTACCACTGATGGGTGGACTTCATGAGCAACTCAGAGTTACATTACTATTACAGCACATGGTTTGACCAGTGAATGGGAGATGAAGAGTTACACTTTACAAACAAGACCGCTATGCGAATCACACACTGGCGCAAACATAGCCGAAGTGCTCAAATCTGCAGTCACAGAGTGGGGGCTGGACAAGATTGGCACAAGGATCGCTGTTGTTACTGACAATGCAAGCAACATGCGAGTAGCAGTAAATGAAGCCGAACTGTCTCCTCACATAAAATGCTTCGCACACACGCTAAACCTGGCCTCGCAAGCAGGTTTAAAGGTCAACGCAGTGAGCCGCCTCCTCGGTAGAATCAGACGTGTGGCAAGTTTTTTTCATCGCAGTTCTACAGCCACAGCCATGCTGACCACGAAACAAAAGCTACTCAATCTCCCTGTGCACAAATTGATTATTGATGTAGTGACAAGATGGAACAGCTCCCTGGACATGGTGGAGTGTTACCTAGAACAACAACAAGCTGTTGCTGCAGCCCTTCTGAGTGATGAACTGAGACAAAAATCACGGGAAATAGACACTTTGGACACATCTGACATTGGGCAAATGCTGAGGACCTTGTGAAGCTGCTTTTGCCAATAAAAAAAGCTACAACTGTGCTCTGTGATGAGTCGCAACCAACAATCTTTTTCATTTCGCCACTAAAACAAATGATTCCAGACAACATGGCCACAGATGACCACGACTCAAATGCCATTGCTCAGATAAGATGAGATAAGATAAGATAAGCCTTTATTAGTCCCACAATGGGGAAATTCCAGGATTGCAACAGCACAGGGATAGCAACACTCAGAGCAACAATCAGAAGGCAAGAAAAAAAACCAAAAAAAAAAACAAGAGCAGCTAATATACACTACCGTTCAAAAGTTTGGGGTCACCTCAGACAATTTTGTGTTTTCCATGAAAAGTCACACTTTTATTTACCACCATGAGTTGTAAAATGAATAGAAAATATAGTCAAGACATTGACAAGGTTAGAAATAATGATTTGTATTTGAAATAATAATTTTTTCCTTCAAACTTTGCTTTAGTCAAAGAATCCTCCATTTGCAGCAATTACAGCATTGCAGACCTAACATGATTGCACAAGGGTTTTCTAATCATCCATTAGCCTTCTGACGCAATGAGCAAACACATTGTACCATTAGAACACTGGAGTGATAGTTGCTGGAAATGGGCCTCTATACACCTATGTAGATATTGCACCAAAAACCAGACATTTGCAGCTAGAATAGTCATTTACCACATTAGCAATGTATAGAGTGTATTTCTGATTAGTTTAAAGTTATCTTCATTGAAAAAAAGTGCTTTTCTTTCAAAAATAAGGAAATTTCTAAGTGACCCCAAACTTTTGAACGGTAGTGTACATATGTACATATTACTATAAATATATATATATATATATACAGACACACAGTGCAGAGCATTGTAGCTGGATGGAATAAATATATAAGTGTGGGGATCATGAAATGATGAGACTGGATTATTTCTCAGTATTCATTTATTGCATTTCACGTCCCCAGCTCTCTCTCTCTCAGTCAGGAAAAAAGAGAAAGGACTGCGGTAAACCCCACACATTCATACCAGCACATCAAAAACAGAATCACACACTCAAGTCAAATCCTTCTATTTACAATTAATCACTTCAGAGTCCTCTTTGCTCTTCCGTCTGACCCCAGGGGGTCAGACAACCCTTTCAGGATCTCGCCCCCGATCCTCCGACTTCCTTCCAAGTCCGCAGGTGGTCCAGACCCATTGTCCATCTGAGGCGTGATGTCAATACACACTGCAAGCTTAAAGTCTCTCTGTGTTTGAGCCTATGCAGTCAAATATGTGAGCTACATAAGGTTATGGGCACTACATCACCCCCCCCAAACACCAAAGAATGGACACACAATAACAGTATCCTAAAGGCAATACAGCATATGTCGCCCCCTACCTGCAGAATCTACAGCACAACCTACACAGTTTGATCAAAACACACATCACTTTGCATGTAGTCTGGGCTTCAACCTCCTCCCGAACCTGCTGTACGTAGGTTTCACAGTCTGTGTTGTGCCATCCTGCGGCGAATCTGTGGACTGAGGGGGAGAAAGGTTATTTGTCCCCTGCGGGGGCTCCAGGGGCCGTTCCCTGGGGGGTCTGCCTCGTCAAGGCGCCCTCACCGGTCGTACAGACTCGTCATGCAACACAAAGGCAGGCTTTAATCTATCAATACTGATTGTTTCTTTCCTGCCCCCCAAATCTAGCACAAAATATTTATCCCCGGTTTCCAGCACTCGAAATGGACCGTCATAGGGTGGGCGGAGACTGTGTCGCTGAGCATCGTGCCTGACAAAAACAAATTCAGCATTTTGTAAAGCCTTGGGAACAAAAACACGCGGAAAAGTGTGATGAGCGGGGCCCAGGAGCATTTCTGCTCCCGTGCCATTCAGAGGTCCCCGCGCCGGGGGGGGGGGGGGGCTGGTGCCGCATGGGCTCGTAGGAACTCGCTGGGCAGCCTGAGAGGTTGTGCAAAAACTAATTCCGCGGGTGAGGCATCTAAGTCCTCTTTGGGCGCCGAACGCAACCACAATAAAACCCATGGCAGTTTGTTTACCCAATCTGCATCCGTGAGCGACGCTCTGAGGGCTGCCTTCAAAGACCTGTGAAAACGCTCGCATAAACCGTTGGCCTGGGGGTGATAAGCGGTAGTGCGGTGGACTGCCGCTCCTAAGCTGCTGGCCATTGCTGACCACAGTTCTGACACAAATTGAGGTCCCCTATCGGATGTAATATCCGACGGAACCCCGAACCGCGCTACCCAGGCTGTTAAAAAAGCGCGAGCCACCTCTGCCGCTGTGGTCAATGTTAACGGGACCACTTCCGGCCAACGTGTGGTTCGGTCCACCATTGTCAAGAGATGTGTGAATCCTTGTGACGGCGGTAGGGGGCCCACTAGGTCTACGTGCACATGATCGAACCTCTTAGCCGGAATGTGGAACGGTTCTAAGGGGGCTTTCGTGTGCCTGTGGACTTTGGCCCGCTGGCAAGCCATGCAGGCTTTAGCCCACTCTTTCACGTGCTTGCGCAGGCTTGGCCAAACAAACTTCTCCGCTACCATTTTCACAGAAGCGCGTACTCCCGGGTGCGCCAGGGAGTGCACCGCGTCAAAAACGCAACGGCGCCGCCCAGTGGATACGTCGCAGATTAGGGGGGCAAAACTGGTTTGTAAACTCCTGCTCTCCAGCCTTAACCCTGTTGGTCCAGACAGGAGCGCGCGCACGTCTGCATCTCCGCTCTGCTCCGCCGCCATGGCTGCATAATCTATCCCCACGTGAACAGGGGCCGCGTGCGCGTCCGCGCTGTTACTCCGCCCCGCGGCTGCGGTAGGACAATCCGCATCCGCGCGGACAGGTGCTGTTATTGCACGTGAGAGGCAGTCCGCTACTACATTGAGCTTACCGGCTACGTGCTGAATATCAGTGGTAAATTCCGAAATTGCGGCCAGCTGTCTCTGCTGCCGTCCTGACCACGGTTCTGAAATTTTGGACATTGCAAAAGTGAGCGGTTTGTGGTCGACAAACGCGGTGAAACGCCGCCCTTCCAGCCAGAACTGGAAATGGCGAATGGCCAGGTGGAGCGCTAGCAGCTCCCTGTCAAACGCGCTGTATTTCCGCTCAGCATCGCGCAAGGATCTGCTGAAAAAAGCGAGCGGCTGCCAAACCCCGGCGACCTGCTGCTCTACAACGGCCCCTATGGCCACATCTGACGCGTCGGTGGTTAGCGCTATGCGGGCTGATGGGTCTGGGTGAGCCAGCAGTGCTGCGTCTGCAAGTGCTTTTTTAACCTCCGTGAATGCGTGCTCCCGCTCCGGGGACCACTCAATCACATTGGAGGGCTTCTGCTTTTTAAGCGCGGCGTATAACGGTTGCATAAGCTACGCTGCATGGGGTATGAAACGGTTATAAAAATTTACCATTCCTAAAAATTCTTGCAACGCTTTGACCGTTTGTGGCTGGAGAAACTCTGCCACTGCGCGTACTTTGGCCGGTAGAGGGACTGCTCCTTCTGGGGAGACGCGGTGTCCCAAAAAAATCGATTTTCGCTACGCCAAAATGGCACTTGGCTGGGTTAATTATCAACCCGTGCGCTCCCAACCTCTGAAAAACCGTCGTGAGGCGTTTTTCGTGTTCCTCCTCGGAGGCACTGGCGACTAAAATGTCATCCAAGTAGACAAAAACAAAAGGGAGGTCGCGCAACACGGCATCCATCATTCGTTGGAAGGTTTGCGCTGCGCCTTTAAGGCCAAAAGGCATGCGCAAAAATTCAAAAAGTCCGAACGGGGTTATTACCGCTGTTTTGGGAATGTCCTCTGGTCGGACCGGGACCTGATGATAACTGCGGACCAGGTCTATTTTAGAAAAAATGCTCGCTTTCGCTAAATGCACCGAAAAATCCTGGATGTGCGGAATTGGGTAGCGGTCCTGCGCTGTGGCATTGTTTAACCTGCGGTAATCACCACAAGGTCTCCACGAGCCATCAGCCTTAGGCACCATATGTAGTGGTGATGCCCATGGGCTCTTCGAGCGGCGAATTATGCCCAACCTTTCCAGGTTGGCGATCTCCTCGCGCGCAATGGAGAGCTTAGTTGCATCCAAGCGCCGAGCTTTCGCAAAAACTGGTGGGCCAACTGTGGTGATAAAGTGCTCCACCCCGTGCTTCGCAACCTTAGCTGAAAACGTGGGAACTATGAGTGCTGGGAACTGGGTTAGAAGAGTGTGAAACTTACCACCTGCCATGGCAACATTGGTCTGTACTGGCGGCTGGGACACTCGAGCTGCACAAGGGATAGAACAAAAAGAGAGTGCATTAACTAGGCGTCTATTAACCAGATCTACTAACAAGCCATGTGAGCGCAAAAAGTCAGCGCCTAACATGTTGAAACTCACCGCCGCTACTATGAAAGTCCATTCATAGGTGCGGCCGTGCAAGGACAGGCGCAGAGTCCTTTCCCCGAAAGTTTTGATAGACAAGCCGTTCACCGCCGTTGCCCCGTCTCCGCAGGGCCCAGCCACACGGTCCGCATAGGTCGCGGTGATGAAACTCCTCCGGGCTCCGGTGTCCACGAGGAATTGTCGCCCGGAGCCCGCATCTGTCAGATAAAGCAGCTTGTTCTGTTCACCGAGAGTCGAAGCTGCTAACGACTCCCGGCCGGGGCGTTTCCCTGTTTCTTGAAACCGCACGGCGGGATGCATCTGTACGCCTTCTCAGCGAAGCGTCGATGGTAAAAACAGAGGCCGTCCCCTCCTCTTCTTCGGGACCGCGCCGCTGCCGTCGTCGCTGGGGTTGCTGCTGCTGCCTCCGGCTCCTCACTGCCCCCGGCCGCCGCGCCGAGGTCTGCTGCTGCCACGGAAGGCTCCCGCTCGTCGCAGGCGTCGAGGAGCCGCTGCGCTTCCTTGGCCAGCGCGCGGAAGTCTTGCTGGGTCACACACCTCATGCCGGACAGGGTACCCCTCATGTGTGCTGGGAGGGTCCTCAAGAAGATCTGTTTGAACAGAAACGCATCGTTGTCTGTCCCGATCAGCTGCAGCATGTCCTCCATGAGGTCGGTCGGCCTGCGTCCTCCTCTGTCGCGCAGGTCCAGAAGCTGCCTGGCCCTCACCTCGGCTGATGGCACGAAACTCTCGATGAGGGCGGCTTTCAGCGCGTCGTACTTGCCAGCAGCGGGCGGCTGCTGAACCAGGCTCCGCACACATCGAGCTGTGCGGCTGTTGAGTCTTGCGATGACATTATGAAACTTGGTGTCATCTGCTGATATTCCCCCAAGCACGAACCGCGATTCTGCGTGTTGGAACCATGAGTGCGGGTCGTCTTGCCAGAACTCGGGGAGCTTAATCGAGCCTGCACTCGTGCGGGCGGTCTCCGGTGAATCCGGGTCAGGGTAACGTTCCCCCGGCATCTTACGTCTTGGTCACCAATGGGAGGATCACGAAATGATGAGACTGGATTATTTCTCAGTATTGGTTTATTGCATTTCACGTCCCCAGCTCTCTCTCTCAGTCAGGAAAAAAGAGAGAGAGCTGCGGTAAACCCCACACATTTATACCAGCACATCAAAAACAGAATCACACACTCAAGTCAAATCCTTCTATTTACAATTAATCACTTCAGAGTCCTCTTTGCTCTTCCGTCTGACCCCAGGGGGTCAGACAACCCTTTCAGGATCTCGCCCCCGATCCTCCGACTTCCTTCCAAGTCCGCAGGTGGTCCAGACCCATTGTCCATCTGAGGCGTGATGTCAATACACACTGCAAGCTTAAAGTCTCTCTGTGTTTGAGCCTATGCAGTCAAATATGTGAGCTACATAAGGTTACAATTATGGGCGCTACATAAGTATATAAACACACAGTGCGGAGCATTGTAGCTAGATGGAATAAATATGTAGATATATAAACACACACAGTACGGAGCATTGCAGCTAGGTGGAATAAATATGTAAATATATAAACACACACAGTGCGGAGCATTGTAGCTAGATGGAATAAATATATAGGTATATAAACACACCCAGTGCGGAGCATTGTAGCTAGATGGAATAAATATGTAAATATATAAACACACACAGTGCAGAGCATTGTTGCTAGATGGGATGAAACAGCACAACCATCTACTTAGTTATCCTACATGGTATGATTATGTACCCATACATATTCTCACCCTCAATAGCAACCGGTATTTTCCTAGTTGTATGCCGGAGGGGACCATTGTGTAAGTCTATTGCTTCTTTTGCATTCGAAACTATTAGGTTGTTACGTCTTTTTGCTATCTCTGCGAGCAGCCCTGCTTAGGTTGTACAGTCTGACAGCCGTTGGTAGGAAGGACCTGCGAAACCTCTCGGTTGTGCACCTGGGATGATGTAGTCTGCTGCTAAATGAGCTCCTCAGTGCATTCAGTATGTCCTGCATAGGGTGGAACTCGGACTCCAGCAGAGATGACAGTTTAGCCACCGTCCTTCTCTCACCTATCTCCTCCACTGGGTCAAGGCACTGCCCCAGGACAGAGCTAGCTTTCTTGATCAGTTTGTTCAGTCTCTTCCTATCAGCTGCGGTAATGCCACTGCCCCAGCAGACCACTCCAAAAGTGATGGCTGATGCCACCACCGTGTCATAGAATGTCTTCAGCAGCGCTCCTTGTACACCAAAAGACCTGAGTGTCCTCAGCAGGAACAGCCTGCGCTGTCCCTTCTTGTAGAGTGCGTCAGTATTGTGTGACCAGTCTAGTTTATTGTTCAGATGAACACCCAGGTACTTGTAGGATGTCACCATCTTGATGTCTGAAGATGAAGGCAGCCATCCTGAAGGATCTCTCTGACAGATACCCAGGAGAGGATGAAAAGTTCTTGCAGGAGAGCAGTGACTTGGATGCACGCTTTCGGACCTTGCAACATCTAGGCAGCAGAGAGAGGGAAGACGTCTTTGAAAGAATAAAGTTGAAAGCATCACAGATGCAACAACAGGTAAATATTTTTTAATGCTGTGCTATAGAAAAATGTAATAACGTGTAACAAAATGCTAATACATTGTCTCTTTATCATTTAAGAACCAGGACCAAGATGTGCTGCCACAGAGCCCACATCCAGCAGATCTGGACAACAGCAGCGAGAGCTTCATGCCTCCTCTGAAGAAGCGTGCCCTTGAGGACCTCATTGGTTCTTCCTTTAGCAGTAATCAAGTCACAGGTGGAATTCAGGCAGAAATTGACTCTTACTGTAAAGAATCATTGGTTTCTCTGTCTGCTTGTCCTCTGAAGTGGTGGAGAGACAATGCAGGGAAGTATCCTATTCTGTCCTCATTAGCAAAGACCTACCTATGTATACCCGCTACCTCAGTGCCCAGTGAGAGAGTATTTTCTACAGCAGGGGATATTGTAAATGCCCAGAGGTCTCTTCTTCTCCCTTGCAATGTAGATCTTTTGATTTTTCTGAAGAAAAACTTGAACATAAGCTAAAGGATAGGTCTGTAGAAGAGCTGGAAATAACGAGGCGGTTTTGTATCATAAAAGTAGAGTCTTTAATGAATAACTCTTCTATCTTGTCTCATCTGGTGCAGAGCTTGGCAGAAGGCAAAGAGGAAGAATTCTGCCCAGCTCGCTGGTTAAATACAGGCACACATCAAAGACATGCAAAACACAAGCTGAAATCCCCCGTTATCTAAATCCCCTATTAGTCCTGTTAACTCCTCCCTTCGCCTTGGGAGGTGATGGGAAAACCTCTCCTTCCTCAGGGGTGAAGGTGTCGAGTCTGTTGCCATGGCGTCCTGTGACGTCATGGGTCTTCACACGGCGGCGAGATTCCTTTGTTCTTTCAGAGGTGTGAAGTTCCTTTGTATATGTTGTCCCAAACATTTCCACATGCTCTAACAAATGTAGGTATGGAATATATGAGTAATATATACCACAGGCCCCCCAAACAACTATGAAAGAACACAGAAAGATTCACAGTCTAGGGTAATTACTAAGACATACTACGTGTTACAGCTGTTGCCACAGAAGAAACTTTCAAGCAGCCATGCTCCTAAGAGAGTTCAGTGAAAACATAACAGCATAGTATAATCATAAATCAGTCCTAAACTGTTGTAGCACAATTAGCGAAAATTTGCATAGTGGTGTAATCAGTCCCTGTGTAGTCTGGGTTTCAATCTTCTCCCAAAGCTGCTGTAGGTTGGCTTAGGCGTCCTGCTGGGACCTTGTTGTGAGGAATCTGCAGTGTGGGAAGGAGAAAGATTATCTGTTCCCTGCCTGGGGGCTGAGACTTTTTCCTTGGGGGGTCTACCTCGCCGAGGTGCTCGAGCCAGCTGTGCAGGTTCGTCTCTCAACAAGAAGGCAGGTTTGAGTCTGTCAATGCTGACCATTTCATTTCTATCCCCATAATCAAGCACAAAGTGTTTGTCACCATTTTCCAGCACTCTATACGGGCCATCGTATACTGGGCGTAACGTTGGTTTTAGAGCTTCATGCTTAACAAAAACAAACTCAGCGTTTTTTAAAGTTTGAGGAACAAAAACTCGTGGAAAGGAGTGATGAGCTGGACCGTGGAGAAAGTCCGGACTGTTACTGCCTAAAAACCTTGGGACTGGGAGGTGCCCTGGTTCCGGGTTTTCTGGTAAAAATTCACCTGGTAGTCTGATAGGCTGAGCAAAGACTAATTCTGCAGGGGAAGCGTCTAAATCCTCTTTAGGTGCCGCACGCAACCCCAATAAAACCCAGGGAAGTTTATTTACCCAATTTGTGTCCGTTAATGAGGCCCTGAGGGCGGCCTTTAAGGACCTGTGAAAACGCTCGCATAACCCATTAGCCTGAGGGTGATAAGCGGTGGTACGGTGAATTGTTGCCCCTAAACTGTTGGACATGGCTGACCAGAGCTCTGAGACAAATTGAGGCCCCCTATCTGACGTGATGTCTGATGGGACGTCGAAACGTGCCACCCAATTTGTTAGAAAAACGCGAGCGACTTCCTCCGCTGTAGTTGCCGCTAGAGGGACTGCCTCTGGCCAGCGCGTGGTACAGTCTATCATTGTTAGCAGGTGTGTGAAACCCTGGGAGGAAGGCAGTGGCCCCACAAGGTCGACATGAATGTGGTCGAACCTTCTAGCAGGGATTGGAAAAGGCTCCAGAGGGGCTTTTGTGTGTTTGTGTACTTTGGCGCGCTGACAAGGAATGCAAGTTTTTGCCCATTCTTTTACGTTTTTGCGTAGGCCTGGCCACACAAACTTTTCGGCAACCATTTTGACCAAGGCGCGCACACCTGGGTGCGCGAGGGAATGAATTGCGTCGAAAATGCGGCGGCGCCAAGCAGCTGGTACTAACGGGCGAGGTCGGCCAGTTGAAACATCGCATATTAGGGGGGGCACGCCGTTGCGCAACCCTTTTTCCTCCAGCCTTAACCCTGTTGGTCCAGACAGGAGCGCGCGCACGTCCGCATCACTACCTTGCTCTTCCGCCATGGCTGCATAATCTATCCCTTCATGGATAGGTGCTGCATATGTGTTTGCGTTAGAGAAAAGCTCAGCTGCTGAAGCAGTGTAATCTGTCTCCTCGTGCTCTGGCGGTGCCACAGCGCGAGAGAGACAGTCCGCTACTACGTTAAGTTTGCCCGCTACATGTCGAATGTCTGTGGTGAACTCTGAAATCGCAGCTAGCTGTCTTTGTTGTCTGCCCGACCAAGGTTCTGAAATTTTAGCCATAGCAAAAGTGAGTGGTTTATGGTCCACAAAAGCCGTGAAACTCCGCCCTTCTAACCAAAACTGGAAGTGGCGGATGGATAAATGGAGCGCCAGCAGCTCCCTGTCAAAAGTGCTGTATTTGCGTTCCGTCGGGTTTAGCGATTTGCTAAAAAATGCTAAAGGTTGCCAGACCCCCTTGACAAGTTGTTCTACAACTGCCCCTATGGCCAAGTCTGAAGCATCTGTGGTTAGAGCAATGCGGGCCGAGGGATCTGGATGGACTAACATTGTGGCGTTAGCTAGGGCGTTTTTAGCTTCCGCAAAAGCGCGTTCGCGTTCCGGGGTCCATTCGACCGCGTTGGAAGCTTTCTTTTTTTTAAGCGCGTCATACAGGGGCTGCATGAGCTGAGCTGCATGAGGGAGGAAACGGTTGTAAAAATTAACCATCCCCAAAAATTCCTGTAGCGATTTGACCGTTTGGGGCCGTGGAAAACCTTCTATCGCATGAATTTTGTCTGGAAGCGGAGCTGCCCCTTTCGGGGAGACTCTGTGTCCCAAAAAATCAATTTGCGATACGCCGAATTTGCATTTGGCTGGATTAATTATTAATCCGTGCTCTTCTAGCCTCTGAAAAACGGTAGTGAGATGCTGCTCGTGCTCTTCCTCCGATGAGCTGGCTACCAGCATGTCGTCAAGGTAGACGAAAACAAAGGGGAGGTCGCGTAAGACTGCGTCCATCATACGTTGAAAAGTCTGAGCAGCACCTTTGAGGCCGAAAGGCATTCGCAGGAATTCAAAAAGGCCGAAAGGGGTTATAACCGCTGTTTTAGGAATGTCTTCAGCTCGGACTGGAACTTGGTGATAACCGCGGACTAAGTCTATCTTTGAAAAAATGCGCGCGCCCGCTAAATGCAGTGAAAAATCCTGTATATGAGGGATGGGGTAGCGGTCATGCGCTGTGGCGTTGTTTAATCTGCGGTAATCTCCGCACGGTCTTCAAGAACCGTCGGATTTCGGAACCATGTGAAGTGGTGAAGCCCAAGGGCTCTTTGAACGTTGGCAAATGCCTAATTTTTCAAGAGCTGCAAATTCGTCCCTTGCTATGTTGAGCTTGGCCGCGTCTAAGCGGCGAGCTTTGGCAAAAACGGGAGGTCCCGTTGTTGGAATGAAGTGTTTAACCCCGTGTTTGGCTACAGTGGCTGAAAATTTGGGGGTTGTGAGTGCTGGAAATTGGGTGAGGAGTTGCTCAAACTTACCTCCTGCCGTGGTGACGTTGGCCTGCACAGGTGGTGGAGAGACTCGAGCTGAGCATGGAATAGAAGCAAAAGATAGTGCATTAACCAGGCGCCTATTTGCTAGATCAACTAATAACCCATGTGCACATAGAAAATCAGCGCCTAACAAGTTAAAACTCACCGCCGCTACAACAAATGTCCATCTGTAGCTGTGGCCGTGAATGAGGAGGTGCAGGCTCTTTTCACCGAACGTGTCGATGTCAGAACCGTTGGCTGCCACTGCTCCATTGCCCCGGGTGCCCATGGCTCGATCTGCGTGGGAGGGCATGATGAAACTCAGCTGAGCTCCCGTGTCGATGAGGAACTGCTTGCCTGTGTGTCCATCCGTCACGTATAACAGCTTGTTTTTCTCGCCGAGAACCGCTGCCGTTAACGGCCCTCGGCTTGGGCGTTTTCCCGACATCGTGAACTTGCAGGGGGGAACGTATTTGTGGGCTTTCTCGGCGAAGTGTTGGTGATAATAACAGACGTCGATCTGTTTGTTACGCTTGGGCCGTGCCGCTGTCACTGTGGGTTGTGGCTCTCCATGGCTCGGGGCGTCAGTTTTGAGGTCCGCGGATGCCGCTGTAGGTGTCTGCTCCTTGCAGGCATTGACGAGCCGATAAGCCTCGCTGGCCAGTGTGCGGAAGTCTTGGTGGGTGTCGCACTTCATATTGGTGTGTGTCCCTCTCATGTGTGGTGGAAGCGTGCTGAGGAAAATAAACTGGAAAAGGAAATTGTCGTTGTCCTCCTCCTTAAGCTGCAGCAAATCCTCCATGAGGGCCTTCGGATTGCCCCCTTTGTGGCCGTAGATCGCCAGGATCCTCTCGGCTCTTTCCTCCGCTGGTGGGACATAGTTCGCCACGATGGTCGCCTTGAGCGTCTCATACTTGTCCCGGGCCGGTGGTCGCCGGATCAAGCTCCGCACACACCTCGAAGTGGCGGAGCCGAGCTTGGAGACGATATGGTAGAATTTTGTATCGTCTGCTGTGATGCCCGCCAGTATGAACTGGGATTCAGCCTGTAGAAACCAAGAGGCGGGGTCTTCTCGCCAGAAGTCTGGCAGCTGGACAGCGACGGCGTTCGTGCACACCATCACTGTTGTGCCCGCCGGGTGAGAGTGCCTTGCCTCGGCTCTCACGGCGGTGCTGGAGCTCGGTTGAGCTCTCTCGGTACCCTCTGCCGGGGGGAACAGCTGTCTGCTTGTTCCCTCGTCTGCGTTGTCGCTGGCGTAAGTCAGATTCGCCACGGATGAGTCGCTTGAAGAACGCCTCATGTCCATACTCGCGTCAGGGTCATCAGTGTAGAAGAGCTGGAAATAACGAGGCGGTTTTGTATCATAAAAGCAGAGTCTTTAATGAATAACTCTTCTATCTTGTCTCATCTGGTGCAGAGCTTGGCAGAAGGCAAAGAGGAAGAATTCTGCCCAGCTCGCTGGTTAAATACAGGCACACATCAAAGACATGCAAAACACAAGCTGAAATCCCCCGTTATCTAAATCCCCTATTAGTCCTGTTAACTCCTCCCTTCGCCTTGGGAGGTGATGGGAAAACCTCTCCTCCCTCAGGGGTGAAGGTGTCGAGTCTGTTGCCATGGCGTCCTGTAACGTCATGAGTCTTCACACGGCGGCGAGATTCCTTTGTTCTTTCAGAGGTGTGAAGTTCCTTTGTATATGTTGTCCCAAACATTTCCACATGCTCTAACAAATGTAGGTATGGAATATATGAGTAATATATACCACAAGGTCAGTGTTTTCCAGTAGGCTTTTTGCCTTACTTAATTGTTTCAACAGGCTGTTTTTATTTGCCTAGCACATTTATGATTAATTTTACTTTACACATTGAACCTGGCTTAACTTGATCTTCGTTTGCTCTTAAAGGGAATTCCCTATTGTTGTTTACAGTTGTTCTAGTTGCTGCTTAGTATGATCCTTGCACATAAGAAGAATCAGTAATGTGACCAAATATTACTAAATGGTATATTGATGTTCCTGACTTGAACTTGCACTTTACAAGCACTAAGTGATCAGAATTTTATGTTGTCATGATCCATAAATATAACAATAATTGGCCTGGTGACTGGCAAAAACAGATTTAATGGCAGTTTTTGGTTATTATCATCACAAACACAATATTATGAGCTATTTTACAATACCATGAGCCTCTCCACAATATCGCAACAAATATCGTACGGTGAGATCAATATCGAAATCGTATCGTACCGTGAGATTTTGATATCATTACATCCCTACGTTCAACTTGGTGAGCAGAAAGGGTCTATTCACTCTCCTGGAGAAGATAGGATCCTCTCCCAAGCTGCTGAGCCTCATCACTTCCTTTTCTGATGGCATGCAGGGATAGTGTAACTTGACAGTTCAACTTCTGCCCCTTTCCCCATCTGCAGCGGCGTGAAACAAGGGTGTGTCCTCGCTCCGACACTTTTTGGGATCTTCTTCTCCCTTGTTCTCTCATATGCGTTCAGGGACTTGGATGATGGAGTGTACCTACACACCAGGTCAGATGGAAAGGTCTTTAACCTTGTACATCTAAAAGCAAAGATGAAGGTGCGCCAAGTCCTAATCAGGGAGATACTTTTTGCTGATGAGACTGCTCTGATATCTCACACGCAGGCTGGTCTCCAGAAGTTGGTCAGCTACCTAGTGCATGCCTGCAGAGCTTGGCCTCACTATAAGCCTCAAGAAGACAGAGATCCTGGGTCAGGCTGTTTGTGAAGCTCCCAGCATAAACATTGGTGAGTACACCTTAGCCTGTTTTCCACTAGCCCAGCACACCTCGGTACGGCTCGATTCACTTCAGTATGGCTCGGAATGCTTCTGTCTCCATTAGCACGGTGTTGTGCTTGTGCTGTGATGGTTTGTGTTAGGTTTTAGAAGCGGGGCAGCGGCAGATTCTCAGCGAGGCGGGGCCACACTCCCGTGACGTTACGCACCCGACTGAGTCCTTATTTACACGAGACAAAAAAGGATCCAAGGATTATTGCCTTGCTCGCTCTGTGGTTTTATCTCACAATTAATTTTATCTCATAATTAAGCTGCAACAACACAAGTCACTTTTGTTTTGAATTAACTGTCAAATGACCTAGAAATAATGAGCTGAAACTTGTTTTTATTCGTATTAAATAATGAGACGGTGGCACACTGCCCAACAGCAAATTGTATTATTTTTTACATCCTAGGGCATTTTGGATGTACTGAATTAAAAAAATTCATGTTTTTCACCTTCAGGTCAATGTTTGGAACAACAGTATTATTATTTTCCGTTTAGATGATGCTACACTCCTTCTAAAGTATTGTAAATCTCTGAATTTGGAATGCCGATAGAACATTCAATTTACATATACTTGTACCTACTTTGACTTGGTGCTAATTTTTTATGATATTTCAATAAAAAGAACAGAAAGCTTACAAAAAGATTTCTTTTTTGGTCTAGTTAAAAATTACATTACCTTTACAATGGTTGACCCCTGACAGGAAGATCAGCATCATTTTGATCAGACTAGGCAATGGAATTTCTATGTAATTATACTGTGTTATAATTCAGTGTTATAACAGACAAACTACACTTTCCAAAACAATTCCATTTTATTATATACAAAATATTAAAAGAAAAAAAAAACTTTGCAACACAACATGAAGGTTAATCGACATTTTATACACGCCGACCACTGAGTTCCTCTACACCAGCTTCCCAAACTGGGTCACGAAGACTCGGTTGAATGAAGGCGTCTCTGCCAGCTGTGGGTCAGAAAGGCTCGGTTGAATTAATCCGGACGGGCTGTCGCGGCGGACGCGTGGGATGATTCTACAAGGAAAATGCACACAATAAAATACAGCACGAAAGTGCAATATATACAGAAAAGACAATAGTTTTTAACAAGAATACATAAGCTTATTTCAGCGTATTGTTCACATGAATAATTAAAATAAAAGCTTTAGTCCGCAGTGTGCTGCAATAAAGCAGCGATCCATCCACAAATGAACAGCGTTTTTATTGCATAAATAAACTGAGCGTCTTACCGAATATATTTGCGAAAAAATGCACAATAAAAAAAAATTAAAACTCACCGTTAAAGGACTCCGATGTCGAGACCTCCCGGTATATTTTTTCATTCCGGGCGGCTCCGTCTAACTCGCGCTGAATACGTTCGTCTGACAATGCAGTGAGCAGACACTGCACCTCCTTATTGGTCCATGGAACACCCTTATTATGCGAAGCCATTTTTGATAGAGAATAAATGAAAATAGCACAGCAATACACTGAAAAGAAACCGCCAACAGTGGTTGCGTGCTGAGTAAAGGCGGTCGTGAAGATTCTTTTTTTTTTTTTTTTTCAAAAACTTTATTGAGAAGGTCGTGAAGATTTGGTAGATGAGGAGGAGGAGAGGGGCAGTTACAACCTGACCAATCAGCGCCGGTTACGACCTGACCAATCAGTGGCGACCAGTCTGTTAATGTCACAACACGGCACAGCTCAGCACTGCTGTACCCTGCCCTGGAGCGGGGCTGAGAATCGCAGCTGTTAAACCGTGTTGGGGCTTGTGGAAAAGCGTACAAAGCGTGCTGAGCCGTCCCGTGTCGCGCTAAAGCGTGCTAGTGGAAAAGGCCCTCTTGAAAGTGGTGGAGCAGTTCACCTACCTGGGGTCTACAGTCTCCAGCAACTTGTCCCTTGATCCTGAACTCAGCAAGCGGATCAGGAAAACTGCAGCTGCCATGTCCAAGCTGTCCAAAAGAGTGTGGGGAAAATGGCAAGCTTACCACAGCCACCAAGGTTGCAGTCTATAGAGCCTGTGTCTTGAGCACTTTGATCTATGGTAGTGAGACCTGGACCACCTATGCACAACAAGAGCACCGTCTCAACAGATTCCACCTGCGGTGCTTGTGTCGGATCCTAGGCATCTTCTGGAAGGACCATGTGCCAAACAAGGGCATCTTGGACCGAGCCAACATGTCAAGCATGCTCGCGCTCCTCTCACAGTGATGTCTGTGTTGGATTGGCCACGTCTGCTGTATACAAGATGGCCATATTCCCAAAGACATCTTGTATGGAGAGCTGGCTACAGGAACCCGGCATTCAGGTCACCCACTACTGAGATACAGGGACACTTGCAAAACGGGCCTGAAGTCTGCCGACATTAGCGTGGACACATGGGAGGAAATGGCAAAAAAAACAGGATGCTTGGCGACACACTGTAAGCACAGGCGTCACCACAGCAGAGCAGAAGAGAGTCCGTCTGTGGTCAGACAGGAGAGAGAAGAGAAAAGCAGCAGCGGCGGCTCCCCAACCACCACCATCAGCGTCCATGCGCAGCAACTGTGCCAAGGACTGCCATTTCAGGATTGGCCTGCTCAGTCACAGCCGACGCTGCTCCACAACCAACGGAGACCTCAGCCAGGTGCATCCATTGTCTAGCTAGACAGCGGGAGCCAATGATTGTAAATGGGGTTAAAAAGTTAAATATTTATACTACATAACGTGACTGGCTCTTTGTTGTTCTTTCCCTATTTAACACCAGTGTTGCATTGGTTTGATCTGTGGAAAGACAGACATACTTACACACTGTATCTAGTCACAGCTTAAGTAAGGTCATTTCTGCATGTTCCCCTCTGTCTAAAGCTGTATTATAATTTGTTCAGGAAAACGCGCAGCAGCCTGTTTCCTGTAAATGATTGTCTTCAGCTAGTCCTCCAATTTAAAGGTAACTAGTCTATATGAAGAGCAGCAAATCATCTGGTACCTTTATGTACAGGTACATGACTATGACAAGTGGTTTGTTGTGGCGCTCAAAATTTTAATTGTACTATTTTTAGTCTATGCATATCAATCATTAAAGGTGCTACTAGTAATTATAATTTTCAACTAGTCTACATAAGCCTATGATAACACAGTGCCAACCACCTGGGGACGCCACTGTGACAACAGCATTGGAGAATTTCTGAACTTGAGTTTTGGCTTTTGATTTTGATGTGCCACCCCAGGATTTTCAGTGACCCCCATGTTCCCCTGTTAGAATAATTTTGAGCTTAAATTATTCAAAGTCAAATAATCAGGTGGAAAGTTGAATTTATGTACATTTATTACAAAAATATAAGCAATCACCCCATTGGCCACCTGGGGGAGGGATTATAAAAAATATATAAAAATATATAAATCATTTGATATGATTTAGCATTGATAACTAAGATCAGTTTGTCCAGTTGAACACAGACAGGTTGAATTTGTGTAATTGAATCCTTGTGAAAGATTGTGTCACGCTCCTTCAGTCAATGGAAAGGTGGACATTTTGCCTAATTAGAATTTGGCTTAATTTTTTGCAAGGGATGCCTCATTTTATATATTCCTTGGTAAATTATGGGGTGGACTGTAGTCCCGAGGCCCAGCTCGGCCACAGCTGAGCATCAGGAAAACATATTCCTTATTACTGTCACATTTCTGAAATGTGATATTGTCACACCATTATGTGATGAGTGGTATCAGATGTATCCTGCAGTGTGAAGTCATATGAACACTACATTTTTAAAGTCAGAGTCATTTAAATTGTTATGCTTTATGTCATTTGCAATGTCATTTGTTCTACTTAGCGTCAAAAAATGTTGTCAACTGAGAGGTTTTTCTCCCTGTGGTCCCTCCAGCCAATGAGCTTGTCACACACCGTCCGGTCTCCTCCCATTTCCCACAAAAATCAAATGTCGGTGCCATCCTGCAAAGAAAAATTTGGAGAAAGCCTGATGGCTGCACCTTCAGTATTTACATCAACAGGAGTGCAAATTTTATCACCTCATAATTGAGTTTACTAATGTTCCAGTGATCATCATTATTTTTTGTGTCCCTTAAATGTTTATCCCAGTTGTTTATCCCACTGTTTATTATAACGTGTAATGTTAAGAAACTCAAATGAATCATTGTTTTTTATTATTTTATTACATATTGTATATGTCACCAAGGATTTATTAAATTGAAAGGTAATGGTGATGTTATGATTCCTTGTTAATTTGGCAAATCTAATTCCTAGTGAAAAAGGAAAAAAAAAATTGTGAATGCTTTCCCTTTCCTGTTTGAAAAACGAAGAATGAAGAATAGCAGAAAAACCTTTAAATTACACCTAAAGCTTCCCCAATTTGAATGTGTTTTTGCTATTCACAGCAAGTATTCGCTCAATATTCTGTGAATCAGTAAATGTTTTACCAATTGTCTAGTGACTAGTGACTAATCACTAGTTTAGGACAGTATCATATGTTAGAAGCCTTAAACCAATGCAGCAGTTAGAATTAGTAACTGGAAATGCAAGCCTAATCTTGGTTTTCAGGAATTTCATTCTCATTTTGCTGTGTTCTTTTAGGAGGGAAAAAGTCACAGCATGAACTCTCACATCCTGCTCTTGCGTTCTCTCCCCCCCCCCCTTTTTTTACATGGACAGGCCTAGGGTCAGAATGTAAATAAGATTGCATATGTCACTTATCAAAAAGTGAGTATAGTATTATTTAAACAAAGCAACAAGATGACATACAATTACCAAGACTTCTGTTTGATAATCAGTAGTCTCTGGCAAATCATATGCACAAACACATTAATTCTCTCCCTCTATGCTTTGAATCATGTAATACAGGGTATGTTACGACCCGAGCGCTGGCTAAGCACAGCTCACTGCCGGCCTTGACAGCTGTGGGTTGTATTCTGGCCTCACCGGGCTCTTATTGTGAAGGCGCTCGGTGGGGCTTCCGCCTGTCAAGGTTGGTCAGCTGTTTGTCATTACTGCTCGTTAGTGTTCACCTTTATAAGGCGGGCACTAGCGGCAGTTAAATCGCAGGAGTATTGTCAACTATCCTCGTCAAACGATCCTCGTCAAAGCGTCGTCAGACCTTCATGTCAGGTTCGTGTTTCATGTCATGTCATAGTTTAGCTCGTAGTGGCTGGGGTTAGCCCTACGAGCCCTTGTATTGCTTAATGTGTGTTTTTGCCCTGAGCGGCTCATAGTCTTGTCTTGTCTTGGTGTATTAATAAATTACCATCATTGCAAAACTCACTAGTGGACTCTCGGCGTCTTATGGTGATCCGCAAGGCAGTATACTCCTGCCAGAGGTCTAAACGGAGACGCCACACCGAGACGCCTTTTCACCGTGAGTTTTTGCTTTAATTGGACTATTGTTCTTCCCTGTCTGAGTGTCATTTGCTGGGAGAATGCCGTCATCCAGGGGCTGCGGTCGGCTCATCGGGTCATCGGCGTGGACAGCAGCGCGGGAGGAACCTCAGGCTGCAGATGACATCTTGCCAGCTGCGGAGCCCGACGCAGCTGAGTTGGAGCCTGCTGACGAGAGTTGCCGCCCTGAACCTGGATCGTCGAAGTCCTGGGTGGCAACAGAACCCGAGTGCAGGCACGTGCTCCCTCTTGTGTCTCTGTCCCCTGTTTTGGAGCATTCTTGCCTGCCTCTCAGGGAGGCGAGTGAGGAGCAGCCGCCTGCTGCGCCCGAGCTCGTCTCGCTGGGTTCTGTTGCTACCGGTGATTCTAATCCCGGTTTCCTTCTTGTTTATGAGCCTCGTGTTGCCGGCATGGAACCAGTCGGAGTCACTGGGTTGGAGGTCCCAGGTTCGGGGGTGGAGATCGTCAGCGGAGCTGCACCGACCCAGTCGGGGTCCGTCGTGGAGGTTGCTGTGGCCCAATCGGGGTCTGACGTGGGTGCACCAGAGGCTCAATCGGGGTCCACCGCAGGTGCGGTTCTGGCCCAATCGGGGTCTGACGTGGGTGCGCCAGAGGCCCAATCGGGGTCCACCGCAGGTGCGGTTCTGGCCCAATCGGGGCCCGACGTGGGTGCAGCTGGGACCCAATCGGGGTCCAGCGGAGGTGCAGCGCCGGTGTGGTCTGCGGACGGGGGAGGAGCTGCAGACATTTCGCCGTCGGACAGATTACGGGCTCATCCTTGCCTTCTTTCCTCTCCACTGAGTCACCGCCCCTGCGCATCATCGCCAGGGGCCGTGGGGGTTCCTGTTCGCTCGCCCCGGCTCTCCCAAGTTTTGTCCTCGTTAGGGAGGCCGCCGTGGGCTGTTTTTCTCCGGGACTGATGGCTGAGGGACACGGGTCGGCCGCCTGAGGAACTGCTTCGCCAGTTCGGTGCCCCGGGTCGGCCACCCGACGTGTTGTGCGTTTCATTGGGCGACCTGGTTCGACCACCAGAGGAGCGGACGTGCTGGGCGTTGGACTGTGGTGAGCCGCCTGGTCATGTTCCGCCTCCTATGACCACCCCCCGGCTGTTGGACGCGGGGAGACCACCTGAACTGTTCCTATGGTGCCTGGTCTCCGTCGGTCGGCATAAACTGTCAGCGGGGTAGTAGTCGTTTTCTGGTGTTGATCTGTCCCAGTGATTGTTCTGTTTTGTTTTTTTTCTCCTTGCTATCCTGTGTGCTTTG
Source organism: Pholidichthys leucotaenia (assembly GCA_020510985.1). NCBI lineage: Eukaryota > Metazoa > Chordata > Actinopteri > Cichliformes > Pholidichthyidae > Pholidichthys > Pholidichthys leucotaenia. Next base: position 214,253,340 of record CM035847.1, on the reverse strand, counting down.
TGTTATGGTTATGTCTTGCAGTCGCCTTAGTTTGTATTGTGGGTAGTCAGGTATGAGCCAGTAAGTGCTCTGTTTTCTGTATTTGGTTTTTTGAAAACTCTCATGAGAATTCACACAGGTGGGAAGTCATTTTCTTGTGTAACATGTGGGCCAAGATATAATTTTCTCATGCTGTCCTGTATTTAGTTTTTCTGACCCAGTGATTCTGTTTTTTTTTTTTGTTTTGTCCATGTTATCCTGTGCAATTTTTTGTGATTGTTAGTTGAACATTTGATTTAACCTGAGTAAGATAAGATAAGCCTTTATTAGTCCCACAATGGGGAAATTCCAGGATTGCAACAGCACAGGGATAGCAACACTCAGAGCAACAATCAGAAGGCAAGAAAAAAAAGCAAGCAAGCAAGAGCAGCTAATATACATATGTACATATTACTATAAATATATATATATATATATATATATATATATATATATATATATATATATATATATATATATATATATATATATACACACAGACACACAGTGCGGAGCATTGTAGCTAGATGGAATAAATATGTAGATATATAAACACCCACAGTACGGAGCATTGCAGCTAGGTGGAATAAATATGTAAATATATAAACACACACAGTGAGGAGCAATGTAGCTAGATGGAATAGATATATAGATATATAAATATAAACACACCCAGTGCAGAGCATTGTAGCTAGATGGAATAATATGTAGATATATAAACACACCCAGTGCGGAGTATTGTAGCTAGATGGAATAAATATGTAAATATATAAACACACACAGTGTGTAGTGAGTAGTTGGTATTCTTGTCACTGTCCTGTATTTAGTTGTTCTTGCCGGGTTTTGTTTGTTTCTGGGTTTGGTCTCTCTCCCTCCGCACCTACCCCCAGCCACCCACCCTGGGGGGTGGGGGGGGGGGGCAGGGTGGTCCTTGGGCATTCTGAGCCCGCCCTTGGAGGGAGGGTACTGTTACGGCCCGAGCGCTGGGTTCTGTCCACGCTCGGGCTAAGCACAGCTCGCTGCCGGCCTTGACAGCTGTGGGTTGTATTCTGGCCTCACCGGGCTCTTATTGTGAAGGCGTTCGGTGGGGCTTCCGCCTGTCAAGGTTGATCAGCTGTTTGTCATTACTGCTCGTTAGTGTTCACCTTTATAAGGCGGGCACTAGCGGTAGTTAAATCGCAGGAGTATTGTCAACTATCCTCGTCAAACGACCCTCGTCAAAGCGTCGTCAGACCTTCATGTCAGGTTCGTGTTTCATGTCATGTCATAGTTTAGCTCGTAGTGGCTGGGGTTAGCCCTACCAGCCCTTGTATTGCTTAATGTGTGTTTTTACCCTGAGCGGCTCATAGTCTTGTCTTGTCTTGGTGTATTAATAAATTACCATCATTGCAAAACTCACTAGTGGACTCTTGGCGTCTTATGGTGATCCGCGAGGGTCACCGCATGACAGGGTATGCATAAAGCCTTCAGTGATTAGGCATTATTAAGATAAGATAAGATAAGATAAGCCTTTATTAGTCCCACAATGGGGAAATTCCAGGATTGCAACAGCACAGGGATAGCAACACTCAGAGCAATAATTTAGAAGATAAGAAAATAAGAGCAGTGAATATACATATGTACACATAAATATATAAATATATACACAGTGCGGAGCATTGTAGCTAGATGGAATAAACAGCATAACCGTCTATTTAGTTACCCTACATAGTATGAATATGTACCCATACATATTGTCACCCTCCATAGCGACTGATATTGTCCTAGTTGTATACTGGAGGGGACCATTTGTGTAAGTCTGTTGTGTCTTTTGCATTCAATACTATTAGGTTGTCACATTTTTTTTTTGTTTTTTTTTTTGCTATCTCTGTGAGCAGCCCTGCTTAGGTTATACAGTCTGACAGCCGTAGGTAGGAAGGACCTGCGAAACCTCTTGGTCACACACCTACGATGATGTAATCTACTGCTAAATAAGCTCCTCAGTGCGTTCAGTATGTCCTGCATAGGGTGGGACTCGGACTCCAGCACAGATGACAGTTTAGCCACCATCCTTCTCTCTCCTATCTCCTCCACTGGGTCAAGGCGTTACCCCAGGACAGAGCTAGCTTTCTTGGTCAGTTTGTTCAGTCTCTTCCTATCAGCTGCTGTAATGCCGTTGCCCCAGCAGACCACTCCAAAAGTGATGGCTGATGCCACCACCGTGTCATAGAATGTCTTCAAGAGCACCCCTTGTACACCAAAAGACCAGAGCCTCCTCAGTAGGAACAGCCTGCGCTGTCCCTTCTTGTAGAGTGTGTCGGTATTGTGTGACCAGTCTAGTTGAACCTGGGTGTTCAGATGAACACCCAGGTACTTGTAGGATGTCACCATCTCAATGTCTGTTCCCTGGATATTTACTGGTGCTGTGAAGGGTTGTCCTTGCCTGCGGCAGTCCACCACCAGCTCCTTAGTTTTCCTCGCGTTGATCTGGAGGCAGTTCCGATGGCACCAGTCCATGAAGTCCTGGATAAGTCCTCTGTACTCAGCTTCATCTCCGTTGGAGATGAGGCTGATGATCGCAGAGTCGTCAGAGAACTTCTGTAGATGGCAGTGTGTTGTGTTGTGTGAGAAGTCCGCAGTATAAAGGGTGAACAGGAAGGGAGCCAAACCCGTTCCCTGGGGGGCCCCCGTGCTGCCGATGATCGTGTCGGACACACAATCCCGGGTTCTCACAAACTGTTGCTGGTTAGTGAAGTAGTCCAGGATCCATGATGACAGGTGCTGGTCCACCCCTGCGCACAGCAGCTTGTCCTTCAGGATCATCGGTTGGATGGTGTTGAAAGCACTGGAGAAGTCAAAGAACATGATCCTCACCGCATTCCCGGGCTTCTCCAGGTGGGACAGGGAACGGTGAAGGAGGAAGATCATTGCATCCTCCACCCCAATGCCATGCTGGTAGGTGAACTGGAGTGGATCCATCGCTGGTCCCACCAGGGGGCGGAGGTGGGCAAGGAGCAGTCTCTCCAGGGTCTTCATTATGTGAGACGTCAGGGCCACTGGTCTGTAGCTGTTCAGGTCTTTGGGGTGGGAAGCCTTTGGTAGAGGTACCACACAACACATCTCAGTAAACAACATCATGCTAATCTCGCTGAAGACGCTCTGGTAACGAGCCATAGCCGCTAGCTCATCTGTCTTATTGAGTAGCGATCGTACATTTCCCATAATAACGGATGGAAGGATGGGTCTGTACCTTATATTTCACGCCCGCCATCTTGCTCCAGCATGGCATCCACATCGTTTCTGTCTTATTTCACTCAGTATGTCAAAGTCTTGCGCTAGCATCTTGGTCCGGTTAAGTGCTAACAGCTGGTCTCTGCTGTAACGTATCCTGCTAAAAACAGTGGCTCCATCTGCCGGCTCAGGAGACATTTGGGCGATCCGTGTGTCTGTCCGTCCGTGATGGATAAGGTATCGCCGGATCAGAAAGATTAGCAAGAGAAGCCAGATAGTAAATAGAAATAGGAAGAAATTGATCCGCTGTTGCAAAAAGGCAGCCTACTTATGTGGTGCCGGAAGTTATTAAGTGACAGCATGATATTGTAATGTCCAGCTAATTTCAACATTGCCATGCTTGTAGCATTGATTAAGATGCGAGCATTTGTACTTAACTTAGATGTTCAGCCGCCTCTTTGATGTCGATGGGAGGAGAGCACGGACGGTGACGAGACTGGGTCTCAGAGGCCGGTTTAGTTTTGGCAGGGGGAAGGAGAACGTCAGTCCTGCGTCCTTTTCCCTGTAAAGTGCACTGTTATGCTTCAGTCAAAGAAAAAAGGCAATTGAGTCAATAAAAGCCAGTGATACGTCAAAAAATCGAATAAAAAATAGCCTAATGTTTTTCATTTTCCAAAGAAAAAACTAGAGGGAATGAAAATATTGGCTTTAAAAATATGTAAATAGTTCATCACGTACGCAACATTAGAGTGAAAACCCACAAAGTTAGACAGAAAGAAAAAGTAAAACCCCAAAACTCTGCAAAAATACCCATATTATATAGATGGGGTTTTTTCCCCTTTTACCAAGTTTTTACACACAAATCTGTAGCTACACAACCTTTTCTATATTTATTTTTTCCCCTTTTTTTTCTCTTCCCTTTTTACCAAGTTTCCACACACGAATCAGTGGCTACACAGCTTTTCTATTTTTTTTCCCCCAAGCTCTCGCTCTCTCTCTCTGTTTTTTTTTTTCCTCTCTCAAGGACACACATACACAGAGAGTCACAAGACAGATACACACACAGACAGACAGGGCCCAGACACAATGTTCTCTTTTGAGTTATCTCCACAAGGTCATACAATAAAGACTTAGGTTCATGCCAAAACCCAAAAACAGCATGAGAATTACTTCAATTCATCTACGGATCTGGCAACCTTTTAGCGGAGAAATCTCACACCTGGCAACCCCCACACTGCCACTGCATTGTGAAGCTCCTTCTTCTTCTTCTTCTTTTTTTTTACACTGCCATAAAAGCATAACATCAGTCCACTGTTTTTGCTCAAAGCTACTATTTTCAAATACCTATAATTTTAAACACTTATCAAAAGGATAACAATTAACTAATCAATCCTTTTATGCTCCACAGATATCACAAACAACAATTTTACAACCTGCTCCTTCCGCCTCTGCGAACTCTCACTTCTTTTTTTCTCACCGGAGCAGATTACACAGAGACAAAACAAACCAGACTGTAGTAACTTTTATCTAAAACTCACAAAATAAAATATTTCAATGGTCACGTTAAACCCTCCGCTGTGTGCCTAAAGCCCAAAGTAAGACCTCCTCCCCTGGCATCTTGCAATAGCTCACCATAGCAGGGGAAGTCCCATGGTGGATAATGCAGACCCGGTAAAGGCACAAATCTTCCGTGAAAAAAACCTTTTCCCTTCGGGGTTCACGTAGCCTCCCCACGAATGCTGAAGGTCCAAACCCTGGACCATAAGCAGAAGTGGTCACAAGAATTTACTTCTCTGGGATCACGTGATTTTCTCCTCAGGACGTCAAACGTCTATGGTTAAAAGACCACGAATCTTTCCCTTTTTTCTTTGCAAGCAACTTCAGACCTCCACTGCACTTAGAGCGTAGAGAGGAGCGGATTTCTAAGAATCACCCCAGGTCTTGCGATGACGGTCACCATTTGCAGAGGAAGACCTTGTTCCTCCCAAGGGATTATTAAGAGATCGCTCACCGTGGGTAGAAATAGCTTAGCACTCAGGCCGCTAGTTTCACTCCTTTCAGTATACGCAGTGTGCTATCGGTCCAGAAAATTTCACTATCTTTTATCCATAAACAACAACAAATGTACTTACATTCAAGCCACCTATAGGATTCTCAGATCCGTCACCCAGTCATTTCCAGCGCCCCGGTCTGAAATGCCTTCACTGCAGTAACACTGAGCCTTTTTTTTTTTTCACTCAGCCTGGGAAGGTCTTTTTATCAGCTGTGCACTTGCTGAGATCAAACAGAGGTGCCGGAAAGATGGAGATATGTGGATCTACTGTTCGGACGCCAAAATGTTAGAATAATTTTGAGATTAAATTATTCAAAGTCAAATAATCAGGCGGAAAGTTGAATTTACAGTATGTACATTTATTACAAATATACTGTATATGCAACCACCCCATTGGCCACCTGGGGGAGGGATTACAAGGCATGACATTCAGACACACCTAGAATCTCTAAAGGATCCATTCTTCTAAGTCTGATATACAGTATATAGGTAGGAGAAAGGAGCGGGAGGATGAGGATAAGGGAAGGGACAGAACGGGACAGTCCTGATAACTGAGCTTATCCAGGTGGACGTCAGACACTCAGAAGACATGGGTCATGAAGACATGAGATCCATAAAACTAACAGAATGTCCATCTACCACTGATCTGTACAGGCTAAGGAGTTTCTGTGCATTCCTGTGACCCAAAACAAGTTATGTCAAAGAGATTATAATAAATGGCTTCGATAATTCCTTACGCATGTACTGATCCTCAGTCTGAACTCTCTGAAACTACTCACAGAAACAGGCCAAGAATATATAAACATTAAACATGGCATATGAAAGGTATGATACTTCTCAAATATAATAATACATTATTAATATCAATAATAGTATAGATAATATGGAATTTTTCTATCAGCCCCCCCCCCCCCATGAAAAAAATTCTGGAGGCGCCCCTGCACAGTGAAGAAGTGCAGAGACAGCTGAAAGAGGAGCCACCTCTCAGTTCTCTGCATCAGACAAAACAGGCCCTGGGACCACTTCCATTTCCTCTGTAGGGGCCCAGGGGGAAGGGAAAGCACCCCCCCCCTCCCCCCATACCAAGCCTTGTCTTTCTTTCCCCTTGGGTGGCATGTTGACCCTGTCTGTCAGTCATAGCTGTGTGAGCGTGTGCTAGAAAATGACTGGGCTATTCATGCCAGTCTCATGCGTGGAATGTTTTCTCTTTTTGTCTCCAATCAGTCAAAATTTTGTTTCATCGGTCCCAAACCCCCATAAAGTTGCCTGACTTTTCTTGCACTTTCTGACTCGGAGAAACTAATTTGCGAAGGGTTTGAGTACGGTTAGAAATGCCCATGATGACTCTGACTATTTGACGAGAATATTTGTCACACAAACCTTTTGAACATGTTGAAAATTCCCCCGCAACTCATGAGAGGAAACGGCAAACCCAACTAGTTGTGAGCTGCCTTAGCCCAGTGATATTCTACCTAAGGGCTGCAGAGCTAACATCACACAGATCAAAAAGTTATCAAAAACGGCCTTACTGGAACTTTGTGTTTACAGCCATCTAAATCCTAAACTTTTAGCTCTTATGGAGAGAAATTTATGTCAAGCAAACGTAACATTGCATCATGATAATTATTCAAAAAAGAGTAGTCACAAAAAAGTTACCTAAGAAGAATATGAAAGTATCAGCTAAAATTGTGAATAACTTTGATCAGGTTTGTTTCTGATAATAAGCATATTATAATGTGTTTATTTTTTCTTTACCCAAATCATATATATGTAGAAACAGTAAAAAGTTAATTATTTGCTCTAGAATACTGTAGTAGAGCAATGATTTCAACACATAGCAAGCACATTCTACCCAGTTTTCCTCTCTGTGCAGTATTTTCATGAATAGCCATGTAAACCACAAGGGTTCAGTTCTGCTGAACAGTGACATTTCATTTTTTCTTTTGAATTCTCCCTCTCCTCTCGGCGCCACACCAGTCGGCTGCCTTTTGCAACAGCGGCTCGATTCCGAGTTTTTTTTCCCTTCCTCTCTCTTTTGATCACTTTTTTTTTTTTTCACCCCACTTATATCACGGACACACAGATCGTCCCAAATGTCTCCTGAGCCGGTGGACGGAGCCACTGTTTATAGCAGGATACGATATAACAGGGAAGAGCTGCTAGCATTTAACCGCCACCCGGTCCCACTGGAAAAACTCGACATACCGAGAGAACTGAGGCGAAAACGTCGCGGCTGCCGGGCTGGAGTAAGGCGGAGGACAAAAAATATAAGGTACAGACCCTCCCTTCCATCTGTTGTCATGGGAAATGTACGGTCGATACTGGGAAAGTTAGATGAGCTAGCGGCTATCTCCCGTTATGATAGCACTTACCGGGAGTGCTCTCTCCTTTTGTTTACTGAGACGTGGCTAACTGAACTAGCAGCAGATGCTAACATTGAGCTGGAGGGTTTTCACATGATACGAGCTGACCGAACACCAGAGAGTGGCAAAACTAGGGGCGGTGGAGTGATAATGTATGTTAACAACAACTGGTGCAGACCGGGACATATCACTGTTAAACAACGACACTGCAGCAAAGACATTGAGTTGCTAGCTGTTAGCATGAGGCCTACATATCTCCCGAGAGAACACTCACACGTGATCTGCATTGTTGTTTATGCAAATCCGACGGCGAACGCTGGGACAGCGCGTGACGTCATCCATTCAGTTACCAGCAGGCTGCAGACAGAACACCCAGATGCTCTTCTCCTCATCTCAGGCGATTTCAACCACGTTTCACTGTCTCCCATTCTGCCCACTTTCACCCAGTATGTCACATGCCACACTAGAGACAATAAAACACTGGATTTGTTCTACGCAAACACTAAGGAGGCGTACACCTCATCACAACTCCCCCCACTTGGGAGATCGGATCACAACTTGGTTCATCTCCGACCGGTGTACAAACCCCTAGTGCACAGACAACCTCCGGCCATGCACACTGTGGAGTTATGGTCTGAGGAGACAATGGACACTCTAAAGGACTGTTTTGAAGCCACTGCCTGGAAGCAGCTCTGCGATCCACATGGTGAGGACATCGATGGCCTCATTCACACCTTCACGGGCTACCTCAGCTTCTGTGTGGACAAATCCGTTCCCACCAAGACCATACGGCGTCACTCAAACAACAAACCCTGGATCAACCCTGAGATAAAAACACTTCTGAGAGAGAAGAAGAGGATCTTCAGGTCGGGGAACAGGGAGATACTGAAGTCCGTACAGAGGGAGCTGAGGAGAAAGATCAGAGAAGGCAAGGACAGCTTCAGGAAGAAGATGGAGGACAAGCTGCAACAGAGCGACATCAGCGGGGTCTGGAGAAACCTCAAAACCATCTCGGGGCTCCAGAATACCTCCCCCCAGGCCACGGGGGGCAGGGAGTGGGCGAACAACCTGAATCTGTTTTTCAATAGATTTGACCAACCACCCTCCCCCCTGTCTGCACAACAACCACTGCTGCCTCTAAGAAATCAAGTCCTGCTACCCACTCCCCACTCCACCGACACCCCCCCCACTCCCAACACACAGCCCCCCATCCTGACCCTGACCAAGACCCAGGTGAGGACGGAGCTGAGGAAGATCAAGGCGAGGAAGGCGTCGGGACCGGACGGCATCAGCGCAAAGCTCCTCAAGTCCTGTGCAGACCAGCTGTGTGGGATTGTGACGTATATCTTCAACATGAGCCTGAAACTGGGGAGGGTACCACAGCTGTGGAAAACATCTTGTGTGGTACCTGTACCAAAAACTTCCCACCCCAAAGACCTGAACAGCTTCAGACCGGTGGCCTTGACGTCCCACTTGATGAAGACCCTGGAGAGACTGCTCCTTGCTCATCTCCGCCCCCTGGTGGAACCAGCGATGGATCCACTCCAGTTCGCCTACCAGCATGGCATTGGGGTGGAGGATGCGGTGATCTTCCTCCTTCACCGTTCTCTGTCCCACCTGGAGAAGCCCGGGAATATGGTGAGGATCATGTTCTTTGACTTCTCCAGTGCTTTCAACACCATCCAACCGATGATCCTGAAGGACAAGCTGCTGCGCGCAGGGGTGGACCAGCACCTGTCATCATGGATCCTGGACTACCTCACGAACCGGCCTCAGTTTGTGAGAACCCGAGACTGTGTTTCCGACACGATCATCAGTAGCACGGGGGCCCCCCAGGGAACGGTGCTGGCTCCCTTCCTGTTCACTCTTTATACTGCGGACTTCTCACACAACACAACACATTGCCATCTACAGAAGTTCTCTGACGACTCTGCGATCGTTGGTCTCATCTCCAGCGGAGATGAAGCTGAGTACAGAGGGCTTATCCAGGACTTTGTGGACTGGTGCCATCGGAACTGCCTCCAGATCAACGCGAGGAAAACTAAGGAGCTGGTGGTGGACTGCCGCAGGCATGGGCAGCCCCTCACAGCACCAGTAAATATACAGGGAACAGACATCGAGATGGTGACATCCTACAAGTACCTGGGTATTCGTCTGAACAATAAACTAGACTGGTCACACAATACTGACGCACTCTACAAGAAGGGACAGCGCAGGCTGTTCCTGCTGAGGAGACTCAGGTCTTTTGGTGTACAAGGGGCGCTGCTGAAGTCATTCTATGACACGGTGGTGGCATCAGCCATCACTTTTGGAGTGGTCTGCTGGGGCAGTGGCATTACTGCAGCCGATAGGAAGAGACTGAACAAACTGATTAAGAAAGCTAGCTCTGTCCTGGGGCAACGCCTTGATCCGATGGAGGAGATAGGAGAGAGAAGGACGGTGGCTAAACTGTCATCTCTGCTGGAGTCCGAGTTCCACCCTATGCAGGACATACTGGATGCACTGAGGAGCTCATTTAGCAGCAGACTACATCATCCCAGGTGCACAACCGAGAGGTTTCGTAGGTCCTTCCTACCAACGGCTGTCAGACTGTACAACCTAAGCAGGGCTGCTCGCAGAGATAGCAAAAAGACGTAACAAACTAATAGGTTTTTTTTGAATGCAAAAGATGCAATAGACTTACACAATGGTCCTCTCCGGCATACAACTAGGAACATACCGGTCGCTATGGAGGGTGAGAATATGTATGGGCACATAATCATACCATGTAGGATAACTAAATAGACGGTTATGCTGTTTCATCCCACCTAGCAACAATGCTCTGCACTGTGTGTGTTTATATATTTACATATTTATTCCATCTAGCTACAATGCTCTGCACTGGGTGTGTTTATATTTATATAGCTATATATTTATTCCATCTAGCTACAATGCTCTGCACTGGGTGTGTTTATATTTATATATCTACATATTATTCCATCTAGCTACATTGCTCCGCACTGTGTGTGTTTATATACTTGCATATTTATTCCACCTAGCTGCAATGCTCCGTACTGTGGGTGTTTATATATTTACATATTTATTCCATCTAGCTACAATGCCCCGCACTGTGTGTTCATATATTCATATATTTATTCCATCCAGCTACAATGCTCTGCTCTGTGTGTCTGTGTGTGTGTGTGTGTGTATATATATTTTATAGTAATATGTACATATGTATATTAGCTGCTCTTGCTTGCTTGTTTTTTTTTTGTTTTTTTTTCTTGCCTTCTGATTGTTGCTCTGAGTGTTGCTATCCCTGTGCTGTTGCAATCCTGGAATTTCCCCGTTGTGGGACTAATAAAGGCTTATCTTATCTTATCTTATCTTAAAACGGGGGAGCTATTAACACACTTTGATGTACAGTATACAAACAGTGTATTGCTTAATCGAAAAAACAGATGATTTCAGTTTCAATCAGTAAAATCAAAAGTAACTCAGAGATTACAAACAAATGTTCTTGGGTACAGCAGATGACATGGTTCCTTAAATCATCACTGACTGTGGAAACTTCACACTAAACCTCAAGCAACTAAGATTCTGTGCCTCTCCACTCTTTCTCTAGACTCTGGGACTTGGATTTCTAAATGAAATGCAAAATTTTCTTTTATCTGAACAGAGGTCATCTACTGGTGTTTTACCACTGTGTTTTATCAAGACCAAAGTCAGCGCAGTCATCTACCAGGAAATTTTAGAGCACTTCATGCTTCCCTCTGCTGACAAGCTTTATGAAGAAGCTGATTTCATTTTCCAGCAGGACTTGGCACCCCCCCCCCCCACCAGTGCCAAAAGTATCAAAACCTGGTTTAATGACCATGGCATCACTGTGTTTGATTGGCCAGCAAACTCTCTTGACCTAAACACCATAGAGAATCTATGGAGTATTGTCAAGAGGAAGATGAGACACCAGACCCAACAATGCAGACGAGCTGAAGGCCACTATCAAAACAACCTGGACCTTCATAACCCCTCAGCAGTGCCACAGGCTGATCACCTCCATGCCACGCCACATTGATACAGTAATTAATCCAAAAGGAGCCCTGACCAAGTATTGAGTGTGTACATGGACATACTTTTCAGTCAGCCAACATTTCTATTAACAAACTATTTTTTAAAATTAATTTTATGTAATATTCTAATTTTTTAAGAAACTGAATTTGGGGTTTTCATGGGCTGTAAGTCATAATCATCAAAATTAAAATAAATAAACACTTGAAATATATCACTCTCTGTCTAATGACTCTATATAATATAGAAGTTTAATTTTTTTTTAATTGAATTACCTAAATAAATCAGCTTTTTGTTGACATTCTAATTTATTGAGATGCACCTGTACAATACAGGTCTGTTGTCATACTGGGCCAGCCGGGAAAGAGGCGCTAAGATGGCAGCTCTCCCCTTATATGTGGTTCGGCGTGATGTCGTCACCAGCCGACTGCGTTATCGTGCCAATGTCAATTAACCCCTTTGTGGTATCCTAATACCACATTCACTCCCCCCGGAAAAAAAAAAAAAAAACCCAGAGAACTCTTTAATAATTATAACCCTTCCCAATTTGGCACAGACAACAATATATCAACAATGTTAACTAGAGTTAACGGGCGGACCGCCACTCAACCCGACGCAGCTGAGTGGGTTATTCTGCCACTCGTTCACCAGCCGCTCTCCTAACTAAACAGTCACTTTTTTTAACAGTCTTCCATGGGGAAGGCGGTTCTGCTGGAGGAGCTTTGTGGCGAGCTCATGGTGGATGCACCCCTGGCGGCACCAATTTTGACAGGCTCGGGTGCCATCCTTCTGAAGCCATGGCACACTCGTCAACACTGTCCCGGCCTGGATCCCACACCACCTGGATCGGCTCCAACACCTCATCCCACTCCACAGCAGCTGCTCTCAGCTCCTACGGACAGCCGTCCTGCCATCCCAATCCTATTTCCAGCTGTGCCGCTATCTTCATGCGTGTCAGTGGTGGTAACGATGTAACAGCACACTGTGAGCCCAGTTGCTTGGTTCCACGTGCCCGAATCCAGTTCATCACTGTAAGCAGCGCTTTGTACGGCTGCATATTAATGGTGTGGTACTCACAATTGTTGCAGAGCATCCATCAAGCTGTGGTGGTTCTGTCACATTCTGTTTTGTCACGAACTCTTCACCCGTCGGCTCAGCTGTGGCTTCGATGGACTGGTGCTGAGCGAGGATTCTAAAGCAGTCCGGTTCCTTCTCACTTTCGTCTGGTGCTGGTTTAGGTCGGGGTGATGTGTCGCTGTTGTCACATTTAACATCCATGTTGGGTTGTTGTGTCTCAGGGTTCTGTGTGTGTGTGGGATCCCTCTCCAGCAACTCCACAGCGGCTCCCGTGAACTCCCACTGGCCAAGGATCTGAGGCGAGTCCAGCCGCTGCCATCCCTCCGGACAGCGCACCTCCCGTGTACACGGGATGGTTAATTTCTCGTGGGCGCCGTTCCCGATAAACGCGGGCTCCCCCTCCTGCAGCTCCCGCTGGGCGAGGAACAGAGACAAGACCGGTCGCTGTTCTCTCTCCATGTCATTTTTCATGTCGTGTTCACCCACAGTGCTGTGGTCAGTCTCAGTACTGAATTCTTCCTTTTCGCTGTGCTCGCTCTCTGTGCTATGCACTTCGGCTAGCTTGTCATGGATTACCTCGTCTTTTAAGAGCCCGAAGGCACACATGCTCAATAAGACTCTGAGCTCCGTAGTATAACATTGAGTTGGCTCACCCATATGCCATTTGCAGCCAAAGAAAACAGCTCTTCAGGCCGTAATGTTGGTCGTGCCATCATAATATGTCTCCATTAGACTCACACAGTCGCTGAATGAGACTGCTTGGCCCAGGGTACGGAGCACATGTTGTCTCTCTTTGCCTAGACTGTGAACCAGCATACCCTTCAGCGTCTCGTCATCAGTGTCACCCAGGCCAACTGCGTCGACAGAATATCCAAACATGTCGAACCAGCGGTGCCATGGGACAAGCGGCTCACCTGGGGTCTCCAGAAACGGCTGTAGTGGCCTTGCGCATACTTCCGTGGCTTAACTCTCGTCGCCAAATATTATGTCTGGAAGCCTGGAGTGATGCATAGAGAGTGGTGCTGCTTTGGAACGCAAACTTTATTACACACAGTAATATAAGATACAATACAGGTCTGCTGTCATACTGGGCCAGCCAGGAAAGAGGCCCTAAGATGGCGGCTCTCCCTATATATGTGGTTCGGCATGATGACATCACCAGCCGGCTGTGTCATCACGCTGATGCCGATTAACCCCATGTGGTATCCCAATTCCACAGTCATGAGTAAACTGATTACTGGAGTAAACTGATAAAGGTAATAAAGGGTTTATGGTGTTTACATGCATCGAGTAAACGGTTTATTGGGCAAATAAACTAGGTGTGTAATCCGTTTTCTCATAAACCGAGAATGGCCTTTACTGATAAATGTAATTGGATTATTCTGTTTACATGACAGTTTGAATAATCATGTAACTCCAGAAAGCTGATTATAATCGGTTTACTCATGACCATGTAAACATGGTCACTGACTTTAATCATGTTTAATAAGACAATCCGCAGTACTACAAATTACACAAAATCTTTTTGGAGTCATTTGAGCAACTAACCAAGATCTTGTCATAAATTCTCGTGCGCCATTACGCAGTGCACGGGAGAGGAAAGGAGAAACCCAAAAGCGAGAGTTGATGGTGCGCTTTTATTAACAAACACAAAGAAAATAACAAGTCCAACGATCACCACATTCAGTTCAGTATAACCACACAACATACAGAGAGGTGCAATGACAGGGTTAGGCCACCAAACATACCGGGCGCCACCCGAATGCTCTACAGCCTGGTGAACACGGAGCCTAGTGCTGCAGGGCTGCGTTGGGCACGAAACAGGAAAGGTGAGCAGCCTAGTGCTGCAGGGCTGCTAGCACAAGAGGAAAGGCTAAAGACACTTCCAGGACTGGAGCTGATCCGGGGCAAACCGTGCAGTCTGGTGGATGAGGATAGGAAGCTGAGGCAGCCGCGAACACCCAGGGATTGATCATTTGAAGATGTCGGGCTGAATGCGTGAAGGAAGTGGTACGTCATTCATGGAGAGCTAGCTGCCATGAACAAGGGTGAATGCCAACAATCTCTTTCCTCCGATGCGGCAAACAAATACTCCTGAAGCTAATGAGGAAAGAGATTGCCGGTGCGAGAACACATGGGCAGGATTGATTGGCATCCGGTGTGTGAGAGGGCATGTGAATGAGAGTGAATGGAGCGTGTGAGTGTGTGTGTGTGTGCATGTGGGTGTGTGTATGTGTGTATATGTGTGAACACTCGTGACAGTGCAGCTGATCGCACTAGACAGGAGGAGGGGGCGTGCTCGAGCTGTCAGAGGAAAACTAGGGCAAAACATAACAATGAGTCAGAACTGGGTTTGCCCTCCAAACCCAGATTCATGACAGCCCCCCATCCCCCCTCCAGGGGTGGATACCAGACACCCCAGTACCATCAGCTAAAAAGAAACAACAACCCTCAAGGGAACCCCTCCCCCGTCCAGTCCGTCGGGTGCTGCACCCCCATCGACTCCTCCAGGACAATTGGATCCTCCTTGTCATCCATGGGCAACCCAGGTTACTGCAGCTCCTCTCTGGTGACCCTAGGAAGGAGCTCGCAGGAGACGGGAAAACGTAGACGGTTAGGGTCGCCGGCAGCGGCAGAGCCCGGCGAGGAAAGTTCAGATGCAGCTGGGGCTGCACCCGACTTTCCTCCCCAAGAGCCAGGCAAGAACTCTCAACACTTGACAGGTGAACTACAGGAGAGATTACTTGCCTGTGCTCGAGTTCTACCACTGTCCAGGACTCCGACGGCACCGATGATGATGTTCAGGGTCCAATCGGCTGGGGGTCGGCTCTGCCATGGCGGCCCCCACAGCAGGCATGATGGTCTCAGCAGTCGTGGTCTTCTCCAGTGAAGCCCCTAATGCCAGTAACCCTCCCGGCATGAAGTCTGGAGGTGGAGACCTGGGTGGCGCTGTGTCCGAAGAGACAGAAGCAGGGGGATGCTCCTTCATTGGCACCCGTTTCCAGTCGGTCACAGTGCTCCTCTGGTCGTAGCGGTTCTGCGGGGTGCAGTCCTCCAGCTCCGCGCATTCCCTCCTCCCCCAATTGTCAAGCTCCATGGCTGGTGGACACTCCAAGGCAGGGGATGGAGACATAGAGGAAATAGATGAGTTCATTATAGGAGCAGCAGGGGGAGAGCACTCAAGCGACTGCCTAACCTGAGGCTCTCTCCTGGGGGACATTCATTCATTCATCTTCTTCCGCTTAATCCTTTTCGGGTCACGGAGGGGCTGGAGCCTATCCCAGCATCTTTGGGCGAGAGGCAGGGTACACCCTGGATGGATCGCCAGTCCATCGCAGGGCCAGCACAGAGAGACAGACAACCTTTAGAATCCACAGTTTGATGCCAATGAACCTAACTTGCATGGGGTTTTTTTGGCATGTGGGAGGAAACCGGAGAAATCCCAGAGTAAACCCACACAGATACGGGGAGAACATGCAAACTCCACACAGATCACTGTTGGTCGGGGGCTGGGACTGAACCCAGGATCCCCCGCCCAAGGGTGAGTTGCTGTGCTGCGGCTGTGCTAACCACTCAACTGCGCCGCAAGGCTTATCCTTAATGACTAAGGTAGAATGAAAACCCACTTGCCTGGCCTCACAGGTCTGATTGCTGGCGGCTGCCAACGGAGTGTTGTCCTCCTTTTCCAGGCCCCTATGTCTTCTAGGCTCCTCGATGGTTGACGGAGGAGCCGGCCTGAACGGCACAGAGGTGGGTGGGTCCGGAGTGGCATACACAATCCCTCCAGCGGCTGGAGTGGATGACCCAATGACAGGAACTATGGCTGAAACCGAAGGGGCGTCTGCTGGTATGACAGCTGGCACCGAGGGGGGCTTTGCCACAGCAGCGGTCGGGCTTGACGTCCGGTTAAGAACCGCCGATGAGGTGACGGGCCTCTTCCGTCGCTTAGGCCTAGGATTAACCTCATGCCGTGTGATTGACTCCCTCCGTTCCTCCTGCGTCCGACGATCCTCTCCCGGGGCCAGCGGGGAGTCAAGGGAGACAGAAGACAGTGAGTAAGGAGCCATTACAGCAGCTATTGGGGGAGCTTCAGCCGGTAATAATTTCTGAAGCTCCTTCACAGGAATCTGATTAATCACCTCAGGAGATACTGCAAGAGAACGGAGATTAACTTACCTGAACTTCTGACTGGTGATGGTGTCTGCTGCTGCCTCGGTGTCCTGCTTCATCCTCCCAGGAGTAGGATGGGAAATCCGGCGGGGAGAGGAGCATTCAGGCTCGGGCGGTGAGCGGCTGGCTCTGGTCCTCCGGGAGCGCGTTGTGGGAAGCTGCGGTTGAGCTCCGATGGCTCCTCCTGTCGTCTCCTCCAGCTGTTGGCGTGACTCGTGGACTGCGGTGAGAAATGACACCATCCCCGGATATTTCCAAAGACCGGGACAAGTCTGGAGCACCCTGACAGCGATGTCAAACAACAGGAAATTCACTTCTGGGGAGTTGGTGGCTCAAGCCCTGGAAACGAATACCACAGCTCGATCAGCCACTCCACACTCCTCGGGGCTCAGTCCAAAAATGGAAAAATCCATGGAGACGACCAGGGGAAAAGTACTAAGAAGAAAAAGCAAAAATTCACTTGTGCATCACCTCTCCGCTGGGCTTTTACACTGGTCGGGGCATTCTGTCATAAATCCTCGTGTACCATTACGTGATGCATGAGAGAGGAAAGGAGAAACCAGAAAGCGAGAGTTGATGGTGCACTTTTATTAACAAACACAAAGAAAATAACAAGTCCAGTGATCACTACGTTCAGTTCAGTATAACCACACAATATACGGAGAGGTACAATGACAGGGTTAGGCCACCAAACATACAGGGGACCAGCCGAATGCTCTACAGCCTGGTGAATATGGAGCCTAGTGCTGCAGGGCTGCGTTTGGCACAAAACAGGAAAGGTGAGCAGCCTAGTGCTGCAGGGCTGCTAGCACAGGAGGAAAGGCTAAAGACACTTCCAGGACTGGAGCTGATCCGGGGCAAACCGTGCAGTCTGGTGGATGAGGATAGGAAGCTGAGGCAGCCGCGAACACCCAGGGCTTGATCATTTGAAGATGTCGGGCTGAATGCGTGAAGGAAGTGGTACGTCATTCATGGAGAGCTAGCTGACATGAACAAGGGTGAATAGCCCGACAATCTCTTTCTTCCGACATGGCAAACAAATACTCTGAAGCTAACGAGGAAAGATTTGCCGGTGCTAGACCGCGTGGGCAGGACTGATTGGCATCCGGTGTGTGAGAGGGCATGTGAATGAGAGTGAATGGAGCATGTGCGTGTGTGTGTGTGTGTGCATGTGTGTGAACACTGGTGACAGTGCAGCTGATCACACTAGACAGGAGGAGGGGGCGTATCCGAGCTGTAGGAGGAAAACTAGGGCAAAACATAACAATGAGTCAGAACTGGGTTTGCCCTCCAAACCCAGATTCATGACAGACCTGTTAAAGTTTATTATTTTACTTTTTATTATTTTATTCTGTTTTTGCTTTAATTTAATATTATTTATAACACACACACACACACACACACACACACAAATAGAGTGCCTTTTCCTTTTTGGGGGGGAGGGGGATATAGAAAGCATCTGCTCTGGGTGTATTATATTTCGTATAGTTCAACCTTTCCATTTTGGCACAAATGTGGAGTGTGGGAAAAATGAAGAAAGGAACTGCCTCATTACCATAAATAATTCTGTCTGATTGAAGGATCAAATGAAATTCTTAAAAACCAAGATGCTTTTTATCTCCACATTAGTCTTGTTCCTGTGAGTGTCATGAGTCAGTGGTGGGAGGGACTCCACAGAGATGTAAAGCTGTGTGTCCCTGAGCTGCATTCACACACACAAAGTTTACCGGAGGAGCAGCTCGATTCGCTGTCAGCCACGCTTAACCACCAGCTGCTCTTCTAAACTTCCATTTACCAGGTACCTGCATGGACAGCTGTCAATATTTTACACAGAAGGAGCTGGATGCTGTGAGACAGAAGAGAAGAAAAAAAATCATAAATATTGGTGCTTCAGTCGATCAGGTGTCTCTACTTTCCACCAGATCCAGTCAAAGGTGAGTAATTATTAGTCATGGTTAAAATCTCTTTAAAGAACATCAGTGTTAGAAGATAAAAAAAAAAAAGATAACTGAGAAGAAAAACATAAATCCACTATTGCCTTGTGAAAGTTTCACATTTCAGTGCTACAGAAAGCTGTGCACTAAGACTTTCTTTTCTTGCAGAAGCTGCTCTATCTTCTGAGACTGATAGAGGAGGAAAATGCTTCACATCATGTTTTAAATCAAAACAGCATTATGGCTCTCTCCATATGTCCCTGCTTTCATTGTTGCCAAAGTCTGGTCTCAAGAGGACAAGATTTCCTCTTACGATCTGGGAATTCCTCATTATTTCCACACTGAGCTGACATTTCTCTCCTCAGTTAGGTAAGCATGAACAATAGCATGGCTTCAGGTGAACCATGTCACAGCCCCGTGTGCATAGTGCGCCGCGATGGCAGTCCAATAGTAAGTGCCGTTATGTTTTTGGCTGGGGTTGTGGGAAACCTCCTGGCCCTCTTCATCCTTGGGGTGCACCAAAAGGAGCATCACTCTCGCTCCTCTTTGTTCTGCATCCTGGTGACGGGCCTGGCCCTCACTGACCTGCTGGGTACCTGCCTGCTCAGCCCACCTGTATTTATAAGTTACGCCCGCAACGAGTCCCTGACAGCTCTGGGCAGCGAGAGACTGTGCAACCTCTTTGGTTTTGCCATGATTTTCTTCGGTCTGGCTCCTACCCTCATCCTGTGTGCCATGGCTGTGGAGCGCTGCCTGGCCATCAGCCACCCTTACTTCTACTCTGTCCACATCCGCCGCAACTTTGCCAAGTATACCCTTTTCTTTATTTACCTCTTTTCTTTGGTATTCTGCCTCCTGCCATTCTTTGGTTTTGGAAAATTCAGACAGTACTGCCCTGGGACGTGGTGCTTCATTGACATGGATGCTACAGGAGATGAGCAAGCCAGCCTGGTGCTGGCCTTTTCTCTGTCCTACTCCTCCCTCATGGCACTGCTCATCTTTGCAGTGTTTGTGTGCAATGGTTCTGTGATCGTCAGCCTCTGCAAGATGCACAAGAGTCAGATAATGCGGCGTGGCTCTGTCCTCTCTGCGGGAAAGAGAAGGAGGATGAGCCTGGCCTGGTTTGGACAAGGAGAGGAGGAAATGGACCACCTGGTGCTGCTGGCACTCATCACCCTCATCTTTGTGGTCTGCTCCCTGCCACTGACTGTGAGTTCACATTCTGCCATTTCAGTTTGTTTTGATTAATATACTTGAAATAAATGCTTAACATACTTGAAATAGTAAATCCTTTCTTAAGTGTTGAATCAGGATATGTTTACATCTCGTGAATTTCTTCTTGCACTAGAAAAGGATATAGATAATAACAGAGTTGCAAACTTTTCAGAAAAGCTTGGAGTGAGATTTAGAGAGAATTGTGGTACAGGGACGCTGGGGGTTTGGGGTGGAGTGAGTGTGCATACACACAACTCATATAAACTGGTATTTTTTTTTTTCAACACATTCACTTCTTTACCTCAGAATAAGTTTTAGAACATGTTCAGTCTGCTTTCTGGTGCTGTGAGAGCTCTTATTGTGTAAAAACCTGAAGAAAGTCAACACGGTGTTGGCAGTAATTTCCTCATTTTGGAATGAGGTTTGTGGTGTGAGAGAGAGGGCGAAAGAGTGAGACTCACTCCAAGAGTGAGAGCTGTCAACACTGATAATAGTACAAGAAAATAAGCTAAAGTAATGTCTAAGAATGACATATATGGTCAAATGTTGTTAGATGAACAAG
The DNA here is from genome assembly GCA_020510985.1 of Pholidichthys leucotaenia. Classification (NCBI taxonomy): domain Eukaryota; kingdom Metazoa; phylum Chordata; class Actinopteri; order Cichliformes; family Pholidichthyidae; genus Pholidichthys; species Pholidichthys leucotaenia. The sequence goes on along the minus strand of CM035847.1, from coordinate 214,232,691 downwards.
GATTCCAGTGAGGGTGAATAGAATTTATAGGAAACAGCGATCAAAACTGGAGTGAGTCCAGTTTTGATAGTTGATAGAGCATCCACCCCACGACCGGGAGGTCGGGGATTCAAGTCCCGGCTGGGTCATACCAAAGACCATATAAAAATGGTGCTTTCCGCCTTCTAACTTGGTGCTCAGTGTAATACAATGGGGGAAGGAGAAGTTATTTGTGGCAGAGCCTTGCATGGCAGCAACCCCGCCTGATTCTACATGTGATTAACATTGTAGATAGGAGAAATGTGATTTCGTTCTACTGTACATGATTGGCTGTATGGACTGAATGACAATAGAAATGGCTTCTTCTTCTTCAAAACCATGGCTCGACAGTTAAGCTAATACCAAGCGACCGTTCCATCACCTCCTTCCACTGAGACAAACTCTATCTGGAGACATTGATGACTCAGACTGCTTAGCACAATAAGGGCTCACTGACACAAGCTATATTATTCATTGTGGATTAGTGAAACAGGAGGAAACAGGGATGTCTATTAGGGCGACTGAAATGTAAAGAAAATAACAATATAAACCATGCTTGGGGCGAGCTTCCTAGTGTCACTGTTAGCTCAGAATTTGACGCCTTTAGCTGCCTGTCCATCTGCATGACAGACAGCTATGCTGGCCAATAATTCTGTTATTTTATTAAAGAGATTTTGTAATTGTTATCATTAACAATATTGAATTGATGTGTAGTTGCTTGTTATTACATAAGGACTATCACATTACTAGCTGATTTAGAAGGGCCACCTTTACTCTGCTTCCTTGAATCAAAAGTAGCTATGTTAAGACTATAGGGTGTATCCTTAAACTGTGTGGGTGCAGCATGTTGATGCAGATAGTTGCCAGTCGGTGCCAGATAGTCCAGCATGCAAGCAGGATTTTTCAATTTCACATCTCACAAAGCCTGAAGGGCAAACTTGGTGTAACAGATAATGGACCACATAGAAATAATATTTAATGTTACGTAACAGTATCAAATTATACCAATTTATCTTTATTTGAACAGGGATAATGCACAAAAACATTTATCTTACATGTGGATATAGTTGTAAAACAAGTGAAGAATTTATGTAGACAGTTTTAGAAAAACTGGCATTTTCCACCCCTAGTCCCTAGGCACATAGATAAATAAACAGAAACCACAAACATGGTGGTGAGATGCATTTCAGCTGCAGATATGGGGAAACAACCAGGAGCCTAATTGGCATCAAGCTTCCTCCAATAATGTGCACATTTCAATATTATTACATTTAAACAGGTGAGGTTATGCTTTGAATTACCCCTAAAGAATTGCTTTTTTTTTTTGCATAAACATATTGACTGCTATGTTTTTATCTAGCAAGTCTCATGTGGTCATTCGAGGAACTGCAGTTTTTTTTTTTATTTCTGCACTGGCTTTATATTTCAACTCTGATTCTTGCTGCTTATTTATTAGCAGAGAGGGTATGTTCCAGGTTTCATTTTAGCATTAGAGAGTTTCGTGACCTCTCTGCTGGATCCCATAAAATGCTGTCAGGAATCATTATACAGCTAGAAGTCTCTGCAGGCATGGCGACCGTTGATGTTTTTGTTGTTGTGGTATGTGTTTGCGTGCTCCTTAACGGTTGTGCTTCTCCCTTGTAACACTGCTAATAAAAGGTGTGTCCTTAAGTGGTGCCTTTCCCACACATGAAATACTCTCACCGCCTGAGCATTTGTGCTGAGCATTTGTCTTCTTAGCTGCTCCAGTCAGAGAGGAGTGCGTCTAACCTGACTACCCTGGTGGACTGGTCTGGCTGTGCCTTTCCCACAGGGTAAAAGCTCCTGGAATTATAACTGGTTATCCAACTTCCTGTCTGTACCCCCAAGTCTGTCAAAACAAAACAGGCCTGATGATGAAGCAGTTTTCAGGAAGCCATAGAAATCATTCACCACTGACTCACCGTCTGATTCTGGGGGTTTTGTGGTGGCACTCGGTCTGAAAATTTGACTAACCTGTGATGCAAGCGGTGGTATTCACCCTCTTGAGACTGAGGGCATCATGAGAAATAACATGATGACAATAAGTACTTGCCAGCACCCTGGGTCACTCTTTAGGAAATACAATTTTCATTGTTTATAAGCACATGTACACAGTAGAGTTAGTTTATTCTGAATAGGAAACATAATCTAAGAAAATTTGCAGGCCCAAATGGTAGATGTTTGGAGGTACAGTATGTAGAAAATTATAGTATTTTAGTACTATGGCTTTGCATTTTTTTAACATGATCATTAGTTTATTACTTGCCTAATAAAAAGTGTATGTCACTGTTCTCATTGTATTATTCATTATAGAGTAACAAGGATTATCCTTTTACAATAATTCAGTGTAACCAAAACATGTGAGGCAGTCATGGTGAAGAATCCAAGCAGACATAACATGTTCCCAGACAGATGTAAGCTCATGATTAACACTTGTTTTTTGCCTAACGCATAACAGATGTTGGCAAAAACAAAAGTCAGACTGTTCATTGCAGTGAAAACAATGTAAAGTTTCTATACAGTATAAAGGTTTCTCATTCACTTAAACATGCAAGACTCATTTGTCTGTGTTTCTCCCTACAATGGGCCAAAATAAGTCATTCAGCATGTGTTTCCGGTTAGTGTTTAAAGCATTTTTATGTAATTGAATATACCTTAGGGATCAGCGTTTTCTCCTGTGAAGAATGGGTTCTGTCTAAAGTTTGTGCTCCTATCACAGGATTCACAGTGATGCATGTCATGGCAATGAAAAATAGGTACTGGTTAATGCACATTTCAGTTTTTAATAAGCGTGACATCAACGTTTGCCTGATTGAAACACATACAGTAAATTATATTCTCAGTGGCCTCAAAGGTATGAATAATGTTTCTGGACTTTGTAGTTACTAAACTGTGTTTCACAATCTTGTATTTACCATGTGGTAAGGGAGGAATTATTTTCTTTGTAGGTTTCAGACATGTGGTTTGCTTTCTTGAGTCCAGCAAGCACTGCTGTGATGTTTCTGTCGAGGAAGTGGTTGGAATATTTATGAGGCTTTCTCCGAAGTGTGTGTGTGTCTGGTGGGGCTGAATGCCGTTCTTGCCATTATCAAAATCAAACCCACTTCCAGACTTGTTAGAATACAATTCCATATATCACCTCATCTTGGTTCAAACCCATGAGTATGTAGCATGTCTTGCTGTAGATGACGGAAAAAGATAAGGTGCCATTAAACAATTAAAGTGCCATGTGATTAATGTTATCGTGTGAAAAACTTTGTGTAATGCAGCTTGAAACGTGATCTTTCCTGTTTCTGTGTTGCATATCTTTTTAGATTTATTGCCAGAAGGGAAACATGGATGCTAGTGCTCATAACATTTACAATACAGCTATGTAAATCCATCATCTGCTGTCCACCATGATTTAATGTGTCTGTTCAGAGAACAATTAGAGCAACTTTATGTGAGGCTGTAACAGGGGTCTGCAATCTGTGGTCCTTTATTAGGTAACAAGCGACTCCCCGGCTTTGACTTTTATTCCAAACCCTCCGCACACAAACAAGACACAAGAAAAAATGTTACAAATTAGAGGACACCCTCCCTCCCTTTGTCCATCCGTCCATCCAGCCATCATTGCAAGATAGAGAGTTGGCGGAGGTATGCGCTCATGGATCACCTCAAAAATGTAATGGGTTCATCCATAGTCCAAGGGCCACCTCAGGTGAAAATTTCATCCAAATTTGTACAGGAGTTTTCAACACAAATTTATATGAAAAACAGAGATATATGAAAAACATGTAGATACGTAGATAAAGAACATACTAACACAGTGTTGACTGAAATAATGTTGATTAAAAACATTCAGTAAACCTAACCACAAATATATATACGTATATTGCCAAGTTACTCCTCTTGTAGGTCTGTAACTTCTCTTTTCTGTATTTACTCCTCTTTGTCCAATTTGAAAGCTGCCTCCTCATCACACCTCCCTCATAACGTTCCCATGGGAACCACAGTAGCTGCTTATCGACTACATGTTGCTGGTCAGTACCTGGATTGGTGAAGTACTGTTCTCATACCCTCATAGCAAAATTGGTTCTGTTCTGTGGTTCTGGCCCATGCAATGCACTTACACTTAGCTCACAGGCCACAAACAATGGCGGCCCTTTGGTGGCCAGATCTGGTTTGCTAGCCACTTCTGGCTAACCAGATCTGGACCACTAAAGGGCTGTCATTCTTTGTGGCCTGTGGGCCTAGTGTCAGTTTTGCTATGTGGGTAGTGATTTTAACTCTTCATTTCCCTGTTATCACATTGATCATAAATAATCTGAACATCATACACTGCTCATCTGATATACTTATATATTTTTATATAAATCCAAAGTGATTAAAAACTTTTATAATTAAGTGAAAGCTGTGAGCTAATCACATGTGCATCATTAATAAGCAACTCAGCATCGTCTGTGGTGGTGGGGGTGTTTAGATGACAGGAAGAGCAGTAAAAATCTATGCTAAATTCCACCTAACTACATTAGAAGTATAATGTGGCTCAGAATAGCAGCAGTAAGAAGGTTTACATCGAACCTTCAGACATTGATGCTCCAACTGTTTCACGGAACCATTAGGATTTAAAGGGACAGTTCCCCCTCTCATTAGTTTGCAATATTTTTTCTTCTGGCCTGTAGTACTGTTTATCCTTCCAGAGTGTTCTGTTCTGAGTTAAGTATTGATCAGTATTTATAAGGGACCATTGGTACCAAACTCAGTTGTCTTTACTCAGAGTCCAGGGGTTTTGCAGTGAAACGTCGATTACTTGTTGAATCATTATTGGGGTCATGGTTGTATCCAATTCACATTATTTATTACTTTACCGCGTGGTGCTTCAGTCACAACCAACAACTCTGTCTGCCGGGTGTGGCTGGAATAAAGCCTTCGAGGTTTGCATATGCAGAGTGCGCTCTTGGATTTGGAAAAATAAAAATGAAAATGCCAAATCTTTTCCAGTAACTGTGAGCAGACAGAAGGGTTGTCAGGAGGAAGACAAAAAGATAAGAATCAGCGAAAGAAACAGCTTTAACACATTTACTGAGGATCACATTTTCATGATTCAGCGTTGTACATCTTAAATTGTGACTGTCTGACAGACTGGGCAACAGGAAAAGTCACTGAAAATAAAGGCATGTATTGTATTAATGTAAATCAGTGTTCTGTTGTTTAAAGGTAATGAATGGAACCAGAAATGTTGGTTTTAGTGACACTTGTTGATCACTCCAGTGTCTCATATGTGGATTATCTATAAATACATGAACTACAAGATTTTAAAGGGGTCGATGACTGAAAAATTGTGTTTTTGTAGGTTATAACCTTCTGACTTGTGTCTATTTGTCATGTATCAAAAAAAAAAAAAATCAAAACGCTTACTTCTCTTAAAAACACACAGCCTTTATATCGTTTTTGTGTCCAATTAGCAGTTTTAACTTTTACGGGTTTGCCATGGCATGTCATAAAATGGTAAACCCAGCCCAGCGCAGTCCTTGATACCCAACCACTTCTCCATTATTGCCCAGCCTAGCTATCTGTCATGTAGAAAGCAATGAGTTAAAGACCCACTCCGGCGATTCTAAAACCGCCTCAAAACCCAATGTGTTTTGCCCACAATAGTATATTGTGGCTTTATATACACAAAAAAACTTTCATTGCCTTAGAATGGCTTGGAAAGAGCTTTTATGTCTTTGATGTACTTAAGTATGCACAGATCTATAAATATTCTAATTAGCTCCAACCATACTCCTGCCCACAAGTAGCTGGAAGAAGGTGAGGACATTGTACAAGGTTCCAAGAAGGCGATCTAACTTGAGGCAGTACTGTCATAGGTGAACCCACAGAAGAGTTGCTGCCCAGCCTGGCATGGAGGCTGGAAGGCTCCCTGCCGGTCTGTGGTTACCTACTCACTGTGGATCGCCTTGCTCAGGGCCGGTGAGCAGTTTGCCTCGGTTCAGTGCGCCTGCCAGCTGGCTTGCCTCCAAAGCACTCCCTGGCCTCCTTCCTTCGGAGCTCACCTTGCTTCAAGCTGCTCAGAGGCGAACTGCTTGCCGGCCCTCAGCGAGGCGATCTGCGGTGAGTGGGTAACCACAGACTGCTCCTTTGGGGTAAGATGGAGGAGCCAAGGAGCACTCAGTTCCTTCAGAGCGTTCTCCCCGGCTCGTTCTGGGGAGAGGCAAGATGGCTGGCGGGGCGCACCAGCAGGTGCTTCCAGCGAAGCTCTCCAGCCAGGCAGCAACTGCCTCTCCGCTCCACCGAGAATGATGCTTCCGCAGGTTCATCTATGATGATACTTGCCTGGCCGTTGCGCCACGCACACCAGAGCCATCTCTTCCGGCATGCAGGCTGCAAACCCGTGTCCTCTCCTGTATTTTAGTAGGGACACTGAGGTTTTTCCAAATAAAATTAATCATTGCTGTCATGTCGTGTCTTGTCTGTGGGTAAGACATGTAATTTAAAAGAGGACTTCTTGTTCACACAGCCAAAAACTGAACATACCTATATGTGGAGCTGAAAAGTTCATAGTGGTCAAATTTGACCAAATATGGTTTATTTTTCAACATAGTCTCCCCTTCAGTCCACACACGTCTTTCATCGGTGTTGCAGTGCTTGGATCGTTGCAGTTGAAAAATAAACCACATTTGGTCAAACCTGACCACTATGAACTTTTCACCCCCCCCCCCCCCCAATATAATCTGCCATCTTTAACAACTTGTAAAAAGCTGAGCTCTTGCTTGCTCTTCGGCTTCTACCTCTTCCCTTGAGAAAGTCAAGTAGGGGTGTCAGTGCTTAGCCTGATTGGTTAATGTTATAACTAATCAAGCTAATACTGATGTAGCTAAAAACACTCCATCCAAATCTGCCTTTTTTTTTGGGGGGGGGGGGGCGCTTAAGCAGACATTCACACCAGAAAAACACATACTTGGAAGTTTGGAATGATTTTTCTCTTGATACAGTATGTCTTGTAAATCACAAGAAACATGTTACAGACATGTTAACAACAGAAAAAACTTGATTTTTGCCAGAGTGTCACTTTAGAAGAAGACATCTCTATTGTCATGCAGTCCATACAGCCAATCATGTACAGTAGAACGAAATTACATTTCTCCTATCTACAATGTTAATCACATGTAGAATCAGAGGGGTTGCTACCATGCAAGGCACCACGACAAACAACTTCTCCTTCCCCCATTCTGTTATGCTGAGCACCAAGCTAGAAGGCTGGAAGTCCCATTTTTATACAGTCTTTGGTATTAATCGGCTGGGACTTGGACCCCCAACTTCCGGTTGTGGGGCGGCTGCTTTATCAACTAGGCCACCACACTTTAAGAGCGTTACGAGAAGTTTGCCTACCAGGCTCGGTTTATATTGTTATTTTCTTTAGATGTCAGTCACCATTAGTTTGTTCAGGCTTACTAGCTAGCTTGCCAGCAAAGGTTAGCAATAGTGATGTAAGCAACAGGGTGGAGTTAACAGTGGTTCTCCTGTCATTTAAAGAGATATGCAATGAAATGAGTTGTAAGGCTGCAAAAGATGATTCACAATTATGCTGCAATAATTAAGTAATTAAAGAAAATTTGAACAAAATATGTAAAACATTTCATTAAGGCATGTGGGAGCTGTCAAAATGTGGAAAAAGGGCAGTCCATGACCCCTTTAAGAAAGTTTAAGATAAGATTTTTATTGTCCGTTTACATGGAAATTTGTGTTGCAACACCTACTCATTAAAATACATGAAAACAGAACACAAAACACACATGAAAGACTCTAAAAAGTGCTGTTTGTTATGAATCCCTCCGGCAGGCAGACAGGAATAAATTGACTTTCAGCCGCAGGCAGGACTTCAGAGCAATAATGATTTATTAATCAAAAACAAAAGAACAAACAAATAACAGCACGTGGGCTGGATAAATAACTCAAACATGAATTGCAAAAAAACTACAGAAAACTCATTGAAGTGTTCAAGGGTTACTGGCAGGGAGAAACACACAGCATTAATGACGCCACACTAGACACAGACAGCACACAGAATATATACTGTAGATAGGGGACTAATCACTACAACACAGAACAGATGGGCACACTCAAGGGCAGCAGGGAAATGACTACAGGTGAGGAACACAGGATGGGTGGGGCTGTACACACAGACACTAACAGGAAATGCACATGAATGTGACAATGAGACAGAGCAAAATGCAGGAGTAAAACAGAGGGTAGTGGCTATAAATGTGGGCAACATGAGAGGCTGGAACAATAGGTAAACAGATATGTACACAGACCCAGGACCAGACAAGGAATGACACAGAAGACAAAGACAGGAGACTCAGGAAAACACATACTGTAGGGCAATAAATGCAAAAAATAATCATACTGTACATGATCACAGAAAAACAATAAATGAACAAAGTGTGAGCTTGATCCAAAGCTGAAGCCCAAACTATGACACTGTTTGTGTTATGCTTGAGTACTTGTGTGAATATGCTTTTAACATGCATGCACAGATTTCTTTTCAGCTTTCACCATTATTGTTAAGATCACACTACATTTATTACCCATACCGATGACAAGGTGGCGTGGGTAGGGTGGTGGGTGCCATCTACGGCTGTGTCCATGCTGTAGCTCGACAGGGAATGAGACTACAGTCACCAAACTTGGTATGGAGATTGACCTTGAGACTAGAACCTGTAGCTATACTTTTGTGGTTAAAAAGTCAAAGGTCAAGGTCAGAATGTCAAATAAACTATATCTCAACAACAAAGACAACTAGGGCCACCAAACCTGGTACATAGGTTCATCTTGAAATAGAACTAGGGGTTGGGGTCAGAAAGGTGAAAGGTTAACATTTGCATTCCCTATGCCCTATTACTATAGAATGAGTAAAGCTATGGACAGCAAACTAGGTACACGGTTCACCTTGGGATCCTGAACTGTGACTATGGGTTTTGGATCGCAAGGTTATTTATTTATTTAGCGAATGCAAAGTCCTCAAGCCAAGCAATTGCCTCCTGGTTTGCTGTATGGAGGGTGTGTAATCCTCCTTCCAGTCTTTGGAGTGGGCAAGCCTCTATGATGTGTTCCATTGTTTGCTCCTCTCCACATGCGCACAGTGGGCTAGGGCTACTGCCCCATCTGTGAAGGCTGGCCAAGCAGGGGCCATGTCCAGTCCTGAAGCGATTGAGTGTAGACCACTGTCTCCTTGGGAGGCTGGTGCCCGGGACCTGCTGGTTGGGGTTTGTCACCAGGTGTTTGTTTGGGACCTCCTTGGTCTCCCATTCCTCTTGCCAAACTGTCTGGATGGTGAAGTCAGCTGGGGGAGGGTTTTTCCAAATCGGCCGTCTGGATGGAAGTCAAAGGTCGAGGTTGAAATGGCGTATGAACTAAAGTTCAAGAACAACGAAAGCTAGGGTCACCAAATTTGGTACACAGGTTCACCCTGACCTCTGACTTTGATGTCGAAAGGTCAAAGGTTTTACCCTATAAAGGTTTGTAGGGTAAAACCTTTATAGGGCACTATAAAGTGCCCTATAAAGTTTTTAACCCTTTATGGGGCACTCATTAATATACTTGAAAATTCAAAATTTTAACCCTAGACCATTATTGGCAGATATTAGAAAATTGTTTCAATGATTGTTATTACTATTATTATTATAGTGTTACAATATATCATACCTCCTGAAGTTACCAAATATGGTTCACCCACTAAAGGGTTAAATCTATAGCACACTGCAAAAGGCATGGGTCTGCATCTCGGTTGAGTGCATTCTAGTTATCTAGTGTTTTCTGTGCTTCATAAAGGTGTCTGACTTTAGTAACCAGCACCACATCACTTCAAACACATCAGACTAAATTATAATCTTCTGCAAACTTTTAGCGATGCTTTGCAGAATGCTACATGCAAAAATAAAGTCATTGCCAACACAATGATAAATGAACATAAACAGATACCACAGCCATTAGCTTCTCACCTGTCCAAGAGGATAACAGATTCTGAAGCAAGCTTTATGTTGATATAATGCATGGTTCATATGGACATACATGTGCATAGTGGAACAGGCCATAGTCAGCACTTTGTCATATATTATATTTGCCCCCTACTGGTGCATCCTTCTGATAGTTTTCTAATCCTTGCAATCTTGGGACAGATGGAGTCCATGGGTGTAATTCTGTCAGATGACCTAATCTTCCATGCCCCGAAAGGTTGTTATGGCTTTCTCATACAAAATTATAACCCTTACCTTGCCCTTAAGGTATGATTGGCAGAATCACTGCAGAACAAATTAATGAAATTATGAACATCAAGGTTCAAAGTTAAAATGTTTAGATAAATGTCTTTTTCACCCTGAAGGGCTTCAACAAGAACAACTAAATCAACCATACAACAACAGAGCCATGGGCTATTAAGTCTCTTAACATGTCCAGTCAAAGCCCATGTGAATGCCACAGAAAAAAATGTAGGATGACAGGATGATAGCGTATCAGCCAACTGGATCTAGGTCGAATGAATCAGAGGGTGATGAGGGGAGTTTCACAAATCCAAATGTATCCAAAGAAGAATAAAAGCTGAAATCCTCATTATGTGTGCCAGGGGTGGTCTTAAATAAGTCAGTATAAGTGGAAATACTGGTTGTGCTCATTTTAGTGCATTTCATTTGGCTAATGTTGCCCCTTGCTTCACTCAGTCAAGTCTTGATCTCACTCATTAAGATTTCAAGATGAATATTAATATTAAGAGAGACCTAGGCGAGTGTTAACTGTTAATCTTATATACTGTAAGTGTATACAGATACTGTATGTGAAGTCAGGAGTTCACTGACTGATAATGATGACACAAAATATGCAATTTTGATTTTTTTTAATAAACAAAGAACAAAAGAAAGGTAATTCAAGATGTCTGAATCAGATGCATGAAGGAACAGACGCAGCTGTTACTGCCTGTTCCTACAGGCCTACACTATCAAAAATTATGCAGTCTTATTGCAACAGCACTGTCATTTGTGAGAGTAAATGTTACATTATCCATATAAGGTTTTTACTAAAAAAAGCAATATATTCAGATGGTACCAGATTTTTTTTTTTTTTCTTTTTTCCGGTTAATTTAACATCATTTAACATGAAAGGGATTGGCTTACAGTATATCGACTTATAAAAGTATTGAGACCAATTACGAATAACAAAAAGAAAGATATAGCTGATAATTAAATAAAATGGAATATTAATATAGGGATAATGTCAACATTGAAATTATAATTTAAAATTAGGCAGCTTCATAAGCTAATGCTTGGTAAAGCTGAATAAGTACAGGCTGCCATAATCTTGAGGGATGGCAGTATAGTTTCATTTTTTTGTGTGCGGTTAAGTATGATTCATGAATTTAAGAGCTCCTTAAAGTTTTTGGGGCTTCCCCTTCATTTTAGTCTATTATGTAGAATATTTGTGACGTTATATGGTTTGCAAAGCCAAATAGCCCAAAGTCCACCTACACAGACTTCTCCTCACCCACAAAAACCTAAGACTACAACTTATGCCTGAAACATGTTTGGATTTGCTGTTCTCTTCCTTAAAGTTTTTATTACTTAAGAGACCTGATAGAGACCTGTCCCATGGCTATGCAGGCAGTCTTCTTCTCCTCAGAGGGGAAGAGAAAGTTTCCAGCTGGGTGACTAGTCAATATTCCGAAGGCTCATTGTTCCAAAGGCCCATTGGTCAAAAGGTCCAGTTGTTAAAAATGGTTATACAGTATGCTAGGGGTGTCCAATCATGTGCCATGGAGAGCCAAGACCCTGCAGGTTTTCTCTTCTACCCAGTCTCTTCAGCAAGTGTTCTCACTTATCAGCAGTCATTGGGAAAAATTCATTAGAATCTGCTGTCACTGGTTGGAGGTAAAGCCTGCAGGGTCTTGGTCCTCCGTGACATATGATTGGACACCCCTGCAGTATTCATTTCAAACCATTCCTGAAATAAACAAGTTTACCACCACTGAAGCATCCTACATGACATTTCCCCCTTCCCATCCACCACGACACATGTACACACTTTGCATTTACTGTAGCTATTCATGTGTATATACCAGAGTTGCCAACTTTTCAGAAAAGCTTGGAGTGAGATTGAGAGGGAAACTAGGGAGTAGGAGTGGAGTGAATGTGCATGCACACAATATACATAAACAGTTATGTTTTTCAAGGTATACACTTCTTTACCTTAGAACAAGTTTAAGAACAAGTTCAGTCTGCTTTTTGCTGCCTTGAGAGTTCTTATTGTAGGAAACATCTGAAGAAAGTCAACTTGATATGGGCAATAATTTCTGCATTTTGGAGTGAGAAACAGGGTTTGTGGAGGGAGAGAGGGCAAAAGAGTGAGACTCATTCAAAAAGAGTGAGAGTTGGCAACACTGATATACTTAATAATATTGTCAATAAAAAATAAATTGGAGCTTTTTCTTGTTATGTCTACCATAAATAGCATGTTTAATGAACTAATGTATCCCCATGATGAGTAAAGTGCAACCTTAATTTTCAAAGAAAAATAGTCTATAAACTTGGGCCTAATTTTCGGGAACTTTGGACCGAAGGACCTTTAGAATAATGATCTGTCCCCTTCCTGTTGAGTCTTAAGCTTAGCTTAGCCTAGTTTAGCTAACGAGCTCGCTAACAGCCTGATTTGGGTTTCAAGCTGTTCTCTGTAAATTGTAGTCACCCCACAAGACACCCATCCCAGCATATTCATTAATTCACAGTAGATAATATATTTTACATCATTTTGGCCTATTTTGTTTTTTTTTTTTTTTTTTTTCCTGAATGACATAGGTACCATGACCATTAGCGTGACTAGCTTAGTGGCACAAATGTGTCATAAACTGCCCGGCACGGTGGAGTAAAGACCCAATCACAGGAGCTGTGATACAAAAATAACAAAGACCAAACTAATAACAATTAGACAAGCAGGATACACTGGGACAAACAGTGGGTGCAAGCGCCGAGGAAAACGGGGCTCACGTCTGGAGAAAAAATAGAATAACTGCCTGGGTGGAACCCGGCTGGGAGCATGTGGGATCACCGAGATTTAGAGGACAAAGAGGCTTAGATAAAGACGGAGGACACCCGTTAAAACACAAGGTAAGACACAGTATATACAGAAAATAAGAGATGCAAAACTTGCGTCTGGCTGTTGAGATGAGAAGAGCGCTGCAACCAGTGGCGTTGCAACGCTCTATAAATAAGACACAGAAGAAGTGAACAAATGATTACAGATGTGAGTCACATGAATGAGGAGTAATTAATCCAAAAATGATGACCGCTGTGCAGGACTGCGAACTGAGCTAATACAGGAAGTCAACAAAGCACACTGTTAAAATAAGAGCACAGACCGGAAATGGCAAAAAGGTGACTGACTACCTACAGACAGGGAGAAATGAACCATAAAATGAGGACAAGATAAATACAAGCCCAAAAGATGCAATAAATATAATGTACAAGGAAACTAAATACAAATGAGAGTTGAGGGCAAAGATGAAGGGAGACTCATGACAAAAGGCAGATAATATTAATAATACAAAACTAGATGATCATGGATGCATAAGATAAATAACAAAGTAACAATACTAAGAACAAAAACTTTCATAACCGAGACAACTGGCAAACTCAAATCACATAATACATCCAAACCCATAAGGTCAATAATAACCCTGAAATGAGGAAAACAGGAAATAATCAGAAAAGAACTGAAAGCATGTGTTACGGTCCGAGTGCTGACTTTGTCCGCGCTCGGGTGGTCCAGTAGTTCTCCGTTCTCTACTCTGGGTTACCATTGGGCCTTTGGGCTCTTATTGTGACAGCGTCTCAGCGGGGCTTCCGGCATTCAGAGAGAGCAGACGCTTTTCTCCCTCCTCTCCCTCCTAATCCTTTCCCTTCTGATCCCAGCTTGCAATTTTGCGTTTTTGTCTGTGTTTAGTCGCTCTTCTTCTGCTGAATCCTAATCTAAATGGAAATTATGGATCTGGAAAGCGGCTTAAATGTGATTGTCACCACTTTAAAAGGAGATCGGGTCAGGGGGGACCCATGGGGAAGACTCATGGACATTGGGAATTCATGCGTCTATGATTCGACTGGAGATGCAGAAGACATCTATTGGCAATGATCACAGGACTTCTATTTTGGCTTTTGGAGTTCCCTGATGTTTCAGAAATTGAGGAAGGTGGAGTGCTGTTCAAATGCGGACCCAAGCAAGCTCTTTCACCAAATTCGACCAGTTTTTTAAGCCTGTATGGAAATTATGAAGCACAGAATCGCTTGGTGAGGAAAATTCTATTCTCTGAGTGCACTGTGCAGATTTGACCTTGTCTTTTTTGGTGCCCTGTTTACATTCCTCCTCGATGAAGATAAGGTGGAAGGAGCGGCTCTGCTAACCCAAACAATCAACAAACAATTGCTGTTGTTTCAGCAGACTGGACTCTTCAAGGACAGTGTTACCATGTGTCTTCAAACTTTGCCACCTGCAAGCACGAGAGAGAGAGAGAGAGACTCTGGACTTGCTTATAGATCACATGATTATAACATCTATCCACTGCCAGGAGGCGCCCTCTGCTGTTCACTAGCAATTGACACACCCACACTACATACAACATCACACGACTGATACATACACTGATACATATATACACACACACACACACACACTGACTCTCTCAACTCTTGTTTTTGTGTGATCTATTGTCTGCTAATTGTGCATTGGAGAGTTTTTTTTATATGTAATCACAATTTTGGTCATAAATGAGCTTTATTTTGATTAACAATGCTTTTTTTCGACTTCCGGTTATGGCTGCCACGTAGGACGGACGTGTCTCGCTCTGCTCTGCTCCTGGAAAAAAAAAAAATCGGCAAATAACTCTCTCATTTGGGACAGAACGTATCCCAGCATTTGGGCGAGGATATGTCGGCGAAGCCTAAGGCTGGAAAACCAGGAAAAGGAAAAAGCGAGCCGCCGAAACAGTCCAAATTAACGGACTTTCAGGTCTGTGACGCAGCAAACAAAACTCCATATATGGCGGAGGAGGCTGGCAACGGTGCGATATTTGCGGGGAATGGCGCAGATGCGCTGATGGCTGCCATGAGTTCAATGAGAGCGGACTTTTCCTCTAGATTTGATGGGATTATGACAGCGTTGGAAGGAATAAGAAAGGAATTGGGTGACTGTGTAGAACGAACGGCGCAGATGGAGCTCCGTCTCGCTAGTGCTGAAGATGACGTCACCCGTCTTCAATTAAAGGTGCGCACTTTGGAAAAAAAAAATAAATCTCTGGAAGATAATATTTTGGATTTGGAATCTCGGTCGAGACAGAATAATTTGAGGCTGGTGGGTCTTCCAGAGGAATCAGAAGGTCGGGACGTATGTTCCTTTCTGGAAAAGTGGATTCCGGAGGTGCTGGGCAGCGAGGAGTTGCAGTCAGCAGTGGTTCTGGAAAAAGCACATCGTATTGGCCCACGGAGAGATAAGGGACCGCCGAGGACCTTAATTATGAAGTTTCTTAGCAACAGAGACAGGATGAAGATCTTCAACGCTGCACGAGCTAAAAAAGGAGAGATTAAACACCAGGACCAGCAGGTGCGGTTCTACCCAGATTTGGCCACAGAAATCCAGCAATTGAGGAAGCAGTTTGATCCCGTACGTAAGGAGCTGCGCAACCTTGGGATTCGTCATGGTGTAATCTATCCTGCGAGACTGCTGACCACGTATGAGGGCAGAACCCACATCTTCAAGACCCCAGAGGAGGCGCAGGAGTTCATCAAGAAGATCAAAGAAGAAGAAGAGACTGGTGGGAGCTAAGCATGAACAAAATATAAGGTAGAATAATTAAGCATTTGCACAGGCATCTGACTGACTTGAAGTAAATAGTAAGTTTACAAAATATAGATTGTATTATATATTAAAAAAACAAAACAAAAACAAAACAAACAAACAAAAAAAAACTATGATGTACAAAGTTGTTAAAAATTTTGGAGTTAAGTTGGAAAACTACAGAGGAGAGTTAATGTTACGTCATTAAAAGCAGTAGAGTTAGGGTGATTGGGAGGATGAAGAAGGAGTGGCTTAGGCTGTTCCCCGTGGGTGTGGAACGGTCGATGGCTATATCGGGAGACAGAATTTTTCTTTTGATTTTGGGGGTTTGCCACAAGTGTGGGAAGGGGAAATTTGTTTGTGTGTAGTTTGTAGGATGAATGTTCAACCACTCATGTTTTTGCTTCTCTGTATGAGCATGTTTACACTGCAAGGTAATCCCAAACTCTCTATTGATCATGGACCAAAGTGTTAATCTTAATTTAACTTCATGGAATTGCAGAGGTCTACAAAATTTAAAAAAACTTAAACAAGTTATGAATAAAATAAAGGACATGGGTTCAAGAATTGTGTTTTTACAAGAAACTCATCTGATAGAGGAGGATGTTAAAAGAATTAGGAGTAGATGGCAGGGAAGTGTATTCACCTCTTCATTTTCATCCCGAGCCAGGGGAGTTATGACTCTCATACATAAATCAGTTCCTTTTCAAGTGAAAAATGTAATTGGAGACAAATTTGGAAGATATGTAATCATTCAAGGTTCTTTGCTATTAGAAAATATAAATCTTGTGAACTTATATGGTCCCAATATAGATGATCAGAAGTTCTTTGCTAATTTATTTCTCATCTTATCATCACTTACAGGGCAACATATAATAGCAGGGGATTTTAATTGTACATTGAATCCAGGTGTGGATAGATCAACAGGACTGGATTGTACGCACATTGGATGTAGGATGACTATTAATCATTTTATGAAAGAATTGAGATTGTTAGATATATGGAGAGAAATGAAACCACAAGTTAAAGCCTATTCTTGTTATTCCAGTACCTACAAGACATTCTCACGTATTGATTATTTTTTGATTTCCACAGAATTAAGGTCCAAGATTCAAAACTGCTTTTATGATAACATCGTGATCTCTGATCATGCACCCTGTTGTCTAATATATGTAGATAAAAAATTGACAAAGGAATCAGGTAGATGGCAATTTCAGCATAAATGGCTTCAGGATGAGGAATTTGTCAAGTATATAGAAAAACAGATAGACGAGTTCTTTGACATCAATACTACACAAACATCAGCATGTGTAAAGTGGGAGGCTTTCAAAGCTTTTATTAGGGGACATATTATTAGTTATACAGGATCAAAATCTAAGAAGACTCGAGAGGAGATAGCTAAATTGGAACATAAAATAAAAAGTCTTCAGGAAAAAGTGTATGCAGGAAGTGACCCAAGGTTGGAGAATGAATTACTGATTTTGAGAGCTGAATACGACAAAAAATCAGCGAATAGAGCTGCCTCGAGTCTTCTAAGATTGAAACAATCTTTTTATGAACAAGGTGAAAAATCAGGAAAATTATTAGCATGGCAGATTAAACAATTGGAAATTAAAACGCCAATTACCAGTATTATAAGTAACGGACGGGTAGTTATAGATCCTTTAGAAATTAATAGAGCCTTTAGAGATTACTATGAAAAATTATATGATACCAAAAATGAACCTGATTTAACAAAACTAAATGGGTTTTTGAACGAACTATCTATACCGTGTATTCCAAATGAAAACAGGGAGATATTGGAGTCTAAAATTAGTCAAGAAGTTGGGCTAGCCATTGATAATATGAAATCAGGAAAAAGTGCAGGACCAGATGGTCTTCCAGTTGACCTTTATAAAAAATTTAAGAATAAATTAATAAAACCTTTTTTGGAAATGGTTTTAGAAGCATTTCAAAATAATAATTTACCATCATACATAAATAATGCCTTAATTATACTGCTGCCAAAACCAGGTAAGCCCTCTAATAAATGTGAAAATATGAGACCAATAAGCCTATTAAACGCCGACCTTAAGATAATCTGTAAAATTTTAGCAAGACGAATACAAGAAATTTTACCAAATATTAATCGAGATCAGAATGGCTTTATAAAGGGTAGACAAGGCTTCCATAATGTAAGAAGACTATTTAATATTATTTATTTTAATAAAGAAGCACCGGATACAGCTCTCCTATCATTGGACGCCGAAAAGGCCTTTGATAGAGTTGAATGGCCCTTTCTTTTTGAAGTCCTACAAAGGTTTGGACTTGGAAATAATTTCATAAAATGGGTTCAAATAATATACAATAATGCTACAGCAGAAATCCTAACAAATAACAATATTTCAAAACCAATAAAAATCAATAGAGGATGTCGACAAGGCTGTCCACTTTCACCTTTACTGTTTACTATGGCAATTGAACCTTTAGCGATACGTTTACATTCACAAATATATGGAATTAAAGTTGGACCAACAGAACATAAAATCTCCCTGTACGCCGATGATATAATTTTGTTTATGTCGAATCTAAAAAAAATCAATTCCAACCTTGTTGAATTTAATAAAGAATTTTGGGGAAATATCAGGATATAAAATAAATAAAACTAAATCTTCAATATTAATGCTAAATGAGACCCAGAGAAATTACCCAGCCCCTGAGGTAAATCAATTCAATGTTGTAAATCAGTTTAAATATTTAGGAATCCAAATTATGCCTAAGCTAGAATCAGTCGCCAGCGTCAACTATGAAGCCTTAATGTCAGATATCAATGAGTTAACTCAGAGATGGATGTCACTACCAATGTCGATGATCGGGAGAATCAATATACTTAAAAGTAATATTTTACCTAAAATACTTTATTTATTTCAATACATTCCCTTATCACCACCTTTAGATCTATTCTCAAGAATAAAAAAAAAGTTAGTGGAATTTATATGGAACAACAGGAGGGCTAGATTACGTTTGTCTTTATTATATTTACCATTTGATCGTGGAGGTCTGAAATGTCCAAATTTTATGTTGTATTATTGGTCGGCACAACTGAGGTCTATGACATATTATTTTTCATCAAATGATCTCCCTCACTGGACTGAAATGGAATCATACAATTTACCTTTACCTCTTCCCATATTCATATACTCAGATTCGGCAAAAAAATTACAAAAACAAGTTAAAAATCCATTTGTAAAGCATATGATCAAAATATGGTGTGAAGCTAAAAACTATTTAAAAGAACCACAGTTATTGTCACAATTTAGTCCAATATGGGGTAATCAATATTTTAAACCAGGGAGAGCGGACGCTGTATTTAAAGTATGGAATTTAAAAGGGATACAAAAGATTCAGGATTTATATTTGCCATGTGCAGACAACATAATGTCTTTTGAAGAGCTGAGGATCAAATTTAATCTCAATAGAACACATTTTTTTAAATATCTTCAACTTAGAAACTTTATTCGATCAAATCAAAATAAAGCTCTCACTCGACCTATTTATTCATCCTTGGAAAAAATGATGATAAAAGATAGTAAAAGAAAGGGTATTATTTCAGAGTTTTATAACTCATTGACACTATCTTCAAGTGAAAATTCACTGAAAAGATTAAACTACTGGAAAGAAGATCTGCAAATTGAAATTTCAGAGGAACAATGGGAATTGGCTTGTACAGAAGCTCAAACCAAATCAATAAATGCACGCCTTAAATTGATACATTTCAAATGGTTAATGCGGATGTATGTTACACCGGAGGAGTTAAATAGATATAACAAAAATATACCAGATACATGCACAAAATGCATGGAAAGTAAAGGAACCCTATTTCATTGTTTATGGGAATGTAGATTAATAAGAATGTTTTGGGAAGAGGTGAGGGTAACAATTGAAAAAATAATCTCAAAACAAATCATACTGAATCCTAAACTGTTTTTGTTGGGTCTGTACCCAGAAAAGCATAATTTTAATAAAAGTGAAAGAACATTCATAGACCTCAGTTTGCTTAATGCCAAAAAATGTATTGCACTATTATGGAAAAAGACTCATAGACCAGATGTGACTCAGTGGTTAAGACAGATGTTAACAAACCTTCCATTAGAAAGAATAACATATATACTGAAATCAAAGGAAATTGTGTTTGAGAATATATGGAGACCTTTTATTGATTATGTAAAAAATTTAAACATAACTCTTGAAGAAGAAGGTGAATGATGTGTGTGGACCTTGTAAATTCCAAACTGGTGAACATAATATGTATACTTATGTATTGGATTGTCTAGACTAAACAGAGGAGCATTGTTGAAGACTTGATTTTGTTGGTGGTTGTTGGTGTTTTTAGTGCATTTTTTTTTTTTGTAGTACTTTAGTGTTAGTGTTTGATTGTTTGTATTATGTTTGTTAAAAAAAAAAAAAAAGGTTCAATAAAGATATTGTGGAAAAAAAAAAACAATGCTTTTTTCTCTCTGCCCATTGTGTCACTTCCCTTTCCCCTCATTCCCTTCTTTACCCTCTACTGCTGACAGGCGCCTCCATGGCTGCCGCGTCATTGAGATGCACTTATTCAGCGCGCCCAATGTCGAGTCAAATTCCTCATATGTTTATGTTTTTTATGTAAACATGCTTGGCAATAAAGCTTTCCGAGTCTGAGTCTGTCAGAGCTGCGCTCCGCTGAGATGGCTGATCATCAATCAGCTGTCATTCTCATCAGCTGAGTCTTTTGAAATGCTATTTAAGGGAGCAGCTCAGGTTACTCTGGGCTGCGACCTCGTCTGATATTCCACGGTTTCATCCCATTCTTGGATTCAGGAGGTTTCTCTCCTCTGTAAGTGTTTTCCCCTCTAGTCCGTTTCATAGTGCACTTTTCCCTTGTAACCTGTTGTCACTCAAGTGTATGTTCGTGTCGTTGCCCCACGTGGCTTATTATTTTGTACGGTTTCCTTGTGTTAATAAATTACGCAAACTCATCGGCGAGCCCTCGGCATCTCATTGATGGCTCGTGAGGGCCATGGCATGACAGCATGAGCACGGTGCGCTCCCACAAGGGTCAGCCCCAATCTTGTTTAACCTCTACATTAACGACTTACCCATCACAAAAATCCTGCAGATTCATCTATACAGATGACATCTGCCTGGCAACCCAAGCCCCAGACTTTGAATCACTGGAACAGGTGCTCACAGAAGATGTTGCAAAGCTAGACCAGTATAGCAGCACCTGGTGCTTAATTCCAAGTCCAACCAAAACAGAGTTGTTTTGACAGTGTTGTATGAAAGGTGCTATATAAAAAAAATAAATAAAGTTTAAAGTCCAGCATATTCCACCTCAATAATGCAAAAGCTGCTACAGAGCTAAATATCCAAGTCAGAGGAGTCAAGTTGAAGCATGCCACCAATCCAGCCTACCTAGGAGTGACCTTTGATAGGACACCATCTTTTAAAGGCGCTGTCACACCTAGACGATTTAGGCAGCATTTGTAAAACGTATGAAAAATTTGGAGAATACACTGGTGTACATTGAATCGGTTATGGCTAAGTTTTGTCTAATTTAAGAGCACGCTGAAGAATGCAGAAGCATACTGAAGAGCGCTGGTATATGGCGTAGTTTGCAGAGCTCCTCTGAAAATTTTCCATTGTATCCAGTGTATGGCTGATATGTCCCGCATTCACGGAACAAAGGATGTAGGAAAGTTATGTGTTCATTTACGCACATTACTTGTCAGCGACTCATAGTTACTCAAAAGTCAAAATACGTCAAGATTAATGTCTTAAGGTGCGTTCACATCAAACACGAACGGGCGACACAAATCCATACAAAGTGAATGGAAAGAGGTGAGTATATGCAAAATTGCGCATTCGTGCACTCACGTTCAAAGTAATATGCTAGCTTTGAGATTCTGCTGTCACCGGAGTAAAAGTATCACCATTACAGAGTAAACTAGTTTGAAAATGAGACTCACCCACCTGGAGACAGGAGGACCGGAAGCTCTTCAGCTGAATCGGGATTTCGGAGTTATTTACCCACGGTTTCCTGCCACGGACATACTAGCAAGCTAGCAACAGAAACTCTCATCATCTTATAAAGTTTTGGAGACAGGGACAACTTTTTCAGGTGAGCCCTCCGTTGGATAATGCAAACCTAAAGCATGACGTTATTTTGGGGATTTCCACAATAGGCTGAACACTACTGCAGAAGTTATAAAGGCAACTTTGCCTGTCTGAATCTCACTCAGACGCTGAATTCATGTTTATTGCATTTACATTGAGTTATAACGTAATCGCGCCGCCCGAAAAATTTGCCCGTTTGCGTTTGGTGTGAACGCACCTTAACATACCCCAAAATTATGTCTAACATATGAGTAATGCTCTTTGAACCTATGTGTAATTTAATGAATGGGTTTCTAACTTACAGCTACCCTATAATGGCGTATTTGCAGCATTGGTTCACAGGAAAAACACGTACAAAGCTCTGCCTGCAGTGCATACACACACACACACACACACACACACACACACACACACACACACACACGTACTTGTTCGTATAACGGGACCTGTCGGGGATGTATCTGAGCACATTCAAGCTACAGGATTTGAAGATCTAAATAACTGTTTATCCCTCCCCCCATGGTTTTTTTTTACCTTTGACTGCAGTCTGTACCATCAGCTGTTCGGTGTTGTTCTTATAGATATGCCAAAATATCAGAACACCGGAGGAGGTGGATCCAATCAGCTGATCGCCTGAAGCTCAGATCACAGCTGTTTTCCATGATAAATCACACTTTGCTGTTGGCTGCGCCTCCCAGCAAATGCACACTCCGTGCATTATCTTGTTTTTTTACTTTATTGAAAATAAAAGTTTTTTTATCGCCATCAGTTAGCGTGCCTTTGAGCCAGGTTGTGACAACTGTCATCTGATGTTCCTGATGTTTCACATTAGCTGTTTGAGACATGACTCACCTGACAGATGTCACAGCTCTGCTATGTCAGTCACACCCCCCGCCATGGTCTTTGGAGGATAGACTAATCTTGGTGTGACAGAGATGATCTCTCCCACACCTAGGATTCATGGATCGGGAGACAACGGCAGTTTGGCATGACCGCGCTCCGCAGAAGTTAGGATCAGCTATACAGAAGTTAGACTGTTGTTGCGCATAAATTGTGAATGTCAGCAACACGCTAAGCATTAGCTGGTTTAAGTTATTTATAAGTTTTTGAAATATTCTATCCACCTTATTCCTGAGGGCGCTGCTGTAGAAACGATTATGGGGGCAGCTTCCGGTTTTGGCAAAAGTAGTGTTAAATCAGTCAGCAAGGGTGGAGTAGTGGGGCATTTAAAAATAGCATTTTTAAAAGTTTTTCTAAATTTGTTTTAATGTATAGTCCACATTTGTGTTTTGCGCTCAAGTGGCAGCTAATTTCAGCACTTGTAGTTTTTGTATTTTTTTGAATGTTTTGGCATAGTTCTGGTACTTGTTGCTGGTGTCATAGACTGTATAAATGGAGGCTTCTCACCGACAATACGTAGATCATGCACTGAAAACTAAAAAGGACTGTTGGTGTGATCGGTGGTACAGACGCAAGAGCACCAAATATGTTTTCACTTGTATACAGTGGGGTAAAAAAGTATTTAGTCAGCCACCAATTGTGCAAGTTCTCCCACTTAAAAGATGAGGTCTCCAATTTTCATCATAGGTATATCTCAACTATGAGAGACAAAATAAGAAAAAAAAAAAATCCAGAAAATCACATTGAAGGATTTTTAATGAATTAATTGGTAAATTCCTCGGTAAAATAAGTATTTGGTCAATAACAAAAGTTCATCTCAGTACTTTGTTATATACCCTTTGTTGGCAATGACAGAGGTCAAACATTTTCTGTAAGTTTTCACAAGGTTTACACACACTGTTGCTGGTATTTTGGCCCATTCCTCCATGCAGATCTCCTCTAGAGCAGTGATGTTTTGGGGCTGTCGCTGGGCAACACGGACTTTCAACTCCCTCCAAAGATTTTCTATAGGGTTGAGATCTGGAGACTGGCTAGGCCACTCCAGGACCCTGAAATGCTTCTTATGAAGCCACTCCTTCGTTGCCTGGGCGGTGTGTTTAGGATCATTGTCATGCTGAAAGACCCAGCCACGTTTCATCTTCAATGCCCTTGCTGGTGGAAGGAGGTTTTCACTCAAAATCTCACGATACATGGCCCCAATCATTCTTTCTTTTACACGGATCAGTCGTCCTGGTCCCTTTGCAGAAAAACAGCCCCAAAGTATGATGTTTCCACCCCCATGCTTCACAGTAGGTATGGTGTTCTTTCTCCTCCAAACACGACAAGTTGAGTTTTTACCAAAAAGTTCTATTTTGGTTTCATCTGACCATATGACATTCTCCCAATCCTCTTCTGGATCATCCAAATGCTCTCTAGCAAACTTCAGACGGGCCTGGACATGTACTGGCTTAAGCAGGGGGACACGTCTGGCACTGCAGGATTTTAGTCCCTGGCGGCGTAGTGTGTTTCTGATGTAGCCTTTGTTCCTTTGGTCCCAGCTCTCTGCAGGTCATTCACTAAGTCCCCACATGTGGTTCTGGGATTTTTGCTCACCGTTCTCATGATAATTTTGACCCCACGGGGTGAGATCTTGCGTGGAGCCCCAGATCGAGGGAGATTAGTGGTCTTGTGGTCTTGTATGTCTTCCATTTTCTAATAATTGCTCCCACAGTTGATTTCTTCACACCAAGCTGCTTACCTATTGCAGATTCAGTCTTCCCAGCCTGGTGCAAGTCCACAATTTTGTTTCTGGTGTCCTTTGACAGCTTTTTGGTCTTGGCCATAGTGGAGTTTGGATTCTGACTGTTTGAGGTTGTGGACAGGTGTCTTTTATACTGATAACGAGTTCAAACAGATGCCATTAATACAGGTAACGAATGGAGGACAGAGGAGCCTCTTAAAGAAGAAGTTAAAGGTCTGTGAGAGCCAGAAATCTTGCTTGTTTGTAGGTGACCAAATACTTATTTTACTGAGGAATTTACCAATTAATTCATTACAAATCCTTCAATGTGATTTTCTGGATTTTTTTCCCCTCATTTTGTCTCTCATAGTTGAGGTATGCCTATGATGAAAATTGGAGACCTCTCTCATCTTTTAAGTGGGAGAACTTGCACAATTGGGGGCTGACTAAATACTCTTTTTTTCCCCACTGTATATGTCCAAGTTGTTATGGATATGTGATGCATATGGCCAAAAGTGAACATTTCGGCATATCCCAGCATTTTAGATCATTTTTTACATGTTTGGCAGATGTTTGCTGCCTAAATTGTCAAGGTGTGACAGGGCCTTAAAGAACATCTGAAAGGTACGGCGGGAAAGGTCAAGTCTAGAAACAATTTTCTTTGTAAGCTTGCTGGTTCAAAATGGGGGCAGCAGCCACCACTCTGTGCACCTCAGCACTGGCCTTAGCATACGTACTCTGCAGCAGAATACTGTGCCCCTGTTTGGGCTAGATCATCCCACACACATTATGTGTATACCCAGCTTAATACAACCATGCAAATCATAACTGGGACTATTTGCTCAACACCACTCCCCTGGCTCCCTGTCCTATCAAACATAACTCCCCCACCCATCCAGCGTGTAGCAATCACACAAATGATGCTACAAAAACTCAGACTCCCCCCCATGCCCACATTTTCAACCCACCCACTGCCCGTCTATCATCTAGACGACCGAGTTCCACCCACCAGCTTCACCACCCAGTCAGCCTGGAAGAAGGAGTAGGAGTCCAATAAACATCTGGTGTCAGACCCCACCCAACAGGTCCTTGGTGACAACCTCCTAAGAAGACTGTGATCAACCCTAAATAGATTCAGAACTGGGCATGGCCCTTGCTTGGCTAGCCTTTACAAATGGGGCAGCACCCCAAGCCCACTGTGTGCTTGTGGAGAGGAGCAAACAATGTAACATATCATTGAAGACTGCCCGCTCCACAGACTGAAAGGAGCTCTGGCTGCCCTCCATACCGCAGACCAGGAAGAAATTGTTTGGCTTGAAAACTTTGTATTTGCTAAATAAATAAATAAAATCTGCCCCCCCCCCAAAAAATGTATGTGCACGTCACTGCTCCTAAGAGCATTGCAGTAATCTGACAGACCCAGATAGGCCTTTGTGTATATAACGTGTACACATTTACTCCCAACTAATAATGTCATAATAATCTCACCCCAATTCTAAGGTCAGGCCATTGACTTCTGTATTTTTTTAAAGTGGGGATTGTTAGATATCCCATATTAACAATGAGCAGCATGGACATGATGGCGTAGGTATGGATGACATCATCACGTCATGCCTATATTAGGGGACTAACGGCGGGAGGCTGCCTCTCTTTTGGTGCTCCGCCTCTCACAACATACCATCCTGTACTGCCATTTGGCTAGCATAATAACAGTTCTGTAAGCGCCACGTGCTACTAGCTATTTGCTAATAAAACTACTGTTCAGCATAGCCACCGCCTCCACTGTCCCTCATTCTCAGACATAACACTGGCGACGAGGATAAACCTTCATAACATCGACATGGAAGTATGCTTGGCACCCTTGCCACCATTCCTTGCGTCCCCAGGTGAGCCGCCCATCCCATGGCCTCACTGGTTTGATTCATTCCTTACGTACGTATTGGTTATGGGCCTAGCTAGAGTAGGTAAGATGCGGCTGCGGGCGTTCCTGATTCACAGTCTGGGTACCAAGAGACAGCAGGTGTTTAGTTCAATGGGATCAGCGGACACATACAAGGAGTGTATAACGCTGCTAGCCGGACATTTCACAATGTCCGAAAGCATGCTGGCAAGGACGATAAGGTTCCGCAGGCACTGACAGAGAGTGGGAGAGACGACCCAGCAGTACTTCATGGACCTCCGCTGTCTGATGAGCACGTGCAGTTTTGGTCAACTAGAGGACGAAATAGTGCAGGGCCAACTAGCAGAGCACACCAACAACTCACGGCTGCGGGCAAAGCTACTGATGGCGCCAGATGACCTGCCGCTGGCAAAGGCGGTGGAGTTACCATTCCAGCTAGAGGCCACCGACCGGCTATCTTCACACCTAGGTGAGCCACAATAACGAGCCCCGCTAGCACACGCAGTTTCCCCAGCAGAGGAACCCAGTTACATCGCAACCTTCACGGAGGACACCAAGGTGAACACCGCGGGACTGAGGAACATCACAAGTCACTATTCGTGCAGTAACTGTGGCTCCCCAACACACAGAGAGTGAGCACAATCCTGCCCGGCCAGGGGGCAGCAATGTGGCAAGCTTAATCACTTTGCTAAGGTGTGCCGATCAACACGACTAACATCAAGCCCTCTACCCAGCTCAACAGAACTACCAACAACCACCATCAATGCAGTGAGCTCCATAAAGGCGGTGTACAAGTGGTGCACGGAAGACAACATCAGTTTACTGTTGCTGCTGGACACCGCTGCTATGAGGTTCATCATGAACTGGGTCACTGTTCAAAAATTCTTCCTTAGCCATCCTATTGGGAAGAATGCAGTGGAGCTGTACGGCTATGGGCACACCGGCATCAACCTCGTAGGGACCATATTGCTGATGGTTTGCTATGGGTCAAGAATCCTCCTAGAGTTCGTCTTCCAGGTAGCCACACACGGGGACAACATCCTGGGGTGTGATCTCTTTTATGAACTGGGCTTTACCATCTATGACAATCTTGAACTTTGTTTGACCACTGATGATGGGAGCTCAATACACCCTGACGAGGGTACAGCCGCTCCAAGCTTGACATTGCAGAGAGAACACAGCATGAAGAGAGGGCACACACCGGACCAGCCTCTGATCCTTGCCCGGCTTAAGCCTTAAGGAGCCTCCGCGGAGCTGCAGGAGAGGGAGTTCATGGCCAAAGGTGACCCCAGTAAATGATGACAACCCGGTGCGTGTCTAGTCACCGTCAAAAGTGACAGATCGCCGTGACCACAATCAGCACCAGGAGAAAGGGGGCGGAAACCAGACTTGCCTCGGATCCTTGCCCAGCATCAGCCTCAGGGAGCCACCACAGTGCTGCAGGAGAGAGAGTTCGTGGCCCAGCAGGACCCAGCAGAGCAACGCCAATCAAGGGCATGTCCTGCCGCTGGCATGAAAGGCACGCCGCCACAACAACAACCAGCATCAGGAATAAGAGAGCAGTGCCAACCAATCGCCACTCACAATGCTGGACTGGGTTTGGGTCCGACAATTCAAACACCTGGACCCACAAATGCTTCCGTCATCACCAATAAGAATCACCACGCAGTTGGGGCCAGCCACCTTCCAGATGGCCGATGGGTCGAGATGGCATGCCAGCTATCTGTGAAGGGGGAGAGCAGCTGCCCCAGACCAAGCTGCGACGCTGGAACCAATCCAGTCAGTGTGGGACCTGGACTGGGACTTTCCAACAGGACACCCAAATCTGCTGCACCCAGCGTCACCAGGGCCATGCCCACCGCAGGCTCGCCAGAGGCCCCCTGAACTCAAACCACAACAGTGATTCTGTTTCAAAACTGTTTAGTAGAGCACGACTGTTCACAGTGGCAGAATAACCCACTCAGTCATGCAGGGTCAACCGGTGGTCCACCCAGTGGCCCAGGTTCTAGTTCAACTGTTGAGTTTTAATGGGACACTAAATGTTCATAATGTTTTTGGTTTTCCCAGGGGGGAGGTGAATGTTAGATATTCCCATATTAACAATGAGCAGCAGAGATGTGATGGCGCAGGCACAGATGACGTGATCATGCCGTGCCTATATTAGGGCACTGATGGTGGGAGGCTGCCTCTCTTTTGGCACTCTGCCTCTAGCAACACACCAGCCTGTACTCCCATTTAGCTAGCATAATAACAGTTCTGTGAGCTCCATGTGCTGCTAGCTCTTTGCTAATAAAACTACTGTTCAGCATAGCCATCGCCTCCGCTGTCCCTCATTCTCAGACATAACAGGGATGACTAACTGATTCATCCCCACTTTAAAATTACTGAATTATGATCTAAGTGTCATAATCAGTCCTTTCAGGGCAGAAATTAGGACCCCACTTGCCTGCTGTGAGTTTGCTTATTTAATGAAAATGAACAGAAATAAACCACGAGGGATACATACAAACAGTCAATAAATGAGAACCATGAAGGGTAATTTACACAAAAAGGCAAACAATGAGAACCACAAAGGGTAACTTACAATTAGTCAGACGAGGCTGAGTACTGAGCTGAAAATAAACAGGAATCAGACGGGGGATTCCTGTCTGAGCACAGGATGAGGTTGCAGCGAGGAATGAACCTCACAAATGAGCTTAAATAATAATAATAAGAAACCAAATGTGGAACAGGTGTGGATGCATGAGTGAGAAAGTAATCAGGACAACCAAAACAGCTGTGACAATCCTGGAGAAGATTTGACAGAAGGAAATAGCATATGGCGCTGTCAAAGTAAAAGCACAAACCATAATGGATGAAAAGCGAGAACAATACATGAACAGAAAATCATCAGCGGAACCTAGAGACTGAGCACGGCTCTGACCCGCGCTCAGAATCATGACACTAAGGATGCATTTCATAGCAATTGTTCTACAGATTTAAAAGCTTTTTTTGAAATCACAGTAGAGAAACACAGATGAATGTTTGTTTCATGATTTACTTTCACGTTTCAGAATTTTTGCCCTCCTACCTACATGACTGAGAAGGCTTTGCGCTTGAGGCAGACACAATAAGGCAAACAACAAATAATATGGATAAAAATCCCAAAGGCAAAAATGTGTTGATATTGAACCTTTTATTTGCCACTGAAATGTGTGCTGATACTGAAGAACTCAGCCTCAGGCTCCAGTCAAAGAACAATAAAGAGGTGAGCAGCTGCAGGAAGAGCCAAAGGATGACAAGCTAAATGAATAAAAAACAATAAACACAGATGTGGAGAGCAGATTGTATGTAGAAAATACTACAGCAGGCATCATTTATGAGTGTGTTTTTGATGTTTACACAAAAGGGAAAAAAAATAAGTAAATGTCGGCTGTTGTTGATGTTTATATTTCTTCAGTCTGATTGAAATCATTTTGACTAGATTTAAAACTTAACTTTTTACCTGGATGCAAATATGATCAAATATGAGTTCACATGCCCTGCAAGCTTTTCCTCAGAAATATTTGACATGCACAAAGTAATTTTGCAGTCTTAACAAAAGAAGAAGTTGCGGTGAATTCTGATGTAATACCAAAGTCTGTTGTCCATCTGTGACCTTACCTCCCTGTATACCTTAATTTGTCTGAGCATGCATGGTCGACAATAAAAAAAAAATGTCTCCAAATCTTCTGAAAACAGTTGCTCTGTTTGAATCAGCATGGTTAGGTCATGGACTCTTATATGTCTCTACACTTATTCAACTTTTAAATACTTACTTGAATAATCATTATAATCAGCCTTTCAACCATCAAGACATTCAACAATCCTGAAGTCTTAACATTTTCAACAAATAGTTGTATCAGCCTTAGACCAGTTTCGCTTTGCTGCTACTTTTCAGCACCTCTCAGAATGCGCCTCAAAGTTACACCCGTGTTGGTCACATGTGCACAGAAAGACAGAAATATTCAGAATGAGTGTTTAATATTTTGCCCTTGATTGGATTATGAATAGTTTATTCCATCCCTTTCATTATGATTGAGAATTTCCCATTACTGAGCCAGTCTGTTCTGACTAAGGGGCTTACATGAGGCATTTTTTTTTTTTATTGTGATTCTGCTGTTATTCTGGTTATAAGTGGGATATTAGTGTCCAGCATAATCCAGTTTATGATTCAGTTGTGTGTTTATCTCTGGGCCATATTATGACCATCTAAAGTGTGAATTTGCTCTGCACTTTGCACCTTACACCAGTATTTTGCAGTCATTTCTGGCATGACACATTTTCAGGATTTGCACCTTATTTATTTATTTTTATTAGTTACAGGGTGTTTTTGGTAGTCGCTTATTTACTCATTCAGTATACTGCAACATTTATCTGGTAAGAAGTAGGCTCATGTTTATTGTTTCCTCTTTCCTAACATGTTTTTGGCCTCTGCCAACTCTTGAAGGAAATATTTTTGCTAGAAAATCCAAGAGCCTGGCTACACACTAGATAGATGGCTCATCCATCACAGAGAGACAACATTAACCACAAATTTTTCACTCAATTAGCCAAATAAACATGTATCACATTTAGAGCATAGGAGTAAATGTGAGCATGCAGAGGAAACCCACGTCACCAAGCTCCACAATGAAAGGCTTCTGCTGAACTTGACCAACACTTTCCAAAAAATCTTAGTTTGAACTTGTGTCTAGAAGTAAACCCTTATAGTCATTGTCTATTTCCCGTATAATTCATTTTTTATTTCTTTGTCCGTGGAATGATCTTTTTCTACTTCCAGGCAGACTTCTTGCCACACTTCTTGTTTCTTTGCAACAACACATGGAAAACATTATTTTTGCAACATACTGTATATGGGGGAAAAGAGACTCAATGAAATACAGCTAAAACACACAAAAAATGTACCATGTATTTGTTTTATGAGCATTTTATAATTTTATGTGCAACTTTGATCAAAAGCTATGCATTATTTGTGAAAAGTGCAAATCCAGTTTATTTTGGTGAATTTATTTGTTCTGTTTCTCTACCTCCCAGCCATTTTTTATGTTTTTATTGATGTAAGAGAGTTTGAGTGAGGGGAAAAAATCTGACTGTGAGAGTTTGTGGTTTGAATGAACTTCAGCTTCTGTAATTTCCCAGTTTGGGATCAATAAAGTACATCTATCTATCTATTCATGATAACATCTCGTGGTCATTACTGGGATTTGAACCCTGACTCTCCTGTTTATTAAACAGGCTCCAATATGAACTGGTTATGAAGGTGATGGCAGACTGCAGAGTAATTTCATTTAACATTCATGATTAGGTATAACTGGAAACAATCAAGGATGTATGAAAGGTGGTTTGGAAAGGCAGAATGAGATATAAGGTATGAGCTTTAAAAAGAAAGATGCAAGAGATTGAGGCTGACACCTATGGAAAGCAGAAGTAACCAAAGAGAAGAAAGGTAAACATTCAGTTCTCACTGGAGGGTTTACACAGCTGTCTCTGAAAGCTGCTTCACTTCACTAACACTGGCTCATTTATCATCATTACTCGTTTGTTGAATATTTAATGAAACGTTCTTTTTAACACACAACCATTTCAATCAACTTAGAATCAGTGTTTTTATAATTCTGTGACCTGCTTCTAAGAGCTTACTGTCCTTGCCTTCAGCCATTAGCTAGATTAAATACTTTCTAAAATAAATGACAATTTCCAGGCTCATTTGTTTACACATTAATTCTCAAAACTTACCCACTGAGTGGCTGTTAGCTGCTGTTGTTCAGCAGTAACTGTTATTGGAGGTGAATATATTATTGTATAAGGTATTTTACTTTTTAAAGTCTTGTCAGTAAATAGAAATACAGTGGGGTAAAAAAGTATTTAGTCAGCCACCAAATGTGCACGTTCTCCCACTTAAAAGATGAGAGAGGTCTCCAATTTTCATCATAGGTATACCTCAACTTTGAGAGACAAAATGAGAAAAAAAAAAATCCAGAAAATCACATTGTCTGATTTTTAAAGAATTTATTTGCAAATTATGGTGAAAAATAAGTATTTGGTCAATAACAAAAGTTCATCTCAATACTTTGTTATATACCCTTTGTTGGCAATGACAGAGGTCAAACGTTTTCTGTAAGTCTTCACAAGGTTTTCACACACTGTTGCTGGTATTTTGGCCCATTCCTCCATGCAGATCTCCTCTAGAGCAGTGATGTTTTGGGGCTGTCGCTGGGCAACACGGACTTTCAACTCCCTCCAAAGATTTTCTATGGGGTTGAGATCTGGAGACTGGCTAGGCCACTCCAGGACCTTGAAATGCTTCTTATGAAGCCACTCCTTCGATGCCCGGGGGGTATGTTTAGGATCATTGTCATGCTGAAAGACCCAGCCACGTTTCATCTTCAATGCCCTTGCTGATGGAAGGAGGTTTTCACTCAAAATCTCACGATACATGGCCCCATTCATTCTTTCCTTTACACGGATCAGTCGTCCTGGTCCCTTTGCTGCTTACCTATTGCAGATTCAGTCTTCCCAGCCTGGTGCAAGTCTACAATTTTGTTTCTGGTGTCCTTTGACAGCTCTTTGGTCTTGGCCATAGTGGAGTTTGGAGTCTGACTGTTTGAGGTTGTGGACAGGTGTCTTTTATACTGATAATGAGTTCAAACAGGTGCCATTAATACAGGTAACGAGTGGAGGACAGAGGAGTGGAGGACAGAGGAGCCTCTTAAAGAAAAAGTTACAGGTCTGTGAGAGCCAGAAATCTTGCTTGTTTGTAGGTGACCGAATACTTGTTTTCCACCATAATTTGCAAATAAATTCTTTAAAAATCAGACAATGTGATTTTCTGGATTTTTTTTTTTTTCTCATTTTATCTTTCATAGTTGAGGTATACCTATGATGAAAATTGAAGACCTCTCTCATCTTTTAAGTGGGAGAACTTGCACAATTGGTGGCTGACTAAATACTTTTTTGCCCCACTGTACATTGAACCATAATGGCTGCAGTTGATTTTCAGAGTCGTGATGCTGTCATCATCTACTGAAAGGATACAAGCTGATGTGACAGCTGCAGACGTGGGTAGGAAATAAGTTACATTTCCTAAAGTACCTACATGTGTTCAAGTAATGTTTTCACAAATTACACTTGTATGAGTAGTTTTACTATAGGATACTTTTTAATTTTACTTGAATGCATTTATGAAGAAAAAAACTGTACTTTTACTCAGGTACTGTTAGTTGTGCTCTTTGATTTCACAGATTTGAATTAGAAAATTCTTTATGCTTGTATCTTTAGTTAATTGAATTTTCAACCTGCCTTTTCTTTAATAATGAATTCTTGTGAGGTGACCATGCATGGATCAAATCAAATTAAGTTTATTGTCATATGCACAGTAAGGAAACACGTTTCCCTGTACAATGAAAATCTTCCTTTACTTTCTGCCGCAAATGCTACACAACATAAAATACAAGTCAAAAAATAAGATAAATGATGAAATACACAATATACACAGTGAGCAGTACAAATATAAACAATTAAAACTATAGAAACGGAGCTGCAAATACTATATGCATGAAGCTCGAGTTGGAGTGCAATGACTATTGTTTTTCTCTGTCACGATTGTTCCTGCTGCTTCCAAATCATTCTGTAACACTTTCCAAGTTGCCCTTGGCTCTTGCGTTCCTCTTCTGACTATCCTGACTCCCTGGTCAGATATCTTGTGAGGAGCTCCTGTGCATGGTGGGTTGATGGCAGGGTAGTCTTCATTCCACTTACAGATAATGGCCTCAGTGGTGCTTACTGGAAGAAGTTTAGATCTACGTATGCAACCAAATCCAGCGATGTGTTTTGCAACATTTATGCTGGGAAGGGTCTTGGCTTTTACCTATCATAAGATATTTCTTGTATGACACCTTAGTAAGAAAAACTTAACTCATACTCGGCTGAATTAATTTTAACAAAAGGGAAATAGAACTACTTTCTAACAACTTATGGATTTCAGATAATTCCTGTCCTTACCATGCCGTGGTGTACTGCTTTTTGTAATGTGTTCACTCCGTTTTTCGGTTTCATCCACCTTTCACACATTATTTATGAACCTAAATGTCTTGATTTCTTTATATGTGTGTGTTATGAGTTAATATCAAAATCTGGTGAAAATTTAATGTTACATTAAGACCAATAGAATAAAATGAAACATGAATGGGATAATGTGAAGTCACATTAGATAGCCAGGGAAGTTACAAACAAAATTGTATGTGGGTATTTGAAGCAGTGAGATGTCCTATTTGGTGCACCAACTTTGAAAAAGTATTATTCTTTTGATACAATTTGCCTTCTCTTGATTTTTCATACAAGTATAACACTATTCTGTGAATATGAATAAAAATACTTTTAGCTTTTTATCTAGAATATATTTGTAGTTCTTTTTTGCACTGAAAATTAACGTACTATGTTAAAATTTACATGACATCTAAGTAATTTTATAAGCTACATTCACATTATAAACCTGAAGTGGCTCAAATCTGATTTTTTTTCCACCCTAAAGTACAGGTGCATCTCAATACATTAGAATGTCATCGAAAAGTTAATTTATTTCATTAATTCCGTTCAAAAAGTGAAACTCATATTGTTATGTCTGGAAACAGGGCAGTGGAGGCAGGAGCTGTACTGAGCTCGAACTTTATTACAAAGACACAAATAGTACACGTGATATGAGATGCTAACTAGCAAGCTAACTATGGGCTGCTATGGGCTGTGGTTGTCTTGGAGGCTGAGCGCCAAAGAAGACAACTCCCGCCAACAGTCCTCTTAAGTAGGCACGGCGTGATGACATCACCCGTGTGTCCAACATCACATCTGTGGCATCTGCTGTTGTTGATATGTCCACATACAACATCTGCCTCCCCCCTGGAAAAGCCCAAAACATTATTAGCATTTAAACTCTTCACACTCACAATAGCCTTTTTTTTTTTTTTTTAAATAAGCAAGGGTGGATTATTCTTCTACTGTGAACAAGTCGTGCTCTGCTAAACACATTAAACAGTCACTGTTGTGATTTGAGTTCAGGGAACCTCTGGCGAACCCGTGGTGGACATGGCCCTGGAGGCGTCGGCTGCGGTGGACCTGGGTGCCATCTCGAACCATCGGTCATCTGGAAGGTGGTTGGGCCCAACTGCGCGGTGATCTGCATCGATGGGACAGGAACATCTGCAGGCCGTCTGGGCATTCCGATCAGTGGACCCAAACCAATCGAGCACTGTGAGTGGCGATCTGTTCAGCTGCACTCGGCACTGCTGCTCTCTTGTCCCTGATGCTGGTTGCTGCTGTGGCAGTGTGGCTTTCACGCCAGTGGCAGGACGTGCCCCCAGTTGGCGTTGTCCCGTTGGCTCCTGCTGGGCCACAAACTCTCTATCCCACAGCACTGTGGCAGCTCCTTGCTGCCAATGCAGGCCGCGGAAAACAGATGAGTCTGGTTTCTGCCCTTTTCCTCGCTGTCCTCTCCTTGCGATGTAAAGCTCGGAGTGGCTGTATCCCCGTCCAGGTGTGTTGCACTCCCAACATCAGCATTCCCACAAAGCCCCTGGAAAACGAACACCGGGAGGACTCTTGAACCATGGTGAACTGCCAGCGATACGGCCCCTACTACGCTGACGTGTGTGTGCCCGTAGCCATACAACCCCGCTGGATTCTTCTCAATAGGATGGTTGGAAGAGAATTTCTTTACTGTAACCCAGTTCATCACTGACCTCACAGCAGTGGTGTCGCGCAGTAATGGTAGTCTGATGTCACTCAACCTCGCAGTGCACCACTTGTATGCTGCCCCTCTGGAGCCCACTGCATAGATGGTAGCTGTTGGTGGTTCTTTTGGACTGGGTAGCGGGCATGATGTCAGTTGTGTTGATCGGCACACCTTGGCGAAGTGACTGAGCTTGCCGCAGCATCTGGATTGCTGCCCCCCATCTGGGCAGGCTCACACTTGCTCTTGGTGCATCGGGGAGCCACAGTTACCGCTTGAATGGTGTCCATTGATGTTCCATTGCCCCGTAACGTTCACCAGCATCCTCCAAGCGACTCACGGTGTTAACAGGTACTTCAACTGGGGTAACTGCATGAGCTAGCAGGATTTGTTGTTGTGGCTCACCTAGTTGCGATGTTAGCTTGTCGGCTGCATCCAACTGGAACGCCAACTCCACCACCTTTGCCAGTGGTAGGTCGTCGGACACCCTGATTAGCTTTGCCCGCAAACGCGGGTTGTTGGTGTACACTGCCAGCTGGTCCCGCACCACTTTGTCCTCCAAACAGCAAAACTCACATGTGCTCACCAGACCGCGGAGGTCTGCGATGAGCTGTTGGGTCGTCTCACCTGTCCGCCGTCGGCACTGGCGGAAACAAACTCTCCTTGCCAGTATGCTTTCGGGTGGCGTGAAGTGTCCAACCAGCAGCACGATGCATTCCTGATATGTGTCTGCTTGTCCTTGGGTGTTAAATTTCCTCTGACCCTCGGCACCCCGCCAGTGAAGTAGAATCCCTCGCAGTCTCAGTTTACCATGTCTTCCTAGGTCCATCGCCGCCAAATAAGTGCGGAACAACTCAAGCCAATGGGGTCGTGGAATGGGCGGCTCACCTGGGGTCGCAAGAAATGGTGGAGGTGGTGCCAGACACGTTTCCATCTTTGGGAAAATGATTAGTTTTCCTCCAGAAGACCAAGTTTTCTCCTCATCACCATTTGTTATGTCTGAGAATGAGGAGCGGACAGGGGGTATGAACTGCACTCTCCTTTATTCAACACACATCAAGTTAAGAGGTGGTGTTCCAATATATTTATATATTTATACATTGGAACTATATATATATATATATACATACACACATACAGTGGGGCAAAAAAGTGTTTAGTCAGCCACCAATTGTGCAAGTTCTCCCACTTAAAAGATGAGAGAGGTCTCCAATTTTCATCATAGATATACCTCAACTATGAGAGACAAAATAAGAAAAAAAAAATCCAGAAAATCACATTGAAGGATTTTTAATGAATTAATTGGTAAATTCCTCAGTAAAATAAGTATTTGGTCACCTACAAACAAGCAAGATTTCTGGAAGACATACAAGACCACTGATAATCTCCCTCGATCTGGAGCTCCACGCAAGATCTCACCCCGTGGGGTCAAAATTATCACGAGAACAGTGAGCAAAAATCCCAGAACCACACGGGGGGACCTAGTGAATGACCTGCAGAGAGCTGGGACCAAAGTAACAAAGGCTACATGAGAAACACACTACGCCGCCAGGGACTCAAATCCTGCAGTGCCAGACGTGTCCCCCTGCTTAAGCCAGTACATGTCCAGGCCCGTCTGAAGTTTGCTAGAGAGCATTTGGATGATCCAGAAGAGGATTGGGAGAATGTCATATGGTCAGATGAAACCAAAATAGAACTTTTTGGTAAAAACTCAACTTGTCGTGTTTGGAAGAGAAAGAACACCATATCTACTGTGAAGCATGGGGGTGGAAACATCATACTTTGGGGCTGTTTTTCTGCAAAGGGACCAGGACGACTGATCCGTGTAAAGGAAAGAATGAATGGGGCCATGTATCGTGAGATTTTGAGTGAAAACCTCCTTCCACCAGCAAGGGCATTGAAGATGAAACGTGGCTGGGTCTTTCAGCATGACAATGATCCCAAACACATCGCCCGGGTAACAAAGCAGTGGCTTTGTAAGAAGCATTTCAAGGTCCTGGAGTGACCTAGCCAGTCTCCAGATCTCAACCCCATAGAAAATCTTTGGAGGGAGTTGAAAGTCGCCCAGTTGCCCAGTGACAGCCCCAAAACATCACTGCTCTAGAGGAGATCTGCATGGAGGAATGGGCCAAAATACCAGCAACGGTGTGTGAAAACCTTGTGAAAACTTACAGAAAACGTTTGACCTCTGTCACTGCAAACAAAGGGTATATAACAAAGTATTGAGATGAACTTTTGTTATTGACCAAATACTTATTTTACCGAGGAATTTACCAATTAATTCATTAAAAATCCTTCAATGTGATTTTCTGGATTTTTTTTTTCTTATTTTGTCTCTTATAGTTGAGGTATACCTATGATGAAAATTGAAGACCTCTCTCATCTTTTAAGTGGGAGAACTTGCACAATTGGTGGCTGACTAAATACTTTTTTACACCACTGTATCGTCGTCGGACTCTGTCGGTCTATGATGACCATGGAAGAGAATCCTAAATGTCTACTCTGCTGGAACAGCACCGCCTGTGGCTGAACAGGCCGATGCGCGAATGGCAGTCCCTGTCACACAGGTCGCACTTGTGGGTGGTCTCTGTGCTGCTGGAGCTGTGGTGGTTCTTCCTGCGGGTCCTTTTTTCATCTGCTGCAGCAGTCAGTCTCTCTTCACCCACCTTGAGCTGTCTGGTCAGGGTTCCTCTTCATTTGAAGTGGTCCGTTGCAAGGTCCTCCCAGCACTCTGTGTTGATCTCCAGGGCCTTCATGTCTCTCTTGCAGACGTCTCTAAAGCGCAGCTGTGGGCGGCCAACGTCTCTCCTGCCAGTCGCCAGTTCTCCGTAGAGGACGTCTTTGGGGATTCTGCCATCCTCCATACGGTGAACGTGGCCTAGCCAGCGGAGCCTGTGCTGCCTGAGTAGAGTGAACATGGAGGGAAGGCTGGCGCGGGACAGAACTTCTGTGTTGGGCACTTTGTCCTGCCAGGATATGTCCAGGATACGGCAAATGCAGCGCAAGTGGAAGGAGTTCAGTCTCTTTTCCTGCTGGGCGTATGTTGTCCACGTCTCACTCCCATAGAGCAGTGTGCTGATGACGCAGACGTTGTACACTGCCATCTTCACCTTGACAGAGAGTTTGGGATTCTCCCACACTCGTGTGGTGAGGCGAGCGAGTGTGGAGGCTGATTTTCCAATCCTCTTGTCGATGGTGATGGTTGGTGGTGCTTTCGTGCCTTGCGCCAAGACGTTAGTCTTCTTCAGGCTGATGGTAATCCCGAAGTCCTTGCATGCCTGCGAGAAGCGGTCCATCAGGGTCTGAAGCTCCTGCTGTGTGTGGGTCGCGACTGCAGCGTCGTCTGCGAACAGCATGTCTCTGATTAGAGCCTCGCGTACTTTGGTTCTGGCTTTCAGGCGGGCGAGGTTGAAAAGCCTGCCATCAGATCTTGTGTGCAGGTAGATTCCCTCTGTTGCTGTGCTGAAGGCATGCCTCAGGAGCATAGCAAAGAAAATCCCAAAGAGGGTTGGCGCAAGTACACAGCCCTGTTTCACTCCGCTGCGTATGTTGAATGGCTCTGAGACGTTGCCGTCATGCTGCACTATCCCCTGCATGTTGGTGTGAAACGATTCGATGAGGCTTTGCAACTTTGGTGGGCATCCTATGTTTGGCAGGATCTTGAAAAGGCCCTCTCTGCTTACCAGATTGAACGCTTTGGTGAGGTCGATGAAGGCGACATAAAGGGGCATGTTCTGTTCTCTGCATTTCTCCTGGAGTTGGTGGCTGGAGAATATCATGTCTACCGTCGATCGCTCAGCGCGGAAGCCACACTGAGACTCGGGGTAGACACGTTCGGCAAGCTTCTGTAGACGAACGAAAACAACTCGTGCGTAGACTTTGGCCACAATGCTGAGGAGGGAGATGCCCCTGTAGTTGTTGCAGTCGCTTCTCTCCCCTTTGTTTTTGTAGAGGGTGATGATCTTGGCGTCCCTCATGTCCTGTGGTACGGCATCTTCCTTCCAGCACTGGCAGAGGACATCATGCAATGGCAGCAGTAGAGCGGTCTTGCAGTGCTTGATCAGGTCGGGGGGTATGCCGTCGTTGCCGGGTGCCTTGCCAGCGGCCAAGCTATCAATGGCCTTGCTGAGTTCGTCTATGGTTGGCTCAGCGTCAAGTTCATCCATGGATGGCAGGCAATCGATGGCATCAAGGGCTGACGGTGTCACGGTGTTCTGTCTGGAATACAGGTCGGAGTAGTGCTCCACCCATCTCTCCATCTGCTTGTTCTTTTCTGTGATCATCTCCCCAGTGGAGGATTTGAGGGGGGCCGTCTTGCTCTGAGCCGGACCAAGTGCTTTCTTGATGCCATCGTACATACCACGGATGTTCCCTGTTATGGCAGCGGTTTGAATGTCTTGGCTGAGCTGAGTCCAGTACTCGTTGGCACAGCGCCGAGCAGTCTGCTGAACTTTGCTTCTTGCAGCCCTGAGAATCTGGAGATTCTTCTCGTTTGGGTACTTCTTGTACTCGGCAAGAGCTGAGCACTTGGTTTCAATGACGGGGGTCATCTCGGTCAACTTGGCATCAAACCATTCCTGTGACTTTGAGGTCTTCCTCCCAAAGGTAGCCAAGGCTTTGTGGTGGATGGTGTTTCGCAGCTCTTTCTACTTCTGCTTTGCAGATTCTCCTTCTTGTGGTACACCAAGTTCCTTCTCAAAGGTGGAGGCAAACCGCTCGACAAGTTCTGGTTGGGCCATCTTACTGGTGTCAATCCATGCCTTTCCAGGCTGTCTAGCACGATGGAATTTCTTCAGCTGCAGCTTGACCTTGCAACACACCAATGAATGGTCTGTGTCGCAATCTGCACTCTGGAACGAATGGGTGATTAGCACGTTCTTCAGTGAGGTGCACCTGGTCAGGATCAAGTCCAGCTGGTGCCAGTGCTTTGAACGCGGATGTTGCCAGGAAACCTTGTGTTGGGGCTTGGTCTTGAAGAACGAGGTTGTGATGCACAGATAAGTGCAGAACTCGAGCAGCCGCTGTCCGTTGTCATTCATTCTGCCCACGCCAAATGGCCCAAGACAGGAGGGCCAGGAGTCATGGTCAGCACCCACTCTGGCATTGAAGTCTCCAAGGAGAATGAGTTGTACAGAGTTGGGGATGATCCTGACAGTTGTTGCGAGATTCTCGTAGAACTCGTCTTTTGCCTCTGGTGTGGCTGTCAGTGGTGGGGCATACACACTGACGAGGGTGACTGGGCCTTGAGTGGTGTTGAGGCGGAGGGTGAGGAGTCGTGCAGAGCCATTGCTGCCCGGTTCCACCATCTTCAGCAAGGTGTTCTTCACTGCGAAGCCCACTCCGTGTTCCCTGTGTTCGTCACTGCTCTTTCCCTGCCAGTAGAACGTGTAGTCCTTCTCTCTCAGTGTGCCTGCGTCAGCCAACCATGTTTCCTGGAGAGTGGCGATATCCACTCCCAGTCTCTTCAGCTCATTATTGATGATGGCAGTCTTCCTGGTGTTGTTGATGTCCTTGAGGTTAGCAGCGAGTCCTGTCATCATAGTGCGGACGTTCCAAGTTCCCAGTTTTAGAGTTGGTCTCTTTTGTTTTTTTG
Organism: Pholidichthys leucotaenia; assembly: GCA_020510985.1. NCBI lineage: Eukaryota > Metazoa > Chordata > Actinopteri > Cichliformes > Pholidichthyidae > Pholidichthys > Pholidichthys leucotaenia. The sequence goes on along the minus strand of CM035847.1, from coordinate 214,190,810 downwards.
TCTTGCCTGGTGCAAAAGTTCTCAGCCTGCCGTTCGGACTTCTCCTCATCCCCATGCACCCAATGAGGAAAGCAGGCTGTGGCGGGACAACACCTTATTGGCTGGGGGCTGCCCAGCTTGAGGCGGGCGGTAGCTGTCCAGTGAGATCCGAAGATCCCTCCCACCATCGGGAACAACCCCTGGTGCCGCGCTCTACGCCAATTGAGCGGTGGCTTATAACCGGTAACTGTCATTTCCCCGTATTTTGTCTACGCCAAAGGCGAAGCTGGAGTGTCCTCTCCAGTAATCCGGTGTTCTACCTTCCAGCGTTGGACGTTGGTAGGATTCAAGTCTGGGCAGGAAGTTATGGAGGACAAGATGTTGCCCATGCAGCATGTACCCCCTCTCCACGTCACTGATGAATCCAAAGGAACAGCAGGGCTGCTACAGTTTGGCACCAGCGCCGTCGCAGGAGCTGCCAGAACGATGTTGAGCACAACAGAGAACTGCCTTAGGGACTCCGACTCTGGATTTTTCCTCAGGGTTGACTCCCGAAGCCTTTCCCGTGACCGGGTGTGCCTCAAGGCAGCAGAGGTTTGAAATCAGGGTTTACCTTCCCCTAGATGGGCTACCTTCCCAGGTTGATGAGCCACCATCTACCCCGAAGCATTTGGTTTTAAGGCCCCAGAGATCTGCCCTCGCCCCTTCTCCTATTAGTAAAAGCAGTTCCGCCGGGCTTAGAGACTAAACCACACGGGCAGGCTAGGAGTTGGACTTAGTTGTCAGAGGCTTTTTGAGACGCACGCCATAAGGAGCATTTTATAAGCACAGTATATCAGAATCAGAATCAGCTTTATTGGCCAAGTATGCACAACATATACAAGGAATTTGACTTTGGCTAAAAACTTGCTCTCGTTGTTCAGGTGGAGAATTTAAATAAGATTTAAATAAGGATTCAATGACAACAGAGTATGTACAGTAAATTACAGTCTGTCCACGTTTCTATAAAAGGATGCAAATATATACAGGAATATATGCAGTTATTTACTCAGACTATCCACACTTTGCAGAAATATATGAAAAAATATACAGTCATACAGTATTTCAATGTGAACTCAGATTCAGTGATATAATGTGAATGAAGTAAAAAGCAGTGTGAGAGTTATGTGCAATGTAAGAATGGATGAAAAGTCATGAGTACAGCAACAGGTAGGACTAGGTGAATGTTAGGAGTTCATCAGAGTGATGGCTTGAGGAAAGAAACTGTTCCTGTGACGGGTGGTTTTGACCTTCAGTGATCTGTAACGATGACCAGAAGATAGAAGTTCAAACAGTTTGTGGCCGGGGTGTGACGGGTCAGCACAGATGCTTCCCGCCCGTTTCCTGGTTATGGACCGATATAAGTTCTCAATGGAGGGTAGGTCGGTACCAATGATCCTCTCCGCAGACTTAATGATCCGCTGCAGTCTGGTCTTGTCCTGTTTAGTGGCAGATCCAAACCAGACAGTGATGGAAAAGCAGAGGACAGATTGGATGATGGCGGTGTAGAAGACAACCAGCAGCTCCTGAGGCAAATCAAACTTCTTGAGCTGACGCAGAAAGAACAACCTCTGCCGGGCCTTTTTCCGGACAGTGTCTATATGGGAGGACCACTTCAGGTTCCGGGAGATTGTGGTACCCAGAAACTTGAATGAGTCCACAGTGGACACTGTGCTGTTGAGGATGGTGAGTGGGGGGAATGAAGGAGGGTGTCGCCTGAAATCCACAGTCATCTCCACCGTTTTGGCTGGGTTAAGTTCAAGATATATCTATATATATCTATATATATATATATATATATATATATATACTCACCGGCCACTTTATTAGGTACACCTGTCCAACTGCTCGTTAACACTTAATTTCTAATCAGCCAATCACATGGCGGCAACTCAGTGCAGTTAGGCATGTAGACATGGTCAAGACAATCTCCTGCAGTTCAAACCGAGCATCAGTATGGGGAAGAAAGGTGATTTGAGTGACTTTGAACGTGGCATGGTTGTTGGTGCCAGAAGGGCTGGTCTGAGTATTTCAGAAACTGCTTATCTACTGGGATTTTCACGCACAACCATCTCTAGGGTTTACAGAGAATGGTCCGAAAAAGAAAAAATATCCAGTGAGCGGCAGTTCTGTGGGCGGAAATGCCTTGTTGATGCCAGAGGTCAGAGGAGAATGGCCAGACTGGTTCGAGCTGATAGAAAGGCAACAGTGACTCAAATAACCACCCGTTACAACCAAGGTAGGCAGAAGAGCATCTCTGAATGCACAGTACGTCGAACTTTGAGGCAGATGGGCTACAGCAGCAGAAGACCACGCCGGGTGCCACTCCTTTCAGCTAAGAACAGGAAACTAAGGCTACAATTTGCACAAGCTCATCGAAATTGGACAATAGAAGATTGGAAAAACGTTGCCTGGTCTGATGAGTCTCGATTTCTGCTGCGACATTCGGATGGTAGGGTCAGAATTTGGCGTCAACAACATGAAAGCATGGATCCATCCTGCCTTGTATCAATGGTTCAGGCTGGTGGTGGTGGTGTAATGGTGTGGGGAATATTTTCTTGGCACTCTTTGGGCCCCTTGGTACCAATTGAGCATCGTTGCAACGCTACAGCCTACCTGAGTATTGTTGCTGACCATGTCCATCCCTTTATGACCACAATGTACCCAACTTCTGATGGCTACTTTCAGCAGGATAATGCGCCATGTCATAAAGCTGGAATCATCTCAGACTGGTTTCTTGAACATGACAATGAGTTCACTGTACTCAAATGGCCTCCACAGTCACCAGATCTCAATCCAATAGAGCATGTTTGGGATGTGGTGGAACGGGAGATTCGCATCATGGATGTGCAGCCGACAAATCTGCGCCAACTGTGTGATGCCATCATGTCAATATGGACCAAACTCTCTGAGGAATGCTTCCAGCACCTTGTTGAATGTATGCCACGAAGAATTGAGGCAGTTCTGAAGGCAAAAGGGGGTCCAACCCGTTACTAGCATGGTGTACCTAATAAAGTGGCCGGTGTATATATATACTGTATATATACATATATAATTGGAACAAATGTTCCAATTGTTTTGAAACTTCGTACCAGGGTTTGATATACACTGATGACATACATATTGTAATTTAAATTTGATCAGATGATTTTTGCAGGAGTTGTAGCCCCTGACCTATGACCTCCTATTTCACCTCACTTCATAGAAAGTAACTGTCTTGTGAAATCAACTCCTCCTACAGTTTTGTTCCAAATGTTTTGAATATATATATATATATATATATATATATATATATATATATATATATTTGCATCCTTTTATAGAAACGTGGACAGACTGTAATTTACTGTACATACTCTGGTTGTCATTGAATCCTTATTTAAATCCTTCACCTGAACAACGAGAGCAAGTTTTTAGCCAAAGTCAAATTCCTTGTATGTGTTGTGCATACTTGGCCAATAAAGCTGATTCTGATTCTGATTCTGATTCTGATTCTGATTCTGATATATATATATACACACAGTATATTCATATATATATATACTGTATATATATACTGTATATACTGTATATGTGTGTGTGTGTGTGTGTGTGTGTGTGTGTGTGTGTGTGTGTGTGTATATATATATACAGTATATATACATGTATATATACAAGGATCGTCACTTCCTTGTGGTAACGTATCGTCACTTCCTGTTTTGCTGTCTGCCTGTGTGGTTTGCTCTCCAGCTCTCGAGCCACTAGCTATGGCTACTACCTCTCTTTCCTCTCCTCCTCTGGTGTGCTCTCTCTGTCAGATGTTTAGCTACACCTCTGCCTCTTTTAGTGATAACGGTAAATGTAATAAATGTTGTCTTTTTGAGGCGCTCGAGGCGAGGCTGTCTGATTTGGAATCCCGGCTCCGCTGCATTGAAACACCGTCTGCGCCAGTTAATCTCGACGGACGCCCATTAGCTGCAGCGGAGCTAGCTAGCTTAGCCCCCCCTGTCCCCGGTTCCCCGGCTCTCCTCAGCAGCGAGGAGACTGGGTGGGTGACGGTGAGAAGGAAGCCTAGTCGCAAAGCCCCGGTTCACCACCAACCTGTTCACGTTTCTAATCGTTTTTCCCCGCTCAGCGACACACCCGCTGAGGAAAAAACTCTGATCATTGGCGACTCTGTAGTCAGAAACGTGAACCTAGAGACTCCATCGGCCATAGTCACATGCATTCCTGGGGCCAGAGCAGGCGACATCGAGTCAAATTTGAAAATGCTGGCTAAAAGTAACTGTAAATATTCCACAATTGTTATTCACGCCGGCATTAATGACATCCGTCTCCGGCAGTCGGAAGTCACGAAACTTAATATAGAATCGGTGTGTGACTTTGCAAAAACGATGTCTGCCACTGTAGTATTCTCTGGGCCCCTCCCCAATCTGACCAGTGATGACATGTTTAGTCGCTCGTCATCCTTGAACCGCTGGCTGTCTGTGTGGTGTCCTAAAAATGACGTGGGCTACATTGACAATTGGAGCTCTTTTTGGGGAAAACCTGGTCTTATGAGACGAGACAGCATTCATCCCACTTTGGATGGTGCTTCTCATTTATCTAACAATCTGGCATCTTTTTTATCCAAATTTCCAAAACCATGACTACTCAGAGTTGGGACCAGGAAGCAGAGTTGCAGTCTTACACGCCTCTCTGCAGCTCCTCTTCATCCGCCACCCCTCAGCTTAGCCCCTGTCTTCCCCATCAGAGAATCGTTGTCTGCTCCCTCCAAAGTAAATAAAAATATAATGTATAAGCATCCCAAAGTGATAAAGCAAAATATTGGTAAAACTCAAATTAAACATAAAGCCTCTAAAATGAATGATTTGGCCTCTGTTCCTCCTCATAATTTAAAAATTAAATGTGGTTTATTAAATATTAGGTCTCTAACTCCCAAGTCTCTGTTAGTCCATGATCTGTTAATTGATCATCAGATTGATTTAATTTCCCTTACAGAGACTTGGTTAGGGCAAGAGGATTATGTTGGTTTAAATGAATCAACTCCCTCTGGTTATTTAAACTGTCAAAATCCCAGAAGTTCTGGTCGTGGAGGAGGAGTAGCATCAATTTACCATTCCAAATTACTAGTTAATGTAAAGCAAAAAACATGTTATAATTCCTTTGAGGGCCTGGTCCTCAGTGTTGGGCACTTTAGCAATTCCAGGTTAAACCCAATTTTATTTGCCATAGTTTATCGTCCCCCATCAACCTATTCAGAATTTTTATCCGAATTTGCTGATTTCTTAGCTGATTTAGTGCTGAAATCTGATAGAATAATTATAGTAGGGGACTTTAATATACATGTGGATGTAGATAGTGACTGCCTTAATGTGGCTTTTAATTCAATATTAGACTCGATTGGGTTTTCTCAGAAAGTAGGAAATTCTACTCATTACCTCCACCATACATTGGACCTTGTTCTGACATATGGCATAGAAATAGAAAATCTTGTAGTGTCTCCTCATAACCCTGTACTGTCAGACCATCGTCTGTTAACCTTTGATTTTACTATTTCTGACTATTTGGCTCCTAAAGAAAAATATTATCACAGTAGATGCCTCTCAGATGATGCTGTTTCCAAATTTATGCAGATTGTTTCCTCTATGCCATGTGTCAACACAACGGAAATAAGCTATAGACAGCTTGCTCCTTCTGTAATTGATAACATGGTGGATAGTGTTTCAGCTTCTCTGCATCAGGCTCTAGACTTGGTGGCCCCCTTAAAAAAGAAAAAGTCTAATCAGAGATTTTTAACTCCTTGGTTCAACACAGAAACTCGTAGCTTAAAACAGAAGACTCGTCAATTAGAAAGAAAATGGCGCTCTACTAATTTAGATAAAATCTATTTAGCTTGGAGAAATCATCTTTTAATTTATAAAAAAATCTCTTAGAAAAGCTAGAACGAGTTATTACTCTGCATTAATAGAAGAGAACAAGAATAATCCCAGGTTTCTTTTCAGTACTGTAGCCAGGTTGACAAAGAGTCAGGACTCTGTCAATCCTAGCATCCCCTTAGAGCTTACTAGTCAGGACTTTATGAACTTTTTCAATAATAAAATTTCATCCATCAGAGATAAAATCAATCAGATTCTTCCCACAGTTAACTTAAATACTGTAACTACTACAACTCCTTCTATTGATGTCTGTCTTGATGAGTTTACTCCAATCGACCTTTGTGAGTTAGACAAAATAGTTTCCTCATCCAAACCTTCAACTTGTCTTTTAGACCCTATTCCTACCAGGTTATTTAAAGAAGTCTTCCCACTTATTGGTAGCTTTATTCTTCATATAATCAATTCTTCATTAACTTTAGGCCATGTACCGCAGGCTTTTAAAACGGCTGTAATTAAACCCTTACTCAAAAAGCCAACGCTAGATCCAGGAGCTTTAGCTAACTATAGACCAATCTCTAATCTCCCCTTCATTTCAAAAATCTTAGAAAGAGTTGTTGCTACGCAATTATTTGACCACCTGCAGGGAAATGGTTTACTTGAGGAGTTTCAATCTGGGTTTAGAATCCATCATAGTACTGAAACAGCCTTAGCGAAGGTCACTAACGACCTCCTCATTGCATCTGATAATGGACTAGTTTCTGTACTTGTCCTTTTAGATCTTAGTGCAGCTTTTGATACTATTGATCATAATATTCTACTTGATAGATTAGAACACTATGTTGGACTTAATGGAACTTCGTTGCAGTGGTTTAGATCTTATTTATCTGATAGGTTCCAGTTTGTTCATGTAAATGATGAGTTTTCTCTCAGCTCAAAGCTTAGTCATGGAGTTCCACAGGGATCTGTGCTTGGCCCTACTCTTTTTAGTTTATATATGCTTCCGTTAGGCAACATTATTAGAAAGCACTGTATACATTTTCACTGTTATGCAGATGACACACAATTATACCTGTCAATGAAGCCAGATGATACTAATCAATTAGCCAAGTTAGAAGCCTGTCTTAAGGAAATCAAAGCTTGGATGACTTGTAATTTCCTGCTATTAAATTCAGATAAGACTGAAGTCATTCTTGTTGGTCCAAAAAACCTTAGAAATTCCTTTCCAAATCAAACTTTCAGTTTGGATGCAGTTACTCTTTCTCTTAATAGCTCTGTGAGGAACCTTGGAGTTATTTTTGATCAGGATTTGTCCTTCAATTCACATATTAAATTTGTTTCTAAGACTGCCTTCTATCATTTGCGTAATATTGCCAAGATTAGGAGCATCTTGTCTCAGAGTGATGCTGAGAAGCTGATCCACGCTTTTGTTAGCTCGAGATTAGATTATTGTAATTCTTTATTATCAGGCTGTCCTAAAACATCTTTAAAAAGTCTTCAGCTGATCCAAAATGCTGCAGCAAGAGTTTTAACAGGTACTAGAAAGAGAGATCATATCTCTCCGGTTCTGGCCTCCCTTCATTGGCTTCCCATAGAGTTTAGAATTAAGTTTAAAATCCTTCTTCTTACTTACAAAGCTCTAAACAATCAGGCTCCTTTTTATTTAAAAGATCTGATACTACCGTATCATCCTAACAGAGCACTACGCTCCCAAAATGCAGGTTTACTTGTAATACCTAGAATCTCCAAAAGTACAATGGGAGGCAGAGCCTTCAGTTATCAAGCTCCTCTCCTGTGGAATCAGCTGCCAATCTGGATTCGGGAGTCAGACTCGATCTCTGTTTTTAAGAATAGGGCTAAAACCTACCTTTTTGATATAGCCTACAATTAGGGAGGGATCATGTGTTTCTGAATCCTCCCTTAGTTATGCTGCTAATAGGTTTAGTCAGCCGGGGGACCTCCAGTAATGCACTTGGCCTCACTCCTTTCCTCACTCTCTATGAAATATTTTTTTTTTTTTTTTGCTGGTCATTAACATTTGTTTGTTCTCTCCCATAGATTGAGTCCCCATCGTGCTGTTTGCTCTCTACATGTCTGTTCTTTTCTTCTTCTCTGTCCCCTCACCCCCCAGCCAGTCGCAGCAGATGACTGCCCCTCCCTGAGCCTGGTTCTGCTGGAGGTTTCTTCCTGTTAAAAGGGAGTTTTTCCTCTCCACCGTCGCCAAGTGCTTGCTCACAGGGGATCGCCTGATTGCTGGGGTCTTTCTGCAACTGTGGGGGTCCTCCCTACAGTTGATAGTGCTATGAGATGACTGTTGTTGTGAAATGGCGCTATATAAATAAAGTTGAATTGAATTGAATTGAATATATATATAAAGTATATATATATATATATATATATACACTACCGTTCAAAAGTTTGGGGTCACTTAGAAATTTCCTTATTTTTGAAAGAAAAGCACTTTTTTTTCAATGAAGATAACTTTAAACTAATCAGAAATACACTCTATACATTGCTAATGTGGTAAATGACTATTAGAGCTGCAAATGATTGGTTTTTGGTGCAATATCTACATAGGTGTATAGAGGCCCATTTCCAGCAACTATCACTCCAGTGTTCTAATGGTACAATGTGTTTGCTCATTGCGTCAGAAGGCTAATGGATGATTAGAAAACCCTTGTGCAATGATGTTTGGTCTGCAATGCTGTAATTGCTGCAAATGGAGGATTCTTTGACGAAAGCAAAGTTTGAAGGAAAAAATTATTATTTCAAATACAAATCATTATTTCTAACCTTGTCAATGTCTTGACTATATTTTCTATTCATTTTACAACTCATGGTGGTAAATAAAAGTGTGACTTTTCATGGAAAACACAAAAATTGTCTGGGTGACCCCAAACTTTTGAACGGTAGTGTATATATAATAATTGGAACAAATGTTCCAATTGTTTTCAAATTTCGTACCATGGTTTGATATACTCTGATGATGCTCATATTGCAATTTGACTCTCATTGGGTGACCTTGAGGTCAAAGGTTAGAGGTCAGATTTTCCCTAAATCTTCTAAACACAATAGAGGGGATGCATTGAAATGAATTCTTGGCAGTTACAGGACAGTTACCATAGCAGCACAGTACTGAGTGGCAATCACATGTGACAGCTTTAGTTTGTATGCAGCAAAACATAGTTACAGCAGTGCACAGAGTACCTTTTTTTTTTACTTTAGATGTTAATACCACACCGTTTACTTCACTGTAGTGATGTGTGGGTAAAGACCAAGGAGCACATGGTAAGTGAAGAACTGAACAGTCTTTAATTATTTTTTTAATTTAATTTTTTGCCAATTAATACAAGATGGAACGAAAAGATTAGGTCTCCACAATGCAAGGAGGTACTCTGTGTACTGCTGATTGAATGCTGTGTGCATTTTTTGCATTTTACTTCATACACCCTAATGCTGCCACTCATTTTTGCCACACAGTGTTTTTTTTAACTGCCCTGAGTTCTGTTTGATGACATCATATGCATACCCTCTATAACTACTGAAAGAAATGATGTAGGCTTTTCAAATCGATACAGTAGTTGTATCTAAGATGCATCTTGGATGACTAATACCCTGACTTGACTGTGGGTTTGGGATCCAAAGGTCAAAGTTAACATTCCATTTGCACTATGGTAGATGGTGAATGCTTTTTCTTCTTCTTCTTCTTTTAGATTTGATTGGCGGTTGGCAACCAGATTACAGGTGCATTACCGCCACTGACTTGATTATCATCACTCTATAGCTTCTTCTTCTTCTTCTTCTTCTTCTTCTTCTCTCTGTGACTGGCGGAGAGCAAGCAACTAAAAGGTGCATACCGCCACCTATTGTACAAGATTGTGTAACATGTCATTTGAGCCCAACCCCATCACTCTATAATATCTTTGTATAAGGAGTTCTTATAAGGACTTCTGAAGGTCAAAGGTCAAAGTTAACATTTCCTTCACACTATGGTAGATGGTGAATGCTTCTTCTTCTTCTTTTAGATTTGATTGGTGGTTGGCAACCAGATTACAGGTGCATTACCGCCACTGAATTAACTATCATCACTCTCTATATCTTTGTATAAGGAGTTCTTATAAGAAGTTCTGAACAACTCCTTATATGTGAAAAAATTATCCGTCCTTGGACGTTCAGTCTTGCACAATTTACTATCACTCTACAGTATACAGTATGTGTATATACAGTATATGTGTGTGTCTGTCGGTCTGTCTGTGTGTCTGTCACAACCATAGGACTCGCTAAAAGATCATCGGATTGCCTATGATGTGCCTTTGATCTCTACATGATGTCTATATGACGTCATATAGACACCATAGTATAGAGTGATTCAAGAAAATCTGTGTGTGTATGTGTGTGATCAAAGGCAGGCAGCACTCACGATCATAGGACATCAAAGATCAAAGGCAGGCATCACTCACGATCATAGGACTCACTATGACATCATCAAAGATCATAGGACTCACTATGACGTCATCAAACATCAAAGGCAGGCATCACTCATGATCATAGGACTCGTTATGACATCATCAAAGGCAGGCATCAATGAACGAGTGGTGACATCAAAGATCCAAGGCAGGTTTCACAAGGGCTACTGTTGCCATGGTAACAATGTCAAAGATCTAAGGCAGTTTTTTTTTTTTTTGAGAAACTGAATTTTGGGTTTTCATTAACTCTAAACCATAATCATCAAAATTAAAAGAAATAAACACTTGAAATATATCACTCTGTGTGTAATGAAACTATAATATTTGAGTTTAACTTTTTGAATTGAATTACTGCAATAAATTAACTTTTTGATGACATTCTAATTTATTGAGATGCACCTGTAATACAGATCAGATATTTTTAGGACTGCCTAAATCTGATGTAAAAGCCAATCTTTCAGCTCAGATCTGACTCACTTTCATATGTAGTACTTGATCAGATATTTATCTGATACATGGCTGGCCATGTGACTTGACTGAGAACTGTTAGATCAGAATTGATGTGACTTGTTACTGCTACACATGCACAGGATGTTAATGTTGCCATCTGGCTTCCTTCCTCCTTCTGGACCTCATCACATAAAGCTGACTAATGGCACATGTCCACTGGGCTGTTTTTTAACAGAAGGAATCACTTTGCGGCATGTGTTAAGTGCGGGGATGAGGTGTAACCAGGTGGAGTGACAGAAAATGATTGATGTAGTGCAAAACCAATAATCAAAGAGCTCTGTCCCAGGGGAAAAGCTCTCATTGGCTGTAAATTGCTGTTTTTAAAGACAGTGCAAGTTGATGAACATTGATATCAGTCAATGTAAATTGGCTAGATTGTAGCCAGTAACTATTTTCCATCTGTTGTCCGTGAGTTACAGTTTTTCCCTCCCCCATTCTATTATGCTGAGCATTAAGCTGGAGGGTGGAAAATACCATTTTTATATGGTCTTTGCTATGATCCAGCCATGGATTGAACCCATGACCTCCCAGCTGAGGGGCAGGTGCTCTACCACTAGGTCACCACTCTGGTTCTTTGGGGCAGCACAGTGATACAGTGGTTAGCGCTGCTGCCTCACAGCTAGAAGGTTCTGAGTTCAAATCTCCAGGCTGGCAACAGTGGGACCTTTCTGTGTGGAGTTTGCATGTTCTGCCTATGCTGTGTGAGTTTACTCCAGGGGCTCTGGTTTCCCCCCACAATTAATGTTGCATGTTATGTTAATTGGTGACTCCAAATTGTCCCTAGGTGTCTGTCTCTGATAGGCCAGAGGGTGAGTGTAGATACTAGTTAAGTGCTTTAACTGGACTTTGTGGTTAGATGCTGAGAACAGGAAGGCTTCTTCATCTCAATGATCGATGCATCCAACCGTGGGTGGTCTTCCACTGACCTCAGCTCCTGAACAACATGGTGGATTACAAGTAAACCTTGTGTGTGTCATGATTTGCCCCTTGAGGCAGGAATGAAGACCCACATGCTGAACTGTAGTTTGTGGTATTTATTAACAGAAAAACACAACAAGACCAAACGGTGCACAACACAAAAGTCCAAACTGAAAACAAGGCAAACTTACGAGTTGAGAAAATAGAGTTCACCAGAACAGGAGAAGGGTTCCGGTGGAGATGAGTAACTCGTAGACTCTAGCAAAGATGGAGTGAAATAACAACCCTTAAATAGGGCTAAAAACAAATGATACAAGTGACGGCAGGTGTGGATCACATGAGCGGGCAAGAGGTAACAATGATTGCAACAGGGATCAGCTGGGAGTAATGAGAGGGGAGAAGACGGGACTGACAGCTGACAGGGACACTGCCCACAACGGAGCAAAAACCCAGAAGTGCTACTGACAGCTGTCACTCCGGAGAGGGAGGGAGAGAGAGAGAAAACACAACAATACAAATGCAAAGAACTAAATACCAATAAATAAGGACTGAGGGATAAAGACAAACAAATACCAAAATAAGTAGCAAAACAATGATGACATAAACTGGGGGATAAGAAGCAATACAAGATATATGAAAATTGACCATGGATAAAATGGCAGGAATCAGAACTCAAAAATACAACACCATACAAATATAGAAAAAAGGCAAGGAGACAGACCATGGTGGGACCCCCCCGTACTCAGATTGTGACAGAGCCCCCCCCACCCCCCAAGGGGTGGATACCAGACAACAACAAGCACAACATCAAAAGAAAAGGACCCACCCACACAAAGAACCCACCCCACCAAGAACAAGAAAACAAACCCACCCGGGGTGGGAAGAGGGGGACCCAAGAATGGAGGGACTGAAAAAAAACCAGAGGAAATAAGAAAAACTCTCATACCTCATACCTCAGCAAAACCCAGACTAGGAGGAAACAAAAAACAAAAACACTCTCAGGACCCACACTCACGCAGAACCAGGCACCTAAATCCCCTGGACCAGAGAGCTAGACAGTTCGGGAGGACGGCTAAAGTCCCAGACCTGGCAGATGGCATGATGGAACGAATCGGATCGCCTGCCAGAGAAGGTGGGTCACTCAACCCAGTGGCACGGTCTGTCAGGCGGTCAGCCAGGGTTCTTCGGCCACGTAAACAGAAGGGGTGGCCCAGGAGGCGGCTGCCCCACGGGGAATCCCAATGAAGGAGGGGACTGAGGAGTTGGGGGAACTACGCTGATGTCAGGTGGAGGAGTGGGAACCACAACGGCCTCGGGCAGAGGAGAGGTGACCACGACGTCCTCAGGCAGAGGAGAGGGGACCATGACGGCCTCGGGCAGAGTTGAGGGGACCACGACGGCCTTGGGCAGAGGAGAGGGAACCACAGCAGTCTCGGGCAGAGGAGAGGGGACCATGACTGCCTCAGACTGAGGAGAGGGGACCACGACAGCCTTGGGCTGATGAGAGGGAACCACAACGGCCTCGGGTAGAGGAGAGGGAACCACAATGGCCTCGGGCAGAGGAGAGGGAACCATGACGCTTTTGGACTGCTCTGCACCACCTCCGGTTGTCCCGGACTGGGACATCACAGCACCCGTGGTGGCTTCAGGCTGGAACAAGGCAGCACCCGCAGTGGCCCTGAGCTGGAGCAACGCTGCACCCATGGTGGCTCCGAACTGGAGCAAAGCAGTGCCCATGGTGGCTCCGGGCTGGAGCAGGGCAGCACCCGCGGTGGCTCCGGACTGGAGCAAGGCAGCACCTGCAGTGGCTCTGGGCTGGGACACAGCTGTACCCACAGTGGCTCCAGTTTGGAGCAAAGCCGCACCCACAGTGGACCCGGACTGGGCCAGAGATGCACCCACAGTGGACCCGGACTGGGCCAGAGTTGCACCCATGGTGGACCCGGACTGGGCAAAAGGTTCAGACAGGAGAGGTAGAGAAACAGGGTCAGGGTCACCGGCAGCAGTGGAGCCTGGCAAGGTGAGCTCAGGTGCAGCTGACAACTGCACTTGGCTCTCCCCACTAAGAGCCAGACAAGATCTCTCCAACATAGAAATAATAAAAACAAAGGACAGCACTTGCCTGAGCTCAAGCTCCACCACTGTCCAGGACTCTATCGATCCAAGCGGCGACGTCTCAGGCCCGGCCCTCTGGATGTCTAGCTCTGACTCTGCTGTGGCAGCCCCAGCAGTAGGCATGGTGGTCAATGCAGTCCCGGGACCTCCCCCAGCAAAGTGACCCACTCAGGTGGCTTGCTCAGCATGGCAACAGGTGGTCCACTCCCTGCTGGTGCTGGATCCTGCTCAGTTGAAGCCCAGGGATGCTCAGTCGTCGGCGCAGGCTCCAGATCACTGGCAGCGCTGCTGCAGGTGTGAGAGTCCACCCTCTCCATGGCTGCTGTTGTTGCGGACCCCTCTGAGGAAAGTAGAAGAGCCGCCCCAGCAGACGTTGTGATGGGCGGAGCTGGGAAGGAGGCAACCAGTCCCTCAGCAGCGGGAGGAACCGCCGAGGAGGAGGGAGAGGCAGCAGAGTAGGAGGCTGACGGGACAGCCGGAGAAGAAAAACCAAGTGAGGGAACTGCTGCAGGAGTCTTCGGCCTCGACGAAGAATGAACTGCTGACGAGGAGGTCAAGGCGTTCTTCCGGCGAGATTTCTCTGGACAGCGGCGGCCTGGAGTAGATGGAGTGGGAGCAGGAATGGGTGCCAGAGATTGGTGAGAAGCCGATAATGCAGAGGCTTGGGAATGTCTCCCCTTCAGCGCGGGCCCTGGCCTTTTTGGGGAATTCCTCACCATCTCACCATTCTTGCATTGCAGAACTGCCACCAGAGGAATCCTCTCAAACCCCTCAGCATGCTCCATAAGCTGAGGACACCGGCGAGCAGCTGCCTCCGTGAGCCTCAGGTACCACAATGTGTCTTTTGGGTAGGACCGGAGCGAGCAGCGGAGATTAATCCATGTCTCCATGAGGGTTTTGCAGCACTCCCACCCCAGGCTCATTGGATACTAGCGCCCGTCTGCACAGTCCATGGGAGCTGGCGACATGATGACTGCTCCCGAAAAACAGGTGGGTGAAACCAAAAAAAAAAACAAAAAACACAAACTACTGCAGCTGGGTCTTCTACTGGCCGGAGTCTACTGTCATGATTTGCCCCTTGAGGCAGGAATGAAGACCACATGCTGAACTGTAGTTTGTGATATTTATTAACAGAAAAACACAACAAGACCAAACGGTACATAACACAAAAGTCCAAACTGAAAACAAAGCAAACTTACGAGTTGAGGAAATAGAGTACACCAGAACAGGAGAAGGGTTCCGGTGGAGATAAGTAACTCTTAGACTCTGGCAAAGAGGGAGCAAAATAACAGCCCTTAAATAGGGTTAGATCAAATGATACAAGTGATGGCAGGTGTGGATCACATGAGCGGGCAAGAGGTAACAATGATTGCAACAGGGATCAGCTGGGAGTAATGAGAGGGGAAAAGATGGGACTGAGAGAGAGAGAGAGAGAGAGAGAGAGAGAGAGAGAGAGAGAGAGAGAGAGAGAGAGAGAGAGACTTTGGCTTTTAAAATAAGCCTTTATTGCACACTTCAAAAAAATGCAAGCACACCAACATCATTCCACCAAGTGTGTCACATTGGAAAAAGTGCAAACTGAAGTGTTCCCCCCCCACACAACACAGAGCATTCCTTGCAGTCCACCTATTCCACATTGACAGTGGCAGTAGTGCGAGTCCTCCTCGTAATCCGTGCAAAGACGAGGCAGAGGCCCCCGCCAGGTCCGTTGCACATCCCAGAGACAGTTTCCCCATCTCAGATGGATTGGAGTCCTTAGACCATGTGGGTTTTTCAAGCAAGTCAACTGTGCAGCAGGCTCGTCCAGAGTGTAGAAAGAAAATGGTGGGGCGTCCATGCCCTGCAGGTAAAGATCCAGTTCCGTGACAGTCAAATACAGTCAATTAAACGTCATAGACAAGTCTGATCAAACAACATCCCAAAAATGTATAAAACAGGCAGAGGAACGACCGCCATTTATTCCTCCTGTTGGGCGCGCTTGACCGCCGTTCTCCCTGCTGCTTTACGCAGGGCCGTCAGGTGTTTCTTGAGGCCAAAACGTTTTCTTTCATCCAGGAGGTCAAGACCAACCTGCCTTCTAAGCACATCAACAGACTTAGTGAATTTATCAGTGTCACTGAAGTAGTCGGTGACCTTAATGGCTTTGTTATAGGTTTCATCCAGGAAAGCATTTATTCCTCCCAGTGAATACAAACTTGTGTTTGTAATGCATGTTGCCTCAATAGACTCAGTATTAGACACAGTGTCGTTATCAGATTCCATTTCGTCGTCAGCACAACACAGCTGACTGTTTGGTTCTTCTGGGCCAGTGGATTCCTCATGGGCCACATTTTCCTGGACGCCACCCACAGCAGCTGACTGTCGCTGTTCCATCCCCTGCTGTGTAATGGTAGCAGCCTCCGGAAGCACAGCCACTGATGTCACACAGCGAGATTCTGACGCACCATCAGGTCGGTGCTCCGTCTCCTCCTCCGAAGCGGTAGCAGCTGCCGGAGGCACAGCTGCTGACGTCACACAGCGAGATGATTGTGACGCACCATCAGTGACCTTTTTGGCGCCATCGCCATCAACGCTCCCGGCCATAAGCTGGGCCGCGGGCGCCACAGCCGGGCCGTCCACAGACACAGCGGCAGGCTCCGGAGCAGGGCCAGCGGAAGGCCCCGCAACATCGCCCGCATTAGCGGCGGGAGCGGAGGCCGCGCTGCCGTCCGCAGCTGCGGCGTGAGCGGAGGGCTCGCCGCCGGCACCATCCGCGGCCCCATCAGGGCCCTGCGCCCGCTGCCTGTGCGGACAAGCGAACCGTTTATGGCTCACGTCTCCACATTCAAAACACTTCATCTGTCCTGAGCTCGCATACACCATATAGGATCCGTCCCCGTGTTTGACCCTGAAGGACACTTCCAGAGTTTGAGTGGGCGAGTCGAGAAACATGAACACCTGTCGCCTGAGTGATTTCACATATTTTAACTTGGTGGCCTTGCATCCCAAAGTCAGAGTTGTAAACGGGCCCGCAAACTTCCCAAATCTGCGGAGCTCCGTCGCCAACTGCTCGTCAGTGATGAAAGGTGGAACACCTGAGACGGTGATTCTCGTTGATGGGACAGATAAGGGGGACACCTGTATATACGTTTCCCCGATAACAACACCGCTTACAATCAGGGTGTGGACATCGTCTTCAGCTGCCAGAAACACAACTACAGCTCTATTCATTCGGGACGCAAAGCAGATTGCATCATGGCCCACCTGCTCGGCCACAGCCTCAAGGACCTCCTCCACAGTAACAGTGCTGTCCGGGGGGACGATCCTCACCCCCTGGTGGATAGATGGAGGTGGCGTTTCCAAGGTCGCCATCCTCCACAGAAAGAGAGAGAGAGAGAGAGAGAGAGAGAGAGAGAGAGACTTTGACTTTTAAAAAAAGGCTTTATTGTACATTCCAAAAATGCGAAAAGACCAATATCACTGGCCCAAGTGTGTCACATCTCAAAAGTGCAAACATAACTCATCCCCCTGACCCACAGAACACAAAACGTTCCCTACAGTCCATCTATTGATGAATGCCTCCAAATTGTTCACCATTTGATAGTAAGAGAACTCCACCTGGAGTCTGACTTTCAACAAGACCTTGAAAGACACAGGACACAGGATCCACATAGAGAGGGAGAGAGAGAGAGAGAGAGAGAGAGAGAGAGAGAGAGAGAGAGAGAGAGAGAGAGAGAGAGAGAGAACACAACAGTACAAAGATAAAGAACTAAATACCAATAAATAAGGACTGAGGGATAAAGACAAACAAATACCAAAATAAGTAGCAAAACAATGATGACATAAACAGGGGGGATAAGAAACAATTCAAGATATACAAAAATCGACCATGGATAAAATGGCAGGAATCAGAACTCAAAAATACAACAATATACAAATATAGAAAAAAGGCAAGGAGACAGACCATGGCGGGATCCTCCCATGCTCAGATCGTAACAGTGTGATAGCTTTAAAACAAACAAACAAGCACAAAGTGTTTCTAACAACATTTGAGTTAAGAAATAGTCGGTACAGTTAATGAATTTGTTATTTGACATCAAAAACCACTGGTTTAAACATTCAGTATGACATTGCTGCAGCCGACACATCCTGGGTGCTAGACCCCATTTGCATAAAGATTGCAAATAAGGAGTACTGGCAGCTCAACACACTGCTGCCCAAATCACACAGCACTGGAACAAAATGCTTTGTGTTTCACGGTGACACTGAATAGGAAGTGGTGAAACAACAGATCCAATGGACATGTACCACAACCATTGACAGTCCTCCAGAGAACAATCCCAAACATATAGCAGTTACTGTAGCGGTTTGATTTAACCCCCACAACAGGCTAAAGTCAATCACCTCACATTCTGGTCGTTTCTGCTACAGTCTGCCGGTTATGCATGTCACTGCTTTGAGTTAATGTATCATCCATGTGTTATCCATGCATTGTGCTCATGCATCCTGTCTGTTCCTTTGATATGCAAATGCCAGATTGACTGCTGTGAAGGTCCTTTGATCTATTGTTTGAGTTGGGTATAAATGCTGTGCCAAGTTGTGATTCTGCCTCTCTTTCTGATTCTGCAACTGCGGGACACACACACCGTGTGTCTTCGCTCCTCTTTGAGAGCTGGAGGAACGAGGCTTCAGCCTGCTCACACTATGGGGCTGGAGCCGAGTTCTGATGAAGGCGGATGATAATAAAGCTATTAAAAATCCAACGCTGCCTTTATTTCATCATCCTCTTCACTGGTGACCCCGGAATGCACACGTTTTGTGCAAACGCAACCTTCTGATCTGAACAGTCACGCTGGCGACCCGAGACTGAAGAAAACGAGCGGCCAGCGAACGCAGCACCCGGGCATGAATGCTCCGTCGCTGCGGCCTGACTGGTCTGCCCTCCCTGCTGCCTCAGGGAAGGCCTCGACGCAGAGCCCACGGCGGGCGAGCTGCTCTCAGGACGTCAACCAAGACCGGGTAAGCGGCAGAGAATGTCATGGCGCGCCCTCACCGAGATCGGCACATCCACGCGGGACCGGCTGCGCAGCTCCTCCACATCAGAGCACATGCGGGCGACTCCCATGGCCGACGGAGCACACGTGGACCTGAACGCACCATGACTAATCTGCAGCCACGGCTCGTCAGAGATGTTTTTCGGCGCAGACTGCGCCGATCTCCACCAAGTTTCCGACCCTGATTTCCTCTCCAGCGGGCCCACCCACGCACGGAGCCCCGGCACGCGCACCGGGGGTGACGAGGATGGCGCACCACGCACGGGACAAATACGCCTCTTCTGACCGCCTTCCTTCTGCTGCACAATGGCCCTTCAGGCTTGCTTGTACACCTGAGGCCCGCAGCTTGCTCACGGGATTTTATGGTCTTAGCCACGGCACACAAGGGGAATTCAGCTGTCTGCGGTTCCCGAGGCTGTAGGGTTGCGTCTGCCCTAAAGTCAACACGCCAGTCCCTCTGCTTTTATTTTTTTCTTGCCACCGCTCCTGCTTTTCTTCATGGCCACGAGAGGAGTCAGAGACTATTTTTTTCTCTTCTTCTGATCTCCGCATGTTCAGACGGGACATCGCGGAGCAGCAAACACTTTTGGCGCGACTCGAACGATTTTCCCGCGCCCGGTCAGCATTTGCTACCCCCCTTCCCCCTCCTCCTGCACAGAGCTTTTCCCTGCTCGCTGCCCAAACTGCAACATCGAGGTCACGGTCCCCTACCGTGCCCTCTGGGGGGGAGCAGTGTAGCGGTTTGATTTAACCCCCACAACAGGCTAAAGTCAATCACCTCACATTCTGGTTGTTTCTGCTACAGTCTGCCGGTTATGCATGTCACTGCTTTGAGTTAATGTATCATCCATGTGTTATCCATGCATTGTGCTCATGCATCCTGTCTGTTCCTTTGATATGCAAATGCCAGATTGACTGCTGTGAAGGTCCTTTGATCTATTGTTTGAGTTGGGTATAAATGCTGTGCCAAGTTGTGATTCTGCCTCTCTTTCTGATTCTGCAACTGCGGGACACACACACCGTGTGTCTTCGCTCCTCTTTGAGAGCTGGAGGAACGAGGCTTCAGCCTGCTCACACTATGGGGCTGGAGCCGAGTTCTGATGAAGGCGGATGATAATAAAGCTATTAAAAATCCAACGCTGTCTTTATTTCATCATCCTCTTCAGTTACTAAATAAAAATACATCTATTTTCTCTTTCTCCAACAACTGAGTGTTAGAAAAATACCCGATTCTTTGATTGAAAGGTCCAAGAACAAGCCAGAGAATTCTCCAATTCGAAGATGGAATATTTATTTAGAGATTACATGTAAAGCAAGCAGCGCTGGATAAGTGTGATGCAGCTCCCTTGGGAACATTGTCAGACTGATCCTGACTTCCGGGTGCAGCTTACAGTTCTCCGGTTGGTTGGTTGGTTGGTTGGTTGGTTGGGCCAACCCCGTACAATAGGATGGGCTTGTACGTGACTGTCTGATTGACCAATTTAACTCTGACATGAACAGGCCAGCCGCTGCTCACGGTACTGGTTTCTAGAATGTGCGATCAACGGTGTGTGCGTGGGTGTTGGGTCCGGGTGTGTATCTAATGTATTGGACCTGACTAAATGAAAGGAGAGAGAGGGAGAGCAGAATGAGAATGAGAATGCTCTATAGCTCTGTCTAATTCCTGTTTATCAGGGTTCAACACAACATATTGGTTCATAAGAATGCAAACAGAAAATGTATAGAATATGTGTAGAGCATAATGGGAGATTACCTACAGAATTATTATTTTGGCACTCTAACTTTCCATTAACCCTTTCAGAGTGGTTATACAAATCTGACATCTTTTGTTGTGGATGTAATGGCATATCCATGTGTGCAAAGTGTAATTTTCAGAGGATGGACACATTTATGCTCGAGTCAGAAAAATCTTTTGTAATAATGAATGTGACCTCTTATGACATGCAAATCGGATCTGAGGGAAGCAAATACAGTTTAATAATGTGGCTTGTTGTAAACTTAGCCTTTGTCAGGATATGCAAATCCAAATTGGCACAAAAAAGATTTTTAGATGTATTTTAGTTTTGTTTCATCCTTTTATTTCCAGTCTGAATCCTTTCAAGTCCACTTTTCAACTCCTATAAAGATTTAAAATCAGAGACGAGCTAAAATAACAACAAAAAGGTCCCATCACCAAACATCTGCAGCTACCACAACTAGGAGAGAGAGAGAGAGCGAGAAAACATTCGAATTGTTTCATGCACCACCTGGCCAGCGGTGTCTTGTAGAGATATGAGCCAATAAAACTAAGCTGAGATGCAGCTGTTAATGAACTACAACACCCTCAAATCAAACAAACCACGACACAGTGTGTGGCTTTCATCTGTTGATGTGAAGGAGAAGTGGTTGACACTTGTTACAGCTCAAAAAACAGTTTTGTTGTACAAACTGAGTTGAAGACATACACACATTTCTAAAGATGAATAACTGAAACCAACCAGAGATTTATATGTTCTTATTAAAAACAAAATAATTTAGGGGGCAATGGAATCATGGTAGCATGGGTTTTCAGTTCAGTCATAAAAAAAAATTCATGCAATCCTATGATTCAGAATTCACTTTAAAACCAAACTACTTTAAAACCAAACCAAATGGGTAGCTGATTCATGTTGTTGCCTAGGTGGATTTTCACTTTTCTATTGGACTGTTTTCATCCAAAACTGATCTGACTGGTTATTTAGCAGCATCTATCTATAAATGCACGAAATCTGTGTGTGTGTGTGTGTGTGTGTGTGTGTGTGTGTGTGTCTATCTGTGTTTCTGTTCAACATATATCTCTTGAACCGTTCATCAGGCTAACCTAAGGTTTTATACATGTTTTGCTGAGATTACAAGGGTGTGCATCCCCGAATATGGAGTCGCTCAGTCAAAATATGTAATTTTTATCAATAAAAGTTTAGCCACCACTCTGTCACCTCTCTGTGTCTCTTCATTCCCTGGCTTCAAGAAGTGTGGGTGGGGTTTCGGATTGAATTCGTGCTGGATAATACGGGGCATCACGACCTGTCAGTCATCACAGTTTTCCCTGGACATAACAAGGAAGTGAAAAACAACAAATCTGACTAGAGAAACGTAATACTGAAGATTTAATACCTAAAAAAATTATACCATAAAGTTGCCGTGATTGCGTAGGTCTAAAGGATAATTTAGCATATGTCGAGAACAGTAGGTGCACAAGCAGACTGGGCGGAGCGTCAGCGGGGACCGGGTCTGGCAAATCAACACAGAATATGCCTGGAGAAGCAGCAGCCAGACATGATCTGGCTCAAAGGCACACTAACTGATGGCGATAAAAATGTTATTTTCAATAAAGTGAAAAAAAAGATAATGCATGGAGTGTGCTTTTGCCCTGAGGGTGATTTATCATGGAAAACAGCTGAGCTCTGTGGTTCGAGCAATCAGCTGATTGGATGCACCTCCTCCGGTGTTCTGACATTTTGGCATATCTATCAGAACAGCATGGACAGCTGATGGTACAGACTGCAAAAGTTTAAAAAAAACATGGGGGGAAAGCCCTACAACTTTTGTTCCACAAATGTGGGACATATCAACCATACGCCGGATATGTCAGAAAATTTTAGCATGGGGCACATATTTTTTCCAGTTTATAAAATTTTTCACTGGGTCTGAGGTGTGTGCGGAAAAAAAATTTGTGTTTTGGTTAACATTTAGAGGGTCAAAAATGTGTTTGTTTAGGCAGAATAAATAATAATAATAATAATAATAATAATCTTGCATCAATAAAAAACAGACCGCTTACTATAGAGCCGCAGCCTGTCATGCCCTCAAGGTTCAGATCATTATTTGGCCTCAGCAGTGCCCCAGTGTGATGAGGACAATATTTAGGTATTCTGCAATTAATATTCACGCAGTCAAATAAGTCTTAGTGTCACTTATTCTCTTTTATATTTGTCAAAGTCTAACATGTGATTGTCTACATATAGGCTACACCTCTGTATTCCACTTTCAAACACAGCCAACATGTGGGCCTGTAAAGCCTGATTGGGATACCTGTTTCAGACAGGAATACTTGCGTCCTACGGGCAATGCACTAGTATCATAAATTGTAAAACTTTCTGATTTAATAATTGGTTATCTTTGTGTTGGAAAATAGATGTTCCCCTTTAGGGAAGATGCACTATTGAATCTATCTACTTATAAAATGCTTGTCTTCAGTTGAAAAAAGAGACTTCTAGCACATCCAAGTCTCAGTATGCAGGCAGCAGGGACTAAACAAATATAATAAGATAATTGAAACCAGGCAGCAATACAACTTAGTTGGGTTTTGATTTTAAGGGTAATTGGACCCCAGATAATTTTCTGTGGTGTACAGAATGTCAAAGCACATGATGAGAAGAAGTTTCCGTCGCTGCCCTCTGCTCCCAGATTCCCACTGTATCCTAAAAATACATTCACTAACACTGATGTTGGCAAAAGGCCAGTCCATAGATTGTTTGTATTAATTCAAAAAGGGGAAAATAAACAGTTGATGATACAGGCTATTTGTTATTAATGATATAAGATAAACTCCTAAAGTAATTACCTACAGTGGAAAAAAAGTAAAAGAAAAAAATGCTCCTCTCTCATCATAAATTAGCATGCAGCCAATGTTGCAGAAGTGTTAAAATCATCATGCATGTACTAATTAACTCTGTTCATCTGCACTGAAATGGTTGTTTAAAAGTAGTGTGTACTTTTTAAAAATTTATGTCAGGTTGCTTTACTGTATCATTTTAAGTTTCAGTTATTTAGAATGAGGGCTTCCCTTTGTGTTATTGAGATTGTCTTCAGGTGATATCACACCTAACCCCCACTGGTTAGGGCTGGGTAGTCAAACAGAATAAACCCAAAACCAACGTTTCGGATGTAAAACCAATGAGGGGTTTGTCAGAGTTCATAAAAGGTTGCAAAACAGTTCGCACACAGTTTTTAAGGTCACAAACAGTTTCTGTTGTGAAGGTTCAGTTGCTAGTATTCACTACTTGGCAAACTAAAAAGAACTTCAGTGACATGTTACAACCATTTGCAGATGCTTACAACTATTTTGCAAATGTTTGCAACTGTTCCGGAAAATACTTTTGCAAAAAAAAAAAAAAAGTCACCACTGCGAGTCACATCACCCACAAACCCTCAGTGGCTATGTAGGTAAATACTGACTTCTGCACTGGACAATACTAAATTTGGTTACGTGTGTGAAATGACAATGGGCCTTTTTCCACATAGTGATTATGAGTCTCTGATAAGTCTGTATTTCACAGAGCATGGCTGATGAAAAAAATAAATGTATGCCTTCCAAGCATTCATTCAAACAGATCACCTACTATGGTAGTGGAATCTTCTCCAGCTTCAGCTTCAGGTGCAGTTCCTGATGTGCCCAGACCAACAGAAAACACATTAAAGGGTATGGAGCATGTTTTCTAACTGGTCTGTGTTAACTGCAGACAAATCCACTATCCACTGTTTGCAGTTAGTCCAGAATGCCGCAGCACACTTTTTAACAGGCATTAGAAAGTGTGATCACATCACTCCAGTTCTGGCAGGTCTTCACTGGCTCCCAGTCCATCTTTGTGTTGATTTTAAAATTCTCTTATTCACTTTTAAGGTTTTGAGTGGTTTGGCACCTTTTTATCTAACCAAGCTTCTGGACTTTTATTCTCCTGCTCGAGCATTAAGGTCCTCCGACCAGCTGCTTTTAGTGCAGCCTAAAACTGAGTTAAAACAGAGAGGGGGTAGGGCCTTTGCAGTGGCAGCCCCTAGATTATGGAACAAGCTGCCACTCTATATACGCACCACAGAATTCTTACAGTCTTTTAAATCACAACTTAAAACACATCTTTTTAGAGTTCAGTTTGGGTCCTACAGGTCATGTTATGTAGTGGTCCCTGTGTTTTGGCGCTTGTCTTAATTTTATTTTTTTTTTGTTACTTATTTATTCTATTGTGTGCTATTTCATTTATTTGATCATGTGTAAAGCACTGTGGCCAACCTTGTTGCTATTTTTTTGAATGTGCTATGTAAATAAAATTGACATTGACAAGCCGCTAAACCAATCAGTGTCAAGTTAAGGGAGGTGCAGATCACATAGGTGATGACAGCAGGGCATAAATGCAGAATTGTTTAGGTGCAGTGTGAAACCAAACCTAACTGCATCAAATGTACTCTTCCTAGCATCCTTCAGTCTCGGGAGACTATGGATCTGCGCCTTGAGTTGGAATAACGGGGTTACGGCAGCATTGCTTGTGGCTGTGTAAGCCGATACGCGAGTGACAGGCACGGTTGCAACGGTCGCAGATGTAGGCGCTTGGTTGTGGTGTCTTTTTCAATGCATCCTTTCAAGATGATCGTTTTTCTTTGGCAGACTAGCGAAGGTGCTCTTCTCCCTTTCTGAGTCCGTCTTTCAGCGCATGTCTCCAGCAGTTTCGGTCGTCTGCAGTATCCTCCCAGTTGATCACGTCCATGCCCAGTGTTTTCATGTCTCTTTTGCATAAATCCTTGAAACGGAGATACGGTCGACCTCGAGTTCGTTTGCCGGATGCAAGCTCTCCGTACAGAATGTCTTTCGGTATTCTCCCATCCGGCATCCGAAGGACGTGTCCCAACCAGTGGAGACGACGTTCGCGAAGCAAGGTGAACAGGCTTGGTAAGCTTGCACGGGAGAGTATCTCATTGTTTGTGATACGGTCACTCCATTTAACATTAAGAATACTTCTCAGCATGCGGAGATGAAAGGCGTTGAGCCGTCACTCTTGCGAGGCGTATAGACACCATGTCTCACTGCCATATAGCAAGGTACTGAGGACGCATGTCCTGTAAACAGTGATCTTCGTGTGCCTCAACAGTTTTTGGTTCAGCCATACCTTCTGTGATAATTTTCCGAAGGTCGTTGCAGCAAGGCCAATTCTTCTACTGAGCTCGTTGTCAAGTGAGTGGTTGTCCGATATTTTGGATCCGAGGTATGTAAACTCATGAACCACATCCAGTTGGTGGTTTTCGATATTTATCATAGGAGGGTCCGAGACACCTTGGCCCATTACTTTGGTCTTCTGCTGGCTGATGGTCAGACTGAAGTCGTCGCAGGCTTTATTGAATGTGTTGATCATTGATTGTAATTCCAGTTCCGAGTGAGCTATCAGCGCTGCATCGTCAGCAAACAGCATCTCACTGATGGATACTTTTCGGATCTTGGATTTTGCACTCAGTCATGATAGGTTGAATAGTTTGCCATCAGACCTTGTGTGGAAGCAGACACCATCGTTCCGAGTACCAAATGCATACTTTAGCATGACGGCAAAGTATACGTTAAACAGGATAGGAGCAAGCACGCAGCCCTGTTTTACTCCACGGCAGATGTTGAATGGTTCTGAAAAGCTCCCATCAAACTGGATAATAGCTTTCATGTTGGTATGGAAGGATTCAATAATTTGCAGCAGTTGGGGGGGACACATGATCTTCTTGAGAACTTGGAACAGTCCTTCACGGCTAACTGTATCGAAGGCTTTTGTCAGGTCGATGAATGCGACATAAAGTGGTTTATTTTGCTCCCTGCATTTCTCCTGTAGCTGTCTGAGAGAAAAGATCATATCAATCGTGGTGCGCCCGGATCTGAAACCACTTTGAGATTCAGGATAAATTTTTTCCACGATTTTCCGAAGACGGCTGAGAGCCACACACGCGAATGCCTTCCCAGTGACACTAAGCAATGATATCCCACAATAACTGTTGCAGTCACTTCGGCTACCTTTGTTTTTATACAGCGTCACTATTTTGCAGTCCTTCATGTCTTGAGGCACCTCTCCTTCCTCCCAGCAGCAAGATAGGATCTCATGTAGTTGTTGAAGGATGACATCCTTTGAGCACTTTATAACTTCTGCTGGGATCCCATCGAGGCCAGGCGCTTTCCCAATTGGCAGAGAGTCTATTGCTTCTTCCAATTCCTCCATGGCTGGAGGTGAGTCCAGCTCTTCCGTGATCGGTAGGTCCTCCAAATTATTCAGTGCTTCCTCCGAAATCGAGCTGTCTTGGGAGTATAGTTCAGAGTAGTGCTCTACCCACCTCTCCATCTGCTCCATTTGGTTTGTGATGGTAGCTCCGGTCTTGGTTTTTAGCAGCGCTGTCTTGCGTTGAGTTGGCCCAATTGCTTTCTTGATCCCGTCGTACATTCCACGTATGTCTCCTGTGTCGGCTGCCATTTGGATACTCTCACAGAGTTTCAACCAGTAATCGTTTGCGCAGCATCTGGCTGTCCGTTGAGTCTTGCTCCTGGCTGCCTGCAGAGCTTCCTGTGATTTGCGGGTGGGGCGATCCTTGTATTTCATTAGAGCAGCTCTCTTTTCTGCGAGGACGGTGGCCAGCTCGCTGGAGTTCGCCTCGAACCAATTGGGTGTGTTTCCTCGTTTTTTACCAAATGTACGGAGAGCAACACTGTGGATGTGATCTCTGAGGGTGTTCCATCTCTCTGCGGCATCTGCTTCAGGTGAGATTGTGATGGACTTCTTGAGATTTTCTGTGAATTTGATGACTTTGTCTGGTTGTTGCATCATCCTGGCATCAATGCCTTTCAGGAGGTTTGTTGTAATGCAGGGCCTTGGGAACAAGTCTGACCTTACAGCATACCAGTGAGTGATCTGTGTCACAGTCAGCACTCTGGTACGAGCGAGTGATCTGTACATTCCGCAGATGGTGTTGACGTGTCAGTATCAGGTCCAGTTGGTGCCAGTGCTTAGAGCGTGGGTGCATCCAAGAAACTTTATGCTGTTGCTTTAGCTGAAAACAGTTCACCGGTTATAAGCCTCTGCTCAATTGGCATAGAGCTGGGCGCCAGGGGTTGTTTTCAACGGTGGGAGAGGTCATAGTATCTCTCTGGACAGCTACCGCCCACCTCAAGCTGGGCAGCCCCCAGCCAGTTAGGTGCTGTTCCGCCACAGTCTCTCTGCCCTACTGGGTGCGTGGGGCTCAGGAATACTTATGTTCTGAATCATGGACTGCAAACCCTGCACCAAACAAAAACAAAGTATCAAATAACAAAAAAACAGCACTCAAATTTGGCTGCTGGAACGTCAGAACCCTACTTCTGGGCTTCTCAAATGATCACCGAGAGATAGAGGACACACGCAAGACAGCGGTAATAAACAACGAACTGCTGAAGCTCAAGGTGGACATCGCCACACTCCAAGAAACGTGTCTACCAGAAAGAGGCTCATTATGTGAATGTGATTATACCTTTTACTGGCAGGGTAAGAGTGCAGATGAGACAAGGGAGCATGGAGTTGGCTTTGCAGTGAAAAACTCTCTGCTGAAGATGGTGGATCTTGCCGAGGAAGGAACAGAAAGGATGCTCTGTCTTCGACTGCACACCTCAGACGGACCAGTCAACTTAATCAGTGTCTACGCGCCCACCTTGTACTCCAGGCAGGAAAGATGAATTCTACAACCAGCTTTCATCGATGATACAAAAGATACCTTCCAGAGAACACCTGATCTTATTGGGAGATTTCAACACTAGAGTGGGTGCTGACTCAGGATCCTGGCCAACATGTATGGGGAAGCACGGAACCGGTAAGATGAATGAAAATGGACAACGCCTGCTAGAACTGTGCTCACTCCAAGGACTCTGCATAACGAACACCTACTTTCAGCTAAATCAAATGTACACCGTGTAACAAAAACACAAACCTTAGTTCAGACCTTCAGACTTTCGGGGCTCAAAAGGCTTCAATGCCCAATTTCTGCTGATTAACTTCTAAAACTCACCCAATTTACTGTTTGTGGTTGCCCCGTGAATCATTCCAGAGTGTAATGCTGCATAGCCCATGTTCTTCTAAAGAGCATTAAACAGATCCTAATAAAACATGTTGACATTAACTTAAAAATGAGTGAACATGATATAGTTATTCTTTTCTCGTGCTAGTAGCAAGAAAAGGAAAACAATTCTGCAGTTTTGTTCGTTTTTGTCATCTATCATTTCTACCAGAACATTTACATAAACACCAAACAGTGGCTGCTGCTGAAAAGTTGTCATTGCTCAGCCAGACGGTGTTGTAACAGTCATGCTAATGTGCACCAGTATTACTTCAATTAAGAGTATCATGTTGTGTTTGTCTTTTAAATCCCCAAACAATCTTCTGCAGACGGTTCTTAATGTCAGAAGACTCTGGCTCTGCTTTATTAGTCAGCCTGTGAAATCTTCTGCTGAAGCGACACAGATCATGTCAAGACCTGTTTTTTTCTTCATCATCATCAACAGCAATTCTTATTGTTGTGTTCATGTTTCATGACGCATTCAGCTGCTTGTGCTGAAATGCGAGAAGATGTAGAAATCTCATCTTGTGGCTTTCAGCTATCGTATTAAACACAAACTGAGTGGATGTGTCTGTAGATTTGAATCTGAGCTTCACATGTTTTCAAATATTGTTAGAACACTGTTTGCAACCCAGCCACAGTGGGCGCACAAGTCAGTGTACTCCTAGTGCTGGTCTCAGCAATGCTCAGTTTCTTTCTTGTTTTAGTTTTTAGAGCAATTAGGCTCGAAAAGCTGAGGTTTTTCTCAATAGTTACCTGTGTCTCCATGTGCTCATGAACACAATAGTCCATGTTCTTATCTGAATTGACGGTGTTTTCTTTGGAGACAATGTTTAAGCTTGCATGGGGCCATGGCACTGTTGAATAGCCCTGATACTTGGTGCTGTGGGATCCCAAGTTGAGGTAAATCCAAAGGAAAGTTAACTTTTGCTGTACTGCCTCATCTTCCCTGTCTTAGTTTTCTTTTGACAACCGCTCAGCCCTTCACCTGGGTTAGGATTTTGTCCAGGACCCAGTTCAGAGTCTGAATCTTTCTTCTTCAAATAGTTATCCACCACTGTGTTTCTTCTAGTCACTCCGACCTAGCACGTCTTTACCAGGTTATCACCCTCCATAAAACACGTGAAGAAGACGGTAGCTATACTACAGTCATACTGCCACCGCTGATATGGAAGAGCCACTACATGCACAACAACAGCAAATTAGGTGGAATTTTTTTGGACCAATTAAGAAGTGAAATTTGACAATTTCCCGTGGAACTCTGAATGTTCTCTCACTGAACCCCCGGGTTTCTAGGAACCCTGGTTGAAAAACACTGAACTACATTATGCTAAAAAATGTCCTTTAGAGACACTTTTGTCTGCATGGACTGAACATTTGAAACTAAGATTTAAAGGGTTCTTACATTTTGTATGAGCTTCACCCTCATAAAATATAGCAGGGAGTTTTTCTGTGATGTTAAAAGATGAAAACATTCACTCTACAGAGAAGTGATTACTCTTAAAGAAACAAGCAGATCACACTTCTGGGTAATATGATGTTATACTCCATCAAACCCTGCCTTCACATCTTTAAGTTAGCAAAACAAGTACAACCTGACTGCCTCTTTTCTTATGATTGACCCACCCACAAAAAAGTTAATAATAATTTGCATGAGGTTTGTAAAAAAAACCAATACGACACAAACTGTCCTCTTCTGTTGGCTTCCACTTTCTGCTGTATGGCCAAAATACGACCTACTCAAATTGTTGGCAATTATAATTATGCTGTCTGAGCACTTATGAAGCTGGTATAAGTCTAGGAGTGAACACTTTAGATGTGAAGTGAAGATGTGGCATATGTGTAGGGGTCAGAGTTAAAGTGATGGTTTTACTGGGAAATTGTCACGAGCTGGGGCTGGATTTCTTGCCAGACCCAGTCTTGTGGCTTTCTCTGGGTATTTCTGTGTTTATTGTGTTTTTGTGCTTCTCTTAGTGTTACTTTGCCTTTCATTTTCCTCCAGTTGTGTTTCAGTTATTTTGGCCATGTCCTGTTTGAGTTGTAATTGTTTTTTTGGATCATGTTCATTTCTCATATTTATTTTGTGGGCTGACAACTGACAGGTGATTTTTCCTGGTTTGTGCTCAGCATAGGCGTCATCAGTCAAGCTGTCAGTCCACCTGCTCCTCCCTCACCTCTCCAGCTGATTCCGATTACTAATTGTGTTTCCCCTTTGCCTGCTCATGCGAGCCGACACTGGTGCTCACTCATGTTAATCATTGTCACATGTATTTAAGCTCTGCTGTTTCACTGTGTCTTGGCAACTACATTGTACCTCCTTTGTATCTCCTTTGGATTTCTACCGTGATTCCTCTGACGTGCTTCTCCCCTCTCCAGAGCGTTCCCCGCTCTGAGGTACATTCTGCAAGTTTTTCTTGTTTGGCATTTTTTTGTATTGTTGGCACCTTTTTGGGCTGTTATGTTCTTTTGTTTAATAAATGTACAACACCATTCAGCGCTTGGGTCTGTCTCTTTGCCCCGTAGGGGCATTTATGACAGAATGTAGCCGCCAGTAAAAAACCCAGCAGTGGTAGCTGTGCGTTTCTTTTTTTCCACCTTTTTGTGTTGTTTTTTACACACCTGCTTATTGGAGCACATTATGACCCCAGCCCGCCGGCCTCACACGAATAAAAGAGGAATGGAAGCGGGGTCTCCCAGCGTGGAGGAGGAATGGGCGGCGGACTTCATCCAAAGTTACGTGGATGAAGCTCTCGAAGCCCGAGGACCCAATAAAATTTGGGAGTGCTTGTATAGAGCGGTGGGAATCCTGGAGGTGCACCCCAGCCTATGGAGCTACCCACAATATGCACATCTGCTGTCCACAGTCTGTGCGCTCCAGCAGTCATTTCAGGTTTGACGTTCTCCACAGAGTCAAGGCAGAGGTGCTCTCCTCAGCTGACGTCCATGTCCCATCATGCTCCGCCCGACTCTCCTCCAGCTCCAGCACGCACATCGCCAGCTTTACGGCGGCACTGTCATTCTGCTCCGGACTGTCAGAGAAACGCCTCCACCTCTCAGTCAGCAACTCTCCTTACACTGAGTCAGACAAATACTGCAGCAGGCTTATTTCCTTGTTCTCTGTCACTGACTGTCACGACAGTCACCTCGTCCTTCCCTGCTGCTGTTTCTCACGTCTCCTCGGTGTGTTCTCCCACTGCTGAGGGCTTGGCTGCATCCTTCCTGGCTCCGTCCACATCCGCTTCTACGAAGACAGCTCCTCCACGTTCCACAGAGGGGCCTAAGTCCACCGTAGCCACGGAGAGGAGCGACGATGCGGCAGGAGACATCAGATACCTGGATGACAGGCAAGTGTTGTTTATTTCTTCATCAATGAGTGATAATTTACCTTGCCTGATTCCCAGTAGAGAGACTCAGGACATGCAGTCCCCTGAATTCTTGCCACCTGCTACAATAAATAAATTCTCACATGCCCTCTCCGTTTCTCCTCCTCCTGCCCTTGTGTGTCCGCCGGCCCTGGAACTCAACCGCTGGAAGATGGAGGATCCTGCAGTGTTGGAAGACACCATCCCAGCCCCACAGTCACTGTATGGACCGAGGGAAGGCGCTGAACCTAAGCTCACCACATGGAGTCCAACGCCAATGGTGAGCGGGACCCCAGCCACCATGCTGGATGAGCCTCCTGCATGGGTCACATCCAGCCTGGGGTCGAAAGGACTGCAACGACCATCATGCTTGCTTCGGAGGCCACCACAGCAGAATGGGAGCCCGAGCTGGACCTCCTGAGGGCCGAGCCCGAAGAGTTATCGTCGCCTGGATCATAGGAGTCCTGGACGGCAGTGGAGCTCAAGCTCAGGCAAGTGCTCTCCTTTGTTTTTCTCCTCTCTGTCCTTGAGCAATCTTGCCTGGCTCTTGGTGAGGAGAGCCAGGTGCAGCCATCCGCTACACCTGAGCTCACCTCACCAAGCTCCATCGCTGCTGATGACCCTGATCCCCTTCTCTAGCTGTTTCTTCTGAGCTTCTCCCTAGGGTCACCGGAGACATTTCCACCATACCAGAGGTCTCCATGGGTCCAGGTTCTTTGCCTGAGACAGCCGGGGGTCCATCTTCCACAGTGGAGGTCGCAGGTGTTCCGTCCCAACCCGGGACATCCGTGGGTGCAGCTTCGGCCCAGGCCGGGCCCTCCGTGGGTGCAGCTCGTCCCCTGCCCAAGGCCATCATCTGGGTTCCTCCATCACAATCCAGGTCTCCGTGGGTGCTGTGTCCCACTCGGGGACCATCGTGGGTGCTGCGCCCCAGCTTGGAGCAGACATGGGTGCTGTGTTTCAGTATGGGCCCACCATGGGTGCTATGCCTCAGCCCAGGATCCACCCAGTGTGCAGTGTTGGCCCAGTCTGGGTCCACTGAGGGTGCAACATTGGCTCAGTCCAGGCCCATCGAGGGTGCAGCATTGGCCCAGTCGGGGTCCACCAAGGGTGCTGCAGTGCACCAGTCCGGAGCCACCGCAGGTGCTGTAGAGCACCAGCCCGGAGCCACAGTGGGTGCTGCAGAGCTCCAGCCCGGAACCACCACGGGTGCAACTTTGCCTCCATTCGAGACCACCAAGGATGTCGGAATCCCCCTTTCTTCTCCACCAGATGCCGTCAGGGTCCCCTTTCCACCTCAGCCTGACGGTGTCAGGGTCCCCTTTCTTCCTCAGCCTGACGCCGTCGGGGTCCTCCTTCCTCCTCAGCCTGATGCTATCAGGGTTCCCCTTTCTTATCTGCCAGATGACGTCGTGGTGCCCCTTCCTCGGCTCACCCCTCCATCATTGGGTCTCTCAGTGGGGGAGCCACCTCCTGGGCCACCTCTTCTGTTTAGGTGCTTAAGAACTCAGGCTCGCCACCTGAAAGACTGAGCCACCAGGTCAGGTGGTCTTTATTCTCCAGCAGACCACCCAACTCATTCCATCTGGCTGTCCGGCTGGCCTGGGACTTCGGCAGGCCACCTGACTTGTTTCACCCTGCTGTCTGCCAGGCCTGGGACTTTGGTCTGCCCCCTGAACTCTAGAGCTCCTTGGGCTGGGAAGGGGGGGTCTAACTCTGTGTTTTTCTGGTGTAGGGCCTGAGCGGGCCTTTTGTTTCGTTCTCTCCTAACCTGTTCCCTCCACCATCCACCCTGGGTGGGTTATTGTTGTGCTCTACTGGGGGAGTGGGAGAGTTTTTTTTTTCTTTTGGTGTTACGTTGGGGTGTTTGGGATCCACCACTTGAGGGGGAACTCTGTCACAAGCTGGGGCTGGATTTCTTGCCAGACCCAGTTTCGTGGCTTTCTCTGGGTATTTCTGTATTTATTGTGTTTTTGTGCTTCTCTTAGTGTTACTTTGCCTTTCATTTTCCTCCAGTTGTGTTTCAGTTATTTTGGTCATTTCCTGTTTGATTTGTAATTGTTTTTTAGGTCATGTTCATTTCTCATATTCATTTTGTGGGCTGACGACTGACAGGTGACGTTTCCGAGTTCGTGCTCAGCATAGGCATCATCTGTCAAGCTGTTAGTCCAGCTGCTCCTCCCTCACCTCTCCAGTTGATTCCAATTACTAATTGTGTTTACTCTTTGCCTGCTCATGAAAGCCCACACCGGTGCTCACTCATGTTAATCATTGTCACATGTATTTAAGCTCTGCTGTTTCACTGTTTTGGTGGCTACATTGTACTTCCTTTGTATCTCCTTTAGATTTCTACCGTGATTCCTCTGACGTGCTTCTCCCCTCTCCAGAGCATTCCCCGCTCTGAGGCACATTCTGTAAGTTTTTCTTGTTTGGCATTTTTTTGTATTGTTGGCACCTTTTTGGACTGTTATGTTCTTTTGTTTAATAAATGTACAACACCATTAAGCGCTTGGGTTTGTTTCTCTGCCCCGTAGGGGCCAAAACATGAGAGAGATGATGAGAGCATCCAGTGTTTGTTGGTATTTTATTCCTCTCTCATTTCTGGCCATAAAGAGCTAAAGCAAGGAGTGAAATCAAAACATTCTCTTTATTTTTTTTACTTTTATTACCTGAAGAAGTGATAAAATTACAGTGTTAAATAACTTTTCATGGTTGTAAAACTGGAGAGCTGCTCCCCAAATCATTCGGTAAACAGGAGCGTCCTTTATAACACAATAAAAGCATCAGTCGTATCCCGTTTGACCTCTCCTCCACTGACCAGCACCTCTGTTATCAGACAGGATTTCAGTACTGAGACATATAAATCCAGCGTGATGGGGCTCAATAAGAAGCAAGGACTATAAATGTTGAACAGGATGAACAGCCATGTAGTGTGACATAATCAACTAGTAGGCACCCAGCGAGGGCATACCTCCACCAAGGCCCTGTCTCACAGTGTTAAAGAAAGTGAAATGGTGATCCAGAATCTGCATGCTGACACGGATCACCTCCAAAAATCTTATGGATTCATCCGTAGCCCAAGGGCCACCTCTGGTGAGAAGTTCATCGAAATCCATCCAGTAGTTTTCCATAATCCTGCTATCAACCAGACAGATGAACAAACAAACTAACATGAAGCATTACCTATTTGGCAGAGGTAATAATAGTTATTGTTAATGTGCTTGTTATGCATTAACCATTTGAGTTTGTCCCTTTGGGGCCACCATAGTGTTTACATTTTTCCTACCTTACGTTCTGCTGCGTCATGTGTAGTTTAACTGCCTTCTCTGTCCATGAGGGTGAAAATTAACAGAACCGTTCACATGACACTCTGGTTTCTTGACTCTTATTTCTAAGTTATTATCTCCAGGTGAAGTGAGTATAGAACAACACTGTTCCCAAAAGCAACACACGTTCCCCACCTCGGGACTCTCTGTTACAGTGACCCCTGTAACACTGCTAACTAATGTTTAGGCTGCATATTTACATTTAATCTAATTTTCATCTTGACAATCTTTACACAGTACCTTTACACAGTTTTTTTTTGTTTGTTTGTTTTTTAGAAGTGACAGTCCATACTGTCCTCTTTAAGAAACTCCCAAATTCTTTTATACTTGTTTTTTCTTCTTCTTTTTCCTTTTGTAAACACAATACTAGAATTAACACACCACCGCAGTAACCAGGGCATGACTCTTTGCTTATGGCACTTGATTGACACTTTCTTGACACACCTTCCTGTGACGACAGCAGCATACAATGACTGTCTGGGATCATACGTGTAGTGTTGCAGCGCTCCCAGTATGGCAAGAATTTATCTCATTTGTCTGATATTGTGGCATTGTGAAAAAAAAAACCTGAACTGACCCTATGATGGTTAACTTGGTTGGATCACCATATCAGAACATTCAAAGAATTTTTTTATAGGATGTATCTCCTGAGGGTCCCTTTACATAGCTTGGAGATCGTTGAGAGATCGGGCCAAGTTTTTATCTTTGGGATCGTTTGGAAGATCCTTGTGTGTTTTGGACTGGGTCAAAACTTTAAGTAAACCATGGCAACTGTGGAGATCACTGAAGATCATTGATAGATCAAAAATTGGCCAGATTTCTCAATGATCCCTCAATGACCTCCACATCTGTATAAACACGGTATAAGAGCCCCTTTACCCAGCAAGATTATCGCTGGGTGGTCAAAGAGAGAGATCAAAAACTGGCACAATCTCTCAACAATCTCATAAAGCCTTGAAAAAACAGTTTCTGTGTAAACGTTTGGGAGATTGTTGTGCGATCAAAAATTCAATTTTCAACAACTTTCATGATGATCGATAGAGATCTTTTAAAGATCCTTGAGGGATCACTTAGAAACCAGGATAGATCACTAAGGGATAATTGAGAGAAATGCCAGGTTTTTGTGATGTAAAAAGATGAGCCCAAGATAAATCATTTCAAAACTTTTTCCACCATTAATGTCACCTGTAACCTGTACAACCCAATTGAAAAACAAACTGACTTTGATATTTTACTTTTAAGGGGGAAAAGTAAAATATAAAAAACTTACAATAACCTGTTTGCATAAATATGCACACCCTGTTATAACTGGGGATGTGTCTGTGTTCAGAATTAGCCAATTGCATTCAAACTCATGTTAAATAGGAGTCAGCACACACCTGCCACCATTTAAAGTGCCTCTGATTAACCCCAAATAAAGTTGAGTTGTTCTAGTAGGCTTTTCCTGACATTTTTGTAGTCACATCTTACAGCACAAGCCATGGTCCCCAGAGAGCTTCCAAAGCATCAGAGGGATCTCATTGTTCAAAGGTATCAGTCAGGAGAAGGGTACAAAAGAATTTCCAAGGTATTAAATATACCATGGAACACAGTGAAGACAGTCATCATCAAGTGGAGAAAATATGGCACAATAGTGACATTACTAAGAACTGGACATCCCTCCAAAATTGATGAAAAGATGAGAAGAAAATTAGTCAGGGAGGCTGCCAAGAGGCTAACAGCAACATTGAAGGAGCTGCAAGAATTTCTGGCAAGTACTGGCTGTTTAGTACATGTGACAACAATCTCCCGTCTAGGGTGGCAAGACAGAAGCCTTATCTTACAGAGAAAAACACCCAAGTCTGGCTACATTTTGCAAAAATGCATTTGAAATCTCCCAAACACATGTGGAAAAATGTGTTATGGTCCAATGAAACCAAGGTTTAACTTTTTGGCCATAATTCCAAAAAGTACATTTGGCGCAAACACAACACTGCTCATCACCAAAAGAACATCATACCTACAGTGAAGCATGGTGGTGGCAGCATCAAGCTTTGGGGCTGTTTTTCTTCAGCTGGAAATGGGGCCTTAGTCAAGGTA
The DNA here is from genome assembly GCA_020510985.1 of Pholidichthys leucotaenia. NCBI lineage: Eukaryota > Metazoa > Chordata > Actinopteri > Cichliformes > Pholidichthyidae > Pholidichthys > Pholidichthys leucotaenia. Next base: position 214,153,291 of record CM035847.1, on the reverse strand, counting down.
GAGGGAATTATGAACAGTTCTAAATACCTGTCAGTGTTGGCACAAAACCTTCAGGCTTCTGCTAGAAAGCTGAAGATGAAGAGGAACTTCATCTTTCAGCACAACAATGACCCAAAGCACACATCCGAATCAACAAAAGAATGGCTTCACCAGAAGAAGATTAAGGTTTTGGAATGGCCCAGCCAGAGTCCAGACCTGAATCTGATTGAATAGCTGTGGGGTGATCTGAAGAGGGCTCTGCACAGGAGGTGCCCTCGCAATCTGATAGATTTGGAGAATCTTTGCAAAGAAGGGTGGGAAAATATTGTCATATTAAGATGTGCCATGCTGATAGACTCCTACCCAAAAAGACTGAGTGCTGTAATAAAAGCCAAAGGTGTTGCAACAAAGTATTAGTTTAAGGGTGTGCATATTTATGAAAACAGGTTATTGTAAGTTTTTTATTGTTCCCCTTAAAATATTTCAGTTTGTTTTTCAATTAGGTTCTACAGGTTATAGGTCACATTAATGGTGAAAAAAGTTTTGAAATGATTTATCTTGGTCTCATTTTTTTACATCACAAAAACCTGGCATTTGAACAGGGGTGTGTAGACTTTTTATATCCACTGTATATGAAAATACCGCCTATGAAAGGTTTCTTGTGCTCTTCTTCCCCCTTTACACAGGGGTGGAGATCCTTGAGAGGTTGTTGAAAGATGAAAATGTGGCCAGATCGCTCAACGATCTGACAGTGATCTCCCAGTTATTGTCAAGATCTTGCAATGATTTCTCAATGATGTGGTGGGCGGTTGTGGTGCAGGTGTATTGTGGCTGACTACTGATTGGAGGGTCAGGGGCTTGATTCCCGCTCTGTCTGCAGTCTGCATGCTGAAGTGTCCTTAAGCAAGACACTGAACCCCCAGTTGCTCCTGGTGGGTCAGACCAGCACGTGTGTATGGCAGCTCCGCCGCCATCAGTGTGTGAATGGGTGGATAGCAGGATCTGTAAAGCGCTTTGGTCATCCAGAGATGAGAAAAACCACTATATAAGTGAATACCATTTCAGTGAATACTCCTTGAGACCTCCTTGAGAGATTGCTTTCCTTTGTTGATTGTTGAGAGATTGCTTTGGACTGAATAAACAAGCAATCTCTCAACAATCAACAAAGGAAAGCAATCTCTCAAGGAGGTCTCAAGGAGTGTTCAGCGATATCATTGATTTCCCAGTGATCACTCAGTAATTGCCGCCACGGTCTTTCACTGAACTCTATTGGTCTTTCATTGAATGCTCAGTGATCCCTCACTGATCTCTCACCCATCTCTCCCTTCAGGGTGGAAAAATTTGGTGTTCATTATCGTTGAGAGATCTGGCCATTTTTTCATCTCTCAGCGATCTCCATTCCTGTGTAAAGGGGGTATAGAACAGCATGATTATCTTTGTAGATGTTGGTCATTACCACTATTGAGAAAGTATCCAGTTTGTTGTCTTTAGTTATTTTCTTCTAAGTGCCAAGTACAAAAAGGAAGAAGTTTCTGACATGTTCTCCAAAAAGAATGTATGTCACAACTGTGACATAAACATAGATTTATGTCAACAGTTATCAGACTGAACTTTTAAATCACTTCTGTCATGAGTCTGAGCACAGGGCTCAGACTCTCAATTTATTTCTGTGTATTTTGTCTATTAGGATTATTTTGTCAGTTTCTGTAATGTTTGGTCTATTTTCTGTTCTGTGGCACGAGCTCCCTCCTCATCTCTGAGGCACACCCACCAGCTGCTTGCTTCCCAGCCATCCCAGCTGTGAGCAGTTGGAAATTAGGTCCTGCCCGTTCACTGGTTTGCACCTGCTGCTCATTATTTCCCCACTATTTATAGACTGCCATTTCCCTCCATCATTGCAGGCAGTCTCAGTTGTGTTCAGACTGGACTACTCCTCTACAGACAGTTTCCCCCTCCTTTCCTCCAGAGTGTCCTCAGCTCTGGAGCATCATTTCTTGTGAGTTATTCTTCATTTGCATTTTATTGTGTGTTTTGCACTGTGCTGGATTTTTTGTTATGAAATGTCACTATTGCAGTTAAGCACGTGGGTCTGTCTTTCTGCCCTGGAGGGGCGTTCATGACAGTAGACTGCCACCAATTAGGACCCAGCTTCTGCGATGGGGCATTTTTTCAGTCTTTTTTGTGTGTTTTTTCACCCATTTTCCAGGTGAAAAATGTTTTTTCTCATTATGGATACAGCAGGTGGACAGGGCTATCCTACGCATCTGGGGTGGGAATGCTGCAGAGCTCTTATGGAAATAGACGGGCTAATCTCTACAGCATGCACATATTCCACCCCAGAAGATACATTATGGTATTTGGATCTGGCAGAGGCAGCAGCTTGTCGATGCCCTAAGCTCTCGGAGCACGCTGAGGGAGTTGAGAGGATTTCCCTTGTGGCAGCGCTGTGCCACGAGAACGGTGGAAGGGTGAGGAAGTCCCCGAAGAAGCCCGGGCTCGTACCGAAAGGAGGACACTCCCGGGGCTCCACTATTTCCACTCCTCGCCAGTCCTCGACACCTATTCCCGCTCCAACTAAGCCAGCTCCAGCTCCACAAAGATGATGTCGTCCAGCTCCAGACCACCAGAGGAATGCCATCTCCTCCTCGCCAGCAGCCTCTCCTTCGTCAGAGCGGAAGACTCCCACAGCAGTCCGCTTGAAACGTCTCATTTCTCCAGCTGATTCCCCAGCTTCTCCTCGACGCGCCACTGCTGCCTCCTGCTTCCTCCCGGAGACTTCTCCCGCTGCTGGGAGGCTCAATGCATCCTCTCCGGCTCCGTCCACCTCCGTGATTAAAGGGGCGGCTCCTCCACCTTCCTCAGAGGGGCCCAGGCTCACCATAGACACAGAGGGGGATGACTGTTCGTCTCCTGCTGCAGATAACATCACACACCGGGATGACAGGCAAGTTTTATTTCATTCTTGTCAATTTATGATGAGATGCCTTGCCTGATTCCCGGTGATGAGGCTCAGGGTTTGCAGTCCCCTGATCTCTCACACCCTGCTGCAGTAATTAAATCCTCACCTGCCCGGTGTCTGCCGGCCCCTAAACTGACTCACCGGATGACGGAGGAGCCCGTGGCGCTGGAGGACTCCATTCCAGCCCCAGAGTCCCACTATGGACAGAGGGAAGGCGCTGAACCCGAGTTTGTCTATAAGGATTATTTTGTCAGTTTCTGTAATGTTTGGTCTATTTTCTGTTCTGTGGCACGAGCTCCCTCCTCATCTCCCAGGCACACCCACCAGCTGCTCACTTCCCAGCCATTCCAGCTGCGAGCAGTTGGAAATTAGGTCCTGCCCGTTCACTGTTTCACACCTGCTGCTCATTATTTCCCCACTATTTATAGACTGTCATTTCCCTCCATCGTTGCGGCAGTCTCAATTGTGTTCAGACTGGACTACTCCTCTACAGATAGTCTCCCCCTCCTTTCCTTCAGAGTGTCCTCAGCTCTGGAGCATCATTTCTTGTGAGTTAGTCTTCGTTTGCATTTTTTGTGTGTTTTGCACTGTGTTGGATTTTTCGTTATTAAATGTCACTATTGTAGAGGAGCTTGGAATAACGAGGCGATGTGACTTATAAACCAAAGTTTATTAGCAGCTTCGCTCCTCTAACAAGTCTCATCTCAGTGCAGAAGCAGAAGTAGAAAGAGGCAGAACATATTCTGCTCTACATACTTATACCTACACATAACAAAAGACATACATATCAAAGCTGACATCCCACATTATCTTAATCCCCTCCTTTGTCTCTGTATCCCTCCACCTGGCCTTGGGAGGTCAGGGCGATCGATCTGGTCTCCACCGCAGTGCCTCGGATGCTCTTTAATCCTCGCTGACGGTTGAGACCTCTTTGTCCTGTTCTGAGGTGTGAAGTCGCTTTACATATGTAATCACCAAACATCTCACATGCTTATACTTCTCACTTCCGCCTCCCAAAGAGAGCAGACGCTTTTTTCTTCTCTCCAGCTCTGACTTATCTCCTTCCTCCCCTAACTGACTGGATCCCAGCTTGCTATTGTCTGTCTGCGTGTCTCTACTGCTGATTATCGAAAGAAATTATGGATTTAATAAGCTGGGCTTTGAACGCAATTGACACTATTTTTTCAACGAGGAAAAGTGCCCCGGGGGAGGTAGTTTACCCCGCAGGAACTGCGGCTGCGGGCTATTTGAGGGACACAAGTAATTGGAAACTCTTGTGCCTGTCTGATCTTTCTATCGAAGATGTCGAAGATTTGTACGTCATCGTAGCAATGGTCATCGGGATCGTTCTGATTGGATCTGGGATTGTCCTGGTGTACCGTAAATTGATGAAGATGGACATAGCCTATCAAAATGCTGGCCAGGCGAGGCTTAACCATCAAATTGAAAAAATGGAGAGGACTCTGACAACGGCAAATAGGGAACTGTCTAGGAAAATGGATTACATCATGATCACGCTGAGAGCCGTCCATGAAGGATTCAACGTCCAGCACTGAAGGATTAAAGTACTGAATCTATAAGAGAATATAAAGTCTCTTTCTCTGGGATCAGTACTATTCGACTAATCTGACCCCCTCACACAAGTCCTCCAGATTATCTGCAGTTTTTTGTTTCCAAAACATTTGAGCTGCATTGACTCTACGGACAGCCAGCTGCATGGCTCAAGGACAAATGCCAGCCGCTAAGACAAAACATCTCCTGCCAAAGAGACTTTGTTGTTCTTAACTGATACAAACATCTACACTCAACACTACAACCACACTGACTCAAATAAACTGATGAAAAAGATCATTCACTCACTGCTCCCTTTGTGTCTTTGTGTACATTCTTGTCTGCTAATTGTGCATTGAGGGCTTTTTTTCTTGTAATCATAATATTGATCATATATGACCGGTATTCTGACAATCAATGGTTTTTTGCTCTTTCCTATTGTGTTATCCTTTTCTTCCCTATGCATCCTGTACCCATCTGATGACAGGCGCGTTCTTCAGACGCTGCCGCGTCACCGGAAATACAGGTCGTTTTCTGTGTCAAGTCAAATCCCTCGTATGTTATCAGTTGTTTACTGTTAATGTACTTGGCAATAAATCCTTTCTGAGTTCTGAGTTCTGATGTAGGTTATGGGATATATGATTAATATAGACCACAGCCCCCCCCCCCCAAACGACTAAGAAAAGGACAATAGAAAAATTCACAGTATAAGATAATTATTATGACATACTAACTGCTACACCTCTTGACAAGGAAGAAACTTTCCAGCAGCCATGCTCCTGTAGAGAATTCAGTGGTAATCATAACAGCGTAGTAATATCACAAGTCAGTCTTAAACTGTTACAGCACAATTAGTGAACAACTTTTGAGTGGTTTGCATCAGTCCTTGTGCCGTCTGGGTTTTAATCTTCTCCCGAATCTGCTGTGGGTCCGCTTGGGCGTCCTGGTGGGACCTTCCTGTAAGGAATCTGCAGCTTGGGGAGGAGAGTGATTATTCGTTCCCTGCAGGGGGGCTGAGTCTTTTCTCTTGGGGGGTCTACCCCGCCGAGGTGCTCTCGCCAACCGTGCAGGTTCGTCTCTCAACAAGAAGGCAGGTTTAAGTCTGTCAATGCTGACTGTTTCTTTTCTGTCCCCTAAATCAAGCACAAAATGCTTATCACCAGGTTCCAGCACTCTGAATGGCCCATCGTATGCTGGGCGGAAAGTTGGTTTTAAAGCTTCATGCCTAGCAAAAACGAATTCAGCGTTTTTCAAAGCTTGGGGGACAAAAACCCGTGGAAAAGAGTGATGTGCCGGTCCGGGGAGAGTGTCCGGTCCGGTGCTGCCTAAAAACCTCGGGGCTGGAAGATGCCCTGGCTCTGGGTTCTCTGGTAAAAATTCACCTGGGAGCCTGAGAGGTTGTGCAAAAACTAATTCTGCTGGGGAGGCGTCTAGATCCTCTTTAGGCGCAGCACGCAACCCCAATAAAACCCAGGGAAGTTTATTTACCCAATTTGTATCCGTTAGTGAGGCTCTGAGGGCGGCCTTTAAAGATCTGTGAAAACGCTCGCATAACCCATTAGCCTGAGGGTGATAAGCGGTGGTGCGGTGAATTGTCGCTCCTAAGCTGCTGGCCATGGCTGACCAAAGCTCCGAGACAAATTGAGGCCCTCTATCGGACGTGATGTCCAATGGGACACCGAAACGTGCCACCCAGGTTGTTAAAAAAACGCGAGCGACTTCCTCCGCTGTGGTTGACGCCAGAGGGACCGCCTCAGGCCAGCGCGTAGTACGGTCTACCATTGTTAACAGGTGTGTGAAACCTTGGGAGGAAGGTAGTGGTCCCACGAGGTCGACATGAACGTGGTCGAACCTTCTAGCTGGGATTCGAAAAGGCTCTAGAGGGGCTTTTGTATGTTTGTGTATTTTGGCGCGCTGACAAGCAATGCAAGTCTTTGCCCATTCTTTTACGTTTTTGCGCAGGCCGGGCCACACAAACTTTTCGGCGACCATTTTAACCGAAGCGCGCACACCCGGGTGCACGAGGGAGTGAATTGAGTCGAAAATACGGCGGCGCCATGCAGCTGGGACTACCGGGCGAGGTCGGCCGGTTGAGATGTCGCATATTAGGGGGGGTACACCGTCGCATAAACCCCTTTCCTCCAGCCTTAACCCTGTTGGTCCAGACAGGAGTGCGCGCACGTCTGCGTCACCACTTTGCTCCTCCGCCATGGCTGCGTAATCTATCCCTACGTGAATTGGGGCCGCGTACGCGTCCGCGTTGGCGAAGAGTTCTGCGGCTGAGGTAGTATAATCTGTCTCCTCGTGCTCTGGCGATGTCACAGCGCGAGAAAGGCAGTCTGCTACCACGTTAAGTTTGCCTGCCACATGTCGAATGTCTGTGGTGAACTCTGAAATCGCAGCTAGCTGTCGTTGTTGCCTGCCTGACCACGGTTCGGAAATTTTAGCCATCGCAAAGGTGAGCGGTTTGTGGTCTACAAAAGCCGTGAAACGCCGCCCCTCCAACCAGAACTGGAAGTGGCGGATGGATAAATGAAGCGCTAGCAGCTCCCTGTCAAAAGTGCTGTATTTATGCTCAGTTTGGTTTAACGATTTGCTGAAAAATGCCAAAGGTTGCCAGGTTCCGCCAACGTGTTGTTCTACAACCGCCCCTATGGCCAGGTCTGAAGCGTCTGTGGTTAGCGCAATGCGGGCCGAGGGATCAGGGTGAACCAACAATGTTGCGTTAGCTAGGGCACTTTTTACTTCCGCGAAGGCGCGTTCGCGCTCCGGGGTCCATTCGACCGCGCTGGAAGGTTTTTGTTTTCTGAGCGCGTCATATAGGGGCTGCATGAGCTGAGCTGCGTGGGGGAGGAAACGGTTGTAAAAATTAACCATTCCCAAAAATTCTTGCAGCGATTTGACCGTTTGTGGCCGTGGAAAATTTTTTACTGCGCGAACTTTGTCTGGCAGCGGGACTGCCCCCTTCGGTGAAACCCTGTGTCCCAAAAAATCAATTTGTGACACGCCGAATTTGCATTTGGCTGGATTGATTATTAACCCGTGCTCTTCTAGTCTCTGAAAAACCATAGTGAGATGCTGTTCGTGTTCTTCCTCCGACGAGCTGGCTACCAGCATATCGTCGAGGTAGACGAACACGAAAGGGAGGTCGCGTAATACTGCGTCCATCATCCGCTGAAAGGTTTGAGCAGCGCCTTTGAGGCCAAAAGGCATCCGCAAAAATTCAAAAAGACCGAAGGGGGTTATTACAGCTGTTTTAGGAATGTCTTCTGCTCGAACGGGGACTTGGTGATAGCCACGGACCAGGTCTATTTTAGAAAAAATGCGCGCACCCGCCAGATGTAGTGAAAAATCTTGGATGTGAGGAATTGGGTAGCGGTCATGCGCTGTCGCATTGTTTAATCTGCGGTAATCACCGCACGGTCTCCAAGAACCGTCAGATTTCGGGACCATGTGTAGTGGTGATGCCCAGGGGCTTTTTGAGCGTCTGATAATGCCTAGTTTTTCAAGGGTGGTAAACTCGTCCTGAGCTATGGCGAGCTTGGTCACGTCTAAGCGCCGAGCTTTGGCGAATACGGGTGGGCCCGTTGTGGGAATAAAGTGTTCGACCCCGTGCTTAGCCACTGTAGCTGAGAATTTGGGAATTGTGAGTGCTGGAAATTGGGTGAGGAGTTGATCAAACTTACCTCCTGCTGTAGTGACGCTGGCCTGCACGGGTGGTGGAGAAACTCGAGCTGAGCAGGGAATAGAAGCAAATGACAGTGCATTAACCAAGCGTCTGTTTGCTAGATCGACTAATAACCCATGTGCACACAAAAAATCCGCGCCCAACAAGTTAAAACTCACCACCGCTACAACAAATGTCCATCTGTAGTTGCGGCCATGAATGCAGAGGGGCAGGTTCCTTTCGCCATAAGTGTCGATGATGGAGCCGTTGGCTGCCATCGCTCCATTGCCCCAGGGGCCCATGGCCCGGTCTGCGTGGGAGGGCATGATAAAACTCAGTTGAGCTCCAGTGTCGATTAGGAACTGCTTGCCGGTGTGTCCGTCCGTCACATAGAGAAGCTTGTTTTTTTCGCCGAGAACCGCCGCCGTTAATGGTTCTCGGCTTGGGCGTCTCATGAATTTGCAGGGGGGAATGCATTTGTAAGCCTTCTCGGCGAAGCGGTGGTGATAATAACAGACGTCGTTCCGTCTGTTACGTCTTGGCCGTGTCGCTGCCATGGTGGGTGGGCTCTGCTCGGTGGTTTGTGGCTCCCCGTTGCTCTGGACATCGGTGCTGAGGTCTGCAGATGCTGCTGTGGCCACCTGTTCCCCGCAGGCGTTGACGAGTCGCTGCGCTTCGCGAGCCAGCGCGCGGAAGTCTTGCTGGGTGCTGCATCGCATGTTGGCAAGCGTCCCTCTCATGTGTGGTGGCAGAGTACTGAGGAATATAAATTGGAAGAGGAAGTTGTCATTGTCCTCTTCCTTGAGCTGCAGCAAGTCCTCCATGAGGGCCTTGGGTCTGCATCCTCTGTGGCCGTAGACTGCCAGGATCCTCTCGGCTCTCTCCTTGGCAGAGGGGACGAAATTCTCCACGATGGTCGCCTTCAGTTCTCTATATTTGTCCTGGGCCGGCAGCCGCTGGATTATGCTCCGCACACATCTCGAAGTGGCGGCGTCGAGTTTGGTGACGATGTGATAAAATTTTGTGTCGTCAGCCGTTATGCCCGCCAGTGCAAACTGAGCTTCAGCTTGCTGAAACCACGAGCTCGGGTCTTCCTGCCAGAAGTCCGGCAGCTTGACGGTGACGGCGCTTGTGTGGGCCGTCACTGATGTATCCGCAGGGTGAGAGTGCCTTCCATCGACTCTTGCGGCAGAGCTGGTGCTCGGTTGAGCCCTCTCTTCTGCCGTGGGGGAACGTCGTCCATCTGTTCCCCTGTCTGCATGGGCGCCGGCGTCTGCCTGGGTCGCCTCAGATGAGTAAGTCGCGGGGGAACGCCTCTGGCCCATCCTCGCGTCAGGGTCACCAGTGTAGAGGAGCTTGGAATAACGAGGCGATGTGACTTATAAACCAAAGTTTATTAGCAGCTTCGCTCCTCTAACAAGTCTCATCTCAGTGCAGAAGCAGAAGTAGAAAGAGGCAGAACATATTCGGCTCTACATACTTATACCTACACATAACAAAAGACATGCATATCAAAGCTGACATCCCACATTATCTTAATCCCCTCCTTTGTCTCTGTATCCCTCCACCTGGCCTTGGGAGGTCAGGGCGATCGATCTGGTCTCCACCGCAGTGCCTCGGATGCTCTTTAATCCTCGCTGACGGTTGAGACCTCTTTGTCCTGTTCTGAGGTGTGAAGTCGCTTTACATATGTAATCACCAAACATCTCACATGCTTATACATATGTAGGTTATGGGATATATGATTAATATAGACCACAACTATTGCAGTTAAGCGTGTGGGTCTGTCTTTCTGCCCCAGAAGGGCGTTCATGACAACTTCAATTATTTTGGAAATATAATTTGTTTTTGTTTCTAACTGGCATAATTTTAAAGAAAACCATGCAATTTATTTCAGAGTGCATGCTTGGCAACTTTGTGATAAATGGGAACTGCAGTCAATTTCTCAGCTCATTGCAACAGCCAGAACATTTTGCAGCATGCCTACTTCTTTTTTTGAACATGTTGACTCATATCAGCCTTGTTTAGGATTGACACTGCAAGTTTGACAGTTTGATTTTCACTCTTTCCATGTTCCATTTCCTCTGTGCAGTTGTTTCTGTGTATTTATTTTGTCAGTAGTTTTCAGTTATTAAGCAAACAGCAACTCATACAGTGACAATACTGTGTTCATCATATGGTTTTACTTATTTCATTTGGAGGAACTCATGAGGAACAGAGAATACTAGCATATTCTACACACAGGCTTATGTGTAAGATTTTATATTTTTTTAAACAAACTGTGAAAGTGCATGATACAAAAGGTAGCATGCATGATGTATACCTACTGTGCACGTGTTCAATGTATGCATGGTAAAATGTTAAAGACAGCTGAATGGATTGCAGCCTAATTACTGTTCTAATAGTTCTTTCAGTGAAGTTCTTCTGAGTACCGGGAACTGTTTGGCAGTAGTTCCAAGTTTTTGCACACTTAAGATTCTATTAAAACATCTTTACTCATAGTTATAGTACCTACACTCAGTTTTCAGTAACCTTTTTTTTTTAGCTCTGACTTGAGAGAAGGGGATCTGAAAGTAATTGAACCTTAAAGTGACACTAGTGTAGCTACGCTCCTAAAGACAAGCAACCGTTCATGCTTCACCAGTAGTATTCAGGACCAACTCTCACAAGTACAGAAGCCCCTTGTCATAAGACACACATTTAATAAACATGTGTATCTTCCCTTTTGTTCCTGTGCTTCGCTCTCAGTCTGGGCTGTGTGCTGTTGCCACATAGCTATTCATTTTTTATCTTTCTAAGTGCACAACTACCACTTAACATAAAATAAACACACATTCTCTTTGCCACCCTCCCCCCCCAAACACGTATCATATCCTTTCAACCCCCCCTCCCATGTCTGGTCCAACATAAGTAAGACAATTTAAATAAAGTATTAAAGTTATCAGTTATATACAGTATATATCAAACACAAGCAGAGCTCCTTTTGGCAAAGTGAGTGTGTTTGGCACAGCAAGGCAAGCATCCTCTGATGACACTCCTACTAAAAATGTTCCAGTACTTAGTACTTAGGAACGTGGCTAATGACGCTAAAAAAAATCTGTTTCCAGTTCGCTGACTGTAGCCCTCAACTCTTCTTAACTAACATGCTCACAAAAGCACTGTCAAGTTTCATCAGTGTTTGTTAAGTGAACTGTTGAAAAAGTTCATCTTTCTTCCCAGTAAGCAGTATTTTTTAACATGAGAAAGAATATATTTGTTCTGCTTTTAGAGGAAGAAAAAAAGGAATTGTTGAAAATGGGAGAAACGACAGTAAAGTCTATCTTGAGACAAGTTTCTGTGTGAAAAATGTCCTGTCTGATGATTACAGACAGAAAGTGTAGATACCTGCTTTCAAACGGACATCTGCTCAGTCTTTCGTTCTGTACAGTTTTCCATACAACAAATGTCAAAACCACTTTCACAGCAACTTCCTAAATGCAGAGTGCAGCACAGAGAAATTCCCCTCAGGTTTTAGCAGCACCTTGCTGTTTTCATGCACCATATGACTCACTAATGGTACATCATCAGGTCGCCTCAGAGATCAGATCTGGGGAAGAGGTCAACACCATCAGAGACCTGAAGATAAGAAGCGAGTATCTAAATTTGCTCGTGAGAACAGGGGAAATTCATGGGAACCCTGGATTAATGTCAAAACACAATGCAACAAATTCTCTCTGACCTGTGCAGTCTGCCTGCAAACTGATTTTGGTGCAACTAATATGTACAGTAAAAAGACATCATAACTTCCTCCCATTAGAATACTACTATACTGTATGTACTGTCTCAAAGATGGTGAGGTCACTGTCTTTCACATCGTTTTCCATTTCAGAAGTGATCAAATCTGAGCATGGGGTGGGCTGTGGTGGGTTCTGCTCCCATGCATTTGACTGAAGTCCAAACCCCACTGCTCCCCTTTGTTTACTGCAGCATTCACAGTTCACTTCTGAGTTGCAGATTCACTCTTTTTTACTCATTAATGCACATTTATAGCTGCCTAAAACTACAGTAATAGTTTGAGCTGCCACTAAAACTTCTTAGATAGGGTTGAGGGTCTGTTTTCAACAGAATACACCCCTCAAACTCCACATTCTCCCTAAATGTTCCATTTTTACAACCACAGCAGATCACATTTTTCAAAGCAGGCGTAACTCCTGCTAGTAATAAACATTTTATGTAGGGCTGGGAATATTAACACGTTAACGTTCTCGATTAATGTAGTCCAATTAATGCATTAAAAAAGTTAACACCCTCACGTCACTTCCTGTCCACACTCCAGCCCAGTTGGTAGCGCAGCACCTTGAAGCTGACTTGCGGTCAGAAACACTGCTTCCTGTGGCTACATGCTAATGATGGAGAAGGAAAAACCAACACTTTGGAAAGCTGTCCTTGAAAAGGTTACCAGATGGCTCTTTGGACAAAACAAAAGTTATACACATGGTCTGCAAGGCTGAATTTCTTTATTAACAAAGCAGCTCATCTGTGTTTTATCCCCTGAGAGCAAAACACCCAGGACCATCCGGCACGGTGGCGCAGTGGTTAGCACTGCGGCAGCACAGTTTACCCTTGGCCGGGGGATTGTGGGGATCGTGGGATCGTGGGTTCGATCCCAGCCCCCGACCAACAGTGATCTGTGTGGAGTTTGCATGTTCTCCCCGTGTTGCGTGGGTTTACTCCGGGATTTCTCCGGTTTCCTCCCACATGCCAAAAACATGCATGTTAGGTTAATTGGCTGTTCTAAATTGTCCCTAGATATCTGTTTCCTATAGGCCCTTAGAATAGAGGGTTAGTATTAATGAAAGCGCTTTGAGTGGTCTTTGTGACTAGAAAAGCGCTATATAAGTGCAGGTTAGTTAGTTAGTTAGTTAGTTAGTTAGTTAGTCTCTCCAACAGACTATTTTATTTCCGTACTCAAGGTTGGTCATTAAGTAAACAAACACATAATAAAGTGACAGAGAAGTTAACTAAATGGATTGCATAAAGCTGTCACCCAGTTAACACAGTAGAAGATGAAGAACTGAGAGATGTCACAACAGGAGATCCTTCTTATAGTCTTCCCTTATGGAAAACCATTATGTCATGAATAGAGACTTTAAATGACAAGGAGAAAGCAGAGAAGATGAACATGCTGAAGAAAGAGCAGTATGTGGCCTTTACAGGTGATTTTTGGACACTTTTAAGAAATGATAATTACCTGGGTGTCACAGCCCACTTTATTGACGAAGAGTGAACTCAAGGGTTGTTTGTGCCAACTGTAAGTAAAAGTGCAGAACGACACTGTACACAGAACAATAGCTTGAAAAAGTCAGTAAACACGCTAACCACGCATTTTGCTGTTGTTGAAAGAGAGAACCGGAAAATGAAGTAAACAATTCTCAATTTGCAGTCACACAGCATGAGCGATAACCTTGCTTTTTTCCGGAATTGCTGAAAAAAATAATGAAAATCCAGAACAGCTGGTCCGTGAATTCATGTCTACGCAGCTGAAACTGTTCCCCGAAGATACAAAATCAATTACCTTCCACCAAGTCCACCAAATTGGGTAAAAAAGTCCCAAAAATAAATGTCCCAGACCTATAGTTGCCAAATTTGAACATTTCAAGCAAAAAATTCTGGTACAGAGGCAGGGCAGGCAGCTTAAAAACACCAATTATGGTCTAAAAAATGATCAATTTCCACAGGAAATCATGAAAAGGAGAAGGAGGCTTTTTCCCATTAGGAAACAAAAAATCCAAGAAAGTAAATGAGCTATTGTCTCTGTGGACAGATTGTTTATAGATGGCAAGCTGTTTATGGATGAAACCATAACCCCCGGTGATTCTAGAGCTTCCTTTGTTTCCTTAGCTACATGTGGAAAAAGAGTGCGATTGTGCGCAGGTCTCTTATTCAATCACATCACAGGCAGTCACATCTGGAACACAATGCCAAATGAAATTAAAATAATAATGGACTTTAACACATTCACTACAAAGGTTAAAAACTGGCTGAAAAACAAACAAGAATGTACCCATGTATGAAATGATTGTCTGCAGGGTGAGAGTGAATGAAGGGAAGGAATGAATGTGTTTGTTTATAGTGAGTGACGAAGGGAGGGAGGCCTGAAATAGGCAAATGTGAGTCAGGTTTTTATATTGTGTATTTATAATATTTATAATATTTATAATTGTGTATTTATAATGTATTTATAATCTTTTTTGCATTGATGTTTGTGGTTATTGTTTATTCTGTTTTCATTTTTTCTTTTCCTTATCCTTTTTTCTTTTTACCTGTTTCTCCTTTCTAAAGCCCATCCAGGGACAAGAGTTGCAAATTAGCTAATAGCTATACACGCTTTGTGCAACACATCAGATTGATTGTCATTTGATAAATTGTCTATGTTTATTGCACTGTCCCTGTCAAATAAACAAATAATCTAATCTAATCTCGGTTTAATTTGTTAACATTTGTCTAATGTTTTTTTTCTTTTTTGCTGAGGTGGTTGTTTGCTTGTTTGTCTGTTGTAGATAATTTTGTTGAAGTTGTTAGGTTGTTGCTTTATGTTTTTTGTATGTCTTCACCGTTTACTAACCTTTATGTCTGTTCTGTCTCATACATCTGGTTTATAGGAAATAACCTTAAGTGCATGCAGCTTAAGTACATGCACCCCATTTGCTTGCAGCAAATGGAACAGGGACATCATGCGTGCACATCCAAACACACATGTATACTGTAAGTATATATTTTATGCACAACATATATACACACACACATACATACAATACGGACATAAAATCACATAAGCACATTTAGTTAGCCCTTAGCACAAAAACCAGTTAGTGAAAACGTGTCCACATTAAAGTTTGTCACATGAAACATACAGTATGTGGAATCGGTACCAGGGAGAACAGGCAAAACATTTTTAATCGACTGAAGGATCTACAGGTAGACTTTGTCTTATTACAGGAAACACATGCTTCTAAGTCATCTGTAGATGCACTCACCTCCCCAGAATTTCCTCACATGTACTCAGCCTGCTTTAATTCCAAACAAAGGGAGGTAGCTATGTTGGTAAACAGAAGACTACGCTTTGTTGTGAACAATACCATAGCAGATCCAGAAGGTAGATTTATAATATTAAAAATCTCAGTTCAAAATTTGAATCTACGTATTGCAAGCGTTTATGGCTCAAATGTTGATGACCCATCGTATTTTCACACTTTCTTCACTTCTCTTTCTGAGTACTTGGACACTACACTCATAATAGGAGACTTCAACCTGGTATTAAACCCTACAATTGACAGGCTCAGTACATTGGGGAATTATTGAAAATGGCAGGCAACTGACATTCTCAAACAATACATGAATGATTTTGGTCTTTGCGATGAATGGCGTTCTCTTCACCCAACTCTTAGGGAATACACTTTTTTTTCATCAGTTCATAGTTCACATTCACGTTTAGATTTCTTAGCCAGTAACTCTATTGTGAGGGACATCACAGACACTGAAATTTGTTCAAATCAAGCTATTAGCGATCACCATCCAATATCTCTTACATTAGTAAATAGAAAAGCTATAAGGAAAACTAGGAGCTGGAAATTTAATACATCACTAGTAAAGCCAAAGACTTTATTAATTACTTTAATAAAGAGTGGGAATCATATCTGGACTATAATGATGTGCCAGGAATATCCCCGTGTGTTCTTTGGGAAGCAGCAAAAGTGGTCATGCAAGGTAAAATAATCTTACTGTTTGTATAAGAATAAAGGTGCCTTCAGACCAAACACAAATGGGCGGCAAGAAACCATACAAAGTGAATGGGAAGATGCAAGTATGCGCGATTTTGCACAGTTGCACGTTCGTGCCCCAGGCTAGCTAGCTAGCTGCTAGCTTTGAGATTCTGCCGTCACTGGAGTAAAAGTATCACCATTGCAGAGTAAACTAGTTTGAAAATTTGTCTCACTCACCTGGAGACTCAGGAGGACTGGGAGCCCTTCAGCTGAATTGGGATGTCGTTGTTATTTACCCACAGTTTCCTGTCACGGATGAGCTAGCAAGCTAGCAGCGTAAACACCCCTAATCTTGTGAACTTTTGGAGGCTTGAGACAACATTTTCAGGTGAGCCCCCGGTTGGATAATGTAAACATAAGCATGACGTTATTTTGGGAATTTCCACAGCAGGTTGAACACAGCTGCAGAAGTTTTAAAGGCAACTTCGTCTGTCTGTATCTCACTCAGAAGGGGGATTCATGTCTGTTCGCATGTTTACATTGAGTTATAATGTAATTGTGCCACGCAAAAAATTCGCCTGTTTGCATTTGGTGTGAATGCACCTTAAGAAAGAAAAGCACTGGTACTGGAGTTAGAACAGAAAATTAAATCACTGGAGCTGACCTGTGCCGTTTCTTCACAGGAACAGGCACTTAACAATCTGAGAAAATTAAAGCTGGAATTAAAAGAAATTACCAACAAAAGGACACAGTTTTTAATACATAGACTGCATCTTGAGAAGTTTGAACACAGTAATAAATCAGGGAGATATCTTTCTAACCAGCTTAGATTGAATAAAGAAAAAAACAGCTATCCACTCCATTAAGGATATGACTGGAAATATCACCCATGAGCCTGAAGCAATAAAGAACTCCTTTAGGAAGTTTTATGAAAACTTCTACTCATCTCAGATTAACCCATCTGACTCAGAGATAAATAAATTTCTGGACAGTGTTAACTTACCATGATTAAATAATGAACAGATTGCAGCTCTGGATGCACCTCTTCAGGTGTTCAAACTCCAGGAGGCACTTAAGCGCATCCCAAACAACAAAGGTCTGGGACCAGATGGTTTTCTAGTAGAATTTTATAAAGAATTTTGGTCTGTGATGGCACCTACTTTCTTTAAAATGGTGAATCAAGTTAAAGAAGATAATGCCAAAAATATGCAAGTTAAGTTAGGTTAATTGGCATCAAACTGGGGATTCTAAATTGTCCTTAGGTATGACTGTGAGAGTGAATGGTTGTCTGTCTCTCTGTGTTGGCCCTGCGATGGACTGGCGATCTGTAAAGGGTGTACCCTGCCTCTCGCCCAAAGATGCTGGGATAGGCTCCAACCCCCCCCCCCCCCCCCCGCGACCCGAAAAGGATTAAGCGGAAGAAGATGGATGGGTGGATGGATGTAATCCCTTCAAATATGAACTTGGCTAGTATCATCCTGCTCCTTAAACCTGAAAAGAACCTACGCTTCCATCCAGCTACTGTCCCATCTCACTTTTGAATGTTGATCTTAAAATAATTTGCAAAGCTCTCATCAAAAGACTGGAAAGGATAATCCCGTTTATTATACACCCTGATCAAACATTTCATCAAGGGTAGGCACTCGGCTAATAATACACACTGGCTATTTAATTTTATAGATTACTGTAAGATTAATAACTTAGAAATTACAATTTTGTCCCTGGATGCAGAGAAAGCTTTTGACTGTGTTAATTGGAAATTTCTTTTTATGGTGTTAAAAAAAGTTTGGGTTTGGTTCATCTTTCATAAACTGGATTAAAACAATATACAGCTGTCCAACTGCATCTGTCCGAACAAATGATCAAACTTTTCGAGGCTTTACTCTCCAGAGAGGTACTAGGCAGGGTTGTCCACTCTCTCCCTCACTTTTTACCATCTTTATCGAACCATTAGCAGCAGCCATACGACAAAATGTTGATATCAGAAGTATCCAAACTGGAGAAAAAGAACACAAGATAAGTCTTTATGCTGATGTATTGATTTTCCTTGAAAACTCATAAAGATTTCTTCTTCAGACAGTGGTGCTCATTGATAAATTTTCATCATTATCAGACTACTCTATTAACTGGGGTAAATCAACAGTCTTACCTATAAATTGTAGTTTTTCAAATATATCCATTATCCCATTACAATCAGGTAATATTAAATATTTAGGAATAGATATTTCCCCCAGGCTCTCAGGGTTATGGCGACTAAATCACATTCCCCTTCTAAAAACAGTACAAGATGACCTTATGCGCTGGAGGACATTCCCTATATCACTAATGGGAAGAGTCGCGACCGTTAAAATGATGGTCCTTCCTAAAATTAACTATTTATTCTCAATGAATCCTACCCAACCATCTATGGCTTGGTTTAAGTCTGTAGACTCAAATAAAAGTTAATTTTTATGAAAGGATAAACCATCACAGATCAGTCTAAAAACTCTTCAAAAAGCAAAAGAGTGCAGAGGTTTAGATTTACCAAATTTTTTAAATTACTTCTTAGCCAATAGACTGCAGTTTGTTTCTAAATGGACAAAATCAACCCCACTAGGAAACCCATGGTTAGATGCTGAACAGGCTCTCTGTGGGTTGCTAAATATCTCTGACTTACCTTTTATGAGCCCCTGTATTAAATGCCATGACTGTTTTAAAAGCATTAATATCAGCTCCTTTCAGATAGCCTGGTGGAAATTTTTAAAAAATAAAGGAGTCTTCACTTGTTCTTTGTAAACTCATGCCCATTTGGAATAATCCTGATATCCTGCAACAAAAGAGGACATTAAACTTTCCACTATGGCATGAAAAGGGAATAAAAAACTTAGAGCATCTTATTCAAGGTGGAAACTTTATCCAATTTCGGGAACTAGTGTCACAGTATGACATCAGTGAAAAAAAGTTTCTTGAATACCAACAGCTTAAATCCATAATAAAAGTAAGATTCAATTTTAATCAGAAAGATTTAGAGGTACCAGTTAAAGTGACAGAGTTTCTAAATCTTCGTTCCCCTAAATTGATATCGAAAATACACAATTATCAAAACTGGATGAGTCAGTATATCTTCCAAAATTAAAATGGGAGACAGACTTATCGATCAATAAGGATGAAAGCTTCTGGACACAAATATGTTTAAACACTTTTAAGATGACTAAAAACTTTAGTTTACAACTCATACAGTACAAAGTTCTATAGAGAACTCATTACACTGTTATGACCCGAGCGCCGATCTCGTCCGCGCTCGGGCTATGCATCATCTCTGCCGGCTTTGACAGCAGTGGATTACATTCTGGTTCCCCGGGCTCTTATTGTGACAGTGCTCAGCGGGGCTTCATGCTGTCAGAGCCGATCAGCTGTTCGGCATCACAGCTCGTTAGCTGCCGGCTTTATTAGCGGGTGCTGACAGCTGGTTGATGCTGGAGTATCGTCAAACATCCATCAAACATTCCTCGTCCGTGTCAGGTTCGTGTTCTTGTTCATGCCATAGTTAAGGTCGTAGTGGCTGGGGTTAGCCCTACGATCCCTCGTATTCTGTAGTATATGTTCATGTCATAGTTTAGGTCGTAGTGGCTGGGGTTATCCCTACGATCCCTCGTATTCTGTAGTGTGTGTTTTGCCCTCAGCGGCTCACAGCTTTGTGTCTCGTCTTGTCTCGTTATAATAAAACATCAATGCAAAACTCACTGGTGACTTTTGGCGTCTTATGGTGGCCCGCGAGGGTCACCGCATGACAGTATACTCCAGCCAAGGTCGTCTAAACAGAGACGCCACACCGAGATGCCTTTTCACTATGAGCTTTTGCCGTAGGGTGGAGTTTTCACTGTAAGTTGGACTTGGTAGAGAGATGCCCGCCCGCGAGTGTGGTTTTTGCCTGGAGTGGCTAGAGGAGATTGACGGCTATCTAGCGGAAGCCGCCCATCTCATGCCCTTCGAGGCGGCCGACTACCAATTATGCCTCACCCAGCGGGCCCTGCGCAATTACCACCTTACCTCTACTCCGGAGGGGAGTGAGAGGTTATCATGGATTGTGGCACAGCGCGAAGTGATGGCAAGAGTGCTCCAGGAAACCCCTCCACCTCCCGCGAGGACAGTGTCCCTGGCGAGAGTGGGGATTCTTAGGCTGGAGGGAAAACCCGGCAGGAGAACTGCATATTGGAATCTAGCTCCTGTCACCCGTCCAGTCCCAGCACCATGTGTTCCTGGGTCCCTCGCCGCACCGTTGGCCAGTTGGCCTCATCGCCATGCTCCTACCAAGTCCCAACCAGAATCCCGTCCCGATCCAGCTCCGGATCGTCGGAGGAATCCAGCCTCCCAGTTGGCCGCATCCCTTACGTCACGACAGGAGGGAACTCCTGCAGTCGCTGCCCCCGGGTCATCTGTTCCAGCTGCGCTGTCAGCTCCTCGTGCCCATGTTGCCCCGGCTGTCATGTCCTCCTCTGCGACGTCATCCCTAGCAGCTGGGAGTGCTGTGAGTCATGCTTCGGCGAGGTCCGTCAGCAATCCTTCCCGAGCGGCTCCTCCTCGTCGCCCCGAGGGGCCCGCCGTTACCTCCCGTAGGGATAGAAGGAGGTCTCCACCCGCTGCAGCAGGCACCATCTTCTCCCCAGGAGGCAAGCAAGTGCAAGTTCATTCATTCCACTACAATTATGATCTGCCTTTTCTGACTTCTGGGGGCGGAGTTCGGGGTTTGCAGCCCCCCGAGCTCCCGCCACCTGCTGTAACTGTGATAACCAAACCTGCTGCCTCTGTGTCTCCCTCTGCTGAGTGGTCCGCGATGCCAGGTCTACGTCGCGGGGTGAGGAGGGGACCTGCGGTGCTGGAAAGCCTGGACCCGGCCCTGCAGCCACGTCGTGGATGGAGGAGAAGAGCGGACTGCGGCCCGGAACCTGTGCCGATGATGAAGCATCCCCGGGTTTCCTTGCCGGAGCGGTCCAAACCAGTGGGTCGAGGGTCCCCTGCCTCCACACCATACGGGTCATCAGCGTGGGCATCAGCGCGAGAGGAACCTCAGTCTGCGGAATCCATCTTGCCAGCTGTGGAGCCCGACGCAGCTGAGTTGGAGCCTGCACATGAACTTCTTCGCCCTGAGCCTGGATTGATGGAGTCCTGGACGGCAACAGAACCTGAGTGCAGGCAAGTGCTCCCTCTTGTGTCTCTGTCCCCTGTGTTGGAGCAGTTTTGCCTGCCTCTTGGGGAGGCGAGTGAGGGGCAGCCGCCTGCTGCACCCGAGCTCGTCTCGCTGGGTTCTATTGCTGCCGGTGACACTGATCCCGGTTTTTCTCTGTGTCCTGAGCTTCCTTGCAGTGACACCAGCGTGGAGCCAGTCGGGGCCGGTGAGTTGGAGGTTCCAGGTTCGGGGGTGGAGGTCATCAGCGGAGCTGCACCGACCCAGTCGGGGTCTGTTGTGGAGGCTGCTGTGGCCCAATCGGGGTCCGACGTGGGTGCGCCCGAGACCCAATCGGGGTCCACTGCAGGTACTGTTCTGGCCCAATCGGGGTCCAACGTGGGTGCAGCCGGGACCCAATCGGGGTCCAGCGGAGGTGCAGCGCTGGTGTGGTCCACGGACGGTGGAGGAGCTGCAGTCCCTTCGCTGCCTGACCCAGTTCGGGCTCATCCTTGCCTTCTGTCCCCTCTTCAGAGTCATCGCCCCTGCGCATCATCGCCGGGGGCCGTGGGGGTCCCTTTTCGCTTGCCCCAGCTCTCCTGAGTTTTGTCCTTGTCAGGTAGGCTGCCGTGGGCTGTTTTCCCCCGGTACTGGTGGCTGAGGGACGCGGAGGAACTGTTTCGCTGGTTCGGCGCCTCGGGTCGGCCACCCAACATTTTGTGTGTTTCACTGGGTGATCTGGTTCAGCCACCGAAGGAGTGGACTTTCCGGGCCTGAGACTGTGGTAAGCCGCCCGGTCATGTTCCGCCCCCTATGACCACCCGTCGGCCGTTGGACGCGGGGAGACCGCCTGAATTGTTCCCGTGGCGTTTGGTCTCCGCCGGTCGGCATGAACTGTCGGGAGTAGAGGTCATTCCTGGTGGTGGTTTAGCCCTGTAATTGTTGTTTTTTTTTTTCCCTGTCCTGTGTTGTTCTTGTTTTTTGACTTAAGAGCGTGGTATTTTTGTTTTTGTGCCTGTATAATTGTGTTTCATGTATTTTGAAGTGTAGTCTGGTCCTGTAATTGTTCTGTTTTTTTTTTCCTGTCTTGTGTTGTATTTGCTTTTTGACCTGAGAGTGTGGTATTTTTGTTTTTGTGCCTGGGTAATTGTGTTTCACGTATTTTGGAATGTAGCCTGATCCTGTAATTGTTCTGTTCTTCTCGCTGTCCTGTGTTTTGTTTCTTGTAGTTGCCAGTTGTGCTTTTTGGGAGTTTAATTTGTGTTCTGCAGTTGCCTCATTTGTCCTGTTCTCATGTTTTGTACTGTAGGGAGTTTTTTTTTTCTTTTTCCTGTTATTTCATGCTTGTGTGACTGTTCCATGTATTTTTTGAGTCGTTTTTTTTTCCCCTGTCTGTGCCCTGGTTCTCGATCTGTGGTTGATCCTCTCCTGCCCCATCCGCCCACCCTGGAGGGGGTGGGGGGGATTGGATGTCTATGAGGCGTTCAGTAGCCCGCCCTCAGAGGGAGGGTACTGTTATGACCCGAGCGCCGATCTCGTCCGCGCTTGGGCTATGCATCATCTCTGCCGGCTTTGACAGCAGTGGATTACATTCTGGCTCCCCGGGCTCTTATTGTGACAGCGCTCGGCGGGGCTTCCTGCTGTCAGAGCCGATCAGCTGTTCGGCATCACAGCTCTTTAGCTGCCGGCTTTATTAGCAGGCGCTGACAGCTGGTTGATGCTGGAGTATCGTCAAACATCCGTCAAACATTCCTCGTCCGTGTCAGGTTCGTGTTCTTGTTCATGCCATAGTTAAGGTCGTAGTGGCTGGAGTTAGCCCTATGATCCCTCGTATTCTGTAGTATATGTTCATGTCATAGTTTAGGTCGTAGTGGCTGGGGTTAGCTCTACGATCCCTTGTACTCTGTAGTGTGTGTTTTGCCCTCAGCGGCTCACAGCTTTGTGTCTCGTCTTGTCCCGTTATAATAAAATATCAATGCAAAACTCACTGGTGACTTTTGGCGTCTTATGGTGGCCCGCGAGGGTCACCGCATGACATACACAGGACAAAGGATGTTCAAAATGGGCCTGAGTCACACAAATATCTACTCCTACTGCACCAGCAATGTCTCGGATAGTTATAGGCATGCTATGTGGTCCTGTGCACCAGTCCAAAAGTTCTGGCAGAAGACATGAGGACTTGCCGGCATGGCTTGGGTATCATATCCCATCCTCACCCACACTTTGCATATTAGGTGATTTAAGTGAAATAAATATAGAGGCAAGGATGTCACACATGGTTCTCACTGCCGTATGCATCGCAAAGAAAACTATCGTCATGGACTGGAAATCAAGAAAAAATTTATGCATGACTCACTATAATAACCTACTATCAGATTATATTAGCATGGAGAGAATGTCTGCCTCCTCAAATAACTAATTGGCTGAATTCAATTCTCTCTGGTCTCCACTTATTAATTCTATAGCCTGAGGGGTGGTGGGCGGTGGTTCGCTCTCCTCGGCACTTCTGGTGGCTGGCAATGGGTTTCAGTAATCCACTGGGGCTGGTGTCCGGGGGACCTGTTTTGGGGTGGCTGCGTGTCTGGCCCGGGGGGGCCGGTGGTGGTGGGGGGCTGCAGGGTGGGCCAGGGCAGTGGCCCCGGGCCAACTGGCCTTGCCTCCTGGGTGGGGCTGGGTCTGGCCCTGGGCCCCTGGTGCTGGGGGGGGGGGGGGGTGTTTCCCCCTCTGGGTCGGGGTCGGGAGTGCACCGGTGGTGCGGGCCGGACCCAGCGCATCCTTGCATGGTGGGGTCATGTTCTTCCCGGGGCCCTGGTGGTGCTCTGGGACGGGTGCCTGCATCCTAGGAGGTCATCCTCCCTGTCCTCCGGGGACTGCGAGTGTGGGTGTGCATGTGTATGTGTGTGTGTGTATGTGTGCGAGTGTGTGTGCGCATGCAGGTGCACGTGTGTGTGTGTGTGTGCGGGTGCGGATGTGGGTGCATGTGCGCGCTTGTGTGTGTGTGTGTGGGCATGTGGCATGTGTGATGGTGAGTGTGTGTGTGTGTGTGTGTGTGTGTGTGTGTGCACATGAGGGTGGGTGGGTGTGTGTGTGTGTATGGGTGCGGATACCTGTGGGTGGATGTGCGGGGGTGGAGGATGTGTGTGTGGGTGGGGGAACCTCATTGGGTGGCGGGGGTAGGGCGGACCATCTAGTGGCCTGGGGGTTGGGGATTCAGGGCCTGTTTGTCCCAGCTGCCCTGCCATTGTGTCACGGGGCAGGGCGCTTTGTCGCATTGCCCCTGGTGTCTTTGGAGCCGCATGTGTGTGGGTGCTCAGGGGTGGTCGGGGTGCCGTTGGTGTGGGTTGGCAGCTGTGTTGCCGTGTGTGTCTGGGGTGGGTGGTTGGTGGGCTTGTGGTGGGCGCTCAGGGGTGTCGCTTGGCGTGTGGGGTATTGTATGGGTCCGGCCCATTGTTCACTATTGTGACTATTGTTGTTGTGCATGTTCATGTGTGCAAGATGAGTGGGAATGAGTGTGGCTGCTCCATCATGTTTGTGGTGCTGGGAGCACTGGGGCACGACGCTGGTGGGTCCTGGGCTGCTCGGCCTGGCAGCCCTCACCCTGGTTGGGGATTTGGGGGCAGTGGGTGGCCTCCTGAACCAGTTTGCGAGCTGGCTTCTGGAGAAGGGATGGATTCCCTTTTTGACCGCCTCCCTCCCAGTCTTATTCCCCCCCCTCCCGATTCTGGGTGGAACATACATCTTCTTGAATACACTTAGGGTTTTGGGGCAGGGGTGTGCCACACTGTGTCAGTGAAGGGGAACCTCTGCAGCGCAGTGGGGCTGTCCTCACCTCAATTTTAATTGCATTTTAGACACTGAGGGCTTGGGGGCCCCGGTGCCTATCGCAGTAGCTAGTGGTGCTCCAACTACCATCCCCCCAATTTTAACTGCACTATGGTAGTTCACACACCTGCACACAATCACATCATACAGCTGACACACATCTGTCATGATTTGTGCAAGGAGGAGGGGGGGATGGGGATCTTCCCCCACCCCTGTTGCCCTCCTTCTGCCAGGGGCCTGGGGGCCCGGCGGATGGCCTGAGACCCGTCATGTTGTCAAAATCCCTGGGTGCTGCCAAATGAATAGATACAAGCAAGGGAGTGAGAGAGGGATTGAACAAGAGAGTAAGCGAGATTGAGGGAGTGGCCTGTGGTGGTCTGCTGATCAGTTGCTTGGGTGGGCCCTGGGGGTGGGGGTCTGGTTCTGTGGCTGCGGCTTCCCTGGGGTGGGTCGTTTGGGGGGAGCTGCTGGCCTGTGCCAGCAGTCTCCCTGGCCATTGCCAGGCACTGGTGCGCGTTCAGGTTCACTGCATCTGCATCACGGTCACCCTAAGTAACAAAGGTGAATGAGGGTGGGTTAGTGTGTGGGTGAAAGCACGAATGGATGTAAGTCGGAGTGTGAGTGAGAGTGCATGTATGGGTGAATGTGAGTGAGTGTGGGTCACCCTGAGGGTGAGTGGGAGAGAGATTGATTGGGTACAGGAGTGAGAGAGAATGGGTGGGTCCGGGAGTGCGAGTGTGGGACTGTGTGGGGGAGTAGGGGAGTGAGAGTGAGTGAGTGCATGCGGGTGCGTATGAGAGCATGAGGGTGTGAATGTGTAGGAATGGGTGTGTCTGCTAGACAGGAGGTGCTGGATTGAGGGGGTACTGCCTCTCGGCTACATGGGCTCCCCTGTATGGGGAAGGCTTCTTTGGGCGTGAGGGTCTCTGGGTTGCCTGGGTGCCTGGGGGGGGCTTGCGCCGGGGGTGCGGGCCGGTCTCCTGCCCGGGGGGTGGGTCCGCCGCACCAGCCGCCTAGCGGCCTGGCCTCCCTCAGCCTGGCTTTCCTGGGGCTTGTTGACCTCAGGCATTTGTGCCCTGTGGGGCTTGATGGCGCTGGCTTGCCTTCTCTGGGTTCCCGGAGGGAGGGATGGGGAGTTGCTGTGACCAGCTGCCCTCTTCATATGTTTACTGACAAACTATTCACATGCATACACTTATTTTGCTCACACTCTCATATACATGCACATGGACGCACACTTGCAAATGTCTCCCCTTTAACAGGTGCGGATACTTGTGTTGAGACCTCTTCAGTGGAAGAAGCAGTGTGTCTTCTGTTTGTTTTAGTTGTTGGTTTGTGTGGGGAGACTTGAATAACGAAACCGAATTGCATTTAATTCCAGTTTATTTCAAGTAATCATCCCACTGTCTGCTCTCATTCCTGAGCAGCGAACAAAGAGGGTGAACACACCAAAGTTCTCCCTTTTAAACATTCTCACATCAAACCATTTCCCTCGCAGGGGAAATCACACATCTCTACCAAAATCCCTTTATTCACATTCATTAACCTTTTAATTACATAACTCCCCCTTCTCTCCTCTCGAGCCTCAGCGGTCAGGAAGTTTTCTGTCCCCTGTCCTCCGCAGGGGGGTCCAGGCTCTGCGGCTCCGCACCGCAGGGGACTGCAGCTCTGTGGCTCTCCTTCATCGTGAGGTTAAATCACATATGCAGTGTCCAACATATACATGTCTAACAACACAGCCATATAACCCCCCCCCCCCAAACGATGAAGAACAGACTATTTCCTAAAATTTAATAACACCTTACTCACTACTGAATAATCAACACCAACATTCAGTCTGTGCGCCGCTTGGGCTTCAGCCGTCTGCCGAATCTGCTGTGAGTTGGCCCCGCCTTGCCTGCGGCGCCTTTCTGCTTCGGCTCTGTTGACTGAGGAAGAGAGTGATTATTTGCCCTTTGCGGGGGCCTGCCTTGTCGAGGCGCCACTGCGACCGGTACAGACACGTCCTTCATGACAAAAGCAGGTTTTAGTGTGTCAATACTGACTGTCTCTTTTCTGTCTCCAAAATCTAGCACAAATTGCTTATCACCTGCCTCCAGCACTCGAAATGGCCCTTCGTAAGGTGGTTTGAGCGTTGCTTTTAGGGCTTCGCGCCTGACAAAAACGAAGTCGGCATTTTTCAAAGCCTTGGGGACGAAAACTCGTGGAAAAGCATGATGAACCGGACCCGGGAGCGTGTCTGCTCCCGTGCCAACTAACGGTCCCAGAGCAGAGAGAGGTGGGGGCTCTGGGTGCTCTGGTAAAAACTCGCCTGGCAGCCTCAGAGTTTGTGCGAATACCAGCTCCGCTGGGGAGGCGTCTAAGTCCTCTTTAGGCGCAGAACGCAACCCTAATAAAACCCATGGCAGTTTATTTACCCAATCTGCATCCGTGAGCGACGCTCTGAGTGCTGCCTTCAAAGACCTATGAAAACGCTCTCATAAACCATTAGCCCGAGGGTGGTAAGCCGTAGTGCGGTGAATTTTGGCTCCTAAGCCGTTGGCCATCGCTGACCACAGCTCAGAGATGAATTGCGGTCCTCTATCGGACGTAATGTCCGACGGAACCCCGAAGCGTGCCACCCAAGTCGTTAAAAAAACGCGAGCCACCTCCGCGGCCGTGGTCGTCGCAAGTGGGACCACTTCCGGCCAACGTGTGGTGCGGTCCACCATTGTCAAAAGATGCGTGAACCCCTGCGATGCCGGTAGGGGGCCCACAAGGTCGACGTGCACATGGTCGAACCTTCTGGCCGGAATGCGGAACGGTTCTAACGGGGCTCTTGTGTGCTTGTGAATTTTGGCCCGTTGACAGGAAATGCAGGTTTTTGCCCATTCCTTCACGTGCTTGCGCAGGCACGGCCAAACAAATTTTTCCGCCACTAGTTTCACCGACGCGCGCACCCCCGGGTGCGCCAGTGAGTGGACCGAGTCAAAAACACGGCGGCGCCACGTGGCCGGAACCACCGGACGCGGGCGCCCCGTCGACATGTCGCAGATCAGGGGGGGCATACCGGTTTGTAAACACTTGCTCTCCAGCCTTAACCCTGTTGGTCCAGACTGGAGCGCGCACACGTCTGCGTCCGCCCCCTGGTCCGCTGCCATGGCTGCGTAATCTATACCCACGTGCACCGGGGCTGCGCGCGCCACCGTGCCGCTCTCCTGCGGCGCGGTCACGGTGGCCCGTTCTGCCTCTGCGCGTGTTGGAGTCGTGAACGCAGGCAAGAGACAATCTGCTACTACATTGAATTTGCCCGCAACGTGCCTAATGTCAGTGGTAAATTCCGAGATTGCGGCCAGCTGCCTCTGCTGCCTGCCGGACCACGGGTCTGAAATTTTGGCCATGGCGTATGTGAGCGGCTTGTGGTCCACATAAGCGGTGAAGCACCGTCCTTCCAGCCAGAACTGGAAATGACGAATAGCCAAATGCAGCGCCAACAGTTCTCTGTCGAACGCGCTGTATTTTCGTTCAGCCGCGCTTAAAGATTTGCTAAAGAAAGCCAAAGGCTGCCAAACTCCGGCTACCTGTTGCTCAATAACGGCCCCTATGGCTAAATCTGAAGCGTCTGTCATCAGCGCGATACGTGCTGCAGGGTCTGGGTGGGCCAGGAGCGCAGCGTCAGCCAAGGCTTTTTTAACCTCTGTGAACGCGCGCTCCCGCTCCGGGGACCATTCGACCGCCTGGGTCGGTTTTTGTTTTTTGAGCGCGGCATATAACGGTTGCATGATTTGAGCTGCGTGGGGCAGGAATCGGTTATAAAAATTCACCATCCCCAAGAATTCCTGTAGTGATTTGACCGTTTGTGGACGGGGAAAATCCGCTACCGCGCGTACTTTATCTGGTAACGGAACCGCTCCCTCCGGGGAGACGCAGTGACCCAAAAAATCGATCCGCTCGACGCCGAACTGGCACTTGGCTGGGTTAACTATTAAGCCGTGCTCTCCCAGCCTCCTAAAAACTGCTGTGAGGTGCGTTTCGTGTTCGTCCTCTGAAGTACTCGCGACCAAAATGTCGTCGAGGTACACAAACACGAAAGGGAGATCGCGTAACACGGCATCCATCATCCGCTGAAATGTTTGCGCCGCCCCTTTGAGACCAAACGGCATGCGTAAAAATTCGAAAAGTCCAAACGGGGTTATTACCGCTGTTTTAGGAATGTCCTCCGGTTGGACTGGGACTTGGTGATAGCCGCGAACCAGATCAATCTTTGAAAAAATGCGCGCCCCCGCCAGGTGCACCGAAAAATCCTGAATGTGCGGGATGGGATAACGATCGTGCGCCGTAGCGTTGTTTAGCCTGCGGTAATCCCCGCACGGTCTCCAGGAGCCATCGGCTTTCGGTACCATGTGCAGCGGCGAAGCCCACGGGCTCTTCGACCTACGAACGATGCCTAGCCTCTCCAGGCTGGCGAACTCCTCGCGCGCAATGGCGAGCTTAACTGCATCCAAGCGCCGAGCTTTTGCAAACACGGGAGGACCAGATGTGGGGATAAAGTGTTTCACCCCGTGCTTCGCGACCGTCGCTGAAAAAGTGGGCACAGTGAGCGCTGGAAATTGGGTGAGGAGTGTGTGAAACTTACCACCTGCTGTAGCGACG
This sequence comes from Pholidichthys leucotaenia, assembly GCA_020510985.1. Classification (NCBI taxonomy): domain Eukaryota; kingdom Metazoa; phylum Chordata; class Actinopteri; order Cichliformes; family Pholidichthyidae; genus Pholidichthys; species Pholidichthys leucotaenia. The sequence continues at coordinate 214,123,796 of CM035847.1, read as the reverse complement.
TGGGTCTGTACTGGTGGCGGGGACACTCGAGCTGAACAGGGGAGAGAGTAAAAAGAGAGTGCATTTACCAGCCGTCTATTAGCAAGATCAACTAACAGATTGTGTGAACACAAAAAATCTGCGCCCAACATGTTGAAACTCACCGCCGCTATTACAAAAGTCCATTCATATGTGCGGCCATGTAAGCACAAAGGCAAGGTCCTTCTCCCGTAGGTGTTGATGTTCGAGCCATTTGCCGCCGTAGCTCCGCTACCGTGGGGTCCAGCCACCCGGTCCGCGTATGTTGGGGTGATGAAGCTCACTTGTGCTCCGGTGTTGATGAGGAACTCTCGTCCGGAGCGCGCATCCGTGATGTAGAGCAGCTTGCTGCGTTCTCCGAGGGTCGAAGCTGCTAGCGACCCCCGGTCTTGCCGTTTCCCGAACTCCTGAAGTTGCAGGGCGGCACACACCTGCGTGCCTTCTCTGCGAACCTCCGATGGTGAAAGCAGAGATCTTCTCCTCCGCTGTGTCGTGTCCGCGCCTCTGCCGCCGGACCATTGGCTCCACCTCGTCGCGGCCGTGCTGCCACCGTCGTCGGCCAGTCTGGGTCTGCCGCCTCTGGCTCCCCGCTGTCTCGGGTCGCCGCTGTGGTTGCTTGCCCGCCGCAGGCGTCCAGGATCCCATCTGCTTCCTGGGCCAGCTCCCGGAACTCCTCCAGGGTGTGACACTTTTTGCCGGCCAGCGTGCTTCTCGCATGCGTCGGGAGGTTGGAGAGGAAGATGAACTGAAAAAGGAAATCATCGTTGTCCAACCCTCTCAGCTGTATCATCTCCTCCATCAGGGCGCTCGGCCTGTGTCCTCCTTGGTCTAGCAAAGACAGGATCCTCCTCGCCCTCACTTCGGCCGAGGGGGTGAAAAACTTGATGAGGGTGGATTTCAGCTTGCCGTACCTGTCGGTCGCGGGTGGCTGCTCCACCAAGCTCTGCACGCACCGAGCTGTGCTGTTGTCCAGTTTAGCAATGACATGGTGGAACTTAGTGTCATCCACCATTACTCCTGCGAGCGCGAACTGCGACTCTGCTTGAAGAAACCACGACCGTGGGTTATCCTGCCAGAAATCAGGCAGCTTAACGGCCACTGCGCTCGCCAGCTCTGAGCGCTGTGAGTCCGGGACCCTGAGACCTTCTTCGTTCATTCTCAACGTCGTCAGTCACCAATGTGGGGAGACTTGAATAACGAAACCGAATTGCATTTAATTCCAGTTTATTTCAAGTAATCATCCCACTGTCTGCTCTCATTCCTGAGCAGCAAACGAAGAGGGTGAACACACCAAAGTTCTCCCTTTTAAACATTCTCACATCAAACCATTTCCCTCGCAGGGGAAATCACACATCTCTACCAAAATCCCTTTATTCACATTCATTAACCTTTTAATTACATAACTCCCCCTTCTCTCCTCTCGAGCCTCAGCGGTCAGGAAGTCTTCTGTCCCCTGTCCTCCGCAGGGGGTCCAGGCTCTGAGGCTCCGCACCGCAGGGGACTGCAGCTCTGTGGCTCTCCTTCATCGTGAGGTTAAATCACATATGCAGTGTCCAACATATACATGTCTAACAACACAGCCATAGTTTGTTTCTTTTTTGTCTGTTTGTCTTCCTTTTCTTTCCCCCTCTCCACACTTCCTTTCCTGATTCCCCATCCTGTCGGATCCTTCATGGGTAAAGTAGTTTAAATAAAGTATTAAGAGTTATTACAGGAGGAGTTTACAACAATATACAGTACATAGATAGGTACTGTATAAAGCTCCTTTTCGCAAAAGTCAGTCTGCTTTGGCACAATAAGGGTAGCAGATTTCTGTTCTGCTCACCTAGCTGCCTAACAGGACGGGGGTGGTGGGGGACTTTGTTTCATAATTGAGTTACTGTCATGCACTTTTGGCTGTGCATGCTGTGTTTCTTTGTTTGCCCCCTCAGGAGGAACTTTCCAACAATTATAAAACACACCACTGACATAACATTAACAATGCGCTTCTGACAACAGAGTTTCCTTTTGCAGCTCAGAAGCACATTGACATTAAATGCACAGAGATAACACTCGTGCCACACCTCTCTTAAATAATTCTCCACTTTGCAGCATAAAGTGGGCACACCATCTCTAGGAACTTTGATGGTGTGACCCAAAGTGTGAAGACCAGACTATATAATGTCACAAACTAACAAATCCACAGGCACAAGGTGCCCTTCATCATTATTTTCATGACAACCAGAGGTTGCTTATTGTCAAGATGTATATATAGGTATTAATAGGTGCAGGTGAAAACAGTCTTATAAAAACACTTGCTGTTGTCATTTTCTCTAGGTCAATCTTGACCCATGATCATTGGCTGAACCACAAAGATTTGAACACTACACAGACACTAATGTCTGCTCAATGTGTAATCAACTGTGAAACTTTGTCAGTTTCCTGTTAATATTTGTTTTTATTTATATTAGACTTACCAAATGCTCACAAAATTGATCCTGTCATTTTTTTACCCTCCAAGGGCTTACCATTAAGGGTTGCTCATAAAATGTCAAACTCAGTGCCTTGGAGCACTGCAGGTTGTTATTCCTTAGAAGACAATAACCATTGCATTGCCTCCTCTCGCACCATCTTAATGACCCTACAGTGGAAAAGGATCAGGAAAACAGAGTTAGGAAGAGTCCACCAGGACCACGAGATGGGCACTAATGGGTCATGGAGTGTAGACATTGATTAGATGGTCTGTTTCCTGAAAGATGCTGCAGTCATCAGCAACAAATAGCCTCTTGTCTGTCTCTGACAGGATGTGCTCATTTACACTGGGTACACTAGGTGCTGATGAGGGATTTCCCAATGTCAGATTTTCATTTCATGAAAAAACCCTGCTAAATTGTTTACAACTTCTAGAAAAAAAATTGGTGAAAGAAATTATAAGAAAATACTAAACAAAAAAACATACAGATCAAATGGGATCTTTTTTCTGTATTTTGTGTTTTATTGTTTTTGGTGCTTGAAATAAACTCTGGAATTTATATGTTGTCAAGAGTGCATATATTGTCTATCTACATCTGTAGTTTAATAATTATGTGTCAGTAAGTGTAATAACAGTCAATGGACACTATTTCAACAATGCCAATTGCAAAGTGAAGACAAAATTTTCGAGTGTGTCCAAGTCCATTTTGCTACAGAGAGTCTAAGTCATGCCCTCTCTACTTCCGCACATGGGCCCTTACGCTGATCAAAAAAAAACAAAAAAAAACAGCTCTGTTCTGGGGCGACACCTCGACCCAGTGGAGGAGATAGGAGAGAGGAGGATGGTGGCTAAGCTGTCATCTCTGCTGGAGTCCGAGTCCCACGCCATGTGGAACACGCTGAACACACTGAGGAGCTCATTTAGCAGTAGGCTGTGCCATCCTAAGTGCTCAAGGGACATCCCCTTGTCACTGACTATACACATCACCAAACACGATTATGGCAGTTCCCCTCTCAAAGTTCACCTCCTATTTTCTGACCGATGAAAGAAAGATCCAAAGAGGAGAAAAACAACACAAATGTTTTGTATTTTGAGAGCTGCAGCTGATCCACAGGACTGTTAGTTACTTCCTCCTGGGCGCTCTTTGAAAATGATGATGTAAGTTACGTTAGTCTGTGTTTGTTGTCTTTCAATTTAAGTGTTTTCACTACTTTACACCGCAACATAACCTACGTATAACAGACAACAACCTACACCGTTATGTGGAAAATTATCTTTTAAATTGACAAACATCATGTGTAACTCGCAGCAAAATTCGATCGGGATCAAAAGATAATTTCGCTCTTGCCATTCACTTCAATGGAGATTTTTTTTTTTCAATTTAAGGTCCCATATGCAGAAGTAGAAGAAGCATGACTTAGGCTCTCTATTGTAACAGTGAAAGAAAAAAAAATATTCCACCAGTGAAAAGAGCAAAAAATGTCCTAACCCCTTACACTCAGAGGTCAGTTTCCCTAAAACACCTAAAAATAACGTACCCAAAGTAAATCAAAAGCTATTCTTCAACCCTTTGCAGTATCTTCATGGGGTTGGTCTCATTTAAAAGAAAACACTGATTTTTTGGCAAAACAGTCAGAATCCCTCTAAGTGCTTCTACCACTGAGTAACAATGATCTAAACATACTGAATTTGAAGAAAATAAAGTTTGCCTTGGTGTTTTTTTAAGATACAAATGCTTGCAAATAACATACAGCTGTTAGATACTGGCTGGGAAACACAATAGGAATGTAGAACCATGTGTTATCAATTTCAGGTCAAAATTTTATAACAATACCACAAAAAATGAATATATTACACAGCTTTTTTTCTCTGGTTGTAACCAGGCGTTTCTGAACTATGCACAGCACAGCTTGGCACAGTTCACCTTTCATCTTGGAAAAACGTCTATAACTTTTGAATGCTTCAACATATGTCAAGTGGACCCCTGACCAAGTGAGCAGTCCAAGTGAGCACCCAGAATCCAATCTGTACATGTACAAGTACATTCTCCATCCAGTGATTTATAAATTCGAAGAGGGAAAACAGCAAAAATTTGTATAAAGTTGTTGGAAAGACTTTTCCTGGTCACTAAGAAGTGTAAAAAAGAAAAAAAAAAAAAAAATATATATATATATATATATATATATATATATATATATACTATATATATATATATATATATATAAGATGACATCTAAGCTGACCTGGAGAAGGTTTTGGCTCTGTTTCTGCTTTCAAAAGACTTTTCTTCTCCACCGCAGCTGCTCGTCAGGGCTGGCTGCCCCCAGATGAAAATCCAGTCTGTGGGACTATAATGTTCTGAATGAGGCTTTAGAAAATTATGAATCACTTTGTAAATCATTGGATTGAAAATGTACTTGTATAGATTGGATACCGGGGTCCACTTGGGGTGCTCATATGGGGTGCTCACTTGGTCAGGGGTCCACTTGACCAGAACCCGTTTACACAGTAAAACAAAGGCATAATAACCCAGACATACACAGCACAGTTCCTTTTTTTTTTTACAGGCAAAAATAGCCTACAGCATAATAAAAATTATATTAAAACATTACTACATTTCACTGTAATATACACAGAAACACCCCCCCATCCCCAGCTACAGAGGAACACGCCACATGAAAAATGTTTGGCCATGTGCAACCCCTGTAATTGCTGAATGGTCAAAAGTTGTTTTTATTTCTATTTTTATATTTTTATCTATAAAGAATAATTTACATTATAACACTTACCTGTCCACAACCACATCATGACCGTCGGCGAACATCTCCTCTCATCTCCGCTCCATTCTTCATCGTCAGACGAGCTAGCAATTTCTAATTGTTTGGTTGTTGCAACCTCCAGTTGTTCCTTTACCAACTCATAGTCCCAGTCACCCGACCAGGTCAAGCAATCTATAACTTCATGCATGTTCTTTAGGTTTACTTTGTGAACCATTTTTCAAAACAAGTGAGTGAAATAGTGGCTAATGCTAGCTTTACACACGAGTTGGACTGTATGTGCTCGTCACTCAGCGGCTCTGGCAAAAGGGATTTACCCACGGGAGCGCATGGCTTTTACAAGAAAAGTAAACAAGGAGCCCACCTACGTCGGGTATCACTGAATTCAGAAATCAGTTAGCTAAACGACATGTCCATCATCAGCATACTCAGCTACAATTGGCTTGTTGTATTCGCGGTAGTTGGTGGGCAGGTCCTTCTGGCTAGGTTTTCAGTCATTGGTTATTGAAGGCTGTAAAAACCCAAATCGAGGCTCTTATGGGTCAAATGAGATGCCAATCAAATCTAGACAAATACAAAACTCTTTTTTACCTTCCTGTTTATGGCTGTAGCTGTACCGGAAATACAGGGGTTTTTTTTCATTGCGCACTGAGACGTTTAAAATATGCCCGTCCCCGGTATCCCTGAGTGTAAGAACTCTCTTGATTATACAGAGGTGTGTTTTGGGTGAAACATACAATAAATCAATCAAAATGGCACATCACCTCAGCGTTAAAAGACAGGGTGCAAAGATCTGTGGCAGTTTGCTATAATGGCATGTTTACCTTGGTGGTCAGTTTGGTTTTCAGCCAAGGAAATGAACATGATTGTGAGTGAGGTGAAAATGTGCAAGAACATTATTTACAGGCGGAGCACTTTTCCAGCTGTCAAGTAGGCATACTTGAATAACAACTGATAATGCACCACAGACTTCTGATGTGGTTTTTTTTATATCAAAAGCACAATGTCATTGCACTGCTGTAATGTGCTTTCTTTGCACCCACATGCACCCCTTTTAACAGACACCACTCCTAGAGGCACAGTGTGCTACCAAAGTTATTTGTTATTAGAAATTATAAAATGAAAAAAAAACAAACAAACACTGGCCAAAGGCACAAAGTGTGGTGCAAATTTGCGCTTTAGGTTGTCGTGATAAGGTCCTGTGTGTTTTCTTCATGTTCTGCTAACTAATTCCCACTGCCCTACTTTTGTGTCTGTGCTGCTATTTAACCACAGGCTAACACATGAATTTGCGCCTGTTTAAGGAGAGCCTGGCACATCATTAGTTTTGACCTTACAGCCTACACTGCTCTGAGAGGATGGCTCATGATTTGTGTCCCCTTCTGCAAAGCTTATAGCTAACCCTCAGTACCAAAAGAGGCAGGGTGGCATACAGGAACAGACGTATGAGCGAGGGTGGTAATGTGGAATGAGACAATGGCAAGAATGATGGCAGAGCCTGAGAGAATGCAGGCCTGTTTAAAGGTTCCTGGCATCACTGCATGGTGAATTACGCATATGATAGCTTTGCGATAAGTACAAGGAACATGTTTCATTGGGTTTGTTTGCATGTTTTATGGCAATAGGCCAAGATTTGTGTGTACCTGAAGTAATATTTTAAATTGATTACTGCCAGCATGATGTTCGTGTCTTATGTCAAGATAACTGAAGAGTGATCTTTGTTGTGATCCTTAAGTATTTTTTTTCTTTCTTTTTTTGGGTAGCACTTAAAACGTGCTTTTTAGCCACTTCCTTTTGTATTGTGCAGATTTGCAGGAGACACAGCCAGTTACGCCAGCCCATTTAAAGCTGCTTACATATGGCATGTACACTAAATTAGCAGAGCCTGCACCAAACAAACTACTACTGACAGAGCTGTCAAAGTATTTACACACAATAATATATCTTCCAGCTACAGATTTTGCAGCCACAGTTATGAACTAAAGCAGCCAGCAAAGTTAATGTTAACTTGCCATCATCAGTTTTTTTCTTGATCTGTACATTGCCCAGTAAGTCTGGAAAGGGAAGGTTACAGTGCTTCAAGAAAAAAATAAAATAAAAAAATAACTGAGAGCGTGTCAAGGGAGAATCGTTTAGAAATAATTTTATGAGTTTATATAAAGCTAACTTTTTATTGTCATTCAGTCCAGTAACAGCAAGGTATGCACAGTAGCATGAAATTGGGTTTCTCCAAGCTTCAGTGTTAATATCCAGAGCTGAAAGAGTTGCTGGTTCATTCTGCCATGTCCTTATTCAGTCTTCTTATCCATCCATGTTTCCCCAGATTTCCAGGGGAATTGCCCAGAGGCTTGCCATACTCGTACACAATGATCCTCAGGTGGGTCTGCATCCAGGTTGGGCTGAAGGTGAAGAATTAGAGGTTGACTTAACTTTGAGCAGGCTATGGCCATGTCTTTTTGTGTATATATAGAGTGAGACAAGCTAAGGCTTCGTATTGCCAACACTCGGTCGGAGTCATTCCCAGTGAGAGTTGGACTCCGCCAGGGCTGCCCTCTGTCACCGATCCTGTTCATAATTTTTATGGACAGGATTTCTAGGCGCAGCCAGGGAATGGAGGGTGTCATGCTTGGTGACCACAGGATCTCATCTCTGTTGTTTGCAGATGATGTTGTCTTGTTGGCTTCATCCAGCAATGACCTACAGCTCTTGCTGGGACGGTTTGCCGCTGAGTGTGAAGCGGCTGGGATGAGAATCAGCACCTCCAAGTCCGAGTCCATGGTCCTCAGCCGGAAAAAGGTGGATTGTCCTCTCCGGGTTGGGGACAGGCTCCTGCCCCAAGTGGAGGAGTTTAAGTATCTTGGGGTCTTGTTCACGAGTGAGGGGAAAATGGAGCAAGAGATCGACAGACGGATTGGAGCAGTGATGCGGACGTTGTACCGGTCTGTTGTGGTGAAGAGGGAGCTGAGTTCTAAGGCAAAGCTGTCGATTTACCAGTCAATCTACGTTCCTACTCTCACCTATGGTCACGAGCTTTGGGTAATGACCGAAAGAACGAGATCGCGGATACAAGCGGCTGAAATGAGCTTTCTCCGTAGGATTGCTGGACTCACCCTCAGAGATAGGGTGAGGAGCTCAGTCATCCGGGAGAGGCTCTGAGTAGAACCGCTGCTCCTCCACATTGAAAGGAGTCAGTTGAGGTGGTATGGGCATCTGATTAGGATGCCTCCTGGACGCCTCCCACTTGAGGTGTTTCAGGCACGTCCCACTGGGAGGAGACCCCGGGGCAGACCCAGGACTCGGTGGAGAGACTATGTCTCCCAGCTGGTCTGGGAACGCCTTGGTATCCCCTCGGGAGAGCTGGAGCAGGTGGCTGGAGAGAGGGAAGTCTGGGCTTCTCTGCTTGAACTGCTGCCTCCGTGACCCGGACCTCCGGAAAAGCGGTAGAAGATGGATGGATGGATGGATGGATGGATGAAGCTAAGGCTCTCAGAGACTATGGGGTGGGTTCATTAATCCAGAATGAGCTACTCAGCCATTGAGTTTGATTATATGACCTGATTGTCAAATGGAGCCTATATATATATATATATGTGAACAGCTACAGACCGGTGGCCTTGACGTCCCACTTGATGAAGACTCTGGAGAGACTGCTCCTTGCTCACCTCCGCCCCCTGGTGGAACCAGCAATGGATCCACCAGTTCGCCTACCAGCTTGGCATTGGGGTGGAGGATGCGGTGATCTTCCTCCTTCACCGTTCTCTGTCCCACCTGGAGAAGCCCGGGAATATGGTGAGGATCATGTTCTTTGACTTCTCCAGTGCTTTCAACACCATCAAACCGATGATCCTGAAGGACAAGCTGCTGCGCGCAGGGGTGGACCAGCACCTGTCATCATGGATCCTGGACTACCTCACGAACCGGCCTCAGTTTGTGAGAACCCGGGACTGTGTGTCCGACACGATCATCGGTAGCACGGGGGCCCCCCAGGGAATGGTGCTGGCTCCCTTCCTGTTCACTCTTTATACTGCGGACTTCTCACACAACAAAACACACTGCCATCTACAGAAGTTCTCTGATGACTCTGCGATCGTTGGCCTCATCTCCAATGGAGATGAAGCTGAGTACAGAGGGCTTATCCAGGACTTCGTGGACTGGTGCCATCGGAACTGCCTCCAGATCAACGCAAGGAAAACTAAGGAGCTGGTGGTGGACTGCCGCAGGCATGGGCAACCCCTCACAGCACCAGTAAATATACAGGGAACAGACATTGAGATGGTGACATCCTATAAGTACCTGGGTGTTCATCTGAACAATAAACTAGACTGGTCACACAATACTGACGCACTCTACAAGAAGGGACAGTGCAGGCTGTTCCTGCTGAGGAGACTCAGGTCTTTTGGTGTACAAGGGGCGCTGCTGAAGACATTCTATGACACGGTGGTGGCATCAGCCATCACTTTTGGAGTGGTCTGCTGGGGCAGTGGCATTACTGCAGCCGATAGGAAGAGACTGAACAAACTGATCAAGAAAGCTAGCTCCGTCCTGGGGCAGCGCCTTGATCCGGTGGAGGAGATAGGAGAGAGAAGGACTGTGGCTAAACTGTCATCTCTGCTGGAGTCCGAGTTCCACCCTATGCAGGACATACTGAATGCACTGAGGAGCTCATTTAGCAGCAGACTACATCATCCCAGGTGCACAACCGAGAGGTTTTGCAGGTCCTTCCTACCAACGGCTGTCAGACTGTACAACCTAAGCAGGGCTGCTCGCAGAGATAGCAAAAAGACGTAACAAACTAATAGTTTTTTGAATGCAAAAGATGCAATAGACTTACACAATGGTCCCCTCCGGTATACAACTAGGAAAATACCGGTCGCTATGGAGGGTGAGAATATGTACGGGCACATAATCATACCATATAGGATAACTAAGTAGACTGTTATGCTGTTTCATCCCATCTAGCAACAATGCTCCGCACTGTGTGTGTTTATATATTTACATATTTATTCCATCTAGCTACAATGCTCCGCACTGTGTGTTTATATATCTACATATTATTCCATCTAGCTACATTGCTCCACACTGTGTGGGTTTATATATTTACATATTTATTCCACCTAGCTGCAATGCTCCGTACTGTGGGTGTTTATATATCTACATATTTATTCCATCTAGCTACAATGCTCCGCACTGTGTGTTTATATATTCATATATTTATTCCATCCAGCTACAATGCTCCGCACTGTGTGTCTGTGTGTGTGTATATACAGTATATTTTATAGTAATATGTACATATGTATACTTGCTGCTCTTGTTTTTTTTCTTGCCTTCTGATTGTTGCTCTGAGTGTTGCTATCCCTGTGCTGTTGCAATCCTGGAATTGCCCCGTTGTGGGACTAATAAAGGCTTATCTTATCTTATCTTGTGTGTGTGTGTGTGTGTGTGTGTGTGTGTGTGTGTGTGTAGGCAATTCCACCGTGTCCACAGATAAAAGGGGAGGTGGTTGAGTCAAAGGACACCAATCTTTGAGTTGAATTCACTACAACGAGCATCTCAAGGCACTATAGTATGTTTGTTATGTTATTAAAATAAAGTCTTTCCTTTACCTGGTGACAGTTTGAAGGAAAAACATCCCCCTATAACAAGAAGTGGCCTCTAGCAGAACTCCTGCTGGGTCAGGGATGGGGACAGTTGTGTATAGGTTAGAGGTAACGGAAAGGAGAAATGAACATTAATACACTCACAGCCCGGTGACACGAGAAAGAGTGTCGTTGGGGCAAAAAGTGACTTTCTAACATACATGCACTACTCACTCTATAAAGCTAACAGTGTGCCCATTGTGTGCACAGATAAGTAAAAAAAAAAACAAAAAAACAGTAAAAGACTTGGTTTTTTTTAATTTTATTTATTTTGGAAATTAAAAACAATCTTACAGAAATATGTTGCTGTAAAACAACAGACCCCTGCTGCAAAATGAATGAACTGGAGTAAGGTGAAAGTGACTGTTTAACAGAGACGTGTTATCAAATGAAACTGTCAAATGTCTTGATGGTTTGTTTCATTTGTGGTTGCGTCTATATACAAAAGTGTTATCATGTGAAAGGAAGTTGAACATACTGTCTGCTACTACTCAGGGCTTGACATTAACTTTTTTGCTCACCATCCACTATGGCTAGTGATTTTCCAAAGTTACTAACCGCTCAGCCTTTCCATGAGTCACAATTGTGTTGCTGGAAAATTATGTTTAATACTGTATGATCAAATTTAATTATTGCATGCTAAGTTTTACTTGAACTAAATTTACAACCTTTTTAAATGTAAATGGCCCTTATACATACATAAAAACAACAAGAGAAAAACTGTTTATTAATGAACAGCAATAAATACTGTAAAACAGTTGAGAAGAATATTTGTAATGTGAGAGTGAAGTACAGGTAGATTTGGGGTCTGTCACAATTCTCATTTGTACCTCTGTGGCGTAATCCCCACAACAGTCTACAGACAGCCCACTTCTTCTGGCTTTTTCCGGCTCACTGCTGTGATGTTAATGTGCCATTCATGCATTGTGTTCATGTGTGATGTTAATGCGCCATTCATGCATTGTGTTCATGCTTCCTGTCCTTACTGTGTCTATACACTGATGACAATATGTAGATGTGCCTTGTAACCTCTTTTGTCCTGCAGTTCTGGAGCAGAGGCGAATCCTGCCTTGCAATCTCCTTATTGTTATGTGTGTCTCTCAAATGCAAATGCCTATACCTACTGCTGTGAATGCCTTTCATGTATTGTCTGTAGTTGGGTATATAAGCTGCATTATTCTGTAAATCTTCCTCTCACTCTCACTCTTCCACTTCACCTGCTTGCGGACTGGAGGCACAGGGCTCGCTCCTGCGCGAGCTCACAGCGCAGGGGCGAGTTTCGCCCTCCTATTTTATCATACGCCTCATTGGTGACCCCGAGAAAGCACACGCTTTGTGCGACGCAACCTTCTGGTCTGGACAGTTACGCTGGTGACCCCGAGAATGCAACCTTCTGGTCTGGACAGCTACACTGGTGACCCGTTCTTCATGGTGAGATCTGCACATCTGAGGTCTGCACACCCACGCTGGGACTGGCTGCGCTCACAGCTTCTGACACACGATTCTGTGTCTCCACACGAGAGCGCATGCACCTCGTCCCCTCTCCACGACGGCGACCTCCATGGCCGATGGAGAATGCAGCGAGTGGACCTGAATGCACCATGGCCGAGCGAGTGACAAAGATCGTCTCCTCCCTCTCACCGCTCCAATGCATCTACACGAGCTCGAGGGACAAAGATCGTCTACTCACTTTCACCGCTCCAACACAATGAACAGGGATGATTAAGCACCCTGACCCTGGTTCTCCTCCCCAGCTGGCCCACCCACGCACAGAGCCCTGGCACACGCACTGGGAATTACGAAGACGGCGCACCACGCACGGGACGCATACGGCTCTACAGACCCCCATCCTCCTTCGCCGCTGCACACAGGCCCTTCAGGGTTGCTCATACACCTGAGGCACACACGCAGCATGCTCGAAGGAGTTGCTAATGGTCTCAGCCACGGCACACATAGGGAATTCGGCAGTCTGCGGTTCCCGAGGGCTTTAAGGTTGTGCCCGTACCTAAAGCCAACACGCCAAGTCCCTTTACCTTTGTTTTTTACTTACAGCCGCCCCTGCTTTTCTTCACGGCCACTATTAATCCTTGCAGGACTTAATCGCGAGAGGAGCCAGTGACTAATTTTTCTTCTTGTGGATCTCCACACGTTCAACGGGACAGCCCCTCGACATCGCGGACCAACAAGCAATTTTTGCGCGGCCCAGACGATTTCACCGTCCCTGGCCGGCATTTACTACCCCCCACCCCCCTCCACCTCCGCCTGCACAGAGCTTTCCCTGCTCGCTGCCAAAGCTGGACTATCGAGGCCTCGACCGCCTGCCGAGCCCTCTGGGGGGGAGCGTGTGGCGTAATCCCCACAACAGCTGGACAGGCACAGCAATGTGTATTAATGTCTACAGACAGCCCACTTTTTCTGGCTTTTTCCGGCTCACTACTGTGATGTTAATGTGCCATTCATGCATTGTGTTCATGTGTGATGTTAATACGCCATTCATGCATTGTGTTCATGCTTCCTGTCCTTACTGTGTCTATACACTGATGACAATATGTAGATGTGCCTTGTAACCTCTTTTGTCCTGCAGTTCTGGAGCAGAGGCGAATTCTGGCTTGCAATCTTCTTATTGTTATGTGTATCTCTCAAATGCAAATGCCCCTACCTACTGCTGTGAATGCCTTTCATGTATTGTCTGTAGTTGGGTATATAAGCTGCATTATTCTGTAAATCTTCCTCTCACTCTCACTCTTTGACTACTGCTGCTGACACACACATCCTGTGTCTCTTTGCTGAGAGCCTGAGACCCGCTCCAGTCTGCTCACACAAGGGCTGGAGCGGAGTTCCTGTGATGGCGGTATGATTTAATAAACCTATTTAAAACCTCACTTCGCTGCCTTATTTTATCATCCGCCACACCTCTACCCCTTTTCCTAGCTCTATGAATTGGGACAGCCCTTTATGGCTGCACTGTGTCATTAGTAGTTGCTGATGGACTTAACCTAACCTGTTTTGACCAGAAAAATGAAGAGAAAGAAAAAGAAAACTCATTAGAGAAAAGTCTCATTTTAAGTAGAAAAATGTCTCAGATTTACATGAACTATTCTAATCAGAAGAAAAAGTCAGAAATTTACTAAAAAGAAAGTTATAAATTCACAGAGAAAAGTTTGGACCCTCTGGCAGCCGGTTTTGGCCCTCAGCAACTTATTGCTCTAAAAATAATCACGTTTAACCACAGATGTAGGAGCTGATGTGGTGGGAACACAGGGATTAGCTACTCACCACTGGGACAACGGGGATCAGTGGCAGTTCTTCTGGTAATCTGATCACTGAGAGCGGGGACAGGTGTGTTCTGCCGGCTGTTGTCTGTTCGTTGCCATTTCTCCAGACTGGCTGCAAAATGAACTTGCCGTGAGTTGAGCCTGGCTCCACTCCGTACTCTGTACAGGAGAAGCCGCCACCCATCATGGCATTTCTTCCCACCAGGCTGAACAGCACGGAGTAGACTGTCCATGGCTTCTCCAGGCTCCATCCACGACGACAGTGGACCAATCAGCATACACTGTGTGCAGATAGTACTTATGGAAGTTGTAGTTTTATAGTCTCACATTGCAAAAGGTTTATTATTTTAGATGCCATTTGGGAAAACTGCAAACCTGCCAAAGTGTCTAGTGGGAGTGGCTGTCTTACCGGCCATTGCTGAAATCCACCCGCCATTGACCGGTGTTCATGTTAAGCCTTGGTACTGCTAATGTGGGTTAATGTGTGTCATTGACTTTTTATGTGTAGCAGTCACTACAGTCCATATTTAGTTTTTAAAAAAGGGAAGGAAAAAAAACATATGGACACTTTTGTTTGACTCTGTAGGTGCCGCCAATTACAAGGTGATTAAAGCACTGAAGTCAACACTTTATAAGGTTAAATCAGATATAATTGCTGTTGTCTGAGTTTTCAGTCTCTTTATCTTTGCAGTTGTGATAAACATGCAGAGGACAGAGTCAGACCTCTGTCTGGCCCCTCTGGTATTCTGATTTGGCCCAGCTCTGGACTTGCTCCCTAACGCCCATCTAGCATTGTCTCTCCCTTATTAGTTTTCAGTCCAGGCCCTAGCAACAGGGAAACATTTACGCCAATGTACAAATGCATTCAATCAGCACAAATCATTAATTGGGCCACTGCCTGTTGGATATTTCATAAAGGAAATGGAGAATTGTTGATAGAGAAGCTGAGCGAGGTGACAGAAAAGCTTCCTGGGCCAGCTGATGCTTCTCTTTCTCCCTCTCCTTCATGAGGAACAAGCCGCCAGCTGCTGCTGTCAGGGCTGCCTGTCTGTAGTCTGTCATACCTTAAATGTTGATGAGAGGAAATGTGGTGGTGGTTTTGTCACATAGTGTGCATTTAAGATTCTGCGGCATATGAAACTTCAAGGTTTGTTCACGTGAAGAGTGTCATATATGATTTGGAGAAGTTCAGAATAACAAGACTAACCGCAGTCTGAGCTGACACTGATACTGAACATACAGTCACGTTGTCTGGCTTTAAAACCAAAGTGCTGAAAACTTCAATGTTGTTTGTCACATCAGCTTGAATAAGGTCTGAATTCTCTAAACTAAACCGGCTCATGCTACTATACAAGCTACTTGTAAATATCTCTGAGTAGCATTTGGATTTCTGTATTGTTGAGGTTTTAGGATTAGTTAGCAGGAGCATCAGACTCAAGATAAATTACCTAGGCCCACAGTAGAGGGGGGACCACTGATAGTTTGAACTGTTGAATTCAAATTAGGTTTTTATGAGGAGAGGGGGCCATAGACACTTTTGTACCTGGGGCCCAAAATTCAGCACTATGCCACTCTTAGGGCTCACGAAGAAGGATCTGCACATGTGAACGCTGTAGTGTCGGCAAACAAAA
Source organism: Pholidichthys leucotaenia (assembly GCA_020510985.1). NCBI lineage: Eukaryota > Metazoa > Chordata > Actinopteri > Cichliformes > Pholidichthyidae > Pholidichthys > Pholidichthys leucotaenia. The sequence continues at coordinate 214,108,007 of CM035847.1, read as the reverse complement.
GTGGATACATGTACAATCACCTACCAATACCTGCAAAGTTACGCAGCAAACATGCTGACAAACTTTAAAACACATAAAATTGTTTTTTGCACATGCACCACACCTGCAAACCATTTCGGTCTGCATGTGCTACACGTCCATATACTTTGATGTGCACAGTTCATACCTTTATTCACCTGCATCCGGCCCTACATCACAGGTGAATGGTGATATTCGTGGCTGCACGGTGGCGCAGTGGTTTAGCACTGTGGCAGCACAGTTTTACCCTCGGCCGGGGGATCGCGGGGATCATGAAATCGTGGGTTCGATCCCAGCCCCCGACCAACAGTGAGCTGTGTGGAGTTTGCATGTTCTCCCCGTGTTGCGCGGGTTTACTCCAGGATTTCTCCGGTTTCCTCCCGCACACCAAAAACATGTAGGTTTAGGGCGCTCGCGCACGCAGCGACCAGCAGCCAGTGACTTGTCACCAGACTGCAAACCAAGTCTACCTACAGGTACAAATAAGTAACAAAAAAAAAAAAAAAAAATTCATCTGTCTGGGGGCTTTAGAATCAAAGTTGGTTCTCTGGTTTGAAGAAGTAAGAAAAACAACTACATAGTAAAAATGCTAAACTACACCAAGGACTCAAGTACTTGAAATATTATGAATATAAGATAGCTATAATGCATGCTAGGTCATATTTACAAAAGAGCTGTAATAAATATATAAAAAAAATGTATGCTTGTTTTGTGAGAAAAAGATGTATGTTTCAATTATTCTGTCACAGAAATCTAAGATTTCTAGGAATCACAGTAAGTTCAAGACTGCTATGATATGCGTGTGCTATAGAGGTGAATGTAAACTTTTGACCTCAACTGTATCTGCCTGACTCTGAAACATCTCGTCAATTCTCTCTCTCTCTCTCTCTCTCTCTCTCTCTCTCTGCTGTGGTCTTAATGAAGGCACACCAATTTATTTGACCTTAATAATAATACATTTTATTCTAGGCACCTTTCAAGATACCAAAGATCACCAATAACAACAAACAAGACACGGGAGAGCAATAAGAAACAGTAAGAACAACAGTAGTTAAAATATTAAAACAATAGAATCATGTTGAGACAATAAAATGAACTACACTGAGCAAGCAATTTTAAATTCAATCGAGATTTAAAGGCCTGGGGCGAATGAATGTTATGGATGTCATGTGGGAAAGAGGTCCAAAGATGAGGGGCAGAGCAGCTAAAGGCTGTAAACTCCATGGTGGACATAAGAGCAGGAGGAACAGTAAGTTGAGTGGAAATAGATGATCTAAGACTGTGAGATGGTGTGTTGATGTGCAAAAAATCTCAGAGGTATGGAGGAGCAAGACTATGGATGGCCTTGGAAGTGCGGAGCAGAGTCCGGTATTTGAAAGGTAGCCAGTGATGCTGTAAGACAGGAGTGACAGGATTAATGGAGGGAGTTCTGGTGATGATGTGTGCAGCAGTGTTCTGGACCAGTTGAAGTTTGTGTATGGACTTAAGAGGGAGACCAAAAAGGAGGGAGGTGCAATAATCAAGGCAGACGGTAACCAAAGACTAAACTGATTATGTTACTATCAGTTTGTTTATAGAAAAAGTATCTTTTTTTTTGGCAGGAAATGTATACTTATCTCAAGCAATTTGATAAGTTAAATTTTCTTGCTTCATTGGCAGATTTTTTTTAAAACTTAAAACCAGATTACATTGCTTAAAACAAATAAAAACTCTTACAACAAGTAAAGTTTTCCTACAGAGAACTACATGACAAGAAAAAGTATCTTGTCAGAAAAAAAAACCCCAAGAACTCTGTCCTTGATTTAAAATATTTTTTCTTACTAAGATTACATTTTTTGTAGTGTATCGTCAATTGTAATGGAGAAACTGTTACATTTTGTCAGTGTAGATCTGGAACCAAGGAGGAGAACTGTGATATCCTACCGTGTAGCAATGATCACACTTGAGTTATTTCTTTGGCTAACTCTGCCATTTATTCTGTAACACACACAACAAGACTGAACATGGATTCTGCGCAGGGTTTTCACACTCTTGTTCTAATGTGTCCCCTTCATAGTAGTGCTGAACAATACAGGTAGTTCCCCCTAGAGGCATGTGCCAGTAATGTTCTATTTTAGACTTGCAGTCTACCACATCCCTCCCCTCTAGATTAAACTACTCTTAATTACACTAGCCAATTACTAGACATCCTGGAACTCCAATTTAACCCTGAACTATCACAGTTACTTTTTAATTTCTTAAACACATGTGTCATACACATAATTTCTTTCTTTTTTTTTTTTTTTTTTCACATGTATAACACACATAACAGTCTAACTGGGGATTTGGTTTGACTACCGCATCCCAGTGAGGTTCCAGGACGCATTCTTGTCCTGTGGCTGGGGAACTCACTACTGACTAAGTATAGTCCTTCAAGTAGTCTGGAGCTCTCCGAGCTCGCTGAGATCTTCTCACGGCGGGTGAGCCAACTGCAGGTGAAGACTCAGACTGCTCCACTGTTTCGGCTGCTGCAGTGCTGCCCGTAGAATCTGCAGAGACGGTTACCTCAGGTTTCACCTGAAGTGGTGGTTCGTTGATGCTCTCCTCAGGATGGGTGTCAGACAACACCTCTGGTGCCATCGGCAGGGGAATGGAGCTCCTACCACGAACTTGGTCGATGTGTCGCCTCACCACTTGTCCATGACCTAATGTCACCTTGAATGACACAGGGCCTGTCTTTTCTGTTATTTCTCCTGGTACCCAGGCTGGTCCTGAGCCAAAGTTGCGGGTGTAGACCACGTCTCCTTCTCTCAGTATTCTCTCTCTAGCATGCATGTCATGATAACCTTTTTGTTTCTCTTGTTTATCATGCACTTTGTTTCTGAAGTCTGGATGTATTAAGTCAAATGTTGACCTCAACTTCCTTCCACACAACAGCTCAGCTGGTGACTTGCCAGTTGTAGATTGGGGTGTTATTCGATAGCTGAACAGAGCTCTCGACATTCGGGTTTCAATAGAGTCTCCTGTCATCTTTTTCATGAGTGACTTGAACGTCTGCACGGCCCTCTCGGCTAAGCCGTTAGAAGAAGGATGGTATGGCGCAGTCGTGATGTGACGTATGCCATTCTTTTCAGAAAACTCTTGGAACTGTTCACTCGTAAAACATGTACCGTTATCTGATACTATGATTTCAGGTAGCCCATGTTGGCTGAAACTCTTTCTAAGACATTCAATGGTAACAGTAGAAGTAGAGCTACTCACAGAATATGCATCGATCCACTTTGAGTATGCGTCAACTATGATCAGGAACATTCTTCCCATCCATGGACCTGCGTAGTCAATGTGAATTCTTCTCCATGGTTTATCTGGAACTTCCCAGGGATGTAGTGGGGCTGCTGGAGGACTGTTCCTGTTCTCCTGGCATGCCGCACATGACTTCACAAGCGCCTCCACCTCTGCATCCATGTTGGGCCACCACATGTAGCTCCTCGCCAACGCTTTCATGCGAGTGATGCCAGGGTGTGCTTGGTGTAGTTGTTGCAGTAAGGCATTCCTACCAGGTGGTGGAACAACCACGCGTCCTCCCCACAGGATACAACCTTCCTGGGTGCTGAGCTCATCCTGTCGTCTGGCATAGGGAATGAACTCAGGACTGTTCATCTTCGGCCATCCTCGCAAGATGTATTCTCGCACTCTTGCTAGAACAGGGTCTTTGTCTGTCCACTTCTTTATTTGTTGTGCGTTCACCAGGGGCACGCCAATATCTTCAAACAATAGCACTCTCTCCTCCTCCTCAGGCGTGCTGTCTCTTCCTCCATCCAAGGGTAGCCTACTCATCGCGTCAGCATTCGTATGGTCCCGTCCGGCTTTGTAAACGATGGTGTACTCATACGCTGCTAATGTAACGGCCCATCTCTGAATTCTCTGAGATGTCATCTGGGGTATGGCTCTCATTTCACTGAACAGTGAAATTAGTGGCTTGTGGTCAGTCACTATAGCGAACTGTCTCCCGTACAGGTATTTGTGGAATTTTTTTACACCAAATACTACTGCAAGGCCCTCCTTGTCTAGCTGGGAGTAGTTTTTCTCAGCTGCACTAAGAGTTCTTGAGACGAACCCTATGGGTCTCTCTGAGCCATCCTCCATACGAGGAGAGAGTACAGCACCCACACCGTAGGGTGATGCGTCACACGCCAGGATGAGTGGTTTGTTTGAATCATAGTGCACTAACACACTACAGGACTGAAGTAGCGCTTTGGACTCTTCAAACGCCTTCTGCTGCTTGACCCCCCATGACCATTTTTCTTCCTTCTTAAGTAAGGTATGTAGTGGTGCCAGCAGCGTGGAGAGCTTTGGGAGGAACCTATGGTAATAGTTCAACAAGCCCAGGTAGGCTTTTAACTCAGTAACATTTTGTGGCTCAGGCGCCTCCGCAATGGCTTCCACTTTGTCTGTTAGAGGGTGTAGACCACTGGCGTTGATCTTGTGGCCTAGGAACACCACCTCTTTTCCCATGAACTCACACTTGCTTCTTTTCAACCTCAGACCGCTTTTCTCCAACCGTTGAAGCACTTCCTTCAGCGTTTTCAGATGTTCTTGTTCATTTGGTCCTGTACAAAGGATGTCATCCAAATAAATGGCAACATTCGGAATTCCACCTAGGATGCCCTCCATAGTTCTCTGGAATATAGCAGGACTGGAAGCTACTCCAAATGGTAAGCGTGTGTAGGTATATAAGCCTTTGTGTGTATTGATGGTTACATACTTTCTTGATTCTTCTTCCAGGACTATCTGTTGGTAGGCGTGACTCATGTCTAATTTCGTGAAGTGTCGGCCGCCGTTCAGCTGTGCGAAGAGGTCCTCCACTTTAGGAATTGGATACTGATCCACCCGTGATGCTCGATTGACAGTGAGTTTGTAATCTCCACATATTCTAATGGAGCCATCCGGCTTTCTCACTGGGACTATGGGCGCCGCCCATTCTGCAACCTGCACTGGCTCAATGATCTTGTCATCCAGCAGCCTCTGTAGCTCGCTTTCAACCAGTGGCTTGACTGCATAGGGTACCGGTCGGGGTTTGCAGAATCGTGGTTGGGCCTCCTTGTCCACATTAATCTTTGCAGTGACACCTTTTAGCTGTCCTACGCCTTCTTTGAACACCTCAGCGTGTCTTTCGAGGATCTCCTCCAGCTGCAATTTGGGCTGAGATTCCACTTTATTCACCAACTGATCAATCATGGCCAGTTCTTGTAGCCAACTTCGCCCTAGTAGATTTGGTCCTTCGCTCCCAACTACTACTACAGGTAAGTCCTTTTCTTTGTTTTCGTGCTGCACCTTCACTTGTGCCATGCCTAGCACGTCTAGCTTCTCTCCTGTGTATGTTTTTAATTTTAATGAACAGGGATTTAATTCTGCTGTGTCTGTTTTCTTCCACAGTTGTGTATATTGCTGTTTACTTAATATGGTTACTCCACAGCCTGTATCAACTTCAAATGTTACTTTCATTCCATTAACATTCATGGTACGCGTGATGGGCGCTATCTTGGTCAGCTCCTCTGACGTGTTGTAAATTGTGTGAAAACCCATGTCTTCTGTATCACTTTCTCCCTCCCCTCTCAGTTGATTCGCTCGCTGTTCCTTTCCTGGGCCCTTGTTTTCATACTTTTGCCCATTAACTGTCGCTTTCAGCACCTGTGCGCTGTCCACCTTTATTCTACATGCTTTCTTAATGTGCCCTCGCTTGCCACAATTATGACACAGCTCAGTGGCAAATTTGCACTCGGCGGCATTGTGCTGGCCTTTGCAGCGATAACAACTGGGGAATTTGTGCTGAGTTTTGTCAGTCGACACTTTGTGGACACCTACTTGGGTCTTAGGCACACGAACATGCGTTGCTGTGTCCTCTGTTAGTTTCCTTTGCATTTCTCTCACATCTTTAGATGCTGTTTCCATCGCTTGGCATAATTCCAAAGCCTTTGCAAAAGTGAGTTTTGTTTCAAATAAAAGTCGCCGTTGCATTCGGTCATCATTCACTCCACACACAAGTCTGTCTCTTAACATTTCTTCCAATGAGTCTTTGTAATCACAGTGCAGTGTTAATTTCCTCAATTCTGCCACATACTCTGCTATGGACTCAGTGTTCCTCCTTATGCGTGAATTAAATTTGAATCGTTGCACGATTTCACTCGGTTTGGGGCTGAAGTGCTTCTGAAGCTCAGCAGTAAGCTGGTCGTACGTTTTATCTTTCGGTAATGCAGGGCTTATTAAATTTCTCAACAAGCTGTAAGTAGTTGCACCAACTCCACTCAACAGTACAGCCTTCCTTTTGTCTGGCTCCTCAATGTCATTAGCTTGGAAGAAAAAGTCCAACATTTCACTATATTCTTCCCATGACTGAGTCGAGTTATCAAAAGGGGTTACCGTTCCGATTACAGCCGCCATTGCTCGTCGTGGTGGGGAAACCTCGTTTTTCCTCCTCTGAACTTGCACTCGAACTACTGGAGTCACTTGAGTTCGCCACACTTGCAATGTTCTCTGTTTCTCGCCGCTGATTTTTTTCTTTTAATCCTCGTCGCCAATTGTGTGATATCCTACCGTGTAGCAATGATCACACTTGAGTTATTTCTTTGGCTAACTCTGCCGTTTATTCTGCAACACACACAACAAGACTGAACATGGATTCTGCGCAGGGTTTTCACACTCTTGTTCTAATGTGTCCCCTTCATAGTAGTGCTGAACAATACAGGTAGTTCCCCCTAGAGGCATGTGCCAGTAATGTTCTATTTTAGACTTGCAGTCTACCACAAGAACCTTTTTTTTTTTTTCCCACTGTTCAGTTTGAGAACATTAAATGAAAACCAAGATTTAATTTCAGAAAGACATTCAGTGGGGGAGGCAGAAGGAAGTGGGGAGGAGGGTTTAGTAGACAAGTAGAGCTGGGTGTCATCCACATAACAGAGGAAATTGATATGATAACATAAGATAAGACAAGGTAAGCCTTTATTAGTCCCACAATGGGGAAATTCCAGGATTGCAGCAGCACAGGGAAAGAAAAGAAGGGGATGTTCAGTCCACGACACCCTAAATAGTCACCTATAGGCCCACATTTCAAAGACATCTCCCCCACCCCCAGTTCTCTTTGGTTATATAGTATTGAGGCTTATGGTTATATGGATATAACTGATCATTAATCACTTGTAGATGTAATTACTTCAAATGAACACAAGGGGACACCACTCACTAGTTTCAGAGTAGTGAGGACTCCATGAAGACACAATTTGGCTTAAAATTTGGTAATGATAAACCAGTTAAATAGTTGATCAGTCTTAATTCACGGCATGAATTCTTGGCACTGAGATATTACAATACTGGACAAAAAAAATGACACTTTTAGCTTTGTTTACCCTTTTAATGAAGCACAAGAGCCATCACACAGACATATGCGTAGTTGGAACAAACAGAGTGAAGCACAGCGATAATCAGTTCTCCTAATAGTAACGGCTAGGGGTATGAAATATTGAATATCTACACAGACCTATTATTCCCACAGCATTATTGCAGTTGGAGCACTTGTACTTAAACTAGCATCTGTGCAACTACCTTGTAGAAAAAACTTCATGCAGCTCTCATTAATAACTGAATTATGAAAGTTGAAAAGTAAAATTATAATTTTTATTGTTTAGGAAAAAGGAAAGCAGGGTGAGTGCAGGACCAGGTAGAGTATACGGGACAAGTACAGCACAATTCTGGCAAAACTGTACTTCAAGCTGCACCTCCTATGACATTAGTCCAGAGCTAACCACGCTGCCACAACGAGATGAGAATAAAGAGTGCCTACTTTGGATGCTTCAGTCTTGGTGGAAGAAATTCCAGGCCGGGGGAAATTTGTCCTCCTCCCCAGCCTCACCCAGACCCTGGCCCATAGGGTCCTTGTTTAGACAGGCTCCAAGGTCACTCGGGTGGCAGTCGTGGTTCTGGTCAGCTCTTCACAGGGAAGTCTGGATCATCTGGTCTGATTGGTCTTGACCCAAAGTCCATTTTGGAAGGAGGCAGCCGTAATCTGTGTACAAGCGCTGGAGTGCACATTCCTCAGTCGAGCCGGACAAACTTCTAGAAAAGGGGTAATCGAACTTTGACTTTTTTTTTTTTTTTGCGGTCGAGTCACCTCGGGAACAAGACTGTTCCTTTCTTGGCTTATACAGGACAGGGGTCACCACTCCTCTCTGCCCACCTTTCCCTGTTCTATTATGCTGAGCACCAAGCTAGAGGGCGGAAAGTACCATTTTTACCCGGTCTTTGGTATGACCTGGCTGGGATTTGAACCCCAGCCTCCCGGGTGTGGGGCAGATGCTGTACCAAGTGAGCCATCATTGTGGTAAACTTTGACTGCTAGGTCTAAAAGAAGGGTGAATTTTAAGTAACAATGTGGACTACAAAAATCTACAAAACATGTAAAAAGAGCAATGCAAAACAAACACCGAGGAAAGTAACAGAGAGAAGACAACGGAACTGGAACAGGAGAAGGGAAGTGAAGAGAGACGCAGGAACACAAGAGAAGAGAGAGAGTGTCCTTTCGGCATTAGATTAAACTCTGATCTCCGCTCTTGAGGGGAGGGTCTTAGGGGCCCTCAGCAAATCAGTGAGTTGCTGCACAGAGGTCAGCCCTGTTTCTATGGTTACCAGCATATTGGGTGGGACAGGAGTAAAAGGGTGATTCACTGAGGGTCAAAGTTTGCAAGGAAATCAGGACAGTTATCACATCATATTAACATAACTATAACTAAAACATACTTATCTACAACGATGCAATTCTACTTTGTTAATCATCTAATCTCATCAATGTGATCCTAAAAATGATAACAAAGCATGCAGATATCTCATAACTGGTAAAACACACACATTGCACTATGAGTCACATAATGAGGATGCGAATTTTGATAGTCAGTTGCTCAGTTCGTGTGGATATTGATATCCTTATTTCCTCTGGGGAAAAAGCAGATTATTGACAGATTTGAAATGCACAGTGAAGTTTTTCATTGTCTTTATCTGAGTGAAGCGTCACCACTTATCCTTAGGGTGGCATTGGGTGAAGGGTGAGATAGCCCGTTTCTCACTTTAGTGCCATTCACAGTTCCCAGGTTCAAGAGTTCTGTCTATTTAGTGAAGAAAGAGTTGGGTGTTGGGGGAAATAGGCACAAGCAGGTGTGACAATCTGATTTTCACAGACCTTTTAAAGGCTATCAGTCAGGACTTAACCAGCTGAAATTAATTTACACTGATGGGGGATGAGATGGCTTCCTAAATTCTGATGGATTTCAGCTGGTTTCTTGGCTTTCTATGCCTTTTTGCACATCTTTTTCTTCGTGTGTTCAATACTTATTCCCTGTGTCATTCCATTTTATTAAATATAACTTGTTTTGTGAACACCGTTGCCTTGATTTCTTTGTATGTATGGATTACCTGGGTTGTTAATATCTGGTGAAAATCTCAGGTCAATGGCTCCATCAGAAATATGTTTAATGAGAAAAATGTTGATGTGTTTAATACTTATTTTCCCAGCTGTATGTCACTATTGTGAAGACTTTTGACTTAAGTATTCTCAGTATGAGGTTGCTGCTGATGGCTCTGCTCCTCTAGATTGTTGACATATTTTCTATATAGTTTTTTGCCATTGCAATTCTCTTTGTAATTTCTTGTCCAGTTAACACCGGTGTTTGATTGTTGATCCCAGATAGACAAAATCTTTGACCTCTTCCATGTATCACCGTCCAGTCTAAAATCAGTAAAGCCTTTTCTGTTTGGGTCTATCACCATGATCTTAGTTTTCTCTATGTTCAAGAGTAGTCCTTTTTCTTTGCTAACTTCTTTCACTTTCTTGAGCAGTTCTCTTAATTCTTCTTTGGACATGCAAAGTAGGGTAGTGCCATCTGCAACTGTCAGATTGTTTATTTTCGCCAAACCATTTTTCACCTGTGTCTGAATTGTTGGTTGCTGTTCAGCATACTGCACTGTGTACTAAAGAGCTAGAAGCCTGACTCATTTTTCATCCAAATAGCATTCTCACATATGCATTTGTCATTTAATGTATTTAAAAGTTCAAGGTTATATACAGGATTAGAAGTGGCCATATTAATTTGAGCAACATCTAAGCTAAAGAATGAACACAAGTGGTTTTATTAAAGTAATACAGAAAAGGAGGGGGAATCTTTGACTGTCAAAACATGTGGTCAGAGCCAAGTTTCGCTTTTAGATGAAAGTAATGGAGACTTGAGGGCTGGCAATGAGGAATCAAATAACATTGATAATACAAACTGTATGCTTATTTGTTTGAGTGAGTGTAAACACTTACGCCTGCCAAACCTGCTTTGAATACGTATAGCTAAAACAAAGGTTTGCCAGGATGCATATGTATAATCAGAGCTCCTGTGTTTATTCTGTCCATGTAATCTAGAACATAAAAACAAAAAATACTTCCAGACACACTGATTAAATACAACATTAGTCTGTGAGTGATCTGAATAATTGCTTACAGTATGTGTGTCAAATTTTCTGTTTTGAATGTGTACACAAAAATGTTTGTATCTAATCCCGATTCTCCCTTTTTTCAGATTGCGGGCTTTATCAATGCCATTCATCCATTTTGCGGGGACAAGGAAAACCTGACGGCCTTCCGCTTCTACGCAGTCAACCCCATCGTGGACCCCTGGGTCTTTATCATCTGCCGCAAGTCTGTGTTTCGCCACCTCCGTTCTCTGCTGAACTACCGCTTCAGCAAAGGAGCTATGAAGACCTCGGCCCACTGCGCTCTGTCTTTGCCTCTTGACAATGTCATACAGCGCAGTCCTCCAAACATGACAACTCCACAGGCCAACATGTACCCTGGTTTGTCTTTATAGCCTACAGGGATGCTCACAGTTCAGGCTGGTTTAAAAAGACCTTCGCAAAGCTCTCCAAAATGAGATAAACATTTGAAGACTGAGTTTGTGCCCTTGTGAAGGTTCTACATGTGGCCATTAAAATCTCCCTTTGAACTAACTGTGGAAATGATTGCACTTCTGGGTGTTGATTTTCCTTTGGGGTATGGAAGCTGTTTCAGTTGTAGGAGAATATGTGCCATGAAAACAGTTCACAGAAACATTATTCCATAACTCCTATGATATGAGAAGCAGAATGTACTCAACATGAACATGACCTGTGTGTATCGCTTGCTCCTCCATCGTGGACTCTTTGACCTGTGGATCCATTTCACTGTATCAGATCTACGTATAATGTGTCTTCATTGACTGAGAGATCAGTATTGATAGATGTGTCACTAATGGACGCAAAATATAACTTGAACCATTGACAGGAATTAATCCAGATTAGATAATTGTGTCTGCAGCCATGAAAGTTGTTCCTTTAAGGCTTTACACTCATACAAGAAATGTTGTGAATGTTTATATTTTCATACAATTTCATGCTCATCATAATTGCCACTTTTTAATTTATTTTTCTTATTTTGTCATGAAGCTTGTGCTCTAGAAACAAATTATGAAATTAGTAAATTATCTGAGAGAAAATGTGAAAATCATATTACATATGTACAGTCATGTGAAAAAATTAGGACACCCCACTAAATATTCAGTTCTTTATTAAGAAATGTTCACATATTGATGTCTAATCTTGTTTTTATTTATCTCTGGAAAATGTGATTTAATTGCAGGTAAATAAAAATTAACCTTGTTTTACTCATTAAACAAAAGATAAGCAAAAATGCGTACCCTAACTGAGGAAGAAGTTAGGACACCCTACCGTGTAATAGTATTACCTCCTTTCGCTGAATTAACTTCAGTGAGATGCTTTTTGTAGCCATCTACCAGTCTCTGACATTGATCTGAGGAAAGTTTGCCCCACTCCTCAACGCAGAATTCTTTCAGCTGTGAGATGTTTGTGGGGTTTCTTGCATGTACAGCCCATTTCAAGTAACCCCACAGCATGGGGCTGCATGGTGGCGCAGTGGTTAGCACTGCGGCAGCACAGTTTACCCTTGGCCGGGGGATTGTGGGGATCATGGGTTCGATCCCAGCCCCCGACCAACAGTGATCTGTGTGGAGTTTGCATGTTCTCCCCGTGTTGCGTGGGTTTACTCCGGGATTTCTCCGGTTTCCTCCCACATGCCAAAAACATGCATGTTAGGTTAATTGGCTGTTCTAAATTGTCCCTAGATATCTGTTTCCTATAGGCCCTTAGAATAGAGGGTTAGTATTAATGAAAGCGCTTTGGGTGGTCTTTGTGACTAGAAAAGCGCTATATAAGTGCAGGTTAGTTAGTTAGTTAGCATCTCAATGGAATTAAGATCTGGGCTTTGACTCGGCCATTCCAGGACTCTCCATTTATTAGTTTGTAGCCAGTCCTTGGTGGACTTACTGGTATGTTTTGGATCATTGCCATGTTGCAGAGTCCAGTTCCGCTTCCGCTTTAATTTTTTTTACAGATGGTCTCAAGTGGTTCTCATGCACCCTCTGATACACGATAGAATTCATGGTGGGTTCTACGATGTGAGCTGGCCAGGTCATGCTGCAGTAAAGCATCCCCAAACCATGACACTTCCACCTCCATGCTTCACAGTTGGTATGAGGTTCTTTTCCTGGAATGCTGTATTTGGTCTACGCCAAACACGTCCTCTGTTCTGGTGTCCAAATAATTCAGTTTTAGACTCATCTGTCCAAAGAACATTATTCCAGAAGTCCTGGTCTTTGTCTGTGTTCTCTCTGGCAAACTTCAGTCTGGCCTTCACGTTTCTCTTAGAGAGCAAAGGTTTCCTCCTTGCATGCCTCCCATGCAAGTTAAGAGTTGTGCTGTCCCTTTCTGATTGTAGAGGAATGCATTTTCACATCTGCAGTAGCAAGAGCCTGCTGTAGGTCCTGTGATAACATTTTAGGGGTTTTGGAGAATTCTTTTAGCTTCTTGCGGTCTGCTCTCGGGATGAACTCGCTTGGACGGCCAGACCTGGGCGTGTTGGCAGTTGTTTTGAATGTCCTCCACTTGTAGACTATTTTTCAGACAGTGGAATGGCTGATTTCATGTTCTTTTGAGAGCTTTTTATATCCCTTTCCAGACTCATAAGCTGCTACAATCTTCTTTCTGAAGGCCTCAGACAGCTCTTTTGATCTCACCATGGTGTCCACTCTCACTTCAGCAGTTAGGAGCACACCAAACTAAATGTCTGAGGTTTAAATAGGACAAAACTCCTTCAAAATGCTGAGTAATGATGTTCTAAGATGTGATACACCTGTGTGTAATTTTAACCATTTTAAGTGGGAATAAATGTGGGGGTGTTCTAATTTATTCCTCACCAGAAATTGCATGTTTTTGGAATCACATTTTACAGAAAATTTTAAAAAGTCTTTTCTTCAGTTTTAATTGTTTAGTTATATTACTTGAATCTCCCAGTATTATTAAAATTGATATTAAATATCCATATGTCCAAAAAAAAAAAAAAAAAACAGGGTGTCCTAATTTTTTCACGACTATACTGTATGCCAGTAACAAGTTTTCATCCTGGAGGGCTGCATAACACAATTTTTATAATATGCTGCATCTGTGTCAGTATTAAACAAAAGGTTTCCTGTGCTGGCTCTCCTCCACACACTGGCAACAGCATTCTCGGTTGCAGGGAGTGAATGGTGTAAAACACTTTCAAACTTGGGTATTAAGTTTGAAGTTCAAGATAAAACATGACCCCAGTAATGGTAGTCCTGCACACTGAAAAATTTATATAGCGATGTCTGTCATATCCGGCTCTAGGGAGCCGGGCAATCAGAGCCAGGGACAAGCCAGTGAGTCGAGATGTTTTATTCTGGGTAAGGGATGAGGAGAGCACAGACACTCATACAGACGTACATTCTCAGGCTGCACAGCGCAGGGGTAGGTAGCTCGTACCGGACATGGGGGTAACAAGACGTGCATACTCACAGCGGGATACAAACACCGGAATGCTGCAAGGGGAGTTGAGGCTGACACCAGACGAAGGGGCTTCAGCCTAGCAGTGCTTATGTCGCAGCCCCGAATGATCGAAGCTGCTCCTCTTTATACTCATTAACAGCGCCCCAGCTGATGAGGATTAATTGGCCCCAGCCGTCTCGTGACACTGACAGCTGGGAACCAGCTGAGGCACTGCCCAATGAGAGGCAGGGATAAAAGGAGCATGGGCTGAGCGCCGAGCCGGCGTCTCACCCCATGGTGACAGAGCCTCCCCCTCACGGTCGGGCTCCCGAACGACCAGGAACATCCCAGCCCCCCCCCCTCCCCACCTAGGGTGGGCGGAAGGGAGGCAGGACCGGAGGGGAAGATGCAAAGGGAAGGACAAAAAAAACAATAGACCAATGTAGGGCAGCAGGGCAGAGAAGAAAAAAAAAACCCAAATACAATACCCTACAACACAGGGAAAAGGATTAACCCAGAGCACAGTTAGGGAGAAAACTGAGTTAGGACACAGGTAGGGAAAAATACCAAATATGACTACAGACAGCATACAAATAACGTATAGATCGGGGCAAGAAAAGAAAACCAAAAACCCACCAAAAAGGTGGCAGGAATGAATAAAGCAATCACAGAGTATAGTCAAGGGGAACAAAACACACTACTCCATAATGCACCAACAAGACAAAGGTCAGGACAAAAAATGATGAAAAATGCTGTGCATGGATACTAAAGAAAACAAAACACACAGCACTGAATATATAGAAGATCACCTAAAGAAACAGAGGTGACAAGGACAAATGGGTAATAATGAAGTACAGTTAAGTGGGAATGAAACACATTACTTCAAACAATAACAAACACAGTCAATGTTAAAGTCGGGGCTAGGGAAGGCCCCCCACGAGGATAATAAGACAGAATGGGGTAATCACAGAGTATGGTTGAACAGGAAACCACACGCATACTCCATGATGCACCGACGAGGCCAAGGATGAATGAAAACGCTGAGTAAAGATAAGAAAATGCAATACACAGCGCGATACATAAGGTGAGTCACCAAGAGGAAAAAAGGTGACAGGGTAACAGGATAACAATACGATAAAAATGCTGAGTATGGTTAATAAAAAAAACAACACACAGCACAAAAACATATATTTCCCTAATGGACAAAGAAACTACACCCGAGTGACCTCAATAATAATAAAAGAAGTAAAGGACACCCGAGGAGACGGCAGGCAGAGTCCAAAACGGCCGGAATTGTTCTGGTAATCTCCCCGCCCATTGTCCAGTTGGCAACCCGGGGAAGAGAAATGTTCGGACGGCGAACTCTGGGCACAGATCCCAGGAATCCAGTCCAACGGCTGCCGAACCAGGCCGCCCAAAGGCAAACACAGACCAGTGGGGGGGAAACCAGATCGCCGAACCGAAAGTTTTGCGGGTCGGGTCGTCGACCCGCATCACTCAACCACCAGGACCGTTGAGACGGACGAAGGGTCAGAGCGGATCCCGGTGGAAGAGGCTCAGGGGAGAGCCGATGACGAGGGCGGCGGGCCTCAGGGAAACGGCCACCTCCTCACCGGACCTGGACAACACTGGGGCAGCACCCACGTCGGACCCCGATCGGGCCTCAGGCGAACCCACGTTGGACACTGCACCAGAACCGACCTCCAACGTTGAACCCGGACCCTCCAGCACCACGAGGAACAGCAACTCCTCGCCGGTGACCCTGGAAGAAGGCTCAGAAGAGAAAACAGAACCGGGATCAGGATCACCGGCAGCGCCAGAACCCGGCGAGACGAGCTCAGACGCAGCGGGCGGCTGCACCCGGCTCGTCTCCCCTGGAGATAGGCTGAAGTGCTCAAAGATAAAAAGAGAAAAGAAAGGAGAGCACTCGCCTGATCTCGGGTTCTGACGCCGTCCAGGACTGCGAAGATCCAGGATCCGTCGTCAGGAGGTCGTTGTCAGGCTCCCATCTAGCCGCGTCGGGCCCCGCAGCCAGCACGATGGTCAGCGCAGCTTGAGATCCCTCCAGCTCAGGTAACCCCGCCGACGATCCACTCGGCGTGAAGCCAGAAGAATCTCGTCCCGCTGGACCGAACCGCTCCTCCGTGGAGACCCAGGGACGCTCAGTCGTCAGCGTAGACTCCACGCAGCAGTCAGTCCCCCTCCTCCGTCCGCAATGTAGCTGCGGAACCACAGGCCCTCTCCATATCCCACCACGTTGACCCGGAGCCGGGGACCGCTCGGCGGAGAGAGACACAGAGGATGCGGGATTAGGCATACAGGTTACAGCAGGTGGGGAGAGTTCAGGGAGCTGCGAACCCTGAACTTCTCCTCCAGGGATGTGACAGAGCAAATCATTAAGCAGGTGTGAAAAAACAATGACTTGCCTGCCCCCTGGAGGTTGAGTATCGCCTGCTGTAGTGGAATCTGCTTCTTCCTCTCCCCGCCCGGCGATAACGGAGGACCCCCCGGGAATTCGTCTGAGGATCGCTCGCGTTGTCTCCAGCAGAGAGCTCACCAGGCCGGGATTCCAGGCACACACAGCGGTCAGGAAGCGCGTCGAGGAGGAGGGGGAAACAGCCGGGGTGAGCCAGCCCGAATGTCCAGGAATGACAGCGGGGGAACGAGGCTCAGGGGACGAGGCTGTAGAATCTCCACACTGACGAGGCGAAGGGATGACAGCTGCGTGGGAGGAACTGTCCTGACGATGACCCAGAACTGGATCCGGACGAGGTTCGTGCAGAGGTGACTCGGCGATGTGATGACGACTACTCCCAGGGGACGAAGCGAGGGGGAAACCCAGGATTCGCCGCTCCAGATCGGAGATCGAGACGAGGAAGGCGTCGAGCACGGGAAGGCTTCGTAGCCCTGAAGTCCTCACCATCAATCTCACTGCCGCCGCCACATTCCTGAAGGTGGTGACAGGAAACACAGTAGAGCTCGCGACAGCCACTCGACCCCGGACATAACTGCTGTCAGCTGCGGCTCCTTGAAGGGAATCCCGAGTGACGTGGCGCAGGTCGGGGGAAGTCCTCTGGTTGGCGCGAACTCCCGGGCTGGAATGGCGGCAGGAACGGGACTCCGAAGGGGGGAAAGACGTCGCCCACTTCGACTCCCTGCCGGGATTTCCATCCACCCCGTGGAGCTTCTCTCGCTGTGTACCTGCAGCGTCTATCCTGGCACTGTCCTCCAGATGGTACAGAGAGTGAGGGTGACAGTCCAGGAGTTCCTCAGCACGGCCCGGATGCCAGCGTCTCGCGTTGGAGGCGTCGTGCAGGGTGAAGAGCGTCCCGTCGACAGCCTCCGAGATGGACCTCAGCTCGTCGCCCTGGCGCCGGAAGTGACTCCTGGGAAACGGCATGCTAGCAGCGCTGACACCCGGACAGAAAGGTACATTTCCACAGCGACTCACGGCCGCCGGCAACTCTTCTGGCTGCGACATACTGTCATATCCGGCTCTAGGGAGCCGGGCAATCAGAGCCAGGGACAAGCCAGTGAGTCGAGATGTTTTATTCTGGGTAAGGGATAAGGGATGAGGAGAGCACAGACACTCATACAGACGTACATTCTCAGGCTGCACAGCGCAGGGGTAGGTAGCTCGTACCGGACATGGGGGTAACAAGACGTGCATACTCACAGCGGGATACAAACACCGGAATGCTGCAAGGGGAGTTGAGGCTGACACCAGACGAAGGGGCTTCAGCCTAGCAGTGCTTATGTCGCAGCCCCGAATGATCGAAGCTGCTCCTCTTTATACTCATTAACAGCGCCCCAGCTGATGAGGATTAATTGGCCCCAGCCGTCTCGTGACACTGACAGCTGGGAACCAGCTGAGGCACTGCCCAATGAGAGGCAGGGATAAAAGGAGCATGGGCTGAGCGCCGAGCCGGCGTCTCACCCCATGGTGACAATGTCAAGTTTTTTTCTTTTCATGCTTCCCAACTTTGAAAGGGATTGGCCCATCTACTTAGAGCTTTCCGCAGGATTCTACACAAATAACCAAACGGCTTGTCCCTTTTTTTTCTCCTTTATTCAATTTTGGGGAAATACTGACATTTGCCTTTAGGCTGGCTGATGGTAGAGTGAGTGGTGAAAAACCTAATACAAAAAAAAGTCCTAAAACCATGCAGTATTTAAATACAACTACACCCTTTAATTACCAATAAATGTTAACAATAAATAATTAAACACCATTCCTTTAAATACATTAAGACAAATTTCATATTTTATTTATTAACTTATCCACCTTATTCCTAGGCCCCATGATGCCTTGCGTGAATTATGGTAGCAACTTCCGGTACTAGTTTAGAACATATGGTTGTCACTGAAATGGGACCCTTTTCCTTGTTAAAAAACAATGACTTTGGCATCAGAAATGCGGGAACACAGCCTCTTGCACCTCAAAACAGTAATCTAATCATACCACTTCCCACGACTATCGAGGGATGGGAAAATGACCTTATAAAGTGGCCTAGTAGACAGTAGCTCTGTTAGTTAGTGCCGCTGCTAAGATGATAACGCTGTAAACAAATGACCCATGCTGGCAAAATGAGTCACTTTGAGGACATTTTTAAAACTGATGTAATGTTATTTCCATATTCTAGCCCCTCTGTGACCCGAAAAGGATTAAGCGTAAGAAGATGGATGGATGTATTGAAAGACCTTCAAAATGATATTTAATCTGTAGGAAGTGCGCGATAACTGACCCAGAAAAAGATGATTTGTTTATATGTTAGCTAGGTCGAAAACTCGCGTTCCATCGGTCGGGAGTTAAATCTTCCACAAAAACATAGGCAGTTTTAGAAAGTACAATTTCTAAGCTTTCCAATGATACAGGCACTTACAGGGTTTTCCCGGGACTTTGCTGCTACCAAACAAAGAAAGAGTCATGATTTATGACTTCTCGCTGCCTGTACTCATAATGACGTGGTGCGCATTCTGACCAGCACATCTCCACCGCAATAAAGTTGGCTGCATTTTGTTAAAATATGTTGGACATAATCAAATTTACCTTAGAGCAGACGTACGCCACAACACCGTGCTTGGATGTCGTCTGTCACCGCGTGGTGCGAAGCCTCCATTTATCCAGTCTATTGGCACAACTACGAACACCAGCAAGTACCAGAACTACGCCAAAACATTCAAAAAATACAAAAACTAGAAGAGCTGAAATTAGCTGCCACTTATGTGGACTATACATTAAAATGAATTTGAAAAACTTTTAAAAATGCTATTTTAAATGCCCCTGCTACCCCACTCTTACTGACTACTGCAGCCCAAACCGGAAGCTCCACCCATAATCGTTCCTACAGCGGCACCCCCAGGTATAAGGTGGATATAAATTAACTCTAAACACCACTACCAATCTTACTAAATGTTTTTTCTTTTTCCATTTTTTTCTAATGTTTTATTTCCAAAAATATATTTAATTCAGTACAGTAACAGTTTTAAAATGTTATCACCATAGAGGTTTTTACTTTTAAATTCTCTTAATCAAATTATTACCATTAGTGACTAAATAAACAAACTGTAAAGAAAAATCCCCACATGAAAGCCAGTTCAAAGAATTTCACAACTATAATTACCCAAATGCTCAACAGCTGCAGCCTGTTGCTCAGGGTGGTAACCAGAATTTGTGCTCACTCACTGTCATCAATAAGAAGCAGCTTCAACATAATTTTAAACTTTAGTTAGTCAGCACGTTACAGTCCTGCAGCTGCTAAGAAGCATAAATGTCTCTCAGCAATGCATCTGCTTGACTTCTTCTGTTTCCTGCTCTCTGCTGGTCTCCAGCCCTTTTCACACTCCAGGTAGACTGGCTCCACCCAAGCTGCAAGCTGCTCTGGCCACATCCATTGAGCTGCTGGAGATTGTTTCTCATCCATCTTGCCGCTTTTCATTCATGTTCACTTTATTCAACAAGTTGTTTTCTTTTCCAAGATGTCAGTCTTCAGAAACCTAGTTTGACTCAACGAGCACTTTTCATTACAGATAAACTCAAGTTTTGAACATAGAGGTAGAATGAAATAAAATCATTAAAAAAATCATGAGTAAAATGCAAAACAGACTACCTTGTGCATAAATGTGACCCTCTAGTATTAACACAACTGCAGTGTCTGATGCCACGTTGCAAGTAACCAGCTAAAAGACAGGTTGATGTCATCACATTGGTGCATGCTCTGATTTGCAAAGTTCCCTTTTAAAACACTGTGACAATTTGTTCTTATTCAAAACCAAGGTTCCATGGTGCCTCAAGTGTCAATACCAAGCCAGTTGCAAATTTGAAAGTGTACCTGGCTTTATTCTTTAATAAAACTGTAGCGTAACAGTAAATCACACAATTCACAGTAGTTCTGTGAAAAATGTGTTAAATAATCTGATTAGAAGTCATAAGTCATGCAAGCAGTAAAATCCTTGCAGTCATTTGTGAAATCTGATTTTTTCTGGTAATCAAAAATAATATACTGTAGGTTTATGGTATTTATTCAGATAAAAGCTACATCAGTCTGTTTGAGCTAAATGTTATTGTCAGCTCACAATTATAATTACAGATAAATGGCATAAGTTATAATCAGTTTGAGAATTTGGAAAAATATTTTTGACTGTTATGGTATTTAATGAAAGGATAGCTTAGTTTTGAAACTGAAATATATTATTTGTATATTTTATGGCAACTGATCCAGCAGTATCGTGTATTTTACTTAAGACCAACAATCTCCACCTTTTCTATCATCTCTATATATAGATAGATAGATAGATAGATAGATAGATAGATAGACACACACACACACACACACACACACACCTGACACAGGCATTGCACACTACACAAGATAAATATATCAAAAATGCATAGTCCAGCTCAGGTAATGATCTTGATGACAGTTCAGTTCAGTTTCTTTGCCCTCTCCTCATGTCTCTTCACCCTTTTCTCAATGTTTTCTTTCCATCTGTCATTCTTTATTTTCAAACAAACATCCAATATAAGCTCCACTACGTCTGACTGTCTTCTACAGCATCTATCCATGTGTTAAGTACCCCATGCACTTCAAGATGTCTTTCAAGGTGTCTTTGAATCTTAGAAGGGGGCGACCGACCTTTCTCAGGCCGTCTGTCAATTCTCCAAAGAGGAGAGCTTTAACTGGATGCTCACCAGGCATACGCACAACATGGTCCATCCAGCGTAAGCTGTTCCTGATTAAATCTGTTCCTGATTTTAGATGGATGGATGGGCGGACGGACGGACGGACGGACTTTATTGGTCCCAAATTGAGAAATTACAGTGTAGCAGCAGCATGACACAGTAGACGACCAAAATAACAGAAGCACACACAGCATAGTAGAAACAGGAATTACCCAGGGAAAGTAAAACTGCCTACATAACTTTATAGACATCGCAGATAAATAGATGATGACCTGTATGAATACATGGATCATACTCGCTGTACAATGCAGGGCTATCAGGCTCAGGGTGCAATGTGAGGTACCAATTAGACTGTAAGGTGCAGTATGGCAGCATAGTTATGACCACAGTTCAACATTAGAGTGACTTATTATACAGTGAAATGGTATGTGGCAGGAAAGATTTTCTGCACCTGACTGTTTGGCAGCAAAGCTGTAGCAGTCTGCTGGAGAAAGTGCTCCGCTGTCTGTCCAGTGTGTAGTGGACAGTGTTGGGAAATTTACTAAAAAATAGTAACTAATTACAGTTACAAGTTACTTCTTTTCAAAAGTAACTGAGTTACTTACCAATTACTGGATGATTAAAGGACAGTGGTGTGAAAAAGTGTTTGCCCCCTTCCTGATTTCTTGTTTTTTTGTATGTTTATCACACAAATGTTTGAGATCATTAAACAAATTTCAATATTGGTAAATGGCATACACTTATATAGCACTTTTTCTCATCCCTGGATGACCAAACGCTTTACAGATCCTGCTATCTACGCACACATTCACACAACTGATGGTGGCAGAGCTGCCATACACACAGGAGCTAGCCTGGCCACCAGGAGCAACTGGGGGTTCAATGTCTTGCTCAGGGACACTTTGACATGCAGACTGCGGACAGAGCGGGAAGTGAACCCATGACTCTCTGATCAGTAATCGGTCACACTACACTTGCGCCACAGCCTCCCCCCTGTTAAATTTGTCTAATTTAAATATTAGACAAAGATAACACCAGTAAACACAAATGCAGTTTTTAAATGAAGGTTGTAGAGGGTGTAAGGGAAGGATGTGGAGGTGAGGCACAAGCGTAGGTCGACACAGATTCTTTATTAAACCCTCTAACATAATGTACAGCCTGTGACCCCAGTGTAGCCCGCTGGGGCCAAGTCATGTAGTAGAGAAGAGAATCCCCAGCTCCCTTTGCATTCCACTTATACATCTTTAATCTCATGCATAGAATGCTGGGGCTGGTGCATATTTCATGGGGTTACACAAAGGCAATGTGTGGCACAATTATCATAACACATGTTACCTTCCTAATATACATTCGCCTCCATGTGTTGTAGTCTAGAGCAGCAGGAGGCGAAGGTGCCTTAATGTCTTGTCTAATTAACTCTGTGGGGTGCTACCCCCCTCAGTCCATTGTTCAGCCCCTCTGTCTGCTTCTGGTGTAAGATAATGTCCATCCACAGTGTGCTGGTGTCACCACACAGCCCCCCCCCCCCACAAACACCCAGAAGGGGCTGTGACCCCCCCGGTCGTTTGGGCTCTAGACGGTGCCCCTGGTGTCTGCAGTGGGGGGTTGCCGCTCCGGTTGAACTGTCCTGCTGTGGAGGAGTGTCGGAGGGCATGTTAGTCCGTGGGGGGGGAATGGGGGAGGGGTGTAAAACACAGTCTGCTTGGCTCCGAGTTCCAACATGTTGAACGGCTGTGGATCGTGGGCGCATGGGGCCAGTGTGCGTCGTACATAATGGAACAAAGCTGGCAATCAGCAGGCTTTAGGGAGGGAGGTGCAGGAAGAACGATGTGGAGGACGGGTGGAAGTGGGTGGGAATCAATGGAGTGCCGGCCCGGGACGTCGAAAGTGTCTGGGCCACATAAAAATTGTGTGCGGATCAGCCATGGGTGAGGGACTTTCCCGGTAAACCTTACGGTGATCCGCAGAGGCTGTGAAAAAAATTGAGTCTCTGACTCCTCGTGTGGGTCCGGTCCAGCGAGGATCTGGGGAAGGCAATTGGCCCAGTTCCCCGAGGATGCATAGCAGCTGTGAAAAACTGAAGCTGTGTCAGGGAACGTGGCAGTCTTGCTTTAGGTGAGGAAGCAGCCCTAAAGGCATTGGGGAAAGCAATCGGCTAAATTCCCTGTTGTGCGCAGCGGCTGAGAAACAAACACATGTCCTGTGTGCGAGGCTGCATGTCTGCTTTAGGTGCGAGGGTATCCCTAAAGGTTCCAAGGATGGCGATCGGCTGTGTTCCCCTGGTATGTGTAGCGGCAGAGTCTGATGTGTTAGTCTGTGGAGCCGGTTTGTCCCTGGCGCGTGGCGCGCACTGTGGCGCAGTGACCACATAGCTGGAAGTTGTGCTGTCCTTGTAATCCTGCGGTGTGCACGTGGGGCTTCTGTGCGCTGGAACGTCGTTGTCTGGAGGTGAAGTCAGGGTCAGGGAGCTTGATGGAAATCAACACAGACGGTGCTGATCTTCCCCGTTCAGGCTGTTTCTGTGCGGTGCTCATGTCGCTGATCCTGGTGCGTCTCGGTCCCCGTGGCGCCCACTCCATCCGGCCCTGGAGGTCGTCATTGTGGAGAGAGGAATGGGCGCGCTGACTCCAGTGTGGATGAGAAGGATGCAGGGGCGCTCCCTGGTACTCCAGAGTCCACAGCGCGGTGAGAGGAAGATACAGTCCATCTCACGTCAGGTCACCAATGTGGAGAAAAAGGAGTCCGCAGCGTGGTGGAAGAGAGAGACAGTCCAATCACGACGGGGTCACCAATGTAGAGGGTGTAAGGGAAGGGTGTGGAGTCGAGGCACAAGTGTAGGTCGACACAGATTTTTTATTAAACCCTCTAACATAATGTACAACCTGTGACAGACGTGTAGTAGAGAAGAGAATCCCCAGCTCCCTCTGCATTCCACTTATATAGCTTTAATCTCATGCATAGAGAGCTGGGGCTGGTGCATATTACATGGGATTACACAAAGGCAATGTGTGGCACAATTATCATAGCACCAGTTACATACAAAGGCAATGTGTGGCACAATTATCATAGCACCAGTTACATACAAAGGTAATGTGTGGCACAATCATCATAACACATGTTACATACAAATGCAATGTGTGGCACGATTATCATAACACATGTTACCTTCCTAATATACATTCGCCTCCCTGTGCTGTAGCAGCCGGAGACAAAGGCGCCTTAATGTCTTGTCTAATTAACTCTGTGGGGTGCTACCCCCCTCAGTCCATTGTTCAGCCCCTCTGTCTGCCTCTGGTGTGAGATAATGTCCATCCTCAGTGTGCTGGTGTCACCACAAGGTGTTTATTATCAAGGGGAAAAAAGACTCAAACCTACATGGCCCTGTGTGAAAAAGCGATTGCCTCCTAAACCTAATAACTGGTTGGGCAACCCTTAGCAGCAACAACTACAATCAAGTGTTTGTGATAACTGGCAATGAGTCTTTTACAGCGCTGTTGAGGAATTTTGGCCCACTCATCTTTGCAGAATTGTTGTAATTCAGCTACATTGGAGGGTTTTCAAGCATGAACCACCTTTTAAAGGTCATGCCACAGCATCCCAATGAGATTCAGGTCAGGACTTTGACTAGGCCACTTCAAAGTCTTCATTTTGTTTTTCTTAAGCCATTCAGAGGTGGATTTGCTGGTGTGTTTTGGATCATTGACCTGCTGCAGAACCCAAGTGTGATTCAGCTTGAGGTCACGAACAGATGGCCAGACATTCTCCTTCAGGATGTTTTGGTTGACAGCAGAATTCATGGTTCCATTTACCACAGCAAGTCTTCCTGGTCCTGAACCAGCAAAACAGCCCCAGACCATCACACTACCACCACCATATTTTACAGCTGGTATGATATTACTGTGACATAGGCGAGGTTCACACAAAGAAAGAGGAGCAGATGGTTTCGACGAACAGGCTTTATTCAAAACACACCCAATCCCAACACCCCTGAGCACAGACAGGAGGGGAGGTCATTCTCCCAGACCTCCGTTTCAATCATGGTTATATAACACATGATACATCTTGCCCTAATCCTGCCTATAAAACACTGCTGGGTCATTATAACGCAGTTATAATGACACAGCAGTATAATAACTCAGTAATAACATTTAATACACACACACAGTAACGTTTTTAGCTGGCAAAGCATGCTGGGAAATCCCTGCCCCCCTTAACATGGCCCTGACGCTGCACTGCTCCCCCCTGGACTGGTTTCTGTCCCCAGAAAAATCAGTCCAACCCAGAAGTCCAACGCGAATCAGTCCAGGTGTTGGGGGTGGTTTCGATGCCGACGACCAGCACATCCAACAGCTTCAGTAGGACTACACACAGTCCCTCCCCTGGCAGCGGGAGTCACGACTCCCACCGCTGCCAGGACCTCCCAGGCGGCCGCTGGCCCGCGTCCAGGCGTCAAGCCCCTGCCAAGCCCGGGAAAAGACCGGATCTGTCCTGGTCGCTCCGCTGCTGCTGCGCGCCGAGGGCCTCTGTGACGTCACTGCTGGGGGAAGCATCTGCGGGAGGTGGCCTTTCCCCGTCCATGCCACCTTGCTCTAATTTAACGTCGGCGAGGGGCCAGTTTCTCATGGGGTGGGCGAGGGGCAGTACCGTGTAATGTGCCCTGACTCTCCTCAGCGGAAGCACCCTTTCTCGCGTCGCTGCGGCCGTCTCCTCTGTGGACGCACCGCTGAGGTCTGCCGTAACTCCTCCTCCTCCCCCTCGCTGTCAGCACGGCGGTTTCCTCCGGTGACCAGTCATTCAGCATGGCAGCCAACTCGACCTGGGCCAGGTGGTCATCCAACAGGTTCTCACCATTGTAGCGGGGAATCTTGGTCCGCTGTCGGATGGATGGGACAGTCGCCTCCTGGTCGATCGCCGCTCCTGATCACCCTGGAATCGCCAGCCCGTCCTGCCCTGAAAAGGGTGGGAAGCGGAGCTGGTTTGCTCCGCTTGGCCCGCTCTGCCTTGAAAAAGGCGGAAGGCGGGGTACGCTGGTCCGTCCATCGCGGCGAGCCACTCCGGGGGTCGGTGTCTCAGCTCTGCACTCCGTTCCCAGCCGGGCGATGAACCACCCTGGCCGCTGGACCTCCGCCCGGGTCCTGGCCACCATCTTGCTCCATCCTCACTCCTGACACCAGTGTGACGTAGGCGAGGTTCACACAAAGAAAGAGGAGCAGATGGTTTTGACGAACAGGCTTTATTCAAAACACACCCAACCCCAACACCCCTGAGCACAGACAGGAGGGGAGGTCATTCTCCCAGACCTCCGTTTCAATCATGGTTATCATGCAGGATTGGTTGCCCTAATCCTGCCTATAAAACACTGCTGGGTCATTATAACGCAGTTATAATGACACAGCAGTATAATAACTCAGTAATAACATTTAATACACACACACAGTAACATTTTCAGCTGGCAAAGCATGCTGGGAAATCCCTGCCCCCCTTAACACGGCCCCGACGTTACATTACTTTTCTGAAATGCTGTGTTACTTTTACACCAGATGTAATGGGACACACACCTTCCAAAAAGTTCAACTTTTGTCTCGTCAGTCCACAGCATATTTTCCCAATAGTCTTGGGGATCATCAAAATGTTTTCTGGCAAAACTGAGACAAGCCTTTATGTTCTTTTTGCTCAGCAGTGGTTTTCATCTGGGAACTCTGCCATACAGGCCATTTTTGCCCAGTCTTTTTCTTATGGTGGAGTCATGAACACTGACCTTAACTGAGGCAAGTGAGGCCTGCAGTTCTTTGGATGTTGTTGTGGGGTCTTTTATGACCTCTTGGATTAGTCGTTGCTGTGCTCTTGGCATAATTTTGGTCGGACGGCCACTCCTAGGAAGGTTCACCACTGTTCCATGTTTTCGCCATTTGTGGATAATGGCTCTCACTGTGGTTCACTGGAGTCCCAAAGCTTTAGAAATGGCTTTATAACCTTTTTGTCAATGATGGCTTTCACGAGCCATCAATGAGATGCCGAAAGCCAGCCAATGAGTTTGCATAATTTATTAACAGAAGACAATAATGCAAAATAATAAGCCAAGTGGGGCAAAAGCACGAACACACACTTAGTTCCTAAATCACAGACTGAGAGGAAAGCAGGCTATGAGGGAACACTTACTGTGAATCTCCTACGATGGAGGTTAAACGGAGGAATGTTCGACAAGATCGCAGCGAGGAGTAGGCCTCAGCTGCTTCCTTAAATACCCATCACATTCTAATGAATGGGGAATGTAATCAGGGGAAACGCTGAACAGCTGTTACAACATGACTCGGCTTTGACAGCCCACCGTGACTCTGTCAGAATACAAGCCCTGACGGCCACATGGTACGCCTGAGAAGAGAACGGGAACCCCCGGACAACCCAAGCGCGGACAGAGTCAGCACACGGACCATGACAGTTGCCCCCGTTCACGAGGCGGATTCCAGACGCGGTGTAACATCGAGCCTCCCCCCCCCCCCCCCCACCACCACCACCACCTAGAAGGTCAACAGGACCGCCCCAGGGAGGGAGGAGGGGGAAAGGCCAGGAGGGCCAGAACCAAACCTCATCACAGAGGGAGACAAAAAAAAAAAGGAAAAACAGGCTACAACAATCAGAACAGTGTAAGGACAACAGGGGCCAAAAAATACAGGCACACACCCTGCACCCAAGGAAAACCTATGGGGAGAAGACAGAAAAACTCAAATGACTGCAGACAGAACACCATAATCAGTCCAATAAAGTCACAGAAAAAAAAACCATCTTCATAACCCACAGAGAAAACAGGGGACTCAAATACATGCACAAAGATGCAGCATACCCCCATAATTACCAGGGAGGAGAAAAAAAACTCATGCTATAAAACAGTGATAAATATAGTCCAAAATAGTCGAGATAACGGGCATAGGCAACAAGGCACAACCCTCAGACTATGGAGAAGAGGAGAAAAAAAGAAAGACAAAAAAAACGCGCTAGAGAGCGGTGAAAAACACAGTTGAGTTACAACACACCAGCACATCCCTAATAGAAGAGCAGGCAGAGGAAAAAAAAAACAGGGATGACAGCAGGCAGAGCACAATAGCACAACACAAATAGTTCAGGGGGTCTTCCTGCGTCCAGATCGCTGGCAGGGAAAAAAGGAAAAGTTCGGGCGGCCTACCCCAGTCCCAGGCCAGGAAGAACAGTCCCTCTGGCGGCCGGACCAGATCACCGAACAGAGAGTCAAGCTGGTCGGGTGGCTGACCCAGAATGCCAAATGGGCGAAGCAGTCTTCCAGGTGGCCGACCCGCGTCACTCAGCCACCAGGACTGCAGGGGAGAATTCGGAGATGGCTTCCCTGTAGAGATGGATAGCGAGGGAGAGCCGAGCCGATAGCGGAGAATCCCAGCGGCCCCCGATGGAAGGGGAAAAGGAATGGGGAAAGGATGAGGTGCCAGTCCGGCGTTGATCAGCGAAAGCTCTGCAGCACCTCCTCCGAACTCCATTAGAACCAGCACTGCCCTCCAGTCGGATCCCAAACGAGACCACGCTGCACCCTTGACAGACCCAGATTGGATCGCGGCTGCACCCACGATGGACCCCGATTGGGTCGCGGCTGCACCCATGACAGACCCCGACTGGCCCGGGGCAGCACCAGAGACAACCTCCCAACCCGAATCCAGAACCTCCAGAATGGCAACCGGAATCGACTCCACACCGGTGGCCCTGGGAGAAGGCTCAGGAGAAGAAAGTGAACCGGGATCAGGATCACCGGCAGCAACAGAGCCCAGCGAGACAAGCTCGGATGCAGCAGACGGCTGCACCCGGCTCATCTCCCCCAGAGACAGGCAAAAATGCTCCAGAATTGATAGGAGAAAAACAAAATAGAGCACTTGCCTGATCTCGAGTTCTGTCGCAGTCCAAGACTTCAACAATCCGGGTTCAGAAGGAAGAAGGACATCCTCTGGCTCCCACTCAGCTACGGCAGGCCCCACAGCCGACATGATGGTCTCCGCAGTCTGAGGACCTCCCAACGCTGACGTCCATGCCGAAGACCCGCATGGCGTGGTGGCAGGAGATTGTTGACCTGCTGGGTCGAACCGCTCCTCCATGGAGACCCGGGGGCGCTTAGCCGTCGGCACAGGCTCCAAGAAGCAATCTGCCCTCCTCCTCTGCCCGTGACGTGGTTGCGAGGCTGGACCCAAACTCTCCAGGGTTGGAGGTTCATTCCTCATCCAGCAGTGTGGGCCTGACCGCAAAGAACACTCGGGGAAAGGAGACACAGAGGCAGCAGGTTCATAGTTAGAAGCTACAGCAGGTGGAGGAAGCTCGGGAGACTGCAAACCCCGAACTCCACTAACAGGAGTCAGACAATGCAAATCATAATGGTGAGGAGAAGAATGAAATTGCACTTGCCTTTCCTCCAGAGGGCCAATGGTGCCTGCTGTAGCGGGCTTTGTTCTTCCCTTTCCCCTCAGGATGGTGACGGAGGACCCCCCGGGAAGACGAGGAGGAGTCGCCTGCACAGGATCGACCACGGGCACAGCCGGAGCAGGGCTCGCGGAGCTCATCGCAGCTGGGGAGAGCGTCGAGGAGGGGGGAGGAGCAGCCGAGGCAGACCGGAGAAGAGTAGCTGACAGGACAGCAGGAACAGATGCCCTGGAGGTGATGGCTGCAGTTATTCCCTTTCGTCATGACGCAGGAGCATCAGCTGGCGGGAGATAGAGTCCTTCAGGCGAACCGGTGCTGGATCCGGACGGGGTTCTTGCTGAGGCTTGATCTGGGCATTGTGGCGACGTCTACCGGCAGAGGGCGAGGCGAAGGTCAGGTCAGGGAACCGCCGCTGCTGCGCGGAGACAGAAGCCAACATTTCGGCGTACTTGGGATGATTATGGAGCTCTAAGGTGAGCTCCACCAGCCTAACTGCCGCTGTCACATGCCTTATGATCTCCGATGGATGGGAAGCAGAGCGAGCCGCAGCCACACGGTCCTGGAGGATCATAGCTGACCACTGCGTCTCCTCTGAGGGAATGCCGGCTGACGTCATCCTCCGCTGGGGACGACCCTTGGGTGACGTGAACTCCTGGGCTGGATGGGCGACAGGAACTGGATCCTGAGGCGAGGAATGGGTATGCTTCACCCTCGGTTTCCTGCCGGAGTTCCCCTCCGGTCCACGGGTCCTCTCCCAGAGAGCCGTAATCTCCGCCATCCTCTTCCTTACCTCAGCGTGGTTGGCGTGGTGAGGATTGCAGGAAATAGCCGCCTCTGTGAGGTCCAAGTACCAGCGTGTGTCGTTGGGAGTGATGCCGCGGCAAGCGTTGGAGAGCAGGCCATCTAGATCAATCAGGAATACGATCAGTCTGTAACCCAAGTCTAAAGAGTAGCCCTCTCCCGGCGCCGCCATCTCCAACACACTGGTACATGGAAAAACGGGGAAAAACAACAAGCCCAACTCAAACTCACGGTGACCGGCGTCCTCTTCTGGCTGCAACCTACTGTGAACAATGGCTCTCACGAGCCATCAATGAGACGCCAAAAGCCAGCCAATGAGTTTGCATAATTTATTAACAGAAGACAATAATGCAAAATAATGAGCCACGTGGGGCAAAAGCACGAACACACACTTAGTTCCTAAATCACAGACTGTGAGGAAAGCAGGCTATGAGGGAACGCTTACTGTGAATCTCCTATGATGGAGGTTAAATGGAGGAATGTTCGACGAGGTCGCAGCAAGGAGTAGGCCTCAGCTGCTTCCTTAAATACCCATCACATTCCAATGAATGGGGAATGTAATCAGGGGAAACGCTGAACAGCTGTTACAACGTGACTCGGCTTTGACAGCCGGAAGCCCGCCGTGACACTGTCAGAATAAAAGCCCTGACAGCCATATGGTACGCCTGGACAGAGTCAGTGCACGGACCATGACACTTTTCCAGACTGATCGATCTCAATTACTTTGTTTCTCCTTTGTTCCTGAATTTCTTTGGATTGCAGCATGATGTCCAGCTTTTGAGGATCTTTTGGTTGACTTCACTTTGTCAGGCAGGTCCTATTTAAGTGATTTCTTCATTGAGAACAGGTGTGGCAGTAATCAGGCCTGGGTGTAGCTAGAGAAATTGAACTCAGATTTCCAAAGATGTGATAAACCACAGTTAATTTATGTTTTAACGGCGGGGGGGGGGGGGGATCACTTTTTCACACAGGGCCATGTAGGTTTGGATTATTTTTTTTTTACCCTTGATAATAAACACCTTCATTTAAACACTGCATTTTGTGTTTACTTGTATTATCTTTGTCTAATATTTAATTTTTTTTGATGATCTGAAACATTTAAGTGTGACAAACATACAAAAAAAATGAGAATCAGGAAGGGGGCAAATACTTTTTCACACCACTATAACTAGTTACTTGGAAAAGCAACTTTCATGTTACTTTTAAATGCATACTTAAATCATTTAATTAATGGATTACATTACAGGCTTATTAATGTCAGGCTGAAAACAGACTGTTTCAGACAGAGCTTCTAGAACATGTTCAGTCTGCTTTATCCTGCCTTGGGAGCTCTTATTGTGGGAAAAATCTGAACAAAATCAATACAAAATTGCCAGTAATTTCCTCATTTTGGAGTGAGAAGTAGGGTTTGTGGAGTGAGAGAGGGAAAAAGAGTGAGTTGAAAACACTGCATAAAGCCGTCAATGTTTACCTTACCTTTATATTATGGATTTAATCAGATGTGCAGTGATCCAAAGAAAATGTCCGTTATCCACAGTCCAAATGTCTGCTGTGATAGAGACATGATCCAGTCCCTTAAATTCCTTTTGGAGATCAAATCCACTTTTGAATACTCTTTATCCAGGTAGCAAGTAAATGTGTTTTAACTTCAGTGGCTCACAGTCTCAGCTGTCTGATGGGAAATGACTTATCAGATCTTCATTCTGTGACGAGGTATCTGGCAATCACTAGGTTTAATTCTTGCTGGGTCACAAACTGTCCAGATGCATACCTGTGCTTGAAATCCAGCCATGGCTGTTCAGATAAGAGTATTTCCACTTTACATCCAGCTGGGGCTGTTCAGATAGTGTAAATCCACTAACGTGGTGTTGTTAGCATAGCATAGCACTAGCTTTGTCTGAACTTGTTGCTGTTCTCAGGCACGTCTGAAGATTGCAGTCGGTCTCATACGGCACTTTAGCTTGCAACCCACCAATCTGCTTTTGTCCTCAACCGTGACAAAAGGAAAAATAGTCTATTTCCACAAAAACAAAGTAGCTTCATCTTTTCCTTCACTCAGTAGTGAACAGGCTCTTTGCAACAGGTTTCGTTGACAGACGACTGCGTCAGCTGCGTAGTCAGTTTGTATTGATTTGTGCTAAAAATATCTATCCATATTAATAAAATGAGTAATGAGTAACACATCTGATCAAATTTCAGTAACTGTAGCACATTATTGAATTTGTAAACAGTAATTTCTTTCCACAGCACGTTACTGCGAAAGTAAAGTAACAAGTTACTCCCAACACTGGTGGTGAAGGGGGCAATCAGGGTTGTCCATGATGGATAACAGTTTGTTTAGTGTGCTCCTCTCCACCACAGTCTCAAAGGTCTCTGGTCTGACACCAGTCACAGAGCCAGCCTTCTTGATAATCTTTTCAAGTCTGTTGGTGTTGCTGGCTCTGATACTCTGACAGACAGCAGCAAAAAAGATGACGCTGGCAACAACCACCTGGTAGAAAAGCTCCAGCACCTTGCTGCACACTTTGAAGGATCTCACCTTCCTCAGAAAGTAGAGTCTGCTCATCCCCTTCTTGTACGCAACATCAGTGTTAGGTTTCCAGTCCAGTCCGTTGCTGATCATGACACCCAGGTATTTGTAGTCCTCAACTACCTCCACATCCTCCCCCCTAATCTGCAATGGCTGTGAAGGTGTCCTCTTCTTCCTGAAGTCAATCACCATCTCTCTGGTCTTGCTGACATTCAGCCTCAGGTGATTCTGCTTGATCCACTGAACAAATCTGTCTACTATATGAATGTGGAGGATTTGATTATATTTTATAAATGTCCAAATATTTGTTTTTGGTAAATAGTCCCAAAGGGTCAAGCCTGTGTCTCTGCACTGTAACATAAGTGGACTCTGTTGGTGGCTTTGCAGCCTTTTCTCTGCTGTCACCTATCTTCTGTTTACTAGCATACCCAGAAACCAAAAGGTTAGGAAGATAAACTGTAGGTAGCAGAGTAGGGGCTGTCTCACAAACCCAAATCTTGAATTTAGACTGAGTGATAAACATGGACTATCTGTCTGAGTATAGGAATGCTCCCTGTGGAGAGAGGCCTCAGAACTGGAGTGATAATGCAGTCTCTAAACGTGTATGGCTGCTCTTTTTTTCCCCACTATAGAATGTTTCTGTAACCTACATGTGAGATTCCTGTGGTAGTATTCCAGCTTTAAAAAAAATTGCTTTAACTAAACTTTAAAAATTAACTATCTCAAGGGCAAAACCACTGTGACTAAAGATGTTTTTTTCCAAAATAAATGGGTTGGATTTATTTTCAGAAAGTTTCAGCATGCTGGATTTTTTTAAATTAACTAATTAGTCATGCGTTCATTTTCAGACATTGTATCTTTAAATTAATTCTAAGCATCAACACCACATTTCAGAACTTTTCCAAAAAAGACAAAGTGAAAATTTAATATATGTGTTACTGGATTGTTGAAGCGGAGTTAAAGGATATAAAAATGATTTCACTGATTTTTATTATGGGTAATGTGAAGATAAATGTGTTTTTGTTTTTTTTAAGTTGACAGAGATCTGCATTGATTAAATCAAATGAAAATGAAATATCTGGAACTTTAGATGAGTAAATACTTTATTTTCAAAGCAGATTATAATTGTTGTATATAGCAGTCTGTAACATAATGCAGATGTACCGGACATTGCATTTCTCTTCCCCTCCACACTGTCATTGTTTAGCTGCCTGTTATCATTGTGATTGTTCTTTTTCCTTTAAAAGGCAGTGTGACAAGTGACAAGTGACAAGTGCTGCAGTGCGACAATCTTATTCAGTTTGGCTGCGACTTTGGCGCTTTTGCCTTTTCTCTGTGGTACAGTGATGTGAAAACGTACATTTATGTTGGCTTAGATTATGAGTGTAGAAGGCAATTTAAGGCAGCACTATGTAACTTTCTTGTTACATTTTAGGAACACTGAAAGGACTACAACTACAGGTACATCTCAAAAAATTAGAATATCATGAAAAAGTTCAATATTTTTTGGCACTCATTTCAGAAAGTGAAACCCATATATTATATAGATTCATTACACAGAGAGTGATATATTTCAAGTGTTTATTTATTTTAATTTTGATGATTATGGCTTACAGCCCATGAAAACCTCAAATTCAGTTTGTCAAAAAATAAGAATATTACATAAAATTAATTTTAAAAAATAGTTTTTTAACAGAAATGTTGGCCGACTGAAAAGTATGTCCATGTACACACTCAATACTTGGTCAGAGCTCCTTTTGGATTAATTACTGTATCATTGTGGCGTGGCATGGAGGTGATCAACCTGTGGCACTGCTGAGGTGTTATGAAGGTCCAGGTTGCTTTGACAGTGACTTTCAGTTTGTCTGCATTGTTGGGTCTGGTGTCTCTGATCTTCCTCTTGACAATACTCCATAGATTCTCTATGGGGTTTATGTCAGGAGAGTTTGCTGGCGAATCAAACACAGTGATGCCATGGTCATTAAACCAGGTTTTGATATGTTTGGCAGTGTGGACAGGTGCCAAATCCTGCTGGAAAATGAAATCAGCTTCTCCATAAAGCATGTCAGCAGAGGGAAGCATGAAGTGCTCTAAAATTTCCTGGTAGACGACTGCGCTGACTTTGGCCATGATAAAACACAGTGGACCAACACCAGCAGATTACCTCTGTTCAGATAAAAGTAACATTTGCATTTCATTTGTAAATCAAAGTCCCAGAGTCTCGAGAGGAGTGGAGAGGCACAGAATCTTAGTTGCTTGAGGTTTAGTGTGGAGTTTCCACAGTCAGTGATGATTTGAGGAACGATGTCATCTGCTGGTGTTGGTCCACGGTGTTTTATCAAGACCAAAGTCAGCGCAGTCGTCTACCAGGAAATTTTAGAGCACTTCATGCTTCCCTCTGCTGACAAGCTTTATGGAGAAGCTGATTTCATTTTCCAGCAGGACTTGGCACCCCCCCACACTGCCAAAAGTATCAAAACCTGGTTTAATGACCATGACATCACTGTGTTTGACTGGCCAGCAAACTCTCCTGACGTAAACCCCATAGAGAATCTATGGAGTTTTGTCAAGAGGAATATGAGCGACACCAGACCCAACAATGCAGACGAGCTGAAGGTCACTATCAAAGTAACCTGGACCTTCATAACACCTCAGCAGTGCCAGGCTGATCGCCTTCATGCCACACTGCACTGATGCAGTAATTCATGAAAAGGGAGCCCCGACCCGACCAAGTACTGTGTACGTGGACATACTTTTCAGTTGGCCAACATTTCTATTAAAAATCTTTTTTTTTTAAATTCACTTAATGTAATATTCTAATTTTTGAGAAACTGAATTTGGGGTTTTCATAAACTATGAGCCATAATCATCAAAATAAATAAATACTTGAAATATATCACTCTCTGTGTAATGAATCTACTGTATACGATATATGGGTTTCACTTTCTGAAATGAGCGACAAAAAAATGTTGAACTTTTTCATGATATTCTAATTTTTTTGAGATGTACCTGTATGTCCACACTCCAACCTGCCAATCACAGGGTGTTGTTGGTGGCTCAAGTTATGCCCTGTGATTGGCTGTTAAGACTGAGGTCATAGCCACCATAGTTGTCGTCCTTTCAGTTTTCCTACCAAAAACAGAGCTGTGGCAGGGTATGTGGGCCCACTCAGGCTATGGGGGAAGTGACATTCACCCAGTCTAAGGTCGATGCGCCATCAAAATAATTTTGGAAACAATATTTTAAGGTGAAAATCTTACACAGTGTTGCTTTAGCTTCTCTTGTCATTGTATTGCATGGTCACACAGACTCTTACCCCCTAAACACATATTACCACCAGCACATTTTATTCATAGAGAATATAATGTGTGACATTCGAAATGCACATCAATCTAGTCAATAAAACAATTCATTTCCAGGGGTGGGGGGACAGTCTGTGGCAGGGGTGTCCAATCATGTGCCATGGAGGGCCAAGGCTCTGCAGGTTTTCTCTTCATTCCAGTCTCTTCTGCAGGTATTTTCACTTATCAGCAATCAGTGGGAAGAAATTCTGTGAAATCTGCTGTTGAAGACACTGGTTGGAGGTAAAGGCTGCAGGGTCTTGGCCCTCCATGGCACATGATTGGACACCCCTGGTCTATGGCAAACATTTTATATGAAATAAAATACTGAACATAAAACCACTGTGTCTAGGTGTAAAGGATATAGGAAAAATAATATATCCACTGTGGTGCCTAAGTACATTTTATGTGTGTACCATATGTTTATCAGACAGATATGTTTTGTTTGGTTACATTTATTTAGTAATTAATTATTAATATTCCATGTAACATTATAGAAATAATTTTATTTCTATCAGACAGTGAGTAAGGTTGTTTTTACCTTGACATGTCTTGGCCCCTTTTTGCAGCCTTCCTCAGAAGGGTCATGTGATGCTCTTGTGACAAACAGCTGTTTGGCCAGGTTTACCAGACAGCAGAGGACAACTACACCCCCTGCTGTCTGTTATCCTGTGGAAGACAGCACCCTAGGTGTGGGACAGGGCATAGGATCCCTCATCCCTGTTGATGATTCTTGGGGTCTGTTTTCTGATCTCGATGGCTTCCCTGATCCAACGGTGGTATTTGTTGCTTTCTGTGCGGATGACGTTTGTCTCTTCCCAGTCCATGATATGATTTTCTCTTTTGCAATGGTCGGATACGGCAGATTTCAGCTTCTGTTGTTCAACTGTTGCTTTTTGTGCTTGTATGTACCTTGCTATTGTCTCTTGTTCACATTCTTTCCTGTATTTCTTTTTTCTTTTTAATTCTTTTGGATTATTCCATGTAACATGTTTGCATTAAAGGTTTAATTGTCACAAGTGGCAATATCACAGCCACATTTATATAAAAAACAGAAATAGTCTAGAGCAAAGCAAGCCCAAACTGGTGGCCTAGTAGTAAAGCATCTGCCTCACAGTTGGAAGCTTGTGGGTTCAAGCCCCAGCCATGTCATACCACTTATTTTTTTAAAAAAAAAGGTACTGTGCAGCTTGGTGCATAAATGGAGTGGGGAAAGGAAAGTTGGTTACCCAGCCACAGGGGGAAGCACAAAACTAGTGTACTCCTTGTGCCGGGGAGGGGAGGGTTCCATCAGGAAGGGCATCCACGGTAAAATCCCTACCAGATCAAATATACGGACCCATGATTCGCCGTGGTGACCCCCAGTAGGAAGCAGCTGAAAGTGTGTGTGTGTCTACTACAGCAAAGCAACAGTGAGTGCCCTAGGGTATTTTTCCCTCCATATTCACCATGCAAACATATAAGATGGAATTTAAATGGATCCTGTCTTAGTGGTTTCTTTTCCTTAAGCATAAAACATTTTCCCCTCATTTTATAACACTGAAAAAATGTCAAAACACCTAAGCATTTTGATTTTTTTTTTCCTTTAATGTGTTGATCAGCAGTAATTTTGCCAAAAACCTCAAAGCAGACAAAAGCCCGGGCAGCAGGATAAGAATGAGGCAGGCATTATGACACAAACAGAGCGTAGAGAAATTTGGTTTTCTTTTGACTGCATGAAATTATAACTGTCATCATCACTGCACTGAGATTTGTGACATGACTCAGCAAAATACTAATTCTAACAGAAATGTCATATAGTAATTGTAAATGTCAGCCTACTGTTTGGAGGGGAAAAAAAACACTAGCATCATCTTTGAAAAGCTCAAACCTTAAGCTAAAGTTTTCAGGCATTTAGGTGCTTTTTGTGTTTAGATTTTTATAGAGCCAAGGTTGGCCTTTGTTATGGTGGAGTTGCAAGGCAGTAAGTGGTGGTGCAGCGCCCCTGTGTGGTCAACTGAGAAAAGCAAGGCTTGAATATACAAACCATCACCCGTCAGGCACCCCAGCAACAGCAGTGTGAAAGCACATCACCCAGCTGCTCGACTGCTGAAGCTTTAAGCCCCTCAGAGCAAAGGTGTCATGGTGGCCTCCTTGACTAGTCTGCTTCTTGCACGGTCGTTTTGGGGGACGACCCGTGCTCAGCAGATTTACACGTGCCGTATTCCTTCCATTTTGTCATGATGGATTTAACTGAACTTCAGAAGACGTTCAACGATTTTAATTTTTTTTTTCTTTTTTTGTGTCAATCTCTGTAGCCAGGAATACTGATGAACCTGTGGTGTCTTTATACTTCAACCACTTGAAACACATTCATTGCATTTTGGTGACCTCCATTCCACTAACTGTGAGACTGCTAGCACCAAGTGGCTGAACCAGTTAAAATCAGGCCAGTCACTTTAAATAGGGTGAATATTTAATCAACTATTATGTAGCATCATATCTTTAATTAACATAATTGTTTTAGAAATCGGTTTTCACTTTGACAGTGGAATGGATTTTTGCAAAGCTGACCTTTTTTTAGGTGATCATGATTCAGTTTATAAAAGCAATAAAAAGGGAAAACATCAAATATCAACCAGAAAAAAAGCCTCAGTTATAGTCTTCCATCACATTCTCAGCACCTAAATTTCATAAAGATGATGACATACACTACGAATAGCTGCCTGTTTCAAACAGTTTGATCACGATGGCTTCATGGGGCCGCAGTCTGAGCACATAAAGGGATGTCGACCCGTAGCGGTCCATCTCTGTGTTGGCCACAAACATTCCTGTGTCAGGCAGGCTTGGAGCCCAGGCTGGATCCAGGACGTGAGACTCGGGGCCAATGTTGAGTAGAACTAGGAAGTGGACACAACCCCAGGAGCGCAGAAAGGCAAGGATGGGCAGTGAGGAAGGTGAGGAAGAGGTGGAGTTGGAAGAAGGAGAGCTGCTAGAGGTGTTGAAGGGAAGGAAGGTGAAACTGCCGTACTGGAGAGCTTCTTCACGGGCTCTGGATTGGCTGAGGTGGATCAAGAGGGCAACATCTTGGTGCTTCAACTTCTTGTTCTGATGAATGAAAGGTAGAGGTGACGTTAAAGGAGTCACTGGCTGAACCTTCCCCACATGCTGACAGCTCCCACAGGTCTTAATAAAATGCTTGTGACATATTTCAGTAATTTTTTTAACTATTTAATTATTACAGCATAACTGTAAATCATCTTTTGCACCATTCCTCAGAATGGCTCACTTCAGTGCCTGTCTCTTTAAATGGCTATGCAGTTAACTCCAACCTCCCTCTTACACCATCATTGCTAATCTTAGCTGGCTAGCTCCTAGCTTGGATAGCATGCTTGAGCCAACTAACGTAAATCTGTCTTAAAGAATGAATGAAATAATGCATCACTGGTGGACAGGGCGTGTGGTTTCAAGGTCGATAGGATATGACCGGTCCCTGGAGTATAATAAGCACAGAAACATTTGCGAATGAGTGAATGGTACCCCAACGTACCTATCTGACACTAGCTAGCTGCTAAATATAACATCTAAGAGTGATGTATATGGCCAAATGTTGATAGACTGGGGGGACTGACAGAATTTAGAAAAAAATAGCAATACGGGAGGTTGGGCATCCGCCAGCCTAACTGTCTACGGAGTGGTGCGTACCATCATGCACGCAGTGTGGGCTCAAGTCCCATCCCAGGCAAGCTTTCCTGAACATCTGTCTGCCCTGCTCTCCACTCCATTTTCTGTCTATTTTCACCGTCTGGCAAATAAAGGCTAAAAAAAAGGCCCCCCCTCCCCCCACAAAAAAAAAAAATCTTAGAAAATAGCAATCAAAACCAGCCAGATGGGGAGTTAAGATAACGCCTGGTGGCCTGTCTGTCAGCATCTCTCCACTGAGGTCAGCTCCAGTGCCGCTAGACTGAATGATGCCAACTGCCATGCTAATGCTAATGGATCAATGTAGCATCAAGACTAAATATATCAAATAAGCCCAAATGACACAAGCTATATTATTGACTGTGGATTAGTGAACCAGGTGGACACAGGGATGGCTGTTAGGGTGACAATAAACCTGACAATAAGGGTGAATATAAACCAAGCCTGGTAAGCTAACTCCCTAGTAGCACTGTTAGCTTTGAAGGCAATGCAGCTGGCACCCTGCTCATAAACAGACAGCTAGACTGGCCAGTAACAGAGCAGCGGGCAGGTATCAAGGCTGGGCTTACTTTTTCTTCATGTACAGGGACAAACCTGGAAGAGTTACAACGGCTTCTCAGATACAAAAAGATATCAAGGCGGTGAGTGTTTTAAGAGAACAAGTGTTTTGATATTTATTGATCGCCATGTGACCCAACAGATACATTTCAGAAGGTTAAAACCTACAAAATCACAATTTTTCGGTCAGTGGCCCCTTTAAAAAGTCAGATTTAACAAACTCCAAATAATGCTGTGCAAATGCATGGCTTTCAGAGACACATACAAACTGCATCCATTTTATTTGGTATCATCAAGAATTATAGTGACCCCCCCCCCCCAAAAAAAAGAAAAAGTCTCTACCCATATTTGAATGAAGTCATCATATTGGACAGCAGGCGATCCTGGTAGAGTCATCATCAACAGCAAGAGCAACCTCCTCAATTCAGGAGACACTTTACCTCCAACCTGTAGAAAATTACATACGTAACGAGGATTACAAGATACAGTATGTAAAAATGTGGATTTGCATTTATACAATTGTTGTACTCCAAGTTGCCTGTAGACATATGGTACAAGTTGGTCATCTTCTAATTATTCAGCTGGACTATTCAATTCAACTTTATTTATA
Source organism: Pholidichthys leucotaenia (assembly GCA_020510985.1). Classification (NCBI taxonomy): domain Eukaryota; kingdom Metazoa; phylum Chordata; class Actinopteri; order Cichliformes; family Pholidichthyidae; genus Pholidichthys; species Pholidichthys leucotaenia. Next base: position 214,066,953 of record CM035847.1, on the reverse strand, counting down.
TAGCGCCATATCACAACAATAGTCATCTCATAGCACTTTCAAATGTAGGGAAAACCCCAAAATTGCAGAAAGACCCCAGCAATCAGGCAATCCTCTGTGAGTAAGCACTTGGCGACGGTGGAGAGGAAAAACTCCCTTTTAACAGGAAGAAACCTCTAGCAGAACCAGGCTCAGGGAGGGGCAGTCATCTGCTGCGACTGGCTGGGGGGGGGGGACTACAAGGAATATGAATATTTTCTGATGTTTAAAGCAACACTGCAAGATTTTAATGCCACTTCCACCACCAGCTGAGTGGGCCTGCCTCACCAGTAACAGCACTATGCAACTTTCCTGTTAGTGTGATTGAAAACTGCCACATTTTATAATTCAAGTCCCATCAGCTATCATAGGGCATGACTTTAGCCACCAACTAACAAAGCAGCCCATTTTTGGCTATTGATATAAAGGCCATAAAATATGATAGCTGTCATCTTTTCGGTGTTCCTAGGAACAGCAAAGTTACATTGAGCTGCTTTAAAACAGAGGTGATGGAACAGGCCAGGGTTTAACAATCTACCTTTACTTACAGTACAAAGGGAAATTTTGCAAAATAAAGGTTCTAAATTATAATAGCTTGCACTTAAGACTTGTGAATTAAAGCACACAAGAAGATAGGGTTGATATTTAGACCATTCTCGTGAAGCAAACTCGATTAAATGATTTGCTGAAATAATAACTAATGTGCATTTTTAGCCCGCAGAATTTCAATAAATTTACTATTTTTTCCCAAAACTTTCATTACTAGAATTCTAAAGGTGGACTATATAGAAACTGCAGGTGATTACTGGCAACACTGGATGGTAATAATGAACCTTCACCCACTATCCTAAAGCGAATTTGATCTTTTTTTACTGACCCATAATGACTGCTTCAAGTTTATCTACTCCAAGTGAACTGGTAATTAACTGGTATTACATGTTCTGCTCTACTCTTGAAATTAATGTAATTAAGTTACAACACAGGATTTTTAACCCTGAGCTGAAAACTGGCTTAATACTCACCTTGCTGGTTTTAAGCAGGTATTTATCACTTTATTATGCCTCGGTGAAACTGAGGCATACAGTAATCAGTGCGTCTGTTTGTGGCTGTGTGGGTGTGTGTAACTGTCTGTGTGTCCGCCTTTCTGTTTCAGCTCACCTGGTCAAAATTAAGTGGAACTAAAGGCTAATATCACTGTATCGCCATGTTTTCTCGACTTTTAATTTGCCAGAATTGCGAGATAAGGCTTTGGTTTCAAAATAAACACAAATTTAATTCACCATTTATGTCAATGCAGCTTCGAAAAAAAGAAATGTAAGAACTATGTCAGGCCAGAAGAGGTCAGAGTGCCACTTTTTTACAGCCACCAATGCCATCATGCCACAGGCACCGAGGCACAGCACCTTGGTGCTTTTTATTAGCCCAGCAAACATAATAAATGAATTCATAACTCTGCAAAATCATAAATTATCATATTTAGCATGACAGAAAAAGAGACGTTCCTTTGCACTCTAATGATATGTTTAGGTATTTCTGGAATATTTGAAAGTGTAGCGGTTTGATTAAACCCCCCACAACACACAAACAGAACACAGAGACAGTCAGCTCGCACTCCTGGGGTTTGTTCCGCTGCATGCTGAGTTTACAGCCTTGAAGTTAAAGTGTTCATGCATTTTGCCCTTACTGTGACCTAGAGACTCAGATCAATATGTAGATGTGCTTGTTAGCCTCTTTGTCTGACACTTGGAGCGAGGTCTAGCTAATCTGCCCATTGTGATGTATGTCTTACAAATGCAAATACCTCCTGCCTGTTCTGTTGTCCCTTTGATCATTCTAAACTGTGGGGTACGTCTCTTTGATGTATTGTTATGATCAAGTATTTAAGGTGCAACTCTGTAACGCAATCTCTCTCTCACTCTGATCCTGCAACTGGTAGACACACACGTGTCCGCCTCTCTTCTTCTTCACTGAGAGCCTGAGGAATTCGGCTTCAGCCTGCTCACGCTAAGGGCTGGAGCCGAGTTCCCGTGACGGCGGTATGATTAATAAAACCTGCTTAAAACCACAGCATCGCTGCTTATTTTTGCATGCCGCCGCACTGGTGACCCCTCGAACACGCACACGTTTTGTGCGAAAGCAACCTTCCGAGCTGGACAGCCGCACAGCTGCGTTGGTGACCCCTTGAAGACGCACACGCTTTGTGCGACGCAGCCTTCTGATTTGGACGGCCACGCTGGTGAACCGACGCTGAAAAAAACGAGCGGCCAGTGAACGCAACACCCGGACACGCACACGCTTTGTGCGAAGCAAACTTCTGGTCCGGACCGCGACTGGTGACCGCTTCACGGTGAGATCTGCATGCCTGAGATCTACACATCCACGCTGGACCGGCCGCTCTCACAGAGAGCGCACGCACCTCGTCCTCTCTCCACGACGGCAACCTCCAGGGCCGACGGAGAGCGCAGCGCGTGGAACTGAACGCACCATGGCTGCACGAGCCCGGGGCACAAAGATCGCCTATTGCCTCGCACCGCTCCAACGCGTCTCCCCCCTCTCACCGCTCCAACGCAGCTGCATGAGCCGAGGAACAAAAGATCGTCTATTCCCTCCCGCCGCTCCAACGCATCTGCACGGGCCTGAGGGACTAAAGATCGTCTATTTCCTCTCACCGCTCCAACGCACCATGGCCAATCTGCAGCAACAGCTCAACCTGGATTTTATCGGCGCCGTCTGCGCTGATCTCCGCCAAGTTTCTGCACCCTGACTCGCCACTCCAGCGGCCCACCCACGCCACGGAACCCCCGCGCACGCTCGGGGAGTTACAAGGACGGCGCATCACGCACGGGACAAGTAACGGCTCCACAGACTGCTTTCCTCCTTCGCCACTGCCTTTCAGGGCTGCACGCTCACCTGAGGCACGCATGCAGCATGATCGAAGGATTTGTTAACAGTCTCAGCCACGCCAGAGACCGCCATCGTCCTCCGCCGCTGCTCACAGAACCTTCAGGGCTGCTCGTTCACCTGAAGCAAGCACGCAGCTCGCCACTGGATTTTTTAATGGTCTTAGCCACGGCACAACGGGATTTCAGCCGTCAGCTGTTCCCGGGAGCTTTGGGGTTGCTTCAGCACCCAAAGCCAACAGTCCCTATGCTTTGTTTACTTTTTCTCTTACAGCCGCTCCTGCTTTTCTTCATGGCCACGAGAGGAGTCAGAGACTAATTTTTCTTCTTGTGGACCGCTGCACGTTCAACGGGACCAGCCCTTCGACATTGCGGACCCACAAGCCATTTTTGCGCGGCTCAGGACGATTTCACAGCTCCTGCCGGCACTTACTACCCCTCCCCTCCTTCCCCCTCCGCCTGCAGCGAGCTTCTCCCACAGCTCGCTCACACAGATGGATCATCGAGGTTGCGGCCCCCTGCCGTGTCCTCTGGGGGGGGGGCGTGTGTGGCGGTTCGTTTTAACCCCACAACAGACTAAGGACACTCAGCCCTCTTTTCTCTGTTTTCCTGCCACACTACTGAGATGCAATGTGCCATTCATGCATTTGTGATGCAAACATGCATGTATTGTGATGTAATGCGCCATTCTGTATAGTGTGCATATGGCTTGTCCTTACTGTGCTTTTTCTGAGCATCTTACATATGTAGGTGTGCTTTGGTGTATTAATGTCTACAGGTAGACGAGTTTCTTCTGTCTCACCTATGTGATGTTAATCGTTGCCTTTCATGCATGGTATTCACATCGCGGAGCAGCAAACACTTTTGGCGCGACTACCCCCCCCCCCCCCCTCCTGCACAGAGCTTTTCCCTGCTCGCTGCCCAGACTGCAACATCGAGGTCACGGTCCCCTACCGTTTCCCTCTTGGGGGGGAGCAGTGTAGCGGTTTGATTAAACCCCCCACAACACACAAACAGAACACAGAGACAGTCAGCTCGCACTCCTGGGGTTTGTTCAGCTGCATGCTGAGTTTACAGCCTTGAAGTTAAAGTGTTCATGCATTTTGCCCTTACTGTGACCTAGAGACTCAGATCAATATGTAGATGTGCTTGTTAGCCTCTTTGTCTGACACTTGGAGCGAGGTCTAGCTAATCTGCCCATTGTGATGTATGTCTTACAAATGCAAATACCTCCTGCCTGTTCTGTTGTCCCTTTGATCATTCTAAACTGTGGGGTACGTCTCTTTGATGTATTGTTATGATCAAGTATTTAAGGTGCAACTCTGTAACGCAATCTCTCTCTCACTCTGATCCTGCAACTGGTAGACACACACGTGTCCGCCTCTCTTCTTCTTCACTGAGAGCCTGAGGAATTCGGCTTCAGCCTGCTCACGCTAAGGGCTGGAGCCGAGTTCCCGTGACGGCGGTATGATTAATAAAACCTGCTTAAAACCACAGCATCGCTGCTTATTTTATCATGCCGCCGCAAAAGTAGAAAATACTGCATAGTCTACCTTTATTAAATGGATGGCCTCTATCGGTCACTGTTGACCATAGATGACGTGCCCTCTTGGTTTGCCGTTGTGGAGCTGTCTCAGCTAGTACAGTGTCGGCTGTGGCTGATCAGTCCAATACGGGAATGGCAGTCTCTACTGCATCTGGTGCAGGTGTGGGTGGTCACAGTATTTATTTCGCAGGCACGCGCCTTCCTTCTGGCTTTCTCTTCTTCAGCCAAGGTCTGGAGTTTTTCCTTTCCTGCCTTGAGTTGTTTCTGGAGAGTGCTGCACCATCTACTGCGGTCACCTGCTATATCCTCCCAATTCTCAGTGCTGATGCCCAGGGCTTTCATGTCACATTTACAGACATCCTTGTAGCACAGCTGGGGATGGCCAACAGATATCTTGCCAGAGGCAAGCTCGCCATACAAAACATCCTTAGGTATACACATGGACAAAATTGTTGGTACCCCTCTGTTAATGAAAGAAAAACCCACAATGGTCACAGAAATAACTTGAATCTAACAAAAGTGATAATAAATAAAAATTCTATGAAAATTAACCATTGAAAATCAGACAATGCTTTTGAATTGTGGTTCAACAGAATTTTTTTAAAAAACAAACTCATGAAACAGGCCTGGACAAAAATGATGGTACCCTGAACTTAATATTTTGTTGCACAACCTTTTGAGGCAATCACTGCAATCAAACGATTTCTGTAACTGTCAATGAGACTTCTACACATCTCAGCAGGTATTTTGGCCCACTCCTCATGAGCAAACTGCTCCAGTTGTCTCAGGTTTGAAGGGTGCCTTCTCCAGACGGCATGTTTCAGCTCCTCCCACAGATGTTGAATAGGATTTAGATCAGGGCTCATAGAAGGCCACTTTAGAATAGTCCAATGTTTCGCTCTTAGCCATTCTTGGGTGTTTTTAGCTGTGTGTTTTGGGTCATTATCCTGTTGCAAGACCCATGACCTGCGACTGAGACCAAGCTGTCTGACACTGGGCAGCACATTTCTCTCTAGAATACCATGATAGTCTTGAGATTTCATTGTACCCTGCACAGATTGAAGACACCCTGTGCCAGATGCAGCAAAGCAGCCCCAGAGCATAACAGAAACTCCTCCATGTTTCACAGTAGGGACAGTGTTCTTTTCTTGGTATGCTTCATTTTTGTGTCTGAACGTAGAGCTGATGTGCCTTGCCAAAAAGTTCCAGTTTTGTCTCGTCTGTTCATAGGACATTCTCCCAGAAGCTTTGTGGCTTGTCAACATGCAGTTTGGCAAATTCCAGTCTGGTTTTTTATGATTTGTTTTCAACAGTGGTGTCCTCCTTGGTCATCTCCCTTGAAGTCCACTTTGGCTCAAACAATGACGGATGGCGCGATCTGACACTGATGTACCTTGACCTTGGAGTTCACCATGAATGTGTTTAGAGGTTGTTCTGGGCTCTTTTGTTACCACTTGTATTATCCATCTCCTCCTGCAGCCACGTCCAGGGAGGTTGGCTACAGTCCCGTGGATCTTAAGTTTCTGAATAATATGTGCAACTGTAGTCACAGGAACATCAAGCTGCTTGGAGATGGTCTTACAGCCTTTACCTCTAACATGCTTGTCTATAATTTTTTTTCTAATCTCCTGAGACAACTCTCTCCTTTGCTTCCTCTGGTCCATGTTTAGTGTGGTACACACCATGTCAACAAATAGCACAGTGACTACTTGTCACCCTTTAAATAGGCCGACTGACTGATTACAAGTTTGTAGACACCTGTGATGTTAATTAGAGGACACATCTTGGTTGAACATGTCCCTATGATCACATTATTTTCAATCTTTTCTAGGGGTACCATCATTTTTGTCCAGGCCTGTTTCATGCGTTTTTTTTTTTTAAGTAATTCTGTTGAACCACAATTCAAAAGCATTGTCTGATTTTCATTGGTTAATTTTCATAGAATTGTTATTTATTACCACTTTTGTCAGATTCAAGTCATTTCTGTGACCTTTGTGGGTTTTTCTTTCATTAACAGAGGGGTACCAACAATTTTGTCCACGGCTGTATGCGTCCATCTTCCATACGGCGCACATGGCCGAGCCAGCGCAACTTACATTGCCTGAGCAGCATATACATAGTGGGGAGACCAGCGCGTGCGAGGACCTGGACATTTGGCACTTTGTCGCCCCATGTGATGCCAAGGATGCAACGTAGGGAGCGCAGGTGGAAGCTGTTCAGCTTCTTCTCTTGCTTGACATGTGTTGTCCATGCCTCGCTGCCGTACAGCAGTGTGCTGATGATGCAGGCATTGTACGCTTCCATTTTGGTTGACACTGTCAATTTGGGATTCTCCCACACACAGGTTGTAAGTCGGCCTATAGTTGTTGCGGCCTTTCTGATGCGCTGGTTGATTTCCACATGTGAACTGGTGGACAACAACTAGTTCATAGCTGTCAATGGTGATGACTGATGGTGTTTCCACATCTTGGCCCAACATGTTGGTCTTTTTCAGGCTGATGGTGAGCCTGAAGTCTTTTCATGCTTGGGAGAATCTATCCATGAGACACTGGAGTTGTTGCTCAGTGTGTGAAATGACTGCAGTGTCATCAGCGAAGAGCATGTCTCTGATGATGGCCTTGCGCACCTTGGTCTTTGCTCTTAGTCTAGCGAGGTTAAAGAGTCGTCCATCTGATCTGGTGTGTAGGTACACTCCTTCTGTCGAGGTTGCAAAGACGCGCTTCAGGAGCAGAGAAAAGAAGATGCTGAAGAGGGTGTTTGCAAGGATGCAGCCTTGTTTCACACCACTCTTGATGTTAAATGGCTTAGACATGCTGCCCTCATACTGGATGGCTGCCTTCATGTTGTCGTGGAAGGACCTGATCATGCTATGTAATTTCGGAGGGCATCCTATTTTCAAGAGGATGTCGAAGACCCCTACCTTTATTAACTGCACAAATAATCATATTTCCTGCATTTTTTTTTCTTTTTAACTCAAAACATTACAAAGGCTGTAGTTTATTTTTAAGATTTGCATCAAATTGATTCTTATCTGAATGGCCACATTAGTTAGTTAATCCCTTCACACCTGAAGGTGTATATGGGCGGCGCCTATCTCCGTTTCTCTGACCCTAGGCCACACAGCTACTGTAAGTAGTGAAAGCTACAGCGGGGGGTCAGTCCTCTGGTAGCTCTGTGTGTAACTTTACTTTCCCCATTCCATTATGCGGAGCACCACGCTAGAAGGCAGAAAGCACCATTTTTATATGGTCTTTGGTATGACCCGGCCGGGATTTGAACCCCTGCCTCCCGGGTGTGGGGCGGATGCTCTACCAATTGAGCTACCACTCCGGTTGAATGGCCACATTACTTTAATTTATTCAGATTGTAGAAATGTACAGTGCATCCGGAAAGTATTCACAGCACTTCACTTTTTACACATTTTATGTTACAGCCTTATTCCAAAAGGGATTAAATACATTTTTCCCTCAATATTCTACACACAATACCCCATAATGACAATGTGAAAAAAACTGAGATTTTTGCAAATTTATTAAAAATAAAAAAACTAAGAAATCACATGTACATAAGTATTCACAGCCTTTGCCATGAAGTTCAAAATTGAGCTCTGGTGCATCCTGTTTCCAGTGATCATCCTTGAGATGTTTCTACAGCTTAATTGGTGTCCACTTGTGGTAAATTCAGTTGATTGGACATGATTTGGAAAGGCACACACCTGTCTATATAAGGTCCCACAGCTGACAGTGCATGTCAGAGCACAAAACAAGCATGAAGTCAAAGGAATTGTCTGTAGACCTCTGAGATAGGATTGTCTGGAAGCACAAATCTGGGGAAGGGTACAGAAAAATTTCTGCTGTTTTGAAGGTCCCAGTGAGTACAGTGGCCTCCATCATCCATAAATGGAAGAAGTTGCAACCACCAGGACTCTTCCTAGAGCTGGCCGGCCATCTACACTGAGCGATCGGGGGAGAAGGGCCTCAGTCTGGGAGGTGACCAAGAACTCGATAGTCACTCTGACAGAGCTCCAGCATTCCTCTGTGAAGAGAGGAGAACCTTCCAGAAGGACAACCATCTCTGCAGCAATCCACCAATCAGGTCTGTATGGTAGAGTGGCCAGATGGAAGCCACTCCTTAGTAAAAGGCACATGACAGCCCCCCTGGAGTTTGTCAAAAGGCGCCTGAAGGACTCTCAGACCATGAGAAACAAAATTGTGTGGTCTGATGAGACAAAGATTGAACTCTTTGGCGTGAATGCCAGGCATCATGTTTGGAGGAAACCAGGCACCACTCATAACCATGCCAATGGTGGTGGCAGCATCATGCTGTGGGGATGTTTTTCAGTGGCAGGAACTGGGAGACTAGTCAGGATAGAGGGAAAGATGAATGCAGCAATGTACAGAGACATCCTGGATGAAAACCTGCTCCAGAGTGCTTTTGACCTCAGACTGGGGTGATGGTTCATCTTTCAGCAGGACAACAACCCTAAGCACATAGCCAAGATATCAAAGGAGTGGCTTCAGGACAACTCTGTGAATGTCCTTGAGTGGCCCAGCCAGAGCCCAGACTTGAATTCAACTGAACATCTCTGAAGAGATCTGAAAATGGCTGTGCACCGACGCTTCCCATCCAACCTGATGGAGCTTGAGAGGTGCTGCAAAGAGGAATAGGCAAAACTGCCCAAAGCTAGGTGTGCCAAGTTTGGGGCATCATATTCAAAAAGACTTGAGACTGTAATTGCTGTCAAAGGTGCATCAACAAAGTATTGAGCAAAGGCTGTGAATACTTATGTACATGTGATTTCTTAGTTTTTTATTTTTAATAAATCTGCAAAAATCTCAAAAACTTTTTTCACATTGTCATAATGGGGTATTGTATGTAGAAATTTGAGGAAAAAATTAATTTAATCCCTTTTGGAATAAGGCTGTAACATAACAAAATGTGGAAAAAGTGAAGCACTGTGAATACTTTCCGGATGCACTGTATTATGCCTTGTGAAACTGAGAGGCATACGGTAATTGCTCAATGCGTCTGTGTGTGGTTCTGTCTGCCTGTCTCTTTCAGCTCGCCCAGTCAAAATTAAGTGGAACTAAAGGCTTGTTTCAATGTATCGCCATATTTTAACCCTTTGAGTGTGTATGGTGCAGAACTGCAACATACCCCCAGTGGTCAAGAGTGGTAAATATTTTTTGTCAATAAAATGGTTCAGTCTTTTGACACCGTTTTTTGCACAGAGGTACCTCATCATCTTATCTTCAAAGTATATGAACAAGAAATCAGTACATTTAAAAAAAAAAAAATTCTCACTTTTGACAAAGTCAGAGTGAGAAGGCAGGCGTAGTGCCTCACTCTGCCACTAGGGGCACGCAAATTCTCACACTCAAAGGGTTAATTTGCCAGAATTCCGAGAAAAGGCTTTGTTTCTGAAATAAACACAGATTTATTTCACCTGTACTGTCAATGAAGTTGGGAAAAAAGGATATGGTAATAATTATGCCGGGCCACTAGAGACGGCAGTGCGACTTTTTACAGCACAACACAGTATGTGGAGCTGAACTGTTATGAAATAGCGGTTACTGAAAAAAAAACCACGTATTCAGCAGCTACACCATTTATTCATCACATCGATTGTTTTCATACTGGTTTTGCTATTTAGTTTTGCAGAGGAAGGATGAGGTAAAACCCGTTATAAACTTGCTAAAAACTATAAGTTCCAACATTCCTCACCTGTAAATGGTCACACACTGAACTGCACATGTGCCCGGAAACTTCCACCAGAGGTAAGTACTGAGAAAGTTACCAATACTGGGTGAACAAATGTCCACCTTTTTGCCCGTCTGTTTTCTTCCTCTGCCACTAAACAGCAAAAGCTCCTGTTCGTCTTGACTGTCACTGTATTTATGTATCTCCATCGCCTCCACCATTTAAAATGTTTGCCACCGTGCTCTTCTTTTGTGTTTGGATTACAGCTGTTCAAATCAGTTTGGTGGCTCTTGGCTGCCACCGACAGTACGGGCATGTGAACTGCAGATTATTTTCACTGTGCATATGTGTACTCCAAAACTACTGGTTGAATTTGAATGAAATTTTTACCAAAGGTGGTCCTTGGGCTAGAGAGGAACCCATAACATTTTGTCAATGATCCGAGAACGCATACCTCCGCCAAGGCTCTGACACCGAGGCATAAGCACCTTGGTGCTTTCATTAACCCCTTAATGCCTGAATTTATTTCCAATTGTGAAAAAAAAAAATTCACTTGTGTTTTTGCTTTCAAGTAGATGCTAAATTAAGCTGAGAAAATTAATTTGACTATAGCACATAAAATAGATATAATTTTAGGTATGATGCAAATTAGCGACAACAGGCATCTATAGTAAAAAAATGGTAAAAAAGTGCCTGTTCCCATCTCAAGTATGAAGAGTCTTTTATTTACGCAACAAGGTTATTTTCAGTGTTTTCAACTCTCATGACTGCCAAACTATAACCCTAACCCTAGCCCTAACCCTAGCAATCAGGAAATGGATGGTGCTCTGTCTCTGACCGTTCCTACGAGAAACTAATGCTTGCAAAAGGTTCCTAGGTATGTGTTGGAAGTGCTCCAACCGGAAGTGGAGGAATACAGACGGTATTTTGGTTGCATTTGGAGCGGAAGCAGTTTGATTCGAATTTGCGACGACAGGCGTCAAGAGGTTAATTGTCATAAAACACTTTAATCAGTTAAATTTTATTGAACAAGTTTAAATGCACTGTGAAACAAGCCAGATTAATTTGCATTAAATATAAGAGTAAAACGAATTGCACTGATTTATAACAAATACATATACCTAGTTACTCTGGATTTGATGCCTTAGCTTTATCAAAGATATCACATAAGAGTCATTTTATGAAATTCATTTGTTTGATGTACATCACATCGACGTTATTTACATATCTTATGTGAAAACTCAAATACAAATGAATGAAAATTTGTTATGCATTTAACATACGTACATAAAGGCTAGAAATTAGTCCTTCATATCAGTGTAAAAATAAATAATCTACTGATTGTGATGGTATTGATATGGCACTAGTAAAAAGAACTGTTGATGGCATATTAAAACCATTTACATATATTTGGAATCTATCATTTCAAACTGGCTCATTCCTGCAGAAAATGAAAATAGCAAAAGTAATACTATTATTCAAGCAAGGAAATAAAACACCACTACACAAACTACAGACCAGTATCACTCCTCCCACAATTTTCAAAGATTCTGGAAAAACTTTTCAACAACAGATTAAAGGACTTTTTAAATAAACATGATCTGCTTAATCAGAATCAATATGGATTTAGCGCAAAGAGTACAGCATCACTGGTAATAATGGAAGCAACAGAGGAAATAATAAATGCATTAGATCAAGGAAAATATGCAATTGGTGTATTTATAGATTTGAGAAAAGCATTTGATACAATAAATCATTCAATACTTCTTGATAAACTGCAAATGTATGGTATTAGGGGAGTGGCACTGAATTGGGTTACAAGTTATTTATCTGAGAGACAACAGTTTGTGAAGATGGAAGAATATTTGTCTGGGTGTATGGGAATTGCACGTGGGGTCCCCCAGGGGTCAGTATTGGGCCCCAAATTATTATATTTTAGATATATACTGTATATTCCAAGTTTCTAAATTATTAAAAATAATATTATTTACTGATGATACTAATATATTTTATTCTGGAAATAATTATAATTAACTAATCCATACTCTAAATAATGAATTAAATAAGCTTAAAAATGGATGGATAGTAATAAATTATCACTAAATATAGATAAAACTAAAGTAATGATATTTGATAATCGTAAAAATAAAGAAGATATACATATTCATATAGATAATGTAATTATTGAAAATGTTAAGGAGATCAAATTTTTGGGTGTAATACTAGATGATAAAATTAGTTGGAAACCACATGTCAGATACATACAAAACAAAGTCACAAAAAATATTGTAATTATAAATAAAATTAAGCAAGTCCTAGATTACAATTCGCTTCATATCTTGTATTGCTTATTAGTACTTCCATACTTGACCTATTGTATAGAGGTCTGGGGTAACAATTATAAAAGTACACTTAATTCATTGCTAATATTACAAAAAAAAAACGGGCAGTCCGTATTATACACAAAGTCGGGTATCTTGAACATACTAATTTATTGTTTTTACATTCAAAGTTATTGAAATTACAGGATCTGGTTGATTATTATACAGCAAAGTTAATGTTTAAAGTCAGTAAAAACTTTTTGCCACACAATATACAAAATCTTTTCAGTGAGAGAGAAGGGAAATACAATTGACGGGGGAATACAAAATTTAAAATGCACCTATTAAGATGCATCACCCTCATGGATCGTCACCTTATCGTGGTGGGGGGGTTTGTGTGCCCCAGTGATCCCAGGAGCTATGTCGTCCGGGGCAATTTGCCTCTGATAGGGTCTCCCAAGACAAACTGGTCCTGGGTGAAGGGCCAGACTAAGAATGATCCAACAGACTCTCATGATAAATTGTATATCAAGGATTCAGTGTACCCCGCCCAGTATGGGGTTACCGGGGCCCCACCCTGGAGCCAGGCCTGGGGGAGGGGCTCAAAGGCTAACGTCTGGTGACCGGGTTTCCACCCATGGGACCAGGCCGGGCTCAGCACGAAGGAGTTACTTGGGTCCGCCCTCCAGTGGGCTCACCACCTGCAGGAGGGATCATGGGGGTCCGGTGCTATGTGGATTAGGTGGCGGTCAAAGGCGGAGACCTTGGCGGACTGATCCCAAGCTTTCTAAACTGGCTTTTGGTACGTGGAATGTCACGTCTCTGGTGGGGAAGGAGCCTGAGCTGGTGTACGAGGTTGAGCGATACCGGCTAGATATAGTTGGCCTCACCTCAACACACAGCTCCGGTTCCGGAACCGGTCTCCTGGAGAGGGGCTGGAGCTTGGCCTTTTCTGGAGTTGACCCGGGCGAGAGGCGACGAGCAGGGGTGGGTATTCTTGTATCGCCCCACCTTGCTGCCTTTCTATTGGAGTTTTCCCCGGTGGACGAAAGGGTTGCTTCCCTGCACCTTCGGGTTGTGAAACGGGTCCTGACCATCATTTGTGCCTATGCACCAAATGATGTTTTAGAGTACCCACCCTTTTTGGAGTCTGTGACTGGGGTGCTGGAGGGTGCTCCTCTTGGAGACTCCATTGTCCTACTGGGGGTCTTCAATGCGCACGTGGGCAACGACAGTGAAACCTGGAGGGGGGTGATTGGGAGGAACGGCCTGCCCGATCTGAACCCGAGTGGTGTTCAGTTATTGGACTTCTGTGCTAACCACAGTCTGTCCATAACAAACACCATGTTCAAGCATAAGGGTGTCCATATGTGCACCTGGCACCAGGACACCCTAGGTCACAGGTCGATGATCGATTTTGTTATCGTATCATCAGACCTGCGTCCGTATGTCTTGGACACCCGAGTAAAGAGAGGTGCAGAGCTGTCAACTGATCACCACCTGGTGGTGAGTTGGATCCGATGGCAGGGGAGGAAGCCATTCAGACCTGGAAGACCTAAACGTATAGTGAGGGTGTGCTGGGAGCGTCTGGCTGAGGCCCCTGTCCGGGAGGTCTTCAACTCCCACCTCCGGAAGAGCTTCAACCACATTCCGAGGGAGTCTGGAGACATGGAGTCTGAATGGGCAATGTTCTCCACCTCTGTTGTTGAAGCGGCGGCCCAGAGCTGCGGCTGCAAGGTGGTCGGTGCATCTCGTGGTGGCAACCCCCGAACCAAGTGGTGGACACCAGTGGTGAGGGGGGCCATTAAGCTGAAGAAGGAGTCCTATCAAGCTTGGTTGGCTTGTGAGACTCCCGAAGCAGCTGAGGTGTACCGGCAGGCCAAGCGGAGTGCAGCTCGGGTGGTTGCTGAAGCAAAAACCCGGGTATGGGAGGAGTTCGGTGATACCATGGAACAAGACTTTCGGTCGGCCTCAAAGAGATCCTGGCAAACTGTTCGGCGGCTCAGGAGGGGAAAGCAGCTCCCCGTCCACACTGTATGGTGCGGATGGGACACTGTTGACTTCGACTGGGGATATCGTCGGGTGGTGGAAGGAATACTTCGAGGATCTCCTCAATCCCACTGATACGCCTTCCACAGAGGAAGCAGGGTTTGGGGATGAGGGGGATGACTCGCCTATCACAGGGGCTGAGGTCGCCAAGGTGGTTAAAAATCTCCTTGGTGGCCGGGCCCCGGGGGTGGACGAGATTCGCCCTGAGTACCTCAAGGCCCTGGATGTTGTTGGGTTGTCATGGTTGACACGCCTCTGCAACATTGCGTGGAGGTCGGGGGCAGTGCCTTTGGCATGGCAAACTGGGGTGGTGGTTCCTCTCTTCAAAAAAGGGGACCGGAGGGTGTGCTCCAACTTTAGAGGGATCACACTCCTCAGCCTCCCTGGGAAGGTCTATGCCAAGGTACTGGAGAGGAGAGTCCGGCCATTGGTCGAACCTCGGATTCAGGAGGAGCAATGTGGTTTTCGTCCTGGCCATGGCACATCAGACCAGCTCTTTACCCTCTCGAGAATTCTTGAGGGTTCGTGGGAGTTTGCCCAACCAGTTTACATGTGTTTTGTGGACTTGGAGAAGGCATTTGACCGCGTCCCTCGTGGATTTTTGTAGGGGGTGCTTCGGGAGTATGGGGTATCGGGCTTGTTGTTACGAGCTATTCGGTCTCTGTACGACCGTTGTGAGAGTTTGGTTCGTATTGCCAACACTCGGTCGGAGTCATTCCCAGTGAGAGCTGGACTCCGCCAGGGCTGCCCTTTGTCACCGATCCTGTTCATAATTTTTATGGACAGGATTTCTAGGCGCAGCCAGGGAATGAAGGGTGTCATGCTTGGTGACCACAGGATCTCATCTCTGTTGTTTGCAGATGATGTTGTCCTGTTGGCTTCATCCAGCAATGACCTACAGCTCTTGCTGGGACGGTTTGCCGCTGAGTGTGAAGCGGCTGGGATGAGAATCAGCACCTCCAAGTCCGAGTCCATGGTCCTCAGCCGGAAAAAGGTGGATTGTCCTCTCCGGGTTGGGGACAGGCTCCTGCCCCAAGTGGAGGAGTTTAAGTATCTTGGGGTCTTGTTGACGAGTGAGGGGAAAATGGAGCGAGAGATCGACAGACGGATTGGAGCAGCATCTGCAGTGATGCAGACGTTGTACCGGTCTGTTGTGGTGAAGAGGGAGCTTAGTTCTAAGGCAAAGCTGTCGATTTACCAGTCAATCTACGTTCCTACTCTCACCTTTGGTCACGAGCTTTGGGTAATGACCGAAAGAACGAGATCGCGGATACAAGCGGCTGAAATGAGCTTTCTCCATAGGATTGCTGGACTCACCCTCAGAGATAGGGTGAGGAGCTCAGTCATCCGGGAGAGGCTCAGAGTAGAACCGCTGCTCCTCCACATTGAAAGGAGTCAGTTGAGGTGGTATGG
This sequence comes from Pholidichthys leucotaenia, assembly GCA_020510985.1. Classification (NCBI taxonomy): domain Eukaryota; kingdom Metazoa; phylum Chordata; class Actinopteri; order Cichliformes; family Pholidichthyidae; genus Pholidichthys; species Pholidichthys leucotaenia. The sequence continues at coordinate 214,051,006 of CM035847.1, read as the reverse complement.
GCATCTGATTAGGATGCCTCCTGGACGCCTCCCACTTGAGGTGTTTCAGGCACATCCCACTGGGAGGAGACCCCGGGGCAGACCCAGGACTCGTTGGAGAGACTATGTCTCCCAGCTGGTCTGGGAACGCCTTGGTATCCCCTCTGAAGAGCTGGAGCAGGTGGCTGGGGAGAGGGAAGTCTGGGCTTCTCTGCTTGAACTGCTGCCTCCGCGACCCGGACCTCCGGAAAAGCGGTAGAAGATGGATGGATGGATGGATGGATGGATGGACCTATTAAGATCTACTAAGAAGGGCTTTTATGTGTCTTTGTGTGGGGTAAAATTGTGGAATGAGTTGGGGGAGAAACACAGGCAATGTCCAAACATCCATATATTTAAATCAGCAAATAAAGAAATGATTTTTGAACAATATAAAAATAAAGGACAGTAATACTGTAATGTGTCTTCAATGAAGAAAGGTTGTTATTATTGACTATATATGCTGAGTACTGTGGTCTATATTAATCATATATCCCATAACCTACATATGTATAAGCATGTGAGAATGTTTGGTGATTACATATGTAAAGCGACTTCACACCTCAGAACAGGACAAAGGGTCTCAACCGCCAGTGAAGATCAAAGAGCATCCGAGGCACTGCGGTGGAGACCAGATAGGTCGCCCTGACCTCCCAGGGCCAGGTGGAGGGGTACGGAGACAAAGGAGGATAATTAAGTTAATGGGGGATGTCAGCTTTGTATGCATGTCTTTTGTTGTGTGTGAGTATAAGTACACAGAGCCGAATGTGTTCGCTCTCTTACTTCTGCTGCTGCTGCACTAGATGAGACTTGTTAGAGGAGCAAAGCTGATAATAAACTTTGGTTTATAAGTCACATCGCCTCGTCATTCCGAGCTCTTCTACAAGTACTATTATTACTGATATCATTATTACTAGAATATTACAATGGTATTATAGTATTATGATTGTTGTTAGGATGGAATTATTTGAAGTATTATATAGGCCATGTCACGAACCAAGCCCATGTTTCCTGTAGGCTCGGTTTTGACCGTTCTTGGTGGCTCAGGCATTGGGTTTATTATGTTTTGTTATCTTTTGATTTCTCGTTGTGTTCATGTATGTGTGCTGTTTCTCTTCCATGCCTGTAGCCGCCGCTCTGGCCGGCGGTTGTTGGGCAGCTGTTTGACCCACTTCCTGGTGGGCGCTGTCTAACATTCGTCGGTCCGACCACGCCCCCTCTCTCTCTGAGATTCAGCTGTTTGCCCCGGAAATTATCTGTCCCATGCCTCGCCCAGGTGTTTCCAATTTGTCACGCCAGCGGTGTTTGTACTTAGGCAGCTTTTTGCCAGTCAAATACCGTTGGACCATTGTACGAGTTCACACGGTCGTTATTCACCGTGTGACAGTCACGTCGGTGAAGGATTGTTTGTGTGTGTGCTCACTGGCAGACTTGGATGACTCAGACTGTTCCTGCACGGTGATTAGAGCTGTTAGCGTTTCTGTTTGCAGTTGTGCTGCTATGCTTGTTGGTAGCATTTCCTCTCGCAGCACAACTGCTACGCTTAGGCACTGTTGCCCAGCTTCTTCTCCTGTGCCAGCTGAGCGTCCTGGAGGACTTTAAGTTTTACCCGAGCAGTTTGTGTCATTTTTGGTCTGTCTATTTTTGTGTCAATAAATGTGTGCTTGGTATGACCTGTGAGTAAGTCCATTCTTCCTTCTCCTCCTCCGAGCGCTACATAAAAGCACACGGGGAGGTTCATGACAGGCCAGGTGGTATTATTATTCATTCATTCATTCATCTATCCATCTTCTTCCGCTTAATCCTTTTCGGGTGGTGGGGGGCTGGAGCCTATCCCAGCATCAGGTATTATTATTATTATTGTTGTTGTTATTGTAACTACTATATGGCTACCTATTATTATGGTTATTATTATTATATGATTACTTATTGTGCCTAGGTATTGTAAGCCATGTGGGGTATATATGGTAATTATGATGATGATCATTCATTCATTCATCTTCTTCCACTTAATCCTTTTTGGGTCGTGGGGTGGGGCTGGAGCCTATCCCAGCATATTTGGGCGAGAGGCAGGGTACACCCTGGACAGATCGCCAGTCCATCGCAGGGCCAACACAGAGAGACAGACAACCATTCACTCTCACAGTCATACCTAAGGACAATTTAGAATCCCCAGTTTGATGCCAATTAACCTAACTTGCATGTTTTTGGCATGTGGGAGGAAACCGGAGAAATCCCAGAGTAAACCCACGCAGACACGGGGAGAACATGCAAACGCCACACAGATCACTGTTGGTAGGGGCAATATAGTCTATAATTATAAGATAAGATAAGATAAGCCTTTATTAGTCCCACAACGGGGAAATTCCAGGATTGCAACAGCACAGGGATAGCAACACTCAGAGCAACAATCAGAAGGCAAGAAAAAAAACAAGCAAGCAAGAGCAGCTAATATACATATGTACATATTACTATAAAATATATATACACACACACAGACACACAGTGCAGAGCATTGTAGCTAGATGGAATAAATATGTAAATATATAAACACCCACAGTACGGAGCATTGCAGCTAGGTGGAATAAATATGCAAGTATATAAACACACACAGTGCGGAGCAATGTAGCTAGATGGAATAATATGTAGATATATAAAAACACAGTGCGGAGCATTGTAGCTAGATGGAATAAATATATAGATATATAAATATAAACACACCCAGTGCTGAGCATTGTAGCTAGATGGAATAAATATATAGATATATAAATATAAACACACCCAGTGCTGAGCATTGTAGCTAGATGGAATAAATATATAGATATATAAATATAAACACACCCAGTGCTGAGCATTGTAGCTAGATGGAATAAATATGTAAATATATAAACACACACAGTGCAGAGCATTGTTGCTAGGTGGGATGAAACAGCATAACCGTCTATTTAGTTATCCTACATGGTATGATTATGTGCCCATACATATTCTCACCCTCCATAGCGACCGGTATGTTCCTAGTTGTATGCCGGAGAGGACCATTGTGTAAGTCTATTGCATCTTTTGCATTCAAAAAACTATTAGTTTGTTACGTCTTTTTGCTATCTCTGCGAGCAGCCCTGCTTAGGTTGTACAGTCTGACAGCCGTTGGTAGGAAGGACCTACGAAACCTCTCGGTTGTGCACCTGGGATGATGTAGTCTGCTGCTAAATGAGCTCCTCAGTGCATCCAGTATGTCCTGCATAGGGTGGAACTCGGACTCCAGCAGAGATGACAGTTTAGCCACCGTCCTTCTCTCTCCTATCTCCTCCATCGGATCAAGGCGTTGCCCCAGGACAGAGCTAGCTTTCTTAATCAGTTTGTTCAGTCTCTTCCTATCGGCTGCAGTAATGCCACTGCCCCAGCAGACCACTCCAAAAGTGATGGCTGATGCCACCACCGTGTCATAGAATGACTTCAGCAGCGCCCCTTGTACACCAAAAGACCTGAGTCTCCTCAGCAGGAATAGCCTGCGCTGTCCCTTCTTGTAGAGTGCGTCAGTATTGTGTGACCAGTCTAGTTTATTGTTCAGATGAATACCCAGGTACTTGTAGGATGTCACCATCTCGATGTCTGTTCCCTGTATATTTACTGGTGCTGTGAGGGGCTGCCCATGCCTGCGGCAGTCCACCACCAGCTCCTTAGTTTTCCTCACGTTGATCTGGAGGCAGTTCCAATGGCACCAGTCCACAAAGTCCTGGATAAGCCCTCTGTACTCAGCTTCATCTCCGCTGGAGATGAGACCAACGATCGCAGAGTCATCAGAGAACTTCTGTAGATGGCAATGTGTTGTGTTGTGTTATTATTATTACAATTATTATTAGATGTTGGTATTATTGTCACTATAAATTATCACTGTTGTATCATTTTTATGGCATAATTTAATTATAAGATGTACTATATATTATGGTATTGTATAATGACTGTAATTGTGGGATGGATAATGACTGGAATGTTATTGTAATTTACTGGGTATGGAGAAGGGGTGGGACTATATAAGCATTGGCTTCTTCCCACTCCTTTTGAACAAGCCATTTTTTTTATTTTATTTTTTGGTTTTGGTTTTTGTTTTAAAAAATTTTTTGTCTTGATGTTCAAATAAATAAAATCAATCAATCAATATCTTTGCAGTGTATCAACTGTGTGCTCAGAGTTCCAACATGTGACTTACCATCCAGCTGGGCCATATTTCTCTTTCTCTTGTTTGCAGATGTGTCTTTACGGCATTGGCCACTTCCTGCATCGACAGGTGGAATTGTGTTTGTGGCAGAACGGACCTCATGACAACATCAACCAGCGTGGCATTGATCTGTCTTGAGTCATTTTGAAGATGCAGAACATCTCCCTTCTCTTTCACCACCAAAATCCTGAAGCAGCACATGGATAACAATTCTGAAACTTCATTTGGCTGATTAGATATGCTAATGAACATCTGGACATATATGCACACCTTTCCTCCTCCTGACTGCTGAATTCCATTAAAACACCTCTCCACTCCAGCAGAGTCTGAAAGGCGAATATTTTGTTTGGACAAGTAAGTTTATGAGAACACTATTTGTTGAAGAACTGAAACCTAAGTGTGCCATTTTACCTTTTCTGAATATGTTGCATCTGTGTCACAGATAACAAAACCTGAAACACCTTGTTCCAACCAGAACCGCAGTGCATGCTGCAGAGAGGATATTAAGATTTAAAGCTGGGTTCACACTATAACATTTGGACCGACTTTTACTGACATTTTGAAAAATCAGAGAAATCAGTCCAAACGTTGGTGAAATTACTTTTACGAACTTTTACGAACTTTTGCTAGCATTTTCCAGCACTGCATTCAGCATTGTCAAGCTTTTGCCAACTTAGGCTAGCGTATGTGTAGCAGTTGCCAACTTAGGTTAACTTAAGCTAAGAATATTCAGCGCAGGTCAGCTGACATCAACATCAGGTGACACACATAAAGATCAGCATTTGTGGAGGCTTCCTCCCATCCTGGACCTGCTTTTTTGGGTGGATTCACACTACAACGTTTGGACCAACTTTTACTGATGTTTTGGCAAACATCTGGCTCTGCTGGCAAAAGTTGATGAAAATTAATGATAGCTGGTGTTTGTTGGCAAATGCTGGCGAAAGTTGTATTCGTTGAGAATTTTCAGCATGCTGAAAATTTGCCAACGTTTGGACATACACGTTGGTGAAAGCTGTGCTCAGTTTGTAAAAGTTCCTGAGCACTGGGCTAAGTTATGCAGAGTTCACCTAAGTCAGCCTAAGTTAAGCTCCTTTGGCAAATGTTGATTGAAATGCTGGTAAAAACAAATGTTTTTAGATCAAAACTCACTTCGGACATGCACGGACAAAAGAGAAATAGAGAGAAGGGGGAATTAAATAAAAGAAAATATATATGTAAGAAGACAATGTATAGTATTTCTTTGGTGATAACAAGGTTTGTATGACGTTTTTTTTTTTTTAATTTATGGGATTTTATATACACTAGTACATACCCGTGCATGCCCACATGCCCAAGTATAAGAAAGTATTTTTGCATGCCCGTAGAAAGCAGATGTAAGCTAAGCAAGTACGTCAGCACTCATTCAGTGATGCCTGCCTTTGATCTTTGATGGTGTCTTAGTGAGTCCTATGATCTGTGATGATGTCATAGCGAATGCTATGATCGTGAGTCATGCCTGCGTTTGATCTTTGAAGATGTCCTTGGTCCTATGAGCTTTGGTGATGGCATAGCGATGATGTACTGCTTCGAATGGGTGTAAGATTTCCAGATTTATGCACAAACTGACAGAGATTTCTTGAATTTATCGAGTGATATTTTTTAAGATTTCCAGATTTACTGCTTCGAATGGGTGTGATTTAAAGTGCGGTGTCCTATTGTGTATATGACGGCATGGTCCTTTTGTCTATATGACGGCATCGCAAGTCCTGATGTTCACTGTATATGACATCATAAAGGCATCAAGGACAGCATCATATCATACACTGTCAGGCAGGCATCACTGTATATGACATCATAAAGAATGAAGGCAGGCTTGAAGTCCTATGATGGAGACATCATAGGGACATCATAGGCCGTCCTATGATTGTGACACAGACACACACACACACACAAACAAGAGATTTCTTCTTCTTCTTCTTCTCTCGGTTACTGGCAGATAGCAAACAAATGAAAGGTGCATACCACCACCTACTCTACAAGAGTGTGTAACATTATTAACACCGGAGTGGTGGCTCAGTTGGTAGAGCATCCGCCCCACACCCGGGAGGCAGGGGTTCAAATCCCGGCCGGGTCATGCCAAAGACCATATAAAAGCGGAACTTCCTGCCGTCCAGCTTGGTGCTCAGCAATAAATGGAGTGAAGGAGGGAAATCTGTGGCGGCGCCTTGCATGGCAGCGGCCCTCTGATTCTACATATGGGGTGTGTGTGATTAACACTGTAGATAGGAAAAGCACAATTTCGTTCTACTGTACATGATTGGTTGTATGGTTGAATGACAATAAAGGGTGATTTAATTTAATTATGTCATCTGAGCCCGACCGCTAAATTCTATGACTTAATCCTGTGTTATTTAAAAAGAGGAAAGAGCCCTTCTCGTGATTCTTATTGCCTCTCCATCTGTTCCCAGAATCCCAGTTAAATCCCATTCCCTACTGGCCTCTCGAACTTCATTTTCCATTATCTGTCTTTCATTTCCATATTTGTGACAGTGTAATAAGATGTGCTCGACATTTTCTTTTACTCCACATTCTATATGTTTGTCACTTTTGCTTTTCCCTGTGGTGAATAAAGTGCCATTTAAACCTGTGTGATCCAGTCTGTCTTACCATAATAATGTCTTCCCTCCTTTTGGTTGCTATGTAATTCTTTATTGCAATAGATTTTTGTATTTTGTAATACTGTAGAGGATGTGCTTGAATGATGAGGCTGAGTTTAGTTTGTAAATCAGCTTTATTGACAGAACACATCGTCTAGCATTCTCAAAGCAGGAAAGAGGAAGAATCATATCTCATCACCCTTTTATATGTTTCCAGCATCAGAATTCAAGTCCCATGGTGTTTTCAGTAAACATACAGTCACAAAGCATCCCTTTGAACCTTCACCATTGTCTCTCATTTCTTGATGAACCGGAAATCTCTCCGGGGCATCTGCTGTGGGACAAAAAGACCAATCTCACACCTCCTCGTTATCTTCTGCAGATTCGAGTCCTTTGTCCTTCTAGACGTGACACCCCCAATACGCATGCAGTCATATCTCCGTGGAAATGTGAGCCCACAATGTGTGTCGCCCACACTACCCCCCCCCCCCCCCAAACGTCTAGTAAGGGCAAAACCTGCATGGCATAAAAAAAGAAAAACACAAAACACTCCATATATCGCTAATCAATCCACCAACTGCCTGGGTTTTAACCTTCTGCCGAATCTGCTGCAACCTGGCTTTGCTGTCCCTGCAACATCTCTCTGCATCTGTGGATTAAAGCTGTTAGCACCTTTCTGTGAAGGTTCTGGAGAATGTCCTCTCGGCGGCCTGCCACGGCGGGGGGGCCTCGCGAGCTGCACTTCCTCATCAGCCAAAACAAAAGCGGGTTTGAGCCTGTTTATGCAAATCAGCTCCCTTCTGCCCCCTAAATCTAGCAGAAAATGCTTCTGCCCGGTCTCCAGCACTCTGAACGGTCCGTCATAAAACGGCCGCAAACTTGGATGCTGAGCATCATGTCTAACAAAAACAAACTCTGCATTTTTTAAAGCCTTTGGCAGAAAAACGTGTGGGAAACTGTGATGGACCGGGCCAGGGAGCGTGTTTGCTCCCGAGTCGCTCTGCCACGGCTGAGCAGGGGGGCCATTTGGTGCGGGATTATCGGGGAGAAATTCCCCCGGCAAACGGAGAGGTTGTGCAAAAACTAATTCAGCCGGGGAAGCATGCAAATCTTCCTTAGGTGCAGAACGCAACCCCAATAAAACCCATGGAAGTTTGTCCACCCAATTTGTATCCGTCAGCGACGCTCTGAGGGCTGCTTTCAATGACCTGTGAAAGCGTTCGCATAAACCATTAGCCTGGGGGTTATACGCGGTAGTGCGATGAATCTTCACCCCCAAGCTGCGGGCCATCGATGACCATAGTTCGGAAATAAATTGGGGACCCCTGTCGGACGTTATGTCCGACGGTACACCGAAACGCGCAACCCACGCTGCTAAAAATGCTCGCGCAACTTCTTCCGCTGTGGTTGATGTCAGAGGAATCGCCTCTGGCCAACGCGTGGTGCGATCCACCATCGTCAAAAGATGTGTGTGCCCGTGTGATAATGGGAGCGGGCCCACCAAGTCAACATGCACGTGATCAAAACGCTTAGCGGGGATGTGAAAAGGTTCCAACGGGGCCTTAGTGTGTCTGTGTATTTTGGCTCGCTGACACGCTACGCAGGCTGCCGCCCATTCCTTGACCTGTTTGCGCAACCCGGGCCAAACAAATTTCTCCCCCACCAACTTAATCGATGCACGCACCCCCGGGTGCGTGAGTGAATGGACCAAGTCAAAAACGCGGCGACGCCACGCGGCTGGCACCACGGGGCGAGGCCGTCCCATGGAGACATCGCAGATTAGTGGGGGCATACCACTTTGTTGCTCCCTGTGCTCCAGCCTTAACCCTGTTGGTCCAGACTGGAGCGCGCGCACGTCTGCGTCGTTAACCTGCTCCGCAGCCATGGCTGCATAATCTAACCCTACACAGACCGGGGCTGCGCGCACTCCCGCGTCGCTGCCCGGGCCCGCGGCCACGGCTACAGAGTCTGCCCCCATGGGGCTTGGTGGTGCTACCGCGCGCGAGAGACAGTCTGCCACAACATTGTGTTTACCCGCGACATGCTGAATATCAGTAGTGAACTCCGATATTGCGGCTAGTTGCCTTTGTTGTCGGCCTGACCAGGGTTCTGAAATTTTGGCCATCGCAAACGTTAGCGATTTATGATCCACAAACGCGGTGAAACGTCGCCCCTCTAACCAGAACTGAAAATGGCGGATGGCCAAGTGTAGGGCCAAAAGCTCCCTGTCAAACGCACTGTATTTATGCTCACTATCGCGCGAAGTCCTGCTGAAAAACGCGAGGGGTTGCCAGGTACCTGCCACAAACTGTTCAACTACCGCCCCCACCGCTACATCGGAAGCGTCAGTAGTGAGTGCCATGCGGGCAGTTGGAACTGGGTGCGCTAACAAAACTACGTTTGCCAGGGCTGATTTGACCTGGGCAAAAGCGCGCAGCGGGAGACCATTCAACTTTCTTTGCGGGCTTTTGTTTTTTTAACGCGGTGTACAATGGCTGCATGAGCCGTGCTGTGCTTGGGAGGAACCGGTTGTAAAAATTAACCATCCCTAGAAACTCCTGAAGCGCCTTGACCGTTTGAGGTTGCGGAAAATCTGTTATGGCACGCACTTTATCTGGAAGAGGAACTGCTCCTTCTGCCGAAACGCGATGCCCCAAAAAATCAATCTGCGCCACCCCAAACTGGCACTTCGCTGGGTTAACTATTAACCCGTGCTCTGCCAGCCTCTGAAAAACTGCTGTGAGGTGTTTTTCGTGCTCGCCCTTGGACGCGCTGGCTACCAAAATATCGTCCAAATAAACGAACATGAAAGGGAGGTTGCATAAAACTGCATCCATCATGCGCTGGAAAGTCTGCGCGGCTCCCTTGAGGCCAAAAGGCATGTGCAAAAACTCAAAAAGGCCGAAAGGAGTTATGACCGCTGTTTTGGGTACATCTTGCGCGCGCACTGGAACCTGGTGGTAACTGCGCACCAAGTCTATTTTAGAAAAAATGTGCGCCCCCGCCAAATGAACAGAAAAATCCTGAATGTGCGGAATCGGGTAGCGGTCATGAGCTGAAACGTTGTTCAACCTGCGGAAATCGCCGCAAGGTCGCCACGAGCCGTCAGCCTTTGGGACCATGTGTAGCGGCGAAGCCCAAGAGCTTTTGGAGCGTCTAACAATGCCCAGTTTTTCCAGATTAGTGAACTCCTCGCGCGCGATGGCCAGTTTAGCTGGGTCCAAGCGCCGAGCTTTTGCAAAAACGGGAGGGCCGGTGGTGGTGATAAAATGTTCCACCCCATGTTTAGCCACCGTCGCCGAAAACGTGGGGACTGTGAGTGCTGGGAACTGAGCAAGCAATGTGTGAAACTTACCACCCGCAGCTGAGACGCTGGCATGTGCAGTCGGCGGGGCCACCCGAGCTGTGCAGGGAATAGAATGAAAGGACAGTGCATTAATCAGACGTCTATTAGCAAGGTCAACCAATAAACCATGTGAGCACAAAAAATCAGCCCCTAACATGTTGAAACTGACTGCTGCTACAATAAATGTCCACTCAAATGAACGGCCCTGTAAGGACAGAAGCATGGTCCTCTCACCGAACGTTTTAATCGCAGAGCCATTTGCTGCTGACACTGACATCCAGGGAGCTTTAGACGGCATCAGCCGCTCCGCGTAGGTGGGTGTGACGAAACTCAGCTGGGAGCCAATGTCCACGAGGAACTGTTTCCCCGAGTGTGCATCCGTCAGGTAAAGCAGCTTGTTCTCGTCGCCGAGGGTCGCAGCTGCTACCAGCCCTCGGTCTTGGCGTTTCCCTGCCGCTTGAAGTTGCACGGCGGGACGCACCTGTGCGCTCTCTCTGCAAAACGGCGGTGGTAGAAACACCGGCCGTCCTCCGCTCCGCGTCGTCTGGCCCCCATCGCCGCCGTCGTTGGTGCGTCTGGCGCCTCGGCCGCTGGACCTGTGCTGTCTCCGGACGCCGTTCCTGGGCTAGCAGCCGCGGCCGAAACCGCGTTCCGCTTGTGGGCATCGACAAGCCGCTGCGCCTCTTTGTTCAGCCCATGGTAGTCTCGCCTGGCCAATCGGGGCGACTCTGCCAGGGCCACTCTCACTGCTGGCGGCAGGGTCCGAAGGAAAAGGTGGGCGAAAATGAATTCGCCATCCTCAGAGTCTTTGAGCCTCAGCATCTTCACCATCAGGTCCTCAGGTCTCTCGTTCTCTGGCTCCGTCAACGTCAGGAGCCCCTCTGCTCGCTGTTGGACTGAAGGGGTGAAATGGCTGATCAGCGCGTCCTTCAATGCGCTGTACTTGTTGCTGTCTGGTGGATGATTAACCAGATCCTCCACTCTCTGGACCGTGTCGCTGTCCAGCTTCGCTACCACATGGTAGAATTTTGTGTTGTCGTTGGAGATTCTCCGGAGGTTGAACTGCACCTCGACTGCGCTAAACCATGAGCACGGGCTGTGCTGCAAGAAATCGGGCAGCTGGATCGTGGAGGCGGCCATCAGGCTGGCTTCCGCCGAGCCCCGCTCGGGAGAATTCTGTCTGCTCATTTTTTGTCGTAGGTCACCAGTGTAGAGGATGTGCTCGAATGATGAGGCTGAGTTTAGTTCGTAAATCAGCTTTATTGACAGAACACATCGTCTAGCATTCTCAAAGCAGGAAAGAGGAAGAATCATATCTCATCACCCTTTTATATGTTTCCAGCATCAGAATTCAAGTCACATGGTGTTTTCAGTAAACATACAGTCACAAAGCATCCCTTTGAACCTTCACCATTGTCTCTCATTTCTTGATGAACCGGAAATCTCTCCGGGGCATCTGCTGTGGGACAAAAAGACCAATCTCACACCTCCTCGTTATCTTCTGCAGATTCGAGTCCTTTGTCCTTCTAGACGTGACACCCCCAATACGCATGCAGTCATATCTCTGTGGAAATGTGAGCCCACAATGTGCGTCGCCCACAATACGATCTACCTTTATGATCTTCATCCCATCTTTTTGCCATAGCTCAGTTCCTTTTTTCTTGATTACTGCTTTCCCTTCACCTTTTCCAAGAGACAATGGTATAGTTATCTCTTTCCCAAGAGCACTTTTTGCTAATTTGTCTGCACAGTCACTCCCTTTCAACCCTTCATGTGCAGGAACCCAACAAAACTGAACTTCTCCACCACCCCTGTGTACCCTAAATAAACTGTGATATAGCTGAATCACCAAGTCTTCCCTTGTAGATTTTAGTGTCTGTATGGTTTTTAGCGCTGCAAGTGAGTCCGTGCACACCACCACCCGGTTTGGTCTGAACTCCTCCACCCACTGCAAAGCAATAATTATTGCCACCATCTCTGCTGTAAACACGGATGTATTGTTGGAGAGTCTTTCTGCAATGGTCACTTTAAATTCTGGGATGTATACTCCCAACTCCAACAGAGCCCTCTTTATTCTTTGAACCGTCAGTATAGAGCTGTAAGAAGTTATAGTAATTGTTCCTGAGGTAAATGCTTCTTTTAATGCAAACTTCACTCATATGCCAATCCTTTTTCCTCATTAGCAGACTAGCGTCTACTTCTATTCCTGAAAACAGCCAAGGGGGAACAATACTCACTGGACTGGTGTTAGCTATATCAATAGTGTGCAGCCCATACATTCTGGTCCTTCTTTCAGTTGTCCACCCAAACCCATGTCCCTGGAAATTAATGTATTCCCAGCAGTCTTGTAGTGTTGTTTTTGAAATATTTGCTTCGTCACTTCCTTTCAGCTTGACCCAGTATGATAATGCGAGTTTATCTCTTCTCAAATCCATTGGCATTTCTCCTGCTTCTATTAAAACTGCATTGTTACCTCTGCCAGGCTGTAGGGCGCAGGAGGTTATGTTTTTGCCAGCGTTTGTCTGTCTGTTTGTCTGTTGGTTAACAAGATAACTCAAAAAGTTTTGGACGGATTTCGATGAAACTTTCAGGCGTTGTTGGAAATGGTACAAGAAAGAACTGATTAAATTTTGGGGATGATCCGGATCACCGTCTGGATACAGGAATTTTTTAAAGGATTCTTTAACATTGTGAGATACGGCCATTTTCAACATGTGTGCAGGCGCAATGGAGGGCGCTGGTCGTCGTGTCTGACAAACACGAACTCCGCGTTCTTCAAAGTTTTAGGCACAAAAGCACACGAAAAACAGTGGTGGGCAGGGCCCGGCAGCGTGCCTGTGTTTGCGCTACGCTGCAAAAGCTGAGATGGGCAGCTGTCCGGCGTGGGATTATTTGGCAGAAATTCCCCGGGCAGCCATAGTGGCTGCGCAAAAACAAGCTCTCTGCTGGGGAAGCTTCCAAATCCTCTTTTGCCGCGGAGCGCAACCCCAATATAAAACCCACGGCAACCTGTCTACACAATTTGCATCCGTCAGTGAAGCGCTGAGTGCTGCTTTCAGTGATCTATGAAAACGCTCGCATAACCCATTGGCCTGTGGGTTGTACGCGGTTGTGCGATGAATTACAACGCCCGCAGCCTGGGAGTTTGCAGATGGACACAACAGCAACACTTCAGTTTATTACCTCCGCCAAGGAGGTAATGCTTTTACTACTGAACCACTAATCCTATCATTGTGAATCCAATTGCTAGTCATATGTTTTCATGGTCAAGGAATCTGAAAACGTACACACAAACACTGTATGGGGGGGAACTGTGGCGCTTGGCGGAGGTCTGCACTCTCAGAGTGCTTTTCTAGTTTGGTGTTGTTTTGACGGCTCCAATGCACAGGCGACGCGCTCCATGCTGCAATCTGCCTATTTTGCCCAAAGTCATCTTTGCCGCTGCTCCATAAATCATGCATCCGTAGTCTATTGTTGATCGCATTAGTGCTCTGTAAATGTCAATTAATGCCTGTTTATCTGCACCCCATTCGCGTCCAGCTACAGCTTTTATGAGATTAATGACTTTTTTGCATTTTGTCTCCAAATTTTCAACATGATCTCTCCATGTGTATGCGCTATCAAACCACAATCCTAGATATTTGAACTCACTGACTTTCTCTATTGGTTGATTATATAATGTTAATGGTTCTGTTCCAGTTCTGCGTTTTTTTGTGAAAGTCATATAGCAGGTTTTACTGTTTGAAAATTTAAACCCCCAGTCATATGACCACTTTTCCACTTCCTCCATTGCTTTCCTGATGTTTTTGAACACAAATTTCTCATTTCTTCCCCTCGTCCATAAGGCTCCATCATCTGCATATAGTGCTGTTTTGATGGATACCTCTTGATCCTCAAACATGTCATTAATCATTATATTGAATAAAACAGGGCTTATCACACTCCCCTGAGGAACACCATTTTCGATTTCAAAGTCATTAGAAACTTCTGATCCTTCTTTAACCCCAATTGTCCTGTGTGTTAAAAAAAAAAAATCCATTATCCAATTACACATCCTACCACCAATGTCCATTTTATTCAATTTCCTAAGAAGACCATCCCTCCACAGTGAGTCATAAGCCTTTTCAATATCCAGATAAACTATAACTGTCATGAGCCGAGCCGGCTTGGTTTTCCCCAGCTCGGCCCTGATCTCTCTGTGGGTTCTGTCTTCACTGTTTATGTGCATTTTGTGTATTCATTTCATCACTTTAGCCTCTACCTGACCGGCAGCTGTTAGTCAGCCTTGCAATCTTTTTCCCATGCTGCTGCCAGTCTGTCGGTTCTACCATGCTACCTCACTCTAAGGTAATTATCTGTCCCACGCAGGTGTTCCCAGTTTGTGTGGCCAGCGGCATTTGGATTTAAGCAGCTCTTCGCTAGACAAATACCGCTAGGTCATTGAACGAGTCACTCCCGTTCTCCATGGGGTGATCATCACGTCAGGAAGGACTATTACTTGCGCTCGCCAGGAGAACTGGATTTTTTGGAACTGCTCCAACTCATGACTAAATTGTTAGTGTTTCTTGGTGTGGTTTGCTGCTACAATGGACCAGAAGCGTTTCTTCCCCTGTAGCATTCTGCTACGCTTCTGGCAGCATTTCCTTCCCGCAGCACAACTGCTACGCTTAGGCTGTGCCCAGTTTGCGTTCCCCCGAGTTGTTGAGCTACCCATTGTCTTCCCTGCTCTTCCGAGCGCACCTATATTGTATTATAATTCACCTGTTCATCTGTATCTGTGTACACGGGTTGTCAATAAATGTGTGTGTAGTGAACTCCTGCATTTAAATCCTTTCATCCTTTCTCCTTCTCCGTGCGCTATGGCAGAGCGCACAGAGAGTTTATGACAGAATGACCCAGCCAGTTAAGAGGATTTAACGGGTTCACCACACATCACCTTTTTCCTAATGAACAGTCTTTTTCATTCACCTGTTGTGGAGCGCATGATGCCCCAGGCTTGTCGACCTCGTCCGATGAGAAGAGGATCAGCCGCGGGGTCTCCTAGCGAGGAGGAGGAGGTGGCAGCTGTCTACATCCAGAGCTACGTGGATGAGTTTCTCGCTGCCAGTGGCCCCGAGAGGGATTGGTGGTGCATTTATGGAGCGGTGGGGATTCTGGAAGCATATCCCAGGCTATGGACCTACCCACAGTACGCCGACCTGCTCTCCACAGTCTGCTCGCTCCAGCGTTCCTTCCCGGGTCTGGCACTTCCTGCGATGCCGGGACAGAGGCCAGCTTTCTCTCAAACTGGCAGCCTCCGTGGTGTATTGCTCAACCTTCCACCTGTTCCAGCATGGTCTGTCCGGGCACATAAAGGACAGTGTTGTCCTGCAGGGGGACGCCGGGAGAAGCCTTCCTCTTCCGCAGTGGCCATCATCGCTTCAGCTGCCGAGAGGTCCGCTGGATTCACCCCGGCCATGCCTACCTCCGTCGTCAGGGAGACGGCTCCTCCAATAGTCTGCAGAGGGGTCCAAATCATCGCTGGCACGGAGAGGGACGAGTTCCTGCCCTCTGCAGGTGCAGATGTCATCAACCGGGATGACAGGCAAGTATTTTTTCCATTCTGAATCATTTATTAATACTGAATCTTGCCTGTCTCACAAGGGGGAGGCCCAGTATCAGCAGTCCACTGGGTTCTCTCCTCCAGCTGCAATAAATGATTGTTTTCTTCCCCTCTCCGTGTCTTCTCCTGTAATCCCTGAGGGCCTGCCGGGCCAAGAACCGGGCCGCCTGACGATGGAGGAGGTTGAGGCCCTGGATGATCCTGCCCAGGAGCCCGCACGGAGGCATTCCCCCTCAACCACACCGGCGGACAAGGAGTGGGCGAATCTGCTCGCCTTCGTCAACCGCCGAGTCGAGGAGGAGCGCCGGGAGAGGGAGGTCCAAGGATGCACTTCCCCAGCTGAGAGGGTTCCATCTCCTACGCCTGCTCAGCCCATGGATTCACCTTCAGACGAGGAGTGGGCTAATCTGCTTGATGTAGTCAAGGGCCGGGTCGAAGAGGAGTGTCTGAGGACCAGGGCTGCGACCACCATCACGCCTGTTATGGGGACCGCCACAGCAGAGTCACCCCCTGGACCAGACCCCCTGCCGACGGGATCTGGACCATCACCGTCGACAGCGTTGTAGTCCTGGACGGCGGTAGAGCTCGAGCCCAGGCAAGTAATCTCTCCTGCAGTTCAATTGCTTATGGTAGAGAGATCTTGTCTGGCTCTTGGGGAGGAGAGTCGGGTGCAGCTCTCGGCCATGCCTGGGATTCCCTCTCCGGGCTCTCCCGCTGCTGGAAACCCTATCCTTCCCTTCTCTCCCTTGCCGGTCCAGCCCCTCACTAGAGTCATCGGAGAGGAGCAACCATCACTGGGGTTGCCCACAGACGACGACGGGACGTTGGCGGCCCCAGAGGAGGTCGATGGGGGCACAGCACGGGACGCGATGACAGAAGCTACGCACCCCAAATCGCTGGAGACCTGGATGGTGGTGGAGCCCGAGTTCAGGCAAGTGTGCTCCATTATGTCAATATCTCATTTGTCAATGTCACACTGCCTAACTCATGATGAGGAGGGCCCAGGGCAGCTCGTAGTAGCCCTCAGGGCTGCCTCACCGGGCTCTGCCGCTGCTGGCGACCCTTACCCGGTCTCCTTTTCTCTCCCTTTGGGGTCGGAGCCCCCTGCCAGGGTCACCGGAGAGCTGCTGACTTCGCCGTAGGCCGCTGAGGATCGGGATCCAGCGCCAGGTGGCGTTAGGAGCACCACCTCCCTCGCTGAAGAGGTCACCACGGGGTCACCGCTGGTGCAACGGTGCTCCAGCCGGAGACCATCGTGGGTGCAGCCACGTTGCAGACCAGGACCGTCGTGGGTGCAGCTCTGGCCCAATCGGGGCCCACCACGGGTGCAGCTGAGCCTCAGCCAGAGGCCACCGTGGGTGCAGTGGAGCCGGCCCAGTTGGGGGCCATCATGGGTGTAGCTGAGCCTCAGCCAGAGGTCACCATGGGTGCAGTGGTGCCGGCCCAGTTGGGGGCCATCGTGGGTGTAGCTGAGCCTCAGCCAGGGGTCACCATGGGTGCAGCAGAGCCGGCCCGTTTGGGGTCCACCGCGGGTGCAGTTGCGGACCACCCTGAGGACGCCATGGTCCCCTTATCCCTGCCCTATGCCGTGGAGGTCCCCTGTCTCCGGTCCTGTTATCCACCAGTGAGCTTTCCGGTGGGTAGGCCACCTCCAGCTTCACCCCTTTGGTCCTGTTGGCTAATTAACGTGGGCCGGCCGCCTGAAGAATTGACTCCCTGGGTCAGGTGGCTCATGTTTTCCGGCAGGCCATGGGATTCGGTCCACTGGACCTTCTGCTGGGCCTGGGATTCTGGGCGGCCTCCTGAGCCCCAATGCCTGTGAACTTGGGGGGGGGGGGTATTGTGGGCCCTGGGCGGGGCATTGTGTTCCCTCCCTCCTGTTCCTCCTTCCGCCCATCCAGGTTTGTGTTGTCTGTTGTTCTTACAACTGTTGGGGGGGGGGGGGTTCTTGATGTTACTGTGGGTGTCTGGGAATCCACCCCTTAGAGGGGGGGCTCTGTCATGAGCCGAGCCAGCTTGGTTTTCCCCGGCTTGGCCCTGATCTCTCTGTGGGTTCTGGCTTCACTGTTTATGTGCATTTTGTGTATTCATTTCATCACTTTAGCCGCTACCTGACCGGCAGCTGTTAGTCAGCCTTGCGATCTTTTCCCCACACTGCCGACAGTCTGTCGGTCCTATCACGCCCCCTCACTCTCCGTATTCCACCAGCTGTCCCAGCCCCGGTAATTATCTGTCCTGCACAGGTGTTCCCAATTTGTGTGGCCAGCGGCGTTTGGATTTATGCAGCTCTTCACTAGACAAACACCGCTGGGTCATTGAACTAGTCACTCCTGTTCTCCACGGGGTGATCATCACGCCAGGAAGGACTATTATTTGCGCTCGCCAGGACAACTGGACTTTTTGGGACTTCTCCAACTCATGACTAAATTGTTAGCGTTTCTTGGTGTGGTTTGCTGCTATGCTGGACCAGAAGCATTTCTTCCCCTGCAGTATTCTGCTACGCTTCTGGCAGCGTTTCCTTCCCGCAGCACAACTGCTACGCTTAGGCTGTGCCCAGTTTGCATTCCCCCGAGTTGCTGAGCTACCCGTTGTCTTCCCTGCTCTTCCGAGCACACCTACGTATATTGTATTATAATTCACCTGTTCATCTGTATCTGTGTACACGGGTTGTCAATAAATGTGTGTGTAGTGAACTCCTGCATTTAAATCCTTTCATCCTTTCTCCTTCTCCGTGCGCTATGGCAGAGCGCACAGAGAGTTTAGGACAATAACCATTACTTCTTTCATTTTGAGAGTCTTTTCAATATCATTACTTATCCTAACTAGAACATCCACTGTGGATCTTCCTCTTCTTAAACCATTCTGATAGTCGTTTTTTAATCGTTTTTGCTCTAATGCATATGAGAGTCTGTAAACTAACACCTTCTCCATCCATTTCCCTAAATATGACGTTAATGCTATTGGCCTGTAGTTGCCTGGATGAGCTGGATCTTTCCCTGGCTTATTACATGGTAAAATTACACCCTTTTTCCACCCACTTGGGATAACCCCCTCCTTCCATATCCTGTAAACAATTTCAGCACCAGTTGCACTGATTGCATAGGCAACTGCCGGAACATAGCATAGCTTAACTGATCATATCCTGGAGCTGTGTATCCACTATCTTGCAAAGCTCTCTTAAGCTCTGACATTGTGAGCCCGAGGTCTAACACAGTCATGTCTTCTTTCACTTCATTTTTTAAGTTTGCATTTTCTCTGAGTTTATGCTGCCTTTGCTGCTAGTCCAGCAAAAGCTAGCGGTGCTCAGATACTTTGCAAGCAGTTTCATGAAATGGTCAGTCAGAGAACAACTCATACCGGCTCGGACGTCGCCCGGGTTAGCAAGGTTGGGGGTTCCTGGTGGCAGAGGGCGAGGGATGGAGCTGCATGGGGGAATCTGATCAGACTAAATGAAACAGTCATTGTCACCCCCGACAGACTGCTATGATGATGAGGATAATGATGATGATGATGATGATGCTGTCTATGACTCTCACCAAGATGGTCTCCTCTATACACTGCCGCAAATGCTCTACCTAGGACTTCTGCCTTTTCTTTGTCTGATACAACCATCTTGTCTCCATCCACTAAAGCTGGAATTTTAACTGATACCCTTTTCCCACTCATTTTTTTTAAACATACCCCAGACATCACCTAGTTCTGTTTTCCTACCAAGGGTGGAACAAAATTCTCTCCACGTTGACCTTTTCCTGTTTTTAATAATCCTTCGAGCTACTGCCCTTTTCTTTTTATACTCTATTATAAAGTTTTCACTAATCATATTCTTCCTCAGCTCTCTGAATACCTTGTTTCGCTCTTTTATTGCAATACTACATTCGTCATTCCACCAGGGTACAACCTTCTTCCTACCCTGTGTTGTTTTCTTAGGTATACCTGCTATTGCAGCATTCAGAATATGATTAGTTACCTGACTTGAACACTCTTCTATGCCACCTTCTAATGTTACCAAATGACACGATTGAACACAGTATTGCCTAAATTTTTCCCCAATCTGCCTTGTTCTTGAATTTATAGAGTGATTTATATAGTGATATGATGGCATCGCGAGTCCTACGATGCCTGAGGTCATAGGGTCATCATAGGACATCACGCAGACATCATAGGCCGTCCTCTGAATGCCTGAGCTCATAGGATCATCATAGGTCATAGCAAGTGCTATGATTGTGAGTGATGCCTGCTGTTGATCACATAGTCACAGACACCTGTCTATATGTCTATATGACGTCATATAGCCATCCTATCTACAGATCATCGGAACATCACAGGTCATAGTAAATCCTATGATCGTGAGTGATGCCTGCCGGTGATCACATAGTCAAAGACACCTGTCTATATGTCTCTATGACGTCATGTAGACATCATATCTATATGATAGTATTGTGAGTCCTATGATGTCTTGAGATCATAGGATCATTGTGAGTGATGCCTGCCGTTGATCACATAGTCAAAGACGCCTGTCTATGTGACGTCATATAGACAAAGACACCTGTTTATGTGTCTATATGACGTTCATAGGACATCAGGCAGCCATCATAGGCTGTCCTATGATGTCCTATAAACATGACACACAGACAAACACAGATTTCTTGCTTTAATACAGTGATATACAGTATATACAGTGGGGTAAAAAAGTATTTAGTCAGCCACCAATTGTGCAAGTTCTCCCACTTAAAAGATGAGCGAGGTCTCCAATTTTCATCATAGGTATACCTCAACTATGAGAGACAAAATGAGAAAAAAAAAATCCAGAAAATCACATTGAAGGATTTTTAATGAATTAATTGGTAAATTCCTCGGTAAAATAAGTATTTGGTCAATAACAAAAGTTAATCTCAATACTTTGTTATATACCCTTTGTTGGCAATGACAGAGGTCAAACGTTTTCTGTAAGTTTTCACAAGGTTTTCACACACTGTTGCTGGTATTTTGGCCCATTCCTCCATGCAGATCTCCTCTAGAGCAGTGATGTTTTGAGGCCATCACTGGGCAACACAGACTTTCAACTCCCTCCAAAGATTTTCTCTGGAGTTGAGATCTGGAGACTGGCTAGGCCACTCCAGGACCTTGAAATGCTTCTTACGAAGCCACTCCTTCGTTGCCCGGGCGGTGTGTTTGGGATCATTGTCATGCTGAAAGACCCAGCCACATTTCATCTTCAATGCCCTTGCTGATGGAAGGAGGTTTTCACTCAAAATCTCACGATACATGGCCCCATTCATTCTTTCCTTTACACAGATCAGTCGTCCTGGTCCCTTTGCAGAAAAACAGCCCCAAAGTATGATGTTTCCACCCCCATGCTTCACAGTGGGTATGGTGTTCTTTCTCCTCCAAACACAACAAGTTGAGTTTTTACCAAAAAGTTTTATTTTGGTTTCATCTGACCATATGACATTCTCCCAATCCTCTTCTGGATCATCCAAATGCTCTCTAGCAAACTTCAGACGGGCCTGAACATGTACTGGCTTAAGCAGGGGGATACGTCTGGCACTGCAGGATTTGACTTCCTGGCGGCGTAGTGTGTTACTGATGTAGCCTTTGTTACTTTGGTCCCAGCTCTCTGCAGGTCATTCACTAGGTCCCCCATGTGGTTCTGGGATTTTTGCTCACCGTTCTCATGATCATTTTGACCTCACGGGGTGAGATCTTGCATGGAGCCCCAGATCAAGGGAGATTATCAGTGGTCTGGTATGTCTTCCATTTTCTAATAATTGCTCCCACAGTTGATTTCTTCTCACCAAGCTGCTTACCTATTGCAGATTCAGTCTTCCCAGCCTGGTGCAGGTCTACAATTTTGTTTCTGGTGTCCTTTGACAGCTCTTTGGTCTTGGCCATAGTGGAGTTTGGAGTCTGACTGTTTGAGGTTGTGGACAGGTGTCTTTTATACTGATAAAGAGTTCAAACAGGTGCCATTAATACAGGTAACGAGTGGAGGACAGAGGAGCCTCTTAAAGAAGAAGTTACAGGTCTGAGAGCCAAAAATCTTGCTTGTTTGTAGGTGACCAAATACTTATTTTACTGAGGAATTTACCAATTAATTCATTAAAAATCTTTCATTGTGATTTTCTGGATTCCCCCCCCCCTCATTTTGTCTCTCATAGTTCAGGTATACCTATGAAGAAAATTGGAGACCTCTCTCATCTTAAGTGGGAGAACTTGCACAATTGGTGGCTGACTAAATACTTTTTTGCCCCACTGTGTGTGTGTATATATATATATATATATATACAGTATATATATACTGTATATATATATATACACACAGACACACACACACAGTGTATTTACAAAAAGTAAATACTTTTTTGCCCCACTATATATTATATATATATATACAGTATATATATATATACATATATATACACACACTATATATATATATATATATATATATATATATATATATATATATATATAACTTATTTATTTTACGAGCATTTGATTAGTTTTGAGTTGTTTGTGGGTTTGTTTGCTCCAGGTGACGGGTGTGGTCTGATGAGTGGTTTGGGTTTTTATGTCTTTGCAGTGTTATTTTTCTACCACTAGGCTGTGCTGTTGCACAAACGTGTCTTGCCAGTACGGACTACTGGGTGCCTTGAAAACAACAGCTGTTGGAGACACAGATCTTTTATTTTTTGCTGTCTGAGAAAACGTTTTCTTGGTCCGTAGAATAAAGTTTTTTTTCGTGAAATTTTCAGTCAGAGTCTGTCTACTCTCTGCCTGCTATATATATATATATATATATATATATATATATATATATATATATATATACAGTATATATATATATATACATATACATATATATATATATATATATATATATATATATATATATATATATATATATATATATATATATACAGTGGTACCTCTACTTACGAATTTAATTCGTTCCGGAAGAATTCTCGTAACGTGAAAAATTCGTAAGTAGAGGCGCGTTTTACATGTAAATGCCGTAATCCGTTCCAAGCCCCCAAAATTCGGGCATAAATTTTTTATAAATCGTAAAAACGCATCAAAACATGTAACAAATACATGTTACAATTAGATTACTGCACAATAAACATAAAATGAGAGTTTAAAATGAGAGAAAGAATAATAAAAGCGAAAGAATAATAAAAATTATGTTCATTTACCTTTTAACTGCGATCGTCGGCGTCACCTTTTGCCTTCTTTGGTTCATGTTCTGTCTCATCAGTGGTTTTTGCCTGACGTTTTGTGATGAAACGATCCAAGGACGTTTGCTTTTATCGGCTTGTAAGGGCTTCCTTTTGTTTTAATACCGTGCTGATCGTTGATGTTGTTTTTTTTTCCCCAAAACTTTATTAAGAACAAGGTGAAAGTACAGAGTTATAACGTAGATGGTGATAAACATGGCAGTTAACAATTTTTTTTCTCTAAATTGTGTAGTTCAGTCAACAGTCTTACAAGAGGTAAGAAGGATAAAATAAAGTAGTAAGAATAGTAAATAATAATAAGATAAAGCGAGATCAACCAAACGCATCCATTCGTGGCCAGTGGGATACCAGGAAGATGCTAGGCGATAGCCAATGGCAGAGCAGCTACAGGTATGTTTACGTTCGGTAAAATACGGGAGCTGCGAGGAGCGCGTACTTTTTTTGCCTTTCGTATCCTGAAATTTTGTTCGTAACTAGAGGCAATATTTTCCCGTTGAGGCGTCTCGTAACCTGAAAATTTCGTATGTAGAGACGTTCGTAAGTAGAGGTACCTGTGTATATATATATATATATACACAGGTGTGTATATATATATATATACACAGGTACCTCTATATATACCTCTATATACCTCTATATATATATACCTATATATACAGTATGTGTGTGTGTGTGTGTGTGATTCTTCAATTAAGGGAGTTTTTCTGTCCCCAGGGTAGATTTTCAAGAAAAAAGTGTTTTTTAGAAAAAACAATGATTGCTTTTGTTTACTGTAGGTTGTAGTAGCTATGAAAAAAATAACTGTGTCTCAATGATGACATTTTAATACTTTTTCAGTGTGTTGAAAATTCAAATGTGCAAGAATTTCACTGTTTTGTGCTTGTCCCCAACCCAGACTTTTTGACTTCCCCTCTATAATAAAGCGATAAAAAGTGCTAAATTCATTAAACCTTTACTTTGTATTTCCTCATAACACTTAAAAAGATATTTTTCAAATTCATATATTTCATATTTGTTTAATTTACTATTTATTTATAGTTAAATATCGCTGTCCCTCATACATCCGTCATTACCATCACGCTCAACATTTTAGAGAGCAATAAAGTTTTTACAAACAGTTACTCAAATTGTTGCATGCAGATTAGATGCTGCAGAGGAACATGTCCAGACATGAGGCAGAAGCCCGAGTTTTTAATGCCCACATATGTAAGTAATTTGATGTTTTATACATC
Source organism: Pholidichthys leucotaenia (assembly GCA_020510985.1). Taxonomy (NCBI): domain Eukaryota; kingdom Metazoa; phylum Chordata; class Actinopteri; order Cichliformes; family Pholidichthyidae; genus Pholidichthys; species Pholidichthys leucotaenia. The sequence goes on along the minus strand of CM035847.1, from coordinate 214,026,718 downwards.
CTGATCTGAGAGTATGTTTATTAGGCGTCATTACCAAACAGGTTACTATTTGAGTATTTTAATTCATTAATTCAAAATTTCACTTTATTTAGATATATTCAGTGTACATTGTATGCTAGCTGACCAATTAGCTTAGCAAGTCTAAAACTTAGCCAACATTTTCTGCAATGAATGAAAATTGTCATTACCATCGCATGTCATTACCATCACAAAAGTGACTGTGATGGTAATGAAGATTTGTGATGGTAATGACAATTTATGCTTTTATTTCCTAATAACTAGCATATATTAGCTTAACTTACTATTTACTACTTTACTATGATACATAATTGAACAGTTACCAACTGTACTTTACATTATTTTTGTTTGAAGATGTCAACATGGCCCCAGCTAAACCAGCTCAACGGTCAAAAAAATACAGAGACAAAATCAAGGAAGATCCTGAGAAATATCAGCAATATCTTGAAAGAGGAAAAAGAGAGATACAAAAAAAGAAAAGAGACAGGAAAATTGAAAGCCATCTCACACTGGAGTTGCCTACACAGGAAAAGGTATATCGTCAGTGTGTTCAGTTTCCTCATCAATGAGGCATGATCCTTCAGCTATATGGGCACATCTCTCTCCTGTGCTCTCCCACTTGAAGGAACAGAACCCCTCTGCAACAACCCTCCATGTCATAAGTGATGGCTCTACAACCCAGTACCAATCCAAGAAGAATTTTTATTTGCTCTCCACAATGCCATTTAGGTTTGGGTTCAACAGGGTGACCTGGAACTTTCTGGAGGCCGGGCATGGCAAAGGACCTGCAGATGGAGTTGGGGCAGCAATAAAACGAAATGCAGATGCTATTGTTGCCCGTGGAATAGATCTACCAAGTGGTGAAGTCCTCTTCGATGTCCTGTCGAAGGAGCAATCAAAGATCAAGCTCTTCCATGTCACTGAAGAAGACATTTCAGCAAAGGATGCCTTGCTACCAAATCAACTGGAAACAGTTCATGGAACAATGAAAATCCATCAGGTGGAGTATTTTATATACTATATTATAATATTTATTTATTAAATTAGTCTTTATTTATTCTGTGAATGTAGCATATTCAGTAATACCCAGTTGTTTTTATTTTTGTACAGATTTTCACCAACAATCCAGGTCACATCAAGTGGCGAGTACTCAGCTGTTTCTGTTCAGTTCCAGAGGAGTGCAAGTGCTATGACCCACAGACAGTGGCCATTCAGCAAGATGAGCCAACAACAAGCCAGGAAGGATCAGCCCTGGATCTGCAGCCACCTGAGATGGACACACAGCCATCAACACTTGTCCCCGTTTCAGAGATCACAGATCAACTGATAGGACAGTGGTGTGCTGTTCAATATGACCAAGATGTATATCCAGGCATCATTCAGGATGTAGATGTAGAAGGTTGTACCCTTGTGAAAACAATGAACATCATTGGCAAGAACTGTTTCTTTTGGCCTATGAAAGATGATGTTCTGTGGTATCAGCCATGTGATCTGCTTGGTCTAGTCCCAGAGCCCCAGCCAGTCACAAAAAGGCACATGAGGCTACCAGAGAATGTGTGGAAGATGTGCTCTCTCAGGGAATGAAACAAACTTGTGTCTAAGGATTATGTTGGTAGCACACTCTAAACTGTCAAAATAGCTTTTTACAAAGTGATATTTGAATACTGTTGATTAAAAAAAGTGTTAAAAATAAAGGCAGACACTTTAATTCTGCTATTGAGGTTCTGCACATGAAGAGTTTTTATATTGTTAAGTGCATTTTCTTATTGCTAGTGTGTAAAATCAGTTAGTTACTTTTGTGGTTGTTGCAGTCACAGAATGTGATATATGTTTTTTTAATGACTTAAATACTATTTTTCTTACTATACTGTATTTCTTACTAGTATTTGTATTTTATTTATGACATTGTTCCAATGATTTGTATAAGCTGGTTGATAATCACCAGCAGGTCCCTGACTGTTGTTTAATATGGGTCACACCACTGTTGCTGTGCATGAATTAAAATGCTACACACTTATTTCAGAGTGCTGAAAACTTTATTTTCTATTTTATCATTTTTGGATTGGCACTCATCATATGGGACATTTGAGCTGAGCATGCCACTTCTCTTTTTTGATCCTTTTTTATGTCAGAAACGAGCCAGCCGGCCAGAAGAGCATATTATTACATAAGCAATGCTGTGTTAATTTACCAAGTGATTAATTTTAATGGAAGGTTAAGTGTACAAAAGGTGATGTTTTTAAAAAGTAGTATTTTCTTTGTCTTTGTTGTAAAAAAAAAAAAAAACCCCACCAGTGTTCATTTTTGTCATTACCAACACATGTTGTCATTACCATCACAATACATTTTTGATAGAAAATGTTGCTTTATTGTTAACTTGGGTTTTACCACAATCATTGTGGTAATGTTTAAAAGTCTAAATTTGCATTTTATGAAAAAATATACATTGCAATTCAAATATTCTGATTAGTACGCAATATTTCATTGTTGAGACAAGGCAATATATTAACAAGTCAGAGAGAAGATGTTGTTAAAATGTATTTTAAATGTACTTACAAATATTTAGAACATGATTCTTAAAGAGCATGTTTTGTACTTACTGGAATGATTGTAAAACCTTTGCTTGTCAAATCATTTTGTATTAAAATCAGTGTTTTGTTTGTGTGATGGTAATGACATTTTGCCATGGCAAATTTGAAAAAAGCATCATAATATCAAAATTATCATGAAGTAATATCAAAGCTACACTCAGATTTGTGTTCCAGACCAATTGCTAAACCTTTTGAAACAGAAAAAATAGAGATTAAAGAACTTTTTTTTCCAAATTCTAAATGTCAAAAGTGCCCCTAATTGAAGAATCACCCATATATACAACTCTCCCCAAAATGTAACAGTCCAAAAGAAAAAAAATTCCTTATTGAGAAATTTACTGTTCTTAATTTTCTGCTCCGTGCGTAAACATTCTCCAGGATTTATTGGTTCAGCTTCCATTGTGGGGAATAAGACAGCACTGATATGGTGTCAAAAAGTAAATGACATTTAAAGGAATTTTATGTTATTTTAATGGAGTGAGTTGTAACAGTCAAAAGATAATCACCCTTCATTTTATTTATATGATGATTCACTAAATAGTTGTTTTTTTTATTCCATCCACATTTTAATTGTGGACTTAGTGTTGGATTCTATGCATTGTTTTATTATTTTTTTAGATGACTGACTGACTGACTGACTGAACAGGGGAAAATGGTATGCAGAAGTAACTACATAGGAATATAAAACAAAAATAAATACTGAAATGTATGCCCAAAGGAGATGAGTCAGCTAACGCTGATGTCAGCTGACCTGCATTGACTAGTTCTCTGATTTTTCATAACGTCTGTAAAAGTCAGTCCAAACGCTATAGTACGAACCCAGCTTTAACTTAGGCTGACTTAGGTGAACTCTCCATAACTTAGCCCAGCGCTCAGGAACTTTTACAAACTGAGCACAACTTTCACCAATGTTTATTTCCATCCATCCATCCATCCATCCATCGTCTACCGCTTTTCCGGAGGTCCGGGTCGCGGAGGCAGCAGTTCAAGCAGAGAAGCCCAGACTTCCCTCTCCCCAGCCACCTGCTCCAGCTCTTCAGAGGGGATACCAAGGCGTTCCCAGACTAGCTGGGAGACATAGTCTCTCCACCGAGTCCTGGGTCTGCCCCGGGGTCTCCTCCCAGTGGGACGTGCCTGAAACACCTCAAGTGGGAGGCGTCCAGGAGGCATCCTAATCAGATGCCCATACCACCTCAACTGACTCCTTTCAATGTGGAGGAGCAGCGGTTCTACTCTGAGCCTCTCCCGGATGACTGAGCTCCTCACCCTATCTCTGAGGGTGAGTCCAGCAATCCTACGGAGAAAGCTCATTTCAGCCGCTTGTATCCGCGATCTCGTTCTTTCGGTCATTACCCAAAGCTCGTGACCATAGGTGAGAGTAGGAACGTAGATTGACTGGTAAATCGACAGCTTTGCCTTAGAACTAAGCTCCCTCTTCACCACAACAGACCGGTACAACGTCCGCATCACTGCAGATGCTGCTCCAATCCGTCTGTCGATCTCTCGCTCCATTTTCCCCTCACTCGTGAACAAGACCCCAAGATACTTAAACTCCTCCACTTGGGGCAGGAGCCTGTCCCCAACCCGGAGAGGACAATCCACCTTTTTCCGGCTGAGGACCATGGACTCGGACTTGGAGGTGCTGATTCTCATCCCAGCCGCTTCACACTCAGCGGCAAACCGTCCCAGCAAGAGCTGTAGGTCATTGCTGGATGAAGCCAACAGGACAACATCATCTGCAAACAACAGAGATGAGATCCTGTGGTCACCAAGCATGACACCCTCCATTCCCTGGCTGCGCCTAGAAATCCTGTCCATAAAAATTATGAACAGGACCGGTGACAAAGGGCAGCCCTGGCGGAGTCCAACTCTCACTGGGAATGACTCCGACCGAGTGTTGGCAATGCGAACTAAACTCTCACAACGGTCGTACAGAGACCGAATAGCTCGTAACAACAAGCCCGATACCCCATACTCCCGAAGCACCCCCCACAAAAATCCACGAGGGACGCGGTCAAATGCCTTCTCCAAGTCCACAAAACACATGTAAACTGGTTGGGCAAACTCCCACGAACCCTCAAGAATTCTCGAGAGGGTAAAGAGCTGGTCCGATGTGCCACGGCCAGGACGAAAACCACATTGCTCCTCCTGAATCCGAGGTTCGACCAACGGCCGGACTCTCCTCTCCAATACCTTGGCATAGACCTTCCCAGGGAGGCTGAGGAGTGTGATCCCTCTAAAGTTGGAGCACACCCTCCGGTCCCCTTTTTTGAAGAGAGGAACCACCACCCCGGTTTGCCATGCCAAAGGCACTGCCCCCGACCTCCACGCAATGTTGCAGAGGCGTGTCAACCATGACAACCCAACAACATCCAGGGCCTTGAGGTACTCGGGGCGAATCTCGTCCACCCCCGGGGCCCGGCCACCAAGGAGATTTTTAACCACCTTGGCGACCTCAGCCCCTGTGATAGGCGAGTCATCCCCCTCGTCCCCAAACCCTGCATCCTCTGTGGAAGGCGTATCAGTGGGATTGAGGAGATCCTCGAAGTATTCCTTCCACCGCCCGACGATATCCCCAGTTGAAGTCAACAGTGTCCCATCCGCACCATACACAGTGTGGACGGGGAGCTGCTTTCCCCTCCTGAGCCGCCGAACAGTTTGCCAGAATCTCTTTGAAGCCGACCGAAAGTCTTGTTCCATGGCCTCACCGAACTCCTCCCATACCCGGGTTTTTGCTTCAGCAACCACCCGAGCTGCACTCCGCTTGGCCTGCCGGTACACCTCAGCTGCTTCGGGAGTCCCACAAGCCAACCAAGCTTGATAGGACTCCTTCTTCAGCTTAATGGCCCCCCTCACCACTGGTGTCCACCACTTGGTTCGGGGGTTGCCACCACGAGATGCACCGACCACCTTGCGGCCGCAGCTCTGGGCTGCCGCTTCAACAACAGAGGTGGAGAACATGGCCCATTCAGACTCCATGTCTCCAGACTCCCTCGGAATGTGGTTGAAGTTCTTCCGGAGGTGGGAGTTGAAGACCTCCCGGACAGGGGCCTCAGCCAGACGCTCCCAGCACACCCTCACTATACGTTTGGGTCTACCAGGTCTGAATGGCTTCCTCCCCTGCCATCGGATCCAACTCACCACCAGGTGGTGATCAGTTGACAGCTCTGCACCTCTCTTTACTCGGGTGTCCAAGACATACGGTCGCAGGTCTGATGATACGATAACAAAATCGATCATCGACCTGCGGCCTAGGGTGTCCTGGTGCCAGGTGCACATATGGACACCCTTATGCTTGAACATGGTGTTCGTTATAGACAGACTGTGGTTAGCACAGAAGTCCAATAACTGAACACCACTCGGGTTCAGATCGGGCAGGCCGTTCCTCCCAATCACCCCCCTCCAGGTTTCACTGTCGTTGCCCACGTGCGCATTGAAGTCCCCCAGTAGGACAATGGAGTCTCCAGGAGGAGCACCCTCCAGCACCCCAGTCACAGACTCCAAAAAGGGTGGGTACTCTGAAACATCATTTGGTGCATAGGCACAAATGATGGTCAGGACCCGTTTCCCAACCCGAAGGCGCAGGGAAGCAACCCTTTCGTCCACCGGGGAAAACTCCAATATAGAGGCAGCAAGGTGGGGCGATACAAGAATACCTACCCCTGCTCGTCGCCTCTCGCCCGGGGCAACTCCAGAAAAGGCCAAGCTCCAGCCCCTCTCCAGGAGACTGGTTCCGGAACCGGAGCTGTGTGTTGAGGTGAGGCCAACTATATCTAGCCGGTATCGCTCAATCTCGTACACCAGCTCAGGCTCCTTCCCCACCAGAGAGGTGACATTCCACGTACCAAAAGCCAGTTTAGAAAGCTTGGGATCAGTCCGCCAAGGTCTCCGCCTTTGACTGCCACCTAATCCACATAGCACCGGACTTCCATGATCCCTCCTGCAGGTGGTGAACCTACTGGAGGGCGGACCCATGTAACTCCTTCGGGCTGAGCCCGGCCGGGTCCCATGGGTGGAAACCCGGCCACCAGACGCTAGCCTTCGAGCCCCTCCCCCAGGCCTGGCTCCAGGGTGGGGCCCCGGTAACCCCATACCGGGCGGGGTACACTGAATCCTTGATATACAATTTATCATGAGAGTCTGTTGGATCGTTCTTCGTCTGGCCCTTCACCCAGGACCAGTTTGTCTTGGGAGACCCTATCAGAGGCAAATTGCCCCGGACAACATAGCTCCTGGGATCACTGGGGCACGCAAACCCCCCCACCACGATAAGGTGTTTATTTCCAAACGTCAGCAAATATTCAGCATGCTGACAATTTTCAAAGAACACAGCTTCCACCAGCGTTTGCCAACAAACACCAACTATCATTAACTTTTGCCAGTAGAGCCAGACATTTGTCAAAACGTCACTAAAAGTTGATCCAAACGCTGCAGTGTGAATCCACCCTAAGGAAACATCGTTCATGAGTTGGAAGACCAGGGAAAGAGTTTTAAAAAGCGATTCTAAGAGAAAATCATGAAATTCAAAGAGGTGCAAAGGAAATTAAAAAAAAAAAAAAAGACATTTAAAACCTCATTTTTAGACTTGAGCTACCCTTCACTGATTTATATTTTGCTTCAAAGGAGCCAGACTTTCCTGTAATATTTAAAGTGGTTTGACCAACAGTTCTCCAGGATTTCTGGAGGTCTTTCTAATTTTTTTGTTTGGTCATGGGCTGCTTTTTCATCCCTTGTCAGTCTAGTCCTTACACCTGATCATTGTCCAGTTTCCCCAAAAAACAAAACGTTATGGAAGAAGAGAGAGACAAAAGAGGTGGCAGCCCTAAAAAACTATTGACAGCAGGCAGACAGTATCCGAATATTATGTCCTTAAGAGACAGGAAAGAAAATCCAACCAAGACCTGGCACAGGACCTGAGAGATGCATCTGACCCTTAGCTGATCCATCTATCGTTCACTGAAGCTTTGTCAGAATAGCCTCAGTGAAAGGAAAAGAGAGAGAAAAGCTGAGGTAATTCACATCACACAAGAACTGGTCTGAAAATCAGAAGGAATGGTTTTTGTGGAGTGATGAATCCAGACTTGAAATGTGAGATTATCTTGACAAAGATCAGAATAGAATTAAGCAAAAATCCCAAATAGTTCTTTGACATGTCCTTTAAGAAGCCTATTCCTGAAGACGACATAAAGAAATTAGAGGCAGTCGAGACACTTGCACAGTACTGTATATAATATACAGTTTTATCTCCCTGGAAGTCACCACTGAAGAAAATACAAACAAAAGATAAAATTAAAGTCACTGTTTAAGATGAAGCTGCACAGAGGTTAACCAAGATGCTAAATTGTGTGATTCAAGAAGAACTTTGGTTTTACCATTACTGCAGTTGAGATGTTTAATGGCTCATCTGCATTTCCTTCCACATCCTGATGTCTCGACACATCCAGTTTACAAAAGTCTAATAGCACCTTGAGATCTGCAACAAAAATATTCAGCCCAAAATTCACACTCAATGTCGGATAAATACAATTAAAATGAGGGTTGCTAACAGAAATCATTTTCTCACCTGTTTTGCTGATCTCTGTGAGCATCTCTTGTGTCCAAGCTAGTGTAGCAAAATGCGTTTCATTGGCAGTGAAATTTAAAGCAGACAGCTCCACATCCAACAGACCCCTCAGGATCAGTGCTCCTATACCCAAAGACCTGAGGTATGACAGCTGCTCATGCACTGCTTGGAAAGAGAGAAAAGAAAATTATCATCATCTACTGTAGGTAAAACAACCTTGTCCTCAAATTTCATGCATTCAGTTTGAGTTTAGGATCTAAAGCAGAAATTTCAAAGGATATACATAAAATGATGTTCAGCTTGTTGATTCTTCTTTCTTTCTTTCTGCTCCCTTTAGGGGTCACCACAGCAGATCATCTGCCTCCAACTTACCCTATTCCTCGCATCTTCCTCTGTAACTTCAACACTCCTTATGACCTCCTTCGCTATAATCATGAATCTTCTCTGTGGTCTTCCTCTTTTCCTCCTGCCTGGCAGCTCCATCTTCAACATCCTTTGTCCATTATCTCCACTATCCCTCCACTGCACGTGTCCAAACCATCTCAGCCTTGCCTCTCTTACTTTGTCTCCAAACCGCTCAACCTGAACTGTCCCTCTAATATACTCATTTCTGATCCTGTCCCTCCTAGTCATTCCCAGTGAAAATCTTAGCCTCTTCCACTCTGCCACCTCCAGCTCTGCCTCCTGTCTTTTTGTCACTGCCAGTGTCTCCAAACTATACATCATAGCAGGTCTCACAACTGTCTTGTAAAGCTCCCCTTTCACTCTAGCTACTATCTTTCTGTCACAAATCACCCCTGACACTCGTCTCCACCCTGCCTGCACTTTCTTCTTCACCTCCCTTGTGCATTTTTCATTGCTTTGGATGGTTGACCCCAGGAGCCTCAGGTATAAATGGTGGGCACACACAAAAACACAGCATATGCTGATTTTCACACACACAGTGGGATGTATAAAAACAAATGTGATATAAGGATCTGCGGACCAAGCCGCAAAGTTTCCACCTGCCGTGAGAAGCTGCGGCTGTCCCCAAAATTCTGTTTGGCTCTATCAGGTGGGTCTGTTAAACTACAAAACAGCTGAAACTCACAGACTATGTTAAAATAATGTTTCCACTTCAGTAAAAATGCTTTGTCTGTGAAGCAAAGCATTCAGTCTGTGAAAAACATTATGTGATTTACCTCCATAACTCAGCTCATTGAGCACAGTGAAACCCCGATGAATAATAATTAATTAACCTGCCTCACTCATGGACCAGCCAGCAGCGCTGTTAACTGGATGCTGTTTCTGTAAAGGTGTCATTTTGACCTGAAGAAAAAAGCAGAGATCCTCTGGGTTAAGGTTGAATAAAAGGAGGATCATGGGTAGTTCCAGGCTGCAATTTCCCCGGATTTTCAGGGACCCTTAACGGATTCCCAATCTGACATTTCGGTCTCCTCAGACCTCGGGAAGTGGGTCAGAGGAAACTGCTATAACACCTGCTGTCTTTGAGTCATTTTGACCCAAAGACAACAGGAGGATCCCCAGCGCAATATGTACTGTACCTTGGATTTTATAATCTGGAAATTAAAGGCCTTTATAGTAATATATATATTGTCACATCTCACGCTGTGAGTAGTCTCTCTCTCTCTCTCCTTTTAGATTTGATTGGCGGTTGACAATCAGCCTACAGGTGCATTACCACCACTGACTTAATTATCATCACTCTATATCTTTGTATAAGGAGTTCTTATAAGGAGTTCTGAACAACTCCTTATGTATGAAAAAATTACCCATCCTTGGACTGTGTCCTAGGAGCAGCTGAAGAGCTCCTGGTCCTCCTGCCTCCCGGCAAGCTACACTTGACATAATGCACGGCTCAGGAGACACACACGCAGGCTCAGAGTAGATCCAATAGCTTTATTAGCAACAAGTGTGTATGAATGTGTGTCTGCGAGATGTGAATGTATTGGCGGTGGCGTCTGCGTCGGGCACGGAGGCAGGAGACCGTACAGCCGGACAACCCTATGGGAGAAGCAAAGGGAGAAGGGTGACGGGCACACACCAACACAGGAGATGTAAAAATAGTGATGAGCTTACTTGGAGTTAGCAGGTGGCTGGCACAGCAAGGACGAGGTCCGGTTGACAGCGACCTGGAGAGCCCGGTGCAGCAGCGAGGGAATGGAGACGGAGAGGAATGGTCCGCCGCCGGGAAATCCACCTGTGCACAGGGGAGCAGACTTGGAGAGGAAAAGGTAAGGGCTTCTTACCGAAATGTTTGCTGAAGTGGTAGAGGTTACTCACAGCAATCGTGACGAGTGAAGTCTGACGGCTTCAGGCCGAAGCCCAGGGCGAGGCGGCTTAAATCCCTCGCCGCTGATGAAGTGCAGGTGTGCGTGCAGCTGGCGCCGCAGATGGGCGGCGAGGCGTGACAACACTACTCACAAAAACTTAGGGATATTTTCCTTTCGGGTGAAATTTTTGGAAAATGTAAAAAGTTCACGCTACAATGATATTATATCATGAAAGTAGGGCATTTAAGTAGAAGCATGCAATGGTGATTTCCTCACCTCAAACAAGTTATTGAAACAAAAGCCAACAACAGTGGTTCGGATACCACAACAGAAAATGTCAGTGTCTCAATAACTTGTCATGTGCCCTTGAGCATCAATTACAGCTTGACAACAACATCTCATGCTGTTCACAAGTCGACTTATTGTCTGCTGAGGCATGCCGTTCCACTCTTCCTGAAGGTGGCCCTCAGGTCATTGAGGTTATGGGGTGCAGGGTCACAAGCCTCTACATGGTGACTCAGCTGATCCCATAGGTTTTCTATGGGATTCAGGTCTGAAGAAAGTGCAGGCCACTCCATTTGAGGTACCCCAGCCTCCAGAAGCTGTTCCCTAATGATGTGACCTCAATGAGCTGGAGCATTGTCTTCCATGAAGATGAAATTAGACCTGTGTTGTTCATGCAGGGGCACAATGACTGGATTAATGATGTTTTTCAGGTAGTATCGGCTTGTCACTGTATCATTCGTAAGGTGTAGAGCAGTTCTGTATGGACTAGATACACCTGCCCAGACTGTAACACCACCACCAACAAAGGCTGGTCTGGTGACAACAGTGGCTGATGCATAGTGCTCTCCTTGATGTCTCCAACATTGTTGGCGGCCATCATTTCTGCTCAGCGTGAATTGATTTTCATCAGAGAACATCACTGAGGCTCACTGGTCCCTTGTCCAACATAAATGCTCCTTGGCCCATGCAAGACAATGACGCCTGTACCCTATGGTGTGGTCAGGTACCCTTGCAGGTCATTTAGCATACAGATCACGTTGATGTAAACGGTTTTGAAAGATCTGATGTCACACCTGGGTGCCTCTCACCTCCCTTAAATGTGCCTGGAGTTGAGTGGCGTTCATCATCCGGTTCCGCAGGGCACTGTTCACAATGAAGCGGTCATCAGCGTGGGATGTGACCATAGGACGTCCATTTCTATGCCTTTGTGACTCTTCCAATCTCTCTGTATCTCTGTTGCAACCTGCTGATGACACTCTGTGACACTCTAAGCTCAGTGGCCACTTCTCTCTGAGAACATCCTGTTTGAAGCCTTGCAATGGCGAGGTACTGTTGATCAGTTGTTCGGTGTCATCTTGGTCTCATGATATCAAAATGTGAACAGTATGATGAAGAGTACTGTTTAAATACCAATTTTAATTGAACCAGAAAATATATTGGTCGATTCATGGATCAAACACCTGTTGTGAATTTTGCCGTTAAGCACCTTGTTAGAGAACAGCAAGTTATGCAAAAAGTACTGAAATGTTGAACAGTTGGACATGTGTATCCAAAAGGTTAGAGAATGTCAAATTAAGTTCACCTGTAAAGGTTATAGTGCATTTTAGGTGCATCCTGAAATTTCACCCGGAAACCGAATATCCCAAACTTTTTGTGAGTAGTGTATATACGTACATACACAGTATAAAGCAGCAGTGTCCAATCATGTGCCATGGAGGACCAAGACCCTACAGATTTTCTCTTCTACCCAGTCTCTTCAGCAGGTGTTTTCACTTACCAGCAATCAGTGGGAAGAAATTCAGTGGAATCTGCTGTTGAAGACACTGGGAGGTAAAGCCTGCAGGGTCTTGGCTCTCCATGGCACATGATTGGACACCCCTGGTATAAGGGCATGTTCTGATCAGAAAATGACCAAAGTGATGAACTACTGGTAGAACATCTGCCACATAAAGAGTGCAAGGATAATTTATACAGTACAACTGAATATGTCAGTGTTTTTTCTGAGTCATTGATCATTTATGAGTGCTGGTTGCAATGCTGAAGAAGCAGATACTGTAGATGTGTAAGGACAAAAGATAGCAAATGTAAGTCAAAAGCTGAATATTGATAGGACAAGATAGTAAATTTATTGGAAAAGTCACAAATTTATCAGGAAAAGGTTGCACATTTATCAGAAAAGTAATAAAAGTTTAAACGAAAGACCTCACACACTGTACATAGGTGATAAAAACATTCATGTAACGAGCCAGCAAAAAATATGAGTATTATAATTAGTTTTTTTTGTTTTTTTTTTTAAATTTTGCTTCTCTTTTATTGTAAAAGGTCAGGCATTTTATGCTAAATCTGTGGCCTTCTTAAATTGTTGTAAATTAGCATCTTTTATCATTTTTAGGCACTTGTGCTCCCATTGGACCATCCCCTTGTTAAAAAAAAAAAAATAACAAATGGCCTGCTGACTGTTGGGATTGAGGTCACAGTTGCCATAATTGTAGTCTTTTCAGTGTCCCTACCCTAAACAAGAAAGTTACATAGTGCTGCTTTAAATGTTTATAAAATTTCACTCAGCTCTCCCCTAGCAGGATAATAGAGCAGATACAGACTTGGTAGCTCTCAGACAATCCTCATCATGGAGTTCCTGTATGAATGACACTATTTGTTAACTGGAAATTTGCTGTACGTGTTTACAATAACACCCAGGAATTATTTTTAAAACCAGGGGAGTTGTCTCCTGCTGGTCATTTTAGATTAAATGCACATCTATGCCACTTTCGTCTTCTAGATGCAAATTTAAAATATCAATATATTTAGACAAATGTTTAAAACTTGCCGTCTCACCTTTGGTATCCTGTGATTCCTCGTTCTGTGCCTTGGTGAACAGGTCTGGCTGCATCTGGTAGAACATAGCTTTCTGCCACCACCTGAGGGGTGTCGCCACTGGCCGGGGGCTGTAGGCTGTGATGACTATGGCGATGGCAAGCATGGCCACCCAGGCGAGCCAGAACAGCGCCACTAGGTAACGGCGTGCTTTTCTCCACCCGGGGCCTCCCGCAACGGCTTCTAGCTCCTCCTTGGTCATGGGCCGAAAGTGACAGTCCGGCTGCAGAGCGAGCAGTGGAGAGGACTCTGACCCACCCAAGGAGCCTGACAGCACCGGGATGGGAATGCTACCATACTCGGTGTGAAGCATCTCAGCGGTAGCGAGCTGCAGGTAGGTGACAAACATGGAGATTATATGGAGAAATGTTGCAGGGCATAATTGTATTTTGAACAGCTTTGGAGTTTTTCCATACCATTTTTCTTGATTAGTTTGTGAATGGAAAGAGGACTAACAAGTTCAGTGTTTCAAGTAAATAAAAGTGCACTTATACAGCAGGAAACAGGTGTAATTATTGAGCACCTAATGGGTCAGGACCATACCAGAGGTGGATTATACTCAGATAATAGTGAAAGACAATTAAAGCCTATTCAAACAAAAGCACCAGGGTAGTTATAGCCTTTTTGGGGGTGAGGAGGGTCCTATGCAACACTGTGTTTATGGACCCTATTTTTGTACGAGTTCAAACCCTTTAAAATTCCCAAAATCACTCCATCTCACCATGAATATTATAAGAACAATATAGCCGCAAGTGGTGATCATCGAGTTCCAAGCAGGAGTGGCCTAAGGTCTTGTCTTGCTTAGCAACAACATTTAAAACCTAAAGTGTGTCACTTCCGGTCTGGACACCATGGTGATAGCAGCTTAACGCTGAAGCTCCCAGACCTAATCCAGGAAAATATCTTGAAAATCAGATTTAACAGATTTTTGGAAGAGTGAAAATCAAAAGACAAAATCATCATGCCTAAAGGAAAACAGAAGAAATCGACATTTTCCAGGCCAGGACACGCATCGGCTGAAGAATCTGAACCGGAGGATTTCCATTCAGAAGACGAGGAGCTGAATGTAGCTAACAAGAAGGTTAGCTTGAAAACGTTATTTTAAGAATTACGACGATTTCGCCGAGAGGTTTGGGCCGAATTTCGTGAATTCAGAGAAGAATTAGAAAGGACAAACAGCAGAGTGGACCAGGCCGAGAACCGAATCTTGGAAGCAGAAGAAAGAATAAAAGGGCTTGAAGATTCCGTGCTGGATCTACACAAAAGACAGTCAAGACTGGAGGCTAAGCTAACCGACCAAGAAGGAAGACTGAGAAGAGACAGCATAAGAATTCATGGTCTGAAAGAAGGAGCCGAGGATGGTTTCAACACAATGGCGGAATGCGTGGAATCTTTACTGAGAGAGAAGTTGGATATTCCCCAAACCACCGACTTGAAGATAGAAAGGGCCCATCGTATATTAGCCCCTAGGCCGGCGACGGAAGCGTCCCCACGTTCGGTGGTAGTGAGATTCTCCAATTTCAAAATAAAACAAGAGGTTGTAAGACTGGCTTGGCAGAAAAAAGGATTTATGCACCAAGAGAGAAAAGTCTTCGTGGAACACGATTACACCCCGGAGGTCCTTAAAAAGTGCCGGGAATACAACGACGCTAAAAAGGTGCTACGAGAGAAAAAACTGCGCTTTCAGACGCCATTTCCTGCGAAGTTAAGGGTCTTCTACAGTGAAGAGACATGTCTCTATAATTCGGCGGAAGAAGCAACAGCTGACATGGCGAGAAGAGGGCTCCCGGTAATGATGTTTAAACCCGCGGCAGACCCGAGCGATAGAATCAAGGCTCAAACGTGGTCCACACAGAGACCTTCAAAATCCATGGGCCAGCAGCGGGAAACCCAGCGCCAGAGCTACAAGGATAAACTGGCCGTTTACAGGAGGGAATAGCGACCTTTTTTTTAGTCAATCTGCACTTCCAACCCCCCTCCTACTAGGTAACAATCATTAAAGGAGATGCAGAATCAGCATGTGGTAAAACATTTCATGGAACAGTCATAATATTAGAAACAAATAAGTCTTTTTAATTAAAAAAAAAAAAAACTTGTTAAAATAGAAATGTGGCAATGATCCACATGTTCTCCCCACACTAACAAATACTGTATTAGCGTGAATGTTTGCTGTGATGGGGGTGGGAGGGTGCACATAATTTCATAGGGTATAGGCATAAAAATAAAAAAAATAAAAAATCATTACAAGTTTGGATTGGGATCTGAAATTCACGTTAAAAACATGGGACAACTTACAGGGGTAAGAGAGGGCCCTCAACACGTAACAGAGTTTGAGGAATTTCCCTCAGAGCCTACACTCCATCAAGGCTCTTCCAGGGTCTTTAAAAAGACCTCAGCTCAGGAAGTTTTTTTGACAGTTTTTTGTTTTAAAGTTTTATACACTATGTTCTTAATGTTTTTTATGTTCTTAATGTTCTTTGAGTTTCTGAGTAGCATAAAAGAGGGCCACCACACTGTTATACTAAATAAGACAATACAATGGAGAAACAGGGTGTAACCAAAATAATCTCATATAATGTAAAAGGGATCCTGAATCCAGTTAAAAGATCCAAGATTCTAGGCAAAATGAAAAAAGACAAAGCAGGAATAATATTTTTACAAGAAACCCACCTAACAGACGTGGAGCACACTAAACTCAATAGACAAGGGTTTAAAATTATCTCTTCATCTTCATATAAGTCGGGGAGGAGGAGGGGAGTAGCGACATTGATATCAACCAAAATTACATTTGAAAAAAAATCAGAACATAAAGATAAAGAAGGGAGATACAGTTTGGTAATTGGGCGGCTAGAGGGATAAGATATCACCCTGCTGAATGTATATGCACCTCCAGGGGCTAACTGGAAATTTTATAAAAATGTATTTGACCTAATGATAACTAAAGCCCAAAGTTTAGTGATATGTGGTGGAGACTTCAATCTAAGACTGAATCCATACTGGGATGCATCAGGTAATTCTCCACATCAAAATAACACTCAAAGTAGGAAAACTCGGATGCTACTAAAAGAAATGGGAATCTGTGATGTGTGGAGGGAACTCAACCCCAGTGTAAAAGATTATACATTTTACTCAACGCCACATTCATCTTACTCAAGGATTGACTATTTTTTTATGTTTAATAGAGACATTGGAAGAGTAAAAACATGTAAAATAGGACTGATGGATCTCTCTGACCACAGTCCGATCTATATGGACTTAAATATCCAAAAATACACAAATAATACATTTTCTTGGAGGTTGAATTCAAATGTCCTGAAAGGACCACTGAAAGATGAATTGGAATCAGATATTCTCAGATATTTGGAAGAAAACGATAATGGAGAAGTATCCCCTTTAATACTGTGGGATGCATGCAAAGCTGTAATAAGGGGAAAGATTATTGCAAAACTGGCAATCCAAAAGAAACTGAGACAAGAAAAACTAATCACATTAGAGTCAGAACTTAAGAACCTAGAAAAAGAACACAAAGGCAACACTCATTCTAATGACTCGCTCAAGATTAAGGAAATTAAAAATCAAATAAATGAGATCTACACAATAGAAATCCAGAAGAAACTTACATTTCTGAAACAAAAATACTATGAAGCAGGCAGCAAATCGGCAAAATTACTAGCGTATAAATTGAGGAAACAACAAACAGAAAGAGCAATCTACAAAATCAGAGACCCAGTATCAAAGGAAATAAAATTTAGAATTCAGGATATTCTTAAAAGCTTCGAGAACTACTATAAGAACTTATACTCCCTCAAAAAACATAAAAACGCATCCGAAGCATTCCTAAACGCATTAAACCTTCCCCAACTTACTGAGTCTCAAAATAAAACACTACTGTCAGAAATACAACCTAAAGAATTGGAAAAAGCAATTACGAAACTTAAAGCTAACAAATCCCCAGGAGCAGATGGCTATACAGCAGAGTGGTACAAAACCTTTAAACAGCAACTATCTCCTCTCCTCCTGAAAACATTTAACTATGTCCTCCGCACAGGGGAAATTCCCCCCTCCTGGAGAGAAGGGGTCATTGTAGTCATACCTAAACCTGAAAAGGATAAACTAGAATGCTCCAACTACAGACCAATCAGTGTATTAAATCAGGACTATAAGCTTTTTACCACTATCCTTGCCAAAAGGTTAGAAAATATACTGACAGACTTAATTCATTTAGACCAAACAGGTTTTATAAGACAAAGACAGACACAAGACAACATTAGACACACTTTACACATAATTCATCATATAAAAACATATAACTTAAATGCAGTCATATTGGGATTAGATGCTGAAAAAGCATTCGATTCGGTTGACTGTTCTTTCCCATATAGAATCTTATCCAGTTTCAATTTTCATAACAACTTCATTAGAACTATCCAGGCATTATATAAAAAACGAACAGCTAAAATAAGGATTAACGGTAATTTATCATCATCTTTTGAGCTGGAAAGAGGATGCCGTCAGGGCTGCCCCTTGTCTCCACTGCTCTTTGCAATCTTCATAGAACCTCTGAGCCAATGGATAAGACAGAATCAAAAAATTCAAGGTATTACACTTGGTCAGAAGGAACATAAAATAGCACTCTTTGCTGATGACATTTTAATATACCTGGGGCAGCCGGACACCTCTTTACCAGAACTAATCTCAGTTTTTTCAGAGTATGGAGATTTATCGGGGTATAAATTAAACATGCATAAAACCCAAGTTTTAACATTCAACTATGACCCAAATCATTATTCCCTAAGCAAACTCAAAACTAACTGGGAGCTGGAATCTATAAAATATCTGGGGGTCAATATCCCGAAACAACTCAACAAAATTATAACACTAAACTATGATCCACTGGTGGCAAAAATAAAATCTGACCTAGCAAGATGGAATATGATACCATTCTTGGGTACTGCACAAAGAATTGAAGCAGTCAAAATGAATATACTTCCACGTCTTCTATACCCTTTCCAAACAATATCGGTAGAACCTCCCAAAAAAACATGGCAGGAGCTGGACAGAAGGGTCTCAAGATTCATATGGCAGGGCAAGAGACCTAGAATCAGATATAGAACCTTACTGCTAAACAAAGACAAAGGTGGGCTTGCGCTGCCAAATATCAGGGACTATTTTAAAGCCGCACAAATTAAAACTTTAGTAGAGATATGTAACCCAGTCTACACTGCACAATGGAAGGAGATGGAATGCCAAATAACAAGTGACATCCCCCTACAGGCGATAATAGGGAACAATGCCTTACCTAAACTTTAGAATAACACTAACCCGTGGATAGAGATCCCGCTAAAAATTTGGTTTAAGATAGTCAGAGAGAATCAAACTAAAGAGCCCTATCGACTTCTGCAATGGATTGCCTATGATCAAGACTTTACTCCTAATAAAACAGACACTAGATTTAAAAAGTGGAAAGAGAACGGGCTGATAAAATATTACGATTTTTTTAAGGGGCAAATTTTAAGAAGTTTTGAAGATTTGAAAAAACAAGGTCTAATAAATCAAGACCTTTACAGGTTCTTTCAGCTTAGACACCACATAAACAATATACTTAAAAAGGAGGATTTGGAAAGGGCCCAGTCAGGTGTTCTGAAGGTCTTCTTAATGGCATATAAAGGGATCCCAGGGATCAGATACATCTCTAAAATATGACCCCCTGATTGCTGGGGTCTTTCTGCAACTGTGGGGGTTCCCCCTACAGTTGATAGTGCTATGAGATGACAGTTGTTGTGAAATGGCGCTATATAAATAAATAAATAAATAAATAATAAATATAAATAAAATATACCAAGGTCTTCAAGACTTAAAAGGAGACAACACATCATATATGGGCTGCACGGTGGCGCAGTGGTTTAGCACTGTGGCAGCACAGTTTACCCTCGGCCGGGGGATCGCGGGGATCATGAGATCGTGGGGTCGATCCCAGCCCCTGACCAACAGTGAGCTATGTGGAGTTTGCATGTTCTTCCCGTGTTGCGTGGGTTTACTCCGGGATTTCTCCGGTTTCCTCCTGCATACCAAAAACATGTAGGTTTAGGGCGCTTGCGCACACAGCGACCAGCAGCCGGTGGCTTGTCACCAGACTGCAAACCAAATCTACCTACGGGTACAAATAAGTAATAAAATATATATATATATATATATATATATATATATATATATATATATATATATATATATAAAAGAGAGATGGGAAAAAGAGGGGAATTTCAATTTACAACTGGAAATATGGGAAAAGCTAAATAAACAGCAATGGAAAAGTACCTCATCCCCGCAGTGGAGAGAATTTGGACGGAAAAATTTGGTAAGATTTTTCAGAACACCTGCACAAAACAAATTTACCCATAAGGGGTTGAACTGTTGGCGCTTGTGTGGTGAAGAGACTGCGAATCATTTTCATGTGTTTTGGTCATGCCCAGTTATCCACCAATATTGGACCAATGTACAGACAATATTGGGGAAAATATTCAAAATAACAGTTCCCTTTTCTTTTGTAACTTTGTGTTTGGGTTTACTACTGGACTCACTGGAAAGACGAGGAGAAAAATACTTATTCACTGTTTTAATATTGGCAAGTAAAAAAGCCCTAACTAAAAAATGGATGCTGAAGGACTGTCCTACACCTGAAGATTGGATTAACGTGATCCAAGACATTTACTCGATGGGAAAGTTGACATTCGCACTGAGACAGGACATGGATGGGTTCTTGAACTTTTGGCAACCCTGGATCGCATATGTGTCTTCCATTAGATCTAATCTTTGACAAATACCATTTCAATAATGGCACCGCTCTTTGTTCCAATGCTACTCAGATGCTCTTTTATTTTTATTTATCTATTTTGTTTGTTTGCTGGTTTGTTTGTTTGTTTTTTGCTCTTTTGTTTTGTTTGTTTGTTTTTTATTCTCTTTAATTTCACTTTTTCTTTCACTTTAAAAAAAAGGGGGTGTTGTAATAATTATTCTTCCAATGTTGTCAAATTGCAAAAAATAAGGGAACGTGATGAAAATGTAAACAATGCAATGCTGTAATGACCTGTATACCCTTTACAAAAACTTAAATTAAAAAACGAAAAAAAAAACTAAAGTGTGCTACACATTAGCTTTTAAAGCAGCACTATGTAACTTTCTTGTTCCTTGTAGGAACACTGAAAAGGCCATAATCACAGCGACCATGACCCCAGTCCCAACAGCCAACCACAGGGCTTTTTGTTGTTGGTGGCTAAAGTCGTGCTCTGTGATTCGCTGCTGGGACCGAGGCTGTCTCCCCAGTAATGACACCAAAAAAAAAAGAAGAGCATGAAGGCAATGTGGGCCCACTCAGGCTATGGATGAAGTGACATTTACACAGTCAAATCTTGGTGTACCATCAAAATAATTTTGCAAACATTATTTTGAGGTGAAAATCTTACATAGTGCTGCTTTAAAATGCACAGAAGATCCTTGTTATACTTCAGTTGTTTTTTTGTTTTTTTTTGTTTTTTTTTTTTTAGAAAAAAAAGGCCTTCCTAGCAAGATTTGAACCTCAGACCTCCTGCATTAGAAGCACTCACCATAACCACAACACCTTTTTCTTGCACTCTTTCTCAAATGATAAATGTTCAGTTGAAGATAATACAGCATTTAAAAGTCTCTGTGCACATTGTTTTCAAATGCACAGAAGAGCTATGTTGCACTTTAGAAGAGCAACATGTTACCAGAAGGATTTGAACACAGGCCACCTGCATGACAGACAAGAGTTTTAACCCCATAAAAGCCTCCAGTTCCTGTAAATTCTTGGGCTGTTTTTCATGAACTGCACGTTTGAGATCTCCCCAAAGTGGTTCAATGACATTGAGGTCAGGAGACTGAGATGGCCACTCCAGAACCTTCACTTTTTTCTGCTGTAGCCAACGACAGGTTGACTTGGCTTTGTGTTTTGAATCATTGTCATCACGGAATGTCCAAGTGTGTCCCATGCACAGCTTCTGGGCTGATGAGTGCAAATTTTCTTCCCGTACTTTCTGATAACATGCTGCATTCATCTTGCCATCAATTCTGACCAATTCTATGTGCCTTTGTAACTTGCACATCCCCAAAACATCAATGATCCACCTCCGTGTTTCACAGTAGAGATTGTTTTCATCATAGGCCTTGTTGACTCTTCTCCAAATGTAGCATTTATTGTTGTGGCCAAAAAGTTCAATTTTGGTCTCATCACTCCAAATAACTTTGTTCCAGAAGTTTTGAGGCTTGTCCCTGTGTTGTTTGGCGTATTACAAGTGGGCTGCTTTGTGGCATTGTCGTAGTAATGGCCTTCTTCTGGCAACTCAACCACGCAGCCCATTTTTCCTTGAAGTGCCTCCTTATTGTGCATCTTGAAACAGCCACACCACTTTTTTTTTCCAGAGAGTCCTGTATGTCAGCTGAAGTTATTTGAGGGTTTTTCTTTGCATCCTGAATAATTTTCCTGGCAGTTGTGGCTGAAATTTTTGTTGGTCTACCTGACCATGGCTTGATTTTGTCACGGCTGGCCCTCACGAGCCAGCATAAGATGCCACAGACCAGTAAAGTTGCACAGAGGTTTATTCACAGTTCAAGGCAAGGGTAGGACAAGATAACTAGACGCGCTGGCTGAGCAGCAAGATTATCCATTAACATAACACCGATCAATGACGGCTGAGATGAGGAATGCTCGCTCACCGTCAGACAAAGGAAAAGGGCAAGGAATACGAGCGATAACCTCAACAATAAACACACTTACATTAGAGGAGAATCGTGGATGAACATTAGGAGAATGTTGACGGGAATGTTGACGAGGCAGCCGCAAGATGCAGCCGCTGGCGCCAGCATTTAAAGCTGGCTGCCAACGACCGCAAATGCAGCGCAGCTGCTCAGACTCTGACAGCAGGGAACTCCCGAGCGTTTGACCAATCAGAGCCCGGGGAGCCAGAATGACAACGCCGCTGTCAAAGCCTGACAGGAATGATGTGTAGCCCGAACGCGGACAAAATAGTGCTCGGGTTATGACAGGACCCCCCCCCCCTCAAGGGTGGACTCCCGGACGCCTGTAAACATCCACACACCCCCACCCCAGGGCGGGTGGATGGGGAAGCAGGCAGAGGGGGGACAGAACCAACTTCATAGAAAACAGAAAACATGATAACCTACCACACAAATCACAATAAAGACAAGCCAGGGGCAGAAAACAAACAAGAGATAAATTCACGGGGGGGGGGGGAGAAAAAAACTAAACTGTACAATACAAGAACACATGACACAAAGAAAAAACAGCTTAACAAAGTACAAATGTCGTGACAAAGCTGGATTACCAGACTGTTACAGAGAGAAAAAAAAAACTCAACTCCCATGAATTGGCAGCAAACCAAAAGAAAAACCCTCAACAGTTCTGAACCCAATACTGATGTGGCTGAACAGTGGCCAAACTTCTGAATACAGAAGCTGAACAAGTTCATTATCCAGGCATTAGTAACAGCCAGCCACAAAAATAATCATGGAGGCATTATGTCTGATGAAAAAAGGTCTGCTCTGAGGATTCTTTGATCAAAGATGCAATAGACAGGCAACATCTTGCTAAACAGAAACTCAAAAACATGTGAATTGCCATGACAAGGGTACATACTGTATATTCATTAAACCCAAAATAGGAGTGATAAGCGATGTTCAATATAACCACAGTAGATTCAAAAATTGAGGAAAAGTGTTAACAAAATCAGATAAACTCGGCAGTCTTCAAGGCCAAAAGATCAAACAAGAGAAAAAAAAAAAACCTCTGTATATAAACAAGACTGAATGGGGAAAAGAAAAAAAACAAGTGGCCAAGTCACACATCAGAGTACACCATTAGATCTTGCCTGTGGAGTATTTCAGTCAAAAAAAAAAAAAAATCACAGAAACTACTGAGCGGCGAAAGAAGGGGGAAGAAGCACATCAGGATGACAGTCATAATATACAGTTCAGGAGGCCTCCCAGCCCCCAGCATCCAGACCGCTAACAGGGGCAGCGGGACTTGTTCTGGTGGCCGAGGATGACCATGCCTCCGGCGGCCGGACCAGGGCGACAAATGTACAGTTCTGCTTATCGGGAGGCTGGCCCCGGAAGCCAAATGGGAAGAACAGGCTTCCAGGTGGTCGACCCGCATCAACCTGCCAACCAGACGACTGGAGAGAGATCGGCAACGGTCTTCCAACGGCAGGGGAAAGCCAGGGAGAACCGGGCCAACTATGGTTAATCCCCGCGGTTCCAGATGCGGGGGAGGGAGAAACGTGACGAGGGTGGGGAATTAGTTTGGGATTATTCGGCGGTGGATCTGCAGCACCATCTCCGGATCCCACCCAAACAGACGCTGGCAGGGCCGGAACCAATCCGGTAGGGAATCCTGACTGGACGGACGCTGCACCTACGGTGGGCCCGGATTGGGCCAGAGCCCCTCCGGGGACGAACTCTGACTGAGCCAATGCTGCAGCCACGTCGGACCCCCATTGGGTCAGAACCACCCAGGTGACAAACTCTGATTCGGCCGACGCTGCACCCGTGTCGGACCCCGATTGGGTCAAAACCACCCCGGTGACGAACTCTGATTCGGCCGACGCTGCACCCGCGTCGGACCCCGATTGGGTCTGAACCACTTCGATGATGAATTCTGATTGGGTCGACGCTGCACCCGTGTCGGACCCCGATTGGGTCTGAACCACTTCGGTGACGAACTCCGACTGAGCGGAAGCTGCACCCGCGTCGGACCCCGATTGTGTCTGAACCACTTCGGTGACGAACTCTGACTGAGCGGAAGCTGCACCCGCGTCGGACCCCGATTGGGTCTGGGCCGCACCAGTACAGACCTCCAACTCTGAAAATGGAACCTCCGGCACAGTGATTGATGGCTGTTCTGCACCGACGACCTTGGGCGAAGGCTCAGAAGAAGAAGAAAAAGAAGAACTGGGATCAGGGACACCGGTAGCGCCAGAACCCGGCGAGGCAAGTTTGGATGCAGTAGACTGCTGCACCCGGCTCACCTCCCCAAGAGACAGGCAAAAATGCTCAATAACAGAAAAGACAAAAACAACACTGAGCACTTGCCTGATCTCAAGTTCGGACGCCGTCCAGGACTTCGACAATCCGGGCTCAGATGGGAGGAGGTCGTCTTCTGACTCCCATTCAGCTGTGTCGTAATCTGCCTCTGGCAAAAAGGCTTCCGCAGCCTGAGGACCCTCCGACGCCATTGTCCACGCTGGCAACCCATACGGCGTGGTGGCAGGGGGCCCCTGGCCTGCTGGGTCGGACTGCCCATCCATGGAGACCCGGGGACGCTCCGTTGTCAGCGCAGGCTCCAAACAGTAGTCCGATCCCCTCCTCCATCCTTGATGTGGCTGCGGGGCTGGAATCTTCTGCTCCAGGACCGCAGGCCCCCTCCTCATCTGATGACGCTCGGCTGATGTCGAGGAACGCTCAGCGGGGGGGAGACACGGAGACAGCGGGTTTAGTAATTACCTCAGCAGGTGGTGGAGGCTCGGGGGGCTGCGAACCCCGACCCTCACCCCCAGGAGTCAGACAAGACAAATCACTATTAGGGGAAAAAGAGTGAACTTGTACTTGCCTGTCTCCCGGAGGGAGGATGGTGTCTGCTGCAGGGAACGTTGCTCCTTCCTCTCCCCGTCGGATGGTGGCAGAAGGCTCCCTGGAAGGAAGAGGGGGGGCCACTCGAGATGGAATCGACGCGGGGCTCGCCGGAGCAGAACTCCTCATACACCCAGCAGCTGGAGAAGGCGTCGGAGAGGAGGGGGCGACAGCCGAGACGGGCCGGGCACGACGCGCTGACGGGACAGCGGGGGAAAACAGCCCGGGGAGAGAGGCTGCGGGGGTTCCCTCCTGGTGAGACGCTGAAGAGACAGCTGTCGGGTTGAAGGAGTCAGTCCAGCAACCTGGAGCAGGATCCGGACGGGACTCTTGCTGAGAATGTCTCTGGCCGCGACGCCGCTGTCTTCGACGGGGCACAGGTGGTACAAACTCCTGGACTGGATTGAGGAAGGGATCGGGATCCCAAAGCGGGCAGCGGGGGTGCCGTCTCTCCCACCTCAGGTCGTCTTCTTCCTCATCCAACCGGAAAATCACACATTGGGCGGCGATGTCTAGCCTCCTCGCGTCGACTTCTGGGTGGTCAGCGTAGCGGGGGGGCAGTTGGCTAAGCACCCTCTCAGCGCAGTCCAGGTAACAGTGGATCTCAGAATTAAAGTCGAGGTCGGAGGCGGCGATGAGGATTTCATCAACTTCCTCCAGCACCTCGGTCAGCTGGTGGCTGGAACCCCGAGTGCGACCCCTCCGCGACAGCATAATTCCAGTTCACCGTACCCAGACAGGAAAGAGCAGAGTTCTCCTGCATGCAACTTCACCGAGAACGGCGTCTCCTTCTGGCGGCTGCCTACTGTCACGGCTGGCCCTCACGAGCCAGCATAAGACGCCACAGACCAGTAAAGTTGCACAGAGGTTTATTCACAGTTCAAGGCAAGGGTAGGACAAGATAACTAGTCGCGTGGGCTGAGCAGCAAGATTATCCATTAACGTAACTAGTGATGGGTCCGGCAACACCGATGCGTCGGCGCATGCGTCGAGCTCATAGAGCGAAACCCAGTGTCGGTGCGTGTCGGTGCGTATTGCTTTAAGAAAGTCACTGTATCGGTCACGTAACGCTAGCGCGTCGAAACACTGACTTGTGCAAATTTATCACAAATTATGGAGCACAAGCAGCCTCAAGGAAAAAGAAAGGTTTCCACCGTGTGAGACCATTTTGATCTGATATCGGAAAATAAGGTATTTAAAAATAGTATTTTTAAAATACTGTTTTCTTTGTTTTAATTTCCTTGTTTCATCCTGTTCCTCTCAGAGTTTCCACTTGATCTATCTGAATTCAAATTCATTTGAAAGTGACTCTTAGTTTACTCTTCATATTTTCTGCAGGCTAAATGTCGCATTTGTTCAACAGAGCTGTCATATTTAAACAAAAGCGCCTCCTCAATGCTGAGACATTACAGGGCCAGGCATGAAAATGAAGTCCCGGATACACCCAGGATAGACTCAGGTATACAGCCCTTCTACTACTTACTCACAGTTGCTTTATTGATAATTAATTCCTATTAATTTATTCTTTACTTCATTTTTAACCATCAAGCTTCCAGGAAGCAGATGCTGGATGAAGCTGTGCTCAATTTCATCCTGAAGGACTGCCAGCCCCTCAGCATTGTGGAGAGTGAAGGGTTCAGGGAACTGATTCAGGCCCTTCAGCCCTCATATGTTTTGCCAACCAGAAAGGTTTGTGGAAATTATCTAAAGTAGTAGTTGATATTGTGGTGGACACACATACGGACCTGTTTTGTGACTCACATTTTAGGTCAGAACAAAGGCAGAGCAGCTCCCTTAGTGATTACAGGAAGCTGCAAGAATCTTAGCTTTGGTATGCAAGGCTTGAGACTGTGGGGCGTTTAATTAAAGGATTAAAGAAGGGATGAAGGGATGCATTGGAGACAGTGGAAGTGATATCATGGAGAGAAAATGTATTGTGACTTCTTTATAATGCAAGGTGGTCTGTGAGACATGTGACCTGTGACGTGTAAGAGTCCTGATATTTAAGGACAAGAGTTTACTGTGTGGATCTCTTTTTTTCTGCTTTGAGATGATGGTGTTGTGAATAAAGCTGACTTGAGAGAGAACTCTGCCTCGTCATTTTCACATCACCACTCTGGTGACCCGAGACGTATCATGCAAGAGGAGATTTCCCCCGGGCCAGCCTCGTCAGTAGCCCCCAGCCAAGCGAATGCCGCCACAGTCCAGCTACCGGACTTCTGGCAGAACAATCCGCGCTCCTGGTTCAACGCGGTTGAGGCGCAGTTCAACCTCCAAGGGATATCGGTTGACGCCACAAAATTCGACCACATAGTAGCAAAGCTGGACAACAACACGGCCCAGCATGTGGAGAGCCTGATCGACCAGCCACCGGACAGCCACAAATACGGCACGCTGAAGGCTGCACTCATCCAGCAATTCACCCCTTCGGCGGAGGAGCGAGCAGAGAGGCTCCTGGCGCTGATGGAGTAGGAAAATGACATGCCCGCGAACCTGATGGAGAAGTTGTTGAGGTTGAAAGACTCTGACGACGATCACTTCATTTTCACCCACCTTTTCCTCAGGACTCTACCGTCAGCAGCGAGAGCGACCCTGGCCAGTTCGCCACTGTTGGTCCAACGGGACTACTGTGCGCTGGGCCGAGAGGCGCAGCGGATTGTCAACACCACCAAGTGGTGCGCAGCCACGGCCGCGGCAGTGGAACTCGGCGTGACGACCAGAGACGACAGGGTGCCAGAGGCAGTGGTGCCAGACTCACCGACGACGGCGGCGGCAGGGGCCAGGAAACGCGGATCAGACGTCCTTTGTTTCTATCATCACCGTTTCGCAGAGAGGGCACGCAAATGTGTACCACCGTGCCAGTTCAGGCGTTCGGGAAACGCCAAGACCGGGGGTGGGTAGCAGCCGCGGCCCTCGGGGAAGAGAACAAGCTGCTCTACTTGTCGGACGCACGCTCGGGGAGGCAGTTCCTCGTCGACACAGGCTCCCAGTTGAGTTTCATCACACCTTCCTACGCGGACAGACTAGCTGGTTCCGGAGGTCCCCGGGTGACGGCAGCGAACGGCTCGGAGATTAAGACCTTTGGTGAGAAGACTCTGCTTCTGTCTCTACACGGCCATGCATTTGAGTGGACTTTTGTTGTAGCAGCAGTAAATTTCAATATGTTGGGGGCTGATTTTTTGTGCTCACATGGTTTGTTGGTTGATCTCACTAACAGGCGCCTGGTTAATGCACTTTCTTTTAATTCTATCCCCTGTACAGCGCTAGTGGCCCCGCCAACAGCACAAGCCAACGTCACAGCTGCAAACGGTAAGTTCCACACACTGCTCACTCAGTTCCCAGCACTCAGGGTCCCCACATTTTCGGCAATAGTCGCTAAACACGGGGTGGAGCATTTTATTACCACTACCGGACCGCCCGTTTTTGCAAAAGCTCGGCGCTTGGACGCAGTTAAACTGGCCATAGCACGCGAGGAGTTTGCCAACCTGGAGAGGTTGGGCATTATCCGACGTTCAAACAGTCCTTGGGCTTCCCCGCTACACATGGTCCCGAAAGCTGACGGAGCATGGTGACCTTGCGGGGATTTCCGCAGGTTAAACAATGCTACAGCGCACGACCGCTACCCAATCCCACATATCCAAGATTTTTCCGTTCATTTGGCAGGGGCACGCGTTTTTTCTAAAATAGACTTGGTCCGCGGTTACCACCAAGTCCCAGTGCGCGCTGAAGACATACCCAAAACAGCGGTAATAACTCCGTTTGGCCTATTCGAGTTTTTACGCATGCCATTCGGACTTAAAGGGGCTGCTCAGATGTTCCAACGCATGATGGACGCGGTGCTTCGCGATCTCCCTTTCGTATTCGTTTACTTGGACGATATTTTAGTAGCCAGCGCGTCCGAAGACGAACACGAAAAACACCTGGCCACAGTTTTCCGAAGGCTGGGAGATCACAGGTTAATAATCAACCCAGCGAAGTGTCAGTTTGGGGTGGCGCAGATCGATTTTTTGGGACACTGCGTCTCCCCCGAAGGAGCAGTTCCGCTGCCTGACAAAGTGCGTGCGGTGGCAGATTTTCCCCGGCCGCAGACGGTCAGGGCATTACAGGAGTTTTTGGGAATGGTGAATTTTTATAACCGTTTTCTCCCCTGCGCGGCGCAACTCATGCAGCTGCTGTATGCCGCGCTCAAAAAAAAGAAACCCGCGGATAAGATCGAGTGGCCCCTGGAGCGGGACCAAGCGTTCTCGGAGGTGAAAGCAGCCTTGGCAAAGGCTGCGTTGTTGGCACACCCAGACCCAATGGCCCGCATAGCGCTCACCACTGAAGCATCAGAGGTGGCCATAGGGGCGGTCGTGGAACAACATGTAGCCGGGGTTTGGCAGCCCCTCGCATTTTTCAGCAGGACCTTGCACGATAGCGAACGTAAATACATCGCGTTCGACAGGGAGCTGCTCGCTCTCCATTTGGCCATCCGCCACTTTCAGTTCTGGCTAGAAGGACGCTCTTTCACCGCGTTCGTTGACCACAAACCGCTAACATTCGCGATGGCCAAGGTTTCTGAACCGTGGTCAGGCGAACTCGTTGACACGCCGTGCAGGCTGCTGCGCACTCTTTGACTTGTTTGCGGAGGTTCGGCCACACAAATTTCTCTCCCACCATTTTGACCGATGCGCACACTCCAGGGTGCGCCAAAGAATGAACTGAGTCAACGTGGCGGTGCCACGCGGCCGGTACTACTGGACGCGGCCGTTCAGTGGAGACATTGCAGATTAGGGGGGGCATACCGTCTTGCAGCACCCTGCTCTCCAGCCTTAACCCTGTTGGTCCAGACTCAAAATGGTGGGAGAGAAATTTGTGTGGCCGAACCTCCGCAAACAAGTCAAAGAGTGCGCAGCAGCCTGCACGGCATGTCAACGAGTTCGCCTGACCACGGTTCAGAGACCTTGGTCATCGCGAATGTTAGCGGTTTGTGGTCAACGAACGCGGTGAAAGCGCGTCCTTCCAGCCAGAACTGAAAGTGGCGGATGGCCAAATGGAGAGCGAGCAGCTCCCTGTCGAACGCACTGTATTTACGTTCGCTATCGCGCAAGGTCCTGCTGAAAAATGCGAGGGGCTGCCAAACCCCGGCTACATGTTGCTCCACGACCGCCCCTATGGCCACCTCTGATACGTCAGTGATGAGCGCTATGCAGGCCGTTGGGTCTGGGTGTGCCAACAGCGCAGCCTTTGCTAAGGCTGCTTTCACCTCCAAGAACGCTTGGTCCCGCTCCGGGGGCCACTCGATCTTATCCGCGGGTTTCTTTTTTTTTGAGCGCGGCATACACCAGCTGCATGAGTTGCGCCGCGCGGGGGAGAAAACAGTTATAAAAATTCACCATTCCCAAAAACTCCTGCAACACCCTGACCGTCTGCGTCCGGGGAAAATCTGCCACCGCGCGCACCTTGTCAGGCAGCGGAACTGCTCCTTCGGGGGAGACGCGGTGTCCCAAACAATCGATCTGCGCCACCCCGAACTGACACTTCGCTGGGTTGATTATTAACCCGTGATCTCCCAACCTTCGGAAAACTGTGGCCAGGTGTTTTTCGTGTTCGTCTTTGGACACGCTGGCTACTAAAATATCGTCCAGGTAGACGAACACGAAAGGGAGATCGCGAAGCACCGCGTCCATCATGCGTTGGAACGTCTGAGCAGCCCCTTTAAGTCCGAATGGCATGCGTAAAAACTCGAATAGGCCAAACGGAGTTATTACCGCTGTTTTGGGTATGTCTTCAGCGCGCACTGGGACTTGGTGGTAACCGCGGACCAAGTCTATTTTAGAAAAAATGCGCGCCCCTGCCAAATGAACGGAAAAATCTTGGATATGTGGGATTGGGTAGCGGTCGTGCGCTGTAGCGTTGTTTAACCTGCGGAAATCCCTGCAAGGGCGCCATGATCCGTCAGCTTTCGGGACCATGTGTAGGGGGGAAGCCCACGGACTGTTTGAACGTCGGATAATGCCCAACCTCTCCAGGTTGGCGAACTCCTTGCGCGCTATGGCCAGTTTAACTGCGTCCAAGTGCCGAGCTTTTGCAAAAACAGGCGGTCCGGTAGTGGTAATAAAATACTCCACCCCGTGCTTAGCGACTGTTGCCGAAAATGTGGGGACCGTGAGTGCTGGGAACTGAGTGAGCAGTGTGTGGAACTTACCGCCTGCTGTTGTGACGTTGGCTTGTGCTGTTGGCGGGGCCACTAGCGCTGTACAGGGGATAGAATTAAAAGAAAGTGCATTAGCCAGGCGCTTGTTAGCGAGATCAACCAACAAACCATGTGAGCACAAAAAATCAGCCCCCAATATATTGAAATTTACTGTTGCTACAACAAAAGTCCACTCAAATGTACGGCCGTGTAGAGACAGGAGCAGAGTCTTCTCACCAAAGGTCTTAATCTCCGAGCCGTTTGCTGCTGTCACCCGGGGACCTCCGGAACCAGCCAGTCTGTCCGCGTAGGAAGGTGTGATGAAACTCAACTGGGAGCCTGTGTCGACGAGGAAATGCCTCCCCGAGCGTGCGTCCGACAAGTAGAGCAGCTTGTTCTCTTCCACGAGGGCCGTGGCTGCTACCGACCCCCGGTCTTGGCGTTTCTCGAACGCCCGAACTGGCATGGCGGTACACATTTGCGTGCCCTCTCTGCGAAGCGGAGATGGTAGAAACAAAGGACGTCCGGTCCACGTTCCCTGGCCCCTGCCGCCGCCGTCGTCGGTGAGTCTGGCACCGCTGCCTCTGGCCCCCTGTCGTCTCCGGTCGTCGCGCTGAGTTCCGCTGCAGCGGCCGTGGCTGCGTGCCGTTTGGTGGCGTTGACAATCCGCTGCGCCTCTCGGCCCAGCGCACAGTAGTCCCGTAGGGCCAACAGTGGCGAAGTGGCCAGGGTCGCTCTCGCTGCTGACGGTAGAGTTCTGAGGAAGAGGTGGGTGAAAATGAAGTGATCATTGTCAGAGTCTTTCAACCTCAACAACTTCTCCATCAGGCTCGCGGGCATGTTGTTTTCCCCCTCCGTCAGCGCCAGGAGCCTCTCTGCTCGCTCCTCCGCCGAGGGGGTGAATTGCTGGATGAGTGCAGCCTTCAACGTGCCGTATTTGTCGCTGTCCGGCGGCTGGTCGATCAGGCTCTCCACATGCTGGGCCGTGTTGTTGTCCAGCTTTGCGACCACGTGGTAGAATTTTGTGGCATCTACCGATATCCCCTGGAGGTTGAACTGCGCCTCAACCGCGTTGAACCAAGAGTGCGGATTGTTCTGCCAGAAGTCCGGTAGCTGGACTGTGGCGGCATTCGCTTGGCTGGGGGCTCCTGACGCGGCTGGCCCGGGGGAATTTTCTTCTTGCATTATACGTCTCAGGTCACAAGTGTGGTGATGTGAAAATGACGAGGCAGAGTTCTCTCTAAAAGTCAGTTTTATTCACAACACCATCATCTCAAAGCTGAGAAAGAGAATTTTTTTTTTTTTTTTTTTTTGTTACTTATTTGTACCCGTAGGTAGACTTGGTTTGCAGTCTGGTGACAAGCCACCGGCTGCTGGTCGCTGCGTGCGCGAGCGCCCTAAACCTACATGTTTTTGGTGTGCGGGAGGAAACCGGAGAAATCCCGGAGTAAACCCGCGCAACACGGGGAGAACATGCAAACTCCACACAGCTCACTGTTGGTCGGGGGCTGGGATCGAACCCACGATCTCATGATCCCCGCGGTCCCCCGGCCGAGGGTAAAACTGTGCTGTCACAGTGCTAAACCACTGCGCCACCGTGCAGCCCATGACACAGTAAACTCTCGTCCTTAAATATCAGGAACTTCACACTTCACAGATCACATGTCACACAGACCACCTTGCATTATAAAGACACTCACAATGCATTTCTCTCCATGATATCACTTCCACTGTCTCCAATGCATCCTTTCCTTAATCCTTTAATTGAACCCCCCACAGTCTCAAGCCTTGCATACCAAGGCTAAGATTCCTGGAGCTTCCTGCCTTTGTTCTGACCTAAAATGTGAGCCACAAAACAGGTCCCATGTGTGTGTCCACCACAGTGTAAAAAAAAAAAAATCCCAGTCCACAAGCATCCTCATTCACAACACGTTCACTTAGATTTTCACGTTATGATACATGTTCACGTTATTTATTGACTGTATCTAAAAATATCAACGATATTTGAAATTAAAATGAAGATATGAAATAATACAATATAAAATACAATGACTTAAATTATATACTGCTCAAAAAAATAAAGGGAACACTAAACATCCTAGATTTGAATGAAATATTCTTATTAAATACTTTGTTCTTTACAAAATCACACAACAGCATGTGAAATTGATGGCAATCAGTGTTGCTTCCTAAGTGGACAGTTTGAGGGACAGTGTTCCCTTTATTTTTTGGAGCAGTATATTATTGTATATACTAGGTCATCAAATCAGTGTCAGTTGAGTCTGTCAACTAGGTTGCCTGTAGGGATTTTTAAGGTCCAGCAGGTGTCAGTATTCAGTGACACAGTATCAACACAGTATCAATACAGTTTTGCAATGTGTCGAAACGCATCATGACGCCTCATGGACCCATCACTAAACATAACAACGATCAATGACAGCTGAGACGAGGAACGCTCGCTCACCGTCAGACAAAGGAAAAGGGCAAGGAATACGAGCGATAACCTCAACAATAAGCACACTTACATTAGAGGAGAATCGTGGATGAACATTAGGAGAATGGGGCTCATTTAGGGCGCATATATAGTATGCATTTTCCCTCACATATATTTAGTAGGCATGACGGTGCATACTCTGGAAGCTTCACGTCTAAACGACCAGGAAGACCTGACCCGGCGGAGACCTTGGGAGGTGTGAAGTGGTTTCTTGAGAGACGGGAAGTCAGAGAGAATGTCCCAGCAGGAGCCCCCAAGGCTGAGGAGTTGAGAGACAATAGAGACGCCAAGGAGCCTCGGAGGCTATATGTTTACTGAAGGACTGTGGGTTGGGGATGTGATATTTGATGTTGGGGGTTTTGTGTCTCTGGAGAGTATAAGAGCTGTGATGAATGATTGTTCTGCCTCTTTGCTGAGATACTTTGCTTGATAGAGGATGTAGACTCACAATAAACCTTTCCTGAGAAATAAACTCAGTCTCATTTGTGAAAGTCATCCTCTACACTGGTGACCTACGACAAACCATGGCCGGCGGCGGCGAGCTTTCCGCGTCAGACTCTTCAGGGGCCAACCGGGTTAACGCAGCTACCACACTACAGCTGCCCGATTTCTGGCAACATAACCCGCGCTCCACCAAGTTCCACCTTCGGGGAATCTCAGCGGACGCAACGAGGTTCTACCATGTTGTCGCGAAGCTGAACAGCCTCACAGTGCAGCGGGTGGAGAGCCTGACCAACCACCCGTCCCAAGACGACAAGTATGGCGCACTGAAAGCCGCCCTCATTCGAGCCTTCACTCCCTCGCTGGGAGAGCGAGCAGAGAAGCTCCTGGCGCTGACAGAAGGGGAAGCAGACAGGCCGGCAGATCTGATGGCAAAGATGATGAGCCTGAGAGGCGAGGATGACGACAGCTTTATCTTCGCCCACCTCTTTCTCAGAACGCTACCGCCAGCAGTGAGAGTAACCCTGGCCAGCTCACAGCTACTCAGCAACCGTGACTACCACGTGTTGGGCCAGGAGGCGCAGCGGCTCGTCGACGCCCATAGACGGCACGCAGCCACGATGGCAGCAGCAGAGCTGAACGCACCCCCGCGAGATGAGGGGAGACCAGAGGCTGCAGCACCGGATCCACTGATGTCGGCAGCGGCAGAGGCCAGGAGAAGTGGAGCTGACAACACCCTCTGTTTCTACCATCGACGCTTCGCCGAGAGAGCTCGCAGATGCGCCCCACCGTGCCGATACCAGCGCCAGGGAAACGCCAAGACCGAGAGCCGGTAGCAGCTGCGACTCTCGGCACGAAGAACAAGCTACTTTTCATGACAGATGCAAATTCAGGGAAAGAATTCCTGGTGGACACAGGCTCCCAGCTAAGTTTTGTCAAGCCTGCCTACGCGGACATGCTGACACCTGCCAGCGGACCCCTGGTGTTAGCAGCGAACGGCTCCACGATCAAAACCTATGGGGAGAAGACGGTCCTCCTATCCCTCCACGGCTGCACCTTCGAGTGGACCTTCGTCGTAGCCGCAGTTAGCAACAACATGCTAGGTGCTGACTTTTTATGCTCAAACAGTTTATTAGTTGATCTTGCTAATAGATGTATTGTAAATGCACTGTCTTTCTACTCTATCTCCTGCACAGCTCGGGTGGCCCTGCCTTCTGCACATCCCAACGTCACAGCTGCGGGTGGTAAGTTTCATGCACTACTCAATCAGTTTCCAGCACTCACGGTCCCAACATTTTCAGCGTCAGTTGCCAAACACGGGGTTGAGCATTTCATAACTACCTCTGGCCCCCCTGTTTTTGCAAAAGCTCGGCGCTTGGACCCAGCTAAACTGGCCATCACGTGCAAGGAATTCACCAACTTGGAAAAACTGGGCATTGTTAGACGCTCGAACAGCTCTTGGTCGTCACCCCTGCACATGGTGCCCAAGGCTGACGGCTCGTGGCGCCCTTGCGGTGATTTCCGCAGATTAAATAATGCTTCAGCACACGACCGCTACCCAATTCCGCACATCCAGGATTTTTCGGCACATTTGGCGGGGGCGCGCATCTTTTCCAAAATAGATTTGGTGCGCGGTTATCACCAAGTCCTAGTCCGCACGCAAGACATACCCAAAACGGCAGTTATAACCCCTTTCGGGCTCTTCGAGTTTTTGCGCATGCCTTTCGGCCTCAAAGGCGCCGCGCAGACGTTCCAACGCATGATGGATGCAGTACTGCGCGGCCTCCCTTTCGTGTTCGCTTATTTGGATGATATTTTGGTAGCCAGTACATCCGAAGTCGAACACGAACACCACCTCACAGCCTTTTTTCAGAGGCTGACAGAACACGGGCTGATAATTAACCCAGCGAAATGCCAATTCGGGGTAGCGCAAATCGATTTTTTGGGGCACCGCGTGTCTCCAGAGGACGCGGTCCCGCTGCCTGATAAAGTGCGCGTGATAACGGATTTCCCCCGACCGCAGACAGTTAAGGCACTGCAAGAATTTTTGGGGATGGTCAATTTTTATAACCGCTTCCTCCCCAACGCGGCACGGCTCATGCACCCATTGTACGCGGCACTAAAGAAGCAAAAACCTGCATCTAAGGTCGAGTGGTCCCCGGACCGGGAGCGCGCTTTCTCACAGGTCAAATCGGCCCTCGCGAATGCTGCGTTATTGGCACACCCGGTGCCAGTAGCTTGCATGGCGCTAACCACGGACGCTTCCGACGTGGCAGTGGGGGCGGTTGTCGAGCAACTGGTAGCAGGGAGCTGGCAACCACTTGCGTTTTTCAGCAAAACATTGCACGATAACGAGCGTAAATACAGCGCGTTTGATAGGGAGCTTTTAGCCCTGCATTTGGCCATCCGCCACTTCCAGTTCTGGTTGGAAGGGCGCCGTTTCACCGCGTTTGTAGACCACAAACCATTAACATTTGCAATGGCTAAAATTTCAGAGCCTTGGTCGGGCCCACAACAGAGACAGCTGGCCGCGATTTCGGAGTTTACCACCGACATTCAACACGTGGCGGGCAAACACAATGTTGTGGCAGATTGTCTCTCGTACGCAGTTGCACTGCCAGGCCCCCAGGGGGCAGACTCGGCGGCTGTAGACTCGGGCCAGGCTTGCGGCGCGGAAGCGCTCACAGCCCCGGTCTGCGTTGGGTTAGATTATGCAGCCATGGCCGCCGAGCAGGTTAACGATGCGGACGTGCGTGCGCTCCAGTCTGGGCCAACAGGGCTAAGGCTGGAGCACAGGGTGCATCAAAGAGGTATGCCCCCCTAATCTGCGATATCTCCACGGGGCGCCCCCGCCCCGTGGTCCCAGCTGCGTGGCGTCGCCGCGTTTTTGACTTAATACATTCGCTGGCACATCCGAGCGTTCGCGCGTCGATCAAAATGGTGGGAGAGAAGTTTGTTTGGCCGGGGCTGCGTAAACAGGTCAAAGAATGGGCTGCAGCCTGCGCAGCGTGTCAAAGAGCAAAGGTACACAAGCACACGCGGGCCCCTCTAGAACCTTTTCACATCCCAGCCAAACGATTCGACCACATGCATGTCGACTTGGTGGGACCCCTCCCGCTGTCACAGGGGTTGACACACCTTCTAACTATGGTGGACTGCACTACGCGCTGGCCAGAGGCGATTCCCCTGGCGTCAACCACAGCAGCAGATGTTGCGCGCGCTTTTTTAACGGCTTGGGTCGTGCGCTTTGGAGTCCCGTCAGACATAACGTCTGACAGAGGACCCCAATTTGTTTCCGAGCTCTGGTCATCCATGGCACTCAGCCTGGGGGTGAAAATTCATCGCAAAACTGCGTATAACCCCCAGGCCAGCGGTTTGTGCGAACGCTTTCACCGGTCATTGAAAGCAGCCCTCAGAGCGGCTCTCACGGACACAAATTGGGTTGATAAGCTTCCATGGGTTTTATTAGGGTTGCGTTCAGCACCTAAAGAAGATTTGCAAGCCTCTCCGGCCGAGCTAGTCTTCTCCCAACCTCTCCGGTTACCGGGAGAATTCCTTCCTGAGAACCCCACACCAGATTGCCCCCCCGCTCAGCTGCTGCAGAGCGACGCGGGATCAAACACCCTCCCCGGCCCAGTTCATCACAGTTTTCCACGCGTTTTTGTGCCTAAAGCCTTAAAGAATGCAGAATTCGTCTTTGTTAGACACGACGCACAGAGGTTAGGTTTAAGACCGCCTTATGATGGACCGTTCAGAGTGTTAGAAACCGGGGAAAAGCATTTTTTGCTCGATTTGGGAGACAGGAGGGAATTAGTCTGCATTAACAGACTCAAACCCGCTTTTGTGTTAGCTGATGAACAGGTGCAGGTAGCCAGGGCCCCCCGTCGTGGCAGGCCACCGGGGAGACACTCTGCTAAGCTTTCACAACGATGTGCTAATGACTCTGATCCACAGATGCAAGAGACAGCCACAGGCAGAGCGAGACCTGCTCACAGCAGGTATGGCAGGAGGTTGAAGCCCAAGCAGTTGGATGTGTTGTGCCAATTTTTTTTTCGTTCTGTGTTATATGTCATGATTCTATGCATCTGGGGTGTAAGTTGTCCTTATTTAGACGTTTGGGGGGGTTATATGGCGCGCATTTAGGGCGCATATATAGTATGCATGTATGGTATGCATTTTCCCTCACATATATTTAGTAGGCATGACGGTGCATACGCTGGAAGCTTCACGTCTAAATGGCCAAGAAGACCTGACCCGGCGGAGACCTCAGGAGGTGTGAAGAGGTTTCTTGAGAGACAGGAAGTCAGAGAGAATGTCCCAGCAGGAGCCCCCGAGGCTGAGGAGTTGAGAGACAATAGAGACGCCAAGGAGCCTCGGAGGCTATATGTTTACTGAAGGACTGTGGGTTGGGGATGTGATATTTGATGTTGGGGGTTTTGTGTCTCTGGAGAGTATAAGAGCTGTGATGAATGATTGTTCTGCCTCTTTGCTGAGATACTTCGCTTGATAGAGGATGTAGACTCACAATAAACCTTTCCTGAGAAATAAACTCAGTCTCGTTTGTGAAAGTCATCCTCTACAATGGGAATGTTGACAAGGCAGCCGCAAGATGCAGCCGCTGGCGCCGGGATTTAAAGCCGGCTGCTAACGACGGCAAATGCAGCGCAGCTGCTCAGACTCTGACAGCAGGGAACTCCCGAGCGTTTGACCAATCAGAGCCCGGGAAGCCAGAATGACAACACCGCTGTCAAAGCCTGACAGGAATGATGTGTAGCCCGAGCGCGGACAAAATAGCGCTCGGGTTATGACAGATTTCAACAAAATCCCTCATTTTCCACTTCTTAATTCAAGTTTGAACACTGCTGATTGGCATTCTCAATTTCTTGTATATCTTTTTATATCCTTTTCCTGTTTTATAAAGTTCAACTATCTTCTTTTTTTTTTTTATTTAAGTTTTTGTAAAGGGTATACAGGTCGTTACAGCAATGCGTTGTTTACATTTTCATCACATGTTCCCTTATTTTCTGATATCTGACAACATTGGAAGATTAATTCTTACAACACCCCTTTTTTTTAAAGTGAAAGAAAAAGTGAAATTAAAGAGAAAAAAAAACAAAAAACAAATAACAAAAAAAACAAACAAACCAGCAAAAAACAAACAAAAAGAAAAAGTAGGTAAATAAAGGTAAAAGAGCATCTGAGTAGCGTTGGAACAAAGAGCGGAACCATTATTGAAATGGTATTTGTCAAAGATTAGATCTAATGGAAGACACATATGCGATCCAGGGTTGCCAAAAGTTCATGAACCCATCCATGTCCTGTCTCAGTGCGAATGTCAACTTTTCCATCGAGTAAATGTCTTGGATCACGTTAATCCAATCTTCAGGTGTAGGACAGTCCTTCAACATCCATTTTTTAGTAAGAGCTTTTTTGCTTGCCAATATTAAAACATTGAATAAGTATTTTTCTCCTCGTCTTTCCAGTGAGTCCGGTAGTAAACCCAAATACAAAGTTACAAAAGAAAAGGGAACTGTTATTTTGAATATTTTCCCCAATATTGTCTGTACATTGGTCCAATATTGGTGGATAACTGGGCATGACCAAAACACATGAAAATGATTTGCAGTCTTTTCACCACACAAGCGCCAACAGTTCAATCCCTTATGGGTAAATTTGTTTTGTGCAGGTGTTCTGAAAAATCTTACCGAGTTTTTCCATCCAAATTCTCTCCACTGCAGGGATGAGGTACTTTTCCATTGCTGTTTATTTAGCTTTTCCCATATTTCCAGTTGTAAAGTGAAATTCCCCTCTTTTTCCCATCTCTCTTTTATATAAGATGTGTTGTCTCCTTTTAAGTCTTGAAGACCTTGGTATATTTTAGAAATGTATCTGATCCCTGGGATCCCTTTATATGCCATTAAGAAGACCTTCAGAACACCTGACTGGGCCCTTTCCAAAACCTCCTTTTTAAGTATATTGTTTATGTGGTGTCTAAGCTGGAAGAACCTGTAAAGGTCTTGATTTATTAGGCCTTGTTTTTTCAAATCTTCAAAACTTCTTAAGATTTGCCCTTTAAAAAAATCGTAATATTTTATCAGCCCTTTCTCCTTCCACTTTTTAAATCTGGTGTCTGTTTTATTAGGAGTAAAGTCCTGATCATAGGCAATCCATTGCAGAAGTCGATAGGGCTCTTTAGTTTGATTCTCTCTGACTATCTTAAACCAAATTTTTAGCGGGGTCTCTATCCACGGGTTAGTGTTATTCAAAAGCTGAGGTAAGGCATTGTTCCCTATTATCGCCTGTAGGGGGATGTCACTTGTTATTTGGCATTCGATCTCCTTCCATTGTGCAGTGTAGACTGGGTTACATATCTCTACTAAAGTTTTAATTTGTGCGGCTTTAAAGTAGTCCCTGATATTTGGCAGCGCGAGCCCACCTTTGTCTTTGTTTAGCTGTAGGGTTCTATATCTGATTCTAGGTCTCTTGCCCTGCCATATGAATCTTGAGATCCTTCTGTCCAGCTCCTGCCATGTTTTTTTGGGAGGTTCTACCGGTATTGTTTGGAAAAGGTATAGAAGACGTGGAAGTATATTCATTTTGACTGCTTCAATTCTTTGTGCAGTACCCAAGA
The DNA here is from genome assembly GCA_020510985.1 of Pholidichthys leucotaenia. NCBI lineage: Eukaryota > Metazoa > Chordata > Actinopteri > Cichliformes > Pholidichthyidae > Pholidichthys > Pholidichthys leucotaenia. The sequence continues at coordinate 213,985,991 of CM035847.1, read as the reverse complement.
ATGGTATCATATTCCATCTTGCTAGGTCAGATTTTATTTTTGTCACCAGTGGATCATAGTTTAGTGATATAATTTTGTTGAGTTGTTTCGGGATATTGACCCCCAGATATTTCATAGATTCCGACTCCCAGTTAGTTTTGAGTTTGCTTAGTGAATAATGATTTGGGTCATAGTTGAATGTTAAAACTTGGGTTTTATGCATGTTTAATTTGTACCCCGATAAATCTCCATACTCTGAAAAAACTGAGGTTAGTTCTGGTAAAGAAGTGTCCGGCTGCCCTAGGTATATTAAAATGTCATCAGCAAAGAGTGCTATTTTATGTTCCTTCTGACCAAGTGTAATACCTTGAATTTTTTGGTTTTGTCTTATCCATTGGCTCAGAGGTTCTATGAAGATTGCAAAGAGCAGTGGAGACAGGGGGCAGCCCTGACGACATCCTCTTTCCAGTTCAAAAGATGATGATAAATTACCGTTAATCCTTATTTTAGCTGTTGGTTTTTTATATAATGCCTGTATAGTTCTAATGAAGTTGTTATGAAAACTGAAACTGGATAAGATTCTATATAGAAAAGACCAGTCAACCGAATCGAATGCTTTTTCAGCATCTAATCCCAATATGACTGCATTTAAGTTATATTTTTTTATATGATGAATTATGTGTAAAGTGCGTCGAATGTTGTCTTGTGTCTGTCTTTGTCTTATAAAACCTGTTTGGTCTAAATGAATTAGGTCTGTCAGTATATTTTCTAACCTTTTGGCAAGGATAATGGTAAAAAGCTTATAGTCCTGATTTAGTACACTGATTGGTCTGTAGTTGGAGCACTCTAGTTTATCCTTTTCAGGTTTAGGTATAACTGCAATGACCCCTTCTCTCCAGGAGGGGGGGATTTCCCCTGTGTGGAGGACATAATTAAATGTTTTCAGGAGGAGAGGAGATAGTTGCTGTTTAAAGGTTTTGTACCACTCTGCTGTATAGCCATCAGCTCCTAGGGATTTGTTAGCTTTAAGTTTCATAATTGCTTTTTCCAATTCTTTAGGATGTATTTCTGACAGTAGTGTTTTATTTTGTGACTCCGTAAGTTGGGGAAGGTTTAATGTGTTTAGGAATGCCTCGGATGCGTTTTTATGTTTTTTGTGGGAGTATAAGTTCTTATAGTAATTCTCGAAGCTTTTAAGAATATCCTGAGTTCTGAATTTTATTTCCTTTGATACTGGGTCTCTGATTTTGTAGATTGCTCTTTCTGTTTGATGTTTCCTCAATTTATAGGCTAGCAATTTTGCCGATTTACTGCCTGCTTCATAGTATTTTTGTTTCAAAAATGTAAGTTTCTTCTGGATTTCTATTGTGTAGATCTCATTTATTTGGTTTTTAATTTCCTTAATCTTGAGCGAGTCAGTAGAATGAGTGTTGCCTTTGTGTTCTTTTTCTAGGTTCCTAAGTTCTGACTCTAATGTGGATAGTTTTTCTTGTCTTAGTTTCTTTTGGGTTGCCAGTTTTGCAATAATCTTTCCTCTTATTACAGCTTTGCATGCATCCCACAGTATTAAAGGGGATACTTCTCCATTATCGTTATCTTCCAAATATCTGAGAATATCTGATTCCAATTCATCTTTCAATGGTCCTTTCAGGACATTTGAATTTAACCTCCAAGAAAATGTATTATTTGTGTATTTTTGGATATTTAAGTCCATGTAGATCGGACTGTGGTCAGAGAGATCCATCAGTCCTATTTTACATGTTTTTACTCTTCCAATGTCTCTATTAAACATAAAAAAATAGTCAATCCTTGAGTAAGATGAATGTGGAGTTGAGTAAAATGTATAGTCTTTTACACTGGGGTTGAGTTCCCTCCACACGTCACAGATTCCCATTTCTTTTAGTAGCATCCGAGTCTTCCTGTTTTGGGTGTTATTTTGATGTGGAGAATTACCAGAAGCATCCCAGTATGGATTCAGTCTAAGATTGAAGTCCCCACCACATATCACTAAACCTTGAGCTTTAGTTATCATTAGGTCGAATACATTTTTATAAAATTTCCAGTTAGCCCCTGGGGGAGCATACACATTCAGCAGGGTGATATCTTCTCCCTCTAGCCGCCCAGTTACCAAACTGTATCTCCCTTCTTTATCTTTGTGTTCTGATTTTTTTTCAAATGTAATTTTGGTTGATATCAATGTCGCTACTCCCCTCCTCCTCCCTGACTTATATGAAGATGAAGAGATCATTTTAAACCCTTGTCTACTGAGTTTATTGTGTTCCACGTCTGTTAGGTGGGTTTCTTGTAAAAATATTATTCCTGCTTTGTCTTTTTTCATTTTGCCTAGAATCTTGGATCTTTTAACTGGATTCAGGATTCCTTTTACATTATATGAAATTATTTTGGTTACACCCTGTTTCTCCATTGTGTTGTTTTGTTTAGTATAACTGTGTGGTGGCCCTCATTTGTGCTACTCAGAAACTGAAAGAACATTAAAAACAAGAAAAACATTAAGAACATAGTGTATAAAACTTTAAAACAAAAAGCTGTCAGAAGAACTTCCTGAGCTGAGGTCTTTTTAAAGACCCTGGAAGAGCCTTGATGGAGTGAAGGCCCTGAGGGAAATTCCTCAAACTCTGTTACGTGTTGAGGGCCCTCTCTTACCACTGTAAGTTGTCCCATGCTTTTAACGTGAGTTTCAGAACCCAATCCAAACTTGTAATGATTTTTTTTTTTCCTTTTATGCCTAAACCCTGTGAAATTGTGTGCACCCTCCCACCCCCATCACATCAAACATTCACGCAAAAACAGTATTTGTTAGTATGAGGAGAACATGTGGATTATTGTCACATTTCTATTTTAACAAGTTTTTTTTTTTTTATTACAAAGACTTATTTGTTTCAAATATTATGACTGTTCCATGAAATGTTTTACCACATGCTGAATACGCATCTCCTTTAATGTTTGTTTCCTTGTATGAGGGGGGTTGGATGTGCGGATTGATTCAAGAGAAAAAAAAAGAAAAAAAAAAAGGGTCGCTATTCCAACCTGAAAACGGATAGTTTATCCGCGACGCTCTGGTGCTGGGTTTCCCGCTGCTGGTCCGTGGATTTTGAAGGTCTTTGTGTTGTCCATGTTTGCGCTTTGATCTTCTCACTCGGGTCTGCTGCGGGTTTAAATACCGTTACCGGGAGCCCTCTTTTCGCCATGTCAGCTGTTGCTTCTTCCGCCGAATTATAGAGACACGTTTCATCGCCGTAGAAGACCCTTAACTTCGCAGGAAATGGAGTCTGAAAGCGCAATTTCTTCTCTCTTAACACCTTTTTCGCGTCATTGTATTCCCTGCGCTTTTTAAGGACCTCCGGGGCGTAATCGTGTTCCACGTAGACTTTTCTCTCCTGGTGCATAAATCCTTTTTTCTGCCAGGCCAGTCTTACAACCTCTTGTTTTATTTTGAAATTGGAAAATCTTACCAACACCGAACGTGGGGGCGCTTCCGCCGCCGGCCTAGCGGCTAATGAACGATGTGCCTTTTCTATCTTCAAGTCGGTGGTTTGTGGAATATCCAATTTCTCTCTTAGTAAGGATTCCACGCATTCTGCCATTGAGTTAAAACCGTTTTCGGCTCCTTCTATCAGACCATGAATTCTTATGTTGTCTCTTCTTTGTCTTCCTTCTTGGTCGGTTAGCTTAGCCTCTATAGATGCTTGTCTTTTGCGTAGGTCCAGCACAGAATCTTCGAGCACTTTTATTCGTTCCTCTGTTTCCAAAATTCGGTTCTCGGCCTGGTCCACTCTGCTGTTTGTCCTTTTCAATTCTTCTCTGAATTCCCGAAATTCGGCTGTAACTTCTCGGCGAAATCGTCGTAGCTCCTCAAATAGTGATTTCAGGCTAACCTTTTTGTTAGCTATCACCAGTTCCTCGTCTTCTGAACGGAGATCTTCCAGTTCAGATTCTCCGGCCGATACATGTCCTGGCCTGGAGAATTTCAGTTTCTTCTGTTTTCCTTTAGACATGATGATTTTGTCTTTTGATTTTCACTCCTCCAAAAATCCGTTAAGTTTGATTTTCAAGGTGTTATCCTGGATTGGGTCTGAGAGCTTCAGTGTTAAGCTGCAGTCGCCATGGCGTCCAGACCGGAAGTCCCCAACTATCTTCTTCTGCAGGTCCTTTGATAATTCTTTTGCTTTCCCCATGGCTCAGAATCAATGTCAGTGCAGCACTGGATGAAACACACAGGCATCTGTTAGGAGCCCAGAAGCTCACTGACTATCGTCGTCGGCCTCCGTCGGTCTATGATGACCATGGAAGAGAATCCTAAACATCTACTCTGCTGGAACAGCACCGCCTGTGGCTGAACAGGCCGATGCGTGAATGGCAGTCCCTGTCACACAGGTCGCACTTGTGGGTGGTCTCCGTGCTGCTGGGTCTGTGGCGGTTCTTCCTGCGGGTCCTTTTTTCATCTGCTGCAGCAGTCAGTCTCTCTTCACCCGCCTTGAGCTGTCTGGTCAGGGTGCCTCTCCATTTGGAGCCGTCCGTTGCAAGGTCCTCCCAGCGCTCTGTGTTGATCTCCAGTTCCTTCATGCCTCTCTTGCAGACATCTCTAAAGCGCAGCTGTGGGCAGCCAACGTCTCTCCTGCCAGTTGCCAGTTCTCCATAGAGGACGTCTTTGGGGATTCTGCCATCCTCCATACGGTGAACGTGGCCTAGCCAGCAGAGCCTGCGCTGCCTGAGTAGAGTGAACATGGAGGGAAGGCCGGCGCAGGACAGAACTTCTGTGTTGGGCACTTTGTCCTGCCAGGATATGTCCAGGATGTGGCGAATGCAGCGCAAGTGGAAGGAGTTCAGTCTCTTTTCCTGCCGGGCGTATGTTGTCCACGTCTCACTCCCATAGAGCAGTGTGCTGATGATGCAGGCATTGTACACTGCCATCTTTGTCTTGACAGAGAGTTTGGGATTCTCCCACACTCGTGTGGTGAGGCGAGCGAGTGTGAAGGCTGATTTTCCAATCCTCTTGTTGATCTCTATATCAAGGGAGAGGTTGTTGCTGATCGTGGACCCCAGGTACGTGAGCTGATTCACGACCTCCAGTCGTCGATGGTGATGGTTGGTGGTGCTTCCGTGCCTTGCGCCAAGACGTTAGTCTTCTTCAGGCTGATGGTAAGCCCGAAGTCCTTGCATGCCTGGGAGAAGTGGTCCATCAGGGTCTGAAGCTCCTGCTGTGTGTGGGTTGCAACTGCAACATCGTCTGCGAACAGCATGTCTCTGATTAGAGCCTCGCGTACTTTGGTTCTGGCTTTCAGGCGGGCGAGGTTGAAAAGCCTGCTGTCAGATCTTGTGTGCAGGTAGATTCCCTCTGTTGCTGTGCTGAAGGCATGCCTCAGGAGCATAGCAAAGAAAATCCCAAAGAGGGTTGGCGCAAGTACACAGCCCTGTTTTGCTCCGCTGCGTATGTTGAATGGCTCTGAGACATTGCCATTGTGCTGCACTATCCCCTGCATGTTGGTGTGAAACGATTCGATGAGGCTTTGCAACTTTGGTGGGCATCCTATCTTTGGCAGGATCTTGAAAAGGCCCTCTCTGCTGACCAAATCGAACGCTTTGGTGAGGTCGATGAAGGCGACGTACAGGGGCATGTTCTGTTCTCTGCATTTCTCCTGGAGTTGGCGGATGGAGAATATCATGTCTACCGTCGATCGCGCAGCGCGGACGCCACACTGAGACTCGGGGTAGACACGTTCGGCAAGCTTCTGTAGACGGACGAGAACAACTCGTGCGTAGACTTTACCAACAACACTGAGGAGGGAGATGCCCCTGTAGTTGTTGCAGTCGCTTCTCTCTCCTTTGTTTTTGTAGAGGGTGATGATCTTGGCGTCCCTCATGTCCTGTGGTATGGCACCTTCCTTCCAACACTGGCAGAGGACGTCATGCAATGGCAGCAGTAGGGTGGTCTTGCAGTGCTTGATCAGGTCAGGGGGTATGCCGTCGTTGCCTGGTGCCTTGCCAGCGGTCAAGCTATCAATGGCCTTGCTGAGTTCGTCGATGGTTGGCTCGGCGTCAAGTTCGTCCATGGATGGCAGGCAGTTGATGGCATCAAGGGCTGACGGTGTCACGGTGTTCTCTCTGGAGTAGAGGTCGGAGTAGTGTTCCACCCATCTCTCCATCTGCTTGTTCTTTTCTGTGATCATCACCCCAGTGGAGGATTTGAGGGGGGCCTTCTTGCTCTGAACCGGACCAAGTGCTTTCTTGATGCCATCGTACATGCCACGAATGTTCCCTGTTATGGCAGCGGTTTGAATGTCTTGGCTGAGCTGAATCCAGTACTCATTGGCACAGCGCCGAGCAGTCTGCTGAACTTTGCTTCTCGCAGCCCTGAGAATCTGGAGATTCTTCTCGTTTGGGTACTTCTTGTACTCAGCAAGTGCTGAGCGCTTGGCTTCAATGACGGGGGTCATCTCGGTCAACTTGGCATCAAACCAGTCCTGTGACTTCGAGGTCTTCCTCCCAAAGGTAGCCAAGGTTGTGCGGTGGATGGTGTTTCGCAGCTCTTCACACTTTTGCTTTGCAGATTCTCCTTCTTGTGGTACACCAAGTTCCTTCTCAAAGGTGGAGGCAAACTGCTCAACAAGTTCTGGTTGAGCCATCTTGCTGGTGTCAATCTGTGTCTTTCCAGGCTGTCTAGCACAATGGAATTTCTTCAGCTGCAGCTTGACCTTGCAACACACCAATGAATGGTCTGTTTCGCAATCTGCACTCTGGAACGAACGGGTGATTAGCACATTCTTCAGTGAGGTGCGCCTGGTCAGGATCAAGTCCAGCTGGTGCCAGTGCTTTGAGCGTGGATGTTGCCAGGAAACCTTGTGTTGGGGCTTGGTCTTGAAGAACGAGTTTGTGATGCACAGATCGTGATATGTGCAGAACTCGAGCAGCCGCTGTCCATTGTCGTTCATTCTTCCCACGCCAAAAGGTCCAAGACAGGAGGGCCAGGAGTCGTGGTCAGTTCCCACTCTGGCATTGAAGTCTCCAAGGAGAATGAGTTGTTCAGAGTTGGGGATGGTCCTGACAGTTGTTGCGAGATTCTCGTAGAACTCGTCTTTTGCCTCTGGTGTGGCTGTCAGTGTTGGGGCATACACACTGACGAGGGTGACTGGGCCTTGAGTGGTGTTCAGGCGGAGGGTAAGGAGTCGTGCAGAGCCAGTGCTGCCCGGTTCCACCATCTTCAGCAAGGTGTTCTTCACTGCGAAGCCCACTCCGTGTTCCCTGTGTTCGTCACTGCCCTTTCCCTGCCAGTAGAACGTGTAGTCCTTCTCTCTTAGTGTGCCTGCGTCAGCCAACCGTGTTTCCTGGAGAGTGGCAATATCCACTCCCAGTCTCTTCAGCTCATTATTGATGATGGCAGTCTTCCTGGTGTCGTTGATGTCCTTGAGGTTAGCAGCGAGTCCTGTCATCATAGTGCGGACGTTCCAAGTTCCCAGTTTTAGAGTTGGTCTCTTTTGTTTTATTGTCTTGCCTGGTGCGAAGGTTCTCAGCCTGCTGTTCGGACTTCTCCTCATCCCCATGCACCCAATGAGGAAAGCAAGCTGTGGCGGGACAACACCTTATTGGCTGGGGGCTGCCCAGCTTGAGGCGGGCGGTAGCTGTCCAGTGAGATCCGATGATCCCTCCCACCGTCGGGAATAACCCCTGGCGCCACGCTCTACGCCAATTGAGCGGTGGCTTATAACCGGTAACTGTCATTCCCCATGTTTTTTCTACGCCAAAGGCGAAGCTGGAGTGTCCTCTCCAGTGATCCGGTGTTCTACCTTCCAGCGTTGGCGTTGGTAGGATTCAAGCCTGGGCAGGAAGATATGGAGGACAAGATGGTGCCCATGCAGCATGTCCTCCCTCTCCACGTCACTGATGAATCCAAAGGAACAGCAGGGCTGCTACAGGTTGGCACCAGCGCCGTTGCAGGAGCTGCCAGAATGATGTTGAGCACAACATAGAACTGCCTTAGGGGCTCCGACTCCGGATTTTTCCTCAGGGTTGACTCCCGAAGCCTTTCCCATGACCGGGTATGCCGCAAGGCAGCGGAGGTTTGAAATCAGGGTTTGCCTTCCCCTAGATGGGCTACCTTCCCAGGTTGACGAGCCACCATCTACCCGAAGCATCTGGTTTTAAGGCGCCAGAGATCCGCCCTCGCCCCTTCTCCTATTAGTAAAAGCAGTTCCGCCAGGCTTAGAGACTAAACCACACGGGCAGGCTAGGAGTTGGACTTAGTTGCCAGAGGCTTTTCGAGACGCACGCCATAAGGAGCATTTTATCAGCACTGGGAGCTTAACCCCAGTGCCGCTCCTGGCTATGACAACCTTGGAACCTCACTGACTATATACACACACTAATTACAAGTAAACAGATCACAGGTGAGGATGGTTACCTTTAGTAGCCATTTAAACCTGTGTGTGTCAACTTGTGTGTATGTTATCAGGCCAAAATTTCCAGGGTATGTAAACCTTTGATCAGGGTAATTTGGGTAGTTTCTGTTGTCATTATGATTTAAAAAGAGCAAACAACAATTGTTTGATAATAAATGGCTTCACCTACCCACTAACTATGAGTGAAAGAAAAGGTTTTGTATTATCATTTACATTCTCTGAAAAATGGCCAAAAAAATCACAAATTCCGCCAGGGTATGTAAACTTATGAGCACAACTGTATATCTGGAGTTAAACCCAAAAATACATATCAAAAAGAAACAGTACAACTTTATTGGCCTAGAACAGGGTCAGCAATCCAAGGCCCTGGGGCTGCATGCAGCCCTTCAGTCCTCATGCTGCGGCTCCCTGCAGTTATATCTCAAAACACATGGAAATTAATTAAGCTCATTTTGATTTTTTTTTAAATTATTGTTTATTGCAATTGGATACATTTCTCAATGGAAACGCATACTTTTATGAATGTAAAATATATATCTTTTAAATTATTTATTATGTTGTCAACCATTCGTGACTGTGTCCCATTTGATGGCGGCTGCACAGAGAGCCGCTCAGCAGCTTCCTGCCGTTCTCGGTAAGACATGGACAAATCCAGAGAAAGTAAAATCAAAGAGGAAAATAGAGAGTTTAATTCTGTATGGACGGATTCATTTGTCTTCATAGAAGTTGTGGAAAGAATTTTTCCATGACAACACAAACAACGAAAAACAGCCGCCTCATTTAGTGTCTACAGGTCCATAAAAAAGTTTTAAATGTGATTATCTAAAATCATCACCTTAATTATCCTTAAAAATGAGAAACAGTCCTTGAATTTTTGCTCAACAACTTTGTCACCTGCGCTATAAATGCTGGATTCACCAGGCATGACCGAAGTCTCAATTAGTGTAAATTTGTTTTCACCGTCACAGCTCAACACTTCCTAAGTGATGTAAAAATAAAAGCCCTCTACAACGATTCAGTTTGCACAATGGTTGTTTTTATGTGCTTTTATTACGAAACGCTGTCAACGGATATACTTGTCTGAAATCAGCAACATACAGCCGGCAGTTTTTCCTCACAATCTGTAAATAAAAAAAGAAAAAATAGTAAAAGGAGTTCAAATGAGTGAAAAGAGAAGATTCTGTAACAGTGATGTAGAGATGAGCGTTTTATTTTAAAGAGGTTTTCAGCTTTTTCTCTGCAGGATAACTGCTAGTTTGTTATCTGTGGGGTTTTGAACAGTGAATTATACGAGGGGGGCCTGAAAAGTTCATAGGCTGACCATGATGCAGTGGTCAAATTTGACCAAGTGTGGTTTATTTTTCAACATGGTCTCCAATGTTAGTGTATCTGAAAAGAAACAATGCAGTTAGTATCAGAAAAGGTTGAATTTAATGCATGACTACTTTCGTTGCTGTTGTGGAGGAACAAAATAAGTTCAGGCGAGACGCGGTGAGCTGAAGGTTAAGAGTTTTATTCCTCCATCATCATGAGACACACTGCAGCACTGTGTGCTGTGTGTGAGCTCGTGAGGCATGTAAAGTCAGCTCTTTTATACAGACAAGAGAGAATGCATGGCACATTTACATATTGATATACATATCAGACAATACATACAGTATCAATCGCGTGATTAACTAGCGCCAGACTCCTCTCCTTACTCCAGGGATGAATAACAATAGTCATTGTTCTGGTTGTCCCCCTAGGGCTCTCTGTTCGTATGCAATTCCTGCTGAGTGTGACTATTATAAAAGAAATATACATTTATATACATATTGTTATTCAATATGTATATAAATGATATATGTAAAGTTTCAGAAAAAATGGACTTAATATTGTTTGCCGATGACAGTAATCTATTATGCAGTGGAAGCAATTTGGAACAACTTTTGGATACACTCGGAAAGGAATTAGGAAAGCTTAAACTGTGGTTTGATTCAAACAAATTAACGCTCAATTTAAGTAAGACAAAATTTATAGTCTTTAACAACCATCACAACAACTCAGTACCTAAACTCAGTGTAAATGGTGTAGAGATTGAAAGGGTATCTGAAACTAAATTTCTTGGAGTAATAATTGATAATAAACTGTGTTGGAAGTCACATATTAATTATATTAAAGGTAAAATATCCAAATCAATTGCAATACTACACAGAGTGAAATATTTGCTGAATCAACCCACACTATATACCTTGTATGGCGGATGATAAAATAAAGGCAGCGATGAGAGGTTTTAAGTAGGTTTATTGAATCATACCGCCGTCACAGGATCCCCGCTCCAGCCCAAGTGTGTGCAGGCTGGAGCGGAATCCTCAGGCTCTCAGAGAGACACAAAGTGCGTGTCAGCAGCAGCAGTTGAAGTGTGAGAGAGCAAGCATGGATTTCAGTCAGCTTATATACCAGTTACAAACAATGCATGAAAGGCATTCACAGCAGGGAGTATGGCATTTGCATTTGAGAGACACAGTAAGAACAGGATGCATGAACACAATGCATGAATGGCACATTAACATCTCACTACCTAGCCGGAAAAAACCAGAAGGAGCGGGGCTGCCTGTAGACATCAATACACACATTTCACTGTTAAGTTAATTGCTCTAGTCGAGCGCTGTGTCTGTCCCAGTTTGTTGTGGGGGTTATCCCAAACCGCCACACCTTGTATCATTCATTAATACTCCCATACATGACATATTGTACTGAAGTATGGGGAAATACATATAAAACAAACATATATCCAGTCTTTATGCTTCAGAAGAGAGCTATTAGAATAATAAACAAAGCAGCTTACAGGGAACCAACAAACCCACTTTTTCTTAAATTAAAAGCTCTCAAGTTGAAAGATCTGGTTGAATTTAAAACTGCAATAATAATGTTTAAAGTGAAGAATCTATCACTGCCCACAACTATCCAAAAGTTGTTCCAAATAAGGGAGAAACAATATAATTTCAGAGGAACATGTATATTTCAAAAACCTTCAGTGAGAACTACCACCAAGCAACACTGTGTTTCAGTGCAAGGATAGGACCTTGATAGGACCTTATCCTTCAAGGAACATCTAAAGGGGACGGCTGCTAAGGTGAAAGTACGAAACAACCTGCTCTGCAAGCTCGCTGGTGCAAAATGGGGGGCGGCAGTCTCCACCCTGCGCACCTCAGCACTGGCCCTTTCATACTCTGTAGCAGAATATTGTGCCCCTGTCTGGTCCAGGTCATCTTACACACACCATGTAGACACCCAGCTCAACTCAACCATGAGAACTATAACTGGAACAATCCGCTCAACACCACTCCCCTGGCTCTCTGTACTGTCAAACATAGCCCCTCCACACATCCGGCGAGCAGCATTAACTCAAAGGATGCTCCAAAAAGTTAAAGATTTTCCTCACTTACCAATCCATGCAGATATCTACACCCCACCCACTGCCCGACTTTCATCCAGACGGCCGATTTGGAAAAACCCTCCCCCAGCTGACTTTACCATCCAGACAGCTTGGCAAGAGGAATGGGAAACCAAGGAGGTCCCAAACAAACAGCTGGTGATAAACCCCAACCAACAGGTCCCGGGCACCAACCTCCCAAGGAGACAGTGGTCTACACTCAATCGCTTCAGGACTGGACATGGCCCCTGCTTGGCCAGCCTTCACAGATGGGGCAGTAGCCCTAGCCCACTGTGCGCATGTGGAGAGGAGCAAACTATGGAACACATCATAGAGGCTTGCCCGCTCCAAAGACTGGAAGGAGGATTACACACCCTCCATACAGCAAACCAGGAGGCAACTGCTTGGCTTAAGGACTTTGCATTCGCTAAATAAATAAATAAATAAGTGCAAGGAGTCAGATTATGGAACGATTTTGGACCTGAATTAAAATCATGTACAACGCTTGGACAATTTAAACAAAAACTAAAGGAAGAAATACTCCAAACATATATACAAGATGACATGTAAAATCACATAAGGATTGTCATATCCAGCCTGCGTTGTGTTGTAGCTTAGTTTTTTGTCACATTTTGTCTTAGCTTCGTTCTGAATTGTAATCGCTCTTGTTTTGTTTTTTCTTTTGAATTCTTGGATGGAACATGGGTGGGCAATATAAGCTGCGGCTTCAGCCATCACCCATTTCGGAAAAATTATGTTGAACTGTATAATCAGAGGAGTTATTGTCTAATTTGACCTTGTTGGATTTTCTTTCTCCCTTTGTTATATTATTCAGTTTCTTTTAACCTGTACTTTTAATCTATCCGAAATAAAGATTCATTCATTCATTCATTATCAGTCTGCATTGTGCTGGGTGCCCACACGTGTGCTGGGTGCCCACACCGCTCCCCCTAGAATGGTCAGAAGGGGTTGTGACACCCCCCCACCCACCCCACCCCATCGTTTGGGCTCCAGCTCCGGTAGAACTGTCGGAGGGCATGTCAGTCTGTGAGGGGGACGGGGGAGGGGTGGAAAGGGCAGTGTGCTCCGCTCCAAGTTCCAACACGTTGAACGGCCATGAATCGTGGGCACACGGGCCGGTGTGCAGTCGTGCGTAATGGAACCAGACGGCGATCGGCCAGCTTTGGGAATGAGGTGCGGGAAAAGCTCTAAAGTCATCGTGGAAAGCAATCGGCTAAATTCCCGTTGTGCGCCGTGGCTGAGAAACCCATACAATGTCCGTGTGCAGGCTGCACATCTGCTTCAGGCACGTGAGCAGCCCTGAAGGTTCCGAGGATGGCGATCGGCCGTGTTTCTCGGGCATGTGCAGCGGCGGAGGACGAATGTATCAGTCTGTGGAGCCGGTTTGGTCCCGTGCATGGCTCGCACCTGGTGCAGTGACCACATAACTGAAAGTTGCCCGGTCCTCATAATTCTGTGCACGGAAGGTCCGTTGTTGAGAGATGAGTCAGGGTCAGGGAGCTTGATGGAAATCAACGCAGTTGGAGCTGATGGTCTTCCCTGTTCAGGCTTTTTCTGTGCGTTGCTCGTGCCACTGATCCTCGTGTGTCTCGGTCCAAGCACCGTGTTCTCCGTCCGGCCCTGGAGGTCGCCATCGTGGAGAGAGGACAAGGCACGCGCGCTCCCGTGTGGATGCGAAGGATGTAGGCGATCCCTGGCTCTGGAATCCACACACCATGTGGAGGTAAAAGATCAGGCGAGGGACACACCATGACGCGTTCTGAGGCTTCCCGTCCGGGTCATTTCCGGGGTGTTCGCCTCTTGTTCCATTTTTCGTCTAGGGTCACCAGTGTGGAGGAAGAAAATACAGTAAGTTCAGGCGAGACACGGCGAGCTGAAGGTTTAAGAGTTTTATTCCTCCATCATCATGAGACACACTGCAGCACTTTGTGCTGTGTGTGAGCTCGTGAGGCATGTAAAGTCAGCTCTTTTATACAGACAAGAGAGAATGCATGGCACATTTATATATTGAAATACATATCAGACAATACATATCAATCGTGTGATTAACTAGAGCCAGACTCCTCTCCTTACTCCAGGGATGAATAACAATAGTCATTGTTCTGGTTGTCCCCCTAGGGCTCTCTGTTCATATGCAATCCCTGCTGAGCGTGAATATTATCAGTCTGCATTGTGCTGGGTGCCCACACGTGTGCTAGGTGCCCACATTGTAGCATAACTCCTTTGTCAGCCTATGAACTTTTCAGCCCCCCCCCCCATGTGCTGATTGTCCATTAGTGCCACACTTTTTTTGTTTTAAATATAACCAATATTTTGCTGAGCAGAAGATTTTTTTTAACCCAGCCACAGGGGGTGCACAAGCCAGTATACTACTAGTGCCAGTCCCAAGCCCAGGTAAACAGGGAGGGTTTTGTCAGGAAGGGCATTCAACGTAAAGCCTTTGCCAAATCAAACATGTGGATCATGATGAATGAGACTTTCATACCGGATCGGTCGAGGTCCGGGTTAACGACTGCTACTGGTGCTGTTAACGGACAGGGTGCCAGTGTAAATTGGGCTACTATTGGTGGAAGATTGAGGAGGAGGAGAGGGAGAAGGTGTGTTAGGAAGGAGAGAGAGAAAAGGAAAAGTAGAAGTGTGGAGGTGAGAGTAGGGATGTTAAATGTAGGGACTATGACTGGTAAAGGCAGAGAGTTGGCTGATATGATAGGGAGAAGAAATGTAGATATTGTGGGGGACATAGGTGTTACATTCTCCACCCAGAGATGATGGCCCAGGAGAAGAAAAGCTGACGGGGGGGCCAGACAGGACAGCAGAGGTGGAGACGCTGGCTACAGGGAGAAGGAAGAAGCACGGCACCAGTGGACTGTTATGTTAATTGCCCGTGCAGGCTTTGTCTGTAATGTGTATTGAGGTGTGAGCTCCCAGGCCGCTAGGCAAGGCATTAAAGGTATAAAAGAGAGATGCCCTGCGGCCTGGGAGCCATTCTTGTCAATTCAGCTGTTAGAGAGAAAAAAAGTCTGCTGATCCAGCTCGTCGTCTCGCTTGCTCTATTCTCTACAATATTGTTATGTATGGAAATTGGACTTTGAGGTTTGCCGTAGCACCGCGAGGGTGGGGGGGAGTAGGTGATGTCAGGCAGGGTACGGTGGGGAATACAAATTGGAATAAGAACTCAATAAAGTTCAGTTGTATGTTCCCAGAGAAGCTCTCCGTTCTGTGTTATTTCTGACACAACATTTGGCAACGAGGATGGGATCAGGGTGCACTGGCCCCTGGCCACACACACCTCATTCCAGCAACTTAACTCGTCCTTGAAACGGTGATAGGGTGCCAGGTCGCCTCGCACCCTTGCTGGCCATCCCTCTCTAATCACCGCACATAATTGTACCAAAACCAGGTCCCACTCCAACCTGGCAGAGCACTCTGGCAGTCTACCCAGATGCCCATAGGTTCACTTGTTTATGTTCCAAAAACAAAAAAAGAGAGGAATGAGTTTATTTCATTAACTTGTGTTGATTTTGACTGTATGTTGTGACGGTATGTTGTGTTTGGAACTTGGGGCGGGGGGGCAGGGATGTTATGTATGGAAATTGGACTTTGGGGTCTGCCGTAGCACCGCAAGGGTGGGGGGAGTAGGTGACGTCAGGCGGGCTATGGTGGGGAATATAAACTGGAATAAGAACTCAATAAAGTTCAGTTGTATGTTCCCAGAAAAGCTCTCCATTCTGTGTTATTTCCGACATAACAGATATGCTGTGTGTTCAAGAAACCAGATGGAAGGGAAGCAAGGCTAGGAGCATTAGAGGTGGATTTAAACTGTTCTGCCATGGTGTAGATGCGAAGCGAAATGGAGTAGGAGTAATCTTGAAGGAAGAGTATGTGAAGAGTGTTCAGGAGGTAAAGAAGGAGTCAGACAGAATCATGAGTTTGAAGCTAGAAGTCATAGGTGTAATGCTGATTGTTGTCAGTGCATACATAGATGTACTTTATTAATCCCAAACTGGGAAATTACAGTGCAGCAGTAGCATGGCACAGACCACCTAACCAACAGAAATATACACAGCATAATAGAAAAAGGAGTTGCTTAGGGAAGTAAAGTAAAAATGCTTAGATAACGTTACATACAACATAGACTACTACTAGATTAAACAGATGATGGTCCTTATGAGTCTATGGATAGTATTGACTGTACAAAGAAGGCTTATAAGGTGCAGGCTGAAATACGAAGTACCAATTATACTGTAAGGTGCAGTATGGCAGCATTGTTATGCCCCACAAATTGGATATCAGGTAGAAGAGAAAGAGGAATTTCGGAGTAAGTTGGATGAAGTGGTAGAGAGTGTTCCCAGGGGGAAGAGAGTCGTGATTGGAGCGGACTTTAATGGACATGTACTGTAGGTGAAGGGAACAGAGGTGATGAGGAGGCGCTGGGTAGGTATGGTCTTAAGGAGAGACATGTGGAAGGACAGATGGTTGTGGATTTTGCTAAAAGGATGGAAATGGCTGTGGTAAACACATACTTTAATAAGAGAGAGGAACATAGGGTGACTTACAAGAGTGGAGGAAGGTGCACACAGGCGGACTACATCCTTTGCAGAAGAAGAACTCTGAAAGAGATAGGAGACTGCAAAGTGGTGGCAGGGGAGAATGTAGCTTGACGGCATTGGATGGTAGCCTGTAGGATGACTTTGGAAAGCGAAAAGAGGAAGAGAGTGAAGGCAGAGCCAAAGATTAAGTGTGGGAAGTTATGGAAGGAAGAAGGTCGCACAGAGTTCAGGAAGGAGCTGATACAGGCTCTGGGTGGTAGGGAAGAATTACCAGATGACTGGGAAAGTACAGCAAAACTATTGAGGGAAATGGGTAGAAGGGTATGTGATGTATCCAGTGGACAGTGGAAGGAAGACAAGGGGACTTGGTGATGGAATGAGGAGATACAGGAAAGTATTCAAATGAAGAGGCTAGCAAAGAAAAAAGGGGGATAGCCAGGGAGATGTAGAGAGAAAGCAGACAGCAGTATTTGGAATCTAGGTACATGGCAAAGAGAGAGGTGGCAAAGGAAAAGGCATATAGTGAGTTGTATGAGAGGCTAAACACTAAGGAAAGAGAAAAGGACTTGTATTAGGTAGACAGAGAGATTGAGCTGGAAAGGATGTGCAGCAGGTTAGGCTGATTCAGGACAGAAATGGTAATGTACTAATAAATGACAAGAGTGTGTTGAGAAGGTGGAAGGAGTACTTTGAAGAGCTGATGAATAAAGAAAATGAGAGAGAGGAGGATGGATGAAGGAAAGATAGTGAACAAGGAAGTCCCAAGGATTAGCAAGGCAGAAGTGAGGGCAGCTTTGAAGAGGATGAAGAATGGAAAGGCGGTTGGTCCAGAAGACTTACAGTACCTGTGGAGGTATGGAGATGTTTAGGAGAGATGGTGGTGGAATTTTTAACTAGATTGTTAAACACAATCTTGGAGAGTGAGAAGATGTTGGAGCGAAAGGGAAGATTAACAAAACGGTAGTGAGACCGGCAATGATGTATGGTTTTGGAGATGCTGACAAAAAGACAGGAAATAGAGCTGGAGGTGGCAGAGTTGAAGATGCTAAACTTTTCATTGGGTGTGACTAGGAGGGACAAGATTAGAAATTAGTATATCAGAGAGACAGCTCAGGTTGAGCGGTTTGGAGACAAAGTGAGAGGGGCAAGGCTGAGATGGTTTGGAGCTGTGCAGAGGAGGGATAATGGATATATTGAACATGTCATGGGTGGCCCTCGCGGACCATTAATGAGACGCTTTAGGCAGCCGATGAGTTTGAATGTTTATCAATGAAAGACAAAAGATGACAAAATAATGAGCCACGTGGGGCAAAACACAAACAAGAGTTACAACTAAGGCACAGTAACAACACATTCGGGATAAGGAGCAAACTTACTAATAACATGAAGATCAAGAGGGTGACTGGAGCCGGGGATAGGGACTCCAGCCGAACATTGGGGAAGCCAACGTTATGCGAGGTTGCAGCCAGGAGAAACCTCAGCTGCTCCTTTAAGTAGGGATTAGAGGATTAATCAGACAATGAGAACTAATTAGAGGAATATGATCCAGCTGTCACTGCGCAGCTCAACTCTGACAGCTGGAAGCCCCACCGAGACGCTGTCAAAATAAGAGCCCGGGAAGGTCATAAGGAAACCAACAGAATGATCGGGGAAAATACTGGATGATCCGAGCGCGGACAAAATCAGCGCTCAGACCATGACAGTACCCCACCCCCACCCCAAAAGGCGCATTCCAGGCGCAACACAACATCCAAGCCTCCCCCCACCCAGAAGGCTACCCAGGCCAACCCAGGGTGAGTGGAGGGGGAACAGGCCAGGAGGGCGAGAACCACAGAAAAAAATGCGAAACCCTAACCAGAAAAAAAACAAACACACAGAGGGAACAAAGAACCAGAAATGACCAGGGTCGAATATAGAAAAAAAAAAAAAATAAGGACATGGTGCATCAATCTGAGCATAGATGAAATACAAACAGAACAAGGCAACCAGGAACTAAAATACAGGTACCCATAAAAAAAAAAGAACATAGTACTCTAACTGTAGGAGAGAGAAAAAAAAACTCAAGCCACAACATAGAGCAGCAGTACCACAAATATAATCCATAAGTCACAGGCAAGGGAATCAAAAACAAAAGAAAACAAGAGCATTTCTCAATTCACAAACAAACCAGAAAAACAAATACAGACACATGAAAACACAGCATACCCTAATAATACCAGAAAAAGGAAGGGGGAAAAAAACACGCTAAAGTGCGGCGATATACAAATAGTTCAAAAGAGACCATGGACAAAACACAAGAGCATCCCTGACATTTACAGGGTAGAGGGAAAAAAAAATACTACAGGGATGGCGACAGGCAAAGCACAAAGGAGAGGGGGAAAAAAAACAGTTCGGGTGGTCTACCCACATCCCAGGTCCAGAGAAACAGTACCTCTGGTGAAAAGGAAAAAAAAACAAACTGTTCGGGCAGCCTACCCCAGTCCTGGGCCTGGAGCAACAGTACCTCTGGCGGCTGGACCAGGTTGCCGAACAAAGAATCCAGTCCATCGGGTGGCCAACCCAGAACGCCGAACCGGCGAAGTAGTTTACCGGGCGGCCGACCCGTGTCATTTGGCCACCAGGACCGCAGGGAAGAACTCGGAGGCGGCCTCCCTACCGAGAGGGATAGCGAGGGGAAGCCGAGCCGAATAAGGGGAATCCCAGCGGCACCCGGTGGAGGGAAAAAGGAATTGGGGAAACAAAGAGGTACCACGATGGACCCTGATTGGGTCAGCGTAGCACCCACGACAGACCCCTATTGGGTCAACGTTGCACCCATGACAGACCCCGACTGGGCCGGAACAATACCCACGACGGACCCCGACTGGGCCGGCACAGCACCAGGGATGACCTCCAGACACAAACCCGGAACCTCCAAGGTAACGACCGGAATGGGCTCGTCACCTGGGAGAAGGCTCAGAAGAAGAAAAGAAACCAGGATCAGAATCACCGGCAGCGGCAGAGCCCGGCGAGACAAGCTCGGATGCAGCGGACGGCTGCACCCGGCTTGTTTCCCTGAGAGACAGGCAATAATGCTCCAGAATAGAAAAGAGGAAAACAAACTAGAGCACTTGCCTGATCTCGGGCTCTACCGCCACCCAGGACTTCAACGATCCAGGTTCAGAGGGCTGAAGGTCCACTCCTGGTTCCCACTCGACTGCAGTGGGCTCCGCAGCCAGCATGATGGTTTCCACAGTTTGGGGATTCCCTGGCGTTGAAGTCCACGCCGAAGGCCCACACGGCGTGGTGGCAGGGGATCCGTGGCCTGCTGGGTCGGACCATTCTTCCGTGAAGACCCGGGGACACTTGATCGTCGGCGCAGGCTCCAACCGGCAGTCCGCCCTCCTCCTCTGCCCGTGACGTGGCTGCAGGGCTGGTACCAGGCTCTCCAAGGATTTGTTATTCGTGCTCCATGGGGGAATTGGACTTCTTGGACTCCTCCTGCCCATCAGTAAATTGTCTTGCGTTTCTCTGTGCGGTTAGCTGCTATGCTTATCTGGTAGCGTTTCTCCCTGCAGCTCAACTGCTAAGCTTAGGCTGTTGTCCAGTTTGCTTCCCTGAGTCAGGTGAGCTTCCTAAAGTCTTCCTCGCTCTCCCGAGCGCATGTGTGCTATTTTGTATTATTTTCCTGTGGCCACGGTACACAGTGTTCTGCCCGCTGTTCGCTCCTGCGTAAGCCTTTTGTGTACATCTTTTTCTACCTGTAAGTCTTTATTTTTGAACTATGTTTTATCAATAAATGTGTGTGGAGAGTTTCAGGTTTCCTGCAGCACAGCTGCTTGGAACCCTAAAAATCTCTTAGGCTTGAGAGGTGTAGATTATATAATTTAGTGACCAAACATGTAAATGTCTAATACTAGTTGGAATAAAGGTAGAGGTGAGTAAAGTAGCCAGAAATTGTACCACGTAAAAAAATTTGACCTTTTGTACCAAGTAAAATTAATATTACCTTATATTAATTACTTAGTATAAAGAGTGCTCTCCAAAAATACTTGAATATGAAAGTAGGCTATCTGAGGCGGATGATAAAATAAAGACAGCGAAGTGAAGGTTTTAAGTAGGTTTATTAAATCATCTCGCTATCATAGGAACTCCACTCCAGCCTTGTGTGAGCAGACTGGAGCGGGGTCCTCAAGCTCTCCAGCAAAGAGACACAGAGTGTGTGTGTCAGCAGCAGTTGAAGGAATGAGAGCAATGAGAGAATGAACATGGATTTCTGTCGGCTTGTATACCCAGCTACAAACAATATATCAAAGTCATTCACAGCAGTAGATATGGGATTTGCATATGCGAGACGCAGTAAGGACAGGATGCATGAACACAATGCATGAATGGGACATTAACATCACAGTAGTGAAACAATGCATGAATGGCAGATTACATCACAGCAGTGCAGCGGAAAAAGCCAGGAGTAGCAGGCTGTCTGTAGACATTAATACACACATTGCCGTGCCTGTCTCTAGTCTGTTGTGGGGGTTATACCAAACCGCCACACCGCTCCCCCCCAGAGGGCTCGGCAGGGGGCCGAGGCCTCGATAGTCCATCTTTGGGAGCGGGCTGCGGGGGAAACTCGCTGCAGGAGGAGGGAAGGGAGGAGGGGGGTAGTAAGTGCCAGCCGGGGACGGTGAAATCGTCCGAGCCGCGCAAAAATTGCTTGTTGTTCCGCGATGTTGAGGGGCTGTCCCGTTGAACGTGCGGAGATCACAAGAAGAAAAATTAGTCACTGGCTCCTCTCGCGATTAAGTCCTGCAAGAATTAATAGTGGCCGTGAAGAAAAGCAGGAGCGGCTGTAACAAAAAAAACAGAAGCAAAGGGACTTGGCGTGTTGACTTTTAGGTGCGGGCACAACCTTAAAAGCCCTCGGGAACCGCAGACTGCTGAGTTCCCTATGTGCCATGGCTGAGACCATTAGAAGATCCTGTGTGCGCTGCGTGCGTGCTTCAGGCGTGGGAGCAGACCTGAAGGCTCTGTGTGCAGCGGCGAAGGAGGATGGGGGTCTGTAGAGCCGTATGTGTCCCGTGCGTGGTGCGCCGTCCTTGTAACTCCCCGGTGCGTGTGCCGGGGTTCCGTGCGTGGGTGGGCCAGCTGGAGAGGAGAACCAGGGTCAAGGAGCTTAATCATCCCTGTTGTAGTTGTTGTAGATGATTCATGGTGCGTTCAGGTCCACGCATGCTCCGTCGGCCATGGAGCTTGCCGTCGTGGAGAAAGGACGAGGTACATGCGCTCTCGTGTGGGGGAGCTGCAAGCGCGGCCGGTCCAGCGTGGCTGTGCCGATCTAGGCGTGCAGATCTCACCATGAAGTTTGCTGCGGCTTTCCCGGTCGTGGGTGGTCTCCGGAGAGTTTCACCTGGAAACTCTGCGTCGAAGTCTCCCTGAAGCAGAAGGGAGGGCAGGTCAGTCAGGCTGCCGCGTTCGCTTATCGTCGGAGAATCCCCGCCGGGTGCTGCGTTCGCCGGCAGCGTGTTTTTTTCAGCGTTGTGTCACCAACGTGGCCGTCCAGACCAGAAGGTTGCGTTGCACAAAGCGTGTGCATTCTCGGGGTCACCAGTGAGGCGGATGATAAAATAAAGGCAGCAAAGTGAAGGTTTAAAGTAGGTTTATTAAATCATCTCGCCATCATAGGAACTCCGCTCCAGCCTTGTGTGAGCAGACTGGAGCGGGGTCCTCAAGCTCTCCAGCAAAGAGACACAGAGTGTGTGTGTCAGCAGCAGTTGAAGGAATGAGAGCAATGAGAGAATGAACATGGATTTCAGTCGGCTTATATACCCAGCTACAAACAATACATCAAAGTCATTCACAGCAGTAGATATGGGCATTTGCATATGCGAGACGCAGTAAGGACAGGATGCATGAACACAATGCATGAATGGGACATTAACATCACAGTAGTGAAACAATGCATGAATGGCAGATTACATCACAGCAGTGCAGCGGAAAAAGCCAGGAGTAGCGGGCTGTCTGTAGACATTAATACACACATTGCCGTGCCTGTCTCTAGTCTGTTGTGGGGGTTATACCAAACCGCCACACTATCCATTAAAAAGTTACATTAGTAGTGCCATAAGGCTGCCATAAGGTCTTTAACCAGATTTAGGAAGGATTTTTTCTTAAATTTGTGACTGTCATCACAGCTTTTTCCCCTTATAAATCTATTACATTTTACTCATGATTATAGCTGTCTCATACATTTGTGAAATTTCATTTAAGTTTATAGTTTTCTTCTTATAAATTCACAACTTCTTTGTGATTTTTGCTCATAAATTTGCTGTTTTCTTTATGAATTTTCAGCTTTTTAGCGATATTTACTTTTAGCTTTTTATCCATCCATCCATCTTCTTCTGCTTAATCCTTTTCAGGTCACGGGGGGGCTGGAGCCTATCCCAGCATCTTTGGGTGAGAAGCAGGGTACACCCTGGACAGATCGCCAGTCCATCGCAGGGCCAACACAGAGAGACAGACAACCATTCACTCTCACAGTCATACCTAAAGTATATTAAATGTTGCAACTTTTTTCTGGTAATTATTTTCTCTTATTTTCAGAGAATTTTCTTTTAAATATAATCTGACTTATATTCTGATGTTTCCTGAGCTAGAGGAGACACAAGTGAAATGATAGATTCTCCAAAAATGACTAAAAATAGAAGAGAAGAAAAAGCAGTCGACACATGGTTTAATGCAGTGCTGTGATTTGACAGCTGTGCATTTCTTTTAGCTTTTTTGCAGCTATTTTTGTCAGTATCTCTAATTTTCCAATGTTGCATATAAACATGACACAGCCACATTAATAATTTTATATTTCCTATTAATACCAACATGTAAGGCTTCATTGACAGTAGTTGCTGGCCTACAGGGCCCTCTGTGCCTATTAATGTATTTTTCTCATGAGCTGACCTCTGGGAGGAAATTGCAGCCCCAGAAGGAAACGAAGGCTCCAGCTGGACTGTTTGGATTGAAAACCACAACCTTCTCACCCTAAAACCACACGAACCACACTAGCGTTAGCTAACTCCACACAGTCTGTCATTACTCACTTTTTCAGTTTGAGTTTCTGTGGCCTCTCCTTGGCCCAGTTTCTTCTCCACGTTTGCTTTCACTTCTTCGTACACAAGTGTTCCTTTGCTGTCCTGAACTGAAAATTCTGAGAGGTTTGCCTTCACTGGAGAGAAGAGGATGCCGGTGTCCAATAAAAGCTCTGCACCATCAGTTAATATAGAGGTGCAGAAAGTTTGCCACACCCTCACAACACATTCTGGAGAACTCATGAACTCTAAAGTCCCTTACTGGCTTCTGCATAGTATTAAATTATTGGTTTCGATGCTGAAGATGATGATGGGGATTTTTATATTTTGACAGCTGCACCTCAGCATTTGGTTTTTTTTTTTCTATAAATGAATCAAGAAATTAATCAGTATATAAATCAGAACTTATCAGAAATTATCTGAGCCTGTATAGGGTCATAAGTACAGTATCTTTATTTAATGTAATAAATAATACTGTCTGCCAGTTTCATTAGGTTTTACAGCTCTGTTGACTTTAGGTTTTGCTGCAAGTGAGCAAATATTAAACAGTGCGGTGACATATGCTCTCCAAAATGCCACTGATTCACATTTAGTGAGGTGTATGTGCTAATTCCTTGAAAGGGGAACATTTCCTAGTATGACTCCCTCAATCTCATTCTCCTATTGTCTCCTACATTCTTCATCCCCCTGGTTCTTCTTGTTGATGTAACAAGTCATTGCCATCTTTGTCACCTTCACTCCTTAACAGCTTTGTGCAAAATAATTATTTACTGACAGATACTGGGGTCCATCATGAGACACATTAAGTCCACTGTAGGATCATGTGTTTTTTCTTTGCCGACTTAGGCCGAAGACATCAGCTGTATGGTAAAATATTACCCTGGATCATTGTCGAAAATCAGAAGTAACTGAAGCATTTTGGGATATCTGCACTTGATTTAAAGCAACACTATGTAAGATTTTCACCTTAGAATAATGTTTTCAAAATTATTTTGATGTTACATGTACACACTCTGTGTGGTGTCCTGCAAACAACGTGGGCTACATTGACAATTGGAGCTCATTCTGGGGAAAACCTGGTCTTATTAGTCGAGATGGTGTCCATCCCACTTTGGATGGTGCGTCTCATTTATCTAACAATCTGGTATCATTTTTATCCAAATTTCCAAAACATTGACAACTCAGAGTTGGGACCAGGAAGAAGAACCACAGGCTTACACGCCTCTCTGCAGCTCTTCTTCATCCGCCACCCCTCAACTTAGCCCCTGTCTTCCCCATCAGAGAATCATTGTCTGTTCCCTCCAAAGTAAATAAAAATATAATGTATAAGCATCCCAAAGTGATTAAACAAAAAGTTGGTAAAACTCAAATTAAACATGAAGCCTCTGAATTGAATAATTTGCCCTCTGTTCCTCCTCATAATTTAAAAATTAAATGTGGTTTGTTAAATATTAGGTCTCTAACTCCCAAGTCTCTGCTAGTCCATGATCTGTTTATTCATCATCAGAATGATTTAATATCCCTTACAGAGACTTGATTAAGACAAGAGGATTATGTTGGTTTAAATGAATCAACTCCCTCTGGTTATTTAAACTGTCAAAATCCTAGAAGTTCTGGTCATGGAGGAGGAGTAGCAACAATTTACCATTTCAAATTACTAGTTAATGTTAAGCAAAAAACACGTTATCATTCCTTTGAGGGCCTGGTCCTCAGTATTGGGCATTTTAGCAATTTTAGGCTAAACCCAAATTTATTTGCCATAGTTTATCGTCCTCCATCAGCCTACTCAGAGTTTTTATCCAAATTTGTCGCATTCTTAGCTGATTTAGTGCTGAAATCAGATAGAATAATTATAGTAGGGGACTTTAATATACATGTAGATGTAAACAGTGATTGCCTTAATATGGCATTTAATTCAATATTAGACTCAATCGGGTTTTCTCAGAAAGTAGGACATTCTACCCATTATCTCCACCATACGTTGGACCTTGTTCTGACATATGGCATAGAAATAGAAAATCTAGTAGTGTCTCCTCATAACCCTGTACTGTCAGACCATTGTCTGTTAACCTTTGATTTTACTATTTCTGACTATTTGGCTCCTAAAGAAAAATATTACTACAGTAGATGCCTCTCAGATGATGTTGTTACCAAATTTATCCAGATTGTTTCCTCTATGCCATGTGTCAACACAACGGAAATAAGCTATAGACAGCTTGCTCCTTCTGTAATTGGTAGCATGGTAGATAGTGTTACAGCTTCTCTGCATCAGACTGTAGACTTGGTGGCCCCTTTAAAAAGGAAAAAGTCTAATCAGAGATTTCTAACCCCTTGGTTCAACACAGAAACTCATAGCTTAAAACAGAAGACTCGTCAATTAGAAAGAAAATGGCGCTCCACTAATTTAGATGAAATCTATTTAGCTTGGAGAAATCATCTTTTAATTCATAAAAACTCTCTTAAAGCTAGAACGAGTTATTATTCTGCATTAATAGAAGAGAACAAGAATTATCCTAGGTTTCTTTTCAGCTCTGTAGCCAGGCTGACAAAGAGTCAGGACTCTGTCAATCCTAGCATTCCCTTAGAGCTTACTAGTCAGGACTTTATGAACTTTTTCAATAATAAAATTTCATCTCTCAGAGACAAAATCAATCAGATTCTTCCCACCGTTAACTTAAATACTGTAACTACTACAACTCCTTCAACTGATATTTGTTTGGATGAGTTTACTCCAATTGACCTTTTAGAGTTAGACAAAATAATTTCCTCATCCAAGCCTTCAACTTGTCTTTTAGACCCTATTCCTACCAGGTTATTTAAAGAAGTCTTACCACTTATTGGTAGCTTTATTCTTCAAATAATCAATTCTTCATTAACTTTAGGCCATGTACCGCAGACTTTTAAAACGGCTGTAACTAAACCCTTACTCAAAAAGCCAACGCTGGATCCAGGAGTTTTCACTAACTATAGACCAATCTCTAATCTCCCTTTCATTTCAAAAATCTTAGAAAGAGTTGTTATGCAATTATTTGACCACCTGCAGGGAAATGGTTTACTTGAAATATGGTAAATATGTATGTCACATGGCTGCAAAACAAATCTACCTACAGGTTCAAATAAAGTAACCTGAACTTGAACCTGAAGAGTTTCAATCTGGGTTCAGAATCCATCATAGTACTGAAACAGCCTTAGTGAAGGTCACCAATGACCTCCTTATCACATCTGATAATGGACTTGTTTCTATTCTTGTCCTTTTAGACCTTAGTGCAGCTTTTGATACTATCGATCATAATATTCTACTCGATAGGTTAGAACACTATGTTGGACTTAATGGAACTTCATTGCAGTGGTTTAGAGCTTATTTATCTGATAAGTTCCAGTTTGTTCATGTCAATAATGAGTTTTCTTTCAACTCAAAGCTCAGTCATGGAGTTCCACAGGGATCTGTACTAGGCCCTACTCTTTTTAGTTTATATATGCTTCCGTTAGGCAGCATTATTAGAAATCACTGTATACATTTTCATTGTTATG
Organism: Pholidichthys leucotaenia; assembly: GCA_020510985.1. Lineage (NCBI taxonomy): Eukaryota > Metazoa > Chordata > Actinopteri > Cichliformes > Pholidichthyidae > Pholidichthys > Pholidichthys leucotaenia. The sequence continues at coordinate 213,959,023 of CM035847.1, read as the reverse complement.
CAGATGACACACAATTATATCTGTCAATGAAGCCAGATGATAGTAATCAATTAGCCAAGTTAGATGCCTGTCTTAAGGAAATCAAAGCTTGGATGACTTGTAATTTCCTGCTATTAAATTCAGATAAGACTGAAGGCATTCTTGTTGGTCCAAAAAACCTTAGAAACACCTTTCCAAATCAAACTTTTAGTTTGGATGTGGTTTCTCTTTCTCTTAATAGCTCTGTGAGGAACCTTGTAGTTATTTTTGATCAAAATCTGTCTTTCAATTCACATATTAAATTTGTTTCTAAGACTGCCTTCTATCAATTGCGTAATATTGCCAAGATTAGGAGCATCTTGTCTCAGAGTGATGCTGAGAAACTGATCCACACTTTTGTTAGCTCTAGGTTAGATTATTGTAACTCTTTATTATCAGATTGTCCTAAAACATCTTTAAAAAGTCTTCAGTTGATCCAAAATGCTGCAGCAAGAGTTTTAACAGGTACTAGAAAGAGAGATCATATCTCTCCAGTTCTGGCCTCCCTTCATTGGCTTCCCATAGAGTTTAGAATTAAGTTTAAAATCCTAATTCTTACTTACAAAGCTCTAAACAATAAGGCTCCTTTTTATTTAAAAGATCTGATCCTACCGTATTATCCTAACAGAACACTACGCTTCCAAAATGCAGGATTACTTGTAATACCTGGAATCTCCAAAAGTACATTGGGAGACAGAGCCTTCATTTATCAAGCTCCTCTCCTGTGGAACCAGCTGCCAATCTGGATTTGGGAGTCAGACTCGATCTCTGTTTTTAAGAATAGGGTTAAAACCTTCCTTTTTGATGTAGCCTACAATTAGGGAGGGATCATGTGTCTCTGAACCTTCCCTTAGTTATGCTGCTAATAGGTTTAGACAGCCGGGGACCTCCAATAATGCACTGGGCTTCACTCCTTTCTTCACTCTCAATGAAATATTTATTTTTTGCTTGTCATTAACATCTGTTTGTTCTCTCCTATAGATTGAGTCCCCATCGTGCTGTTTGCTCTCTACATGTCTGTTCTTTTCATCTTCTCTATCCCCTCACCCCCCAGCCAGTCGCAGCAGATGACTGCCCCTCCCTGAGCCTGGTTCTGCTGGAGGTTTCTTCCTGTTAAAAGGGAGTTTTTCCTCTCCACCGTCACCAAGCGCTTGCTCACACGGGATTGCCTGATTGCTGGGGTTTTTCTGCAACTGTGGGGGTTTCCCCTAGAGTTGAAAGTGCTATGAGATGACTGTTGTTGTGAAATGGCACTATATAAATAAAGTTGAATTGAATTGAATTGAATTACATCAACCTTTGACCCCGCTGAATTTCACTTCCTCCATCGTCTGAATGGGCCCATGCTGAATGCAACAGCTCTGTTCTTCTTCACTTCGTTATTATTATTATTATTATTATTATAGTATTGTGCAAAGTCCTAGGAGGATATTTTGCACAGCACAAATCCATTGGATTTTGTTTGTGTGCTTTAGTATCTGCAAGTGAGTGAACCAAACAGAAACATATTTTGCACTTTATACAGGGGTCGATGATGTCTAGTAGGTGATCTGGCTGTGGTCAACATATGGCAGCTGGGACCGGAAGGTGTTCAGTCTTTGGGCTTCGGCCAGTGCTGCTGGAAGAAGATTCCACTGAACCACAGTTCTATGCTGGAAGGCAGACTTCTGATAATCGACAAAGATTGGGAGTTGGTGGAAGCTTAGACTATGATAATCCCCCCACCAGTCGAAGACTGAAGGGGGATTATGTTATGGGGCCGTCCTTCTGTCCATCCGTCTGTCCCACTTTTGTGAAATCAGCTCCTACAGTTTTGTTCCGATTGTTTTGAAACTTGGTACCAGGGTTTGGCTCCAATCGGATGATTTTTGCAGGAGTTATAGCCTCTAACTATGAGCTCCCTTTTCACCTCATTTATTTAATAGACAGTAACTGTCTTGTGAAATCAACTCCTTCTAAAGTTTTGTGCCAAATGTTTCAAAACGTGGTACCAGGGTTTGATATACATTGATGGTGGACATAGCAGTTTGACTGTGATCAGATGACCTTGAGGTCAAGGTCAGAGGTCAGTTTTTCCCTTAATCTTGTAAACACAATAACTACTGAAAGAAATGATGTAGGCTTTTCAAATTGATACCATAGTTGCATCTAAGACAAATCTTGGATGGCTTACACCCTGACCTGGCTATGGGTTTGAGGTCAAGAGGTCACAGATCAAGGTTAACATTCTATTTGCACTATTACTATAGAACGAGTAAAGCTAGGGCTACCAAACATGGTACACATGTTCACCCTATACTTCTGAACTGTGACTATATAGGTTTGGGATCCAAAGGTCGAAGCTGGCAATTCCTATGCCCCATTAGTATACAATGAGTAAAGGGTCAACAATCTTTGTACCCAGGCTCATCCTGTGACCCTGAACTGTGACTGTGGTTTTTTTTTAATCACAAAGTCAAAGGTCAAGGTCAAAATGGCATATAAACTATATCTCAAAAACAAAAATTCTAGGATTACCAAACTTGGTACACAGGCTCTCATTGAAACCATAACCTCTGTCTATAGGTTTGGGGTCAAAAGGTCAAAGATCAATGTTAGCATTCCCTATGCCCCCCTATTTTTGAAGCTCTCTAGGCAGTCCTTCCAGGATTTCATGGGATGTTTTTATGATTGTTGCGGCCCAAAAAGCCTGAATTCACAGGAGCTTTTTTAAAAAGTTGCAATAAAAGTTGTGATGTATTGAGAGTTTTTTTTTTGCACTAAAAGTTGTGGGAAGAATTACAAATTTTAAAGCAGATGGTTTTTTCCAGTTTACTGTAGTGATATTCTATATAACAATACAAGAAAAGCACATGACTGTCAAAAATTTCCTATTAAACAGTTATTTGTAAATTAAACAGAAACTTCTGCTATACAGAAACTTTTCTGCAACAGCAAATACAGACTTTGACACAATATCAATTACAACAGCTAAATTGTATTGAATGCATGTTAAAGAGTATAGATTTGGAAATTATTGCTACCAACTGCAGTCCCCAACCACTCAGTACCGAGCGGAGAGGAAAAGGTAAATAATTTATCCTGTTGCTCTGTATTGTCTATTGGAGTCTGTGTTTTTCTGAAAAAAAAAAAATTACAGACAATATTTGCTCTCTTTGTGCCTAACTCCTACCTACCTATCTGCTGCGCGTCTTGACACACACCTGTCTCATCAGACACTCATCTTTCATTTACGGGGGTGTCCGTGTCCAGACCGGAGATTCACAGTTTTAAAGCTCATTGACAAGATGCAGTCATGATTTTACCTCTAAAGATCTACAAAATGTTCAAACACTGGCTGTAGTGTTAGATTTGCTCATTTGTGGTTTTACAGCATCTCTCCTTGTGCACACTCCCGTGACAGGGTGCTTTTGGGACAGGTGGAGGTTTTTCAACACAAATCCAGCACTTCATACATATGGTCGGGATGGAGATGTGGCGAGACGTCCACTGGCAGTCTGGGGGAGATGGAGGAGGGGACGTGTTGAAACCCTCGCGGGTGAGTGTTTTTTTTAAATCACACACTCTGTTTTTGCTGATGTGTTTGGTTAATACTCACTGTAAACACGGAAGTGAAAGCGGTGCAACAATGCATTTGATTGGTCAGACTGAGCATTTGAGTGCTACTCAGGGACAAATTTTTTTTTTTCCACAATATCTTTATTGAACCTTTTTTTTTTTTTTAACAAACATGATACAAACAATCAAACACTAACACTAAAGTACTACAAAAAAAAAATGCACTAAAAAACACCAACAACCACCAACAAAATCAAATCTTCAACAATGCTCCTCTGTTTAGTCTAGACAGTCCAATACATAAGTATACATATTATGTTCACCAGTTTGGAATTTACAAGGTCCACACACATCATTCACCTTCTTCTTCAAAAGTTATGTTTAAATTTTTTACATAATCAATAAAAGGTCTCCATATATTCTCAAACACAATTTCCTTTGATTTCAGTATATATGTTATTCTTTCTAATGGAAGGTTTGTTAACATCTGTCTTAACCACTGAGTCACATCTGGTCTATGAGTCTTTTTCCATAATAGTGCAATACATTTTTTGGCATTAAGCAAACTGAGGTCTATGAATGTTCTTTCACTTTTATTAAAATTATGCTTTTCTGGGTACAGACCCAACAAAAACAATTTAGGATTCAATATGATTTGTTTTGAGATTATTTTTTCAATTGTTACCCTCACCTCTTCCCAAAACATTCTTATTAATCTACATTCCCATACACAATGAAATAGAGTTCCTTTACTTTCCATGCATTTTGTGCATGTATCTGGTATATTTTTGTTATATTTATTTAACTCCTCCGGTGTAACATACATCCGCATTAACCATTTGAAATGTATCAATTTAAGGCGTACATTTATTGATTTGGTTTGAGCTTCTGTACAAGCCAATTCCCATTGTTCCTCTGAAATTTCAGTTTGCAGATCTTCTTTCCAGTAGTTTAATCTTTTCAGTGAATTTTCACTTGAAGATAGTGTCAATGAGTTATAAAACTCTGAAATAATACCCTTTCTTTTACTATCTTTCATCATCATTTTTTCCAAGGATGAGTAAATAGGTCGAGTGAGAGCTTTATTTTGATTTGATCGAATAAAGTTTCTAAGTTGAAGATATTTAAAAAAATGTGTTCTATTGAGATTAAATTTGATCCTCAGCTCTTCAAAAGACATTATGTTTTCTGCACATGGCAAATATAAATCCTGAATCTTTTGTATCCCTTTTAAATTCCATACTTTAAATACAGCGTCCGCTCTCCCTGGTTTAAAATATTGATTACCCCATATTGGACTAAATTGTGACAGTAACTGTGGTTCTTTTAAATAGTTTTTAGCTTCACACCATATTTTGATCATATGCTTTACAAATGGATTTTTAACTTGTTTTTGTAATTTTTTTGCCGAATCTGAGTATATGAATATGGGAAGAGGTAAAGGTAAATTGTATGATTCCATTTCAGTCCAGTGAGGGAGATCATTTGATGAAAAATAATATGTCATAGACCTCAGTTGTGCCGACCAATAATACAACATAAAATTTGGACATTTCAGACCTCCACGATCAAATGGTAAATATAATAAAGACAGACGTAATCTAGCCCTCCTGTTGTTCCATATAAATTCCACTAACTTTTTTTTTATTCTTGAGAATAAATCTAAAGGTGGTGATAAGGGAATGTATTGAAATAAATAAAGTATTTTAGGTAAAATATTACTTTTAAGTATATTGATTCTCCCGATCATCGACATTGGTAGTGACATCCATCTCTGAGTTAACTCATTGATATCTGTCATTAAGGCTTCATAGTTGACACTGGCGACTGATTCTAGCTTAGGCACAATTTGGATTCCTAAATATTTAAACTGATTTACAACATTGAATTGATTTACCTCAGGGGCTGGGTAATTTCTCTGGGTCTCATTTAGCATTAATATTGAAGATTTGGTTTTATTTATTTTATATCCTGATATTTCCCCAAAATTCTTTATTAAATTCAACAAGGTTGGAATTGATTTTTTTAGATTCGACATAAACAAAATTATGTCATCGGCGTACAGGGAGATTTTATGTTCTGTTGGTCCAACTTTAATTCCATATATTTGTGAATGTAAACGTATCGCTATCGCTAAAGGTTCAATTGCCATAGTAAACAGTAAAGGTGAAAGTGGACAGCCTTGTCGACATCCTCTATTGATTTTTATTGGTTTTGAAATATTGTTATTTGTTAGGATTTCTGCTGTAGCATTATTGTATATTATTTGAACCCATTTTATGAAATTATTTCCAAGTCCAAACCTTTGTAGGACTTCAAAAAGAAAGGGCCATTCAACTCTATCAAAGGCCTTTTCGGCGTCCAGTGATAGGAGAGCTGTATCCGGTGCTTCTTTATTAAAATAAATAATATTAGTCTTCTTACATTATGGAAGCCTTGTCTTCCCTTTATAAAGCCATTCTGATCTCGATTAATAATATTTGGTAAAATTTCTTGTATTCGTCTTGCTAAAATTTTACAGATTATCTTAAGGTCGGCGTTTAATAGGCTTATTGGTCTCATATTTTCACATTTATTAGAGGGCTTACCTGGTTTTGGCAGCAGTATAATTAAGGCATTATTTATGTATGATGGTAAATTATTATTTTGAAATGCTTCTAAAACCATTTCCAAAAAAGGTTTTATTAATTTATTCTTAAATTTCTTATAAAGGTCAACTGGAAGACCATCTGGTCCTGCACTTTTTCCTGATTTCATATTATCAATGGCTAGCCCAACTTCTTCTTGACTAATTTTAGACTCCAATATCTCCCTGTTTTCATTTGGAATACACGGTATAGATAGTTCGTTCAAAAACCCATTTAGTTTTGTTAAATCAAATTCATTTTTAGTATCATATAATTTTTCATAGTAATCTCTAAAGGCTCTGTTAATTTCTAAAGGATCTATAACTACCTGTCCATTACTTATAATACTAGTAATTGGTGTTTTAATTTCTAATTGTTTAATCTGCCATGCCAGTAATTTTCCTGATTTTTCACCTTGTTCATAAAAAGATTGTTTCAATCTTAGAAGACTCGAGGCAGCTCTATTCGCTGATTTTTTGTCGTATTCAGCTCTCAAAATCAGTAATTCATTCTCCAACCTTGGATCACTTCCTGCATACACTTTTTCCTGAAGACTTTTCATTTTATGTTCCAATTTAGCTCTCTCCTCTCGAGTCTTCTTAGATTTTGATCCTGTATAACTAATAATATGTCCCCTAATAAAAGCTTTAATAAAAGCTCTTATCCTACACTTTATTACATGTATAGTTTATTTCTCTTATCTTATCATGTTTAATGTTGCAGCATTGTACCGAGACAAATTCCTAGTTTGTGTACTACATGAACAATGGCAATAAACCTGATTCTGATTCTGATTCTGATTCTGATTCTTTGAAAGCTTCCCACTTTACACATGCTGATGTTTGTGTAGTATTGATGTCAAAGTACTCGTCTATCTGTTTTTCTATATACTTGACAAATTCCTCATCCTGAAGCCATTTATGCTGAAATTGCCATCTACCTGATTCCTTTGTCAATTTTTTATCTACATATATTAGACAACAGGGTGCATGATCAGAGATCACGATGTTATCATAAAAGCAGTTTTGAATCTTGGATCTTAATTCTGTGGAAATCAAAAAATAATCAATACGTGAGAATGTCTTGTAGGTACTGGAATAACAAGAATAGGCTTTAACTTGTGGTTTCATTTCTCTCCATATATCTAACAATCTCAATTCTTTCATATAATGATTAATAGTCATCCTACATCCATTGTGCGTACAATCCAGTCCTGTTGATCTATCTATACCTGGATTCAATGTACAATTAAAATCCCCTGCTATTATATGTTGCCCTGTAAGTGATGATAAAATAAGAAATAAATTAACAAAGAACTTTTGATCATCTATATTGGGACCATATAAGTTCACAAGATTTATATTTTCTAATAGCAAAGAACCTTGAATGATTACATATCTTCCAAGTTTGTCTCCAATTACATTTTTCACTTGAAAAGGGACTGATTTATGTATGAGAGTCATAACTCCCCTGGCCCGGGATGAAAATGATGAGGTGAATACATTTCCTTGCCATCTACTCCTAATTCTTTTTATATCCTCCTCTATTAGATGAGTTTCTTGTAAAAACACAATTTTTGAACCCATGTCTTTTATTTTATTCATAACTTGTTTAAGTTTTTTTAAATTTTGTAGACCTCTGCAATTCCATGAAGTTAAATTAAGATTAACACTTTGGTTTATGATCAATAGAGAGTTTGGGATTACCTTGCAGTGTAAACATGCTCATACAGAGAAGCAAAAACATGAGTGGTTGAACATTCATCCTACAAACTACACACAAACAAATTCCCCCTTCCCACACTTGTGGCGAACCCCCCAAAATCAAAGGAAAAATTCCGTCTCCCGATATAGCCATCGACCGCTCCACATCCACGGGGAACAGCCTAAGCCACTCCTTCTTCATCCTCCCAATCACCCTAACTCTACTGCTTTTAATGACGTAACATTAACTCTCCTCTGTAGTTTTCCAACTTAACTCCAGAATTTTTAACAACTTTGTACATCATAGTTTTTTTTTTGTTTGTTTTGTTTTTGTTTTTTTTTAATATATAATACAATCTATATTTTGTAAACTTGCTGTTTACTTCAAGTCAGTCAGATGCCTGTGCAAATACTTAATTATTCTACCTTATATTTTGTTCATGCTTAGCTCCCACCAGTCTCTTCTTCTTCTTTGATCTTCTTGATGAACTCCTGCGCCTCCTCTGGGGTCTTGAAGATGTGGGTTCTGCCCTCATACGTGGTCAACAGTCTCGCAGGATAGATTACACCATGACGAATCCCAAGGTTGCGCAACTCCTTACGTATGGGATCAAACTGCTTCCTCAATTGTTGGATTCCTGTGGCCAAATCTGGGTAGAACCGCACCTGCTGATCCTGGTGTTTAATCTCTCCTTTAGCTCGTGCAGCGTTGAAGATCTTCATCCTGTCTCTGTTGCTAAGAAACTTCATAATTAAGGTCCTCGGCGGTCCCTTATCTCTCCGTGGGCCAATACGATGTGCTTTTTCCAGAACCACTGCTGATTGCAACTCCTCGCTGCCCAGCACCTCCGGAATCCACTTTTCCAGAAAGGAACATACGTCCCGACCTTCTGATTCCTCTGGAAGACCCACCAGCCTCAAGTTATTCTGTCTCGACCAAGATTCCAAATCCAAAATATTATCTTCTAGACATTTATTTTTTTTTTCCAAAGTGCGCACCTTTAATTGAAGACGGGTGACATCATCTTCAGCACTAGCGAGACGGAGCTCCATCTGCGCCGTTCGTTCTACACAGTCACCCAATTCCTTTCTTATTCCTTCCAACGCTGTCATAATCCCATCAAATCTAGAGGAAAAGTCCGCTCTCATTGAACTCATGGCAGCCATCAGCGCATCTGCGCCATTCCCCGCAGATATCGCACCGTTGCCAGCCTCCTCCGCCATATATGGAGTTTTGTTTGCTGCGTCACAGACCTGAAAGTCCGTTAATTTGGACTGTTTCGGCGGCTCGCTTTTTCCTTTACCTGGTTTTCCAGCCTTAGGCTTCGCCGACATATCCTCGCCCAAACGCTGGGATACGTTCTGTCCCAAATGAGAGAGTTATTTGCCGATTTTTTTCTCCAGGAGCAGAGCAGAATGAAACACGTCCGTCTTACGTGGCAGCCATAACCGGAAGTCCTCAGGGACAAATTTGATTGGTGAAATTGGCGGAAGTTGACGAGGATTGGCCAAAATTGACAACTTATATAGTGGTGTGAAAAAGTGTTTGACCACTTCCTGATTTCTCATTTCTTTGTATGTTTGTCACACTTTAGTGTTTCAGATCATCAAACAAATTTAAATATTAGACAAAAATAACACAAGTAAACACAAAATGCAGTTTTTAAATGAAGGTGTTTTTTATTAAGGGTAAACAAAAATCCAAACCTACATGGCCCTGTGTGAAAAAGTGATTGCCCCCCTGTTAAAACATAAATTAACTGTGGTTTATCACATCTTTGGAAAGCGGAGTTCAATTTCTCTAGCCACACCCAGGTCTGTTTACTGCCACATCTGTCTCAATCAAGAAATCACTTAAATAGGACCTGCCTGACAAAGTGAAGTAGACCAAAATATCCTCAAAAGCTAGACATCATGCTGCAATCCAAATAAATTCAGGAACAAATGAGAAACAAAGTAATTAAGTGATTGAGCTCTATCAGTCTGGAAAAGGTTAAAAAGCCATTTCTAAAGCTTTGGGACTCCCGCGAACCACAGTGAGAGCCATTATCCACAAATGGCGAAAACATGGAACAGTGGTGAACCTTGCCAGGAATGGCTTACAAGGGTGCAGCGACGACTCATCCAAGAGGTCACAAAAGACCCCACAACAACATCCAAAGAACTGCAGGTCTCACTTGCCTCAGTTAAGGTCAGTTTTCATGACTCCACCATCAGAAAGAGGCTGGGCAAAAATGGCCTGCATGGCAGAGTTCCAAGATGAAAACCACTGCTGAGCAAAAAGAACATAAGGGCTTTTCTCAGTTTTGCCAGAAAACATCTTGATGATCCCCAAGACTTTTGGTAAAATACTCTGTGGACTGACGAGACAAAAGTTTAACTTTTTGGAAGGTGTGTGTCCCATTAAATCCAGTGTAAAATTAACACAGTATTTCAGAAAAGGAACATCATACCAACAGTAAAATATGGTGGTGGTAGTGCGATGGTCTGGGGCTGCTTCAGGATCTGGAAGACTTGCTGTGGTAAGTGGAACCATGAATTCTGCTGTTTCCCAAAAAATCCTGAAGGAGAATGTCCAGCCATCTGTTTGTGATGTCAAGCTGAAGCACACTTGGGTTCTGCAGCAGGACAATGATCCAAAACACACCAGTAAGTCCACCTTTGAATGGCTGAAGAAAAACAAAATGAAGACTTTGGAGTGACCTAGTCAAAGTCCTGACCTGAATCCGATTGGGATGCTGTGGCATGACCTTAAAAAGGTGGCTCATGCTCGAAAACCCTCCAATGTGGCTGAATTACAACAATTCTGCAAAGATGAGTGGGCCAAAATTCCTCCACAGCGCTGTAAAAGACTCATTGATGTCAGCGATGGCACTCGCGGGCCATCAATAAGACGCCGAAAGCCAGCCGATTAGTTTGCATGTTTGTTAACAAAAGACAACAATGACAAAATAATGAGCCATGTGGGGCAAAAACACAACTATGACTATGACTATGGACAAAGGAAAACAGACTGGCTGCACGGTGGCGCAGTGGTTTAGCACTGTGGCAGCACAGTTTTACCCTCGGCCGGGGGATCGCGGGGATCATGAGATCGTGGGTTCGATCCCAGCCCCCGACCAACAGTGAGCTGTGTGGAGTTTGCATGTTCTCCCCGTGTTGCGCGGGTTTACTCCGGGATTTCTCCGGTTTCCTCCCGCACACCAAAAACATGTAGGTTTAGGGCGCTCGCGCACGCAGCGACCAGCAGCTAGTGGCTTGTCACCAGACTGCAAACCAAGTCTACCCACGGGTACAAATAAGTAACAAAAAAAAAAAAAAAAAAAAAAAAAAAGACTCTGAAGGAATACACTTACTGTGAGAAGAACGTATCGTGAATCTAAGATGGAGGTTTGACGAGGTCGCAGCCGGAAGTAACCACAGCTGCTCCCTTAAATAGGGCATAACCAATAATGAGACAGTAATCAAAGGAATGTAGACCAGCTGTCACGGCGCACTCAGCTCTGACAGCCAGAAGTCCCGCCGTGACGCTGTCATAATAAAGGCCCTGGAAGGCCATAAGGAAAACATGGACTAACTGGGAAAATACTGGATGATCCAACACGGACAATATCAGCACTCAGATCGTGACAGTACTCCCCCCTTAAAACGCGAATTCCAGGTGCGATAGAACATCGAAGCCCCACCCACCCACCCAGAAGGTCAACAGGACCGCCCTCGGGAGGGTGGAAGGGAAAACAGGCCAGGAGCGCAAGAACCAACAAACACCATAACAAGGAAAAAAAACAAAAACAAAGGAGGGCAACAATGACAATCAAAAATGGCGATGAGGCTCAAACATGGAAAAAAAAAATAACGACATTCTACAACAGTCAGCATGGTAGAAAATACAAAAGCCAAAATACAGGCACATACACTGCACCCAAAAAAAAAAAAAAACATGAGGAGGAGAAACAAAAAAAAAAACATGAGGAGGAGAAACGAAGAAAAAAAAAGACTCAAAACGGCTACAAACAGCACACAATAATACAGTCCAATAAAGTCACAGGCAAGGAAAAAACATCTCAAACTACAGAAGAACAAGGAAAACTCAAATATAGGTACAAAATTGCAGCGGACCCCATAAGACCAGGAAGGCAACTCAACATACTACAGAGCAGCGAAACTAATATAGATCATACTAAACAGGCAAAGACAAAAAAAAAAAAAAAACATCCTCCAGACTACAGAGGAGACAAGAAAAACTGAAATACAGGCACATAACAAAATACAGCGTACTCAATAATACCAGGGGAAAAAAAACTCACACGCTACAGAGCGGCGATATATGCAGTTCAATATAGTTCATGGACCCAAAAAAACAAAAGCCTCCCAAAACCACAGAGGAGGAAACAAAAAACTGTACAGGGATGTCGGCAGGCAGAGCACAATGAAACAAAAAACAAATAGTTCTGGAGGTCTTCCAGCATCCAGCGTCCAGATGGCTGGCAGGGGAAAAAGAATAAGTTTGGGCAGTCTACCCCAGTCTCAGACCCGGAGAAACAGTACCTCTGGTGGCCGGACCAGGTCACCGAACAAAGAGTCCAGTCCGTCGGGCGGCCAACCCAGAACGCCGAACCGGCGAAGCAGTTTCCTAGGTGGCCGACCCGCGTCAATAGGCCACCAGGACCGAAGGGAAGAATTCAGAGACAGCCTCCCTACCGAGAGGAATAGCAAGGAAAAGCCGAGCCGAATAAGGGAAATCCCAGCAGCACCCGGTGGAGGGAAAAAGGGATCGGGGAAATGATGTGGGACCAGTCCGGCATCGAACAGCAGAGGATCTGCAGCTCCTTCGCCGAATTCCACACAAACTGGCACTGCGCTCTTGCTGGATCCCAAGCGGGACCGTGCAGCACCCACAACGGACCCCGACTGGGCCGGAACAGCGCCCACGACGGACCCCGATTGGGCCAGCGTTGCACCCACGACGGACCCCGACAGGGCCGGAACAATACCCATGACGGACCCCGATTGGGTCAGAGCTGTACCCACAACGGACCCCGACTGGGCCGGCCCAGCACCAGGGTTAACCTCCAAACATGAACCCAGACCCTCAACGATGACCAGGACCGACTCGTCACCGGTGACCTTGGGAGAAGGCTCAGAGGAACAGAACAGAAAACCGGGATCAGTATCACCGGCAGCGGCAGAGCCCGGCGAGACAAGCCCGGATGCAGCGATCGGCTGCACCCGGCTTGTTTCCCCGAGAGACAGGCAATGATGCTCCAGAATAGAGAAGAGAAAGACAAAATAGAGCACTTGCCTGATCTCGGGCTCTACCGCCGCTCAGGACTTCAGCAATCCAGGTTCTGTGAGTTGAAGATCCACTCCTGGTTCCCACTCGACTGCGGCGGGCTCCGCAGCCGGCATGATGGTGTCCACAGTCTGGGGATTCCCTGACGCTGACGTCCACGTCGAAGGCCCGCAGGGGATCTGTGACCTGCTGGGTCGATCCACTCTTCCGTGAAGACCCGGGGACGCTTAGTCGTCGGCCCAGACTCCAAACGGCAGTCTGCCCTCCTCCTCTGCCCATGACGTGGCTGCAGGGCTGGTACCAGGCTCTCCAGGGCCGCAGGCTCCTTCCTCGTCCGGCAGTGTAGTCCTGGCACTGGGGGACGCTCAGGGGAAGGAGACACAGAGGATGCAGTTTCACAATTAATGGCTACAGCAGATGGAGGAAGCTCAGGGGACTGTGAACCCCGAACTCCACCCTCAGGAGTCAGACAAGCCAAGTCATAATATGGAGGAGTAAAATGAAATAGTACTTGCCTTTTCTCCAGAGGGCCGATGGTGCATGGTGATGGAGGGCCCCCTGGGAAGACGAGGAGGAGTCGCTCGCACAGGATCGATGACGGGCACAGCCAGAGCAGGACTCGCTGAGTTCTCAGCAGCTGGAGAGAGCGTCGAGGAGGAGGGAGTCTGGGGACGAGAAGCTGACGGAACAGCCGAGACAGATGACCCGGAGGCAGAGGCTGCTGTGTTTTCCTCCTGTCATGACGCAGGGGCAACAGCTGGCTGGGAGGCAGAGTTCTTTTGGCGACCCAGAACTGGATCCGGATGGGGTTCTCACGTGGCTGGGCACGAGCAGGGTGACGGCGTTTACCGGCAGAGGGCGAGGCAAAGGTTAGGTCAGGAAACCGCCGTTGCTGAGCGGAGACAGAGGCCAGCAATTAGGCGTACTCGGGATAAGCATGGAGTTCCGGACTGATCTTCACCAGTCTAACTGCCACCGTCACATGCCTTATGACTTCAGATGGATGGGAGGCAGAGCGAGCCGCAGCCACACAGTCCTGGAGGATCACGGCAGTCCACTGCATCTCCTCTGAGGGAATCCTGGCTGACATCTTCCGCCGCTGTGGGCGAGAACGGCACTCGAGCGACGTAGACTCCTGGGCTGGACGGGGGACAGGAACTGGATTCCGAGGCAAGGAGTGGGGATGCCTCACCGTCGCCTTCTTGCCGGAGTTTCCCTCCAGTCCGTGGATCTTCTCCTGGAGTGCCGAAATCTCTGCCATCCTCGTCGTGATTTCAGGGTGGTCGGCGTAGTGAGGATGGCGGTTAATTGCCACCTCTGCGAGGTCCAGGTACCAGCGAAAACTGCTGAGAATGGCGTTGTTGTGAGCGTTCGAGACAATACCATCAATATTGATGAGGGCCATAACCAACTCGTAGCCCAAGCTCATCGCATAGCCCTTGGGCGGCGACGCGTTCTCCCAGCACACTGGTACGTGAAAAAGGAAAAAACACAAGCCCAACAATGCAAACTCTCGGTGACCGGCGTCCCATTCTGGCTGCGACCTACTGTCAGCGATGGCCCTCGTGGGCCATCAATAAGACGCCGAAAGCCAGCCGATGAGTTTGCATGTTTATTAACAAAAGACAACGATGACAAAATAATGAGCCACGTGGGGCAAAAACACAACTATGACTATGACTATGGACAAAGGAAAAGCTCTCTGACAGCCAGAAGTCCCGCCGTGACGCTGTCATAATAAAGGCCCTGGAAGGCCATAAGGAAAACACGGACTAGCGGGGAAAATACTGGATGATCCGAGCACGGACAATATCAGCGCTCAGACCATGACAATTGCTAGTTATAGCAAACGCTTGATTGCAGTTGTTTCTGTTAAGGGTGGCCCAACCAGTTATTAGGTTCAGGGGGCAATCACTTTTTCAGACAGAACCATGTAGGTTTGTATTTTTTTCACCTTAATAATAAATGCCTTCACTAAAAAACTGCATTTTGTGTTTAATTGTGTTATCTTTGTCTAATATTTAAATTTGTTTGATGATCTGAAACTGGCGATCTGTCCAGGGTGTACCCTGCCTCTCGCCCAAAGATGCTGGGATAGGCTCCAACGCCCCCCCACCCCCATGACCCGAAAAGGATTAAGCGGTAGAAGATGGATGGATGGATGGATCTGAAACATTTAAATGTGACAAACATGCAAAAAATGAGAAATCGGGATGGGGGCAAACACTTTTTCACATCACTGTAGTTCTACTCTCTACTTTTTATTACATAGATATGTGTACTTTCTACTCCTCATGTTTTCACAGCATGAGGAGTAGTTACTTTAGTTTAATGGCCCCTCTTACACCGTAGTGTGTGTTCCATATTGACTGAAGTTTGACCCCAAAAGTCTAGAGTGTTTGATAAGTGTGATTGCTCCCTACTGTTGTGCAGAACGAAACATTTCCGCAGCTTTGGAACAGTTTGTAGAGTTTGTCTCAGGAACAGAACAAATGCAAATGTTCACTCACGGTGTCAGAATAAGGTGAAGAAGCTGTACATCTACTAGAGATTCAGTCTGGGAACTGTGCTAAACAAAAAAACAATGTGAGTGTGGGCCCGTGCAGGCCACCAAGAAACACCATTTCACTTGGCATGGAAAAAAAATCATCTGGCACCAGTGTGAATGGGCCCTTAATGCATTTCAGGGAAGTTATTGGTTTTTAAAAATAAAATGTATCAAAAAATGTTAGTGTACTTTGAACCACCTAGACAGATTTTAACCTAAATAGGTGACAATAACTCTTAGAAAGAACAGCACCTTGGTTTTCAGATCAGTGTATATCACACGAGAAAGACATAATGATGTAATGACGTTAAAGACATTACAAAGCCAGACAAAGTTAGATTAATTTATAGCTTAATTGGACGTGAAATGTGTTCTTATATTGATCATAATCATTCACAATATGATGTTGGCAATGAAAAGCAATTTGCTCATCGGAGCAAATGAATATTAAAACTAAATCAAAGTGTGGTTTGATAGTCTACACATTATATTAATGACACAAGGTGTAGTTAGATTTATATCTGTGGTAGAAGTGCCCCACAAAGATCCTTTTTTTATTGTAATATACTGTATGTATGATTTACTTTAATACTTTTGCTAAAAAAATAAAGGTACCCTAATCTCCTGCCAAAATGGCCTGCTGTCAGTAACAAATTTTGGAAGACAGAGTTCAATATTACAAACAAAAAGCACAATACTGTGTGATTCAGATATTTTAATCTGACAGGGAAATATGTTTTCCATACATACTCGACATAAAGAACTGGGTTGGTGCTCATCTAAAATGTAAATGTTCTCATTTAAGTATTGTAGGTTTTGTGCAGATGAGGAAGATGGAGTTGAGTTTTGTTTTCATGGTAACACTTTAAGTTGAATCCTCCTCTGATCCCTCAATGTCCTAAAACATAAAAAAGACACGATTAATTAGTCAGTAGACTATGTTTTCTTATTGTGTTTCTTTATTGTGTTTGCCTTGTATGTTACCATAGGTTCCTGAGTCCTTAGAGCTAGGATGTGTTTCTGATATGCGGAGATGATGCAGTCTCGCCTGTAGAGAACAATCAGGATTGGAACCTTTTTTTAAAGCATTTCTTCTTTGAATCTACTGTAAATTGCTATGTTTTGTAAAAAAAAAAAATGTATTGCTCACTTGCTGGTGATGCCTCCTCCTGCTGGAAGCCCTGGCATCTCTTCTGCTGCTAGGAACTGTATCACATACAAAAGGTCAGGGTCCTCATCTTTGGACCGCATCATCTGGATGATTTCTGTGGCACAGCCAGACAAAATCATAATGAATTACAGCAGTACTGTTAAGAAAAAAGCTAGCAGGGTAACTTTGTCCAGCCAGTCACCTTCCACTTTCATATCAATGTGTTGCTCAAGCGCTGCTTCCTGCTGCAGTGCCTCCTGTGACACCTGGGGGGCGCCGGGGAAGCAGACAATGATGATACTAATGTTGTCCAAGCTGCCCTGCAGTGGGAGACACAAGTTTTGTTGTTTATGGAAAGATATAAAAGGGTTGACCGATGACAGAGAGCCATAACTCTAGTAGAACTGAAAAATTGTTCTTTTCTTCAGCATTCCCCAATTAAATTTTACTTCCAACATGATTTTGGCAGATATATTTTCTCTTTTTTTTTTCGTCAAGATAAAACTCTATTTAATGTGTGATTAATAATTTATCAAATAATAGTTTTCCTAATGTCTGTTGATCTCTTAACAATATTGTATACTAAGTTTCTACAATAACATAAACAAAATATAAAACTGATCTTTATGTCAGTAAAACATTTGCTTCAGAATTTCCATTTTTTCTGTGTGATTATTTTTCCTTCTTTACAAATGTACAATATATCTCAAACCAATGGCAAGAAGGCATTCAGAAAGTAATTTTTCTTTCTCCTTTTTGTTTGTTTAGCTGGTTTTAGCAGTAACACTCCGAGGTTTCATGTTTAGTGACCTATTATTTCGAGTTAGGGCAGTGGTTAGCACTGTGGCAGCACAGTAAGAAGGTTGTGGGTTTGATGACCCTTCTGTGTTTGCATGTTCTCCCCGTGTCTGTGTGGGTTTTCTCCTGGTATGCCAGTGTTTTCCCACAGGCCAAAGACATGCACATTAGGTTAATTGGCATCAAGTGGGGATTCTGAATTGTCCCTGGGTATTTTTTTTCCTTTTAATGTCCATTTTTTTCCCCACTACTAAGTTGGTTGGACGGCTCACTATGGCAGACACCAGTGTATCTGCCATAGCCTTATAGATTGGAGCAGAGTTTTTACGCTGGATGCCCTTCCTATCAGTTCAATTCAATTCAATTCAATTCAACTTTATTTATATAGTGCCATTTCATAACAACAGTCATCTCATAGCACTATCAACTGTAGGGGGAACCTCCACAGTTGCAGAAAGACCCCAGCAATCAGGCAATCCCCTGTGAGCAAGCACTTGGCGATGATGGAGAGGAAAAACTCCCTTTTAACAGGAAGAAACCTCCAGCAGAACCAGGCTCAGGGAGGGGCAGTCATCTGCTGCGACTGGCTGGGGGGTGAGGGGACAGAGAAGATGAAAAGAACAGACATGTAGAGAGCAAACAACACGATGGGGACTCAATCTATGGGAGAGAACAAACAGATGTTAATGACAAGCAAAAAAAAAAAAATTTCATTGAGAGTGAAGAAAGGAGTGAAGCCCAGTGCATTATTGGAGGTCCCCCGGCTGACAAAAGCGTGGATCAGTTTCTCAGCATCACTCTGAGACAAGATGCTCCTAATCTTGGCAATATTACGCAAATGATAGAAGGCAGTCTTAGAAACAAATTTAACATGTGAATTGAAGGACAGATCTTGATCAAAAATAATTCCAAGGTTCCTCACAGAGCTATCAAGAGAAAGAGTAACCACATCCAAACTGAAAGTTTGATTTGGAAAGGTATTTCTAAGGTTTTTTGGACCAACAAGAATGACTTCAGTCTTATCTGAATTTAATAGCAGGAAATTACAAGTCATCCAAGCTTTGATTTCCTTAAGACAGGCTTCTAACTTGGCTAATTGATTACTATCATCTGGCTTCACTGACAGGTATAATTGTGTGTCATCTGCATAACAATGAAAATGTATACAGTGCTTTCTAATAATGTTGCCTAAAGGAAGCATGTATAAACTAAAAAGAGTAGGGCCTAACACAGATCCCTGTGGAACTCCATGACTAAGCTTTGAGTTGAAAGAAAACTCATTATTTAAGATAAGATAAGATAAGATAAGCCTTTATTAGTCCCACAACGGGGAAATTCCAGGATTGCAACAGCACAGGGATAGCAACACTCAGAGCAACAATCAGAAGGCAAGGAAAAAAAAAAAAAAAAAAAAAAAAAAAAAAACAAGCAAGCAAGAGCAGCTAATATACATATGTACGTATTACTATAAAATATATATATATACACACACACACACAGACACACAGTGCAGAGCATTGTAGCTGGATGGAATAAATATATGAATATATGAACACACAGTGCAGAGCATTGTAGCTAGATGGAATAAATATGTAAATATATAAACACCCACAGTACGGAGCATTGCAGCTAGGTGGAATAAATATGCAAGTATATAAACACACACAGTGCGGAGCAATGTAGCTAGATGGAATAATATGTAGATATATAAATATATAAACACACCCAGTGCTGAGCATTGTAGCTAGATGGAATAAATATGTAAATATATAAACACACACAGTGCAGAGCATTGTTGCTAGATGGAATGAAACAGCATAACCGTCTACTTAGTTATCCTACATGGTATGATTATGTGCCCATACATATTCTCACCCTCCATAGCGACCGGTAAGTTCCTAGTTGTATGCCGGAGGGGACCATTGTGTAAGTCTATTGCATCTTTTGCATTCAAAAAACTATTAGTTTGTTACGTCTTTTTGCTATCTCTGCGAGCAGCCCTGCTTAGGTTGTACAGTCTGACAGCCGTTGGTAGGAAGGACCTACGAAACCTCTCGGTTGTGCACCTGGGATGATGTAGTCTGCTGCTAAATGAGCTCCTCAGTGCATTCAGTATGTCCTGCATAGGGTGGAACTCGGACTCCAGCAGAGATGACAGTTTAGCCACCGTCCTTCTCTCTCCTATCTCCTCCATCGGATCAAGGCGCTGCCCCAGGACAGAGCTAGCTTTCTTAATCAGTTTGTTCAGTCTCTTCCTATCGGCTGCAGTAATGCCACTGCCCCAGCAGACCACTCCAAAAGTGATGGCTGATGCCACCACCGTGTCATAGAATGACTTCAGCAGCGCCCCTTGTACACCAAAAGACCTGAGTCTCCTCAGCAGGAACAGCCTGCGCTGTCCCTTCTTGTAGAGTGCATCAGTATTGTGTGACCAGTCTAGTTTATTGTTCAGATGAATACCCAGGTACTTATAGGATGTCACCATCTCGATGTCTGTTCCCTGTATATTTACTGGTACTGTGAGGGGCTGCCCATGCCTGCGGCAGTCCACCACCAGCTCCTTAGTTTTCCTCGCGTTGATCTGGAGGCAGTTCCGATGGCACCAGTCCACGAAGTCCTGGATAAGCCCTCTGTACTCAGCTTCATCTCCATTGGAGATGAGGCCAACGATCGCAGAGTCATCAGAGAACTTCTGTAGATGGCAGTGTGTTGTGTTGTGTGAGAAGTCCGCAGTATAAAGAGTGAACAGGAAGGGAGCCAGCACCGTTCCCTGGGGGGCCCCCGTGCTACTGATGATCGTGTCGGACACACAGTCCCGGGTTCTCACAAACTGAGGCCGGTTCGTGAGGTAGTCCAGGATCCATGATGACAGGTGCTGGTCCACCCCTGCGCGCAGCAGCTTGTCCTTCAGGATCATCGGTTGGATGGTGTTGAAAGCACTGGAGAAGTCAAAGAACATGATCCTCACCATATTCCCGGGCTTCTCCAGGTGGGACAGAGAACGGTGAAGGAGGAAGATCACCGCATCCTCCACCCCAATGCCATGCTGGTAGGCGAACTGGAGTGGATCCATCGCTGGTTCCACCAGGGGGCGGAGGTGAGCAAGGAGCAGTCTCTCCAGGGTCTTCATCAAGTGGGACGTCAAGGCCACCGGTCTGTAGCTGTTCAGGTCTTTGGGGTGGGAAGTTTTTGGTACAGGTACCACACAAGATGTTTTCCACAGCTGTGGTACCCTCCCCAGTTTCAGGCTCATGTTGAAGATATACGTCACAATCCCACACAGCTGGTCTGCACAGGACTTGAGGAGCTTTGCGCTGATGCCGTCCGGTCCCGGCGCCTTCCTCGCCTTGATCTTCCTCAGCTCCGTCCTCACCTGGGTCCTGGTCAGGGTCAGGATGGGGGGCTGTGTGTTGGGAGTGGGGGGGTGTTGGTGGAGTGGGGAGTGGGCAGCAGGACTTGATTTCTTTAGAGGCAGCAGTGGTTGTTGTGCAGTCAGGGGGGAGGGCGGTTGGTCAAATCTATTGAAAAACAGATTCAGGTTGTTCGCCCACTCCCTGCCCCCTGTGGCCTGGGGGGAGGTATTCTGGAGCCCCGAGATGGTTTTGAGGTTTCTCCAGACCCCGCTGATGTCGCTCTGTTGCAGCTTGTCCTCCATCTTCTTCCTGAAGCTGTCCTTGCCTTCTCTGATCTTTCTCCTCAGCTCCCTCTGTACGGACTTCAGCATCTCCCTGTTCCCTGACCTGAAGATCCTCTTCTTCTCTCTCAGAAGTGTTTTTATCTCAGGGTTGATCCAGGGTTTGTTGTTTGAGTGACGCCGTATGGTCTTGGTGGGAACGGATTTGTCCACACAGAAGCTGAGGTAGCCCGTGAAGGTGTGAATGAGGCCATCGATGTCCTCACCATGTGGATTGCAGAGCTGCTTCCAGGCGGTGGCTTCAAAACAGCCCTTTAGGGTGTCCATTGTCTCCTCAGACCATAACTCCACAGTGTGCATGGCCGGAGGTTGTCTGTGCACTAGGGGTTTGTACACCGGCCGGAGATGAACCAAGTTGTGATCCGATCTCCCGAGTGGGGGGAGTTGTGATGAGGTGTACGCCTCCTTAGTGTTTGCGTAGAATAAATCCAGTGTTTTATTGTCTCTAGTGTGGCATGTGACATACTGGGTGAACGTGGGTAGAATGGGAGACAGTGAAACATGGTTGAAATCGCCTGAGATGAGGAGAAGAGCATCTGGGTGTTCTGTCTGCAGCCTGCTGGTTACTGAATGGATGACGTCACGTGCTGTCCCAGCGTTCGCCGTCGGATTTGCATAAACAACAATGCAGATCACGTGTGAGTGTTCTCTCGGGAGATATGTAGGCCTCATGCTAACAGCTAGCAACTCAATGTCTTTGCTGCAGTGTCGTTGTTTAACAGTGATATGTCCCGGTCTGCACCAGTTGTTGTTAACATACATTATCACTCCACCGCCCCTAGCCTTGCCACTGTCTGGTGTTCGGTCAGCTCGTATCATATGAAAACCCTCCAGCTCAATGTTAGCATCTGCTGCTAGTTCAGTTAGCCACGTCTCAGTAAACAAAAGGAGAGAGCACTCCCGGTATGTGCTATCATAACGGGAGATAGCCGCTAGCTCATCTAACTAATTTACATGAACAAACTGGAACCTATCAGATAAATAAGATCTAAACCACTGCAACGAAGTTCCATTAAGTCCAACATAGTGTTCTAATCTATCAAGTAGAATATTATGATCGATAGTATCAAAAGCTGCACTAAGGTCTAAAAGGACAAGTACAGAAACCAGTCCATTATCAGATGCAATGAGGAGGTCGTTAGTGACCTTCGCTAAGGCTGTTTCAGTACTATGATGGATTCTAAACCCAGATTGAAACTCTTCAAGTAAACCATTTCCCTGCAGGTGGTCAAATAATTGCGTAGCAACAACTCTTTCTAAGATTTTTGAAATGAAAGGGAGATTAGAGATTGGTCTATAGTTAGCTAAAGTTCCTGGATCTAGCGTTGGCTTTTTGAGTAAGGGTTTAATTACAGCTGTTTTAAAAGCCTGCAGTACATAAGATAAGATAAGCCTTTATTAGTCCCACAACGGGGAAATTCCAGGATTGCAACAGCACAGGGATAGCAACACTCAGAGCAACAATCAGAAGGCAAAAAAAAACAAAACAAGCAAGCAAGAGCAGCTAATATACATATGTACATATTACTATAAAATATATATATACACACACACACACACAGACACACAGTGCAGAGCATTGTAGCTGGATGGAATAAATATGTAAATATATAAACACCCACAGTACGGAGCATTGCAGCTAGGTGGAATAAATATGCAAGTATATAAACACACACACAGTGCGGAGCAATGTAGCTAGATGGAATAATATGTAGATATATAAAAACACAGTGCGGAGCATTGTAGCTAGATGGAATAAATATATAGATATATAAATATAAACACACCCAGTGCTGAGCATTGTAGCTAGATGGAATAAATATATAGATATATAAATATAAACACACCCAGTGCAGAGCATTGTAGCTAGATGGAATAAATATGTAAATATATAAACACACACAGTGCAGAGCATTGTTGCTAGGTGGGATGAAACAGCATAACCGTCTATTTAGTTATCCTACATGGTATGATTATGTGCCCATACATATTCTCACCCTCCATAGCGACCGGTATGTTCCTAGTTGTATGCCGGAGAGGACCATTGTGTAAGTCTATTGCATCTTTTGCATTCAAAAAACTATTAGTTTGTTACGTCTTTTTGCTATCTCTGCGAGCAGCCCTGCTTAGGTTGTACAGTCTGACAGCCGTTGGTAGGAAGGACCTACGAAACCTCTCGGTTGTGCACCTGGGATGATGTAGTCTGCTGCTAAATGAGCTCCTCAGTGCATCCAGTATGTCCTGCATAGGGTGGAACTCGGACTCCAGCAGAGATGACAGTTTAGCCACCGTCCTTCTCTCTCCTATCTCCTCCATCGGATCAAGGCGTTGCCCCAGGACAGAGCTAGCTTTCTTAATCAGTTTGTTCAGTCTCTTCCTATCGGCTGCAGTAATGCCACTGCCCCAGCAGACCACTCCAAAAGTGATGGCTGATGCCACCACCGTGTCATAGAATGACTTCAGCAGCGCCCCTTGTACACCAAAAGACCTGAGTCTCCTCAGCAGGAACAGCCTGCGCTGTCCCTTCTTGTAGAGTGCGTCAGTATTGTGTGACCAGTCTAGTTTATTGTTCAGATGAATACCCAGGTACTTGTAGGATGTCACCATCTCGATGTCTGTTCCCTGTATATTTATTGGTGCTGTGAGGGGCTGCCCATGCCTGCGGCAGTCCACCACCAGCTCCTTAGTTTTCCTCGCGTTGATCTGGAGGCAGTTCCGATGGCACCAGTCCACAAAGTCCTGGATAAGCCCTCTGTACTCAGCTTCATCTCCGCTGGAGATGAGACCAACGATCGCAGAGTCATCAGAGAACTTCTGTAGATGGCAATGTGTTGTGTTGTGTGAGAAGTCCGCAGTATAAAGAGTGAACAGGAAGGGAGCCAGCACCGTTCCCTGGGGGGCCCCCGTGCTACTGATGATCGTGTCGGAAACACAGTCCCGGGTTCTCACAAACTGAGGCCGGTTCGTGAGGTAGTCCAGGATCCATGATGACAGGTGCTGGTCCACCCCTGCGCGCAGCAGCTTGTCCTTCAGGATCATCGGTTGGATGGTGTTGAAAGCACTGGAGAAGTCAAAGAACATGATCCTCACCATATTCCCGGGCTTCTCCAGGTGGGACAGAGAACGGTGAAGGAGGAAGATCACCGCATCCTCCACCCCAATGCCATGCTGGTAGGCGAACTGGAGTGGATCCATCGCTGGTTCCACCAGGGGGCGGAGGTGAGCAAGGAGCAGTCTCTCCAGGGTCTTCATCAAGTGGGACGTCAAGGCCACCGGTCTGAAGCTGTTCAGGTCTTTGGGGTGGGAAGTTTTTGGTACAGGTACCACACAAGATGTTTTCCACAGCTGTGGTACCCTCCCCAGTTTCAGGCTCATGTTGAAGATATACGTCACAATCCCACACAGCTGGTCTGCACAGGACTTGAGGAGCTTTGCGCTGATGCCGTCCGGTCCCGACGCCTTCCTCGCCTTGATCTTCCTCAGCTCCGTCCTCACCTGGGTCTTGGTCAGGGTCAGGATGGGGGGCTGTGTGTTGGGAGTGGGGGGGGGGTGTCGGTGGAGTGGGGAGTGGGCAGCAGGACTTGATTTCTTAGTGGCAGCAGTGGTTGTTGTGCAGACAGGGGGGAGGGCGGTTGGTCAAATCTATTGAAAAACAGATTCAGGTTGTTCGCCCACTCCCTGCCCCCCGTGGCCTGGGGGGAGGTATTCTGGAGCCCCGAGATGGTTTTGAGGTTTCTCCAGACCCCGCTGATGTCGCTCTGTTGCAGCTTGTCCTCCATCTTCTTCCTGAAGCTGTCCTTGCCTTCTCTGATCTTTCTCCTCAGCTCCCTCTGTACGAACTTCAGCATCTCCCTGTTCCCCGACCTGAAGATCCTCTTCTTCTCTCTCAGAAGTGTTTTTATCTCAGGGTTGATCCAGGGTTTGTTGTTTGAGTGACGCCGTATGGTCTTGGTGGGAACGGATTTGTCCACACAGAAGCTGAGGTAGCCCGTAAAGGTGTGAATGAGGCCATCGATGTCCTCACCATGTGGATCGCAGAGCTGCTTCCAGGCAGTGGCTTCAAAACAGTCCTTTAGAGTGTCCATTGTCTCCTCAGACCATAACTCCACAGTGTGCATGGCCGGAGGTTGTCTGTGCACTAGGGGTTTGTACACCGGCCGGAGATGAACCAAGTTGTGATCCGATCTCCCAAGTGGGGGGAGTTGTGATGAGGTGTACGCCTCCTTAGTGTTTGCGTAGAACAAATCCAGTGTTTTATTGTCTCTAGTGTGGCATGTGACATACTGGGTGAAAGTGGGCAGAATGGGAGACAGTGAAACGTGGTTGAAATCGCCTGAGATGAGGAGAAGAGCATCTGGGTGTTCTGTCTGCAGCCTGCTGGTTACTGAATGGATGACGTCACGCGCTGTCCCAGCGTTCGCCGTCGGATTTGCATAAACAACAATGCAGATCACGTGTGAGTGTTCTCTCGGGAGATATGTAGGCCTCATGCTAACAGCTAGCAACTCAATGTCTTTGCTGCAGTGTCGTTGTTTAACAGTGATATGTCCCGGTCTACACCAGTTGTTGTTAACATACATTATCACTCCACCGCCCCTAGTTTTGCCACTCATGGCCTAAAGTTAATGAAGAATTGATTATATGAAGAATAAAGCTACCAATAAGTGGGAAGACTTCTTTAAATAACCTGGTAGGAATAGGGTCTAAAAGACAAGTTGAAGGTTTGGATGAGGAAACTATTTTGTCTAACTCACAAAGGTCAATTGGAGTAAACTCATCAAGACAGACATCAATTGAAGGAGTTGTAGTAGTTACAGTATTTAAGTTAACTGTGGGAAGAATCTGATTGATTTTATCTCTGATGGATGAAATTTTATTATTGAAAAAGTTCATAAAGTCCTGAATAGTAAGCTCTAAGGGAATGCTAGGATTGACAGAGTCCTGACTCTTTGTCAACATGGCTACAGTGCTGAAAAGAAACCTGGGATTATTCTTGTTCTCTTCTATTAATGCAGAATAATAACTCGTTCTAGCTTTTCTAAGAGATTTTTTAAAAATTAAAAGATGATTTCTCCAAGCTAAATAGATTTCATCTAAATTAGTGGAGCGCCATTTTCTTTCTAATTGACAAGTCTTCTGTTTTAAGCTACGAGTTTCTGTGTTGAACCAAGGAGTTAGAAATCTCTGATTAGACTTTTTCTTTTTTAAGGGGGCCACCAAGTCTAGAGTCTGATGCAGAGAAGCTGTAACACTATCTACCAAGTTATCAATTACAGAAGGAGCAAGCTGTCTATAGCTTATTTCCATTGTGTTGACACATGGCATAGAGGAAACAATCTGCATAATTTTGGTAACAGCATCATCTGAGAGGCATCTACTGTAATAATATTTTTCTTTAGGAGCCAAATAGTCAGAAATAGTCAAATCAAAGGTTAACAGACAATGGTCTGACAGTGCAGGGTTATGAGGAGACACTACAAGATTTTCTATTTCTATGCCATATGTCAGAACAAGGTCCAATGTATGGTGGAGGTAATGAGTAGAATTTCCTACTTTCTGAGAAAACCCAATCAAGTCTAATATTGAATTAAATGCCACATTAAGGCAGTCACTATCTACATCCACATGTATATCAGATTTCAGCACTAAATCAGCTAAGAAATCAGCAAATTCGGATAAAAATTCTGAGTAGGTTGATGGGGGACGATAAACTATGGCAAATAAAATTGGGTTTAACTTAAAGTGCCCAATACTGAGGACCAGGCCCTCAAAGGAATTATAACATGTTTTTTGCTTTACATTAACTAGTAATTTGAAATGGTAAATTGTTGCTACTCCTCCTCCATGACCAGAACTTCTGGGATTTTGACAGTTTAAATAACCAGAGGGAGTTGATTCATTTAAACCAACATAATCCTCTTGCCCTAACCAAGTCTCTGTCAGGGATATTAAATCAATCTGATGATCAATTAACAGATCATGAACTAACAGAGACTTGGGAGTTAGAGACCTAATATTTAATAAACCACATTTAATTTTTAAATTATGAGGAGGAACAGAGGCCAAATCATTCAACTGAGAGGCTTTATGTTTAATTTGAGTTTTACCAATATTTTTGGGATGCTTATATATTATATTTTTATTTACTTTGGAGGGAGCAGACAATGATTCTCTGATGGGGAAGACAGGGGCTAAGCTGAGGGGTGGCGGATGAAGAGGAGCTGCAGAGAGACGTGTAAGACTGCGACTCTGCTTCCTGGTCCCAACTCTGAGTAGTCAGGGTTTTGGAAATTTGGATAAAAAAGATGCCAGATTGTTAGATAAATGAGAAGCACCATCCAAAGTGGGATGAATGCTGTGTCGTCTCATAAGACCAGGTTTTCCCCAAAATGAGCTCCAATTGTCAATGTAGCCCACATCATTTGCAGGACACCACACAGACAGACAGCGGTTCAAGGATGACGAGTGGCTAAACATGTCATCACTGGTCAGATTGGGGAGGGGCCCAGAGAATACTACAGTGGCAGACATCGTTTTTGCAAAGTCACACACCGATTCTACATTAAGTTTCTTGACTTCCGACTGCCGGAGACGGATGTCATTAATGCCAGCGTGAATAACAATTGTGGAGTATTTACAGTTACTTTTAGCCAGCATTTTCAAATTTGACTCGATGTCGCCTACTCTGGCCCCAGGAATGCATTTGACTATGGCCGCTGGAGTCTCTAGGTCAGGGGTCGGGAACCTTTTTGGCTGAGAGAGCCATGAACACCACATATTTTTAAATGTAATTCCGTGAGAGCCATACAATATGTTTAAAACTAAAAATACAAGTAAATGTGTGCATTTTATGTAATTTCAACACTTTTAAAGTACAATAAGTCTCTGAATTCTTTTTAATAACATTGTTATGCTGTTGCTAATCAATGATGAGTATTTCTTACCATTAATGCAACTTCTGGTGCTCAATATTGGCTGAGCCTGGAGTACCCGGATGTGCAGCGGCTTTTGGGATATTCAAATTCAAACGTTTATTTCAAACTCAGGGTTCATATTAAATGCAGAACTGAAACGAGTAGAAAATAAATAAATAAATGCTTAAATTCAACGGGCCGTCTCGTGTGATCTGAGCTCGTAATGGCCGCAACACGGAAGATGATTCTAAAACTATATACAGAGCAGCAGACACTCGGCGCTCTTGTAAAAACAAAATCTTTAAAGTTTAAAGATTTGTCTGCGAGCCAGATGCAGCCATCAATAGAGCACCATCTGGCTCGCGAGCCATAGGTTCCCGACCCCTGCTCTAGGTTCACGTTTCTGACTACAGAGTCGCCAATGATCAGAGTTTTTTCCTCAGCGGGTGTGTCGCTGAGCGGGGAGAAACGATTAGAAACGTGAACAGGTTGGTGGTGTACCGGGGCTTTGCAACTAGGCTTCCTTCTCACGTCACCCACCCAGTCTCCTCGCTGCTGAGGAGAGCCGGAGGACCGCTAACGGGGTTAGCTATGCTAGCTAGTGCCGCTGCAGCTAAGGGGCGTCTGTCAAGAGTAACTGGCGCAGACGGTGTTTCAATGCAGCGGAGCCGGGATTCCAAATCAGACAACCTCGCCTCGAGCGCCTCAAAAAGACAACATTTATTACATTTACCATTATCACTAAAAGAGGCAGAGGTGTAGCTAAACATCTGACAGAGAGAGCACACCAGAGGAGGAGAGGAAGGAGAGCTAGTAGCCATAGCTAGTGGCTAACCCAAAAGCTCAGGAGAGTGAGGAGAGCAAACCACACAGACAGACAGCAAAACAGGAAGTGACGATACGTTACCACAGGAAGTGACGAAGTGACTATCGCAACCCTGTCCATTTATATCCGGGCTTGGAACGGGCACAGGGAGTGCACTGGCTTGTGTAACCATCCCTCCTCCATTCCATTATTGCTGAGTACCAAACTGGATGACAGGAAGTTCCATTTTATGGTCTTTGGCATGACCTGGCTGGGACTTGAACGCCGGCCTCCCAGCTGTGGGGCAGATGCACTACCTCTAAGCCACAACTCTGGTAATGTGAGAGTGAATGTTTGCCCTGCAATGGACTGGTGATCTGTCCAGGGCGTACCCTGCCTCTTACTCAAAGATGATGGGTTAGGCTCCAGTCCCCCCCCCCACCATAACCCAAAAAGGATTAAGCGATTGAAGATGAATGAATGTTTCAAACTGGAGCCTCATTTATGTTTTCAGCCATGTTTTTTTTTTTATATTGCCTTAATTTCAGTTATTAGGTTTTCAAGCAGCTGTGCTGAGGCGAGCTTACTGTCATTGTTGTGATTCTGCTTCTTCTTCTTTTTTTTCTGCTAAAAGTGCATGGGGAGCAAAAACGGTCATATGTAGAAACATGGTATTTTACAGTCTGGTCAGAAATTCTCCCTACCCACAGAACAAAAAGCAAATAACTGCATTCATAGGTGGTGCTAAAATAAACAGTTTTATGTTATATCAAGCAACTGGGCCTAGATTCAAAATTCTTTCATTATTCTAATCCTGGCATGGGCAACTTTGGTGGTATTGAGGGCACAAAATTTTTTTTCCTAATTCCCCGAAGGCCAGATTTACATGTAAACCTTCGGGGGGGGGGGGGGGGGGGACTTTCTTCAAAGTCAAAAGTTTTACAATTAAAACTCATGCTAATTTTAAAAAAAAAAAAGCTACTCAGTGGTTTATCATATTACAATTAAATTTACCACTGGTATAAATATACAAAACCATTAGCAGATTAAAGCGACAACACAGTATTCTCTGAACTTTTATTGTTGACATGGGATTGAAACAATGTCAGTGCTTCAGTTGGCCACCAGATGTCACTGTTTTTAGACTGAAGCTTTTAATCTTTTTCTGCACTCAGAGCTTCACTGAGCCTTCACCTGCCCATTACTCTGCACTCTGAGGAGCATTTATTATTGTTTAAACTTAAAGCAATCTACCTTGTATATTTACTGCTATTTACAGCCTGTTAATGCTAACTTTACTCCTGCTCAGATCGCCAGCTCTTTTCTTTTTGGTCTCAGCATGCAACACATACCTTACAACACAGACTCCGGTGCTCCGGTGCACACCACTTTTCCTTCACTGCTGGCGGACACTATATACACACATTTAAGAATGCAGTTCCAAATACAGTCAGACATGATATAAATAATTAATTGCTTTTTGAAATGGACTGGTGGGCTGTACTGAGTCAGGGTGGGGGCCGTATGCGACCCATGGGCTGCCAGTTGCTCATGCCTGTTCTAATCTCTAAAATCTTCCACAACTTTTCTTCATTGGTCTTATGCTTTAAAAATGAATTTTTCTGCACCATATCTTCAAAAATGTGCAAGTGAACTCAAAATGAACTCCTCCTAGGTCATTCTTCCAAATTGCTTGAAATTAAGCAGCAATCATCTACAGATACTGATAATGAAAAGTTGTTAAAATGATGAAAAAATGTCGTTCCATTTTGATTTTGTAGGCTAATCAAGTTGTACATTTTCTCTTTGGCGTGTATTTTTGTATTTAACTTCTGATGTAGTGATCCAAACTTGATGAAAGTTCATACTCACAATTAACAACAGTATTCTTCAGCAAAACATCTCATGAAGTTCTGTTCATGCTCCAAAAATTATGTTTATGAAATGTCTATCAGCCTTTTTGCCTTGTCAATGGAACTATAAATTATAAAAAAAAAAAAATTTTCTATCAGACAGTGAATAAGGTTGTTTTTACCTCAACATGTTTCGGCCACTTCTTGCAGCCTTCTTCAGAAAGGTCATGTGATGTTGTTGTGACAATCAGCTGTTTCATTGGCTGTTTTATCCAGGATTACCAGACAGCAGAGGACGACTATGCCCCCTGCTGTCTGGTATGCTGTGGAGGACAGCATCCCAGGTGTGGAACAGGTATAGGATCCCTCATCCCTGTTGATGGTTCTTGGGATCCGTTTTCTAATCTTGATGGCTTCCCTGGTCCAACGGTACCATTTGTTACTTTCTGTGCAGATGACGTTTGCCTCTTCCCAGTCCATGATATGATTTTCTCTTTTGCAATGGTCAGATACGGCAGATGTCAGGTTCTGTTATTCAGCTGTTGCTTTTTGTGTTTGTGTGTACCTTGCTATTGTCTCTTGTTCACATTCTTTCCTGTGTTCCTTTTTTCTGGTTCCAAAGGTTCTTCCCGTTCCTTCTATGTAGGTTTTGTTGCATGATCGGCATGGTGTTTCATAAATGACATTACTTTTGTTTCTGTGGGTATTATGTCTTTAGGATGAGCCAAGAGTTGCCTCAAAGTGGTGTGTAGTTTTTCTGGGGTGTCAATGTGGTATTTTTTCATTGTCCTCTGTATCCTTTCAGTGATGTCTCTCAGGTATGGTAGTGTGATTGTTCCTATGTTGTTTGCTTTTTGTGTGGTCCTTCCTTCTGTCTGTTTTATGTTTTACATCTCTACTTGCTTCCTTCCCCTCTCTATGGCCCATTTGGGGCAGGCTTCATTTTGTGTACCTCTTCCTCCTCTTTATTCTGTGGATTAGTAATGATATTGGTCCAGTCATATAATGTTCTAATAAAGGAGAGTTTGTGGGCTGTGGGGTGTTCTGAAGTCCATAACAAACACTGATCAGTGTGTGTCAGTTTCCTCTATATTTTGATGTTGATGCTGCCGTCCTCTGTGTGGGTGATTTTCCTGTCCAGAAAAGATATGGATTTGTTGGTTTCTTCTTCATGGGTGAATTTAATGTTTCCTGTGCTGTCCATCTGGTTTAAATGTTCAGCAAGTGTGGTTGTTCGTCCTTTGTTGATTATTTCCAGGATGTTGTCCACGTAACGTTTCCATAAGCTTATTTTACATGATGCTGGTGCTATTTGTATGGTTCTGGTCTCTAGGTCCTCCATGAAGCAACAAATACTACCGTTGGATCAGGAAAGCCATCAAGATCAGAAAACGGACCCCAGGAACCATCAACAGTGATGAGGGACCCTATACCCTGTCCCACACCTGGGATGCTGTCCTTCACAGGATACCAGACAGCAGGGGGCATAGTCGTCCTCTGCTGTTTGGTAAACCTAGATAAAACAACCCATGAAACAGCTGATTGTCACAACAACATCACGTGACCCTTCTGACAAAGGCTGCAAGAAGTGGCCGAAACAAGTTAAGGTAAAAATAACCTTTTTCACTGTCTAATAGAAAGGAAAATATTTTAATAATTATTTTAGAAGACAGGGGCGGTGCGGTGGAGGAGTGGTTAGCACTGCAGCAGCACAGGAACTCACCCTTAGCCGGGGGATCCTGAGTTCGATCCCAGCCCCCGACCAACAGTGATCTGTGTGGAGTTTGCATGTTCTCCCCGTGTCTGCGTGGGCTTACTCCGGGATTTCTCCGGTTTCCTCCCACATGCCAAAAACATGCAAGTTAGGTTAATTGGCATCAAACTGGGGATTCTAAATTGTCCTTAGGTATGACTGTGAGAGTGAATGGCTGTCTGTCTCTCTGTGTTTGCCCTGCGATGGACTGGCGATCTGTCCAGGGTGTACCTTGCCTCTCGCCCAAAGATGCTGGGATAGGCTCCAGCCCCCCCGCGACCCGAAAAGGACTAAGCGGAAGAAGATGAATGATGAATGAATTTTAGAAGACAGTATGAACCCTTTTGGATTATTGTCAATAGAACATTTTGTTAGTGTGTGAGAAGGTCAGTGTGTGAGAAGGTCAGTGTGTGACCCAAGCAATCATGTGGTGTAGTGGTTAAGATGACTGTTTACTCTACTGGAGACTGAGGTTCAAATTCTCATGATGAAGTGTCTTTTTTTTCTGAAGTGCAACATACCTCTTCCCTGCATTTGAAAACTATGCACAGCACACACTGAGTTTTAAATGTTGTTCTACTGCTACTGGGAACCCTTTCAGTTAAACATTTAATGTTTGAGAAAGTTACTGTGAGCTGAGGCAGTTGTGTAGTGTTGGAGTTAAGGTCAGTACTTGATATGCTGCGGGTCCAAGGCTTGAATCTTGTCGGGGAAGTCTCATTCTTCTGAACAACAACTGAAGTACAGCATGCCTCTCTTGTGCATTGTAAAGCAACACTATGTAAGATTTTCACCTCAAAATAATGTTTACAAATTATTTTGATGGTACACAAAGTTTGACTGTAATTTCCTTCATAGCCTGGGTGGGCCCACATTACAGGTGTGTGGGTGGGGGTGGGGGGATCAATGCATTGTGGTATTGTGATACTTTGTGGTGATGATACTCTATTGAGTCAGAGACACAGTATCATGATAGTTTTTAAGATACGATTAATAAATGTTACAAATACAAACTTACCTGTTTTGGCACCAGAGTAACAAAAACCATTTAACTTTTCAGTCCATTAGATGACGCTAGGGGCAGAGCAAAAGATCGATTCCACGTAGTATTGCAATACTTTGACACTCGCCACATTTCACTGATCCCTAAACACATGTGCCGATTTCTTATTGTTTATGTATATAATATATGGTATTGCAATACTTAAGGAACTGCAGTATTGTTATAGTATTGCATCGGGACCAAAGTATCGCAGTACTATCGTATCATGAGGTGCCTAGCGATTCCAACCCCTAGCCCACATTGCCTGTAACAGATCTTTGGTGGGATCCCTTGGGGGACAGCAGCTGTGGCAGCTGAAGCCTCAGTCCCAGTAGGGTATCACAGGGCACGACTTTAGCCACCAACGACAAAGAACTGTGTAGTTGGCTGTTCAGATTGTGGTCACAGTCGCCAGCGGTGCGGCCTTCTCAGTGTTCCTACCAGGAACAAAAAAGTTACATAGTGTAGCTTTAAAAACTAATGTGTAGCACACCTTAAGTTTTAAATGCTGTTGCTAAACAATACAAGACCTTGAAGTCTGCATTTGCTTGGAACCCGTGTAACTCTGGTAGCTGGTAATGGTTTTCCGAAGTCTTCTTTACAGAATGATGTCCGTTTTTTTATGCAGTGACATTATGAACTGTAAATGATGAAATGCATAAATTTCTTGCAATTGTATGTTGAGAAATGTTGTTCTTAAACTGTTGGACTATTTGCCCACACAGTTGTTCACAAAGTGATGAATGTTTGTGAACAACTGAGCCTTTTGGGAATGCTCCTACAGCTGATCATGACACTCACCTGTTTCTAATTAACCTGTTCACCTGTGGAATGTTCCATAAGGGCGTTTTTTGAGCATGAGTAAATATTTGCAAAAAACCCAAAAACGATAACGTTTATCAGTTTGAACATTAAGTATCGTGTGTTTATAGTGTATTCAAAAGGATCTGCAAATCATTGTATTCTGTTTTTTATTTACATTTTATACAACGTCCCAACTGATTGGAATTGAGGTTTGTAATTAGGTATAAAAGGAAATTCTGGAAAATTCTTAGTAAAATTAGTTTAAATGTGTGCCACAGCAACTATATATGATATCAAACTATTAGTTACTGGTAAATGATTTCTAATTAATATATTTTTAAAAGCCATTTAATTCAGCTTTGCAGTTTTGGCATGGATATTGAACATTTCTAAAGTAGGCTATATTCTAAAATGCAATGGATTTTTGGATCCAGCAAGGGTAATTTTTACTGAGGTGGTGCTACATTATCGGTTTTCTAAATGGTTCCTCCACCACTAAAATTAATAACTGGACTATATCAGGTCTAGTTGAACAGAATTTTTTGTTGTACTGTAATGTACTCAAAACTGGCATTAATTTCCAGTCATGTCACAATTAGTGATATAAAGTATTACTGATGGTTCACAAAATTATTTCTGCAGCGTGTGTTTTAGAGACCTGCAACACCATTGCAATCCTATAGTGACCGTTCTAATGGCTATGACCCAAGATGTAATCGGTGAGTACTGGAACATGCGTTCATTCAGCAGGTACTATATAACCCTTTTAAGGTGAAATAAATAGCACTCCGTCATGGCCAGGATAAAGCCTCTGAACTGCTGTATGACAAAGTTCTGTCAACACACTCACATTAAGTCCTAATCCTAACCATGTGCAGCTTTTCTTCCTACCTGTGCTGTCCTGGAATACCTTAGTACAGCTATTTATAGAGAAGGCAAAGGGCTTGTCAGTGTTTAGATGAGCAGTTACTAAAAAGCATTAAGAAGACCAGTAGGGGTAATCTGCTTATATAACAGTGTCAATTTAATGCCTCCTTACAGAGACTCTGTTCACCGTGTTCTCTTCTTCAAGTACAACTTGCCATTCATATATGCACCTGCTGTACTGTACCTGAGTCTTATCAAAATGTCCCATGAGCTCAATTCAAAGCAGTGACATTTTGTTCTGCTGAGCTACAACAACACATGATAATATAGTATCTGCATGTACAGTGGAGAAAATAAGTATTGAACACGTCAACATTTTTCTCATTAAACGTATTTCTGATGGAGCCATTAATCTAAGATTTTTGCCAGATATCAGTAACAACCCAAGTAATCCATACATACAAAGACATCAAGGCAACTGTGTTCACAAAACAAGTTATATTTAATAAAGTGAAATGACACAGGGAATAAGTATTGAACACACTTGGTGAAATTCATTTAATATTTAATAGAAACACCTTTGCTGGTAATAACAGCTTCCAGACTCCTCCTGTATGGAGAAACTAGGCAAAGGCATTGCTCAGAAGTGAGTTTTGGCCCATTCTTCCACACAATCTGTCAAATCTAGAAGGTTCCATGGGTGTCTTCCGTGAACTCTGATCTTCAGTTTGTTCCATACATTTTCAATTGGATTCAGGTCAGGTGACTGACTTGGCCATTTTAGCAGCTTTATTTTCCTTCTCTGGAGCCAGTTGAGTGTTTCTTTGGCTGTGTGTTTGGGATCATTGTCTTGCTGAAATGTCCACCCTCGTTTCATCTTCAGCATCTTGGCAGATGGCAACAGGTTCTTATCAAGGATGTCTCTGTACATTTGTCCATTCATCTTTCCTTCAGTTACTTGAAGTCTGCCTGTATCATGTGTTGAAAAACACCCCCACACCATGATGGGATGTGCAGTGCCATTTCTCCTCCAAACAGGCTGTGTGTTGGGGCATCCAAAAAGTTCAATTTTGGTCTCATCTAACCAGACTATATTCTCCCAGTATTTGACTGGCTTGCCCAAATGTTGCGCAGCAAACTTTAAATGAGCTTCAACATACTTTTTCTTCAGCAATGGAATCTTGTGAGGTGAGCGGGCATAGAGCCCATGCTGGATGAGTGCATTACTTATTGTTTTCTTTGAAACAGCAGCACCTGCTAACTCCAGGTTTTTCTAGAGCTCTCCACGAGTGGTCTTTGGCTCTTGGATAACTCTTCTGATAATTCTTTTAACTCCTCTGTTACAAATCTTGCAAGGAGCTCCTGGTCGTGGCCAGTTTATGGTCAAATTATGTTCTTTCCACTGCCAAATGATGGCTCCAACAGTGCTCACTGGAACATTCAGCAGTTTAGAAATGCGCCTGTAACCAATGCCATCATTTCACACAATAAGGTTGTGAAGTTCTAGAGAGAACTCTTTGCTTCTACACATCGTGAGTTCTTTGTGGTTTGACAATCTGATATTCACAGACCTTTTTAAAGGCTATCAGTCAGGACTTAACCAGCTGAAATTAATTTGCATTGATGGGGGTTGGGATGGCTTCCTAAATTCTGATGGATTTCAGCTGTTTCTTGGCTTTTTATGCCTTTTTGCGCATCTTTTCTTCATGTGTTGAGTACTTATTCTCTGCATCATTCAATTTTATTAAGTCTAACTTGTTTTGTGAACACAGTTGCCTTGATTTCTTTGTATGTATGGATTATTTGGGTTGTTACTGATAACTGGTGAAAATCTCAGGTCACTGGCTCTATCAGAAATGGGTTTAATGAGAAAAATGTTGACGTGTTCAATACTTCTTGTCTCCACTGTATATACACTTGTGTTTGAGAATTAAGCAAATATAGGTTTGCCCTGATGATGTTGTTGTTCCTGACGTTGTGGGAGATGTTAAGTTTTCATCAACCCAGACAAACCTTGGTATGCTCTGCTATGAGTGGGGGGGGGGGGGGACAAAATTGATACAGCATAATATCACAGTACTTTGTGGTAGTGATACTGTATCAATCCAGAGACACCAGTACCATGATATTTTATTAAAAATTATTAATATATGTTGGAGATACAAACTTCCCTGTTTAGGTACCAGAGCAATAAAAAACAATTGATTTTTTTAATCCACAAAATGGTGCTAAATGTTCACTGTCTGGTTAGGCTGGCACAGCAGACACTCCTGACATCTAGCCAGGAGTTGGACAAGACAAAGATCAGGATGGGAAATCTCAATATGTGATATCTCAATACTGAACATACCACAAAATCATGATATCATATTGTGGCCCAAGTATTGTGACAGTATTGTATTGTGCAGCCTTTGCTGATTCCCTTCCCTACTCTACTGCCATCTCACATTCTACTTTTGCTTGCAATGCAAAGTTTTGTAATATGAAGATTCTTGTGAGCTTACCTAACAAAGGCTTTACCACTAATTCTGATCATTTGTGTTGCTACCACTGATTATTTCTTTTAAACAATGATGATCTATTGGCTATTTTCCTAGTCAAATAATTTGGTCTTATTTTAGAATCTGGCAGAAAACAGATGTTTTCCAAAACTCGGGTTTTATGAAAACAAGACAATTGTTATTTTTTTGTCCTGGTATTCTGGTTTGGTAAAGATTTTAACAACTTTAACAGTAAAAGTTGAAATGTACCTGTATTACTCCATTATGACATTGAATATTTGCTGATTAATATCAAAAGCTGATTAATATCAAAGCTGAGATGATTTTGTGTCTTTGTAGCCTGCCGTCTCACCTTATAGAGGCACAGGTCAATGACTTGTGTACATATCTCTCTGAGGTCATCGCACACCTGCAGACGGTTACGCACAAAAGCACACAGTTCCTCATTCCCAATGGCATCCCATACTCCATCACATGCTAGAATCAGAAACTCATCTTCAGGGTTTCTCGCCATCTCATACACTTCTGGCTCTGGTGAAACTAGCTGCTCTGTTTCAGGTCTCCAGTCCACCTCCTTGAAGTCAAAGTCTCCCAGAGCTCTGGAAACGGCCAATGAGCCATTGACTCTCTGAAGAGTCACTGAGCCTCCAGCATTTTGGATCCGCTCCTTTTCTCTGGGGTTGAACGGTTTGTGGTCCTCGGTGTAGAAGACCACCTGACCATCCTGGCAGAGCAGGGTGCGCGAGTCGCCACAGTTGATAAAGTAGATATACTGAGGTGAAATTAGGACAGCTGCTGCAGTTGAGCCACTTCTATCCCAGTTGTCTTGGCGAGCCATTTTGTGCATGTGACGGTCAATGTCTAGGAAGCCTTCACAGATTCCCTCCTTCACTTGCTCAGGGTCCTCATTCACTTTAATCCCACCTGTTGGAATTGAAGAATAAATGTTTGGATGGGGGCTATGATGTACACAATAAACATTCTGATTTAATTGTAATACAGTAACTTTTACAGCTATAGCCACACACTCCTTGGGAAAGTCATGGTACATCGCAGCAGATGTGTTATTACCTCCACAAATGAGGCAATGTAATTGAGGCATTTTGTCTATCTGTCTGTTAGCAGGATTACACAAAAACTACTCAACAGATTTGGATGAAATTTTCATCAGAGGTGGCCCTTGGGCTATGGATGAACCCATTAGATTCTCGCAATGTTGGACAGACGGACAGACAGACCAAGGTCTAGATAGGCAAAGGAAGGGATGGAGGGATGGATTGGGCCTTGACAGAGGTATGTGCTCTCTGAACACCCTCTAGTTTTCCATACATTTAATGCAATTGGACCACTTCCAAAACCTGACAATTCACCTGTGATAATTCAGATGACTCCATTAAAGATCTAGAGTGTATAATTAAAAAAAAAAAAAGAAAAAAACTCCAGTGTGTTTTCTGCTGTAGACAAATGGGGGACTGGAATCATCTCATTTCAGTAAACTAATCTCAAAAACAGACATAAGATAAGATAAGATAAGATAAGATAAGATAAGATAAGACAAGCCTTTATTAGTCCCACAATGGGGAAATTCCAGGATTGCAACAACATAGGGATAGCAACACCCAGAGCAACAATCAGAAGGCAAGAAAAAACAACATCTAGTAAACATATGTCCATATTACTATAAATGTATATATATATATAGACACACAGTGCAGAGCATTATGGCTGGTGAATGTGCAGCAGAAAGTCTAAGCTCTCTCTCCGCGGATGCAGCGGGCCAGCTGGAAGTCTTTGGGCATGATGGTGACCCCCTTAGCGAAGAAAAGACCACCAGGTGGGCCTCGCTGGTCTCCTGCAGAGCCATGACGGCGAAGCTCAGGAAACGCAGGACGGTCTTGAAGTCCTGAGCGATCTCCCTCACCAGGCGCTGGACGGGCAGCTTACGGATGAGCAGCTCCGTGGATTTCTGGCAGCGACAGATCTCTCTCAGAGCCACGGGCCTGTGACAGCGAGGCCTCTTCACTCTGCCGGTGGCCGGAGCGCCTCTCCGAGCAGCCCTGGTGGCTAGCTGTCTCCTGGGGGGAAGGGGGGGGGCTTCTTCCTCCAGTAGATTTTACGGGCGGTCTGCTTGGTTCTTGCCATTGCTCTTTATTATTCTGTCTTATATTTCTTTCACGCCGCCTAAACTCCAGCCCGGTACCCGCGTCATTTTCGCTACAGCTCCCGGTATGTCGAGTTTCCCATTAGCACCGGGCGGCGGCCAAGTGCTAGCTAGCACTAGCTCCTCCCCGCTGTAACGTCTCCCGCTGCAAACCGTGGCTCCGTCCGCCGACCCAGGAGACCCCCGGGGTGATCCGTGCGTCCGTGATATATATACAGAGTGAAAGGTGTAGAAAGAAGAAGGAAGATAAAAAAAAAGGCTGTTGCAACAGGCAGCCGACTCGTGTGGCGCCGCCGGTCCGGTGGAACCGGAACCGGACATTATGATTTAGTTGAATATACTGTCTGGAACCTTTGGAAACCTAAGATTTAGTGACAGTATACATCAGTTCTCAGAAATAGGGTTGCAATTTACTTAGCCTGCATTCACGCCAGGATAGTCCAGGGATCTCGGTTCGATGGGGTGGAGAATGCCATAAATTTTCACACCTTCGTTTGGTTTGCATTCACACTGCAGCGGACCAAACTGCCTGGACAACGTCACGCCGTTACAGCAACTGCTCGTTTGGGGCACTGTAGCCGAAACTACCACTGACCAGGAAGAAAAAATCTTAGCGAAGAAGAAAAATCCGGCTCATCGATTTGCCAGGACCGAAAACGGAAATTCGTTCCCTTCAGCCAGATTGTTTCCACCACAAACAAGACATTAACTTTTCTCCTCGGCTTTCTCCGGTAAAAGGATTTCTTGGATCCATGCGGTTAACTTTAGATTCCTTTATTATTCCCACAGTGGGGAAATTACAGGGCATCCACATGAGTGGATGGGGTAGCCATTGGTGCGGCGCCCAACCCTTTCACCATTCACACACACATTCACACCTGGGGACACTTTAGAGTCTCCAGTTAACCTAACTTGCATGTTTATGGCATGTGGTAGGAAACCGGAGAAATCCAGGAGTAAACCCAGGCAGACACGGGGAGAACATGCAAACTCCACACAGATCACTGTTGGTCAGGGGCTGGGACTGAACCCAGGATCCCCCGGCCAAGGGTGAGTTGCTGTGCTTCCCCAGTGCAAACCACTCCGCCACCGCTTTCTACCCAAAATGTACTACGGTAAATGCCACTTCCTCTTCTCAGACTACGTGTTGCTATGGTTACACACACACACCAAGGGATACTTCCGCCCTTTGGTCCGCTGGATAGTCCGTTTGCATTCACACTGCAAGCGAAGCGCACCAGACTTCATTTGCAAGTGAACCGAGTCCCCTGTTTTCAGGCGGACCTGACTTCGGTTGTTTGGTGCACACCAGAGTTTGAACGCACATTCAGATGGCACCAGATGAACCAAGCTATCCGTGGATAGTCCTTTGGTCCCAACCAAACAGTGGCCGTCTGAATGTGCCCTTAGTGACCACACAGTACTTTTAAAATATTCACACAAACTCAAAAACAGGTTTTATCAAATCGGTTAATTACTTATCAAAAGTAATGGACACAAAGTAGAACTAAACAAGAATATTAAAGACACAGAATTTAAACATATTCAGACAGTATGTTAGCTGAAAACAGTGAATTGTCAATGAACAGTGAATTGTCAATGAACTGAACATATGCAATAGCTATAATATCAATCAGTTAAGACTGATAGTTAAACAAGATGGATACAAAATGAAAATCTGAACATCTATAAAATGTAACCTGACATGAATCAATATTTGTCTTCATATCCTTTTTCATTGGAACGTGGGTGATGCGCCACTAATATGAATTTAAACAAAGTATTTAACAAGCTAGTTCTACCTTGCTTAATATTCTATTTTATGCTATGATTATTTGTCATATGGTTTGGTTGAGTACAACAGTACTAAAACAATAATAATTTCTCTTAATAGTTAGTAATCAGTCCATACCTGTAGCCAAAATGTGATCCAGCAGGTGTCGGGAGCAGTATTGTGCCACTGTGGTGCCTGCATGTCCATCAAATACAGCGAAATATCCCCAGTCCGCCAGCTCTCCTCTCAGCTGTGAAATACAGGTGTGGGCATCCTCCATCTGAGCCCTCCATCCCTGCATGCTGGCCACAGCATAATTCACCCCCAGATGAGACCCCCCCTCAGACACATACTTTTCCAAAATGGGACGCTCCAGGTACGGGCTGGGCATTGAGTCGTCCTCATCCAAATGGTTGTCCTCTCCAGGTCTTGTTTCCCTTGCACCCCCTTTGAAGAAAAATGTGACCATCTTCTCCGTCTCTTTCACAAGTTGCCGGAGGAACGACGGCACCTCCACATTGCTCGCTCGCCTGGCCGTCCTCATCACTCCACGAAGCCTGTTCTCAAGCTTCCCGCTGGACCTGGGAGAAGAGCGTCTCCTGCGGGTGCCCCTCCTCCGGCCCTGCGTCTTCCTCAACAGGTCCAGTTCAGCAGTTACTCAGTAGTCTGCAATAAGGTAAATAAAAGCTAACTTAAACAAGCGCCTGTTAAATTAATAACTTGGTTTGATTTCTACTTTTTGATATGAAGGCCATTCTCTCAACCCTTTTGTGGAGTGAATCCTTCGTCTGACAAGAATAGAAGGTGTGTTTTTCTCTTTCTACATGTGTCCCTCTCTTCTTTCTTTCTCTCTCTCTCAGCCCTGCACTTCTATTGGCCAATCTCTTTCTGTTAATTTATCCCTCAGATTTGCTCCCCCCTGCTCTTCTCCCTCCCTCTGTGTAACTGTTCTGGATTATCACATGGCCAGCAAGCCAGCACAAATGGACACATGCATGGATTACAAGCCCCTGTGGTCAGTTTACTTTGTGCATAAGGGGATTTTATGTCAGATGACATAAAATCATAAATGACCTCCTCCTCTCCTCTGATGGTGGAAACATTAACATTCTCATGCTCCTTGATCTTTCTGCCCCCTTTGACACCATCAGTCACTCCATCCTTCTCACCTGACTGGAAACCATCTTCATTATCACTGGCACTGCCCTCAACTGGTTCAGATCATATCTCTCTGATAGACAACAATTCATTTCCATCAACAAATGCAACTCCCCCACTGCTCGCCTACCTCAAGGTGTCCCCCAAGGATCAGTTCTCGGCCTCCTTCTCTTCACCCTCTACCTATTCCCTCTCAGAGACATTATCCGCCGCCATGGTCTCCAGTTCCACTGTTATGCCGATGACATCCAGCTCCTCTTCTCCACCAAGTCAATCTCCACTATCACCCACCTAATCCTGACAAACTGCATTGCCAATATAAAATCATGGCTCCAACTCAACTTTCTACAACTGAACTGTGACAAATCTCATTATCATGATCAATCTGTGACAAGTCATTATCATTGGTCCTCAGTCTCTACTCAAATCCACCGACAACGTTACAGCCTTTTTCCATTTAAGGATCATTGCCTGCCTCCATCTTTCCCTCACCCCAACAGCTGCTGAAACTCTCATCCATGCCTTCATCACCTCCCGTCTCGACTATTGCAACAGCCTTCTATATGGACTACCATCAAAAACCCTCACCGAGCTACAATACATCCAGAACCTTTCCGCTTGCCTTCTCAGCCACACTCATATCCGTGACCACGTCACCCCCATCCTCTACAAGCTTCACTGTACTCCCCATCCCCCAGATAATCCATTTCAGAATCCTCCTCATGACTTACAAAGCCCTCAATAACATGGCCCCACCCTACCTCACCGAGTTCCTCCATCATTACACCCCCTTCCGCACACTTTGCTTTACTGATGCTAATCTTCTACGCCCCCCCCCCCCCCCCCCCAGACTAAGTGCAAGTCGTGGGGAGACAGGGCCTTCTCCACTGCCGCTC
This sequence comes from Pholidichthys leucotaenia, assembly GCA_020510985.1. Lineage (NCBI taxonomy): Eukaryota > Metazoa > Chordata > Actinopteri > Cichliformes > Pholidichthyidae > Pholidichthys > Pholidichthys leucotaenia. Next base: position 213,915,106 of record CM035847.1, on the reverse strand, counting down.
CTACCCTCTGGGACTTGCTTCCTATAACCATCAGAAGCTCCCTCTCACTCCCAGCATAAGTGAGGGTGAGCATTATCTCAGCATTATGACTGCATTCAGTCAATGACACTTTTTTCCCCTCCCCTATGTAAAGCGTCTTTGAGTGTCCTGAAAAGTGCTATATACAGTAAGTCTATAAGGTATTAGTAGTAGTAGTAGTAGTAGTAGTAGTATATGAATGTTGTTTTGAATCCAAACAACAGTTACAGGCCTCCCAATTGAGCCAGTTTGCCTTCTGATAATTCAGTTCCCTTTTATTAATGATGGACCAGAGTGGTGGCCTAGTGGTAGAACATCCACCCCCATAGCTGGGAGGTTGTGGGTTTATCCCCCAGCTGGGTCATACCAAAGACCATATAAAATGGTACACTGCCTTCTAGCTTGGTGCTCAGCATAATAGAGTGGGAAAAGGAAAGGAAACATACAGAGCTACCAGAGGATTGACCCTCCACTATAGCTTCTCTACTTATAGTAGCTGTGTGGCCTAGGGTCATAGAAACAGAGATAGGCACCACCCCTATACAGGGGTCAATACAACTCCAGGATGAAATAAAAAAAACCCCAAATGATAAAAGAACTGATAGAAATGTCCTTCATGATTTTTAGACCTTTAGCACAAGGACTCAGGGAAGGTCGGACTTCACCAGGCAGTGGTGGCCTAATGGTTAGGGATGTGGACTAGTGACCGGAGGGTCGCTGGTTCAATCCCTGAACTGGTAGGATTAGAGCTGGGTGGGACAGATAACATAGCAGTGTTTGTCCCACCCTCAGTAATCCCATCGTGGTGCCCTTGAGCAAGGCCCTTAACACCAACTGCTCTAGTGGAGCTGATGAGTGGCCACAGGTCCGCCTGTGGTTGCACTGGGTAGCATCCAGGTGTGGATGTGTATCTGTGTGAATGTGAACCGGGTGTCCTTGAAAAAGAGAGGTTGCCTGTCAGTGGTGTCATGACTGATACAATAATTCAGCCCACGTGTGAGATGCAGCAACAAAGAGACAATCAAACAATAGCACACGTTTTGAGTTTTCTTTATTAAATAGCAAAAGCCCTCGCACAGCTACAGAAACAGTCACTCGCCAGAGGAAGGAGCGAAGGAGAGAAGACGACAGCTGTGAGAGGAGGAATGGAGTAAGGGGAAAAATGGACTTGCCAAATTACCACTTACGTGGGCTCAAGGGAGCACCAGCAGGAATCCAGCGGGGAACAGACGAACCAGCAGGGTGGGGAATGAGCTGGTGGTGCCTGATTGGCTGGAGGTTACTGTCGGTGAACAGTGATGTGACAGGAGAGCACGTGCAGTCCCGGCGACACACCCACACGATGTGCTAGTTTCGGATGAACCGACGATAAAAGTTTGCAAATCCGAGGAAGCGTTGAAGCGTTGAAGCCCCCCGAGAGGGGCTGAAGATGGCCGAATAAGCAAATTCAGCGACTCCTTGACATATTTCTCTATTGCCTCCCTCTCCAGACCAGAAATGCTGTAGAGCCGGCTGGACGGCAGCTTTGCCCCCAGGATGAGGTCCACAGCACAGTCATAAGAGCAGTGAGGTGGCAGCAACAACACTCTCGACATACTGAAAACCTCTCCCAAATCGTGGTATGCCCGGGGAACGAGGCTGAGGTCCGGTGGCTCGACCGGAGGAAGAGAGACAGGGAGAGACGGAGCACATTCAGCTGAACAGAAACAATTGGCCAAACAAAATGGGCTCCAGGAGGAGATGGAATTACGCCCCCAGTTAATAATGGAGCTGTGCTTCTGGAGCCAAGGAAAACCTAGAATCATTGGGGAAGATGAAACTGGGAGAACTAGGAACGTGAGTTCCTCCCGATGAGTCCCAGAAAGGAGGATGGCAATTGGCACCGTGCGTTCAGCGACTACCGCAACCTCACAGCCAGATATGGTGGTGATACGTTGACAATGGGCAATTTATGTGTGGGAATACCCAGGTCCTGAATGAGCCGGACTGACACAAAATTGCCTTCTGCTCCTGAATCAACTAATGCCATAACCCTCCTCTCGACCCCCGGCAATTGCACGAGGGCAGGAATTGATAAATTACCGGGGGGAGTTAATTTGGTACCGCCCGCCAGACCCCCCACGGTTACTGACGGGCCGTGTGTTTTTGGCCGCTGGGGGAACTCGTACCGACTGTGCTTCGGAGAATCACAGTACATGCACGCGCCAGTCCTCCTCCTTCGCCGGCACTCATCGTCGGTTAATTGAAACCGGCTGAGGTCCATCAGCTCGGGAGGAGGACCGGCTCCCCCAGTGTCAGTCCCCACAGCGGGCACCTGCTCGGCAGATGGGCGAGAGGAGGCCTGTCGCTCCTTCGCATGCTCACGATTGCGGTTGTCCAACCCCACAGCCTGATCAATAAGACCATCGAGAGTGTCGGGAACAGCATAAACCGCCATGTCGTCACGGAGGTGGGCGTTTAACCCATGGAGGAACGCATTGCATAACGCAACCTCGTTCCAACCCGAGTCCACCGCTTCGACCCAAAACTCCACTGAGTACTCAGCCACGGACCAAGCACCCTGGTGGAGAGTCATAAGGCGGCTCATAATGTTTCCTTGACTCTCGGTGTGGTCAAACGCGTGGGAAAAAGCAACCACAAATTGCTCAAACATGTAGGTTCGCCCTTCCGGGCTGTCTGCTGTGGCCCGAGCCCAACTAAGGGCTCGGCCCCGCAGCAGTAGAGTAAAGAATTGAATCTTAGCCACATCCGTCCACACCGGGTACTCCCCCCCGACCTGCTCCAAATACATTCGTACCTGGTGGAGAAATTCCTTACACCTCCTCACCTCCCCCGCGTACGGGAGGTGTGGGAACAGAGCTGGTACAGCGCACTCGTGGTTGAACAATGGGAGCAGGCTGAGGAGGAGGAGCCGTCCTGGCCAAATGCTGCATGGTGGTGTCCCATTGCAGCATCATTGTTTGCAGCTGCTGGGCCATCACAGTAATCTGTTGCTCGTTTGCTTCTAAGCGATCCAGAGCTGATTGGCCTGCTGCTGCACCTGCTGAGCCGAGGTTCGGGCTGGCTCATTCCGTCATGACTGATACAATAATTCAGCCCACGTGCGAGATGCAGCAACAAAGAGACAATCAAACAATAGCACAATTTTGAGTTTTCTTTATTAAATAGCAAAAGCCCTCGCACAGCTACAGAAACAGCACCGGCAGGACTCCAGCGGGGAATAGACGAGCCAGCAGGGTGGGGAATGAGCTGGTGGTGCCTGACCGGCTGGACGTTACTGTCGGTGAAAGGTGATGTGGCAGGAGAGCGCATGCAGTGCTGGCGACACATCCGTACGATGGCAGCAACCTGAACAAAGGGGAAAAACACACACAGGTTAGTAATTTCTTTTCACCAGTGTGAGCGTGACTTGCTGTTTTTATGGCAGCATACCCAGATGAGCCAGCGTTGAATCACTGAAGGATGCTTCCTTAAGTACGCTGGCTGATGATAGGGCACAGGTGTGTCCTCTCACTCAGGTGTGATGATGAGCTGAGGAGAGATGAACGGGAAGGAGGGGGCGTGCTCTCACCGCCCATGACAAGTGGACTGTCCCTGTATAAATAAAGTTAAATAAAAAATAGACAAACTAACTTATCAGTGATGGCCTGATTCAGAACATCAGTCATCTCAAGACACTTTGAATAACTGGTGATAATCACTACAGTAGGATGAAAAAGTAGATGTTTTTAAAATGTTGCTCTACAAAGCTGCCCCCTTTCCTTATAGAATATAATGATTGTAGGCAAAAAAGGGCAATTTGAAAGATATCAAGGGGGGTCACTAACAAAGTTTGATCGATTGGGAAAACAGCATTTTTGTAGCTGCCTTTAAATAGTGTCCAATTTTCAGGACATCAGAAATATGCTCAGTTGGTCATTATAAACAGTTTGTAACAGAACTGTATCACATTATCCCTGTAATTAAGTACTTGGCAAAAAATAAATACATATTAATTACGGTCTTCTTTCATGTGATATGCTATGTGATCTAGTTCAGCTACAGTATGTTGATACTGCTTTGTGATCAAGATCTCTGGGAAACACTGCTCTTCCTATAAACATACTAAAGTGCCAGCTGTCTGATCTTGAGATAAGTCCTATGTTAAGAAAAACATGTTTTTTTTTTAAACATTTCTGTATTCTCATTCTGGAGAAGCCTTAAGGAGCTAAAACAATAGTGCATCGTCCGTCTGTCCACATTTCACAGGAACCACTCCTCCTCCTAGGTATTTGCCCCAGTGGTCACCAAACTTGCTCACAATGATCCTCAGGTGAGTCTGCACCCAAGTTGTGCTCAAGGTCAAGGTCAAATGTCAGGAAATATGGGCACTTATGGGATTTCAGAAAAACCCCTCCTAGGCCTTAAACATGCACTCCGGCAGCTCTCAAACCACCTCAAAAACAAATATGTATTGCCCAAAATAGTATATTGTGGCTTTTTACCCACAAAAAACTTTCATTGCCTTAGAATTGCTTGGAAAGAGCTTTTACATCTTGCACCTACTTAAGTATGTGCAGATCTATGACTATTCTAATTAGCTCCACCCATACCCCCACCCACCAGTAGTGTACGTATGCTGCAAGGCCAGAGATGAGGGATGGGCTCCCCATCTGACCTGAACACCAACTGCTTTGCTAAACAATGGCCAACTCGCCTCCCTCCTCCGGAGACAGCGGGGTTGGGGGTGGGGGGTTGATGTCTCATCCTCCATCCTCCCTTGCGGGGGAGGATGGAGGAAAACCCCTTCACCAAACCAAGTTAAACAAATGCAAAATGGATGGGTGACGGTCTTAGCGCCTTCATCCCCTGAGAGCAGACGTCTCTCTCTGGTTCAGCCTTCTGACCGTGTGCCTCCCATTCCTCTGTGGGCACCTTCAGCAGCCGGTGGACTCTGGTCTGTGAGCTGAAGGTGCGCTGTGCGACTCCGGAATACGGTAGCCCCACTGGTGGAAAACAGCAGCCACGGTTGGTTCGCGCTGCCCCTGGGAAGGGACACTGACTGTCAGTGTAGTTAGTGGTAGGTACAGTTTGAGCCAGTCCTCAGCATTATCTCACCGGCTCTTTCTCTGCCTGCTTCCCGGTACCTTCCTCTTCCCCCGAGAGAATCAAGTAGGGGTCTCAGTGCTTAGCCTGACTGGTTAATGTTATAACCAATCAGGCCAACCAGGAATGCTTATGTAGCTAGAAACGGTCTGTCCAAACTCACCCGTTTGTGGGGGGCGTTCACTACTGGAAATTCACAGCAGGAAATCACAGACTTGGGACTGCGGTAGGATTTTGCTCTGGATATGTCTTGTAAGTCACAAAAAACATGTTACAGACATGTTAACAGCAGAAAAATAGATTTTTGCCGGAGTGTCACTTTAATTCTTGCCAAATTCACACACAATGATCCTCAGGTTTATCTGCATCCAGGTTGAGCTCAAGGTCAAGGTAGGGAGATCTAGGCATTTATGATTTCATGAAAATCATTAACCCTTCAAGGAAAATGCCCCAATGTTTGGCAAATTCATGCACAATGATCCTCAGGTGGGTCTGCATCTAGGTTGTGTTCAAGGTCAAGGTTAATGGTCAGGAGATCTTTGCACTCTCTGGGTGATTTCATCAGGCTGGAATAAGTTGCTCCACGATTGACAGTCTGGTTCTATTTGCTTTAGTTGCTTTTCTTGTATAGAAGCTGTAAATAGTGACAGAACAGAAGGTAGAAAAGATCGAGAGTGTCATGGTCTGTTCAGTGATTATTGCCATCAGCTGCGCGCACACCTGCTCTCCATCTAATCCTGGCCTATTTATACGGCGCTGCCCAGGCTTCAGTGTGGAGATGTCTCACTGCGCTCCAGACGAGCTTCATCTGCCATCCTCTTCGTCCTTGCCTAAGTCTACAGTCAACCTTGTTCCAAGCCTGCTGTCCCGAAGCCTGAGGGACTTCTTGCACGGTGGCGCAGTGGTTAGCACTGCGGCAGCACAGTTTACCCTTGGCCGGGGGATTGTGGGGATCGTGGGATCGTGGGTTCGATCCCAGCCCCCGACCAACAGTGATCTGTGTGGAGTTTGCATGTTCTCCCCGTGTTGCGTGGGTTTACTCCGGGATTTCTCCGGTTTCCTCCCACATGCCAAAAACATGCATGTTAGGTTAATTGGCTGTTCTAAATTGTCCCTAGATATTTGTTTCCTATAGGCCCTTGAATAGAGGGTTAGTATTAATGAAAGCGCTTTGAGTGGTCTTTGTGACTTGAAAAGCGCTATATAAGTGCAGGTTAGTTAGTTAGTTAGTTAGTTCTTCCACAGCCTACGTAAGCGCCTATTATTCTACTCACCTTGTCCTCTTGTTCCCTGTGCACAGGCGGAGCGCCTTGGCGGCAGATTCTCTCCTCCTCCGTGGCGGCGGACTCCTCTCCACCCCTCAGCACACCACACCTCCACCTCCAAATCTACACACCCGCAGGAGCTGCAAACCTCAGCTGCGGACTCTGTCTTCCTGGCCATAGCTGCTGAGCTGAACCTGAGCCTTCCACTATCTCTACATTCAGTAAGCCTCTGACTAACAGAGCTCACCATCTGCTGTTTCCTTAATTAACTGTCACGCTTCTGTGTGTCCCTAGGGTTGCCAGGTTGTACGGTGTCCTGCTCTGTCTCCTGCAGTTCCTGCCCACACTTACACACACACACACTCACACACTCACACACTTATCTGGCAATAAACCTAATTGAATCTATTCTTGAGTCTGTGTTTTATCACTGGGTCACTAAACCATGTTTATGCTACCCATACAACCAGGTTGTATGGGTAGCAGTCTGAGCAGACATGCCTTTTCTCCTTGGGCACCACCTGCAGCTCTTCTGGGGGTACACTAGATATTGCCAGGGCAGCCTAGAAGCATAATCTCTTATGTCCTGGGTCTTCCCCTGGGCCTTATACAGTTGCAATCAAAATCATTCAACCCTAACTGCAAATTAGGTTTATTGGGAAAATGTACAAACTAGCAGCTGTTTGCAATAAACAAATCAAGAACACTTTAAATAGCTCAACACAACTAATATTACAAGTGGCTTCTTCAAATTTAACACAAAATGCCACTTGTAATGACTACTCCAGTCTCAAAATTATTCAACCCCTTCATGACAAGCATCTTTAGTACTTAGTAGAGCACCCTTTTGCTGTTTTGACCTGCTGCAAATGTGATGCAAATCCAGCTTCTGGCAGCCTTCTGGGGAATCTTAGCCCATTCCTCATGGGCAAAGGCCTCCAGTTCACTAATATCCTTGGGTTTGTGTGCTACCAGAAACTGCCTTTTTCAAATCCTACTTGAGCTTTTCAATGAGGTTCAAGTCAGACGACTGTGATGACCACTCTGGTATCTTCAGGGACTTCTTCTGAAACCAAGCCTTGCTGGACTTTGAGGTATGCTTGGGAGCACTACCCTGTTGGAAGGTCCAGTGATGATCAAGACTGCAGTAGTCATTGAAAGTAGGATTTAGTGTTGAATTTGGATAAAATAAGGTAAGCCTTTATTAGTCCCACAATGGGGAAATTCCAGGATTACAGCAGCAAAGGGATAGCAGCACTCAGAGCAATAGTTAATAAGATAATAAGAGCTGGTTAGCCAAAGCAGTAAATGAATATACATACAGACGTGGACAAAATTGTTGGTACCCCTCTGTTAATGAAAGAAAAACCCACAATGGTCACGGAAATAACTTGAATTTGACAAAAGTGGTAATAAATAAAAATTCTATGAAAATTAACCAATAAAAATCAGACAGTGCTTTAGAACTGTGGTTCAACAGAATTATTTTAAAAAACAAACTCATGAAACAGGCCTGGAGAAAAATGATGGTACCCTTAACTTAATATTTTGTGGCACAGCCTTTTGAGGCAATCACTGCAATCAAACGATTTCTGTAACTGTCAATGAGACTTCTGCACCTCTCAGCAGGTATTTTGGCCCACTCCTCATGAGCAAACTGCTCCAGTTGTCTCAGGTTTGAAGGGTGCCTTCTCCAGATGGCATGTTTCAGCTCCTTCCACAGATGTTCAATAGGATTTAGATCAGGGCTCATAGAAGGCCACTTTAGAATAGTCCAATGTTTCGCTCTTAGCCATTCTTGGGTGTTTTTAGCTGTGTTTTGGGTCATTATCCTGTTGCAAGACCCATGACCTGCGACTGAGACCAAGCTGTCTGACACTGGGTAGCATATTTCTCTCTAGAATACCTTGATAGTCTTGAGATTTCATTGTACCTTGCACAGATTCAAGACACCCTGTGCCAGATGCAGCAAATCAACCCCAGAACATAACAGAACCTCCTCCATGTTTCACAGTAGGGACAGTGTTCTTTTCTTGGTATGCTTCATTTTTGCGTCTGTGAACATAGAGCTGATGTGCCTTGCCAAAAAGTTGCAGTTTTGTCTCGTCTGTTCATAGGACATTCTCCCAGAAGCTTTATGGCTTGTCAACATGCAGTTTGGCAAATTCCAGTCTGGCTTTTTTATGATTTGTTTTCAACAGTGGTGTCCTCCTTGGTCGTCTCCCATGAAGTCCACTTTGGCTCAAACAACGACGGATGGTAAGATCTGACACTGATGTACAGTACCTTGACCTTGGAGTTCACCATGAATGTGTTTAGAGGTTGTTCTGGGCTCTTTTGTTACCATTCGTATTATCCATCTCCTCCTGCGGCCACATCCAGGGAGGTTGGCTACAATCTCATGGATCTTAAATTTCTGAATAATATGTGCAACTGTAGTTACAGGAACATCAGCTAATTAAGGCTTATCTTATCAAGCTGCTTGGAGAGGGTCTTATAGCCTTTACCTTTAACATGCTTGTCTATAATTTTCTTTCTAATCTCCTGAGACAACTCTCTCCTTTGCTTCCTCTGGTCCATGTTCAGTGTGGTACACACCATGTCAACAAACAGCACAGTGACTACTTGTCACCCTTTAAATAGGCCGACTGACTGATTACAAGTTTGTAGACACCTGTGATGTTAATTAGAGGACACATCTTGGTTGAAACATGTCCCTACGGTCACATTATTTTCAATCTTTTCTAGGGGTACCATCATTTTTGTCCAGGCCGGTTTCATGAGTTTGTTTTTTTAAATAATTCTGTTGAACCACAATTCAAAAGCATTGTCTGATTTTCATTGGTTAATTTTCATAGAATTTTTATTTATTACCACTTTTGTCAGATTCAAGTTATTTCTGTGATCATTGTGGGTTTTTCTTTCATTAACAGAGGGGTACCAACAATCTTGTCCACAGCATTGCAGCTAGATGGGATAAATAGCATTATGATTTGTTAAGTTACCCTGCAGGATATGAATATGTACCCAGACAGTACATTTCATATTTGAATCAATAGTGTTGTTGCCACCCTCAGTAATGATTGATATTGTCCTAGTTGTATATTGGAGGGGACGATTTATTGTGCATAGTTGTTATGTTTAGTACATTCAATAGGACCTCTACGAGCAGCCCTGGTTAGGTTTTAAAGTCTGACAGCCATAGGTAGGAAGGACTTGCGGAACCTCTCCATCGTGCACCTAGGATGGCACAGCCTACCGCTAAATGAACTCCTCAGTGCGTTCAGCGTGTCCTACATGGGCTGGGACTCGGACTCCAGCAGAGATGACAGCTTAGCCACCATCCTCCTCTCTCCTATCTCTTCCGCTGGGTCGAGGCACTGCCCCAGAACAGAGTTAGCTTTTTTTGATCAGTTTGTTCAGTCTCTTCCTGACGGCTGCCGTGATGTCGCTGCCCCAGCAGACCACTCCAAATGTGATGGCTGATGCCACCACCGAATTATAGAAGGTCATCAGGAGTGTCCCTTGCACTCCAAAAGACCTGAGTCTCCTCAGGAGGAACAGCCTGCACTGCCCCTTCTTGTGGAGCGCGTTGGTGTTGTGTGACCAGTCCAGTTTATTGTTCAGGTTAACACCCAGGTACTTGTAAGATGTCACCATCTCAATCTCTGTTCCCTGGATGTTTACTGGTGCCGTGGGGGGTTGTCCTCACAGTCCTCAACCAGTTCCTTAGTTTTCCTCGCGTTGATCTGGAGGCAGTTCCGATGGCATCAGTCCACGAAGTCCTGGATAAGTCCTCTGTATTCCGCATCATCTCCATCAGAGATGAGGCCAACGGTCACAGAGTCATCAGAGAACTTCTGTAGATGGCAGTGTGGTGTGTTGTGTGAAAAGTCAGCAGTGTAGAGCAGGGGTGTCAAACTCATTCCATGGAGGGCCAAGACCCTGCATGTTTTACTTCCACCCAGTGTCTTCAGCAGGTGTTTTCACTGATCAGCAATCAGTGGGAAGAAATTCAATAAAATCACCTGTTGAAGACACTGGGTGGAGGTAAAACCTGCAGGGTCTTGGCCCTCCATGGAATGAGTTTGACACCTGTGGTGTAGAGGGTGAACAGGAAGGAAGCCAGAACTGTTCCCTGGGAGGCCCCCGTACTGCAGATGATGGTATCACACACACAGTCCTGGTTCTCACAAACTGTGGTCAGTTCGTGAGGTAGTCCAGGATTCAGAGTGACAGGTGCTGGTCCACCCCTGCACACAGTAGCTTGTCCCTCAGGATCACTAGTTGGATGGTGTTGAAAGCACTGGAGAAGTGCTCCACCTGCTGGTCTCTGGTGGGACCAGCAGGTGGAGGTGGGTGAGGAACAGCCTCTCCAGAGTCTTCATTAGGTGTGATGTGAGGGCCACTAGTCTGTAGCTGTTCAGGTCCTTGGGGTGAAGGGTCTTTGGTATGGGTACCACACAGGATGTTTTCCACAGCTGTGGTACCCTCCCCATGATCCAGTCCTTGTAATGTTAGTTTTGTTTAACTATTTAAACTGTTCATGTGTTAGTTGTTTTGTCGCAAATTCTTGAAAATTTTAAATTTTGCCATTAAACCTAAAATGCAAGGGGCTTGAATGACTTTGATTGCACCTGTAACAGTAAATGGAGAACAAAAAGCAGCCTGTTACTGACAAAATCTAAAGGTGAACAATCAGCTGTCACCTCAAGATTTAACTTTTATACTGATGCCCCCGTGACCTGGATCCCTGGATAAACGGTAGAAGATGGATGGATGGATGGATGGATATCTGCATTAAGCCAAAATTAGGAAATGAACATTCTGAATTGATAAACCAAGATGAAAAAGAAGGATGAATTTACCCTATAGTGAAATGCAGAAAAATCAAAATGTGTTGTTTAAGCACACATAATTCTCCAGTTAAATGACTGTGTGTTGCATTGTACAGTATATTGGCACTGAAGGTTTGTTCTGATTCTGTGTCTTCCTTGGATGACTGTAATCTCATTAGCTTTTGTATATTTGGAGTTTCTGACCTGAATTCTTAGGGACACTTGAGGTTTAAGGGTTATCCATCCATCCATCCATCCATCTTCTTCCGCTTAATCCTTTTCGGGTCGCGGAGGGGCTGGAGCCTATCCCAGCATCTTTGGGCGAGAGGCAGGGTACACCCTGGACAGATCGGTTTAAGGGTTATATGTGAGGATTTGTTCTTATCAAGTTATAAGTTGGATTAAACCTTTTACAAATTGTAGGCCTCTGCTGGCAGTGTGTCTAGTAAAGGCTTTTTATTTGCCTTTGTTTATCCAGACCAAGCACAGCACATGAAGCACTTTTTCCCCATGTTCTTAGGCTTGTCTAGTATGTAGCTTCTTTTTCCTTCTGTTTAGTTTAAATTTTGTTATCAGATTTCCATTCTATATTTAAAATGTCACAGTACTGTCACTTATAGGATAATTAAGTTAATCCCTTCCACAGCATGTGGAACACCATGTGGTGGCGCCTATCTCTGTTTCACTGACCCTAGGCCACACAGCTACTGTGAGTAGTGAAAGCTACAGTGGGGGGTCAGTCCTCTGGTAGCGCTGTGCGTTAACTTTCCTTTCCCCATTCTTTTATGTTGAGTGCCAAGCTAGAAGGCAGAAAGTACCATTTTTATATGGTCTTTGGTATGACCCAGCAAGGATTTAAACCCATGAGCTCCCGGTTGTGGGACAGATGCCCTACCAACTAGGCCACCACTCCGGTTAGTATAATAGTAGTGTAGAATTTGTTTCTGCATGCGATGATCTTCTCACACATCGACTACTATTTTACCAACTGATCCCTCACTGGTGTAACCATAATCAAACTCATTGAATCTTTATACAAAAAAGCTATAAAAATCTTTGATGAGAAAGAGCCCACATACAGTGGGGTGAAAAAGTATTTAGTCAGCCACCAATTGTGTGAGTTCTCCCACTTAAAAGATGAGAGAGGTCTCCAATTTTCATCATAGGTATACCTCAACTATGAGAGACAAAATGAGAAAAAAAATCCAGAAAATCACATTGTCTGATTTTTAAAGAATTTATTTGCAAATTATGGTGGAAAATAAGTATTTGGTCAATAACAAAAGTTCATCTCAATACTTTGTTATATACTCTTTGTTGGCAATGACAGAGGTCAAATGTTTTCTGTAAGTCTTCACAAGGTTTTCACACACTGTTGCTGGTATTTTGGCCCATTCCTCCATGCAGATCTCCTCTAGAGCAGTGATGTTTTGGGACTGTCGCTGGGCAACACGGACTTTCAACTCCCTCCAAAGATTTTCTATGGGGTTGAGATTTGGAGACTGGCTAGGCCACTCCAGGACCTTGAAATGCTTCTTACGGAGCCACTCCTTCGTTGCCCGGGAGGTGTGTTTGGGATCATTGTCACGTTGAAAGACCCAGCCACGTTTCATCTTCAATGCCCTTGCTGATGAAAGGAGGTTTTCACTCAAAATCTCACGATACATGGCCCCATTCATTCTTTCCTTTACACGGATCAGTCGTCCTGGTCCCTTTGCAGAAAAACAGCCCCAAAGCATGATGTTTCCACTCCCATGTTTTACAGTAGGTATGGTGTTCTTTCTCCTCCAAACATGACAAGTTGAGTTTTTACCAAAAAGTTCTATTTTGGTTTCATCTGACCATATGACATTCTCCCAATCCTCTTCTGGATCATCCAAATGCTCTCTAGCAAACTTAAGACGGGCCTGGACATGTACTGGCTTAAGCAGGGGGACACGTCTGGCACTGCAGGATTTGAGTCCCTGTAGGTGTAGTGTGTTACTGATGGTAGCCTTTGTTACTTTGGTCCCAGCTCTCTGCAGGTCATTCACTAGGACCCCCGTGTGGTTCTGGGATTTTTGCTCACCGTTCTCGTGATCATTTTGACCCCATGGGGTGAGATCTTGCGTGGAGCCCCAGATCGAGGGAGATTATCAGTGGTCTTGTATGTCTTCCATTTTCTAATAATTGCTCCCACAGCTGATTTCTTCACACCAAGCTGCTTACCTATTGCAGATTCAGTCTTCCCAGCCTGGTGCAGGTCTACAATTTTGTTTCTGGTGTCCTTTGACAGCCCTTTGGTCTTGGCCCTAGTGGAGTTTGGAGTCTGACTGTTTGAGGTTATGGACAGGTGTCTTTTACACTGACAACAAGTTCAAACAGGTGTCATTAACACAGGTAACGAGTGGAGGACAGAGGAGCCTCTTAAAGAAGAAGTTACAGGTCTGTGAGAGCCAGAAATCTTGCTTGTTTGTAGGTGACCAAATACTTATTTTCCACTGTAATTTGCAAATAAATTCTTTAAAAATCAGACAATGTGATTTTCTCGATTTTTTTTCCTCATTTTGTCTCTCATAGTTGAGGTATACCTATGATGAAAATTGGAGACCTCTCTCATCTTTTAAGTGGGAGAACTTGCACAATTGGTGGCTGACTAAATACTTTTTTGCCCCACTGTACATATCATTGCTGTCACATTTACAAGAAATACAATTTTCTGTCTTTTGAAAATTAAAAAAACGCTCAAATTTGCCTGTTCAATCTATAAAATATTAAATGGCTATCCCCCGCTTCCCCAAGAGAATGTTAAACTGAGGATTGTCACTGGTACAACCACCAGAGCAATCGCTAGAGGAGACGTAGATGTACCACGTTTGCTCAATCTGTGCTATCAGTGAGGGGCACCAAGATCTGGAGTAACATACCACCTGCAATCAGACAACATACCACATTAAACACTTTTAAGATGCATTGTAAAAATTGGCTTTTAAACAACCAAAACTGTACCCATAACTAGTGGTTGCTCTGTAGCATATGCATATATATATATAGTGTAGCGAACTCAATATGAGCACCCTACTTGGCTTGCCAAGTGGGTTGACCCTATTGGCGACACAGGTAGGGTGCGGGACTCCGGAGCGGGAGGCGTGGGTTCGAATCTCCCGGTGGGACGTCGCCATGTCGAGCAGCACGTTACACTGGTGTCAGAAGTGGGATCTCCTGTCCAAAGCAGTAATGGGGCGCTGACATCGGGACGATGTCGAGAACCAGAGGGGAGTAGTGTAGCGAACTCAATATGAGCACCCTACTTGGCTTGCCAAGTGGGTTGACCCTATTGGCGACACAGGTAGGGTGCGGGACTCCGGAGCGGGAGGCGTGGGTTCGAATCTCCCGGTGGGACGTCGCCATGTCGAGCAGCACGTTACAATATATATATATATATATATATATATACTGTATATATACAGTATATATATATGTGCCCGTGTGTCACACACACATGCCCCCCCTCTTGTTTGTTGCTGTTTGTTGTTGCTGTGAGGTGCTTGGGTGCATGTGTGTTTACGCATACACAGCACTTCACTCGTGACATTTCAATGTTTTGTTTTGTAACACCTTAACTCTTTAGCATATCCACTTTGTACAGTTTCATTGCAGTTGTTCTGCTGGTGTATGATTGTTTGTTTGTGTGTTTTTGTGACCCGCCGGGGGACTACAGATGCAAATTAGCAATATTGCTAAATCTGGCATACTTATATTTGTATTAATGTTCACTAGTATGTAATGTCCCTTTCAGATAAACATTAAACTAAACTAGAATTTGAAAACAAATTGCACACTATTATTTTTCATAAATCTGTGACTTCTATTTCTTGTAAATTTGTCTTTTCTCTTAAAAATGCTGCTTTTTCTATGTTTAGTCTTTTTTCTTGTATAAATTCAGATTTTCTTACTGTAAAATTGTGATTTTTTTTTCCTGTAAATTTGTGGATTTTCTAAATGCGTGAAGTTTTTTTCATAATTTTTTTCATTTTATATATACAGTATACACTACTCCAAAAAGTTAGGGATATTCGGCTTTTGGGTGAAATTTCAGGATGTGCTTAAAATGCACTATAACCTTTACAGGTGAACTTAATTTGACCTTCTCTAACCTGCTGAATGCACATATCCGACTGTTATGTGTTTCAGTGTGGGGAGACTTGAATAACGAAACCGAATTGTCTTTCATTTCAGTTTATTCAAGAAATCATTCCACTGTCTGCTCTTATTCTTGAGCAGCGAACAAAGAGGCTGAACACACCAAAGTTCTCTCATTTAAACATTCTCACATCAAACCATTTCCCTCGCGGGGGAAATCACACATCTATATCAAAGTCTCTTTATTCACATTCATTAGCCTTTTATTTACATAACTCCCCCTTCTCTCTTCTCAAGCCTCAGTGGTCAGGAAGTCTTCTGTCCCCTGTCCTCCGCAGGGGGTCCAGGCTCTGTGGCTCCGCACCGCAGGGGGCTGGCTCTCCTTCATCGTGGTTAAATCACATATGCAGTGTCCAACATATACATGTCTCACAACACAGCCATATAACCCCCCCCCCCAAACGATGAAGAACAGACTAATTCCCAAAATTTAATAACACCTTACTCACTACTGAATAATCCACACCAACATTCAGTCTGTGCGCCGCTTGGGCTTCAGCCGTCTGCCGAATCTGCTGTGCGTTGGCCCCGCCTTGCCTGCGGTGCTGTTCTGCTTCGGGTCTGTTGACTGAGGAAGAGAGTGGTTAATTGAACCTCTGCGGGGGCCTGCCTCGTCGAGGCACCACCGCGACCGGTACAGACACGTCCTTCATGACAAAAGCAGGTTTTAGTCTGTCAATACTGACTGTCTCTTTTCTGTCTCCAAAATCTAGCACAAATTGCTTATCACCTGCCTCCAGCACTCGAAATGGCCCTTCGTAAGGTGGTTTGAGCGTTGCTTTAAGGGCTTCGCGCCTGACAAAAACGAAATCGGCATTTTTCAAAGCCTTGGGGACGAAAACTCGTGGAAAAGCGTGATGAACCGGACCCGGGAGCGTGTCTGCCCCCGTGCCGACTAACGGTCCCAGAGCAGAGAGAGGTGGGGGCTCTGGGTGCTCTGGTAAAAACTCGCCCGGCAGCCTCAGAGTTTGTGCGAATACCAGCTCCGCTGGGGAGGCGTCTAAGTCCTCTTTAGGCGCAGAACGCAACCCTAATAAAACCCATGGAAGTTTATTTACCCAATCTGCATCCGTGAGCGACGCTCTGAGTGCTGCCTTCAAAGACCTATGAAAACGCTCGCATAAACCATTAGCCTGAGGGTGGTAAGCCGTAGTGCGGTGAATTTTGGCTCCTAAGCCGTTGGCCATCGCTGACCACAGCTCAGAGATGAATTGCGGTCCTCTATCGGACGTAATGTCCGACGGAACCCCGAAGCGCGCCACCCAAGCCGTTAAAAAAACGCGAGCCACCTCCGCGGCCGTGGTCGTCGCAAGTGGGACCACTTCCGGCCAACGTGTGGTGCGGTCCACCATTGTCAAAAGATACGTGAACCCCTGTGATGCCGGTAGGGGGCCCACAAGGTCGACGTGCACATGGTCGAACCTTCTGGCCGGAATGCGGAACGGTTCTAACGGGGCTCTTGTGTGCCTGTGAATTTTGGCCCGTTGACAGGAAATGCAGGTTTTTGCCCATTCCTTCACGTGCTTGCGCAGGCACGGCCAAACAAACTTTTCCGCCACTAGTTTCACCGACGCGCGCACCCCCGGGTGCGCCAGTGAGTGGACCGAGTCAAAAACACGGCGGCACCACGTGGCCGGAACCACCGGACGCGGGCGCCCCGTCGACATGTCGCAGATCAGGGGGGGCATACCGGTTTGTAAACACTTGCTCTCCAGCCTCAACCCTGTTGGTCCAGACTGGAGCGCGCGCACGTCTGCGTCCGCCCCCTGGTCCGCTGCCATGGCTGCGTAATCTATACCCACGTGCACCGGGGCTGCGCGCGCCACCGTGCCGCTCTCCTGCGGCGCGGTCACGGTGGCCCGTTCTGCCTCTGCGCGTGTCGGGGTCGTGAACGCGCGTGAGAGACAATCCGCTACTACATTGAATTTGCCCGCGACGTGCCTAATGTCAGTGGTAAATTCCGAGATTGCGGCCAGCTGCCTCTGCTGCCTGCCGGACCACGGATCTGAAATTTTGGCCATGGCGTATGTGAGCGGCTTGTGGTCCACATAAGCGGTGAAGCACCGTCCTTCCAGCCAGAACTGGAAATGACGAATAGCCAAATGCAGCGCCAACAGTTCTCTGTCAAACGCGCTGTATTTTCGCTCAGCCGCGCTTAAGGATTTGCTAAAGAAAGCCAAAGGCTGCCAAACTCCGGCTACCTGTTGCTCAATAACGGCCCCTATGGCTAAATCTGAAGCGTCTGTCGTCAGCGCGATACGTGCTGCAGGGTCTGGGTGGGCCAGGAGCGCAGCGTCAGCCAAGGCTTTTTTAACCTCTGTGAACGCGCGCTCCCGCTCCGGGGACCATTCGACCGCCTGGGTCGGCTTTTGTTTTTTGAGCGCGGCATATAACGGTTGCATGATTTGAGCTGCGTGGGGCAGGAACCGGTTATAAAAATTCACCATCCCCAAGAATTCCTGTAGTGATTTGACCGTTTGTGGACGGGGAAAATCCGCTACCGCGCGTACTTTCTCTGGTAACGGAACCGCTCCCTCCGGGGAGACGCGGTGACCCAAAAAATCAATCCGCTCAACGCCGAACTGGCACTTGGCTGGGTTAACTATTAAGCCGTGCTCTCCCAGCCTCCTAAAAACTGCTGTGAGGTGCGTTTCGTGTTCGTCCTCTGAAGTACTCGCGACCAAAATGTCGTCGAGGTACACAAACACGAAAGGGAGATCGCGTAACACGGCATCCATCATCCGCTGAAATGTTTGCGCCGCCCCTTTGAGACCAAACGGCATGCGTAAAAATTCGAAAAGTCCGAACGGGGTTATTACCGCTGTTTTAGGAATGTCCTCCGGTTGGACCGGGACTTGGTGATAGCCGCGAACTAGATCAATCTTTGAAAAAATGCACGCCCCCGCCAGGTGCACCGAAAAATCCTGAATGTGCGGGATGGGATAACGATCGTGTGCCGTAGCGTTGTTTAGCCTGCGGTAATCCCCGCACGGTCTCCAGGAGCCATCGGCTTTCGGTACCATGTGCAGCGGCGAAGCCCACGGGCTCTTCGACCTACGAACGATGCCCAGCCTCTCCAGGCTGGCGAACTCCTCGCGCGCAATGGCGAGCTTAACTGCATCCAAGCGCCGAGCTTTTGCAAACACGGGAGGACCAGAAGTGGGGATGAAGTGTTTCACCCCGTGCTTCGCGACCGTCGCTGAAAAAGTGGGCACAGTGAGCGCTGGAAATTGGGTGAGGAGTGTGTGAAACTTACCACCTGCTGTAGCGACGTGGGTCTGTACTGGTGGCGGGGACACTCGAGCTGAACAGGGGAGAGAGTAAAAAGAGAGTGCATTTACCAGCCGTCTATTAGCAAGATCAACTAACAGATTGTGTGAACACAAAAAATCCGCGCCCAACATGTTGAAACTCACCGCCGCTACTACAAAAGTCCATTCATATGTGCGGCCATGTAAGCATAAAGGCAAGGTCCTTCTCCCGTAGGTGTTGATGTTCGAGCCATTTGCCGCTGTAGCTCCGTCACCGTGGGGTCCAGCTACCCGGTCCGCGTATGTTGGGGTGATGAAGCTCACTTGTGCTCCGGTGTCAATGAGGAACACTCGTCCGGAGCGCGCATCCGTGATGTAGAGCAGCTTGTTGCGTTCTCCGAGGGTCGAAGCTGCTAGCGACCCCCGGTCTTGCCGTTTCCCGAACTCCTGAAGATGCAGGGCGGCACACACCTGCGTGCCTTCTCTGCGAACCTCCGATGGTAAAAGCAGAGATCTTCTCCTCCGCTGTGTCGTGCCCGCGCCTCTGTCGCCGGGCTATTGGCTCCCCCTCGTCGCGGCCGTGTTGCCGCCGTCGTCGGCCAGTCTGGTTCTGCCGCCTCTGGCTCCCCGCTGTCTCGGGTCGCTGCTGTGGTTGCTTGCCCGCCGCAGGCGTCCAGGATCCCGTCTGCCTCCTGGGCCAGCTCCCGGAACTCCCCCAGGGTGTGACACTTTTTGCCGGCCAGCGTGCTTCTCGCATGCGCCGGGAGGTTGGAGAGGAAGATGAACTGAAAAATGAAATCATCGTTGTCCAACCCTCTCAGCTGTATCATCTCCTCCATCAGGGCGCTCGGCCTGTGTCCACCTTGGTCTAGCAAAGACAGGATCCTCCTCGCCCTCACTTCAGCCGAGGGGGTGAAAAACTTGATGAGGGTGGATTTCAGCTTGCCGTACCTGTCGGTCGCGGGTGGCTGCTCCACCAAGCTTTGCACGCACCGAGCTGTGCTGTTGTCCAGTTTAGCGATGACATGGTGGAACTTAGTGTCATCCACCGTTACTCCTGCGAGCGCGAACTGCGACTCTGCTTGCAGAAACCACGACCGTGGGTTATCCTGCCAGAAATCAGGCAGCTTAATGGCCACTGCGCTCGCCAGCTCTGAGCGCTGTGAGTCCGGGACCCTGAGAATTTCTTCGTTCATTCTCAACGTCGTCAGTCACCAATGTGGGGAGGCTTGAATAACGAAACCGAATTGTCTTTCATTTCAGTTTATTCAAGAAATCATTCCACTGTCTGCTCTTATTCTTGAGCAGCGAACAAAGAGGCTGAACACACCAAAGTTCTCTCATTTAAACATTCTCACATCAAACCATTTCCCTCGCGGGGGAAATCACACATCTATATCAAAGTCTCTTTATTCACATTCATTAGCCTTTTATTTACATAACTCCCCCTTCTCTCTTCTCAAGCCTCAGTGGTCAGGAAGTCTTCTGTCCCCTGTCCTCCGCAGGGGGTCCAGGCTCTGTGGCTCCGCACCGCAGGGGGCTGGCTCTCCTTCATCGTGGTTAAATCACATATGCAGTGTCCAACATATACATGTCTCACAACACAGCCATATTCAGTACTTTTTACGTAACTTGCTGTTCTCTAACAAGGTACTTAATGGAAAAATTCACAATAGGTGCTTCATCCATGAATCAGCCAATAAATTTTCTGGTTCAATTAGAATTGATATTTAAACCGTCCTCTTCATCATGCTGTTCACATTTTGACATCATGAGACCAAGACACCACCTAACTGTCACGAACCGAACCAGTGTTCTCCTGTGGGCTTGGTTCTGATTGTTCTTGGTGGTTCAGGCATTGGGGTTGTCATGTGTTGTATGTTTTGAGTTCTCGTCTGTGTATTGTTTATTTCAATGCTTGTAGCCGCTGCTCTGGCCGGCAATCGTTAGGCAGCTGTTTGACCCACTTCCTGGTGGGCGCTGTCTAGCATTCACTGGTCGCCCCCCTCCCTGAAAGTCAGCTGTGCGCCCCGGTAATCATCTTTCCCGTGCCTCACCCAGGTGTTGCCAATTTGTCACGCCAGCAGTGTTTGTACTTAGGTAGCTCTTTGCCAGTGAAACACCGCTGGCTGGACCGTTGTACATGTTCACGCGGTTGTTCTCCGCCGTGTGACAGTCACATCTCAGAAGGACCGTTTGTATGTGCTCGCTGGGAGACTGGGATTAGTCGGATTGCCCCCACTTTGTGAGTAAACTGTTAGCGTTTCTGTGCGCAGTTGTGCTGCTACGCTTTATTGTAGCGTTTCCCACCATACAGCACAACTGCTATGCTTTGGCTGTCGCCCAGTTGTATCCTCCCGCGTCTGTTGGGCGTCCTGGAGGATTCTAAATTTAACCAGAGCTGTCCATGTCATTTTGTCTGTTTTGGTGTCAATAAATGTGTGTTTGGTGTAATTCAGCACTTAAGTCCATTTTTCCTTCTCCTCCTCCGTGCGCTGTGGAAAAGCGCACGGGGAGCTTATGACACTAACAACTGATCAACAGTACCTCACCACTGTGAGGCTTCAAACAGGATGTTCTCAGAGGAAAGTGGCCACTGAGGTTAGAGTGTCACAGAGTGTCATCAGCAGGTTGCAAAAGAGATACAGAGAGACTGGAAGGGTCACAGAAAGGCATAGAAGTGGACGTCCTTTGGCCATATCCCACGCTGATGACCGCTTCATTGTGAACAGTGCCCAGCGGAACTAGATGATGAACACTACTCAACTCCAGGCACATTTAAGGGAGGTGAGAGACACCCAAGTGTCATGTCAGACCATTCGAAATGTTTACATCAGCGTGGTCTGCATGCTAGACAACTTGCAAGGGTACCTGACCACACCACCAAGTACAGGTGTCATTGTTTGCATGGGCCAGGGAGCATTTACGCTGGACAAGGGACCAATGGGCATCAGTGCTGTTCTCTGATCAAAGTCCATTCACGCTGAGCAGAAATGATGGTTGTCAATGATGTTGGAGATGTCAAGGAGAGCACTATGCATCACCGACTGTTGTCACCATGTTACAGTCTGAGCAGGTGTGTCTAGTCAATACAGAACTGCCCTACACCTTGTGAATGGTACAGTGACAAGCTGATACTACCTGAATAACACCATTAATCCAGTCATTGTGCCCCTGCATGAACAACACAGGCCTAATTTCATTTTCACGGCCAACAATTTTCCAGCTGATTAAGGTTGCATCATTTGGAAACGGCTGCTGGAGCCTGGGGTACCTCAGATGGAGTGGCCTGCACTTTCTCCAGTCCTGAATCCCATAGAAAACCTATGGGATCAGCTGACTCGCAGCGTAGAGGCTCGTAATCCTGCACTCCACAACCTCAATGACCTGAGGACCGCCCTTCAAGAAGAGTAGAACGCCAAGCCTCAGCAGACAATAAGTCGACTTGTGAACAGCATGAGATGTCGATGTCAAGGTGTAATTGATGCTCAAGGGCACATGACAAGTTACTGAAATATTGACATTTTTTGTTGTGGTATACCCACCACTGTTGTTGCCTTTTGTTTCAATAAATTGTTTGAGATGAGGAAATCACCATTGCATGCTTCTACTTAAATGCCCTACTTTCATGATATTATATCACTGTAGCGTGAACTTTTTACATTTTCCATAAATTTCACCTGAAAGCCAAATATCCTTAACTTTTTGCGAGTAGTATACGCACGCGCACACACACACACACACACACACACACACAGACACACACACACACACACATATATATATATATATACACTACCGTTCAAAAGTTTGGGGTCACTTAGAAATTTCCTTATTTTTGAAAGAAAAGCACTTTTTTCAATGAAGATAACTTTAAACTAATCAGAAATACACTCTATACATTGCTAATGTGGCAAATGACTATTCTAGCTGCAAATGTCTGGTTTTTGGTGCAATATCTACATAGGTGTATAGAGGCCCATTTCCAGCAACTATCACTCCAGTGTTCTAATGGTACAATGTGTTTGCGCATTGCGTCAGAAGGCTAATGGATGATTAGAAAACCCTTGTGCAATCATGTTAGGTCTGCAATGCTGTAATTGCTGCAAATGGAGGATTCTTTGACAAAAGCAAAGTTTGAAGGAAAAAATTATTATTTCAAATACAAATCATTATTTCTAACCTTGTCAATGTCTTGACTGTATTTTCTACTCATTTTACAACTCATGGTGGTAAATAAGTGTGACTTTTCATGGAAAACACAAAATAATTGTCTGGGTGACCCCAAACTTTTGAACGGTAGTGTGTATATATATATATACAGTATATACAGTATATATATATACACACGGTATATGATTGTTTGTGGTTTCAAAGCCAGAGGGCAAAAGAGCTACATGTTACTCTGCAGCCACAGGTTGCAGACCCCATCTTAGTTGTCCTCACCTTTTTATTTTGCCTCGGTCACTGAATGAAAAGTACTGCAGTATAGTAGCACCAAAGCTACACAATACTGCCCCCTACTTCTGACATCTCAATTCCAACATTCAGTAAATGAAAGACTAAAATAACATTATTTATACTACCTTTTTATGATTAGGTTTACTTAGTTTTTTTTTTAATTAACTTTTATGTCTTACAATAATGAAAAGTGATGTGTCAGTAAAACATACTCGGCGGGACTGACAAACCTTACATGCTGGTTAGTTCTGGATGTGTGGCCATATCTCTCCACCTTGTTCTCCACCTGTTTGTGTGTATTCTGCTGCTCGTGCTTGATTTTACTAACAACTGATTTGCCCCATTTTGACATCTATCACACCTAAGATGTTTAGTTTGAAACACATGGGGGACAGAATGGTGAACATACAGCAGACACTCGAGGCTCTCCCTCTTTGCTGTAGCATCCACTACTGCTGCAGTCCTGGCGGTGCAAGAGGAGGTGATGAGCGGAGGATGGAGGTTACGTGAGGCTGGGCAGGGCTGCTGAC
Source organism: Pholidichthys leucotaenia (assembly GCA_020510985.1). Taxonomy (NCBI): domain Eukaryota; kingdom Metazoa; phylum Chordata; class Actinopteri; order Cichliformes; family Pholidichthyidae; genus Pholidichthys; species Pholidichthys leucotaenia. The sequence continues at coordinate 213,891,476 of CM035847.1, read as the reverse complement.
GACACACACAGAGAGAGAGGAAGCTGCACACCATATGACCAAGAAACCGAGGGAGGAGGGAGAGAGAGTGAAGCCACAGGAGAACCGGCAGCTGAGGGAGGAGGAGGAGGGGGGAGCTTCCAGACTGGATGGGCCCAGCGATGCCTTGATGGAGTATGGGCCAGGTTTTAGGATTCTCCCACTGCCGTGAGTCTGCTTTCCTTCTGCGCTTTTCATCCATGTTTCGGTGTGGGTGGTCTGTGTACCTCCCCGCAGCATCGTCATCACACACTCCAGCTCAGCATCTTCTCCTGCTAACTGCTAAAATCGTTGCATGTTGTTAGCTCACCCCCTCCTCCCCTGCTGCCTTGCTCCCTGCTCCCGGCTGCTGCTCCTACCTTTGATTAGCACATGGCTGAGTGCAGAGACTGCTGTGCTGGGGCGGGCTGTTCTGCTGTTGTTGGCCTGTGCAGATGTGCAGATGTGCCCTTGGTTGTGCGTGACAAGGCTGTGCAGGCAGGAATGTAAAGAATTGCAACTTGTCCCATGCTTTCACATGTGTTTTATTTCGTCTTTCAGCTGATATTGTCTACAGATGAATGAAGTTGGCTGGTTATTTGCATGACGCGAGAACATGCTGCATTCACTGCATTGTTAGCTCATGTCATGTTGCCTGTCTAATGTAGTGGAGCGTTGCACTGCTGCCAGTTAGCTCTGTAGGTAAAATGAATCGATATTCGGTGGCTATGGACCCAGAAAGTCACATCCTTTTGATGTGATTGATGAACTGATTGTTTCATGTGTTTGCATTGCTTTTGTGTTTTTGCAGAGGCTGATATTGACTGGATAAATCGCCAGTCTGTTATAATGTGTAGTGCACTTGCAGTTGTCCCTGACCTATTCTGTTACATTGATGCATGACTCATAACAAACTACTGCAGTGTTTGTTGTTAATCATCATAGTTCCAATATATTGCATGCCTGACAGCCACGTGTTTAATTTGTGTTATGGGGTTACAGTAGCTTGGGCTTAAGTGCAGCAGCAACACATTTGTATTTGTGTCAGGTTTTCTTTTTTTTTTTTTTTTGGCGGCTGATTTATGTAAAAGTTTGATTTCTTTCAGAGGAATATGGCTCTGTGGCGTCCACTCCAGACTCTACGCCACCCTGCACCGATGGTAAGAAGCAGGCACTTAACACTATCCATCTATTCACCGAGATAAACGGTAAAATGGTTCTTGATGTCTGATGTGTTGCTTGCATAAATGTATGTGTAATTTGACGACTGTACTGCTAACAAAAAAAGAACCACAGGTTAAAGGTGTCTTTTTACTCTTTTGACCGAACACCTTTGTTGTCTGACATCAAATGGTACATGTGAATGCTTTCAACGGACTTATCCAGTTATTCACAGCAGAAATTGCTGTCTTTGCCTGGTGTTTTCAAAGTGTTACGGAGGTCTTTCCCTCTAAATATACATTTGTTTCATGTACAGTGCTGTGAAAAAGTATTTCCCCCTTCCCTATTTCTTATATTTTTGCATATTTGTCACACTTAAATGTTTCAGATCATCAAACAAATTTTAATATTAGACAAAGATAACCCGAGTAAATAAAAAATGCAGTTTTTAAATGATGATTTCATTTATTAAAGGAAAACAGCTATCCAAACCTACCTGGCCCTATGTGGAAAAAAGTAATTGCCCCCCCCCCCCAACATCGTGAATTAACTGCCAGACCTGCTGAATCAAGAAATCACTTAAATAGAACCTGTCTGACAAAGTGAAGTAGGCTAAAAGATCTCAAAAAGCAATACATCATGCCACAATCTAAATAAATTCAAGATCAGATGCAAAACAAAAACACAGAGCAACATCTAAAGAACTGCAGGCATTACTTGCCTCAATTTGGACACTGGTCCATGATTCAACAATAAGAAAGAGACCGGGCAAAAATGGCATCCATGGGAGAGTTCCAAGGTGAAAACCACTGCTGACCAAAAAGAACACAAAGGGTCGTCTCACATTTGTCAAAAAACAACTTGATGATCCCCAAGACCTTTTGGAAAATATTCTGTGGACTGACAAGACAAAAGTTGAACTTTTTGGAAGGTGTGCATCCCATTACATCAGGCGTAAAACTAACACAGCATTTCATAAAAAGAACATCATACCAACAGTCAAACATGGGGGTAGTGTGATGGTCTGGGGCTACTTTGCTGCTTCAGGACCTGGAAGACTTGCTGTAATTGATGGAACCATAAATTCTACTCTCTACTGATGGCTGGACATTCAGAAAGAGAATGTCTGGCCATCAGTTTGTGATCTTAAACTCAAGCCCTCCAGTGTGGCTGAATTAAAACAATTCTGCAAAGAAGAGTGGGCCAAAATTCCTCACCAGCGATGTAAAACACTTATTGCCAGTTATCATAAATGCTTGATTGCAGTTTTTGCTGCCAAGGGTGGTACAACCAGATATTAGCTTTAGGGGGCAATTACTTTTTCACATAGGGCCAGGCAGGTTTGGATCACTCTTTTCCCTTAATAAATGAATCACAAAATCTGCACTTTGTATTTACTCGAGTTATCTTTGTCTAATAGTAAACATTTGTTTGATGATCTGAAACATTTAAAGACGTACTCCGGTGGATAGAAATCCCCCATAAAAATAAATCTACATTGTCTAAAATGGTATCTTAAGCCACTTTTTCTATTTAAAAAAACTTTCATTGTTTTACAGTTTTGTGTCAAAATCTTTTCACTTTTCCTCCTCCCTCAAACACCAGGATTTGTGATTACTAGGCCCACCCACATCCCACAAGGCTAAAACTGGCTAGCACTATATTAAACAGAATAAATGTTGTGATAAAAAGACTTATCGGTTGAAGGACATGCCCAGTTGTATGCACAGTTGCCCAGGGTAATGACTGAAACTGCATCGGTTCTTAAAAGCAGTTTAATAGTAAAACCCATCTTAATTTGGGTCAAGTTTTCAAAGCAGCTGGTTAAAAATGCTAACTGGCCTGGAGGCTAACTTCATTTAGGCCAGAGAGTCCTGATTGGCTTAACACTACAGACGTGCCAGCACCATCCATAGCTACATCACCAAAAACACGCCGTCTAAACTCGCTTTTTTCAGGGGGCGTGGCTTAAGTGAAACTTTAAAGCATAAAAACAGACATGAGACGTTTGAGTGATTTCACTCTTGATTTGTCTTGTAAGCCATAAAAAGATGTTACAGGCATGGTAACCAGAAAAAAACTCGACTTTTGGTGGAATACCGCTTTAAATGTGACAAATATGCAAAAATATAAGAAAAAATCAGGAAGGGAGGAGATACTTTTTCACAGCACGGTGTTACTCCCTTTCTGTGTGTGTACCACGTGTGTCTGCATTTGTCTCAGAATGGACACTGTCTTGTTTTTGTGTCCACTCAGGCGGAAATGAGGAGTCTGAGATGTGTGAGCTGCAAACAGCCAGAGAGTGGTCTGACGATGAGGAGGGAGCCGATGGAGATCCAGAATCTGATGAGGGGTTGGCTTCATCTCCTTCCATTTGGGGGACTCCTCGTCAACACTCCTTTGAGCTGACTTTCTCCTACATCGCCATCGCAGAAGCCGAAGCAGTGGGAGCTTCACGACACCTCCGTGACCGGCGCAGGGCAGGCTCTCGAGGAAGTCGCACTCCTTTGATCCGCACCGACACCCTGGAGACACTGTTGGACTCCCCCGATGTAGACTGGGACCCTCAAGCCTTCCTCAATCAAGAGGAAGAAGAGGAAAGGCGGGAGCAGGAGAGGGTTGAGGAGGCGCGGACAGGTAGCGCTGAAGGGAGGACGGAAAGGGAAGAGCAGAGACAAATGGAGACTATTACGATTCAGCCTTCTCCTCAGAACCTGGACCCACAAACTCAAGGGACAGATGCAAGAGTCCAGAGAGAGGAGAGTGTGTCTGAAAATGTCCAGCCTTCCCCTTCAACCATGTCAGCCCAGCAACAGAGCCCCTCACAGACACTTCAGGGTGAGACCTGTGTGCTTTAGTGTGACAGAAGCTCTGTTTCCACCACAGAAACTTTCTGAGTACCAGGGCACATCCGGCAGCAGTTCAGATTTTTTTACATCCTTCCATTGAGAGATTTACATCAACTTTAGCTTCTGTAAATCTCTTTTCGGTAACTACTTGAGTTCCCAGTGGAGAGCAGGGACTCTCCTGTGGCACTGAAGCCTTCCAGTATGTAAGCCGCCTTTAATGCCTCACTGGCAGCAGCACCCACGTCACAGCTCTCACAACCACATCAGTCTTTGCTTGTTCACAGAAGTGAAAGGGGGCATCCAGTGGTCTAATGATCAGGAGGATTAGGATGGATACCACATGAGCATGTTGCTCAACATGCTCATGCTGAATATTTTTCTACCGCAGGGATCCAAGCGCTGCAACACCAGTGGAAGAAGTTTGTGGAGCGAAGGGGAGATTATGTTGAAAAATAAACCACATTTGGTCAAATTTGACCACTATTCAGTCCCACCTCGTATAGTGTGACTGGGCTTTTATTTTCCTGTCATTTCCCATTAGGATGTGCCAAAAAAAATTGAAGGAAAAGGAAACTGCTTAACGAAATAAGCTATGCACCTAATTTTAAATACATACAGTAGATCACATGTAACATGACTGATATTCAGAGGTTAAAGGTCACACCATTTTGCATAGCAAAGACTGCACAGTATGGGCTTCCTTTAATGAGTCTACAGGTGCCTTTTTAGAGCCATTAGCCCTCATCTCCCTCTTGTAGTCTGCAGTTATGAGCATCAAAATGCCAGGAGCAGATTTTAGAGCCTGACATACAGTGACCTTTCCTTTAGTAGAGCTTTATGTGATATGGAAATGGGCAGAAATTATGACAAACCATAAAAGTGGGTGAATGAAGGTCAAAAGTCAGAGGATTTCAAGCAAAAGCGCATTTTAGGAATTGTTTATTATACTTTATTAATTCTTGAATTGCCTGTGTAAACAACATTTTAATGAGCACAGATTATTCATTGCAGTGTTTTCATTGAAACTGGAGAAAGAGATCTCCGTGCACACACATCGTCACAGAAACAATGGCACGTTCACCACCCTAGGTGTGAAAAACTGCTGTTGTAACTATGCCAGGCCAGTAGGTGGTAGTGCGGCTTTTTTACACCACCACGTATGACTTCCTGTCAACATCAGTCACCTCAGGGAGTTTGTGCTGAAATTTTAAAATAGCAGTTGCTAGTGAAAAGTAAACAACTTCAGCAACTGCACCATTTATTTCTCGCCTGGATTGTTTTCAGAAACATGTTTTGCTGTTTACTTTTGAAGATATAGGAGAAAGTTTACCTTCCCATCTTGGATATGGGTGAACAGACTTGAACAGACCACCCACCGGGGATGCGTCAACCGATGACGTACAGCTCATGTGTTTTGTCACATGCAAACAGGACATACATACAGTTAGGCCCAGAAATATTTGGACAGTGACACAATCTTCATGATTTGGGCTCTGCATGCCACCACATTGGATTTGAAATGAAACAACTACAACGGAATTGAAGTGCAGACTTTAAGGTTCAATTCAAGGGGTTTAACAAAAATATATGATTAAACATGTAGGAATTGTAGCTGTTTTTATACAAACGCTCCTCATTTCAGGGGCTCAAAAGTAATTGGACAAATAAACATAACCCTAAGTAAAATGTTACTTTTCAATATTTTGTTGAGAATCCTTTGCAGGCAATGACTGCCTGAAGTCTGGAACCCATGGACATCACCAAACGCTGGGTTTCCTCCTTTGTGATGCTTTGCCAGGCCTTTACTGCAGCTGTCTTCAGTTGTTGCTTGTTTGTGGGTCTTTCTGCCTTAAGTTTTGTCTTGAGCAAGTGAAATGCATGCTCGATTGGGCTGAGACCTGGTGATTGACTCGGCCATTGCAGAATATTCCACTTCGTTGCTTTAAAAAACTCCTGGGTTGCTTTTGCAGTATGTTTTGGATCATTGGTGAAGCGCCGTCCAATCAACTTTGCTGCATTTGGCTGAATCTGAGCAGAAAGTATATCCCTATACACTTCAGAAGTCATCCGGCTGCTTCTGTCTTTTGTCACATCATCAATAAACACAAGTGACCCAGTGCCATTGGAAGCCATGCATGCCCATGCCATCACACTGCCTCCACCATGTTTTACAGAAGATGTAGTGCTTTGGATCATGAGCTGTTCCAATTCTTCTCCAAACTTTCTTCTTCCCATCATTCTGGTACAGGTTGATCTTAGTCTCATCTGTCCAAAGAATGCTGTTCCAGAACTGGGCTGGCTTCTTCAGGTGTTTTTTGGCAAAGTCAATTCTGGCCTTTCTATTTTTGAGGCTGATTAATGGTTTGCACCTTGGGTGAATCCTTTGTATTTACTCTCATGAAGTCTTCTCTTTATGGTAGACTTAGATACTGATACACCTACTTCCTGGAGAGTGTTCTTCGCTTGAGTGGATGTTGTGAAGGGGTTGTTCTTCACCATGGAAAGGATTCTGTGATCATCCACCACTGTTGTCTTCCGTGGACGTCCAGGCCTTTTTGAGTTCCCAAGCTCACCAGTGCACTCTTTTTTTCTCAGAATGTACCAAACTGTTGATTTGGCCACTCCTAACATTTCTGCTATCTCTCTGATGGATTTCTTTTTTTTTCAGCCTCAGGATGGTCTGTTTCACCTCCATTGAGAACTCCTTTGACCGCATGTTGTGTGTTCACAGCAACAGCTTCCAAATGCAAACGCCACACCTGGAATCAACTCCAGACCTTTTAACTGCTTAATTGATGACAGGTTAACGAGGGAAGAGCCCATGCAGCCTTGTTTATTTTTTGTTGGTTTTTTTTGCAGCCTTCTGAGTCAATTGTCCAATTACTTTTGGTCCCTTGAAAAAGAGGCGGCTACGTATTAAAGAGCTGTAATTCCTAAACCCTTGCTTCATTTTGGATGTTAATACTCTCAAATTACAGCTGAGAGTCTGCACTTTAAGCCCATATTGATTATATAATTGTATCCTGAATATGTTTTCGTAAACAGCTAAAATAACAAAACTTGTGTCACTGTCCAAATATTTTTGGGCCTAACTGTATGTCATTCATTTTTTGTGGATCCATTCACACTTCTGTGATGGTGACGTTACCGTTGCTGTGTTTCTCTGTGCACATGGAAGTGGAAAAAAGTACCGGTAAAACCTTTCCACTCTGGTTTCAAATCTTTACACTTTCACACCTCAAACGTCCTACGTCGTGACTCCTCACTAATTATTTTAGTACTGAAGCCTAAATAATTTCTATTGTCATTATTGGCTGCATGTCCACAGAGAGTATTTTTTTTTTTCCCACTGGGAGCATCTATTTTCTGTTTATTTCTATGTAATCGAGTATTTTAAGTGCTCAGCGTCCCCATTCTAAAAATGCTTCCAGCGGTCAGTGGTTTTTGTCATTGTGCCCAAAGTGCTGAGAGTTGAAAACAGTTCAACATTTAGAATGCCACATTGCTGAATGAAATGAGACCATGACTAATGTTTGAAAAAAGTTTGGAGGAATGTGTGTTTTCTTACCAGTTTATTGTGATATTGTGTAGTAAGTAGAGCGTTTCAGTGCTAAATGCCATTGCTGAGCTGTTGCCAGGATGCAGGGTGAAGTCGTTTTTTTTTTTTTTTTTTGTAAGAGAACCTGTGAAGTGCCTTTTGAAATGGTTCCAGAGCGTTTTCTGTGAGGGGAAAAATGTCATACTCGGACATGATCAATTTTATATCTTGAAAGTATTTTAAGTAGCTAAAAACTGAAAATAAGCTATTTTCACAACAGAAGAGTACTTCTAAGTATATTTACAATTATTTTACATTCAGAATCATCTTAAAATGTAATTCCTTTTACCTTGTTTCGATATTTCATTTGTCCTTTTTGATCACATTATTATAATTCTTTGTAAATTATCAAGTTTGTAGGGAATGTTAAAATAGTTTGCATGTTTCTGTTTATGTGCATTTCATAAATACATGAAATATAGATTCATCAGTGTTGTCTTCACTATATTGATGTTGTCTTTTTTTTCTGGCAGCAGCAGCAGCCTTGCCAACCCCTGGGGATGTGCCTCTCATCACTAGTGAAACTATTTCAGTCACGCTGCTCACATCTGTACAACCCAGAGGCCCTGCTTCCTCATCACCGGCTCCTGCTGGCCTAAACACTCAGGAACAACTGGTCAGAGATCAGTGGTTTTCAGCACTTAATCTATCAGAGGGCCCAGTATACACACATATAGCAGGTATGAAATTTTAACCCTGATATCATAAAATTTTGTATGTCCTCTGCTGCTTTAAATCCCTCTCATGTCTCTGTCTTTGTGTGGCTGCTTAGTGGGATCCTTTCACCCTAATCAATACTTTAAATAAAGAAAAGATCGGATTTCGCTCCCTGCACAGACCTCCAAGAGCAGGCAGTCAAACATAGACACCTCCTCCACATACACAGTAGACCTGGGATGTTCTTTATGTCTCCACAAGTCACCGTTTCTTCAGATTTAAAGTAATGATCTGGTTATTGCGGGCAATTGGTCCTCACACATCTACTAACCACAGTTTAAAAAACATTTGAAAAAAAGTGATTCATGCACACTGTTTATGTGTTTGTGTGTGTGCAGATTTTTGGGAGTTTGTTGGTATTGCAAAAATGAATCACACATAAAAGGAGAGAGGTAGAGGAGGAGATAAGAATGTCATCCTCCAGCTTGAAGGTACTTTAAGTGGTGTGTCAGTCAGTGTAGAGCAGGTTCTTATTTTAGAGGGGGGGGGGCAGTAAACCCTTAGACTGTTGATGGATGTGTGGTCAGGCTGATGACAAAGATTAGGGTGACCTGAATAAATAGCACACATTAATCTATTGGAGCATCATATTTCTTCTGGTTTTATTCTGGAGTATAGTTCTGGCTGACCCACCTGCTGCTGACGTCTCAAAACTGTGAGGGGTTGACTTTTGTTGGTGGGTTTCAAAAACCCAAGTACACTCTCAAGTTTTGGCATGTGAGCAGCTTAAAAGGATTTTCTTCATGCAAAAATGTTAACCAAGCGGCTGCACTAAAGTTAGTACATGATAAATTAGGATTGTTTTAATGTATGAATTATACGGCACTAAAAATATTAAGTTATGCTGCATATTGGGTCTAGTTTAAAAGCAAAAGGCTGTTTTGTGGAGCACCATGAAACCATCAAAATTCATGACAATAACAAATTTTGGAGCATTTAACTAAAATTATTTCTTCAAGGTCACTGAAAATTTGTGTTTTTGTAGGTTTTAACCTTCTGAAAAGCATCTATTGGTCATGTGACTATAGAAAAATCAACGCTCACTTCTCATTAAAAAAAAAAAAAAAAACAGCCTTTATATCATTTCTATCTCTGATGAGCCTTTGTAACTCTTCCAGGTTTGTTGTTCTACGTTAAGAAAAGGCAAGCCCAGCCTTGATACCTCGCTCGCTCATCATTTTTGGGCAGCATAGCTTTCTGCCTGCAAAGGTAGATGGCAGGGAGCCCAGCCAAGGCGTTAGCTTCGAGCTAATAGTGCTAACAGTCCTACTAGGGAATTAGCTTACCGAGCGTGGTTTATATTGTTGTTTTCTTTATATTTCAGTCATTTAATAAACATCGCTGTTTCCACCTGGTTCACTAATTCACAGTCAATAATACATCCTGTCATTTTAGCTTATTTTGTTATATTTTCACTATGATGCTACATTGGCCTGTTAGCATTAGCTTGGCAAGGTGGTTGGCATCAGTCAGCCTACCAGCATTAGAGCTCGCCTCAGCGGAGAGAGGGTTATGGACAGGCCGCCTGGCATTAGCTTGACTGTCACTCCGCCTGGTTTGGATCACTATTTTCTATAAATTCTATTCTCTGTAATCCTTTTTCACCTACCAGCACTTGACCTAATGTATTATTTTAGCTTGGTACTGAAACTCAAGTGGCTAGGTGAAGCTAGCAGTTTAGCCACTCGTTACATGAATGTTTCTGTGTTTGTTATACTCCAGGGTCCCATTGACCACTAAAACCACACACCCTTCTCCACATGTGATGCATTACTTTATTCATTCTTTGAGATAAATTTACATGAGTTGGTTCAAGCTTGCTACCCAAACTATGAGCTAGGCAGCTATGATTAGCAATAGTGATGTAAGGATAAGCCAACTTTATTGTCATTCAGTCCATACAGCTAATTATGTACAGTAGAACAAAATTACATTTCTCTTATCTACAATGTTAATCACATATATAGAATCAGAGGGGTCGTTGCCATGCAAGTTGCTGCCACATTTCCCTCCTCCGTTCCATTATTGCTGAGCACCAAGCTGGACGGCAGGAAGTTCCATTTTTATATGGTCTTTGGCATGGCCTGGCCAGGATTTGAACCCAGGCCTCCTGGGTGTGGGGTGGATGCTCTGCCAACTAGACCACCACTCTGGTAAGATGGAGGGTGGAATTAAAGGGCTCATTAACTGCACTTTTTGCACATTTTAACAGCTCACTCATGTCTTAATGAAGTGCTTGTGACATATTTTGGTCATATTTTCTTTAATTTTTTTAATTATTGAAGCAAATTTGTTTTTTTGTTTTTCTTGGCTTTTGTCAGACGCTCTGATTTATAGCCTGTCACTTTAAGAAACAGGCTTCAGTTGTTCATCTAAGCCCTCCCTCTTACGTCAGTTAGCTATTAGTTGAGTAGCTTCTAGCCGATGTTCTGTCAATGGCTCCTTCCACCTTGGATGAGCAGCACTGGTTCACCAGTCTGCAGCTGTTTGTGCATCTCGCATCATCCCAACCCATCCAACACCCCCATTGAGACGCCACATTAAATCGCCAGCACCGCGCGTTCCATCGATTGCCGCAAACTAAGGCTGGTGGCCAAGCTATGGGATCTCAAAGAGCAGTGTCTCACTCCACGGTATTACGCTCCTCTCCCACTGACAGCCGGGGGGGTCTGCCCCGTCACGAAGCGGCTCCCCCACACTATCCACGAGAGTATGCCCAGAAGATGGTGAGAGAGTTGAACCAGCAGCCCCAGGCAGCATCCCCGGGTCACAGCAACTGCCTACGCCGCGGCCTGGGTGCTGGGGCTGGCAGTTGACGCGACCCGGGGATGCTGCCTGGGGCTGTTGGCTCTCAGCTCCCCGTGACTGGCATGCCGGAGACCTGCCGTGAAACCACCAGGAGATCGGCCGGAACGACGCAAGGCACATTGTGGACTGTGGACCAGTGAACCAGGTGGTAACAGGGATGGTTATGCGGGTGACTAAGATCTGAAGAAAACAACAATATAAGCCACGCTCGGTTTGAGCTTCCTGTTACCAGTGTTAGCTTGGGGGCTAATAGCTCAGGGGCTAATAGGCTACCTTGAGCACCACTTCCATATACATGACAGCTAGGTGGGCCAGTAATAGAGCAGTGGGCCAGTCTCAAGGACGGCGAGGGGTTGGCTTTTTCTAAACGTGACGTATACAGTTTCCACAAAAAAGTCAAAAATGTTTCTGGGAGAGAAAAACAAGATAAAGGCTGTGTGTGGTTTTTTTTTTGTTTTTTTGTTTTTTTTTAAGAGAATTGACTGTTTTGAAAATTTTTGCATAATTAGGTGACCTGTAGACTCATTACAGACAGTTAAAACCTACAAACACACCATTTTTCAGGCAATGACCCCTTAAAACTCAGCTCTTAGGATCTTAAAGAGACATGCACTGAAATGAACTGCTCTGAGTAAAGGCCTATACATACTCCGCAAGAACAGACAAACGTTTTCTTTTTCTTGAGGTGGCAAGAACAAGAACAGAGTTCTTTCTGGTCAGGACATTTCAGACTTCACAAGAAAGTGAAGTGCAGAACTCCTGGGAAATTCAGATTTCTGACCAATCACACAATAGTTCTTGGACACCATGCAAGAAAAAAAAAGTTCTGCCACGATGATGTGTCAAGAACAAGCTGCAAGAACTCCCAAACCAGGGCTGCAAGAACAAAATGACGTCATTTTGTTCTTGCAGCCCTGGGAGAGAGAACAAAGTTCTCTGTTCTTGCAAAGTATGTAAAGACCTTAAGGCTGCAAAAGATGATTCATAAAGGCAGTTTGGCAAAATATGTCACAGACATTTCATTAAGACCTGTGGGAGCTGTCAACATGTGGGGAAATCGCAGTGAAAGGGACCTTTAAGAAATAATTTGAATTTGCAAATACAAGAGGAAAGTGAAATTTTAGCACAAACTGTTGATGAGGATGATCCTGACCAGGCAGTGGGAAGTCATAAAATCCTATTTTTTATTGAATTATATCAAGTAAAATCTATTATCTGTTAGTACATCAAATGACATTTTTAAACCAGTCTGATTCAGATCTATAGATAAAGGGGTTGTTACTGTGTTATGTTGGTTTAAAATCCAAATAACTGCCAGCTTTGCAGAGAAAATATAAACGGTCAGATAGAAACTGGGCTTTGTTTTAATGGTTTCATTCAGAATAACAAAATAATTAGTTGCTCTCTCCACTGGAAAAAGTGAAACATGCATCAGTCGGCAAGATTTGACTTAGTGACATAACACAAATTAGACACTGGTTCTTCTGTTTCAGGTGCAGAATGACATTTAAATCCAAATACAACACTACAAAATCAGATTTTAAAGGAATTCCATGCATTTTTTCTAAATAAAATAGCGGTACACTGAAGGTAAAAGTGAAGTTGAAGACTATTGTGTAATATATGTGAATCATCTTTTCATGGCCCCTGCGGTATTGAAGAGTGGTGGGCGGTGCTGCAGACTAGATTATTTTGGGCTGTCAGGTCTTTGCTGAGTGAGCAGGGGTGGCCAAAAACAGCTCAGACAGAGGGGCGAGGGGTCCACACAGAGAGAGGGACCGAGTGGGTGAGGGGAAACACTGCAGCGGCAGCCAAAATGGCCAGTAAAGGTGAGAGCATCTGGGTTTGTAATGGAAAAGGAATGCTTGTGGAGGTGAAGTTTGGTTGCTGGAAAAGTATGGACTCAGTTTTGTGTTTTTGGTGTAGAGGAGATAATGCTGAGTTCTTAGTATCCTGAAAGTGGGGAAATTTCTGCATCTCTGGAGCTTCTGTCTGCAGGTGTGTTCAGCCAAAGTCCAGTCAGCAGTTCAGATACAGCTGAGGAGTCCCTTAATCATTAACCTGTATTTAAATGAGCACCAGCCATTCTTTTGCAGCGATAGCCATTGTGGTTCTAACTTTTCCAGCTGAGCTCTCTTATATTTGAGTGTTTCCTCTTTAGACTGAAGGGCTGGCACGAGTGGAAACATTTCATAGTAGGGTGAGGTTTCTTGATCAAATGACTGAGCTGACATGACCTGAGTCAAGTGAAATGGATGTGGGGGTTAAACTGAAATGTTCTAAAGCGAAGTTAATATGAAAGACATGTAATCCACATAATTTATTACTGGGTCATTGAAAGGAAACGGTGATAAACTGCTGAAGTTTTGGTGCAGTGAGAGTCTGCTTCTTGCTTTATCACAGCTATTGATAGTGTATGTGTTCATCATCCAAGCAATCATTTGGCAATTACCTTTAATTTATTGCTAATTATCTGTGGATACAGCTGGCAGTAGAAGTACTGTATACTTGAGATGAAAAATAAATAAAACAGATTGCTCCATTGAGGGAAGTTTTTAAATCCAAAACAGATAACTTTTCCTGCTCCAGCTTATATAAATTAGTCTATTTCACAAATGCATAATGACAAAAATCAGCAATCAGACTGGATGATTGTAAGCTTTTTTTCACCTTTTAATGATCTCCCTGGAACAACTTTTTTCCAGAATAAAAAGTAATTTTCTCATGAGAACAATGAAAGCAGTCCTCTGGTAGCTCTCTGTGTTAACTTTTCTTTTCCCATTTTACTATGCCAAGTAGAAGCTAGAAGGCAAAAACTGCAATTTTTTTGTATATGGTCTTTGATATGACCCAGTCATGGCACAAACCTACAATCTCCCAGTTTAGGGGTAGAGGTTCTGCCACTCGGCCACCACTCTGACCCTCAAATGGTTGATTTGTGTTTAAATATTCTTTCACTGCTTAATTGGTCCACAAAATTGCAAATAAGCTGCCGTTGTTGTGCATGGGTGCATGGATGCCTACAGAAGACATGCACAACAACAACAAATTCTTTTCAATTTTTTGGACCGATTAAGAAGTGAAATTAGAACATTTTCCTCCGAAATCTGAACATTTCAAGGAGGGAACCACTCAGTTTAGGCATCATCAAATTTAAACAGGTGTTTTCATCCTGTACAGTTGTTACAGTGTGTCGAACAAGTTTGAACTCAGCTATAATGACTGAAATGTACAGCTTTTTATCATAAGCTATAAACATATTCATTTATACTCTAAGTTGTGGATTTTTAGCTCATCCTTGCAAAGCTGAAAGGAGCTAATGCAACAATGTGGCGTCCATCCACATTTCACAGAAATCGCAAACCTACCTAGGTACCAAACTGACTCACAATGATTCACGGGAGGGTCTGCATCCAGGTTGGGCTCAAGGTCAAGAGATCAGGGCACTCATGTGATTTCATAAAACATTAATACTTTTCCTAGGCAATTGTCCTAATTCTCAACAAAGTACATGCAATCATCCTTGGGTACGTCAGCATGAGCCCAAGCCAGTACCAGGCATGGATTGCATTTACTGTTGACATTGCAAGAAGTCAACAGCCTAATTATACAATAGTCTGCTTATAACAAGTAATGTATATTCCTTAAAGATTTATATTTACATATGCATAGTAACATGTTAAAAAGTAAAACATATTTGCTATATCAGCATTTAAATCTCCAAGCTCCAGTGACTGTGGCAAGTGTGTAAAGCAGAGCAGAACAGCCTCATTTCCAACCACTACTGAGTCAGGACCAAAGCACAGCCATCTCTCAGCATGCAGAGCCAGGTGAAGATCAACATTACCAACAGCAGCAGCATCATCTGCTACACAGCCTCAAGCACTCTACAAGGACCAAAACTATTCATGGCTGTGGCGCAGGTGTAGTGTGGCCAACTACTAATCACAGGGTCAGGGGTTTGATTCCTGCTCTGTCTGCAGTCTGCATGTTGAAGTGTCCTTGAGCAAGACACTGAACCCCCAGTTGCTCCTGGTGGGTCAGGCCAGCGCCTGTGCATGGCAGCTCTGCCACCATCGGTGTGTGAATGGGTGGATAGCAGGATCTGTAAAGCACTTTGGTCATCCAGAGATGAGTGAAAAAGTGCTATATAAGGGAACAACATTTACACTACTGCAAGCACAAAGAGATGGCCTGAGCGCTGACTCTGTCCGCGCTCGGATTGTCCATTATTTTCTCTGTGTTATTACGGCCTTCCAGGGCTTTTATTTTGACAGCGTCACGGCGGGACTTCCGGCTGTCAGAGCCGAGCTGCGCCGTGACAGCTGATGTCATTTCATTGATTACATTCTCCTTTCCTGATTGGTCCTTAGTGTTCATTTAAGGGAGCAGCTGAGGCTTACTCCTCGCTGCGACCTCACATAACGTTGGACCCACACAACGTTGGGCTGGAGTCCCTAACCCCGACCCCAGTTTTCCTTTTGATTCATCGTTCTCAGTAAGTGTTATTCCTCCTCAGAGTCTATTGTCTAGTATCTTAGCCTATGTTTGTGTTTTTACCCCACGTGGCTATTTATTTTGTCATTTTACCTTTTGTTAATAAAACATGCAAACTCGACTTCCGGTCTGGACACCATGGTGATAACAGCTTAACGCTGAAGCTCCCAGACCCAATCCAGGAAAATACCTTGATAATCAGATTTAACGGATTTTTGGAAGAGTGAAAATCAAAAGACAAAGTCATTATGCCTAAAGGAAAACAGAAGAAATCGACATTTACCAGGCCAGGACACGCATCGGCCGGAGAATCTGATCCGGAGGATTTCCATTCAAAAGACGAGGAGCTGAATGAAGCTAGCAAAAAGGTTAGCTTAAAAATGGTACTTAAAGAATTAAGACGATTTCGCTGAGAGTGTTGGGCCTAATTTCGTGAAATCAAAGAAGAAATAAAAAGGACAAACAGCAGAGTGGACCAGGCCGAGGACCGAATCTTGGAAGCAGAGGAAAGAATAAAAGAGCTGGAAGATACCGTGCTGGATCTACACAATAGACAGTCAAGACTGGAGGCTAAGCTAACCAACCAAGAAGGCAGACTAAGAAGAGACAACATAAGAATTCATGGTCTGAAAGAAGGAGTCGAGGATGGTTTCACCACAATGGCGGCATGCGTGGAATCCTTACTGAGAGAAAAGTTGGATATTCCCCAAACCACCGACTTGAAGATAGAAAGGGCGCACCGTACATTAGCCCCTAGGCCGGCAGCGGAAGCGCCTCCACGATCGGTGGTGGTGAAGTTTTCCAACTCCAAAATAAAAGAAGAGGTTGTAAGACTGGCTTGGCAGAAAAAAGGATTTATGCACCAAGAGAGAAAAGTTTTCGTGGAACACGATTACGCCCCGGAGGTCCTTAAAAAGCGTCGGGAATACAACGACGCTAAAAAGGTATTACGAAAGAAAAAACTGCGCTTCCAGACACCATTTCCGGCGAAGCTGCAGGTTTTGTACGGAGACGAGACGTGTCTCTACAACTTGGCGGAAGAAGCAACCTCGGATATGGCGAGAAGAGGGCTCCCGGCAACGGTGTTTAAACCCGCAGCAGACCCGATTGAAAGAATCAAGGCTCAAACATGGTCCACACAGAGACCCTCAAAATCTTCGGGCCAACAGCGGGAAACCCAGCGCCAGAGCTACAAGGAAAAACTGGCCGTTTACAGGAGGGAATAACGATATTTTTAGTCAATCTGCACATCCAACCCCCCTCCTACAAGGTAACAAACATTAAAGGAGATGCAGAATCTGCAAGTGGTAAAACATTTCATGGAACAGTCATAATATTAGAAACAAATAAGTCTTTAAAAAAAAAAAACTTGTTAAAATAGAAATGTGACAATGAACCACATGTTCTCTCCACACTAACAAATACTGTATTAACGTGAATGTTTGCTGTGATGGTGGTGGGAGGGTGCACACAATTTCATAGGGTATAGGCATAAAAAAAAAAAAAATCATTACAAGTTTGGATTGGGATCTGAAATTCACGTTAAAAACATGGGACAACTTACAGGGGTAAGAGAGGGCCCTCAGCACGTAACGGAATCTGAGGAATTTCCCTCAGAGCCAACACACCATCATGGCTCTTCTAGGGTCACTAAAAAGACCTCAGCTCAGGAAGTTCTTTTGTCAGTTTTTTGTTTTAAAGTTTTATACACTATGTTCTTAATGTTTTTTATGTTCTTAATGTTCTTTCAGTTTCTGAGTAGCATAAAAGAGGGCCACCACACTGTTATACTAAATAAGACAACACAATGGAGAAACAGGGTGTAACCAAAATAATCTCATATAATGTAAAAGGGATCCTGAATCCAGTTAAAAGATCCAAGATTCTAGGCAAAATGAAAAAAGACAAGGCAGGAATAATATTTTTACAAGAAACCCACCTAACAGACATGGAGCACACTAAACTCAATAGACAAGGGTTTAAAATGATCTCTTCATCTTCATATAAGTCAGGGAGGAGGAGGGGAATAGCGACATTGATCTCAACCAAAGTTATATTTGAAAAAAAATCAGAACACAAAGATAAAGAAGGGAGATACAGTTTGGTACTTGGGCGGCTAGAGGGAGAAGATATCACCCTGCTGAATGTATATGCACCTCCAGGGGCTAACTGGAAATTTTATAAAAATGTATTTGACCTAATGATAACTAAAGCCCAAGGTTTAGTGATATGGGGTGGAGACTTCAATCTAAGACTGAATCCATACTGGGATGCATCAGGTAATTCTCCACATCAAAATAACACTCAAAGTAGGAAAACTCGGATGCTACTAAAAGAAATGGGAATCTGTGATGTGTGGAGGGAATTCAACCCCAGTGTAAAAGATTATACATTTTACTCAGCACCACATTCATCATACTCAAGGATTGACTATTTTTTTATGTTTTATAGAGACATTGGAAGAGTAAAAACATGTAAAATAGGACTGATGGATCTCTCTGACCACAGTCCGATCTATATGGACTTAAGTATCCAAAAATACACAAATAATACATTTTCTTGGAGGTTAAATTCAAATATCCTGAAAGGACCACTGAAAGATGAATTGGAATCAGATATTCTCAGATATTTGGAAGAAAATGATAATGGAGAAGTATCCCCTTTAATACTGTGGGACGCATGCAAAGCTGTAATAAGGGGAAAGATTATTGCAAAACTGGCAATCCAAAAGAAACTGAGACAAGAAAAACTAACCACATTAGAGTCAGAACTTAAGAAACTAGAAAAAGAGCACAAAGACAACACTCATTCTAATGACTCTCGCAAAATTAAGGAAATTAAAAAACAAATAAACGAGATCTACACAATAGAAATCCAGAAGAAACTTACATTTCTGAAACAAAAATACTATGAAGCAGGCAGCAAATCGGCAAAATTACTAGCCTATAAATTGAGGAAACAACAAACGGAGAGAGCAATCTACAAAATCAGAGACCCAGTATCAAAGGAAATAAAATTTAGAATTCAGGATATTCTTAAAAGCTTCGAGAACTACTATAAGAACTTATACTCCCTCAAAAAACATAAAAACGCATCCGAAGCATTCCTAAACACATTAAACCTTCCCCAACTTACTGAGTCACAAAATAAAACACTACTGTCAGAAATACAACCTAAAGAATTAGAAAAAGCAATTATGAAACTTAAAGCTAACAAATCCCCAGGAGCAGATGGCTATACAGCAGAGTGGTACAAAACCTTTAAACAGCAACTATCTCCTCTCCTCCTGAAAACATTTAACTATGTCCTCCACACAGGGGAAATCCCCCCCTCCTGGAGAGAAGGGGTCATTGCAGTCATACCTAAACCTGAAAAGGATAAACTAGACTGCTCCAACTACAGACCAATCAGTGTGTTAAATCAGGACTATAAGCTTTTTACCACTATCCTTGCCAAAAGGTTAGAAAATATACTGACAGACTTAATTCATTTAGACCAAACAGGTTTTATAAGACAAAGACAGACACAAGACAACATTAGACGCACTTTACACATAATTCATCATATAAAAAAATATAACTTAAATGCAGCCATATTGGGATTAGATGCTGAAAAAGCATTTGATTCGGTTGACTGGTCTTTCCTATATAGAATCTTATCCAGTTTCAATTTTCATAACAACTTCATTAGAACTATCCAGGCATTATATAAAAAACCAACAGTTAAAATAAGGATTAACGGTAAATTATCATCATCTTTTGAGCTGGAAAGAGGATGCCGTCAGGGCTGCCCCTTGTCTCCACTGCTCTTTGCAATCTTCATAGAACCTCTGAGCCAATGGATAAGACAGAATCAAAAAATTCAAGGTATTACTCTTGGTCAGAAGGAACATAAAATAGCACTCTTTGCTGATGACATTTTAATATACCTGGGGCAGCCGGACACCTCTTTTCCAGAACTAATCTCAGTTTTTTCAGAGTATGGAGACTTATCGGGGTACGAACTAAACATGCATAAAACCCAAGTTTTAACATTCAACTATGACCCAAATCAATATTTACTAAGCAAACTCAAAACTAACTGGGAGATGGAATCTATGAAATATCTGGGGGTCAATATCCCGAAACAACTCAACAAAATTATAACACTAAACTATGATCCACTGGTGGCAAAAATAAAATCTGATCTAGCAAGGTGGAATATGATACCATTCTTGGGTACCGCACAAAGAATTGAAGCAGTCAAAATGAATAGACTTCCTCGTCTTCTATACCTTTTCCAAACAATACCGGTAGAACCTCCCAAAAAAACATGGCAAGAACTGGACAGAAGGATCTCAAGATTCATATGGCAGGACAAGAGACCTAGAATCAGATATAGAACCCTACAGCTAAACAAAGACAAAGGTGGGCTCGCGCTGCCAAATATCAGGGACTATTTTAAAGCCGCACAAATTAAAACTTTAGTAGGGATATGTAACCCAGTCTACACTGCACAATGGAAGGAGATGGAATGCCAAATAACAAGTGGCATCCCCCTACAGGCGATAATAGGGAA
This sequence comes from Pholidichthys leucotaenia, assembly GCA_020510985.1. Lineage (NCBI taxonomy): Eukaryota > Metazoa > Chordata > Actinopteri > Cichliformes > Pholidichthyidae > Pholidichthys > Pholidichthys leucotaenia. The sequence goes on along the minus strand of CM035847.1, from coordinate 213,871,292 downwards.
CAATGCCTTACCTAAACTTTAGAATAACACTAACCCGTGGATAGACACCCCGCTAAAAATTTGGTTTAAGATAGTCAGAGAGAATCAAAGTAAAGAACCCTATCGATTTCTGCAATGGATTGCCTATGATCAAGACTTTACTCCAAATAAAACAGACACTAGATTTAAAAAGTGGAAAGAGAACGGACTGATAAAATATTACGATTTTTTTAAAGGGCAAATTTTAAGAAGTTTTGAAGATTTGAAAAAACAAGGTCTAATAAATCAAGACCTTTACAGGTTCTTTCAGCTTAGACACCACATAAACAATATACTTAAAAAGGAGGATTTGGAAAGGGCCCAGTCAGGTGTTCTGAAGGTCTTCTTAATGGCATATAAAGGGATCCCAGGGATCAGATACATTTCTAAAATATACCAAGGTCTTCAAGACTTAAAAGGAGACAACACATCATATATAAAAGAGAGATGGGAAAAAGAGGGGAATTTCACTTTACAACTGGAAATAGGGGAAAAGCTAAATAAACAACAGTGGAAAAGTACCTCATCCCTGCAGTGGGGAGAATTTGGATGGAAAAATTTGGTAAGATTTTTCAGAACACCTGCACAAAACAAATTTACTCGTAAGGGGTTGAATTGTTGGCGCTTGTGTGGTGAAGAGACTGCAAATCATTTTCATGTGTTTTGGTCATGCCCAGTTATCCACCAATATTGGACCAATGTACAGACAATATTGGGGAAAATATTCAAAATAACAGTCCCCTTTTCTTTTATAACTTTGTATTTGGGTTTACTACCGGATTCACTGGAAAGACGAGGAGAAAAATACTTATTCACTGTTTTAATATTGGCAAGTAAAAAAGCCCTAACTAAAAAATGGATGTTGAAGGACTGTCCTACACCTGAAGATTGGATTAACGTGATCCAAGACATTTACTCGATGGAAAAGTTGACATTCGCACTGAGACAGGACATGGATGGGTTCATGAACTTTTGGCAACCCTGGATCACATATGTGTCTTCCATTAGATCTAATCTTTGACAAATACCATTTCAATAATGGCACCGCTCTTTGTTCCAATGCTACTCAGATGCTCTTTTATTTTTATTTATTTATGTATTTTTTTGGGTATTTTTTTTCGTTTTTTGCTCTTTTGTTTTGTTTTAGGTTTTTTTTGTTTTTCTTGTTTTGTTTTTTGTTTGTTTTTTTGTTGGTTTTTCTTTAATTTCTCTTTTTCTTTCACTTAAAAAAAAGGGATGTTGTAATAATTATTCTTCCAATGTTGTCAAAAAACAAAAAAAAGGGAACATGAGATGAAAATGTAAACAATGCAATGCTGTAATGACGTGTATACCCTTTACAAAAACTTAAATTAAAAAAAAACCAAAAACATGCAATCTCACTGGTTAGCCTATAGTGTCTCAATGATGCCCCGCAAGGGACATCCATGACAGTAGGTTGCAACCCAAACGAGACGCTGGTCACTGTGAGTTTGTTTTTTGGGCTTGTAGTTTTTCCCTTTTTCCGTGTACCAGCGTGTTAGGAAATGGCGTCGCCAGGAAAGGGCTATTCTTTGAGCTTGGGCTACGAACTAATCGTGTTCCTAATAGAGCTAGATGGCCTGCTCTCCAATGCTTGGCGCAACGTCACTCCCGACGGCCCACGCTGGTACTTGGACCTCGCAGAGGCGGCAATTAAGCGCAATCCTCATCATGCTGACCACACCGAGGTCAGGAAGAGGATGGTGGAAATTATGGCACTTCTAGAGAAGATACATGGACCGGAGAGGAATCCCAGCAGGAGGCCGAAGGTGAGGCATCCCTGCTCCTCGCCTCGGGAACTTGTTCCTGTCACCTATCCAGCCCAGGAGTCTATGTCACCCAAGTGCCGATCCCACCCACAGTGGAGGACGAAGTCAGCCGGGATTCCCCGAGAAGAGACACACTGGGCAGCTGAGCTCATCCAGGGCCGTGTGGCTGAAGCTCGTTCTTCCTTCCATCCAACCCAAATCCTGAAGCATGTGGTGGCGGTAGTCAGACTGGTGGAGACCCATCCCAAACTCAATGATTTCGCTCAATGATTACGCTGAGCTGCTAGCCTCCGTCTCTGCGCAGCAGCGGCGTTTCCCAGACCTGAATCTAGCCTCGCCCTCTGCCGGTAAACGTCGTCACCCTGCCCGTAATCAGCCTCAGCGAGATCCCCGTCCAGATGCTGTTCCGGGCCGCCGAGAGAACTCTGCCTCCCAGCCAGCTGTTGCCCCTGCGTCACTACGGAAGGGACAGACTGCAGCCTCAGCCAGGTCTTCTGTTCCCGCTGTCCTGTCAGCTCCTCGTCCCCGGACTGCCTCGGCTGCTCCTCCCTCCTCCTCGACGCTCTCTCCAGCTGCTGCGAGCTCAGAGAGTCCTGCTCTGGCTCTGCCCATCTACGGTCCGGTGAGAGCGGCTCTTCTTCGTCTTCCCGGGGGGCCCTCCGTCATCATCCATAGGGGAGAGGGGAGAACCAAACCCGCTACAGCAGGCACCATCGGCCCTCAGGTGAACAGGCAAGTGCTGTTTCATTCTCTCACTCCATATAATGAGTTGCCTTGTCTGACTCCTGGGGGTGGAGTTTGGGGTTCACAGTCCCCCGAGCTCTCTCCACCTGCTGTAGCTATAAATAGTGAACCTGTATCCTCTGTGCCTCCTTCCCCTCTCGGTGAGCGTCCCCCGGTGCCAGGAATACACCGCCGGACAAAGAAGGAGCCTGTGGCCCTGGAGAGCCTGGTACCAGCCCCGCAGCCGCATCACGGGCAGAGGAGGAGGGCGGATTGCCGTTTGGAGCCTGTGCCGACGATCAAGCGTCCCTGGGTTTCCATGGAGGAGCAGTCTGACCCAGTAGGTCACAGATCCCCTGCCACCATGCCATGCGGGCCTTCGGCATGGATTTCAGCGCCAGGGAATCCCCAGACTGTGATGACCATCATGCCGGCTGCGGAGCCTGCCGCAGTTGAGTCGGAACCAGGAATGGACCTCCAGATCATTGAGCCTGTATCGTCGGAGTCCTGGACAGCAGTGGAGCCCGAGATCAGGCAAGTGCTCTATTTTGTCTTTCTCTTTTCTGTTCTGGAGCATTATTGCCCGTCTCGCCGGGTGCAGCAGATCGCTGCATCCGAGCTTGTCTCGCCGGGCTCTGCCAATCCTGATCCCGATTCTCTTTGTTCCTCTGAGCCTTCTCCCAGGGTCACCGGTGACGAGTCAGCTCCAGTCGTCATGGAGGTTCCAGGTTCATGCTCGGAGGTCATCCCTAGTGCTGCACCAGCCCAGTCAGGGTCCGTCGTGGGTGCTGCTCCGGCCCAATCGGGGTCCGTCGTGGGTGCAGTGCTGACCCGATCGGGGTCCAGCAAGGGCGCAGCGCTGGTTCGGTTCGAGGTCGGTCAAGGAGCTGTAGATCCTCTGCCGTCTGACGCCGAACTGGTCCCTCATCTTTCCCCCAATCCTTCTCCACCGGGTGCCGCTGGGATTCCCCGTATTCGGCTCGGCTTTCCGTCGCTACCCCTCTCGGTAGGGAGGCTGCCTCCGAGTTCTCCCCTCCGGTCCTGTTGGCCAAAAGACGCCGGTCAACCACCCGAAGACTGCTTCGCCGATTCGGCGTTCCGGGTCGCCCACCCGAGGGACTGCCGTGTTTGTTCGGTGACCTGGTCCGGCCACCTGAGGTACTGTTTCTCCAGGCCTGGGACTGGGGTAGGATGCCCAAACTGCTTTTTTTCTTGCCAGTCATTTGGAATCTGGATGCGGGTAGACTGCCTGAACTGCCTTTTTTTTCCTCTCCGTGCTCTACCTCCTGGCATCCCTGTAAGTTGTGGGGGGGTTTTTCCCTCCTCTGTAGTTTGAAGGGATTCTCTTTTTTTTTTTTTTTTTGTCTGGCCTGGTTGTTAATATTGGACTATATCTGTAGCTTTGCTGACTTGCTCTGTAGCTTTTGAGTTTTGTTTTTCTCTGGTGTTGTAGAGTACTTGGGTATTTTTTGTAATGTACCTGTATTTTGGTTTTCATGTTTTGGAGTTTTCTTGTTTTCCCTTTTTTCTTAGTATGTTTGCAGGGTACCTGTATTTTTTCTTTTTGGAAATGTACCTGTATTTTGGTTTTTCGTGTTCCTTACCTGGCGGGATGTCATATATATTGTTGGTTATTTGCTTCTACTGTGCCCGAGGATTTCTTGTATGTTCTGCCTTTGATTTTCTGTGTTTAAGCCTCATTTTATTAGTTATCTTTGTTGCCTGCCCCTTGTGTGTTTTTTTTCTCCTGGTGTAGTATTTTCGGTTCTCTCCTTCCTAACCTGTTTCACCCTCTGCCCTCCCTGGGTCGGCCCTGGTAACCTTCTAGTTGGGGGGGGGGGGGGGGTTGGATGTCACGTTTGCACCTGGAATGCGCCTTGTGAACGGGGGTTACTGTGATGGCCTGAGTGCTGACTCTGTCCGCGCTCGGATTGTCCAGTATTTTGTCCGTTCTTCTCCGTGTTATTATGGCCTTCCAGGGCTTTTATTTTGACAGCGTCATGGCAGGACTTCCGGCTGTCAGAGCCGAGCTACACTGTGACAGCTGATGTCATTTCATTGATTATATTCTCCTTTCCTGATTGGTCCTTAGTGTTCATTTAACCACTTGCGCTCCGTTGTTCCGCGGGCGGGCAAGTCTCTGCGTCCTATGACGCACGAGGGCGCACGAGAGCGCGCTCGTGCGCCCTCGTGCGCATGACGCATGATAAGGATATTGATGGTGGTGGTGTAGGTGGTGTGCCCTCCAAGCGCCACTGGAAAAAAAAATCTGCAAACACAGCCGCAAACAGATTAGTTCATCTGATTGACCTCTCATTCGACTAATAAGAGCCTTGAATTGGGTTTCTGAAACCTTGAAGAACCAATGAATGAAAATCTAGGAAGGAGGACCCGCCTCCCAACGCTTTGAATGCAGTGAGCCAATTGAAGCAGAGAAGTTCGTGAGCTGTTTTTTTTTAAGGCTGGGTGAAGACTGGCTGCTGCAGTGGATCAAAAAAGGACACAGGAAGAGCTCCACAGACCCAGCAGCATGGAGACCATCCACAAATGCAACCTGTGTGACAGGGAGTGCCTTTCGTGGATCGCCATGTTCGGCCACAGGCGGTGCTTATTTTGTATTGGTTCCAGCAGAGTAGACGTTATGATTTCTTCCATGGTCATTATAGACCGACGGAGGCTGACGACGAAGGCTGAGTGACACACACGCCTTCGCCAGTCTTTTTTTAATTACTACTGTTATTTGTTTTGAAAAATCGTTCGCCAAAAACCGCAATCATGGAAGCACAAAACCGCAATAATGGAATTATGTTTTGATCGAGTCGCGAGACCAGAACCAGAGCGGACCAGCGTCGCGTTCGTCTCACAATGAGGAAGACAAGTTCGGCAAGACTCCGCTGTGAAGAGGTAAGGTGTTATAAGCTAAATTATTCTCTATCCCTGAAAATTGTAATCCAAAATGACTTTTGACCGATCAGTAAATTACAGCTGTGCGGTTCACGAAGTCTGAAGTTCGTGCGCCGCGGTACAAGGGGTTGCTTGCAGTGTACAGGCTGTGAACGCCCCCCCCACCCCCGCTATTCTTCTGCAGCGAGTGGGGGGGGAGCCGCGGTGACTGCACTGCTGTCCTACATCACCACATAAGGCTAATCCGTTGTGTAGCGATGGCTAAAGTCTATCCTCTGTAGCGAGCGGGGGGGGGGGGGACAACCCCCCACACACACACACATTAGAGAGGGGGGGGTTGCCGCTGTGACAGCGTTGCTGTAGAAACATGCAACGAGTGTAATCTCATGTAGTGAGGGCCGAACTCTGTCCTTGGTAGCGGGGGGGGGGGGACGACCTCCCCCCCCCCCCCACACACACACACACAGACACAGCCCTGAGTGTAACCTTTCCTTTGAGCCTAAAATGAAGCTTCTACATTGAATCATTCAAAAGTTACAGACGTTTTTCCAAACTGTGCCATTTGGCACAATTTGGCACAGTTCCAAAACGCCTGGGAACAGCCTGAGAACAAAGCTGTGTAAAATATTCATTTTTTGTGGTATTGTTACCAAATTTGGATCTCAGCTGGATAACACTTGGTTCTACATTTCTGTTGCATTTTCCAGCCGGATCGGACAGCTGTGTGTTATTTACAAGCATTTGTATCCAAAAAAACACTGTGTCCAATTTTTTTTTCTTCAAGTTCATTATGTTTAGATGACTGTAACTCAGTGGCCGGAGCACGTAGAGAGATTGTTTTTTTTGCCAAAAAATTCAAAGTGTTTTCTTTTAAATGAGACCAACCCCATGAAGATGCTGCAAAGGGTTGAAGAACAGCTTTCGATTTACTTTGGGCACGTTATTTTTTGGCATTTTTAGGAAAATTGCCCGGAGTGCAAGTGGTTAAGGGAGCAGCTGAGGCTTACTCCTCGCTGCGACCTCACATAACGTTGGACCCACACAATGTTGGGCTGGAGTCCCTAACCCCGACTCCAGTCTTCCTTTTGATTCATCGTTCTCAGTAAGTGTTATTCCTCCTCAGAGTCTATTGTCTAGTATCTTAGCCTATGTTTGTGTTTTTGCCCCACGTGGCTATTTATTTTGTCATTTTACCTTTTGTTAATAAAACATGCAAACTCACTGGTTGGCCTATAGCGTCTCAATGATGCCCCGCAAGGGACATCCATAACACATAATTTTAAAATAAGAGTTGGCATCCAGTCTTGGCAAACTTTCAAAATAAGAGAAAACAGGTTGCCAAATAGTGAATTGATTGTGTTGTCAAACATGTGAAAAACAATAATAAGCAATAAATTATACTTGTGGTGGCTGCTAGTAGATCTGAAGGGCCCACCTGAGTAGTGTCTATGTGTGGGAAAGAACATCTGTTCCACAAATGTAAACTTTGAGAAATAAAAAAAAAACAGAACTGAGCTTTGATCAGTTACATATTGTGAAGAACAAATGAAGCTTTTTCCGAGGCTACCTTTCATTTTATTTCTACTTTTTATTTTTCATTGACATGCTGCTGAGCTGTATTAGGCTGTGTGTCACAGAGAGTGTCCCCACTCCCGCTGGGAGCATTGATTTTCTGTTCATTTTCTGTTAATGTGTTTTTCTATATAACATTAACCAGCCTATTTGGATTGGTTAATGTTATAACCAATCAGGCTAAGAAGGAATGCTTACGCAGCTAGAAACGCTCTGTCCAAACTCACATTTTTTTTTTGGGGGGGGAGCTTAACTGGAAATTCACAGCAGAAAAACACAGACTTCAGACATTTGAGTGATTTCAATCTTGATTTGTCTTGTAAGTCACAAAAAACATGTTACAGACATGTTAACAACAGTTAACAACAATCAGCTGAACTTAAGAGAAAATAATTTAACATATTAACAATGTATTAACATATTAATAATGTAATAATTAATAAGTAATAATAATCAATAATGTAACCAGCCAGTAGTGGAGCACATCGGAAAAAATAATGTGAGGAACCATAAGCTTTAAGAATCAAGTGTTGCCATTTTAGGAGTTGTTAATGTTTTAACATTGAAATTGTTGCATAATTTAAGGCCAAAACTTCCTTGGGAAATGTTTTTTTCTCCTGCTCTTGTCTTCTGATGGTGGCTGTCAGTTGCTGTTGCTCCAGAGGAAGCTCTGCTGTGATTGGCACGTTGCGATCTGAGCAATGTTTTTACCAATGAGCTGAAAACTACAGGAAGAATATACACTACCGTTCAAAAGTTTGGGGTCACCCAGACAATTATTTTGTGTTTTCCATGAAAAGTCACACTTATTTACCACCATGAGTTGTAAAATGAATAGAAAATATAGTCAAGACATTGACAAGGTTAGAAATAATGATTTGTATTTGAAATAATAATTTTTTCCTTCAAACTTTGCTTTCGTCAAAGAATCCTCCATTTGCAGCAATTACAGCATTGCAGACATAACATGATTGCACAAGGGTTTTCTAATCATCCATTAGCCTTCTGACGCAATGAGCAAACACATTGTACCTTTAGAACACTGGAGTGATAGTTGCTGGAAATGGGCCTCTATACACCTATGTAGATATTGCACCAAAAACCAGACATTTGCAGCTAGAATAGTCATTTACCACATTAGCAATGTATAGAGTGTATTTCTGATTAGTTTAAAGTTACCTTCACTGAAAAAAGTGCTTTTCTTTCAAAAATAAGGAAATTTCTAAGTGACCCCAAACTTTTGAACGGTAGTGTATGTTGTCCTTTATCTTCAAAACTAAACAGCAAAATGTGTCTGAAAAGAAATGATGTAATGAATAAATGGTGTAGTTGCTTAATATGTGTTTAGCTTTCAGAAACAACCGCTATTTTAAAAGTGCAGCACAAGATCGACTGTTGACAACAAGTGGTCCGTGGGACTGTGAAAAAGTCGCACTGCCACCTCTTCTGGCCCGGCACAGTTATTACAATAACTTTTTCCCAGCTCCACTGAGTGTAAATGTGAGCTATTTTTCTGTTTATTTTGAAAACAAAGCCTTATCGCAAAATTCTGGCAAATTAAAAGTCGAGAAAATATGGCGATACAATGATACAAGTCTTTAGTTCCACTTGATTTTGACTGGGGGAGCTGAAAAGCTGATGACAGACAGATACACACACACACACACAGAGACACATCTAGACGTTACCGTATGCCTATGTTGTTTTGCACCAAGACATAATTAGTGAGAGTGATGTTGAAGTCTTAACAAGAAAAGCATAAAGACAAAAAGACATTGTTCTGTTAGTGCTCAGCAATCAACAATTCATCACACACGTCTGTGGATGATGATATCGAATTTGTCACTTATTGCGTCTACACGTGAATATCTGTCCCTGAATGACGGCAGGACAAACAAAGACACCCAACAGGTGCATTCCAGAGGCATCGTGGGTATTAATTGTGTTCAGTGATGTTATAAATAACCCACCTGCTGTCAGTGCACTCTGTTCAAAGAGGCTTCCCTTCATTCTGATGCTGAGACTTAGTGCTTCACTGAATGAGGGAACAAATGCCTCTGTCTGTGTGACAGCGCGATGCAGAATAGAACACCCTTTAATGATGCAACACACAAGCTTCGTTTCTACTGAGACATATTTCAATTGTGTTTCATCTCTTGACCTATATTATGCATGAAGGAATCATACATCAAAGTTGTCCACTGTAGTACAGCATGAGTCTGTGGATTCCTCTGTCTCCACAGCAGCTGTTGCTGGGTGACGGAAAGAGTGAATAGCAGTGAGTAGAGAAGCAGTGATGATGGCCTGACGTCTGACAGCAGGTGCTGTGAAAGGCTACATTTAAATTCTGCTTGAGCACTTACTTCCCTCTTTCATCTGTGGGCTAAATTTAGCCGAGGCCAAAGTCTGACGTGTCCCTGTAGCCGCTGCATGTTCTCTCAAGCTTGAGGCCTGATCCCTTTTTGCCTCACATCTTGCTCCTCTCTGGCCCTTCTTCTCCTTCCTATCCCTGATGTATCTCCCTGCCATTTTATCTCCACTTCTGCAAAAACAAAGCTTCATTTAAACAAAGGATCAGGACATTAAGCAATGCTGCTGAAGCTGCAATAAGGAATCCACTAATTCATAGTCACTGACATATAGCTAGAAGATGCAGAGCTTGAACAAGCTTTGATTTGGACAGATTTTTTGATTTATTCAGATTAGTAGTGAATACCTCCACAAAGGCAGAATACAGGTGCATCTCAATAAATTAGAATGTCAACAAAAAGTTGATTTATTTAGGTAATTCAATTAAAATAAAATAAACTTCTATATTATATAAATTCATTACACAGAGAGTGATATATTTCAAGTGTTTATTTATTTTAATTTTGATGATTATGGCTTACAGCCCATGAAAACACCAAATTCAGTTTATCAAAAAAAATAGAATATTACATAAAATTAATTATAAAAAATAGTTTTTTAATAGAATTGTTGGCCGACTGAAAAGAATGGTCATGTACACACTCAATACTTGGTCGGGGCTCCTTTTGAATTAATTACTATATCAATGTGGCATGGCATGGAGGTGATCAGCCTGTGGCACTGCTGAGGTGTTATGAAGGTCCAGGTTGGTTTGATAGTGACCTTTAGCTCGTCTGCATTGTTGGGTCTGGTGTCTCTCATCTTCCTTTTGTCAATACTCCATAGATTCGTTATGGGGTTTAGGTCAGGAGAGTTTGCTGGCCAATCAAACACAGTGATGCCATGATCATTAAACCAGGTTTTGACACTTTTGGCAGTGGTGGTAGTGGGGGGGGGGGGGGGGGTTCCAAGTCCTGCTGGAAAATGAAATCAGCTTCTCTATAAAGCTTGTCAGCAGAGGGAAGCATGAAGTGCTCTAAAATTTCCTGGTAGACGACTGCACGGACTTTGGTCTTGATATGGGGGGGGGGGCCTGAAAAGTTCATAGACTGACCATGATGCAGTGGTCAAATTTGACCAAATGTGGTTTATTTTTCAACATAGTCTCCAATGTCTGTGTATTTGAAAAGAAACAATGCAGTCAGTATCAGAAAAGGTTGAATTTAATGTATAACTAGTTTTGTTGCTGTAGCATAACGCTTTAGTCAGCCTATGAACTTTTCAGCTCCCCCTCCTGTGTGTATATACTGTATACAGTGGATATAAAAAGTCTACACACCCCTGTTCAAATGCCAGCTTTTTGTGATGTAAAAAAATGAGACCAAGATAAATCATTTCAAAACTTTTTCCATCATTAATGTGACCTATAACCTGTAAAACTCAATTGAAAAACAAATTGAAATCTTTTAAGAGGAAAAATAAAAACACAATAACCTACCTACCTCTACCTGAACAGCCTGGATTCTGCTTTGAGGTAATTTGTAAACCACCCAAGTGCTTGTTTAGAAAAACCTATAGCTGTGAGACGACTGATAAAGGTCAAGTGATCAACAGTATGAAAGACTTTTGAAAGATCTAAAAACAAGGAAAAACAGCATTGTTTGTTGTCAAGAGCCTCTGTTATATCATTTATGACTTTCAAGGCAGCAGTAGTAGTGCTATGATTTTTACAGAAACCTGATTGAAATGTGGGCTGCATGGTGGCGGAGTGGGCTGCATGGTGGCGGAGTGAGCTGCGCGGTGGCGGAGTGGTTAGCACACACAATCCAAAGACATGCATGTTAGGTTAATTGGCTGTTCTAAATTGTCCCTAGATATCTGTTTCCTATAGGCCCTTAGAATAGAGGGTTAGTATTAGTGAAAGCGCTTTGAGTGGTCTTTGTGACTAGAAAAGTGCTATACAAGTGCAGGTTAGTTAGTTAGTTAGTTAGTTAGCACTGCGGCAGCACAGCAACTCACCCTTGGTCTGGGGATCCTAGGTTCAATCCCAGCCTCCGACCAACAGTGATCTGTGTGGAGTTTGCATGTTCTCCCCGTGTCAGCGTGGGTTTACTCCGGGATTTCTCCGGTTTCCTCCCACATGCCAAAAACATGCAAGTTAGGTTAATTGGCATCAAAACTGGGGATTCTAAATTCAGAATCAGAATCAGAATCAGAAAGCTTTATTGCCAAGCATGTTTACAGTGTAAACAAACGAGGAATTTGACTTGACATTGGGCGCGCGATAAGTGCCTCCAGTGACGCGGCTGCCATGAGGGCGCCTGTCATCAGTGGAGGGTAAAGAGGGGGAATGGGGGAGGGAATGACACAATAGGCAGAGAGAAAAAGCATAGTTAATCAAAATAAAGATTACATAGATAATCAAAATTGTGATTGCATAGAAAAAAACCCTCTAAGCACAATTAGCAGACTAATACAGATCACACAATACAAAGGAGCGAAGAGAGACCAGTGTGTGTGTAGTCAGCATGTAAATAATAATCAGTGTGAGTGCAGTGTTGAATGTATCAGTTGCTGATGTACAACAAAGGGGGGCGCCTCCTGGCAACGGATAGTTGTTATGTTCATGTATTCAAAACACAGATAAGCATGTCCCAGAGTCACTCTCTCTTCGTGCATGCCAGATGGCAAAGTTCTGTTTTAGACACATGATAGCGCTGTCCTTGAAGAGTCCGGTCTGCTGAACAACAGCAATTGATGTTAATTGTTTGGGTTAAGAAGAAGCCAAACTCTCTTCTGTTTTGTCTTCATCCAGGAGGAGAGGGCGCCGAATCAAGGTCAAAGGCACAGTTCACTCAGAGCATAGAATTTCCATCTCTCTTGCAATTCTGTGCTTCATAATTTCCATATACAGGCTTTAAAATTGTCCTTAGGTATGACTGTGAGAGAGAATTGTTGTCTGTCTCTCTGTGTTGGCCCTGCGATGGACTGGCAATCTGTCCAGGGTGTACCCTGCCTCTCGCCCAAAGATGCTGGGATAGGCTCCAGCCCCCTCCCGCGACCCGAAAAGGATTAAGCGGAAGAAGATGAATGAATGAATGAATGAATGATTGAAATGGTGACAGAATAGAGTTGGTAGCAATATTGTTAGCTGATATGTTGGTAGCTGAGCCTGAAGCTGGGGAGGGTACCACAGTTGTGGAAAACATCTTGTGTGGTACCCGTACCAAAGACTTCCCACCCCAAAGACCTGAACAGCTACAGACCAGTGGCCTTGACGTCGCACATGATGAAGACCCTAAAGAGACTGCTCCTTGCTCACCTCCGCCCCCTGGTGGGACCAGTGATGGATCCACTCCAGTTCGCCTACCAGCATGGCATCGGGATGGAGGGTGCAGTGATCTTCCTCCTTCACCGTTCCCTGTACCACCTGGAGAAGCCTGGGAACGCAGTGAGGATCATGTTCTTTGACTTCTCCAGTGCTTTCAGCTCCATCCAACCAATGATCCTGAGGGACAAGCTGCTGTGCACAGGGGTGGACCAGCATCTGTCATCATGGATCCTGGACTACCTCACAAACCGGCCACAGATTGTGAGAACCCGGGATTGTGTGTCCGACACGATCATCGGCAGCATGGGGGCCCCACAGGGAATGGTTTTGGCTCCCTTCCTGTTCACCCTTTATACTGCGGACTTCTCACACAACACAACACACTGCCATCTACAGAAGTTCTCTGACGACTCTGCGATCGTCGGCCTCATCTCCAACGGAGATGAAGCTGAGTACAGAGGACTTATCCAGGACTTCGTGGACTGGTGCCATCGGAACTGCCTCCAGATCAACGCAAGGAAAACTAAGGAGCTGGTGGTGGACTGCCGCAGGCAAGGACAACCCCTCACAGCACCAGTAAACATCCAGAGAACAGACATTGAGATGGTGACATCCTACAAGTAACTGGGTGTTCATCTGAACAATAAACTAGACTGGTCACACAATACCGACGCACTCTACAAGAAGGGACAGCGCAGGCTGTTCCTACTGAGGAGGCTCAGGTCTTTTGGTGTACAAGGGGTGCTCCTGAAGACATCCTACGACACGGTGGTGGCATCAGCCATCACTTTTGGAGTGGTCTGCTGGGGCAGTGGCATTACAGCAGCCAATAGGAAGAGACTGAACAAACTGATCAAGAAAGCTAGCTCTGTCCTGGGGCAACGCCTTGACCCAGGAGAGGAGATAGGAGAGAGAAGGATGGTGGCTAAACTGTCATCTCTGCTGGAGTCCGAGTCCCACCCTAAGCAGGACATACTGAACGCACTGAGGAGCTCATTTAGCAGTAGACTACATCATCCTAGGTGCGCGATCGAGAGATTTCGCAGGTCCTTCCTACCTACGGCTGTCAGACTTTATAACCTAAGCAGGGCTGCTCGCAGAGATAGCAAAAAAAAAAAAAAAAGCAAAAACGTGACAACCTAATAGTATTGAATGCAAAAGACGCAACATACTTACACAAATGGTCCCCTCCAGTATACAACTAGGACAATATCAGTCGCTACGGAGGGTGACAATATGTATGGGTACATATTCATACTATGTAGGATAACTTAGTAGATGGTTATGCTGTTTATTGCATCTAGCTACAATGCTCCGCACTGTGTATATACGTATATTTATGTGTACATATGTATATTCACTGCTCTTATTTTCTTATCTTCTAAATTATTGCTCTGAGTGTTGCTATCCCTGTGCTGTTGCAATCCTGGAATTTCCCCTTTGTGGGACTAATAAAGGCATATCTTATCTTAATGTATTCTTTTACTTGTTCACTGATCAAAGATTCACGCACTTTTGCCAGGACAGAGAGTTTAGAGATAGGTCTATCGCTATTTAAAATAGCTGGGTCCCCCTTTTTCAAGCAGGTGATAACAAAAGCAGATTTCCAATCCCTGGGGATTTCGTTTGATGACAAAGGTTAAGTGACACAATGGGCCGACTATAAAATCAGCTGCTTATTTTAAAAAGAGGGGCTCTAATTTGGACCAGCTGGTTTTCTAGGATTAAGTCTTTTTAGGGCTCTTTTGACCTCTAATATCTTAAAAGGAATGAGGTTAAAAATTTGTGAATTATCAATGGGCCAATCAGTAATTGAAGGTGCTTTAGTCAAGTTCTCAGATTTAAACAAGAAACTACAAGAAATAAAATGATTATTAAAACAATTTAACATAATTTTCCTCTCAGTTACCCTGACACCATCAACAAGTATACTGGGTGGAAGGTTAATTGGGTTCTTGTTAGCAGATAATGACTTGATAGTCTTCCAGAATTTCTTTAGATTTTTGAGGTTTTCCATGGTCGTGGACAAGTAAAAATATTTTCAAAGGAGAAAGGTAAATTTATTTCTCAATTGTCTAAAGTTAAGCCAATCAGCCTCTAGATTATATTTGTGCGCCCAGGCAGTATTACGTTCATGCAGTAAATCTACCAGGTCAGTTGTAATCCAGGGATTATCACCCCCTTTGATATGAAATTTGCAGAGGGGGGCATGTTTATTTACAAGACTAGTGAAATTTTTTGAAAATAATCCCAAACCATTTCAACATCATCAAAAAGGCCAATTCTATCCCTATTGAAATTATACAGATCGTGAGGAAAAGCTTGCTCATTAAAAAGCTTCATGTTACGTTTTTCTACAAAACGAGGCTTACTTTTAGGAATCCTCGTACCTCGGACTACTGCTATCACACAGCTCACATCATTAGGAAAAGCGCCTGAAGTCACATATTTAAAAAACATGTTTGTTAAAATCAAGTCAATAAGTGTAGATTTTTGCAACCATTTTGGATTAGGTCTTGTAGGTAAATTATTTAATTGGGTAAGATTTAAAGAGACACACTCTGCTTTCAAAGGGCAGATGCAGGGGTAAGCCAGTCCCAGTTTAAATCACCAACCAATAATAATTCATTGTATTTCAGTTGGGAAAGAATTTTGACAAGTGTGGACAGGGACGTACTGGGGGCAGATGGAGGCCGATAGCATCCCACTAACATAACATGGTGATGTCTAGATAATTCTATTTCAAGAGCTAACAACTCAAGTTCTTTACTTCCTGACTCACTGAGTACTAATTTAACATCAAAGTTCTGCCTTATGTATATAGCCACTCCACCATCCGCATTTGTTGAGTTTATCCAAATCCTTATCAAGTCCAAATTAGAAGGTAAACTCCTAACATTAATATGAATGATCCCAAGACAAGACTGAGATTTAAAATCTGCAGGTGTTAAGCACTGTGCAACAGGGTTGGGGCCTGGATTTGTTTCAGCATTTCCAGATAAAAGCAGCAGTAATACAACTAAATATTTGTACTTAATATTGCAGCCTTTTAAGTCCATCATCACACTGGCATGTAATGTACTCACAAGAGGGGAGGTTGCAGTAATAGTAAAATGATCTCTCAAAACCATTAAAAAGTAAAAATGAAAGGGCTCCTCAGTCATAAGCAACCACTTTGATGAATCTTCAGTCACCATAACCGTTAGCTGAGATGAGGTTGAAAGAGTAAACCTATAGCAGACATTGTGGGGAACCATAAACCCTCAGGTACTGCCACCAGAGGAGAAAGAGGACCTGAAGGATTGCTATATCCATTTGGGCTCCCAAAGAAACCCCATAAATAGAAGAAGCATCATCATCATAGCAGTCTGTCGGGGGCGGCAATGACTGTTTCATTTAGGTCTGATCAGATTCCTCCATGCAGCTCTGTCCTTCGGCCTCTGCTGCCAGGAACTCCTGACCTTGTTAACCCGGGCAACATCTGAGCCGGTATGAGTTGCTTTCTGACTGACCATTTCATGAAACTGCTTGCAAAGTATTTGAGTACCAGTAGCTTTTGCTGGACTAGAGGCACATTCTTGGCAGATAGAGGTATTATCAGTGGCAAAGACAGGCCAAGACAGACTGACCAGATGATAGGTTTGTTTATCTCTGCTCTTTGTGTAGTGCATGTCACGATGCACCGACTGGCAAAAGTCCACAACAGACTTTGCGACAGATGTGCTTATCTGCCAGGATGTCTAGTCTCACTCTGTGTAACTGGGAGTGGTCCACCACAGACCTGTGACAGATATTGTTTTTAGTTCTGCCAGGATGCCCAGTTTCACCCTCCACATCCTCGGAAGGGCGGGGTTGCCGGTTGAGTCGCCGACAGCCCAACCCATGAGACAGGTAGTACCAGTTTTCATGGTTATCCAGTAGCAAGCAAACCAATGCCTGACCTGACATGAAACATGACTATTCGAGCCATCTGGTAACATCAGATCAAAGTCAGGTAAATGGAGCATATCTGCTATGTCAGTTTCCTGTACAATGTGCTGAATAATGACATAGTAGGCAGAGAGGAACCACTGTTTTTTTCACTTTAACTGAGGCTAACAGGCAAGGCCTTGTACAGTGGGGTAAAAAAGTATTTAGTCAGCCACCAATTGTGCAAGTTCTCCCACTTAAAAGATGAGAGAGGTCTCCAATTTTCATCATAGGTATACCTCAACTGTGAGAGACAAAATAAAAAAAAAATCCAGAAAATCACATTGAAGGATTTTTAATGAATTAATTGGTAAATTCCTCTGTAAAATAAGTATTTGGTCAATAACAAAAGTTCATCTCAATACTTTGTTATATACCCTTTGTTGGCAATGACAGAGGTCAAACGTTTTCTGTAAGTTTGCACAAGGTTTTCACACACTGTTGCTGGTATTTTGGCCCATTCCTCCACGCAGATCTTCTCTAGAGCAGTGATGTTTTGGGGCTGTCGCTGGGCAACACAGACTTTCAACTCCCTCCAAAGATTTTCTATGGGGTTGAGATCTGGAGACTGGCTAGGCCACTCCAGGACCTTGAAATGCTTCTTACAAAGCCACTCCTTCGTTGCCCGGGCGGTGTGTTTGGGATCACTATCATGCTGAAAGAGGCAGCCACGTTTCATCTTCAATGCCCTTGCTGGTGGAAGGAGGTTTTCACTCAAAATCTCACAATACATGGCCCCATTCATTCTTTCCTTTACACGGATCAGTCGTCCTGGTCCCTTTGCACAAAAACAGCCCCAAAGTATGATGTTTCCACCCCCATGCTTCACAGTAGGTATGGTGTTCTTTCTCCTCCAAACACGACAAGTTGAGTTTTTACCAAAAAGTTCTATTTTGGTTTCATCTGACCATATGACATTCTCCCAATCCTCTTCTGGATCATCCAATGCTCTCTAGCAAACTTCAGACGGGCCTGGACATGTACTGGCTTAAGCAGGGGAACACGTCTGGTACTGCGGGATTTGAGTCCCTGGCGGCGTAGTGTGTTTCTGATGTAGCCTTTGTTACTTTGGTCCCAGCTCTCTGCAGGTCATTCACTAGGTCCCCCCATGTGGTTCTGGGATTTTTGCTCACCGTTCTCGTGATAATTTTGACCTCACGAAGTGAGATCTTGCGTGGAGCCCCAGATTGAGGGAGATTATCAGCGGTCTTGTATGTCTTCCATTTTCTAATAATTGCTCCCATAGTTGATTTCTTCACACCAAGCTGCTTACCTATTGCAGATTCAGTCTTCCCAGCCTGGTGCAGGTCTACAATTTTGTTTCTGGTGTCCTTTGACAGCTCTTTGGTCTTGGCCATAGTGGAGTTTGGAGTCTGACTGTTTGAGGTTGTGGACAGGTGTCTTTTATACTGATAACGAGTTCAAACAGGTGCCATTAATACAGGTAACGAGTGGAGGACAGAGGAGCCTCTTAAAGAAGAAGTTACAGGTCTGCGAGAGCCAGAAATCTTGCTTGTTTGTAGGTGACCAAATACTTATTTTACTGAGGAATTTACCAATTAATTCATTAAAAATCCTTCAATGTGATTTTCTGGATTTTTTTTTCTCATTTTGTCTCTCATAGTTGAGGTATATCTATGATGAAAATTGGAGACCTCTCTCATCTTTTAAGTGGGAGAACATGCACAATTGGTGGCTGACTAAATACTTTTTTGCCCCACTGTATAAAGGTAATAGATCCAGCTGAAAGTTGAAGGATAGCAAAATGACAGCAGCTCCAGATACGAGAAACCAGTGCTGTATGTTAGCAGGCAGGGCTGATGTTTGGAGGCTAACATCCAAGGTCAAGTAGGAGAATCTGGTGCAGTAGGTTAGCAAGCAAGGCTGATTGATGGAGGCTAGCAGCCAGGGCCAAGTAGAGAAAAACCAGGGGCTGTAGGTTAGCAGGCGGGGCTGTCAGCTGAAAACTAGCAGCCAGGGCCAGGCAGAGGAGATACAGGTGCTCTAGACGAGCAAGGAGGGTTGATAGTTTGAGGCTAGCAGCAGGAGCCAGGTAGAAGAACCAGGAGCTGTAGATTGGCAGACAGGGCTGTTAGCTGAGAGCTAGCAGCCAGGGCAAGGTAGAAAAGACCCAGCTGCTGTAGGTTAGCAGGCAGTGTTGGTAGCAGGAGGCTAGCCAGCACCCGGTAGGAAAATCCGATTGTGTAGGTTAGCAGGCAGGGCCGGAGGCTGCATAGGCCAAGCCCTCAGACAGTCCAGATTTAGAGCTCAGAAAAATCCAGTAACATCTATCAAGTCAACCAAAAGTCCCATATTACGTGGTGAAAATTGTTCTTGTGGAGTATTATACATTCAGGCTCAAATGAAGAAAAATATCACACATGAAAACTCAAGACTCACAAGCTTACATCCACACAAAAGACTGACTTGGCTGCCATCTTGGATAGAGTCATACACACACACACACACACACACACACACACACACACACACACACACACACACACACACACACAGAGCGAGAGAGAGAGGTGTGAAAAAGTGTTTGCCCCCTTCCTGATTTCTCATTTTTTGTATGTTTCTCACACTTAAGTGTTTCAGATCATCAAACAAATTTAAATATTAGACCAAGATAACACAAGTAAACACAAAATGCAGTTTTTAAATGAAGGTGTTTATTATTAAGGGTAAAAAAAAAAATCCAAGCCTGCATGGTCCTTTGTGAAAAAGTGACACCCCCCCCACCCCGTTAAAATATAAATTAACTGTGGTTTATCACATCTTTGGAGAGCTGAGTTCAGTTTCTCTAGCCACACCCAGGCCTGATTACTGCCACACCTGTTCTCAATCAAGAAATCACTGAAATAGGACCTGCCTGCCAAAGTGAAGTAGACCCAAAGATCCTCAAAAGCTAGACATCATGCTGCGATCCAAAGAAATTCAGGAATAAATGAGAAACAAAGTAATTGACACCTGTCAGTCTGGAAAAGGTTATAAAGCCATTTCTAAAGCTATGGGACTCCCGTGAACTACAGTGAGAGCCATTATCCACAAATGACGAAAACATGGAACAGTGGTGAACCTTCCCAGAGTGGCCGGCCGACCAAAATTACCTCAAGAGCACAGCGACGACTCATCCAAGAGGTCACAAAAGACCCCACTACAACATCCAAAGAACTGCAGGCCTCACTTGCCTCAGTTAAGGTCAGTTTTCATGACTCCACCATAAGAAAGAGACTGGGCAAAAATGGCCTGCATGGCAGAGTTCCCAGACGAAAACCACTGCTGAGCAAAAAGAACATAAAGGCTTGTCTCAGTTTTGCCAGAAAACATCTTGATGATCCGCAAGACTTTTGGGAAAATACTCTGTGGACTGACGAGACAAAAGTTTAACTTTTTGGAAGGTGTGTTTCCCATTACAGCCGGCGTAAAAGTAACACAGCATTTCAGAAAAGGAACATCATACCAACAGTAAAATATGGTGGTGGTAGTGCGATGGTCTGGGGCTGTTTTGCCGCTTCAAGACTTGGAAGACTTGCTGTGGTAAATGGAACCATGAATTCTGCTGTCTCCCAAAAAGTCCTGAAGGAGAATGTCCAGCCATCTATTCATGACCTCAAGCTGAAGCGCACTTGGGTTATGCAGCAGGATAATGATCCAAAACACACCAGCAAGTCCACCTCTGAATGGCTAAAGAAAAACAAAATGAAGACTTTGGAGTGGCCTACTCAAAGTCCTGACCTGAATCCAATTGAGATGCTGTGGCATAACCTTAAAAAGGCGGTTCATGCTCAAAAACCCTCCAATGTGGCTGAATTACAACAATTCTGCAAAGATGGGTGGGCCAAAATTCCTCCACAGCGCTGTAAAAGACTCATTGCCTGTTATTGCAAACGCTTGATTGCAGTTGTTGTTGCTAAGGGTGGCCCATCCAGTTAATAGGTTCAGGGGCAATCACTTTTTCACACATGGCCATGTAGGTTTGGATTTTTTTTTCCCTTCATAATAAACACCTTCATTTAAAAACTGCATTTTGTGTTTACTTGTGTTATCGTTGTCTAATATTTAGATTTGTTTGATGATCTGAAACATTTAAGTGTGACAAACATACAAAAACATGAGAAATCAGGAAGGGGGCAAACACTTTTTCACACCACTGTGTGTGTGTGTGTGTGTGTGTGTGTGTGTGTGTGTGTGTGTGTGTGTGTGTGTGTGTGTGTGTGTGTGTGATCATATCATATCCCTGGATTGAAATTTTCTTGCAGATTGGCTCCAGAGTTTCATCAATAGGCTATTAAGGGGGATGATGATGGGGTAGTCACAAACTTAGCATAAGGTGCAAATGTTTAAACATAAATTTACAGAAAATTTGCAAGTATAAAGGTCAAAAATATGATTAAAACATGCTAATGCTATACAAGTCAAAAAGTCACAAATTTACTATAAGCAAGTCCCAGATTTTCAAGGAAAAATGTTACCAATTAGTGGAAAAATTTGGGGGGAGGGATTTCCCAGCAAAAAAACAACATGAATTTAAAAGAATAAATTCACAAATTTACAAGAAAAAAAATGCACATTTACAAAAACAAAAGCTGCAAATTAGTTTTTTTTAACCTTTTTTTCTCTCTAATTTTGCATTTTCTCACCAATTTGTGAGGCTTTTCTCATAATCTTGTAACATTTTTCTGATAAATCTTTAACTTTTTCCTGCCCAAATGTGTGATTTTTCTAATAAATTTAACCCTGTTTTCCTATAAACTTGCCACTTTTTGTGATTTTTTTTTTTTTGCTTTTCCACACAAATCTACAACTATATACTCATAAATGTGAAACTTTTTCTATTAAATTAGCACTTTTTTCTTATGCATTTTTAACATTTTTCATGTACATTTGCAACTGTACTCTCGCTGATGTATTCACTTCTACTGTAAAGACTACAACTATGGTGTCTATGACCTCAGTCCCAACATCCAATCTCAGGATGCTAAGTTGTTGCCTGTGATTGACTGTTGGGACTGAGGTCACAGTCACCATAGTTGTAGTCTTTTCGGTGTTCCTACCAAAATTGATATTAACCCAGCCAAAGGCTGATTTTGGAAACATTATTTTAAGGTGAAAAGCTTACATAGTGTTGCTTTAATAAATAACACACACTAACCAGGAGCAATACCTTAAACTGATTCAAGGTATTTTATTTAAACTGTGGAGTGTGTAAATAATGAGGCAGATTTGGTTCAGGCGGTTTATTACACAACTCACACAAGGAGCATAGACAGAATGGCATACAAGTAGGAACTCTTCCCTTAAATAACATGACATCCTTCTAGACTCTTCTCACACACAAAAGATAATCTCCCCGTCCGACTGCAGTCAGTCCATTCATCCTTGACACCTCCCTGTTATCTTACTAGGGCATCTAGAAACTTCTCACACACAAAAGGTTAACTTCGCGTCCTTTGTTCCTGTCTAAGGTGGTAAACCATTATGCACTCCCCAGGTTGCCACACCACCACCCCCAGCAACTTAGATAGGACAAAAGGGTAACAGTCCACATGCTGTGATAGAACCATTAACATCAGTCCACATGCTGTAGAACCATCAACATCAGTCCACATGCTGCTTGGGCTTCAGTCTTCTGCCGTATCTGCTGTAGCCAGGATTCGCTGCCTCCGTGGCGCTGCCATGCTGGGGGGCTGATGTCTGGGGGTGAAAACTTTTTGACTGTCCGTGTGGGTGCTCTGGAGAATCTTTTCTCTGGGAAGCGCCCTGTGGGGGTCTTCCACGCCGAGGGGCCCTCGCCAACAGCACTTGCTCGTCAGCCACAACGAAAGCAGGTTTGAGTCTGTCTATGCCAATTTTTTTCCTCCTACCCCCCAAGTCTAGCAAAAAATGCTTATCCCCTGTTTCCAGCAGTCTAAACGGTCCATCATAAGGTGGGCGCAGTGGGGGGCGGTGGGCGTCGTGTCTGACAAACACGAACTCTGCGTTTTTCAAAGCTTTAGGCACAAAAATGCGCGGAAAACTGTGGTGGGCAGGGCCCGGCAGCGTGCTTGAGTCTATGCACCGCTGCAGCAGCTGAGACGGGGAGCTGCCCGGTGCAGGATTATCTGGCAGAAACTCCCCAGGCAGCCGGAGTGGTTGTGCAAAAACGAGTTCTGCCGGGGAAGCTTCCAGATCCTCTTTAGGCGCAGAACGTAACCCCAATAAAACCCATGGTAGCCTGTCTACCCAATTTGCATCCGTCAGTGAAGCCCTCAGAGCTGCTTTTAACGACCTATGAAAACGTTCGCATAACCCATTAGCCTGCGGGTTGCACGCGGTTGTGCGGTGAATTGAGACACCTAGGCTGCGGGCCATGGTTGACCAGAGTTCGTAAACAAATTGAGAGCCCCTGTCGGAAGTAATGTCCGACGGAACTCCAAAACGCACCACCCATGCTGTTAAAAACGTGCGCGCCACCTCCTCGGCCGTGGTTGCCGCCAGCGGAACCGCTTCTGGCCAGCGCGTGGTGCGGTCCATCATTGTCAGGAGATGCGTGTACCCCTGTGATGGCGGAAGGGGGCCTACGAGGTCCACATGGACATGGTCGAACCTCTTAGCCGGGATGCGAAACGGCTCCAAAGGAGCCTTCGTGTGTCTGTGAACTTTGGCTCGTTGGCACGCCACGCAGGCTGCCGCCCACTCTTTCACTTGTTTGCGAAGGCTCGGCCACACATATTTCTCTCCTACCATTTTGACCGACGCGCGCACCCCTGGGTGTGCCAAAGAGTGAACCGACTCAAACACACGGCGGCGCCACGCGGCCGGAACCACAGGCCGTGGGTGACCCGTGGAGATGTCACAGATTAAGGGGGGAATGCCGTTAAGCAGCGTCCTATTCTCCAGCCTTAACCCTGTTGGTCCAGACTGGAGCGTGCGCACGTCCGCGTCACTAGCCTGCTCCGTGGCCATGGCTGCGTAATCCATCCCTACACAGACCGAGGCCACAACGACGCGCGAGAGGCAGTCTGCCACTACATTCAGTTTGCCCGACACATGTTGAATATCGGTAGTAAATTCTGAGATCGTGGCCAGCTGCCTCTGCTGCCGGCCCGACCAAGGTTCTGAAACTTTGGCCATCGCGAACGTTAGTGGCTTATGGTCAACGAACGCAGTAAAATTGCGCCCTTCCAGCCAGAACTGGAAATGGCGAATGGCCAGGTGGAGAGCCAGCAACTCTCTGTCGAACGCGCTGTATTTACGTTCATTGTCGCGCAAGGTTCTGCTGAAAAAGGCAAGCGGCTGCCAAGCCCTGGCGACGCGCTGCTCCACGACAGCCCCTATGGCCACATCTGAGGCGTCAGTGGTGAGGGCTATGCGGGCCGTTGGGTCTGGATGTGCCAACAATGCGGCGTTTGCCAGGGCTGCTTTAACTTCCGAGAACGCCTGCTCTCGTTCCGGGGTCCATTCGACCCTATTCGCGGGTTTCTGTTTTTTGAGCGCAGTGTACAATGGCTGCATGAGCTGCGCTGCACGGGGAAGGAAACGGTTATAAAAGTTCACCATTCCCAAAAATTCTTGTAGCGCCCTGACCGTTTGCGGTCGGGGAAAATCTGTCACTGCGTGCACTTTGTCAGGCAGCGGAACCGCTCCTTCGGGAGAGACGCGGTGCCCTAAAAAATCAATCCCGGTCACCCCGAACTGACATTTCGCTGGGTTGATTATTAAACTGTGCTCTTCCAACCTTCGGAAAACCGTCGTGAGGTGGGTTTCGTGTTAGTCTTCGGACGTGCTGGCTACCAAGATATCATCCAGGTAGACGAACATGAAAGGGAGATCGTGCAGCACTGCATCCATCATGCGTTGGAACATCTGTGCTGCCCCTTTAAGCCCAAACGGCATGCGCAAGAACTCAAATAAACCAAACGGAGTTATTACCGCTGTTTTGGGTATGTCCTCAGCACGCACTGGGACCTGGTGGTAACCACGGACCAAATCTATCTTAGAAAAAATACGCGCTCCTGCGAGGTGAATGGAAAAATCCTGAATGTGGGGAATTGGGTAGCGGTCGTGCGCTGTAGCATTGTTTAACCTGCGGAAATTGCCGCAAAGTCGCCACGAACCTTCAGCTTTAGGGACCATGTGTAGCGGGGAAGCCCATGGGCTGTTTGAGCGCCTGATGATGCCTAACCTCTCTAGGTTAGTGAACTCCTCGCGCGCTATGGCCAGTTTACTGCGTCCAAGCGCCGAGGTCTTGCAAAAACGGGCAACCCGGTGGTGGTGATAAAATGCTCCACCCCATGTTTAGCGATAGCTGCTGAAAACGTCGGGACTGTGAGTGCTGGGAACTGAGCGAGCAGTGTGTGGAACTTACCGCATGCTGCTGTGACGTTGGCTTGTGCTGTTGGCCGGGTCACTCGAGCTATACAGGGGAGAGAGTCAAAAACCAGGCGCCTGTTAGCGATATCTACCAACAACCCATGTGCACATAGAAAATCAGCCCCCAGTATATGGTAATTCAATGCTGCTACAACAAAAGTCCATTCAAATGTACGACTGTGTAGAGACAAGAGTAGAGTCCTCTCACCAAAGGTCTTAATCTCTGAGCCGTTTGCTGCTGCCATCTCGGGGCCGCTGGGTCCTGCCAGCCGGTCAGCGTAGGTCGGCTGGATGAAACTCTTCTGTGCGCCGGTGTCCACGAGGAAATGCCTCCCCGAGCGTGCGTCCGTCAAATAGAGCAGCTTGTTCTCCTCCCCGAGGGTCGCGGCTGCTACCGACCCCTGGTCTTGGCGTTTCCCGAGCGCTTGAACTGGCACGGTGGTATACATTTGCGTGCCCTCTCTGCAAAGCGGCGGTGGTAGAAGCAAAGCGTGTCACCTCCACGTTCCTTGGCCCCCGCTGCTGCTGCCGCCGGTGGTTCTGCTGCTGCCGTCGGCGGCTCCTCGCCTCCTCGTGTCGACGTGCCGGCTCCGTCGCTGCCGCAATGGTCACGAAAGCCTTGGTGGCGACGATGATCTGGTCTGCCTCCCGGGCTAGCGCACGATAGTCCCGTTTGGCCAGCAACGACGAATTGGACAGGGCCGCTGTCGGAAGGTTCCTGAGGAAAATGTGGGTGAAGATGAAGTGGTCGTCGTCCGTGCCCTTTAACCTCAGCATCTTCTCCATCATGTCCACGGCCGAACCGTCTCCCAACTCGGTCCGCGTCAGAGGCCTCTCTGCTCTCTCACCATCCGAGAGCGTGTAGTGCTGGATGAGGGCAGCCTTCAGCGCGTCATATTTGCCGTCGGCTGGTGGCTGATCGAGCAGGCTCTCGATGTGCTGAGCCGTGCTGGCATCGAGCGCTGCGACCACATAGTGGAATTTCGTATCATCCGCCGATATCCCTCGGAGGGCGAACTGCGCCTCAGTTAGGTGGAACCAGGAGCGCGGGTTGTGCTGCCAAAAATCAGGTAGTTTGATCGCTACAGCGCACGCGAAGGTGGGGGTTCCAGTCGAGGTTGGCTCTGGGGATCTTCTGTCCTATTCCATGATTCGTCTTGGGTCACCAGTGTGGAGCGTGTAAATAATGAGGCGGATTTGGTTCAGGCGGCTTATTACACGACTCACACAACGGCATACAAGTAGGAACTCTTCCCTTAAATAACATGACATCCTTCTAGACTCTTCTCACACACAAAAGATAATCTCCCCGTCTGACTGCAGTCAGTCCATTCATCCTTGACACCTCCCTGTTATCTTACTAGGGCATCTAGAAACTTCTCACACACAAAAGGTTAACTTCGCGTCCTTTGTTCCTGTCTAAGGTGGTAAACTATTATGCATTCCCCAGGTTGCCACAAAACCACATTAAAATACTTGTTTACTTTTTTTTTTCTTAACTTTTTAAACATTTCTCCTCTGTTTTAACTCTATTCTCCTACCCATCTATCTCTCTTTCAGTGATGGACCTGATCTACTGGAAGGACACGGAGCGAAGCGGCATGGTGCTCACAGGGTTAGTGGTGGGATTGTTGTCCCTCTTCCAGCTCAGCATAATTACTGTGGTTTCTACAGTCTCCCTAGCAGTCATGTGCTTCACCATCTCAGTGCGCATCTACTACCAACTTCTCTATATCCTCAACTGTGGCGATGGAGTACATCCCTTTAAGTAAGATTCTTCTGCTTTTCCAGCTTTTTAGTATGGTGTCTGATATATGATTAATAGGGAACTTGGTGCATATTTACGAGAGGGAGGGAGGCAATGACAGAACACATTGAATCTCACCATATAATATGTGCTGGACATAAGGAGCTGGGGTTCATATAGCCAATAAATTTAAAAAAAAATCAGTTGAGCATTCTCTTTTCTGCCGTATATAAACATCTGATAGCACATCTGTATATTACAAGTTGATTTTAATACCTTATGTTCATGGACAGATTGTAGATTTATGTAAAAGAGGTCACTGTGACATCAGCTCTTGATTTCAGCTTAATAGTAATTTCCTTTTTTGGTGAGTGGGGTATGGTACTTAGAGCAGATGATGAATTGACATTATAAAAACATGCTGTTTTGGATTATTAAGTTTTTCTCTGACATTGTCACTTTAACATTGGCGTCTATGGTGTTTATAAACCATTTTTCTAGTCAGCCTCTGATGACCATTTGAAGAACTGCACTTTGATTTCCATTTCCTTTTTGAACACTTGATGGTAACCAAGGAAATCAAACATAGTTTTTAACACTGGCAGATGTGGGAGAGGGTGCTTTGGTACATGAGACCATGCCCTGTTTATGCTGTCTCATCATTTCCCAGGTCTTACTTGGACATGGACATCAGTTTCAGTGGAGAGCAGGCTGATCACTATATGCAGAAAACCATTGTCATGACTCTGTCAGCTGTTGACACTCTAAAGAGACTCATTTTCGTTGGAAGCGTTTTTGACTCCATAAAGGTAAGCCGAGCTTATAAATTAGGTCAGACTTGCATATTTTGCATTTATTTGTGCAGGCTATTCTGCCTCATGTTTATGCTGTTTTGTAAATTCACCCTTAAACTGCTTTGTCTCACCATGTTTTCTTTTTGCATCATTATGCATCATCCTTTTTCATCCCTTGTCCCATCTCCATCCATTAATAAGGAGGACATTGCTGCTATGCCAATTACTCTCGTTATTCCAGCTCAGGGCTGAAGACTCAGCTGCTAAAATGGAGCAACAGCAGTGATGGCAGCTGTCAGTCCCAATAATATATTTTTAGCTACAGTATTGTTTAGAAAGTAAACAGCCCATTTGGAATTATGAATTATGTTTAGATAAAATTTGCACTGGCAGCATAAAACAAGGCGGTCTACTTTGTTCATGTCATCTAGACTTTTTATTCAGTGCTTGACTGCTTCAAAAACTCATGAAAAAAAGGGGTGGGAAACTTTTAAAAGCAAAATTAAAAGAGATAATATTTAGTTTAAAAAATTCCATTAAACTGAATATCATCCATTTTAAAAGAATAGTGGACTTTAAAGAACAACTTACAGGTTAGAAACAGCAGTAGACAAGAGGACATACCTCCACCAAGGCCCTATCTTGTGATGTTGAAGAAGGTGAAGAAGTGATCCAGAATCTACGTCCTGACCCATATAATGTAAAATATAATGGGTTCATCTGTAACCCAGGGGCCACCTCTGGTGGAAATTTCATTGAAATCTGTCTTGTAGTTTTTGTGTGATCTTGCTAACAACACAGACAGACAAACCAACCAACCAATAAACATATTTTTAATACATATTCTAAAACACATGTTTTAAAAACAACTTTCGTGGAATTTTTATGTTCCTCCTCATAAAACAAAGCCAGATATGACATCTGAAGGGATGAGAAACTGGCAGGCTGGGTCCATCTCAGCAATGAGAAATAAGAGCCTTAAAGCAACACTATGTAAGATTTTCACCTTAAATATTGTTTCCAAGATTAATCTGATGGAACATCAACCTTTAATTGAGTGAATGTCACTTCCCCCTTAGGCTGAGTGGGCCCACATTGCCGCCAACCGCTCTATTCTTGGTAGAAACAATAAAAAGAGTACAACTATGTCGACTGTGACCTGACACCCAGCAGCCAATCACAGGTCACAACTTTAGCCACCAACAACTAACCTATGATTGGCTATTGGGACTGAGGTCATACTCACCATAGTGATAGTCTTTTCACTGTTGGTACCCAGAACAACAGCCCTACAACTTCCAGGGCCTTGAGGTACTCAGGGCGAATCTCATCCACCCCCGGGGCCCGGCCACCAAAGAGATTTTTTTTTTTTTTTTATTTAAGTTTTTGTAAAGGGTATACAGGTCATTACAGCATTGCATTGTTAACGTTTTCATCGTACGTTCCCTTATATTTTGCTATTTGACAACATTGGTAAAATAGTTATTACAACACCCCCTTTTTTTTTTAAAGTGAAAGAAAAAGTGAAATTAAAGAGGATTAAATTTAAAAAACAAACAAACAAAAAACCGAATAAACAAACAAACAGAACAGTAAAAAACAAACAAACAGAAAATTAAGTAATTAAAAGTAAAAGAGCATCTGAGTAGCATTGGAACAAAGAGTGGGACCATCATTGAAATGGTATTTGTCAAAGATTAGATCTAATGGAAGACACATATGCGATCCAGGGTTGCCAAAAGTTCATGAACCCATCCATGTCCTGTCTCAGTGCGAATGTCAACTTTTCCATCGAGTAAATGTCTTGAATCACGTTAATCCAATCTTCAGGTGTAGGACAGTCCTTCAGCATCCATTTTTTAGTTAGGGCTTTTTTACTTGCCAATATTAAAACATTGAATAAGTATTTATCTCCTCGTCTTTCCAGTGAGTCCGGTAGTAAACCCAAATACAAAGTTATAAAAGAAAAGGGAACTGTTATTTTGAATATTTTCCCCAATATTGTCTGTACATTGGTCCAATATTGGTGGATAACTGGGCATGACCAAAACACATGAAAATGATATGCAGTCTTTTCACCACACAAGCGCCAACAGTTCAACCCCTTATGGGTAAATTTGTTTTGTGCAGGTGTTCTGAAAAATCTTACCAAATTTTTCCATCCAAATTCTCTCCACTGCTGGGATGAGGTACTTTTCCATTGCTGTCTATTTAGCTTTTCCCATATTTCCAATTGTAAAGTGAAATTCCCCTCTTTTTCCCATCTCTCTTTTATATATGATGTGTTGTCTCCTTTTAAGTCTTGAAGACCTTGGTATATTTTAGAAATGTATCTGATCCCTGGGATCCCTTTATATGCCATTAAGAAGACCTTCAGAACACCTGACTGGGCCCTTTCCAAATCCTCCTTTTTAAGTATATTGTTTATGTGGTGTCTAAGCTGAAAGAACCTGTAAAGATCTTGATTTATTAGACCTTGTTTTTTCAAATCTTCAAAACTTCTTAAAGTTTGCCCCTTAAAGAAATCGTAATATTTTATCAGCCCTTTCTCTTTCCACTCTTTAAATCTAGTGTCTGTTTTATTGGGGGTAAAGTCTTAATCATAGGCAATCCATTGCAGAAGTCGATAGGGCTCTTTAGCTTGATTCTCTCTGACTATCTTAAACCAAATTTTTAGCGGGGTCTCTATCCACGGGTTAGTGTTATTCAAGAGTTTAGGTAAGGCATTGTTCCCTATTATCGCCTGTAGGGGGGTGTCACTTGTTATTTGGCATTCCATCTCCTTCCATTGTGCAGTGTAGACTGGGTTACATATCTCTACTAAAGTTTTAATTTGTGCAGCTATAAAATAGTCCCTGATATTTGGCAGCGCGAGCCCACCTTTGTCTTTGTTTAGCTGTAGGGTTCTATATCTGATTCTAGGTCTCTTGCCCTGCCATATGAATCTTGAGATCCTT
Organism: Pholidichthys leucotaenia; assembly: GCA_020510985.1. Taxonomy (NCBI): domain Eukaryota; kingdom Metazoa; phylum Chordata; class Actinopteri; order Cichliformes; family Pholidichthyidae; genus Pholidichthys; species Pholidichthys leucotaenia. The sequence continues at coordinate 213,840,780 of CM035847.1, read as the reverse complement.
CTGTCTAGCTCCTGCCATGCTTTTTTGGGGGGTTCTACCAGTATTGTTTGGAAAAGGTATAGAAGACGTGGGAGTATATTCATTTTGACTGCTTCAATTCTTTGTGCAGTACCTAAGAATGGTATCATATTCCATCTTGCTAGGTCAGATTTTATTTTTGTCACCAGTGGATCATAGTTTAGTGTTATAATTTTGTTGAGTTGTTTCGGGATATTGATCCCCAGATATTTCATAGATTCCAGCTCCCAGTTAGTTTTGAGTTCACTAAGTGAATAATGATTTGGGTCATAGTTGAATGTTAAAACTTGGGTTTTATGCATGTTTAATTTGTACCCCGATAAATCTCCATAGTCTGAAAAAACTGAGATTAGTTCTGGTAAAGAAGTGTCTGGTTGCCCTAGGTATATTAAAATGTCATCAGCAAAGAGTGCTATTTTATGTTCCTTCTGACCAAGTGTAATACCTTGAATTTTTTGATTTTGTCTTATCCATTGGCTCAGAGGTTCTATGAAGATTGCAAAGAGCAGTGGAGACAGGGGGCAGCCTTGACGACATCCTCTTTCCAGCTCAAAAGATGATGATAAATTACCGTTAATCCTTATTTTAACTGTTGGTTTTTTATATAATGCCTGTATAGTTCTAATGAAGCTGTTATGAAAATTGAAACTGGATAAGATTCTATATAGGAAAGACCAGTCAACCGAATCAAATGCTTTTTCAGCATCTAATCCCAATATGACTGCATTTAAGTTATATTTTTTTATATGATGAATTATGTGTAAAGTGCGTCGAATGTTGTCTTGTGTCTGTCTTTGTCTTATAAAACCTGTTTGGTCTAAGTGAATTAAGTCTGTCAGTATGTTTTCTAACCTTTTGGCAAAGATAATGGTAAAAAGCTTATAGTCCTGATTTAATACACTGATTGGTCTGTAGTTGGAGCATTCTCGTTTATCCTTTTCAGGCTTAGGTATAACTGCAATGACCCCTTCTCTCCAGGAGGGGGGATTTCCCCTGTGTGGAGGACATAGTTAAATGTTTTCAAGAGGAGAGGAGATAGTTGCTGTTTAAAGGTTTTGTACCATTCTGCTGTATAGCCATCTGCTCCTGGGGATTTGTTAGCTTTAAGTGTCATAATTGCTTTTTCCAATTCTTTAGGTTGTATTTCTGACAGTAGTGTTTTATTTTGTGATTCCGTAAATTGGGGAAGGTGTAATGTGTTTAGGAATGTCTCGGATGCGTTTTTATGTTTTTTGTGGGAGTATAAGTTCTTGTAGTAATTCTCGAAGCTTTTAAGAATATCCTGAATTCTGAATTTTATTTCCTTTGATACTGGGTCTCTGATTTTGCAGATTGCTCTTTCTGTTTGTTGTTTCCTCAATTTATAGGCTAGTAATTTTGCCGATTTACTGCCTGCTTCATAGTGTTTTTGTTTCAGAAATGTAAGTTTCTTCTGGATTTCTATTGTGTAGATCTCATTTATTTGATTTTTAATTTCTTTAATCTTGAGCGAGCCATTAGAATGAGTGTTGTCTTTGTGTTCTTTTTCTAGGTTCTTGAGTTCTGACTCTAGTGTGATTAGTTTTTCTTGTCTCAGTTTCTTTTGGGTTGCCAGTTTTGCAATAATTTTTCCCCTTATTACAGCTTTGCACGCATCCCACAGTATTAAAGGGGATACTTCTCCATTATCGTTTTCTTCCAAATATTTGAAAATATCTGATTCCAATTCATCTTTCAGTGGTCCTTTCAGGACATTTGAATTCAACCTCCAGGAAAATGTATTATTTGTGTATTTTTGGATGTTTAAGTCCATATAGATCGGACTGTGGTCAGAGAGATCCATCAGTCCTATTTTACATGTTTTTACTCTTCCAATGTCTCTATTAAACAAAAAAAAGTAATCAATCCTTGAGTAAGATGAATGTGGCGTTGAATAAAAAGTATAATCTTTTACATTGGGGTTGAATTCCCTCCATACGTCACAGATTCCCATTTCTTTTAGTAGCATCCGAGTTTTCCTATTTTGAGTGTTATTTTGATGTGAAGAATTACCTGTTGCATCCCAGTATGGATTCAGTCTTAGATTGAAGTCTCCACCACATATCACTAAACCTTGGGCTTTAGTTATCATTAGGTCGAATACATTTTTATAAAATTTGCATTTAGCCCCTGGTGGTGCATATACATTCAGCAGGGTGATATCTTCTCCCTCTAGCCGCCCAATTACCAAACTGTACCTCCCTTCTTTATCTTTGTGTTCTGATTTTTTTTCAAATGTAATTTTGGTTGATATCAATGTCGCTACTCCCCTCCTCCTCCCTGACTTATATGAAGATGAAGAGATCATTTTAAACCCTTGTCTATTGAGTTTAGTGTGTTCCACGTCTGTTAGGTGGGTTTCTTGTAAAAATATTATTTCTGCTTTGTCTTTTTTCATTTTGCGTAGAATCTTGGATCTTTTAACTGGATTCAGGATCCCTTTTACATTATATGAGGCTATTTTGGTTACACCCTGTTTCTCCATTGTATTTTCTTATTTAGTATAACAGTGTGGTGGACCTCTTTTTTGCTACTCAGAAACTGAAAGAACATTAAGAACATAAAAAACATTAAGAACATAGTGTATGAGACTTGAAAACAAAAAACTGTCAAAAAAACTTCCTGAGCTGGGGTCTCTTTAAAGACCCTGTAAGAGCCTTGATGGAGTGTAGGCTCTGAGGGAAATTCCTCAAACTCTGTTACGTGTTGAGAGCCCTCTCTTACCCCTGTAAGTTGTCCCATGTTTTTAACGTGAATTTCAGATCCCAATCCGAATTTGTAATGATTTTTTTTAATTTTTTTTTTTTTATGCCTATACCCTATGAGATTGTGTGCACCCTCCCACCCCCATCACACCAAACCTTCACTCTAATACAGTATTTGTTAGTGTGGGGAGAACATGTGGGTCATTGTTACATTTCTATTTTAACAAGATTTTTTTTTTTCCTTTAAATTAAGAAGACATTTGTTTCTAATGCTATAACTGCTCCATGAAAGGTTTTACCACATGCTGATTCTGCATCTCCTTTAATGTTTGTTACCTTGTAGGAGGGGGGATGGAAGTGCAGAATGACTGAAAAGAGAGAAAAAAAAAAAAAAGGTCGCTATTCCTTCCTGGAACTGGAAAGCTTATCTTTGTAGCTCTGGGGCTGGGTTTCCCGCTGCTGGCCCGTGGATTTAGAAGGTCTTTGAGTGGACCACGTTTGAGCTCTGATTTTCTCGCTCAGATTCGCTGCGGGTTTAAACACCGTTACCGGGAGTCCTCTTCTCGCCATGTTGGTTGTTGCTTCTTCCGCTGAATTGTAGAGACATGACTCTTCACCGTAAAAGACCCTTAACTTCGCCGGAAATGGTGTCTGAAAGCGTAGATTCTTTTCCCGTAGAACCTTTTTGGCGTCGTTATATTCCCGTCGCTTTTTAAGAACCTCAGGGGCGTAATCGTGCTCCACGAAGACTTTTCTTTCTTGATGCATAAATCCTTTTTTCTGCCAAGCCCGTCTTACAACCTCTTGTTTTGTTTTGAAATCGGAGAATCTTACCAACACCGAACGCGGGTGTGCTTCTGCTGCTGGCTTTGCGGCTAATGTACGATGGGCCTTTTCTGTTTTCAAATCGGTGGTTTGTGGAATATCCAACTTCTCTCTCAATAAGGATTCCACGCATTCCGCCACTGTGTTGAAACCATCTTCAGCTCCTTCTTTCAGACCGTGAATTCTGATGTTATCTCGTCTCTGTCTTCCTTCTTGGTCGGCTAGCTTAGCCTCCAGCCTTGACTGTTTTCTGTGTAAATCCAGCATAGAATCTTCAAGCACTTTTACTCTTTCTTCAGCTTCCAAGATTCGGTTTTCGGCCTGGTCCATTCTGCTGTTCGTCCTTATTAGTTCCTCTCTGAAATCGTGAAATTCGGCCCGAAATCGTCGTAATTCATCATATAGCGATTTCAGACTAATCTTTTTGTTAGCTAGGCCCAGCTCTTCGTCTCCTGAGTGGAGGTCCTCGGGATCAGATTCTGCGGCCGCCGCGCGTCCTGACCTGGGGAATGCCACTTTCTTCTGTTTGTGGTTAGGCATGGTGTTTTTGTCTTTTGATTTTTATTCTTCCAAAAATCCGTTAAGTCTGATTTTGACGATGTTTTCCTTGGATTGGATCTGGGAGGTTCAGCGTTAAGTTGCTATCACCATGGCGTCCAGACCGGAAGTCCACCAAAGAGATTTTTAAACACCTTGGCGACCTCAGCCCCTGTGATAGGCGAGTCGTCCCCCTCGTCCACAAGCCCTGCTTCCTCTGTGGAAGGCGTATCAGTGGGATTGAGGAGATCCTTGAAGTATTCCTTCCACCGCCCGACGATATCCCCAGTCAAAGTCAACAGCACCCCATCCGCACCATACACAGTTTGGACAGGGAGCTGCTTCCCCCTCCTGAGCCAACGGACAGTTTGCCAGAATCTCTTCGAGGCCGAGTGAAAGTCTTGTTCCATGGCCTCACCAAACTCCTTCCATACCTGAGTTTTTGCTTCAGCAACCACCCAAGCTGCACTACGCTTGGCCTGCCGTTACACCTCAGCTGCTTCGGGAGTCCCACAAGCCAACCAAGCTTGATAGGACTCCTTCTTCAGCTTAATGGCCCCCCTCACCACAGGTGCCCACCACTTGGTTAAGGGGTTGCCACCACGAGATGCCCCGATGACCTTGCAGCCACAGCTGTGGGCCGTTGCTTCAACAATAGAGGTGGAGAACATGGCCCATTCAGACTCCATGTCTCCAGACTCCCTCAGAGTGTGGTTGAAGTTCTTCCAGAAGTGGGAGTTGAAGACCTCCTGGACAAGGGCCTCAGCCAGACATTCCCAGCACACACTCACTATACGTTTGGGTCTACCAGGTCTGGATGGCATCCTCCCCTGCCATCGGATCCAACTCACCACCAGGTGGTGATCAGTTGACAGCTATGCACCTCTCTTTACCCGAGTGTCCAAGACAAACGGTCGCAGGTCTGATGATACGATAACAAAATCGATCATTGACCTACGAAATAGGGTGTCCTGGTGCCAGGTGCACATATGGACACCCTTATGCTTGAACATGGTGTTTGTTATGGACAAACTGTGGTTAGCACAGAAGTCCAATAACCAAACACCACTCGGGTTCAGATAGGGCAGGCCGTTCCTCCCAATCACCCCCTTTCAGGTTTCACTGTCGTTGCCCATGTGTGCATTGAAGTCCCCCAGTAGGACAATGAAGTCTTCAAGAGGAGCACCCTCCAGCACCTCAGTCATAGACTCCAAAAAGGGTGGGTACTCTGAAACATCATTTGGTGCATAGGCACAAATGATGGTCAGGACCTGTTTCCCAACCCGAAGGCGCAGGGATGCAACCTTTTCATCCACCGGGGAAAACTCCAATATAGAGGCAGCAAGGTGAGGGGATACAAGAATACCCACCCCTGCTCTTCGCCTCTCACCCGGGGCAACTCCAGAGTAGGCCAAGCTCCAGCCCCTCTCCAGGAGACTGGTTCCGGAACCGTAGCTGTGTGTTGAGGTGAGGCCAACTATATCTAGCCGGTATCTCTCAACCTCATGCGCCAGCTTAGGCTCCTTACCCACCAGAGAGGTGACATTCCACGTACCAAAAGCCAGTTTAGGAAGCTTGGGATCAGTCCGTCAAGGTCTCCGCCTTTGACCACCACCTGATCCACATAGCACAGGACCCCCATGATCCCTCCTGCAGGTGGTGGTTCCTTTCTTCAAAAAAGGGAACCGGGGGGTGTGCTCCAACTTTAGAGGGATCACACTCCTCAGCCTCCCTGGGAAGGTCTATGCCAAGGTACTGGAGAGGAGAGTCCGACCGTTGGTCGAACCTCTGATTCAGCAGGAGCAATGCGGTTTTCCTCCTGGCCGTGGCACATCGGACCAGGTCTTTACCCTCTCGAGAATCCTCGAGGGTTCGTAGGAGTTTGCCCAACCAGTTTACATGTGTTTTGTGGACTTGGAGAAGGCATTCGACCACATCCCTCGTGTTTTTTTGTGGGTGGTGCTTTGGGAATATGGGGTATTGGGCTTGTTGTTACAAGCTATTCGGTCTCTGTATGACCGTTGTGAGAGTTTGGTTCATATTGCCAGCACTCGATCGGACTCATTCCCAGTGAGAGTTAGACTCCGCCAGGGCTGCCCTTTGTCACCGATCCTGTTCATAATTTTTATTATGAACAGGATCGTGACAAAGGGCGGCAGTGGCTCAGGAGGTAGAGCAGGTCGTCCAATAACCACATGGTTGGCGGTTCGAATCCTACTTTCCCCAGATATCCTGCCGTTGTGTCCCTGGGCAAGACACTTCACCCCTAATTGCTCCTGGTGGGTCTGGAAGCGCCATGTTAGGTAGCATGCTGCCATCAGTGTGTGAATGTGTGTGTGAATGGGTGGATAGCACGATCTGTAAAGCACTTTGGTCATCAAGAGATGAGAATAAAAGCGTTATATAAGTGAATGCCATTTACCATTTACCATTTGTGGACAGGATTTCTAGGCGTAGCCAGGGAACGGAGGGTGTCATGCTTGGTGACCACAGGATCTCATCTCTGTTGTCTGCAGATGATGTTGTCCTGCTGGCTTCATCCAGCAATGACCTACAGTTCTTGCTGGGACTGTTTGCCGCTGAGTGTGAAGCGGCTGGGATGAGAATCAGCATCTCCAAGTCCGAGTCCATGATACTCAACCGGAAAAAGGTGAATTGTTCTCTCCGGGTTGGGGACAGGCTCCTGCCCCAAGTGGAGGAGTTTAAGTATCTTGGGGTCTTATTCACGAGTGAGGGGAGAATGGAGCGAGAGATTGACAGACGGATCGGAGCAGCATCTGCAGTGATGCAGACGTTGTACCGGTCTGTTGTGGTGAAGAGGGAGCTGAGTTCTAAGGCAAAGCTGTCGATTTACCAGTCAATCTACATTCCTACTCTTACCTCTGGTCACGAGCTTTGGGTAATGACCGAAAGAACAAGATCGCGGATACAAGCGGCTGAAATGAGCTTTCGCTGTAGGATCGTTGGACTCACCATCAGAGATAGGGTGAGGAGCTCAGTCATCCGGGAAAGGCTCAGAGTAGAACCGCTGCTTCTCCACATTGAAAGGAGCCAGTTGAGGTGGTATGGGCATCTGATTAGGATGCCTCCTGGACGCCTCCCACTTGAGGTGCTTCGAGCACATCCCACTGGGAGGAGACCCCGGGGCAGACCCAGGACTCGGTGGAGAGACTATGTCTCCCAGCTGGTCTGGGAGCGCCTTGGTATCCTTTCTGAAGACCTGGAGCAGGTGGCTGGGGAGAGGGAAGTCTAGGCTTCTCTGCTTGAACTGCTGCCTCTGTGACCCGGACCTCCAAAAAAGTGGTAAAAAATGGATGGATGGATGGACCCAGAACAAGAAAATTACATAGTGCTGCTTTAACAGGAGTTTTGTCTCTGAAAAGTTTAGAGCATAAATATAAACTCATATGGGGGATCACAGCCTGGTGATTATGAACCTCAACAGAGAGAACTGACATCATGGATAGTTGGTGTTTTCTAGAGTTGAATCACTTTTTGGAGAGATAATTTATTACACTTACATAGTTCATAGACGTGGCTTGTGTTCACTTGTTTGTGTTTTCACAGAGCTACAGTAAATCAGGCATTCCGAGCTCCAATCCTAAATGTGTCACCTTAGTCATCTCACCTGCATAAAATGCATACAGGGAGGAATAAAGCATCTCTTTTTGTTTGTAGTTTTAGATTGAGTGTTCTGACAAGCTGTATGTTGTGCAACCCTCATAAATGAAATAATTCACTCAGATGACCTACAATCAATCTCCCTCATGCCTTCTGTTGCACAGTGTGCTGAGGCATCTAATATGACACATTTTGGGAGAAAAAGTCATTTCAGGAAAATGACTAAAGAAATTACACTTTATTTTCTTTTATCCTTGTCTTCTGTTGTAAATCTAATAAAAACCTGGGCTCACTTATAGTAGGTTTACTAAGAAGTATACAAATTTAGAGATTTTTTTAACTTGTAAATTGTACTTCAATTAATTTTCATCATATTGCAAAAGTAAGTAAGTGAATAAATTGATTTATTTAAGTTGGATCACCACCTTATTGTGGGGGGGGGGGGGGGTTGCGTGCCCTAGTGATCCCAGGAGCTATGTTGTCTGAGGCAATTTGCCTCTGGTAGGGTCTCCCAAGACAAACTGGTCCTGAGTGAAGGGCCAGATTAAGAGTCATCCATGATGAACAAAAAATCAAGGATTCAATGTATCCCGCCCAGTATGGGGTTACTGGGGCCCTGCCCTGGAGCCAGACCTGGGGAAGGGGCTCAATGGCTAGCACCTGGTGGCTGAGTTTCTGCCCATGGGACCTGGCCGGGCTCAGCCCAAAGGAGTTACATGGGTCCGCCCTCCAGTGGGCTCACCACCTGCAGGAGGGACCATGGGGGTCTGGTGCTATGCGGATCAGGTGGCAGGCGAAGGCAGAGACCTTCTCGGTCTGATCCCCGGCTTTCAAAACTGGCTTTTGGGACATGGAATGTCACCTCTGTGGTGGGGAATGAGCTGGAGCTGGTGCATGAGGTTGAGAGATACTGGCTAGATATAGATGGAGAGGGGCTGGAGCTTGGCCTACTCTGGAGTTGCCCTGGGTGAGAGGCGACGGGCAGGGGTGGGTATTCTTATATCCCCCCGCTTTGCTGCCTCGACATTGGAGTTCTCCCCGGTGGACGAAAGGGTAGTTTCCCTGCGCCTTTGGGTTGAGAAATGGGTCCTGACCATCATTTGTGTCTATGCACCGTGATGGTTCAGAGTACCCACCCTTTTTGGAGTCTCTGACTGGGGTGCTGGAGAGTGCTGCTCTTGGAGACTTCATTGCCCTACTGGTGGACTTCAGTGCACATATGGGCAATGACAGTGAAAACTGGAGGGGCGTCATTGGGAGGAACGACCTGCCCAATCTGAACCTGAGTGTTGTTCAGTTATTGGACTTCTATGTCAACCACAGTTTGTCCATAACGAACACCATGTTCAAGCATAAGGGTGTCCATATGTGCACCTGGCACCAGAACACCCAGGGTCGCAGGTCGATGATCAATTTTTTTATCGTATCATCAGACCTGCAACCACATGTCTTGGACACTCGGGTAAAGAGAGGTGCAGAGCTGTCAACTGATCACCACCTGGTGGTGAGTTGGATCCGATGGCAGGGGTGGACACCACTCAGACCCGGTAAACCTAAACGTATACTGAGGGTGTGCTGGGAATGTCTGGCTGAGGCTCCTGTCCGGGAGGTCTTCAACTCCCACCTCCGGAAGAACTTCAACCACATTCTAGGGAGTTTGGAGACATGGAGTCTGAATGGGCCATGTTCTCCACCTCCATTGTTGAAGCAGCTGCCCGGAGCTGTGGCTGCAAGGTTGTTGGTGCATCTCGTGGTGGCAACCCCCTGAACCAAGTGGTGGCCACCAGTGGTTGAAGATGGCCATCAAGCTGAAGAAACAGTCCTATCGAGTTTGGTAGGATTCCCAAAGCAGCTGAGGTGTACCGGCAGGTCAAGCGGCGTGCAGCTCGGGTGGTTGCTGAAGCAAAAACTCAGGTGTGGGAGGAGTTTGGTGAGGCCATGGAACAAGACTTTCGGTCAGCCTGGAAAAGATTCTGGCAAACTGTCCGGCGACTCAGGAGGGGGAAGCAGCTCCCTGTCCACACTGTGTATGGTGCGGATGTGGCGCTGCTGACTTTGACTGGGGACATCGTTGAGCGGTGGAAGGAATACTTTGACGATCTCCTCAATCCCACTGACACACCTTCCATAGAGGAAGCAGGACTTGAGGATGAGGGGGACAGCTCACCCATCACAGGGATTGAGGTCACCGAAGTTGTTAAAAAAAACTCTGTGGTGGCCGGGCCCCAGGGGTGGATGAGATTTGCCCTGAGTACCTCAAGGCCCTGGATATTGTAGGGCTGTCATGGTTGACATGCCTCTGCAATGTTGCGTGGAAATCGGGGACAGTGCCTTTGGCATGGCAAACCGGCGTGGTGGTTCCTCTCTTTACAAAGGGGGACCATAGGGTGTGTTCCAACTTTCGGGGGATCACACTTCTCAGCCTCCCTGGGAAGGTCTATGCCACCGTACTGGAGAGGAGAGTCCAACCACTGGTCGAACCTCTGATTCAGGAGGAGCAATGTGGTTTTCGTCCTGGCCATTGCACATCAGATCAGCTCTTTACCCTCTCGAGAATCCTCGAGGGTTTGTGGGAGTTTGCCCAACCAGTCCACATGTGTTTTGTGGACTTAGAGAAAACATTCGACCGTGTCCCTCGTGGTCTGTTGTGGGGGGTGATGTGGTAGTATGGGGTATCGGTCTCGATACAACCGTTGCAAGAGTTTGGTTCTTATTGCCAACACCCAGTTAAACGTCAAACTTGTTTCCAGTGAGAGGTGGACTCCACCAGGGCTGCCCTTTGTCACCGATCCTGTTCATAATGTTTATGAACAGGATATCTAGGCGCAGCCAAGGATTGGAGGGTGTCATGCTCGGTTACCACAGGATTTCATCTCTGCTGTTTATGGACGATGTTGTCCTGTTAGCTTCATCAAGCAGTGACCTACAGGCCTTGCTGGGACAGTTTGCTACTGAGTGTGAAGTGGCTGGGATGAGAATCAGCACCTCCAAGTCCAAGTCCATGGTCCTCAGCCAGAAAAAGGTGGATTGTCCTCTATGGGTTGGAGACAAGCTCCTGCCCCAAGTGGAGGAGTTTAAGTATCTCGGAGTCTTATTCATGAGTGAGGGGAGAATGGAGCTAGAGATTGACAGACGGATCGGAGCAGCATCTGCAGTGATGTGGACGTTGTACCAGTATGTTGTGGTGAAGAGGGAGCTGAGCTCTAAGGCAAAGCTGTCGATTTACCGGTCAATCTACGTTCCTACCCTCGCCTATGGTCACGAGCTTTGGGTAATGACCGAAAGAATGAGACTGTGGATACAAGCGGCTGAAAGGAGCGTTCTCCGTAAAATTGCTGGACTCACCTTTAGATTCAGTGGGCAAAAAAGTATTTAGTCAGCCACCAATTGTGCAAGTTCTCCCACTTAAAAGATGAGAGAGGTCTCCAATTTTCATCATAGGTATACCTCAACTATGAGAGACAAAATGAGAAAAAAAAAATCCAGAAAATCACATTGAAAGATTTTTAATGAATTAATTGGTAAATTCCTCAGTAAAATAAGTATTTGGTCACCTACAAACAAGTAAGATTTCTGGCTCTCACAGACCTGTAACTTCTTCTTTAAGAGGCTCCTCTGTCCTCCACTCATTACCTGTATTAATGGCACCTGTTTGAACTCGTTATCAGTATAAAAGACATCTGTCCACAACCTCAAACAGTCAGACTCCCAACTCCACTATGGCCAAGACTAAAGAGCTGTCAAAGGACACCAGAAACAAAATTGTAGACCTGCACCAGGCTGGGAAGACTGAATCTGCAATAGGTAAGCAGCTTGGTGTGAAGAAATCAACTGTGGGAGCAACTATTAGAAAACGGAAGACATACAAGACCACTGATAATCTCCCTCGATCTGGGGCTCCACGCAAGATCTCACCCCGTGGGGTCAAAATTATCACGAGAACGGTGAGCAAAAATCCCAGAATCACATGGGGGACCTAGTGAATGACCTGCAGAGAGCTGGGACCAAAGTAACAAAGGCTACATCAGAAACACACTATGCCGCCAGGGACTCAAATCCTGCAGTGCCAGACATGTCCCCCTGCTTAAGCCAGTACATGTCCAGGCCCGTCTTAAGTTTGCTAGAGAGCATTTGGATGATCCAGAAGAGGATTGGGAGAATGTCATATGGTCAGATGAAACCAAAATAGAACTTTTTGGTAAAAACTCAACTTGTCGTGTTTGGAGGAGAAAGAACACCATACCTACAGTGAAGCATGGGAGTGGAAACATCATACTTTGGGGCTGTTTTTCTGCAAAGGGACCAGGACGACTGATCCGTGTAAAGGAAAGAATGAATGGGGCCATGTATCGTGAGATTTTGAGTGAAAACCTCCTTCCACCAGCAAGGCATTGATGAAATGTGGCTGCGTCTTTCAGCATGACAATGATCCCAAACACACCGCCCGGGCAATGAAGGAGTGGCTTCGTGAGAAGCATTTCAAGGTCCTGGAGTGGCCTAGCCAGTCTCCAGATCTCAACCCCATAGAAAATCTTTGGAGGGAGTTGAAAGTCTGTGTTGCCCAGCGACAGCCCCAAAACATCACTGCTCTAGAGGAGATCTGCGTGGAGGAATGGGCCAAAATACCAGCAACAGTGTGTGAAAACCTTGTCGAGACTTACAGAAAACGTTTGACCTCTGTCATTGCCAACAAAGGGTATATAACAAAGTATTGAGATGAACTTTTGTTATTGACCAAATACTTATTTTACCGAGGAATTTACCAATTAATTCATTAAAAATCCTTCAATGTGATTTTCTGGATTTTTTTTTCTTATTTTGTCTCTCATAGTTGAGGTATACCTATGATGAAAATTGGAGACCTCTCTCATCTTTTAAGTGGGAGAACTTGCACAATTGGTGGCTGACTAAATACTTTTTTACCCCACTGTAGGGTGAGGAGCTCAGTCATCCAGGAGAGGTTCAGAGTAGAACCACTGCTCCTCCACATTGAAAGGAGCCATTTGAGGTGGTATGGGCATCTGATCAGGATGCCTCCTGGACGCCTCCCACTTGAGGTGTTTTGGGCACGTCCAACTGGGAGGAGACCCCGGGGCAGACCCAGGACATGCTGGAGAGACTACGTCTTCCAGTTGGTCTGGGAATATCTTGGTATCCTCTCTGAAGACCTGGAGCAGGTGGCCGGGGAGAGGGAAGTTTGGGCTTCTCTGCTTGAGCTGCTGCCTCCGCAACCCAGACCTCCAGAAAAGCAGTAGAAGATGGATGGATGGATGGATAGTTGTACGTTTTACTTTCCATCTGTGTCTTTTTTTGTGTAATATGTATTTCAAATTTCAGGGAAAAAAATGCAGGGAAAATATTAAGATAAGATAAGATAAGCCTTTATTAGTCCCACAATGGGGAAATTCCAGGATTGCAACAGCATAGGGATAGCAACACTCAGAGCAACAATCAGAAGGCAAGAAAAAACAACATCTAGTAAACATATGTCCATATTACTATAAATGTATATATATAGACACACAGTGCAGAGCATTATGGCTGGTGGATGTGCAGCAGAAAGTCTAAGCTCTCTCTCCGCGGATGCAGCGGGCCAGCTGGAAGTCTTTGGGCATGATGGTGACCCCCTTAGCGAAGAAGAGACCACCAGGTGGGTCTCGCTGGTCTCCTGCAGAGCCATGACGGCGAAACTCAGGAAACGCAGGACGGTCTTGAAGTCCTGAGCGATCTCCCTCACCAGGCGCTGGACGAGCAGCTTACGGATGAGCAGCTCCGTGGATTTCTGGTAGCGACGGATCTCTCTCAGAGCCACGGACCTGTGACGGCGAGGCTTCTTCACTCTGCCGGTGGCCAGAGCGCCTCTCCGAGCAGCCCTGTGGCTAGCTGTCTCCTGGGGGGCTTCTTCCTCCAGTAGATTTTACGGGCGGTCTGCTTGGTTCTTGCCATCGCTCTTTATTATTCTGTCTTATATTTCTTTCACGCCGCCTAAACTCCAGCCCGGCACCCGCTTCGTTTTCGCTACAGCTCCCGGTATGTCGAGTTTCCATTAGCACCGGGCAGCGGCCAAGTGCTAGCTAGCACTAGCTCCTCCCCGCTGTAACGTCTCCCGCTGCAAACCGTGGCTCCGTCCGCCGACCCGTGAGACCCCCGGGGCGATCCGTGCGTCCGTGATATATATACAGAGTGAAAGGTGTAGAAAGAAGAAGGAAGATAAACAAAAAAAAAAAAAAAAAAGGCTGTTGCAACAGGCAGCCGACTCGTGTGGCGCCGCCGGTCCGGCGGAACCGGAACCGTCCGTATTCTGTCAATGTCCTGATGTGGACACTTGAATTAAGTTTGTTTTGACAAAAAAAAATGCTGGAAGATTATTTTTTAGTTCATCTAGAAATATATATATAAGGTTACTGAAAGAATTTTCAGATGAACGTAGTTTAATAAATGAAGCTGAAAAAATAAAAAAAATACAAGGAAATAATACATAAAATAATACATAAAAACAATAAAAGATTAAAAAATAATTTCAAAAGAGTTGCTTTGTATTATTAAATATATTTAATTTATTTCAGTCATTTAATCTTTTTTATTATTCTGTGGCACTTTTAACTGTCCTCCTCTAAAGACCATTATGACTTCTGGCTAAAATCAGAACAGCCTTTAAATATTTACAGAATTCAACCAACTCTTTCTTGTAATCTGTTTTTTTTTGTTTGTTTGTTTGTTTGTTTGTTTTGCTTTGTGTTTATTTTTGCTTTGAGCAATGTGTGGGCTTTTGTCTCTCTCAAAATAAATATATATACTGTGGTCTATATTAATCATATATTCCATAACCTACATATGTTGAAGCATGTGAGAATGTTTGGTGATTACATATGTAAGGCGACTTCACACCTCAGAACAGGACAAAGGGTCTCAACCGTCAGTGAAGATCAGAGAGCATCCTAGGCACTGCGGTGGAGACCGGAGGAGCTGCCCTGACCCCCCAGGGCCATAAGGAGGAGTACGAAGACAATGGGGGGATTAAGATAATGAGGGATGTCAGCTTTTGATATGCATGTCTTTTGTTATGTGCAAGTATAAGTTCATAGAGCCGAAGGTGTTCGATCTCTTTCCTTCTTCCGCCGCTGCACTTAGATGAGACTTGTTAGAGGAGCTGATAATAAACTTTGGTTTATATATCACATCGCCTCGTTCTTCCAAGCTCTTCTACACTGGTGACCCTGACGCGAGTATGGACCAGAGGCGTTCCCCCGCGATCGACTCATCTGTGGCGACCCAGGCAGACGCCGGCGCCCATGCAGACAGGGGAACAGATGGATGACGTTCCCCCTCGGCAGAAGTGATAGAGAGGGCTCAACCGAGCACCAGTGCCGCTGAGGGAGCCGAAGCAAGGCACTCTCACCCTGCGGACACATCAGTGACGGTCTACACAAACGCCGTCGCTGTCAAGCTGCCGGACTTCTGGCAGGAAGACCCCGCCTCGTGGTTTCAGCAAGCTGAAGCCCAGTTTACACTGGCGGGCATCACGGCCGACGATACAAAGTTCTATCACATCGTCGCCAAACTCGACGCCGCCACTTCGAGGTGTGTGCGGAGCATTATCCGCCGGCCGCCGGCCCAAGACAAATACGAAGTACTGAAAGCAACCATCGTGGCAAATTACGTCCCCTCAGCCGAAGAGAGAGCCGAGAGGATCCTGGCGGTTTACGGCCACAGAGGATGCAGACCTAAGGCCCTCATGGAGGACTTGCTGCAGCTTTAAGAAGAGGACAATGACAACTTCCTCTTCCAATTCATATTCCTCAGTACGCTGCCGCCACACATGAGAGGGACGCTCGCCAACATGCGATGCAGCACCCAGCAAGACTTCCGCGTGCTGGCCCACGAAGCTCAACGGCTCGTCAATGCCTGCAAGGAGCAGACACCAACAGCAGCATCCGCAGACCTCAACGCCGATGCCCGGAGCCACGAGGAGCCACAAATCACCGAGCAGAATCAGCCCGCGGTGACAGCGACACGGCCAAAACGTAACAGACGGAGCGACGTTTGTTATTACCACCACCGCTTCGCTGAGAAGGCTCACAAATGCGTTCCCCCCTGCAAATTTACGATTTCGGGAAACGCCAAAGCCGAGAGCCGTTAACGGCAGCGGTTCTCGGCGAAAAAAGTAAGCTGTTATATGTGACGGACGGTCACACCGGCAAGCAGTTCCTTATTGACACAGGAGCTCAACTAAGTTTTGTCATGCCCTCCCAAGCAGATCGAGCCATGGGCACCCGGGGCAACGGAGCGGTGGCAGCCAACGGCTCCAGCATTGACACCTTTGGCGAAAAGAGCCTGCACCTCCACATCCACGGCCGCAACTACAGATGGACATTTGTTGTAGCGGCGGTGAGTTTTAACTTGTTGGGCGCAGACTTTTTGTGTGCACATGGGTTATTAGTTGATCTAGCGAACAGACGCTTGGTTAATGCACTGTCCTTTGCTTCTATTCCCTGCTCAGCTCAAGTTTCTCCACCACCCGTGCAGGCCAGCGTCACCACAGCAGGAGGTAAGTTTGATCAACTCCTCACCCAATTTCCAGCACTCACAATTCCCAAATTCTCAGCCACAGTGGCTAAACACGGGGTTGAACATTTTATTCCCACAATGGGCCCACCCGTATTTGCCAAAGCTCGGCACTTAGACGCGGCCAAGCTCGCCATAGCTCGGGACGAGTTTACTTCCCTCGAAAAATTAGGCATTATCAGATGCTCGAAAAGCCCCTGGGCCTCACCACTTCACATGGTTCCGAAATCCGACGGTTCTTGGAGACCGTGCGGCGATTACCGCAGATTAAACAATGCGACAACGCATGACCGCTACCCAATTCCTCACATTCAAGATTTTTCACTACATCTGGCGGGCGCGCGCATTTTTTCAAAAATAGACCTGGTCCGCGGTTATCATCAAGTCCCAGTTCGAGCAGAGGACATTCCTAAAACAGCTGTAATAACCCCTTTCGGCCTTTTTGAATTTTTGCGAATGCCTTTCGGCCTCAAAGGCGCTGCTCAAACCTTTCAGCGGATGATGGACACAGTATTACGCGACCTCCCTTTTGTTTTCGTCTACCTCGACGATATGCTGGTAGCCAGCCCGTCTGAGGAAGAACACGAGCGGCATCTCACTATGGTTTTTCAGAGGCTAGAAGAGCATGGGTTAATAATCAATCCAGTCAAATGCAAATTCGGCGTGTCACAAATTGATTTTTTAGGACACAGAGTTTCTCCGAAGGGGGCAGTCCCACTGCCAGACAAAGTTCACGCGATAAAAAGTTTCCCATGGCCACAAACGGTCAAATCGCTGCAAGAATTTTTAGGAATGGTTAATTTTTACAACCGTTTCCTCCCCCACGCAGCTCAGCTCATGCAGCCCCTATATGACGCGCTCAGAAAACAAAAAGCTTCCAACGCGGTCGAATGGACCCCGGAGCGCGAACACGCCTTCGCGGAAGTAAAAAGCGCCCTAGCTAATCCCACATTGTTGGTTCACCCCGATCCCTCGGCCCACATTCCGCTAACCACAGACGCTTCGGACCTGGCTATAGGGGCAGTTGTAGAACAACATGTCAGCGGAATCTGGCAACCTTTGGCATTCTTCAGCAAATCGCTAAACCAAACTGAGCGTAAATACAGCACTTTTGACAGGGAGCTGCTAGCGCTTCACTTATCCATCCGCCACTTCCAGTTCTGGTTAGAAGGGCGGAGCTTCACGGCTTTTGTAGACCACAAACCGCTCACCTTTGCCATGGCTAAAATTTCCGAACCGTGGTCAGGCAGGCAACAAAGACAGCTGGCTGCGATTTCAGAGTTCACCACAGACATTCGACATGTGGCGGGCAAACTTAACGTGGTAGCAGACTGCCTCTCTCGCGCTGTGACATCGCCAGAGTGCGAGGAGACAGATTATACTACTGCAGCCGCAGAGCTTTTCACCAACGCGGACACATACGCAGCACCAATCCATGCAGGGATAGATTATGCAGCCATGGCAGAGGAACAAAGTAGTGACGCGGACGTGCGTGCACTCTTGTCTGGACCAACAGGGTTAAGGCTGGAGGAAAGGGGTTTACGCGACGGCGTGCCCCCCCTAATATGCGATATCTCAACCGGCCGACCGCGCCCGTTAGTCCCAGCTACATAGCGTCGCCGTATTTTCGACTCAATTCACTCCCTCGCGCACCCAGGTGTGCGCGCCTCGGTTAAAATGGTCGCCGAAAAGTTTGTGTGGCCTGGCCTGCGCAAAAACGTAAAAGAATGGGCAAAAACTTGCATTTCTTGTCAGCGCGCCAAAATACACAAACACACAAAAGCCCCTCTGGAGCCTTTTCCAATCCCTGCTAGAAGGTTCGACCACGTTCATGTCGACCTCGTGGGACCACTACCTTCCTCCCAAGGTTTCACACACCTGTTAACAATGATAGACCGCACCACGCGCTGGCCAGAGGCAGTCCCTCTGGCGTCAACCACAGCGGAGGAAGTCGCTCGCGTTTTTTTTGACAAACTGGGTGGCACGTTTCGGCGTCCCATCGGACATCACGTCCGATAGGGGGCCTCAATTTGTCTCGGAGCTTTGGTCAGCCATGTCCAGCAGCTTAGGGGCAACAATTCACCGCACCACCGCTTATCACCCTCAGGCTAATGGGTTTTGCGAGCGTTTTCACAGATCTTTAAAGGCCGCCCTCAGAGCCTCGCTAACAGATACAAATTGGGTCAATAAACTTCCCTGGGTTTTATTGGGGTTGCGTGCTGCGCCCAAAGAGGATCTAGACGCCTCTCCAGCAGAATTAGTTTTTGCACAACCTCTCAAGCTCCCAGGTGAATTTTTACCAGAGAACCCAGAGCCAGGGCATCTTCCAGCCCCGAGGTTTTTAGGCAGCAACAGACCGGACTCTCTCCCCGGACCGGCACATCACTCTTTTCCACGGGTTTTTGTCCCGCAAGCTTTAAAGAACGCTGAATTCTTTTTTGTTAGGCATGAAACTTTAAAACCAACTTTCTGCCCACCATACGATGGGCCATTCAGAGTGCTGGAACCTGGTGATAAACACTTTGTGCTTGATTTTGGGGATAGAAAAGAAACAGTCAGCATTGACAGACTTAAACCTGCCTTCTTGTTGAGAGACGAGCCTGCACGGTTGGCGAGAGCACCTCGGCGGGGTAGACCCCCCAAGAGAAAAGACTCAGCCCCCCTGCAGGGAACAAATAATCACTCTCCTTCCCACGCTGCAGATTCCTTACAGGAAGGTCCCAGCAGGACGCCCAAGCGGACCCACAGCAGATTCGGGAGAAGATTAAAACCCAGACGGCACAGAGACTGATGCAAACTACTCAACAGTTGTTCACTAATTGTGCTGTAACAGTTTAGGACTGACTTGTGATATTACTATGCTGTTATGACTACCACTGAACTCTCTTAGGAGCATAGCTGCTGGAAAGTTTCTTCTGTGGCAAGAGGTGTAGCAGTTAGTATGTCATAGTAATTATCTTAAACTGTGAATTTTTCTATTGACCTTTTCTTAGTCGTTTGGGGGGGGCTGTGGTCTATATTAATCATATATTCCATAACCTACATATGTTGAAGCATGTGAGAATGTTTGGTGATTACATATGTAAGGCGACTTCACACCTCAGAACAGGACAAAGGGTCTCAACCGTCAGTGAAGATCAGAGAGCATCCTAGGCACTGCGGTGGAGACCGGAGGAGCTGCCCTGACCCCCCAGGGCCATGAGGAGGAGTACGAAGACAATGGGGGGATTAAGATAATGAGGGATGTCAGCTTTTGATATGCATGTCTTTTGTTATGTGCAAGTATAAGTTCATAGAGCCGAAGGTGTTCGATCTCTTTCCTTCTTCCGCCGCTGCACTTAGATGAGACTTGTTAGAGGAGCTGATAATAAACTTTGGTTTATATATCACATCGCCTCGTTCTTCCAAGCTCTTCTACATATACCACAGTTTTTATTTATAACATGCTGAAACAAGTAATGAAAAAAAATAATTAATGCGAAGACTACAGCTCAGGTAATAAAATTACTCAAATTCTTGGACATTTTTGGCTTATGGATGCTAATATTTACGTGTTCTTGAATAAATGTCCCTTCAGTTTATAATCCAGTGCTCCATTTGTTTTGTTTTGCTGTAAGTCGAAAGGAACTAATGCGATGCCGCAACATCCGTTGTCCATCTGTCCACATTTCACAGGAGTCACTACTCCTCCTAGGCATTTGCCCCGATGGTCACCAAACTCACACGCAATGGTCCTCAGGTGTGTCTACATCTAGGTTGTGCTCAAAGTCAAGATCAGGGTTGAAGGTTGGGACATCTGGGCATTTTTGATTTCACAAAAATTATTATTCCTCTTAGGTAGTTGCTGCAATCTTTGGCAAGCAAGCTCATGTGCAATGATTGTTAAGTGGGTGTGCATTGAAGTGCTCAAGGTCAACAGTCAGGAGATCTGAGCACTCTGGGGGTGATTTCATTAGACTGGAATGAGCTAGTACATCATTGATGGTCTGGTTGCTTGAAGACATGTAGATGATGTTTAATTGTAGGACTCCTAACATATTAAGTGGTAGTGAAGTATATGCATTTGTTTTCTATCATATATTAGATACCCACATCAGATGGTGGCAGTGCCAGGATTAAGACATGGATAATAGTCCTTTGCCTCTGTTTCACTGATAGAGTTTCTTTCTTCATTTCAGCAGATTTCTGATTATTTCCCCACAGCTGTCCTCTTCCTATTAGTTTATATAAATGCTTCCATACTCACACCATTTCTTGGAGAAATCAGTATGTTTGCACCAGGCTGAAGTGGCTGAAAATGAGGTGAAAGCAAAGAGTATACACTTGTATAATAGGTTTAAGCAACTTTATAGGCTTCATTTTACAGGCTTAAATGAATAACAACATCATTATTACAACATTAATTGCCGTTAAACATAGCGGTAGCACTTAAAGTAATACTTTATGAAATTTTTCACCTTAAAATAAAGTTTTCAAAATCATTCTGATGATACCTCAGCTTTTGAGGGGGTCAATGTCACTTCCGCCATAGCCTGAGTGTGCCTGTATTACTGGCAACAGTGCTATGTACACTACCGTTCAAAAGTTTGGGGTCACCCAGACAATTATTTTGTGTTTTCCATGAAAAGTCACACTTATTTACCACCATGAGTTGTAAAATGAATAGAAAATGTAGTCAAGACATTGACAAGGTTAGAAATAATGATTTGTATTTGAACTAATAATTTTTTCTAGATACTCAACCTGCTCAAAGGAAGGTCAGTTTTATAGCTTCTCTAACCAGCTAAACTGTTTTCAGCTGTGCTAACATGATTGCACAAGGGTTTTCTAATCATCCATTAGCCTTCTGACGCAATGAGCAAACACATTGTACCATTAGAACAGTGGAGTGATAGTTGCTGGAAATGGGCCTCTATACACCTATGTAGATATTGCACCAAAAACCAGACATTTGCAGCTAGAATAGTCATTTACCACATTAGCAATGTATATTAGATATTAGAGTGTATTTCTGATTAGTTTAAAGTTAACTTCATTGAAAAAAAGAGTGCTTTTCTTTCAAAAATAGGGAAATTTCTAAGTGACCCCAAACTTTTGAACGGTAGTGTAACTTTCCTGTTCCTGGTGGGAACACTGAAAATACTATGGCTGGCATGTTTTATGGACTGAGTAGCCAATCACAGGGTGCTTTGTTAGACGGTGGCTAAAGTTGCACTTTATGATTGGTTATTGGGACTTAGGGCTGTATTACAAGGACACAGTCAGTCATCAGTTGTCACTGATGCAGAACACATTTATGGGCATTTCCAAGCTCATTTCCTTATCACAGTAGCGTAGAAACAAATTTTCCGCCGGGCACAAGGTGCACAGAGGCCGTCTAATTATTCAGGTGTGTTTTGGATAATCCAATCTAAAGTGTTCCTGCCCATCCCTTTAATGCAAAGAGGCACATTATCTAAAGTGAGCTCTTATCCTGATGGCTTGTTAAATACAAGTTTTGCGCTGGCCAAAGTTCGTGCATATGAGCAAAAATGCACGCGATAGTAATGCTGCTTAGTAATAAGGAAGACATCAATCACAGTTGATGCCCAGTTATTTATTTTAGAGAGAACAAATGGGGAAGAGATAATGCAGAGCTGAAAAATCAGCTGAATGGTTTAATGTAGTGAGCAAGGATGTAACACACATACATGAATGGGTTTGAAACTTCAGGAAAAGAGAATGATGCCTGTGCAAATTTTCTTAAACTTTCATTAACGATGGCACAAAAGTCACTCCCAGTCCGTGGGGAGATGGAGTGCTCCCTCAACTGTTGCTTTCGCCGACCAAGATTCCCCCTCATCTCGTGCGGGGATCTGCCAAGGTTTGGGGCTCTCTATTCTAGTCCCTCCAGGGCGGGAGGGAAAGGGGAGATCTTGCGTGGCTTCCCGTCCACCGCCGACCCCCACCACAAAGCGAGCCCACTCTCAGTGGCCCTTCCTGGGAGCTGATGGGTGGCAGTCGGGGCACTTGCTGGAGGCGAACCGCGACCTTAGGCACGGTTCCGGCATCCTCAGCCCAGCTGGAAACCCAGGGGTATGTGGACGAGGCAGATGTGGACACATCTCCCGTCTCTTCGGGAAGTTCCAGTGAAAAGTAAAATGCCGCACACTCCTTGTTCATTTATTTATTCCCCTAAAAATAAACACATTAATGCCTAATCTATAGACTCCAGTGGTAAGTCCACAATTAAAATGAGTGTGGATGGAATAAAAAAAACTATTTAGTGTGTGATCATATTATAAATAAAATGACAGGCGATTATGACTGTTACAACTCTCCATTAAAATAACAAATCCCAGTGTATACTGTTTCCTCATGAGCTACAGGGCTGTGATTTCAAAACATGCCAGTGAAATGGCATTCAACAATGCACTTCTGATGACAGACCTACTTTTTCCTGATTAAAAACGATTGTCATGAAATGCACCATAATAGTGGTGCGCATGAGATTGCGCACCGCCACACCTCTTTGAAATGAGCCACCACCTCTCAGCCCAAAGCATAAAAAATAGACAATGCACTGACAAAAACTAACAAAAACACTGTTATATGGTGGGAAGTCTGGCACAAAAGTCTGCTGGTGACCATCAAAATGGGGCCCTCAGTCTGTAAAACATGACCGCTATCTTTCCAGTGCTCGTACCTGGAACAGGATAATAATACTACACATGATGGTGATACAGGCCCACTCAGGCTATGGTGGAAGTGCCATTCACTTGGTCAAAGGTTAATGAACCATCAAGATGTTTCTGAAAAAAAAATTTTTGAAATCAGACTTTGCTTTTGATTATTGATTCAGTTGAATATTTTATACAATTAAAAGGGCACGGACAAAAGATGGTACCCTTAAATTTAATATTTTGTGGCACTGTAGAGAGAAATGAGCAGGCGAGGCAGTGAGCTGGATCAGCGTGGACTCTATTTCTCTATCCTCAAGTCAACAAGACTAAAACCAGGTCGCTGGGCATCTCTCTTTTATATGTTACATGCCTTGCCTAGTGACCTGGAGGCTCACATCACAATACCATTATCACAATGCCTGTCGGCTCATTACCATACAGTCCTTCAGCACTATTAATGTACAGGCAACCTGGAGGCTCACACCACAATAGACATTATCACAATGCACCATTAACATACAGTCCTTCAGTGTGAGTGGAGAATGGCCCCCACACCGCCCCCCCCCCCAAACACTCAGAATGGACCTTAACCCTGATGTCCTGTGAGCTTTAGCCGCCATCCGTAGCGGCTGTAATGGGGGGTCCCTAGCCCCGAGGCACTGCTGTGCCGGTGGGGCGCTCCTGGAGGTGCGTCCGTCTGTGAGGAGACATTGGGGAGGGGGGAAAACACATCTACATCATGCCCTTGTGCCTGAGCTGACGAGTCATTTACCTGGGTAGCTCTCAGCGGGGGTCATCCGCGCTGAGGAGCCCGGGCCAACACCACCTGCTCGTCTGCTAATACGAACGCTGGCTTAAGCCTGTCTATGCAGACTGTTCCTCTGCGTCCCCCCAAGTCTAACTCAAAATGTTTAGTCCCAGGTTCCAACACTCTGAACGGGCCTTCGTAGGGCGGGCGCAACAGGATCCAGTGGGCATCGTGCCTGACAAACACGAACGATGCATCCTTCAAAGTCCTTGGGACGAAAACGCGGGGGAAACAGTAGTGGGCCGGGCCCGGTACCGTCCCTGCCTGTGCTGTACGTAGTGAAGGCAGGGATGGGACGGTGTTCGACGTGGGATTGTCAGGCAAAAATTCACCATGGACCCGCAGTGGCTGGAAAAAAACAAGTTCTGCTGGGAAGGCCGCCAAATCCTCCTTTGGCGCTGAACGCAACCCTAACAGAACCCACGGCAGCCGGTCCACCCAATTTGTGTCCGTAAGCAAAGCCCTGAGCGCTGCTTTAAGCGACCTATTGAAACACTTGCATAACCTGTTGTACTGGGGGTTGTACACGGTCGTGCGATGAATGGTAACGCCCAGGCTCCAGGCCATCGCGGACCAGAGGTCGGAAATGAACTGCGGACCCCTATCGGACGTGATGTCCAAAGGGGTGCCAAAGCGTGCCACCCATGTCACCAAAAAAGCATGTGCAACTTCCATAGACGTGGTGGAAGCTAGCGGCACCGCTTCGGGCCAGCACGTGGTGTGGTCCACTACTGTCAGGAGGTGCGTAAACCCCTGCGATTGCGGGAGGGGCCCCACGAGGTCCACGTGAGCGTGGTCGAACCTCTTAGCCGGGACGTGGAACGGCTCGAGGGGGGCCTTTGTGTGCCTGTGCACCTTGGCTCATTGGCACGCTACGCAGGATGCAGCCCACTGTTTCACCTGTTAACGCAGGCTCAGTCAGACAAACTTTGCTCCCACCATTTTGACTGACGCACGCACTCCCGGGTGTGCCAGGGAGTGAGCCGAGTCGAAAGCGCGGCGGCGCCAAGCGTGTGGAACCACCGGGCGTGGGCGGCCTGTGGAAACGTCACAGAGTGGCGGGGGGGCATCTTGCAATACTCTGGTCTCCAGCCTTAACCCTGTTGGTCCAGACTGGAGCGCGCAAACATCCGCGTCGTCGACTTGCTCTGCAGCCATGGCCGTGTAAACTATCCCTATGTAGACTGGGGCTAATAATGCACGTGAGAGGCAGTCTGCCACCACGTTGAGTTTACCGGCCACATGCTAAATGTTGGTTGTAAACTCAGAGATAGCGGCCAGCTGTCTCTGGTGCCGGGCCGACCATGGTTCCAAAACCTTGGCCATAGCATACATTAGCGGCTTGTGGTCTACAAACGCAGTGAAGCTGCGCCCTTCCAGCCAGAACTGGAAGTGGCGTATGGCCAGGTGGAGAGCCAGTAACTCTCTGTCGAATGTGCTGTATTTACGCTCATTGTCACGCAAAGACCTGGTAAAAAAGACGAGCGGCTGCCAAGAACCGGCGATGCACTGCTCCACGACTGCCCCTATGGCCACATCTGATGCGTTGGTAGTGAGCACTATCCTAGCTCCCGGGTCCAGGTGCACCAGAAGTGCAGTGTTCGCTAGGGCTGTTTTGACATCGGAAAACGCCTGCTCCCGCTCGGGGATCCAGTCGGTGCTGTCCGCCAGTTTCCGTTTCTTAAGCGCAGTGTACAACGGCTGCATGAGCTGGGCTGCGCAGGGGAGGAAACAGTTGTAAAAGTTAACCATCCCTAAAAACTCTTGCAGTGCCCTGACCATCTGAGGCCGGGGAAAATCTGCCACTGTGCGCACTTTGTCCGGCAGGGGTATTGCCCCCTCTGCTGAGATGCGGTGGCCCAAAAAGTCAATTACTGTAACCCCGAACTGGCACTTCGCCGGGTTGATGATCAACCCGTGTTCTTCCAACCTCTGGAAGACCGTCCTGAGGTGGGCTACATGTTCGTCCTTGGACGCGCTGGCCACCAGGATGTCGTCCAGGTAGACAAACACAAAAGGCAGATCGCGCAGCACAGTATCCATCATGCTTTGGAAGGTCTGCGCCGCGCCTTTTAACCCAAAAGGCATGCGTAGGAACTCAAAAAGACCGAATGGGTTTATTACTGCCGTTTTGGGTATGTCTTCAATGCGCACCGGGACCTGGTGGTACCCGCGGACCAGGTCCACCTTGGAAAAAATGCCTGCCCCGCTGAGGTGGGCAGAAAAATCCTGAATATGAGGGATTGGGTAGCGATCGTGCGCTGTGGCATTGTTTAATCTGCGGAAATCGCCGCATGGTCGCCATGATCCTTTGGCTTTAGGCACCATATGTAGCAGGGATGCCCATGGGCTGTTTGAGCGCCTGATGATGCCCAACCTTTCCAAGTTGGCAAACTCCTCGCGCACACTGGCCAGTTTAGCTGCATCCAGGCACCGAGGTCATGCAAAAATGGGTGGCCCTGTGGTGATAATAAAGTGCTCTACCCCATGCTTAGTGACGGCCGCCGAAAACGTTGTAACCGTGAGTGCTGGGAACTGGGTGAGTAGTGTGTGGAACTTACCCCCTGGAGCTGTGATGTTGGCCAGTGTTGTGGACCCGGCTCCTCGAGCTGTACAGGGCAGAGAATCAAAAGACAGAGCGTTAATCAGGCATCTGTTAGCCACATCGACTAATAGCCCGTGTGCACACAGGAAATCTGCACCCAAAATGGGGGAGTTACATGCCGCTATGACGAAGGATCATTGGTAGTTACGGCCGTGCAAACATATGGTCAGTGTCCTCTTGCCAAAAGTCTTAATGTTTGAGCCGTTTGCGACTGCGAGCTCAGGGTCGCTACTTGCAGCCAGCCGGTCTGCGTAGGACGGCAGGATGAGGCTCTTTTGGGAGCCGGAGTCCACGAGGAACCGTCTCCCCGAGCGTGAGTCCGTCACACAGAGCAGCTTGGTTGTGTCACCGGCGGTTGCAGCTACTACCGACTGCCAGTCCTGGCATTTCCTGAGCGCTTGAACTGGCACGGTGGCATGCATCGCCGTGCGTCTTCTCTGAAGTGGTGGTGGTAGAAGCAGACCGTGCCCGTCCGGTGCTTCTTGGCCTCTGCAGCGGCCACCATCGATGGCTCCTCGCCCTCACTGGCTGTCTCACTGGGTTCCGGCGTCACTGCGTTCATCGCGAAGGTTCTGGTCGCCAGGATAATCTGGTCCTCCTCTTGTACCAGCATCCAGTAATTCTGCGTGGCCAGCAGTGGTGAATTGGCAAGGACTGCTCTGGCCGCTATCGGGAGTTTCCGGAGGAAAAGGTAGGCAAACAGGAACGGCTCGCCATCTGTGCCCATCAACGCCAACATCTTCTCCATTAATTCAACCGCTGACCCGTCTCCCAACTCGGAGTGCGTCAGGAGCCTTTCCGCTCTCTGGCAGTCCAAGAGTGTGTAGCGTTGGGTCAGCGCTGTCTTGAGAGCATCATATTTGCCGTGGGCTTGGGGCTGTTGGAGCAGGCTCGCCACCTGCTGTGTTGTGTGTGCGTCCAGCGCTGCAACCACATAGTAGTACTTGGTGTCATCTGCCGTCACTCCACGGAGCGTGAACTGGGCCTCGGTGTGGAGGAACCAAGCCGTCGGGTCGGGCAGCCAAAAGTCTGAGAGCTTGACTGAAATGGCACACGCAGTGCTGGCGCTTCCAGTCCGGGCCACCTCCGGGGTGTTTGCCTTGAATTCCATTTCACATCAAAGGTCACCAGTGTAGAGAGAAATGAGCAGGCGAGGCAGTGAGCTGGATCAGCCTGGACTTTATTTCTCTCTATCCTCAAGTCAACAAGAATAAAACCAGGTCGCTGGGCATCTCTCGTTTATATGTTACATGCCTTGCCTAGCAACCTGGAGGCTCACATCACAATACCATTATCACAATGCTCGTCGGCTCATTACCATACAGTCCTTCAGCACCATTAACATACAGGCAACCTGGAGGCTCACACCACAATAGACATTATCACAATGCACCATTAACTTACAGTCCTGCAGTGTGAGTGGAGGATGGCCCCCACAGCACCACCTTTTGTAGCAATCACTCCCAACAAGCAATCATAATTAGTGTCACATGTGCCTTCAAGCTTTTCATCAGCCATTCAGCCTAAAAAAAAACATGCTACTGTGTAGTTCATTATTATTGTGTGCATCGTGAACATGGAGAACAGAGAAAACCAAGGCGAGAGCTGTCTGAGGAGCTCAGAAAGAAGATTATAGATAAGCATGTTAAATGTAAGTGCTATAGGACCATCTCCAAGCAAATTCATGTTCCTGTGACCACAGTTAATATTATTGAAAAGTATAAGGTTCATGGGACTATAGCTGACCTCCCAGGACATGGATGCAAGAGGACCACAGGTTGATCATAAGGATAATGCGTATTGTAGAAAAGGAGCCAAGGAGACCATCCAAAATCATTCAGGCTGAACTCCAAAGGTCAAGATGTACGTCGCCTTCTGATCACACAATTAATGCAGAAAACCAGGTACTGTAATTCGAAAGGGTTCACATACTTTTTCTTGTAACTGTAAAATATTCAACTGAATCAATAATAAAACGCAAAATATGATAAAAACAGTAAGATATGCATTAAATTTTCATCAAGTTCAATTTATTTCAGAGATAGTTGTGATTTTTTTGCTTTTTGTGGAAGGGTACCAACAAATTTATCCACGTCTGTAAATGCCAGGACTCCCCCCAACTCTCAACCCTGAACTGCCTGGTATGTGACAGCACACACAGTAGGCCACATGCAGATGCCCAGGATAAGCTGGATTCTGTTTCACTCCAGGGTAACATTTCAGGGCAACACTGGATCCCCAACATGCAAGGGAAAGACCTAAAGCCGTAATGAGGATTTTTGTATTTGAGACCTCTTCTTCATGCAGTTATTTCAGTTGGATCATTTCTATTGATTTTTGGTATTTTACTGACTCATAACTATATAGTGATGAAAATAAGAGAATGCTCTCTACTTACTAATATGCAACAAAAACCAAAAGTATCTTACTTTGAGGGTTTTCTTGATATTTTACTGGTTTATTGAAAGACCCTGGAGCCATTTCTCTGCTTCTGTTTCTTCTATTTTAGTTGCTGTTTCTGATGTACCTTCTGACATACCTGGGGCGCCTGTTCAATGGCCTTACTCTGCTCATCATCAGTAAGAAACAGTCATCTCAGTCATCTTTGACGAACATGGTTTTTGTCATGTATGCACCACTATTTTTCCTCTTTCTTTCTTTCTTTTCCAGGTGTGATTGCTCTCTTTTCCCTGCCACTTTTTTACAGTCGACGCCAGGTAATAACTGTTAATTCATTGTTCATATTGATACTAAAGTCCTGTTTGCACAGGACAAGTATTGCATGGGATAAATAAAGTCTGTGTTCCACTAGAATTTACTGACATTAATTCCTGGATATGGGCTTGTGCAACATCCACTGCTGCAAGCAGGTGAAAAAGGAAAAGCCACTACTGGACATGAGAGGAGACCTGCTTGAATTTACTCCAAACATACTCTCAATCAATATCTGCAGCTACTTTAATTCTCATGGGAAAGTGGGGAAAAAAACAGAAAAAGGCTGCCAGAAAAAACAAAACCTGCCCATATCACTAAATTACAGAGGTGTGCATTCACACAGGATTAAAATTGTCCCATGACCTCTGTGTTTGCTGAAATATGGCATGTAATTTGCAGTGGAAATTTTACTTTACAAAATACAGGCATGGGGCTTTTATGCTACAGACATCCCCTGTAATTATTACAGATTACCACCCATCCCCCAGCAGTACTAGTCCCATGCAAATATGGCTTTAGATAAATAACTGAACAGTCATGCTGTTTCACCATTTTTTTCTATGTTTGATTAATTCCAGGAGCAAGTGGACAGTGTTGTTGCAAAGTTCCAGGCCCATATTGACAATGTTGGGGACATGTGAGTATGGCACCATCTTCTGGTACAACGGCCCCATCAACAGAGCATCACTGCTGCCTTTTTTGCTGAGATTGCAGATATAAGAAACAGTCTGTCTCAACACCCACTTGAGCGTAATTAACATAACTCACAGGAAAACATGTATCAATAACACCGGAGTGGTACGGTCAAACAGCATAATAACACATAAGCAATTAACAGAAGCAAGGTCAGTGGAGAGATACAAGTGGCAGTTTGCTGTTTTTGGTTTTGGTTTTCCCCACCGCTGCCTGTGTATAAACGTGTTCCAACAAACACACACAGTTTCAATTCATTTTGCATCTTTGCCATGATTATTGTAATCTTTATTTTCTATCGTTTTCATTGCCAACTTTTGGGCTCTATCTCCATACCACTAAGAGTCCAATGTCTGACATATTTTAATGTCCAGCACTACATGCTGTAGCCAGCAAATAAATGTATATTAATACATGTCCAACTGGGCGTGTCACACAGATGACTTTCTACGCAATGTAAACAAAAAGATAGAGATGGTCCGAGGGTGTAATTAATACAACATACTTGATTTTTTTTCTCACTTTTTCAAATTCATTCATTCATCATTCATCTTCTTCCGCTTAATCCTTTTCGGGTTGCGGGGGGGGGGGGGGGGGGGCTGGAGCCTATCCCAGCATCTTTGGGCGAGAGGCAGGGTACAACCTGGACAGATCGCCAGTCCATCACAGAAACTTTTTCAAATTGTAACCCTTAAAATTTTACAATTTGAACCCTTAGTTTACTTTATTATATTACTAGCAACAATACCCGTTGAATGTAACATGCATAGTTTAGTCTCAGTGAAAGTACAATTTCCATGTAAAGGGAGTATTATGTTTTAATGGAAAGGCACATTAGGGTAGGATGTGCATTAGAATAGACTGTTTGTTTATTTATTGCATACTGTGGTTCCTTATAGGGAAACGGGTGCAGGAATTTTTTCGTCAGCAACAGCCTAGGTAGTGTGGGAGGTGGGGTGCTGAGTATGTTCATGATATGAAACCATGAGGGCCAGGAATTTAGCCAGATTGTATCCGTTGTGTATTTTTGGACATCAACATTATGGAAATGTCAAAGTTTAAAAAAGAAAAAAAAAAACTAAAGCTGGGAAATGTGGCATTTATAAACTATAATAGAAGTCATAACAGTAGGCCAAAACAGAGGGGAAAATTACCTAAAACAACAATAAAATACTAACAGTTTGTTAGTACTGTATATGCATAATGTTTCCTTCCACAGCTGCGTTGAAAAAGCAGTTTGGACAGCCTGTTTACACAATATGCTCCTGTGAACACACAGTGTATAAGTGCCACAGAGAGGCATAAACCAGGCTTTACCTGCAGTTCACGGGCTGCTTTCCGGTCAGGATGCGCACCAGCACAGAACACGTCCTTTCCCCGTCCGACAACACTTCGCTGCGAGTGTATGGAGAGAGAGCAGCGTGGTCTGTCTGTGTTTCCCCTTCCAGCAACACTCCACTGGTGGGTGTATGGGTAGAGAGCTGTAGGGTGCATGCAAAAGGATCCGGGGTGCAAAAAAAATTTAAACCTAAGCAACGTTGGATTTCCTACATGTACATACACACAACCTAGGTGCCTATTTCCTGTTACCACATTAACATGGATTTAAAGATTCAAAGATTTTTATTTGTCAGTACTTCTGTATGTACAGGACATACAGGAGAATTGAATTGCCATTTCTCTGTCTCTTAGTGGTGTGTGCAATATATAAGAAAAGAAAATAAGGATGAAAAACAACAGCTGTCTATGTACAGTAATGTTACCCGTAGTGCAAATAAAGCTAAACAATAACACCCTGTAATACTATATACAGAATAAGTGGAGCTGTAATGCCTGTAATTGCAAGTTCAGTGCGGTAGTGTAGGTGCAGACAGTGACAGATTGACCCGCACATGATCAATATTTCAATAACAGACAGACAGCAGCAGGTATGGCATTTGTGCAAATGGTTGCAGTAAAGTGCAGAGACATACAGCAGCAGATGTATTACTGTTGGTGTGCCAAGTCTTTCTGTGTAAACAGCTGAGGTAGTTATTGTGTGGGTGAGTGTGTTACGGTCCCGGGGGGGTGGGCAGAGTTCAGGATCCTGGTGGCCTGGTGAACAGAGGTGTTCAGCAGTCTTGTGGAGCGGGCCTGAAGGCTCCAGTACCTTCTCCCTGAGAGCAGGGGGCTGAAGAGGGAGTGTGAGGGGTGGGAGGTGTTGCCTGCAATGTTGATGGCTCTGCGGGTGAGGTGGGTGTGGTAGATGTCCGAGAGGGGGGGCAGAAGAGCACCGATGATCTTGCTGGCTTCTTTCACTGTGCGTTGTAGTGTCTTCCGGTAGGAGGCGGTGCAGCTTCCGTGCTACACTGTGATGCAGCTGGTGAGGATGTTCTCAATGGTGTCCCGGTAGTATGAGCACATGATGGGGGGGGGGGGGGACTCGTGGTCTCCTCAGTTTGCAGAGGAAATGGAGGTAAGTTTGAACCTTCTTGGCCAGTGATGTGGTGTTGTTGGACCAGGAGAGGTCCTCGGAGAATGTGCTTCCCCAAGAACTTCGTGCTGCTCATCCTCTCCACAGCTGCTCCATTGATGATCAGAGGGGGATGCTGTGTGTGTCCTCTCCTGAAGTTGACCACAACCTCCTTGGTTTTTCCCACATTTAGGAAGAGATTATTGTCTTTACACCACTGGACCATTTGGCTCACCTCATTTCTGTAGTTGGCCTCCTCACTGTTGGTGATGAGGCCCACCACCGTTGTGTCATCCACAAACTTGATGATATGGTGCTGTAGGCTGGTACACAGTCACGGGTCAGCAGGGTGAAGAGCAGTGGACTGAGCACGCACCCTTGTGGGGCCCCTGTGCTCAGTGTGATAGTCTTGGAGGTGTTGCTGCCAACCCGCCGTTCTGTGACCTTCCTGTGAGAAAGTCCAGCTCCCAGTTACAGAGAGAGGTTTTGAGTCCCAAGTGTCTGCGTTTTTGTATTAGGTGCTGGGGGATGATTGTGTTGAATGCTGAACTGAACAATAATAATAATAATAATGCATCGGTTTTATATAGTGCTTTATCATATATACTCAAAGACGCTTTACAAATAGGTACATTATTCATTCACTCCAGACAGACAGTGGTAGTGGCAAGCTACTTCTGCAGCCACAGCTGCCCTGGGGCAGGCTGACGGAAACGTGGCAGCCAATCTGCGCCAACGGCCTTTCCGGCCACCACCGAACATTTTATACATTTATACCCAGTGTTATGGGCACTGGAGGCAATGCGGGTGAAGTGTCTTGCCCAGGGACACAACGGCAGGATATCTGGGGAGAGCGGGATTCGAACTCGCCAACCATCCGGTTATTAGACGACCTGCTCTACCTCCTGAGCCACTGCCGCCTCCTATGTGCATTCGCACATAGGAGTTCTTTGAGTCCAGATGGGTGAGGGCTGGATGGAGAGCAGCAGCGATGGCATCTTCTATAGATCTGTTTGACCTGTATGCAAACTGAGGTGGGTCGTGGGAGGGAGGGAGGGAGGGAGGATGAACTTGATGTTCTGCATGACCAGCCACTCGAAGCACTTCATTATGACAGGGGTCAGTGCTATGGGCTGGTAATCATTGTAGCTGGATGGGTCGGGCTTCTTTGGGACTGATATTATGGTAGCAGTTTTGAAACATGTGGGGACAACAGCTGGACTCAGGGAGATGTTGAAGATGTCGGCCAGGACATTCTTGAGCTCCTCCGCACAGTCCTTCAGAACATGACCTGGTATCTTGTCTGGTCCAGCTGCCTTGCGTGGGTTGATCCTGGAGAGGGTCCTCTTCACAGTAGCCGGATCAAGACTTATGGCCTGCTCCTCTGGAGGAGGAGTGGGCTGATGTGCTGTTTTGTGCTTCAAAGTGGCTAAAGAAGTCATTTAGGTTGTTAAGTAGTGTGATGTCACTCGCACAGGTCTGAGGTGGAGGTTTGTAGTTGGTGAGGGTCTGTATGCCACGCCAGAGAGAAGGTGCATCTCTGGTGTTGCTGAAGTGTCCAGATATTTTCTTGCTGTACTGTCATTTTGCCTCCTTGATGCCACAGGACAGGTTGGCCCTAGCTGTTGTTAGTCCTGCAGTGTCACCGGCCCTGAAAGCTGCGTCCCGAAACCTCAAGAGCCTGTGGACCTCTGCTGTCATCCATGGCTTCTGGTTGGCACGAACAGTGATGGTTTTGCGATTTGTGGGTGGCTGCATGCTTGAAAGTGCCCCAATTTGTAATGCTGAAGCAGTCTTTCAGAGCATCCGAGGCCCTCTCTGGCCACACATGTACCTGCTTTTTTTGTTGGGCTGACTGTTTTCACTCTGGGTTTGTATGCCAGCCTTAACAAGATGGTGATGTGATCAGAGAGACCCAGGTGGGGAAGGGAGGGGGGGGTTTGTTTGCTTTCTTGTGAGATGTGTACACCAGGTTCAGCAAGCTGTCTCCTCTTGTTGGAAAGTCCACATGTCGGTGTAGTTTTGATAGGATGGTCTTTAAATCTGCAGGGTTGAAGTCTCCTGCTGTGATGTGGAATCTGTCTGGATGCACTGTTTGTGTCTCACTGATGACCCGATAGAGTTCATTTAGTGCTTTACTCCTCTCGCCAATAGCAGTGGGCGGGGCATACACGGCGATTAGCAGGATAGATGTAATTTCTCTCGGTAAGTAGAAAGGTCGGCACTTGATGATCTTAAATTCCACCAACGGAGAACAATGTTCGTGTACAACAGTCGCATCTCAGCACCAAGCGTCACTGATGTAACCTGTCATCTGTTACCTGTCATTTCAAACTGGTAAATTTCCAAACAAAATGAAAATAGCAAAAGTAATACCTCTATACAAAACAGGAGACAGTCATTGTTTCACAAATTACAGGCCAGTCTCTTTACTCTCACAATTCTCCAAAATACTTGAAAAAATCTTCACTAAGAGACTGGATGATTTCATTGAAAAACACAACCTCCTTACAGACAGCCAGTATGGTTTTAGAGCAGATAAATCTACATCTTTGGCACTGATCGAACTTATAGAAGAAATTACTAGTTGTATAGATAAAAAAAAAAGTTTGCTGTAGGAGTATTTATAGAAAGTATTTAAAGAAAGCTTTTGACACCATTGGCCACAGAATACTACTAAGGAAACTGGAAAGGTATGGGATAAGAGGGGTCGGACTGAGTTGGGTGGAAAGTTATTTAAGTAACAGACAACAATTTGTACAAATTGGTGAGCACAAATCACCCTTCATGGACATCACTTGTGGTGTGCCCCAGGGGTCAGTTTTGGAACCCAAACTCTTTATTTTGTATATAAATGACATATGCCAAGTATCAAAAATTCTGAAATTTATTTTGTTTGCGGATGACACAAATATCCTTTGCTCTGGTGAGAATTTGCAGCAGGTTTTAGAGGTGGTCACAACTGAAATGAAAAAGTTAACGCAGTGGTTCAACAAAAATAAATTATCTCTAAATCTAAAAAAAACAAAGATTATGTTGTTTGGAAATTATAAAATAAATCATGAAATAATGGTAACGATTGATGATACCAGAATAAAAACAGTACAGGAAAATAAGTTTCCGGGGGTGACGCTAGACAATAAAATCTGCTGGAAACCTCACATCAGTCACATCCGGGCCAAGTTGGCAAAATGTATAAGCATACTGGGGAAAACAAGACACATCTTGGACGATAAATCATTGGTCTTACTGTACAATTCACTGTTTCTACCTTATCTTCACCACGTACCCAAATCAGAAGCCATGGATGAACAGAGAAGTGCGGCTTCTGCTAAAAGCACGTAACAATGCCTTTAGATTTGGTGATGCACAGGCCTACAGTTCATCCAGGGCAGATCTGAAGAGGGGCATCAAGAAGGCCAAGCACAGCTACAAGCTGAAGGTGGAGGAACATTTTGGGGACTCTGACCCCCGACATATGTGGCAGGGCATTCAAGCTATCTCTGATTATAAGCCCAGCAACTCCATACCTATAGCCATGACTGTGCCCTTTCTCAATGAGCTAAATGACTTCTATGCTCGTTTTGACAAGGACAACAACGAAAAGAACATCAATTTCCCACCCTCTGATGACCTCCACCACCTCACACTCACCCACACCAACGTCCGTAACGCACTGAGTCATGTCAACGTACGCAAGGCTGCTGGCCCTGATGGCATTCCTGGGCGTGTGCTGAGGGCATGCGCTGAGCAGCTGGCAGGGGTCTTCACAGACATCTTCAATCTGTCCCTGGCCCAGGCCGTGGTACCAGCGTGCGTCAAGACCACTTCAACAGTACCAGTGCCGAAACATTCAACACCATCGTGCCTAAATGACTATTGCCCTGTGGCACTGACGCCCATAGTCATGAAGTGCTTTGAGCGACTGGTCTTGGCACAGCTCAAAAAAGGCCTGCCCCCTACACTGGACCCTCATCAGTTCGCCTACCGGAGCAACAGGAGTACAGAGGATGCGGTTTCTACAGCACTGCACTATGTACTCTCACACCTGGATGACAAGAATACCTACGCAAGAATGCTGTTTGTTGACTTCAGCTCAGCATTCAACACAGTTATCCCCTCCAAGTTGCTCACTAAACTTGGGGACCTGGGAATCAGTACCTCCACCTGCAACTGGATCATGGATTTTCTGACCAACAGACCCCAGCATGTTAGGTCAGGCCCCAACCGTTCTTCCGTCATCACACTCAACACTGGTGTACCACAGGGCTGTGTGCTCAGCCCATTCCTCTACTCCCTCTACACCCATGACTGCAGGCCTATGTATGGATCCAATTCCATCATAAAGTTTGCAGATGACACCACGGTGATCAGACTCATCAGGGACAACGATGAGTCAGATTACAGGGCAGAGGTTGAGCACTTGGCTACTTGGTGCGCTGACAGTAACCTGCTCCTTAACACCAGCAAAACCAAGGAGCTCATAGTGGACTACAGGAAGGAGAGGGAAGAGACACATGACCCCATCCATATCAATGGCATAGCTGTTGAACGTGTCCCCAGCTTCAAATTCCTGGGGACCCACATCTCGGAGGACCTGTCCTGGTCAGTTAACACCACCAGCCTGATCAAGAAGGCCCATCAGCGCCTCTTCTTCTTGAGGACACTGAAGAAGAACCATCTGTCAACTGACATCCTGGGCAACTTCTACCGCTACGTGATAGAGAGCACCCTGACCAACTGTATCACAGTCTGGTATGGGAGCTGCTCTGTCGCTGACCGCAAGGCGCTGCAGCTAGTGGTGAAAACCGCCCAACGCATCACAGGGACTCCACTTCCAGTTATAGAGGACGTCTACAGGAAAAGATGTCTGCACCGGGCACGCAGCATTCTTAGGGACTCCAACCATCCTGCTCATGGACTGTTCCAGCTTCTCCCCTCCAGAAGACGTTTCAGAAGCCTTCGGACTAGAACCAGCAGGTTTAGGAACAGTTTCTTTCCAACAGCTGTCACGTTATTGAACTTAGTTTCCCGCTGACTCTCTTACCATCATCTCTTACCATCCTCACCTGTACATAACTGCATAACTACATAATTACATCTAACTTATTGCACATTATTTGCACATAACAGTACTCTTAACTTTCTGCACTGCTGCATATATTTGCATATATTTGCTTAAATTGCACATACTGTTAATTACCGTATATACTGCACTGCTGTCCTTTGCACTTCTGATTGGATGCTAAACTGTGTTTCGTTACCTTGTATTCATACATGTGTAATGACAATAAAGTTGAATCTAATCTAATCTAATCTAATCTTAACTACTGTGTAGAAGTCTGGGGAAACACCTACAAGACCAACCTACAGTCAATATGCACATTACAAAAAAGAGCTATAAGGATAATAAATAATGTAGGATATAGAGATCATACCAATTCGTTGTTTTTAAAGTCACATGTGATAAAGTTCATCGATTTAGTTAAATTTAAGACAGCACAAGTCATGTACAGGGCAATTAATAATCAACTCACAACTAATATACAAAAAATATTTAAAAAAAGAGACAATGATCATAATTTGAGAGGAGACTTAAACTTTACAAAACCCAAGATACGAACAACCAAGAAAAGTATGTGCATATCTGTCTGTGGGGTGGATTTGTGGAACAGTCTGGAGCCGGAACTGAAACTATGTACAAACAGAAATCAATTCAAAAAGAGGTACAAACATTATTTGCTGAAAGGATATATGTTAGAAGGGTAGTATTTATATGTACGATTCACTATGCTCACTCTGGGACACTATGGGACACTATGGAATGGTGGGTGGGACAGCACTGTGTATATCTGTGTTGTTTGAGGCTGGTTTTGATATATGGACATCAATGTATGCTAGGATGGATGGGTGTTAATGTTGATATGTACAAAATACAGTTAATTGTTTACTTGGGGTTTTAAATGTGGTAATTCGTATATAATTCACATGAGTGTATTTATGGAAAAGAGGAGATGGAATTAATAAGTGTTCACTTCTTCCTTCTCCCTTTCGAACACTGTATACTGTTACTTTATTGCATTTGTCATTTGTTTTGTTTTTGTTATACTTTTTTGATCGAAATAAAGTATCTATCTATCTATCTATGTAAACAAACACCCCTCCTCTGCGGGTTTTCCCTCCTGCCATGAACACCCGATCTGCATGATAGCATGTTAGCCCCGCTAATAGTATAATAAGAGATTAGAACTTCATTACTGGTTTGGAGCAGAGTCTAAATATTTTGTTTGCACAGCACTAACCTGTCTTATGTTTCTCTCCCATTTAGTTTTCAAAGACTTGCCCGGGGTGGTGGCCCCCCTCCTGACCTGACTCCAGGTGGTGCCAAACCTAAAAACCAGTAAACGGTCATGGACAATGACTTTAAGAGAAGCTACCGGAGTTACAGATTGTCACTCAGATGTCTTACTCAGCAGTCTGTGCTCAAAGCTCCAGAGACTTGGGAAGGGAGGGAGGAGAAATAAATGATACCAAGGATAGCGCATGGTACTTTAAACTCCAACTGTATCTAAGTTATAGAGGGTAGAGGATGGGGCTGGTGTATGAATCCTGGATGAGGTGTGTACTGCTGATGTCAGAGAAGGAGAGATTCAACAGCGCAGCTCGTCACTTGTGACCATCTGTTGAATTAATTGTTTTTATTGTTTAAAAATGACTTGTGAAGTGTCTTAAATGGAGCTGTAGCCCAAATCAGGTACAAAGAACAAATAGAACGTTCCCACGCTGACACTTACACGTCTGAGAAAAGGGAAGTCATTGGTTCAGGTGATTTATGTGGGCGGACAGATACAGGGGTCATTATAGATCAAGGCAGCAAAGAACTGACAAATAAGGATGCATGTGTCGGCACATGTTCATTTTTCAAAGCATACTCATTCTCATGACTTGTTATCGGTCTGTATGCACGTATGAGTGTGTCTGTGTGTACGTGTATGCGTGAGGTTCTTGTCATGCAGCTTCCTGAAAATGAAAATGTTTCCCAGCAAATTAAAATCACATTTCTTCATTTTCCTAAAGGTTGTGTTTCTTCTCACCTCGCACTGGCATCCACATTCATTCTCATCAGTTAGGGTTTTTTTAATTAGTTCTGCAATGAGTGTTATATTGGCAATAGACTGGAATTACATGAGAGTTCACTGACAGAGCAGACATGTCAGTGTTTCTGGGGTTTTAATGGTGAGGTACTGTAGATTAATGATTTTTAAAACTGCTTAGATTTCAAATGGATATCCTATCTGTGCTCTTAATGTACTTATTTCCAGCCTCAGAGGTGTATGAAGGTATGTGGAAGTGAAATACAGCAGGTGCCTTTTCTAACTGCAGGTTTGAGTGCATGATTTGATTCACAGGACTCACAACTGCTCAAAGCAGATTCCATTTCCATGTCCAGCCACTTATCATATTAACCTGAGAATTGTGGTTTTGTATGTATACAACACTTGCGAGATACATGTGTACATGACAAGGTATCTTATACACAATTGTAAGTAGATACATTTTAGGAATAATAAAATTATTGAGAATAATCAGATGTTTAAGTCACTTTAATTTAATGCACTTTGATTTGGTTATGATGCTTAATTGTATTATCTATGTGTGTTTTAACCAGTCTGTGGTGTATACACAACGGATGCATTCCAGTTCACCCCTTAGCCCTACCCCTACATTTTACACCTTCACCGTGAATGTGCAAAATGGAGGAGTAGGGCGAAGGGGTGAACTGGGACGCAACCAAACTATAGCTCAGACATAAACCCAAATATGAGGGCTTAGATCATGAAACTGCTAATGGACAAACAGCACAGGAAGACTTGCTACCCTCTTTATTTTGTATTAGTGTTCTTTTCATGGAGAAATGAATATAGAAAATAAACTGAAAGCAGCTGCTATATGTGGGGTGCTCATTAAAGATTTCCCCTGACTCATTTCCATGGACTGAGAGGAACCAAACCTGGCACAGTTATTAGTCTTCTACATAGATATCACCAAGAGTCACACACTTCTCTCATTGTTTTATGCAGCTGTGGAGACTTCACCTGTACATGTCTGCAGAAGCCATGACTTGAGCTCAAAAATTTGTGTCTTATTGTTCTGGAAGTGCTTGCCATTCATGACTTCATTGTTGGAAAGCGGTGGAAGTCAGATGGTCCGAGGCTGGGAGAGTAAATGGGGTGAGGAAGGATTTCCTAGTTGCAGGACCGTGCTTCCATCTGAGCAACATGCAAGTTCTGAACCAGGTTGCTGTCTTGTAGAAGGCAAACACCTTTGGTCAGCATGCCAAGCCTCTCAGTTTTGAAGGCTTTCTGCAATTTCTGCAGCAGTGAAGCATAGTAAGTCCTGGTAATTGTAGTATCCTTTGCCAGGAAATGCATCATCAATACTCCATGCTGGTCCCAAAAGACTGTGAGCATGACATTGTCTGTTGAGGATTGGACATGTGCCTTCTTCTAAGATGGTGACTCATAATTTGTTCCATTGCTTCATTTGAGCTTTAGTCTCTGGATCATAGTGATGGACCCATATTTCATCCTGCATGATTAGTCTGTCAAAGAAGTCCTCCTGGTTTTCTTGGCACATGGCCAAAAGAGCCTGAAAACATCTAACTCATTCCTGCTTCTTGAAAGGTGTGAGTAACTAGGGAATCCATCATGCAGACAACTTCCATATCTGCAAATAGTCATGGATGATTTTAGTTCCACGGACCCCTACACTGAGCTTGACATCTTGGGCCAGTTGGTGAATGGTTCAGCAGTGATTCTCCAAAATGGTGGCTGTTATGTCTGGAATCAGGACAGCGGAGGCAGGAGTCAAACTGAACACAAACTTTATTACAAACACGAAAAGTGGTACAGTACATGTGTTGTATCAATATAGCCATAAGCTAACATATAACTAACGTAGGCTGTTGCTGTTACAGAGGTGGAACGCCAAAAGACCCCGGCTCCCGCCAAGTGTCCTCTCAAATAGGCACGGTGTGCTGACATCACCCATGCATCCTATGTCACGTCCGTGCTGCCTGTCTGTTAGTATTTCAATACCAAACATCTACCTCCTCCTTGAAAAACTCAGAACATCATGAACACAGTTCACCTTAGTTCTCTCTTTTTTTTAGCATTAGACTCACCACAGCTTTTTTTTTTTTTGTATTGTAACAAGCAGAGAAATAAAACCTGGGCCACCGGGTAGATCACCAGCTGACCCTGCACGACTAGGTGGATTATTCTGCCACTGTGAACCAGACGTGCTTCTACCAAATACATTCAAAGCAGTCACTGCTTACAGTTTTACTTAAGTTGCCTCAGTTGCGCCTGCGGCAGGCGTGCCCCCAGAGGCACCGGCTGCAGTGGACCTTGGTGCCCTCTCGCTGGAATTACGGCTCGCTCGTCAGCACCGTCCCAGCCCGGGTCCCATAAAAGCTGGATCAGCTCCAGTGCTGTGTCTTGATCCGAGGCAGCTGTTCTTACCTTCCGCAGATGGCTGACGTGCCCTCTCAAACCATCGGTCATCTGGACAGCGGCTGGCCTCTTTACTGCGGTGACTCTCATCCGCAATGACGGGACCGTCTGTGGGTTCAGGCGGTTGCATCGTTGGACCCAAACCCACTCAAGTAGTGCACACAGCGATCGGTTCAGATGCACTCAGCGCTGCTGCTTTCTCGTCTCTGATGCTGGTTGCTGCTGTGGTGGCGTGCCAACAGTGGCAGCAGCAGGACATGCCCTTCGTCGGTGTTGCTCTGCTGGGTCCTGCCGGGCCACAAACTCTCCATCCTGCTGTGCTGCAGTGGCTCCCTGGTGCTGATACTCAGCAAGGATGCTGGATGAGTTCAGCTTTTTCTCCCTCTCACCTGGTGATGGTTGCAGTCGCGGCGATGTATCATTGTCGTCAGCGACAGGACGTGCACCGGGCTGTCCTCGGTCACCAGGGTCCCCTTTCTCCACAAACTCCCCCTTCTGCGGCTCCACGGTGGCTGCTTGAAGCTCACGCTGGGTGAGGATCGGAGGTGAGTCCAGTTTGTGTTCTCTCACCGTGCTGTGTTCTCTCTCCACACTGCTTTCGCTCTCTGTACTGTGTTCTCCAGCTGTACCCACGTCTGGGAAATCACACTCTC
This sequence comes from Pholidichthys leucotaenia, assembly GCA_020510985.1. Taxonomy (NCBI): domain Eukaryota; kingdom Metazoa; phylum Chordata; class Actinopteri; order Cichliformes; family Pholidichthyidae; genus Pholidichthys; species Pholidichthys leucotaenia. The sequence goes on along the minus strand of CM035847.1, from coordinate 213,798,388 downwards.
CCTCCTGCGATGAGCCTGCAGCTCGAGACCGCTCGTGCTGCGCAAGGACCGGCTCCGGGTACCATATGGCTGCGGACTGGGGCACCTGTGGCGGCTCCGATACCTGCATGGGTACAGTCTGGGGCTCCTGCTGCTGCTCCAGTTCTGTTGGGCTTTGTCCGGCATGCAGTGCAAGGCAGGGAGTGGCCGCGTCCACATCTGCGTGCCGCGGACTTGAGTCGTCATCCAGGGTGAGTTTGCCGCTGGGTTGTTGCGCTGTGGTGTCTTGCTGTCCCACTGTGTCTACCTCGGGGCCCTCCCAAGAAGGTGTGGGTCGGCGGGCTCAGCAACCAGGGCCACTGTCTGTACCGGTGGAGCTGACTGTGGGGATCATGGACAGAGGCCCAAAAGCCACAATGCTACCAGGGCCGTAATCTCCAGCTGGGTCGCCAACTCCATCGCGGTCGTCTCCGATAGGCGGTGCAGTGTCCTCAACAGCGCCAACCATAGCCAGTCCACCGAGCCTGTTACTGTCTGGATGTTTGGCCCCACCCGCAACATGTCCTGTATCAACGGATCCACGGCATACTCATCCAACTGGGACTGTATCAGCCTATCCTCCACGTGCCCAAACTTGCATGTGCTAGCCAAACAGCAAAGGGCGTCTATGTACTGTATGAGCGATATGTCTACTCGCTGTCAGTGCTGGTAAAACACGGACCACTGGGCAATCACGTCCTGTGGAACGGCGAAGTGTACAGTCAGCAACATTACGCAGTCGTCATACGTGTCTGCCTGTCCCAAAAGGTCAAATATCCGCTGCCCCTCGGCACCCAGGCCATGGACCAGGATTGGTCGCATCCTCTGCTTTCCGTGTCTGCCCAGGTTTGCAGACTCCGCATAACTGCCGAACCACTCAAACCAACGGAGCCATGAAATGGGCGGCTCACGTGGGGCGGCAAGGAACGACATTGGTGGCTTCAGATGCGCTTTCATTTTGGGGTTTATCCTCATCACCACTTATTATGTCTGGAATCCGGACAGCGCAGGCAGGAGTCGAGCCGAACACTAACTTTTTTACAAATACGAAAGGTGGTGCATGTGTTGTATCAATATAGCCATAAGCGAACATATAACTAACGTAGGCTGTTGCTGTTACAGAGGTGGAGTGCAAAAGACCCCGGCTCCCACCAAGAGTCCTCTCAAATAGGCACGGCATGCTGACGTCACCCAGGCGTCCTATGTCACGTCCATGCTGCCTGTCTGTTAGTATTTCAATACCTAACAGTGGCCTCAACTTGCTGTATAGCATCTTCATCAATGGTGCACTGTGGTCACTCGGGAATGGGTGCTGTTTTCACCGATGTCCAACCACATGTGAACTGTTGATGCCAGTGCTAGACTTCATCATACGATGGGGCATCCTCCCCACAAGGTTCTTTCATCTCATCGAACGTCTCCTGTGGTGTGCAGCTTCTCAAGTACAGGAACCTGATGACCGCTCTGCATTCAGCTGGCTCCATTATCACACCTTACTCCACCTTAGCACCTGTAAAAGAAAAACTCTTAGGAGTTCAAAGCTGCAAATTACCACGTGACCTATAAAGATACGTATTATTATACATGTGCAGTTTCAGCCTTGTACTGGAAGGGGGTCAGGGGAAATCTTTTATGAGCATCTCTCGTATTTTTGTGTGTAGCCACAAGCTTATGTGAATTCCCCCAGTCCATCTTTAAGGTATATTTAGGGTGATCTTAATTTGGTCAAAATCATAATGTTCATACAACTGTCGCAGTGAGTCAATCTATGCTTAGGTTCATAGTATATCTATTGGGGGCATGAGAAAAATTCAAACAGAAAAAGAAGGCCTTTAGATATTTTTTGTATTCTAGAAAATGACTGATTTCGACTTCCGGTCTGGACGCCATGGCGACTGCAGCTTAACACTGAAGCTCTCAGACCCAATCCAGGATAACACCTTGAAAATCAAACTTAACGGATTTTTGGAGGAGTGAAAATCAAAAGACAAAATCATCATGTCTAAAGGAAAACAGAAGAAACTGAAATTCTCCAGGCCAGGACACGTATCGGCCGGAGAATCTGAACTGGAAGATCTCCGTTCAGAAGACGAGGAACTGGTGATAGCTAACAAAAGGGTTAGCCTGAAATCACTATTTGAGGAGCTACGACGATTTCGCCGAGATGTTACGGCCGAATTTCGGGAATTCAGAGAAGAATTGAAAAGGACAAACAGCAGAGTGGGCCAGGCCGAGAACCGAATCTTGGAAACAGAGGATCGAATAAAAGTGCTCGAAGATTCTGTGCTAGACCTACGCAAAAGACAAGCAGCTATAGAGGCTAAGCTAACCGACCAAGAAGGAAAACAAAGAAGAGACAACATAAGAATTCATGGTCTGATAGAAGGAACCGAAAATGGTTTTAACTCAATGGCAGAATGCGTGGAATCCTTACTAAGAGAGAAATTGGATATTCCACAAACCACCGACTTGAAGATAGAAAAGGCACATCGTTCATTAGCCGCTAGGCCGGCGGCGGAAGCGCCCCCACGTTCGGTGTTGGTAAGATTTTCCAATTTCAAAATAAAACAAGAGGTTGTAAGACTGGCCTGGCAGAAAAAAGGATTTATGCACCAGGAGAGAAAAGTCTACGTGGAACACGATTACGCCCCGGAGGTCCTTAAAAAGCGCAGGGAATACAATGACGCGAAAAAGGTGTTAAGAGAGAAGAAATTGCGCTTTCAGACACCATTTCCTGCGAAGTTAAGGGTCTTCTACGGCGATGAAACGTGCCTCTATAATTCGGCGGAAGAAGCAACAGCTGACATGGCGAAAAGAGGGCTCCCGGTAACGGTATTTAAACCCGCAGCAGACCCGAGTGAGAAGATCAAAGCGCAAACATGGACAACACAAAGACCCTCAAAATCCACGGACCAGCAGCGGGAAACCCAGCACCAGAGCGTCGCGGATAAACTATCCGTTTTCAGGTTGGAATAGCGACCTTTTTTTTTTTTTTTTTTCTTTTCTCTAGAATCAATCCGCACATCCAACCCCCCTCATACAAGGTAACAAACATTAAAGGAGATGCATATTCAGCATGTGGTAAAACATTTCATGGAACAATCATATTATTTGAAACAAATAAGTCTTTGTAATAAAAAAAAAAAAAAAATAACTTGTTAAAATAGAAATGTGACAATAATCCACATGTTCTCCTCATACTAACAAATACTGTTTTTGCGTGAATGTTTGATGTGATGGGGGTGGGAGGGTGCACACAATTTCACAGGGTTTAGGCATAAAAGGAAAAAAAAAAAAAATCATTACAAGTTTGGATTGGGTTCTGAAACTCACGTTAAAAGCATGGGACTACTTTCAGTGGTAAGAGAGGGCCCTCAACACGTAACAGAGTTTGAGGAATTTCCCTCAGAGCCTTCACTCCATCAAGGCTCTTACAGGGTCTTTAAAAAGACCTCAGCTCAGGAAGTTCTTATGACAGCTTTTTGTTTTAAAGTTTTTTACACTATGTTCTTAATGTTTTTCTTGTTTTTAATGTTCTTTCAGTTTCTGAGTAGCACAAAAGAGGGCCACCACACAGTTATACTAAACAAAACAACACAATGGAGAAACAGGGTGTAACCAAAATAATTTCATATAATGTAAAAGGAATCCTGAATCCAGTTAAAAGATCCAAGATTCTAGGCAAAATGAAAAAAGACAAAGCAGGAATAATATTTTTACAAGAAACCCACCTAACAGACGTGGAACACAATAAACTCAGTAGACAAGGGTTTAAAATGATCTCTTCATCTTCATATAAATCAGGGAGGAGGAGGGGAGTAGCGACATTGATATCAACCAAAATTACATTTGAAAAAAAATCAGAACACAAAGATAAAGAAGGGAGATACAGTTTGGTAACTGGGCGGCTAGAGGGAGAAGATATCACCCTGCTGAATGTGTATGCTCCCCCAGGGGCTAACTGGAAATTTTATAAAAATGTATTCGACCTAATGATAACTAAAGCTCAAGGTTTAGTGATATGTGGTGGGGACTTCAATCTTAGACTGAATCCATACTGGGATGCTTCTGGTAATTCCCCACATCAAAATAACACCCAAAACAGGAAGACTCGGATGCTACTAAAAGAATTGGGAATCTGTGACGTGTGGAGGGAACTCAACCCCAGTGTAAAAGACTATACATTTTACTCAACTCCACATTCATCTTACTCAAGGATTGACTATTTTTTTATGTTTAATAGAGACATTGGAAGAGTAAAAACATGTAAAATAGGACTGATGGATCTCTCCGACCACAGTCCGATCTACATGGACTTAAATATCCAAAAATACACAAATAATACATTTTCTTGGAGGTTAAATTCAAATGTCCTGAAAGGACCATTGAAAGATGAATTGGAATCAGATATTCTCAGATATTTGGAAGATAACGATAATGGAGAAGTATCCCCTTTAATACTGTGGGATGCATGTAAAGCTGTAATAAGAGGAAAGATTATTGCAAAACTGGCAACCCAAAAGAAACTAAGACAAGAAAAACTATCCACATTAGAGTCAGAACTTAGGAACCTAGAAAAAGAACACAAAGGCAACACTCATTCTACTGACTCGCTCAAGATTAAGGAAATTAAAAACCAAATAAATGAGATCTACACAATAGAAATCCAGAAGAAACTTACATTTCTGAAACAAAAATACTATGAAGCAGGCAGTAAATCGGCAAAATTGCTAGCCTATAAATTGAGGAAACATCAAACAGAAAGAGCAATCTACAAAATCAGAGACCCAGTATCAAAGGAAATAAAATTCAGAATTCAGGATATTCTTAAAAACTTCGAGAATTACTATAAGAACTTATACTCCCACAAAAAACATAAAAACGTATCCGAGGCATTCCTAAACACATTAAACCTTCCCCAACTTACGGAGTCACAAAATAAAACACTACTGTCAGAAATACATCCTAAAGAATTGGAAAAAGCAATTATGAAACTTAAAGCTAACAAATCCCCAGGAGCTGATGGCTATACAGCAGAGTGGTACAAAACCTTTAAACAGCAACTATCTCCTCTCCTCCTGAAAACATTTAATTATGTCCTCCACACAGGGGAAATCCCCCCCTCCTGGAGAGAAGGGGTCATTGCAGTTATACCTAAACCTGAAAAGGATAAACTAGAGTGCTCCAACTACAGACCAATCAGTGTACTAAATCAGGACTATAAGCTTTTTACCATTATCCTTGCCAAAAGGTTAGAAAATATACTGACAGACCTAATTCATTTAGACCAAACAGGTTTTATAAGACAAAGACAGACACAAGACAACATTCGACGCACTTTACACATAATTCATCATATAAAAAAATATAACTTAAATGCAGTCATATTGGGATTAGATGCTGAAAAAGCATTCGATTCGGTTGACTGGTCTTTTCTATATAGAATCTTATCCAGTTTCAATTTTCATAACAACTTCATTAGAACTATACAGGCATTATATAAAAAACCAACAGCTAAAATAAGGATTAACGGTAATTTATCATCATCTTTTGAACTGGAAAGAGGATGTCGTCAGGGCTGCCCCCTGTCTCCACTGCTCTTTGCAATCTTCATAGAACCTCTGAGCCAATGGATAAGACAAAACCAAAAACTTCAAGGTATTACACTTGGTCAGAAGGAACATAAAATAGCACTCTTTGCTGATGACATTTTAATATACCTAGGGCAGCCGGACACTTCTTTACCAGAACTAACCTCAGTTTTTTCAGAGTATGGAGATTTATCGGGGTACAAATTAAATATGCATAAAACCCAAGTTTTAACATTCAACTATGACCCAAATCATTATTCACTAAGCAAACTCAAAACTAACTGGGAGTCGGAATCTATGAAATATCTGGGGGTCAATATCCCGAAACAACTCAACAAAATTATATCACTAAACTATGATCCACTGGTGACAAAAATAAAATCTGACCTAGCAAGATGGAATATGATACCATTCTTGGGTACTGCACAAAGAATTGAAGCAGTCAAAATGAATATACTTCCACGTCTTCTATACCTTTTCCAAACAATACCGGTAGAACCTCCCAAAAAAACATGGCAGGAGCTGGACAGAAGGATCTCAAGATTCATATGGCAGGGCAAGAGACCTAGAATCAGATATAGAACCCTACAGCTAAACAAAGACAAAGGTGGGCTTGCGCTGCCAAATATCAGGGACTACTTTAAAGCCGCACAAATTAAAACTTTAGTAGAGATATGTAACCCAGTCTACACTGCACAATGGAAGGAGATCGAATGCCAAATAACAAGTGACATCCCCCTACAGGTGATAATAGGGAACAATGCCTTACCTAAGCTTTTGAATAACACTAACCCGTGGATAGAGACCCCGCTAAAAATTTGGTTTAAGATAGTCAGAGAGAATCAAACTAAAGAGCCCTATCGACTTCTGCAATGGATCGCCTATGATCAGGACTTTACTCCTAATAAAACAGACACCAGATTTAAAAAGTGGAAGGAGAAAGGGCTGATAAAATATTACGATTTTTTTAAAGGGCAAATCTTAAGAAGTTTTGAAGATTTGAAAAAACAAGGCCTAATAAATCAAGACCTTTACAGGTTCTTCCAGCTTAGACACCACATAAACAATATACTTAAAAAGGAGGTTTTGGAAAGGGCCCAGTCAGGTGTTCTGAAGGTCTTCTTAATGGCATATAAAGGGATCCCAGGGATCAGATACATTTCTAAAATATACCAAGGTCTTCAAGACTTAAAAGGAGACAACACATCTTATATAAAAGAGAGATGGGAAAAAGAGGGGAATTTCACTTTACAACTGGAAATATGGGAAAAGCTAAATAAACAGCAATGGAAAAGTACCTCATCCCTGCAGTGGAGAGAATTTGGATGGAAAAACTTGGCAAGATTTTTCAGAACACCTGCACAAAACAAATTTACCCATAAGGGATTGAACTGTTGGCGCTTGTGTGGTGAAAAGACTGCAAATCATTTTCATGTGTTTTGGTCATGCCCAGTTATCCACCAATATTGGACCAAGGTACAGACAATATTGGGGAAAATATTCAAAATAACAGTTCCCTTTTCTTTTGTAACTTTGTATTTGGGTTTACTACCGGACTCACTGGAAAGACGAGGAGAAAAATACTTATTCAATGTTTTAATATTGGCAAGCAAAAAAGCTCTAACTAAAAAATGGATGTTGAAGGACTGTCCTACACCTGAAGATTGGACTAACGTGATCCAAGACATTTACTCGATGGAAAAGTTGACATTCGCACTGAGACAGGACATGGATGGGTTCATGAACTTTTGGCAACCCTGGACCGCATATGTGTCTTCCATTAGATCTAATCTTTGACAAATACCATTTCAATAATGGTTCCGCTCTTTGTTCCAAAGCTACTCAGATGCTCTTTTATCTTTATTTACTTACTTTTTCTTTTTGTTTGTTTTTTACTGGTTTGTTTGTTTGTTTTTTATTTGTTTTTTGTTTTTTTTTCTCTTTAATTTCACTTTTTCTTTCACTTTAAAAAAAAAAAAAAAAAAAGGGGTGTTGTAAGAATTAATCTTCCAATGTTGTCAGATATCAGAAAATAAGGGAACATGTGATGAAAATGTAAACACTGCATTGCTGTAACGACCTGTATACCCTTTACAAAAACTTAAATAAAAAAAAAAAAAAGAAAATGACTGATTTCATTAATAAAATAAATATACTGTTAAAGGTACCATTAACTGCAAAATATTGTTTTTTTTTGTTTGTTTGTTTTTTTGGGGGGGAGCGTTTAAATCTTATAAAATGCATCCATTGGTCACATTTATGCTGTTAAAATTCACAACACTCCCTTTACAAAGAATACACAATAATTATATTTCGTTAAGCTCTTAAAGAAACCACCAGAATGCTCTTCCTGGGGTTTGTGATGTCACAAACCAACAAGCCCCACCTTCAGTTTACTAGTAAATCAAACACAGTCTGAGTGCTCTGTAAGGGCCCCTTTAAACAGGACAGAGATTGTTGAAATTAGGACAATTTTTGATTTTTGGGATCATTTTGGAGACCCTTGTGTGCTTTGGACCGAGTTAAAACTTTGAGGAGACCGTGGCGACTGTAGAGATCTCTGAAGATTTGGGATGCACGATATATATCGGCATATTATCATATCAGCCGATAAAACATTTAAAATTACTTATCTGACATCAGCAAAAATTTATATTTACAACCAATAGAATTACACTAGACAGTCTCACGAGACAGTCTCAGGTGACGCTCTGCTGTTTTTCTCTCGGCGCAAGGGACTGACGTCATTACGTCAGACAAGCATATCTCAGCTAACATGGCTGCCCCCTCACACTCATGCTGCAACTCTGTACTCCCTCAAACAATGCTGCATGTGACTGTTATTACCTCCGCCAAGGACCTAATTAATCAGGGTGGTTTGTCCTTTGAATGAATGAATGAATGAATGAATTTATTTATTTCGGATAATACAGTACAGGTTAAAGAAACTGTATAATATAACAACAAGGTCAAATTAGACAAAGACTCCTTCTACTAAACAATTCCACGTGAGTTATCCGAAATGGGTGATGGCTGAAGCCGCAGCTTATATTGCCCACCCATATTCCATCCAAGAATTCAAAGAAAAATGAGTAAACAAGACAAGGTTTGTCCTTCTGTTTGTTAGCAGGATTACACAAAAACTACTCCATGGATTTTGATGAAATTTTCACCAGAGGTAGCCCTTGGGCTACAGAGGAACCCATTATATTTTGGAGGTGATCCATGAGGGACGGAAGGAGCCTTGGCAGAGGTACGCACTCTCTGAGTGCTTTTCTAGTCACCTCTGCCAAAGAGATTATGTTTTTACCAGCATTTTTCTGTCTGTTAGCAGGATTACGCAAAAACTACTGGACAGATTTGGATGAAATTTTCACCAAAGGTGGCCCTTGGCCTAAGGATGAACCCATTTTACTGATGATCTGAGAGTGCATACCTCCGCCAAGGCCCTTGTTTTGTGCAGCAAGATTACACCAAAACAATTCATTGGATTTTGATTAAATTTTCACCAGAGGTGGTCCTTTGGCTACAGTAGAGGACCCCATTAGATTTTGGTGATGATCCGAGATCCACATACCTCCACCAAGGCTCAATCTTCTCACATTGTATTAGCAAGATTACTCAAAAACCACTGGACGGAATTTGATAAAATTTTCACCAGAGGAGGCTCATGGGCTACACACAAACCCATTACATTTCTGAGGTGATCCATGAGTGCATACTTCCACCAAGGCCCTGTCTTCTAGCAATGGTTTAGGCAGTATTATGCAAAAACTACCTGATGGATTTTGATAAAATTTTCACCAGAGGTGGCCCTTGGGCAACAGACGAACCCATTAGATTTTGGAAATGATCCATGAGTGCAAACCTTGACCAAGGCTCTATCTTGTAATGTACGGAGGGATGGAAGCAGAGAGGTATGGACAGATGGATGGACAAAGGGAGGGAGGGAAGGAGTCTTGACCGAGGTATGCACTCTCTGAGTGCTTTTCTAGTTTTTATTACTTTTTGTAGTTAAGCACTGTTGAATTATATCAAACATCTTCTACAGCAGAGAGAAATTGTCGCACATCAGAAGAATATGCCAAGTTCCCATAATGGTACTGGCATTTACTTCTCCAGAGATGGAGGCAGAGGCCACAATGTAATCAGAAGCGAGGAGGGCTCCAAACAGACCAAAGGTGTCTAGCCTTTTTGTCACAAATGTGGTCCCTTAGAAATCTTACTGTAGATTGATGAACTAAAACTGGATATACAGTGATGTGAAAAAGTGTTTGCCCCCTTCTTAATTTCTCATTTTTTGTATATTTGTCACACTTAAATGTTTCAGATCATCCAAAAAAATTAAATATTAGACAAAGATAACACAAGTAAACACAAAATGCAGTTTTTAAATGAAGGCGTTTATTATTAAGAGTTAAAAAAAATCCAAACCTACATGGCCCTGTGTGAAAAAGTAATCCCCCCATTAAAACATAAATTAACTGTGGTTTATCACATCTTTGGAAAGCTGAGTTCAATTTCTCTAGCTACACCCAAGCCTGATTACTGCCATACATGTTCTCATTCAAGAAATCACTTAAATAAGACCTGTCTGATAAAGTGAAGTCGACCAAAAGATCCTCAAAAGCTAGACATCATGCTGTGATCCAAATAAATTCAGGAACAAATGAGAAACAAAGTAATTAAGTAATTGAGCTCTATCAGTCTGGAAAATGTTAAAAAACCATTTGCAAAGCTTTGGGACTCCTGCGAACCACAGTGAGAGCCATTATCCACAAATGGCGAAAACATGGAACAGTGGTGAACCTTGCCAGGAATGGCTTACCGACCAAAATTACCCCAAGAGTGCAGCGACGACTCATCCAAGAGGTCACAAAAGACCCCACAACAACATCCAAAGAACTGCAGGCCTCACTTGCCTCAGTTAAGGTCAGTGTCCATGACTCCACCATAAGAAAGAAACTGAGCAAAAATGGCCTGCATGGCAGAGTTCCAAGATGAAAATCACTGCTGAGCAAAATGAACATAAAGGCTTGTCTCAGTTTTGCCAGAAAACATCTTGATGATCCCCCAGACTTTTCGGAAACTACTCTGGGGACTGATGAGACAAAAGTTGAACTTTTTGGGAGGTGTGTGTCCCATTACATCCGGTGTAAATGTAACATAGCATTTCAGAAAAGGAACATCATACCAACAGTAAAATATGGTGGTGGTAGTGTGATGGTCTGGGGTTGTTTTGCTGCTTCAGGACCTGGAAGACTTGCTGTGGTAAATGGAACCATGAATTCTGCTGTCAACCAAAAAATCCTGAAGGAGAATGTCCAGCCATCTGTTCGTGACCTCAACGACTTCTTTGCATGTTTTGAAGCATCAAACTCGACAATCAGAGGGAGGGCTGGCCCACCCCCACCATCAGTCGGACCAGCGTTTACCATCAACACAGCAGACACACGGAGGACTCTAACCAGAGTCAACCCACGTAAAGCTGCAGGTCCAGACAACATCCCGGGACGTGGGCTCCGAGACTGTGCGAGTGAGTTGGCAGATGTCCTGACTGACATTTATAACATCTCCCTGAGTCAGGCCATCATTCCCAGATGCTTCAAGACCTCTATCATTGTACCGGTGGCAAAGAAACCAGTTGTGTCCTGTTTGAATGACTATCGTCCTGTTGCACTGACACCAATTGTGATGAAGTGTTTTGAACGGCTTGTCAAACCACACATTACAGCCTGCCTCCCTGCATCACACGACCCGCTCCAGTTTGCATATCATTCAAACCGCTCCACGGAGGATGCTATAGTCACCACCCTACACTCTGTCATCACCCACCTGGACCAGAAAGACACCTACTCCAGACTCCTGTACATTGATTTCATTTCAGCATTCAACACCATTATTCCCCAGAGACTGATGGAGAAATTACTCCTTCTCGGTCTGAACACTGCCACATGTCTCTGGATCCTGGATTTCCTGACTGAGAGACCTCAGTCTGTCCGGGTTGGAAACAACATCTCCAACTCTGTCACGCTGAGCACCGGATCCCCTCAAGGCTGTGTACTCAGTCCACTGTTGTTTACACTTCTAACACATGACTGTGTATCCAGACATGAGGGGAACCAGATTATTAAGTTTGCAGACGACACCACGGTGGTGGGGCTTATTCAGAGGGATGAGGAATCAATGTACAGGGAAGAAGTGAGAGACCTGGAGGGCTGGTGCAGGGAGAACAATCTGGTGCTCAACGTGGACAAAACGAAGGAGATGATTATCGACTTCCGGCGGTCACGGCCTGAGCACGTCCCCCTCAGCATCGGTGGCCGTTTAGTGGAGAGAGTGGAGAACATCAAGTTCCTCAGAGTGCAGATCTCGCAGGACCTGACCTGGAGCAAGAATTCCTTGGGGATCAGGAAGCGGGCTCAGCAGAGACTGCACTTCTTGAGGAAACTCAAACAGGCCTCTCTCCCCATCTGCATCCTCAGGACCTTCTACAGAGGTGTGGTGGAGAGTGTTCTGATGTACTGCATTGCTACATGGTACTCCAGCTGCAGTATGTCAGACAAAAAAGCCCTGCAGAGGATAGTCAAGGGGGCTGAGAGGGTAATTGGAGTCTCCCTCCCCTCTGTCCAAGAACTTTTTCAGAACCGTTGTAGGAGCAGGGCACTGAACATTGTCAAGGACCGTTCTCATCCTCTGCATAAACACTTTGAACTTCTTCCATCTGGTAAACGATTCTGGAGCATCAGAGGCAGAACCACCAGACTGATCAACAGCTTCCTTCCACAAGCTGTCAGGATGCTGAACAGTTGACCCGGAATCTCTCATACACACTACTGCACCTACGGACATTTTGTATATTATTTGTATATTATAGTTAGTTAGTTTTTTTTCCCAAGTATGTCTCAGGGATGTGTGAATGGATGGGGGGTGGGGGGGGTGAAGCTATGTGTGAGTGTGTCTTAAATCATGCTGCTTCTATTTATGTGGATGCCGAGAGAAACACAATTTCATCTTGCCTGCACTACAGTTGTATGTACAGCAATATGACATTAAAGTTTGATTTGATTTGATTTGATTTGATTTGATTTGAAGCTGAAGCGCACTTGGGTTCTGCAACAGGACAATGATCCAAAACACACTAGCAAGTCCACCTCTGAATGGCTTAAGAAAAACAAAATGAAGACTTTGGAGTGGCCTAGTCAAAGTCCTGACCTGAATCTGATTGAGATGCTGTGGCATAACCTTAAAAAGGCAGTCCATGCTCGAAAACCCTCCAGTGTGGCTGAATTACAACAATTCTGCAAAGATGAGTGGGCCAAAATTCTTCCACAGCTCTGTAAAAGACTCATTGCCAGTTATCACAAATGCTTGATTTCAATTGTTTCTGCTAAGTTATTAGGTTTAGGAGGCAATCACTTTTTCACACAGGGCCATGTAGGTTTGGATTTTTTTTCCCTTAATAATAAACACCTTCATTTAAAAACTACATTTTGTGTTTACTTGTGTTATCTTTGTCTAATATTTAAATTTGTTTGCTGGTCTGACGCACTTAAGTGTGACAAACATACAAAAAAAAAAAGAGAAATCAGGAAGGGGGCAAACACTTTTTCACACCACTGTATATCCAGTTTTAGTTCATCAATCTACAGTAAGATTTCTGAGGGACCACATTTGTGCAAAAAGGCTAGGCACCTTTGGTCTGTTTGGAGCCGTCCTCGCTTCTGTTTACATTGTGGCCTCTGCCTCCATCTCTGGACAAGTAAATGCCAGTACCACTGTATAGCCTGGATCACCATTCAAAGCTGGCTGCACCCCAAGATCATAGATGTCACGGCTGAGCTAGAAGCACAGGACAGAAGAATCTGGTAAGAACTGTGGAAGTGGAATTTGCATGTACAGCTCTGAAAAAAAAAATAAGAAACTGCTGCATAATCTTTCCTAAATTAGCATCCCTACATGTAGGTAGCCATTCAAGTTCAGTACCTGTTGAATTCCAGCACAAGACCACCTCAGTCTACTTAAAGAGGTACTGATTAGGTGATCATCTAAGCATGGTAAGCATGAAAGCTGTTAATAAAAATCTGAGTTATTACACAAATTCAGATTTCTGAGTTCTTTCTAAGTTAGTTTTATTGTAGTGTTTAAGAATAAACTTGAACTTGTTTTCGTTGCATTAGTTGATCTAAACTACATTTAAAAAAAAGCAGATCTAAAAGTTTTGTTGTTTGTTTTATTGGCCAGCTGTCATTTTCTGTAAATAAATGCTCTAAATGATGATATTTTGACTTGGAATTTGGGTGAGTTGTTGTCATTGGGCTAGAGACCAAAACAAAATTGTTCATTTTACTCAAACATATACATATAAACAGTAAAACCAGATGAAGTTATTATTTTGTACTGGTTTCCCTTGCCTCTGAGTTTTTTAGAGAGTAAGTTTAACTGCTTAATAACAAATTGTTGTCATCATAAGTACTGCTCACTGGACCTGGAGCTGCTGGCAGTTAAATGTAGACCTTTCTGTCTGCCACAGGAGTTTTCTATTGCCATAGTAAGGGGTCTAGATGCTAGTGTTAATTTAGCACTCAGCTGTGCCAGCAGCCATTGACAAGCAGCAGACCAGGTTTTGACCAACATATTAAGTGCGCATCGGCACAAACTAGTTTTGAACTACTGGCAGATCGGCTATCAGCACAAAATCCACTATCATGCATCCCTACTGAAGATCATTGACAGATTAAGATTTTGCCAGATCTCTCAACAATCTCTCTGATCTCCACCCCTGTGTAAAGGGGGTATTACTTGTGATTGGCCCCTTCAAACAAAACCTTTACCCAATCAGATTAGGGGCTCAGGGTCAGAATAGGCTGAAAACAAACTGTTTCAGTCAGTACTTACCAATGGCTCTTCTGGTGAGCTGTAAAATAACACAGAAATTGGGTTTGGGCTTTAAAGACACATCTAAATGTCCTTGTGGATGCCAAACCTTGAAACTAATATCTGGAAAAATTTTGGACTAATTTTTTTTTTTTTCAGGTCAACGTTTAGAGTTACTTAAAGAGAGAAAATATTACTTTTCAGCTCCCAACACAATACCCATTAAAGAACAGATTTTTCTTGTAGTAATAAATTATGGTCCACGAAATGTAGCATACTGACTGTCATTATTTTGATTCAAATGCATGTCGTTTTATGGATAACGCATCATTTACACTTGATTTTTTTTGTCTCAGTATATTCAACCACAAGGAGGCGACAAAAGCCAGGATAGGAATTTAATTTTCCTCCACATGTCCACAGTGTCTGACAGATTAGGTCAAGGAAAGGAGATCACCATAGCAACTGGACAGTTTAAAAAGCTGTCCAATCAGCTGGGGAGTTATTTTGCATTTGACCATTTGTCTTAAAACCGATTCTTCTTGTCGCCACTAGCGACAGTGTGCTCCTGGGGTCGGATCATTGGGTGCAAATTAAAGTAGGTCAGAGGGGCTTTGAGTTTGGATATGAAATTACAGCACTTTAACGTGTCATGTTCAAAACGGACATTAAGATTGTCTCCTTGAGGGCTTGAGGACTTGCCTGCATGGAATCATACAGACGGAGTCAATTAGTTGATTCATTCTGTGGCATTGGCAAATATCATAATGAATGAGCAATAAACTTATGTGACAAAAGATTGTTCTTCATTTGTTCTGTTGCGATTCCTGAACAATCAAAATAAAACCATTTTCCCCTCAATCAATCACTGCAAGGAACCTCTGTGTCTGTGTCTGTCTCTGTGTCTGTTCCTCGCAGACTGACCTAGGGTTTGATATGTATTTTGCTGAGGTAACAAGGGTGTGCATCCCCGAGGATGGAGGTGTTCAGATAAAATATGTAATTATTATCAATAAAAGTTTAGCCATTACTGTCTCTTCATGCCCAGGTTTCTAGAAGCGTGGGTGGTTTCAGATTGGCTCCATGCTGATTGGATAATACGCAGCATCACAACTAGTCACCACAGCGCTCTGTGAACAAAAACGAGGAAGTGAAAAGCAGTAAATTGGACCAAAAAAAGTTAATACTGAAGGTTTAATACTTTAAAAAAAATATATAATATAATGTTGCCTGGATTGTGCAGGGTCTAAACAATAATGGACCTACTGCACAATGTAGAGTAACGTACTTCCAAATTCCAGTCCATCCGCATTTTTGATTCTGATTCCGCTTCCATTATATTTTCCCATAATTAGTTTACTGTTTCTTGTTTAATCAGACAAAAAGGTAGAAAATATTTGTTTTTTTACCTTGATGTGTTTCGACTGACACCTGCGGTCTTCTTTAGAAGCGTCAGCTGCTCGCTGTGAAGTGTTGTTTTATCAGCTGTTTTTCTTAGGTGTGGCCAGCCTGATGGACCTGACAGATCCACCACGCTGGCCATGCCTCCCGTCGTCAGGTGGTCTTTGGAGGATGGAGTCCCAGGTGTGGGAGAGCGTGAATGCTCCCTCATCCCAGTTTATGGTGTCCTTTGCACGTTTTCTGATTTCTATGACTTCCTTGATTCAACCACTAGTACACCCCAAATACGAAATACAACAGGACAAAAAATGCAACATAATATATGAAATTCCATGCAGATTACGTGACAAGACATACATCAGGGAAACGGGAAGAACACTCAACACAAGAATGAAAGAACACCAGAAGGATTTCCACACAGCCTGGTCCGATGTAGACAGGAGTCCCAGCTGCTGCTTCATGTGCTACCACTGTCTCCGCTTGCACTCCTACCGGTGTGCTCGCATGGCTATCTAAAAATTAAAAAGTTAATAATGATACTGCCACAATTGTGGAGCATACCTGCACAGTTTGATTATACAATGAAAGGGACCAAACTGGACACAAAAACACCCAAATCACGAATTAAATCATCTTCATTTAAATATTTACTGACAAATGGGCAACACTGATGCCTCGGTTGCAGCCAAAGGGGTCCTTCTGCTATGATAACATTGGGTGTTTTGTCATTACTTCAACTGATTAGGGTTTATAAATGCTTTTAATAACCAAATATTGCTAAAATCTAAATTGATAAACTAGAATGGATCTCAAATATTTGTAAAAGTGACTTATTATAGTACTGCATGACTTTATTGAGAATACATAGAAGAAATTCAGTGTTACAGTTAACGTCATCACTAAACAAAGTGTTGTTAACTAAAATAATTCGAACAGCTGGTGAATGAACAACTCCCATTCCCCAAAGTGTAAGAAACAACACTATTATGAATATAAGTCATAAAAGTTCAGACAAATAAGTGATCTGAAAAACAAATAAACGAGGGTTCCTAAACAGTCACTGATGGGGGATGTTCCAGTGGTTTTCAATAATTTGGTCTATTCTGTATTTAATATTATTCACACAATCAAGTAAATCTAGTGCCGTTCAGTCCTGTTTATATTTGTCAAAGTCTAACATGTCTTGCCTACATACAGTTAGGCCCAGAAATATTTGGACAGTGACACAAGTTTTGTTATTTTAGCTGTTTACGAAAGCATATTCTGGATAAAATTATATAATCAATATGGGCTTAAAGTGCAGACTCTCAGCTGTAATTTGAGAGTATTCACATCCAAATTGGAGCAAGGGTTTAGGAATTTCAGCTCTTTAATACGTAGCCGCCTCTTTTTCAAGGCCAGAATTGACTTTGCCAAAACACACCTGAAGAAGCCAGCCCAGTTCTGGAACAGCATTCTTCGGACAGATGAGACTAAGATCAGCCTGTACCAGAATGATGGGAAGAAGAAAGTTTGGAGAAGAAGTGGAACAGCTCATGATCCAAAGCACACCACATCTTCTGTAAAACATGGTGGAGGCAGTGTGATGGCATGGGCATGCATGGCTTCCAGTGGCACTGGGTCACTTGTGTTTATTGATGATGTGACAAAAGACAGAAGCAGCTGGATGAATTCTGAAGTGTATAGGGATATACTTTCTGCTCAGATTCAGCCAAATGCAGCGAAGTTGATTGGACGGCGCTTCACAGTACAGATGGACAATGATCCAAAACATACTGCAAAAGCAACCCAGGAGTTTTTTAAAGCAAAGAAGTGGAATATTCTGCAATGGCTGAGTCAATCACCAGATCTCAACCCAATCGAGCATGCATTTCACTTGCTCAAGACAAAACTTAAGGCAGAAAGACCCGCAAACAAGCAACAACTGAAGACAGCTGCAGTAAAGGCCTGGCAAAGCATCACAAAGGAGGAAAGCCAGCGTTTGGTGATGTCCATGGGTTCCAGACTTCAGGCAGTCATTGCCTGCAAAGGATTCTCAACAAAATATTGAAAAGTAACATTTTACTTAGGGTTATGTTCATTTGTCCAATTACTTTTGAGCCCCTGAAATGAGGAGCGTTTGTATAAAAATAGCTACAATTCTTAAGTGTTTAATCATATACTTTTGTTCAGCCCCTTGAATTAAACCTTAAAGTCTGCACTTCAATTCCGTTGTAGTTGTTTCATTTCAAATCCAATGTGGTGGCATGCAGAGCCCAAATCATGAAGATTGTGTCACTGTCCAAATATTTCTGGGGTATACACCTCTGTGTCCCAGCCTACATCTGGGCCTGTAAAGACTAACTGGGCTATCTGTTTTACACAGATCCATACTTGCTTTCTACGGGCAAAAGACCATTTGGCTCCAAACCTGATCCAGACCCCCCCCCCCCCCTCCGCTTGGATGATGGGAGGTGAAGTGGGTGGGATCAGTCCCCGCACGGACAGCCTTTGACCCGCCCTCACAGAGTCACTGAAGGGTGTAGAGCTGCGGTTTGGATCATCTCGTCCCACACTGGATTTGACAGCGCGCAAGACTGGGGAGGTGGGGGGTTTTACGCACCAATCCCGGTCACAATCACAGGCATTTCCTTGCAAAACTGCAGTAAAGAAGGAATCTGCCCTCATGGTGGGTACCTCCTGAGATCGGGGTGAAGAGCCGGCTACTCGAATCTCGCCTCCAGTGACCATGGACTACGGAAAGACCATGGCTCCTCCTGTGCCGCCGCACAACCCCAAACCACCACGGCCAGGGCAGGCGCAGGAGCGGCTGCTGAAGTGCGTCCTGCTCGGGGACGGAGCAGTGGGCAAAACCAGTCTGGTGGTCAGCTACACGACCAATGGATACCCAACTAAATACGTCCCTACTGCATTTGACGACTTCTCTGGTGAGTAAAGACATTATATTTTCTTCCTAGAGCTTACACTGTATTTGGGAAATAAGACAAGGAAATAATATAAGTTTATGCAGTTTTCATACCTGCTAAAGTGAAGAAATCAAGAATGTTATCATAGATTTATTAGATTACTCGGTAAATTATTTTCCTATAAAATATTACATGTTCCTCTGAGACTCAAGTTTTCATCTCTATTCCCACTGCCAGTGTCAGTCAGTTCTGAGTTTCCATTCTCACCCTTCTATCAAATTGTATGATAGATGTGTTTGTATTTGCGCGGTTATCTCCTCCATCAGAGGGATTATAAATGAGGTGTCCTCCCAGCTTTCCATCTGGCATGGCTCCAGTTTCCAAACTGTCTCCTCAGCCAATCCTGGTTTGTCTCTAAAGGAATAAGAGGTTCTTCACAGATCAAATTGACCAGCCCTGTAAAGGAAAAATACACTTGTGACCTATTGATATTTCCCCTTCAGTTGCCCTTTACTCTTTGAATTGTTTCTGAGGGTGCAAGAGTACAACCAAACACTGAAAATGTCCCACCTGAATAATTGTAATTTTTCTACCGAACAATGTTTCCTTCAAACCAGCTTGTAAACCCAATAATTTTGCCATTAATCTTGGCTCACAGCCTGACACCACTCTCATTAGCGGCAAATTGAACAATATGGCAGCTCAAACTTTATTCAAAACACTCAGAGAACACGCACAGCCACCTTAAGATAAGCACTGGCTCAACCCTGACACACAGGCCACGGAGAGTTTCTGGTTCAGGAGTTGTGGATTGCACAACTCTGCCTATTGTTGTCAGCCTTGACCCGCGAGCCCTCCTCTGTCCTGGAATGGGCACATCTGTTGCAGTGGCTCTGAGGCAGAGATTGTCTTTCTCCCTGCCCTGACAGAGAGTGATTGTGCTGTTGAGGCCCTTAATGGTGATGTCACTTCTCAGTGCCCGGCTTCAGAGTGCCCTTGTGAAAGCTGGCTTCTGTGTAGTTACACAACACCTCAGGTGGCAGAAAAGTGAGAGGCTGGGAGATGGGACAAAAAAGGGGGAATTTTGGTTCTAGAAGTCAAAGGAGTATCAAATGTCATGTGTTGGGGAATGATTACACACCAGCAGCTCACTCTGATTTTCCTTTCTTTGTGTCCCCCTGCCTCTTTCCCCTTACTTTTGTTAAAGCAGGCAGCTATGACAGCTCTTCTACTTTACGTAGGTTCCAGTAAACTCTTTGATCAAGCCGTACGGCCGACCACACACTCCCTGCCTATTGTAAATGTTTCCATGTGTCTGCTGCTCTGCATTGTGTTCAGTCTTCTGAAAAGAATAAATGGTCCTATAATGAATCTTGCTGTGAGATGACTCACACGCTTTTCCTATCTGGAGATGGGCTCTGTTGGGGGAGCATCACCGAATTAACATCATTTGTTTTGTTTTAAACCCTAATGGACAACCTTGGACCGCTGCCAAAACACAGCATAGTGGTCTGAGTGATAGTAAAGTGTTACGGCCTCAGCGGTAACTGGCAGAGTGGGTGGGCGAGGCAGGACAGGCCCTCTGTGAGTGAAGAGCAGAGATAGGGGTCTGTGTGACGTTAACTGGCAGGCTTTTGTTTATCCCTGAGAATAGTGTGCTCTGTGTGTGTGTGTGTGTGTGTGTGTGTGTGTGTGTGTGTGTGTGTGTGTGTGTGTGTGTGTGTGTGTGTGTTACCCATCAGGTGAAAGCAAATATACAACCCTAAACAAATTGTACTTTTTTTTTTTTTTTCCTGTGTGTTTCTGTGTCTGCAGCTGTGGTTCAGGTGGATGGAAGCCCAGTCAGACTGCAGCTGTGTGACACTGCGGGACAGGTGAGTTTGTACACAAACACAATTCGCGTTACCATTTGGCACCGTGTCCCAGATCATAGGGCATGCCTGCATACCAGCCAGCTTTTGTTTCACACAAATATCACCTTTTATCAGTGTGATGCCTTCTTACGGGTTGGCCATCCTCCACTTTGGTGCAGGCAGAGATATAGCAAACAACGCCATGTTATTTAACAAACATAATAAGTTAACGGTAATGATACAGTAGGTACACAGTACTAAAAAAAATTCTTATGCAATGAAGTAACAAATAAATCATCTAAATGTCACTAAGTAAAAAAAAAAAAAAACAAAGAAAACCTGGCTGATGTAGTTAATGAATGCTAAATCTAAACTGCTGTTAGCAGGAACATTTTTTGTTATCCATCCATACATCCGTACATCATCCAGCCATCTTCTACCACTTTTCCGGAGGTCCGGGTCACAGAGGCAGCAGGTCAAGCAGAGAAGCCCAGGCATTCCCAGACCAGCTGGGAGACATAGCCTCTCCAGCGAGTCCTGGGTCTGCCCCGGGGTCTCCTCCCAGTGGGACGTGCCCGAAACACCTCAAGTGGGAGGCGTCCAGGAGGCATCCTGATCAGATGCCCATACCACCTCAACTGGCTCCTTGCAATGTAGAGGAGCAGCAGTTTTACTCTGAGCCTCTCCTGGATGACTGAGTTCCTCACCCTATCACTAAGGGTGAGTCCAGCAATCCTATGGTGAAAGATCATTTCAGCCGCTTGTATCGGCGATCTCATTCTTTCGATCATTACCCAAAGCTCATGACCATAGGTGAGGGTAGGAACGTAGACTGACCGGTAAATCGACAGTTTCGCCTTAGAGCTTAGCGCCCTCTTCACCACGATAGACCGGTACAACGTCTGCATCACTGCAGATGCTGCTCCAATCCGTCTGCCAATCTGTCACTCCATCCTCCCCTCACTCGTAAATAAGACCCCAAGATATTTAAACTCCTCCATTTGGGGCAGGAGCTTGTCCCCAACCCGGAGAGGACAATCCACCTTTTTCTGGCTGAGGATCATGGACTCAGACTTGGAGATGCTGATTCTCATCCCAGCTGCTTCACACTCAGCAACAAATCGTCCCAGTAAGACCTGCAGGTCATTGCTGGATGAAGCCAGCAGGACAACATCATCTGCAAACAGCAGAGATGAGATCCTGTGGTCACCAAGCATGACAGTATGCAAACCAATCGACTAAACATTCATTCATTCATTCATCTTCTTCCGCTTAATCCTTTTCGGATCGCGGGGGGGCTGGAGCCTAGCCCAGCATCTTTGGGCGAGAGGCAGGGTACACCCTGGACAGATCGCCAGTCAGTCGCAGGGCCAACACAGAGAGACAGACAACCATTCACTCTCACAGTCATACCTAAGGACAATTTAGAATCCCCAGTTTGATGCCAATTAACCTAACTTGCATGTTTTTGGCATGTGGGAGGAAACCGGAGAAAATCCCAGAGTAAACCCACACAGACACGGGGAGAACATGCAAACTCCACACAGATCACTGTTGGTCGGGGGCTGGGATCGAACCCAGGATCACCCGGCCAAGGGTGAGTTGCTGTGCTGCTGCAGTGTTAACCACTCCACCACCGCGCCGCCCCGACTAAACATAAGGTAAATGAAATTGTCAGTTGAAGCTGAATTCAAAGTAGCATATCCACAGCTCCTTCTGCGAAACTGTACATTATGACTGAGCTAAATTTTGCAAAACACAGCTCTAGGGGCCCACACTGAACGTGACTTAACTTATATTCAATGTACGAGTGAAACATGGCCATGTGGTGGACAACTCTACTGACTATGAACAGAGCTGCGCACAAATCCGCAGACACATGTTGAATCTGTTTCCTCCGTGTGAACACTATCAATCTGGTCTAACAGTACTGTAGTAAGTGTAGTCATTCATTGGTTTACAAAGTCCCAACATAATGCCTTGAGCTGAACACTTCCACCTTCACCATCTTGCCAGGCTGAAACTGCATGTGCTTAGATGGGGTGTGGCGGTGAGGTAAACGTCATGCACATTGTCTAGGATAGTGTCTTCCAACTTGAGCCACGGCACACTTTTTACACTGAAAAATTCTCACAGCACCTCACCAATCAAAAATGTTACAAAATGACACATTGTAGCCTATTACAGCATATATAATGAGAATTTAGCCTTATAACTAGTTTATACTCAGTGTGAAACTTGGGTCTGTTAGACGAACACAAAGCTGATATCCTGGCAGGAACTGAAGAAAGGCAGACACCTTTGTGGTTTATCTTATTAAAGTTACTTGTTATTCCGTTTGCTCACAGAAATGAACAAAATAGTCTCTGTTCTTATTTAGAAGTGATGGGTGTGTCGTTTGTAGACAACGTTTAAACTTGCTTGGCACCATGGCACTGTTGGATAGCTTTCTGTGGACACCAAGCATAAGGGAGTTGGTGCTTGAGGATCCCGGGGGGGAGTAAATCCAAACAAAAGATAACTTTAACTGTATTGCCTTGAGCTTACTATCTTAGTTTTCTTTTGTCAAACACCCAGCCCTTCACCTGTCTTAGAATTTTCTCCAGGGCCTCACTCAGAGTCTGAATCTTTCCTCTTCAAATATTTATCCATAGCTGTTTTTCATCTCGTCACTGCAACCTTTCACGTCTTGAATTCATTAACCTAAAAAAATGTGGAAAAAGAAGAAGACGGCAGCCCTTATTGCATTCATACTGTCACCCGCTGACATGGAAGAGCTATTACAGGCACTGATGCACAACAACAGCAAATTGTTTGCAATTTTTTTGGACCAGTTAAGTGAAATTGGACAATTTCTCTTGGCACCTCAGTGGTTCTCTCACAGCACCCCGATTGAAAATCATTGGTCTAGGGGCTTGTAAAGTGATGGGTAGGAGCTAATCAGAAGTACTGTAGTTTATTGACCTTAAAGAGACGATAATTAATGAAAAATATAAATCATTTCATTCAGTATGATGTATTACTAGTGATTAAAGTGGTAAACTTATATTATGAAGGCTGAAATGTATAATTTGCTCACTTTTTCTGGCCACACGTTCTGCCACCTGCATGTTTTTAAATAGAACTATAGGTTTATTTCCTTCTTGTAGGCATCACTCTTAAGCTGAAGTTATGCCCCACTGTCAAGTCGATGGAGTGGTGATGGGGTCGACATGGACCCAACGCAGGAGCAATGCAATACCCTCCTGTATTGGTGGTGCAGAACGCAAGAGCTGTGATTGGTCCACTTTGTCCCCTCTTCACATTTCCTGGTTCTCTGCTCTGCTTCGCTCTCTTCATTCACTGCGACACCACTTCCAAAGCGAGTCGGATAATCAGTGGTCCAATGGGCTAGCTAAGATATTGAATAAAAAGTTGTAAATTGTTGTATAAAATTGTATCTAAACAGTTTTAGACGCATTTCTGACGTGTTTAGCTATCTTTCAAGCATGAATCAATTGTTAACTTTTCTTGTTCTGATATCTCACACACAACTTATCTGTTTTTATTGTTGTTTTATACAACATTGATCAAATCAATCAAGTAACCTGTAGACACATCTTTTTGTAGCTATTCTCCCAACTTTTTTCTTTTAAATATTTCATTGCAAATATTTTTAACTGTAGATACTGTTACCAGTCTCTACTGTACAGGGCACCTTGTTGCCCACACTGTGCCAGATAAATTTATTGACTCGTTATTACAGCGATATTCTTTGAAGGAACAGGTTTGTGTTTCCTCCCGGCCATAGGTGGTTGTTTCATAATCCAGCTTAATCAAACCCAGCCCTAGGAGTAGCATATTTGACATTCACAACCGCTGCGGGGGCACTGCCAGTTCTGCACAGAATCAAAGGCAGTTTGGCTGCAAAGTGGAATGAGGCATTTGGACAAACCCCTAATACGTGTAAAAACCTCACAGCACGTTGCAAGCTTTGCACGGTGTCGAAACACACACATAGACAAACGCGCAGGTTTGGACAAATACAGGAAGATAAAACTCAACAGATGTTTACTGCAGTGGTGCAACGTTATAGAAGGGAGCTGCTGCTGTCTGGAAAACAAAAGAGGGAGTGTGCCAACACGTAGAGATGAGAGACAAAAAGACACAGCAGTTCTGGAAAAAGATGATAGCTGCCGCCAAAACTGATAAACAGAGTCGCGGCTCACTCAGAGATGTTGATGTGTCTGTGTCTTCCACAGATGGACCTGCGTCACTGGTTTGCACAGCGCCGCCAGAGCTTGTGTGTGAACCTCATAAGCTGATAAGTGTCGTACCTAACGTGTCGGGCCAAAATTGTGGATCGTTTCTGCAAATTTCAGTTGTGTGTGAAGATTACAAGGAGTTGGTTTAGAGAGTTGTTTAGGTAATTCAGATTTATGAAATGTTTGTTGGAAGAGTTAAAGGAAAGGCGGGAGAGGCTTGCGTCAGGCTTCTGCCAACTTTTATCCATGTGCTCAAGGATGTGGGAGGGCCTTGTAAGTCGAAGCTGTGTGGCTCCAAAGTGTCAGTTTAAGAGATTTAGTGCAGATGAAATAAATGAGCAGGCAGGGCCTCTCTCTACTGTTTATTAGCTCAGTGTAAACACTGCTGAGATCATTTATTATTAAATAGCTTTTGGCACATTTCCCCATGTTTTTCTTTATTATTACATGTGTAAATGGTCAATTTGGAGGAGAAGTGAGGAGAAACAATTTGTTACACAGCAAAAATTATAAACCATGCACATTGTCTGTTTGACTCCATGGGCATTTAGACATTTCTTTTTTCTCTCTCCATCAGGACGAATTTGACAAACTTCGCCACTTCTGCTACAGTCGGACCGACGCCTTGCTACTTTGCTTCAGTGTGGTGAGCCCTGCCTCCTTTCAAAACGTCTGGGAGAAGTGGGTCCCCGAAATCCGCCGCCGCTGCCCTCTTACCCCCATCCTCCTTGTGGGCACGCAGTGCGACCTCCGGCAGGACGTCAAAGTGCTGATTGAGCTGGCGAGGCGGAGGGAGAGGCCCGTGCCAGAAGAAGACGCCAGAGCCCTGTCGGAAAAAATTGGGGCTGTCACATACATTGAGTGCTCAGCGCTGACGCAAAAGAATCTGAAGGAGGTGTTTGATGCGGCCATCTCGGTGGGGCTACGGCAATCTGACAGGAGAGCACGGCGGGAGAGGAAGGTCCGCAGCACGGCTGATAAGATGAAGATGCTGTCCAAGTCCTGGTGGAAGAAGTACGTGTGCGTCCAGTAGAAACCGAGGAAACAGGTTTAAAACTGGAACTGCTTATTTAAAGGGACTGAAATGGATGTGAGGACTTCTTATTACATTCGTGTGGAAGACCTAAGATATATTTGGTCAGAAAAGACACTTTATTGATGCCTAAAAGACAGAAACCACGAGGCTGTAACCACTGACTGCTCTTCAGAGCCATTCTGATAGATACAACTGTGATCAACATTCAACCAAAAATGATGGCGCTAACACTGTGGACTTCAAATCAAACTGAATTTGTCCAAAGGAAATGTGTATTCACTAGGGTGGGTGGTGTTAGGTGGTGTTGGCTAAAAATGGTGCTCCCCTTTTTCGTGTCATTTGGAGCTCATCTTTCTATTTTATCATGCATGTTTGACACTGCCCAACATATCTAAAATTAAAATGTGATGTCATTGCATAAAACGCCAAACTTGCAGTTATTCTGATCTTAAAGTCAGCCAAGCACTTTCTTTCCTAAATCACCCAAAAGAAAACATCTGCAAGTCAAATGACGACTAAATAATATGATCCCTGGTTTATAAAATTCATCTTACCTTTTTTGTATTGCAATCAAATGTATATGAGTATAATTTTTTCAAACTAAATGGTCTCCGTCTCAGGATTTGTATGGTTCTTCTGAAGTGTGTATGTTGTGCTTTGAACAGTCACGGTCGTCCACGCAGAGTTCTGTCACATTTCATACCAATGGATCAATTTGATCCCATGATCTTACTGATGTTAATTATCCATCTAACTTATTCTGGATACTGGATGAAATTTTAATTTCTCATATGGGTAGAAAAATGCCATCTGAAAAGTTAAAGCCAGTTTGTCTCTACAACATGTTTTCTGTTACAGTTTTGCAGCAGCTACGTTGCACTTTTTACTTATCACAGTCTAAACACGTCATTGAAACCTGGTCATGCAATGGCCTTTGGACCAGTACTGCAGTGGAAACTTTAATCCTTCTTTAAGATTGGGTCGAGCCGGTAAAGACAGCATTGCACATTACCACTGGTTTGAATGATCTCAGCATTTTTCATGTTATTGCAGCCAAGGCCTTAAACAGACCATGTGTTGGTCGGTACATTGGAGTGCTCTCTCCTCATTATTTTGGTTATGTTCACATTACTACCTCAAAGTGACTCAAATCCTGTTTTTTACCTGAATGTGACAGATCTGATTTTTTTTTTTTTTTTACGGCTGTCTGAATGCACAAATCTGATTTGAAATCTCATCATTCTGAGTCACTTTTATATGTGGTCTATGACGGGATAATATATAAGACTTGAGGAAATGATCAGATCAGAATTTATGCTACTTTTACCTCTGCACATACGTAAGACACTGATGTCATCACTTGGCTCCATTGTTAGTGTCCTTTCCACTGCCTGGCTTCCTTCCTTCTTCTGAATCCCATCACATGCAGTCAAATAACTGCTTGCCATCTTCCTTTACTTACTTTTGTTTGCTTTTTTGCTGTTATAAAGCACATTCATTTTTTTTTTATTTTATGAAAGGTGCTCCATAAGTAAATATTATTATTCTTAAAACAGCAATTTCTTGAAAGTGAATGAGTGGCTGCACAAATATGACATCTTTTGTTGTTAATGGTGCAATGACATATCAATATGTGCATGTGTGCAATTTCAGAGGACAGATAAAAGTCAGCCAAGAGTCATTTGTGATTATGAATGTGAACCGTCGTGACAGGCAAATCTGATCTGACAAAGAAAAGAGGAGTGTGGTTTGTAATGTGAACATAGCCTTTATGCCATAAATGAAATGAAATCGCCAAAGAGACTGATTCCTTATTTGCTTCTTATTTTTCAGAAGCCCTTCATTCATCTATTTATCTGTTCCTCCTGGGCCAATAAATAATCAAAAAAAAAAATGAAAGCTGTACGAATACCACACCTCATTATGTATGTGACATGGTAGTCATTTCTGATGTCTGTAATGTCATCTGGATAAATCTGGTTGTACATATCATGTGTACAGTGACAGTCCAATCTAAATGGTACTAAGCAGATCAAGTGTTTGTGTCCAATTCTGACATGAGAAAAAAGAAAGTTTGGTCGTTACAAGTGGAACAAAAATAAAATGTGAAATATTTAACCTGCTTTCATTGCTGATTCTTCTGTGGAGATGTCACACAGTAGAAATTAAAGGAATGTTTCTGAGATTAGTGATTATGGTACCAATGTTTTGACATTCATTTGTGTTTAGTATTCTTGACAAGGGAGAAGTAATCTATCATGCAACTACAAACATCAAAAAATGACAACTATTTATTTGCTAGGGCTGTTCATTAAAGATTTCCCCTGACTCATTTCCCATGGACTGAGGAACCAAACGTGGCAGTTATTAGTCTTTCTCTACATAGGTACCACCAAGGGTAACACACTTCTCTCATCACTTTATGCAGCTGTGGAGACCTCACCTGTAGAAGTCTGAAGGTTGCATCAGAAGCCACGACTTGACCTCAGAAATCAGCATTTCATCATCCTAGAAGTGCTTGCCCTTCAAAAATGACTTTATGGTTGGAAAGAGGTGGAAGTCAGATGGTGTGAGGTTGGGATGAGGAAGGATTTCATAGCAGCAGGACTGTGCTTCCATCTGGGCGATATCCAAGTTGTGAAATGGGGCATTGTCTTGCTGGAGGCCGACCCAACACCTCTCAGTTTTGATGGCTTTCTGCAATTTCTGCAGCAGTGAAGTGTAGTAAGTTCCAGAAATTGTGGTCCCCTTTGCTAGGAAATCCATCATAAGCACTCCATGTTGGTCCAAAAAGGTCGTGACTGTGAGCATGAGCTTGCCCGCCAAGGGTTGGACACATGCCTTCTTCAGAAGTGGTGAGTCATAATGCTTCCCTTGCTTTAACTGGGTTTTGCTCTCTGGATCATAGTGATGGACCCATATTTCATCCTGCATGATTAGTCTGTCAAAGAAGTCTTTCTGGTTTTCTTGGCCAAAAGAGCCTGACAGCATGTAACTCGTCCCTGCTTCTGGAAAGGTGTGAGCATCCAGGAGGTCCATTGTGCAAATGGTCATGGATGATTTTTTTTCTACAAACCCCACAATGATCTTGACATCTTGGGTGAGTTGGCAATAATTATGCTGCGATCCACCAAAATGGTTGCCTCCTCTTCCTGGATGGTGTCTTCATCAGTGGTGCACTGTGTCGCCCGGGAATGGGTGCTGTTTCCACCAATGTCCGACCACACTTGAACTGTTGATGCCAGTGCTGGACTACATCACATGATGGGGCATCCTCCCCATAAGTCTCTTTCATCTCATCGAACATCTCCCGCCTCTCAAATACAGGAACCTGATGTCCGCTCTACATTCAACTGGCTCCATTATCACACCTTACTCCACCTTAGCACCTGTAAAAGAGAAACTCTTAGGAGTTCAGAGCTGCAAATTATGATGTGACCTATAGCGATATGTATTATACATGTGCAATTTCAGCTTCCTACAATAACCGGAAGTGCGTTGGGGAAATCTTTAATGAACCGCTTTGATACCATTGGTTTTTCTGAAAGACAAAATTTTATTACTTGAATGCCTTACACTATATAAACTGTGCTAGTAAAGCATTAGAAGTAGTTTCCAGCCATGAGAAAGCCTGAGACATTTAGCCAACAAATTCTCTCTAAAAAGATTCAAAAACTGCCTTTATTTACATGGCTGGAAAATTAAAATCTGATTTCAAATACATAGCCTCAAGGTTTTGCCGGCACCTAGTCGTCTAACTGCACGGGATCAGATGATTATAATTGTCTAAAATAAGCCTTTCCTCCTATTCATAGTTGCATGTCTACGCCACAAAGCAACAATGGGCAGAGAATGACAGCGAGGTATCGGGTGCTTGTTTAGAAGAGCTAATGATAGGCTAGGCAGCTAAAAGAGAGTTTGTGTCATCTGGCAGGCTGCAGATGAGTATGCTGTCCAGCCTCAGAGAGGGTGAAACTAAGACAGGAGTCATGCCAAGTGGTCTAATTATGATAATTAAGACGGCTCCACTTTCCACCAATATTTTAGCAGGAAACCCCATTGTTGTGTCTTAGCAAAGCAGCCATATTGTGATTAGGCATTGTGGCTTGTGTGTTTGTGATACCTAACTGGATGATGGAAGTAACATCCTGAGTTTGGATTCCCACGTCTTCAGTCACAAAAATTTCAGGGGTGGACTTTAAATATCTCCAAGTAATTTTTTTGATTGCACTTAAATTTGACCTTTCAGTTTGGTCCAACATTGTTTTTTGAGTTCAAAAGAGAATCAGTATTATTTTGTATAAACCAGAATAGCTCAGTGTTAACCAAACTAAATGTGTGGGTCTTTGTGCAACTACACATAAACAAAAAACATGTCAGGGAGCCAACATCATCAAACTATTGTACGCAGTGGAAATCATGTGGAACTGACACAATA
The DNA here is from genome assembly GCA_020510985.1 of Pholidichthys leucotaenia. Lineage (NCBI taxonomy): Eukaryota > Metazoa > Chordata > Actinopteri > Cichliformes > Pholidichthyidae > Pholidichthys > Pholidichthys leucotaenia. The sequence goes on along the minus strand of CM035847.1, from coordinate 213,768,024 downwards.
TTAGTGCTGAGTGATAGTGTACAATTGAGCCATTTTATGGTCACGGGTCCAAGGAAGAAAACCAGCATTTAAATGTGACTCAATAAGAATAAAAACAAGCAGCTCCCACACAGGCAGATACTCAGTTCCATCCAACAGAGCCACTCAGTTTCTCTCCTACATGGGGCTGGAGCTTTAGTATTCATTGTTATATTATTATTATTATTATTATTATTATTATTATTATAAAAACTGCATTTGTGACAACAGCCAAAGTAAAAGAAATAATGAATACGGTATATTCAGATCAGTCATCCTCCCAAGGGAAAAAAAAAAAAAGACATGTTATCATTTCAAATCTAAAACTTTTTGGGTGATGTAACTGAGTCTGTAGTGTTGAGCCAATCAGGACTCTGGCCTAACTGAAGTTAGCCTCCAGGCCCAGTTTGCATTTTTTCCTACAGTTTTGAAAACTTGACCCAAATTAAGATGGGTTTTACCATTAGATTCCTTTTAAGGACCGATGCAATTTCAGTCATTATCCTGGGCCACCTTGCATACAACTGGGCATGTCCTTCAACTGGTAAGTCTTTTTATCACAGGATTTATTCTGTTTAATGTAGTGTTAGCCACTATTAGCCTTATGGGATGTGAGTAGACAGAGCGTGGCATTTGAAGGAAGAGGAAAAGTGAAAAGATTTTGACACAAAATTATAAGACAATAGAAGATCTTTTGTAGAAAAAAGGGCATAAGATACCATTTTGAGCTTACAGCACTGGTCAGGACACAAAAGGAATATCGTGAGTGTAGTACCATGTGTTTCACAGAGACGTGGTTACACTCACAGATCCCGGATATTAACGTAGCAATACCTGCCTTCAAGACTATATGGGGGGACAGAGATGTGATAAGTAGCGGGAAAAAGAGGTGAGGAGGAGCGGCACTTGTTGGATATTAATATTGTGTATATATTTGGGGTGTACCAATATGGTAGTGCCCTGGGTGTAGTGGGAGGTGACGCCTCTCCTCTCCCGTCGTGGCGTCACGGGGAGTATAAGAGGACACAGCAGAAGGGGCTCTGTCTCTTTTGCTGTGGACTCTCTACCTGTTTGGAGTGACTCCTGTTTGTTCCTGTTCTTCATTAATAAAACCAGTTAACTGTCACCTTGCCTCCTCTTCATTTCCAGACGTAACATTTGGCAACGAGGACAAAAGGGTATGGAGCGAGCTGCTACCGCTTTCCGACCATTCTTGGAGGCTCCGGGAGAACCACTCGTCCCCTGGTCCAGGTGGTACGCAGCCTTTGAGAATTATCTCATCGCTCTAGACCTCAGTGAGCTTGAAAAGCTGCGTGCGAGGGCAGTTCTGGTCCACAACCTAGGAATGGAGGGCCAGAGGATCCTGAGTATGTTGGGAGGTGGTGACTCATTCAACGATGTGGTGAGGCTGATGGTGGGCTATTTTCACACCCATGAAAACACCATCATGAGGCGAATTCAGTTTAGACAGCGACGCCAGCGGCCGGGTGAGTCAGTGCAACAGTACGTTGCAGACCTGCGGCAGCTGGCGGGAGAGTGTCAATTTGGTACCTTGGAGGAAGAGATGGTCTGCGACCAACTAGTGGAGCATGTCCTATACTCCTCCATGAAGGTTCACCTCCTCACACGTGCTGGAGAACTGACGCCGTTAGCCGCCATGGACCTAGCACAGCAGCATGAGGCAGCGGAGATGTTAACCAGAAACCTCAGTGAGGAAGACAAGCTGCCAAGGAATGAGAAACAGTGGAAGGCACTGACCGCGGATCTGGACGGCGAGAGTGACGAAGAATACACCTCCACTGTGAAAATTAGGTCCGCCCCGGGGACGCCAAGATGCTATGGCTGTGGATCTGCCAGGCACCACTACAAGGTGAGCGAATGTTTAACAAGGGGGAAGCGTTGTGGAAAGTGCGGTCTGTTCCACCACTTCGCAAAAGCCTGCAAAATCTTTGAGCAGGGGGACCAGAAACCAGAGAGGGGCTCTTCTACATGGGGTGGGACTGTATAAGCCTTGGCTTCTTCCCACTCCTTTTGAACATTTTATTTTGGTTTGTTTTTTTGTTGTGTTTTGAACTCTCTTTTTTTCTTTCTTTAACAATGTTCAAATAAAAATCAATCAATCAATCAATCAAACCTACAGTGGTTCACATGGTCTCACCTAACACGGATAGACACATTTATTGTAACATCGAATTGGACAGGGTGGTGGTGCCGCTGATGCTGGACATGGGATCGGCGACCTCCATCATGAATTGGGCAACTGTGAAGAACCTTTTCCGGCATTATAGAGTGAGCAGCTCTGACATAGTGTGTTATGGTTATGGGAACAACCCCTTGGACATCGTGGGCTCGCTGATGCTCTCGGCAAGATACAAATCAGCATCAATGTGTGTAGTAGAGTTTATGGTGTCCACTGAAGAAGCTAACCTAATGGGCTGCGACCTGTTTTATGGACTTGGATTCTCCATTGCTTGCAGCGTAGGAGAGGAGTGGTCTGGCTGCGGGCTGTGGGACCGGCCTTTTTATGTGGGAAATGACAACAAAGTGTGGGACTTAAACCTGCCCGGGACGAGTGACGACGGGCGTGACCGACACTATGGAGCACCGATGCAGGGAGTTTCCAGTGCCAGTGTTTGCGGTACCCTGGACGACCTGCGGTGGCGAGTGGAGCAAGCGAGCAGGCACAGCGTAGTTCCAGTGGCTGGCCGAGTACCACCGTCGAACCGGGCACTGCTGTGGCTGATTCAGCACAACAAATGAAAGAGAGCGGGACAAGACCGAGTGGCACAATCTCCAGGCGTGCCTACGAGTAGGATCCGAAGCGGATCTCGGACCAAGTCGGCGGGACCCTCCGACACCGGAAAGAAACCCGGTCACGGCACCGTGGACCACAAAGGCCAGTGACTACTCCCCTAAGAGTTGGCGATAAAGTCCGCCCTAGGGTTGAGTCTCGGCTTGGTGGGGTCCGCAAATCACAACAACTGTGGGATGACCGGGGACAACTGCGGGTAGTGAGGGCCCGCGAAGATGGTTATTTAGAACTGTCAGATGGTTCCAGAAGGCACCCAAATGAGCTACGGCGTATGGGAGAGAGGAGACGCCCGAGCAGCCCGTCTCCAGTGAGGAAGAGGCGGAGACGCTCTGGGAGAGGGTTGTCGGATGAACGCTCCAGAGGGGATCCTCCAGGGGGTCCTTGGTGAGACTTTAAGGGGGGTTAGCGGAATGTTCCGTTGTGTTGTGGTTATGCTATTACTGTTCTTTGTGCTTTGAAAAAAAAATCACTAACTTTTGTGTAAGTTTCCCCCTGTGTGTGGTGAGAAGAGTTTCGTAGATGTGTGAGTGGTTAAAACAAATAATGGTGTGTGAAATGTAATTTTTTTGTTCCCCAGTACTGCATGTGTTTGATATGCCCATGTTGTGGGGTGGGAGTGCTGGGGTGGAGGAATTTGGGACCGCCATCAGGTTAATGTACATATTGTTTATAAGTGTTTATAGTTCGAAATGCTTTAGAAATGTATGTGATAGCATTGGGATTAGTTGTTTTGTTTTGTTTTGGGTTTTTTTTGTGCATGGCTCTTTTATGTTCACAGACGGTAATGATCAAAATGGCGGAATAGTCCGCTGGACCTGTGTGGTGTGCATGGATAGCTTTGTGTATTTATATTGTTTGCAGTGATGTTTAGAGTATGTATCGGGTTGCAAAATTTGGGAGGGCCCGATTAGCGTACTTGCGATTTTCTTCAGGGGAGGGAAAATGTCCGATATTAATATTGTGAATATATTTGGGGTGTACCAATATGGCGGTGCCCTGGGTGTAGTGGGAGGTGACGCCCCTTCTTTCCGGTGGTGGCGTCACGGGGAGTATAAGAGGACACAGCGGAAGCGGCTCTGTCTCTTTTGCTGTGGATTCTCTACCTATTCGGAGTGACTCCTGTTTGTTCCTGTTCTTCATTAATAAAACCAGTAAACTGTCACCTCGCCTCCTCCTCATTTCCAGACCTAACAGCACTTCTTGTGAATGAAAAGTGGTGTAATCCTGGACACATTTATGTGAAGGAAAAGTGCTGCAGCCCGGACATTGAACTGCTGGCTGTGAGTATGCGACCTTACTATATATGCCACGAGAAATGACATGTGCCTTAGTAATTATTGTCTACATCTCTCCGTCAGCTGACGCAGCAGTGGCCTGTGACATCATCAGCTCCACTACGGCCACATTACTGGAGGAGCACTCTGATGCATTTATGGCCATCACGGGTGATTTTAATCACGTCTCACTGGGAAAAAACATGACCAAACTTTCACCAGTTTGTTGACAGTTCCACCAGAGAAAACAAAACACTGGATTTACTGTATGCCAATGTCAGAGATGCATATAGTGCCACAGCTATACCCCCCACTGGCAAATCGGATCACTGCATGGTCATGTTATCACCCAAGTATGTTCCACTTGTGTAAAGTATGTTCTACTGAATCTGTCTTTTAATACGTTCAACTCACAGTCTGTCACCCTCACAACACAGCCAGACCCTCACACACCCCTCCCCCCACCCTCCTGTGCAGAACCTCTCTCCATCTCCCCCCTCCTCCCCTCTCCTCCTCTTCAGGGGACACCAGGCCCCTCCCTCACATCACTGTGACTACAGACCAGGTTAAGAACCAGCTGGAGAGACTCCGTCAGCGGAAGGCGGCGGGCTGTAATGGCATCTCTGCCAGGATCCTGAGGACCTGTGCCAACCAGCTAACTGAAACTCCTGTACAACCTGAGTCTGAGTCTGGAGAGAGTACCAGTGCTGTGGAAGACATCTTGCCTGGTTTCTGTCCCCAAGAAGTCATCTCCATCGGACCTGAATGACTATTGACCAGTTGCTCTCATATCTCATGTGATGAAGGGCCTGGAGAGACTGGTCTTAGCCCACCTGAGGCCGCAGGTGAAGACATGGCTGGACCGTCTGGAGTTTGCATATCAGCCCCATTTAGGAGTTGAAGACACTGTCATCTATCTGCTGCAACGAGCCCATCTGCACCTGGATGGTGGAGGAAACACTGTGAGAATCACATTCTTTGATTTCTCCAGTGCCTTTAACACCATCCAGCCACCGCTGCTGGGTGAGAAGCTGTGAGTGATGGGGGTTGACAGCTCTGTGATCTCCTGGATCACTGACTACCTGACATGCAGGCCACAGTTTGTTCAGCTGGGCAGTGTGTCTTGTCTGGCGTGGTGGTTAGTGATACGGGAGCTCCACAGGGGACTGTGATCTCTCCTTTTCTCTTCACTTTATACACCACTGACTTTCCATACAACACTGAGTCATGCCACCTGCAGAAATTCTCTGACGACTCAGCTGTTGTGGAATGTATAAGAGGGGGAGAGGAGGGGGAGTACAGGGCACTGGTAGACAGATTTGTGGAGTGGACAGAGCAGAATCACCTGAGGCTGAATGTCAGCAAAACCAGAGAGATGGTGATTGACTTCAGAAAGAGGAGGATGCCATGTCAGCCACTGCAGATTAGGGGAGAGGATGTGGGGGTGGTTGAGGACTACAAATACCTGGGTGTCAGGATCAGCAACGGGATGGACTGAAGATCCAACACTGATGCTCCGCACAAGAAGGGGATGAGCAGACTCTACTTCCTGAGGAAGTTGAGATCCTTCAACGTGTGCAACAAGATATTGGAACTTTTCTACCAGGCCGTTGTCGCCAGTGCCATCTTCTTTGCTGCTGTCTGTTGGGGTAGCTCAGAGCCAGTGACCAATAGACTTGTCAAGATTATCAAGAAGGCTGGCTCTGTAATTGGTCTCAGGCCAGAGACTTTTGAATCTGTGGTGGAGAGAAGGACACTGAACAAACTGCGATCCATCATAGACAATTCTGATCACCCCCTCCACCACACACTGGACAGTCAGCGGAGCACTTTCTCCAGCAGACTGCTACAACTTCACTGCCAAACGGTTAGGTACAGGAACTCTTTTCTGCCACATGCCATTTCACTGTACAATAAGTCACTCTGATGTTGAATTTGGTCATAACAAGGCTGCCATACTGCACCTTACAGTATAATTGGTGCCTCGTGTTTCACTCTGTGCCTTATAATCCTTCTCTGTACAGTCAATAACTATCCATTGACTCATAAGGATCATCATCTATTTAACCTAGTAGAAGCCTATATTGTATATAAAGTTATCTAAACATTTTTACTTTACTTCCCTGGGTAACTTCTTTTCTATTATACTGTGTGTTTTTCGGTTGGTTGGGTTGTTTGTGTCATGCTGTTGTTACACTGTAATTTCCCAGTTTGGGATCAATAAAATACATCTATCTATCTATCTATCTATGTCTGTATCTCACTGGGCTGTGACAGCTTGAGACTGGTTGGAGTTAAAAAGTAGTGAGAAAATACATGAATTGGTGACAATTTTCACTTGGCATCACACTGGATTGGCATTCATGATGCATTTGTGAAAGTGCCCTATCTTGCACAGATATCAGTGTACTATGATGTACAGCACAGGTGTCAAACTCATTCCATGGAGGGCCAAGACTCTGCAGGTTTTACCTCCACCCAGTGTCTTCAACAGGTGATTTCACTGAATTTCTTCCCACTGATTGCTGATCAGTGAAAACACCTACTGAAGACACTGGGTAGAAGCAAAACATGCAGGGTCTTGGCCCTCCATGGAATGAGTTTGACACCCCTGATGTACAGTATAGCATAATATTTAAAAAAATCAATAAACAACATGATGGCACTGGTTACAGGTGCATTTCTAAATTGCTGAATGTTCCAGTGAGCACTGTTAGAGCCATCATTCGGAAGTGGAAAGAACATCATTTTAGCATAAACTGGCCACGACCAGGTGCTCATTGCAGGATTTCTGACAGAAGAGTCAAAAGAATTATCAGAAGAGTTATCCAAGAGCCAGAGATCAATTGTGGAGAGCTCCAGAAAGACCTGGAGTTAGCAGGTACTGCTGTTTCAAAGAAAACGATAAGTAATGCACTCATCCAATATAGGCTCCATGGCCACTCATTTCGCAAGACTCCATTGCTGAAGAAAAAGCATGTTGAGGCTCGTTTAAAGTTTTTTGCACAACATTTAGGCAAGGTAGTAAAATATTGGGGGGAATATAGTCTCGTCAGATGAGACCAAAATTGAACTTTTTGGATGCCACAACACACAGCATGTTTGGAGGAGAAATGGCACTGCACATCAACCCAAAACACCATACCAACAGTGAAGTTTGGAGGTGGGAGCATCATGTTGCGGGGGTGTTTTTCAGCACATGGTACAGGCAGACTTCATATGATTGAAGGAAAGATGAATGGACAAATGTACAGAGACATCCTTGATAAGAACATGTTAGTATCTACGAAGAGACTGAAGATTAAACGAGGGTGGACATTTCAGCAAGACAATGATCCCAAACACACAGCCAAGGAAACTCTCAACTGGCTCCAGAGAAGGAAAATAAAGCTGCTAGAATGGCCCAGTCAGTCACCTGACTTGAATCCAGTTGAAAATGTATGGAACAAACTGAAAATCAGAGTTCATAGAAGACACCCAGGGAACCTTCAAGATCTGAAGACAGTTTGTGTGGAAGAATGGCCTAAAATCCCTCCTGAGAAATGCCTGCACCTAGTTTCTCCATACAGGAGGCATCTGGAAGCTGTTATTACCAGCAAAGGCTTTTCTACTAAATATTAAATTAATTTCACCAAGCGTGTTCAATACTTATTCCTTGTGTCATTCCACTTAATTAAATATAACTTTATTAAATATAACTTGTTTTGCTAACACAGTTGTCTTAATTTCTTTGTATGTATGGATTACTTAGATTGCTACTGATATCTGGTGAAAATCTCAGGTCAGTGGCTCCATTAGAAATATGTTTAATGAGAAAAATGTTGATGTGTTCAATACTTATTTTACCCGCTGTATGTATTCTATCCTGGTACGCTTGCTACCTGTCTGCTCTGTGCATCTGACCTCCTTGTGGCTAATTTTCATTTCATCATCTGGCTCAGTGCTAACCTGGGAGAATAGTGGTAAACCATCATCTTTGTCATCAACTCTTCAATGCAAGATCTTGATAAAATTAAATGCAAGTCTGAATGGAAATAAATGTTGTATGTATGCACCTATGCAATGCCATGGCCAATATGTGCTGTAATCAAGGCTAAAGTCCAAGAGAATATTAAAGTGTGTGACTTTCTTTGGACTGGCATGTGTAGAAATGACTCAGCGCTCTGTTTCTTCATCTAGAATCAGAAGTCTTTTCACTTAGTCTGACTTAAATATGTGGCATGAACCACTCAGCTTGTTGATCATTAGGTTTCACAAAAAGCTAAAATTAGCTTTTTTACCTTTATGCCCAAATCTGAATTTTTTTATGCTGCATGACCAGAATTGACACAAATCTGCCTTAACAGCAAAACGCAAAGAAAAGCAAATGTTGGTCACTTGATTTCTGATAAAGATTTTTCCATGTACTTTAGCTCCTTCTGTCAGTAAAGTGAAATGGAGGACAAGTTTACTGTCGTTCAGGGTGTGTGAATCTACTGTGTTTTTATGTTGAGGAAAAAAAATGAAGATGACGTCTTGCTCAGTTTTAAAAGAATTAATTTCTTGGTCCAAGAAGTGTCAGCCATTCTACATTTGACTGAGTGTTAATGTTGATCACAGTCCCATTTGAAAACTGTTTTGGAACCCTTTCAAATGAAAGCTGGCTGAGCTAATGGTGTGAAATGGGTGGCCCAGTCAGCTGTAGCCTTCTTCAGCTGTAATAACTCAAATGGTCATTGAACTCTTCACTCCTGTAAACACAGCTTCTTATGTAACTTCTGAGAAACCTTTAGGTAACAGCTGAACTTTGACTCCACATGAAAGAGCAGCTCCGTAATCAGTTTTGATGTCTTTAAATTGATGAAGGGTTTCTCTGGTACCCCCCACGTAATTGCAAGCATAATTACTGGAGCTCAGCCCACGGAGAGAGATTATCAAGGACATTAACTGTATTAATCAGGTCTGTGTGCCGGGAGGGGGTCCATCCAGGAGACTGTGGTCCACTTTGTACAATATCTTTGGGATTAACTGTTGCTCAAGCTCTTGTAATACGATGCAAAATGTCTGGGTGTCTGAATAAAAGATATTGATTGAGTTCAGTTCATTATTCTTGACAGAAATCTGTTTGGACTGTATATTTAGTTAGGACCTCAATCTTTTTATTTTAAACTGCAACCTTATTGACTTGTGGGTCTATATTACATGCTGTGATTATAAATACTGTGCTAGAATAATTAGAATAGTGCAAAGGTTCAGAGTTCTTAAAATTATGGCTGATGTGAGTCCCTTAAGAAATCAAGATCCACTAGTTCTGGTAAAAATTGAGATCTTCGAGCTACTACTGTGTCCTTCCATCACCTGAACACATGCTTATCAAACCTTTCCTCTTTAATCCAGCCCCATCTCACACAAATATGTACAAATAGCATGTTTGACGCATAGGGTGACCAGGAGTCCCACTTTGTTTGGGACTGCACAGCATTTTGACCTTTTTTTCAGTCATCCTGCTGTCATAAATCACCTTCTTAAGGGCAGGCAGAAGACACCAAATGCCGGCTGTGAGTTTGCACATAAAGTTTAATAAACAAACACAAAAATAACACAAAGACAGACTTACTAAACTAAGCAGGAACCAAGAGGAATGGCATATGGAAATGCCAGAGGAGAACGGGGCTCACGTCTGGAGAAAAGGACGGAGTGTGGGTGACCCCCACAACAGACTGGGACAAGCAGAGCGTTCAGCTGGAGCAATTGGCAGAACAATGAGATGTGTGTATTGATATTAATAGGCAGCCTCCCTTTGTCTAGCTCTTTCCTGCCAGTAATCTTCCTATTGTTATGGGTGACTCTCAAATGCAAATGTCTTCCTGTCAGTAATCCTCCTATTGATGTGGGTGACTCTCAAATGCAAATGTCCATGCCTACTGCTGTGAATGCATTGTCTGTAGTGGGGTATTTAAACTGCATCGCTCTGTAACTCTCTCTCTCTCTCTGACGACTGCTCAACTGACCACACGATTGCCTGAGAGCCTGAGAGCTCACTCTGGCGCGCCTGCACGGCGCTGGGGTGAGTTCTGTGATGGCGGTATGATTAATAAAATCCCTCAAAAACTCTCAGTTCACCGCTTATTATTTCTTGCCGCCACACTGGTGACCCCGAGAAAGCACACGCTTTGTGCAATGCAACCTTCTTGTCTGGACAGCCACACTGGTGACCCGACGACAACGAACGCAGCACCCGGCGGTGATTCTCCGACGACAAGCGAACGCAGCAGCCTGACGCAAATGGACTGCCCTCCCTTCTGCTACAGGGAGACCTCGACGCAGAGCCACCACCAGGCGAACTCTCCGGAGATCACCCACGACCGGGAAAGTGGCAGAAAGCTTCATGGTGAGATCTGCACGCCTGAGATCTGCACATCCACGCTGGGACCGGCCGCTCTCACAGCTCCTCCACACGAGAGCACACGCACCTCGTCCTCTCTCCACGACGGCGACCTCCAGGGCCGACGGAGAATGCAGCACGTGGACCTGAACGCACCATGACCGAACTACAGCAACAGCTCAACAGTGATGACCATCGGCGCCGACGACGCTGATCTCCATCAAGCTCCCTGACCCTGACTCGCCTCTACAGCGGTCCTGCCATGCACCGAACCCCGCACGCACACAGGGGGGTTATGAGGACAGCGCACCACGCACGGGACAATACCGGCGCCACACAGACCGCCATCGTCCTTCGCCGTTGCACACAGAACCTTCAGGGCTACTCACACACCTGAAGCACGCACGCAGCTCGCTCACAGGATTTTGTAATGGTCTCAGCCACGGCGCACAAGAGAATTCAGCAGTCAGCTGTCCCCGAGGACTTTAGGACTGCGCGCGCACCTAAAGTCAACACGCCAAGTCCCACACTGCTGCAACTCCTTTTTTCTTCATGGCCGCAAGAGGAGTCAGAGACTAATTTTTCTTCTTACTGTGGACTTGCTGTGGACCTCCGCACGTTCAACGGGACAGCCCCTCAACATCGTGGAGTCACAGGCAATTTTTGCGCGGCCCAGACAATTTCGCCGTCCCGGGCCGGCACTTGCTACCCCCACCCCCCCTCCCTCCACCGCCGCCTGCAGCGAGCTCTCCCCGCAACTCGCTCCCAAAGCCAGACTATCGAGGCCTCAGCTTCCCGCTGAGCCCTCTGGGGGGGAGTACTGTGGGTGACCCCCACAACAGACTGGGACAAGCAGAGCGCTCAGCTGGAGCAATTGGCAGAACAATGAGATGTGTGTATTGATATCAATAGGCAGCCTCCCTTTGTCTAGCTCTTTCCTGCCAGTAATCTTCCTATTGTTATGGGTGACTCTCAAATGCAAATGTCTTCCTGTCAGTAATCCTCCTATTGATGTGGGTGACTCTCAAATGCAAATGTCCATGCCTACTGCTGTGAATGCATTGTCTGTAGTGGGGTATTTAAACTGCATCGTTCTGTAACTCTCTCTCTCTCTCTGACGACTGCTCAACTGACCACATGATTGCCTGAGAGCCTGAGAGCTCGCTCTGGAGCGCCTGCACCACGCTGGGGTGAGTTCTGTGATGGCGGTATGATTAATAAAATCCCTCAAAAACTCTCAGTTCACCGCTTATTATTTCATGCCACCACAGGAGTCACCCGAAAGGAAACGGGACTCATGTCCGAGGAACAACAGGAGAATAGCCTGGCTGGACCCAGGCAAAGGGTGTGCGGAAATGCCAGGAATAATGGAGGAACAGGAGAATAAGATGGAGCTCGCCCATTTTGAACATACAGAAAAAAATGAGATAAGCAGTATGCCACTGCAACGGAGCTGTGTTGCAGCAGAGCTTAAATAGGTACAGGGGAAATACACAAAATGATTAACAGGTGTGGGTGCATGAGCGAGGACAATCAGATAATCAATGACAGGTGTGATAGCCCGCGAAAGAGAATTTGACAGTCAAAATAAAAGCATAACCCGGTAACCCAAAATAAGAGATACAAAAAGCAACCAACAAGCTCATGAAACGAAGACAAAGACCAGATAACAATAAATGACAAGACTACTAAATGTAAAACAAAAGGAAACTAAGGTGAGGATAAGAAGAAATACAAAATCAAGAACTAATAAAGCAATTCTAATAAATACTGAGACTACAAGGAAACCTAGAGACCAGGACTGGTACAAACAGGGGAATAAATTAGAATACAGAAATACATAATTACCAAACTAAGACGAAATAACAGGAAACTAAAAACAGAAACAAAAAGACAAACTCAGATAACAAAATACAACAGAACCATACTAAATACAAAATAAACAGAGATGCAGGAATACAGAAAATGACTTAAACTAACTTAAAGGCTGAGCACCCCCCCCCCTCCCGTGCTCAGTATCGTGACAGAGCCCCTCCCTCAAAGGGTGGACACCCAGACACCCCAACGTAACATCAAAAAGAAAAATACCCAACAGGAACAGAACAAATAATCAACGTGATGGGGGAACCCAGGCTAGGAGGGACTGAAACCAAAACAACACTCATGACCCACAACAAGAACAGATATGGTGAAAACAGAACTCTAAGACAAGTGAGTGGAAAAAATAAGGCAGGTCAGGTGGTTGATATGAGTCCCAGAACCACCCGATCCCATGGTGGAATGAATCGGGTGGCCTCCCAGAGTTCCTAGACCACCTACGTAAGCGATAAAGTCCATCGGGTGGTCTCCCCATCCCTAAGCCAATGGGCCACAGGGCACGACGAGCCCCCACCTGGGGGTGGCAGTTGGAACCAGTGCCCCTTACTGACCACAGGGACTGAGGGGTAGTAACCAAATAAGGAGAATGGCTGATCAGCAGGGAACCCAGACAAAGTGGTGGCTGACCAGTGAGGAAACCAGATGAAGAGGGTGGCCGACCAGCAAAGAAGCCAGGTGAAGAGGATTGCTGGCCAGGGTCGCTGACCAGCAGGGGGATCAGACGAAGGAGATGACTGATCGTGGGGAAACCAGATGAAGAAAAGAGCTGATCAGCAAGGAAACCCGGCGACGAAGACGGCTGATCAGCGGCAACCTCAGGCAATGACTGACAACCAGTGGTGACCTCAAGTGAAGACGGATGACCCACGGCGACCTCAGGTGAAGATGGAGGATCCACAGCGACCTAGGGTGGAGACAGAGGACCTATGGCGACCTCAGGTGAAGGCGGAGGACCCACGGTGACCTCGGGCAGAGATGAAGGAACCTCGGTGTCCTCAGGCGAAGGCAGAGGACCCATGGTGACCTCAGGCGAAGGACCCACAGTGACCTCGGACAAAGGTTGATGACCATCAGTGGACCCATACTCAGCAGACTGATGACCATCAGTGAAACCAGATGAGGACTCAGACAGGAGAGAAGAAACAAACACTGGATCAGAATCACCAGCAGCAGTGGAGCCCAACGGGGAAAACTCAGGAGCTGTTGGCGGCCGCAACTGGTTCTCCCCCTCAAGAGCTAACCAAGACCTCTCTAAAACTGATAATGTGAAAACAAAAATGAGGACTTGCCTTAACTCGAGCTCCACTGCCATCCAGGACTCCGACAAAGCAGGTTTGGATGTCTCGGATCCATTCATCTGGGGATCCATCCCCGACCCGGCCACCTCAGATGGGGAGGAAGAAACAGACATTGGAACACAATTACTGGCAGCAGTGAAGCCCGGCGAGGAGAACTCAGGAGCAGAGGGTGTCTGCAACTGATTCTCCCGACCACGAGCAAGACAAGATTTCTCTAAAACTGATAAAGTTGAACCAGAAAAGAATACTTACCTTGTCTCAAGCTCCACCACCATCAAGGACTCCAACGACTCTGCTGCAGCAGCCCAAGCAGCAAGCATGACGGTGGGTGCATCTGGAGGAACCCCAGTCATGGTGGCTGATGCTGACGGAACCCCAGATGAAGCGGCTAATGAAGGTGGACCTCCAGAGATGATGGCTGGAACTGGAGATCGTCTCACCACTGGCGCTGAGTCCTGTGATGCTGAAACCAGGGGACACTCATTTGTCAGCTCTGGCTCCGGGACACAGGGGGTGCTCCTCTCCTGTCCAGGATGTCGCTGCGGGGCTGGAGTGGGACAGTCCAACCCCGTAGGCATCATCTCCATTGTCCGGTGGCTTCCCCTCAGGACAGGTGGACTCACAGGATACACAGAGATAGATACACAAGAGAAGCAGGTGAGGTAACATGAATAACTGCAGCAGCAGGTGGTCAGAGCTCAGCCAAAGTGTGCAGCTGCTGCTGAGCACTCCCACAGGGAATAAGATAAGGCATTTCATCTATAGGTGTTAGAGAATGAAAATGTACTTTAATTCCTGTGGTGTGGTGGTGGCTGCTGCAGAAAACCCAGATGTATCCCTCTCAAATGCTGCAGTGGGCATGGGCCCCATTGTAGAAGAAGGATGAGCCGGGTCTACAGGCATGCTGACTGCCAAATGCTCAGCTGCGGGAGGTGATGTTGTGGAGGACCAGGGGGCAGCAGCAGCAGACAAGGAGGAGGAGGCTGATGGGACAGCCGATAAAGAGAAACTCTGAAAAACGAGGAGGCTGCTGCTGTGTTCCTCCGACGGGATGCAGGTGAGCGACGGTAAGAGGCTGGGCATGTCTGTGCCAGGGGACGCTTTCTCGTTGGTTCAGGAACAGACGGTGGATGGTGTGGGACGGAGGGAGGCGCAGGAGGACGACGTCCCAAAACTGGTGAGTGGCGAGAGGCTGAGGGCGTCTGTATCAGGGGACACTTTCTCGTCGACTCAGGTACAGCAGGGGGTGAGCCTATCACCAGCCCGTGAAACGTCATCTGGAGGGTGGAGACAATTGTCAACAACTCCGCAAACTTGGGGTACTTCCTCAGCCCAGGATGTACCTCCACTATCCCGACCGCTGCCTCCACTTTCTGCAGGACTCTCTTTGGGGAGCTTCAGAGATGTAACCCTGGATGAACTGAGCCACCCATTGTTCATCCACGCTGGGGCCTCCAACATGTGCTGGTGACATGTTGACAGCTCTCTCTCAGGTAAGCAAAATAACAGATGAAAAGAAAAAAGGCAAATGCACGGCTGCTGGTGTTTACACTGGCAGTGGTGTTCTGTCATAAATCGCCCTCTTAAGGGCAGGCAGAAAACACCAAAACACCGGCTGTGAGTTTGCACATAAAGCTTAATAAAAACACACAGAAATAACACAAAGACAAACTTACTAAACTAGGCAGGAACCTAGAGGAATGGCATATGGACATGCCAGAGGAGAACGGGGCTCACGTCTGGAGAAAAGGACGGAGTCACACCCAAAACGAAACAGGGCTCACGTCCTTGGAACAACAGGAAAATGGCCTGGCCAGACCCAGGTGGAGGGTGCACGGAAACACCAGGAATAACAGAGGAACAGGAGAATAAGACGGAGGTCACCCATTTTGAACATACGGGAAAAACTGAAATAAACAGTACGCCGCTGCAACGGGGCTGTGTTGCAGCAGAGCTTAAATAGGTACTAATAACATACATCACGTAGTGATGCAACCTGGACACATCATCAGTGATGTTACCTGGGGTCCTCGAGTGTTTTGGGTCTTTCAAACATCATACACTCTCACCCAGGTGACCCAGCAAGGGGTGATCAAGCCCCTGCTTGTGTCCAGGTATCACTACCTTACCCACGGATTTCCTTTTTTGATCCACAGCCACCGTGAGGCGACTTCTGCTGCCTCTGTGGTCTCCTTGATTGCCCTCTGCCTCCTGGCCTCTGTGATGCCCAGCAAGTTATAGACCCTGCAGAGGGACTGGCCTGCGAACCCCCTACAGCCCACCTCGATGGGCTCGCATTTTGTGCGCCACCCATTGAGTCGGCATTGCTACACCAGCTCAGCATATTTTGCCCTCTTCCTGTCACTGGCCTCCTCAGTCCGGTCCTCCCAGGAGACAGTGAGCTTCAAGAGAACAACCTGCTTAGAGGTTGCTGAAATCAGAACCAGAACTGGCCTGAGTGTCGTTATAGCTACCTGTTCTAGGAACTTTAGTTGTTTTCCCAAGGTCTACCCTTAGGTCCCAGTCTAGATCCAGCAGGGCTGTGTTGCAGCTGAGCTTATATAGGTACAGGAGAAATACACAAAATTATTAACAGGTGTGGGTGCATGAGCGAGGACAATCAGATAATCAGTGACAGATGTGACAGCCCGTGAAAGAGAATTTGACAGGAGAAAGTTACACAGTGACTGTTAAAATTAAAGCACAACCTGAAAACCCAAAACAGAAGATACAAAAAGCAATCAACAAACTCATGAAACGAAGACAAAGACCAGATAACAATAAATGACAAGTGAGGCGGCATGAAAAAATAAGCAGCAGTGCTGTGGTTTTAAGCAGGTTTTATTATATCATATCGCCTTCACGGGATCCCCTCTCCGGTGCATAGTGGAGCAGCCCGGAGCGGGATCCCTAAGCTCTCAGAGAAGGCGGACACAGTGTGTCCACCTGTTGCAGGATCAGAGTGAGAGAGTAAGAGAGAGATTGCGTTACAGAGTTGCACCTTAAATACTTGATCATAACAATACATCAAAAAGACATACCCCACAGTCTAGAATGATCAAAGGGACAACAGAACAGGCAGGAGGTATTTGCATTTGTAAGCCATACATCACAATGGGCAGATTAGCTAGACCTCGCTCTAAGTGCAAGACAAAGAGGCTAACAAGCACATCTACATATTGATCTGAGTCTCTAGGTCACAGTAAGGACAGGATGCATGAGTACAAAGGATGAAAGGCATCGATTAACATCACATAGGTGAGACAGAAGAAACTCGTCTACCTGTAGACATTAATACACCAAAGCACATCTAAGATGCTCAGAAAAAGCATAGTAAGGACAAGCCATATGCACACTATACAGAATGGCGCATTACATCACAACACATGCATGTTTGCATCACAAACACATGAATGGCACATTGCTTCTCAGTAGTGCAGCAGAAAAACAGAAAAGAGGGCTGAGTGTCCTTAGTCTGTTGTGGGGTTAAAACGAACCGCCACACACGCTCCCCCCCAGAGGACGCGGCAGGGGGTCGCGACCTCGATAATCCATCTGTGTGAGCGAGCTGTGGGAGAAGCTCGCTGCAGGCGGAGGGGGAGGGAGGGGAGGGGTAGTAAGTGCCGGCAGGAGCTGTGAAATCGTCCTGAGCCGTGCAAAAGTTGCTTGCTGCTCCGTGACGTCGAGGGCTTGTCCCGTTGCACGTGCGGAGATCACAAGAAGAAAAATTAGTCTCTGACTCCTCTTGTGGCCATGAAGAAAAGCAGGAGCGGCTGTAAGAGAGAAAGTAAACAAAGCAGGGGGACTGTTGGTTTTGGGTGCTGAAGCAACCCCAAAGCTCCCGGGAACAGCAGACGGCTGAAATCCCGTTGTGCCGTGGCTAAGACCATTAAAAAATCCAGTGGCGAGCTGCGTGCTTGCTTCAGGTGAACGAGCAACCCTGAAGGTTCTGTGGGCAGCGGCGGAGGACGATGGCGGTCTGTGGCGTGGCTGAGACTGTTAACAAATCCTTCCAGTATGCTGCATGCGTGCCTCAGGTGAGCGAGCAGCCCTGAAAGGCAGCGGCGAAGGAGGAAGGCAGTCTGTGGAGCCGTTACTTGTCCCATGCGTGATGCGCCGTCCTTGTAACTCCCCGATGCGTGCGCGGGGGTTCAGTGCGTGGGTGGGCCGCTGGAGTGGTGAGTCAGGGTGCAGAAACTTGGTGGAGAACGGCGCAGACGGCGCCGGTAAAATCCAAGTTGAGCTGTGGCTGTAGATTGGCCATGGTGCGTTGGAGCGGTGAGAGGAAATAGACGATCTTTAGTCCCTCAGGCCCGTGCAGAGGCGTTGGAGCGGCGGGAGGGAATAGACGATCTTATGTTCCTCAGGCTCATGCAGCTGCGTTGGAGCGGTGTGAGGAAGTAGACGATCTCCGTCCCTCGGGCTCGTGGAGACGCGTTGGTGCGGTGCGAGGCAATAGACGATCTTTGTGCCCCGGGCTCGTGCAGCAGCGTTGGAGCGGTGAGAGGGAGGAGGCGATCGTTGTCGCTCGTGCGGCCATGGTGCGTTCAGTTCCACGCGCTGCGCTCCCCGTCGGCCCTGGAGGTTGCCGTCGCGGAGAGAGGACGAGGTGCGTGCGCTCTCAGTGAGAGCGGCCGGTCCAGCGTGGTTGTGCAGATCTCAGGCGACGGAGCATTCATGCCCGGGTGTTGCGTTCGCTGGCCGCTCGTTTTTTTCAGCGTCGGTTCGCCAGCGTGGCCATCCAAAACAGAAGGCTGCGTTGCACAAAGCGTGTGCGTCTTCAAGGGGCCACCAACGCAGCTGTGTGGCTGTCCAGCTCGGAAGGTTGCTTTCGCACAAAACGTGTGCGTGTTCATATCACGTCGGGGTCACCAGTGAGGCGGCATGAAAAAATAAGCAGCAGTGCTGTGGTTTTAAGCAGGTTTTATTATATCATGTCGCCTTCACGGGATCCCCTCTCCGGTGCATAGTGGAGCAGCCCGGAGCGGGATCCCTAAGCTCTCAGAGAAGGCGGACACAGTGTGTCCACCTGTTGCAGGATCAGAGTGAGAGAGTAAGAGAGAGATTGCGTTACAGAGTTGCACCTTAAATACTTGATCATAACAATACATCAAAAAGACATACCCCACAGTCTAGAATGATCAAAGGGACAACAGAACAGGCAGGAGGTATTTGCATTTGTAAGCCATACATCACAATGGGCAGATTAGCTAGACCTCGCTCTAAGTGCAAGACAAAGAGGCTAACAAGCACATCTACATATTGATCTGAGTCTCTAGGTCACAGTAAGGACAGGATGCATGAGTACAAAGGATGAAAGGCATCGATTAACATCACATAGGTGAGACAGAAGAAACTCGTCTACCTGTAGACATTAATACACCAAAGCACATCTAAGATGCTCAGAAAAAGCATAGTAAGGACAAGCCATATGCACACTATACAGAATGGCGCATTACATCACAACACATGCATGTTTGCATCACAAACACATGAATGGCACATTGCTTCTCAGTAGTGCAGCAGAAAAACAGAAAAGAGGGCTGAGTGTCCTTAGTCTGTTGTGGGGTTAAAACGAACCGCCACACACGACTACTAAATGTAAAACAAAAGGAGACTAATTTTAGGATAAGAAGAAATACAAAACCGAGGAGAACTAATAAAGCAATACTAATAAATACTGAGACAAGGTCACCTAGAGACCAGGACTAGTATATTAAAATACAGAAATACATAATAACCAAACTAAGATGAAATAACAGGAAACTAAAAACAGAAACAAAAAGACAAACTTCAGATAACAAAATACAACAGAACTATACTAAATACAAAATAAACAGAGACGCAGGAATACAGAAAATGACTTAAACGAACTTAAAGGCTGAGCACCCCCCCCCCCCCATGCTCAGTATCGTGATACCCGCAAGTTATGTTGTCCTGCATTCTGATAGCCTTGAATTTTCAAAAGCTGTATGGACACTTTATAGCCTATTCTATGGATCTGTTTTTTAAATGAGGCAAATCAGAATTTGATACTACCTTGCAGTGATGTGCACAGAGACTTTGGAAGACAGTTTGTGAAGTTTTGGATATTGGAAGCTCATGAGCACCAGTGGGGACTAGCAGTCTACCTCTGGGCGGCTGTATGTAACACGTGTCCTGGCAGAGAACAGTGATGTCGGCCGGTGTGTGCACTGTACTGCTTTGCCGTGGTGCCCGTGTGCTCCGCATGTGCCGGGTGGTCGTTTGGACTCTCTTTGGTCATGGCAACATTATGTTGCATTGTTATTTTTTGAGCATCAGATCTTCAATACTAGATTTTTGTGGACAAATCTGCCAACTTGCAGACTGGTGTGTGTTTGCTCTCAGTGCTGAGCACTCTGGCCCTGAAGGAGAGGCTGTGCCATCAGTGTCTTTGTGGGTGGGCCTAATTAGAATATTCATAGATCCCAGCTTTGAAAAGAGGGGTGAAAGGAAGATTTTCACAAGCAACTGTAAAGCCAAGAAAGGTTTTTTGTTTTATTTTGTTTTGTTTTGTTTTGTTGTTGAAAACACGGCATATACCCTTGTAGACAATATAGATTTGTTTTTAAGATGATTCATCACCAAAGTGTGTCTTTAACATTGCACACTTATTGGGAAAATGGTTACAAATCTATTAGAAAATGAGTTGCAAACCTGTACTGAGAATAACCACTAAGAAATAAGAAAGCACTATCCTAAGGCAGAAGTGAAAATGAACACAGTGATGGAAACAGTTGATGGTGAAGAACCCTGTGTGCAAAATTGAAAAAAAAAAAAAATGTTCTGCACCATGTTGTAAACGTGCTATTCGTACACTCACATATATCTTAATCATATAAGACAAAAGCCCCCCAATCCATTTTTTCAAACAAACATGTTTCTTAATAGCTCTTGTTTTAATTTAAAAACCCATCTAATTGTTATTTATGATAATTAATGACTGCATATGTGAAATTTGAAAGGGGCTACTGATCAGAAACTGAAAGACCGCAATTCTCAGGAACACTACAAAGCATTCTTTCAAGTCGAGGCTTTGATTATACAGCATGGATCTTAACTGTTCAATAGATATTGCTCTCATCATCAAATTATTAAAACATGCAGTTGTTTTAAGTGGAGGGAAAAAAGTTGGAACACATTCAAGAGAACTAAGCCTTATATTAGGAGCAGTTGTTAGGATAGTGTCATAAACAAAGACTGAATTTATCGTCATCTGCTGGCTAGGATGAAGATAAGATGATTTTGTTGTGTAAATCAGTAAATATTTAACACATTAACCACTAGGTTTGCCAGAATGTTGATACTATGATTCCAATTTATTCCCAAGGAGCGTCTCTCCCAATACCAAGTTCCACGTGTAATTTTGATAAAAGCCATTTGGAACCTCACTGAAATTTGTTGGGTTCTTATTGGCTACACTCCACTTTTCCACTAAATCAAATCAAATTCAGCATGATAGTTTATTTTTCTATGTTGTTGATAGACACAGATAGGATTAATAAATAAATGGATAAATAGGGTTAATATGTATTACTGCATGAATCAGTGTACAATACTAATCAACACTTGTCCTGGTGGTTGCACAGTACAATCTATAGATAGTATTTTTTTTTTTTTAAATGGAATAACTAATTAAAGGCGGTAGGGTCATATTTCCTCTATTTCAGTCAGTTAATTTAGCTTGCAGTACTGCATTGGATCTTCACTTGAGCCATCTGCTTTGCCCACTCCCAGCAAGAATACTTAGTTTCTGCTGGAGGTGCTTCCAGCAGAATCTGAGTATTATCAGGTTCCCATGAGAATATTGCACTACACAGAAAACAGAAACAATGTATTACTAAGCCACTGCAGAATGGATTTGTACAGCTAATACAAGCAATGTTTAAGATTGCAAGATTAAATTTAGTTCTGTCTCCAAAAAGTAATTATTTGCTAAATTACTTCTGTAGATTTACATAGAATGTTCTTTAATTTTTATTATTTTTTTGAAGATATAATCCACCATTGTCCTGGTCACAAACCCTGTGGTTGCAGGAGTGACCTGTCTGGCATGTTAGAGTATGGCGCTGCAAGCAGGATTATGTTTTAATAAGCTTATATAAACACCCCCCACAGCACGCTCTCATTATGAGAAGCTAATTGAGTCGCTCTGTCCCGGGGTCAGCGGGGCCTCTTTAAACAGCTCTGTGTTTTGCTGTTAAGAGGCCCATCTCTGCCTCCAGAACATCTGTGTTGTCTGTAGAACATGTGTCTTTCTCTCCAGCAAACTGTTTAGATGTGCACATTTATGCACTTGCACATGTTCACAGTATGAATGTATACAAATCTTGCCTCCAGGTTCACATCTTAAGAGGCCTTTATTTTACTCCAGCCTGCCTTTCCTCTTGGTTTTGACTCTTTGTGTTTTGGCTCTTTCACGTTTAAAGAGGTCACAAAGTAAAGCAAAATTTGTGACTTCATATGGCCTTCACAGTCATTTACATTCACTAAATAAACAAGGAAACATTGCTTGATGTTCTCAAAAGAATACCACAAAATACGTAATCCAAAAACTGAGCCAGGGAATAGCATGTTAGCTGCATTCTTCAGCCTTGGCAAAGGCATGCAAAGTCACGTTTCTCTTGCATTTAATTGTTATTTACCAGTTTTTAAACTGTTAAGAGATATTCATGCTTTTAATTTATGTAACCATCTGAGCAGATTCTAATGCTACATGAATTTTCTTTAAGATTCAAAGCAATATCTCAACAATCGTTTGATGAATTCTTCTGTAACACTACTGCTGTATTCAGAGACTGTCCAAGAACAGATATCATCTATATAGAGTATTTTTACAAGCAGTAATTAAGCCTTATAGATGGAGACGAAGTAAGAAGGGCAAAGCTGAGATGGTTTGGACATGTGCTGAGGAGGGCTAGTGGATATATTGGACAAAGGATGTTGAAGATGGAGCTGCCAGGTAACAGGAAAAGAGGAAGACCACAGAGAAGATTTATTGAAGTAGTGAAAGAGGACATGAAGAGGGTTGGTGTTACAGAGGGAGATTCAAGAAATAAGGTGAGATGGAGGCAGATGATCTGCTGTGGTGACCCCAAAAGGGAGCAGCAAGAAGAAGAAGAAGAACAAAAACAAGAAGAAGAATTAAACCTTACAGATACACATTTGAAAAAAAGCAACCTGTAGTGCAAGGGTCAGCAACCTGTACTATCAAAAGTCATATTTGCCCCTTCTCCCACCCAAAAAAATTTGTCTGGAAAAGCAAAACCTACACACTGTAGAGGATCAAACAAGGGTCACCAGGGAGGAGGCACGGAATAAATGCAGGCGGACACGGCGAACTGAAGTTTAAAAGGGTGTTTTATTCATCCTCCATCACAAGGGTTCACCCCAGCGCTGTGGGAGCGCACTGGAGCGAGCCCTGTGTCTCTAGTCAGCAAATAGGCAATGCGTGTGATCAAAAAGAGAGTGAGAGAGCAAGCGATATGCAGTTGACTTATATACCCAGCTAAACAATGCATGCATGGCATATTAGCATCACAGTAAACAGCAGGAAGGCATGGACATTTGCATTAGAGTCACACATATCAATAGCAGGATTACTGGCACCGGAATTAGACAAAGAGAGGCTGCCTATTGATATCAGTCCATACATCTCACTGTTCTGCTAATTGCTCCAGCTGAGCGCTCTGCTTGACCCGTAGGCTGTGGGGGTCACCCACACCACTCCCCCCCAGAGGGCTCAGCAGGGGGCTGAGGCGTTGATCGTCCGGCTTTGGAAGCGAGCTGCGGGAAAAGCTCTGTGCCGGAGGAGGAGGAGGGAGGGGGTGGGGGTAGCAAGTGCCGGCCTGGGATGGCGAAGTTGTCTGGGCCGCGCAAAAATTGCATGTGGATCCACGATGTTGAGGGGCTGTCCCGTTAAACGTGGCGAAGGTCCACAGCGGCTGTGAGAAGAAACATTTGTCTCTGACTCCTCTCGCGGCTTCAGTCCTGCAAGGATGCGTAGCAGCCATGAAGAAAAAAAAAAAAAAAAAAAAAAGCTGGAGCTGTGTGAGGGACTTGGCGTTTTGGCTTTAGGTGCGGGCGCAGCCCTAAAGCCCTCGGGGACAGCTGACGGCTGGATTCCCATTGTGCGCCATGGCTGAGACCCATACATCCTGTGTGCTGCGTGTGTGCTTCAGGTGTGTGAGCAGCCCTGAAGGTTCCGAGGATGGCGGTCGGCCGTGTTTCTCGGGCATGTGCAGCGGCGGAGGACGATAGCAATCTGTGGAGCCGAATGGTCCCTGGTGCGTGGCACGCTGTCCTCGTAACCCCCCGGTGTGCGTGCGGGGGTTCGGTGCATGGCAGGTCTGCTGTCGCGAGGCGAGTCAGGGTCAGGGAGCTTGATGGAGATCAGCGTCGTTGGCGCCGATGGTCTTCCCTGTTCGGGCTGTTGCTGTCGTTCACTCGTGCTGGGTCATGGTGCGTTCTGGTCCACACGCTGCGTTCTCTGTCCGGCCCTGGAGGTCGCCGTCGTGGAGAGAGGACGAGGTGCGTGCGCACTCGTGTGGATGCGGAGGAGCGGTGAGAGGGAGTAGACGTTCTTTGTCCCTCAGCCGGCCCCAGCGTGGATGTCCAGATCTCAGGCGAGGGTCGCATCATGACGCTTTCTGCAGCTCTCCCGGTCGTGGATGATCTCCGAGGGAGTTCGCCTGGTGTTGGTTCTGCGTCGAGGTCTCCCGTGTGGCAGAAGGGAGGGCAGTCCCTTTGCGTCAGGCAGCTGCGTTCGTTTGTCGTCGGAGTCACCGTCGGGGGCTGCGTTCGTTCGTCGTCAGCGTGTTCTTTCCTTCGGGGTCACCAGTGTAGAGGATCAAATAAGGGTCACCAGGGAGGAGGCACGGAATAAGTGCAGGCGGACACGGCAAACTGAAGTTTTAAAGGGTGTTTTATTCATCCTCCATCACGAGGATTCACCCCAGCGCTGTGGGAGCGCACTGGAGCGAGCCCAGTGTCTCTAGTCAGCAAACAGGCAATGCGTGTGATCAAAAAGAGAGTGAGAGAGCAAGCGATATGCAGTTGACTTATATACCCAGCTAGACAATGCATGCATGGCATATTAGCATCACAGTAAACAGCAGGAAGGCATGGACATTTGCATTAGAGTCACACATATCAATAGCAGGATTACTGGCACCAGAATTAGACAAAGAGAGGCTGCCTATTGATATCAGTCCATACATCTCACTGTTCTGCTGATTGCTCCAGCTGAGCGCTCTGCTTGACCCGTAGGCTGTGGGGGTCACCCACAACACAGAAAAAAAAATTAATTTAAAAAAAAGCAATTCTTCAGAGAGCTATCACTTAATGAGGAACTGCTTGAGGAAGACTCTTTGTATAGCTTATATGGTTCTTCAAAGAACTGAACTGTTAATTTATACTGAAGCTGTATGGAGGCAGAATACTTGGCATTTCTGAAAAAGGTTCTTTATGGAACTCAAAATGGTTCTTCTATGGCATTACTCTAAAGAACTTTTTCATTCCCAGCAGACTGTTATTTTTCTGTGTATGTAAACCTTAAAATAAAGATAGCAGTTTTTATAGTCGTGTATACTGTGCTCTGCTGGAGTCCGAGTCCCACCCCATGCTGGACATGCTGAACACACTGAGGAGCTCACTTAGGAGGCCATATTAAACATTGCAACTTTGCACAATAAGGATCATCCTCTCCGATACACAACTTTACACAACTACAATTACAATTATTATCGAGGGTGGCAACAACACTTTTCATTCAATGTGAAATACTGTATACTGTCTGGGTCTATATTTATATTTTGCAAGGTAATTTAACTAACTGTAATGCTGTTGATACCATCTAGCTGCAATGCTCCTGCACTGTGTATAACTGTGTAGATACGTATATTTATTTACTGCTTTGGCTAACCAATTGTTATCTTATTATTTTATTTACTATTGCTCTGAGTGCTGCTATCCCTTTGCTGCACAATTAAGGCTTATCTTATTTTATATAGTTATATTGTATATTAAACTGTAGTTTTTTTACATTCATGATTTTTTTTAACTACAATAAAGGAACTATTGACATTTTACTGTTTTTTCATGTAAAAACTAAAAAATGCTTATGAAATGCTTATGAAGAGTTAAAAATACACTTATGTGAAGGCCTTTGAAATAAATTAAACACAAAACTATGCATGCCTTCCCATATGTGGAAAATAAAATAAGTAGAAGCCACTTTTATTTTATTTCATCAAACTTCACTAAGTGTTCTCTTTTGTCCACTGTGCAACAAAAATAATTTTAAAGTATTATATGCAACATTTTTCACTTTTAATTTAGCATAAATGAACAGCTCAAATCTTCAACAGTAGCTGAGAGCATCAGTCACTGCTGTGAATAAGCTGAGTTAGCCAATAGGAGCTCTATTTTCAGTGCTGTCCACTATTCTCCAGCTTTACTCCCATTTAAACACTTCTGAAGTGAGAGAATGTCACCTCATGATCTTCCAGATGGTAAATATAGTCATAATCTGAGGTGAGGAACTATCAATATATTTTTACATATGTTGGAGGCTTTGTCCCCCTCAGGGGGATTTGTGATTACAAAGATAACTCATCTGTAGTCAGAGGGACACAGTTTGGTTAAAGTTTACACATATCATATTTTCATGAAAAATTATGCAAAATGTCACGGTCTTCTTCTACTGTCGGCTGCTCCCTTTACATCCATGAATCTTCTCTGAAGTCTTCCTCTTTTCCTCCTGCCTGGCAGCTCGTCTTCAACATCCTTTGTCCCATATGCCCACTATCCCTCCTCTGCACATGTCCAAACCACCTCAGCCTTGCCTCTCTTACTTTGTCTCCAAACCGCTCGACTTGAGCTGTCTCTCTGATATACTTATTTCTAATCTTGTCCCTCCTAGTCACTCCCAATGAGAATCTTAGCATCCACTCTGACACCTCCAGCTCCAGCTCCTGTCTTTTTGTCAGTGCCACCGTCTCCAAACCATACATCATAACAGGTATCTCTACTGTCTTGTTAATCTTCCCTTTCACTCAAGCTGCTATCGTTCTGTCACAAATCATCCCTGACATTCGTCTCCACCCACTCCACCATACCTGCACCTGAAATGTCACAGTAATTTGTAATTTTCTGGGGAAATTTTCACTTTCGGCTGATTAACAAATGCAGCATGCTAAATTTGGATATAAGCATGGTATCCAGCATCCATCAATGCATCTGTGAGCAACTGCAGGCTCAAAACACCATTCTCTATACAGCACCTTTACAGAATTGAATACTTCTGCCATCTTTACTGTTACAGAACAGTTCTAGTGCCATATCTTAAGTTACCTGTTTGTCCAAAATATCTGTCCTGACAGTGACTGTATGTAAAGCTATGAATGGTGACACACTGAGCTAATTCTTGCAGGTTCATGCAGATTGTAGCTTCATTCACAAATGCCAGCATGTATGTGCTTGCCATTCTTGGCCTTTGCAATATTGCTAAAGAAGAAAATGCAAGGAAGGCTTGTGTAATTTCTCTGTTTAGGGCTGAGCACACAGCTGAGAAGGTCATTTCAGATAGAATGTGAAGACAATAGCGGCTCAATATCTGTTCCTTATCTGCAGCTCTGCTAAATGACGGAAACTTGTTTCCATTGAAGACTGCTGTAAATGATTTGCTTGAGTATTGTCAAGATGCCACATGTCATTCAAAAGGTTCAGAGGTAAACATTTTGACTTTTTTATTTTCTGACACTGCCCAGATGCCGTATACTTTTTGATAAGGAGAACATCTGCTGTTTGCTGAGTGTCTCAAGTTGCTCTCACTGTAGTTTCACTGTTTAGTGTCAAATTTTATCTGGGTCACGTCAAGAAGCCCTTCCCCTACACAGAAAGTGATATTACCGATGAAACTGGAGTGTAGAATATAGGATCTAATCCAGTAATTTTTTTAAAAAAGAACTTTTTTCTTTCTTCAGCTGATCATATTTCCTAGTTTGAATCCATGTGAATGGATGATGTCACTAACAGAGGCTGTGATTGGCCCACAGCTGCAGCTCACTTGGCTAATGTAATCTGATTGGCCACTAGAGACACACATGGTTCCCTGTGTAGAAAGGGCTCACGTGTCGTGACCTCATTTTCTTCATGACATACATGAATATTTTTTTCTATATGTTCTTCCTTGTTTTTCTCCTTTGACTCGTTCATACCATGCTGTTCAGTCATTGCCCTTTATCATTGTTCAATATGCCTTATCAGGTTATTTAGTTAGCCCGCTGGGCTTTGATCTCTCAGCTGGGACAGATAAGCATGTGTGTGTTTGTGAACACAACACATTTATGCCCCTGTTTTTCCTGCTCTCTGTGTTATTTATGGTTTAACACTATTTGGATTGCAAATCAAACAGGCTGCAGTTTGGCTGATTTGCTTAAGAAAGAGCCACCTCAGATAACATATGAGGGACTGGTCATGTGCACTGACTGAGGATTCCCAAATACTTTAAAAAAAAAAGCTTAGTTTTTAGTTCTTAAACAAAAAGGTAAAGTAACCAGTCAGCTGTTTTATGGGTTGATGAAGCTGATTATTTACTCACCCCATGATTCATTAGTGGCCTGACTAGCACAACATGAACACAGGATTAAAGTGTTTACCCAGAATGAAATAAACACTTATGATTTTGTTCCATGGAGAAATTGTAAGGACTGCTTTCTTAAGACTGATGTACTGTATAAGGCCATCATGTGTTTTTAATGTTTTAGATGTCAGCAGTAATAGGGTGTTTTGGTCATCACTGAACAACCTCTTTTAGCACTCTTTCTCTCTGCCAATATCATTTTAGCTGGCAACAAAAAAGTGGCTTCAATTGAACGGATGAGCATCTTGTTTCTAAAGGTACGTTCAGACCAAACGGGCGGCACAAATACATACCAAGTCAGTGGAAAGAGGCGAGCTCCCAGTCCTTCTGTTGCCAGGTGAGTGTCAGTCTCATTTTCAAACTAGTTTACTCTCCAATTTTCATACTTTTACTCTAGTGATGGCAGAATGTCAGAGCTAGTGCTATCCCTCGGACGTGAATGCGCGAATGCACGATTTTGCGTGTGCTCACGTCTTTCCATTGACTTTGTATGGCTTTGTGCCGCCCATTCACGTTTGGTCTGAATGTAGCTTAAGAATGACAATGGCAATCAACCCACCATTTCTATATTGACTAAAATATTAGATGAATTGTTGTATTTCAAATAACAACTCCTTATTGGTGACCCTTTAAAACACATTGAGACACCCTATGCCAGCATGTTAATGCACCAAAAACTATGGAAACCAGAAAAGATGGAGTAGCCACTCGTGTGGTCCATTGGTTAGGGAAATATTATTTTCAATTGAGCAATTTGGCTGGCAACTTCAAGAAAACGGGTTTCAATCACAAGACTGAAATACTGTACACCTTGCTTTCTTTTTCTTCACCTTTCGACTGCTCCCCTTAGGGTTCACCACAGCGACAGCGGATCATCTGCCTCCATCTCACCCTATCCCTTGCATCTTCTCTCAAACCAACCCTCTCCTCTCCATGTCCTGCTTCACTACATTCATGAATCTTATCTATGGCCTTCCCCTTTTTCTCCTCCCTGACAGGTCCATCTTCAACATCCATCCATCCATCCATCCATCCATCCATCCATCCATCTTCTACTGCTTTTCCGGAGGTCTGGGTCACAGAGATAGCAGCTCACCTAGAGAAGCCCAGACTTCCCTCTCCCCAGCCACCTGCTTCAGCTCTTCAGAGAGGATACCAAGACATTACCAGGCCAGCTGGGAGACATAGTGATAGAAAAAATTCATATTTGTCTTATACAGTTAGGCCCAAAAATATTTGGACAGTGACACAAGTTTTGTTATTTTAGCTGTTTACGAAAACATATTCAGGATACAATTATATAATCAATATGGGTTTAAAGTGCAGACTCTCAGCTGTAATTTGAGAGTATTCACATCCAAATTGGAGCAAGGGTTTAGGAATTACAGCTCTTTAATATGTAGCCGCCTCTTTTTCAAGGGACCAAATTTAATTGGACAATTGACTCAGAAGGCTGCAAAAAAAAAAATAACAAGGCTGCATGGGCTCTTCCCTCGTTAACCTGTCATCAATTAAGCAGTTAAAAGGTCTGGAGTTGATTCCAGGTGTGGCGTTTGCATTTGGAAGCTGTTGCTGTGAACACAACATGTGGTCAAAGGAGCTCTCAATGGACGTGAAACAGATCACCCTGAGGCTGAAAAAAAAGAAGAAATCCATCAGAGAGATAGCAGAAATGTTAGGAATGGCCAAATCAACAGTTCGGTACATTCTGAGAAAAAAAGAGTGCACTGGTGAGCTTGGGAACTCAAAAAGGCCTGGACGTCAACAGAAGACAACAGTGGTGGAGCGCAGAATCCTTTCCATGGTGAAGAACAACCCCTTCACAACATCCACTCAAGTGAAGAACACTCTCCAGGAAGTAGGTGTATCAGTATCTAAGTCTACCATAAAGAGAAGACTTCATGAGAGTAAATACAAAGGATTCACCACAAGGTGCAAACCATTAATCAGCCTCAAAAATAGAAAGGCCAGAATTGACTTTGCCAAAAAACACCTGAAGAAGCCAGCCTAGTTCTGGAACAGCATTCTTTGGACAGATGAGACTAAGATCAACCTGTACCAGAATGATGGGAAGAAGAAAGTTTGGGGAAGAATTGGAACAGCTCATGATCCAAAGCACACCACATCTTCTGTAAAACATGGTGGAGGCAGTGTGATGGCATGGGCACGCATGGCTTCCAATGGCACTGGGTCACTTGTGTTTATTGATGATGTGACAAAAGACAGAAGCTGCCGGATGAATTCTGAAGTGTATAGGGATATACTTTCTGCTCAGATTCAGCCAAATGCAGCAAAGTTGATTGGACGGTGCTTCACAGTACAGATGGACAATGATCCAAAACATACTGCAAAAGCAACCCAGGAGTTTTTTAAAGCAAAGAAGTGGAATATTCTGCAATGGCTGAGTCAATCACCAGATCTCAACCCAATCGAGCATGCATTTCACTTGCTCAAGACAAAACTTAAGGCAGAAAGACCCGCAAACAAGCAACAACTGAAGACAGCTGCAGTAAAGGCCTGGCAAAGCATCACAAAGGAGGAAACCCAACGTTTGGTGATGTCCATGGGTTTCAGACTTCAGGCAGTCATTGCCTGCAAAGGATTCTCAACAAAATATTGAAAAGTAACATTTTACTTAGGGCTATGTTTATTTGTTCAATTACTTTTGAGCCCCTGAAATGAGGAGCATTTGTATAAAAATAGCTACAATTCCTACATGTTTAATCATATATTTTTGTTCAACCCTTTGAATTAAACCTTAAAGTCTGCACTTCAATTCGGTTGTAGTTGTTTCATTTAAAATCCAATGTGGTGGCATGCAAAGCCCAAATCATGAAGATTGTGTCACTGTCCAAATATTTCTGGGCCTAACTGTATTTGTGATTTGCTTTGTCTCAGAGTCTGCCTCGGTGTCTATGTAAAAGTGTCAAGGATGCAGCTGTACTAGTTATCATCTTGTTTTTAGTCCATTCTGTGCGGCTCCCGTGTGACTGGTACTGAGTGAGCATCATGGCTCCTGAGAAAAAGATAATCCGTCCACCAAGTTTTGACCAGATGTAAATTATTGTCGCTCATGAATTGCAAATTATTCATTTGAAGTGCAACCCTTATCTGATCTCATCTACAAAACACCCATGGCTCAGATGGACAAAATTGAGTGGACACCTGAGGCAGAAGAGGCATTTGTTAAAATGAAAAAAACTTTTGGTCAGCACTGATGTCCTGGCACTCCCCAATTACAAGAAGCCATTTGTACGAGTGGCTGATTGTAGAGAGGGGCACATGACGTCAGTGCTCCTTCAGCCAAGTGGCACAAAAATGCATCGGGTAGCATATTACTCCACAAGACTTGACCCTGTCGCGACGGCACTGCCGCCATGTGTGCAGGCTGTCATAGTCGCATCCATGGTGGTACAGGCCTCAGCAGGGCTTGTTCTTTTTCATCCCTTGACCCTGAAGGTCACACATGCAGTATCAGTTATCTTGTCACAAAGTAAAATATCAGTCCTCTCACCATCCAGATGCCTTGCATGCATGACAGTGCTATCATCACAGCTTCATTTAACCATTGAACATTGCACAGTAACAAATCCAGCAAGCTTTCTGCCAATTTCAACAGAAGGTGAACCCCATGATTGTTTGGCAGAAATTGAGAGTGAAGCATTACCACGCCCTGATTTACAGGACTCACCTTTGGAGAAGCGGGATCTCACACTGTTTGTTGACGGCTCCTCCAAACGTGACTGTACTGGTGCAAATTTATCTGGTTTTGCAGTTGTCACCCATGATACCATTTTAAAAGCACAAAAACTCCCATCACACTATTCTGCACAGGCAGCTGAATTAGTTGCTCTAACTGAAGCTTGTAAATTAGGCCAAGGGAAAGCACTTATGGTGTACACTGACAGCCAGGATGCATTCTCTACCATCCATCATTTTGAACAACAGTGGAAGAAAAGAGGCATGATTACATCAACAGGGAAGCCAATCCAGCACAAAGACCTCATTTTAAAACTGCTAGACAGCGTAAAACTTCCATCTAAGTTAGCCATATGCAAATGTGCAGCACACAATGCAACAATGGCACCAATGCAACAATGCAACACCAATGGCACCAATGGCACAAATTGAGTAGTCAATTTGCTACTCAATTTTGTAAGAAATGCCTAATTTGTGCAGAAAGCAATGCTCAAGGGAACTTAAGGCCTGAAAAAGGCACCTTCCCTGCATCAACTTATCCATTTTAAAACATTTGCATGGATTTCATTGAGTTAAATAAATGTGAAGGCAAAAAATATTGTTTGGTTATTTGTGACATGTTTACCAAATGGACAGAAGCCTTCCCTTGCACTCACTCAAATGCTGCTACAGCAGCGAAGAAACTGCTAGCAGAAATTGTGCCCAGATTTGGAATACCTGAAAAGATTTACTCAGATACATGCGAAGAATGTTGACTGATTGAAATATTGTTCATGCTACTCTTCCCAGGAGGGACCACAGGGAAGCACCCATCTTTGCCAAGCTGGGGGATCTGGTCCTTATCAAAGTCATCAAAAAGAAAAACTGGGCAGATGCTCCCTGGCAAGGACCACACAAAGTCATCCTGGTGACACCAAGAGCTGTGAAAGTCGAAGGACGTGACTCCTGGGTGCATTTGACACATTGCAAACTTTACCCCGTACAAAACCCCCAGCAATAAATTAATTAATCCCCATTCCCTCAATAAGACTGTTTCTATTTTAACCCCCATTGCAAACTACATCACAAAAAAAGGGATCCTCACCAAGTGACTGTTTAATTGTTTAACTGTTTTTCTATATGGGTGTTGGCTGATGCTTTGTCCCAGTAATGACTTGTATAGCGAAACAACTGTTGTTTATCATGGAGAGACAAAATGCCAGAGAGAGAAGGTTGGCAACTGAAAGATGCGAATGGTACACCTGTTTTTTCATCATCATCATCCTTGTGGTGATACTTTTGTTTTGGTTATTCTTAGGGACACCATTACCTATCTATCGTAGAGCTAGACACATTACACACACACCCTGACTGGCTAGAAGGTCCAGGTCATCAGGACCACGTTTATGCTGGTAATGTGTCGTGGAAGTATACTAATTATACGGCCAAATCAGCTAATCGTTCAAATTGCTATGTGTGTTCTTTGCTCCCACTTTCAGATGGTAAAATATTTGTCAATGCTAAACTAATGGAGCTATCAGAAGCTGTTTGTTTCTTGCAAGAGGTTATGTATAGAACTAGTACAGCAAACACTAATTTGAATCACACCTGTCACATTGCTTATGACTTCACTGACGGGAGACACGATGACACCCCTTACTCGGTGAAGGCAAGGTTAATCTCGCCGGGGAATTTCTCCTTTTGTCCAAAAGGGTGTGGAAGCGTCTGTCTGGGCAGCTTACTGCTTTCTAAGTGTGCAACGGTGCATAGTGCATCTCGCCCCTGTACTGATACCTGCTGGACCAACATAGTGGACAGGAGTTGTCCCGAAGATCCTTTTTGTCAGTCTAGGAGTTTGGAAGGCAATGTCACCCTGCAGGAGCTCTGTAGCACTGCCATTTGTGATTCTCACAAGCATGGTATGCATGTGGTGACAGGGGGTTGGTGGCTGTGTGTCCATCGTGCCTACTCACACCTACCCATGAATTGGGGAGGGGTATGTGCCCCTGTTGTTGTGACTGACCATACCATCGTAGTGTCAGCAGGACAGGTGGGCAGGATGAAAAGAGATGTCTCCTTTGCACCACATGATCCCATCTGGGGCACAGATGTGCCGAAGGAATTCAAGTCAGAAACTACGGGGCAGAAAGTACTTCATGCACTGTTTCCCTGGGTGGGAGTGGCTAAGAACACCTTTTGAATTGAAACAACTAATTATAGATTACAGTCATTTGTGAATTTTTCTTTGTCTGTTTTTTTTGGTATAGAGGAATTAACAGCTCTAAGACTTATGTTGACCCAAAATAGAATGGTTCTTGATCAAATAACTGCCGCCCGAGGGGGGCGTGTGTGCAATTGTAGGTGATTATTGTTGTACTTTTATCACTGAAAATGATGCAGATGGTCATGTGACTGCCTCGGCCATATGCATCCTCACTGCCTACAGGCTGCCGCGGCCAAGGACGATGTTACTGATGAATAAACCTGGTTACGTTGGTTACTCTTCATGGAGAAGTCTCATCATGAGCCTGTTAATGATTTTAGTGGTATTATTTTTAGCCTTTTCTTGTGTAATTCCCTGTATCCATAGTATGATGATGAGACTTGTTCATGTTAACTTAGTGATGTACCATGGAACAGTTGCCGGGGATGGTGGGGATGATGAACAAACAGCGTGAGCTCAAGGTGTCTCTCCATGACCCAAGTACAGAGTAAAAGTATGACTGACATGCAGAAAACCAAAAGGAATTGCATGATCATGATGTGACGTTGAAATGTACTATTTGTAAATACATTTATGAAGTTTGAAACATTATTTTTACTTTTATTTTGTTTTTGTTATTCTTATTTTTACATCTTATCATTACACTTTATTATTATGATTTTTTTTGTTTTATATTGTTTTGTTTTATCCTTTGTTTTTATATAAGCTACAATGACACATAACTAAAACACACACATACACATATATGAATGAATGAATGAATGAATGAATGAATTTTTCATTCATTCATTCATTCATTATTTTATCATTATTCTGTTTTTAACTAAGACACGCATATACCCTTATAATAGCCTTTTATTATTTTCATTTTGCTTTCACTGTTTTTACCATTGATGATTTTCTTTATTGATTAATGGATGGAGTTTATTGTTCCATTTCTCCTCCTAAAGGACTTAAATGTTTAGCCAGTGCCTGGGGCAGCAGGGCCGATGGCGGACTTTCACCGTCGATAGTTAGCTAGGATCTGTTGCACGCAAATGCATTGGAGCTTAGCATAGCTGCCAGATGGGGTTTTAGATGCCATAAACCATTCTTTTTGATGACTTGCATGGCATCAAAGGGAGGAGAATGAAATTTCATATTTGTCTTATATTTGTGATTTGCTTTGTCTCAGAGTCTGCCTTAGAGTCTGTGTAAAATTGTCAAGGATGCAGCTGTACTAGTTATCATCTTGTTTTTAGTTCATTCTGTGCGGCTCCCGTGTGACTGGTACTAAGTGAGCATCATGGCTCCTGAGAAAAAGATAATCTGTACACCAAGTTCTGACCAGATGTACTAGACCAATCATGATGGACAAACTGCTCCTCCACCTCTCAGATAATGAAGAGCTTAAAGAACTGAGTGATGTGTGTTTGAGTCAGAATGGTGCACAAATAGGCTCTGAGACTATTTTTGTATTGTTCTCCACTGGCCAGTATAATTAAATTTGCTGAAACTCCGATCCAGCCTGGTTTTTCACTGAAGGTTTAGTAGAATTTTTCTAACACATAGTCTCTCCAGCGTGTCCTGGGTCTTCCCCCAGGGTCTCCTCCTCCTCTTCAACATCCTTTGTCCAGTATATCCACTATCCCTCCTCTGCACATGTTCAAACCATCACAACCTTGCTTCTCTTACTTTGTCTCCAAACTGCTCAACCTGCAATGTCCCTCTGATATACTCATTTCCAATCTTGTCCCTCCTAGTCAGTCCCAATGAGAATCTTAGCATCTTCAACTCTGCTTCCTTTTTTCCAGTGCCACTGTCTCCAAACCATACATCACAGCAGGTCTCACTACCATCTTGTAAAATTTTCCCTTTCACTCTAGCTGCTATCCTTCTGTCACAAATCACCCCGACACTTGTATCTACCCACTTCACGCAGACCTCCCCCAAGTGCCACAGTTCCCCAAGAATCCTTTAAAAAATTCCTGGATCCAGACGGTGATCTGGATCACCACCAAAATCTAATCATCTGTAGGATACCCCATTTCTGACAATCTCTGAAAATTTCATGAAAATCCGTCCATAACTTTTTGAGTTATCTTGCTAACAAACAGACAGACAGACAGACAGACAGACAGACAGACAGACAAACCAACGCTGATGAAAACATAACTTCCTTGGCGGAGGTAACCAGTTTATATAATTAACATCCTGTTGTATTCAACAGCACATCTTCAGTACAGTAGTTATTGTCTGCTGCACTCTAGATTGGAATATACTTTAGATGCTACACACTGAGTGTAATATGAAGGTAACAGTGAGGATGAGACAAAACAATAAACCATAAACTCAACAAGTGTGACTTGAGATCATGGATCAAATAAACAGCAGGGTAACTTTCACATTCTTTTTGGTAACAAACGCAAAGCACTGAAGTTTAAGGCATTTAACATTCAATTTGCCTTTCAAACAGGCAGACTGTGGCCACCTGTTAGTTTGATTTGGTCATTTTCATCAGGTGAATTGTGTTTTCCTCACTTTTACTGTATTTTTCATTCATTAATTTTGGCTGTCACATGATGTTGAGGGGGTATGCCTTACTGACAGTCCCAGTGATGCAGAGAGTTTAGGAGGTTGTGGCTGAGACAGAGAGGCACACGGCAGCACCAGAGTCACCATCTTAGAGCTAATTTTTGTTTCTCCTAGTAAGAGTACCACAATTTGAACTGTCCAACTAAGAGCTGCTGGGCTGGCCAAACTGTCAGAGATTCTGAGCAAAGGGTGAAGAACTACAGAGACTTTGTGCATGGAGATGGCCTGCAGATGGATACATTCACCTCTCATCCACAGTGACAGCCTAGTTTTTTGGAGATTCTTTAAAATACTTGTATGGCCTACCTTATACATCAAACTCCTTTGCTAGCAGGTTAAATGCTGCAGGGTGAGCTAGGGTACTTAACTATCCAGCCATCTATCTATCCATCCATCTTCTTCTGCCTTTTAACTATTGCAGTGAATTGGTAACTACTATGCCATGTTGACTTTCAGAGTGTACTATTCATGATAAGTTTCATAAATTCATTCATGAGCAACTGTAGTAAGATTCAGGTGGGCTAGGTCAGGTATGATGAGGTTATGAAGGTACTCAAGGATGTTCTTCTCTTTGTCTGGCAGTCTCTGCTAGTTGAACAAGTGGAAAAACTATTGGCAACTTTGCAGAATCTTTGTCTTTGCTGTATATTTTTTCACATCTGAATTTCTTCATACTGCAATGGTGCATCATAGATATACAGTTTACTTTATCTTGAAACTTTCTAATGACTGGCCACAGGGCCTGAAGCTGGAAAACCTAAAACTGCATCAAAACACTGGTCAACACCAAATTTATTGTCTAAGTTTTTTTTTTAGCTGATTTAGGACAATTTTGATGTGCTGAATCCAAAAATCACAATGGTTTTGCTCAATAAGGTCAACTTTTTTGAATTATGGCCACATGTTGTTTTATACGTTTTTTTTTTTACATGTATGGGTATTTTCATACCTTTATAAGATAAGATAAGATAAGATAAGCCTTTATTAGTCCCACAATGGGGAAATTCCAGGATTGCAACAGCACAGGGATAGCAACACTCAGAGCAACAATCAGAAGGCAAGAAAAAACAACATCTAGTAAACATATGTCCATATTACTATAAGTGTATATATATAGACACACAGTGCAGAGCATTATGGTTGGTTGGTGAATGTGCAGCAGAAAGTCTAAGCTCTCTCTCTATCTTATATAAAGGTAAGTACATGCACAGTACTAAGTAAATACAGGTTTTTACTTAGCACCTGATCAAGAGAAACGGATGTCATTTTCGGATTCAGCAGCGCAAAATTGTCTTAAATCAGTTGAAAAAACACAGACAACTTGCAAAAAAATTATTTTTGTAACCCTGTGTAATTTGTCTCTAACTATTTGAAATGAGTAAGTGGATGGATGAGCCTATTAAAGTGACTCAATCTTCTTGGCAGTTGATTTACACTTGCTCGCCTGCTCACACTGACGAGAGGCATCCTGATTGGAAACTGTCTTCAAGGACATTCTGTTCCTTTCTCCTCTCAAATGTACTCACTGATAGACACATGAAATTCTGAATCTGGAGTCATACAGATTTTAGCACTGCAAGCCCAAACCAATCCAGCTGTTGGTGGTTACAAGGCCAGTTATATAAGCATGTCCCTCTCTCCCCTATGCAGCCTGGCTCCATGCCATGCATGCTGTGCCTAAAGCTTGGTAACTCAGATGGCACCTGCAGAAGTGTTACATTTCTCTGTGCCTGTACTGTGAAGAAATTTCACAGTTCACTGACAAAAAAGCAGGATTCAACATGCACATCTGACGTACTTTTAGTTCTTTACCATCTTTACTTTTTAACTCCATTTTGTTGCAAGTTTTTTTTGTGTCTGTGCTCTTCTCCCTTTCTTTGTCCTCCTCACTCTTGGCAAACTTTCTCTTGTCCTGCTTTGTGCTCTTCCACACCCACACTCACTCACTTTTTCAACTCGCTGTTCCATTCTCTCAGTCCTCAGCGGCTGCCCTTTATCCTACTTCTGATTTTGTGCTTTCATTTTTAGAGTCAGATGTAAAAAACAATGCTTTGTTGATCAGTTTCCAACCAGCAGAACTGCTACCTTTTTGTCTTAATATCTAACAAGTACTCTCATTTTATTTCATTTATTTATTTCATTTTCTGTTATTCTACTCTTTGCTGTCTTTTACTTCTGAATAATTTTGCTTCTTTAAACTTCGAATATAATTTAAAATCTGCCCTCTGGCATCTTCCACTACATTAAACCTGCACACACTCCTGAATCTGCCACACCCACATGTCTTTATTCCCAACAGTGATTTAACACTGTAGCTGTGTTTGTGACTGAAGTCAAATTCAGAGCTGTTCTCACTCATTAATTGTTTAGTAATCCCACAACACAGCATTTGAGTGTGGTTATATTGCCCACTGGGTGGGCAATATAAGCTGCGGCTTCAGCCATCACCCATTTCGGATAACTCACGTGGAATTGTTTAGTAGAAGGAGTCTTTGTCTAATTTGACCTTGTTGTTATATTATACAGTTTCTTTAACCTGTACTGTATTATCCGAAAATAAATTCATTCATTCATTCATTCAAAAAGTAAGCTTGTGCTGCTCTGTCTGTCAGGTAAAAAGCCCACAGCGACAGATCCCATGGTCACCTGAAACAGCCGTAACCCAACCCGATTCCCCACTTTCAACAGAGGATGTAAATGCTTCCATTTTTAGTGTGTAATTGCGGAAGCCATTACTGTGATCAGGCACACCAGCCTTAACTAGAACTGAGCTATCCATGGTGAACCCGTGACCTCCACCCCTTGCAAGCTTTGAAACCTGAGAAAGGAGACCTGATCTCTGACCTCCTGCCTCCTACCTTCCACAGCAAGAGTAGTTCTCTCTCCCTCCGTTTGGACAGGATGTGACCTATAAGAGGAGCTCGGCAGGAGGGCCTTGACCCCAGACAGTGTCCAGACTAAGTGTCTGGACCAAACTGAGTCAAGAATGAAAGCAGGAGTTGACAGCAACATGTAAGCACTTTAGGTAATTGTTAACCTTAATTTTACCAGCATTTTTTAATAAGCTTTGACCAGTGCTGTATGGATTTATACCACATGTGTGTATACTTTATTATACTTAATTATTCCTAATATGCTTAGCACAAAAGTCTTGGTTTCTTTCCTGGCTTTACATTTAGCTTTTAAGCAATACTATTATTTCTGTAATTTCCATATGTAACTTGAAAGATTATATTGGTATGTATACAAAGTACTTTAGGACTCCCATATTTCTCTTTTGGTTATGTCATTGTTACATCACTGAGCAGCTAAATGTCATGGATGTGCAATTTTTGCACTGTAAACCAGCAATAACATGTATCTAATGACAGACAGGTATGCTGCTACCTAGCATGGATTTCTGACCTCAGGCATATTTCAAGTCGGCAAACTGAACAGTGGATCAGATTGAAACTGAGGGCTGCTGTGCATGCAGGAAAAAAAGGTTTTGAGACATAATGTGAAATGAGACAACACTGAAAAGTTGTGAACTGTGTTTTCAGTAAATATATCATTATCACAGTACTTGCTTGAATAATGAAAATCAACACAGAAGCTTTAGTTGGTTATTAAATACATTTTTCATAGCAAGCCATAATCTTTTTGAGTTTTAAAATTCAGTCAAAGCCTCAGCTTATACCTCTTCTTTCTTTCACTAAACCCATTCTTCACCGTTTCCCATCCTCCACTTGACATTGTGAATGCACACAGTCACTGCCAGTAAAGTTTATAAGAACAAACTGCGAAGGCAACTTGAATCTACATCATCCATTTGCTTTTGTTTCTCTATTTAGCCAAGGCTTTTCTCAGAGTGCTGCACTGAAAGGTAGTCAAACCACCATCCAAGCTTCTATTGAGCTCAGAAAATGGCTTTGATGCTTTTGATTGGGGCGTTTTTGTCCTATTCCTTTTCACTTCACATGGCTAAATCATCCTTTGTTGGTCTGGAAAGAGTCAGCCAACAAAACATCAGGAAGAGCCGAGTTGTTGGGAGCGGGGAGAGCGTTTGGACACGTTAGAATTGGGGTCATGACATCTGGTGTGTGTCAGTGGAGCTGTTTTAACATCAAGGAGAATGAGGAAAAAAAAACTGCTAAAATCTGATGTAACTTCCTCAAAGAACACACACTGGAAAATAAGGATTGTGCAGTGGATGGCAAATTTCCTTATTTTCTCACACATATGCTACAAACAAGGTGTTACAAACATGAATGCTTCAAATGTCTGTAAAAGTAATCCAAGTAATTCAATTCCTCAGGCATCAGGAGACTCCTCTCGGTTGGATTTAGGCTTTTCCTTTCTACTCTTGGCTCTTGATAACATTAGTGAGAGTAAATATCCTTAATATGTTCTCTCTACTCTGGCTGTGAGCACCTGCTGCTAAAAAGTTTGTTTTTGAGGGGCTGTCAGTCTGACAGAGAAAGGGATAGTGGTCTTTAAGGGAGAGGAGTGAACATACTGCAGCTTGTTTCAGCAGTAGAATATGAGGTCCTGAACCAAAGCCTAGGGCAAGGCAAATTAGAATTCAACATAGATACAGATCCATGCTTCTCCTCTGTAGTAGCTCCACCACCTATTTAACCAACTTTGATATGATATGAGCAAATGTATAATTTTATTTTATTTAACCTTTTTTAACCAGGTAGGTTAGTTGAGAACCAATTCTCATTTCCAATGACGACCTGGCAATAATGCAAAGATATGCATCATTAATATGCTGTATGTGTCATGGATGCCCCTCCGGGGCAAGAAAACAGACACAAGCTCTGAATTACATTTGTGACATTTATTAACAAAAAGAACAGAAGTCCCCCACAATCCTTCTTTGTCTCTGTGAGGCCAGCAAGCTGGGGGCATGAAGAGCTCCAGAACAGGTTAGAGAAAAACACAAAAAAAAGGAAAAATGCACGAATGCAACAGCTGGGTCTTTTAACTGGCTGCACTATTCTGTCATGTATGCCTCTCCTGGGCAGGAAAACAGACCCATGCGCTGAATTACATTTGTGACATTTATTAACAAAAAGAACAGAAGTCCAGAAAAAACTGTGCAGAACATACAAAAATACAAATGAAGAAAAACTTACAATTGGCGTTCCAGAGCCGGCATCGCTCTGTGAACGCTGGAGAAGACGTGGAGTAATACGGATGAACAAACATGGGAAATCCAATAGTGCAGCAAGGAGAAGGTAGACAAGCAGTGCTTAAATACATGGGAAAAAATGAGCCACAGGTGTGAGTCGCTGAGCAAGTGTCCTAATTAGACTAACTGCCCACAGCTGAGGAGATAAGAACAGACCTTGAACAGCTAGTGTGGAGCATCTAGGAAACGGGAGGCATCAGTGACAGCAACCAAAATATAGACAGAAACGAACAAAACCAAACTAACAAATAAGCAAAAACTAGAAATAAAGTGAGCGTCTGAGCTTTGTGAAAACATACGCTCAGACACATGACAGATCCCCCCCCTTTAAGGGGTGGATTCCAGACACCCCCAGGTAACACCCAAAAGAGCCCCCCCCCCCCCCGCCCGAGAGAAATAGGTACAGCAAAAAACCCACCCCGGGTGGGAGGTGGGGGAAACAGGCTTAGGGGGGAAAAACACAAACCCGCTCATGACCCGCACCTGGGCAAAACAAGACCCTTGGGCCACCTAGGTCACAGAATTACACAGTTCGGGTGGCTGGCCGAAGTCCCAGGCCAGCCGGACGGCAAGGTGGTATGAGTTGGGTGGCCTGCCAGAGAGTATGGACCACCCAACCCAGCGGCTCAGTCATTCAGGCAGCCAGCCAGAGTTCTTAAGCCACCAGAACTGGAGGGGTGACCCAGGAGGCGGCTTCCCCACGGGAAGGCCCAAGAAAGGAAAGCAAGGCTGGAAGGGGGGAACCACAACGGCGTTTAGTGGAGGAGGAAGATGGAGGACCACGACGGCGTCTGGCAGAGGAAGAAGGGGGACCGCGATGATGTCTGGCTGAGGAGGAAGGGGGCCATGGCGTCCTCGGGCTGGCCAGTTGCACCCTCGGTGATCCCAGGTTGAGATATTATTGCACCCGCGGTGGCTCCGGGCTGGAGCATAGCAGCACCTGTGGAGGGTCCGGGCTGGAGCGTAGCAGCACCCGCAGAGGCTCCAGGCTGGAGCGTAGCAGCACCCACGGAGGCTCCAGGCTAGAGCGTAGCAACACCTGCGGTGGCTCCGGGCTGGAGCATAGTAGCACACACGGTGACTCTGGGCTGGAGCATAACTGCACCCTCGGTGGCTCCAGGCAGAAGGAGAGCTGCACCCTCAGTGGGCCGAGAATGGGCCAATGCCGCACCCTCAGTGGACCCGGGCTGGGCCAACGCTGCACCCTTGGTGGGCCCCGGGCTAGGGAAAAGCGCCCATGGTAGGCCCAAGCTGAAGTGCAGCACCCATGTAGGATTTAAGCTGAGACGCAGCACCCACGAAGGCCCCCGGCCAGGATGCAGCGCCCACGGAGACTTGGACCGAGGAGGGACCCACATGACGGCCTCGGGGAGCAGGGAAAGCTGCACCCACAGAGGTCCCGGGCTGGGACTGAGCACCCGCGATGACCTCAACTGTGGGGGAAGCTGGACCCAACATGACCTCGGGCGGTGAGCCTGGACTCACGGAGACCTCAGGTGGTGCTGGAACATTCCCGGTGACCCTGGGAGGAAGCTCAGATACAACACACAGACAAGAGGGATCAGGGTCACCGGCAGTGGCAGAGCCCGAATAGGCGAGCTCAGGTGCAGCGGGCAGTTGCACCCTGCTCTCTTCACCAAGAGCCAGGCAAGATTGCTCTAAGACAGATAAGAGAAACATGAAGGCGAGTACTTGCCTGAAGTCGAGCTCCACTGCCGATCCAGGCAATGATAGTTTATTGGGCTCGGCCCTCTGGAGGTTCAGCTTGGCCTTGAACTCTGATGCAGTGGCCCCAGCAGCAGACATGATGGTGGTTGCAGTCCTTTTGGCCCCAGTCGGAGTGGCCCACGCAAGAGGCTCGTCAGGCGTGGCGGCTGGGGTCTGGCTCACCATTGTCGCTGGACTCCACGTGGCAAGCTCGGGTTCAGCGCCTTC
Organism: Pholidichthys leucotaenia; assembly: GCA_020510985.1. NCBI lineage: Eukaryota > Metazoa > Chordata > Actinopteri > Cichliformes > Pholidichthyidae > Pholidichthys > Pholidichthys leucotaenia. The sequence goes on along the minus strand of CM035847.1, from coordinate 213,724,125 downwards.
CCTCCATCCATGGTGTGATTGCGATGCTGGGATGGAGTCCTCCAGTGCTGCAGGCTCCTCCATCGTCTGGCGGTTGAATATCAGGGCCAGCGGACACTCAGGGGTGAGAGGACGAGACATGGAGATGGCAGGTGAGAGTTTATTAGATACAGCAGGTGGAGAGAGCTCAGGGGACTGTACATCCTGAGTCTCTCTCCCGGGAATCAGGCAAGGCATATCATAATAACATGAAATAGAATGACATGAAACTTGCCTGTTTTCCCAGGACTTGGTGTTTCCTGCTGAAGAGTTGCCTCTGTCCGTGGCTATGGTGGACTTGGGCCCCTCAGTGGATTGTAGAGGAGCCCCCCCTGTAGTCGCGGAGGCAGATGCAGCCGGGAAGGACGCAGCCGGACCCTCAGCAGCGGGAGAGTACGTCGAGGAAATGGGATGTGCAGCAGGAAAGGAAGAGGAGGAAGCTGGCAGAACATCCGCTGAAGGAGAATGAGTTAGAGAAACTGCTGCGGAATTTGTCTGGCTTGATGTAGGGAAAGCTGCTGACTGAGAAGTGGAGGCATTTCCCCGGCAGTCCGGAGCTGGGCAACAGCACTGCCGTGAAGCTGGCAATGCACATGCTAGAGCTGAAGGTGAGTCTGATGAAGTAAGAAGGGAGAAGGACGTCAGCTATAGTGAGTGCCTTCGCCTCGACTGCTGGAAACGCCCCCACCGTTAATCCAGAAAATGATCGCTGGAGCGCACAGACCGTGGACAGTAGTTCCGTGTATTGCAGATAATTCCACAGGCCGGGGTGCACCTGAAGAATTCCCACCGCTCCGTTCAGACATTCCCAGGTTTTCTTGGGTCCTCGGGTGGCAAAAGCCTCATCCACAAAGCTTTGGATGAAGTCCGCCACCCACTCCTCCTCCAAGGTCGGGGACCCCGCTGCCAATCCTCCTTTGTTTCTGTGAGGCCAGCAAGCTGGGGGCATGAAGAGCTCCAGAACAGGTTAGAGAAAAACACACAAAAAAAGAAAAAATGCACGACTGCAACAGCTGGGTCTTTTAACTGGCTGCACTATTCTGTCATGTATGCCCCTCCGGGGCAGGAAAACAGACCCATGTGCTGAATTACATTTGTGACATTTATTAACAAAAAGAACAGAAGTCCAGAAAAATTGTGCAGAACATACAAAAATACAAATGAGGAAAAACTTACAATTGGCGTTCCAGAGCCGGCATCGCTCTGCGAACGCTGGAGAAGACGTGGAGTAATACGGATGAACAAACATGGGAAATCCAATAGTGCAGCAAGGAGAAGGTAGACAAGCAGTGCTTAAATACATGGAAAAAAATGAGCCACAGGTGTGAGTCATTGAGCAGGTGACCTAATTAGACTAACTGCCCACAGCTGAGGAGACAGGAACAGACTGTGAAAAGCTAATGTGGGGCATCTGGGAAAGAGGAGGCATAAGTGACGACAACCAAAATATAGACAGAAACGAACAAAACCAAACTAACAGAAAAGCAAAAACTAGAAATAAAGTGAGTGTCTGAGCTCTGTGAAAACATACGCTCAGACACATAACAGAATGTCCATGTAGCTTTTCCATAGTCATGACCTTCAGAACCTGGCCTTTCACCTTTTGATCTCAAAACCATATCAACAGGTGACGGTCCCAAAGTCAACCTGTGTACCATATATGGTGACCATTGCTTCATTTTTTTGCTCTTAAGTTAGAGTGCAGATTACCTTGGGCCCTTTACTTCAATCTTTTGACCACAAAATGCACAGGTGAGGGTCCTAAGGTCAGTTCGTGTGCCAAGTTTGATGATGATAGCTCTGTTAATGAAGTGACTATATACTGTATGAAAAGAAGTTCTGAGCTTTTACAGTATCCCACTCACCTTGACCTTTGTCCCTTTGACCCCAAAACCACAGCCACAGTGCTAATTCCATTGCCAACTGGTAAACAAAGCAATCACCATATGATAAGTATTAAGGTTTATTAGGAATTGGGAGAAATCAGGTTCAGGTTACTTTATTTGTACCTGTAGGTAGATTTGTTTTGCAGTCAGGTGACATCCTTTTAGGACGTTAAATGTGAGAAAACAGTGTTTCAAGTTACTGCCATTTTCATTCGCTTGCTGTTACATTATAGCACTTGTACTGATGTGTTTTATTATGTGTTCTATAAACCTTTAGTGCTGTGGAAACAGTTAAAGAGAAATGATGTGTGTCCAACTGATGTCATTTGCTCAGCTGTAAATGTCTGGATGGCCTGTCGTAATGTTCATGCTCTGCCAATTGACATTAAAGCACAACATTAAAGTAAACGTTCTCACCTTTGGAGTCTTCTGATCTGCAAACACAAGCACTCTGACAGTAAATTAGACTATTTACAATATACTGTAGCTTGATTAACCAATGAGCTACAACAATGAAAATCCCACTTACATGTTTGAGGAAATGTTTGACATATTTACAGACTATTAGATAAAGAGGGGGATATACATAGGAAACAGTTCCCCACAAAGACCTTAATAAAATAAAATAAAACTCCTCTAATGCAGATATTAATGGGTTAAACACTGATGATATACAGTGGTGTGGAAAAGATGTTTGCCCCCTTCCTGATTTCTCATTTTTTTGTATGTTTGTCACACTTAAATGTTTCAGATCATCAAACAAATTTAAATATTAGACAAAGATAACACAAGTAAACACAAAATGCAGTTTTTAAATGAAGGAGTTTATTATTAATGCCAATCTGGATTCGGGAGTCACACTCGATCTCTGTTTTTAAGAATAGGGTTAAAAGCTTCCTTTTTGATATAGCCTAGGGAGGGATCATGTGTCTCTGAACCCTCCCTTAGTTATGCTGCCAATAGGTTTAGACAGCTGGGGGACCTCCAATAATGCACTGGGCCTCACTCCTTTCTCCACTCTCAATTAAATATTTTTTTTGCTTGTCATTAACATCTGTTTGTTCTCTCCCATAGATTGAGTCCCCATCGTGCTGTTTGCTCTCTACACGTCTGTTCTTTTCATCTTCTCTATCCCCTCACCCCCCAGCCAGTCGCAGCAGATGACTGCCCCTCCCTGAGCCTGGTTCTGCTGGAGGTTTCTTCCTGTTAAAAGGGAGTTTTTCCTCTCTACCATCGCCAAGCGCTTGCTCACAGGGGATCGCCTGATTGCTGGGGTTTTTCTGCAACTGTGGGGGTTTCCCCTACAGTTGAAAGTGCTATGAGATGACTGTTGTTGTGAAATGGCACTATATAAATAAAGTTGAATTGAATTGAATTGAATTATTAAGGGGGAAAAAATCCAAACCTACATGGTCCTGTGTGAAAAAGTGTCCCCCCTCCCCACCCATTAAAACATAAATTAACTGGGGTTGATGATATCTTTGGAAAGCTGAGTTCAATTTCTCTAGCCACACCGAGGCTTGATTACTGCCACACCTGTTCTCAATCAAGAAATCACTTAAATAGGACCTGCCTGACAAAGTGAAGTAGACCAAAAGATCCTCAAAAGCTAGACATCATGCTGCGATCCAAAGACATTCAGGAACAAATGAGAAACAAAGTAATTGAGATCGATCAGTCTGGAAAATGTTATAAAGCCATTTCTAAAGCTTTGGGACTCCAGCGAACCACAATGAGAGCCATAATCCACAAATGGCGAAAACATGGAACAGTGGTGAACCTTCCCAGGAGTGGCTGGCTGACCAAAATTACCCAAAGACACAGCGACGACTCATCCAAGAGGTCACAAAAGACCCCACGACAACATCCAAAGAACTGCAGGCCTCACTTGCCTCAGTTAAGGTCAGTGTTCATGACTCCACCATAAGAAAAAGACTGGGCAAAAATGGCCTGCATGGCAGAGTTACAAAAAAAAAAAGAACATAAAGACTCGTCTCAGTTTTGCCAGAAAATAACTTGATGATCCCCAAGACTTTTAGGAAAATACTCTGGCCTGACGAGACAAAAGTTGAACTTTTTGGAAGGTGTGTGTCTCATTACATCTGGCGTAAAAGTAACACAGCATTTCATATAAGGAACATCATACCAACAGTAAACTAGAAAAGCACTCGGAGAGCGCAGACCTCCGCCAAGTGCCACAGTTCCCCCCCATACAGTGTTTGTGTGTACGTTTTCAGATTCCTTGACCATGAAAACATATGACTAGCAATTGGATTCACAATGATAGGATTAGTGGTTCAGTAGTAAAAGCATTACCTCCTTGGTGGAGGTAATAAACTCAAGTGTTGCTGTTGTGTCCATCTCCTCCATCTGCAAACTCCCAGGCTGCGGGCGTTGCAATTCATCACACAACCGCATACAACCCACAGGCCAATGGGTTATGCGAGCATTTCATAGATCACTGAAAGCAGCACTCAGGGCTTCACTGACGGATGCTAATTGGGTAGACAGGTTGCTGTGGGTTTTATATTGGGGTTGCGCTCTGCGGCAAAAGAGGATTTGGAAGCTTCCCCGGCAGAGAACTTGTTTTTGCGCAGCCACTATGGCTGCCTGGGGAATTTCTGCCAAATAATCCCGCATCGGACAGCTGCCCGTCTCAGCTTTTGCAGCGTAGCGCAAACACAGGCATGCTGCCGGGCCCGGCCCACCACTGTTTTCCGCGTGCTTTTGTGCCTAAAACTTTGAAGAACGCAGAGTTCGTGTTCATCAGACACGACGACCAGCGCCCTCCATTGCGCCTGCACACATGTTGAAAATGGCCGTATCTCACAATGTTAAAGAATCCTTTAAAAAATTCCTTTATCCAGACGGTGATCCGGATCATCCCCCAAATTTAATCAGTTCTTCCTTGTACCATTTCCAACAACGCCTGAAAGTTTCATCGAAATCCGTCCAAAACTTTTTGAGTTATCTTGCTAACCAACAGACAGACAAGCAGACAAACAGACAAACAAACAGACAAACGCTGGCAAAAACATTACCTCCTCTGGCCTGCGGCCTGGCGGAGGTAAATATGGTGGTGGTAGTGTGATGGTCTGGGGCTGTTTTGTTGCTTCAGCACCTGGAAGACTTGCTGTGATAAATGGAACCATGAATTCTGCTGTCTACCAAAAAATCCTGAAGGAGAATGTCCGGCCATCTGTTCATGGCCTCAAGCGGAAGCGTACTTGGGTTCTGCAGCAGGACAGTGATCCAAAACACACCAGTGAGTCCACCTCTGAATGGTTTAAGAAAAACAAAATGAAGACTTTGGAGTGGCCTAGTCAAAGTCCTGACCTGAATCTGACTGAGATGCTGTGGCATGACCTTAAAAAGGTGGTTCATGCTCGAAAACCCTCCAATGTGGCTGAATTACAACAATTCTGCAAAGATGAGTGGGCCAAAATTCCTCCACAGCGTTGTTAAAGACTCATTGCCAGTTATCGCAAATGCTTGACTGCAGTTGTTACTGCTAAGGGGGTCCCAACCAGTTATTAGGTTTAGGGGGCAATCACTTTTTCACACAGGGCCATGTAGGTTTGGATTTTCCCCACCCTTAATAATAAACGCCTTCATTTAAAAACTGCATTTTGTGTTTACTTGTGTTATCTTTGTCTCATATTTAAATTTGTTTAATGATCTGAAACATTTAAGTGTGACAAACATACAAAAAATAAGAAATCAGGAAAGGGGGCAAACACTTTTTCACACCACTGTGGCTTTTTCATTAACAACTTTATTTGTGGACTTTGATCAGGTATTACATGGTTTGAAGACTTTTTTTGTCCCACTCTTAAGAAGTGTCCTTATGAAGTAGGGATGCCACAGTAATGCAATCAGTTACAGCTACCATTAGCAAAAAGGACAATATTATCGTAGTGGTGCATCCACCTATCCCTTGTATCTCGAATCACAAATTCTGAAGAATGGTTATAAATGTTACACTTTTTGGGTTTTGTTAGGGTTCATAAAAGGTTGACAAACTGATCACCAACAAAAAAAATTTTCAGGATTCAAAGGCTTTATTATCATGTGCACAGTTAAAAAATGTTGCATTTCCTGAGCAATGAAGTTCTTACTTTGCTTTCCTAACGAATGCCAAAGTAATAGGTACAGAAATAGCAATTCTAATAAGGTAATGACACACTAACACAGTAACCCATTCCTTATACTAATGGATGCTAATAACACACACGCCAACACACAGTTAGGCAAATAGGACTTCTTAATCACACCTTAATACTAAATACAAAAACTAATGAGCACTAATAACACACACTTGTCATGGCACCTGTGCACGCACCTGCCTGTCATCTCCTGCGGCCTATTTATTCCTCCAGGACCAGTGCTGGGCGTGGAGTCGTCTGGTTTCCTATGCTGAGTCCTTCTACGCCTGCCTCCGTGCTTCCCAGCACTCTACATTTCAATCGTCGGCTTCCAAGTCCTGCTGAGCCCTGTCCGGGCCGGTTCCACCTGGACCATCACCCAAGTAAGCCTTTACGCTTCTCACCCTGTCTGCTTCCCCTGTGCACAGGCGGAGATCCGCGGTGGCGGTCCTCCATCTCCCTCCAGGTGGCGGACTCATCCTCTCACCTCCAGCTCATCAGCCTCCAGCAGGCACTATCTTCCTGGCTGCAGCTTCGACGCTACCTGAGCTTCCTCAACATCTTTTGACAGTAAGCGCAGTAACATCTCTAGAGCTGCATAGGCTAAACTGTAAACTAACAGCCCTTGTCTTGTTTCAAGGTTGCCAGGTTGTATGGTGCTCTGCCAGCCCCAGCTGGAGATTACAGATCACACTACATTACATTACACTACACACCCCGCACGCACGCACCCACTCACTCACTTATTCAATAAACTACGTTAATTGTATTTACTCTGAGTCGTGTCTGCTCTGTGGGTCACCTAAACCATGTCAACACTAGGCAGTTTGGACAGTTAATGCAGTTAAAGCTGTAACACAAGAGGAACAACACTGAAAATTCACTGGATGACTAAAGTGATAGCGGTATATTGATATCAGAGATGATGTGAACCTGAGACGGCATAAACCTATGAACAGTGTGCAAATGAGCATTGTGCGACCTGACGTGAACCTGAGATGGCATAAACCTATGAACAGTGTGCAAATGAGTAGTGTGCAACGAGCAGTGTATAATTACAAATTACAAATTACAAATTAGCACATTAGTAGAAATTGCTAATTTCTCTGTAACGATAGTACCAGTAGACTGTGCATGATAAATAGCAGCAGAGATTAGATTAGATTAGATTAGATTCAACTTTATTGTCATTACACATGTATGAATACAAGGTAACGAAACACAGTTTAGCATCCAATCAGAAGTGCAAAGGACAGCAGTGCAGTATATACGGTAATTAACAGTATGTGCAATTTAAGCAAATATATGCAAATATATGCAGCAGTGCAGAAAGTTAAAAGTACTGTTATGTGCAAATAATGTGCAATAAGTTAGATGTAGTTATGTAGTTATGCAGTTATGTACAGGTGAGGATGGTAAAAGATGATTGTAAGAGAGTCAGCGGGGAACTAAGTTCAATAACGTGACAGCTGTTGGAAAGAAACTGTTCCTAAACCTGCTGGTTCTAGTCCGAAGGCTTCTGAAACGTCTTCTGGAGGGGAGAAGCTGGAACAGTCCATGAGCAGGATGGTTGGAGTCCCTAAGAATGCTGCTCAGATGATATGGATATCAGATAAATAGCAGCAGAGATGATGATTAGCAGCAGAGATGATATAGACATTAGACAGGTGAGACTATATCTACTGTACAGGTGAGCAATGTGCAAATTTAGCAGCCGGTGTGTGAGTTCCTACATGCAAAGCTGTGTTGCAGAGTTTGGGAGTTGTTATTTGTTCAGGAGTCTGATGGCAGTGGGAAAGAAGGAGTTTTTCAGTCTGGTTGTCCTGCATTTCACATTTCTGTACCTCTGGCCTGAGGGTAGAAGTGTAAACAGTCTGTGCTGGGGGGGGGGGGGGGGGTCCCGGAGGGGCAGCTCTCCTTTGGACTCTGCGGTGGTAGATGCTCTGCAGAGAGGGGAGTGGAGTCCTGATGATCTTTTCCGCTGTCTTCACCACTCTCTGCAGGCATTTGCGGTCCAGGGCAGTAGTGCTGCTGTACCACGCAGTGATGCAGTTGGTCAGGATGCTCTCGATGATACAGCTGTAGAAATTGTTGAGGATCCTGGAGAACATGTCAAACTTCTTCAGCCTTCTCAGAAAGTACAGTTGCTGTTGAGCTTTCTTAACCAGCTCTGTGGTGTTGTGTGTCCACTTAAGGTCCTCGTTGATGTGGATGCCCAGGTATTTAAAGCTGCTCATCCTATCCATCTCAAGCTTCTGGATGAACAGCGACCAGTGGGGTCTCCTCCTCCCTTTCCTTATGTCCACTATCATCTCCTTTGTCTTGTCGGTGTTGAGGGTGAGGTTGTTGTCCTCACACCATGACACCAGGTTGGCCACCTCCCTCCTGTAGGATGCTTCGTCATCACCAGTGATGTGTCCTATCACTGCTGTGTCATCCACAAACTTTAGGATGATATTGTCCTTGTGGAAGGCAACACAGTCATGGGTGAAGAGGCTGTAGAGGATGGGGCTGAGAACACAACCCTGTGGGACACCTGTGTTTGTGATGATACTGGCCGAGGTCCCGTTACCCATCCTGACAGACTGGGGCCTGCCAGTTAGAAAGTCCAGTAGCCAGTTGCAGAGGGTGAGGTGCAGGCCAAGTGAAGACAGTTTGTCAGTGAGTTTGTAAGGGATGACCATGTTGAAGGCGGAGCTGTAGTCAACAAAGAGCATCCTAATGCAGGAGTCTTTATCTTCCAGGTGGGAGAGAGAATAATGGAGTGCTGCAGCGATAGCATCCGAGGTGGACCTGTTGGGCCGGTATGTGTACTGCAGGGGGTCCAGGGTGCCTGGTATGCTGTCCTGAATGAGGGGCAGCACCACTTTCTCGAAGCACTTCACGATGATTGGAGTGAGTGCTACCGGTCTGTAATCATTCAGACAGGTCAGCGGGCTCCTTTTGGGGAGGGGGATGATGGTTGTCATTTTAAAGCAGGAGGGGACTGTGTTCTGGTTGAGGGAGAGGTTGAAGTTTGACGTGAGATGTCAGTCAGCTCGGCAGCACATGCTCTGAGGGCCCACCCAAGTAAGTTGTCTGGTCCTGCTGCCTTGCAGGGCTTGATATTCCTCAGTGCTTTGTTTACCTGACCTGGTGAGACTCTTAGTGGAGGGGGGGGGGGGGGGGTTAAGTGTGTGTCTCTTCTCTGTACTGTAGCTGGTGGTCTCAAAGCTGGTGTAAAAGATGTTGAGATCGTCCAGCAGGCTGTCTGTGTAGCTAGTGGTACTGCTGTTGGTCCTCTTGTAGTCTGTGATGTGTTGCAGGTCTTGCCACATGCACCCCGGGTCAGGAGTGGAGTAGAGACTGTCCAGCTTTTCTCTGTACTGCCTCTTGGCTGTTGTTACAGCCTTTCTCAGTCCATACTTTGCAGCTTTGTACTCAATCTCATAGCCTGATTTAAATGCATGAGAGCGAGCACGCAGCATCTGACGTACCTGGCTGTTGATCCAGGGCTTCTGGTTGGGGAACTTCCTGACCTGTATTGTGGGTACAATGGTATCAACGCACGTGCTGATGTATCCACTCACATATTCAGCATAATCCTGTATATTTATAGAAGAGTCCTCTCGGGTGGCTGCAGCTTTAAACACATCCCAGTCTGTGCAGGCAAAACAGTCTTGTAGGGTACTCTCAGTCTCTGGAGTTCAGCGCTTAATTTGCTTAATAACAGGGTTTGTTTGTTTCAGCTTTTGTCTGTAGGCTGGGTACATAAACAGTGAGATATGATCTGACCGTCCGAAGTGGGGGTGGAGTTCCGGTCTATCGGCACCACGAATATTGGAATAAACATGATCCAATGTGCTTTTATCGCAGGTGGGGATGTCCACATGCTGGTAATATTTGGGGAATACAGTCCGTAAATTGCACTGGTTAAAGTTGCCAGCAACAATAAAAACAGCATCGGGATGTTTCATCTCTACTGCGCTGATAATGTCATGAAGTCTGTTTAGCGCTACTGTGTAGTTGCTCTGTGGACAAATGTACAGTGGGGCAAAAAAGTATTTAGTCAGCCACCAATTGTGCAAGTTCTCCCACTTAAAAGATGAGAGAGGTCTCCAATTTTCATCATAGGTATACCTCAACTATGAGAGACAAAATGAGAAAAAAAAAATCCAGAAAATCACATTGAATGATTTTTAATGAATTAATTGGTAAATTCCTCGGTAAAATAAGTATTTGGTCAATAACAAAAGTTCATCTCACTACTTTGTTATGTACCCTTCGTTGGCAATGACAGAGGTCAAATGTTTTCTGTAAGTTTTCACAAGGTTTTCACACACTGTTGCTGGTATTTTGGCCCATTCCTCCGTGCAGATCTCCTCTAGAGCAGTGATGTTTTGGGGCTGTCGCTGGGCAATACGGACTTTCAACTCCCTCCAAAGATTTTCTATGGGGTTGAGATCTGGAGACTGGCTAGGCCACTCCAGGACCTTGAAATGCTTCTTACGAAGCCACTCCTTCGTTGCCCTGGCGGTGTGTTTGGGATCATTGTCATGCTGAAAGATCGAGCCACGTTTCATCTTCAATGCCCTTGCTGATGGAAGGAGGTTTTCACTCAAAATCTCACGATACATGGCCCCATTCATTCTTTCCTTTACACGGATCAGTCGTCCTGGTCCCTTTGCAGAAAAACAGCCCCAAAGCATGATGTTTCCACCCCCATGCTTCACAGTAGCTTCTTTCTTTCTTCTCCAAACACGACAAGTTGAGTTTTTACCAAAAAGTTCTATTTTGGTTTCATCTGACCATATGACATTCTCCCAATCCTCTTCTGGATCGTCCAAATGCTCTCTAGCAAACTTCAGACGGGCCTGGACATGTACTGGCTTAAGCAGGGGGACACGTCTGGCACTGCAGAATTTGAGTCCCTGGTGGCGTAGTGTGTTACTGATGTAGCCTTTGTTACTTTGGTCCCAGCTCTCTGCAGGTCATTCACTAGGTCCCCCCGTGTGGTTCTGGGATTTTTGCTCACCGTTCTCGTGATCATTTTGACCCCACGGGGTGAGATCTTGCGTGGAGCCCCAGATCGAGGGAGATTATCAGTGGTCTTGTATGTCTTCCAGTTTCTAATAATTGCTCCCACAGTTGATTTCTTCACACCAAGCTGCTAACCTATTGCATATTCAGTTTTCCCAGCCTGGTGCAGGTCTACAATTTTGTTTCTGGTGTCCTTTGACAGTCTTTGGTCTTGGCCATAGTGGAGTTTGGAGTCTGACTGTTTGAGGTTGTGGACAGGTGTCTTTTATACTGATAACGAGTTCAAACAGGTGCCATTAATACAGGTAACGAGTGGAGGACAGAAGAGCCTCTTAAAGAAGAAATTACAGGTCTGTGAGAGCCAGAAATCTTGCTTTTTTGTAGGTGACCAAATACTTATTTTACCGAGGAATTTACCAATTAATTCATTAAAAATCCTTCAATGTGATTTTCTGGATTTTTTTTTTCTCATTTTGTCTCTCATAGTTGAGGTATACCTGTGATGAAAATTGGAGACCTGTAAATAACCCTATGTACATTTCTTCATTTGCTTATATTTTATTTTGGAGCTTATTACTTTTATGTACTATCAGCTACGGTTAGCTTCCTGTTTGATATTCGGTACTTTTATTTTGAAGGAACTTCCTGTTATAACCGTTAGCGTGAGCAAGCTGACGGCAGCAAAAGACGGGGAAGAAAAGGTTGTGACAGAATAAAAATGTATTTGTTATTAGCAGCCCCCGTGATAGAGGCACAAGGTATGTTTAATATGTAAATATGACAATTTGAATCTTTGTGTTAACATATATGTATATTTTGTAGAATTTATTGTCAGAGTTAAGGTTATTTTCAACTAACGGTTGTAAGAGTATGGATTTTAGCTTATACATTGTTTTTCTGTGTGGTTCCCAGCTCTTACGGTGAATTTGAGGGTTTACTGCCATTAAACCTAAAAAATCATCAGTAAAGTGTCATCCTTCATTCGGGGGGGTATGCTACAGTAAGAGCTTACCTCCGGGAGAGGTGAAGGCCTGTCGCCTGGTCGAGGCCAAGAGGAGACGCTTCACCCAACGTGCTACAACGAGCTGCCCGCGATTTCAAGGAACGGCACGGAAACGACGCGGAGCAGCGAGCTGCAGCAACGGTCTAAGGATACGATGACAAGCAATCACTCTCAAAATGGAAGATAATAAATCAGAACAGATAAATGAAAAGGAACAACAAGAGGAAACAGTTAATGAAACGTTACCAAGGCGGTCAGAAAGGCCTAGTGTGCCTACAGAGAAAATGCTGTTATATCAGAAGGATGAACAGACTAAAAGAGAGAAAAGGCTGTTAACTATCTATGAACATTGGAAAGGTCAGGTCAGAATTTACAGAGCAGACCTCAAAAGTGATCTGTCAGATTCACAGTTAGCAGAAATGGCTGATGATATTGAAAGGACAGTAAATGATATGACAAAAGCATACAGTGAACTAAGAGAGCATAATGCACCATCCCATGTCATAAGGCGTAAAATGGACTCCTGTGAATCTGTGACAAAAGACATTATGAAAATCATTTCAGAGCGTTTGGCAGCCATAGATGAATATGATGCAGATAGAGAAAAGCAGCGCCTCCATCAACTCTTAACTTATGACCATGCTAAGTCCATTTTTGGCACTTCATCACGGTCCATTTATCACTCTGAAGCGAGCATCGCTGCCAAAAGAATTGATGCAGCTGCAGAATTAGCTGCTAAGGAAGCTCAGTATAAAATCACACAAGAGGAAATCAAACAAAGGGAAAAATTAAGAGAAATGGAAGAGAAATACAGGAGAGAATTGGATGCACAAAAGTTTGAACTAGAGCGCTTACAAGCAGAAAAGGAAAGGCAAGTTGCACGTGCAAAATTAGAGATTTATGACAAGAAATTGAAAGTTGATACGGACAGTCAATGTATGTCACAGAACAATGGGACTTCTCCTGTCAACCAAAGCTTTGCACAACCAGCCCCATTGCTCTCCACAGGTTCATACCACCCGCTCATGCAACAATATGCATCCCTTCCTGTCAACTATTCTGTGCAACAACCACACTCTCAAGTTGTTTCTCCATCGCCTCCCACAGACATTTCCCAGCTGGCTAAAGCTATCCAAGACAGCATAGCTGTAAACAGAATCCCAGTGCCAGTGCCTATCGTGTTCAGCGGAGATCCCATCACCTATATTGAATGGAAGGCTTCCTTCAGCTCACTGGTAGACTGCAAAGGTATATCTCCTGCTGATAAACTGCACTTGTTAAAAAGGTATATTACTGGCCCAGCACTTAAATGCCTTGAGGGCACATTTTATCGTAGCGACGAAGAGGCATACAAAGATGCCTGGAAAAGGCTTGACCAACGTTATGGTCAGCCTTTTGTTGTTCAAAAGGCATTCAGAGACAAACTGTCGAAGTGGCCTAAAATCCACTCAAAGGATGCAGAAGGGTTACGGACATTTTCTGATTTTCTCACAACCTGTCTCCAAGCAACACCACATGTAAAGGGCTTAGAGATACTGAGTGACTGTGAGGAAAACCAAAAGTTATTGCAAAAGGTTCCAGAATGGCTCGCAACACGTTGGAATTGTCAGGCCACAGTTGCTCTCCTGGAAGGTAAAGATTTCCCCTCTTTCAAGGATTTTGCAGAGTTTGTAGCACTCGAGGCGGAAATTGCATGTAATCCGGTGACTTCTTCCTATGCACTCCATTCATGCAGCTCATCTCTGGAAAAAGGACATGCAAAAGAGATTAAACCAAACAGATTTGCAACCCAAGTCTTTACAACACAAGCTACAGCACATGCGGATAAAGCAAAGTTAAATGACACAAAGTTAAAGGTACCCTGCATGTTCTGCAAAGATGAAAGGCATCAGTTGTCAAAGTGCCCAAGCTTCTCAGAAAAGTCACTAGATGACAAACGGACATTTGTAAAGGACAATAAACTGTGCTATGGGTGCTTAAAGGTGGGCCACAATGCCAAAGACTGTCGTCATCGCCACACATGTGACACTTGCAAAGGACGACACCCCACTTGTTTGCACAATGAGAATCACAAGGCAAATGAAGAACCTCAGAGCTCCACAAACATTACACCAACCACAGAAAATGATACTATGGCAGTCACAGCTCTGAACGTCACAAAGGTGGGTCAATCAGGTAGTACCTCCATGATTGTTCCTGTGTGGGTTTCCACTACGCAGAGACCTTCTAAAGAGCAGTTAGTGTATGCTCTATTAGACACACAAAGTGACAATACATTTGTTAGTGAAGAGGTAGCTAACCAGTTACAAGCAGACTCTCATCCAGTTAATCTAAAACTAACCACAATGCTGGGAGTTCACATGACAGTCAAAAGTCAGAGAGCACCAGGGTTACGTGTGAGAGGTTACAACTCAGATGTTTGTATTGACCTTCCGCCCTCTTACACAAAGGACTATATTCCGTTTAACTATGACAACATACCCACGAACGAAACTGCAAAGCAATGGCCCCATCTGTCAGAGATTGTTGATAAGATACCTCCTCTTCTGAGCTGTGATGTTGGACTACTCATTGGGTTTAACTGTTCCAGAACTCTAGCTCCAAAACAGGTTCTGCTTGGAAAGGACAATGAGCCATTTGCAATCCAGACAGAGCTAGGGTTGCTCCACATCAGAGTCAAATGAAACTGAAACAAGTCTGTGCCACAGAGTCATGGTAAAAGAACTACCTCCTGTAACACCTATGGATGTTATCAAAGTTCTTGAGTCTGATTTTAAGGATGCAAAGGCAAGCGACAAAATAGTCTCACAAGAGGATCTCATTTTTCTAGACAAACTCAAGGAAGGAATAAAGAAAAACGCACAAGGATACTGTGAGATGCCTCTTCCATTCAAACAAAGGCCACACTTACCAGACAACAAAAGGCTTGCAGAAATTAGACTCGAACACTTAAAACGAAAGTTCAACAAGGATGAGAAATATAAAAGGGACTATGTTGCATACATGAATGACATAATTGAAAGAGGAGACATCGAAGAAGTACATAACGAAGGAATACAAGGTGAACAATGGTACATCCCGCACCACGGGATTTACCATCCCAAAAAGCCCACAAAACTGCGTGTCGTATTCGACTGTTCAGCTAAACACAACGGAACAAGTCTCAGTGATCATCTCCTCCAAGGGCCTGACTTAATAAACAATTTGACTGGCATTCTCTTGAGGTTTAGGCAGCATTCTATTGCTTTAATGTGCGATATAGAAAAGATGTTCCATCAGTTTCATGTCGATGAAGGGGACAGGGACTATCTGCGTTTCCTCTGGTGGAAAAACGGTGATACAAGCACACAACCTCAAACCTACAGAATGAAGGTACACCTTTTCGGTGCGGCATCGTCTCCAGGCTGTGCAAATTACGGACTGAAATATTTGGCCAAAGAGCACTGTGTCTTGTACCCAGCAGGTTCACAGTTCATGGAGAAAGACTTTTATGTCGATGATGGAGTTACAAGCACAAACACAGTGGAAGGAGCAATACAGTTGGCACGAGAGGCCAGAGAAATCTGCAGCAAAGGTAACCTCCGTCTTCACAAGTTCATTTCTAATGATCTCACTGTTTTGCGAAGTATCCCTCCATCTGAATGTGCTGTAAACACAAACAAAAGGGACTTAACATTCAAAGACATGCCACAAGAAAGAGCACTAGGCATCCAATGGAACATTGAAAAGGACTGTTTCAAGTTTGACAACACACTAAAAGTACAGCCAGCCATACGCAGAGGCATTCTGTCCACTGTTGCGTCAATATATGACCCGCTTGGATTCTTAGCGCCATATGTACTGAACGGAAAGAGAATCTTGCAAGAAATGTGCCAACACGGTATCGGATGGGACGACCCCCTACTGAACACACTCAAGTCAAGGTGGGAGAGTTGGCAAAGTGACTTTGTAATTCTAGAAAAATTAAACATACCTCGTTGTTATCTACCTGCTAGTTTTGGTGAGCCTAAAGAAATAGAGTTGCACCACTTTTCAGATGCGAGCTCAAGTGGATATGGACAATGTAGCTATCTGAGAGCTAAAAACGCTAAAGATGAGATTCACTGCTCTCTGGTAATAGCAAAAGCGCGAGTTTCTCCTACTAAACTCACCATGATCCCCAGACTTGAACTCACAGCAGCTGTAGTTTCAGTCTCAGTCAGTAACATGTTACGGGAAGAACTGTGTTATGATGTGAAAGAATATTTCTGGACTGACTCAAAGGTGGTACTGGGCTACATAAATAATGATGCACGTCGTTTCCACACTTTTGTAGCTAACAGGGTCCAAAAGATTAGACAAAGTACAAGCCCTCAGCAATGGTTTTACGTGCCATCAGAAGTGAACCCAGCCGACAGTGCTTCAAGGGGTCTAACTGTCAATGAGTTAATTAAGTCTAGCTGGTTCACTGGCCCCACCTTTTTGTGGAAAAATGAACTGCCCACACCACAAACTGTTGAGCCGGATCTATCCATAGGAGATCCAGAAGTCAGAAAAGTACAGACAGTGTTAACTAAAGTCACAAACACTGCGAGTCTTGCTGAACGTCTAAGTAAGTTCTCGTCATGGTCCAGAGCAATCAAAGCTGTAGCACATCTTATAAGAAGGGCTAAACATATCAAGTCAAATGCACCAGCTACAATGAGTGAACAGGAAAATGCTGAACTTGTGATCATTTGTGATGTGCAGCATCAAGCATACGAACAGGAAATAAAACTGTTGAACAAAGGAAAACAGCTCCCACGTCACAACAAACTGTTTAAACTGGACATTTTCATGGACACAGATGGTCTCCTCAAGGTGGGAGGGAGACTTCGACATTCACCAACAAGTGACACCTTCAAACATCCAATCGTGATCCCAAAGGATCACTGTGCAGCTAAGCTCATAATATCTCACTGTCATAACAAGGTAAAACACCAAGGAAAGGGATTTACCATAAACAAAATCAGATCTAGTGGCTACTGGATTCCAGGAATGAGTAAAACAGTTGCTTCATACATCGGTCAGTGTGTGACCTGCCGCAGACTCTGCAAAGCTCCAGAGGGTCAGAGGATGAATGACCTACCTCCACAGCGCTTAGAGCCCTCTCCTCCCTTCACACACTGCGGCATGGACAGTTTTGGTCCGTTTGTAACAACAGAAGGAAGGAAACAACACAAACAGCATGGACTCTTATTTACTTGCTTTTGCTCTTGTGTCATCCACATCGAGCTATTAGAGGACTTGTCTACTGATGCATTCATTAACGCATTAAGGTGTTTCATTTCAATCAGAGGTGCAGTCAGACGAATCCAATGTGACCAGGGAACAAACTTTGTTGGCGCTCAAAATGAGTTTAAAGCAGCCTTAAATGAACTAGACACTCAGAAGCTAAGTACTTACTTATCCGAAAGACGATGTGACTTTGTGATGAATGCACCCCACTCCAGTCATGCAGGGGGGGTGTGGGAGCATCAGATAAAGACTGTCAGAAGTGTACTGAATACCACTCTGTCACTTGCTCATGGTAGACTCAATGATGCTTCATTAAGGACTCTATTCTATGAAGCCATGACTATAGTCAACAGCAGACCCCTAACTATAGATAACTTGAACAACCCTGACAGCTTAGAACCACTTACGCCCAATCACCTGCTCCACATGAAATCCAACGCACCGTTGCCCCCACCTGGCACGTTTCCAAAGGAGGACCTATATGGCAAAAAGAGATGGCGCCCTGTGCAGTTCCTTGCAGAGCAGTTCTGGAGCTGCTGGAGGCGGGAATATGTTAACAACATCATTTCAAGGCAAAAATGGCATTCACCAAAAAGGAATCTAAAAGTAGGTGATGTTGTGTTAGACATGGATGAACTAGCGCCCAGAGGTGAATGGAGACTTGCAAGAGTTTTAGAGACTGTTAGTGGAAAAGATGGACTTGTGCGAAGAGCAAAGATTTTGCTTGGAGAAAAGAGACTAAATAACAAAGGTCAACGCTCTAGTGAGCTATCAGTTGTAGAGCGTCCAGTACAAAAACTGGTCTTGTTGTTAGAAAGTTCTTAAGGCGACCTCTTTACATGGGTTCTTTTGCTTGAGAAAATTATTTGTTGATGTTCTTATGGAACCCAAATACTCATAATTTTGGTGGGGGTGTAAATAACCCTATGTACATTTCTTCATTTGCTTATATTTTATTTTGGAGCTTATTACTTTTATGTACTATCAGCTACGGTTAGCTTCCTGTTTGATATTCGGTACTTTTATTTTGAAGGAACTTCCTGTTATAACCGTTAGCGTGAGCAAGCTGACGGCAGCAAAAGACGGGGAAGAAAAGGTTGTGACAGAATAAAAATGTATTTGTTATTAGCAGCCCCCTTGATAGAGGCACAAGGTATGTTTAATATGTAAATATGACAATTTGAATCTTTGTGTTAACATATATGTATATTTTGTGGAATTTATTGTCAGAGTTAAGGTTATTTTCAGCTAACGGTTGTAAGAGTATGGATTTTAGCTTATACATTGTTTTTCTGTGTGGTTCCCAGCTCTTACGGTGAATTTGAGGGTTTACTGCCATTAAACCTAAAAAATCATCAGTAAAGTGTCATCCTTCATTCGGGGGGGTATGCTACAAGACCTCTCTCATCTTTTAAGTGGGAGAACTTGCACAATTGGTGGCTGACTAAATACTTTTTTGCCCCACTGTATACAGCGGCCAAAAACACAGCGGTAAATTCCCTTGGTTGGTAATAGGGATGGCATTTCAGCAGTAAAAACTCCACGTCGAGCGAGTAGTGCTTGTAGACGGTTTGTACATCGCCACACCATGAGTGGTTTACAAATACACCCCCCCCCCCCCCCCCGTCTTACCAGAGTCTCCTGTTCTGTCTGCCCGGTGTGTTGAGTGGGTCTGTAGCTGAATAGCGCTCTCCGGGACTCAGTCTGAAAGCCAGGTCTCGCAGAAAATTAGGGAACAGCACTCGCTTGTATCCTGCTGGTCTTCAATCCTTGCTCTTAGTTCGTCTAGCTTATTTTCCAAAGACCGAACATTTGCCATTAAGAGACTGGGTAGCAGTGGCCGGCTGGAGCGAGCCTTTAGCCTAGCATGTAGCCCCTCTCTCTTACCTTGCCTTCGGCCCCGTCTCCAACGCACTCTCTTGGGGCCAGCATGCTCACATGGGTTTGGTGCTTCAGGGCCTTCCTGGGGTGGTGATGGTCGCTCCGGGGGCAGATGATGCATTGCAGGTTGGGTGGTATAAAGCCAGTAAACTCCGTGTGACTGCTTGACTTGGCAATATCCAGAAGTGTCTGTCAGTTGTATAGCGATATCCAGTAGTGTCGGTCGGTTGTATTTTTGAACATTTCAACATGTTCCAAAATTTTTTGCAAATGTTAAATTTTAGGGCAGCTTGGTGGAGCAGTGGTTAGCATTGTGGCAGCACAGCAAGAAGGTCATGGGTTCGATCTCACTCCCTGACCATCAGTGACCCTTCTGTGTGGAGTTTGCATGTTCTCCCCGTGTCTGTCACGTGCCGAGCTGGCTTGGCTTTCCCCGGCTCGGCCTCTATCTCTTTGTGGGGTTGGCTTTGCTGGTTATGTGTTTTTTTGATGTATTCTTGTATTTATGCCATGCCTCTAGCCACTGCCTGACCGGCAGCTGTTAGTCAGCATCTGTCATCTCCCTTCTTTCATGCTGCTGACAGGCTGCCGGCCTAGCCACACCCCCTTGCTCTCCTTCTGGCTCATCAGCTGTTGCCAGTCCCCGGTAATTATCTGTCCGTGCCTCGCCCAGGTGATTCCTATTTGTCACGACAGCGGCGTCTGTATTAAAGGAGCTCTTCACTAGACAGACACCGCTGGATTATTGTACGTGTTAGATGGTTCCTCTCTGCCGTCAACTGTCATGTCACCTAAGGACTATTTCTGTGTGTGTCTTGGATTCTCGCTGTGACAACTTGGTCTGCCCCCCCACTGTGAGTAACTGCCTGTGCACTGTTCCGCCGCTGTTTATCTCCATTGTGTGTGTTGGGTGTCCTTGAGAACTCTTAGCGTACCCGAGCTGTCTTGTCTCTGTTTTTTCACTGGTGTGTTAATAAATGCGTGTTTGGTGTAACCCTGCAATTAAATCCTCGTCCTTTTTTCCCCTTGCCATGCGCATTAGAGAGGCGCACGGGGAGCTCATGACAGAATAATCCAGCCGCCTATAGGATTTAGTGTGTTACACCCACACATTGCTCTCTTTTCTTTTTTTTTTGGACTGTTTTCTGGACTTACCTGCATCTGGAAAGCGTCATGCCCCGGTCTCGCCGAGGAAGAGGATCGGCAGCGGGGTTTCCCACGGTTGAAGAGGGATGGGCCGCTGAAGGCATTCGTAGCTTGGTGAACAAAGCTCTCGCCGCCCGTGGACCAAAGAAGATGCTGGAATGCCTGGGCGGAGTTGTAGGGATCCTAGAAGTGAATCCTGGGTTGTGGAGTTACCCCCAGTTTGCCGATCTGCTCTCCACGGTCCGCTCATTCCAGCGCCTCTTTCCCTGGATTGGCGTGGCCCTCGGTGCCAAGGCAGAGGACCGGCAACTCTCAGCCCGTCATCCTCCGTGACGCTTCTTCCGCCCCTCCTTCCACTCCAGCACATTCCTCTCCAGGAATCAGAAGACAGCGTCACCCCGCGTGGAGACGCCGGGAGAAGCCTCCCTCATCATCAGCTGTCATCACCCTCCCAGCTGCTGCAAGGCTAGACAAGGCTGCTTCAGGAATGCCCACCTCCATTGCCATGGAGACAGTTCCTCCTCCAGCCATTGAAGAGGGCCTTATCACCGCTGACACGGAGAGGGATGTCTGTCTGCTATCTGCTGCTGTCAAGACCAACGACTGGGTTAACAGGCGAGTATATTTTCCACCTATTCCATCTAATAGTATTAAATCTTGCCTGTCTCCCGAGGGAGAGACCCAGTTTAAGCAGTCCGCTGGGTCCTCTCCTCCAGCTGCAGATACTCACTCGCTTTTTCTCCCCTCCGTGTCTCCTTCCATTCTCCTTGAGGGCCAGCTGGCCCAAGGTCAGGGCCATCAGACGGTGGAGAAGCCAGTGGCTTCGGATGATCAATTCCCGGAGTCAGTAAGGAGAGGTCCCCCTGCAGCCACTCCGGTGGAATCCCCAGCGTTAGAGCTGCTGCAGGTGGACAACAGGACTGCCAACATCATCTTGCCAGCTGCGGAGGTGTCTGCGGCGGACTGGGAGCCAGAGCTGGACCTCTTGGAGGCCAGGCCCAAGTGTTCGTCGCCGGGATCGATGGAGTCCTGAACCGCGGTGGAGCTCAAGCTCAGGCAAGTAATCTCTCTTGTTTTTCTTATGTCAGTTTTAGAGAGATCTTGCCTGGCTCTGGATGAGGAGAGTCATGCACAGCGCACAGCTGTGCCTGAACTTCCTTCGCCGGGCTCCACCGCTGCCGGTGACCCTAACCATCTTTCTTCTCCTGCTTCCCCTGAGCCTTCAACCAGGGTCGCCGGAGAGGGTGTGTCACCGCCGGAGGTCGCCGAGGGTCCAGTCCTGCCAAAGGAGGACGTCACTGCTCCAGCTTCTCCTGCCAGGGTCGTCAGAGCTCCTCCCATCAATCGTCTCCTCAGCCTGGTGCTCCTGCAGGTTGGCCCGCTCACCATGAATGCAGCTCTGGCCCAATCGGGGTCCATCGCGGGTGCAGCGGAGCCGGCCCAATCGGAGTCCATCGTGGGTGCTGCAGAGCCTCAGCCGGAGTCCACCACGGGTGCAGCGGAGCTGGCCCAGTCAGGGGCCTCTGTGGAAGCAGCCATTCTCCCACTGGAGTCCACCATGGGTGCAGTGGAGCCAGCCCGGTCAGGGGCCACCGTGGGCACAGTGAGGCTCCTGCTGGAGTCCATCATGGGTGCAGCAGAGCCGGCCCGGTCGGGGTCCACCGCGGGTGCCACTGAGGAGGCTGTGGAGGTTCCCACTCCCCGGTCCAGTTGCCCTCCAGTCAGCCTTCCGGTGGGCAGGCCGCCTCCTGCTTCACCCCCTCCGTCCTGGTGGCTGAGCAACGTGGGCCGGCCACCATAAGAATTGACTCCCGGGATCTGGTGGTCCATGTTCTCCGGCAGGCCACCGGATTCTGTCCACCGGACCTTCTGCTGGGTCTGGGACTTCTGAGCAGCCTCTTGAGCCCCAACGCCCATGGACTTGGGGGGGGGGGGGTTAATTGTGGACCCTTGGTGGGGTATTGTGTTCCCTCCTTTCTTGTTCCCCCTACCTCCCACCCGGGTTCATGTGTTGTTGTTTTTCCTGTGGGGATTGGTGTGGGGGGGGGGGGTCTTATGATGTTACCGTGGGTGTCTGGTATCCACCCCTAGAAGGAGGGGCTCTGTCACATGCCAAGCCGGCTTGGCTTTCCCTGGCTTGGTCTCTATTTCTTTGTGGGGTTGGCTTTGCTGGTTATGTGTTTTTTGATGTATTCTTGTACTTATGCCATGCCTCTAGCCACTGCCTGACCGGCAGCTGTTAGTCAGCATCTGTCATCTCCCTTCTTTCATGCTGCTGACAGGCTGCCGGCCTAGCCACACCCCCTCACTCTCCTTCTGGCTCATCAGCTGTTGCCAGTCCCCGGTAATTATCTGTCCGTGCCTCGCCCAGGTGATTCCTATTTGTCACGACAGCGGCGTCTGTATTAAAGGAGCTCTTCGCTAGACAGACGCCGCTGGATTATTGTACGCGTTAGATGGTTCCTCTCTGCCGTCAACCGTCACCTAAGGACTATTTCTGTGTGTGTCTTGGATTCTCACTGTGACGACTCGGTCTGCCCCCCCCCC
The DNA here is from genome assembly GCA_020510985.1 of Pholidichthys leucotaenia. Taxonomy (NCBI): domain Eukaryota; kingdom Metazoa; phylum Chordata; class Actinopteri; order Cichliformes; family Pholidichthyidae; genus Pholidichthys; species Pholidichthys leucotaenia. Next base: position 213,701,224 of record CM035847.1, on the reverse strand, counting down.
CCCCCACTGTGAGTAACGGCCTGTGCACTGTTCTGCCGCTGTTTATCTCCAGTGTGTGTGTTGGGCATCCTAGAGAACTCTTGGCATACCCGAGCTGTCTTGTTTCTGTTTGTTCACTGGTGTGTTAATAAATGTGTGTTTGGTGTAACCCTGCAATTAAATCCTCGTCCTTTTTTCCCCTCGCCTTGCGCATTAGAGAGGCGTACGAGGAGCTCATGACAGTGTCTGCCCGGGTTTTTCTCCGGGTACTCTGGTTTCCTCCCACAGGCCAAAGACATGCACGTTAGGTTAACTGGCAACAAAAGGAGATTCTAAATTGTCCATAGGTATGAATGTGAGTGAACAGTTGTCTGTCTCTCTGTATTGGCCCTGCAATGGACTGGCTATTTCTCCAGGGCATACCCTGCTTCTCACCCAAAGATGCTGGGATAGGCTCTAGCCACCCTGCCCCCCACCCCCAACCCGTGGAAAAAAAAAAGGATTTTTCAGCATACACTTGTAAAACAGTTGTAGGCATTTGCAAATGGTTGTAACGTGTCATTAAAGTTTTTTTTTTTTTGGTTTGCCAAGTAGTGAACACTACAAACTGTTTAAGACCATTTACAATAAAACTTTTGGCGACCTTAAAAACTGTGTGCAAACTGTTTTGCAACTTTTTATGAACCTTGACAAAATTCAAGAAGTGCAGCGTAAGAAAAGGTACTACGGGATACTATGGCAATAGTTTTTCTTATCACCAAAAAATTTTGAAGGATAGTGTCTCATGAAGCAGTGAACGCTGACGGACATTCCTGAATGCTGCATGCCTTGAGTTTTGTCAGGGCTCATAAAAAGTTGCAAAACAATTCTCAAACAGTTTTTAAGGTCACAAAAAGTTTTGTTGTAAAAGGTCTTAGACAGTTGCTAGTGTTCACTACTTGGCGAACCAAAAAGAACTTTAATGACACACATTGCAACTGTTTGTAAACAACTATTTTGCAAATGATTTGTAGAAAAATACATTTGCAAAAAAATTTTGAACATGTTGAAACATTCAAAATTTTTTGGCGACCTTAAAAACTGTTAGTGAACTATTTGGTAACCTTTTACAAACCCTGATAAAATAAAACAACGTTTATGAACATTCCTCAGCATTCACCGCTCCTTGAGATACTGGGGTAACAGCTTCCTTCAGTTTTTCTTTCAGTGAGCAACATACTGTATATGGATGCAACCCAGATGCTGCCAATGTATCAAAGGTCTCTTATATTTAGATCAGTCACATATGCTAATATCTCATAAGACTATTTCAGAGTCTTATGGAAACTCCGCCATTGCCGGTCTCAAGCCCGGATGAGAAAGTGAGGAGGGTTGGGGCAGGGTTAGCAGGTGTGTCCCATAAAAACCCCACCACTATGAATGTCTATCACACTCAAGTTGGGCCCTCACGGGCTCAGCATCAATCTTATCTTCGGTGGCACGCCAGCAGGAGTAATGACGAGGCTCCCCCAAACTTACAAGGGAGGTGTTCCCCTAATCCCCCACCAGTGCAGCCGCCATCCATTGACATCATCAGAAATCCCATTCGCATCGCCACCTGGAACATCCTGACCCTAAATGAACCCAGCTATCCTCAGCTTCTTGCCTCTGAGCTCACCCGTCTCAAATGTCTCCATTGCCAGTCTCCAGGAAGTCAGGTGGACACAGGACGGTGGGACAACAGTGAACGAATACAAGATCATATGGAGCAACAACAACACCCATGGCACCCAAGGCGTGGCCACTGCCATCCATTAACGGTATGTGACTTCCCTCACCACCTGGAAGCCACTGGATCCCCACTTGCTGTATGCTCACCTGTGACACTCTTTTGGCTACCTTTCCATCTTTGTGGCCTACTACCCCATGAACATCGCCAATGACCAAGCCAAGAATGAATTCTATACACAGCTACACGACGAGCTATGCTGCATTTCCCACCATGACATCACCATTGTCCTAGGGGACATGAACGCCACTGTGGGCCCCGACAGGAGCGGCTTGTCCAATGGATACATTCCATCGGACTTGCCTCCATAACATCCTTGGCATCTGATGGTTCCACTACACCACAAATGATGAGGTTTACAGGAGAGCTGGCTGCCCCATCCCCATCTCCACTGTCATCAGAAGAGGGAGGCTGCAGTTCTTTGGCCACGTGGCCAGGTTGGAAGACGGGACACCGACCAAGTAGGGCCTCTCTGTCAACACTCATCTGCCCCCTCCTAGGGCTTGCATCACCCCGGAGGTTGGCCCAGACTGTACTGGATGACCCAGGTCGCAATGATAAGACCTCTGGCTGACCTCATTGCCCTAGCCCAAGATCACCCTGTCTTCAGACGATTGGCTGCAACAGTCACTTAAGTGGCCAGGTGAGGATTAAGTAAGTAAGCTCTTGAGTGAAAACTAGTCAAAGTCAACTTTATTGTCAATTTTGCCATATGTACAGCATATACAGAGGAACTGAAATTACATTACCCTGAGACCCACAGTGCAACAAGGTAAACATGAAGAAATATGAATATAAAGTATAACATCTAACACCAAACATTAAACATCAAACATCAGTACAAGAAAACCAACCAGAAACTAACTAAAAATACTAAGGTTGTGCAAAATAGCAAAATACCATAAAACTAAAACAATTCCTGTTAGATTTTCAGGGACTAAATCTGTCCCTGGTGCTCTTGGTGGAAATGTTAGAAAAAAAGAGAAAGCACCACAGATACTTAAAAGGTTCCTGTGGTGGTTAATACAGCTAAACTATGCAAGGTTATAGGTGCAAATATAGTTTTGCTCTGTAACTTTTATCTGTACAACTGAATTTGGAAGTAAGGTTTTTATGTCTATGCTTTTATTCACTTTAGTCAACAAAGCATTCCTGCATCTCATATAAATAGAATAGAATAGAATAGACGTTATTGTCATTGTACAGTTGTACAGTACAACAAAATTGTGGTGCTCCACCAGGCTACTGTGCAATAAAGTAAGAGAGAAGGATTTGATAAAACACAGTTACAGAATGCACGATTAAACATACGTCAGAAATAGAAATAAAAATACCCCACAGGTACATACACAGGTATGGTAGTGGCTTCAAGGATGGAACTATGTACATAAGAGTGCAGAGTGCAGAACACACAATTGAATAAAATGGCCCAAGGATTATGGAAAATATACGCAGGAATGGTAGTGGCTTCACTGATGGATCAATGTACATGAAAGTGCGGAGTGCAAAGACAGGTGTGTTATTATGATAATTAAAAAGGTCCTCAGTTCTGTTCATGTGAGTATTCAGAGGGAGGGGGGTGGGGCCTCTGACTGTTTGCAGTCCGGATGGCCCACGGGAACAAACTGTTCATCAGTCTGGAGCTATGGGACCTAACTGATCTGAACCGTCGTCCAGAAGGGAGCAGGTCAAACAAGTGGTGGGCGGGACGTGAGAGGTCTCCTGTGATGGCCTTGATCTTTCTGAGACAGAAGGATTTGAAGATGTCCTCCAGGGAGGGCAGAGGGCCGCCAATGATTTTTTGGGCGGTGTTGATGACCCTCTGCACAGCCTTCCTGTTTTTGCCCATGGAGCTGGCGTACCACACACCCAGACAGTAGGTGAGCATGCTCTCCACTGAGTAGCGGTAGAAGGCCAGCAGCAGCTTCTGGTCCAGGTTGTTTTTCCTCAGGACACAGAGGAAGTGCAGCCGCTGCTGGGTTTTCTTCACCAGGGCCTTGGTGTTGACAGTGCAGGAGAGGTCAGAGGAGATGTGGGTGCCCAGGAACCTGAAGGTGGGGACGGTTTCCACATGGTTGCCATTTATGAGGTGGAGGGAGGGGTGGTCCTGACTGTTCTTCCAGAAGTCCAGCATGAGTTCTTTGGTTTTTTGGACATTTAATTTCAAGTTGTTTGCTTGGCACCACAGCAACAGATTCTCTACCTCTGCCTTGTATGCCTTCTCATTGTCATTGGTGATGAGCCCAACCAAGGTGGTATTGTCCACGTACTTCACAATGACGGTGATTGGGTGGGTTGGAATACAGTCAAAGGTGTACAGTGAGTACAATAGTGGGCTTAGTATGCAGCCCTGGGGGGAGCCAGTGCTGAGAGACAGTGTGGAGGAGTGGCAGGGGCCAAGTCTGACTGTTTCGGTTGGTGAGAAAGTTTTTTTATCCAGGAGCAGGTGGGGGGGGGGGGGTTCTGGAAGAGGTGCAGTTTATTGATCAGGATGTGTGGGATGATGGTATTGAAAATTGAGCTGTAGTTTACAAAGAGCATCCTCATGTAGCTCCTTGGGTTCTCCAGGTGGCTCGGCACACTGTGGAGTGTGGTGGCAATGGCATCTTACATAGACCGGTTCTCCCTGTAGGCGAACTGGTGGGGGTCAAAGGAAGGGGGAAGACAGTCCCTAATGTGCTGGGACACCAGTCGCTCAAAACACTTCATGACTACAGATGTGAGTGCTATGAGTCTGTACTCGTTCAGGCTGTCAAATGTGGACTTTTTAGGAATAGGGATGATGGTGGAGGCCTTGAGGCAGGAGGGGATGGTGGCGTGTGTCAGGGAGAGATTTAACAGCTTGGTGAGGATCTCTGCCAGCTGTTCTGCACATGCTTTGACCACCGCTCCTGGGATGCCGTCAGGACCAGCAGCTTTGTGGGGGTTCACTCCTTTCAGTTGCTTCCTCACCTCATAGATAGATAGATAGATAGATAGATAGATAGATAGATAGATAGATAGATAGATAGATAGATAGATACTTTATTTCGAACAAAAAAGTATAACAAAAACAAAACAAATGACAAATGCAATAAAGTAACAGTATTCAGTGTTCGAAAGGGAGAAGGAAGAAGTGAACAATTATTAATTCCATCTCCTCTTTTCCATAAATATACCCATGTGAATTATATACAAATTACCACATTTAAGACCCCAAGTAAACAATTAACTGTATTTTGTACATATCAACATTAACACCCATCCATCCTAGCATACATTAAGATAAGATAAGATAAGATAAGATAAGATAAGATAAGATAAGCCTTTATTAGTCCCACAATGGGGAAATTCCAGGATTGCAACAGCACAGGGATAGCAACACTCAGAGCAACAATCAGAAGGCAAGAAAAAAAACAAGAACAGAACATTGATGTCCATACATCAAAACCAGCCTCAAACAACACAGATATACACAGTGCTGTCCCACCCACCATTCCATAGTGTCCCATAGTGTCCCAGAGTGAGCATAGTGAATCGTACATATAAATACTACCCTTCTAACATATATCCTTTCAGCAAATAATGTTTGTACCTCTTTTTGAATTGATTTCTGTTTGTACATAGTTTCAGTTCCGGCTCCAGAATGTTCCACAAATCTACCCCACAGACAGATATGCACATACTTTTCTTGGTTGTTCGTATCTTGGGTTTTGTAAAGTTTAAGTCTCCTCTCAAATTATGATCATTGTCTCTTTTTTTTAAATATTTTTTGTATATTAGTTGGGAGTTGATTATTAATTGCCCTGTACATGACTTGTGCTGTCTTAAATTTAACTAAATCGATGAACTTTATGACATGTGACTTTAAAAACAACGAATTGGTATGGTTTCTATATCCTACATTATTTATTATCCTTATAGCTCTTTTTTGTAATGTGCATATTGACTGTAGGTTGGTCTTGTAGGTGTTTCCCCAGACTTCTACACAGTAGTTAAGATAAGGTAGAAACAGTGAATTGTACAGTAAGACCAATGATTTATAGTCCAAGATGTGTCTTGTCTTCCCCAGTATGCCTATACATTTTGCCAACTTGACCCGGATGTGACTGATGTGAGGTTTCCAGCAGATTTTATTGTCTAGCGTCACCCCCAGAAACTTATTTTCCTGTACTGTTTCTATTCTGGTATCATCTATCGTTACCATTATTTCATGATTTATTTTATAATTTCCAAACAACATAATCTTTGTTTTTTGCACTCATGCACTTGTAGAGAGAGAGGAGAGGGGGGAGAGGGAGGGACGGGTTGGGGGAGGGATGTGATCAAACAGTGCGAAGAAGCTGTTGAGCAAACATATGGTCACATTTGTCTTCAAAAAAGCAAGAGAAATCAATGGAAATAGATGGCATCACCGTACTAATACATCTTTTATGTCATCTTCTATTTATGACAATATCTCTTGGGCATAGCCAAGGTTGTGCCCTGCTTTGTATCTTTGTGTCAGCAAAGACAGCAAAACCTCTAAAGTAACAAGTCTAACAACACAAAAAATGCAACAACTGAAGACGTGCAAAAATTCAAACTATCTATTCTCCTAATGTATCTACATGCTACTTAAGCAATATTTAATGAATATATTAACTGTGGTGATTCATTGTAGGCCTGATGTGAAGTTATATACTGCTTTATACAGCAGTTCCACAAGTACAGTTTATTAACTGACAACACTACAAGACAAAATTTTGATTTTTGTTTGTTTAACCAATTATTTTGCTCCACTGAGGGTAACTTTTCCTATCAAACGTATCCAATAAGCTGTTGCTAAACATCTCTGTAATGTCTCAGGTTTGTCCACACTTAGTCCTCTACGGATTAGCTGATATTCTCCCACTGTGTTGATTAACCACCTGTGGCTTATCTACTGTAACGTTGAAAAGGGGACAGTACCCCTTGTCTCACTGCGAGAATCTTAGACTCACTAGCCAGCAGCATGATGTGCTCTTCTTAGTGATGGCCAAATGAGGCTTTCGGGAGGACTTGAGGTCTTTCATCAAAATGGCTCATCTAGACAAGGCCTCATGTGGGACTTCATTTTCTCTACCAGGCCATCTAGTGGAGAAAAGGTATACAACATGCTGATTTTTACAAGGGTATTATTGGTTTAATGTGTATTTTTTTCATTCCAATAAATGCAATGTCTTTTAAGAAATATCGATGACCATAAGGGAAAAAAGAAATAATAAAACTGGGGTGACTCCAGTGAATGTGTCTGTGTCACTTCGTGTGCTTGTATTGCTTATCCATTTTTATTAAGAAATAATAAAATTTTCAGCAGTCTTATATTGTCCCAGTATATTCAACTCTGACCTTATTCTCATGCAGGGCACAATAGCAATAGTGCCTCAGCATAATGATGCATAATAATGATCCAAGCTCTTTGAAACACAACAGAAACTTCACCTTGCAAATAAAAATAAAATGACAAGAATGGCACAGCTGGGATTTGAGCCCAGGCCTCCCGCTTGTAGTGCAAAAGGTTTACTGCAAAGTCATGACTTCAGCTGCATTAAATAGCCACTATTTGCGGAAAATACATTAATGCGAGAAATGCACTTAAAATGTTCCCAAACGGGAGAAGTCCGTCTTTTTGCTGCTGCCTCCATGTTAAAATTGGCTGTGACAAACCCCTTACACCGTATGAGTCAAATTCAAGGCCCGTGGGCCACATCCGGCCCGGCGTACAATTATATCCGGCCCGCGAGATCATTTTATATAGATCTATTATTATTGTTGTTAATGGCCCGGCGACATGAAGCGCTGATAACACACAAACTATAGCTCCCATAATGCAGCGCAACAGCTGCCTTGCCGAACAATAGGTTACCTGGGAACATTCCCGCGTCAATCAAGTCAAGCGTCTGTTGCTGTATACAACCCTATTATAAAGTCAAAGCTAGCCCTTCCTGCTCTCCGACTCCGGGATGCTACCTCTCTCGCTCCAGTGTCCCCCTGCCTTCATCTACCTGCCCGAGGTAAGACTTGAATGGCGCTCGCTTTTGTCGCTCTGTTCCTCTCCACTCGCGCTCATCCATCCCTCTTTCACTGTGCCACCGCGCGCTCCTCCGCAGCATGTGATCGCATCACGCTCCACTTTGTATCGGCGCTCAGAGTACTTTCACCCTCCTAACAATGGCGAAAAGAAAAGTTGATTCTGAAAACAGAGCCTTTCAAAACCGATGGGAGGCTGAGAATATGTTTATTGACATTGCTGGTAAACCCGTGTGTCTTATTTGTGGTGCTAATGTGGCTGTAATTAAGGAATTTAATCTAAGACGGCACTACGAGTCAAAACATCAGGATAAGCTGAAAAACCTGAATGCAGAGCAGAAGCTACAGAAAATAGAAGAGTTAAAGAAGAATCTGACTTCTCAGCAGACGTTTTTCACCAGAGCGAAATCACAAGTCGGAACCCAGTTGCGAGGCCCAGCTGAGGAACTACCAGACTGACAGCGGTCGGTGACGGGGCCTAGCGGAGGTGCCACCCAGCCAGACAGCGGCGAGCGGCGGTGATCGGCGGCGGTGATCGGTGGAGTTCGGCTGCGCCGGCGGTGTGCAGCATAACCGGCCAGGCAGACGGCGGCAGGCGGCGACGATCAACGGCGGTGATCTGCGGAGCTGTGCAGCGTTACTTGGCGGAGGAGCTGTGCAGGAGCTCGGTGCGGCGAGTCCAGCAGCGGCCGGGCTAGTTGAGGCCTAGCCGGATTCTCTGTTTATCTCTATCCACAGGTCAGTAAGATGCCACCAAAGAAAGAGGAAATGGAAGAAATCAAAAAATCTCTGAACTTTATGTCAGAAGAATTGGCCAAATTGACTAGCCAGCAGGACAAAATAATAGGCCTAATAGAACAGGTACAAGCCCTACATTTAATAATTCAAGAAAAAGACAAAAAAATTATGGACCTGGAGCTACACGGGCGTCTTTTGGAGCAACGCGTCGAGGATCTTGAACAAGGTTCTCGTATTGATGACCTAGTTATAAGTGGACTAGACATCAGATATCAGTCATACGCCCATGCCGCAACAGGACTGAATGGTGAAGATGCACCCATGAGTGAATCATTGTCCTTAGAAAATCAAGTGCTTCAGTTCCTTAATAATAAAAACATTAAGGTAGAAGCCAATGCAATCTCAGCCTGTTATGCTCTACCGAAGAAAGATAACAAAACAAAGAAATCAATTGTGATGCGCTTTGTGAACAGAAGGGTAAAGAATAACATACTGAGGCAGGCCAAAAAGCTAAAGGAAACTCAAGTTTACTTAAATGAACACCTGACAAAAAAAAACGCTGAATTAGCACGACAGGCACGGATGCTAAAAAAACAAAATAAGATACAAGCAACCTGGACAAGAAATTGTAGAATTTGGATTAAACTAAATGGATCACCTGAGCAAGCAAAGAGTATAATGATCAGAGATGCTACTGACTTAGATAAATACAGATGAACACTGATTAAGAAAATTATGAGCCAATGATAATCCATATTCATACACACAATAAGAATAGTTCTTTTGATACACCATGCCAAAGTACTTTAAAAAAATAAGCAAAAAAACCCAAAAACTTATGACCGACTCGAGTAAACATCAATTATCCCCAGTTGGAGGAAGTCATTTGACACAGAATGAGGAAACTCAAACTCTGAAAATATACCATTATGCTGAACATAAACCACAAGAGATGGAGAATGATATTGATCCTGATAACCACTTTTTCAATAATATTCATAACCACTGTGAATATTACACTGAAAAACAATTCAAAAGTCAAGTGCAATTAGATGGTAAACTGTCAATAATACACTTCAATAGCAGAAGTCTTAACAAAAACTTTCCACAGATTCAGGACTATTTAAAACAGCTAGACAGAAAATTCACAGCTATTGCAGTCTCTGAAACCTGGCTTAATGAAGAACTGGCTCCCCTGATGGCAATAGAGGGATATCAGATGTTTTATATTAACAGATCTCAAAAAAAGGGTGGTGGTGTTGCACTGTATATTGATGACCTGTACAGGTGTAAGCTTGTAAATGAAATGTCCTCAGCACTACCAGGGATTTTGGAATGTGTTACTGTTGAGATTGACCTAGACAAAACAAAAAATCTAATCATAAGCTGCATATATAGAACGCCGGGAACTTGCATTGAGACATTCACAGATAAATTAGTCGAGCTGTACAATAATATTACTAGTAAGAAAATGGTAGCAATTTGTGGAGATTTCAATATTGATTTACTGAATCCACATCAACAAAATGTAGTTACAGAGTTCATGAACTCTATGTACAGCATGAGTCTATATCCCACAATAACACATCCCAGTAGAATCACAGTTCACTCTGCTACACTTATTGACAACCTGTTTGTCAATGTTTTCAATAAGAAAATAGAAAGTGGATTATTGATAAATGATATAAGTGGCCACTTGCCAACCTTTGCACTTATCCATGGCCACACGGGGCCCAACGCAGAAAAAATTTCAAAATCATTCAGACACAAATCACCAAATGCAATCAATTCTCTTAAAGAGGACGTGCTGAAGCAAGACTGGACAGAAGTCTATGTATCAGATGTAAATGAAGCCTATGACACATTTATAAACATTGTAACCACTCTTTATGAAAAAAACTGCCCATTAGTTAAAAAAAAGCTTAAACACAAATTTGCTGATAAGCCATGGTTAACCAAAGGACTACAAAAGGCGTGTAAAAAGAAAAATTTATTATATAAAGCTTTCCTAAAGAAAAGAACAAAAGAAGCAGAGCAGCGGTATAAAACATACAAAAATAAGTTAACATATATAATAAGATGTAGTAAAAGAGACTATTACAGTAAAGAACTGGCGAAAAACAAAGACAATATTAAAAATACATGGACAATACTCAACAGTATCCTTGGAAATAAAAGCAGAAATACAAGCTACCCAACTAATATTCCAAAAAATAATAAAACGACTCAGAATGTGAATATAGCTTCACCTGCAGATGAATTTAATAATTTTTTTGTTAACATTGGACCTAAACTGGCCCGAGAAATACCCACTACGGTGCCTACAGGTGATACAATATGCAATAACACTGCTGTAAAAGACTCCATCTTCATAAAGAACACAGACAAAAGAGAGGCCATTGAAATTGTTAAATCGTTCAAAAGTAAAACATCTACTGACTGTGATGGTATTGACATGCTACTAGTCAAAACTGTTATCGAATGCATAGTAAAACCACTGACGTATATCTGTAACCTGTCTCTCCAATCAGGTATATTTCCCAATGCAATGAAAATAGCTAAAGTAATTCCGATATACAAGACGGGCGACAGAGGGGAACTCTCAAACTATAGACCAATTTCACTATTACCGCAATTTTCCAAGATACTTGAAAAAATATTCTATGAGAGAATTGACAACTTCATACTGAAGAATGATTTATTATGTGAGCAGCAATATGGGTTCAGACACAAGAGGACAACTGCATATGCCCTAATGGAATTTACAGAAAAAATATCAACAGCCATTGAAAATAAAGAGTATTCAGTTGGAGTATTCCTAGATCTTAAAAAAGCATTTGATACAGTAGATCATAATTTATTATTAAAGAAACTACAAAATTGTGGTATTAGAGGGGTAGCACTGTCCTGGTTAAGTAGTTACTTAAAGAATAGATATCAGTATGTATGTGTTAGCAACAAAAACTCAGAGTTGCTGAAGGTCACCTGTGGAGTCCCACAGGGTTCAGTTTTGGGACCATTATTATTCAATATGTATATAAACGATATATGTAAAGTTTAAGAAAAAGTGGACTTAATATTGTTTGCCGATGACACTAATCTGCTATGCAGTGGAAACAATTTGGAACAACTTCTGGATTCACTCGGAAAGGAATTAGGAAAGCTTAAACTGTGGTTTGATTCAAACAAATTAACGCTTAATTTAAGTAAGACAAAATTTATAGTCTTTAACAACCATCACAACAACCCAGTACCCAAACTCAATGTAAATGGTGTAGAGCAGGGGTGTCAAACTCAATCCATGGAGGGCCAAGACCCTGCATGTTTTGCTTCTACCCAGTGTCATCAGCAGGTGTTTTCACTGATCAGCAATCAGTGGGAAGAAATTCAGTGAAATCGCATGCTGAAGACACTGGGTGGAGGTAAAACCTGCAGGGTCTTGGCCCTCCATGGAATGAGTTTGACACCTGTGGTGTAGAGATTGAAAGGGTATCTGAAACTAAATTCCTTGGAGTAATAATTGATAACAAACTGTGCTGGAAGTCACATATCAATTATATTAAAGGTAAAGTATCCAAATCAATTGCAATATTACACAGAGTGAAATATTTGCTGAATCAACCCACACTATACACCTTGTATCATTCATTAATACTCCCATACATGACATATTGTAATGAAGTATGGGGAAATACATATAAAACAAACATATATCCACTCTTTATGCTTCAAAAGAGAGCTATTAGAATAATAAACAAAGCAGCTTACAGGGAACCAACAAACCCACTTTTTCTCAAACAAAAAACTCTCAAGTTGAAAGATCTGGTTGACTTTAAAACCGCAATAATAATGTTCAAAGTGAAGAATTTATCACTGCCCGCAAATATCCAAAAGTTGTTCCAAACAAGGGAGAAACGATATCACTTCAGAGGAACATGTATATTTCAAAAGCCTACAGTGAGAACAACCACCAAGCAACACTGTATTTCAGTGCAAGGAGTCAGATTATGGAACGATTTTGGACCTGAATTAAAATCATGTACAACGCTTGGACAATTTAAACAAAAACTAAAGGAAGAAATACTCCAAACATATTTACAAGACGACATGTAAACTCACATAAGGATTGACATATCCAGCCTGTGTTGTGTTGTAGCTTAGTTTTTTGTTTTTTTGTTTTTTTGTTTTTTTTTTTCTGTGACATTTTGTCTTAGATTTGTTTTGAATAGTAACCGCTTAACTTAGCTTAGCTTAGTTTTCTCTTTTTTCTCTCAGTCACATTTTGTCTTAGCTTTGTTTTAAATCGTAATCGCTCTTGTCTTGTTTTCTCTTTTTTCTCTTTTGAATTCTTGGATGGAATATGGGTGGGCAATATAAGCTGTGGCTTCAGCCATCACCCATTTCGGATAACTCACGTGGAATTGTATAGTAGAAGGAGTCTTTGTCTAATTTGACCTTGTTGTTATATTATACAGTTTCTTTTAACCTGTACTGTACTATCCGAAATAAATTCATTCATTCATTCATTCATTCACAAAGTGAAGCTGCTCTGAAAGCAAGTTTTATTGTGGCAGAGGAGATAGCCAAATCAGCCCGGCCATTTACCAAGGGAGAGTTTCTGAAGAGCTGCATGATGACGGTGTGCGACGTCTTGTGCCCAGACAAAAAGCAGATGTTGGCAAATGTAAGCCTGAGTAGAAATACGGTTGCTGATCGGGTTTGTGAGATGGCCACTGATTTAAGAACACAGTTGACTGAAAGAAGCAAAGACTTTATTGCATACTCTCTTGCTGTGGATGAAAGTACTGACATGACGAATACTGCACAGCTGGCCATCTTCATCCGTGGCGTGGACTCCAATTTGTGCGTTACAGAGGAAATATTGGACATTAAATCAATGCACGGGACAACGACAGGAAAAGACATTTTTGAAAAAGTATGTCAAAGTGTAACCGACTTGAAACTGCCTTGGGACAAACTTATTGGACTTACAACAGAAGGAGCACCAGCAATGTGTGGTGAAAAAAGAGGACTAGTGGGAAGGATGCGGGTAAAGATGCAGGAGGAGAACTGTACTGGTGAGTTGACAGCATATCACTGCAGCATACATCAGGAAACGCTGTGTGGTAAAGTGTTAAAAATGGAACATTTAATGAGCACTGTTACACAAACCGTAAACTTTATCCGAGCTAAAGGTTTAAATCACCGGCAATTTCAATCTTTTATGCGAGAAATAGATTCAGAGTTTGCAGACATTCCTTATCATACAGAGGTGTGTTGGCTGAGTCGGGGAAAAGTTCTCAATAGAGTTTTTGAGCTTAGCAAGGAAATCTGTCAGTTCATGGACAGTAAATGAAAACACTCCACAGTTCTGTGGGATGAGAAGTGGAAATGTGAGTTGGCGTTTCTGGCTGACATAACAACTCATCTCAACATCTTGAACCTTCAGCTCCAGGGACGTGACCGCATGATCATTGACATGTATGACGCAGTGAAAGCATTTCAAGTGAAGCCGCTCTTATGGGAGACACAAATGCACCAGTATAACTTGCCTCACTTTCCCTGTTGCCAAGTAATGTTGAATCAAGTCGGTGCAACAATGTTCCCTAATGCGCACTTTGCTGATAAACTGAGCGCACTTTGTGCTGAGTTCTCACGGCGCTTTGGAGACTTTGAAGCACAAAAAAGGAATTTCAAGCTGCTTCGCAACCCATTTGCCATCGACGTGGAAACTGTACCTGTACAGATTCAGATGGAGCTGACAGAGCTGCAGTGTAATGGGACACTAAAGGCAAAGTACGACAATGCCTCAGCTCCATCTACATGTGGCTCGAACCTTGTGCATGTTTGGTAGCACATATCTGTGTGAGAAGCTGTTCTCAGTGATGATGATTAACAAAACAGCACACAGGAGTCGTCTCACTGATGAACACCTGCAGTCCATCCTGAGAATCTCCACAACACAGAACCTCACACCAAACCTAAATGAACTTGTTGCCAAGAAAAGATGCCAAGCATCCAGCTCTGACAAAATGGCATAAGACCAAAGAAAACTGAATGTTTTGATTTGTTATTTTAACTTTGCTGAAAAGCACAAATTTATTTATATTTCCAGGGTTTTTTGGACCATGTTCATATTTTGAATTTGTATGATTTTGACAAGAGATATTTTTATGGAGAGCAAAATATTTTTTTTATAAAATAGCACAATAGCAAATAAAACTGAATGTTTTGATTTGTTATTTTTACTTTTGCAGAAAAGCATGATTTTTATTTAGTTTTTTGAGGGGTTTTTTTTGCATCATGTTCACAGTTGTAACTTGTATAACTTTGACAAGAGCTATTTTTATGGAGAGCAAAGTATTTTAAGTTAGGATAAGGCTAAGGACCTGCACTTATACATATAGTGGTATATGAAGTTTAAGTTTATTTATTTTGGAATAATATTCCCATCTGTTTTTATTCATATTTATGTTCAAAAAACGTTTAGTTGTAGTGTGTTCAATAAATGTTTATCCTGTTCGGCCCGCGACCTAAAGTGTGCTTTGAGTTTTGGCCCCCTGTGCAGTTGAGTTTGGCACCTCTGTCTTACACAGTCAAACATGACAACATAAAATGTGAGGGACGGGGATTTCCAATGGGTATCGCTGCTCACTTCATTTCATGTTGCATGCAAAATCATGAACGGCTTCCTGACCCAGTCACGTGGTCCGACGTCAACACATAAGTCACGATGCACGCCTCAAAACATGCCTCGCCAAATATTTCCTGGATAAGATCGGAGCACCGTTCAGAGCACTGGTGCCTGCCTTCCCATCACTAGCTCTTCTCTCCTGTGTGCCAACCTGAAGCTGACATGGTTGGTGTAACCAGACCCAGAAGCAGACACAAGTGGAGACAATGGTAAAAGTTTAACAATGATTTTATTGAACAATAACTGTGCTTGCAGGAGGCGTGGGAGAGTCTGGCAACCCTAGGAGGAGAGAGCAGAGAGAGGGTGAGTATAGGAAATGAGAGTATGTCTGGTAATGTTATTATCTGTTTGGAGTTTCTTACAGGTACAAGTGGAGATGGAGAGTGCCAAACTCCAACTACAGATGGGGGCTGCTGGAAGCCCAGCTGACGATCCTCCCAACTGCCTCTTCTGCAGTGTTCCCGGTTAGGAGCTGTGTTGCAGGCTGGCCAGGCCTGAACAGTGAAGGGGCAAAGGGATGAGACACAATGCACCGTGACATTGGTAAGTTAACTTACAGTGGTTTAAAGTGAATAGTCCACCAGGAATCCGGTCTGCCGCACAGGTTGGAATTCCTGGGGAGAGCACACAAAAGGGGGTGAAAGCAAGCCAAACTATATACAAGACAAGGTTATTTAGAGGCTGCACACAGACGTGGGTAACTGGCTTAGCAGGAGATGACATGACATGCCCAGGCAGAGTAACAGGAGACTGCCCCTTATAAAGGCCATCCCTAATTGCCTTCAGGTGTTCAGTGCTGCTGCAGGGAATTAGCCAATTAGTGAAGGGCGAGAGAACCTGCAGGCGTGCAACCCTGGATCCTTACAGAAGCACACTTTTGCCTTCCTCTTCCCCTTTCCTCCAATGCCGGAAAACGTGAAACTGCTCACAAAAAGTTAAGGATATTTGCCTTTCGGGTGAAATTTATGAAAAATGTAAAAAGTTCACGCTACAGTGATATTATATCATGAAAGTAGGGCATTTAAGTAGAAGGATGCAATGGTGATTTCCTCATCTCAAACAACTTATTGGAACAAAAGCCAATAATGGTGGGTATACCACAACATAAAATGTCAATGTCTCAGTAACTTGTCATGTGCCCTTGAGCATCAATTACAGCTTGACAACGATGTCTCATGCTGTTCACAAGTTGACTTATTGTCTGCTGAGGCATGGCATGCCACTCTTCTTGAAGGGTGGCCCTCAGGTCATTGAAGTTGTGGGGTGCATGATTACGAGCCTCTACACGGCGACTCAGTTGATCCCATAAGTTTTCTATGGGATTCAGGTCTGGAGAAAGTGCAAGTCACTCCATTTGAGGTACCCCAGCCTCCAGCAGCCATTCCTTAATGATGTGACCTTGATGATGACAAACCGGGAACCTACGCCAGGATCCTGTTTGTGGACTTCAGCTCCGCATTCAACACCATCCGCCCCGCTCTGCTCCGGGACAAGCTGTCCCTGCTCAACGTGCCTGACTCCCTCTGCAGGTGGATCACCGACTTCCTGACGGACCGGAGGCAGCATGTGCGGCTGGGAAAGACTGTCTCAGACTATACTAGCATCAGCGACCGGTATCACCCCAGGGCTGTGTACTTTCCCCCCCTACTCTTCTCCCTTTACAACCAACTCCTGCACCTCCAGCCACCAGTCTGTCAAGTTGATCAAGTTTGCGGACGACACCACCCTCATCGGGCTCATCTCCAACGGCAACGAGTCCGCCTACAGGAGAGAGGTTGGCCCAGCTGGCGTCCTGGTGCAACAATAACAACCTGCAGCTGAACGCTCTGAAGGACAGTGAGATGATTGTAGACTTCAGGAAAGTCACTACCCCTCTGCCCCCCCTCACGCCTCTCAGGCTCTCCATCACCACTGCTGA
The DNA here is from genome assembly GCA_020510985.1 of Pholidichthys leucotaenia. Taxonomy (NCBI): domain Eukaryota; kingdom Metazoa; phylum Chordata; class Actinopteri; order Cichliformes; family Pholidichthyidae; genus Pholidichthys; species Pholidichthys leucotaenia. The sequence goes on along the minus strand of CM035847.1, from coordinate 213,684,097 downwards.
TTCCTTCCGCTTCCTAGGCACTACCATCACCAGGGACCTCAAATGGGAGCCGACCATCAGCTCCTCATCAAAAAAGCCCAGCAGAGGATGTTCTTCCTGCGCAGCTGAAGGAAGCTCAAGCTACCCACCAAGATGTTAGTGCAGTTCTACTCAGCCATCATCGAGTCCATCCTCAACCACCTCCCATAACCGTGTGGTACGCAGGAGCCACTGCCAGGGACAGCACTAGAGGGCTGGCAGCGCGTCGTGCTCACTGCTGAAAGGGTGATGCTGGCTGCAAGCTCCCATCTCTCCAGGATCTGTACATCTCCAGGGACCCGGAGGCGTGCTGGCCGGATCATAGCCGATCCCTCACACCCTGGGGGTCACGTACTTTTGCCCCCCTCCCCTCTGGTGAAGAAGACTTCGTCTCATCCTGACTAAAACCTCCCGTCACATGAACAGCTTCTTTCCCCTCTGCCATCAGACTGCTGAACACTAAGTGACTTATTGACTCTCGTGCACTAGTACAGCACTCAACCAGACTCATGTCAATCACCAACTGTTTTCTTCCTGCATTACCCGACTGCACTATATAGTTCTCCACAGTATCTGCCTGCTGCGCTAATATAGTTTAACTGCTGACCAGTATCACTTACTCTTATTCTACACTTTATTGCATGTATAGTTTATTTCTTTTATCTTATCATGTTTAATGTTGCAGCACTGCACCGAGACAAATTCCTAGTTTGTGTACTACATTTACAATGGCAATAAACCTGATTCTGATTCTGATTCTGATTCTGAGATGGAGCATTGCCGTCCATGAAGATGAAATTAGGGCTGTGTTGTTCATGCAGGGGCACAATGACTGGATTAATGATGTTATTCAGGTAGTATCGGCTTGTCACTGTGCCATTCACAAGGTGTAAGGCAATTTTGTATTGACTAGACACATCTGCCCAGACTGTAACACCACCACCACCACCACCAAAAGCTTGTCTGGTGACAGCAGTGGCTGCTGCATAGTGCTCTCCTTGACGTCTCCAACATTGTTGGTGGCTGCAGCGGATGATAAAATAAGGCAGTGATGCTGAGGTTTTAAGCAGGTTTTATTATCACACCGCCGTCATGGGCTCCACTCCCGGCGCCGTGCATGCGCGCCGAGAGCGAGCCCAAACAGCTCTCAGAGAAGAGGGGACACAAAGTCTGTGTCCAGCAGCAGCCGTTGTAGAAGGGAGATTGAGAGTGAGTTACAGGCTCTTGCAGCATATATACCCTGTTGCAACAATACATGAAAGAGCATTTCACAGCAGTTGGTATGGGCATTTGCATTTCAAGAGACACAGCAAGGACAGGATGCATGAACTCAACACATGAATGGCACATTAACATCACAAGCCATAAATGGCACATTACATCTCAGCAGTGTAGCGGAAAAAACCAGGAGTAGCGAGCTGTCTGTCCTTAGTCTGTTTGTGGGGTTTTCCCAAACCGCCACAGCTCCCCCCCAGAGGGCTCGGCAGGTGGCCGAGACCTCGATAGTGCAGCTTGGGCAGCGAGCAGGGAAAAGCTCTGTGCAGGAGGGGGTGGAGGGGGGTGGGGGGTAGTAAAAGCCAGCCGGAGACGATGAAAACGTCCGGGCCACGCAAAAATTGCTTGTGGGTCCACGATGTCGAAGGGCTGTCCCGTCCACAAGAAGAAAAATTAGTCACTGGCTCCTCCCGCGATTAAGTCCTGCAAGGATTAATAGCGGCCATGAAGAAAAGACGAGGCTGCATGGCGGCTGTGATGAGGGCAGAGGGACTGGCGTGTTGGCTTTAGGTGCGGGCACAACCTTAAAGCTCTCGGGAACCGCAAACCGCTGAATTTCCCTTGTGTGCCGTGGCTAAGACCATAAAATCCAGTGAGCAAGCTGCGTGCCTCAGGGTGAACGAGCAAGCCTGAAGGGCCAGTGTGCAGCAGAAGGAAGGCGGTCAGAAAAGCCGTATTTGTCCCGTGCGTGGTGCGGCGTCCTCGTAACTCCCCGGTGCGTGTGCGGGGGCTCCGTGCGTGTGTGGGCCAGCTGGAGAGGAGAACCAGGGTCAGGGAGCTTAATCATCCCTGTTCAGTGTGTTGGAGCAGTGAAAGGAAGTAGACGCTCTGTCACTCGCTCGGTCATGGTGCATTCAGGTCCACGTGTGCTCCGTCGGCCATGGGGATCGCCGTCATGGAGAGGGGACGAGGTGCATGCGCTCTCGTGTGGAGGAGCTGTGAGCGCGGCCGGTCCAGCGTGGATGTGCCAATCTAGGCGTGCAGATCTCACCATGAAACGTTGCTCAGCTTTCCCGGTTGTGGGTGTTCTCTGGGGAGTTTCGCCTGGAAACTCCGTGTTGAGGTCTCCCTGAAGCAGAAGGGAGGGCAGATCAGTCAGGCTGCCGCATTCGCTTGTCGTCGGAGAATCACCGCCGGGTGTTGCGTTCGCTGGCAGCGTGTTCGTTTCAGCGTCGGGTCACCAGTGCGGCGAATGATAAAATAAGGCAGAGATGCTGTGGTTTTAAGGAAGTTTATTATATCATACCGCCGTCACGAGCTCCTCTCCCGGCGCCGTGCATGCGCGTCGGGAGCGAGCCCACGGCTCTCAGAGAAGGAGAGGAGGACACAATGTCTGTGTCCAGCAGCAGCCGTTGTAGAAGTGAGATTGAGATTGAGTTACAGGCTCTTGCAGCATATATACCCTCTTGCAACAATACATGAAAGAGCATTTCACAGCAGTTGGTATGGGCATTTGCATTTCAAGAGACACAGCAAGGACAGGATGCATGAACTCAACACATGAATGGCACATTAACATCACAAGGCATGAATGGCACATTACATCTCAGCAGTGTAGCGGAAAAAACCAGGAGTAGCGAGCTGTCTGTCCTTAGTCTGTTTGTGGGGGTTTTCCCAAACCGCCACAGTGGCCATCATTTCTCCTCAACATGAATCAACTTTCATTAGAGAACAGCACTGAGGCCCACTAGCCCCCTGTCCATTGTAAATGCTCCCTGGCCCAAGGAAGATGATGATGACACCTGTGCCTAGTGGTGTGGTCAGGTACCCTTGCAGGTTGTCTAGCATGAAGACCATGCTGATGTAAATGGTTTTGAATGGTCTGACGTGACACTTGGGTGCCTCTCACCTCCCTTAAATGTGCCTGGAGTTGAGTGGCATTCATCATCTGGTTCCATAGGACACTGTTCACAATGAAGCGGTCATCAACATGGGATGTGGCCAAAGGACGTTCACTTCTATGCCTTTCTGTAACTTTATCAGTCTCTCTGTATATTTGTTGCAACCTGCTGATGACACTCTGTAACACTAAGATCAGTGGCTGTTCCCTCTGAGAACATCCTGTTTGAAGCCTCACAATGGCGAGGTACTGTTGTGTCATCTTGGTCTCATGACATCAAAATGTGAACAGCATGATGAAGCAGACTGTTTAAATACCAATTCTAATTGAACCAGAAAATTCATTGGTCAACTCATGGATCAAACACCTGTTGTGAATTTTGCCATTAAGCACCTTGTTAGAGAACAGCAAGTTATGCAAAAGGTACGAAAAACATTGAATAGTTGGACATGTGCATTAAAAAGGTTAGATGTTATAATAAATAAATAGTGAAAATTAGTTAGCTATTATGCAAAGTGCTCTTACACACACAAGTCACACACACACACACACACACACAAACAAGTTACACACCAGTCACACACACACACACACACAAGTCACACACACACCGGCTGCACACAAATACACACACACACACACACACACACACACACACAAGTTGCACACACACATGCACACACACACAAGCTCTAGTCTCCCTGTTCTGTTTCCATATATGGGCATGGGGTTGTGTGGGGCCAAACACCAGGATGTGGAAGCCATAAAAGCGAGGAGACATCTGGTGCCATTTGGACGCTGAGAAGACCGGTTTAAACTAGTGTGGACAATGGCCATGCATTGTTGGAGTTGCCTGGGAGCGCCCAGCAACCAGAAGCTATATGTAGGGGGGATTTCTTTCTTCTGGGTGTTAACCAGGTTGTGCTACTGAGACCCACGGCCGTGTTTGACTACCTGCGTGGTTCAAGTAAAAGATAAGCTGAGAAATAGTTTTCTTTTGTGATTATTGATTGGTTAACTGAAAAGATTCTGCTAACTGTCCTATTTTAATTTTTACAGTTTCCTGGTGGAGCATGCGGGCAGTTAGCCAGCTACATTGACGATGGACATTGGGACACAAAGCCTTTGTCTGAGTGTCGTGGACAAACCAGGGACACTAAGGTGAGCAGGGAACCTCTTCTAAAAACCTCTGTAGGATTGTCTGTGACATTCAGACAGAGTAAGCCATTTGTCCTGTTTTTAAATTTTATTGAGAAAACTTAATACAAAGATAATAATAATATTTTGTGGCTTATTTTTTATGATTGTAAGAACACGCCGGGAGTCTCAGAAGCATGCATGCATTCACATGTTAGGGACAGATCAATGAGCCGCTTTTTAAAGATACATGGGAAGTCTTAAGACTTTCATATGTTACTAATGATACATAGAAAGTCTTTATGTAAATAAGGCTTTTATATGTTACTAATGATACATTGAAAGTCTTGAGACTTTCATATGTTACCAAAAGCTACATAGGGAGTCTTGATGTAAAACAAGACTTTCATATGTTAATGGAATAAGAGGTTACAGTACAAAAATCTTAAGAAACTACAAATAGTGAGTAATTGTAACTGCCAATTTGTTAAAATTAGTTAATTGGACTAATTGGACTAATCTCCATAATAAGCTATCACTTGTTCTGATTCTGGACGTGGGTCAGGGAAAATAGCCTCTACGTGGAGTTAAGCTGGTCATAAAGCGGAAGGGACAGAATACACACACAATTCTGCTGGTTGAGGTGCATGGTTTTTTTTTGGGGGGGGGGGGGTTGGCGGGGGGGACAAAGTGTGTGGGTGGTTTAGCCTCTCTATTCATATTAAAAGATAAAAGTGGTGGTGTAGGAAGAGGAGTTTAACTCCATTTCCAAATTCCCATCATCTGTTTGTCTAGAAAGAGAGGAATTCTGTATTGTGGGTTGGGAAATAGAGGCTGAACACCTGGGGACTGTATATATATTTTTTTGGCCTGCCAGAAACAAAAAATTTACAATTTCCACTGGCATTGCAGGCCATGTGCTCTCCCACCTGGCTCATTAGAATTCAGGTAGAAGCTTGGCGAGGCTGCAATTTCCAGAAAGGAGTTGAAAATCGGAGTTTGGACCACAGGGCTGTAAATATCTACTAACTCTTTTTCCCATAGTCTATACAGGTATTTTAACTAAAACGGTGACATCAAAACCACTTTTCACCATGCAGGAAACGGAGGTGAGTCTGTGTGTTTTTGATCACGAAAGGGAAAGGGTGATTCACCTACTTGCCTGAGTTGAATTGAGAAACTGTGTTTAAAGCATGATAAAAGTTACTGAGAGGAAATTGTTCAAGGTAACAGCGTTGAATGGTGCACGAAGTTAAAGTTGTAAGATTATTCGTGCATGAATAAAACCGAATTTAAGGGAGACAACTCTCCAGTTTCTTTGGAAAAACAAGGCATGATTTGTGGTCAACAGGCTTCATGGCCACGTTGCACGATCACATTTGCGCATGACCGAAACGGCCATGTAACATTGCCATTGCATGAGAACTGCGCATGTGTAGATTAAGCAGTGCAAACACCATTTTGAAAATCACCACGGTGAGTCATCCTGGGTGCCATTTTGGAGCTGAGACAGCTAGACCGCCTCCAAGCGATGTCGCTGTACCCCCTCCTTCTTGAGTGCAGAAGGAACTGCCTCCATCTTGTGGTCAGCTGTAAGAATTGCATTCTTTCATAAATTTACCTCCAAAATAAACAAAGTGTGAATCTATTAAGCTGATTTAGAACCAAATCAAGCTCCCAAATTAACTTTAAAATAATCCATGTTATTCAGAATAACCTAAATTTTAAACCAATTTAGTTTAGTTCAAGTTTCTATGCCAAAAGCAGCGAAGGTAGGTGAAATGCAGGATCAGGGATATTTGCCAGGGTCACATAACCTAATGCCCCAACCAGCTAAACTGGTGGAAGTTTTGCAAACAATTATACAGAGTCACATAACAGCTGAGGAAAATGCTGGAAAAGGAATGCATGGTATAAAAGCAGCTCATTCCCTTAGTGAACCCACTGATCCATTGCAGTCAGGATTAAGTCAACAGGATAAGGTTAGAGTGTCTCTCACTACATCAACTCCAGCATATTTTCAGGCTAAGCCAAAAGATGTTGTGAAGGAGGACAATTTACAGGATGAGAATGGTGAATTAGGAAGGGAGGTTTCACACATGACAAGTCAGTTGTCTGAGGATGATAAAAGTAGACTGCAGAGTGTGTTGGGAAAAAGACATATTGGAGATTATGATGAATCCAGGAATAAAAATGCTCGATCCCCTCCACTGCACAATGAACTATTCACATGATGATCAACAACTGTATGATGATCAGTGGGAGACTTTAGTGGGGGTTCAGGATTTGGTGTGCAAAGACATTTATGTGGGACCACAAGGAGTTGCTGCTGCTATTTGGACAAGGACTTGTTGCCTCTGTATTCCCTATCAGACACTGCTGCACCTCAAGTGACACTGGGAGTGTCCGCAGGGAAGGAGGCAAGGTCACTGGGACCAAGGGTGAAAAACTGTCTTAGGCTGACTGACTGGGTTGTCACACAGTGTAGGGACCTACATTATTCACGATCTGCTGATTGTTATCACATTTCATGCAATGTAACAATACAGACCACTCCACAAACATTGCACCGTGACAGAACACATGGCAGAAAAAACACTGACTATCCAGACTCTGATGCACTGTTGGAAGCTTTGCCCCCCCCCCCCCCCCCAGTCAAACGGCTCTGTGGATGTTGGTCTGATTACCTGTACACCAGTAAAAATCTCACTCAAAGCAAATACTCAGCCAATATGGCAAAATCAGTACACTCTCCCAAAGGAGAAGGAAACAGGCATAGCAGGAACAATACAGGGTCTTCTCCAAGCAGGGGTTCTAGTGCCAACACAGTCCCCATGGAACAAACCTATTCTTCCTGTAGAGAAGCCTGAAAAAAAGAACAACAAGATGGTTCATGATTTGAGACCAATCAATGCTGCAGTGTGCCTACAAATTACACTGTTCCAAATCCTTATCTGCTTCTGAATAACATTTCTCCAGAACATAAGTTTTTCACTGCAGTGGATATATCTAATGCCTTTTTCAATATCCCACTACAGTGCATCAGGAAAGTATTCATGGCGCTTTGCTTCTTCCACATTTTGTTATGTTATAGCCTTATTCCAAAAGGGATTAAATTCATTTTTTCCCTCAGAATTCTACACATAAATACCCCATAATGACAATGTGAAAAAAAATTTTTTTTTGAGATTTTTGCAAATTTATTAAAAATAAAAAACTAAGAAATTACATGGACATAAGTATTCACAGCCTTTGCCATGAAGCTCAAAATTGAGGTCAGGTGCATCCTGTTTCCACTGATCATCCTTGAGATGTTTCAACAGCTTAATTGGAATCCACCTGTGGTAAATTGAGTTGATTGGGCATGATTTGGAAAGGCACACACCTGTCTATATAAGGTCCCACAGTTGACAGTGCATGTCGGAGCACAAACCAAGCATGAAGTCAAAGGAATTGTCTGTAGACCTCCGAGATAGAATTGTCTCGAGGAACAAATCTGGGGAAGGGTACAGAAAAATTTCTGCTGCTTTGAAGGTCCCAATGAGCACAGTGGCCTCCATCATCCGAAAATGGAAGTTTGGAAACATCAGGACTCTTCCTAGAACTGGCCGGCCGTCTAAACTGAGCGATCGGGGGAGAAGGGTCTTAGTCAGGGAAGAGACCAAGAACCCAATGGTCACGCTGTCAGAGCTCCAGTGTTCCTCTGTGGAGAGAGAACCTTCCAGAAGGACAACCATCTCTGCAGCAATCCACCAATCTGGCCTGTATGGTAGAGTAGCCAGACGGAAGCTACTCCTTACTAAAAGGCACATGGCAGCCCCCCTGGAGTTTGTCAAAAGGCATCTGAAGGACTCTCAGACCATGAGAAACAAAATTATCTGGTCTGATGAGACAAGATTGAACTCTTTGGTGTTAATGCCAGGCATCATGTTTGAAGAAAACTAGGCACCGCTTATCACCATGCCAATGGTGGTGGCAGCATCATGCTGTGGGGATGTTTTTCAGCGGCAGGAACTGGGAGACTAGTCAGGATAGAGGGAAAGATTAATGCAGCAGTGTACAGAGACATCCTGGATGAAAACCTGCTCCAGAGTGCTCTTGACCTCAGACTGGGGCATTGGTTCATCTTTCGGCAGGACAACAACCTTAAGCACATAGCCAAGATATCAAAGCAGTGGTTTCAGGACAACTCTGTGAATGTCCTTGAGTGGCCCAACCAGAGCCCAGACTTGAATCCAATTGAAAATCTCTGGAGAAATCTGAAAATGGCTGTGCACCGACTCTTCCCATCCAACCTGATGGAGCTTGAGAGGTGCAGAAAAGAGGAATAGGCAAAACTGCTCAAAGATAGGTGTGCTAAGCTTGTGGCATCATATCTAAAAAGACTTGAGGCTGTAATTGCTGCCAAAAGTGCATCAACAAAGTATTGAGCAAAGGCTGTGAATACTTATGTACATGTGATTTCTTAGTTTTTTATTTTTAATAAATTTGCAAAAATCTCAGAAAAACTTTTTACATGTTGTCATTATGGGGTATTTTGTGTAGAATTTTGAGGAAAAAAATGAATTTAATCCCTTTTGAAATAAGGTTGTTGCAGCGGCATGATAAAATAAAGGCAGCGATGGAGTTTTTAGTTGGTTTATTGAATCATACCGCCTTCATCGGAACACCTCCCCAGCCCTCGTGCTGCGGTCTAAGGTGATGTCCTCAGGCTCTCAGAGAGGAGACACAAAGTGCGTGTCTGCAGCAGTTGAAGGAGTCAGTGAATGAGAGGCAGATTTACAGAACAGTGCAGCATATATACTCAACTCAGACAATAAATCAAAGACCTTCACAGCAGTCAATCTGTGCATTTGCATATCAGAGGTACAGACAGGATGCATGAACACAATGCATGGATGACACTTTAACCTCACAACTGTAAACGCAGCATGCAGCGGAAAAAACCCAGGAGTAACGAGCTGACTGTCTCTGTGTGTTGTGTGGGGGTTGAATCAACCCGCTACACCGCTCCCCCCCAGAGGGCATGGCAGGGGGCCGAGACCTCGATGTTGCAGTTTGGGCAGCGAGCAGGGAAAAGCTCTGTGCAGGTGGAGGGGGAGGGGGAAGGGGGGTAGTACGTGCTGACCGGGCGCGGTGAAATCGTTCGGGCTGCGCCAAAAATTGTTTGCTGCTCCGCGATGTCGAGGGGTTGTCCCGTTGAACTTGTGGAGATCACCAGAAGAAAAATTAGTCTCTGGCTCCTCTCGTGGCCATGAAGAAAAACAGGAGCGGCGAAGTTGCGTAAACAAACGCAGAGGAACTTGGCGTGTTGACTTTAGGTGCGTGCAACCCTAAAGCCCTCGGGAAAAGCAGACGGCTGAATCCTTTGTGCGCCGTGGCTGAAACCATCAGTGAATCCTGTGAGCGCACTGCGCGCGTGCTTGCTTCAGGTGAGCGCGCAGCCCTGAAGGTTCTGCGTGCAGCTGCGCAGGACGATGGCGGTCTCTGGAGCCATTCTTGTTCCATGCGTGTTGCGCCGTCCTCGTCACCCCCAGTGCGTGTGCCGGGGCTCCTTGCGTGGGTGGGCCCGCTGGAGAGGAAACCAGGGTCGGAAACTTGGTGGAGATCAGCGCAGTCGGCGCCAAAAAACATCTATGATGAGCCGTGGCTGCAGATTAGTCATGGTGCGTTGGAGCGTTGACGGGAGATAGACGATCTTTGTCCCTCAGGCTGTCCCACGTGGACGCCCCGATCTCGGCGAGGGTTGCGCCATGACGTTTACTGCCATTTACCCGGTCTTGGGCGATGTTCGGAGAGTGACTCGCCTGCCGTGGGCTCTGCGTTGAGGCCTCCCTGAAGCCGCAGGGAGGGCAGATCAGTCAGGCTGCTGCGTTCGCTCGTCGGCGGAGCATCATTGCCCGGTACTGCGTTCGCCGGCAGCTCGTTTTCTTCAGCGTCGGGTCGCCAGCGTGGCTGTCCAAACCAGAAGGTTGCATTGCACAAAGCGTGTGCATGTTCGGGGTCACCAGTGTGCGGCATGATAAAATAAAGGCAGCGATGGAGTTTTTAGTTGGTTTATTGAATCATACCGCCTTCATCGGAACACCTCCCCAGCCCTCGTGCTGCGGGCTGAGGTGATGTCCTCAGGCTCTCAGAGAGGAGACACAAAGTGCGTGTCTGCAGCAGTTGAAGGAGTCACTGAATGAGAGGCAGATTTACAGAACAGTGCAGCATATATACTCAACTCAGACAACACATCAAAGACCTTCACAGCAGTCAATCTGGGCATTTGCATATCAGATGTACAGACAGCATGCATGAACACAATGCATGGATGACACTTTAACCTCACAACTGTAAACGCAGCATGCAGCGGAAAAAACCCAGGAGTAATGAGCTGACTGTCTCTGTGTGTTGTTGGGGGGGTTGAATCAACCCGCTACACTGTAACATAAAATGTGGAAAAAAAAATGAAGTGCTGTGAATACTTTCCAGATGCACTGTACATACAGACAGCATGCCTCGTTTTGCATTCACATACCAGGGTCAGCAATATACTTACAGCAGACTACAACAAGGTTTTGTTGACTCACCAGCCATTTTTTTTTTTTTAATTTAAGTTTTTGTAAAGGGTATACAGGTCATTACAGCATTGCATTGTTAACATTTTCATCGTATGTTCCCTTATTATTTTGCTATTTGACAACATTGGTAGAGTAGTTATTACAACACCCCCTTTTTTTTTTTAAAGTGAAAGAAAAAGTGAAATTAAAGAGAATTAAATTAAAAAAACAAAACAAAAAAACCAAATAAACAAACAAACAGAACAGCAAAAAACAAACAAACAGAAAATTAAGTAATTAAAAGTAAAAGAGCATCTGAGTAGCTTTGGAACAAAGAGTGGGACCATCATTGAAATGGTATTTGTCAAAGATTAGATCTAATGGAAGACACATATGCGATCCAGGGCTGCCAAAAGTTCATGAACCCATCCATGTCCTGTCTCAGTGCGAATGTCAACTTTTCCATCGAGTAAATGTCTTGAATCACGTTAATCCAATCTTCAGGTGTAGGACAGTCCTTCAGCATCCATTTTTTAGTTAGGGCTTTTTTACTTGCCAATATTAAAACATTGAATAAGTATTTATCTCCTCGTCTTTCCAGTGAGTCCGGTAGTAAACCCAGATACAAAGTTATAAAAGAAAAGGGAACTGTTATTTTGAATATTTTCCCCAATATTGTCTGTACATTGGTCCAATATTGGTGGATAACTGGGCATGACCAAACACATGAAAATGATTTGCAGTCTTTTCACCACACAAGCGCCAACAGTTCAACCCCCTATGGGTAAATTTGTTTTGTGCAGGTGTTCTGAAAAATCTTACCAAATTTTTCCATCCAAATTCTCTCCACTGCAGGGATGAGGTACTTTTCCATTGCTGTCTATTTAGCTTTTCCCATATTTCCAATTGTAAAGTGAAATTCCCCTCTTTTTCCCATCTCTCTTTTATATATGATGTGTTGTCTCCTTTTAAGTCTTGAAGACCTTGGTATATTTTAGAAATGTATCTGATCCCTGGGATCCCTTTATATGCCATTAAGAAGACCTTCAGAACACCTGACTGGGCCCTTTCCAAATCCTCCTTTTTAAGTATATTGTTTATGTGGTGTCTAAGCTGAAAGAACCTGTAAAGGTCTTGATTTATTAGACCTTGTTTTTTCAAGTCTTCAAAACTTCTTAAAGTTTGCCCCTTAAAGAAATCGTAATATTTTATCAGCCCTTTCTCTTTCCACTCTTTAAATCTAGTGTCTGTTTTATTGGGGGTAAAGTCTTGATCATAGGCAATCCATTGCAGAAGTCGATAGGGCTCTTTAGCTTGATTCTCTCTGACTATCTTAAACCAAATTTTTAGCGGGGTCTCTATCCACGGGTTAGTGTTATTCAAGAGTTTAGGTAAGGCATTGTTCCCTATTATCGCCTGTAGGGGGATGTCACTTGTTATTTGGCATTCCATCTCCTTCCATTGTGCAGTGTAGACTGGGTTACATATCTCTACTAAAGTTTTAATTTGTGCAGCTATAAAATAGTCCCTGATATTTGGCAGCGCGAGCCCACCTTTGTCTTTGTTTAGCTGTAGGGTTCTATATCTGATTCTAGGTCTCTTGCCCTGCCATATGAATCTTGAGATCCTTCTGTCTAGCTCCTGCCATGTTTTTTTGGGGGGTTCTACCGGTATTGTTTGGAAAAGGTATAGAAGACGTGGGAGTATATTCATTTTGACTGCTTCAATTCTTTGTGCAGTACCTAAGAATGGTATCATATTCCATCTTGCTACGTCAGATTTTATTTTTGTCACCAGTGGATCATAGTTTAGTGTTATAATTTTGTTGAGTTGTTTCGGGATATTGATCCCCAGATATTTCATAGATTCCAGTTCCCAGTTAGTTTTGAGTTCACTTAGTGAATAATGATTTGGGTCATAGTTGAATGTTAAAACTTGGGTTTTATGCATGTTTAATTTGTACCCCGATAAATCTCCATAGTCTGAAAAAACTGAGATTAGTTCTGGTAAAGAAGTGTCTGGTTGCCCTAGGTATATTAAAATGTCATCAGCAAAGAGTGCTATTTTATGTTCCTTCTGACCAAGTGTAATACCTTGAATTTTTTGATTTTGTCTTATCCATTGGCTCAGAGGTTCTATGAAGATTGCAAAGAGCAGTGGAGACAGGGGGCAGCCCTGACGACATCCTCTTTCCAGCTCAAAAGATGATGATAAATTACCGTTAATCCTTATTTTAGCTGTTGGTTTTTATATAATGCCTGTATAGTTCTAATGAAGTTGTTATGAAAATTGAAACTGGATAAGATACTATATAGGAAAGACCAGTCAACCGAATCAAATGCTTTTTCAGCATCTAATCCCAATATGACTGCATTTAAGTTATATTTTTTTATATGATGAATTATGTGTAAAGTGCGTCGAATGTTGTCTTGTGTCTGTCTTTGTCTTATAAAACCTGTTTGGTCTAGGTGAATTAAGTCTGTCAGTATGTTTTCTAACCTTTTGGCAAAAATAATGGTAAAAAGCTTATAGTCCTGATTTAATACACTGATTGGTCTGTAGTTGGAGCATTCTAGTTTATCCTTTTCAGGTTTAGGTATAACTGCAATGACCCCTTCTCTCCAGGAGGGGGGGATTTCCCCTGTGTGGAGGACATAGTTAAATGTTTTCAGGAGGAGAGGAGATAGTTGCTGTTTAAAGGTTTTGTACCATTCTGCTGTATAGCCATCTGCTCCTGGGGATTTGTTAGCTTTAAGTTTCATAATTGCTTTTTCTAATTCTTTAGGTTGTATTTCTGACAGTAGTGTTTTATTTTGTGATTCCGTAAGTTGGGGAAGGTGTAATGTGTTTAGGAATGTCTCGGATGCGTTTTTATGTTTTTTGTGGGAGTATAAGTTCTTGTAGTAATTCTCGAAGCTTTTAAGAATATCCTGAATTCTGAATTTTATTTCCTTTGATACTGGGTCTCTGATTTTGTAGATTGCTCTTTCTGTTTGTTGTTTCCTCAATTTGTAGGCTAGTAATTTTGCCGATTTACTGCCTGCTTCATAGTGTTTTTGTTTCAGAAATGTAAGTTTCTTCTGGATTTCTATTGTGTAGATCTCATTTATTTGATTTTTAATTTCTTTAATCTTAAGCGAGCCATTAGAATGAGTGTTGTCTTTGTGTTCTTTTTCTAGGTTCTTGAGTTCTGACTCGAGTGTGATTAGTTTTTCTTGTCTCAGTTTCTTTTGGGTTGCCAGTTTTGCAATAATTTTTCCCCTTATTACAGCTTTGCACGCATCCCACAGTATTAAAGGGGATACTTCTCCATTATCGTTTTCTTCCAAATATTTGAAAATATCTGATTCCAATTCATCTTTCAGTGGTCCTTTCAGGACATTTGAATTCAACCTCCAGGAAAATGTATTATTTGTGTATTTTTGGATGTTTAAGTCCATATAGATCGGACTGTGGTCAGAGAGATCCATCAGTCCTATTTTACATGTTTTTACTCTTCCAATGTCTCTATTAAACATAAAAAAGTAATCAGTCCTTGAGTAAGATGAATGTGGCGTTGAATAAAAAGTATAATCTTTTACATTGGGGTTGAATTCCCTCCATACGTCACAGATTCCCATTTCTTTTAGTAGCATCTGAGTTTTCCTATTTTGAGTGTTATTTTGATGTGAAGAATTACCTGTTGCATCCCAGTATGGATTCAGTCTTAGATTGAAGTCTCCACCACATATCACTAAACCTTGGGCTTTAGTTATCATTAGGTAAAATACATTTTTATAAAATTTCCATTTAGCCCCTGGTGGTGCATATACATTCAGCAGGGTGATATCTTCTCCCTCTAGCCACCCAATCACCAAACTGTACCTCCCTTCTTTATCTTTGTGTTCTGATTTTTTTTCAAATGTAATTTTGGTTGATATCAATGTCGCTACTCCCCTCCTCCTCCCTGATTTATATGAAGATGAAGAGATCATTTTAAACCCTTGTCTACTGAGTTTAGTGTGTTCCATGTCTGTTAGGTGGGTTTCTTGTAAAAATATTATTTCTGCTTTGTCTTTTTTCATTTTGCGTAGAATCTTGGATCTTTTAACTGGATTCAGGATCCCTTTTACATTATATGAGGCTATTTTGGTTACACCCTGTTTCTCCATTGTATTTTCTTATTTAGTATAACAGTGTGGTGGCCCTCTTTTTTGCTACTCAGAAACTGAAAGAACATTAAGAACATAAAAAACATTAAGAACATAGTGTATGAAACTTTAAAACAAAAAACTGTCAAAAAAACTTCCTGAGCTGGGGTCTCTTTAAAGACCCTGTAAGAACCCTGATGGAGTGTAGGCTCTGAGGGAAATTCCTCAAACTCTGTTACGTGTTGAGGGCCCTCTCTTACCCCTGTAAGTTGTCCCATGTTTTTAACGTGAATTTCAGATCCCAATCCGAATTTGTAATGATTTTTTTTTTTTATGCCTATACCCTATGAGATTGTGTGCACCCTCCCACCCCCATCACAGCAAACCTTCACTCTAGTACAGTATTTGTTAGTGTGGGGAGAACATGTGGGTCATTGTTACATTTCTATTTTAACAAGATTTTTTTTTTCCTTTAAATTAAGAAGACATTTGTTTCTAATGCTATAACTGCTCCATGAAAGGTTTTACCACATGCTGATTCTGCATCTCCTTTAATGTTTGTTACCTTGTAGGAGGGGGGATGGAAGTGCAGAATGACTGAAAAGAGAGAAAAAAAACAAAAAGGTCGCTATTCCTTCCTGGAACTGGAAAGCTTATCTTTGTAGCTCTGGGGCTGGGTTTCCCGCTGCTGGCCCGTGGATTTAGAAGGTCTTTGAGTGGACCACGTTTGAGCTCTGATCCTCTCGCTCAGATTCGCTGCGGGTTTAAACACCGTTACCGGGAGTCCTCTTCTCGCCATGTCAGTTGTTGCTTCTTCCGCTGAATTGTAGAGACATGACTCTTCACCGTAGAAGACCCTTAACTTCGCCGGAAATGGCGTCTGAAAGCGTAGATTCTTTTCCCGTAAAACCTTTTTGGCGTCATTATATTCCCGTCGCTTTTTAAGAACCTCAGGGGCGTAATCGTGCTCCACGAAGACTTTTCTTTCTTGATGCATAAATCCTTTTTTCTGCCAAGCCCGTCGTACAACCTCTTGTTTTATTTTGAAATCGGAGAATCTTACCAACACTGAACGCGGGTGTGCTTCTGCCGCTGGCTTTGCGGCTAATGTACGATGGGCCTTTTCTATTTTCAAATCGGTGGTTTGTGGAATATCCAACTTCTCTCTCAATAAGGATTCCACGCATTCCGCCACTGTGTTGAAACCATCTTCAGCTCCTTCTTTCAGACCGTGAATTCTGATGTTATCTCGTCTCTGTCTTCCTTCTTGGTCGGCTAGCTTAGCCTCCAGCCTTGACTGTTTTCTGTGTAAATCCAGCATAGAATCTTCAAGCACTTTTACTCTTTCTTCAGCTTCCAAGATTCGGTTTTCGGCCTGGTCCAATCTGCTGTTCGTCCTTGTTAGTTCCTCTCTGAATTCGTGAAATTCGGCCTGAAATCGTCGTAATTCGTCATATACCGATTTCAGGCTAACCTTTTTGTTAGCTAGGCCCAGCTCTTCGTCTCCTGAATGGAGGTCCTCGGGATCAGATTCTGCGGCCGCCGCGCGTCCTGACCTGGGGAATGTCAGTTTCTTCTGTTTGTGGTTAGGCATGGTGTTTTTGTCTTTTGATTTTTATTCTTCCAAAAATCCGTTAAGTCTGATTTTGACGATGTTTTCCTTGGATTGGATCTGGGAGGTTCAGCGTTAAGTTGCTATCACCATGGCGTCCAGACCGGAAGTCCGACTCACCAGCCATTTTTAATCACATACTGTGTCAACATTTGCAGGATTTTTTCCTGCCCCCTGGCACATTGTTGCTGCAGTGTATTGATGATCTGCTATTAGCAGGCCCCACTGCTGCTTCTGTGCTCTCAGCCGCCAAGCTCCTCCTGAAACATCTTTACCAGAAACGCTACAAATTGAGCAGTAAAAAAGTACAATGTTGTTGCCCCAGGTTTACTATTTGGGCTGGCTAATCATATCCGGCAACTCCATGGTGTCTCCGTCGCAAAGGTCACCAATTCTCTCACACCCTAAACCACGCACTGTCAGGGAAATGATGTCATTTTTGGGTCTTACTGGATACAGCAGAAATTTTGCTCCAAATTCATCATCATCATAGCAGTCTGTCAGGGGCAACAATCACTGTTTCATTTAGGTCTGATCCTATTCCTCCACACAGCTCTGTCCTTCGCCTTCTGCTGCCAGGAACTCCTGACCTTGTTATCCCGGGCGACGTCCGAGCTGGTATGAGTTGCTTTCTGACTGACCATTTCATGAAACTGCTTGCAAAGTATTTGAGTACCACTAGCTTTTGCTGGACTAGCGGCACATTCTTGGCAGATAGAGATATTATCAGTGGCAAGGACAGGCCAAGACAAACTGACTCCAGTATCTGTTGCAGTGACTGACCAGATGATAGGTTTGTTTATCTCTGCTCTTTGTGTAGTGCATGTCATGATGCACCGACTGGCAAAAGTCCACCACAGACCTTGCGACAGATGTGTTTATCTGCCAGGATGTCCAGTCTCACCCCGTGTAACTGGGAGTGGTCCACCACAGACCTGTGACAGATATTGTTTTTAGTTCTACCAGGATGCCCAGTTTCACCCTCCACGCCCTCGGAAGGATGGGGTTGCTGGTTGAGTCACTGACAGCCCGACCCATGAGACAGGTAGTACCAGTTTTCATGGTTATCCGGTAGTAAGTGAACCAGTGCCTTACCTGACATGTACCAAATTACACTGCGCTTATTCAACCACTGCGCAACCTTCTTAAGGAAGCAGGACACAATCAGAATCAGAATCAGAATCAGATTTATTGCCAAGCACATTTACAAGTAAACAAGTAAACATACGAGGAATTTGACTTGACATTGGGGCTGCGCATGAAAGGCACATCCCAATGACGCGGCAGCCATGAAAGGCGCCTGTCATATAGGGGGGGTGGTGAAGAGGGGGGAGGGGGGAAGGATAGGGAAAAACACAATAGGAGAGAGAAAAAAGCATTGTTGATCAAAACAGAGCTCATTCTATGACCAAAATTTTGATTACAAGAAAAAAACTCTCAATGCACAATTAGCAGACAATAGATCACACAATGACAAAGCAGTTGTTGAGAGAGTCAGTGTTTTGTGAATATACATCAGTAATTGTGTCAGTAGTGTAATGTTGAATGCAAGTGTAGGTGTGTCAATTGCTAGTGAACAGCAGAGGGCACCTCCTGGCAGTGGATAGATGTTAAAGTCATGTGATCTAAACAGTCTAGAGTCACACTCTCTTGCTTGCAGATGGTAAATTGTCACATGGTGCACTGTCCTTGAGCGTTCATCTGCTGGAACAATAACAACTGTGTCTTGTTTGGGTTAGCAGGCAGAGCCGCTCCTTCCGCTTATCTTCGTCAGGAGGAATGTAAATACGGGGCACCAAAGACAAGGTCAAATCAAATCAGCACAGTGCACTCAGAGAATAGAATTTTTCTTCACCCGTGCAATTCTGTGCTTTCATAATTTCCATGTGCAGGCTTAAACTTTTTTCCATGGAGAGTACAGGGCTCCAGATGTATTCCTCCACTGAATCACTGTCATTCAGTTCACCGTTTGCGGCTACACGTGCCCTCCCCAACTGGTCGAATTTGATGAAGGAGCTTGCCGGGTCCGCTTTGATCAGCTTTCTCACCTTCCTTCAATTTCTGATGCATCAGGGAACTTCACAGCCAAAAACAGAAGTCCTGAGATCATAACCAATAATGTTTCCACAGACGCATGAATTCCAGTGTCCATGAGTCTCCTCGCAGGTTCCAATTCTTGGGCTCCCCCTTGGCCCAATTCTTGTTGAAAAATAGTGACAATAGCACATTTAAGCCGCTTCCAAATCCATAATTTCCGTTTAGATTAAGATTCAGATTCAAAAACCTTACATCACCTTTGCAATGAACCACTTTGGCTGAGGGTGCATTTATCGAACTCACACAACTGATGTCACATGCGTGTTCACTAAAACCACCTGAATATGTTTCCCCATTCCATCTTGATGTTTCTGAACAGACTGGCATTGTGAACGCTGTACTGTATCAGAAGGGAGAAGGTACAAGGTCCAGGTCAGTTCTAATGTATTGCAGCTCAACATTAGATAACATAGAGAGAGGACACCTACTATGCACACATCATATTGCAGCAATAGCTAAAGCATTCGAAAAAACCTATCACATAACAATGCATCAAACTGTGGTTGCACACACCATACATGGAGTAGCCTCCTACTTACAAAGTGTACTGTTTACACTCTTAACTAAAAGAACACAAAGGTTGAAAAGAATATTGCAGACACCAAATGTCATTTACACAAGTGAAGGGACAAATATGGCAGAGGAAATGCTTACAGGTGAGCCTCACGACACTTTTTGTGATGACTGTTGCTACAGGAAAGCAGATGTGTTTCTGAGTGCCTCATATGCAGTTGTAAAATATGATGAGAGGACAGGTAAATTTCAAACTGTAGATGCAGGAATAGTAGCCCCTGCTAAAGTGTTGTTGTTATGCAAAGAGGCACACGTGAGAGGTCACATATCAAAGGTTAAACTAGTGTGAAGCATGTCAAAAGGTCAACCCAAAGCACAGACGGGAGGCCTTCCTTGGTGCATTCCCTGCCCAAGTTACAAGATTGGCTCAGCCAATCCGAGATGTTGCCCGTGGCAGTTAGTCCCACCCACCTGCTAGGAGAGTGGATAATGCTGTTGTTGGGTCAGAGAGACGTTTGGATTTCAGCAGGAGAATACATGATCACAGTGTACGTGAGCGGGAGTGCACGATAAGAAACGGAGAGAGAGTGAAACAAGATAAACCTACAATATACTGAAGGTAAATAACTTTTACTAAAGTGGTGACTCTGGGTTGGGGACAGGCTCCTGCCGTAAGTGGAGGAGTTTAAGTATCTTGGGGT
Organism: Pholidichthys leucotaenia; assembly: GCA_020510985.1. NCBI lineage: Eukaryota > Metazoa > Chordata > Actinopteri > Cichliformes > Pholidichthyidae > Pholidichthys > Pholidichthys leucotaenia. Next base: position 213,664,229 of record CM035847.1, on the reverse strand, counting down.
CTTATTCACGAGTGAGGGGAGAATGGAGCGAGAGATTGACAGACAGATCGGCACAGCATCTGCAGTGATGCGGACGTTGTACCGGTCTGTTGTGGTGAAGAGAGAGCTGAGTTCTAAGGCAAAGCTGTCGATTTACCAGTCAATCTATGTTCCTACTCTCACCTATGGTCATGAGCTTTGGGTAATGTGGGCAGCACGGTGGTGCAGTGGTTAGCACTGTTGCCTTACAGCTAGAAGGTTCCTGGTTCGAATCCCCAGGCTGGTAGGGGTTGGAACCTTTCTGTGGGGAGTTTGCATGTTCTCCCTGTGCTGCGTGGGTTTACTCCGGGGGCTCTAGTTTCCTCCCACAATCCAAAGACATGCATGTTAGGTTAACTGGCTGTTCTAAATTGTCCCTAGATAGCTGTTTCCTATAGGCCCTTAGAATAGAGGGTTAGTACTAGTGAAAGCGCTTTGAGTGGTCTTTGTGACTAGAAAAGCGCTATATAAGTGTAGGTTAGTTAGTTAGTTAGTTAGTTAGTTAGTTAGTTAGTTCATAATGACCGAAAGAACGAGATCGCGGATACAAGCAGCTGAAATGAGCTTTCTCCGTAGGATTGCTGAACTCACCCTCAGAGACAGGGTGAGGAACTCAGTCATCCGGGAGAGGCTCAGAGTAGAACCGCAGAGTAGAACTGACTTCTTTCAATCCACATTGAAAGGAGTCAGTTGAGGTGGTATGGGCATCTGATTAGGTTGCCTCCTGGACGCATCCCACTTGAGGTGTTTTGGGTACGTCCCACTGGGAGGAGACCCTGGGGCAGACCCAGGACTCGCTGGAGAGACTATGTCTCCCAGCTGGTCTGGGAACGCCTTGGTATCCTCTCTGAAGAGCTGGAGCAGGTGGCTGGGGAGAGGGAAGTTTGGGCTTCTCTGCTTGAACTGCTGCCTCCGCGACCCAGACCTCCAGAAAAGTGATAGAAGATGGATGGATGGATGGATAAAGCGGTGACTTGTAAAAAAGAAACCATAAGTGAGCTAAATCAGCTCAGTAGATACCGATTAGCACTAAATGCTAAGCTAAGTCTCCATTTAGCTGTCGCTCCTCGTGCAGCTGAAAAAGTGAAGCTTCCCAATGGTTTTCTACAACTTGTTCTTTACTGCCTGAAGCCGAAAGAGGCCTGTGGTTAGCTGGGTGCCTCCATTTCACACTGTATGCAAACCCCCCAGAGAGATCAGTCAGGTTTTTTTTTTTTAAATGTGCCTTGATTCTACGATGATTGTCCTGTGTGAATCTGTCCTGTGAGGATCCATGCTTTGACTTTGATGGCAAGCCGTCCCAATAAGATCTAGAAAGAATCATCAAGATATCACTGGATGCTGGACCAGATCTGTTGCACTCCTCGGTGTGGTAGGGCCATTATCTGCAGACACCTTCACACTCAGCCCATTACACAATTTCCCTTTTAACCCAACATCACATTGTAGAGGGTGCGAAGGAAAGGATGTGGAGGCGAGGCACGAGCGTAGGTCAGCACAGATTCTTTATTTACCCTCTAACATGAATACAGCCTATTGGCCCCAGCGTGGCCGCTGGGGCCCGGTTGAGTAGTGATGAGGGTAGAAGTGAGAGTGAAGAGGAAGAGATGAGGGAGAGCAGCTCTTTTATACTGTTATCCATACAGAGAGAATGCATGGCACATTAGCATATCAATTGTCATCTACTACCACTGGTCAATATACATGATTAGTATGACACTGGTTGGCATAAAGATGCATGCATTCAGTCCCGTCTGACTGTCTCCTGTGGTTCTTTTGGTCGAGTGTCAATTGTCCTCTGCTTCCTCCAAGCCCCTGCTGGGTGACTGCTGGGTGTGAGGAATGCTTCAGAGAAATGTCCCAGAGGAATGTCTCCCCACTGTGTTTAGTGTCACCACAACACACACACTTCCCCCTTTTTCCCTTGGACTCTGGACACCACTGACATTTTTTCTTTTTTCTTTTCCTGGGAACTGAGGACTTATTTTTGTGTTTTTGACTGTTTCTAATATTTTGGACTTATTTCAGCTACTGATGGTTAATGGCTAAAATTGTATACTTGTGCTGAAGTGCAGGTTATCCTCCCTGTCTGAAAGGTGTTTGTTACTGATTTGTACAGTGAACTGTGAACTTAGAACTGAATTAGATAACTTGAATTTAAGTTACACTCCAAATTGAAGTAACAAGGGTGCACCCGAGATCAAATTTGTCTCTGCTGAGATTAGAAGTGAAACAAAGGTACAATTTTTGGTTTGGTTTTGACCATTCATTTGGTGGATGTTATATCCATTTTCAGTTGTTGTGTTGTAAATGTCTTTTTATTTTATTTCTCATTTTTTACTAAAGCCGGCAATTATTCAACTTTTTACTGCTGCCTCAGAGTCTCATTTGAATGCTCCACTTTGCTCCAACAGCCAAACCTACTGGTCCAACTGAGTAACTTGTATTGGCTAATCACTTATTTAGTTTGAGTGACACAGATTATACACACAAGTTGGCTGTTACTATATGCTACAGGTGTTATTACCGAATACGGGGTTACACAAATGGCGAGCCAGCCAGGTGCATTGTTGAGCATTTAATGACAAATTTATTTTGCTTTTATCAGGCAAATTATTAAGTTAAATCAGATATCCCCAGCTACGTCTGATAAAATGGAAATAGTGACGTGCGAATCAGTTAAAGTTCCCTGCTCTGTAGTCATCAGCGGGTTAACAGAGACTGAAAGTGATGAAGAAGTAGTTTCTTACCGGCAGAAATATGGTTCAATCAATCGCTACTTGCGCATAGATGATCCTAAATCAGATTTTCACAAGCACATGATAGTTGAGTTCACACAGGACACTGCCATGCAAGTGTTAGAGCCCTTGTTGCCACTTAGACTTCAAGGTCCCACCCAGACAGGCACTATGTATGATGTGAAGAACTTCGCAAGTGTTTATATGCTAGATGCTCGTAGCAAAGCTACCAAAACCTACATGGGACAGTTATGTGAAATTGCCAGACTCAGTGGAGATCCTCTAGAGCAGATGTTGAAATAGGAGCTCGCAAATCTTGCTCTGGATACACCCAAAACCCCGTCTCTTGAAATTTTGCAAGAATCCCCCATTGAACAGAACTCATATCCTCAAATGAAACCACTTGAACAGGGAAATGTTCTACCTTCTCGAGATCCTTCTTTCGTTGACTTACCTGATCACACATTGACATCTCCCCTTGAAACAGTTCAGCTTCAAACTTCTGAAACCTTAAACAAAAACCTGATCGATCTCACTCCATCACCAGCTCCATCAGTCATGCCGAACAGCACTACTCAACCCTTGATTGACATAAATCCATCCTCTGTTCTGTTTCTGACTTGCATTGCACTCATAGCATACTTGACAGTCTTCTTCCTCCTGTGGCTGAAATGACCAAACATCTCAACCCACAAGTTAACCTTTCTGCCTACCTTCAACTGCTTGACCCCGCCTATGGAACAGTTGAAGATGGCGATGAGCTTTATGCTAGGTTCATGAACACACTCCAGAATGATGGTGAAAGCCATCAGCCTATCTGCAGAGATTACATGTTGTACTTAGTACGACTATGAGATGTGATGGTGTTCCCCCAGTGACTGACCAGCAGCTGCTGAAGCAGTTCTGCTGTGGCTGCTGGGAAAATGCTTTAATAATTAACCTTCAACTTGAGCAGAAAAAAGAAAACCCACCACACTTTGCAGAGTTATTAATTCTACTAAGAACAGAAGAGGATAAGCAGGCTGCAAAAATTAGCCGTATGAAACAACATTTAGGCATTGTCAAGCCTGCTAGTAGTATCAGCAAGCAGCGTGTCATTCCACAACTGTATGCTGCACATGCCACAATGGATCCAGTACACAGTACTGAAATCGGGACATTGAAAAGTCAAATAGCTGTCCTCAGTGCTCAGCTTAGTAGCATAGCAGCTGAGAAACACCAGTTGAAACAACCTAAACAGCACAAAGCTAAATTGTGTGTTTCTAGTGCCAAAGCTGAAGCCCATCATGCAAGAAAGAAAGCACCATGTCAGCAGACCCCAACAGCCAGTGTTAGCAGCAAACCACACCCTTAGCACTGCTTTCAGTGTGGGAAAGATGGTCATATTGTCTCAGCTTGTAGTAATGATCCCAATCCTTCTCTTGTTGCAGCTAAGAAAAAAACAGCTCAGAGAAAGACAAGCTGCCTGGGAAGCCTCTAATGTTTCCAGAGGTGAGTCACATTTAAACTGATACCTGCTCCCATAGCGGGACATATGGGAGCAACTTCTGGCAAACTTGGTCCCAAAACTAAGAAAACTGTCTTAAAGAGAGTTCAGAGTAAACAGTGTTCCATCAAACTCCCAAAAGGCCTTGTAGGAACCAAAACTATAGCTCAAGTAGTTATTGCAGGAAAAATCACTAACTGTCTTTTAGATACAGGGTCCCAGGTGACCACTGTACCTCAATTCTTTTATGAGCAACACCTTTCAGACCTGACCATTCATCCACTCCAAAACATTTTCAATGTGGAGGGTGCCAATGGCCAATCAGTCCCCTACTTGGGATACACTGAGCTCTCAATCACTTTTCCTAAAGACTTCTTAGGGTCTGAAATTGAAGTGTACACGTTGGCCTTGTCATTCCCCCTCTTTGCTCTGCAGCAAATGAGCAGGTGCTTATAGGCACCAATACCCTTGATGTTCTTTATGCTGATCTTCAGGCTGACCCCAAGTTCTCTGCTTTTCAGCCGTCATCCTATGGCTACCAAGCTGTGCTCAAAGTCCTTGAAATGTGCCAGACCACCTCTAGCAGCAGTAATCTTGTTTGCTGTGCAAAGTTGACCAGACAGGTGCCTGAAGTTGTCCCTGCAGGACAAACTGTCATTCTTGAAGGTTTGGTCAACATCTCCAAAGCTTCTGCAAAGAAAGATGTTATCACTGAACAGCCTTCAGCCTTTTCTTTGCCCAGTGGTATTTTGACAGTCTCTACCTTGAGTAGCTTGCCCAGAAAACAACCTTGCCACTTGCCTGTTGTGCTGAAAAATGAAACGGAGCATGACATTGTCATACCACCCAAGATGATATTGGCTGACATTAATGCTGTTGGGCAAGTACTGCGCAAAGAGCAAACCCTTAAAGAGCCCAATATCCCTGACATGCAGGTTAAGTCCACTCAACCAGCAAAGCTGAACTTTAATTTCGAAGACTCATACCTGTCTTCTATATGAAAAGAACAACAAACAAATCTGTTGAACTCTATGCCAGATGTGTTTTCACATCATGACCTTGATTTTGGACATACAGATAAAGTCAAACACCATATCAAGTTGAGTGATGAGACTCCATTCAAACAAAGACCACGTCCAATACATCCCCATGATGTGGATGCTGTGCGAAAACATCTCCAAGAGCTCCTTGATGCTGGTGTTATACAAGAATCAGAATCCCCCTTTGCTTCTCCTATTGTTGTTGTTGTTGTTATTGTTGTTGTTGTTGTTGTTGTTGTCTCCTATTACTGTTGCCTTACAGCTAGAAGGTTCCTGGTTCAAATCCCCAGGCTGGCAGGGGTTGAAACCTTTCTGTGTGGAGTTTGCATGTTCTCCCTGTGCTGCGTGGGTTTACTCCGGGGGCTCCGGTTTCCTCCCACAATCCAAAGACATGCATGTTAGGTTAATTGGCTGTTCTAAATTGTCCCTAGATATCTGTTTCCTATAGGCCCTTAGAATAGAGGGTTAGTACTAGTGAAAGCGCTTTGAGTGGTCTTTGTGACTAGAAAAGCGCTATATAAGTGCAGGTTAGTTAGTTAGTTAGTTAGTTGTTAGGAAGAAGGATGGCTCTGTTTGTCTTTGTATAGACTCCAGAAAACTAAACCTTCAGACCATCAAAGATGCCTATGCTCTTCCGAAGTTGGAGGAGACATTCTCTGCCCTAGCTGGGTCAAAGCGGTTCTGTCATGTGGTGATCCTCGCGGATCACCAAGAGACGCCACAGAGTTCACCAGAGAGTTTGGCTAAGATGTTATTTATTGACAGACGTGACACAACAAGGCTGTAAGCCCCTTAGGGCAAACACACATGGACGAGACTTAGGCTCATAGGGCTAACCCCAGCCGCTACGAGCTACACTGTGACAAAGTTACAATAACGAACCTGACATGGAGGTCTACGGCACTCTCGAGCACGACGAGGCGTAGACCCAGGCTTGGCAGGACGAAGACACACAGGCAATACTGACGTAATGTGACCCCATGTCGACTGATACTCCTGCGTCTTACCGTCGTCAGTGCCGGGCTTAAAAGGGCGAAGCACTAACAACGGTAATGACAAACAGCTGACCGGCCCTTGACAGGCGGAAGCCCCACCGAGCACTTTCACAATAAGAGCCCGGTGAGGCCAGAATATAGCCCGCAGCTGTCAAGGCCGGCAGCGAGCAGAACTTAGCCCGAGCGCGATCAGGACCGGCGCTCGGGTCATAACAGTACCCTCCCTCCACGGGTGGACTCCGAACGCCCCAAGGAACCACCCTGCCCCCCCGCCCCCCCAGGGTGGGAGGTTGGGGGACAGGTGCGGAGGGAGAGAAACCAACCCAGGAACAAAACAGACAAAAAAAAAAACCATACAAGACAATGACAAGACTAACAAGAAAATGCACAAGGGAAAAAACAAAAACCAGAACTACAGGGTCAGAAAAATTAAATGCAAGAACAGAGCATACTCGCTCATACCAGACTAACATAAAAAACAAAAACAGAGCATTACTCGCTCATACCAGACTATACATGAAAAAACAAAAACAGAGCATTACTCGCTCATACCAGACTATACAAAACAAAAACAGAGCATTACTCGCTCATACCAGACTACATGAAACAAAAAACACAGAGCACAACTCGCTCATATCAGACTATACATGAAACAAAAACACAGAGCACTACTCCCTCATATCAGACGATACATGAAACAAAAAAAACAGAGCACTACTTGTTCATACCAGACTATACATGAAACCAAAAAAAAAAAACAAAACAGAGCACTACTCGCTCATATCAGACTGTACATGAAGCAAAAAAAAACAGAGCACTACCCGCTCAACCCAGACTATACATATGCCAACAAGGCTACTGCGAGGCATGAAACGCCAGAAACAAAATAACCAGGACAAAGAAAAAAAAAAAGCACAAACACTGAGACAAACCCAGGGACCACTACCCCCCCAACAGTTTATCTCGACCGGCAGAGACCAAGTGCCACAGAAACAGTACAGGTGGTCTCCCCACGTCCAACAGCCAGCCGGTGGTCAAAGGAGATGGACCAGGCGGCTCACCAGAGTCCAAAATCCCGCACGTCCGCTCCTCCGGTGGTCGAACCAGGTTGCCCCAAGGCACACACAACAGGTCGGGTGGCCGAACCGAGGTGCCGAACCGGCGAAACAGTCCCTCCGGCGGCCGACCCGTGTCCCTCAGCCACCAGTCCAGGGCATCAACAACCCGCAGCGGCCTCCCTGACGAGAACAAAACTCGGGAGAACCAGGGCGAGCGAACAGGGACCCCCATGGCCCCCGGCGATGATGAATAGGGGTGGTGACTCAGAGGGAATCGATGAGCAGGGCGAGCCAGGAATCCACTCCACGAAGAAGGGTCTGCAGCTCCTCCTCCGCCTATGGACCACGCTCGCGCTGCATCACCGCTGGACCCAGATTGGGTCCCAGCTGCACCCACGTTGGACCCCGATTGGGCCAGAACCGCACCCGCGGTGGACCCCGATCAAGCCTCCGGTGCAGCCTTGTTGGACCCCGATTGGGTCGGATCCGCACCCGCAGTGGACCCCGATTGGGCCTCTGACGCACCCACGTCGGACCCCGATTGGGCCGAAACTGCCTCCGCGGTGGACCCCGATTGGGCCCCCGGTGGTTTCAGTGTCGCCGACGTGGAACGGGTCGGTGTCACCGAGTTGGAGGTCCCAGGTTCGGGGGTGGAGTTCGTCAGCGGAGCTGCACTGGAGGCCCAATCGGAGCCCACCGTGGGGGCGATTTCGGCCCAATCGGGGTCCAACGTGGGTGAAAGCTCGGAGACAGGAAAACCGGAATCAGCATCACCGGTAACAATGGAACCCAGCGAGACAAGCTCGGGCGCAGCAGACGGCTGCTCCTCACTCACCTCCCCGAGAGGCAGACAAAAATGCTCAACAGAGGACAGAAACAGAAGAGGGAGCACTTGCCTGCACTCGGGTTCCGTTGCCACCCAGGACTCCGACGATCCGGGTTCAGGGCGACTCTCGTCAGCTGGATCAGGCTCAGCTGTGTCGGGCTCCGCAGCTGGCACGATGTCATCTGCAGCCTGAGGTTCCTCCCACGCTGCTATCCACGCCGTCAACCCGTATGGCATGGGGGCAGGGGACCCTTGACCCACTGGTTCGGACCGCTCCGGCGAGGAGACCCGAGGACGCTTCTTCGTCGGCTCAGGCTCCAGGCCGCAGTCCGCTCCTCTCCTCCGTCCAAGACGTGGCTGCAGGGCCGGATGCAGGCTTTCCAGCACTGCAGGGGCCCTCTTCATCCGACGACGCTGGCCTGGCGTCGCGGACCACTCGATGGGGGAGAACACAGAGGCAGTAGGTTTAATAATTTCTTCCACAGCAGGTGGAGGGAGCTCGGGGGGCTGCGAACCCCAAACTCCGCCCCCAAGAGTCAGACAAGGCAGATCATTATCAATATGTGACAAACAAACGTGCACTTGCCTTCCTCCTCGGACAGAGAGGGTTCCTGCTGTGGGGGACGTCGTACCTCCTTCTCCCCGCTGGATGGCGACAGAGGACCCCCTGGGAAGACGAGGTGGGGCCGCTCTCGGAGGTTCGCTGACGGGATACGCCGGCAGCGACTCCAGCCGGGGATTCCGCTGAGGGTTGCCCGCGCCGTTACGCCGACGTCCTCATCGGCCCCCAGATGGCTCATACTCCTGGACCTGCTCCGGGACAGGAACGGGACACCAACGCGGGGAGCGAGGATGCCTCCTCCTCTGCTTCCCGCTCTCTTCCTCCTCCAGCCCACGAAGAACCTCGCGCTGAGCGGCGAGTTCCTCCCACCTCGATATTACCTCCGGATGATCGTCATAGTCGAGGGGAAGGTTGTCCAGATACTCCTCAGCGACGTTCAGATGCCAACGCATGTCACTGGAGGTGTCGTCGAATGTAGTGGCGAGGAGTGCCCCATCGGCGTATTCCAACGCGCTTGCTAGCTCCTTACCCAGGCGCCGACCGCGGCCCCCGGATGATGGCATTCTCCAGATGTTGACACCCAAACGAGAAGAACAAACAGTCCAGTTATGGCACAAAACTCCCGGTGAAACGGCGTCTCGATGCGGCGCCTCCGTTTAGGCGACCAGGCAGGAGTATACTGTCATGTGGTGATCCTCGCGGATCACCAAGAGACGCCACAGAGTTCACCAGAGAGTTTGGCTAAGATGTTATTTATTGACAGATGTGACACAACAAGGCTGTAAGCCCCTTAGGGCAAACACACACATGGACGAGACTTAGGCTCATAGGGCTAACCCCAGCCGCTACGAGCTACACTGTGACAAAGTTACAATAACGAACCTGACATGGAGGTCTACGGCACTCTCGAGCACGACGAGGCGTAGACCCAGGCTTGGCAGGACGAAGACACACAGGCAATACTGACGTAATGTGACCCCATGTCGACTGATACTCCTGCGTCTTACCGTCGTCAGTGCCGGGCTTAAAAGGGCGAAGCACTAACGACGGTAATGACAAACAGCTGACCGGCCCTTGACAGGCGGAAGCCCCACCGAGCACTTTCACAATAAGAGCCCGGTGGGGCCAGAATATAGCCCGCAGCTGTCAAGGCCGGCAGCGAGCAGAACTTAGCCCGAGCGCGATCAGGACCGGCGCTCGGGTCATAACAGGTTCTCTGTTTTGAACTTCAAATCAGGGTACTATCAGATTGAAATGGAGGAATCAGATGAACATAAGACCCCTGTCATGGGCAGCAAGAGCACGCCCCTCCCGTCCTGTCTCACATTCATCAGTTCACCACTGCACCTGAGGCAGAAGACATACCTGTCCCCGCTCATCAGCCAGTGTACTTAAGGAGGCTGTCTCGGCACATTCAACGCTGGCTCGTCTGGGTATACTGCCCAACCAAATACTAGCAAGTATCTTCTCTACAAGTCTTGACACGCTGTCTTACCTTGTTTTCCTCTCTCCTTCAGGTTGCTGCCACCGTGCAGGCGTGTCTCCAGGACTGCGCGTGCTCTCCTGCCACATCTCCATTATTCCTCAGCTTACAACTTCCACCTGGTCAGGCACCATCAGTACATTCCCCTCTCTCTGCTGGTTCATCTATTTCCCGCTGGGATCCTGCCGGTTCTTCCTCGGAACCCAAGTAAGTGGCAGTTTGGTTCGCCCATTTCCCCTTACTCCATTCCTCCACTCACAGCTCTCGTCTTCTCTCCACAGGTGGATTCCTCTGGCGAATGACCGTCTCTGTAGCTGTGCGTTTATTTGCAAATTAATAAACTTTCAAACATGCCCTTTCGTTACATCGTGCATGTAAGCTGTCAGCTTATTAATCATGACAACCGCCTTTGTTTGACCACTGGGGTTTTGGGAATTCAACAGGGTGCCCCAGGGAATTACAAATGCACCCTCAACCTTCCAACGCCTCATGGAGAAGTGTGTGGGAGAAATGAACCTAAAAGAGGTTTTAGTGTTCATTGACAACCTAATCATTTTCTCATCTTCCTTAGAAGAGCACGAGCAGCATCTGAAACGTGTCTTGCAACAACTGAGAGAATTTGGCTTGAAATTGGCTTCAGAAAAATGCAAATTTTTCCAGACCTCTGTGAAATATCTGGACCATGTAGTTTCAGAGAAGGGTGTTGAAACTGATCCAGATAAGGTAAAGGCCCTAAAAACTTGGCCTATCCCCACCAACCTGAAAGAGCTCGAGTCCTTTCTAGGTTTTGCAGGATATTTTTGCAGGTTTATTCAGGGGTATTCTCACATAGTAAAGCCACTAAACGAACTTACCTCTGATTATCCACCCCTTCAAAAAGGCAACAAAAGGGCCAAACAGGGCATAAACAAAGACTATTATCATCCAAAGGAGCCTTTTGGTCAAAGGTGGACCCCACAGTGTCATCAGGCTTTTTTCCTCATAATTGAAAAATTGACATCAGCTCCAGTGCCTGTGGGAAAACTTCATTGTGCATTATGGTTTTCCCGAGAGACTACATAGCAACCAAGGCCCTGATTTCCAATCAGCCACCATCAAAGAACTCTGTGAGCACACTGGTATAAAGAAGGTGCGCACGACCCCACACCATCCCAGAGGCAACCGGGTCAAGCGATTCAACCGTACGCTCCTTCAAATGCTTGGTACACTGAATCAGTCTGACAAACTTCACTAGAAAGATTTTGTAAAGCCCCTTGTGCATGCATATAATTGCACAAAAAATGATGTGACTGGATTTTCCCCTTATGAACTGATGTTAGGGAGACAACCAAGACTTCCAATTGATCTAGCATTTGGGTTGCCCACCAATACCAACAAGCCAACCCATTTCCAGTATGTCAGTAATTTAAAAAGTCATGTTGAAGAAAGCTACAGAGTTGCTACCACCAATGCTACAAAGAATGCTGATCGCAACAAGGTTCGAGTTGATAAGCCCATTGTGGAATCAACCTTGGCAAAAGGCGATTGAGTACTTGTCCGTAATGTCAAGTTGCGTGGAAAGCACAAGCCAGCCAACAAGTGGAAGGATGATGTTTATGTGGTCCTCAAGTAAGCTGGTGACATGCCTGTCTACACGGTGAAGCCTGAAGGGAAGGATGGGCCTGTACACACACTCCATCGTGATCTGCTTCTATTTTGTGGCTTTCTACCTGCAACCACAACAACCGAGCCTGCCAAGCAGCCACAAGTCAAAAGACCCAGAACACGACAGTGCCCAATCACTGAGAGTGAGGAGGAAGGTGACTCAGACACTGAAATGGTGCCTATTTGGACATTTACCCCTTCACAGTTTTTTCCACCTCCAGTATTTGTCACTGTCCATGAGACTCACAAGTCGAGGGATCCTCCTTGTGCAATCAATCCATCATCTGAACTTGACATGTCAACTGCCCCTGCTCTTCCTGTTCTTCCTGCAGTTGAAGTCTCCTCGGAAGACAGGAAAGAGACATCTGTGCAGAGTTTACCAGATTCGGTCATCCCACCTGAATGAGACAATTTACCTAATGAAAGAATTCTACCCGAATAAGACAACTTACCTGAACAGGACTCAATGCTCTAATGTGATTGAATGTGACCTACCTGACAATCCTCTTCAGAGCACTGTTCCACAATCCCCTGAAGAACAACCCCCCACTGGAAATGAAACATGTCCAGTATCACCAGATGTGGGCAGGCAAGGGGAGGAGGTAACAGAAAGGCTTGAACCTGTGACTGAGCAGCCTAGATCCAAAGAGATGTAGGATGATATGCCTCAAACTGCTGAACCCCTTCTTCGCCGTTCTCAAAGACCGTGTGACAAGCCTGAAAGACTTCACTACTCAAGACTAGGCAATCCTAGTTATTATAATTATTAGTGGTAGTGAACTCCCTTTTCCAAGGCCTTAGTAAAGCTATTGCAAGTTCCATGCATGATAATGAAGACATAGAACGTCCACCATATCAGAGAATTGAGAGCTTTGCGATTTAGTTGTCATATGTGGATGCCCAGGGATGGGCATACCATCAAGAGGGGAGAATGTAACTCACATGATAAAATGGGCATAAAAGACATTAAACATGCAGAACATCAAAGATAAAATAGTTAATTAAAATTAGCTACCCTCTTAAATCTTTGGTTAGTGAAAAATATCAATTATTGCGCTAAGAGAGAAAGAAAATATTTTTATTTCATTTTTATTTACCATTAATTGTCAAATGTGAAGTTGCACATTTTCTCCCAATGAACAGTTCAGAATGTAGTTACAAGATTGGCTCAACCAATCCGAGATGTTGCCCGTGGCAGTTAGTCCCGCCCACCTGCTAGGACAGTGGGTAATGCTGTTGTTGGGTCAGAGAGATGTTTGGATTTCAGCAGGAGAGTACATGATCACAGTGTATGTGAGCGAGAGTACACGATAAGAAACGGAGCGAGAGTGAAACAAGGATAAGCCTACAATATACTGAAGGTAAATTACTTTTACTAAAGCGGTGACTTGTAAAAAGTAACCATAAGTGAGCTAAATCAGCTCAGTAGATACCGATTAGCACTAAATGCTAAGCTAAGTCTCCATTTAACTGTCGCTCCTTGTGCAGCTGAAAAAGTGAAGCTTCCCAACGGTTTTCTACAATTTGTTCTTTACTGCCTGAAGCCGAAAGAGGCCTGTGATTAGCTGGGCACCTACATTTCACGTCATATGCAAAACCCACCAGAGAGATCAGTCAGGTTTTTTTTTGTTTTTTTTTTTAATGTGCCTTGATTCTACGATGATTGTCCTGCGTGAATCTGTCCTGTGAGGATCCATGCTTTGACTTTGATGGCAATCCGTCCCAATAAGATCTAGAAAGAATTATCAAGATATCACTGGATGCTGGACCGGATCTGCTGCACTCCTTGGTGTGGTAGGACCAGTATCTGCAGACACCTTCACACTCAGCCCATTACACAATTTCCTTTTTAACCCAACATCACACACACATTTCCCCTTTTTTCCCTTGGACTCTGGACACCACTGACTGACATAATAACTGGCCCAGGGAACACGCACGCAGGCTCAGGTGAGATTCAAAGGCTTTATTCAACAACAAGAGATGTATGGGTGCGTGTATGTGGAATGTGAATGGTCTGTGGGTGAACGAGGAGCGCCGGGGGCAGAATGACACGCCGTGCAGCCAGGCAACCCTATGGACAGAGCAGAGACAGGAATATGAGTTAACCTTCACCATGCGGGGTTAATGTACCGAGTGTTGCTTACTTGCAGATGTTAAGGTGGCTTGCGTTGGCAAAGGAACTCTTGCCTGGGAGACAGCGCCCTGCTGCGCGCTCGACGAGGAGTGGATGAGAAGGAAGAGGAGGTGGCGAGGACGGGAGGAATCCGCCGCCAGGGAATCCACCTGTGCACAGGGGAGAGACTGGAAGACAGGTGAGTGAAAATACAGCTTACTTGCTGGTAGGAGATGCTGCAGGTTGGGAAGGAACGATCCTGCAGAGGGATTGAGAGCGTTGATTAACAGACGGCTCCAGACCGATGTTCTGGGTCGAGTGGGTTAAATAGTCTGTGATTGACGAGGCGCAGGTGTGCGCACAGCTGAGGCAGATGACTGGGGATGGCGAGTTGTGACAGTACTCACCCCTCCGAGTAGCGCCTCCTGGCGCTGGTTTATCCGGGTGCGCCCGGTGGAACTCCGTGATAAGACCCTTATCCAGCACAAAGGAAGAGCTCACCCAGGATCTCCACTCCGGGCCATACCCCTCCCAATCCACCAGGTACTGCAGCCCACGACCTCGGCGCCGGGAGTCCAGGATGGAGGCGACCCCCCATGCCGGGTGGCCGTCGATCATCACGGGAGGGGGAGGTGCCCTAGGAGGAGGACAGAGTGGGTCAGAGATCACGGGTTTGACCTTGGAAACGTGAAACGTGGGGCAAACACGGAGGGAGGGGGGATGGCCAAACGCACAGCCGTTGGGTTGATTACCTTAGAGATGGTGAAGGGACCAATAAAGCGTGGCGCCAGCTTCCTCTTCTTGGCCTTGAGATTGACGTCCCGGGCCAATAGCCAGACCTGTTGGCCCACCTGGTAACCGGGAGCAGGCTTCCTGTGGCGATTAGTCGTAGTGCTGTTGCGCGCCGCCGTGCGTAAAAGCGCCTCGCGCGTCCTGGTCCACAGGCTCCGGCAGCGCCTCAGGTGTGCCTGGATGGATGAAACTGCTACCTCGCCCTCCTGCTCGGGGAACAAAGGGGGATCATAGCCCAATGATGCCTGGAAGGGGGACATCCCAATAGCGGAAGACAGAGTTGAATTGTGGGCATATTCCACCCAGGCCAGGTAAGAGCTCCAGGAGGATGGGTTGGAGCAGGTGACGCAGTGCAGGGCAGCTTCCAGCTCCTGGTTAGTGCGCTTACACTGCCCGTTGGATTGGGGGTGGTGACCGGAGGAGAGGCTCACCGTGGCCCCCAGGGTGTTGCAAAAACACCTCCATACTTGGGACACGAACTGGGGCCCCCGATCAGATACGACGTCCGCTGGGATCCCGTGCAGTCTGACCACATGTTGGACTAGGAAATCGGCCGTCTCCTGTGCCGTGGGGAGACCATGGAGGGGCACAAAGTGAGTGGCCTTGGAGAATCAGTCCACAATAGTCAGGACGGTGTCATATGAATTAGAAACGGGGAGGCCAGTAACGAAGTCCAGGGCTATATGTGGCCAGGGTCTGCCTGGGACCGGCAGGGGATGGAGCAACCCTGCAGGAGGTGAGTTCGGGGTCTTGCTCGTAGCGCACTGGAGGCAAGCCCGGACGTAATTGGCGACGTCCTTCTGAAGTCCGGGCCACCAGAAAGAGCGCTGAAGGAGGTCCACCAGCCGGGAGACGCCAGGATGACAGGCGAGCCTGGACGTGTGGGCCCAATGGATGACATCCCCCCGAACCGCCGATGGCACAAAGAGCCTCCCTGCCGGGCTGCCGCCAGGGTCCGGTTCAATCTCCTGCGCCCTCCGGATCTTGTCCCTGATGGACCAGGAAACCGCCCCCACAACACACGAGTCGGGCAGGATGGTGTGGTCCCACTCCTCCGGGGTCTCAGGGGCAAACTGCCTGGACAGCGCGTCGGGTTTCCCATTCTTAGAGCCTGGACTGTAAGTGATCGTGAACCTGAAGCGTGCAAAAAACAGAGACCAGCGCGCCTGGCGGGCATTCAGGCGCTTGGCCGACCTCAGGTACTCCAGGTTCTTGTGGTCCGTCCAGACCACAAAAGGCTGCGCTGCCCCCTCCAGCCAGTGACGCCACTCCTGCAGCGCAAGCTTTACTGCCAGAAGCTCCCTGTCGCCAACGTCATAATTGCGCTCAGCTGCAGACAGGCACCGGGAGAAGAAGGCACAGGGGCGCATCACCCCATCCACCGGAGAACGTTGGGACAAAACTGCCCCCACCCCCATGTCGGACGCGTCCACTTCAACCAAGCACTGCAGCGCGGGGTCAACCTGGGTCAGGACCCAGGAGGAGGAGAACTCCGTCTTCAAGGTCTCAAACGCTGCTGCTGCTGCCTCCTCGGTCCACTGGAAGGGCACCTTGGGAGAGGTGAGGCGGGTCAGGGGGGTGACGATGGAGCTGTAGTTAGGCACAAAACGGCGGTAAAAATTAGCAAACCCAATGAACTGTTGCACCTGTTTCCTGGAAGAAGGGGTAGGCCACTCGACCACCACTTTGACCTTGGCGGGGTCGGGGAGGATCTGATTGTGGGAGATGATAAAACCCAGGAAAGAGGTCGTCTTGGCGAAGAACTCGCATTTCTCTGCCTTAACATACAGTCTGTTTTCCAAAAGCCGCTGCAGAACCCGCCTCACGTCAGCTTGGTGCTCCTCCCGAGACCTGGAGAAGATCAGGATGTCATCTAAGTATACGAATACGAAGACCCCCAGGAAGTCTCGCAGGACGTCATTGATGAGCCGTTGGAAGATGGCAGGAGCATTGGTGAGCCCAAACGGCATGAACTGGTATTCGAAGTGGCCGCTGGGCGTCCGAAATGCCGTCTTCCACTCATCGCCCTCCCGGATCCGAACGAGATGGTATGCACTGCGAAGGTCCAGCTTGGTGAACCAGGTGGCCCCCTGGAGGGAGTGGAAGGCAGAGTCCATGAGTGGAAGGGTGTATCTGTCCTTAACCGTGATGTCGTTCAGGGCCCAGAAGTCGATGCACGGCCACAGGGATCCATCCTTTTTGGAGACGAAGAAAAACCCAGCTCCGAGTGGAGACGAGGAGGGGCGGATGATGCCAGCGCTGAGCGACTCCCTGATGTATGTGTCCATGGCCTCCCGCTCCGGGGCAGACAGGCTGTAGAGGTGACCGGATGGTAACAGCGCCCCCAGGCGGAGGTTTATGGCGCAGTCATACGGGCGGTGGGGGGGGGAAGAGACATCGCCTTGGACTTGCTAAAGACGAGCCCCAGATCGTGGAACTCCGAAGGCACCAGGGTGAGGTCCGGGGGAGATGAGTCGGGAGCAGGAAGAGGAGAGGATGGGGCACAAGCCGCAGACTGGAGGCAGGTGCCCATGCAAAACGAGCTCCACGAGAGGACGCTGCCGGACTGCCAATCGAGCACGGGGTTGTGGAGGCGCAGCCACAGGTAGCCCAAGATGACGGGGGAAGCCGAGGTGGATAGGACGAACAGGTTGAGGTCCTCTCGATGGTTGCCAGAGACAATGACTGACACCGGCTTGGTGCGATGCGTCACTACTCCCAGGGGAGAACGAGAGAGAGTGACGAGGTTGAGGGGAGCTGGTAATGTTTGACAAGGGATGCCCAAGCGGGTTGCCAGGCTCTTGGAAATAAAGTTTTGTTCTGCCCCCGAGTCCACCAGTGCGTGAGTGAGGTTCCCGGTGGAATTGTGACAGAACCTAATTGGCAGTGAACAATTTGAGAGGGGATTTGGCTGTTTGGCATCCGCAAGGCCCCCTACAGTGACTCGCGGACCCCCCCGTTTGGCTTGATCGGACAATGCTCCACGGAGTGCTGGTCGCCCCCGCAATACATGCAGAGGCCCAGCTCCCGGCGGCGCTGTTTCTCCGCTAGGGGGAGCTTGGTTCACCCGACCAACATCGCCTCAGGCTCATCGGCGGACTCCGAAGCGGGTAACGCCAGGGGGTGAGACTGAGAGGCACGGGCGGGGGTTCTGTGCGAGCGGTTGTAGGACTTCCGCTCGGTGGCCCGCTCTCGCAGCCTGTTATCTAAACTGATAGTTAGGGAGATTAATTCAGATAACCGTCCCGGAAGATCCCGGCTAGCCAACTCATCCCGCAGACTAGAACAGAGGCTGCGGAAGAAGATGCTGCAGAGAGATTCCTCGCCCCAGCCAACCTCTTCCGCTGCCACCCGGAAGTCAACAGCGTAATCGGCCGCCGACCGGCTACCCTGGCGAAGGTTAAGGAGCTGATCGGCAAGAACGCTGTCACGATCCGAGTGGTCAAAAACCTCAATGAAATCTCACACGAATTGGGCATAGGAAAGGTTCGCGTAGCCGGGCTTCGCCATGACGACGTAAGCCCAAGCTAACATTCGCCCCTCCAAGAGGTTAGCCACGTACCCAATCCGGCTGTGGTCTGAGGGAAAGTCCCCGGGAACGCGCTGAAACACCGACTCACACTATAGGATGAACCCCCGCGCTTCACCGAGTCTCCTGTTAAAGCGTGCGGGTGTGGGGATTGGAGTGAGCCGGGTTGGCGCTCCCAAACTAGGCTGGCTAGCCGAGGGAGCAGCGGAAGCTGACCCGCCAAGATGAGCCGGGGGGAACGCCTGCTGGCGGTCGAGACGATCCAGCCGGTGAGTAATTGTAGTTAATTGATTGAGAATAACTTGTTGTTGATGAGCGATCAAGTCCACCCGAGCCTCGAGGGTGGAAAGACGGCATGCGAGCCCGCTGTCCGCTGGGCCGCCCTGCTGGAGCCGTACTGACATAATAACCGGCCCAGGGAACATGCACGCAGGCTCAGGTGAGATTCAAAGGCTTTATTCAACAACAAGAGATGTATGGGTGCGTGTATGCGGAATGTGAATGGTCTGTGGATGAACGAGGAGCGCCGGGGGCAGAATGACACGCCGTGCAGCCAGGCAACCCTATGGACAGAGCAGAGACAGGAATATGAATTAACTTTCACCATGCGGGGTTAATGTACCGAGTGTTGCTTACTTGCAGATGTTACAGTGGCTTGTGTTGGCAAAGGAACTCTTGCCTGAGAGACAGCGCCCTGCAGTGCTCGACGAGGAGTGGATGAGGAGGAAGAGGAGGTGGCAAGGACGGGAGGAATCCGCCGCCAGGAAATCCACCTGTGTACAGGGGAGAGACTGGAAGACAGGTGAGTGAAAATACAGCTTACTTGCTGGTAGGAGATGCTGCAGGTCGGGAAAGAACGATCCTGCAGAGGGATTGAGAGCGTTGATTAACGGACGGCTCCAAACCGATGTTCTGGGTCGAGTGGGTTAAATAGTCTGTGATTGACGAGGCACAGGTGTGCACGCAGCTGAGGCAGATGACTGGGGACGGCGAGTTGTGACACTGACATTTTTTCTTTTTTCTTTTCCTGGGAACTGAGGACTTATTTTTGTGTTTTTGACTGTTTCTAATATTTTGGACTTATTTCAACTACTGATAGCTAATGGCTAAAATTGTATACTTGTGCTGAAGTGCAGGTTATCCTCCCTGTCTGAAAGGTGTTTGTTACTGATTTGTACAGTGAACTGTGAACTTAGAACTGAATTAGATAACGTGAATTTAAGTTACACTCCAAATTGAGGTAACAAGGGGGCACCTGAGATAAAATTTGTCTCAGGTGAGATTAGAAGTGAAACAAAGGTATGATTTTTGGTTTGGTTTTGACCATTCATTTGGTGAATGCTATATCCATTTTCAATTGTTGTGTTGTAAAAGTCTTTATTTCTCATTTTTTACTAAAGCCGGCAATTATTCAACTTTATATTGCTGCCTCCGAGTCTCATTTAAATGCTCCACTTTGTTCCAACAGCCGAACCTACTGGTCCAACTGAGTAACTTGTATTGGCTAATCATTTATTACCTCCGCCAGGCCGAAAAGGCCAGGAGGAGGTTATGTTTTTGCCAGGGTTTGTGTGTTTGTCTGTCTGTCTGTTTGTCTGTCTGTCTGTTTGTCTGTTGGTTAGCAAGATAACTCAAAAAGTCTTGGACGGATTTGCATGAAACTTTCAGGCGTTGTTGGAAATGGTACAAGGAAGAACTGATTAAATTTTGGGGGTGATCCGGTTCACCGTCTGCATACAGGAATTTTTTAAAGCATTTTTCAACACTGTGACATAGGGCCATTTTCAACATGTGCGCAGGCGCAATGGAGGCCGCTGGGCGTCGTGTCTGACCAACACAAACTCCGCCTTCTTCAACGTTTTAGCCACAAAAGCATGCGGAAAACACTGCTGGCCTCGGACCCCCAGCGTGCCTGTGCCAGCCATAGGCGCTGCGCACATTGCGCTGGTCGTCGTGTCTGACCAACACAAACTCCGCGTTCTTCAACGTTTTAGGCACAAAAGCACGCGGAAAACACTGCTGCCCTGGGCCCGCCAGCGTGCCTGCTTTTGCGCCACGCTGCAAAACCTGACACGGACACCTGTCCGCCGCCCCATTATTTGCCACAAATTCCCCGCCCAGCTATAGGCGCTGCGTAAAAACGACCTCTCTGCCGGGGAACATTCTAAATTCTGTTTTGCCGCGGAGCGCAACCCCAATATAATATAAAACCCACGGCAACCTGTCTAACCAATCTGCATCCGTCAGTGGAGGAGATGGACACACCAACACTTCAGTTTATTACCTCCGCCAAGGAGGCAATGCTTTTACAACCATAAAACGGGGCTATAAGGGACGGCGGGGTAATATGGCACACTTTTCTAAATGTAATTCTGCTTTTTTAATTTTGCTTCCGCCTAGATTTGATGAAGGATTCATGGATATTTGACAATAACAACACAACTCAGCGTCCTGCTCAAAATAAAAAAAGCAGAATTACATTTAAAACATTTCCCACAAAAGTGTCCCTTATTAACCCGCCGTCCCTTATAGCCCCATTTTACACTACTGAACCACTAATCCTATCACTATCACATTGATTTTCATTCATTAATTGTCTGTTTATTGCACTGTCCATGTCAAATACACAAATAATCATTGTGAATCCAATTGCTACTCATATCTTTTCATGCTCAGGGAATCTGAAAACGTACACACAAACACTCTATGGGGGGAACTGTGCCGCTTGGCGGAGGTCTGCGCTCTCCGAGTGCTTTTCTAGTTTATTTTGAGTGACACAAATTATACACACAAGTTACATACACGTGGTTGTTAATATATGCTACAGGTGTTATTACCGAATATGGGGTTACACCAGGTTCTCTCCATTCATGATCCATTTCTGAAATCAGTAAACATTGTTAAACCACTTAGAGTGTCACTCGTATTTGTAACTGAGTCTATCTAGCCTAAAATGTATGTCACCCTCAATGAGCATAATATAGGAAAGAACAGACCTTTTGTCATTTCACACACATAACCAAATTAAATATTATCCAGTGCAGAAGTCAGTGTTTATAATATATACTGGTCACCTGTTGAGTAGGGTTTGTGACATTATGCTGGTGGCTAGTTAAGCATGTTAGCAGTTTGGCTTCGGTGAACTCCACTCATTTTTTTCTTGGCATTTTCAGATTAAAAAGTCGATCACCACAAAGGTATTATGGTTGGTTAATCAAGACAATGAATCCTAGCTTGTCTGTTTTGATGTAAACAGACATGAAATATCTTAATATCAGGTATTTACAAGGGGAGGACTTCCGGGTCACAGAGGTCTGTCACTTTTCAAACAGCACCTCACAGTGGAAATTAAGATATCCAACAGAGTGTTGCAATTCTCATATAATAATAAAAATAATTGCATTTATATAGCACCTTTCAAAATACCCAAAGCGCTTTACAATGAGTCCATTATTCATTCACTCCACAGACTGACAATGGTAATGGTAAGCTACTGTTGCAGCCACAGCTGCCCTGGGGCATACTGACGTTAGTGTGGCTGCCAATCTACGCCAATGCCTTCTCCGACCACTACCGAACATTTATACACATTCATGCCCAGTGTCACTGACACTGAAGGCAAGGTGGGTAAAGTGTCTTGCCCAGGGACACAATGGCAGGATGGCTGGGGAGAGTGGGATTCAAACCAGCAACTCTCTGGTTATTGGACAACCTGCTCTACCTCTTGAGCCACTGCCGCCCCAAACATTTCCCTTCTCTGTTCCATTTTTGCTGAGCACCAAGCTAGACGTCAGGACGTTCCATTTTTATATGGTTTTTGGCATGACCCAGCCGGGACTTGAACCCCGGCCTCCCAGTTCTGGGGCCCATGCTCTACCTCTAGGCCACCACTCCAGTTATAAGAAGCCACTGACAGTAAATAACATTAACAGTTACTAGAACACCTGTGTAGTGGAGTGATCCAGTGACATGAGTGCAATTAGTAACTCCTGGAATCCCTATTGTCTAATCAAATTGCTTGGTCCGAACTAACACTGGAAAAGCAATCACTCAAATGTCTAAACTCCTTTACTTCTTGAAAGCACTTTTCTGTTACAGCCTGCATTCCATTACTGAAGTAACAGTTTAATCACCTGACATACAAATGTTTCACTTGTCCAACCTCAGACTGATTAAGTGAGCAAACAGATGTGCATTGTATCAGTCAAGGCTGAACATCTCGCATTGCTGTCAGCATGGCCACCATGGGAATCAGGGAGTGCAAGAGAGAAACTAGTTTGATGGGAGTGAACCAGAGAGAGACAGGACTGGCAGGAGGGAGGGACTGAATGAGTTACACAAGGTCTGGGAAAGGCATAAGGGAGGGAGCCAGTGAGAGGAGTGTGGGATGAGTAAAAATGAAACAGATGAATGAAAGTGATCCATTTTAACAAACTCTGAGATAGGAGTCATATGAGCAGCAACCTCACATAAGGAGAAGCTGAATCTATTGTTTTTAACATTTTTTTCTATGTGAGAACAAAATGAGGCTTTATTCCTGGCGGGAAAGGAGAAAGAGAAAGTGAGAATACCTCCTTGCGGCAGCCTCCTAATTGGCATCATTACTGTGCAACTTCCTGGTGAATGCAGGCCGTTCTGACCTTGGCCTTTGAAATATAGCCCCATGGCGTCTTGGAGCTGTGGGCCGAGGGAGGATTTGGAGGAACAACCACTCTCTCTGTCAACCATTGTGTGCCACACTGTTCTGGAGTGTGTGAATATATCCGAGATAACGCATGCACGTGTGTGTGTGTGTGTGTGTGTGTGTGTGTGTGTGTGTGTGTGTGTGTGTGTGTGTGAGAGAGAGAGAGAGAGAGAGAGCGAGAGAGAGTGAGAGAGAGAGACAGAGAGAGACAGAGAGAGAACCCAGAGCTACTGTATTTCATTCAAAGTAATTCTGTTATGACACAATATATTTTCTCACCAGTCTGCTGCTAAATATGAGCAGGGTCAGTGCGTCTGAGCCCAGGATTAGACAGCCAGTCAGTCAGACTGTCTCATATTAATGAATGCTACTTTTTAAAATAAATCGGTGGAGGAAAAAGCCAACAAGTGCATGTTTCTTTGTTCACTCCACCAGTTGAGATCCATTCTTTCCTTTTGCATACACAAATAGAAAAAGCCTCTTTCTTCTTCTTATCTCTAAACAGAAGCAATTTTTGCTTTTGTGGCAGTTTCAGTCTTCCTCTCCGCTGTCACATACAATGGATGTTCGTCACTTGCTAGAGTGAAGGGAAAGAAAAGCCCCTCAGGCCAGTCAGCACACCGGCAGTTCTTCCTTTTTTAATACATGCGCAACAGCTTTGTAATCTGTCATCGTGCAAAAGATGCTTTCACACCACAGAACACAGCCATCCATCAACATAGCTATCGTGAGGAAAGTTTCATGCAAACCATCCTATGGGAACTTCTTGGTGTGTGGATCTTCTTTTTAACATTTTTGATTGTCTGTTTTTCATTTGCTAATTGTTGCAAGCCTGTATCTATCTATAAATGACACAAATCTCTGTCTGTTTGTGTGTGTCTGTGTGTGTTCATTAGGTATCTCCCAAACCATTCATCAGACTGGCCTGAAATTTTATACTGAAATAAGTGCTTTGCTGAGGTTACAAGGGTTGCATCCCCAAGTATGGAGTTGCTCAGTCAAAATATGTAATTTTTATCAATACAAGTTTAACCACTGTTGTGTTTTGTCATGCTCTGGATTCTCAGAGTGTGGGCTGGGTTTCGGATTGACTCCATACTGATTGGATAATACAAGGCATCACGACCAGTCACCAGAGCACTCCATAAACAAAACAAGGAAGTGAAAAGTCACAAATTTGACCAGAAAAAGAGAATACTGAAGATTTAATGCTTAAAAAACTACTATAATGTTGCTGTGATTGCGTAGCTCTGAAGGATAATTTGGCATATGTGGAGAACACGAGGTGTGTGGGTGCGCTTGGTGGGGGGGACAGCCAGATTGCCTTACCGCAGTCCTTTGCAGGGTGCCAAGCCCAGCCTGCCCAGTTAATGGGAGGCTGCTGCTTCACCCGTGTGCCACCGCTGTCCTTTACGGCACTGCGGGTTCAACATGTCGCTCCTCCCAATGCATGATTGTGGAGTGGAATGGCCAGATCAATTGCATACAGTATCTCACAAAAGTGAGTACACCCCTCACATTTTTGTAAATATTTTATTATATCTTTTCATGGGACAACACTGAAGATATGATACTTTGATACAATGGAAAGTAGTCAGTGTACAGCTTGTATAACAGTGTAAATTTGCTGCCCCCTCAAAATAACTCAACACATAGCGATTAATGTCTAAACTGCTGGCAACAAAAGTGAGTACACCCCTAAGTGAAAATGTCCAAATTGTGCCCAATTAGCCATTTTCCCTCCCCGGTGTCACGTGACTCGTTAGTGTTACAAGGTCTCAGGTGTGAATGGGGAGCAGGTGTGTTAAATTTGGTGTTATCTCTCTCACACTCTCTCATACTGGTCACTGGAAGTTCAACATGGCACCTCATGGCAAAGAACTCTCTGAAGATCTGAAAAAAGAATTGTTGCTCTGCATAAAGATGGCCTAGGCCATAAGAAGATTGCCAACACCCTGAAACTGAGCTGCAGCATGGTGGCCAAGACCATACAGTGGTTTAACAGGACAGGTTCCACTCAGAACAGGCCTCGCCATGGTCGATCATAGAAGTTGAGTGCACATGCTCAGCGTCATATCCAGAGGCTGTCTTTTGAAAATAGACGTATGAGTCCTGCCAGCATTGATGCAGAGGTTGAAGGGGTGGGGGGTCAGCCTGTCAGTGCCCAGATCATACGCTGCACACTGCATCAAATTGGTCTGCATGGCTGTCATCCCAGAAGGAAGCCCCTTTTAAAGATGATGCACAAGTAAGCCCGCAAACAGTTTGCTGAAGACAACCAGACTAAGGACATGGATTACTGGAACCATGTCCTGTGGTCTGATGAGACCAAGATAAACTTATTTAGTCCAGATGGTGTCAAGTGTGTGTGGCAGCAACCAGGTGAGGAGTATAAAGACAAGTGTGTCTTGTCTACAGTCAAGCATGGTGATGGGAGTGTCATGGTTTGGGGCTGCATGAGTGCTGCCAGCAGTGGGGAGCTACAGTTCATTGAGGGAACCATGAATGCCACCATGTACTGTGACATACTGAAACAGAGCATGATCCCCTCCCTTCAAAAACTGGGCCACAGGGCAGTATTCCAATATGATAATGACCCCAAAGACACCTCTAAGACAACCACTGCCTTGTTAAAGAAACTGAGGGTAAAGGAGATGGACTGGCCAAACATGTCTCCAGACCTAAACCCTATTGAGCATCTGTGGGGCATCCTCAAACAGAAGGTGGAGGAGCGCAAGGTCCCTAACATCCACCAGCTCCATGATGTCATCATGGAGAAGTGGAAGAGGATTCCAGTGGCAACCTCTGAAGCTCTAGTGAACTCCATGCCCAAGAGAGTTAAGGCAGTGCTGGAAAATAATGGTGGCCACACAAAATATTGACACTTTGGGCACAATTTCAACATTTTCACTTAAGGTGTACTCACTTTTGTTGCTAGTGGTTTAGATATTAATAGCTGTGTGTTGAGTTATTTTGAGGGGACAGCAAATTTACACTGTTATACAAGCTGTACACTGACTACTTTACATTGTATTAAAGTGTCATATCTTCAGTGTTGAATATTTACAAAAATATGAGGGGTGTACTCACTTTTGTGAGATACTGTATCATATGCGAACATATACTGTATGCACGCTTTGACTAAATGCCCAAATAACAAAATAAATCATTTTTTTATTGACTGACAAATGGGCAACACTGATGCAACAGTTGAAGCCAAACGGGTCATTCTGCAGTGTATAATAATGTTGGGTGTTTTGTACTTATTGCTAAAATATAAAAGGATGCACTATAATGGGTCTCAAATATTTGTAAATGTGTCCTGTTATAGTACTGCATGAGTTTATTGACAATAGACAATACTACACATATAAACTAAACAATTATAATGACGACTGAACAACTCCCATTCCCCAAAGTGCAAGATACTTAACTGACTTATCCAGGACTTCGTGGACTGGTGCCATCAAAACTGCCTCCAGATCAACACGAGGAAAACTAAGGAGCTGGTGGTGGACTACCGCAGGCAAGGACAACCCCTCACAGCACCAGTAAACATACAGGGAACAGACATTGAGATGATGACATCCTACAAATACCTGGGTGTTCATTTGAACAATAAACTAGACTGGTCACACAATACTGACGCACTCTACAAGAAAGGACAGCGCAGGCTGTTCCTACTGAGGAGACTCAGGTCTTTTGGTGTATAAGGGGCGCTGCTGAAGACATTCTACGACACGGTGGTGGCATCAGCCATCACTTTTAGAGTGGTCTGCTGGGGCAGTGGCATTACAGCAGCCGATAGGAAGAGACTGAACAAATTGATCAAGAAAGCTAGCTCTGTCCTGGGGCAGTGCCTTGACCCAGTGGAGGAGATAGGAGAGAGAAGGATGGTGGCTAAACTATCATCTCTGCTGGAGTCAGAGTCCCACCCTATGCAGGACATACTGAACGCACTGAGGAGCTCATTTAGCAGCAGACTACATCATCCTAGGTGCACAACCGAGAGGTTTCGCAGGTCCTTCCTACCTACGGCTGTCAGACTGTATAACCTAAGCAGGGCTGCTCGCAGAGATAGCAAAAAAACGTGACGACCTAATAGTATTGAATGCAAAAGACGCAATAGACTTACACAATGGTCCCCTCCAGCATACAACTAGGACAATATCTGTCGCTACGGAGGGTGACAATATGTATAGGTACATATTCATACTATGTAGGATAACTAAGTAGACGGTTATGCTGTTTATTCCATCTAGCTACAATGCTCCGCACTGTGTGTATATATATTTATATATTTATTCCATCTAGCTACAATGCTCCACACTGTGTTTATATATTTATATATTTATATGTACATATGTATATTTGCTGCTCTTGTTTTTCTTGTCTTCTTGATTGTTGCTCTGAGTGTTGCTATCCCTGTGCTGTTGCAATCCTGGAATTTCCCCATTGTGGGACTAATAAAAGCTTATCTTATCTTATCTTATCTTATACAAGACTTGTGAATATACACTACTCACAAAAAGTTTGGGATATTTGGCTTTTGGGTGAAATTTATGGAAAATGTAAGAAGTTCACACTACAGTGATATAATATCATGAAAGTAGGGCATTTACTAAGTAGAAGCATGCAATGGTGATTTCCTCATCTAAAACAATTTATTGAAACAAAAGCCAACAACAGTGGTGGGTATACCACAACATAAAATGTCAATGTCTCAGTAACTTGTCATGTGCCCTTGAGCATCAATTACAGCTTGACAACGATGTCTCATGCCATTCACAAGTCGACTTTTCGTCTGCTGAGGCATGGCATTCCAATCTTCTTGAAAGGCAGTGTTGTGTGGGGATTTATTGTGAAGTGCGGTGTGATGACGCTGCCTTCCTGTTGCGTCTTCACACCGCCCTATTTTAGGGGGCAGCCATCATGAGGACTTCCTCTTGTGCCGGATGACTCTGCTGGGTGCATTCCATGTACGGTGTTCCTAAACTCTTAATAAAGACATGTTCAGTGCTACGTCTCTGTCGGCCTCATTCATCACCAGGTTTGTGGACATAACATTTGGCGACTGAGGATTAACGTATGGAGGTGTGCGTCACACCACTCTGACCCTTCCTTGAGCTCCTGGGCGAGCCACTGGCGCCAAGGTCCCGCTGGTTAGAGGCCTTTCAAATGTCCATCATGGTGCCGGAACTCAGGAAGCTCGATAAGGTGAGGGCACGTGCGTTCCTTGTCTACAACCTGGGTATTGAGGGCCAGAGGATTCTGTGGACGCTCGGCGCATCGGACTTGTATGAGGACATTGTGGAGTTGCTAGCTAACCATTTCACCACCCCAGACAGCGTGACTATATGGAGAATTCACTTTCGCCAGAGATGCTAATGTGTCGGTGAGCCTATCCACCAGTATGTTGCTGACCTGAGACAGCTAGTGAGCAAGTGCCGTTTTGTGCCGCTGCAAGATGAGATGGTGCGAGACCAATTGGCTGAGCACACGTGCAATGCTGAGCTGCATGCTAGGCTATTAACGGCACCAAATGACTTCACATTGGCTAGAACTGTCAAGCTAGCTCTCCAGTTGGAAGCCACCGATAAGCTAGCTGTAGAGCCAAACTGGGGCCAGTCACAGAAGCTGCCGGAGCTACCCACCTCAGCTAATGTCATGGACCCTGATAGCAAAGATAGCATGAATGAAGATTATGAAGCCAATGCTGCTAGCCAAAGGTCTGCCCCGGGAAATCTCGTTTGCACGGGTTGTGGGTCCTCAATGCACTGCCATAAAGCAAGAGTGTGCCCGGCAAGAGGGAAACGATGCAGCAAGTGTGGACGCTTGAATCATTACACCAGGGTGTGCTGTTTATGTGAACTGGGGAGCCCACCGAAGAAATCACCCCGCCAGCCCCCGACAACCATCCACTCAGTGAGTCCCAACACCAACAGGTATTTATATTGTACGGTGGAGTGACACGGTGTTGAGGTCCCATTATTGCTCCACACGGTGGTGGTGTGGTCAATGCTGAATTGGGCCACGGTGAAGAAGTTTTTCCCCTACCACAGGATTAGAAAAAACCCAGCGCCATTGTATGGCTACAGCAGTAGCAGACTGTGCACTGCCGGGACTGTGGAGTTGACTGTTCACTACAAGTCTGAAGCGATGCGTGACTTCATGTTCCAAGTGGCAGCGTGCAGCGATAACATCATGTGGTGTGACCTGTTCTACGGACTAGGTTTCGCCATCAAGGACAGTGCTGGGAATGAATGGACTGGTTGTGGCCACTGGGGCTCACGGGCTCCGGTGATCGAAGATGATGTGGTTTGGGATGAAGAGCTCACCAGCAGCCCTGCTTTCAAGTCGGCCAGTTCCAGCTCAGTGTTGGTACAGGAAAGTTTCGGTGCCTGCGCTTGGCGGGAGGTAGCTGAGGGGGCCGAGTGTGACAGCGAGACACCCATGCTGACAAGCGACACCATGAAAGCACCGGACACCTTCACTACTCGGCCGCAGTTGGGTGAGGGGTCAGCTGCCACAATGGTGACCACTGCATTGTTCTTAGAAGAGGGCAGGGCATGACCACGAAACATGGAGCTACCGCATGCTCAGCAGCACGTCAGGTCGAGCAAGGTCCCACTTCAGGTCATGGACTGGGTTCAGGTTTGGGTTGATGAACGACCAAGGCGAAGTTGGGCCAGATGACAGCCGGCGAAACATCGGGCACGCCTGAGGATAGTGGCGAAGTTGGGAGCGGCATGCTTCTGATTGGCTGATGGCTCGATGAGGCACGCTAAACAGCTGCGGTGTGCCCAGGAGGATGCTTCAGGTGGCGAGGCTGGACGGGAGTTGGTGAAGGTGGTTTGGGATCAGGGCTCCAACGTTCTGAAGATCAGTCCTCACCCCGGGGACCTGTCGCCTCCAGGGGGCGTGCCTGCTGCGTGGCTGCCCAGGGCCCCCCCTGCCTTACCCACCTTTCACTTGAATGACTGTGCTGACAGACTCTGTTATGTTTATAGTTCTGTTTTGATGTTTAGTTTAGGGGCACAGCTGTTTTTTTAGTTTGTTCATTAAAGAGACTTTAATATTATCAGTGGCAGAATAACCCACTGAGCCATGCGGGCCATGTGGTAGTCTACCCACCGGCCCTACTTTAGGTTTTTTTGTGTGTGTGAGTGTTTTATGCCTTAGTTTTGCTCTTGCTTTTTAGTTTAGTGTGTTTTGTGTGATTGTGGTTACAAATTAGGGTGGGTTCGATTTGGTGTGTGTGGTTTTGGGCTTTGTAAAAGGAGGGGAGGATGTTGTGTCTGGATTTATTGTGAAGTGTGATGTGATGACTCGCCTTCCTGTTGCATCATCACACAGCCCTATATTAGGGGGCAGCCGCCATTGAGGACTTCCTGTTGTGCCGGATGGATCCACTGGGTGCATTCCATGTACAGTGTTCCTCATCATCATCATCATAGCAGTCTGTCGGGGGCGACAATTCATTTCAATTAGGTCTGATCAGATTCCTCCACGCAGCTCTGTCCTTCACCCTCCACTGCCAGGAACTCCTGGCCTTGTTAACCCAGGCGACGTCCGAGCCGGTATGAGTTGCCTTCTGACTGACCATTTCATGAAACTGCTTGCAAAGTATTTGAGTACCGCTAGCTTTTGCTGGACTAGCGGCACATTCTTGGCAGATAGTGGTATTATCAGTGGCAAGGACAGGCCAAGACAAACTGATTCCAGTATATGTTGCAGTGACTGACCAGATGATAGGTTTGTTTATCTCTGCTCTTTGTGTAGTGCACTCTTAATAAAGACATGTTCAGTGCTACATCTCTGTTGGCCTCATTCATCACCAGGTTTGTGGACATAACAGGCAGCCCTCAGGTCATTGAGGTTGTGGGGTGCAGGGTTACGAGCCTCTACACGGCAACTCTGATTCCATAGGTTTTATATGGGATTCAGGTCTGGAGAAAGTGCAGGCCACTCCATTTGAGGGACACCAGCCTCCAGCAGCCATTCCTTAATGATGCTACCTTGATGAGCAGGAGCACTGTCACCCATGAACATGAAATTAGGCCTGTGTTGTTCATGCACGGGGCACAATGACTAGATTAATGATGTTATTCAGGTAGTATCGGCTTGTCACTGTACCATTCACAAAGTGTAGGGCAGTTCTGTACTGACTAGACACACCTGTCCAGACTGTAACATCACCACCACCACCGAAGGCTCGTCTGGTGACAATAGTGGTTTGATGCATAGCACTCTCCTTGACATCCCCAACATCAGTGACTGCCATCATTTCTGCTCAACGTGAATTGATTTTCATCAGAGAACAGCACTGAGGCCCACTGGTCCTTTGTCCAGTGTAAATGGTCCTTGATCCATGCAAGATGATGACGCCTGTGGTCAGATACCTTTGCAGGTCGTCTAGCACGTAGACCACACTGACGTAAATAGTTTTGAATAGTCTGACGTGACATTTGGGTGCCTCTCATCTCCCTGAAATGTGCCTGGAGTGGAGTGGCATTCAACATCTGTTTCCGCAGGGCACTGTTCACAATGAAGCGGTCATCAGCGTGGGATGTGGCCAAAGGACGTCCACTTCTATGCTTTTCTGTGACTCTTCCAGTCTCTCTGTATCTCTGTTGCAACCTGCTGATGACACTCTGTGACACTCTAAGCTCACTGGCCGCTTCCCTCTGAGAACATCCTGTTTGAAGCCTCGCAATGGCGAGGTACTGTTGATCAATTGTTAGGTGTCGTCTTGGTCTCATGATGTCAAAATGTGAACAGCATGATGAAGAGGACTGTTTAAATACCAATTCTAACTGAACCAGAAAATTTACTGGTTGATTCATGGATCAAACACCTGTTGTGAATTTTGCCATTAAGCACCTTGTTAGAGAACAGCAAGTTATGCAAAAAGTACAGAAAATTGAACAGTTGGACATATGCATTCAAAAGGTTAGAGAAGGTCAAATTAAGTTCACCTGTTAAGGTTATGGCACATTTTAGGTGCATCCTGGAATTTCACCTGAAATCCGAATATCCCTAACTTTTTGTGAGTAGTGTAAGTCACAAAAGATCACAAAAATAAGTGATCTGACAAACAAAGAAACAAGGGTTCTTAAACAGTCACTAATATTGGATGTCCCATTCATTTTCAGTAATTCTGTAATTAATATTCACACAAATAAATGTTTGTGTTCAGTCCCTTTCATATCTGTCCAAGTCTAACGTCTGTGATTGCTTACATATAGGCTACACCTCTTTGTATTCCACTTTCAAACACAGCCTACATTTGGGCCTGTAAAGCCTAACTGGGCTACCTGTTTTCAGACAAGAATACTTGCTTTCTATGGGCATGCACTGGTCATATTGAAAAAAAAAAAATAGACAATATTATATATTGGAAACCTCAGCACACTGGCAGTTCTTCCTTTTTTAACACATGCACAACAGCTTTGTAGTCCGCCATCATGCAGAAGATATTTTCACACCACAGAACACAGCCATATATCAACACAGCTATCACGAGGAAAGTTTCATGCAAACCGCCCTATGGGAACTTCTTGGTATGTGGATCTTCTTTTTAACATTTTTGATTGTCTGTTGTTCATTTGCTAATTGTTGCAAGCCCATATCATACTGAAAAAAAAAACAGACAATATTATATATTGGAAACCTATACTGTAAACAGGTATATCTCAAAAAATTAGAATATCATGAAAAAGTTCAATATTTTTGTCACTTGTTTCAGAAAGTGAAACGTCTGTGATTGCTTACATATAGGCTACACCTCTTTGTATTCCACTTTCAAACACAGCCTACATTTGGGCCTGTAAAGCCTAACTGGGCTACCTGTTTTCAGACAAGAATACTTGCTTTCTATGGGCATGCACTAGTCATACTGAAAAAAACAGACAATATTATATATTGGAAACCTCAGCACGCTGGCAGTTCTTCCTTTTTTAACACATGCACAACAGCTTTGTAATCCGCCATCATGCAGAAGATACTTTCACACCATCAACACAGCTATCACGAGGAAGGTTTCATGCAAACCACCCTATGGGAACTTCTTGGTATGTGGATCTTCTTTTTAACAGTTTTGATTGTCTGTTTTTCATTTGCTAATTGTTGTAAGCCCGTATCATACTGAAAAAAAACAGACAATATTATATATTGGAAACCTATATACAGGTACATCTCAAAAAATTAGAATATCATGAAAAAGTTCAATATTTTTGTCACTCATTTCAGAAAGTGAAACTCATATATCATATAGATTCATCACACAGAGAGTGATATATTTCAAGTGTTTATTTATTTTAATTTTGATGATTATGGCTTACAGACCATGAAAACCCCAAATTCAGTTTCTCAAAAAATTAGAATATTACATAAATTTAATTTTAAAAAATAATTTTTTAATAGAAATGTTGATCGACTGAAAAGTATGTCCATGTACACATTCAGTACTTGGTCAGGGCTCCTTTTGGATTGATTACTGTATCAATGTGGCGTGGCATGGAGGTGATCAGCCTGTGGCACTGCTGGTGTTATGAAGGTCCAGGTTGCTTTGATAGTGACCTTCAGCTCATCTGCATTGTTGGGTCTGGTGTCTCTCATCTTCCTCTTGACAATACTCCATAGATTCTCTATGGGGTTTAGGTCAGGAGAGTTTGCTGGCCAATTAAGCACAGTTATGCCATGGTCATTAAACCAGGTTTTGATACGTTTGGCAGTGTGTGTATGGGGGGGGGGGGGGGGGGGGGGGGGGGGGGGAGTGCCATGTCCTGCCGGAAAATGAAATCAGCTTCTCCATAAAGCTTGTCAGCAGAGGGAAGCATGAAGTGCTCTAAAATTTCCTGGTAGATGACTGCGCTGACTTTGGTCTTGATAAATAAAACACAGTGGACCAACACCAGCAGATGGCCTCTGTTCAGACAAAAGCAAAGTTTGCATTTAATTTGGAAATCAAAGTCCCAGAGTCTGGAGAAAGAGTGGAGACGCACAGAATCTAATGGGTCTTTTCCACTAGCCCAGTTCAGCTCGCCTCGTTTCGTTTCGTTACTACTCGGTTCGGCCACGGTTGTGTCTCCATAGCAGCTGGGTAAAGCGGGGTTAAGCTGTGGTGGGCGGGATTTTTTTTACAGCAAGGCGGCGCCACACTCCCGTGACGTAAAACACGCGACCCAAGCAAAACATAACATGGCGGCTCTACAAGGCGACTCCTCGGTCTGTGGCTTTTTTCACCGTAAATGCCAAAAAGGACCGCCAGACAAGGGTACAGGCAGTGAGACGAAACACTCTGGAATAGTTCTGCAGCTTCTGGGAGAGCCGAAGACGTGAGGATACAAACTAGGTCATATATGACGGTAAGCTAATGTTGCTAATGCTAGTTTGCTATAAGTACGTCGTACTACACTGTAATCTCTGCAAGTTATCGCTGTTAGGTACTGAAATATGTACGCTGTGTGTGTTTCAGATGGCTCCGTTGTGGGAAAATTACCACTTCAAACGGTCAGTCTGGCGTTCAGCACAGCCTGCCACTGATGTCAATACAGCTTCACAAACGATCAGTGGTTGCAGAGCTTAAGAATGTCTGGTTTATTTCCTGTGCAAAAAATTGCTCTGATCTAAGTAAAGGAACCCTATTTCACTGTTTATGGGAATGTAGAAAAATCAGAATGTTTTGGGAAGAGGTGAGGTTAACAATTGAAAAAAATAATTTCAAAACAAATCACATTGAACCCTAAACTGTTTTTGTTGAGTCTGTGTCCAGAAAAACATAACTTTAATAAGAGTGAAAGAACATTCATAGACCTCAGTTTGCTTAATGCCAAAAATTGTATTGCATTACTGTGGAAAAACTCATAGACCAGATGTGACTCAGTGGTTAAGACAGATGTTACCAACCTTCCACTAGAAAGAATAACATATATACTGAAATCAAAGGAAAATGTGTTTGAGAATATATGGAGACCTTTCATTGATTATGTAAAGAAATTAAACATAACTTCTGAAGAAGAAGGTGAATGATATGTGTGGACCTTGCAAATTCCAAAATGGTCAATGTATATTATATATTCTTATGTAATAGATTACCTAGACTAAACAGAGGAGCATTGTTGTTGACTTGTTTTTGTTAATGGTTGTTGTTGTTTTTATTACCCTTTTTTTGTTATTTTGTTATTGTTCTTTTTAGTTTTTAAATAACTTTTGTGTTAGTGTCTGACTGCCTGTGCTATGTTTGTAAAAAAATAAAAAAAAGGTTCAATAAAAATATTGTGGGAAAAAAAATTGCTCTGATCTGCATGAAAATCATGGAGAGACTGTTGAGACATCATGGACGTACCTGCTTCTGCAGCACTGAGTGTGAGGTGGTGTCATAGCAAAAAATGATCAGCTGCCACAACTTGATCACCATGTTAATAACTATATTAGCCACAAAATATATATTCAAAAAGTAAACAGTACTGAGTTCGGTATAATAAGATATATTTGACAGTTATGATGCATTTTAGGCCAAAACAAACTTGATCTAGGATTAAAAGCAATTAAAATAATGTAGTCACAAGGTTACATGGAAAATGCTTGATTTACTAGATACATATACTGTAGAAATATATATTCTCTGCATCAATGTACTATACATGCATTCATGTAGTACTGCACTGACAATAAACCTCTGAAGTTTTTGCAGATGTCTCTTTTTTTATATGTGAAGGTTACCACCATGTGACATAAATTTAATACTGACAGATTGGAAAAGCTGTCTAAGAACTATCCAGCAGTTTGAGAAATCACTTTTAGTCTGGTGTAAGTCTGTCAACAGGATTATGAACCATAAAGCAGTTTATGTTAAAATGTTAAATCCCATTAAACTCTAACCCACAGGTGTCCAATCATGTGTCATGGAGGGCCAAGACCCTGCAGGTTCTCTTCTACCCAGTCTCTTCAGCAGGTGTTCTCACTGATCTGCAGTCAGTGGAAGAAGTTCAGTGGAATCTGCTGTTGAAGACAGTGGTTGGAGTTAAAGCCTGTAGGGTCTTGGCCCTCCATGGCACATGATTGGACAGCCCTGCCCAAACCCATTATGATGAAGAGCAGATGCTAATATGACCCAGAATTCCTACATATACTGGTACTGTCACTAAAGTATGCAGGGTCTTCTGCGGTGGCACATTCCAACTACAGTGTTCAGTTAATAAAATAATTGTTTTCGTTACTTTTCTTAAAAATGAGCCATTATTTTCAAGGTCACCCATTAATGGTTTGTACTAGTGTTGTAGTCAAGACTTCATCAAGACCTCACCAAGACCAAGACCAAGACCAAGACCGAGAAAAAGTTGAGACCAAGACCCACATACAAAGTGGTCTTGACTTGGTCTCAGTCTTGGGATTCTGGTCTTGGTTTGCTCTCGACTACAACTCTATTTCCAAGTAACTAGTTACTTTAGTTAGTTAGTTAATCCCTTCACACCTGAAGGTGTATATGGGCGGCGCCTATCTCCGTTTCTCTGACCCTAGGCCACACAGCTACTGTAAGTAGTGAAAGCTACAGCGGGGGGTCAGTCCTCTGGTAGCTCTGTGTGTAACTTTACTTTCCCCATTCCATTATGCGGAGCACCACGCTAGAAGGCAGAAAGCACCATTTTTATATGGTCTTTGGTATGACCCGGCTGGGATTTGAACCCCTGCCTCCCGGTGTGGGGGCCGGATGCTCTACCAACTGAGCCACCACTCCGGTAACTAGTTACTTTAATCATGCAGTAATTGGTAAAGTAGCTCAGTTATTTTTGAAAAGAAGTAACTAGTAACTGTAATTAGTTACTATTTTTTAGTAACTTGCCCAACACTGGTTATATGAATACTGCATATAAATGTGCATGTCTGCAATACCCGCATATTATTTATGCATTCTTCACAATAAGCGATGGCAATATTTGCTTCTTTGCTTCCCATAGAGTTGTAGTCGAGAGCTAACCAAGACCAGAATCCCAAGACTGAGACCAAGTCAAGACCACTTTGTATGTGGGTGTTGGTCTCAACTTTTTTTTCGGTCTCGGTCTTGGTCTCGGTCTTGGTCTTGGTCTTGGTCTTGGGAGACTCTGGTCTTGATGAGGTCTTGATGAGGTCTTGACTACAACACTAGTGTACTATTGACTCTT
Organism: Pholidichthys leucotaenia; assembly: GCA_020510985.1. NCBI lineage: Eukaryota > Metazoa > Chordata > Actinopteri > Cichliformes > Pholidichthyidae > Pholidichthys > Pholidichthys leucotaenia. Next base: position 213,627,093 of record CM035847.1, on the reverse strand, counting down.
TTCCACCAGTGTATTAACAGACAAAAATAGAAATCATGATGCAAACACATAAGTCACTAAATTGTTTATTACAATCAGCAGCAAATTCCAGATTATTCAGAATGTGTAAAACTCAAACTGTAAGACTGGGTCACTCAGCAGCTGGGATGTGCAGCTCACACTGGTCTCAGATCAGCAGATCTTAGGCCTGCATCTCTGTAAATAGTGACGCAAGGTCCAGTTTGGGGTGGATCGATCGTTTACCTCTTGCCTAGACAAAAGACAAAAATGGGTGGTGGTTAAATAAAGGAAGTTTAAAACATATTTGGGAAATACACTTGTTGCTAAAAGCCAGTGGCAGAATGTGAATGAATGAATCTTTATTTCAGATAGATTAAAAGAAAATAGAATAATATAACAAAGGGGGAAAAAAATCTAATAAGGTCAAATTAAACAATAACTCCTCTGATTATACAGTTCAACATAGGTTATCTGAAATGGGTGATGGCTGAAGCTGCAGCTATATTGCCCACCATATTCCATCCAAGAATTCAAAAGAAAAACAAAACAGGAGCGATTCCAATTCCAATGTGACAATAAAGTACTTCGTTGTTGTATTTAACCACAATTTTCATGTAGCTGCACTGATGTAAAGTCGATTTTACAAGGGCTGCGTTACATTTAAAATCATCTGTTTTTACAGTGGCCTCAGCAATCAGAATGAATTAATACATTCACTTGAATGGAATATAGTACTTTAACTGAAGCTGTGCATCACCGAGTATGGAGTCGCTCAGTCAAAATATGGAGTTTTTATCAATAAAAGTTTGTCTTGAATGTAAAAGTGTCTCTTCTTGCCCTGTCTTCAAGTGTGGGCGGTGTTTTGTACTTTTATCGCTAAAATATAAAAGGATGCACTACAATGGGTCTGAAATATTTGTAATGTGTCCTGTTACTGCATGAGTTTATTGATGATAGAGTATAAACTACACATATAAACTAAATTATATTGATGACTGAACAACTGCCATTCCCCAAAAGATACAGTTATGAACATAACTCACAAAGGATCACACAAGTGATCTGACAAAAAAAAAAAAATACATTAACAAGTGGTTTATTTTACAGTTGATGCGCCAGTCTTTTTCAATTATTCTGTAATTAATACTCACACAATCAAATAAATCTCAGTTCAGTCCCTTTTATATTAAGTGGAAATTGTGCTACTTTGGTTTTGACACTTTACCTATAAAAGCAAAGGATTTCAGTACTTTCCACAGTGGCGAGGTCCGTTGTTGAGCGGCTGCTTTCCTCCTACCTAGACGAATGACAGAAATGGATGGTGGTTAGTTTCAAGCAAGTTCAACACTTATACAGGCACATCTCAAAAATTAGAATACCATGAAAAAGGTCAATATTTTTGTCACTCATTTCAGAAAGTGAAACCCATATATAGATTCATTACAGGGACAGTGATATATTGAAAGTGTTTATTTTAATATTGATGATTATGGCTACAGCCCATATTAACCAACACCTCAGCGGCCAACATTTCTATTTAAAAACTATTTTTTAAAGTTTATGTAATATTCTAATTTTTTGCCAAGTTGAATTTGGGGTTTTCAGGGGCTGTAAGCCATAATCATCCAAATTAAAATAAATAAATGCTTGAAATATATCACTGTCTGTGTAATGAATCTATATAATATATGGATTTCTCTTTCTGAAATGAGTGTCAAAAAATATTGAATTTTTTCATGACATTCTAATTTTTGGAGATGTACCTGTGTTAGGGAAATACACCTGTAAAAGTCAGTGGTGGGATGTGACAAAAATGCTTCGTTTCCCTGACAAGCACTGCACGATCCACAGAATAGGTGTGTGGGTCTATTCTGACGCTTTAGAAAATTATATGAATGACTTTATAAATCACTGGTTTGAAAAAGCACTTTTATATTGTTGAGATTTCGGCTCCTGTGGTCCATTTCACCAGTATCCACTATAAACAGGGAGGCTAACCCCTGGCATGTGGAAACACATTCTAGCATTAAATTGCACACAATTTAATGCGCAGCACCAAAGTGCAGCACGTACAAAAACCAGGACTTTAACCAGGATTAACATATTTCATCGTTTTGCTCTCACAAGCGAATACTTAGGAGAAAACAAGCGCGAATCAGCAGTTGGTACTAGCTAGCTACTAGCTAACACTCGTTAGCCAGTACAGGATGGCGCTGTATGGCTCAAAAAAAGTGAGCTTACCACCAACAGGATAAATAACGAACAGATGCACATTATTACAAATCACTCACCATCGATGGTTCTCTCACGTTCGTCTTCAGCTTGTCAGTAGTACGGTTCTATGCAGGGCTGCCATCTGTATCGGTCCGGATCGCTCCTCTCACTGTGTATCTGCCACCAAGCAGAGAAAACCCCGCACATCTTCGTTGGACCACGGTGTAGATTTCCGTAAAACCTACAACGCTGTCTGTATTAATATCGTATTTACTCCGTGACCGAGTTAGTCCGTGAAAGATTGCAAATGGCGGTCGTAAAGATTCCACTGAAGACGGGCGCTTTCGTGACGTTACGCCCTGACCAATCAGCGGCTCGCAGTCTGTTGACGTCACATCTCGGCTCGCTTCAGCACGCTTGTACCCTGCCTTCGAACGGGCACAAAAATAGTGTCGGTTAAACCGTGCTGGGTACAGTGGAAAGGGCGAGAAAGCGAGTAAAGTAGAAGTAAGTAAGGCCAAAGCGATACTAATGGAAAAGGCCCTTAAGTTGCTTGAGGTTTAGTGTGAAGTTTCCACAGTCAGTGATGATTTGAGGAACCATGTAATCTGCTGGTGTTGGTCCACTGTGTTTTATCAAGACCAAAGTCAGCGCAGTTGTCTACCAGGAAATTTTAGAGCACTTCATGCTTCCCTCTGCTGACAAGCTTTATGGAGAAGCTGATTTCATTTTCCGGCAGGACTTGGCACCCCCCCCCCCCCAAACACACACCCACACACACTGCCAAAAGTATCAAAACCTCGTTTAATGACCATGGCATCACTCTGTTTGATTTGCCAGCAATCTCTCCTGACCTAAACCCCATAGAGAATCTATGGAGTATTGTCAAAAGGAAGATGAGAGACACCAGACCCCACAATGCAGACGAGCTGAAGGTCACTATCAAACCAACCTGGACCTTCATAACACCTCAGCAGTAACACAGGTTGATCACCTCCATGCCACGCCACACTAATACAGTAATTAATCCAAAAGGAGCCCTGATCAAGTATTGAGTGTGTACATGGACATACTTTTCATTTGGCCAACATTTCTATTTAAAAACTATTTTTTAAAATTAATTTTATGTAATATTCAAATTTTTTGAAAAACTGAATTTGGGGTTTTCATGGTCTGTAAGCCATAATCATCAAAATTAAAATAAATAAGCACTTGAAATATATCACTCTCTGTGTAATGAATCTATATAATATATGGGTTTCACTTTCTGAAATGAGTGACAAAAAATATTGAACTTTTTCATGATATTCTAATTTTTTGAGATGTACCTGTAAATGTTAAACAAGAATCTGTCATGGTTTGGCTGCACACTGCTCTGTGTCTCTCATTAATTCCACAGCAAGAATCGATCCCATAGTAAGAAGGTCATGGGATCTATTCCACCCCTGACCATTGGTGACCCTTCTGTGTGGAGTTTGCATGTTCTCCCTGTGTCTGCGTGGGTTTACTGCGGGTACTCCGGTTTCCTTCCACAGGCCAAAAACATGCATATATATATATATATATATATATATATATACTGTATATATATATACAGTGGGGCAAAAAAGTATTTAGTCAGCCACCAATTGGGCAGTTCTCTCCCACTTAAAAGATGAGAGAGGGTCTCCAATTTTCATCACAGGTAGACCTCAACTATGAGAGAACAAAATGAGAAAAAAAAAAAAAAATCCAGAAAATCACATTGAAGGATTTTTAATGAATTAATTGGTAAATTCCTCGGTAAAATAAGTATTTGGTCACCTACAAAAAAGCAAGATTTCTGGCTCTCACAGACCTGTAACTTCTTCTTTAAGAGGCTCCTCTGTCCTCCACTCGTTACCTGTATTATGGCACCTGTTTGAACTCGTTATCAGTATAAAAGACACCTGTCCCACAACCTCAAACAGGTCAGACTCCAAACTCCACTATGCCAAGACCAAAGACTGTCCAAGGACACCAGAAACAAAATTGTAGACCTGCACCAGCTGGGAAAACTGAATCTGCAATAGGTAAGCAGCTTGGTGTGAAGAAATCAACTGTGGGGAGCAACTATTAGAAAACGGAAGACATACAAGACCACTGATAATCTCCCTCGATCTGGGCTCCACAGCAAGATCTCACCCCGTGGGGTCAAAATGATCACGAGAACGGTGAGCAAAATCCCAAACCACACGGGGGGACCTAGTGAGATGACCTGCAGAGAGCTGGGACCAAAGTACAAAGGCTACATCAGTAACACACTACGCCGCCAGGGACTCAAATTCTGCAGTGCCAGACGTGTCCCCCTGCTTAAGCCAGTACATGTCCAGCCCTCTGAAGTTTGCTAGAGGAGCATTTGGACGATCCAGAGAGGATTGGGAGAATGTCATATGGTCAGATGAAACCAAAATAGAACTGTTTGGTAAAAACTCAACTTGTGTTTGGAGGGAGAAAGAACACCATACCTACGTTGAAGCATGGGGTGGAAACATCATGCTTTGGGGCTGTGTTGTTCTGCAAAGGGACCAGGACGACTGATCCGTGTAAAGGAAAGAATGAATGGGGCCATGTATCGTGAGATTTTGAGTGAAAACCTCCTTCCATCAGCAAGGGCAAGTGAAGATGAAAACGTGGCTCGATCTTTCAGCATGACTATGATCCCAAACACAAACCGCCAGGGCAAACGAAGGAGTGGCTTCGTAAGAAGCATTTCAAGGTCCTGGAGTGGCCTAGCCAGTCTCCAGATCCTCAACCCCATAGAAAATCCTTGGAGGGAGTTGAAAGTCCGTATTGCCCAGCGACAGCCCCAAAACATCACTGCTCTAGAGGAAGTCTGCATGGAGGAATGGGGCCAAAATACCAGCAACAGTGTGTGAAAACCTTGTGAAGACTTACAGAAAACTTTGACCGCTGTCATTGCCAACGAAGGGTACATAACAAAGTAGTGAGATGAACTTTTGTTATTGACCAAATACTTATTTTACCGAGGAATTTTACCAATTAATTCTTTAAAATCATTCAATGTGATTTTCTGGATTTTTTTTCTCATTTTGTCTCTCATAGATGAGGTATACCTATGATGAAAATTGGAGACCTCTCTCATCTTTTAAGTGGAGAACTTGCACAATTGGTGGCTGACTAAATACTTTTTGCCCCACTGTATATATACACTACCGTTCAAAAGTTGGGGGTCACTTAGAAATTTCCTTATTTTTGAAAGAAAAGCACTATTTTTTTCAATGAAGATAACTTTAAACTAATCAGAAATACACTCTAATATCTATATACATTGCTAATGTGGTAAAATGACTATTCTAGCTGCAAATGTCTGGTGTTTGGTGCAATATCTACATAGGTGTATAGAGGCCCATTTCCAGCAACTATCACTCCAGTGTTCTAATGGTACAATGTGTTTGCTCATTGTGTCAGAAGGCTAATGGATGATTAGAAAACCCTTGTGCAATCATGTTAGCACAGCTGAAAAACAGTTAGCTGGTTAGAGAAGCTATAAAACTGACCTTCCTTTGAGCAGGTTGAGTATCTGGAAAAAATTATTATTTCAAATACAAATCATTATTTCTAACCTTGTCAATGTCTTGACTATATTTTCTATTCATTTACAACTCATGGTGGTAAATAAATGTGACTTTTCATGGAAAGCACAAAATAATTGTCTGGGTGACCCCAAACTTTTGAACGGTAGTGTATATATATATATATATATATATATATATATATATATATATATATATATATATATGCAATTACTATCATTCCCCACATAGATATATAATTACTCTCATTCACCATCTGCAAGCAATCATCAGACTCTTCAAATAGCCCCAGCATCCTCCACTCTTCAGGAGATCATTGATGACTTCAGCCTCGCCTTCAGACGTGTGTGCAACTAGTTCCTCTCCTCCAACGCACCTAGGAAAAAGAGAAGTGTATTATTAGTTTAGTTTATTGGTTTATTTGTCAGGGACCATGTACTGAACAAAAACATTAAACACAGGGTAAAGATGCGCTGTACCAGATTATAGCATTCTCACTAATTTCCGTCTATAGTCCCTTGGGCAGGCGGAAAATATTAAAAGAAAAACAGCACATATAGAAAGCAATTCAGGTCAGGTTTCAGAAACTGTTGACCCTGAGACAAGCAGGAAGTAAGTTTAAAGGTAAAAAGATAAGAGAGACGGCACACATAAACAATTTAAGAGTACAATTTCATGATCCCATTTAAGGGAGAGAATCAATGCTGGCAGGCTTGATTACTTAAAATCCATTTTTTAGTCTCTGTGGAAAAGTCTCTGTAATTTGTTCTGGTCTTCAAAGTAGTGGGGAGCTTGTTCCATTCTGTTATAGCTTTGTATGAGAATGCTGATTGTCCAAAAGCAGTTTTACGTAAGGGAATGCAACAATGCCACCTAGAGGAAGTCCTTGTTACTCTGGTATTTTGTTCAGAAGTCAGGTACACAAAAGTCTTAAGGGGCAGGGGTGCAGAACCATGGATAATTTTAAAGATCAGCCATATATTTGCATACATGATCATGTTTTCAAAGCTTAACATCTTGTGTTTGGCAAGTATAGCACAATGGTGATACTGTCGTGTCTTCTTATCCAGCCTCTTGCCCCCTTCTCCTCTCTCCAGGACTCCCTCTTGCCAGACCTCTTGCTGTAGCTCACGCCCAAGCACTATTAGCAATAAAATTATTGTTAATTTGCCATCCATTCCCTCTGTTGTCTGCTTTTGCGTCTATCAGTATTTGAATCATGACAGAATCTGTTGGACTTTTTTTTTTTTTTTTTTTTTTTTTTTTTTTTTTTTTTTGTTACTTATTTGTACCCGTAGGTAGACTTGGTTTGCAGCCTGGTGACAAGCCACCGGCTGCTGGTCGCTGCGTGCGCGAGCGCCCTAAACCTACATGTTTTTGGTATGCGGGAGGAAACCGGAGAAATCCCGGAGTAAACCCACGCAACACGGGGAGAACATGCAAACTCCACACAGCTCACTGTTGGTCGGGGGCTGGGATCGAACCCACGACCTCATGATCCCCACGATCCCCCGGCCAAGGGTAAAACTGTGCTGATCATCACCTCGTATCGTGATGATCCAAATGTCAATTTGGCAAGGATGTTTTTTTACATCAGATACCATTCCTAACATAACCCTCCCCATTTACCTGGGTTTGGGACCAGCATAATAATAATAATAATAATGGATTAGATTTATATGGTGCTTTACATGTCAAGTGACATTTCAAAGCGCTTACAGTGAGTCCATTATTCATTCACTCCAGACAGACATTGATAAGCTACTACTGTAGCCACAGCTGCGCTGGGGCAGACTGAAGGAACCGTGGCTGCCAATCCACGCCAACAGCCTCTCCGACCACTACCGAACATTTATACACATTCATACACAGTGTCATGGACACTGGAGGCAAGGTGGGTAAAGTATCTTGCCCAGGGACACAACGGCAGGATGGCTGGGGAGAGTGGGATTCGTACCCCCAACCCTCTGGTTATTAGACAAACCGCTCTACCTCCTGAGCTACTGTCACCCACAGTTCCCTCCTCTGTTCCATTTTTGCTGAGCACCAAGCTGGATGGCAAGAAGTTCTACTTTTATATGATCGTTGGCATGACCCGGTCGGTACTTGAGGCCCCACCTCCCGGTTGTGGAGCGGATGCTCTACCTACTGGTTTGTGCTCCCTCTGTTGCTGGGTAACAAACTTTTCTCTCCCCATTCTATTGTACTAAGCACCAAGCTAATAAACAGGAAGTGTCATTTTTTTTTTGAGAGTTTTTTTTTTTATTTAAGTTTTTGTAAAGGGTATACATGTCATTACAGCATTGCATTGTTTACATTTTCATCACATGTTCCCTTTCTTTTGTTTTTTTGACAACATTGGAAGAATAATTATTACAACACCCTTTTTTTAAGTGAAAGAAAAAGAGAAATTAAAGAAAGAACAAAAAAACAAACAAAAAAAACAAAACAAGAAAAAAAAAGAGCAAAAAAAAAAATAAAAGAGTATCTGAGTAGCGTTGGAACAAAGAGAGGTGCCATTATTGAAATGGTATTTGTCAAAGATTAGATCTAATGGAAGACACATATGCGTTCCAGGGTTGCCAAAAGTTCAAGAACCCATCCATGTCCGGACTTCCGGTCTGGACGCCATGGCGACTGCAGCTTAACACTGAAGCTCTCAGACCCAATCCAGGATAACACCTTGAAAATCAAACTTAACGGATTTTTGGAGGAGTGAAAATCAAAAGACAAAATCATCATGTCTAAAGGAAAACAGAAGAAACTGAAATTCTCCAGGCCAGGACACGTATCGGCCGGAGAATCTGAACTGGAAGATCTCCGTTCAGAAGACGAGGAACTGGTGATAGCTAACAAAAAGGTTAGCCTGAAATCACTATTTGAGGAGCTACGACGATTTCGCCGAGAAGTTACGGCCGAATTTCGGGAATTCAGAGAAGAATTGAAAAGGACAAACAGCAGAGTGGACCAGGCCGAGAACCGAATCTTGGAAACAGAGGAACGAATAAAAGTGCTCGAAGATTCTGTGCTGGACCTACGCAAAAGACAAGCATCTATAGAGGCTAAGCTAGCCAACCAAGAAGGAAGACAAAGAAGAGACAACATAAGAATTCATGGTCTGATAGAAGGAGCCGAAAACGGTTTTAACTCAATGGCAGAATGCGTGGAATCCTTACTAAGAGAGAAATTGGATATTCCACAAACCACCGACTTGAAGATAGAAAAGGCACATCGTTCATTAGCCGCTAGGCCGGCGGCGGAAGCGCCCCCACGTTCGGTGTTGGTAAGATTTTCCAATTTCAAAATAAAACAAGAGGTTGTAAGACTGGCCTGGCAGAAAAAAGGATTTATGCACCAGGAGAGAAAAGTCTACGTGGAACACGATTACGCCCCAGAGGTCCTTAAAAGCGCAGGGAATACAATGACGCGAAAAAGGTGTTAAGAGAGAAGAAATTGCGCTTTCAGACTCCATTTCCTGCGAAGTTAAGGGTCTTCTACGGCGAAGAAACGTGTCTCTATAATTCGGCGGAAGAAGCAACAGCTGACATGGCAAAAAGAGGGCTCCCGGTAACGGTATTTAAACCCGCAGCAGACCCGAGTGAGAAGATCAAAGCGCAAACATGGACAACACAAAGACCTTCAAAATCCACGGACCAGCAGCGGGAAACCCAGCACCAGAGCGTCGCGGATAAACTATCCGTTTTCAGGTTGGAATAGCGACCTTTTTTTTTTTTCTCTTGAATCAATCCGCACATCCAACCCCCCTCATACAAGGTAACAAACATTAAAGGAGATGCGTATTCAGCATGTGGTAAAACATTTCATGGAACAGTCATAATATTTGAAACAAATAAGTCTTTGTAATAAAAAAAAAAAAAAAAAAACTTGTTAAAATAGAAATGTGACAATAATCCACATGTTCTCCTCATACTAACAAATACTGTTTTTGCGTGAATGTTTGATGTGATGGGGGTGGGAGGGTGCACACAATTTCACAGGGTTTAGGCATAAAAGGAAAAAAAAAAATCATTACAAGTTTGGATTGGGTTCTGAAACTCACGTTAAAAGCATGGGGCAGCTTACAGGGGTAAGAGAGGGCCCTCAACACGTAACAGAGTTTGAGGAATTTCCCTCAGGGCCTTCACTCCATCAAGGCTCTTCCAGGGTCTTTAAAAAGACCTCAGCTCAGGAAGTTCTTCTGACAGCTTTTTGTTTTAAAGTTTTATACACTATGTTCTTAATGTTTTTTATGTTCTTAATGTTCTTTCAGTTTCTGAGTAGCACAAATGAGGGCCACCACACAGTTATACTAAACAAAACAACACAATGGAGAAACAGGGTGTAACCAAAATAATTTCATATAATGTAAAAGGAATCCTGAATCCAGTTAAAAGATCCAAGATTCTAGGCAAAATGAAAAAAGACAAAGCAGGAATAATATTTTTACAAGAAACCCACCTAACAGACGTGGAACACAATAAACTCAGTAGACAAGGGTTTAAAATGATCTCTTCATCTTCATATAAGTCAGGGAGGAGGAGGGGAGTAGCGACATTGATATCAACCAAAATTACATTTGAAAAAAAATCAGAACACAAAGATAAAGAAGGGAGATACAGTTTGGTAACTGGGGCGGCTAGAGGGAGAAGATATCACCCTGCTGAATGTGTATGCTCCCCCAGGGGCTAACTGGAAATTTTATAAAAATGTATTCGACCTAATGATAACTAAAGCTCAAGGTTTAGTGATATGTGGTGGGGACTTCAATCTTAGACTGAATCCATACTGGGATGCTTCTGGTAATTCTCCACATCAAAATAACACCCAAAATAGGAAGACTCGGATGCTACTAAAAGAAATGGGAATCTGTGACGTGTGGAGGGAACTCAACCCCAGTGTAAAAGACTATACATTTTACTCAACTCCACATTCATCTTACTCAAGGATTGACTATTTTTTTATGTTTAATAGAGACATTGGAAGAGTAAAAACATGTAAAATAGGACTGATGGATCTCTCTGACCACAGTCCGATCTACATGGACTTAAATATCCAAAAATACACAAATAATACATTTTCTTGGAGGTTAAATTCAAATGTCCTGAAAGGACCATTGAAAGATGAATTGGAATCAGATATTCTCAGATATTTGGAAGATAACGATAATGGAGAAGTATCCCCTTTAATACTGTGGGATGCATGCAAAGCTGTAATAAGAGGAAAGATTATTGCAAAACTGGCAACCCAAAAGAAACTAAGACAAGAAAAACTATCCACATTAGAGTCAGAACTTAGGAACCTAGAAAAAGAACACAAAGGCAACACTCATTCTACTGACTCGCTCAAGATTAAGGAAATTAAAAACCAAATAAATGAGATCTACACAATAGAAATCCAGAAGAAACTTACATTTTTGAAACAAAAATACTATGAAGCAGGCAGTAAATCGGCAAAATTGCTAGCCTATAAATTGAGGAAACATCAAACAGAAAGAGCAATCTACAAAATCAGAGACCCAGTATCAAAGGAAATAAAATTCAGAATTCAGGATATTCTTAAAAGCTTCGAGAATTACTATAAGAACTTATACTCCCACAAAAAACATAAAAACGCATCCGAGGCATTCCTAAACACATTAAACCTTCCCCAACTTATGGAGTCACAAAATAAAACACTACTGTCAGAAATACATCCTAAAGAATTGGAAAAAGCAATTATGAAAGTTAAAGCTAACAAATCCCCAGGAGCTGATGGCTATACAGCAGAGTGGTACAAAACCTTTAAACAGCAACTATCTCCTCTCCTCCTGAAAACATTTAATTATGTCCTCCACACAGGGGAAATCCCCCCCTCCTGGAGAGAAGGGGTCATTGCAGTTATACCTAAACCTGAAAAGGATAAACTAGAGTGCTCCAACTACAGACCAATCAGTGTACTAAATCAGGACTATAAGCTTTTTACCATTATCCTTGCCAAAAGGTTAGAAAATATACTGACAGACCTAATTCATTTAGACCAAACAGGTTTTATAAGACAAAGACAGACACAAGACAACATTCGACGCACTTTACACATAATTCATCATATAAAAAAATATAACTTAAATGCAGTCATATTGGGATTAGATGCTGAAAAAGCATTCGATTCGGTTGACTGGTCTTTTCTATATAGAATCTTATCCAGTTTCAATTTTCATAACAACTTCATTAGAACTATACAGGCATTATATAAAAAACCAACAGCTAAAATAAGGATTAACGGTAATTTATCATCATCTTTTGAACTGGAAAGAGGATGTCGTCAGGGCTGCCCCCTGTCTCCACTGCTCTTTGCAATCTTCATAGAACCTCTGAGCCAATGGATAAGACAAAATCAAAAAATTCAAGGTATTACACTTGGTCAGAAGAAACATAAAATAGCACTCTTTGCTGATGACATTTTAATATACCTAGGGCAGCCGGACACTTCTTTACCAGAACTAACCTCAGTTTTTTCAGAGTATGGAGATTTATCGGGGTACAAATTAAACATGCATAAAACCCAAGTTTTAACATTCAACTATGACCCAAATCATTATTCACTAAGCAAACTCAAAACTAACTGGGAGTCGGAATCTATGAAATATCTGGGGGTCAATATCCCGAAACAACTCAACAAAATTATATCACTAAACTATGATCCACTGGTGACAAAAATAAAATCTGACCTAGCAAGATGGAATATGATACCATTCTTGGGTACTGCACAAAGAATTGAAGCAGTCAAAATGAATATACTTCCACGTCTTCTATACCTTTTCCAAACAATACCGGTAGAACCTCCCAAAAAAACATGGCAGGAGCTGGACAGAAGGATCTCAAGATTCATATGGCAGGGCAAGAGACCTAGAATCAGATATAGAACCCTACAGCTAAACAAAGACAAAGGTGGGCTCGCGCTGCCAAATATCAGGGACTACTTTAAAGCCGCACAAATTAAAACTTTAGTAGAGATATGTAACCCAGTCTACACTGCACAATGGAAGGAGATCGAATGCCAAATAACAAGTGACATCCCCCTACAGGCGATAATAGGGAACAATGCCTTACCTAAGCTTTTGAATAACACTAGCCCGTGGATAGAGACCCCGCTAAAAATTTGGTTTAAGATAGTCAGAGAGAATCAAACTAAAGAGCCCTATCGACTTCTGCAATAGATTGCCTATGATCAGGACTTTACTCCTAATAAAGCAGACACCAGATTTAAAAAGTGGAAGGAGAAAGGGCTGATAAAATATTACGATTTTTTTAAAGGGCAAATCTTAAGAAGTTTTGAAGATTTGAAAAAACAAGGCCTAATAAATCAAGACCTTTACAGGTTCTTCCAGCTTAGACACCACATAAACAATATACTTAAAAAGGAGGTTTTGGAAAGGGCCCAGTCAGGTGTTCTGAAGGTCTTCTTAATGGCATATAAAGGGATCCCAGGGATCAGATACATTTCTAAAATATACCAAGGTCTTCAAGACTTAAAAGGAGACAACACATCTTATATAAAAGAGAGATGGGAAAAAGAGGGGAATTTCACTTTACAACTGGAAATATGGGAAAAGCTAAATAAACAGCAATGGAAAAGTACCTCATCCCTGCAGTGGAGAGAATTTGGATGGAAAAACTTGGTAAGATTTTTCAGAACACCTGCACAAAACAAATTTACCCATAAGGGATTGAACTGTTGGCGCTTGTGTGGTGAAAAGACTGCAAATCATTTTCATGTGTTTTGGTCATGCCCAGTTATCCACCAATATTGGACCAATGTACAGACAATATTGGGGGAAAATATTCAAAATAACAGTTCCCTTTCTTTTGTAACTTTGTATTTGGGTTTACTACCGGACTCACTGGAAAGACGAGGAGAAAAATACTTATTCAATGTTTTAATATTGGCAAGCAAAAAAGCTCTAACTAAAAAATGGATGTTGAAGGACTGTCCTACACCTGAAGATTGGATTAACGTGATCCAAGACATTTACTCGATGGAAAAGTTGACATTCGCACTGAGACAGGACATGGATGGGTTCATGAACTTTTGGCAACCCTGGATCGCATATGTGTCTTCCATTAGATCTAATCTTTGACAAATACCATTTCAATAATGGTTCCGCTCTTTGTTCCAACGCTACTCAGATGCTCTTTTACCTTTATTTACTTACTTTTTCTTTTTGTTTGTTTTTTGCTGGTTTGTTTTTTTTTGTTTGTTTTTTGTTTGTTTGTTTGTTTGTTTGTTTTTTCTCTTTAATTTCACTTTTTCTTTCACTTTAAAAAAAAAAAGGGGTGTTGTAAGAATTAATCTTCCAATGTTGTCAGATATGAGAAAATAAGGGAACATGTGATGAAAATGTAAACAATGCATTGCTGTAACGACCTGTATACCCTTTACAAAAACTTAAATAAAAAAAAAAAAAAAAGAACCCATCCATGTCCTGTCTCAGTGCGAATGTCAACTTTTCCATCGAATAAATGTCCTGAATCACGTTAATCCAATCTTCAGGTGTAGGACAATCCTTCAACATCCATTTTTTTGTTAGAGCTTTTTTACTTACCAATATTAAAACAGTGAATAAGTATTTTTTGTCATAGCCCGAGTGTTGGTTCCATCCACACTCGGGCCTCATATCATATTTCCCTGGCTTTGGCAGCAGAGGATCCCTTCTTGCTCCTCGGGCTCTTATTGTGAAGGCGCCCAGGGGAGCTCCCTGCTGTCAAAGTCAGCTGCTGCTCTGCTGTCATTTGGAGCAGCTGCGCCGCATTGGGGTCATTAGCCGCCAGAGATAAAAGCTGGTGCTGAATGTCCTCCAATGCGGCAGTCTCTGTTTTCCTCTGTTGTTCACTGTTAACCGACTTGGGAATTTCCTGTACCCGTCTGTTAATGGTCCCGTTTGTAAGGTACGTTCTGTGTGACTTCACCTTTGTTATTATTCGTCTGGCGCATCGGGTGCTCCCCGGCTCAGACATACTCACCCCTTTGTGTGTACATCCTATGCCTGCCTAACCTGTACTGTAAATATACATCACTGCAAACTCACTGGTGACTGTGGCGTCTTGTGATGGTCCGTGAGGGCCATCGTGACAGTAGACTGCCGCCAAACGCCCGGAGAGGAGGCGTTGTTTTGAGACGCCATTCACCGTGCAGTTTGCAGTTTTGGACTGTTTGTTCCTACCTGTCTGGGTGCCGTGTTGAAGCATGCCATCGTGGAGGTCTCGCTCTCAGAGGCAGGACGCTCTCCTCGCAGACGCCCTCGAGCGCGTGGACGAAGTCCTTGTCGCCGCCTCCCTCCTCGAATACAACAGCGAAGTGCCCTGGTACCTGGACCTAGCCGAGGAAATTCTGAATTCTCTTCCCCGCTTCGCTACTCATCCAGAGGTAAGCGTGAGGAGAGATGACATCGTCGCCCAGCGTGAGATACTCCGAGGGCTGGAGGGAAATCCCGGCAGGAAGCCGAAGCAGAGGAGACGTCGCCCCTCGCTTCGGGATTCCGCTCCTGCCTCCGTTCCGGCCCGGGAGTTCGCACCATCCGGAGGTCTTTCCCCATCAGGCATGTCGTCACTCGGGATTCCCCCAGAGAAGCTGCAGCTGACAGCGGTCAAGATCTGGGACCGGGTGACTGCTGCTCGCTCCGCTGTGCATCCTGCAGCAATTATGAAGCATGTGGAGGCGGTGGTTAGACTGGTGGAGAGGAGTCCAGAGTTGTGTGAGTTTCCTGAGTTTGCCGACCTGCTCGCTTCTGTTTCTGCTCAGGAACGGCGATTTCCGAATCTCACCTTCGCCTCACCCCCTATAAGGAACCGTCGTCACACCGGCTCCCAACCTCAACTAGAACCCCGTCTGGATCCTGTTCCGTGTCGCCGCAAGGGCTCAACCCCCCACACAGCTGCCACTTCTGCGCTTCGTCAGAGGGGAATCCCCACAGCCTCATCTTTCCCCGGGCCTTCGCCTGCTGTCCCGTCAGCGCTCCGTGCCCGGCTACCCTCGGCTGTCACCCCCTCCTCCTCGTCGCCTATTCTGGCTGCTATGTGTCTCGGGAGCTCCGTTTCGGCGAGTCCCATCCCGGAACCATCTTGAGTGGCCTCACCTCATCTTCCCAGAGGGCCCTCTGTCGCCATCCAGCGGGGAAAGGCAGGAACGACGTCCCCCACAGCGGGAACCATCTTACCCTCAGGAGAAAGGCAAGTGCATGATAATTTCTCTCATTTCGATATTGTTCTGCCTTGTCTGACTCCTGGGGGTAGAGTTCGGGGTATGCAGCCCCCCGAGCTCCCTCCACCTGCTGTGGATGAAAGTATTAACCCTGCTTCCTCTGTGTCTCCCTCCGCTGAGCGGTCCTCAACGCCAGGCCAACGTCGCTGGATGAGGAGGGGGCCTGCGGTTCTGGAGAGCCTGGTTCCGGTTCCGCAGCCACGCCGTGGGCGGAGGAGGAGAGCGGACTGCAGCGTGGAGCCTTCGCCGATGAGAAAGCGTCCCCGGGGTTCCACGGAGGAGCAGTCCGGTCCAGCAGGTCGAGGTTCTCCTGCCACCACGCTGTGCGGGCCATCGGTGTGGACATCGGTGCCGGAGGACTCTCTAGCTGCGCACACCATCACGCCAGCTGCAGAGCCCGACGCGGCTGATTGGGAGCCTGAGGACGACCTCCTGACATCTGAGCCCGGATCTTCGCAGTCCTGGACGGCGTCAGAACCCGAGCTCAGGCAAGTGCTCTACTTTGTCTTTCTTTTTCACCTCTTAGAGCATTTTTGCCTGTCTCAAGGGGAGATGAGCCGGGTGCAGCCGCCCGCTGCGTCCGAGCTTATCTCGCCGGGTTCTGGCGCTGCTGGTGATCCTGATCCCGGGTTTTCTCTCTCTTTCGAGCCTTCTCCCAGGGTCGCCGGCGAGGGGCTGCTTTCGCCTGCTGCGCCAGAGGTTCCGGTTTCGGGGTTGGAGGTCGAGTCTGGTGCCACGCCGACCCAGTCGGGGTCCGTCGCGGATTTGGTTCCGGAGGCCCAATCGGGGTCTACCGTGGGTTCGGTTCCGGAGGCCCAATCGGGGTCCACCGTGGGTTCAGTTCCGGAGGCCCAATCGGGGTCCGACGTGGGCGCTGCACCAGCAGGTCCTGGATTCGGTGAGGGAGCTGCAGATCCCCGGCCACCGGATGCTGGACAGGCTCATTCCCCTTGTCACCCTCATCACCACCGTCATCCTCCTCGTCTCCCTGAGGAGCGCTACCCATCTCCACCTGGGGCCGTTGGGGTTCTGATTGCTTCGCCCGGTTCTCCGTCATCTCTCCCCTTTTCAGCTGGACCGCTGGCTACTTTGACCCAATGGTTCTGGTGGGATAGCGATGCGGGTCGGCCGCCCGAAAGACTGTCTCGCCAATTTGGCTCTCTGGGTCGGCCTCCCAACATTTTGGACTCCCTGTGTGGCGACCTGGTCCGGCCGCCTGAGACTCTCTGCTTCCGAGCATGGGACCGGGGTAGGCCGCCCGAACTGTTCTTTCTCCCCCTGCCTGTTTTGTGGCCTCTTGTTCCCGGTCGGCCCCCCAAACTTTCTGCCTCCGCCCCTCTGGGTCAGAACTGCACTCTTCCCGGGGTTTCTGATTATGTCTGTGAGACTGTTGGGGTGTGCGGGGGGGGGGGGGGGGGTTGATCTGTGATTTTTGTGGCTCACTCCTTTCTTGTTCCAATGTTTGGTGGTTCTTTTCCCCCCACCTTATGTCAGTTCGTTGTTTGCCCATATATATATTGCCTGTGGTTCTGTTCTTGTTACCCACGTTTAAGGGATTATGTTTTTTTTTCCTCTGCCTGTATAGCTTTGTTGGTCCCCTGTTATTTGCTTGTCCTTTTTTGTTCTCTCCCTCCTGCCAGCGCCCCATCCGCCCACCCTAGGGGGGTGGGGGGGGCTTGGGTGTTACTTGGGCCGCTCAGTGCTCGGCCTAGAGGGGGAGGTACTGTCATAGCCCGAGTGTTGGTTCCGTCCACACTCGGGCCTCATATCATATTTCCCTGGCTTTGGCAGCAGAGGATCCCTTCTTGCTCCTCGGGCTCTTATTGTGAAGGCTCCCAGGGGAGCTCCCTGCTGTCAAAGTCAGCTGCTACTCTGCTGTCATTTGGAGCAGCTGCGCCGCATTGGGGTCATTAGCCACCAGAGATAAAAGCTGGTGCTGAATGTCCTCCAGTGCGGCAGTCTCTGTTTTCCTCTGTTGTTCACTGTTAACCGACTTGGGAATTTCCTGTACCCGTCTGTTAATGGTCCCGTTTGTAAGGTACGTTCTGTGTGACTTCACCTTTGTTATTATTCGTCTGGCGCATCGGGTGCTCCCCGGCTCAGACATACTCACCCCTTTGTGTGTACATCCTATGCCTGCCTAACCTGCACTGTAAATAAACATCACTGCAAACTCACTGGTGACCGTGGCGTCTTGTGATGGTCCGTGAGGGCCATCGTGACATTTTTCTCCTCGTCTTTCCAGTGATTCCGGTAGTCAACCCAAATACAAAGTTACAAAAGAAAAGGGAACTGTTATTTTGAATATTTTCCCCAATATTGTCTGTACATTGGTCCAATATTGGTGGATAACTGGGCATGACCAAAACACATGAAAATGATTTGCAGTCTCTTCACCACACAAGCGCCAACAATTCAACCCCTTACAAGTAAATTTGTTTTGTGCAGGTGTTCTGAAAAATCTTACCAAATTTTTCCATCCAAATTCTCTCCACTGCAGGGATGAGGTACTTTTCCATTGTTGTTTATTTAGCTTTTCCCATATTTCCAGTTGTAAAGTGAAATTCCCCTCTTTTTCCCATCTCTCTTTTATATATGATGTGTTGTCTCCTTTTAAGTCTTGAAGACCTTGGTATATTTAGAAATGTATCTGATCCCTGGGATCCCTTTATATGCCATTAAGAAAACCTTCAGAACACCTGACTGGGCCCTTTCCAAATCCTCCTTTTTAAGTATTTTGTTTATGTGGTGTCTAAGCTGAAAGAACCTGTAAAGGTCTTGATTTATTAGGCCTTGTTTTTTCAAATCTTCAAAACTTCTTAAAGTTTGCCCTTTAAAAAAATCGTAATATTTTATCAGTCCGTTCTCTTTCCACTTTTTAAATCTAGTGTCTGTTTTATTAGGAGTAAAGTCTTGATCATAGACAATCCATTGCAGTAATCGATAGGGTTCTTTAGTTTGATTCTCTCTGACTATCTTAAACCAAATTTTTAGCGGGGTCTCTATCCACGGGTTAGTGTTATTCAAAAGTTTAGGTAAGGCATTGTTTCCTATTATCGCCTGTAGGGGAATGTCACTTGTTATTTGGCATTCCATCTCCTTCCATTGTGCAGTGTAGACTGGGTTACATATCTCTACTAAAGTTTTAATTTGTGCGGCTTTAAAATAGTCCCTGATATTTGGCAGCGCGAGCCCACCTTTTCTTTGTTTAGCTGTAGGGTTCTATATCTGATTCTAGGTCTCTTGCCCTGCCATATGAATCTTGAGATCCTTCTGTCCAGTTCTTGCCATGTTTTTTTGGGAGGTTCTACCGTTATTGTTTGGAAAAGGTATAGAAGACGTGGAAGTATATTCATTTTGACTGCTTCAATTCTTTGTGCAGTACCCAAGAATGGTATCATATTCTATCTTCCTAGATCAGATTTTATTTTTGCCATCAGTGGATCATAGTTTAGTGTTATAATTTTGTTGAGTTGTTTCGGGATATTGACCCCCAGATATTTCATAGATTCCATCTCCCAGTTAGTTTTGAGTTTGCTTAGTAAATATTGATTTGGGTCATAGCTGAATGTTAAAATTTGGGTTTTATGCATGTTTAATTTGTACCCCGATAAATCTCCATACTCTGAAAAAACTGAGATTAGTTCTGGAAAAGAGGTGTCTGGCTGCCCCAGGTATATTAAAATGTCATCAGCAAAGAGTGCTATTTTATGTTCCTTTTGACCAAGTGTAATACCTTGAATTTTTTGATTCTGTCTTATCCATTGGCTCAGAGGTTCTATGAAGATTGCAAAGAGCAGTGGAGACAAGGGGCAGCCCTGACGACATCCTCTTTCCAGTTCAAAAGATGATGATAATTTACCGTTAATCCTTATTTTAGCTGTTGGTTTTTTATATAATGTCTGGATAGTTCTAATGAAGTTGTTATGAAAATTGAAACTGGATAAGATTCTATATAGGAAAGACCAGTCAACCAAATCAAATGCTTTTTCAGCATCTAATCCCAATATGGCTGCATTTAAATTATATTTTTTTATATGATGAATTATGTGTAAAGTGCGTCTAATGTTGTCTTGTGTGTCTGTCTTTGTCTTATAAAACCTGTTTGGTCTAAATGAATTAAGTCTGTCAGTATATTTTCTAACCTTTTGGCAAGCATAGTGGTAAAAAGCTTATAGTCCTGATTTAACACACTGATTGGTCTGTAGTTGGAGCAGTCTAGTTTATCCTTTTCAGGTTTAGGTATGACTGCAATGACCCCTTCTCTCCAGGAGGGGGGATTTCCCCTGTGTGGAGGACATAGTTAAATGTTTTCAGGAAGAGAGGAGATAGTTGCTGTTTAAAGGTTTTGCACCACTCTGCTGTAAAGCCATCTGCTCCTGGGGATTTGTTAGCTTTAAGTTTCATAATTGCTTTTTCTAATTCTTTAGGTTGCATTTCTGACAATAGTGTTTTATTTTGTGACTCAGTAAGTTGGGGAAGGTTTAATGTATTTAGGAAGGCTTCGGATGCATTTTTGTGTTTTTTGAGGGAGTACAAGTTCTTGTAGTAGTTCTCGAAGCTTTTAAGAATTTCCTGAATTCTGAATTTTATTTCCTTTGATACTGGGTCTCTGATTTTGTAGATTGCTCTCTCCGTTGTTTCCTCAATTTATAGGCTAGTAATTTTGCCGATTTGCTACCTGTTTCATAGTATTTTTGTTTCAGAAATGTAAGTTTCTTCTGGATTTCTATTGTGTAGATCTCTTTTATTTGTTTTTTAATTTCCTTAATTTTGAGCGAGTCATTAGAATGAGTGTTGTCTTTGTGCTCTTTTTCTAGTTTCTTAAGTTCTGACTCTAATGTGATTAGTTTTTCTTGTCTCAGTTTCTTTTGGATTGCCAGTTTTGCAATAATCTTTCCCCTTATTACAGCTTTGCATGTGTCCCACAGTATTAAAGGGGATACTTCTCCATTATCATTTTCCTCCAAATATCTGAGAATATCTGATTCCAATTCATCTTTCACTGGTCCTTTCAGCACATTTGAATTTAACCTCCAAGAAAATGTATTATTTGTGTATTTTTGGATACTTAAGTCCATATAGATCGGACTGTGGACAGAGAGATCCATCAGTCCTATTTTACATGTTTTTACTCTTCCAATGTCTCTATTAAACATAAAAAATAGTCAGTCCTTGAGTATGATGAATGTGGTGCTGAGTAAAATGTATAATCTTTTACATTGGGGTTGAATTCCCTCCACACGTCACAGATTCCCATTTCTTTTAGTAGCATCCGAGTTTTTCTACTTTGAGTGTTATTTTGATGTGGAGAATTACCTGCTGCATCCCAGTATGGATTCAGTCTTAGATTGAAGTCTCCACCACATATCACTAAACCTTGGGCTTTAGTTATCATTAGGTCAAATACATTTTTATAAAATTTCCAGTTAGCCCCTGGAGGTGCATATACATTCAGCAGGGTGATATCTTCTCCCTCTAGCCAACCAAGTACCATGCTGAATCTCCCTTCTTTATCTTTGTGTTCTGATTTTTTTTCAAATATAATTTTGGTTGAGATCAATGTCGCTACCCCCCTCCTCCTCCCTGACTTATATGAAGATGAAGAGATCATTTTAAACCCTTGTCTATTAAGTTTAGTGTGCTCCACGTCTGTTAGGTGTGTTTCCTGTAAAAAATATTATTCCTGCTTTGTCTTTTTTCATTTTGCCTAGAATCTTGGATCTTTTAACTGGACTCAGGATCTCTTTTACATTATATGATATTATTTTGGTTACACCCTGTTTCTCCATTGTGTTGTCTTATTTAGTATAACAGTGTGGTGGCCCTCTTTTATGCTACTCAGAAACTGAAAGAACATTAAGAACATAAAAAACATTAAGAACATAGTATATAAAACTTTAAACAAACAAACAAACAAACAAATAAAACAATAAACTAGACTGATCACACAATACTGACGCACTCTACAAGAAGGGACAGCGCAGGCTGTTCCTGCTGAGGAGACTCAGGTCTTTTGGTGTACAAGGAGCGCTGCTGAAGTCATTCTATGACACGGTGGTGGCATCAGCCATCACTTTTGGAGTGGTCTGCTGGGGCAGTGGCATTACTGCAGCCGATAGGAAGAGACTGAACAAACTGATTAAGAAAGCTAGCTCTGTCCTGGGGCAGCGCCTTGATCCGATGGAGGAGATAGGAGAGAGAAGGATGGTGGCTAAACTGTCATCTCTGCTGGAGTCCGGGTTCCACCCTATGCAGGACATACTGGATGCACTGAGGAGCTCATTTAGCAGCAGACTACATCATCCCAGGTGCACAACCGAGAGGTTTTGTAGGTCCTTCCTACCAACGGCTGTCAGACTGTACAACCTAAGCAGGGCTGCTCGCAGAGATAGCAAAAAGACGTAACAAACTAATAGTTTTTTTGAATGCAAAAGATGCAATAGACTTACACAATGGTCCTCTCCGGCATACAACTAGGAACATACCGGTCGCTATGGAGGGTGAGAATATGTATGGGCACATAATCATACCATGTAGGATAACTAAGTAGACGGTTATGCTGTTTCATCCCACCTAGCAACAATGCTCTGCACTGTGTGTTTATATATTTACATATTTATTCCATCTAGCTACAATGCTCAGCACTGGGTGTGTTTATATTTATATACTGTATCTATATATTTATTCCATCTAGCTACAATGCTCCGCACTGTGTTTTTATATATCTACATATTATTCCATCTAGCTACATTGCTCCGCACTGTGTGTGTTTATATACTTGCATATTTATTCCACCTAGCTGCAATGCTCCGTACTGTGGGTGTTTATATATTTACATATTTATTCCATCTAGCTACAATGCTCTGCACTGTGTGTTCATATATTCATATATTTATTCCATTCAGCTACAATGCTCTGCACTGTGTGTCTGTGTGTGTGTGTGTATATATATATTTTATAGTAACATGTACATATGTATATTAGCTGCTCTTGCTTGCTTGTTTTTTTTCTTGCCTTCTGATTGTTGCTCTGAGTGTTGCTATCCCTGTGCTGTTGCAATCCTGGAATTTCCCCCTTGTGGGACTAATAAAGGCTTATCTTATCTTATCTTATCTTATCTTAAAACAAAAAAACTGACAAAAGATCTTCCTGAGCTGAGGTCTTTTTAGTGACCTTAGAAGAGCCTTGATGGTGTGTTGGCTCTGAGGGAAATTCCTCAAACTCTGTTACGTGTTGAGGGCCCTCTCTTACCCCTGTAAGTTGTCCCATGTTTTTAACGTGAATTTCAGATCCCAATCTGAACTTGTAATGATTTTATTTTAATTTTTTTTTTTTTTTTTTTATGCCTATACCCTATGAAATTGTGTGCAACCTCCCACCACCATCACAGCAAACAGTCACATTAATACAGTATTTGTTAGTGTGGAGAGATCATGTGGTTCATTGTCACATTTCTATTTTAACAAGTTTTTTTTTTTTTTAAAGATTTATTTGTTTCTAATATTATGTCTGTTCCATGAAATGTTTTACCACTTGATACTTGCTGATTCTGCATCTCCTTTAATGTTTGTTACCTTGTAGGAGGAGGGTTGGATGCGCAGATTGACTAAAAATATTGTTATTCCCTCCTGAAAACGCTCAGTTTTTCCTTATAGCCCTGGTACTGGGTTTCCCGCTGCTGGCCCGTGGATTTTGAGGGTCTCTGTGTGCACCACGTTTGAGCCTTGATTCTTTCGATCAGGTCTGCTGCGGGTTTATACACCGTTACCGGGAGCCCTCTTCTCGTCATATCCGTGGTTGCTTCTTCCGCCGAGTTGTAGAGACACATCTCAGCCCCGTAAAAAACCCGCAGCTTCACTGGAAATGGAGTTTGAAAGCGCAGTTTCTTCTCTTGTAGTACCTTTTTAGCGTTGTTGTATTCCCGACGCTTTTTAAGGACCTCCGGGGCGTGGTTGTGCTCCACAAAAACTTTTCTCTCTTGGTGCATAAATCTTTTTTTCTGCCAAGCCAGTCTCACAACCTCTTCTTTTATTCTGGAGTTGGAGAACTTCACCAACACCGATCTTGGTGGCGCTTCCGCCGACGGCCTTGGGGCTAATGAACGGTGCGCCCTTTCTATCTTCAAGTCGGTGGATTGGAGAATTTCCAACTTCTCTCTCAGTATGGATTCCACGCATGCAGCCATTGTGGTGAAACCGTCCTCGACTCCTTCTTTCAAACTATGAATTCTTATGTTGTCTCTTCTTAGTCTTCCTTCTTGGTCGGTTAGCTTAGCCTCCAGTCTTGACTGTCGTTTAAGTAAGTCCAGCATGGTTTCTTCCAGCCCTTTTATTCTTTCCTCTGCTTCCATGATTCGGTCCTCAGCCTGGTCCACTCTGCTGTTTGTCCTTTTTATTTTGTCTTTAATTTCACGAAATTCGGCCCAACACTCTCGGCGAAATTGTCTTAATTCTTGAAGTACCATTTTTAAGCTAACCGTGTTGCTAGCTTCATTCAGCTCCTCCGCTTCTGAGTGGATGTCCTCTGGGTCAGATTCTCCAGCCGATGCATGTCTTGGCCTGGTAAATGTCGATCTCTTCTGTTTTCCTTTAGGCATAATGACTTTGTCTTTTGATTTTCACTCTTCCAAAAATCCGTTAAATTTGATTTTCAAGGTATTTTCACGGATCGGGTCTAGGAGCTTCAGTGTTAAGCTGCTATCACCATGGTGTCCAGACCGGAAGTCCCAGGAAGTGTCATTTTTTTATATGGTCTTTGGTATGACCCAGCTGGGACTTGAACTCATGATCTCCCAGTTGTTGGGGCGGATGCCTTACCTCTAGGGAACCACTCTGGGTGTCTCTCTCGCTCTTGCTCTCTCTCTCACGAAATAATTTTTAAAAACCTGCTTTTACTTTACCTGTCTGTAATATTATTTTTTGATTTAGGGAAAAATGAAGATGATACAATCAATTTTCAAATAAGCCTATGACATTACTAACTGTGGAAAAATTGAAGGAGTCTGAAAACTTACTGGAGGCACTGTAATGTCAAGGATTTCCACAGCAGGACTTCTATGTTGCTTCATCATTTGTTATGTCTATTTTTTTTACAATACTTCTGAATTTTGCAGGCCATTCTGAATATCATTATATCTCCTTATTCCAGATCCCACTATCACAGGGTTTTAATTCTTCACACATCTCAACACTCCTGTCATTTGCATAAAAGAACACACTTTAATTTGGTGCATTCCTTCTCTCTCATTATGAAATCCTGCCACACCATCAACCTGTTAGTTGTAGAAAATGAGTGTTTGCCTGATGACAAGATTTGGCAGCTGCTGCAGATGTCTCAGAGGATCTATAGATAGACTGGATGGCTGTCCTCTGTGCTACAGTCAGCATAAACACATACTAAACCAGGCAGTAAAATCTGTGTTTACGCTACAGTGCATTAAATGCCATAACAACCTGATAGTTGTCTTTGGTATCATGTTACCACTTAAACAGTCGAGGCTGAGCTGTAGCTCTGTTATCGATGGAAAACTTGAGTCCAAGTGACACCTGACATCTGTTCAAACAGAGTTGTCATCACACCACCTTTCTGCCTTTCCACCTGGATCTGCAAGGAGAACAATGCTCATTATCCAGAATCATAAAAGCTCAGAACAAGCAGGAGAAGCTTCACTGTTATGGGAACAGAAACTAGAAAATAAAACAAAATTGGGATGCTCAAGCCACAATATGGGATGAGTGCTTGCTGCAGGCATACTGTATTAGGTTCCACAGGTTTGAGATTTTGAATCAAATTTTGTTTGCTTAATGGAGGTGGAAAGTGAGTGGGAGGGTTCAGGCGTGTAGGGGTCAACTGATGGGAGTGCAAAGCAGGCTGATGGGTGACATACAGTGTATCTGCGTCCCTGTCAAAGGGCCTTATTGATGAGTCCTGGAGCAAAGTTGTAGATAAACAAGAGGCGACATTGTCTTATCCCGGCATGTCACAGCATAGTAAGAGAGTGAACTGTATGTCCGCCCATTTGCATTACTCTGTCCTCACCCCCTGATTACATAACCCACCCCAAACGTCACTGCAGCGTTCTGCTCACCTACACACTCACACGCACACTGCTGTGAACAATGGATGGACTGACAGCAGCCGTGACACACAACCCACACACACTTTTGCAGACAAAAGCAAAGTGATGTACACGTTTCGCAGAGACCTCACCCAGACATTTATCCAATAACAGTACTTGCAGCTGCTACAGACCCCTATGACTGTAAAGTGAATCAGACACGTAACACAAATATAGCAAGATAAACAAAGCTGACAAGCTGCTGGAAGAGGCCGCTGAGTTATATAAAGCCAGCAGCCTATTTAAGTCACAGTGGCTAAAGAAAATGCTGTCTTATTTTTTCACCTGATTTTGGACATAAAACTACAGCACCTTACTTTTTTTTTTTTTTCCTCCAAAAACACCATAGCAACAAAGTCAGACCGTAGTGATGGATTATATGAGTGTGTCTGCAAGCTGATGGAAAGTGGGCAGGGTGGAATGAGCATTGTTTTTATGGCCTGATGATTGGCAGAAGCCCCAGGGCTGCAGACAGACAGGATGACATAATGGAGGGGGGATGTGTGTGTGTGTGTGGGGGGGGGGGGGCAAAACATGGAGACAATGGTGCAACTCCAGGCAAGACACCCCAAGCAAAGGGAGTGGGGTGAAGAAAGAAGATAAGGGAGGATATGTGAGGAAGGGGACCAGAGAAGAGGAGGGAGGGGAAAGAGAGTGGGTAAAAAGAGTGGAAAACCCAGTGAAAACGGTTGAGAGGAAGAAAAAGAGGAGTGTTGAAAAGACATTATCATAAATCTGCTGTTAGTGAAATACATGCTATAAAAGCTGTCGCCAGAATTAGCTGCTGAGATATATACGCTTCGGCCAGCATTGACGTCAGAGGCCCTCGCTGAGATGGAGAACAGTAAATGTGAGACCAGCTTGCAAAAAATCTTAGCGACAGCAAGGCCTAACAGAGGACGCCTGTTCATCATAGTCGACCTTACACTCTCTCTCAATCTCTTTGATTATGTTACCGTGCAAACCAATGGAGTTGCATGCAGAAGGTTGGCTCATTTGTTTATTTAAGCTCACACTCATGTGCACACACAGGACACCTGAGCACTCAGTTAACTTCGACTATTCATAGTTTTCACATGAGATCACCTCGTAATAGGAACATTCACCTGGAAGGCAAAACAAGGCTTTCCTCCACTACCTGATATAGATTGCCATTGGATTTGTCAGCAAAAATTTCAATTATTAGTCAAGGGGTTAAAGACTATCTAGTCATGTCAGTCAAATTATAACGCCTAGGACTGCATGCAATCAGACTATTCACTTTTTCTAGTAATCCAGCATTCTTTACAGCCTTCAGGGCACTTATTTAAGGAAACAGTCTTTGTGGAAACAGAAAATTTGCACTTTTGCTTTCTAACAATAATCCACATTCACACAACATTGCTACAGAAACAATCTGCAAACACTATGGAGAATGCAGTAGAGTACATGCCAGGGGTGATGATTATGATTATAAGCCACATGTAATTAATCCATCTTCATTTGTCACAGAAATTATGCAGGAAATCTAGTATTTGTTAGAGGAGTGTAAACTGAAGAGTGTAAAGCTCCGCAGTTTGCCATTGTTGTTGTGGTTCTTCTCATCTTCTCATCCGTTTGACTGATCAGTTAATAGTCATGGTCAAAATTGGGTTGTCAATCACTGTTTCTATAAGAAAAGCATATTGACCATTTTCAAGCTGACAATATGGGCAATGTTTTTAAAAAGATGGCATTCTAGAAATGTTTACGGTTTTAGGCCCCCAGGGAACAGTTGTCATTCGAATGGGCAGCTGAAGCACAAAAAAAAGTTTGCAATTTTATCCTAAATCTAATCTAAATACCAAAATTATGGGTCATCCAGATCTAGTCGTGGATTTGGTTTCAACAATATCCACAAGATCAACAAAGTAGACCTCTGGCAGGGATTTTATAGGTAATGAAATATTGCAAACACACTTCAAACAAATTTCATTCTTTTTTTTGTTTGTTTGTTTCTCTTGATGATTTAAACATTTATGGCTTGGAGCAGATGAAAAATTGATAGACTTATTCTATAGAATGCAATATGATGAGCTAGTTAAAAAAAATTCCCTCTGTGAATGTGCAATCAGAATAAATGAGGTGGTCTGGGTCTCAGATTCGGTGCACTAGAGAGTGGAGCTCACCGCAGATTACAAGAAAATAAGAATGTAAAGAAATAAAGATCATCGTCTGTCACTGCAGATGACTGCCTGTCTGGGTGGGTGGACATGTTTAAAGTGATGATTAAATGATGAGTGCCAGGTGTGCCAGCCAGGAAGGCGGCAGAAAGCCACGACCATGCATTATCAAAAAATGTATACACATAGAGAAAGAAAGGACGACATGAGGGAGACAAGGATGAGGAAAAGAGAACAGAAAAAAACAAGGTCATACCAAAAGGCTGACACTGAAAGCAATGGAAACTCTGACAGTGGATAGTGATTTTTTTAAAGACTCTGTTTTTAAAAACAGTTTATCAAATAACTACAAATGCACACAAGGCAGTGCACATAATAGTGGGGTAAACATACAAATCTAAAAGTTGTCCCATTATTTCTCCAGCACATTAAGGGTGCGTCCCACTTCACCCCTTGACCCTACCCCTCCGTTTTGTGCATTCATAGTGAATGCGCAAAGCGGGAGGGGTAGGGTAAAGGGGTGAATTGGGATGCACCCTAAATGTGCTACTAGGGGAGAAAAGACAGGATATGGTTTACATTGGGGCTGGGCAATATAGATCAAAAAATATATCACGATATAATTTCTCTATATCACAATACACAATACATATTGCGATATGTATTTTGTGATGTAAAAAAATGAGACCAAGATAAATCATTTCCAAACTTTTTCCACCATTAATGAGACCTATAACCTGTACAACCCAACTGAAAAACAAACTGAAATATTTTAAGGGGAAAAATAAAAAGTAAAAAAAACTTACAATAACCTCTTTGCATAAATATGCACATGTGGGTGTCCCCCACAGCCTACTGGGACAAGCAGAGCACTCAGCTGGAGCAATTAGCAGAACAGTGAGATGTATGGACTGATATCAATAGGCAGCCTCTCTTTGTCTAATCCCTGCGCCAGTAATCCTGCTATTGATATGTGTGACTCTAATGCAAATGTCCATGCCTTCCTGCAGTTTACTGTGATGCTAATGTGCCATGCATGCATTGTCTAGCTGGGTATATAAGTCAACCATATCGCTTGCTCTCTCTCTCTTTTTGACCACTTGCATTTCTTTGTGCTGACTTTGAGACGGAGGGATCGCTCCAGCGCACTGCCACCGCGCTGGGCGACCCTCGTGATGGAGGACGAATAAAACACCCTTTTAAACTTCAGTTCGCCGTGTCAGCCTCCACTTATTCCGTGCCTCCACACTGGTGACCCTTGACGAAGAATGGAACACCAGGCGAACACCCCGGAGATCATCCATGACTGGGAAAGCCTCAGAAAGCGTCATGGTGCGACCCTCGCCTGAGATTCTGGATCTCCACACAGGGACCGGCCGAGGGACAAAGAACGTCTACTCCTTCTCACCGCTGCTCCGCATCCACATGAGCGCGCACACACCTCGTCCTCTCTCCACGACGACGACCTCCAGGGCCGGATGGAGAACGCAGCGCGTGGACCAGAGCGCGCCATGACCCGGCACGAGCGAACGACAGCAACAGCCTGAACAGGGAAGATCATCGGCGCCGACTGCGCAGGTTTCCATCAAGCTCCCTGACCCTGACTTCAACTCTCGTCAACGGACCCTTGGTGCACAGAAGCCATGCATGCACACTGCAGGGATTACGAGGACAGCGCTACTGCCAGCTATGTGGTCACTGCGCCAGGCACGCGCCACGCACCAGGGACAAACCGGCTCCACAGACTGAAACAACGTCCTCCGCCGCTGTACATGCCCGAGAAGCACGGTCCATCGCCACCCTCGGAACCTTCAGGGCTGCTCGCACACCTGAAGCAGACATGCAGCCAGCACACAGGATTTTGTATGAGTTTTCCAGCCACGGCGCACAATGGGAATTTAGCTGATTGCTTTCCCCGATGACTTTAGGGCTGTTTTCCCGCACCTAAAGCCAAACTGCCGAGTCCCTGACACAGCTTCAGTTATTACAGCCGCTATGCATCCTCGGGGAATTGGGCCGTTCGCCTTCCCCACATCCTTGCAGGACTGGGCCCGCACGAGGAGTCAGAGACTAAATTTTTTTTTTTCTTCTTCTCACAGCTGCTGTGGATCTCCGCCACGTGCAACGGGAAAGCACCTCACCATCGTGGATCCACAGGCGATTTTTGCGCGGCCCGGACAACTTTCCCATCCCAGGCTGGCACTTGCTACCCCCACCCCCCTTCCTCCCCCTCCTCCTGCACAGAGCTAATCCCACAGCTCGCTGCCAAAGCCGGACAATCAACGCCTCAGCCCCATGCTGAGCCCTCTGGGGGGGAGTGGTGTGGGTGACCCCCACAGCCTACTGGGACAAGAGGAGCACTCAGCTGGAGCAATTAGCAGAACAGTGAGATGTATGGACTGATATCAATAGGCAGCCTCTCTTTGTCTAATCCCTGCGCCAGTAATCCTGCTATTGATATGTGTGACTCTAATGCAAATGTCCATGCCTCCCTGCAGTTTACTGTGATGCTAATGTGCCATGCATGCATTGTCTAGCTGGGTATATAAGTCAACCATATCGCTTGCTCTCTCTCTCTTTTTGACCACTTGCATTTCTTTGTGCTGACTTTGAGACGGAGGGATCGCTCCAGCGCACTGCCACCGCGCTGGGCGACCCTCGTGATGGAGGACGAATAAAACACCCTTTTAAATTTCAGTTCGCCATGTCAGCCTGCACTTATTCCGTGCCTCCACACTGGTGACCCTTATTTGATCCTCCACACACACCCTTAAACTAATATTTTGTTGCAGCACCTTTGGCTTTTATTACAGCGCTCAATCTTTTTGAGTAGGAGTCGATCAGAGTGGCACATCTTGATGTGGCAATATTTGCCCACTCTTCTTTGCAAAAACGCTCCAAATCTGTCAGATTGCAAATTTATGCAACCAGGTTATTGTAAGTTTTTAATTTTTTATTCTGCCCCTTTAAAAGATTTCCGTTTGTTTTTCAGTTGGGTTGTACAGGTTATAGGTCACATTAATGGTGGAAAAAGTTTTGAAATGATTGTGATGATGATCTTGGTCTCATTATTTTACATCACAAAAATCTGGCGTTTGAACAGGGGTGTGTAGACTTTTTATATCCTATATATACGTGTGTGTGTGTGTGTGTGTGTGTGTGTGTGTGTGTGTGTGTGTGACTTATGAAAAAGTTGAATAATAAAATAAAATGAAAACATGTCAGAGAAAATTCTTCACAACAATATGTAACTGAGCAAAGTGTCTTTTTTCCTTTGCTTAACAGAACTGCCCAGTAATCAAGCTTATCCACATGGGAAGAAATGTTTCAGTTTACCACACATAGTTAATATTTGGCAGTACAATAAGTAACAGAAGTATAATTTGTCGATTATTTTTTGTTTTTGTGTGTCTACATTCCATCAGTTCTTTATTTGTTGAGTCACTTGTTCTTATTTTGAAGGGTTGCAAGACCTGATAGGAGCTCTTATTTTGAAAGTTCGTTTGTTAAGTGAGCTTGATTTCACGCCGGCAGAGTTCAGACTGGAAATGTTTATCTTCTCCTCCCCCCGCCCCCCTTGGTTTCTTGGTGGGCCTACTTTAATTCTGTTATCTTCCTTTCTTCCTTTTTATCTCTGACCCCCTGCCACAAAGAGCGCTGTGACAGGGGGTCCAGAAGATCACCAAAAATAAATTCAGCAACCTTGGATCTCCTGCTGGTGACCCTTCACTGGCTGGGCAATTAAACCACTTTGTTACTGTTTTTGAGGCGGAACCACAGAAAGCAGCTAACTACATTCATCAACTCACAGTGGCCACATCCTGCTGGAGGATGAGATGAGGCGTACACTGATGGGGTGAACGTGAAGAAAGCACCTGGACCTGATGAAGAACCTAAATTGGTGCTGAAGAACTGCGCAGACCAGCTAGCAAGGGCTTCACAAAAGTCTTCAACGGGTCCTTAGGTTCCTCCACTATTCTGCCCTGCTTAAAGTCTTTACAAAGAAGACTACAATCAATAACCTTAATGATTATCAACCAGCTGCACTCACACCAGTCATCATAAAGTGCTTTGAGAAACTAGTACGAAGTCACATCATCTTCAGTGACCAGCACCAGTTTGCACAGATGGATAATATGGAGGAGATCATAGCCACAGCCCTCCACATGACACTGGCCCATCTGGAGCATCATGGGAGCTACACTAGGTCACTCTTTATGGACTTAGCTTAGCATTTAATACCATTCTTCCATGTAGACTGGTCATCAAACTGTCAGACCACAGTCTTTTCATTTCATGGATAACAAAACAGTTTGGGGGCTTATCTCGGGGGGATGAGTTTGTACATAAGCATAAGGTCCAGAGGTTGTCAGTCTGGTGTGGTGAAATCAACCTGGTCCTCACCATTGATAAGACAAAGGAGCTGATCATTGACTACAGAAAGCATAAGTCTGACTTGGAGTCCATCTTCATTAATAAGAACAACGTAAAGGGTGTCAGACTTCAGGTTCCTGAGTGTGCACAGAGATTGTCTGCTGATTCTGCTGTTTTAAATTGCAACTTACATAGTAGTTACACTTGCATGGTGAATACATGAAAGAGACACAAAGTTTTCTTGTATTTTGGCTGAGAAAGTGCTGAAACTGATAACCATACTAATAAAAAATAGTACAAATGTGTCATCTCTGTTTCACATTTGTCAGTGCAGCTTCCCTGTGACACGTACACCAAGGGAGAGGATAAAGGGATGAAAAAGATTACACCCCCACCCAGGCCCCGGGGGACAAATAATAGTCATGTAAGACTGCTGGGAGCAGAACCCCTTTAAGCCCAATCTCAAGGGTTTATCTCATAGCTCAGGGCTTTAAACCACATGTGAGCCACACAGCCAAAATTGAGATTTAAGGCTATATAGGACATACATACTGTAATACTGAGCATATTTTTTTAATGTTTATCCATGGGTGTTTGTACTCTTTTTGAAACTTGAATATCAAAGTAGCAAATGTGAAATCACATCAATTTTTGGCCTTTTTCATCCCTAGAGCTCAATTCTATTTTTCATATTTACTCAATAATAGCACACTAATATCCCCTAAGGCTGGGAAAGGCTTTGCTGTGTTTGGCACAAACTCTGGCATGTGCCTGATCTGAGTCAAAATAGTTTCTCTGTTTAAATATGGTTTGACTTCACTGACTGTATTGACTTTCAGGTTTGTAAATATTTCAACATTTTGGCTCATTTATGTCAGCTCCACTGCCTGCCACACTGTCTCCATTATCCCCTTAAATAAATAATCTCCACTGGCAAATTATTTGCTCTTCCATCGCAATGTTTGGGAAGTAAAAGTTTCGTCAGCACCTTCCTGTTTGCAACGTGACCTCCTCTTACAGGACATAGAAGCTTTGCATGTGTAGAAAATGGTTGTGCATACAAACAGGAAGTAAGAAGGAGACATACAGGGTGTAATTTCTGGCATAAGCAGTGTGTTTAGTGACATGACTCAGCATTGTTGTGATGATGACTGGAGATCACCTACTGCCAGTAATTCTACCAATTCAGATAAAAGAAGTTACAAATTTACAAGAAATTTGACATAAAAGCTGCAAATTTAATAGAAAAGTAAAATAAATTTACACTTAAAAATAGCAAATCTATATGATAAATTTGATAGATTTTGTGGTGCAGGTGTAGTGTGGCCGACTACTGATCTGAGGGTCAGGGGTTTGATTCCTGCTCTGTCTACAGTCTGCATGTTGAAGTGTCCTTGAGCGAGACACTGAACCCCCAGTTGCTCCTGGTGGGTCAGACCAGCGCCGGTGCTTGGCTGCTCCGCCGCCATCAGTGTGTGAATGGGTGGATAGCAGGATCTGTAAAGCGCTTTGATCATCTAGAGATGAGAAAAAGCACTATATAAGTGAACGCCATTTTCAATTGGATTCAGGTCAGATGACTGGGCCATTCTAGCAGCTTTATTTTCCTTCTCTGGAGCCAGTTGAGAGTTTTTTGGCTGTGTGTTTATGATCATTGTCTTGCTGAAATGTCCACCCTCATTTCATGTTCAGCTTCTTGGCAGATGGCAACAGATTCTTATCAAGGGTGTCTCTGTACATTTGTCCATTCATCTTTCCTTCAGTTATATGAGGTCTAGCTGTACCATGTGCTGAAAAACACCCCCACACCATGATGCTCCCACCTCCAAACTTCACTGTTGGTATGATGTTTTGGGGCTGATGTGCAGTGACATTTCTCCTCCAAACATGCTGTGTGTTGTGGCATCTAAAAAGTTCAATTTTGGTCTCATCTGACCAGACTATATTCATCCAGTATTTTACTGGCTTGGCCAAATGTTGTGCAGCAAACTTTAAATGAGCTTCAACATGCTTTTTCTTCAGCATTGGAGTCTTGTGAGGTGAGCGGGCATAGAGCCCATGTCAGTTGAGTCCATTACTTATTGTTGTCTTTGAAACAGCAGTACCCACTAACTCCAGGTCTTTTTGGAGCTGTCCACAAGTGGTCTTTGGCTCTTGGATAACTCTTCTGATAATTCTTTTGATTCTTCTGTCAGAAATCTTGTGAGGAGCTCCTGTTTGTGGCCAGTTTATGATAGAATGATGTTCTTTCCACGTCCAAATGATGGTTCCTACAGTGCTTACTGGAACATTCAGCAGCTTAGAAATGTGCCTGTAACAAATGCCATCATTATGTTTTGCAGCAATAAGGTTGCAAAGGTCTAGAGAGAGCTCTTTGCTTCTACCCACCATGAGTTCTTTGTGGTGTGACAATCTGATATTCACAGAGCCTTTTAAAGGCTGTCAGCCAAGACCTAGCCAGCTGAAATTAATTTGCACTGATGGGGGATGGGATGGCTTTCTTAATTCTGAGGGATTTTGGCTGGTTTCTTGGATTTCTATGCCTTTTTGCACCTATTTTTCTTCATGTGTTCAATACTTATTCCCTGTGTCATTCCACTTTATTAAATATAACTTGTTTTTTGAACACAGTTGCCTTGATTTCTTTACATGTATGGATTACTTGGGTTGTTACTGATATTTGGTGAAAATTTCAGGTCAATGGCTCCATCAGAAATATGTTTAATGAGAAAAATGTTGACATGTTCAATACTTATTTTCCCCGCTGTATGTGGTGTATCCAGTGGACAGAGGAAGGAAGACAAGGAGACTTGGTGGTGGAATGAGGAGGTAGAGGAAAGTATTCAAAGGAAGAGGTTAGCAAAGAAAAAGTGGGATAGTCAGGGAGATGAAGAAAGTAGACAGGATTATTTGGAATCTAGGCACATGGCAAAGAGAGTGGTGGCAAAGGCAAAGGAAAGGGCATATAGTGAGTTATATAAGAGGCTGAAAGCTAAGGAAGGAGAAAAGGAGTTGTATTGATTGTCATGATCCTGGACACGGGTGGGCACCATGCCCAATCTTCAGTTAATTTTAGTCTTTTTATGTCTGTCTGTTTATCCTGTCCAGTTATTGTGTCATTTTGTATTGGTAGTAATGTTTACATTTTGGGGTTGTGTTGTTGTTGTTTCATTATGGTTTCCGGTTTGTGTTTCATTTTGACAGCGCTGTGCAGCTTCCGGCTGTCAAACTGTTCAGAGCTGCACAGCTGTCATTCATTCTGTTATTTTCTCCACTCATGTATCCACACCTGTTACCCATCAAGATATGGTATTTAAGGGCACGAGGACCTTTTCCCGTTGTCATGCCCTACTGTGACGTCCTCAGATGTTTGTCAGAGATCTGAATGTGTTGTCGGCCGTAGCCGTTGAGGAGATTGCATTGAGTATGTAAGGGTGGTGCAGGACATGTATGAGGACAGCGAAATGGTTGTGAGGTGTGCTGTAGGAGAGACAGATGGG
This sequence comes from Pholidichthys leucotaenia, assembly GCA_020510985.1. Lineage (NCBI taxonomy): Eukaryota > Metazoa > Chordata > Actinopteri > Cichliformes > Pholidichthyidae > Pholidichthys > Pholidichthys leucotaenia. The sequence goes on along the minus strand of CM035847.1, from coordinate 213,590,933 downwards.
TTCAAGGTGGTGGTGGGGCTGCATCAGGGATCGGCTCTGAGCCCCTTCTTGTTTGTCATGGTGATGGACAGGCTGACACATGATGTCAGGCAAGAGTCTCCGTGGACCATGATGTTTGCATATGACATTGTGATCTGTAGTGAGAGTAGGGAGCAGGAGGAAGAGAACCTGGAGAGGTGAAGGTATGCTCTGGAGAGAAGAGGAATGAAAGTCAGTAGAAACAAGACAGAATATATGGGTGTGAATGAGAGGGAGCCAGGTGTAACGGTGATGATGGAAGGAGTAGTGGTCGTGAAAGTCGATGAGTTTAAATACCTGGGGTCAATTATCCAAAGCAATGGAAAATGCTTAACCTTTTGTGTGTGTCTGTCGCCAAATTGCAACATAACCCCTAATGGTCAAGAGTGGTAAATATTTTTTGTCAATAAAATAGTTCAGATTTCCAAGGCTATAACTTGAAAGTTGCAAGAGATAATGGCTTACTGTCAATTAGAAAGATGTAACATATGATCCAAAGTTTCAGACAGGAATAAATTTACGCATCTAATTTGCATAATGTTGCAGCACCTCTTTAAATTCCATAACTCAGTCAAAACTGGACTTTGGATGTATTTACACAATGAATGGTTCAGTCTTTTGACACCGTTTTTTGTACAGAGGTACCTCATCATCTTATCTTCAAAGTATATGAACAAGAAATCAGTACAATATAAAAAAAACACACACACAAAAAAAAAAACACTTACTTTTGACAAAGGGGGGCTGGCTGGCTGGCTCGCTGGCTGGCATGGCTGCTGCGTTTTCATCAATCATGGTTGTTCTTTTGCGTTCTGTCGGTCATGTTCAAGTCTCTACCACATCTACAAAGTCTTATGATTATCCCACATAAATTTCACTTGTATCCCAGGGCTATTTTCCGCGTACAAAGCCGATAAAAGTGACGGTGACCGATCGTGGACATATTAGCTTTCTGAGCTAAAATGCTAGAAACAGGAAAAGGAAATGAGTTCTTCTTCTTTGGTGTATTACATGTCATCCACTGATGACAATTTTAATGGGACACATGCCAGGCTTTTATTTGTGGATTTTTCCTCCGCCTTTAATACAATCCAACCTCATATTTTAGTTGAAAGGCTCCTGCAACAATTTGATTTGAGCAATAATCTGGTGGGTTGGATTCTGGATTTCTTAACCAACAGGACGCAGAGAGTAAGGGTCAATGGTACATTGTCTGACCTTAAGTGCTCTTCTACTGGCTCTCCTCAGGGGTGTGTGTTGTCACCACTACTCTTCATCCTGTACACAAACATGTGTCGGAGCAGACATGACAACAGACACATTATAAAGTATGCTGATGATTCAGTTATTGTCAGTCTCCTCCAGGATGGTGAGAGTGGCCACGGCCCAGTAGTTGATGATTTTGTTCACTGGTGTGAGGATTCCTACCTGCAGCTGAACAAAAACTAAAGATATGATTATTGACTTTAGGAGGAAAACTCCCAGGCACAAAGTCACCGTACTAAAAGGTCAGACCACTGAATGTGTACAATCCTACAAATATCTTGGGACGATTATTGATAGTAATTTAAACTTTGAAGAGAACTGTGAAAGGGTGTGCAAAAAGGGTCAGCAACATTTGCATTGTTTGAGGAAACTTGCACACTTCCAAACTGACCGAGCCATAATGACAATGTTTTATCGGGCTTTTATTGAATCTGTTTTATCCTTCTTTTTAGTGTCATGGTTTGGTCAGATAAAACTGAAACAGAGGAAATCCTTGGATCAGGTAGTTAGTTAGATGGTCCAGTCGTTTGCTTGGTGAGTCACAGCTGAGCCTGACATCCTTGTACACCAGACAGGTACAGAGGATGGCTACCTCCATTTTAAATGATGACTCCCACCCTTTGCACAGCAACTTTCAGCTTCTTCCCTCAAGACGGAGGTTTGCTGTCCCAAAAAGTAAAACCCAGCGCTACATAAACAGCTTTGTTCCTGCTGCTGTCAAAGAGTTGAACAAGTTGTAACAATATATTGCACATAATTTAGGTACCTATTTATTAACTCCACTTTATATTTACTTATTTTTGTAGGATTCTATTTGGGTTCTAAATCTTTTATTGGGTTTTAGACCTTTGAGTTTTTAACCTCTTTGACTAGTCTTTAACTTTTTAATATGACCCTTCTCTCTTATCTCTGGTTTTTCTCTCATCTCTTTGTCTTTATTGTCATGCGGTGGCCCTCGCAAGCCACCATAAGACGCCACACAGTCACCAGTGAGTTTCAGTGAGTTTTATTACGGTGAAAAGTAACAACACAAGATGCAGGGGCAATGACACATAAGTCTACACACATCCGGAGGCATAAGGCTAAACAGCTCTCTTACAGGTCCATAGGAGGAGACGGTCATACACAGGCAAGGTTGATGGAGTAATGACTACACAGGCTGCTGAGGCAGAGACACACAGAGGTCTACTCACACCGGGAGGGGTAAGGCTAACAGCTCACTTACTGGTCCAGGGGAAGCGACGGTCAACCACAGGCAGATGAGGTAGGTAACAGTCCAAAGCATCCGTAGCTCAGACGAAGAACGACTGACACTGCTGCGTCTTACCGCCGCCAGTGCCGGGCTTAAGAAGGCGAAGCACTAACGACGATAATTACAATCAGCTGACCGGCCGTTGACAGGCGGAAGCCCCACCAAGCACTTTCACAATAAGAGCCCGGTGAGGCCAGAATACAGCCCGCAACTGTCAAGGCCGGCAGCGAAACATAACTTAGCCCAGGCGCGATCAGAAGCCGCACTCGGGTCATAACATTTATATCCTGATTGATGGAGCCTTGAGTATTTTTATCATGTTTATAGTCAGCTTCATGTGTGCCTGTGTTTGTGTTTATGTTGAATGTAATTGTGGCTTGTAAATATGGATGTCACCAGACTGCAAAACAAATCTACCTACGGGTACAAATAAAGTAACCTGAACCTGAACCTGAGTCCTCCAACGGATGTCTGCCACCTTTTAAAACTGGCAAATCAGTACAAATCAGTACAAATCCCCAATGCAGACAATTATGTGAGAGTGAGATGACAGGTGCAGGGCCGCGCTCTGCCACTAGGGGCATGCAAATTCACACACTCAAAGGGTTAAGAGAGGTGAAGAAGAGTGCATGCAAGGTGGAGTGGGAGGAGACAAGTGTCAGGGGTGATTTGTGACAGAAGTGTAGCAGCATGAGTGAAAGGGAAGATTTACAAGACGGTAGTGAGACCTGCGATGATGTACGGTTTGGAGACAGCGGCGCTGACAAAAAGATAGGGAATGGAGCTGGATGTGGCAGAGTTGAAGATGGCACGATTTTCATTGGGAGTGACTAGGAGGGACAAAATTAGAAATTAGTATATCAGAAGGACAGCTCAGGTTGAGCAGTTTGGAGACAAAGTAAGAGAGGCAAGGCTGAGATGGTTTGGACATGTCCAGAGGAGGGATAGTAGATTTATTGGACAAAGGATGTTGAAGATGGAGCTGCCAGGCAGGAGGAAAAGAAGAAGACCACAGAGAACATTTGTGGATGTGGTGAAGGAGGACATGGAGAGGGCTGGTGTTACAGAGGAAGATGCAAGGGATAGGGTGAGATGGAGACAGATGATCCACTGTGGCAACCCCTAAAGGAAGCAGCCGCAAGAAGAAGAGGCTTTATTCTCATTAATTTGTGAGTTGGGTTTTCTTGTGAATTTTAGACACTTTCTTTGTAATTTCAATTACAATTTCATTGTGCTCTACAACTGTACAATGACAATAAAGCTATTCTATTCTATTCTAAATTTAATACTTGTTTTTAGTAATTTGTGACTGGTGATTGACTTTTCATTGACACGGTTAACCCGCATCAGTTAATTCATATCTATCTATAAAAGCAAATAATCTCTGTCTGTTTGTGTGTCTGTCTGTCGAACTGTCTGTCTGTTCCTCACATATCTCTCAAACCGTTCATCAGACCGACCTCAGATTTTATACGTTTTATGGGGGTGTGCATCCCCGAGTATGGAGTTGTTCAGTCAAAACATGTAATTTTATCAATAAAAGTTTAGCCACCGCTACGTCTCATGCCCAGGCTTCTAGAAGTGTGGGCAGGGTTTTGGATTGACTCCGTACTGATTGAATAATACGTGGCATTACGACATGAGTATCCACAGCGCTCTGTGAGCAAAACAAGGAAGCACAAGTGACAAATTTGACTAGAAAGAGATAATCCTTCAAATTTAATGCTTAAAAAATTATACCATAAAGTTGCCGTGATTGCGTAGGTCTAATGAATAATTCAGCATGGACAACACGAGGTGCACGGGAGGTGGGAGGGGGGGACCGTGGTGCCGCAAACAACAGTGGTGGTACATGGGCAAAGCAGCAGCGGAAATTCCCGTTAACCAGGCAGGCTAGGCTGGGCTGGCTCCCTGTGAAGGACTGCGATCCACCAGTTCAGCTGCTGCTTCTCCCACACTGGTGTCTGACTGGGTGGACAACGATCCTTCGTGGGGAAGCATGCCCAGCCTGCCCGGTCAGTGGTAGACGGGAGTCCCGACTGCTGCTTCACCCGTGTGGTACCACTGTCCTTTGCAGGACCATGAGTCACCCTTCCCGTGCGAATATCTAAAAATTAAAAACTTAATGATAATACCACCATGATTGGGGAGCGGAATGGCCAGATCAACTGCATATCATATGCGGACACATATGCACGCTGTGACTAAACAATGACAAGACACAAAAATGGCCAAATAATGAAATAAATCATTTTTATTTAAATATTTACAGACAAATTGTCATGTGTCTGAGCTCTTGTTTTCACTGAGCTCAGACCCTCACTTTATTTCTATGTATTGTATGTCTGATTAGTTTGATTTTGTTAGTTTTCTGTATATATTTTGGATTTGTTTACACTTGTGTCTCCCCTTTCCCAGACACTCCCTCTAACTGCTCACAGTCTGCTCCCCTCTCAGCTCAGCTGTGAGCAGTTGGTCAATTTAGGTCACCTGCTCACTCAGCGACTCACACCTGCAGCTCATTTTCTCCTGTATATTTAAGCACTGCCTGTTCACTGCTGCATTGCAGCAATATTGAGTCTATTTCTGATCACTCCACTTCTCCCAGCCTCTAAAGTGTCTCTTCTACTTCTCCAGAGCGCTCCCTGCTCTGAGGCTCAGCCTTGTAAGTTATTATTTGTTACATTTTTGTATTGTCTACACCTTTTTTGGACTTAATGTTATTTTTGTTAATAAATGTTACAAATACAATTCCCCCTCATGGATCGTCACCTTATCGTGGTGGGGGGGTTTGCGTGCCCCAGTGATCCCAGGAGCTATGTTGTCCGGGGCAATTTGCCTCTGATAGGGTCTCCCAAGACAAACTGGTCCTGGGTGAAGGGCCAGACGAAGAACGATCCAACAGACTCTCATGATAAATTGTATATCAAGGATTCAGTGTACCCCGCCCGGTATGGGGTTACCGGGGCCCCACCCTGGAGCCAGGCCTGGGGGAGGGGCTCGAAGGCTAGCGTCTGGTGGCCGGGTTTCCACCCATGGGACCCGGCCGGGCTCAGCCCGAAGGAGTTACATGGGTCCGTCCTCCAGTAGGTTCACCACCTGCAGGAGGGATCATGGAAGTCCGGTGCTATGTGGATTAGGTGGCAGTCAAAGGCGGAGACCTTGGCGGACTGATCCCAAGCTTTCTAAACTGGCTTTTGGTACGTGGAATGTCACCTCTCTGGTGGGGAAGGAGCCTGAGCTGGTGTACGAGATTGAGCGATACCGGCTAGATATAGTCGGCCTCACCTCAACACACAGCTCCGGTTCCGGAACCAGTCTCCTGGAGAGGGGCTGGAGCTTGGCCTTTTCTGGAGTTGCCCCGGGCGAGAGGCGACGAGCAGGGGTAGGTATTCTTGTATCGCCCCACCTTGCTGCCTCTATATTGGAGTTTTCCCCGGTGGACGAAAGGGTTGCTTCCCTGCGCCTTCGGGTTGGGAAACGGGTCCTGACCATCATTTGTGCCTATGCACCAAATGATGTTTCAGAGTACCCACCCTTTTTGGAGTCTGTGACTGGGGTGCTGGAGGGTGCTCCTCCTGAAGACTCCATTGTCCTACTGGGGGACTTCAATGCGCACGTGGGCAACGACAGTGAAACCTGGAGGGGGGTGATTGGGAGGAACGGCCTGCCCGATCTGAACCCGAGTGGTGTTCAGTTATTGGACTTCTGTGCTAACCACAGTCTGTCTATAACGAACACCATGTTCAAGCATAAGGGTGTCCATATGTGCACCTGGCACCAGGACACCCTAGGCCGCAGGTCGATGATCGATTTTGTTATCGTATCATCAGACCTGCGACCGTATGTCTTGGACACCCGAGTAAAGAGAGGTGCAGAGCTGTCAACTGATCACCACCTGGTGGTGAGTTGGATCCGATGGCAGGGGAGGAAGCCATTCAGACCTGGTAGACCCAAACGTATAGTGAGGGTGTGCTGGGAGCGTCTGGCTGAGGCCCCTGTCCGGGAGGTCTTCAACTCCCACCTCCGGAAGAACTTCAACCACATTCCGAGGGAGTCTGGAGACATGGAGTCTGAATGGGCCATGTTCTCCACCTCTGTTGTTGAAGCGGCAGCCCAGAGCTGCGGCCGCAAGGTGGTCGGTGCATCTCGTGGTGGCAACCCCCGAACCAAGTGGTGGACACCAGTGGTGAGGGGGGCCATTAAGCTGAAGAAGGAGTCCTATCAAGCTTGGTTGGCTTGTGGGACTCCCGAAGCAGCTGAGGTGTACCGGCAGGCCAAGCGGAGTGCAGCTCGGGTGGTTGCTGAAGCAAAAACCCGGGTATGGGAGGAGTTCGGTGAGGCCATGGAACAAGACTTTCGGTCGGCTTCAAAGAGATTCTGGCAAACTGTTCGGCGGCTCAGGAGGGGAAAGCAGCTCCCCGTCCACACTGTGTATGGTGCGGATGGGACACTGTTGACTTCAACTGGGGATATCGTCGGGCGGTGGAAGGAATACTTCGAGGATCTCCTCAATCCCACTGATACGCCTTCCACAGAGGAAGCAGGGTTTGGGGACGAGGGGGATGACTCGCCTATCACAGGGGCTGAGGTCGCCAAGGTGGTTAAAAATCTCCTTGGTGGCCGGGCCCCGGGGGTGGACGAGATTCGCCCCGAGTACCTCAAGGCCCTGGATGTTGTTGGGTTGTCATGGTTGACACGCCTCTGCAACATTGCGTGGAGGTCGGGGGCAGTGCCTTTGGCATGGCAAACCGGGGTGGTGGTTCCTCTCTTCAAAAAAGGGGACTGGAGGGTGTGCTCCAACTTTAGAGGGATCACACTCCTCAGCCTCCCTGGGAAGGTCTATGCCAAGGTACTGGAGAGGAGAGTCCGGCCGTTGGTCGAACCTCGGATTCAGGAGGAGCAATGTGGTTTTCGTCCTGGCCGTGGCACATCGGACCAGCTCTTTACCCTCTCGAGAATTCTTGAGGGTTCGTGGGAGTTTGCCCAACCAGTTTACATGTGTTTTGTGGACTTGGAGAAGGCATTTGACCGCGTCCCTCGTGGATTTTTGTGGGGGGTGCTTCGGGAGTATGGGGTATCGGGCTTGTTGTTACGAGCTATTCGGTCTCTGTACGACCGTTGTGAGAGTTTAGTTCGCATTGCCAACACTCGGTCGGAGTCATTCCCAGTGAGAGTTGGACTCCGCCAGGGCTGCCCTTTGTCACCGGTCCTGTTCATAATTTTTATGGACAGGATTTCTAGGCGCAGCCAGGGAATGGAGGGTGTCATGCTTGGTGACCACAGGATCTCATCTCTGTTGTTTGCAGATGATGTTGTCCTGTTGGCTTCATCCAGCAATGACCTACAGCTCTTGCTGGGACGGTTTGCCGCTGAGTGTGAAGCGGCTGGGATGAGAATCAGCACCTCCAAGTCCGAGTCCATGGTCCTCAGCCGGAAAAAGGTGGATTGTCCTCTCCGGGTTGGGGACAGGCTCCTGCCCCAAGTGGAGGAGTTTAAGTATCTTGGGGTCTTGTTCACGAGTGAGGGGAAAATGGAGCGAGAGATCGACAGACGGATTGGAGCAGCATCTGCAGTGATGCGGACGTTGTACCGGTCTGTTGTGGTGAAGAGGGAGCTTAGTTCTAAGGCAAAGCTGTCGATTTACCAGTCAATCTACGTTCCTACTCTCACCTATGGTCACGAGCTTTGGGTAATGACCGAAAGAACGAGATCGCGGATACAAGCGGCTGAAATGAGCTTTCTCCGTAGGATTGCTGGACTCACCCTCAGAGATAGGGTGAGGAGCTCAGTCATCCGGGAGAGGCTCAGAGTAGAACCGCTGCTCCTCCACATTGAAAGGAGTCAGTTGAGGTGGTATGGGCATCTGATTAGGATGCCTCCTGGACGCCTCCCACTTGAGGTGTTTCAGGCACGTCCCACTGGGAGGAGACCCCGGGGCAGACCCAGGACTCGGTGGAGAGACTATGTCTCCCAGCTAGTCTGGGAACGCCTTGGTATCCCCTCTGAAGAGCTGGAGCAGGTGGCTGGGGAGAGGGAAGTCTGGGCTTCTCTGCTTGAACTGCTGCCTCCGCGACCCGGACCTCCGGAAAAGCGGTAGAAGATGGATGGATGGATGGATGGACAAATACAATTCAGCACTTGGGTCTGTCTCTCTACCCCATAGGGGCATTTATGACACAAATGGGCAACGCTGATGCAACAATTGCAGCCAAACAGGTCATTCTCCTGTGTATAATAATGTTGGATGTTTTGTACTTATAATATTGCTAAAATATTAAAGGATGCACTACAGTGGGTCTCATATATTTGTAAACGTGTCCTGTTTACACATATAAACTAAAACAGTTATAATGGTGACTGAACAACTCCCATTCCCCAAAGTGCAAGATAAACTGTTATGAATATAAGTCATAAAAGATCAGACAAATAAGTAATCTGACAAACAAATAAACAAGCAGTTCTTAAACAGTCACTAATATTGGATGTCCCATTCATTTCCAATTATTCTGTAATTAATGTTCACACAATCAAATAAATCTCAGTGGCATTCAGTCCCTTTTATATTTGTCAAAGTCTAACATGTGTGATTGCCAACATATAGGCTACACCTCTGTATTCCACTTTCAAACACAGCCTAGATTTGGGCCTGTAAAGCCTGATTGGCCGACATGTTTCAGACAGGAATACTTGCTTTCCACGGCCATGCACTAGTCTTTTTAAATCTTAAATTTGGGACTTTTTCCTTTTAAATGTGTGGAGACTGAGGAAATCACATTCCCAGTTTTCAAAACACTGAAACTGAAATTATCAAAAAGTATGAATAATGTATTTTCAAAAGTATGAATAATGTATTTAAGTAAAAGTTTTTCTTCTAAATATAATAAGGAATTGAACTGGACAGAAGGATCTCAAGATTCATATGGCAGGGCAAGAGACCAAGAATCAGGTATAGAACCCTACAGCTAAACAAAGACAAAGGTGGGCTCACGCTGCCAAATATCAGGGACTATTTTAAAGCCGCACAAATTAAAACTTTAGTAGAGATATGTAACCCAGTCTACACTGCACAATGGAAGGAGATGGAATGCCAAATAACAAGTGACATCCCCCTACAGGCGATAATAGGGAATAATGCCTTACTTAAACATTTGAATAACACTAACCCGTGGATAGAGACCCCACTAAAAATTTGGTTTAAGATAGTCAGAGAGAATCAAACTAAAGAACCCTATCGATTTCTGCAATGGATTGCCTATGATCAGGACTTCACTCCTAATAAAACAGACACTAGATTTAAAAAGTGGAAAGAGAACGGACTGATAAAATATTACGATTTTTTTAAAGGGCAAACTTTAAAAAGTTTTGAAGATTTGAAAAAACAAGGTCTAATAAATCAAGACCTTTACAGGCTCTTTCAGCTTAGACACCACATAAACAATATACTTAAAAAGGAGGATTTGGAAAGGGCCCAGTCAGGTGTTCTGAAGGTCTTCTTAATGGCATATAAAGGGATCCCAGGGATCAGATACATTTCTAAAATATACCAAGGTCTTCAAGACTTAAAAGGAGACAACACATCATATATAAAAGAGAGATGGGAAAAAGAGGGGAATTTCACTTTACAACTGGAAATATGGGAAAAGCTAAATAAACAACAGTGGAAAAGTACTTCATCCCTGCTGTGGAGAGAATTTGGATGGTAAAATTTGGTAAGATTTTTCAGAACACCTGCACAAAACAAATTTACTCGTAAAGGGTTGAATTGCTGGCGCTTGTGTGGTGAAGAGACTGCAAGTCATTTACATGTGTTTTGGTCATGCCCAGTTATCCACCAATGTTGGACTAATGTACAGACAATATTGGGGAAAATATTCAAAATAACAGTCCCCTTTTCTTTTGTAACTTTGTATTTCGGTTAACTACCGGAATCACTGGAAAGACGAGGAGAAAAATATTTATTCAATGTTTTAATATTGGCAAGTAAAAAAGCTCTAACAAAAAAATGGATGTTGAAGGACTGTCCTGCACCTGAAGATTGGATTAACGTGATTCAGGACGTTTATTTGATGGAAAAGTTGACATTTGCACTGAGACAGGACATGGATGGGTTCTTGAACTTTTGGCAACCCTGGAACGCATATGTGTCTTCCATCAGATCTAATCTTTGACCAAATACCATTTCAATAATGGCACCTCTCTTTGTTCCAAAGCTACTCAGATGTTCTTTTATTTTTCTTCTCTTTTGTTTTTTTTATTTTTTTTTATTTTTCTTTTCTTTCACTTAAAAAAAAGGTTGTTGAAATAATTTTTTTTTCAATCTTGTCAAAAAACAAAAAAAAGGGAATATGTGATGAAAATGTAAACAATGCAATGCTGTAATGACATGTATACCCTTTACAAAAACTTAAATAAAAAAATAAATAAATATAATAAGGAATTAAGTTATTAAAATTAAAATTACCCTACAATGCATGACAACACAATTGTTTACCTTAATTTTTAGACATAATTTTTATTGCGTTTTCATGCAAAAAAATATGTGGTTAAACAACCGCCCTCTCCACAGTCTGTCCTCCAGTTTTGATTAGTGAAATTCTAACATTGTAGCTATATTGATGCTAATTAGCACCATGCTTGTACACCTTGCCAATTTTAGATGATAAAACTGAGGAGTCCAAATGACTGTCTCAGCGGCTTGGTTCCTGTTTTGTTCCAGGCCACATAGCTGACACTTTTTTGAACTGAAACCTCCAGATGTGAGGCCGCTCGATGTTGTGGTTGTTGCTGGTGCGGCTGTTGCAGCTGGTTGAGGCTGAGACTGAGCAGCGGTCCCAAAGGTGAATATTCCTCCTGCAGGAGCAGCAGAGGTGGTCTGTGTGCGCTCCCGAATGATCGATCCTTTCCCTCCCCCTTAGACTTCGCATGGAAACTGGTTATGTGTCAGGAATCTGCCACATACACAACCATATGTTGTACATGTACATATCACAGATAGCATATTCACACACATATGACAAAATACACAGATACGGTGTTCCCCAGCTGCTGTGGGTCACTTGTTTCTGTCACTGTGACCCACGTCTTTTGTCGCTTGAGAGACGACCAGAGCCTGACATCTCAGGTTACTCCGAAACATCTGTCACACTTGACTCACATTTTCATTCTTCTCTCTCTCCCTCTCTCTCTCTCACACACACATACACGCACGTGCACGATAATAATTTCAGTTTCTCCCAATTAGTGTCTGAACTGGTGAGACAGTAGCTGCATGTTCAAATCTTCAGATAGTCGTAGCACTAGATAAGAACATTACCTTTAAACATATTCTGTAACAGGTCAAATACATTAATTTAAATATGCAAAAGTAAAAATATACTCCAGGAAACAGAAGCTGCATTCTGATCCATAGTACTCAAACAGAACTAACTACTCCCTGCTCACTTCTCAGGGAATATCAGATAAAGAAGCTTGCCTCAACAATTTTCTCCTTTTGAAACACACTTTGATGTTGCCTCCCTCCCACATGTGTTACTCCGGTATTCTTAAATACATGCTGCGAACATTTTATACATATTGTAATACTGTATTAATTAGGGTTCCAAGCAGCTGTGCTCCGGGAAACCTACTGCTTTTGTGGCAGATAAAATAAATGCTGTATTCAACTGCTGATTATCTTCTTTGGTTGCTCCATTTAGGAGTCTCCATGGAGGATCATCTGGCTTCATTTCACCCTATCCTCTTCTGTAACACCAACCCTGTCCATGTCCTCCTTCACTACATCCATGAATCTTCTCTGTGGTCTTACTTTCGTCCTCCTGCCTGTCAGCCCTGTCTTCAACATCATTTGTCCAATATATCCATTATCGCTCCTCTGCACATGTCCAAATCATCTCACCTTTTCTTCTCTTACTTTGCCTCCAAATCGCTCAACCTGAGCTGTCCCTGTGATATAATTCTTTCTAATCTTGCCACTCTCAATGAGAATCTTAGCATCTTCAACTCTACCTGCACTCTTTTCTTAACCTCTTTTGTGCAATGTCTTTTGCTTTGGATTGATGACTCCAGGTAATTAAACGCATCCACTTCCACTACCTCTACTCCTTGAACTTTTACTATTACACCTACCTCCTTCTCATTCACACACATATTAAGATAAGATAAGATAAGCCTTTATTAGTCCCACAATGGGGAAATTCCAGGATTGCAACAGCATAGGGATAGCAACACTCAGAGCAACAATCAGAAGGCAAGAAAAAACAACATCTAGTAAACATATGTCCATATTACTATAAATGTATATATATATAGACACACAGTGCAGAGCATTATGGCTGGTGAATGTGCAGCAGAAAGTCTAAGCTCTCTCTCCGTGGATGCAGCGGGCCAGCTGGAAGTCTTTGGGCATGATGGTGACCCCCTTAGCGAAGAAGAGACCACCAGGTGGGCCTCGCTGATCTCCTGCAGAGCCATGACGGCGAAGCTCAGGAAACGCAGGACGGTCTTGAAGTCCTGAGCGATCTCCCTCACCAGGCGCTGGACGGGCAGCTTACGGATGAGCAGCTCCGTGGATTTCTGGCAGCGACAGATCTCTCTCAGAGCCACGGGCCTGTGACGGCGAGGCTTCTTCACTCTGCCGGTGGCCGGAGCGCCTCTCCGAGCAGCCCTGGTGGCTAGCTGTCTCCTGCGGGGGTGGGGGGGGGGGGGCTTCTTCCTCCAGTAGATTTTACGGGCGGTCTGCTTGGTTCTTGCCATCGCTCTTTATTATTCTGTCTTATATTTCTTTCACGCCGCCTAAACTATTCAGTCTTGCTTCTACTGACTTTCATTCCTCTTCTTTCCAGTGCATACCTGCACCTCTCCACATTCCTTTGCACCTGCTCCCTACTCTCATTGCATATCATAATGTCATTTTCAAGCATCATCATCCACGGAGACTCCTGCCTGGCCTCATGTGTTAACCAGAGCAAACAAGAAGGAGATCAGGGTGGAGCCCTGATGTAATCCCACCCTCATATTTTAGCCATGTGTCACTCCAACAACACACCTCACCACTGTCTTACTGTCGTCATAAATATCCTGTACCACCCTCATATACTTCTCTACCACCTCTGACTTCCTCATAGAATACCCCATTTCCTCTCCTCATACCCTATCATGTGCTTTCTCTAGGTCCACAAACAGTGTGGCTCCTTCTGCGCACCATTTAAAGTGTTCCTTATAGAAAGTTTCTCTGTCCTTTGATATATGTTTTTATGATTATTATTAGGTAATAGTAATCTTCTTCTTCTTCTTCTTCTTCTTCTTCTTCTTCTTCTTCTTCTTCTTCTTCTTCTTCTTCTTCCTGATCCCTTTAGGGGTCGCCATAGTGGATTATCTGTCTCCATCTCACCCTATCCCTTGCATCTTCCTCTGTAACACCAGCCCTCTCCATGTGCTCCTTCACTACATCCATGAATCTTCTCTGTGGTTTTCCTCTTTTCCTCCTGCCTGGCAGTTCCATCTTCAACATCTTTTGTCCAATATATCCACTATCCCTCCTCTGCACATGTCCAACCTTACTTTGTCTCCAAACCACTAAACCTGAGATGTTCCTCTGACATACTCAATTCTAATCCTGTCTGTCCTTGTCACTCCTAATGAAAATCTTAGCATCTTCAGCTTTGCCACCTCAAGTGCCACCTCTTGTCTTTTTGTCAGTGCCACCATCTCCAAACCATGCATCATAGCAGGTCTCACTACCATTTTATAAATCTTTCCTTTCACTCTTGCTGCTACCTTTCTGTCACAAATCACCCCTGACACTCATCTCCACCCACTCCACCCTGCCTGCTCTCTCTTCTTCACCTCTCTTGTGCATTTTCCATTGCTTTGGATGGTTGACCACAGGTATTTAAACTAATCTACTTTCACTACCGCTACTCCTTCCATCTTCACCATTGCATCTGCCTCCCTCTCATTCACACCCATGTATTCTGTCTTGCTTCTACTGACTTTCATTCCTCTTCTCTCCAGAGAATACCGCCACCTCTCCAGGTTCTCTTCCACCTGCTCCCTACTCTCACTACATATCACAATGTCGTCTGCAAACATCATGGTCCACGGAGACTCCTGCTGGACCTCATCTGTCAGCCTGTCCATCACTATGACAAATAAGAAGGGGCTCAGAGCTGATCTCTGATGTAATTCCACCCCCACCTTGAAGCCATTCGTCACTCCATTCATCACTAAAGAGCACCTCACCACCATCTTGCTGTCCTCATACGTGTCCTGCACCACCCTCACATACTTCTCTGCCACTTCTGACTTCCTCATACAGTACCCCATTTCCTTTCTTGACACCCTATCATATGCTTTCTCTAGAGCCACAAAGACACAGTCCAGCTCCTTCTGGCCTTCTCTATACTTCTCCATCAACACTCTTAGAGCAAACATTGTATTTGTAGTACTCTTCCTTGGCATGAAACCGTACTGCTGCTCACTGATTGTCACTTCTCCTCTTAACCTGGCTTCAACAACTCTTTCCCATATTTTCATAGTGTGGCTGATCAACTTTAAGCCTCTGTAGTTACTAGAGCTCTGAGCATCACCTTTGTTCTTGAAAACTGGTACTAAAACACTTCTTCTCCACTCCTCAGGCATCCCCCTCACTCTCTAAGATTGTGTTAAACAATCTGGTTAAAAAGTCCACTGCCATCTCTCCTAAGCATCTCCATACCTCCACAGGTATGTCATCTGGACCAACCACCTTTCCATTCTTCATCCTCGTCAATGCTGCCCTCGCATCTGTCTTGCTAATCCTCTGGACTTCCTTGTTCGCTATCTTTCCTTCGACCACCCTCCTCTCTCTCTCATTTTCTTTATTCATCAGCTCTTCAAAGTACTCCTTCCACCTTCTCAACACACTCTCATCATTTGTTAATGCATTACCATTTCTGTCCTTAATCAGCCTTACCTGCCGCACATCTTTTCCAGCTCGATCGCTCTGTCTAGCCAATCGATTCTAGTCCTTTTCTCCTTCCTTAGTGTCCAGCCTCTCATACAGCTCACTATATGCCTTTTCCTTTGCCACCTCTCTCTTTGCCATGCGCCGAGATTCCAAATACTCTTGTCTACTTTCGTCATCTCCCTGACTGTCCCACTTTTCTTTGCTAACCTCTTCCTTTGAATATTTTCCCGTACCTCCTCATTCCACTACCAAGTTTCCTTGTCTTCCTTCCTCTTTCCACTGGATACACCACATACCTTTCTACCTGTTTCCCTCAATACTTTTGCTGTACTTTTCCAGTCATCTGGTAACTCTTCCCTACCACCCAGAGCCTGTACCAACTTCTTCCTGAACTCTGTGTGACCGTCTTCCTTCTTTAACCCTTTGAGTGTGAGAATTTGCATGCTTCTAGTGGCAGAGCGTGGCACTGCGCCTGACTTCTCACTCTGACGCTGTCAAAAGTAAGTAAGAAATTTCTGGGGTTTTTTTAAATGTACTGATTTCTTGTTCATATACTTTTTTTTTTAATTTAAGTTTTTGTAAAGGGTATACAGGTCATTACAGCATTGCATTGTTTACATTTTCATCACATGTTCCCTTATTTTTTGCTATTTGACAACATTGGTAGGATAATTATTACAACACCCCTTTTTTTTAAAGTGAAAGAAAAAGAGAAAATAAAGAGAATAAAATAAAAAAACAAACAAACAAACAAACAGAACAGTAAAAAACAAACAAACAGAAAATTAAGTAATTAAAAGTAAAAGAGCATCTGAGTAGCATTGGAACAAAGAGCGGGACCATTATTGAAATGGTATTTGTCAAAGATTAGATCTAATGGAAGACACATATGCGATCCAGGGTTGCCAAAAGTTCATGAACCCGTTCATGTCCTGTCTCAGTGTGAATGTCAACTTTTCCATCGAGTAAATGTCTTGAATCAGGTTAATCCAATCTTCAGGTGTAGGACAGTCCTTCAGCATCCATTTTTTAGTTAGGGCTTTTTTACTTGCCAATATTAAAACATTGAATAAGTATTTATCTCCTCGTCTTTCCAGTGAGTCCGGTAGTAAACCCAAATACAAAGTTACAAAAGAAAAGGGAACTGTTATTTTGAATATTTTCCCCAATATTGTCTGTACATTGGTCCAATATTGGTGGATAACTGGGCATGACCAAAACACATGAAAATGATTTGCAGTCTTTTCACCACACAAGCGCCAACAGTTCGACCCCTTATGGGTAAATTTGTTTTGTGCAGGTGTTCTGAAAAATCTTACCAAATTTTTCCATCCAAATTCTCTCCACTGCAGGGATGAGGTACTTTTCCATTGTTGTTTATTTAGCTTTTCCCATATTTCCAATTGTAAAGTGAAATTCCCCTCTTTTTCCCATCTCTCTTTTATATATGATGTGTTGTCTCCTTTTAAGTCTTGAAGACCTTGGTATATTTTAGAAATGTATCTGATCCCTGGGATCCCTTTATATGCCATTAAGAAGACCTTCAGAACACCTGACTGGGCCCTTTCCAAATCTTCCTTTTTAAGTATATTGTTTATGTGGTGTCTAAGCTGAAAGAACCTGTAAAGATCTTGATTTATTAGACCTTGTTTTTTCAAATCTTCAAAACTTCTTAAAGTTTGCCCCTTAAAAAAATCGTAATATTTTATCAGCCCTTTCTCTTTCCACTCTTTAAATCTAGTGTCTGTTTTATTGGGGGTAAAGTCTTGATCATAGGCAATCCATTGCAGAAGTCGATAGGGCTCTTTAGCTTGATTCTCTCTGACTATCTTAAACCAAATTTTTAGCGGGGTCTCTATCCACGGGTTAGTGTTATTCAAGAGTTTAGGTAAGGCATTGTTCCCTATTATCGCCTGTAGGGGGATGTCACTTGTTATTTGGCATTCGATCTCCTTCCATTGTGCAGTGTAGACTGGGTTACATATCTCTATTAAAGTTTTAATTTGTGCGGCTTTAAAATAGTCCCTGATATTTGGCAGCGTGAGCCCACCTTTGTCTTTATTTAGCTGTAAGGTTCTATATCTGATTCTAGGTCTCTTGCCCTGCCATATGAATCTTGAGATCCTTCTGTCCAGCTCCTGCCATGTTTTTTTGGGAGGTTCTACCGGTATTGTTTGGAAAAGGTATAGAAGACGTGGAAGTATATTCATTTTGACTGCTTCAATTCTTTGTGCAGTACCCAAGAATGGTATCATATTCCATCTTGCTAGGTCAGATTTTATTTTTGTCACCAGTGGATCATAGTTTAGTGTTGTAATTTTGTTGAGTTGTTTCAGGATATTGACCCCCAGATATTTCATAGATTCAAACTCCCAGTTAGTTTTGAGTTCACTTAGTGAATAATGATTTGGGTCATAGTTGAATGTTAAAACTTGGGTTTTATGCATGTTTAATTTGTACCCCGATAAATCTCCATAGTCTGAAAAAAACTGAGATTAGTTCTGGTAAAGAAGTGTCTGGCTGCCCTAGGTATATTAAAATGTCATCAGCAAAGAGTGCTATTTTATGTTCCTTCTGACCAAGTGTAATACCTTGAATTTCTTGATTTTGTCTTATCCATTGGCTCAGAGGTTCTATGAAGATTTTGTTCATATACTTTGAAGATAAGATGATGAGGTACCTCTGTACAAAAAATGGTGTCAAAAGACTAAACCATTCTTGTGTAAATACATCGAAAGTCCAGTTTTGACTGAGTTATGGAATTTAAAGAGGTGCCGTGACATTATGCAAATTAGATGCATACATTTATTCCTATCTGAAACTTTGGATCATATTTTATATTTTTCTAATTGACAGTAAGCCATTATCTCTTACCACTTTCAAGTTATAGCCTTGGAAATCTGAACTATTTTATTGACAAAAAATATTTACCACTCTTGACCACTAGGGGGTATGTCACAGTTCTGCACCATATACACTCAGAGGGTAAATTCCCCCCACTTAATCTTTGGCAAAGTCATCCTATAGACTACCATCCGATGCTACATTCTCCCCTCTCTTTCAGATTTCTCCTTCTGCATAAGATGGTAAATGGCATTCACTTATATAACGCTTTTATTCTCATCTCTTGATGACCAAAGCACTTTACAGATCCTGCTATCCACCCATTCACACACTGATGGTGGCATGCTACCTAACATGGTACTTCCAGACCCACCAGGAGCAATTGGGGGTGAAGTGTCTTACCCAGGGACACAACAGCAGGATATCTGGGAAGAGCGGGATTCAAACTGCCAGCCATGTGGTTATTGGACAGCTTGCTCTTCCTCCTGAGCCACTGCCATCCCAAGATGTAGTCCACTTGAGTGCACCTTTCTCCACTCTTGTAAGTCACCCTATATTCCTCTTTCTTCTTGAAGTTATGTGTTCACCACAGCCATTTCCATCTTTTTAGCAAAATCCACAACTATCGATCCTTCCAGATTTCTCTCCTTAACACCCAGGACCTCCTCATCACCTCTGTTCCCTTCACCTACATGTCCATTAAAGTCCTCTCCAATCACCACTCTCTCCCCCCGGGAACACTCTGTACCACTTCATCCAACTTACTCCAGAATTCCTCTTTCTCTTCTACCTGACATCCAACTTGTGGGGCATAGGCACTGACAAGATTCAACATCACACCTTTGACTTCTAGCTTCAAACTCATGATTCTGTCTGACTCCCTCTTTACCTCCTGAATACTTTTCACATACTCTTCCTTCAAGATTACTCCTACTCCATTTCTCTTCCTAGCTACACCATGGTAGAACAGTTTAAATCCACCTCCAATGCTCCTAGCCTTGCTTCCCTTCTTTCTGATTTCTTGAACACACAGTGTATCTACCTTTCTTGTCTGCATCATATCAGCCAACTCTTTGCCTTTACCAGTCATAGTCCCTACATTTAACGCCCCTACTCTCTTTTCTTCCATGGTCATCATAGACCGACGGAGGCCGATGACTCTCACCTCCACACTTCTACGTTCCCTTTTCTTTCTCTCCCCCCTAACACACCTTCCCCCTCTCCTCCTCCTCGATCTTTGACCAATAATAGCCCAATTTCCACCGGCACCCTGTCGGTTAACAGCAGCAGTGGGGGTCATTGTTAACCCAGGCCTCGACCAATCCAGTATGAAAGTCTCATTCGTCATGATCCGCATGTTTGATTTGGCAAAGGTTTTACATTGGATGCCCTTCCTGACACAACCCTCCCCATTTTCCCAGGCTTGGGACCGGCACTAGTAGTTCACTGGCTTGTGTACCCCCTGTGGCTGGGTTAGGTAATAGTAATATAACCCTCTATTTCTTTTTTGAATCTCTATTTGCAAAGCTACTAAGGCTAAAAAAAAAAATTGGAACACAGAGTGATTTACACTATGGCACAAGTATCTGGAATATGAAATCTAGTTCTTCTATTACCTCCACCAAGGAGATAATGTAATCTGGGTGGTTTGTGTGTCTGTTTATCTGTCTGTCTGTTTGTTAGCAGGATTACGCAAAAACTACTGGATGGATTTTGATGAAATTTTCACCAGAGGTAGCCCTTGGGCCAAGGATGAACCCATTAAATTTTGGTGATGCTCTGAGACTGCATACCTCCACCAAGGACCTTGCAGCGGCCTTGGCAAAGGTATGCACTCTCTGAGTGCTTTTCTAGTTTTTCTAGTGTGACTAGGTGAAATCTGAGCTGTTCACATGACAATGCATGTCAGATTGAGAGTTTACTTAAATAAGAACAAAAATGTAAAAAAAAAAAGCATTTGTTCAAACAGATTAAAAGACTCACTATATGTGCGTACTGCTTGCTTTCATTATACAAGGAAGTCTAAAACTGTGAAAATAACAAAATATCTCTCTGCTGTCAGTCTTCACCAAAACTCCCCTTCTTCCTTTAAGAAAAATCCCCATTGTGCTGATTCCCACAAACAACCTACACACTCCTCTTTCATGAGACCAAATATTTTGCTCTCAGGGATTTGTGTGATATGAGCCATTTTGTTTGGACATGATCATCATTATGGGCATGTTTTTTTTAAAGTGTGTGAGTGAGGTTTTGTGTAATTAGAGAGCAGCTCAGTTGAAAAAGATGACCTGGTAATATTTCAGCCAGACTTTAAAAACCACAGTGGTAATTCAAACACAGTTATTTACTCAAGAATGCAAGTGACAGAAGTCTAAAACATTTCCCCCTCACCCTATCTTTGCATCAATTAATCAACGGCTCAGGTCTGCAGCAGACACCCAAGCACACATGCATATACACATACATACATTCCATTGCTGATATGAATAGCAGCCATTGATGCATCTCCCTTTGAGGTCTCTGGCAGTGCCTGTGTTGTGCTGTGCAGGTAAGTGGTGGTGGGTAAACTGATCTACCCCTGGGCTCTCCTGCACCCCACCTCCTATCTCTCTCACACACACATGCACACCATTGTTCCCACTTCCATGTTTTCCCATGTCTCTGTGCTTCCTGGGCCCCAGCACTACCTGCTGGCACATTCCTGCCCCAGCCTTGTCAAGCCTTCTTGTAGTCTCTTTGTTACTCTGCTTCCACCGTCATGCTGTCTTTGTCATTTTGTTTGCCCATTTCCTCTCTGCTCAGGTGTTCACTGCATCTGTGTTGCATGTTATGGCTGACCTGTCGCTTACACAGCAAACACACCATGATGATCAGGACACACGGTGGCTGTATGCCAGTTTGTGAGGTAGTCAGCAAACTCCTTGTTACTAAAAATTGAAAAGCAACATTAATAGTTTAATGTATGGCTGCATGTATTGTTAATTCATACATTTATTATTACTTAATCAATTGCATTTATTAATTTAAGTAATATTCATAAATGTCATAATCTGGGCATGATCATAGGATCATGCTCACGCTTTATGTTCATTTTTGTTCTACCCTGTGATTATTATATGATAACTGTCTGCATTAGTTGTCTTCTGTGCTTCCCCTGGGTCTCCTGTGATTGTTGTTGTGCTCCCCGGTCCTTAGTCTGTCGTGTCGTCCCCGTCGTTATTGTTCTCTGTGTTCCCCCTTGGTCTTCTGTGTAAGTCTCGTGTGTATCCCTGTATTTGTTTACCTATCGTTCCCAGGCCCTCGTGTTTCCCGAGCTCATAGCCACATTCTCACTTTGAGTTTTGTTTTACCTTGATTCCTTGTTTATCGTGATTATCATTATGGTCTCAGTTTTTGCCGTAGGGAGATGGATGTTGGTGGCAGTTGCCACGGCCAAGATATATAGAGTGATGATATACTGTAGAGCGAAGTATGTGGATAGGACACACAAGCATAGAGTGATGATATAGCAAAGTATGTGGCGGTAATGCACCTGTAAGCTGGTTGCCAACCACCAATCAAATCTAAAAGATGAAGAAGAAGAAGAAGCTCTCCCTGGTCCTGCCCTTTAGTGTTATTATTATTTTCACAGTCATGTTTATGCTGGTCCTCTCTGTATTGTTCCTGTACTGTTGCCCTGTATGTCCATTGTCATGTTTCATGTGCAGCCCCTGTCTGTGATTGTCTGTGTATCCCCGCCCGTCCTCCACACCTGCAGCCACTTCCCTGCTGCCCTTGATTGTTCCCACCTGTCATGTGTCCTGTTGATTACCCGGTGTATATACTGTATATTTGTGTCAGTATCAGTCTTGTGTGGCGTCATTAGCATTTGTGTCTGAGTTTTTCCCTGCCGGTAACCTGTGCCCCATGTGTCTCATTAAGTTTATTTATCCATCGTGTCCTGAGTTGTTTTTCGGCCCACATGCTGTTATTTTGTTTCTTTGCTTTGGTTGTTAATAAAATCATGTTATGCTGGAGTTCTGCCTGTATACTGAGTCCTTCTTACCTGCCTGCCGGAGGTGAACATGACGATAAACAGCAACGAGCATGGAAGAATTCAGAGCATGTGATAAATATCTTAGTGACTAATACATTTATTAAAGCAACAACAGAGGCGCTAATGCAGGGTCTGAAATGAAAACTTACTGATAGATAACTGTCATGAACCTGGGTTTGGTGGTTCCAAACCCATTTCTGACCCATGGTTGTTTTGCCCTATTTTCCATCAGGTGCTTTAGGGAGCTATTTGGGACCTTCGCTCCCTGACAGCTCGGGCACGCCTCCTCCTCCTGTCAGTGCCATCAGCTGTGTCTCATTACAGGTGTTTCACACACATACACGCACACACTTCATTCACTCCCATTCATACGCACAGACACTCACTCACACACACATGGTGTCAGTTAAGTTCAGCCCAAGCACTCTCACACCGGCGGGCTCTTCCCTCGTTAGTATGATTATTACTTTATCATGGCGTTAGTAGGGAGAGACTGTCGGAGCATTTATCTTCATACACGGCAGCTTGTTCCTCCGCGTATGTTTGTATCCACCACCTATGTTACTTTCAGCCTGACGTCGCCGTCCTCCCTAACATTTCAAGATTGTGTATTTCCTTGGTGTTAGTGGTTGACCCTGCCTCATCCCCTCATCCATCGGACTACACGGACAGCCCCAGATCGTTCCAGCCGTAAGTACATGTTTGCCTTTCTCTTCGTGCTGACTGCTACGGTGGCACTAGGCATTCCCTCTCCCTGGCTGCGGAACATCCAGGTGGCATCCCTGTATGTCTGGTGGCCTCAAGCTCATCATTCCAACCCTCTGTTAATTAGTGTGGTCATTACTGGACTTGTTACTTTTTTGGGTTTATGTCAATAAAGTGCACGTTCTAGTCCTGCAGCTGGGTTTTTCATTTCTTCCTCTGTGCGGGGCATAATAGCGCATGGGGAATCATAACAGATAACACGCAATGCAATACAATACAGTATGATAGGATGTGACAGGATGCGATAGGATGCAATGTGATGCATTACAATACCATATGATATGATATGATATGATATGATATGATATGATATGATATGATATGATATGATATGATATCATTCAATAATATTTCATTGGCCCAGCAGAGACATTTTGTCTTGGACATGTAAGACAAAGAAAAAGTTAAATAAATAAAGTTGAATAAATAAAATGTGGTGCTGCAGTATATAAAACATCAATTTATAATGTAATACAGCTACACAAGAAAACAAAAATAAACATCCAGCCTCAGCACTATATACAAAGACACACTAAAATTCAAAGATATTCAAATTAAAGTCACCTCTAATTATATTATTCCTGTTGCACAAGAGGCACAAAGGTTAACAAACAGTGTTATAACATAGTAATCACAGTCTTACTATATTACCATTGATTAACATATGTATACTGAAGAGTTTTGCTTCTAGATCTGGCTTTGCCTTTAAATTTGCAATGAACATAGCTCCCATCATCTGAATTGAAGTACTGAAAAATTAATCCTTTAGTGCTATTGTTAGCCACCTGAAAAGTTAGTAGTGAATATTATTATTATTATTATTATTATTATTATTATTATTATTATTATTATTATTATTATAAGTAATCCTGTCCAAACATTCTTCACAGTCATGCAACAAAAAAGTACTGAAGGCATTTTGTGCTTTATTATTACTACTACTACTACTATTATTATTATTATTATTGGGGCGCAGTGGCTCAGGAGCTAGAGCAGGTTGGCTAATAACCGGATGGTTGGCGGTTTGAATCCCGCTCTCCCCAGATATCCTGCCGTTGTGTCCCTGGGCAAGACACTTCACCCACCTTGCCTCCAGTGTCCATAACACTGGGTATGAATGTGTATAAATATTCGGTGGTGGCCAGAGAGGCCGTTGGCGCAGATAGGCAGCCATGTTTCCGTCAGCCTGCCCCAGGGCAGCTGTGGCTGCAGAAGTAGCTTGCCACTACCATTGTCTGTATGGAGTGAATGAATAATGTATCTCCTTGTAAAGCGTCTTTGAGTGTCTATGATAAAGCGCTATATAAATCTGATGCATTATTATTATTATTATTATTATTACTCATTATTACTTAGCACAATGTCAGAAAGAGTTTTATCAAATTGTTTTTTAAAACTGGAAAAGTCTTTGCAACAGGTCCAAAAATTAGAATAATTTATTATCATCATTAATCATTGTTTAAGAAACAGGGCATCACTTTCTCTAACATAAAGGACTCATGACAAAGTTATGATCAGTACAAACCAATAAGTCACTTTCGCATCTCGGCTTGTGCAAGGCATCATGGGAATGTGGCTACCAAACATTCTCTATCGATACATTTAATTTATGGAAAGTTCCTGATCTACGAGCATATTGTATGTGTAAGGGTCTTCCCGGTTGTACCCGCAAATGCAAGGATAAACTAGTTGTGCTTGCATTCGCAGCCACTTTGCAGAAATTGGCCAAAATGGCCCCCTGTATGTACGCTGACATAGCAGATTTTTTGTTGTCAAAGGACCAAGCACCCTTTCTTGCGAGACTCCGAAACAACTACAAAGAAGGTAAGTGAGTGGTTTGACAGCTCAACTTTGGTTTTGTTATTTTGAGTAAATTTGAGTAAAACAAGGCATAGCCTGCTTACTTAGATCTATAGGTCGATACTACTATAGTTTAAGTACCACACGTTTTCAATGATTTGCAATTTTATTTTATACCAGCCTACTTATCAATGGCCTTATTTACATGTGTGTGTAGATCAAGCTTCATTACCAATATACAAAGAACTATATCCTAGATCCAGGCCTGCCTGTCCGTACCTACTACTTCAGGGTTTAGACTCCTGTCAATTAGGCTAGAACTTGAACAATACACAACACTATTTAATTATGTTATAATATAGACTTACTGCTTTAATCCAACAATTGCGTCCGTCCGGATCCTTCAGCTCCGTGGGGAATGTATATAACATGAATGGCGGCAGACATGTGCACACGCTGGTCCTGAAGTTACATGCATGTATGCTGCAAGTTTGCTTTTTCCACCGCTCTAGATGATACATGCCGTTCCACACTTCACTACGGCACAATGTGCACCTGGCATAACGGCGATTTAAAGCTTGAAGCAGACTTTAAACGGCAATTATTAAATTAAAAAAAATAATTAAAATTAAATCACCCTTATTGTCATTCAACTGTACAACCAATCATGTACAGTAGAATGAGATTGTGTTTTACCTATCTACTGTGTTAATCACACACACCCCAAGTGCAGAATCAGAGGGCCGCTGCCATGCAAGGCGCCACCACAAATTTCCCTCCTCCATTCCATTATTGCTGAGCACCAAGCTGGACGGCAGGAAGTTCCACTTTTATATGGTCTTTGGCATGACCCGGCCAGGATTTGAACCCCTGCCTCCCGGGTGTGGGGCGGATGCTCTACCAACTGAGCCACCACTCTGGTGACCCTGGACGTATGATGGAACACGAGGCAGGAACCCTGGAGTCGGCCTGGACAGGAACCCCCAGCAACACATGTGCTGTTTCAGTCAAGTTATCCTCACCACCAGAGCCCTCACAGTCAACGCGGCTGCGTCGGACCCCAGTGAGACGAGCTGTGGATATAAAAGGAGAAACTGTGCTTAGCTGTTTATGCTTTTTGTGTATGACTAATGGGAGAGTGTAATAAACTTCGTCTGCTTGTAACCTTGCCTCCTCATTTCACACTGTACCTCCACTTCTCCAGGTTATCTTCCACCTGCTACCTAATAAATAATTAATTAAATATTTGTGTGATGGTCTGGCGAGCATGCTCCCCCTCCCCTCCTGTTCCTGGTTTCCCGCTCTGGTGATGAGCACACCTGATTATCAACCTACTGCTCCTGATGAGCCAGTGTATTTAAGGCCCAGTGTGAGGGGAGCTCACCGCTGGATCGTCTGGGTTTGCAGCCACGATTTTATGTCAAGCTTTGTCCCATTATCTTGTTCTCCTGAATTTATTCCCCGTGTCTCCTGTTCCTCAGGTTGCTGCCACCTGCAGGTGTGTTTCCCGGAGCTGATCACGCTCGCCTGACCAGGAAGACCATCACGTCCAACCAGGTTCTGCCTTCCACCTGTCCCCAGTCCGTGTTGGAATTCCCTGCTTGACTCCACGGCTCAAGCAGTAAGTGTGCTTTCCTGCCTTATTCTCCCTTCAGAGAATCTGTCCCTCATCACCTCTGTCTCCTCTCTCCCGTAGGCTACGTGCGCTCCATAGGGGAACCTGTCTTGGCAGAAATCTAAGTTGGCGTCTTCGTGTTTCACTTTCTTTAGTTTTGCACTTTATTAACTGTTTTTCATTTCAATAAAATTGTGAAACTTTTATTGGAGTCTGAGTGATGGTTCTGGCAGCTCTGCGTTTGAGCCTAACCCCGGTCTGAATCATGACAATTTGATTCTTATAAAGCACTGCATGCTTTTATTGCTGAGATGGAGTCTGCATTTTGATTCAAGAATGTGTAGCTTATTTTCAGAATTTACATTTTGTTGTTCAAAAGAAGAACTGTACTTTTGGTTTATTTATCTATTTGTTTATTATTTGCTTATAGACAGTAATATTTTGTAATGAGTCAGTCTTTCTCTCTCTCTCTCCCCTTTCTTTCTCTCACTTTTACTTTCTAATTTCAAATGTCAACAATGTAGACGTACAATTACCATTCAACAAAAAAGAATAACAAAATATAAATTGTAAATTTGAAAAACTATAGCAGCCTATTCAGTAAAATCAGTGAGGCGTATAAAGATGATGAGGAGCCATTTGAATGTGGCAAATCTGTTGTTGCACATCCCTGCCTGAGTGAATCCCCACAGAGCATTATGTGGTTGGGGACAAAGAGATTTACAGCAGAGGGAAAGAATCAGTCTATCCTCACCCCATCAGTCTTAATCACCCCTGCTCTTGCTTTTTCCATCACCCTCTAACAACAGCCGCAATTGACTTCAATCAGTGTTTATTCATCTCTCAGATACAAAGTCTCCAGTTCACACTAACCAAGACCCCACTCTCAGGTGTGGTGAGAGAAATACAAGCTTCAGATTAAATTTTCCTACATGTTAGTGTGTAGTCCTTCTCTGCCTGCCCTCTGGTCATCCAATAAAGCACTCACTGACCCAAACAGTCATTCCCAAGTCTCCTTAACCCCCCTTTACTCTTTTTCCCACCCTCGGCTCAATTCAAACCCCTCCATCGCCATCAAATATGTCTCTCTCATCTTTTTTCCCTTACTAACCTGCCTTAATGATGTCCCCTGAAGACTCAGCCCCACACCCTTCAGCCATCCCATCCCATGGGAGCCCCGTAAGAGCCTGACTGGGTGGTCCCCTGCCCCAACCCAATTCAACCCCCTCCCTGTTTAGGGTCAGAAGTCAGAGGTGAGCCCCAACAATGTGTGGGAAACGTGCTGTACCGTGTGCTGGGCCGGGGACTACAGGAAGGAGCTCAGGCTGCCTTATTTCCTCCCCCGAACCCTCATAGAGCCGGTTAATGGGGCTCTGGGGTCAGTGGGACAGAGAAACACACAGGAGTTATGCTGGTGTTGGTTACAGTTGTGATTTATTGGACCAATTTCTTCTCCAAACTGAACTTGTTTGGGTTGAGAGGGAGGCATAGCAGACAGGATGAGGGGATCAAGAAAGACGCCGTGCCGGATGACAGGAGGAGGCTCTGTGTGTACACGTCTCAGTTCATGTGCTTAAGTGTGGAAATGTGTCTGATGTCTGTGTGTGTGGCAACCTACTTAGATCCCTTTCTGTGTGTATGTGTTAACTTTAGGCATTTATTAGAGACTGTCTAGCCAGTGCAGTGTCAACTAAGCTTAACTTGATTTATTCAAAGGGGTAGGTAGAGCTGGTTATTTTACTGGCAAATTGCTGTGTACTTTGGAAATGATGGCCTTGAATCTGCCCAACATGGGATAACAAGCTTGTTTGGCAGGCAATAGTTGGTCTGTGAATAAACCTTAGGATAATATTCTATTTAAGTTGTTTCAATATTGACTGGTGTTTTTTTCAGTGGGGAAACGTTAATTGAAGGCCGACAACAGTGTTAGAGTAATACTATGGGGCATTAACTGTGACATTGGCTTGTGGTATACTGTGACTTTTGGGAGCTGAATATTTGTGTCTGTCCTCCAACAAAAACAATAACAGGGTGTTTTTTTTTTTTTAAATGACATACAGGTAAGTGTTGATAAAAGGGGACCACTAGTGGTTGTGAAAACAACTAGAGTGAGTGAAATGATTGAATGCTGTAGCTGTAATATGCTTAAAGTAGACCCAAACCTTAACCATCTAGAAATGAAATGAAAGTGAATAGTCTGGGGTAAAAGCATTGTTGTGTGCACAACCCCTAAGTATCACCACCTGTATGAAAAACATTTCCCATTTGCATTTTCATTGTCATAATTCAGTTACTTACCATTAGCTGTCCCTCCTCTCATTACAGTTTTGTCAGGTCCTCACACACATACACACACACACACACACACACACACACACACACACACACTCATGATCAATAAAACTTGTGTTAAACCATGAAAAACTGCCTCTTCTCGGGGTCTATTAAATACAAACATGTCAGTGTTACTTTATGACAAAATATTTATTTGGAAATCAAAAATAATTAAAAGGTAATAATTAATAAAATTGATTATTTTCTACTTATCTCATTACTGCAGCAATGTAATGATTGAAGTTCATATTTACACATTTTCATTACCGATACAATTTAAATAACATGTTTCAAAAACATTGGGACAGGAACGTGTTTAATGTTTAAACACTTCTTTAACATCTGATAATTTTGGGAACATCAGAGCCTCATATTGAAAACTCTGTTGGGTTTAGGGAAAAGGCTAAATAGATAAATGACACTCACTGACAACTGTACCCATCTGCTGGTGCTTTAAAGCCTAAAACTAGATTTTTTGCACACAGCTCTATTGGATAATATCTATAAAAAGCTGAGAGGGTTTCAGTGCACGTGAATATCAACTTGTCTCTATCCTTTTTGCAAGGCTCTAGGGACCTTTCACATTTCTTCAGTCCTTTTGACCTATTGTCCTGTTGATGAATCACAATAAGACCTTGGAGATGAATACAATTACAGGAAGGTCAGCGTAAACTTCCCGAGTTTGTCTCACAACTCTCTACTGAAAACCACAACAGCTTAAAAATAGAAAGATGCATCTATTTTGCAGACTCTCCCCTCCCTCACAGCTCCTTTTACTCACATTTTGTAGTTTATCGTGTGGTTTCAACTTCAGTCAGCTAACAAGTGTACTTTAATTACAAACCATCATTGTTACATCTCGCTGTCATTTATCTTAGAACATCATGAATCATCAGCATAAAGATGATTTTAATTCTGCAGTAATCAAGTAAGTATGCTTGTGTGTGTGTGTGGGGGGGGGGGGGGGTTCTGTCTCTTTTGGGTGGGAAGTGACATCATGGAAAGTGACTGCCCCTGCAGGTGGACTCCATGATTAAGAGATTACTGAGGAAATGAAAGGGATTCAATCACATGCATACACACACATGAATCCCTATGCAGTAAGTTAAGATTTAGTGTTCATGGATGAGAAGAAAGGTGTGTGTGTGTGTGTGTGTGTGTGTGTGTGTGTGTGTGTGTGTGTGTGTGTGTGTGTGTGTGTTTCACAATATGTTGCTACAAAGGAAGTCAGGCCATAAAGGTTACCTGTCCTGGCCAGCAGGTACTCGTAGCTGTGACTCAAGAACAGAGGGAGCTGACTCAGCATGGCTACAGGCAAACAAATCCCAAATAAGCCTCCTCCAACATCCATTCATTATCACATCAGCAAAGGTGCGGGCTTTAATTTAATTTTTTTTTTTAATGTTAGAAATTCAAATTTTACCTGAAAGCACCACCAAGTTATGATGTTTTCCACCTGGACAACTTTGTTCCATTGTCCAGTGATTAACCAGCTTCATATGCTGCGTACGTGCTATTAGTTACATGTTTAGTGATCAAAGAGGCGACCTTACAGACTTTCCACCACAATCACATCAGGACAAAATCTGGCTGCACTACTAATCAATACCACATTTACACAAGAAAGAAATTATGCTTTCAATGAAAATTTTTGCATGAGAGGCAAAGAGGTAAGCATCTTGTGTGGTATGCTCCACGTGTCGTGCACATGGTCTCATTCTGTTTACTGTAAGATAAAGTCACATTTAAAAAAAAACAAAAACTAAATTTTCTCACCATTTCAGCTGCTGCACGCTGGAACGTGATCATCAGCAGCTCTGCACTGCTGATGCCTCCAGCTGAGGAAATCCCACCAGTTGTTATTTGTTTCTGCCCTGAGGGGGGCTGGGGAAACTGGGGGTGGGGGTTCTAAAGAATGGAGGTTAGCTTTAAAGAAGCTGTTGTAGCCTCGAGGTCTGAGATGAGCAGGTTAATCAGAAACTAACTGTGTGAAACTCCAGGAAAGAAAGTGGCTAAAAGCAGTTCAAAGTGGTTAAAATCATGGCAGGGTTGAGTGGATTAAACTGTGATTCATGTTTACACTTGTGTGTGTGTTAGTGAGGCGTTGTCATAGTAACTAAAGAAGGGATTGGCTAAATTGCCTCTTTCCCAGGTAAGCTCAAAAGAACCCCTGAGCCCCCTTAAAATGTGTCACTTCTACAAAAGATAAGCCTTTAGCTTCATTGTGTCCTGTTCAGCCACCATTCAGGCCTCTGGAGCAAGGCCATTCAGCTCTAGTGTTTGACCAGAGTTTGACTTTATAAACTGAGGGTCCTTTAGGCTGCAGGAAATGGCCCCTTCAAAAATATTCTCCAAGACAGTGGCAGAAGGTGACGCAGCGCGTGACGCAGTTTACCCAAGTTTACCCTTTTATTAAAACAAGGTGACAAGTCTGTGGCTAATGTTTGCAGTTGGGAGACGAGATGATGAGAAGCTGGTTAAAGCAAACACAGAGGCACGCTGCTACTGGAAATGAGAGGCCGTTTTGTTTGAATGCACCCCATGATTTTAGGTGAAGAGCAATGACAAGTGAGAGGAAGCAAGGACAGAGCTGTAGCTGGACTAATTAACACACAAGACCAACATATCATCACCACCTCACCACAATAAGAGGTCTGTATCTTTAACGGACCTTAGAAGGATCATTTTTAAAATTTTGTGTGTGTGTGTGTGTGTGTGTGTGTGTGTGTGTGTGTGTGTGTGTGTGTGTGTAGTGGGAAAAATAAGTGTTAAACACAACATTTTTCTCATTAAACATATTTCTGATGGAGCCACTGAGCTGAGATTTTCACCAGATATCAGTAACAACTCAAGTAATCCATACATACAAAGAAATCATTGCAACTGTGTTCACAAAATAAGTGAGATTATGGCGATGCATATTGGTGATATAGCAATGTATACTGTGGTTGTGTCAGCAGACAGCGTCTCAGTCAGGAGGCAGTGGTTAGACACAAGAGAACAATAGGCAGGGACCTTGTGGGGAGTTGGCAGGAAGAGAGAGCTGGGGGTTGAAGGAAAATGTATGGTGGAGGTGAAATGTCATGCGGATGTGAGATAATCTGTGGAGTTTTAAGGGATGAAACCTGGTTTGGCTATTCAGTGCTTTCTGTGTATGATGTTGTGAGAGTGTGAATAAACTTCGTCTGATCGTAACTTGGCCTCATCATTTCCACACTCTCCACACTGGTGACCCTGGACGTATTATGGAACACGAGGCAAGAACCCCGGAGTCAGCCCAGACGGGAAGCCCCAGCAATGCGGCAGGCATCCCACAGATGGCCCGGACGGGAACCCCCAGCAACGCGTGCGCTGTTGCAGTCAAGCTACCGGACTTTTGGCAGCACAACCCGCGCTCTTGGTTCCACCACACCGAGGCCCAGTTCGCCCTCCGGGGAATAAAGACAGACGACACCAAGTTTTTCCATGTGGTTGCAGCGCTGGACGCTCGCACAGCTCAGCAGGTAGCGAGCCTGCTCGACCAGCCCCCAGCCCACGGCAGATATGAGGCTCTCAAAGCTGCGCTGATTCGGCACTACACGCTCTCGGACTGTGAGAGAGCAGAGAGGCTCCTGAGGCATTCCGTGTTAGGAGATGGTTCGGCCATCGATCTGATGGAGAAGATGTTGGCGTTAATGGGCACGGACGACGGGCATTTTCTGTTTGCCCACCTCTTCCTCCAGAACCTTCCAACAGAGGCGAGAGCGGTCCTGGCCAATTTGCCGCTGCTGGCCGCACGTGACTACCATGCGCTAGCCCAGGGGGCAGACCGGATCATCCTCACCACCAGAGCGCTCACGGTGAATGCAGCGGCGTCGGAACCCAGCGAGACGACCAGAGGAGGCAAGGAGCCACCGACGGTAGCGGCAGCGGGGGCCAAGGAGCGCCAGGGAGACACGCTCTGCTTCTACCACCGCCGTTTTGGAGGGAACGCACGCAGATGTACGCCACCATGCCAATTCAAGCGCTTGGGAAATGCCAGAGCCGGCAGTCGGTAGCAGCTGCGACCGCCAGCAAAGAGAACAAGCTGCTCTACGTGACGGACTCGCACTCAGGGAGGCGTTTCCTTGTAGATACCGGAGCCCAGAAGAGCATCATCCTGCCGACCTACGCTGACCAGCTGGCAGGACCCAGCAGCCCCGGGCTGGTAGCAGTAAACGGCTCGGACATTAAGACCTTTGGTGAGAGAACACTGGCCTTATCTCTGCACGGCCGCACATACGAGTGGACTTTTGTCATAGCAGCACTGAGTTTCCCGATCCTGGGAGCTGATTTTCTGTGTGAGCATGGTTTATTAGTTGATGTTGCTAACAGGCGCCTGGTTAATGCACTGTCCTTTGACTCTCTCCCCTGTATAGCTCGAGGGGCCGGGCCAGTAACACAAGCCAGCGTCACAGCTCCAGGCGGTAAGTTCCACACACTGCTCACTCAGTTCCCAGCACTCACGGTCCCGACGTTTTCAGCGGCCATCGCTAAACACAGGGTGGAGCACTTTATCACCACCACCGGGCCGCCTGTTTTCGCACGACCTCGGCGCTTGGATGCAGCTAAACTGGCCATAGCGCGCGAGGAGTTTGCCAACCTGGAAAGGTTGGGCATCATCAGGCGATCGAACAGCCCATGGGCATCCCCGCTATACATGGTCCCTAAGGCTGAGGGGTCGTGGCGACCGTGTGGCGATTTCTGCAGGTTGAATAACGCCACAGCACACGACCGCTACCCGATTCCCCACATTCCGGATTTTTCCGTTCAACTCGCCGGAGCGTGCATTTTTTCTAAAATAGACCTGGTCCGCGGTTACCACCAGGTCCCAGTGCACGAGGAGGACATACCCTAAACAACGGTAATAACTCCGTTCGGCTTGTTCGAGTTTCTGCGCATGCCTTTTGGATTAAAAGGAGCAGCACAGACATTCCAGCGCATGATGGACGTGGTGCTGCGCGATCTCCCGTTTGTGTTCGTCTACCTGGATGATATCCTGGTAGCCAGCGCGTCCGAAGACGAACACGTAACCCACCTCAGGACGGTTTTCCAGAGGTTGGAGGAACACGGATTAATAATCAACCCGGCGAAGTGCCAGTTCGGCGTGACAGGGATTGATTTTTTGGGGCGCCGCGTCTCACCGGAGGGAGCAATACCCTTGCCCGACAAAGTGCGCGCTGTGGCGAACTTCCCCCAGCCTCAGACGGTCAGGACGCTGCAGGAATTTTGGGGGATGGTTAATTTTTATAACCGTTTCCTCCCCCGTGCAGCTCAGCTCATGCAGCCACTGTATGCCGCGCTCAAGAGACCGAAACCCGCGGATGGAGTGGAATGGACTCGGGAGCGAGAGCAGGCGTTCTCTGAGGTGAAAGCAGCTGTGACAAACGCTGCACTGTTGGCGCACCCAGACCCAGCGGCCCGGATAGCGCTCACTACCGACGCCTCGGACGTGGCCATAGGGGCCGTCGTGGAGCAACATGTCGGCGGTTCTTGGCAGCCGCTCGCTTTTTTCAGCAGGGCTTTGCGCGACAGTGAGCGTAAATACAGCGCGTTCGACAGAGAGTTGCTGGCTCTCCACCTGGCCATACGCCACTTCCAGTTCTGGCTGGAAGGGCGCAGCTTCACCACGTTCGTGGACCACAAGCCGCTGACGTTCGCGATGGCCAAGGTTTCGGAACCATGGTCGGGCCGGCAGCAGAAACAGCTGGCCGCGATCTCGGAGTTTACGACCGATATTCAACATGTGTCGGGTAAACTGAATGTGGTGGCGGACTGCCTCTCGCGCGCGGTAGTGGCCCCGGTCTGTGTAGGGATAGATTATACAGCCATGGCCGCAGAGCAGATTAGCGATACGGACGTGCACGCGCTCCAGTCTGGACCAACAGGGTTAAGGCTGGAGAGCAGAGTGCTACAAGACGGCAGCCCCCCCCAATCTGCGACGTCTCCACGGGACGCCTGCGCCCGGTTGTCCCGGTCGTGTGGCGCCACCGCATGTTTGAGTCAGTTCACGCTTTGGCGCACCCAGGAGTGCGCGCGTCAGTCAAAATGGTGGGAGCGAAATTCGTGTGGCCAGGCCTGCGCAAACAAGTGAAAGAGTGGGCTGCAGCCTGCATAGCGTGCCAACGAGCCAAAGTGCACAGACACACCAAGGCTCCTTTGGAGCCATTTATGATACCGGCTAAAAGATTCGACCATGTTCACGTGGACCTCGTGGGCCCTCTCCCGCTGTCACGGGGTGCACGCACCTTCTGACAGTGGTGGACCGCACCACACGCTGGCCAGAAGCAGTCCCGCTGGTGGAAACCACGTCCGCAGACGTGGCGTGCGCTTTTTTGACAGCATGGGTGGCGCGTTTTGGAATCCCGTCGGACATCACGTCCGATAGGGGCCCTCAGTTTGTTTCCGAACTTTGGTCCACGATGGCCTGCAGCCTGGGTGTTGCAATTCACCGCACAACCGCATACAACCCACAGGCAAATGGGTTATGCGAGTGTTTTCACAGGTCACTGAAAGCAGCACTCAGGGCTTCGTTGATGGATGCAAATTGGGTTGACCGGTTACCGTGGGTTTTATTGGGGTTGCGTTCCGCACCAAAAGAGGATTTGGAGGCTTCCCCGGCTGAGCTTGTTTTTTTCTCAGCCACTGCAGCTGCCCGGGGAATTTTTGCCAGATAATACCACACCGGACAACTGCCCTTCTCAGCGTTTGCAGCGTAGTGCAGACACAGGCACGCTGCCCGGCCCAGCCCACCACTGTTTCCCACGCACTTTTGTGCCAAAAACTTTGAAGAACGCGGTGTTCGTGTTCGTCAGACATGATGCCCACCGCCCACCATTGCGCCCACCCTATGATGGCCCGTTCAGAGTGCTGGAAACTGGGGACAAGCATTTTTTGTTAGATTTGGGGGGGCGTCGGGAGAAAATATGCATAGACAGACTTAAGCCCGCCTTTGTAGTGGTGGACGAGCAAGTGCTGCTGGCTCGGACCCCTCGGCGTGGAAGACCCCCACTGAGAGCTCCCCAGGCAAACAATTCACCAGGACAGCCACACTGGCAGAACGAAGTCCCCCCGCCCCGTCCCCTTGGCCCACCCGCAGTCAGACACACATCCAGCAGCCAGCAGCCCCCCGCCGGCATAGTCACCCCCGTTACAGCAGATATGGGAGGAGACTAAAGCCCAAAAGACGTGCCGACTGAAACTCTGTCTGGGGGGTGGGTGATTATGGCGATGCATATTGGTGATATAGCAATGTATATTGTGGTTGTGTCAGCAGACAGCGTCTCACTCAGGAGGCAGTGGTTAGACACAAGAGAACAAAAGGCAGGGACCTCATGGGGAGTTGGCAGGAAGAGAGAGCTGGGGGTTTAAGGAAAATGTATGGTGGAGGTGAAATGTCATGCAGATGTGAGATGATCTGTGGAGTGTTAAGGGATGAAATCTGGTTTGGCTATTCAGTGCTTTCTGTGTATGATGTTGTGAGAGTTTGAATAAACTTCGTCTGATCGTAACTTGGCCTCATCATTTCCATACTCTCCACAATATTTAATAAAGTGGAATGACACAGGGAATAACGATTGAACGCGCTTGGTGAAATTCAATATTTAGTAGAAAAGCCTTTGTTAAGGCCCACCATAACAGCTTTCAGACACCTCTTGTATGGAGAAACTAGGGACAGCCATTGCTCAGGAGTGATTTTAGCCCATTCTTCCACACAAACTGTCTTCAAATCTTGAAGGTTCTGTGGGTGTCTTCTATGAACTCTGATCTTCAGTTCGTTCCATAGATTTTCAATTGGATTCAGGTCAGGTGACTGACTAGGCCATTCTAGCAGCTTTATTTTCCTTCTCTGGAGCCATTTGAGAGTTTCCCTGGCTGTGTGTTTGGGATTGTCCACCCTTGTTTCATCTCAGCAGGTTCTTATCAAGGATGTCTCTGTACATTTCTCCATTCATCTTTCCTTCAGTTATATGAAGTCTGCCTGTACCATGTGCAGAAAAACACCCCCACACCATGATGGGAATTTAACTGGGTATTTAACTGGGTATTTAACTGGCTTGCCCAAATGTTGTGCAGCAAACTTTAAACAAGCTTCAACATGCTTTTTCTTCAGCAATGGAGTCTTGTGAGGTGAGCGGGCGTAGAGCCCAGGTCGGTTGAGTGCATTACTTATTGTTTTCTACGAAACAGCAGTACCTGCTAACTCCAGGTCTTTATGGAGCTCTCCATGAGTGGTCTTTGGCTCTTGGCCGGTTTATGATAAAATGATGTTCTTTCCACTTCCAAATGATGGTTCCTACAGTGCTCACTGGAACATTCAGCAGTTTAGAAATGCACCTGTAACCAATGCCATCATTATGTTTTGCAACAATAAGGTTGCGAAAGTCCAGAGAGAGTGCTTTGCTTCTACTCATCATGAGTTCTCCATGTTGTGACAATGTGACATTCACAGACCTTTTTAAAGGCTATCAGTCATTACTTAATCAGCTGAAACTAATTTGCACTGATGGGGGATGGCATGGCTTCCTCAATTCTGATGGATTTCAGCTGGTTTCTTGGCTTTCTATGCCTTTTGCACCTCTTTTTCTTCACATGGTCAATACTTATTTCCTGTGTCATTCCACTTTATTAAATATAACTTGTTTTGTGAACATAGTTGCCTTGATTTCTTTGTATGTATGGATTACTAGGGTTGTTAGTGATATCTGGAGACAATCTCAGGTCAATGGCTCCATCAGAAATTGTCATGTTAGGGCTAGCCCAGGGAACACACACGCAGGCTCGGGTAAGATTTGAGAGTCTTTATTGAAAAGCAGGTGTATGAATGCATGAACGTGGAATGTGGATGTCGTATTGGGGACAGGAGCACCGAGGGCGGACCAGAACACTGTAAAGCCAGGCAACCCTGAGGACAAGCAGAGGACAAGGGTGAGATGAACACACACAGGGATATGATGAGTAATGAGGGTGACTTACTTGCAGGGATTTGGTGACTGGCGTTGGCAAGACCGGCTCACACCTGGGAGACAGCACTCTGATCGGCTCCACGGGACGAAGGTGATGAGGCAGGGTGATGAGGAGGGGGTTCCGCCGCCAGGAGGTCCACCTGTGCACAGGGGAAGACTGAGAAAGCAGGTAAGTGGATGATCTTACGTGCATGGGAGAAGCGCAGGCCGTAGGCGTAGGCGAACGCAGAGCTTCACGAGGAGGAGAGCTGACGACTCCAGGCCGAAGCCCTGGGCAGAGCTGGCTAAATAGGCGCGGCCTGATGAGGTGCAGGTGTGCGCTCAGCTGGGGCGGATGACAGCCGTGAGTGGGCTGTGACTGAAATATGTTTAATGAGAAAAATGTTGACTTGTTCAATACTTATTTTCCCTGCTGTATATGAATTTGTTTAGACCTTCTCAAAGAAAAAAACATTCAGAATTGAAAAGCAGATCAGGGCACAGTCCTAATAAAATGAAAAAGCACCAAATCTTAGGTCAGTCTGCAAGATATGCGAGGAATACACACACACACACACACACACACACACACACACACACTACTACCTTTTGGTTCACCAAGTAGTGAACACAAATCACTAGACGGTCTGACTGATAGTTTGGGGTTTTATTATGTGAATAACTTTGTTTGAACAAAATCTACTGTACATGCCTCCCATTCTATGACTTTTCCTAAATATGTTTTTTGTCTTCTGAAGCCTGGAATGCCTTAAAACTGACAGGAAGATGACAGTACAGAATACTGCTGGGTGCTGGGACCCAGAAACTATAGTTACATTTACCTATATACACATTTCTTTACTTTAATCTATTAACCCCCTAGAGGTGTACGCCGGGAGATTGAAAGGAACAATTGTGTTTATTAGGCTTTTTTTTTCTTTGTTTTATTTTATTCTTTTATGATCTCTGTATTTGTCATGCAAAATGTGCTGTAATGTGCTGAGTTATGCTTAGTCCAGTGTAGCCCAACAAATGGACAGTGTGTTTTTTTGCTGATAAAAAATGTTCTGACATGTGAAGTACCTAGTGATGAAGTCATACAGATAAATGCTTCAGACTTATGAGCTCATCATGTAATAATTGTTATCTTATGCTTGTGTGTATTCTCATGGATGTATATAAGAAAGCAGTGGTGGACTGTGTATTTTACAACTAGGCCTTCAGTGATGATCTACCCAATTTAAGTGCCATTCATACCAAACACCATAAAAACAGCCTATAAGGCCGACTACACAAAGCATGTTGAAGATAACTTTAACTATAAAATTATAGTTTTAAAAATCTTTACCTTTTCGGACTTCCGGTCTGGACGCCATGGCGACTGCAGCTTAACACTGAAGCTCTCAGACCCAATCCAAGATAACACCTTGAAAATCAAACTTAACGGATTTTTGGAGGAGTGAAAATCAAAAGACAAAATCATCATGTCTAAAGGAAAACAGAAGAAACTGAAATTCTCCAGGCCAGGACACATATCGGCCAGAGAATCTGAACAGGAAGATCTCCGTTCAGAAGACGAGGAACTGGTGATAGCTAACAAAAAGGTTAGCCTGAAATCACTATTTGAAGAGCTACGACGATTTCGCCGAGAAGTTACGGCCGAATTTCGGGAATTCAGAGAAGAATTGAAAAGGACAAACAGCAGAGTGGACCAGGCCGAGAACCGAATCTTGGAAACAGAGGAACGAATAAAAGTGCTCGAAGATTCTGTGCTGGCCCTACGCAAAAGATAAGCATCTATAGAGGCTAAGCTAGCCAACCAAGAAGGAAGACAAAGAAGAGACAACATAAGAATTCATGGTCTGATAGAAGGAGCCGAAAACGGTTTTAACTCAATGGCAGAATGCGTGGAATCCTTACTAAGAGAGAAATTGGATATTCCACAAACCACCGACTTGAAGATAGAAAAGGCACATCGTTCATTAGCCGCTAGGCCGGCGGCGGAAGCGCCCCCACGTTCGGTGTTGGTAAGATTTTCCAATTTCAAAATAAAACAAGAGGTTGTAAGACTGGCCTGGCAGAAAAAAGGATTTATGCACCAGGAGAGAAAAGTCTTCGTGGAACATGATTACGCCCCGGAGGTCCTTAAAAAGCGCAGGGAAAACAATGACACGAAAAAGGTGTTAAGAGAGAAGAAATTGCGCTTTCAGACTCCATTTCCTGCGAAGTTAAGGGTCTTCTACGGCGAAGAAACATGTCTCTATAATTCGGCGGAAGAAGCAACAGCTGACATGGCGAGAAGAGGGCTCCCGGTAACGGTATTTAAACCCGCAGCAGACCCGAGTGAGAAGATCAAAGCGCAAACATGGACAACACAAAGACCTTCAAAATCCACGGACCAGCAGCGGGAAACCCAGCGCCAGAGTGTCGCGGATAAACTGTCCGTTTTCAGGTTGGAATAGCAACCTTTTTTTTTTTTTCTCTTGAATCAATCCGCACATCCAACCCCCCTCATACAAGGTAACAAACATTAAAGGAGATGCGTATTCAGCATGTGGTAAAACATTTCATGGAACAGTCATAATATTTGAAACAAATAAGTCTTTTTAATAAAAAAAAAAAAAAAAAAAAAAAAACTTGTTAAAATAGAAATGTGACAATAATCCACATGTTCTCCTCATATTAACAAATACTGTTTTTGCGTGAATGTTTGATGTGATGGGGGTGGGAGGGTGCACACAATTTCACAGGGTTTAGGCATAAAAGGAAAAAAAAAATCATTACAAGTTTGGATTGGGTTCTGAAACTCACGTTAAAAGCATGGGACAACTTACAGGGGTAAGAGAGGGCCCTCAACACGTAACAGAGTTTGAGGAATTTCCCTCAGGGCCTTCACTCCATCAAGGCTCTTCCAGGGTCTTTAAAAAGACCTCAGCTCAGGAAGTTCTTCTGACAGCTTTTTGTTTTAAAGTTTTATACACTATGTTCTTAATGTTTTTCTTGTTTTTAATGTTCTTTCAGTTTCTGAGTAGCACAAAAGACGGCCATCACACAGTTATACTAAACAAAACAACACAATGGAGAAACAGGGTGTAACCAAAATAATTTCATATAATGTAAAAGGAATCCTGAATCCAGTTAAAAGATCCAAGATTCTAGGCAAAATGAAAAAAGACAAAGCAGGAATAATATTTTTACAAGAAACCCACCTAACAGACGTGGAACACAATAAACTCAGTAGACAAGGGTTTAAAATGATCTCTTCATCTTCATATAAGTCAGGGAGGAGGAGGGGAGTAGCGACATTGATATCAACCAAAATTACATTTGAAAAAAAATCAGAACACAAAGATAAAGAAGGGAGATACAGTTTGGTAACTGGGCGGCTAGAGGGAGAAGATATCACCCTGCTGAATGTGTATGCTCCCCCAGGGGCTAACTGGAAATTTTATAAAAATGTATTCAACCTAATGATAACTAAAGCTCAAGGTTTAGTGATATGTGGTGGGGACTTCAATCTTAGACTGAATCCATACTGGGATGCTTCTGGTAATTCTCCACATCAAAATAACACCCAAAACAGGAAGACTCGGATGCTACTAAAAGAAATGGGAATCTGTGACGTGTGGAGGGAACTCAACCCCAGTGTAAAAGACTATACATTTTACTCAACTCCACATTCATCTTACTCAAGGATTGACTATTTTTTTTATGTTTAATAGAGACATTGGAAGAGTAAAAACATGTAAAATAGGACTGATGGATCTCTCTGACCACAGTCCGATCTACATGGACTTAAATATCCAAAAATACACAAATAATACATTTTCTTGGAGGTTAAATTCAAATGTCCTGAAAGGACCATTGAAAGATGAATTGGAATCAGATATTCTCAGATATTTGGAAGAAAACGATAATGGAGAAGTATCCCCTTTAATACTGTGGGATGCATGCAAAGCTGTAATAAGAGGAAAGATTATTGCAAAACTGGCAACCCAAAAGAAAGTAAGACAAGAAAAACTATCCACATTAGAGTCAGAACTTAGGAACCTAGAAAAAGAACACAAAGGCAACACTCATTCTACTGACTCGCTCAAGATTAAGGAAATTAAAAACCAAATAAATGAGATCTACACAATAGAAATCCAGAAGAAACTTACATTTTTGAAACAAAAATACTATGAAGCAGGCAGTAAATCGGCAAAATTGCTAGCCTATAAATTG
Organism: Pholidichthys leucotaenia; assembly: GCA_020510985.1. Classification (NCBI taxonomy): domain Eukaryota; kingdom Metazoa; phylum Chordata; class Actinopteri; order Cichliformes; family Pholidichthyidae; genus Pholidichthys; species Pholidichthys leucotaenia. The sequence continues at coordinate 213,548,867 of CM035847.1, read as the reverse complement.
AGGAAACATCAAACAGAAAGAGCAATCTACAAAATCAGAGACCCAGTATCAAAGGAAATAAAATTCAGAATTCAGGATATTCTTAAAAGCTTCGAGAATTACTATAAGAACTTATACTCCCACAAAAAACATAAAAATGCATCCGAGGCATTCCTAAACACATTAAACCTTCCCCAACTTACGGAGTCACAAAATAAAACACTACTGTCAGAAATACATCCTAAAGAATTGGAAAAAGCAATTATGAAACTTAAAGCTAACAAATCCCCAGGAGCTGATGGCTATACAGCAGAGTGGTACAAAACCTTTAAACAGCAACTATCTCCTCTCCTCCTGAAAACATTTAATTATGTCCTCCACACAGGGGAAATCCCCCCTCCTGGAGAGAAGGGGTCATTGCAGTCTACACTGCACAATGGAAGGAGATCGAATGCCAAATAACAAGTGACATCCCCCTACAGGCGATAATAGGGAACAATGCCTTACCTAAGCTTTTGAATAACACTAACCCGTGGATAGAGACCCCGCTAAAAATTTGGTTTAAGATAGTCAGAGAGAATCAAACTAAAGAGCCCTATCGACTTCTGCAATGGATTGCCTATGATCAAGACTTTACTCCTAATAAAACAGACTCCAGATTTAAAAAGTGGAAGGAGAAAGGGCTGATAAAATATTACGATTTTTTTAAAGGGCAAATCTTAAGAAGTTTTGAAGATTTGAAAAAACAAGGCCTAATAAATCAAGACCTTTACAGGTTCTTCCAGCTTAGACACCACATAAACAATATACTTAAAAAGGAGGATTTGGAAAGGGCCCAGTCAGGTGTTCTGAAGGTCTTCTTAATGGCATATAAAGGGATCCCAGGGATCAGATACATTTCTAAAATATACCAAGGTCTTCAAGACTTAAAAGGAGACAACACATCTTATATAAAAGAGAGATGGGAAAAAGAGGGGAATTTCACTTTACAACTGGAAATATGGGAAAAGCTAAATAAACAGCAATGGAAAAGTACCTCATCCCTGCAGTGGAGAGAATTTGGATGGAAAAACTTGGTAAGATTTTTCAGAACACCTGCACAAAACAAATTTACCCATAAGGGGTTGAACTGTTGGCGCTTGTGTGGTGAAAAGACTGCAAATCATTTTCATGTGTTTTGGTCATGCCCAGTTATCCACCAATATTGGACCAATGTACAGACAATATTGGGGAAAATATTCAAAATAACAGTTCCCTTTTCTTTTGTAACTTTGTATTTGGGTTTACTACCGGACTCACTGGAAAGACGAGGAGAAAAATACTTATTCAATGTTTTAATATTGGCAAGCAAAAAAGCTCTAACTAAAAAATGGATGTTGAAGGACTGTCCTACACCTGAAGATTGGATTAACGTGATCCAAGACATTTACTCAATGGAAAAGTTGACATTCGCACTGAGACAGGACAAGGATGGGTTCATGAACTTTTGGCAACCCTGGATCGCATATGTGTCTTCCATTAGATCTAATCTTTGACAAATACCATTTCAATAATGGTTCCGCTCTTTGTTCCAACGCTACTCAGATGCTCTTTTACCTTTATTTACTTACTTTTTCTTTTTGTTTGTTTCTTGCTGGTTTGTTTGGGGTTTTTTTTTTTTTTGTTTGTTTTTTTTTGTTTTTTTTTCTCTTTAATTTCACTTTTTCTTTCACTTTAAAAAAAAAAAAGGGGGTGTTGTAAGAATTAATCTTCCAATGTTGTCAGATATCAGAAAATAAGGGAACATGTGATGAAAATGTAAACAATGCACTGCTGTAACGACTAACTAACTAACTAACTAACCTGCACTTATATAGCGCTTTTCTAGTCACAAAGACCACTCAAAGCGCTTTCATTAATACTAACCCTCTATTCTAAGGGCCTATAGGAAACAAATATCTAGGGACAATTTAGAACAGCCAATTAACCTAACATGCATGTTTTTGGCATGTGGGAGGAAACCGGAGAAATCCCGGAGTAAACCCACGCAACACGGGGAGAACATGCAAACTCCACACAGATCACTGTTGGTCGGGGGCTGGGATTGAACCCACGATTCCCACAATCCCCCGGCCAAGGGTAAACTGTGCTGCCGCAGTGCTAACCACTGCGCCACCGTGCAGCCCAACGACCTGTATACCCTTTACAAAAACTTAAATAAAAAAAAAAAAAAAAAATCTTTACCTTTTCGTTGTGGAGAGTGGAGCTTCATTTCCATGCACACTCGTTTGTTGAGCTGCAGATCCACTCTTGTTTCCCCAAAGGTTTAAAAGTACCGTAATGGTGTCTTGCTGCTGCCTTGGTTAAGGCCCTGTCACACCTAAACGATTTAGGCAGCCAAAATGTATGAAAAATTTGGAGAATACGCTGACTTACGTCGAATCAGTTATGGCTAAGTTTTGTCTAAGTTAAGAGCATGCTGAAGCTATAGCGTAGTTCGCCGAGCTCCTCTGAAAATTAATTTTCAGCATGCTGAAAATTTTCCAACGTATCCGGCGTATGGCTAATATGTCCCGCATTCGTGGAGCAAATGGAATATTTGCAGCATTGGTTCACAGGAAAAACCCATACAGAGCTCTCTGCCTGCAGTGCATACACACACTCACACACACGTGCGTATTTGTTCATATAATGGGACCTGTCGGGATTTTTCCATTTGACTGAAGTGTGTACATCAGCTGTCCAATGCTGTTCTGACAGATATGCCAAAATGTCAGAACACTGGAGGAGGAGGATCCAATCAGCTGATCACCTGAAGCCCAAAGTGCAGCTATTTTCCATGATAAATCACACTTTCCTGCTAGCTGCGCCTCCCAGCAACAGCACACTTCATGCGTCATCTTCGGTTTTTTACACTTTATTGAAAATAAACTTTTTTTATCACCATCAGTTCGTGTGCCTTTGAGACAGGTTGTGACAACTGTTATCTGATGCTCCCAATGTATCACATCAGCTGTTTTAGGCACGACTGACCTGACAGATTTGACAGCTCTGCCAGGTCAGTCACACTCCCGCCGTGGTCTCTGGAGGGGAGAATCATCTCAGTTGAACAGAGATGATCTCTCCCACACCTAGGATTCATGGATTGGGAGGCAACGGCAGTTTGGCATGACTGAGCTATGCAGAAGTTAGACTATTGTTGCGCATAAGTTGTGAATGTCAGCAATACATTGAGTATTACTTGGTTTAAGTTACTTATAAGTTATGGAAATATTCTATATATAAGTTACTAATATATTACATTATGTATATCTGCAAGTCATTATGGATACACGATGCATATGGCCAAAAGTGAAAATTTCGGTATATCCCAGCATTTTAGACCAATTTTTATACATTTGGCAAATGCTGCCTAATTCGTCACAGTGTGACAGCAGACACCTCAAGTTTGCAAACCCTGTCTGGCTCCAAATATCTACTCCATCAGTTGCCAATAACAGGCATTCCCAGCAAGATACAGCCACTCCCTTTTCACTGGCAGCACCAAGACGAGTCCCTATCCCTCTAATGGGAAAAGTGAAGGCAGAGCTTGAAAGAATGGAACACACTGGCGTTATCTCAACAGTAGAAGAGCCTACTGAATGGTGTTTTGGAATGGTACCTGTACTGACAAAAAAATAGATCAGTGGGAATCTGCGTGGACTTTACCCCACTTAATGACGCAGTGTGCAGAGAGAAGTACATACTGCCCTCTGTTGAGCAGACACTTGGGCTTCTTGCTGGAGCTCAGATTTTCAGTAAATTAGATGCCAATAGGGGATTTTGGCAGATCCCTTTGTCACCCGAGTCTGCTTGCTACACAACTTCATCACTTCCTTTGGACGCTACCACTTTAATAGATATGAACATGACGCAAGACTTCACACGGCACTTCACAAGCTCCAAGAAGCAGGTGTCACACTAAACTTGGAGAAGTGTGAGCTTGGAATGCGTGAAGTTAGGTTCCTTGGTCATATTCCGTCAGTAGATGGAATACAATCAGACCCAGAAAAGAAAAGGGCTGTCGCTCTACCGATTCACTGATATTTACACATTTAAAGCTACATTTCGCAAAAACACATTTGAAATCGCCCAAATGCATATGGGAAAATGTGTTATGGTCCAATGAAACCAAGGTTGAACTTTGTTGCCATAATTCCAAAAGGTATATTTGGCACAAACACAACACTGCTCATCACCAAAACACCAACAGTGAAGCATGGTGGTGGCAGCATCATGCTTTGGGGCTGTTTTTCTTCAGATGGAGCTGGTGCCTTAGTCAAGGTGGAGGGAATTATGAACAGCTCCAAATACCAGTCAGTGTTGGCACAAAACCTTCAGGCTTCTGCTAGAAAGATGAAGAGGAACTTTATCTTTCAGCATGACAATGACCCAAAGCAGACAGATTTGGAGCGTTTTTGCAAAGAACAGTGGGCAATTATTGCCTCATCAAGATGTGCCATGCTGATAGACTCCTACCCCGAAAGACTGAGTACTGTAATAAAAGCCATAGGTGCTGCAACAAAGTATTAGTTTAAGGGTGCGCATATTTATATTTCTGCTAGAAAGCTGAAGATGAAGAGGAACTTCATCTTTCAGCATGACAATGACCCAAAGCACACATCCAAATTTTTGATTCGATTTTTTGATTTTGTATACTTTATTGATACCCAGAGGGGAAATTGAGGGCATCCACCTGGATGGATGAAGCAGCCATGGTACGGCGCTATCCCTTAACCATTCACACACACATTCACACATAGGGCCACTTTAGAGTCTCCAGTTAACCTAGCCTGCATGTTTTTGGCCTGTGGGAGGAAACCGGAGAAATCCCAGCGTAAACCCACGCAGATACGGGGAGAACATGTAAACTCCACACAGATCACTGTTGGTCAGGGGCTGGGATCGAACCAGGGATCCCATGGCCAAGGGTGAGTTGCTGTGCTGGCACAGTGCTAACCACTGCGCCACCACACCGCCCAAATCAACAAAAGAATGGCTTCACCAGAAGAAGATTAAGGTTTTGGAATGGCCTAGCCAGAGTCCAGACCTGAATTCGATCAGACATCTGTGGGGTGATCTGAAGAGGCGTGTGCACAGGAGATGCCCTTGTAATCTGACAGATTTGGAGCATTTTTGCAAAGAAGAGTGGGCAAATATTGCCACATCAAGATGTGCCACACTGATAGACTCCTACCCAAAAAGATTGAGTGCTATAATAAAAGCCAAAGGTGTCAAAGTCTGCCCTTAAAGATATTCCCTCATTTCACACTGCCATCCAGGACAACACCACTACAATCAGAATAGAAATGCTTCATTATAGGATAGAGAAAAACTTTCAATTCATTCAGTGATTCTTCCCTCTGTGGGACTAAAATTATGTCAGCACTAAGCCACATAACTGGCATGTTGTAAGGTTTTTTTTGATAAATTTGCTGAAACAAATCCCAGTCCAGCTCAATGGAACCTATCAGTAATGAACTCCAAAAGTGTATATGAAAACAGGAGCCCCTGTCCAAGCAATAGTGCTCATTTGTGTGTTCCTGCAAGTTCGTGCGTGCCCTTGGTCTGGCCTCCAGTGATTCTCATCCCAAAAGAATGATGTCAGGGGCTATGATGGATGACATCACTGACCACAAAAATATATTATCCACACACCACAGAGATGCCTGTGCACATCTTTTTTTTTGTAAGGCAAAATACTAATCTCACTGGAATTGTTCCTTTTTGTCTGAGTATTTTTCATTGTGATTCTTAGTTAGGCAGATGGGTCTGCACTCCAGTAGGCTTACCACCTGCAGGAGGGATCATGGGGATCATGTTGCTATGTGAATTGGGCGGAAGTCTGGGCTACTATGCCTGGACTGATGTCCCCAGGACCCGGATCCATGGATAAGTGGTAAAAGATGGATGGATGGATGGATGTCTCACACAACATGTAAAGCACGATTCAACTCAATTTTCATGTAAGACAGCAATTAAATGTTTTTTTAGACATACACAACTTTTGTTCGTTGTATATTTTTTCTTTTTTCAGAAATGTTCATACATTTTATAAATTCAAAATGTATTTCTTAATTACAAAAAAAAAAAAAAATGAATCACACTGTTGCTCCACTTGAAATAAATCTCGTTATTAATTTAAGTCCGACAAGACCATGAATGCTCTAATGCAGGGGTCACCAACTGGCGGACTCCCATCCAGATTCGGACCCCAAGAGTCCTCTGTCTGGACCCCGAAGCCTTTTGATACAATTTGGGGAAAAGGGAGATTGTTTAATTTTGGTGGGGAAAAAAACAGAACTGAACCGCTACATCGGCAACCGCCCAATAGATTATGGCATGAGCCCTTGGGTGCTCTCCTCCTGCTGCAGACTCCCCTCTTCGCTGTCCCATGAATGCCACTCTCTGCAGAGACTCTGCGGCTCCAACTGCTCCAGACAGTCAGCAGGCTGCAAAATCAGGTTTGCTGCGGGCGCACCCCTGGGCACCACAAAAACATACCCCCTCCCCCCACCCACCCACACACACACACACACACACACAAGGCCGACAGCCAGGACATCTACCTCAGACAGACAGTTTCAGGTCTGTACCCACAAAAAGAAGCGCTATTATGAAACTGAATGTATTTACCAGTCACCTTCAGGATTTCGTAGGATGTTTTTATGATTGTTGCAGCCCAAAAAGCCTGAATTCGCAGGAGCTTTTTTAAAAAGTTGCTATAAAAGTTGCAATGTTTTGAGAGGGTTTTTTTGCACAAAAAGTTGTGGGAAGAATTGCAAATTTTAAAGCAGATGTTTTTTTTTTTCCAGTTTACTCCAGTGATATAGTATAACAATACAAGAAAAGCACAGGATTGTCAAAAAATTTCCTATTACAGTGATTTGTAAATTAAGCAGAAACTTCTGCTATACAGAAAAACTATTTTTGTGCAACAGCAAATACAGACTTTAACACAATATCCATTACAACAGCTAAATAGCATTGAATGCATGTTAAAGAGTATAGATTTAGAAATTATTGGCAGCACCTTCATTTGAAAACTCTCTACGGTCCCCAACCACTCAGTACCAAGCGGAGAGGAAAAAATAAATAATTTATTCAGTTGCTCTGTATTGTCTATAGGACAATAGGACAACAGTGTGGTGTAACCCCCACAACAGACTGGGACATGCAGAGCGTGCATCTGGAGCGATTAACAGAACAATAGGCAGCCTTCCTGTGTCTAGCTCCTTCTGCTGGTATCATGCTGTTTTGTATGAATCAAATGCAAACATTCAGGCTTCCTGCTCTTACTGTGATGCAAATGTCCCATGTCTTTCATGTATTGTCTGTAACTGGGTATAAATACTGCACATGTTCTGTAACTCATTCTCTCTTTGACTGCTGCTGCTGACACACACACTCTGTGTCTCTTTGCTGGAGAGCCTCTCCGGGCTCGCTCATGGAGCAAGCCCCGTGAAGGCGGTATGGTTTAATAAATCTGCTTAAAACCTCACTTCGCTGCCTTTATTTTATCATCCGCCTCACTGGTGACCCCGAAGTTGCACACGCTTTGTGCATCGCAACCTGCTGGCTTGGACAGCCACGCTGCTGGAGAACGCAGCACCCCGTGGTGATGCTCTGACGACAAGCGAACACAGCAGCTCCCTTCTGCTTCTGGGAACTGTCCGGACATCACCCACGACCGGGAAAGCCGCAGCAGACTTCATGGTGGGATCTGCACGCCTAGATCGGTACATCCACGCTGGACCGGCCGCGCTCACAGCTCCTCCACACGAGAGCGCATGCACCTCGTCCCCTCTCCACGACGGCGACCTCCATGGCCGACGGAGAATGCAGCGCGTGGACCTGAACGCACCATGGCCGAGCGAGTGACAAAGATCATCTCCTCCCTCTCACCACTCCAACGCATCTGCACGAGCGCGAGGGACAAAGATCGTCTACTTCCTTTCACCGCTCCAACACATTGAAGAGGGATGATTATGCTCCCTGACCCTGTCTCCTCTCCAGCTGGCCCAACAACGCACGGAGCCCCGGCACACGCACCGGGGAGTTACGAGGACGGCACACCACGCATGGGACACATACGGCTCCACTGACCGCCTTCCTCCTTCGCCGCTGCACACTGGCCCTTCAGGCTTGCTCGTACTCCTGAGGCACGCAGCATGCTCGAAGGATTTGCTAATGGCCTCAGCCACGGCACACATAGGGAATTCGACAGTCTGCGTTTCCCGAAGGCTTTAAGGTTGTGCCCGCACCTAAAGTCAACACGCCAAGTCCCTTTGCCTTTGTTTTTTTTTTCTTACAGCCGCTCCTGCTTTTCTTCACGGCCACTATTAATCCTTGCAGGACTTAATCGCGGGAGGAGTCAGTGACTAATTTTTCTTCTTGTGGACCTCTGCACGTTCAGCGGGACAGCCCTTCGACATCGCAGACCCACAAGCAATTTTTGCGCGGCTCAGACGATTTCACCGTCTCCTGCCGGCACTTACTGCCCCCCACCCCCCTCCACCTCCGCCTGCACAGAGCTTTCCCTGCTAGTTGCCAAAGCGGCACTATCGAGGCCTCGGCCCCCTGCCGAGCCCTCTGGGGGGGAGCGTGTGGTGTAACCCCCACAACAGACTGGGACATGCAGAGCGCGCATCTGGAGCGATTAACAGAACAATAGGCAGCCTTCCTGTGTCTAGCTCCTTCCGCTGGTATCATGCTGTTTTGTATGAATCAAATGCAAACATTCAGGCTTCCTGCTCTTACTGTGATGCAAATGTCCCATGTCTTTCATGTATTGTCTGTAACTGGGTATAAATACTGCACATGTTCTGTAACTCATTCTCTCTCTGACTGCTGCTGCTGACACACACACTCTGTGTCTCTTTGCTGGAGAGCCTCTCCGGGCTCGCTCATGGAGCGAGCCCTGTGAAGGCGGTATGATTTAATAAATCTGCTTAAAACCTCACTTCGCTGCCTTTATTTTATCTGCCGCCGCAAACAGCTGTGTTTTTCTGAAAAAAAAAAAAAAATTACAGACAATAGTCTCTCTCTTTCCATGCCTAACTCCTACCTGTCTGTCTGCTGCGTGTCTTGACACACACTTGTCTCTTCAGACAGATTTTAAAAAATGTCGAGGAATTCTGTTGTGTGGAATTACATTTTGTGTCCTGGAATTATATTTTGTGTCCGTTTTTTTTGTTTTGTTTTTGTCTTAGTTTGAAACAGTTTTTCTGCACTGATAATATTGTATATGTCAGGAGGTGAGATGGAGCCATGTCCTCGCTTTGTGTTGTAATTTACTTTTCTTGTCACCGGGACATGGTCTCCAATTCACATCCTTGCATTAAGTTTATTTTCTGGGTCTTTGTATTTATATATTGTTCTGTCTGTCATTTTGAGTTTTACATCCATGTTCTATCTGGTTTGTATTTATTTGTTTATTTTTACTGTAGTCTAGCCTGGGTTGATTTCTTGATTATTCACAGCTGTCTTGTATTCTACTAATCAGGCCATCCTTATTTAAGGGGTGCAGTTCGTTTCACCAGTGCTGCGTTCTCATCATTCCTAGCGTCTCACACATGCACTGGCCTAATCTGACCTGTTTGAGTTTATGCCTGATCTAAATTAAAATTAAATCACCCTTTATTTCATTCAACCATACAACCAATCATGTAAAGTAGAACGAAATTGTGTTTCTCCTATCTACAGTGTTAATCACACACACCCCATATATAGAATCAGAGGGGCCGCAGCCATGCAAGGCGCCGCCAAAGATTTCCCTCCTCCATTCCATTATTGCTGAGCACCAAGCTAGACGGCAGGAAGTTCCGCTTTTATATGGTCTTCGGCATGACCCGGCCGGGATTTGAACCCCTGCCTCCTGGATATGGGGGCAGATGCTCTACCATCTGATCCACCTTGTGAGTTTTTGCCCATTCTGACCTGTTTGAGTTAATGCCTGATCTGATCTGTTTGTGAGTTTTTTGTCTGGTTTATATTTAGCTTCGTGTTTCGGCTTCCGTGCCATTAATAAATAATGTCAGACGCTCATTCCGCATCTGAGTCCTGCTCTCTGCCCCTCCGGGGTGAAAACTATGACAGTAGAACGCAGCCCATCAAGGATTCAGTGGACAAGCCCGGCCAGAGGAGGAAGTGGACTCGGGATGACTTTAGAGTAGTTGCTATGGCGGAAGATTTGCAGCTCCTTGGTTAGCTTCAGAGCAGGGAGCTCCTGGGTTGCTTTCTAAGCCTATGGCTCCTGTGTTTCTTTCTGAGGTTTGGGCATCTATGACGTCTCCTGAGAGGCGTTTGAGGGTTCTGTGTCATCACCTCCCGAGGTGCCCATGTTATCTCTCTCCAAGGTTGAGGTTTCCTTGTTTTCACCCCCCAAGGTTGAGGTTTACATGTTATTGCCTCTCGAGGTTGGGGTTTCTATGTTGTCACCTCTAGAGGGTAAAATGTCCATGTTATCATCTCCAGAGGGTAAAATGTCTATGCTGACATCTCCTGAGGTTGGGGTTGAGATGTCTTTGCTACCATCTCCTGAGTTTTTGGGTTCCTTGTTGTCATCTAGTAGACCACCCGACCTGCCTTGTTTTTTGGTCCAGTGGTGCTGGGACTTTGGCAGGCTACCCGACCCGGTTTTGTTTTTGATTTGGGGCTGTGGACTTTGGTTATGCCCCATACTCTGTATTTCATGTTTTTGGCTTTGTGGGGGGGGGGGAGTGGGGAGGGGATTGGTTTTGGCCCACCTGGCCTTGGACCCCCACCACCCACCCTGGGAGTGTGTTTTTCTGTTTTGTTTGATTGATGTTGCCTGGGGGTCGTCTGGGGCTGCCCCTTAAGGGTGGGTACTGTCAGGAGGTGAGTTGGAGCCATGTTCTTGCTTTGTGTTATAATTTACTTTTCTTGTCACTGGGACATGGTCGCTAACTCACATCCTGGTTTGTATTTATGTGTGTTTATTTTCACTGTAGTCTAGCCTGGGTTGAGTTCTTGATTATTCACAGTTGTCTTGTATTCTACTAATCAGGCCATCCTTATTTAAGGGGCGCAGCTCGCTTCACCAGTGCTGCGTTCTTGTCATTCCTGGCGTCTCACACACCCACCGGCCTAATCTGACCTGTTTGAGTATATGCCTGATCTGATCCATCTTGCGTTTTTTCCTGATCTGACCTGTTTGAGTTTATGCCTGATCTGATTTTTTTAATTAGTTTTTTGTCCGGTTTATATGAAAAGTTTGTTTGCAAAAACCGATAAATGCCACTTCCATGAAAATTTCATTCTTTACATCAAACAACTCTTAACATTACCTACTTACAGAAGTTCAAATTGTTCTATATCAAAAGCTGATAGTTTAGCACCTTGGGGGAGCCAGATTATTTAGCAGTGGATAAACATGGGAGAACAATGATCAGGAGGTTCCTGGCGAGATAGCAGGAAGGAGTCAAGGACGTAGGGGGTTGAATGCAGTGTGATGCAAATGTCATGTTGTGTGTGGAGAAATGCCATGAAACTTAAGAGGAGAGTGCCTGTTGAAATGTTCAGTCTGTTCTGTGCTAGAGAGATGTGAAGTGTCGTGGAAGATGTGAAAATGACGAGGCAGCGTTCTTTCTCAGAGTCAGCTTTATTCACATCTCCATCATTTCAACAGCAGAAAAAAGACAGCGAATGAAACAGTAACTCTCGTCCTTAAATATCAGGGACTTCACACCTCATAGATCACATGCCCCACAGACCACCTTGCATAACAAAGACAGTCACAATGCATTTCACCACCTGGCATAATAAAGACAGTCACAATGCATTTCCCTCCATGATATCACTTCCACTGTCTCCCACGCATCCTTAAATCGACCCCCCACAGTCTCCAGCCTTGCATAACAAGGCTAAGCTTCCTGCCTTTGTTCTGACCTGAAATGCGAGTCACAGAACCGGTCCAACAGGTCCATTGAGTGTTCACCACACAAGCCCCCCCAGCATTTTAGAAAAACAGAACAACAAGAAAATAACCACATGCATGCCGTGATAGCATCAATAAACATCAGTCCACATGCTGGATAGGCTTCAGCCTCCTGCCGAATCTGCTGTAGCTGGGGTTCACCGTCTCTGCAGCGCTGTCCTGCTGGGGATTTGCCGTCTGGGGGCGGAAACCCTTTGTCAGTCTCTGTGGGTGTTCTGGGGAAACATTACTTTGGGAAACATTACTGTGTGAAACCCTCCGTGGTGGTCTACCTCGCCGCGGGGCCTCTGCCAACAGCACTTCCTCCTCTGCCACCACAAAAGTGGGTTAAAGTCTGTCTATGCCAATTTTCTCTTTCCTACCCCCCAAATCTAGCAAAAACTGCTTGTCCCCTGTTTCTAGCACTCTGAATGGTCCGTCATAAGGCGGTCGCAGCGGGGTTCGATGCGCATCGTGTCTAACAAAAACAAACTCTGCGTTCTTCAAAGTTTTAGGCACAAAAACGCGCGGAAAACTGTGGTGCGCGGGGCCGGACAGCGTGCTTGATTCTATGTTATTCCGCAACAGCTGAGACCGGGAGGCGTTTGGCGCAGGGTTATCTGGGAGAAACTCCCCAGGCAGCCGGAGTGGCTGCGCAAACACGAGCTCCGCTGGGGAGGCTTCTAGATCCTCTTTAGGTGCAGAACGCAACCCCAATAACACCCATGGTAACTTGTCAACCCAATTTGTATCCGTCAGTGACGCTCTGAGAGCCGCTTTCAATGACCTATGAAACTGTTCGCATAACCCATTAGCCTGCAGATTGTACGCAGTTGTGCGGTGAATTGTGACACCCAGGCTGCGGGCCATTGTCGACCAAAGCTCGGAAACAAATTGAGGGCCTCTGTCGGACGTAATGTCCGACGGAACGCCGAAGCGCGCCACCCAAGCTGTTAAAAATGCGCGCGCCACTTCCTCGGCCGTGGTTGATACCAGCGGGACCACTTCAGGCCAGCGCGTGGTGCAGTCCACCATTGTCAGAAGATGTGTGCACCCCTGTGACAGCGGGAGGGGTCCAACGAGGTCCACATGAACATGATCGAACCTCTTGGCCGGAATGTGAAGCGGTTCCAAAGGAGCTCTCGTGTGCCTGTGTACTTTGGCTCGTTGACACGCCGTGCAGGCTGCTGCCCACTCTTTGACCTGTTTGCGGAGGCTCGGCCAAACAAATTTCTCTCCCACCATTTTGACCGATGCGCGCACTCCAGGGTGCGCCAAAGAATGAACCGAGTCAAAAACGCGGCGGCGCCACGCGGCCGGTACTACTGGACGCGGCCGTCCAGTGGAGACATCGCAGATTAGGGGGGGGCATACTGTCTTGCAGCACCCTGCTCTCCAGCCTTAACCCTGTTGGTCCAGACTGGAGCGCGCGCACGTCCGCGTCATTAACCTGCTCTGCGGCCATGGCTGCATAATCTAACCCTACGCTGACTGGGGCCGCCACAGCGCGCGAGAGGCAATCTGCCACTACATTGAGTTTGCCCGCCACATGCTGAATATCAGTGGTAAACTCTGATATCGTGGCCAGCTGTCTCTGCTGCCGGCCTGACCACGGTTCCGAGACCTTGGCCATCGCGAATGTTAGCGGTTTGTGATCAACGAACGCGGTGAAAGCGCGTCTTTCCAGCCAGAACTGAAAGTGGCGGATGGCCAAATGGAGCGCGAGCAGCTCCCTGTCGAACGCGCTGTATTTACGTTCACTAGCGCGCAAGGTCCTGCTGAAAAATGCGAGGGGTTGCCAAACCCCAGCTACATGTTGCTCCATGACCGCCCCCTATGGCCACATCTGACGTGTCATTGGTGAGCGCTATGCGGGCCGTTGGGTCTGGGTGAGCCAACAACGCAGCCTTTGCCAAGGCTGCTTTCACCTCCGAGAACGCTTGGTCCCGCTCCGGAGACCACTCAATCTTATCCGCGGGTTTCTTTTTTTTGAGCGCGGCATACAGCGGCTGCATGAGCTGCACCGCGCGGGGGAGAAAACGGTTATAAAAATTCACCATTCCCAAAAACTCCTGCAATGCCCTGACTGTCTGCGGCCGGGGAAAATCTGCCACAGCGCGCATTTTGTCAGGCAGCGGAACTGCTCCTTCGGGGGAGACGCGGTGTCCTAAAAAATTGATCTGCGCCACCCCGAACTGACACTTCGCTGGGTTGATTATTAACCTGTGATCTCCCAACCTTCGGAAAACTGTGGCCAGGTGTTTTTTGTGTTCGTCTTCGGACGCGCTGGCTACTAAAATATCGTCCAGGTAGACGAACACGAAAGGGAGATCGCAAAGCACCGCGTCCATCATGCGTTGGAACGTCTGAGCAGCCCCTTTAAGTCCGAATGGCATGCATAAAAACTTGAATAAACCAAACGGAGTTATTACCGCTGTTTTGGGTATGTCCTCAGCGCGCACTGGGACTTGGTGGTAACCGCGGACCAAGTCTATTTTAGAAAAAATGCACGCCCCTACCAAATGAACCGAGAAATCTTGAATATGTGGGATTGGGTAGCGGTCGTGCGCTGTAGCGTTGTTTAACCTGCGAAAATCCCTGCAAGGGCACCATGATCCGTCAGCTTTCGGGACCATATGTAGGGGGGAAGCCCACGGGCTGTTTGAACGTCGGATAATGCCCAACCTCTCCAGGTTGGCGAACTCCTTGCGCGCTATGGCCAGCTTAACTGCGTCCAAGCGCTGAGCTTTTGCAAAAATGGGCAGTCCGGTAGTGGTAATGAAATGCTCCACCCCGTGCTTAGCGACTGTTGCCGAAAATGTGGGAACCGTGAGTGCTGGGAACTGAGTGAGCAGTGTGTGGAACTTACCGCCTGCTGTTGTGACGTTGGCTTGGGCTGTAGGCAGGGCCACTCGTGCTGCACAGGGGACAGAATCAAAAGAAAATGCATTAACCAGGCGCCTGTTAGCGAGATCAACCAACAACCCATGTGAGCACAAAAAATCAGCCCCCAGCATATTGAAATTTACTGTTGCTACAACAAAGGTCCACTCATATGCACGGCCGTGTAGAGACAGAAGCAGAGTCTTCTCACCAAAGGTCTTAATCTCCGAGCCGTTCGCCGCTGTCACCAGGGGACCTCCGGAACCCGCCAGTCTGTTCTCGTAGGAAGGAGTGATGAAACTCAACTGGGAGCCTGTGTCAACGAGGAACTGACTCCCGGAGCGTGCGTCCGACAAGTAGAGCAGCTTGTTCTCTTCCCCGAGGGCCGCGGCTGCTACCGACCCCCGGTCTTGGCGTTTCCCGAACGCCCGAACTGGCACGGCGGTACACACTTGCGTGCCCTCTCTGCGAAGCGGCGATGGTAGAAACAAAAAACGTCCCATCCACGCTCCCTGGCCCTTGCCGCCGCCGTCGTCGGTGAGTCTGGCACCGCTGTCTCTGGCATCCCGTCGTCTGCAGTTGTCGCACCGAGTTCCGCTGCAGCGGCCATGACTGTACGCCACTTGGTGGCGTTGACAATCCGCTGCGCCTCTCGGCCCAGCGCGCGGTAGTCCCGTAGGGCCAACAGTGGCGAACTGGCCAGAGCCGCTCTCGCTGCTGACGGTAGAGTCCTGAGGAAGAGGTGGGTGAAAATGAAGTGATCATCGTCAGAGTCCTTCAACCTCAACAACTTCTCCATCAGGCTCGCGGGCATGTCGTTTTCCCCCTCCGTCAGCGCCAGGAGCCTCTCTGCTCGCTCCTCCGCCGAGGGGGTGAATTGCTGGATGAGTGCAGCCTTCAACGCGCCGTATTTGTCGCTTTCCGGCGGCTGGTCGATCAGGCTCTCCACATGCTGGGCCATGTTGTTGTCCAGCTTTGCGACTACGTGGTAGAATTTCGTGACATCTACCGATATCCCCCGGAGGTTGAACTGCGCCTCAACTCCGTTGAACCAGGAGCGCGGATTGTTCTGCCAGAAGTCCGGTAGCTGAACTGTAGCGGCGTTCGCTTAGCTGGGGGCTCCTGACGCGGCTGGCCCGGGGGAATTTCTTTCTTCCATGATACGTCTCAGGGTCACCAGTGTGGAAGATGTGAAAATGACGAGGCAGCGTTCTTTCTCAGAGTCAGCTTTATTCACATCTCCATCATTTCAACAGCAGAAAAAAGACAGCGAATGAAACAGTAACTCTCGTCCTTAAATATCAGGGACTTCACACCTCATAGATCACATGCCCCACAGACCACCTTGCATAATAAAGACAGTCACAATGCATTTCACCACCTGGCATAATAAAGACAGTCACAATGCATTTCCCTCCATGATATCACTTCCACTGTCTCCCATACATCCTTAAATCGACCCCCCACAGTCTCCAGCCTTGCATAACAAGGCTAAGCTTCCTGCCTTTGTTCTGACCTGAAATGCAAGTCACAGAACCGGCCCAACAGGTCCATTGAGTGTTCACCACAGTGTGTAATAAACTTTGTGCCATGAGCCCGACTCTTATTTCACACACTCCACAATATGTCCTTTGTTATAGACACTACAAATTCAAGTTTTGTTTTGTTTTGTTTTGTTTTTCAAAAGCCGATAAATGCTGGGAAGGTTGGGGGTTTTTTTTGTTTTTTTTTTTTACAAAAGCAGATAACTCCACACTGCAAATCAGCACTTGGTATTTGGGTCACATGACTCATCTTGGCTGCCTTCCCAGTCTGCTCACTCTGACTGGTTTCCCTGGCTGTGTTCGGAAAGTTCACTCACTCCCTCCCTACTCGCTATATAGTGAATTTAGATATAGTGGACTATACAGTAAACTCACCATAACAATAAAATTAACCGCTTTCGGACACTACTGGGCTGGTTTTCGCGGCACGGTTAATGACATCATCATGTGAGACAGCGATGACTCACGGTGGTTAAGAATGAATACCTACATGTAATTTGTAGTAAATATGTATTAAATCAAATCGTTTTTGCTGAATTATTAAATATAAATGATAGTTTATGTTGTGATGTGAAGCTCTTCTCTCACTGCTCCATTGGCTGCGCATTCACTATATAATACACTATATGGGGAAGGAGTGAGCATTTCGAACACAGCACCTGCTTGCTGTGAATGACTTCCCTGCCAGTTTTTTTTTTTATTTTGTTGCATTTTATTTCAAATATGGATAATTTTGATGAAGCAGATGAGCCAGTGATGCATTCACCAGTAGGGCGCAAACGAGGTCGATATTCAGAATTCTTGCTACTACTATCTTCTATTATCAGAATTCTTGCTACTTTGCTGCTGTATGTCTCTGCACATTAACATTAACCACAACAATTTGCACAAATGCCATATCTGCTGCCGTCTGTCTGTCACTTCAATACTGATCACGTGCAGTCCTATCTGTTACTATCTGCACCTACACTTCCACACTGAACTGCAACTACAGGTATTACATCTCTAGCTGTCTGTATATAGGATTGCTGAGTTTCATCATCGTTAATCGTTTATCTCAATTTTGCACTATGGGAGGTCTGGGACTTTTATGTCGCCATTTGCACTACAGGTTGCACTACTGTACATATTGTATATTAGACTGCTGTTGTTGTTTCCTTTTTTCCAGCCTTATTCCTTTTCTTTTTATACTGTGCACACCAGTGAAGAGAGAGAGAAACACCATTTCAATTCTCTTGTATGTCCTGTACGTATAGTAGTATTAACAATAAAATCTTTGAATCTTGAATTATAGCTTTATTATAGCTATATTATACCATTTTACTGAGTGGATATGCCTAAATCAGTGTGTCAATCATATTACATTGATGCTTATAGACATTCAAGTATGTTCCAGACAAAATAGCATGTTTTTTGGGACTTGTCTGTGTCATGGCCTGAGCGCCGATCTCGTCCGCGCTCAGGTCATGCAGTATTTTCCTCCCATTCGGTAGTATTTCTTACGGTCCCGCAGGGCTCTAATTCTGACAGCGTCTCTGCAGGGCTTCCGGCTGTCAGAGCGGAGCTGGCTGTGACAGCTGGAATCAATGGAGTTGATGACTGCCTCATCAGCTGTTTCATCCCTGGCCCTATTTAAGGGAGCAGCGTTGGTTACTCCGGGCTGCGACCTCGTCTGACATCGTCTGACATTCCTCGTCTGATATCGTCTGATATTCATCGTCAATTATTCCTTCGTCCAACCTCCATCCTCGATCCTCTATTCGAGCCTTTTCCCAGTAAGTGTATGCCTTAGTCTGTGTGTTTCGTCAATGTGTCGTAGTCTTAGTTATTGTGTGTTTTGCCCCCTGTGGCTTATTATTTTGTACTATTTTCCTGTGTTAATAAAATATGCAAACTCATCGGCTGGCTCTCGGCGTCTCACTGATGGCTCGTGAGGGCCATCGTTGGCAGTAGGTCGCAGACAGACTGAGACACCAGTGACCGTGAGTTTGAGTTGGACTTGAGTTTTTCCCTGTTCTCGTACCAGTGCGCTGGGAGATGATGCCTCTCAAGGGCAACGCTAAGAGCCTGGGCTACGAGCTGGTGAAGGCCCTTGACGAGATAGATGGAGTCCTTTTTACCGCTCTCCTGTATGATGCTCCCAGCGATGCACACTGGTACCTGGACCTCGCTGAGGCGATCATTAACTGCCATCCTCGCTACTCCAACCACCCTGAAATCTCGACGAGGATGGCGGACATCTCTGCACTCAGGAAGAAGCTCCGTGGGCTGGAGGGAAGCTCCGGCAGGAAGTCGAAGAGGAGGCATCCTCGCTCCTCACTTCGGGATCCCATTCCTGCTCCAGATCCAGTCCAGGAGTTCACACCACCTAGGGGCTTTCCCCAACGGAGTGAGACATCAGTCGGGATTCCCCCGGAGGATTTACAGCTGATAGCGGCTACCATCCGGGACCAAGTGGCTGCAGCTCGCTTCACTTTCCAGCCCGCACAGATCTTGAAGCATGTGATGGCGGCGGTCAGGCTGTTGGATGGGAATCCAGAACTGTATGAATACCCAGAATACGTTGACCTGTTCGCCTTGGTTTCCGTGCAGGAGCAGCGTTGCCCTGACCTCACCTTCGCCTCGCCCTCTGCCGGAGGACGTCGTCACCACCCAGATTGCAAGATTCAGCGAGAACCTCATCTGAATCCAGTTCCGGGTAGTCGCACAAACTCTGTCTCCCAGCCAGCTGCAGCCTCCGTGTCTCGTCGGAGGAGTAAGACAGCCGCCTCCGCCTCCGGGTCATCTGTCCCCGCTGTTCCGTCAGCTCCTTGATCCCGGCTCGCCTCGGCTGTTCCTCCCCCCTCCTCGACGCCCCCTCCAGCTGCTGTGAACTCCTCGAGTCTGTCCCCGGTTGCTCCCATTCCTGATCTGGTGCGAGAGGCTCCTTCTTGTCTTCCCGGGGGGCCCTCCGTCTCCATCCAGCGGGGTAAGAGGGAAACAAAGTCCACTGCAGTGGGTCCCATCGGTCCTCAGCAAAGCAGGCAAGTGCACGTTCATTCTTTTCCCTCTCTGAGTGAATTGCTTTGTCTGACTCCTGGGGGTGGAGCTTGGGGTTTACAGTCCCCCGAGCTCCCTCCACCTGCTGTAATAATTAATAGTGAACCTGCTGCTTCTGTGTCTCCTTCCCCTGAGCGTTCCCCACGGTCAGGACTACACCGCCAGACGAGGAGGGAGCCTGTGGCCCTGGAGAGTTTGGATCCAGCCCCACAGCCACGTCACGGGCAGAGGAGGAGGTCGGACTGCAACTTGGATCCTGCGCTGATGACGAAGCGTCCCTGGGTCTCCATGGAGGAGCGGTTCGATCCAGCAGGTCGAGGATCTCCTGCCACCACGCCGTGCGGGTCGTCGGCATGAACGTCAGCGTTGGAGGGTCCTCAGACTGTGGAGACCATTATGCCGGCTGCGGAGCCCGCCATAGCCGAGTGGGAGCCAGAGGACGTCCTTCTTTGTCCTGAGCCTGGATCGCCGAAGTCCTGGACAGTGACGGAACTCGAGATCAGGCAAGTGCTCTACTTTGTCTTCCTTCTTTCTACTCTGGAGCATTTTTGCCTGTCTCTCGGGTAGACGAGCCGGGTGCAGCCGTCCGCTGCATCCGAACTTGTCTCGCCGGGTTCTGTCGCCACCAGTGATCCTGATTCCAGTTCTGTTCCTTCTCCTGAGCCTTCTCCCAGGGTCGCCAGTGATGAGTTGGTCCTGGTCGCTGATCTGGAGGTTCCGTGTTCAGGGTTGAAGGTCATCCTTGGTGCTGTTCCAACCCAGTCGGGGTCCATCGTGGGTGCAGCCGCGACCCAATCAGGGTCCATCGTGGGTGCAGCCGTGATGCAATCGGGGTCCATCGCGGGTGCAGCTCGGACTCACCTGGGGTCCGACAGGAGGACAGCGCCTGTTCTGGTGAAGTTCGGAGGTGGAGCTGCAGATCCTTCGCTGATCTTAGCTGGACTGGTCCTTTGTTCTTTCCCGTTTCCTTCTTCCCTCCATCGGGTGCCGCGGGAAATGCCGCCAAATTCCTGTAATCGGCTCGGCTCTCCCTCGCCGCTCCTCGCCATAAGGAGGCCGTCTCCGAACTCTCCCCTGTGGTCCTGTTGGCCTGATGATGCGGGTCGGCCGCCTGGGAAACTTTTTCGCTGGTTTGGCTTTCTGGTTCGGCCACCCGACAAATTGAACTTTCTACTGGGCGACCTGGTTCGGCTGCCGGAGGTTCTGTCTCTCCGGGCCTGGGACTGGGGTAGGCCGCCCGGACTCTTCCTTTTACCCTTATTTGTGATCTGCCTGTCGTCATTCCTGTTCCCCCCCTCCTCCCTCCTCTATGTGAGTAGGGATATTTTCGTTTGAAGTCTTGGACTATATTGAACTGTTTATCGCTGCTCTTCTGCGTATGTGTTTTTTTTTTCTCCTCGATAGTCTGAGATATGCCCTGATGTTGCCTCTGCCAGTTATTGTTTCTCATGGTACTGTATGTGTTCGCCGCTAGTTAGCGTGTTTTTTTTTTTCCTCTCCCTTCCCCTGTTTGAGGGATGATGTGTGGCCCCCATTTTATTTTTTCTGGGCCTGTTTATCTTGGTCTATGGATGTAGTATTTCTATTTGTGGCCTGTTGGCCTGGTATTTCTGTTATTTGCATTTATTGTCCCGGTTGTCCTTTGCCTATTCATGTTGGAGTGTATTTTTTTTTCCTTGCCCTGTTGTGCACTATGACTGTATTTGTTCTGTTTTTGGCCCTGGTCGTTGTTTTTTGTGTCTTTTCTTTGATTCTTGCCCGCCAAGCCTGTTTCCTCCCTCCACCCGCCCTGGGTGAGTTTTCGTATCCTTCTTGGGGGGGGGGGGGGGGTGCTTGGATGTTACTATTACACCCAGAGTGCGTCGTTCGGGGAGGAGTACTGTCATGGCCTGAGCGCAGATCTCGTCCACGCTCGGGTCATGCAGTATTTTCCTCCCATTCAATAGTATTTCTTATGGTCCCGCAGGGCTCTTATTCTGACAGCGTCTCTGCGGGGCTTCCGGCTGTCAGAGCGGAGCTGGCTGTGACAGCTGGAATCAATGGAGTTGATGACTGCCTCATCAGCTGTTTCATCCCTGGCCCTATTTAAGGGAGCAGCGTTGGTTACTCCGGGCTGCGACCTCATCTGACATCATCTGACATTCCTCGTCTGATATCGTCTGATATTCATCGTCAATTATTCCTTCGTCCAACCTCCATCCTAGATCCTCTATTCGAGCCTTTTCCCAGTAAGTGTATACCTTAGTTTGTGTGTTTCGTCAGTGTGTCGTAGTCTTAGTTATTGTGTGTTTTGCCCCCCTGTGGCTTATTATTTTGAACTATTTTCCTGTGTTAATAAAATACGCAAACTCATCGGCTGGCTCTCAACATCTCATTGATGGCTCGTGAGGGCCATCGTTGACAGTCTGTTTTTGCAAAAGAATGGCTTGTGGACTTATCTGTGTTTGCAAAAAAAAGTACTATTAAATTTCCAAAAAGTAGCAATGAGTTGATGTTTGATTTTTTTTTTTTTTTTTTTTTTTTGCTTTATTATGTCTGAGGTACTCATATTTCAAGTGACCATGTCTTAGAAGCTGATTTGGAAATACTAACACCTGTAAACCTACAGATGAAAAAGCAGTTTTTTCTCATTTTGAACACAAGTGGACTTACCTGTTTTTGCAAAAGAACTCTTCATATTTAGTTTTGTGTTTCGGCTTCTGTGCCGTTAATAAATAATGTTGACTGCTCGTTCTGCGTCTGAGTCCTGCTCTCTGCCCCTCCGAAGCGAAAACCGTGACAGTATAGAGGTGGACTTTTTGTGAAATTTTGTTTTTCTAAATATTAATATTTTTTTCAAATGCAGTACCTACGGTATATTCCCTATTACCTACCGAGGGAATTCACTGCTGTGTTTTTGGCTGCTGTTTACATCTGCCCGCAAAGTAACTACACAGCAGCGCTACGCAAACTCCATGACGCCATCAGCACAGTAGAGACAACCCATCCCAATGCTGTTTTTGTTTTTGCTGATGATTTTAACCAGTGCAATTTACGGACTGTACTTCCCAAATATTACCAGCATGTGGATATTCCCACCCGCGATAAGAACACACTGGATCATGTTTACACAAACATATGCAGTGCATACAGAGCGGCACCCTGCCCCCACTTCAGACAATCAGATCACATCTCCCTGTTTATGTACCCAGCCTACAGACAAAAGCTGAAACAAACAAACCCTGTTATTAAAGGCGACGGACAGACGAAAATTCAATATCGCTAAATCATATCTCAAATTGTTGTCTGAGACGAGCTAATTTGAACCCCACATGTTTTGGTGTCAACGTATGTCGCATAAGGTGACAATGCGCTCTTGAAGTACGCTGTTGTGGAGAGCTGTCTGACCCAGCCAAGCGATCAGCGGCTAAGATGGCCACTGACTGTGTGACGTCATTTCGGTTAGGCACACGGTCGGCGGACATTGCTGTGTTTTACTTGATGTTTACATTTTAAAATCGGCGATTACGGATATTTCTCGGAATACTTGTGGATTACAAATAGATTATTTATTAACATTAGGATTTCAGGAATCGAATTAATTATGGTTTGTCGTTGTGTTGTCTACGGGTGCGACGTTATACCAGCGGAGCATGCTGTGAGTGTTTTTGAATTTCCCGTCCCTGGGAAAATCAGAACGGCATGGGTGAAATTCGTTCAGAAAACACGAAAAAATTGGACTGATGTCGGTAAAACACCCGACATGTGCAGTAGACATTTCGTTGACAACGATTTCGAGAATAAGATGCAATTTGTGTCACGACTCGCCGCTCATCAGCGGCTTCAGCTGCGCCTCGTCAGCAGCGGACTATTTAGCCCACCTGCAGGACGCTGTCTCCCGGGCTCATCACCTGCCGACGCCAGCCACCTGTCCCTGCAAGTAAGCAACATTATCACTGATTATCCCTGTCTCGGTGTGGTGCCCGTTACCCTTGTCCTCTGCTCTTTTCCGGCTGAACGGCGCGCTGCTCTGCTGCCTGCGCATCGGTGTTCACCCCAACACATCCCCATACCGCATACATCCATTCACACACACGTGCTTGTTGAATAAAGCTGTTAAATCTATCCTGAGCCTGCGTGCGTGTTTCCTGGGCCAGACATTATGTCAATTTGAAATGAAATTTGCAAAAAGATTGCTGATTAAAAAAACGTCTGTTCCAACTATATATCCGTCCATTTCCAAGTGTGACTTTGAGAAAGGGGTCAGTGACAGTGGCGTGAAAAGCACGGGTGATCTACCGATGCGATCAGCTGTCAGAAAACGAGAAGTAAACAGGGTAAGTTTTGTATTTTTAATATTCACTGCAAATGTTTACTAAACATCTTAAATGAATTCCAAGCAATGGTTTGCATTGCCTTACCAACTTATCAAATATTAGCATATTAGGGTGTTCATACTAATCAAATATGAAATATTCAGTGCTGTATAGGGAGGTGGTTGTGCCTGTTTGATCAATTTATATTTCTATGTATGTAATCCAATTTGAGACCTCTGGGATAAAATTATGATCTACTTTTTTTGCAGATTTTATCAACTGTTACTCAACCTTCAAATAGTGTTGATGTTTCTGACCAAGCAGAGGAAGCTGATGAACAGGACTTTTATGTAAATCCAAATTTATACCCTAAAATGGTAGAAAAATTATTGAAATGTATATGACATGCGACTTTGATGAATGCTGAACTATGAGAATTATAACATTGACATGAACATTAATAAACTCAATATATGATTTTACAAAACTTTATTTAAATAACATTGTTCACAAATCTAATCTTGGTAGGCAAAATCCCTTGTAGTGATGAGATGGGAAGGTTTCTCTGATGAGGCTCACCGCACAGGCAGGCAGCATAACCCTCACTTCTTCCCCCCAAAAAATCCCCAACACCACCGGACCAGTTGCCTGTAGGCTATGAATCTGTATCGCCTGAAAAATATGGGGTTGGCATTGATTACTCCGTTTGCATTGATTATTGAATGTATTGAATGATTTCTTCATAATTCATCTGGAAAATTAAATCAAATGAATAAATATTGTTTATAAAATCACTCGTGTGAACGATGACGGCCGTCATCTGTCTCATCAGCTCCAGCTGCGCACAGACCAGCAGGTGCTAATCAGCGGCTGTTAAAAGTATTGAGAAGATGATGATTAACAACATGTCATCAGGCAGCGAGTGACCAATGGGTAGTTTTAGTTTGAAAATTAAGTGTGTGACCATGCATGTCGCCAAAGAAAAATATTTCTAAGCATCTTTTACCAAGATAAATCTTCCAGCTGATCGTCGTCAACGTGGTCTGTTCCCGTCTGTGTTGCGTCTTCCTCCTCTCCCTCTGGCTCGAACAAATAAGGCTGACAGGCCACACACCACCCAAAACTACTTCATCATCAGATTCTTCATTGTCAATGTCATCATTTATACTGAGGTCGTCAAACTCGGGAAAATAATCGCTGTCCGAATCACTTTGCTCTCGTTCTGCAATTTTCTTTCTTACCGAAATGACGTCAAGGCTGCACGCACCTATCGGGAGATGGCAGTACTGCAGCATCAGTGAGTGAAAGATGGGCTATGACCAAATAATGTCATTTATGGAGGCTGGTGACACATATTAAATCAGGGGAATGGGAAGAATGGAATATTTTCATACAATCAGTTGATTGGTTCAATAAAAAAATGTCACTGTCCGTCGCCTTTAAAGAAATTAAACGCTGGACTCCAGAGGCTGAGAGCACACTGCAAGACTGTTTTGCCTGTACAGACTGGGATGTGTTTAAAGCTGCAGCCACCCAGGAGGACTCTTCTGTAAACATTCAGCAATATGCTTAGTATGTGACTGGGTACATCAGCACGTGTTAATACCATTGTACCCACCATACAAGTCAAGAAGTTCCCCAACCAGAAGCCCTGGATCAGCAGTCAGGTACATCAGATGCTGCGTGCTCGCTCTCTTGCATTCAAATCAGGCAATGAGGTTGAGTACAAAGCTGCAAAGTATGGACTGAGGAAAGCTATAACAACAGCCAAGAGGCAGTACAGGGAAAAGTTAGACAGTCTCTACTCCACTCCTGACCAGGGGCGCATGTGGCAAGGTCTGTAACACATCACAGACGACAAGAGGACCAAAAGCAACACCACTAGCTCTACAGACAGCCTGCCGAACAATCTCAATGTCATGGTCTGAGCGTCAATCTCGTCCGCGCTCGGGTCATGCAGTATTTTCCTCCCATTCTGTGTTATTCCTTATGGTCCCTCAGAGCTCTTATTCTGACAGAGTCTCTGCGGAGCTTCCGGCTGTCAGAGCTGAGCTCAGCAGTGACAGCTGGAATTAATTGAGCTGATGACGCCCTCATCAGCTGATCTATCCTCTTGCCCTATTTAAGGGAGCAGCTTCAGTCTCTCAGGGCTGCGAGTAACGCTGGTCTTCCCAACGTTAGGCTGGTGTCCCCATTTCCCGGCTCCAGTCATCCTCTAGATCCTAGCTACTCTCAGTAAGTTATCCCTTAGTTGGTGTATATCGTCAGTGTGTCTTAGCCACAGTCTTTATTTGTGTTTTGCCCCACGAGGCTCTTTATTTTGTACATTGTATCAGTCCTTCAATAAATGCGCAAACTCACTGGTTGCCTATAGTGTCTCATTAGTTTTCCGCCAGGACTGCTCCATGACACTCAACATCTTTTACACCCACTATGAGACCTCCAGCTACAATGCAGAGAGGAGACACACACACACGCACCCTCCCCCTCCACTAAACATCTCATCAGGCCAGGTAAACAGAGCACTGAGGAATATTAACCCCCACAAGGCAGCAGGACCAAACAACATCCCTGGACGGGCTCTCAGAGCATGTGCTGCCGAGCTGACAGACATTCTCACATTCATCTTCAACCTCTCCCTCAACCAGAACATAGTCATGTGAAAAAATTAGGATACCCCATTAAATATTCAGTTCTTTATTAAGAAATGTTCACATATCTATGTCTAACCTTGTTTTTGTTTTTATTTGCATTTTTTAACATTTATTTTAGCCATTTTAAGAGTGAATAAATGTGGGGGTGTCCTAAAAAAGATGGGGGGTATCCTAATTTATTCCTCACTATTTGTTTAGAATTATATTTTACAGAAAATTTGAAAAAAGTCTTTAATTTATTTTTAATTGTTTAGTTGTATTACATGAATCTCCCAGTATTTTAAACACTGATATTAAATATCCATATGTCCAAATATGTAAAAAAAACAAAAAAAAAACAAAACAACACACACACACAGGCTTATACAGGGTATCCTAATTTTTTCACATGACTGTAGTCCCCTCCTGCTTCAAAACCACAACCATCGTCCCCCTCCCCAAAAAGAGCTTGCCAACCCATCTGAATGATTACAGGCCGGTAGCACTCACTCCAATCATCATGAAGTGCTTCGAAAGAGTGGTGCTGCCCCTCATTCAGGACAGCATACCAAATACCCTGGACTCCCTGCAGTATGATTACCGGCCCAACAGGTCCACCTCGGATGCCATTGCTGCAGCACTCTATTATTCTCTCTCCCACCAAGAAGATAAAGACTCCTACATCAGGATGCTCTTTGTCAACTACAGCTCCGCTTTCAACACGGTTATCCCCTACAAACTCACCGACAAATTGTCTTCACTTGGCCTGCACCCCACCCTCTGTGACTGGCTACTGGACTTTCTGACTGACAGGACCCAGTCTGTCAGGATGGGTAACAGGACCTCAGCCAGCATTATTACGAACACAGGTGTCCCACAGGGTTGTGTTCTCAGCCCCATCCTCTACAGCCTCTTCACCCATGACTGTGTTGCCTCCCGCAAGGACAATATCATCTTAAAGTTCACAGATGACACAGCAGTGATAGGACGCATCACTGGTGGTGATGAAGCATCCTACAGGAGGGAGGTGGCCAGCCTGGTGTCATGGTGTGAGGACAACAACCTCACCCTCAACATGGACAAGATGAAGGAGATAATAGTGGACATGAGGAAGGGGAGGAGGAGACCCCATTGGCCACTGTTCATCTGGAAGCTTGAGGTGGAGAGGGTGAGCAGCTTTAAATACCTGGGCATCCACATCAGCAAGGACCTTACATGGGCACTCAACACCACAGAGCTGGTTAAGAGAGCTCAACAGTGGCTGTACTTTCTGAGGAGGCTGAAGAAATTTGGCATGTCCCCCAAGATCCTCAACAATTTCTACAGCTGCATCATCTTAACCAACTCCATCACTGCGTAGTACAGCAGCACTACTGCCCAGGACCACAAACACCTGCAGAGAGTGATGAAGACAGCGGAGAAGATCATCAGGACTCCGCTCCCCTCTCTGCAGAGCATCTACCACTGCAGAGTCCAAAGGAGAGCTGCCGCCATCCTCCAGGACCCCACCTACCCCCAGCACAGAATGTTTACACTTCTACCCTCAGGACGGAGGTACAGAAGTGTGACATGCAGGACATCCAGACTAAAAAACTTCTTCTTTCCCAATGCCATCAGACTCCTGAATAAATAACAAACTTCAGACACAGCTTTGCAAATAGGAATTCACACACTGGTTGCTAAATTTGCACATTGCTCACTTGCACAGTGTACATAGTCTCACCCCATCTCATGTCCATATCATCTCTGCTGCTAAATTATCATTGTACAGTCTACTGGGTATTATCATTTCAGAGAAATTCTCACACTGGGTGCTAATTTGTACATTGCTTATTTGCACATTGCTCATTTGCACACTGTAAATAGGCTTATGCCATCTCAGGTTCATATCATCTCTGATATTAATATACCATTGTCCATTATAGTTATCCAGTGAATTTTCAATTTTCATTCTTCTTGTTTCCTCTAGTTTAACTGCTTTAACTGTCTAATATGTGTTATTGGTATTCATTAGTATTATTACTTAGTATTAAGGTGTCCTAATTGCCTAATGTGTATTATTAGTGTGTGTTATTTAGTATTCATTAGTATTAGGTGTGTTATTATCTTATTAGTATTGATGTGTGTCTATTACCTTGGCATTCGTTCAGAGAGCAGAGTAAGAATTTCAGTGCTCAGGAAATGTTACATTTCTTAACTGTGCACGTGATAACAAAGCGTTTGAATCTTGAATCTTGAATACAATTTAGTTTGTGTTCCCTTGTAAAACATTTTTAGGATTTTAGTTGTAGACTTTAGAATTTTAAACCTATTTATTTGGAGTCAACAAACACATTTAGTGTTCTCCTGAATTATAAAATGTTATATTATGTTTTGTTTGAAATTGAACAAAGAATTTGTTTTGATATTTTTTGTTTAAAAATTAATATAGAGCTAAAACCAACTAAAATATGATCTTAATAAAATAATGTGTGAAAGCAAGTTGTGGTGATCCGAGCGTGGAGCTGATCCGTGCTCGAGTCACTCAGTATTTTCCCTATTCCTCCGCATTCCTAGTTCTGTTATTATTTGTACCACGGGGGCTTTTACTGTGACAGCACCGCAGCCAGACTTCCGGCTGTCAAGTCGAGCCGGCCCTGTCACAGCTAATCATGATTCTGTGATTATGTTTTCTCTTCACCTGTTTGGCCCTTAGCTTTTGTGTTTAGTATTTAAGGTGGCAGCTGAGGCTCACTCCTCACTGCGACCTCGTTGTCAACCATGACTGGAGCCCCTACGTCTGGCTCCAGTCTCACTTCAGCATAGGTTTTGCCCTCGCTTCATTCATTTGTAAGTGCTTACTCTACAGCATCAGGTTTCGCCCTCGCTCTTTGTATGTAAGTGCTTTGTGACTTTTTATTTCTCTCCTTATGTCACCCTTCGGGGTTGCATGTATAGTTATTTGTTTTTTGCCCCACGTGGCTTGTTATTTTGTTACCTTCCTTTAATAAATATGTACAAACTCTCTGTCGGCATCTGGCGCCTCATTAATGCCCTGAAAGGGGCAAACATGACACAATTTAAATGACATTTGCCCGTCTGGAGACAGCTGTGGTCTTCTGAAAGAATGTCAGTGAAAGGATAACAGTTCTTAAAAGCACATTTTGAGATAAATTTGTCCCTGTTTTTTTATTTAACCTTTATTTTATTTAACCTTTATTTCTAAGTAGACGGTTATGCTGTTTATTCCATCTCGCTACAATGCTCCGCATTTTGTATATATATTTATACTGTATATTGATGTGTATGTATGTATATCCACTGCTCTTATTTATATCTTCCATATCTTCTTAATTATTGCTCTGAGTGTTGCTATCCCTGTGCTGTTGCAATCCTGGGATTTCCCCATTGTGGGACTAATAAAGGCTTATCTTATCTTATCTTATCTTATTTACACAGGGTAGTCCCAATGAGAGGCAACCTCTCTTTTTCAAGGACACCCTGTTGACACTCACACATTCACACCAGGAAGCTGCCCAGTACAACCACAGGCTGACCTGTGGCCACTGAGCAGCTCCACTGGAGCAGTTGGGGTTAAGGGCCTTGCTCAAGGGCACCACAGTGGGGTTAAGGAGGGTGGGGCAAACACTGCAATGTTATCTGTCCCACCCAGATCTAATCTTGCCGGTCCAGGGATCAAACCCAAGACCTTCCACTCACCAGTCCACATCCTTAACCATTAGGCAACCACTGCCAACTATGTGTCAGATTTCTCTTTCATTTGTTTTCATAAAAGATGTTGGAAGTATATTCATGGGTCATTGCAAATACTTTGTTTTAAAAGGGCCAAGTTGTCACAAAGTGGGAGGGAAAAATCTTGAATAGAAAAAAACTACCTTTTGTAGTTTTCGTTGGTGACCCCTGCTCTAATGTGTACTATAATTCTACTTCCTGAGGAAGCTGAGATCCTTAAACGTGTGCAACAGGATGCTGGAGCTTTTCTACCAGGCTGTTGTGGCCAGCGCCATCTTCTTTGCTGCTGTCTGTTGGGGTAGCAGTATCAGAGCCAGCGACAACAACAGACTTGACATGATTATCAAGAGGGCTCGCTCTGTGATTGGTCTCAGGCTGGAGACCTTTGAGACTGTGGTGGAGAGTTAGGACACTAAACAAACTGCGATCCATCATAGACAATCCTGATCACCCCCTCCACCACACACTGGGCAGACAGCGGAGCACGTTCTCCAGCGGACTGCTACAGCTTTGCTGCTGAACGGTTAGGTACAGGAAATCTTTCCTGTCACATGCCATTTCACTGTACAATAACTCACTCTGATGTTGAATTCTGGTCATAATTATGCTGCCATACTGCACCTTGCATTCTAATTGATACCTCACACTTCACCCTGTACCTGATAGTCCTGCATTGTACAGCGGGTATGAGTCATGTATCTTTATGGGTCACCATCTATTCATTTATGATGTATATAAGTTATTTAGGCAATTTTTACTTTCCATGGGTAATCCCTTTGTCTATTATGCTGTGTGTGTTACTGTCGTTTGGTTGTCTACCGTCATGCTGCTGTTACACTGCAATTTCCCAGTTTGGGATCAATAAAGTACATCTATCTATCTATCTATCTATCTATAAAGTCAAGGCACACAGAGTTTTGCTTTATCTGCAACAGAGAGAGAGAGTCACTGACCTTAGTAGATGGGTTAATATATGGCTTGTGGGGAAACCCAACGGTCCAGGTGTACAACACCTGGACTTTGGTCAGACACTCATGCAGGTGAATGTACAGTCACCGTCATCCTCTCCTCATCCCTTAGTTCCCTCCGTTCTACTCTTAAAGCTGCTCTAATTGTCTTGTGGTCCCACATAACCTCAGAAAGCTGCAAGCAAAACCTCAGCTCCACCTCATCCTGCTTCTGTCTGTCTGTTCTTTCCACAGAAGAGTTTGTACTGTTTGTGTGTGTCATTGTTATGTGCAATATGATGAGTTATTTACTAATTGCCGTATCAGAACAGATGGTGAAGAACAATGGAGTAAAGGTGTCTACACAGTTTTTATTAATAAATTCTCAAGCCTGGATTTTCTTAAAGGGTACCTGTGGTGGTCGTCTAAACGCATTCAACTTGAAAACATTAGGCAAATTATTCGTTATTTGGTTAAATAATTATTGCCAGCCAAATACCACCAGAGAAATATGCAAATACGACCGCAGGCATGGCCAGCCAATGAAAACTCTGAGCGCAGCCATGACACATGCGGATGTGACGTCACTTCGTTGATAACTCAACAGTCAATGCTCCGCCTGTATGAGAGAATAGGGTGCTTTTGTGAGTGTTTTTATTCTATTATGGCTGAATTGTCGGACTCTGGGGAAGAATTCGTCCAACATGGCTACAGGTTTGAGCCAGAAATGTCTTCTGAGGGTTAAAGTGACGAAGTGGTCCTCACACACAACGCAGTTTCGTCTGAAAGGATTCGTCTGTGTCCTGTTCCGAGATCACTTTTCCGCTCCGATCTTCTGACAAGGTGAGCTGGGTTTGGCTACACAAAAGAAGTGTTTATCTTTGTTTTTTCGCTTATTATTGAGACATCCAAAGGCTTTACATTCCGCCATGTTGCGATATCCATATCGCATTGTATGTTTTTGTTTTTACAAGAGCACCGAGTGTCTGCTGCTCTGCTCTCTCTCTCTGCTGCTCCCGCGGCGAGGGAGGAGCCCAGCCCATCTCGCAGCTGTTACGAGCTCAGATCAGAGGAGACAAGCCGCTGAATTTAAGCATTTATTTATTTATTTTCTACTCGTTTTAGTTCTGCATTTAATATGAACCCTGAGTTTGAAATAAACGTTTGAATTTGAATTTGAATATCCCGTAAGCCGCTGCACATCCGGGTACTCCAGGCTCAGCCAATATTGATCCAGATCGCATAGTTTTAGAATCATCGGCCTTTACGAGCTCAGATCAGACGAGACGGCCCGCTGAATTTAAGCATTTATTTATTTATTTTCTAATCGTTTTAGTTCTGCATTTAATATGAACCCTGAGTTTGAAATAAACGTTTGAATTTGAATATCCCGTAAGCCGCTGCACATCCGGGCAGTGCAGGCTCAGCCAATACTGATCCAGATCGCATAGTTTTAGAATCATCGGCCTTTACAAGCTCAGATCACACGAGACGACCCGCTGAATTTAAGCATTTATTTATTTATTTTCTACTCGTTTCAGTTCTGCATTTAATGTGAACCCTGAGTTTGAAATAAACGTTTGAATTTGAATATCCCGAAAGCCACTGCACATCCGGGCACTGCAGGCTCAGCCAATACTGATCCAGATCGCGGTGTCAACAAAATTACGTCACAGGAAGCGTCCTGGAAGGCCATATAGCTGCTAGTATGGCTGCACTCATGTTTTGCTGACATAGCTGAACAAGCACATCAGCAATGGATTTATATCAAATTGCTTTGAACATGAATTTCAACTTAAACTTGAACTAGAACGTGAGACAGGAGCTCAATATAATATCTTTTTTTTCACGACCACCACAGGTACCCTTTAATGTGGCCCGCATTGTTGCACAAGTGTTTCTTCAACTGGAAGTAGAATTGTAAATGAACTACTAAACCATCCATTTATATACTGTACATAAAAGCGAGTCCATCAATTGTCTAATAACTTGGCCACTTGAGGTAATGATAAATTGTTTATTTTTATCAAAAACTTTGGTTCAAATTCTAAGGGTTTCTTTACAATCAAAGTCTTTGTGAAGCTGTAATGTAGGAAAAGCACAAATGTTGTTGTACTCAGATTATCTTGTTTACCATATCAAAACAAAACAGCATGGCTAAAAACTCAATTATTTTAAGTCATCACAGTCATGTTTTACTCTAGAAAAATGTAGTCCATCTGACATGGTTTTAGTGACCCACAGAGCAGACACGACTCAAGACTGATACAATTAACCTTTTATTGAATATAGTGGACGTGAGTGGGTGCGTGTATGTGTGATTGAGTGTGTGTAGTGTGAGCAGGCGAGTCAGCTGGGGCGAGCAGAGCACCATACAACCTAGCAACCCTAGGAAGAGACAGAGGTAGTGTTAGATGCAGTACAAGTCAGATGAGCACCAGATAGTTGAGCGCTTACTGTCAGAGGTGGTAGAGTGACGCCCAGGTTAGCGCAGAAGCTACTGCCAGGAAGACAGTGCCCGCAGGGCAGCCGGGGAGCTGAACGCTGGTGTGGGAAGCAGGTGAGTCCGCCGCCAGGGAGAAGGGGTCCGCTGCCACAGAGCTCCTCCTGTGCACAGGGGCAAAGGACAAGGTGAGAAGGTATGATGGGAGCTTACTTGATTGCTGAGAAGTCCAGGAGGCGCAGGCCCGGACAGGTATGGAGGAGGCTAGAAAGCCGACGTGGAAAGGCACAGCGAGGCTAGGAAGCTCGGCGATTTGGCGTAGCAGGTTTCTGGAGAAGGAAACAGATGACTCCGCACAGAGCACTGACCCTGACGGTATAAATAGCCAGAGGATGATGACAGGCAGGTGTGCGCACAGGTGTGACAAATTGGCAGCCATGACAGTATTCCCCCCCACGACACGCCTCTCGGCGGTCGTTCCAACCTTCCTGGGTGCGTCCGGTGGAAGTCCCTGATGAGCTGCTTGTCCAGCACGAAGGAGGGATGTACCCAGGATCTCCACTCCGGCCAGTATCCCTGCCAGTCCACCAGGTACTGCAGGCCATGACCCTGGCGACGAACGTCCAAGATGGCAGTGACTGGCCATGCTGGGTCGCCGTCAATCACCATCGGTGGAGGTGGAGACCTGGGAGGAGGACACAAAGGGCTGGAGCAGACGGGCTTGACCTGAGAAACATGAAAGGTCGGGCAGATGTGGAGAGGGGGGAGAGTTAGGCGCACAGAGACAGGGTTGATAATCCGGCTAATGGGAAAAGGTCCAATGAACCGTTGCAATGTCTTTTTTCTTTCAGCCTTCAGATTAATGTGTTTAGTGGACAACCATACCTGTTGGCCCACCCGGTAGGCGAGAGCCGGGACCCTGAGCCGGTTGGCCACCGCAGTGTTGCGCTCAGCCGTCCGCTGTAGTGCTGACCTGGTTGCCCTCCAGATCCGCCGGCAACCCTTCAAGTGTGCACAAACAGAGGAAACAGTGATGTCCCCCTCCTCCTCAGGGAACAGTGAGGGATTGTAACCCAGTGAGGCTTCAAAGGGGGACATGCCGATAGCAGCGGACACCCAAGTATTATGAGCATTATTCAATCCAGGGGAGGTGAGTGCTCCACGATGATGGATTTGTGGTCGTGACGCACTGCAGCGCCGCCTCCAACTCCTGATTAGCTCACTCACACTGCCCCTTGGATTGTGGATGGTAGCCCGATGACAGACTTGCCGTAGCACTCAGCGCAGCGCAGAAAGACCTCCAAACTCTGGAGACGAACTGGGGCCCTTGATCGGAGATGATGTCCCGGGGGATACCATGCAGCCTAACCACATGCTGGACAAGGAGGTCCGCCGTCTCCTTCGTCGTGGGTAACCCCCGCAGGGGAATGAAATGGGCAGCCTTCGAGAATCTGTCAACCAGTGTGAGGATAGCCATGAACTGATTGGATGTAGGGAGTCCGGTGACAAAGTCCAAAGCCACGTGGGACCATGATCTGCTAGGGATGGGAAGTGGGTGGAGCAGCCCGGCAGGTGGAGAAGAGGATGTCTTGCCAGCAGCACACTGAGGACAGGCCCGGATGTAGTCTCCCACGTCCTTCTGGAGGGAAGGCCACCAAAACGTCCTCTGCAGGAGAGCCACTGTGCGCGTCCTTCCCGGGTGGCATGCGAACTTGGGACGCATGACCCCATTGAATGACCTCCCCCAAACGGCCGATGGGACAAACAACTTCCCCGCTGGCCCCCCGCCTGGGTCGACCTCGTCAGCCTGTGCATTCAGGATTCAGGACCCTGTCCTTAATACCACAAGAGAGGGTGCCCACGACACACAATGAGGGGAGAATAGGATGTTCGGTCATTTCCGCCATCTTCCGGGGCAAACTGACGGGACAGGGCATCCGGTTTCGTATTCTTCGACCCGGGGCGGTAGGTAATGGTGAAATCAAAGCGTCCAAAGAAGAGGGACCAGCGGGCCTGTCGAACGTTCAGACGCTTGGCCGTCCAGAGGTACTCCAGATTTTTGTGGTCAGTCCAAACGACGAACAGCTGACAAGCGCCCTCCAGCCAGTGATGCCACTCTTCTAACGCGAGCTTGACCGCCAGCAGCTCCTTGTCGCCGATGTCATAGTTGCGTTCAGCCGGGGATAAGCGACGGGAGAAGAACGCACAGGGGCGTATCTTGCCATCTGCCGGGGAGCACTGGGACAAGATGGCCTCGACCCCTGAATCCGATGCATCCACTTCTACCAGACAATGGAGAGCGGGGTCCACCTGCGTTAATATAAGAGAGAAGGAAAACTTGCTCTTCAGGAAGGAAAAGGCCGCAGCCGCCTCCTCCATCCACCGAAAAGGCACCTTGGTAGAGGTTAGATTGGTTAGTGGCAGAGCAATGCGACTGTAGTTCTGAATAAAGCGGCGGTAAAAGTTAGCAAACCCCAGGAATTGTAAAAGCTGCTTCCTGGATGAGGGAGTGGGCCACTCCACCACCGCCTTTACCTTTGCTGGGTCGGGGATGATCTCATTGTGGGCAATGATAAAGCCAAGGAAGGATGTAAGGGGGACATGGAACTCACACTTTTCCACCTTCACAAAGAGTTTGTTTTCCAGCAGCCGCTGCAGTACCCGCCTCACATGCACGCGATGTTCATCCATGGACTGGGAAAAGATGAGAATATCATCCAAATAAACAAATACAAACGTGCATACAAATACGTGCAAATACAAAATGAACAAAGGGGATTAATTCTGGGAATTAACTGAGTGATATTTCTTACAGTCTGTCCAGCGAGGAGGAGGGTAGATGGATTCACCTTTCCTGGGAGACTGGAAGTACAGTGACACTCCAGGGAGCAGGGCCACAGAGAATACTCCACTGGGGACGCATGGCAGGCTGATCAGGCCTGTGTGCTGGGGAGACGAGTGGAGGAACCGTGGTGGAAAAGAGGTAAGTCGACTTACTGGTAGTGAGGGAAATGTGCACAATCCGGGGAAGACAAAATCCAATCCGTGAAGCAGAAACAGGGGTCAGGCAGGCAGAGGTCAGCAGCACAGGAATCCAATCATAAGCTCAGGCAACAAGCCTAAACAGACA
The DNA here is from genome assembly GCA_020510985.1 of Pholidichthys leucotaenia. NCBI lineage: Eukaryota > Metazoa > Chordata > Actinopteri > Cichliformes > Pholidichthyidae > Pholidichthys > Pholidichthys leucotaenia. Next base: position 213,512,286 of record CM035847.1, on the reverse strand, counting down.
GGCTGGCTCATAGTCCTAGGGCAGAAGTCAGAGTCAAAAAACACAGATAGGCAGGCAAGAGTAACAGAGAGCTCAGGTAAGATACAGGCAGGCAATCCAATGTAACCAGGCAGAATAACAAGAGAGCGCCCTGTATATAGGACCTCCCTAAATTGGCGACAGGTGGTGTAATCAACCACAGAGGGAATCTAATCAGAGGGGAATGAGCAAGAGATGAACAGGGCAGAGAGGAGTCCTGACAGTACTCCCCCCACCACCAAGGAATGCCTCCAGGCATAACCCTCAGCTTGTCAGGATGTCATTGATAAAAGTCGTGGATGATCGAGTCACTCAAGGTGGAAGATCCAGGGATCCATGGTCTTTCCTCAGGTCCATACCCTTCTCAGTTGACCAAGAGCTGGATGCCCCGCCCCCTGCGGCGAGATCCAAAATGCATGTCACAGCGTAGACGAGACCCCTGTCTACCATCTTGGGAGGCGGAGGTGGCTTAGAAGGGGGGCACAGGGAGTTGGCGAATACAGGTTTGACCAGTGACACATGAAAAGTGGGGTGGACCCGGAATGATGGCGGGAGATTGAGTCTGACATACGAGAGATTGACAATGGCCTTGATGGAAAAAGGGCCAATCACCCTGGGGGTGAGCTTCCTGGACTCTGCCTTGAGAGGAAGGTTCTTCGTGGACAACCAAACCTTCTGACCAACCGTGTATGCGGGGGCCGGGCGCCTCTTCCAATTGGCCCAGCGGGAGTTCTCCTTGACCAACCTGAGCAGAGCCTCCCTGGTCTCCCTCCAGAGGCATTTACATCTCTCCATATGAGAGGCAATGGACAGAACAGCAATTTCCTCCTCAGAGATGGGGAGCAGAGGGGGGATGTACCCCAACAAGGCCTCAAAGGGGGAGATCCCAGTGGCTGAAGAGATGGCCAAGTTATGGGCATACTCAATCGAGGGCAGGCAGGTACTCCAAGATGAAGGATTGGCTGCCGTGATGCAGTGCAGCATTGCCTCATCCAACCAGAGCCAGGCCTCCTACTTTTTATCTCTTTTTTCAACCAAGTTGGTCGAGGTGGATGGCCGTCCTCTATGAGCTATGGTTCCGCTTGAGGTTCCTGTCCGTTAAACGGAAGTTTTTCCTCGCCTGTGTGGCCGCAGTGCTTGCTCTTAGGGATCTCTACTGGGTTCTATAAATTTGAGAGTGTTGCTCCCCTGGGTAGCGGCCCAGGAGGAGGAAACGTGCATGTGGAAGTTAACTCTCCAACCTGTGATAGAGAATCGGCAGAACACGTTTCGTTATTTCACACAAGGAGTTTATTCTTCGTCCAAGTCATTCACATGACCAACATCAACTGACTAGTATTTACTATCAAAGTCCATAGTTTCTCTCTTATTGTCTGATCACATCACCATTAAACAAAACACAATCATGTCCATTTATCACAATTTCCGATTTGACATTAACTGTATACTTAACATTCTTAACAAATTACTCTAACATGAAATGAATTATTGGTTTTATCTCCTTCCCATGTATATAGCTTTTAACTTGTTCAAATATTTATATTTTAAACAATAACCCATGAACTTACATTTACATTAATCAGTTTAAGCACTGTCATAAATGTACAGCATGTGGTGTTATTCTTAACAATTCACTGACCTGGCCACTGTGTACCTAACACACTTACAATAGTATTCCTGGTATTCGGTAATACACCCGAAATATGCACACTTGGTGACAAATCAAACCAGTAAATGTCGTACTGTATGAAAACCGTTTCATAACTGTCTTTAAATAAAGTAAGCAAATGGTTCCTAACGTGGGCGGATTTCACTGTTGTGGCACGTCCTATACACTCGATCATTAACATTAGCAGGTTAGCTTATACAACAACACATCAACTTTAACAGAAATACCCTTACAAACCCGCTTTTCGCCTCACACTTATCACAATATAATCTCGGACATCCTAGGACTCTTACAGTTTATATTGTACTCTTGAATTATTAGTATTTACCAACCTGTGATAGAGAATCGGCAGAACACTTTTCGTTATTTCACACAAGGAGTTTATTCTTCGTCCTCCAGTGCGTGAGTCTACTCTCTATCACTGTGCGACATGCGCCATCTATTGGTCGGCGTATGGAACTGCACTCAACTCACATGAGTTATAATGGAACCAGGTGGATTACAAATGCATTGTAGAAAAATAAACAAAGAATAACATAAAATTGTAGGGGTGCCTGTTTTTTTTAAATTTTCTTATCCAAATGTCTTTTTCACCTCTTACATAACTATTAACTATTTCCAACCCTCTGCAAGAGCATGGGCTTAACCCACTCTTTTCTGTAAAGTTCCTTGAGATGACCTGTGTTGTGACTTGGTGCTATATAAATAAAATTGAATTGAATTGAATTGCTGAGCTTAGGGTAATGTGTAGGGGTGGCCACTGAAAATAACTGAGTTAAGTTTAGGGAAATGGTTAGGTAAGGTGGATAGTTAGAAAAAGGTGACAGACTAGTTTAGACACACTGCAGCTGTAATCCTCTGCCATGATTCCTCATGTCACTATTACTACAACTTTAAGCTAAAAAGAAAAAAAAAAGCAGGTCATACTGTATGTAATCGATGGCTTCGAATATGTGTCTTTTAAATTTAATTGGAAAAAAAAAATTTAGCTCAAAAACTAGCCACACAAAATCTTCTTAGATGACCCAACATCTGCCCACAAACAACTTTTTGTTCCCTTCACACCAGGTAGGGATGTGACTTTGTGAAAAGTGGAAGGAAAGCAGAATTCGTGGTGTCCGAGTGAAGAGAGGTGACTTTACACACTGAGAGAAGAATATGCAGTGGTATAAAAAAGTGTTTTCCCCCTTCCCGATTTCTCATTTTTTTCGTATGTTTGTCACGCTTAAATGTTTCAGATCATCAAACAAATTTAAATATTAGACAAAGATAACACAAGTAAACACAAAATGCACATTTTAAATGAAGGCATTTATTTTTAAAGGTAAAAAAAAAAAACCAAACCTACGTGGCCCTGTGTGAAAAAGTGATTGCCCCCTAAACCTAATAACTGATTGGGCCACCCTTAGCAGCAACAACTGCAATCAAACCTTTGCGATAACTGGCAATTAGTTTTTTCATCTTTGCAGAATTGTTGTAATTCAGCCACATTGGAGGGTTTTCAAGCATGAACCGCCTTTTTAAGGTCATGCCACAGCATATCAATCAGATTCAGGTCAGGACTTTGACTTAGCCACTCCAAAGTCTTCATTTTGATTTTCTTAAGCCATTCAGAGGTGGAATTGCTTGTGTGTTTTGCATCATTGTCCTGCCGCAGAACACAGGTGCGCTTCAGCTTGAGGTCACGAACAGATGGACAGACATTCTCCTTTAGCATTTTTGGTAGACAGCAGAATTTGTGGTTCCATTTACCACAGCAAGTCTTCCAGGTCCTGAAGCAGCAAAACAGCCCCAGTCCAGGCCATTTTTGCCCAGTCTCTTTCTTATGGTGGAGTCATGAACATTGACCTTAACTGAGGCAAGTAAGGCCTGCAGTTCTTTGGATGTTGTTGTGGGGTCTTTTGTGACCTCTTGGATGAGTCGTTGCTGAGTTCTTGAGGTAATTTTGGTCGGCCAGCCACTCCCGGGAAGATTCACCACTGTTCCATGTTTTCGCCATTTGTAGATAATGGTTGTCACTGTGGTTTGCTGGAGTCCCAAAGCTTTAGAAATGGCTTTATCACCTTTTCCAGACTGATAGATCTCAATTACTTTGTTTCTCATTTGTTCCTGAATATCTTTGGATCGCAGTATATTGTCTAGCATTTCAGGATCTTTTGGTCTACTTCACTTTGTCAGGCAGGTTCTATTTAAGTGATTTCTTGATTGAAAACAGGTGTGGCAGTAATCAGGCCTAGGTGTGGCTAGAGAAATTGAACTCAGTTTTCCAAAGACGTGATAAACCACAGCTAAATTATGTTATAACGGGGGCGGGGGGGGGGGCAATCACTTTTTCACACAGGGCCATGTATGTTTGGATTTTGTTTTACCTTTAATAATAAACACCTTCATTTAAAAAGTGCATTTTGTGTTTACTTGTGCTGTTTTTGTCTAATATTTAAATTTGTTTAATGATCTGAAACATTTAAGTGTGACAAACATACAAAAAAATGAGAAATCAGAAATCGGGGCAAACACTTTTCACACCACTGTATATATGGATGCAACAGTAGTATAGATAATGGGTGACATGGTTTACCAAAAACAGACCCAAAAGCAGGCAACAGAGAGAATGAGTAGTGGTTAACAATAATTTTTATTGAGTGTAAGATGAAGAGCTGTGGCGAGGAGTCTGGCAACACTGCAGTAGGAGAGAGAGGACAAGGGATAAGTATGGTAATATTTCAGAGATGATTAATGATATTGACCTTGTTTGCTTAAAGGTGCTGAGGTGAAGTTGAACAGTGAGCAGGATGGCTGGAGGCTTTGGCACCACAGTAGAGAGTCCCAGAACAGGTACGGCTTCTGGGGGTAGAGTGGGGTGCTTTGGGGAAATAGGGAGAATAGGTTAGGGGAACGTTGGTTAGCACACTTACAGGGTCGTGGGTAGAGAGGGTCCAGGTTTAAGGCTTCACAGAGCAAGGATCCAGTCCCCCTGAAGGCAGGGGGAAGATCCACAATCCACCTGGGAGTTCTGGAGAGAAGAGGGGAGAGAATAGCAAACAGTAACATGCTCCTTTCCTTTCAGATGTGCTGGAGGAGAGGACTGGCTGCATATGCATAGGGAGGTGGCATGGAAGTGGTCTAACAATTTCCCGATGAGAGGAGGACACTGGAGCTATTTTAAGGGTGTGGTGATTGCCGACAGGTAGTGAGTACAGCTGTGGGGAATGAGATGATTAGTGAGAGAGAGAGCAGTGTGCAGTCAGACCACTACAGTAACCCGCCCCCCTCCCCCCAAGGGGTGACCCCTGGCGCCCGAGGCTTATAAGGATGATTCTTATAGAAGTCCTGGATGAGGCAGACATTCTCGACAAAGGACCCGGGAATCCAGGACCGTTCCTCTGGCCTGTAGCCCTTCCAGTCAATCAGGAACTTGACACCACAACCCCGACGACAAGCATCCATGAGCCTGTTGACGGTGTATACTAGGCCACCATTGACCATTCTTAGGGGAGGAGGCAGCTTGGATGGAGGGCACAGTGGGCTGGTGGAGAGAGGTTTTAGATGAAAGATATGAAAAGATGGATGGATGCAGAGAGAGGGAGGGAGCTTGAGTCGAACAGAAGAGGGATTGATTATTTGAGAGATGGAGAATGGACCGATGTACCGGGGAGACAATCTTTTGGAATCAGTTTTGAGTGGGATGTTTTTGGTGGAAAGCCATACCGTCTATCTGACCATGTATGTGGGTGCCGCACTCCTCCATCGATTAGCCCAACTGGCATTCTGGTCTGCCGTCCGTAGGAGTGCCACCTTGCTAGACCTCCAAATGCAGCAACACCTCCAAATGTGGTGAAGGATGGAGGGCACCGCAATGTCAGCCTCAGCGATGAGGAGGAGTGGAGAGTTGTAGCCCAATAAAGCTTCAAAGGGTGAGTAGCCCGTAACGGCAGAGGTGGCAGAGTTATGGGTGTACTCTACCCAGGGGAGGTAGGTACTCCATGAGGAGGGTTTGGTGGAGGTGACACAACGTAGGAATGCCTCCAACTCCTGGTTGGCTCCTTCGCACTGGCCATTTGACAGGGGATGGAAGCCGGAGGTAAGGCTGACGGTGGACCCCATGGCCTTGCAAAAAGCACACCAGACCTGTGAGCAAAATTGGGGACCCTGGTCAGAGACAATGTCAGATGGTATGCCATGCAGCCTTACCACATGCATTGTTAACAGGTCTGTTGTCTGTTGTCTCCGATGGCAGTTTCTGGAGGGGAATGAAATGAGCAGCTTTGGAAAACCTGTCAACAATAGTCAAAATGGCAGTATGGCCATTGGACGGAGGAAGACCAGTGATGGAATCCATCGCAATGTGCGACCAGGGGCAAGCAGGAATAGGGAGGGGTTGGAGTAACCCAGCTGGAGGGGGTAGTGAGGGATTTCTCTGTGGAGCACTGCACACACACTTTGATGTATTCTCGTATGTCCCTATCCATGGCTGGCCACCAGAAGGTGCATTTTAAATGGGAGAAGGTTCTGGCTACCCCTGGGTGGCAGGTGAACTGGGCAGTGTGCAGCCAGTGGATAACGTCTCTTCTGAACACTGAAAGTACGAACAACCAACCATCAGGACCCCCCCCCATCCCCCCCAGGTCGGGTTCAGTCTTTTGGGCCTCCCGTACCTTCTGCTCGATTTCCCACAAGAGTGCACCAACCACACACTCTGCCAGAATGATAGTCTCCAAGCGGGCTTGCTGATGCAAGCCCACCGACACCCATGCTGATCAGCATCAGGCTTGGTGTTTTGAGAGCCGTGTTGGTCGGTGATGGTGAACTCGAAATGCCCAAAGAAGAGAGCCCACCTGGCTTGACGGGAGTTGAGTTGCTTGGCTGTCGGGAGATACTCAAAGTTCTTGTGATTGGTCCACACAAGAAAGGGTAAGGTGGAACCTTCCAGCCAGTGGCGCCACTCCTCCAATGCCAGCTTCAGCGCCAGTAGCTCCCGGTTATTGATGTCATAGTTCCTCTCAGCGGGGCTCAGGTGCCTAGAGAAATAGGTGCAGGTGCAGCTTGGCATTGATAGCCAACCTCTCGGACAGGACCGCCCCTACCCCTGAGTCAGAAGCGTCAACCTCTACAACAAACTGACGGTCGACATTGACCTGCGGCAGGATGGGTACATCAGTGAACCTCATCCTCAGTTGGGAAAAGGCCTCCTCCACCTCCTTGGACCAATGGAAGGGGGCCTTTGTTGATGTGAGGCTGGTGAGAGGAAGGGCTACAGTGCTGTAATTGTGGATGAGGTGGTGGTAAAAATTGGCAAATCCGAGAAACTGCTGAAGCTGTTTGTGGGATGACAGTGTGGGCCAGATGAGGACAGCCTTAACCTTCTGGGGGTCCGGCTGGAACTGTCCTTCGGCAATGATGAATCCCAGAAACGTGGTGGTGGGGGTGTGGAACTCACACTTCTCTGCCTTGACATATAACTGGTTCTCCAGCAGGCATTGGAGGATGGTGCGGAAGTGGATTTGGTGTTCAGCTAGGGAACGGGAGAAAATCAGAATATCATCAAGGTATATAAAGACAAATGTATTTAGGAAGTCTCTGAGCACATCGTTAATTAGCCGTTGAAAAACTGCAGGGGCATTGGCTAGGCCAAATGGCATTACCGTGTCCTAGAAGTGACCAATGGCAGTACAGAATCCTGTCTTCCACTCATCGCCTTCGTGGATTCTGACCAGATGGTAGGCATTCCTCAGGTCCAGCTTGGATGGTGGCAACCTGCAGGAGATCAAACGCCGAGTTACTGAGTGGGAGGGCATACCTGTCTTTTATGGTAATCTCATTGAGCTGCCGATAGTCAGTGCAGGAGCGGAGAGAACCAGCTTTTATCTTGACAAAGATGAACCCGGCCCTGGCAGCAGAGGAGGAGGGTCGAATGAGGCCAGTGTGGAGTGACTCCTTGATGTATTTGTCCATGGCCTCTCTCTCTCTGGGCCAGAGAGGCTATAGAGCCTGCTGGTAGGAAGGCACGCCCCCTGCTGGAGTTCAATGGCACAGTCATATGAGCTGTGAAGGGAAAGGGAGAGACCCCTGGCCTTGCTGAAGATGGGGGCTAAGTCATGATATTCACAAGGTACATTAGCTAGGTCTGGTGGGTCAACAGCAGGGGGTGAAAAGAGTGACTGAGGGAGAGCGGGCAGCAGACTGCAAACAGGCAGAGTAACAGGGGGTGCCCCAGGATGTAATAGCACTTCTCTGCCAATCACTGGTGGAGTTGGCAGGGGAAGCCAGTGATACCCTAAACTATTGATGGCATGGATGAAGGGAGAATGAGGAATGAAATGTTCTCTCTGCAGTTGCCAGAGACCAGTAAGGATAGTAGGTTGGTTATTTGGGTGACAGTGAGTAGTGGCCTGCCAGATAATACAACCACTTTAATGGACGCCGGGAGCAGAGAGCAGGGAATTTTGAGCCAGGTTGCCAGACCCTCTGACATGAAATTTTGCTTGGCCCCCGAATCTATTAAAGCGTGAGCAGAATGTTCGAGTGAGGATAGCTGGAGGAGAACCGGAAGGGTGAATTTTATTTGAGGGTGTTTGGATGGGAGGCCCGCCAGTCCTCCTATTGTGACAGAGGGGCCTGCCCCTTTGGGCTTAATGTGGCAGGATTCTACTGAATGACCATCCCCCACGCAATATAAACAGAGGCCCCCCTCGGAATGGCGTCACCACTCCGCTGATGAGAGCTGAGATCGACCCAGAGTCATAGGCTTAGGAGCATTGGAGGTGGCCAAGGCAGGAGGAGTTGGAGCATGCGTGGCCGAGAAGGAGGTACGTGCACACGTCATGATGGTGCTCTCAGGCACGTTGCTTGAGGTGATAGTCAAGGCAAATTACCAGCATGATTAAGGCATCGAGGGAGTCGGGTTTGTCCCGGCAGACTAGCTCATCTCAGAATTGGGAACTAAGGCTACTAATGAAAATGGATCTTAACGCGGTTTTGTCCCAACCCGCCTCAGCCGTGAGCACCCGGAAGTCAACCGAATGCTCCGTGGCAGACCGACTACCCTAGCGGAGATCTAAAAGCCGGGCTGGCGCACTTCCCTCATGGTCAGAATGATCAAAAATTCTGAGAAACTTGGCAGTAAATCGGTCGAAAGTGTATGCAGGGTATTCTGGGCTCGACAAAACCAAGCATGCCCAAGTGAGTGCCCAACTGTCCAGCAGTTTGACCACGTAGCTGATTTTATTGTGCTTGGAGGGGACATCCTCCGGTACGCGCTAGAAAACAAGACTACATTATAGGATAAACCCCCCCACCCTCTCCCAATCTCTCATTGTAGCGAGGGGGGGTGGAAACAGCCATGGAGCAGCCCAGGCGAGGAAAAGCGGACCAGAGCTGGAGGAGATGCAGAAGTGATTGTGCTAACAGTGAGTGAGAGCTGTTCCAACTTACCAGTGACTCGAGAGAGCTGAGTGAATGTTGAGTGCATTTTCAGCATTAAATGATCTAACTGCTGTTCAAGTGTGTCTAAATGAGCCACTGCGGCTCCCCCTGTTGCAGCTTCTGGGTCTTCGGCAGGAGATTGTTCTGACATGGTTTACCAAAAACAGACACAAAAGCAGGCAACAGAGAGAACGAGTAGTGGTTAACAATAACCAGTCTCCATCGCCAGTGGGATAACTGGTAGTCCTCTTCCCAGCCTGGAGATCCTGTATAGGGACGAACTATGCAAAAGGCCCGTGGCATTGTGGGGGCTTGGATACACCCACTGGCTTCATCTTCTGAATTGTTGCTTTCTGGACGTCAGTATCGGCCACCTCCCTTCACAAAAAAAGTTCTCTTTTTTCCTTCATACCCCAGGTTATTAAGTTTTTAAATGCCAAGTGTCTGTTGTGAGGTGCATGTGCTGTACTGTGTCTGTTTTTGTGTATGCTGTTTTTGTGTATGTTGTTTTCGTGATGCTGCAGCACAAAAAATTTTCCCAAGAGAACAATAAATAAATGATTGATTGATCATCTTTATTGAGTGTAAGGTGAAGAGCTGTGGCAAGGAGTCTGGCAACCCTGCGGTAGGAGAGCGAGGACAAGGAGTAGGTATGGTAATGTAACGTCGGGGCCATGTTAAGGGGGGCAGGGATTTCCCAGCATGCTTTGCCAGTTGAAAACGTTACTGTGTGTGTGTATTAAATGTGTTATTACTGAGTTATTATACTGCTGTCATTATAACTGCGTTATAATGACCCAGCAGTGTTTATAGGCAGGATTAGGGCAAGATGTATTATGTGTGTGTGTAACCATGATTGAAACGGAGGTCTGGGAGGATGACCTCCCCTCCTGTCTGTGCTCAGAGGTAGTTGGGGTTGGTGGTGTGTAAATAAAGCCTGTTCGTCACAACCATCTTGCTCTGCTTCTTTGTGTGAATCTCGCTTATGTCACACTGGTGTCAGGAGTGGGGATGGAGCAAGATGAGGATCCAGGCGGAGGTCCAGCGGCCGGAGCGGTTCATTGCTCGGCTGGGAAAGGAGCGTAGAGCTGAGACGCCGGCCCCCGGAGTGGCTCGCCGCGATGGACGGAGCAGCGGACCCAACGGGACTGTTCTGCCTTTTTCAAGGCAGAGCAGGCCGAGCAGAGCAAACCAGCCCCGTTTCCCGCCCTTTTCAGGGCAGGACGGGCTGGCGATTCCAGAGCGATTAGGAGCGGCGATCGACCAGGAGGTGACCGTCCCATCCATCCGGCAGCGGGCCAAGATTCCCGGCTACAACGGCGAGAACCTGTTGGATGACCACCTGGCCCAGGTCGAGTTGGCTGCCGCGCTGAACGACTGGTCATCGGAGGAAACCACCGTGCTGAGAGCGAGTGGGAGGAGGAGTTACGGCAGACCACGGCAGCGCGTGCACGGAGAAGACAGCGGCGGCGACGCGAGGAAGGGGGGCTTCCGCTGTGCAGAGCCAGGGTACGTCGCACGGTACTGCCCCACACACAGCGCACGACAAACTGGCCCCTCGCCGACGTTAAATTAGAGCGAGGTGGCATGGACGGGGAAAAGGCCGCCTCCTGCAGATGCTTCCCCCGGCGGTGACGTCACAGAGGCCTTCGGAGTGCAGCAGCAGCGGAGCGAGCAGGACAGATCCGGTCTTTTCCCAGGCTCGGCAGGGGCTGGACGCCTGGACGCGGGCCAGCGGCCGCCTGGGAGGTCCTGGCAGCAGTGGGAATCATGACTCCCGCTGCCAGGAGAGGAACTGTGCGTGTCCTACCGCCACCTGCAGATGCTTCCCCTTTCGGTGACGTCACGGAGGCCCTTGGCGCAGCAGCGACGCGCAGCAGCGACGCGCAGCAGTGACGCGCAGCAGCGGAGCGCAGCAGGACAAAGATCCGGCCATTTTCCAGGTGCGGCAAGGGCTGGACGCATGGACGCGGGCCAGCGGCCGCCTGGGAGACCTGGCAGCGGTGGGAGTCGGCCGGAGCGGGTATGGGACTCCCGCTGCCAGGAAAGGGACTGTGCGTGGTCCTACAGAGGCTGTCAGATGTGTCCATCCGCCCGCTGGTGGCCAAACCGGAACCCTACCCCAACCAGATACTCCGACCAAGACTCACATGGACACTGGATGGCCCGTGTGTGCCGCCCCGGCACCGGGCTGACTCGCGTTGGATTTCTGAAAGTGGACTTTGAATTTTCTGGGGACAGAAACCAGTCCAGGGGAGGGCAGTGTAATGACGGGGCCATGTTAAGGGGGGCAGGGATTTCCCAGCAGGCTTTGCCAGTTGAAAACGTTACTGTGTGTATGTATTAAATGTGTTATTACTGAGTTATTATACTGCTTTGTCATTATAACTGCGTTATAATGACCCAGCAGTGTTTATAGGCTGGATTAGGGCAAGATGTATCATGTGTGTGTGTAACCATGATTGAAACGGATGTCTGGGAGGATGACCTCCCCTCCTGTCTGTGCTCAGAGGTAGTTAGGGTTGGTAGTGTGTAAATAAAGCCTGTTCGTCACAACCTTCTTGCTCCTCTTCTTTGTGTGAATCCCTCATACGTCACAGTAATATTTCAGAGATGATTAATGATAATGATTTACTTGTTTGGTTACAGGTGCTGAGGTGAAGCTGAACAGTGAGCAGGGCGGCTGGAGACTTCGGTGCCACAGGGTTGTGGGTAGAGAGGATCCAGGTTGAAGGATCCACAGAGCAAGGATCCAGTCCACTTGAAGGCAGGGAGCGGCTGTGGCGCAGATGTAGTGTAGCCGACTGCTAACTGGAGGGTCAGTGGTTCGATTCCCACTCTGTCTGCAGTGTGCATGTCAAAGTGTCCTTGAGCAAGACACTGAACCCCCAGTTGCACCTGGTGGGCCAGGCCAGCACCAGTGCTTGGCAGCTCCACCGCCATCAGTGTGTGAATGTGTGTGTGAATGGGTGGATAGAAGGCTCTGTAAAGCGATTTGGTCATCCAGAGATGAGTAAAAAGCGCTATATAAGTGAATGCAATTTATCATTTTACCATCCACAATCCACCTGGGAGTCCTGGAGAGAAGAGGGGAGAGAATATGAAAAAGTAACATGCTCCTTTCCTTTCAGATGTGCTGGAGGAGAGGACTGGCTGCACATGTGTAGGGAGGTGGCATGGAAGTGGTCTAACAATCTTCTGAGGAGGACGCTGGAGCTATTGTAAGGGTGTGGCGATTGCCAACAGGTGGTGAGTACAGATGATTAGTGAGAGAGAGAGCAGTGTGCAGTCAGACCACTACAATGGGCTGTCTCAGGAGAGGTCATTAGTGTCAACTAATGCAGCCAAGTTTGTTTATGGCCTCAGTACCTGATAACATAGTATCATGCTCTCTGCAATAAGGCCCTTAAAACATCCTTAAACTAAAAAGTCCTCAGAGCGCAAATAACTAACAATACTGACCCTTACACACGATGCACACTTAAATCCAGTCTTAGATACCCACCTACGTATACATCATCACAACTCATCAAATTCAATGCAAATTCAATGAAAAATTTTTTTAAAGGCCTATCTTCAAATGTTTAAAAAAGTGAAAAAAGTTCTTGGATCCACACCTTGACTACTTAATTGTACACACTCACATGCCTGATATATGCCTGAATTTCTTCATCCAATTCCATGGATGATTCTGAGAGAATCTAAGGAGGGAGTCAGGTGAACATGAGCATAGAGTGATGATATAGAGCAGGGGTGGGCAGTGAGGGCCATTCCAGCGCAGATTTTCTGTTCCACCCAGTGTCTTCAGCAGGTGTTTTCAATTATTAGCGATCCTTGAAGCTGATCAGAGCAAACACCTGCTGAAGACACTGGGTGGAACAGAAAATCTGCAGTGGAATGGCCCTCCATGGCACATGATTGCCCACCCCTGATATAGAGTGAAGTACGTGGTGGTAATGCACCTGTAAGCTGGTTGCCAAAAGAATCTAAGGAGAATATAAAAAGCACATCTTAGTTCACAATGTCAAAGAAATTTCTCAATGAGTTGGATCTGCTTCAAAATTGAATACATTCTTCAATAACCTATAAGCTCTTCCACCAAATTTCAATAAATCTGCTGGTCAGTAGATTTTGTGTCATTTTGCAAACACCAAAATGTTTTGGCAGATGTTAACTACAGTCAACATGATTTAATTCTGACAAAATCAACCAAAGAATACTTTTTTCTGATATTCAGTATGACTAAATATTTAATAAACATTTAACAAATTGCTGTAATATTTCCCAGGGTGGATTTAGGGGTCATAAATTATTAGATATGTCAGACAACTCAAATGGAATGGATCTAGTGTATCATGCAAACACTAAATAAGCACAGAGCTGATATTTGCTGCATGGACTTTGATGTCATACAGAAATTTGACAGGTTTTGAGGAAATTGGAGGGATGATGTGCTCAGATAAATTACTTAACAGACCAACTCACAAATATAATTATTATATAGTGCAAGTCACAAAATCTGGCCTTGGTGATGTGCTAGGTCCTTAAATTGTTTGGTGATGGGGGGAAAGCCTTTGATTCAACACCAACCCAAGCAAACAACACACAAAAAGTATGCTTCAGTTCAAAAGCACATTTATGCAACACAGGTTATATGATGGGCACAGACAAGACTACAACAAAAAGATGTGATCAGTGTCATCAAACTGCTCATTAGAGAGCAAAAGACTGAACAAAGCTTAGAAAACTTTAAAAGAAAATCTTATTATACTGTGACTTACTGAATAGATGTTAACAGAGCATGAAATGCTTAACTAAAGGGGTTTCCTTTTCACTATTTTATAGATTTTGATACACAAAACCAGACTTTTTTCAGTATATTGTGTAATATGATGTATTGCTGTTTTGACTTTGGTTTGGGGTTTGTTGGAGCCCTTGAACTCTTCTTCTCTAAAATTTTTCTTTTCTTTATGAAAATGGTATCACCTTAGTTCTACTTCATGACCAGATAAGGTAGTTGCCAAAAACAAGAGGTTGGCTTCTTTATGGAACAACTATGATCATGTAAATATTTCAAGAATGACTGGGAAAAATGTATCATCCTCATTTTAAACTGAAATGCATGCTCAAATTTAGGGATGGGAATTGATAAGATTTTTTCAATATCAATGTCATTGTCAATTTTGCTTATCGATCCCATTCTTTATCGATTTCCTTATCAATTCTTGATCAGCTTTCCATGTGGGGAATAAAGCAGGCCTTCACAGGATTTCAGCAAGAGTTTTGTTATTTTTCTGACTTTAAACAATGCTTCTTCTCTTAAAAAGATATAATAAAATCAAATATGTAAGCATGTAAAAATGGGCATTTATATGCCTTGTAACATTTATGTTTAAATGATGAAAACCAATATAAATAGAAACAGTATAAATGGAATACAGAAGTGATAAGAAACAAATGCACAATTATGTTATTTTGGCAATCACAAAAATATACATGCTGTACTTGAGTGTAATTTTTGCACTTTATTTTTTTTAATATATACAGTGTAGGGAACCCACGCTGGGATACCCATCTCAGACTGGAAGCAGAGGGGAGGGGAATATTCCCTCTGCCGGCAGAGCGTGGGGGATTTAATGGAGGACAGTACTTATTGTAATATGTGAATGTATTGTGATGCAAGATTTCAGGCAACAGCGGGAAGGAATGGAGTGATATAAAAGGAGAGACCCTGGTGTATTGAGTAAAGTCTTTTTCTGTGTATGAATGAAGTGAGAGAGAGAAATAAAGCTTGTCTGTCATCCAGGTCTGGTTCCTTTATTTGCACTCTCCACACTGGTGACCCTTGATGAATTATGGAACACGAGGCAAGAACCCCGGAGTCGGCCTGGACGGGAAGCCCCAGCAACGCGGCAAGCATCCCAGAGACGGCCCGGACGGAAAGCCCCAGCAACGCGTGCACTGTTTCGGTCAAACTACCGGACTTTTGGCTGCACGACCCGCGATCTTGGTTCCACCACACCGAGGCTCAGTTCATTCTCCGGGGAATAACAGCAGATGACACCAGATATTACTATGTGGTTGCAGCGCTGGACGCTCGCACGACTCAGCAAGTAGAGAGCCTGCTCCAACAGCCTCCAGCCCACAATAAATACGGGGGTCTCAAGGCCACGCTGACCCGGCGCTACACACTTTCGGACTGTGAGAGAGCGGAGAGGCTCCTGAGGCGCTCCGAGTTAGGAGATGGGGTGGCGGTCGAACTGATGGAGAAGATGTTGGCATTGATGGGCACAGACGACGGGCATTTTCTGTTTGCCCACCTTTTCCTCCGGAACCTCCCAACAGAGGCAAGAGCGGTCCTGGCCAACTCACCGTTGCTGGCTGCACGCGACTACTGTGCGCTAGCCCAGGAGGCATATCGGATCATCCTCACCACCAGAGCCCTCACAGTGAACGAGGCAGCGTCAGAACCCAGCGAGACGACCAGCGGAGGTGAGGAGCCAGCGACGGTAGTGGCAGCGGGGGCCAGAAGGCGCCAGAGAGACACGGTCTACTCCTACCACTGCCGCTTTGGAGAGAACGCATGCAGATGTGTGCCACGGTGCCAATTCATGCGATTCGGGAAACGCCAAGGCCGGCAGTCAGTAGCAGCTGCGACCGCCAGTGAAGAAAACAAGCTGCTCTACGTGACGGACTTGCGCTCGGGGAGACGGTTCCTCGTAGACACCGGCTCCCAAAAGAGCCTCATCCTGCCGTCATACGCCGACCGGCTAGCGGGAGCTAGCGGCCCCGAGCTGATAGCCGCAAAACGGCTCGGACATTAGGACTTTTGGTGAGAGGACACTGACTGTATCCCTACATGGCCGTATGTACGAGTGGGCATTCGTCAGAGCAGTATCCAGTCTCCCGATCTTGGGAGCTGATTTTCTGTGTGCACACGGGTTGCTAGTCAATGTTGCTAACAGACGCCTGGTTAATGCAATGTCTTTTGATTCTCTCCCCTGTACAGCTCGAGGGGCAGGGCCATCAACACTAGCCAACGTCACAGCTCCAGGTGGTAAGTTCCACACACTGCTCACTCAGTTTCCAGCACTCACGGTCCCGATGTTTTCGGCAGCCATCACTAAACACGGGGTGGAACACTTTATCACCACCACTGGGCCGCCCGTTTTCGCACGACTTCGGCGCCTGGACTCAGCTAAACTGGCCATAGCGCACGAGGAGTTTGCCAACTTGGAAAGGTTGGGCATCATCAGGTGCTCAAACAGCCCATGGGCATCCCCACTACACATGGTCCCTAAGGCCGAGGGATCGTGGTGACCATGCGGAGATTTCCGCAGATTGAATAACGCCACAGCGCATGACCGCTACCCGATTCCCCATATTCAAGATTTTTCCGTTCACCTTGCCGGAGCACGCATTTTTTCTAAAATAGACCTTGTCCGCGGTTACCACCAGGTCCCAGTGCGCGCAGAGGACATACCCAAAACAGCGGTAATAACTCCGTTTGGCTTGTTTGAGTTTTTACGCATGCCCTTCGGATTAAAAGGCGTGGCACAGACATTCCAACGCATGATGGATGCGGTGTTGCGCGATCTGCCATTTGTGTTCATCTATCTGGATGGCATCCTGGTGGCCAACACATCCGAGGACGAACACGTAACCCACCTCAGGATGGTTTTCCAAAGGTTGGAAGAGCACGAGTTAATAATCAACCCAGCGAAATGCCAGTTCGGCATGACAGGGATTGACTTTTTGGGGCACTGCATCTCACCGGAAGGAGCGATACCCTTGCCGGACAAGGTGCGTGCCGTGATGAATTTTCCCCGGCCTCAGACGGTCAGGGCGCTGCAAGAGTTTTTGGGGATGGTTAACTTTTATAACTGGTTCCTCCACCGCGTAGCTCAGCTCATGCAGTCATTGTACGCTGCGCTCAAGAAACGGAAGCTGGCGGACAGAGTCGAATGGACTCCGGAGCGGAAGCAGGCATTCTCTGAGGTTAAATCAGCCCTGGCAAATGCCGCACTGTTGGCGCACCCGGACCCGGTGGCCCAGATAGCGCTCACTACCGATGCCTCGGACGTGGCCATAGGGGCCGTCGTGGAGCAACACGTCACCGGTTCTTGGCAGCCGCTCACTTTTTTCAGCAGGGCTTTGCGTGACAGTGAGCGTAAATACAGCGCGTTCGACAGAGAGTTGTTGGCTCTCGACCTGGCCATATGCCACTTCCAGTTCTGGCTGGAAGGGCACAGCTTCACTGCGTTCATGGACCACAAGCCGCTAACGTATGCGATGGCCAAGGTTTCGGAACCATGGTCGGGCCGGCAGCAGAGACAGCTGGCCGCGATCTCGGAGTTTACGACCGATATTCAGCATGTGGCCGGTAAATTGAATGTGGTGGCGAACTGCCTCTCGCGCGCAGTAGTGGCCCCAGTCTGCGTAGGGATAGATTATACAGCCATGGCCGCAGAGCAGATTGGCGATACGGATGTGTGCGTGCTCCAGTCTGGACCAACAGGGTTAAGGCTGGAGAGCAGAGTACTGCAAGACGGCAGCCCCCCCCCCAATCTGTGATGTCTCCACGGGACGCCCGCACCCAGTGGTCCCAGTTATTTGAGTCAGTTCACGCTCTGGAGCATCCAGGAGTGTGCGCGTCAGTCAAAATGGTGGGAGTGAAGTTCGTATGGCCAGACCTGCGCAAACAAGTGAAAGAGTGGGCTGCAGCCTGCGTAGCGTGCCAACGAGCCAAAGTACACAGACACACGAAGGCCCCTTTGGAGCCGTTTCGTATACCAGCTAAGATGTTCAACCATGTTCACGTGGACCTCGTGGGCCCCCTCTTGCCATCGCAGGGGTTCACGCACCTTCTGACAGTGGTGGACTGCACCACACGCTGGCCAGAAACAGTCCCGCTAGCGGCAACCACGTTCACGGACATGGTGCGCGGCTTTTTGACAACATGGGTGGCACATTTTGGCATCCCGTCAGACATCACATCCGATAGGGGCCCTCAGTTTGTTTCCGACCTCTGGTCTGCGATGGCCCGTAGCCTGGGTGTAGAAATTCATCGCACAACCGCGTACAACCCACAGGCCAATGGGTTATGCGTGCATTTCCATAGGTCACTGAAAGCAGCACTCAGGGCTTCGCTTACGGATGCAAATTAGGTAGACCGGTTGCCGTGGGTTCTGTTAGGGATGCGTTCCGCACCAAAAGAGGATTTGGAGGCTTCCCCGACAGAGCTTGTTTTTTCTCAGCCACTACGGCTCCCTGGGGAATTCTTACCAGATAATCCCACGCCAGACAACTGTCTGTCTCAGCGTTTGCAGCATAGTGCAGATACAGGCACACTACCGGGCCCGGCCCACCACTGTTTTCCACGCGCTTTTGTGCCAAAAACTTTGAAGAACGCGGCGTTCGTGTTCGTCAGGCACGATGCCTACTGACCCCCATTGCGCCCACCCTACGATGGCCCGTTCAGAGCTGGAACCAGGGGACAAACATTTTTTGTTAGATTTGGGGGGTTGTCGGGAGAAAATATGTATAGACAGACTTAAGCCCGCCTTTGTGGTGGCGGACGAGCAAGTGATGTTGGCTCGGGCTCCTCGGCGTGGAAGACCCCCACTGAGAACTCCCCAGGTTGAAGATTCATCAGAGCAGCCACACGGGCAAGTAGAATGTCCCCCTCCTTGCCATTGCCCACCCGCAGACAGACACACCCCCAAGAGCCCCCAACCGACACAGCAGCGCCGCAGAGTCGAAGGACCCTCGTTACAGCAGATATAGGAGGAGACTGAAGCCAAAAGGACGTGAGGGTTGAAACTCAGTCTGAGACTCTGGGGGGTGGGGGGGGAACAGTACATATTGTAATGTGTGAATGTATTGTGATACAAGATTTCAGGCAACAGGGGGAAGGAATGGAGTGATATAAAAAGAGAGACCCTGGTTTATTGAATAAAGTCTTTTTCTGTGTATGAATGAAGTGAGAGAGAGAAATAAAGCTCATTTGTCGTGCAGGTCTGGTTCCTTTATTTGCACTCTCCACAACAGTATGCACAGTGTATATACTGTGCACTCACACATGCATAAAATAACTGTATATTAACATACCGGTAAAACCTCAAGACATTACTCATTCTGGGAAAAGCGTCTAATTCAGTATTAATCTGTAACCTACATCACACGTACCACCTACCCAAACTCCAGCTGCTCTACAGTCATGAATGGATTCCAGTCTTACCCTACAAACTTCATTACACCTCTGTGTGCAGCTAGCATCAGTGGGTTATCCTGGCAAGGTGCGGAGGACAAGCAGGTTGGTAAAACTTCAGAGCTACCTGTTGCTGTCATCATCTAAAAAGAATAAGATCATATTTAAATATCAGACGTTTTTAGTTGAGCTTTGTGAATTAAAAAATGGATTAAACTTAGCCTGCAAGACTGCTAGCATTGTGCTAATTACTAAAAATAAGCTAATATTACCATCGCTAACAGAGGTGCTGCTGTTTGGGAATCAGGTGCGGGCGCACTTTGTAGACTGTCGAGCACATTGCAGTCTTTCATTTTATCCCATGTTGCTGTGTTTACTTCGCTTCTGCCATCATCCCACAGTAGCGATGGCGTCACAGCATTTGCCTGGTAATGGCAGCGTGTGATGTCATCACGCATGCCATTTTTTAAAAAACGCGAAGTGTTTAAATCCGCAGTATTGATAAGGAGAATTGACAACATCAGCGACGTACAATTCCAGGGGCTCAAAAAATATAGAACCGGTTCCTGTTGGGAACTCTTTCTCAATTCCCATCCCTACTCCAACTGCAAATTAAGATGGTGTTTATATTCTCTAAAAAATAGTTAATTATAGGCTAAAGAGAAACATCAATAACCCAGCTCTTTCAAGGGCACTGAGATGCCAAGCCTTAACCCCTTGCACTCTGGTCAATTTCCCTAAAAACGCCAAAAAATAACGTACCCAAAGTAAATCAAAAGCTGTTCTTCAACCCTTTGCAGCATCTTCATGGGGTTGGTCTCATTTAAAAGAAAACACTTTGAATTTTTTGGCAAAACAGTCATAATCTCTCTAAGTGCTCCTGCCACTGAGTAACAGTCATCTAAACATACTGAACTTGAAAAAAATAAATTTCGCCTGGGTGTTTTTTTGGATACAAATGCTTGCAAATAACACACAGCTTCAGATCTGGGCTGGAAAATGCAACAGAAATGTAGAACCAAGTGTTATCCAGCTGAGGTCAAAATTTTGTAACAATACCACAAAAAATGAATATATTACACAGCTTTTTCCTCAGGTAGTTCCCAGGCGTTTTTGAACTGTGCCAAATTGTGCCAAATGGCACAGTTTGGAAAAACGTCTGCAACTTTTGAATGATTCAATATAGAAGCTTCATCTTGGGCTCTAATGAAAGGTGAAGGGCTGTATGTGTGTGTGTGGGGGTTGTTTATTCATTCATGAATGAATGAATGAACAAACAAGCCCCCACACACAAAGAAGCATGCCACGTAAAAAATGTGTGGCTTTTTTTTTTTACAAGAAAAAATAACCTACAGTGCAATAAAAATTATATGCTATAGTTAACTCCTTGTATAAGGACAGTAAGCCTTATTATAGGAAGATACATAAAACACATAATGTTAGACCTGGCTGGAATGAGGCTGTAGCTGTGCCTTATTCTAAAGCCCGGGAAGCATATAAAGCATGGGTGGTGGCTGGGAGACCCAGACAAGGGCCAGAATTTGAGATGAAGAAATGTACAAATGCAAAGTTTAAGTATGCTATTCGTCATATTTCTAAAAATGAGCAGCTAATGAGAAGTAATTCCTTGGCCAAGAAATTGTTAGATAAGAATGTCACAGATTTTTGGAAGGAGCTTAGACGGATTAGTAATAGTAAAACGTCTTTGCCCTGTACCTTGGAAGGTATTTCAGGTACAGAAAATATTGTGGATTTATGGCGGCAGCATTTTTATTCATTATTTAATTCAACTAAGGATGAAACTTATAAGGTAAGGAAAGTAGGAAGGGACGATTCGCTCCTGATTGACACTTATGCAGTGACCAAAGCCATTAGAGAGCTATCAGATAACAAAGCGAGTGGTTTAGACTGTATTTCTGCTGAGCATCTTAAATACGCTAGCTCAAGAATTGCTCCTCTTCTTGCAATCTGTTTCACCAGCTTCATGATTCATGGGATGTTACCAGAATCATTACTGTCTGTTGTGTTGGTACCAGTCATTAAAGATAAAGCTGGCAAGTTGCGTAGCCTGGACAATTACACGCCCATAGCTATAGCCAATATAATATCTAAAGTACTGGAAAGAATCATGTTTGAAAAATTAAATGTATTCATCAAATCTACTGATCATCAATTTGGAGTTAAACCCCATCATGGAACAGATCTGTGCGTATATGCTTTAAAAGAAATTATAAATAAGTATAGAAATCAAAACTCTTCAGTTTTTTTGTGTTTTATTGACGCCTCTAAGGCGTTTGATCGTGTTAATCACAGGATATTGTTTAGGAAAATGATTGACACCTAATGATTGACTAAAACCATCTAATCGTGTGTTTTTAGATGGTTTTAGTTCAGACACAGAGCTGGCTAATGCTCTTAATTGTTTTTATGGTCGTTTTGACTCCTTTGATTTTAGCACAGAAATCCAAGATTTGAAACAGAAACTCAAAGACAATCAGCACTTTAATATTGAGATGCAGGATGTTAAAAGGGAGTTCCGCGCTGTAAAAGTGAACAAAAGTCAGGGCCCTGATAATATATGTGGACGCCTGGTAAAGTCCTGTGCACATGAACTGAGTCCTATATTTCATTATATTTTCAATAAGTCCTTACAGACACAACATGTGCCTAAGATCTGGAAAGATGCCGTGGTTGTTCCCGTTCCAAAATCCAGCTGTCCTAAAACGGTAAACGACTTTAGACCAGTTGCTTTGACTTCAATTTTAATGAAAATTTTTGAAAAACTGGTCAGATGTGAGGTTCTAAGGCAGACTGAACATGCATTGGATCCTCTGCAGTTTGCCTATAGGCCTCACAGAGGAGTGGAGGATGCCACTGTCACTCTGTTTGACATGCTTTTTAAACATCTGGATTTTAATGGGACACACGCCAGGCTTTTATTTGTGGACTTTTCTTCTGCCTTTAATACAATCCAACCTCATATTTTAGTTGAAAGGCTCCTGCAACAATTTGATTTAAGCAATAATCTGGTGGGTTGGATTCTGGATTTCTTAACCAACAGGACGCAGAGAGTAAGGGTCAATGGCACATTGTCTGACCTAAAGTGCTCTTCTACTGGCTCTCCTCAGGGGTGTGTGTTGTCACCACTACTCTTCATCCTGTACACAAACATGTGTCGGAGCAGACATGACAACAGACACATTATAAAGTATGCTGATGACTCAGTCATTGTCAGTCTCCTCCAGGATGGTGAGAGTGGCCACGGCCCAGTAGTTGATGACTTTGTTCACTGGTGTGAGGATTCCTACCTGCAGCTGAATACAACAAAAACGAAAGATATGATTATTGACTTTAGGAGGAAAACTCCCAGGCACAAAGTCACCATACTAAAAGGCCAGACCACCGAATGTGTACAATCGTACAAATATCTTGGGACAATTATTGATAGTGGATTGAACTTTGAGGTGAACTGTGAAAGGGTGTGCAAAAAGGGTCAGCAAAATTTGCATTGTTTGAGGAAACTTGCACGCTTCCAAATTGACCGAACCATAATGACTATGTTCTATCGGGCTTTTATTGAATCTGTTTTATCCTTTTCTTTAATGTCATGGTTTGGTCAGATAAAACTGAAACAGAGGAAATCCTTGGATCAGGTAGTCAGATGGTCCAGTCGTTTGCTTGGTGAGTCACAGCTGAGCCTGACATCCCTGTACACCAGACAAGTACAGAGGATGGCCGACTCGATTTTAAATGATGACTCCCACCCTTTGCACTGCAACTTTCAGCTTCTTCCCTCCAGACGGAGGTTTGCTGTCCCAAAAAGTAGAATCCAGCGCTACAAAAACAGCTTTGTCCCTGCTGCTGTCAAAGAGTTGAACAAGCTATAAAAATTACATATATTGTACATATTTTATATTTACCTATTTTGTAAGACGTGTGCCTGTGTTTGTGTCTATGTTGAATGTGATTAGTGGCTTGTAAATATGGATGTCACCAACTGCAAAACAAATCTACCTACGGGTACAAATAAAGTAACCTGAACCTGAACCTGAACCTGACAGGAGGGTTCCCAAGTACTTAGTACGTATCCTGATTTAGTGGTACGCACATCAGAAGATGCTGGTGAAATGGGGGAAGAGTCATTCATCCCCATTTGGTGTGAGCAGTGGTGTCAGACAGGGCAGTATATTGTCCCCTATTCTATTTAATCTTTATATGGATGAGTTGTCAAAACAACTGAATGCCTGTAAAGCTGGGTGTTTAATAGGGAATAAGTTAGTGAATCATTTTATGTATGCTGATGATCTAGTTATTCTCAGTCCAAGTAGTGCTGGTCTTCAGGAGTTATGAAGAGTGTGTACTACTTATGGAGAGGAAAATGACATAAAATAAAATATAATACAAATAAGAGTTGTGTGCTGATTTGCCGCACTAAAGAAGATTTGTTAATGAAATTCCCTGTCTTTGAATTGGCAGGCAGGGAATTAATTGTCAGTGATAAAATTAAATATCTGGGACATTTTATTAATGATAGAATGACTGATGATGACGATATCTTCAGACAACGCTGCAAAATCTACATGCAAGCAAATATTCTTGCACGCAGGTTTGGTTTTTGTTCAGATGAGGTGAAACTGGTTCTTTTTAAAACCTATTGTACACCTTTAAACACTGCTCATTTATGGATAAATTATAGGAAACAAAGTATGCAGAAATTACAGGTTGCTTACAATGATGCTTTAAGAATTCTACTTAAAAAGGCTTGATGGTGCAGTGCTTCCGAGTTATTTGTCTCATCACGTGTAAATACACTGCATGCAGTAATAAGGAATCTCATGTATAAATTCATCTGTCGGCTTGATGTATCTAGAAATGAAATCATTCAAGTCATGTCTAGCATTAAGCTCAGTTTTATTTGCTGTCAGTCACAGTTTAGAAGGCACTGGTACAGTAGTCTTTTTAAGTCTTTTTAAAGTCTGTACTGTTTTTGTACTTCTTTTAGTAGTTGTGTCTTATTATTCTGTAACTTTTTGATTGTTTTTTCTTATTAACTGTTTTCAACTGTCTTGTTTTATTTTATTTATCTTATTTATTTTATTTTTGATGGACCATGAGTCTGGAATAAAGTCTTTGATTGATTGATTGATATACTAGAATATTTGTAATGTAGAAGATAACAACTCCCACCACCCCTCGCTACAGAAGACGGACATCGCCCATCGCTACATGACGGAAAGCGGTGACGGTGCGCCGTGGTCTAATACGCACAGTTGGACTAAAATATCTGCAATATATCTGCAATCCGCTACAGAACAGTAGCGGGGAGGGGGCGTTCACGGTCCGGACGCGGCGCACGAACCGTGTCCAGTCCGTGCGCCGCGGTACACGCTCTATGCGCCGCGGTCTAATACGCACAGTTGGACTAAAATATCTGCAATAATATCTGCAATCCACTACAGAACAGTAGCGGAGGGGGGGGGGTGTTCATGGTCCGGACGCGGCGCACGAACTGTGTCCAGTCCGTGCGCCGCAGTACACGCTCTGTGCGCCGCGGTCTACTACGCACAGTTGGACTAAAATATCTGCAATATATCTGCAATCCGCTACAGAAGAGTAGCGGGGGGGGGGCGGCGTTCGCAACATGACGGACCCATAACGCACAGTTGTAATTTACTGATCGGTCAAAAGTCATTTGGATTACAATTTTCAGGGATAAAGAATAATTTAGCTTATAACACTTACCTGTTCACAACAGCAGCGTAGCTGGCGATCTTCTCTTCCTCATTGTCAGATGAACGTGAAGCTGGTCCGCTTGTTACGGACTCGTGGTTCTGGTCACGCGACCCGGTCAAACCATAATTCCATTATTGCGGTTTTGCGCTTCCATGATTGCGGTTTTGGCGAACGATTTTTCAAAACAAATAAAAGCAGTAGTAAGAAAAAAAGACTGGCGAACGCCTGTGTGTCACCCAGCCTTACACAAAACAGCTTTCGAACTTCTGTGCTTCAATTGGCTGGCTGTATTCACAGCCGTTGGTAGGCGGGTCCTTCTTGCTAGGTTTTCAGTCATTGGTTCTCCAAGGTTTCAGAAACCCAATTCAAGGCTCTTATTAGTCGAATGAGAGGTCAGTTACATCTAAACCAATCAAAGCACTCCTTTGGCTTTCTGTTCGCGGCTGTGTCTGTAGTGGAAGAACGGAAATGCAGCTTTTTTTTTTCTTCAGTGCGCGCCCTCGTGCGCTCTAGGACGCAGAGACGTGCCCGCCCGCGGTACACCGAAGTGCATCAGGTTAAAAAACTTTGGTATAGACTATCAGCTTCATGTCAAAATGGGTCATTATGAGGAAAAGAATAGACTGGTGATAGGACTAGATTCTTACATCAAATCATAATATGGGTGTGCACTTGTTTTTGTAACTGTACAGACTGGTTATTATTGTTTAATTATTCTTTAATGCAGTACACTATACTTGTAGACCATCTGGATATAGCGGACACAAAGCAATTTCTTTTGATGAAGAAGGACTGAGGATCAACTAAAGGAACATACAGTATAAATACTATGCTGGACCTTTGATGTGTATCTCTCACTACAGCTTCACAAGATGCTCTCTGTTTCTTCTCACTCATTTCAAAGACTTTAGCTTGCTTTAATAAATGTGTCCCTCCCACTCCATTACTGCACACTAATTCAAATAGCCCGGGGTTTCTGCTATCATGTTCTCCTGTGCCATCCCACTCTACTTACTGACTCAGGCAGTGCAAAGTGGAGTACAATGGAGTAAAAGCTGACGTGAATACCCTGATGTGCAAACAAATGGTCACACAAGCACTACTGTGTAGAGTTGGTATGTATATTAATACACCTCTTCAGTGTGAATTATAACTGTGCTGTTTGTTTTTCATTCTGCACAGCAAAATTGTGTCTACTGTATGCATGTCCACTCTTCTCTGGTGTTGAATTTAATATTCTGGTAATTTAACACTCACAGTTTTGCTGTGTAACTCTGAGAATGTTAAATTTAATATGAGAAAAGAATGACACACACACACAGACACTTTTCATTGTTAATTGACGATGTCAGTTTTGCAGTGATTTTTTTAGAATTGAACTACATTATGCACAGAGAAATAGCGACTGTCATCCAACAGAACATATCCCATACAAGTGTTTTTACCAGCAGATATTAGAACCTCTGAGTAAATACAGTATATAAGTATATTTTGACATTAAACAATCTCTAGTGGCTATGAATATAATGAATAATAGTGGAGTAATATTGTGGAGGGTTACAGTTGCAATCTGAGTAAATTAGAGCCTCACTTTTCCCTAATCCTAGAAATATCAGTGCTCCCAAAGCCTTATTCATGCTGCATTTCCCCTCTGGTCTGCTTTGGTCCGCGTGCACTTTGGACGAGCCCAACGAGCAAGCGGCGTTGTACATACTCAGTTTTTTCAACTACCTATGCCAAGCAGTTGACGCATGCACACAGCTGTTATTTGTAGTTTCACCCCAGCCCTATGGGTAGCACAAATCCACTAACACGCCAGTTTGTTCACCGGTTATAAACACGAGAGTGACATACTTTTTTTTTTTTTTTGCAGCAACAACAATGATGTTGTTTCAAGGAAAAGGAGGAATTGTGGGGGCACGGTGTTGGACTTCTCCACCCAGGGAACAATGGACCAAAAGAGGAGGTGTCACCGGGGGGTTCAGACAGGACAGTAAGGACTATGCGCCCCCCGGGGAAAGGAGAAAGTGCTGGGCCGCTGGGAGAAGGCTGTGAGAGCAGCGCCGGTGTTATGTCATGTTAATGTGCCACACAGGCTTTATTCTAAACATAATGTGTTATGGTCGGAAGTTCCAGGCTTCAGTGCATGGAAATAAAGATATAAAAGAGGGATGCACAGAGGCCTGGGATGCACTTTTGCTATACTGTTTTGATGGAGAAAGAATAAAGTCTTGTGTTGTTAAGCTCTTTGCCTCGCCTATTCCTTTCTCCACAGAATTACCATTTTCCAGTGCTCTTCTCCGCTCAAGCTGCTCCTGCTGCAAAAGGATTCATGTATGTTTATTCTCGTCTTCCGCCTGCTTGTTGTCTTCCTCGTCTACTTTGTCTTTGTATGCTGTGTCTGTAGCACCATCTCGTGAATGGGACGTTCAGTCTTGCGCATGCTCTGTCAACGCGTTCAGATCGTGGGCAGGCGGCGTGGTCATAAAATTTGGGCTGCATGTGGTTGTCCGCAGTAGAACCCTGCGTACACTCGCGGAGTGGAGACGATGACGTAAATTTCATCACACAAGGTTTCCGGTTGCACATACGCAGACAGCAGAGGTGCAGCATGAATCCAGCTTAACTGAAACAGGGGGAAAAAAGGTGGAGATGTTACCTGACAGGTCTTAAGCTGTGTGTTCAGACAAAATGTGATTTTTGGCAGGATTACAAAGTCAACGTAAACACGCAAATACACATAAATTCAGGTCAGAACAAGTTGTGGAGAGGTGGGGTTGCCTTCATAACTTCTGCGGCTGCTTTCTACCTGCTTTCTCTACAGTGTTGATTCTTTTACTCCGGTGATGGCATAATCTCAAGGCTGATTATTAGCTATTGCAACCAACCTGTTCGGGCGCGAACTTGCATGTATTCACGTGTTTACAATGATTTTATATGTAATATAAAATTCACTTGCATTTGGTCTGAGCACATCTTTATTCTGAGGTAAGAAATATACAATCTATTTTTTACATATGTAGCACCAGTCCCATGTAGCTAATAGTTGAGTCTACCTATAGATCAATAATAAGGGTGTAATAGTACTATGGGCAGGGCTCTGGGTTTCGTTCCTATTATGGCGTGCCGTTTATACCTGTACTGCAAAACAGTTAACTCAAAGTGTTGAACCTTTTAACTTATAGAAAAAACAAAATGGTCTGTGCCTCAACTTAGCAGAATAATTAAATGAATTAACTTAAGCTCCTACTAAGAATTCAATTTATTTGCTATTATCTCTTTTTTAAACACTTTCCCTTTCAAATGATTAACACATTCAAACTTGCAAATAAATAAAAATTTCACACACTTTTAAATCCAAAATAAGAATTTCTGTATTTAAAATTAATTATATGAAAACAAAAAATTAAATAAAAGTAGTATATACTATTCAATTATAAAATGATTCTCTGAATATAACAAAATGAAACCAGGTTGATAACTAAATCATACACTCACTGACACAGGCACACACAAACTGCTATGACAAAGTCCTTTAATAAAAACAAAACGTTGCAGGCCTGTGTCGATGCTTGGGAGCGGTGTGGTCTATCTTGTCAGCAATCTTACCAGCTGTGCGTCATTAGTGTTGTTCTCTTCTGTTCATGCACGCACACACATATGCACGTTTCCTCTTGTTCTTGCACTCATGCACTCTCTTGCACGCATACACACACACACACCCAATCATCCTCACTCTCATGCTCACAGACGTTATTTCACACAGCTGTTTCCACTCAGTCTTGCCCACTCTCACTCTCACTACTCACACCGGAAATCTCTTTTCTCATTAGGGCTGGCATTACTTAAGCCCTGTCTCTGCTGGAAGAGATTGCCGGATCATTGTCGATCACTGTGTAGTTCCACTCAGTGTTTGTTATCTGTCACTTGTGTCTAGGTGCCCTGCCAGCTCTTCGGTACTGCATCACACTGGGTGGCGTTGATCATTTCCTACAGTTTGGTTTTTTGGATATTACTCGGACTACTCGCACTGCTCCAGCTGTGTGAGTACTAACTGTTTCGCCCCTGCCGTCCAACTCCGTCTGGCGGTTCCTTCCCCGGGCACTTATCCGTTCCTCCTCTGCAGTCCTGTCTGCCATGGAACAATTTCCCTGTGTTTTACTCACCTGTCTGCAGAGCATCCTTGAAGACTTCCTTGTTTATCCCAAACTACTCACCTGTTATGTTGAACTGTTGTACCTCATCCTGTCATTAAAATACGCACAACCATCTCCTACATGTGGGTTTTAATTCCTTCCTCTGTGCACTGCGTAAAAGCGCATGGGGAATCATGACAATTCCCCAGCCGTGAGCTCCGCTTCTCTTAGGGTGTGCGCCAGCTGTTATTGTCTTTGTTTCCCCGGTGTTCCCGAGCGCCTCAGCCATATTTTCCCCTGGCTGTTCTGCCTCCCTCTGGTCATGAGCGCCGCTCTCCTCAGGCGCCTTCCATCATTATATGTAAGTTAGTGTTTTGTGTGCTCCGTGTGTGCGCCGTTTTGTGTGCATCTCCGTGCACTGTGTAAAAGGGCACAGGAAATCATGACAGAAATGATCCGGCCAGTATAAAGCCCAGAGGAGAGGTTGTGCGTGTGTGTTTTTTCTTTTTCCCCTCTTCTGTGTTTTCTCCAGCCTATCCACCATGGACTTTTTGGTTTTTGGACTGAGCCCTGAGGAGTGCATAGTGGCAAACCGGGCAGTGGACTTTCTTTCTAGAGTTTGCGCCACCAACTCCTTGGAAATAAACTTTTGTTTGTTGGACATTGCGGTCAGGGTGCTCCAGATGTGCCCCGGTCTATGGAATTATCCAGAGTTGACACCGTTGCTCACCCAGATCGTGGAGTCACAACAGTGTTTCGAGGAGGTTGCAGGAGGGACCTTCGGAGCGCAACCATGGCAACCCACGAAGTGCTTATGGAAGCCCAGAGTCCGCTATTCACCTTCCGAGTCGGTGCCCTCCTCTTCCCGCCAGATGTCCCGTCTTACTCCTGGGAGGACAGAGCGGGACACCAAGGCAGCAGCAGACATCATCACCAGACAGGAACTCAGGCAAGTCCTTCTTCGTTCTCTTGCTTTGTCTCCTGAAGTGATTAGCCTGATGCCTGTGGAGGAGCTCCAGATTTTGCAGTCCGCTGGAGCTCCCCAAACAGCCGCTGTCACGGCTCCTCAATCTCTGTCCTCTGTCTCCCTAAATTCTCCGCCGGTCCTGGGGAGGAGTCGCCGGACGCAGGAAAAGCCAGAGGCTTCGGAGGAACTGACCACACGGCGTAAGCGTTGCCCGGCGTCGAAGAAGCCCATCACCTCGTTGGCAGCAGAGACCAAGTCGTAGTGCCCGACCACTGCTGTGGCAAAGCCCTCCTCTGTGCCAGCTGTCACGCCAGCCGGCGCCTCCTCTGCTTCAGCCACAGCCTCTGTCATCGGGACGTCTTCTCTTGCCATTGAGGGGTCCGCCGGAGCTTCTCCTGACACACCCACTCCAATGTCGTTCGAGTCGGCTCCTCCACCAACCTCCAAGGGGTCCAAAAGAGCCATAGACACGGAGGAGGACGACAGCACGCCGCCCGCAGGAGTTAACACCCAGACCCGGGAGGCCAGACAAGTGTGTTTCCATTCTACCTCAGTTAATAATGATAAACCTTGTCTGTCCCCCGGGAGAGAGCCCCAGGTTAGGCAGTCGCCTGAGCGCTCTCCCCCTGCTGCTACAGCAATAACCTTTCCTATTTCCTCTGTGTCTCCATCACCTGCTTCTGAGTGTCCACCAGCCCTGGAGCTCGATCACCGGGTGATGGAGGAGTCCGCGGTGCTGGAGGATTCCACCACAGCCCCACAAAGTCTCTATGACCAGAGGGAGAGGCTGTGGTCAATCTAAAGCTTGTGCCAATGAAGGAGCGTCCCCTGCCTTCAGTCTCCTCAGACCCAGCGCAACTTGGAACTCCACCTCCAGACTCCACACCGGGAGAGTCACCTGTGTTGGAGACCTCACTGGAGGAGACCAGGACTGCCGAGACCATCATACCTGCTGCGGGGGCTGCCGCAGCAGAGCGGACACTGGCGCTGAACTGCCTCGAGGCCTTGCCCATGATGCCATCATCAGGATCGACAGAGTCCTGGACGGCGGTGGAGCTCGAGCCCAGGCAAGTGCTCTCATTTGTTTCTCTTTCTGTTGTACCTGAGCAAACTTGCCTGGCTCTCGGGCGGGGGGGGAGTTGGGTGCTGCTGGCAGCCGCACCTGATCTCACTTCACCGGGCTCTGCCGCTGCCAGCGACCCTGACCATGTTTCTTCCCCTGTTGTTTCTGAGCCGCATCCCAGGGTCATCGGGAAAGATCCGTCCCAGCCTGAGGTCTCCGAGGATCCGGGCGTACCATCTTCAGACGTTGCAGGTCCAGCTTCTTCCACCATGGAGGTCATCTTGGGTCCAGCTGTCCCGGTGGAGGCCATCACGGGGAATCCGTCCCAACCCGAGACCTCCGTGGCTGCAACAACATCATAGTCCAATGAACCGCCGCCATCTGGATCGTCGGAGTCCTGGACAGCGGTGGAGCTCGAACCCAGGCAAGTGCTCTTGTTCATTTCTCTCTCTCCTGTTTCTGAGCATCCTTGCCTGGCTTTTGGCAAGGAGAGCCGGGTGCAGTCCTCTGCCGCACCTGAGCTTGCCTCGCCGGGCTCCGCCACTGCTGGCGACCCTGACCCCTTTTCTGTTATCTCTGAGCTTACTCCCAGGGTCGTCAGAGAGGCGTCAACACTGCCAGAGGCCTCCGAAGAGCTAGGTCCACCACCGGAGGTTCCAGCCGCTCCCATCATTGACTGTTCTTCCACGGGCGACGCTGAGCTCCAGCCGGAGTCCACCATGAGTGCAGCTGAGCTCCAGCCAGAGTCCACCACGGGTGCAGCTGAGCTCCAGTCGGAGTCCACCGTGGGTGTAGCTGAGGTCCAGCTGGAGTCCACCGCGGGTGCAGCAGAGCTCCAGCCCGGAGCCACCGCGCGTGCAGCTATAGCCCTGTTGGGGTCCACCACGGGTGCTGCTATGTCCCAGACCGGGACCCTCACGGGTGCGACTATGACCCAGCCGGGTCTTACCGCGGGTGCTGCTTTGTCCCGGACTGGGACTACTGCGGGTGCTTCTGTCCCCTAGCTCGTGGCCACGGGGGGCGGGGTGGGGCCCTCCCTTCTCGCCGCTGTTTTATGATGCCGGGGCTCCCCTTTCCTGGTCCCCCCTTTTGGAATTGGTTCTTCCTGTGGGGAGACTGCCTCCCGGGCCGCCGCTCCTGAGCTGGTGGCTCAAAGGCTCTGGTTGTCCGCCCAATGAACTGTGTCGTGGGGTTAGGTGGCCCAGTTTCCCTGGCTGGCCACCTGACTCACTCTCCCGGGCAGTCCGACTGGTCTTGGACCTAGACAGACCACCTGATTGGCCTCCGTTCGTCGCCTCTTGGGCCTGGGACTCTGGTCGGCCTCCTGAACTTTTTGACTCCTGGGTTGGAGGGTATAGTTCTATGTTTGGGTTGGGAAGAGGTTCACCTTATTTTTCTTGTATATTGCTCGTATGTCATTTTTGCTTGTTGATTCCCTCCAAACCTGTTTCCCCCACCGCCTGCCCTGGTTTGTTTGGTTGTTCCTCCGGGGAGGAGGGGGGTTCCTTTTTTTTTCCTTCTGATGTTACTAGAGGTGTCTGGGCTTGATGTTCAAGTCCAGTTCTGTGACGCTGTGGCTATTTTGTCTCTTTGTGTGTTTCTGCTGTCCATTTACCATCAGGCGCTCTCAGGGAGCCTCTGGGGTCCGCTCGGCTCCCTGACAGCTCAGCCACGCCTCCCTCTCCTGCCAGTCTTATCAGCTGTGTGTCATTAGCGCTGTTCTCCTCTGTTCATGCACGCACACACACATATGCACGTTTCCTCTCGTTCTTGCACTCATGCACTTTCTTGCACGCATACCCACACACACACACATTCATCCTCACTCTCATGCTCACAGACGTTATTTCACACAGCTGTTTCCACTCAGTGCTGCCCACTCTCACTCTCACTACTCACACCGGAAATCTCTTTCCTCATTAGGGTTGGCATTACTTAAGCCCTGTCTCTGCTGGACGAGATTGCCGGATCATTGTCGATCACTGTGTAGTTCCACTCATTGTTTGTTATCCGTCGCTCACGTCTAGGTGCCCTGCCAGCTCTTCAGTACTGCATCACACTGGGTGTCATTGATCATTTCCTACAGCTTGGTTTTTGGATATTACTTGGACTACTCGCACTGCTCCAGCTGTGTGAATACTAACTGTTTTTCCCCTGCCGTCCAGCTCCATCTGGCGGTTCCTTCCCCGGGCACTTATCCATTCCTCCTCTGCAGTCCTGTCTGCCACGGAACAATTTCCTTGTGTTTTACTCACCTGTCTGTAGAGCATTCTTGAGGACATCCTTGTTTATCCCAAACTGCTGACCTGTTATGTTGAACTGTTGTACCTCATCCTGTCATTAAAATACGCACAACCATCTCCTGCATGTAGGTTTTAATTCCTTCCTCCGTGCCCTGCGTAAAAGTGCATGGGGAATCATGACAATTCTCCAGCCGCGAGCTTCGCTTCTCTTTGGGTGTGCGCCGGCTGTTATTGTCTCTGTTTCCCCGGTGTTCCCGAGTGCCTCAGCTGTATTTTCCCCTGGCTGTTCTGCCTCCCCCTGGTCATGAGCGCCACTCTCCTCCGGCGCCTTCCATCATTATATGTAAGTTACTGTTTTGTGTTTTGTCCGTCTTTATGTTCATAAATGTGCAAAACCACAGTGAGCACTTGGTGTCCTTCAGTAGCCCTTCAAAAGGGCAGTTTATGACACTGATCATTTTTCCTCCTACTGTGCACTCCAATCCTGCTGAAAGCAGGTAGATAAATGTCCCCAGCCTCTGTCATTTATTTCAACCCTGCTATCAAAACAGGGAGACAGTGATGGTCGGATATTTTCTGATTGGCTGAAAGTGTTATCATAAAATCGGGAGTTGCAGTTTTGTAGTCTCACATTGCAAGAGGTTTATTATTTCAGATGCCATATGAGAAAGCTGCAATCCACCAAAATGGCTAATGGGAGTGGCTGTCTTACTGTGTCATAATCGGGGCACAGCCAGGGACTGTGCCCATGCTTTATGTTCATTTTGGTCTTTGCTTTTCCACAGTATTATTATCACTCTGATTATGACTACCAGTATTATTATTATTAGGTTCCCTCGTGTTCTATGATCGGTGTCTGTCATGTCATGTCATCCCCTGTTGTCTGTCTTTTGTATTTGGTTATATTTTATGATCCCGGTTTATTTTTACCGTTTAGTATTTTTGTCCTGTGTCTTTAGTCATGTTGTGTCATCCCCTGCCTATGTTCATGATTGTGTGTGTACCTGTTCACCTAGTGTCCTGAGCTCCTCATGTTTCCATACCCATAGCCACTCTACCTCATGTGTGCTCCTGTTTAGCTCCTGAGTGTTCACAGCTGTCTCGTGTGTGGTTAATTGTTCTCTCCTCTATATATGTGAGTCTTGGATTGTGCTCTATGTTGCGTCATTGTCATCTTTACCCAACCATGACCCATGCCCAAGTTCCTGAGTTTCTATGTGAGTTTTTGCCCTGCTCAGTTTTCAGCCCATGCACTGCTTTGCTTTGTTTTGGAGTTTAGTGTTTGTTAATTAAATCATTATTGCACCTGAGCCTGCCTGCACTCTTGAGTCCTCTCTTCACTCTCACTGCCTGGTAGGCAGTACATGACATACTGGCCACTGCTGAAATCTACTCGGCATTGGCACGTTGGCTGGTGTTAATGTCAAACCCAAGATGCAGGCTCATTCAGGCCATGTAGAAGTGGAATTCACCTGGTCAAAAGTTGACATGGAGTCAAAATGAATTTGGAAATATTGTTTTAAGATGAGAATCTTACAAGTGTTGCTTTAAGGAACAGTCCAGTTAACTTGAGTTTGTCACCTAGTTTTTCAAAAGTTTTTCAGCAGCCTGTTTATTAGCACTTCATGGATAGTCTACCTCTAAAATTCATAGCTGAAGTCTTTTATTTTGACTGACCACATAATTTGTGTGAAGAAGTGTGATGATCAGGCGAGCATGCTCCACCTCCCCTCCTGTTCATGTTTTCCCGGCTCCGGAAGATTAGACACACCTGCGTGATTTCACACCTGCTACATCTGATGAGCCAGCATATTTAAGATCCAGTGTGTGGAGAGCTCATCGCTGGATCGTCTAGGTTTGGAGCCACAATTTAAGTCAAGCTTTGTCTCGTTGTTATAAAGTTACCTGTGCACTCATCCTGTTCCTCCTGCCCTTCAGGTTGCTGCCACCAGGTGTGTCTCCGGAGCTGATCACGCTCGCCTGACCAGGAAGATCCTAGACGTCCACCCAGGTCTCTGCCTTCCCCCCACCCCCTGGCCCTCACAGGAGTTCCCTGCTGGACTCCGCTGCTCTAGTAGTAAGTGTGCTTTCCCGCATTATTCTCCCTTTGGAGAATCTGTCCCTAATAACCTCTGTCTGCTCTCTCCCGTAGGCTACGTGCACTCCAGGGGGCACCCGGCTTGTTGGAAATTTAAGTTGGTGTTTTTGTGTTTTGTTTTTCTTTAGTTCATGCACTTTTATTTTCTGTGTGTTGTTTTCAATAAATTTGTGAAGTCTGTGTGATCATTCTGGCTGCTCTGTGTTTGAGTCTAACCCTGTTCTGAATCATGACAGAATGATCCAGCCAGGATCAAGGCTCAGCGAGCGCTCGGCCGAGTGATCAGTCAGCACTCTGGCACTTGGAGGCCATGGAACGTGGGGTCATGTTTCTTTCTGAGCAGTTAGAGACTGTAACTCAGCAATTGGCCACCATCTCCGAGCACCTGGATCAGCTTCCTGGTGCGACTTCTCTTCCTGCACCTGCTGCTCCAGCAGTGTCTGCCATCTACAGGAACATCTCTGTTCCTTCACCTGCCCCCTATGGGGGAGAGGTAGGAGGGTGCAGAGGCTTCTTGTTCCAGTGCCGACTTTTTGTTCAGCAGGTGGAAGGGGAGTATAGGGATGATGCAGCGAAAATCCATTTCATGACCTTGTTGCTGCAAGATCAGGCACTTAAGTGGGCACAGTCCGTCTTGAGTAGCCGGGACGAACCCCTATTCACATACCAGTGGTTTGTACGGGAATTCTCCGAGGCATTTGACCATTCGGAGAGTGAAGGAAATATAGTTAGCTGGCTGATGGGACTTCGGCAGGGAGGCCAGTCAGTAGCCGACTTCTCCGTCGAGTTCTAGGTCACTGCGGCCAACTCCGGATGGAATGACGTTGCTCTATGCAGCACCTTCCTCTAGGGCTTGGATACGCACCTACACAACGAGCTAGCTATCCACCCTTCTCCCTCCTCTCTGGATGAGATGATTGCGCAGGCAGTGGCCCTTGATAATCAGTTTTGGGAGCATGCGAGGGAGCAGGTGGGCGCTGCTTCCCCGTTCGCTCCATGGCCGGTCCCCCCAACCTCTGATGCTGTTCTGCCGGCATTGTTACCAGAGCCGATGTACCTCGGGAGGGTCCGTCTGACTCCAAGGGAGCGCCAGCATCACAAGAGGGTGGGGGACTGCATTTATTGTGGGGTCCCCGGCCGTGCAATATCAGAATGTCCGATTTGGCCTGGGAGACCCGGCCCGTCAGTCACCATGAGGGGGCTGGGAGGAGGGTCTTCATCAAATTCCCCTAATCATTTTGAACTTCCAGTCCTTGTCCCATTACCGGGGACTGAATTCAAAACCTCCGCTCTGATCGATTCAGGAGCAGAGCAAAATTTCATCCAACAGGCCATGGTACGTAAATTACAGATACCCACCAGGAATGTTCCGACACCTTTGTCGGTCTCAGCGATTTCAGGCAGCACCATCGCAGAGATTGCTGAACAGACTGAGCCCATTTTTGTCATTCTGTCTGGTAATCATCGCGAGACTAATCAGTTTTACATCCCACCCCAATCTAACACCACCATGATCCTGGGGTATCAGTAGCTCCGCACTCATAACCCCATTATAAACTGGAGTCAGGGCTCCATTTTGTCCTGGAACCCTTTTTGTCTCTTGTCTTGTCTCCAATCGGCCACATGCTCACCTTCACTCCCAATTTCCTCCCCTTCGGCTGAGCCGGTGGATCTCAGCTTATCATGACTTAGGGGAGGTCTTTAGCAAGTCTAGGACCCTATCTTTACCACCTCACCGGAGCTACGACTGCGCTATCGCCCTCCTCCCGGGCACACGGCTGCCATCCAGCTGGCTCTATAGTTTATTTGGGCCAGAGAGGGAGGCAATGGAGACCTACATTAAAGACTCCCTTAGCGCCAGCATTATTCACCCGTCGTCGGGCCCTCTCGGCGCAGGGCTCTTTTTTGTAGGGAAGAAGGACAGGTCTTTGCGCCCGTGTATTGATTACTGTGAGCTTAATGCGATCACCTGGAAGGATAAGTATCTGTTGCCCCTTATTATTTCAGCATTTGAGTTACTTCAACGGGTGTGTTTTTTCACCAAACTCAACCTCCGTAATGCATATCATTTAGTCCACATTTGTGAGGGGGCCATTTTGAATATTTGGTCATGCTGTTCAGGCTGACCAACACCCCTGCCGTCTTCCAGCGGTTAATTAATGACGTCCTATGAGATATAGTGAACCAGTTTGTGTTTGTATATTTGGACGATATTTTGATTTTTTTCTCACAACCTGGAGGAGCACATAGTCCACATTCCGTCTGTCCTGCAGCAGTGGCTGGAGAACCAGCTTTTTGTGAAGGCTGAGAAGTGCGAATTTTCCAATGGCTCTGCTTCGTTTTTGGGGTTCCTCATCACCGAGGGCACGGTAAAGGCCGATACGGCAAAAATCAAGGCAGTAGTAGACTGGCCAACCCCCCAGTCCAGGAAGGGCCTCCAACGCTTCCTGGGCTTTGCCACCTTCTTCCACCTATTTATCCAAGACTACAGTAAGGTGGCGCAACCACTTACGCAGTTAACGTTGACCAAAATTCCGTACAAGTGGTCCAAGGCTGCTAAACGAGCTATTGTGACCCTGAAAGGCCTATTCACCAACGTGCGCATTCTGGCGCAGGTGGACCCCGCAGCGCAGTTCGTGGTTGAGGTGGATGCTTCTGAGTTGGGGGTGGAAGCTGTCCTCTCCCAGCACTCCTCCTCCAACCAGAAGCTCCATCCTTGTGCGTATTTTTCCCGGCGGTTAACGCCAGCCGAAAGAAATTACACTGTAGGGGACCGTGAACTGTTGGCCATTAAGCTGGTGTTGGAGGAATGGAGACACAGGCTGGAGGGAGCTGGTCAACTGGTCATTGTCTGGACCGACCATAAAAATTTAGAATACCTTCGGTCGGCCAGACGGTTGAATTCTCGGCAGGCTCTGTGGGCCCTGTTCTTTAATAGGTTTAATTTATCCATCTCATATCGCTCAGGGTCCTGCAATGCCAAGGCTGATGCTCTCTCACAACAGTTTTCTCCCGACTCTTCCTCCTCCACCTCCTCCTCTGCAGCTGCTGCGTCTCCCCCGGAGACTATTCTCCCCCCCCCCCCCCCCCCGCTTTCCCCGGACACTCCAGTGAGAGATAGAGCAGAGGTTCCGGCAGGCGCAATCATTGGAACCCGTCCCGGAGGGAGGCCCACCGGACCAGCTGTATGTTCCCCAAGCGTTACGTGGAGAGGTGATTAACTGGGGACATACCAGCTTTTTTGCCTGTCATCCCAACATATCCAGGACTATCGATCTGCTGCAGAGAGTGTTTTGGTGGCCCACACTCAGAAGGAATATGCGGGAGTACATCAAGGCCTGCCACACCTGTTCCGCCAATAAAACTGACTCCCCCCACGGGTCTCCTCCATCCTCTCCTGGTGCCAGGTTGCCCGTGGTCACACATTGCTCTGGACTTCATTACGGGCCTCCTTCCATCCCAAGGGAAGATGGTTATCCTGACAATAGTCGACCGCTTCTCCGAGGCCATCCACCTGATTCCTCTCCACAAGTTACCATCTGCCACGGAGACGGCTGACCTGCTGACACAGCACGTCATTCAGCTGCATGGCATTCCCATGGACATCGTCTCGGACTGGGGGCTCCAATTTGCATCCCTGGTGTGAAAGGCATTCTGCCGCTTCTTGGGTTTGACCACCAGCTTGACATCAGGTTACCATCCTCAAAGCAACGGTCAGGCTGAGCATGCTAATCAGTCTCTGGAGGCCATCTTATGGTGTGCAGCATCCACGAACCCGACCACCTGGAGCTTCCATTTCACCTCGGTGGAATATGCCCACAACTCGGCAATCTCCTCCTCCACTGGGCTCATGCCATTTGAAGTGTCAATGGGCTATACACCACCTTTGCTGCCCATGGCAGGGAGGGGTCTCGCTGTCCCATCCGTGGAGGCCCACACGTGCCACCATCTGTGGAAGGCCACGAGAGCTGCCCTCCTTTGCTCTGTGGAGCGCAATAAACAGTACATTAACCACAGACGGACGCCGGCGCCAAAGTACATGATGGGACAGAGGGCCTGGCTGTCCACCGACCAGATCCCACTGAAAACTGAGTCCCAGAAGATCTCCCCCCATTATCTGGGCCTGTATACCATCAAGCGGTTGATCAATGATGTCACCGTTCAGTTGGACTTGCCGCCCTCTATGCACATCCACCCAACTTTCCACGTCTCCAAGATCAAGCCCCTATCCGCCAGTCCTCTGTGCTGTCCTCCGGATCCCCCCCCGCCCCCCCCCCCCGGATCATCAACGGCCAGACCGTGTATACGGTGGAGAGGATCCTAGACGTGCATCGTCGGGGGCGGGGGTGCCAATATCTTGTTCACTGGAAAGGATGCAGTCCGGAGGAGAGGTCATGGATCCCGGGGTCGTACATCCTCGACAAGCGCATGATACGGGCATTCCATCGGCTCCATTGACGCAAGCCCAGTGCCCCACCCTCAAGGGACACTTCCTGGCGTCCCTTGAGGGACAGGCACTGTGATGATCAGGCGAGCGTGCTCCCCTTCCCCTCCTGTTCCTGTTTTCCCGGCTCCGGAAGATTAGACACACCTGCGTGATTACACACCTGCTGCATCTGATGAGCCAGTGTATTTAAGATCCAGCGTGTGGAGAGCTCATTGCTGGATCGTCTGGGTTTTCAGCCATGATTTAACCGTTTGAGTGTGACTGTCACCAAACTGCGACATAACCCCTAGTGGTCAACAGTGGTAAAGATTTTTTTCAAGAAACTAGTCAGATCAGATGTCAGAACTTTCCAAGGCTATAACTTTAAAGTGGTAAGAGATAATGTATTTCATAAGATAAGTTTCAGATAGGAGTGTATTTACGCATCTAATTTGCATACAAACAATCAAAGACATTCGTCACTTACCTCTGGCAAAGTGACGTCCTTTAGCGGCATTCTATCGGTTATTTTGTCCTCTCCCGGTCACTACAGCTCTCTGTCCTACATCCAGAAACTGTTATTGATTATTCCACCGTCATTTTGCTTTTATTCCGCAGCAATTCATCTTATATTGACGACATGCAACCGGCGATTGTCCTCCAGTCACATGGCGCTCTGGGTCCCGGCAGGTGAATTCAACGAGCCTCATGCTCCCTGTGTTATAAGAACACGTAAACATCTATCTTCATAAGGTAAATAATCTCTTTTTAGAATCATAGTTGGAAAATTCTGGACCAAATCCTCCGAATTTCCTCGTCCGTGGGCAATCAGGAATGTCCACAATGATGGTCCGCGTCCAGCTTGTGCTGTGATCTCCAAGACGACAAAAAAGAAGGAGGATTTCTTCTTCTCTGGTGTATTACATGTTATCCATGAGTCCTCCAACGCGTGTCTGCCACCTTGTGAACTGGCGCGATCAGTACAAATCCTCAGTAAAGGTGAACAGTGTTTAGAAAGTATAATCAGTTGACAGGTGCAGTGCCACGCTCTGCCACTAGGGGCACATGGAATCTCACACTCAAAGGGTTAAACCTTTAACCCTACCCACCAAGCTGAGGAAGCTCAAGCTACCCACCAAGATGTTAGTGCAGTTCTACACAGCCATCATCGAGTCCATCCTCACCACCTCCATAACCGTGTGGTACGCAGGAGCCACTGCCAGGGACAGACTAAGGCTGCAGCGCGTCGTGCGCACTGCTGAGAAGGTGATCGGCTGCAAGCTCCCATCTCTCCAGGATCTGTACATCTCCAGGACCCGGAGGCGTGCTGGCCGGATCATAGCCGATCCCTCACACCCTGGTCACGTACTGTTTGCCCCCCTCCCCTCTGGTAGAAGACTTCGGTCCATCCAGACTAAAACCTCCCGTCACATGAACAGCTTCTTCCCCTCTGCCATTAGACTGCTGAACACTAAGTGACTCTCGTGCACCATGTACAGCAGCTCAACCAGACTCATGTTAATCATCACTGTTTTCTTCCTGCATTACCGACTGCACTATATAGTTCTCCACAGTATCTGCTGCTGGCTAATATATATTTTAACTGTTGACCAGTATCACTTAATCTTATCCTACACTTTATTACATGTATAGTTTATTTCTCTTATCTTATCATGTTTAATGTTGCAGCACTGTACCGAGACAAATTCCTAGTTTGTGTACTACATGAACAATGGCAATAAACCTGATTCTGATTCTGATTCTGATTCTAAACTAAGCTTTGTCTCGCTGTTATAAAGTTACCTGTGCACTCATCCTGTTCCTCCTGCCACCAGGTGTGTCTCCAGAGCTGATCATGTTCGCCTGACCGGGAAGATCCTAGACGTCCACCCAGGTCTCTGCCTTCCCCCATCCCCTGGTCCTCACAGGAGTTCCCTGCTGGACTCCGCTGCTCGGAGAATCTGTCCCTAATAACCTCTGTCTGCTCTCTCCCGTAGGCTACATGCGCTCCAGGGGGCACCCGTCTTGTTGGAAATTTAAGTTGGTGTTTTTGTGTTTTGTTTTCTTTAGTTCATGCACTTTTATTTTCTGTGTGTTGTTTGCAAAAAATTTGTGGAACTTTTCATCTGAGTCTAAGTGATTGCTCTGGCAGCTCTGCATTTGAGTCTAACCCTGTTCTGAATCATGACAAGAAGAAAGAACTCTTGCACGTGTTTCAGCTCATTAATGTGTTAGCACCCTGTGTCTGTTGTTCATTAATTAATTCACACTCCTCATCTGTTTACACCACTATGTATCTTAACATCTCTTACAGTACTTCACAGCCCTAATTCCTTTGTGTCTGTATGTAAAACAACAGGAGTCCCTCTGTTTTTTCTGTATAGGCTATGACTCATGATAGGACAAACACCTTTCAATTTACAGTGAGAACTCACCTGTTCCAAGAAATTATTCTCTCTTCAGAAAGAAATGGCTCATTGTTTGCTGTAAACATTGTAAATGTTCTGTGGTCTATGCGGGGCTTCCCTAATGTTCTCATCATGCACATATTTCTTTTGATCTTGAACTGAACTTGTCTGAATGGGGCATATTTATGTCTTTCATATATCTGTTAGTCTAAAACAGCAGGCCTCCCAAGGTCAGAAAAACCCAAACAGCCCACACACACAAAAAACACACGCACCTTGTTTGCTCTCCAGTTCAAACAGACACTCTGACGAAGGCAAGAGAGAGGACAAGTGGGACAAAGGCACAATGTGCACTGGGACACCCACAAAGAAAAGCAGAGCACCTAATGGAAACTAAGCCCTCCCTCTTGTCTTTCAGCCCACTGCACACCTTTGAGGAGAGCCTTTCTTGTAGCCCACCTTATGAAAACATCCGTGCCCCCACACGATGCTGAGCCTTGTGTTTCCTTCTGTCTTTAATCTCAGTGAAAAAGAGCTTTTAACAAGGCCAGGGAGGATGAGTGGATCTGCCAAGGAAGAACAAAGCCGGGAGGGGAAATTGGAGAGATAGTGGGAGAGTCGAAGGCTCTGTAATTTATCACCTGTTGCCCTTGGGCGGCCCTGCACACCATGAGATCTGGGCTCTGTGTGTGTGTGTGTGTGTGTGTGTGTGTGTGTGTGTGTGTGTGTGTGTGTGTGTGTGTGTGTGTGTGTGTTTAAGTGGTAAAGTGATGAATGTAAGCAAAGAATGACAAAACAGATCTTCTGCATTCCTCTTTAAGTAGGAGAACACAGGCACCAAACTTTTGTTCAACAACTTTAACCATAGATGTGTTTCAATCAAATAGATTTACAAGGGCTGCTCATTAAAGATTCCCCCTGACTCGCTTCACTGGGAGGAACTAAACTTGCCCACTCATTAGTCTTTCTCTACATAGGTACCACCAAGGGTCACACACTTCTCCCATCGCTTTACGCAGCTGTGGAGATATCACCTGTAGAAGCCTGCAGGTTGTGTCAAAAGCCACAATTTGACCTCAGGAATCAGCATTTCATCATCTTGGAAGAGCTTGCCCTTCAAAAATGACTTCATGGTTGGAAAGAGGTGAAAGTAAGATGGTGCGAGGTCAGGAGAGTAAAGGGGATGAGGAAAGATTTCATAGCCACAGAGCTGTGCTTCCGTCTGGGCAACATGCGAGTTGTGAACTGCAGCGTTGTCTTGCTGGAGGGGACACTTTTGATCAGCATGCTATGCTCTCAATTTTGATGGCCATCTGCAATTTCTGCAAAAATGAAACATAGTAGGTCCCGGTAACTGTGGTATCCTTTGCCAGGAAATCCATCATCAGTACTCCATGCTGGTCCCAAAAGACTGTGAGCATGACCTCTTCCGCCAAGGATTGGACATGTGCCTTGTTTGGAGGTGGTGAGTCATAACGCTTCCATTGCTTCGACTGGGTTTTAGTCTCTGGACCATATTGATGGACCCATGTTTCATGGTCTGATGAAGAAGTCCTCTTGGTTTTGTTGGTACCGGGCCAAAAGGGCCCGGGAGCATGTGACTCATTCCTGTTTCAGGAAAGATGTGAGCAATTTGGGAATTCATTGTGCAGACAACTTCCACATGTGCCAATGGTCATGGATACCCCATACTGACCTTGACATCTTGGGCTAGTTGGCAAAGGGTTATGTGGCGATCCTCCAAAATGGTGGCCTCTGTTATGTCTGAGAATGAGGGATAGCAGAGGCGGTGGCTATGCTGAACGGTGGTTTTATTAATAGACAGTTGGTAGCATGTGTTACATATGAACAGGCTAGCAAGCTAACTATAACTGGGTACAGGCCAGTGTGTTACTAGAGCTGGAGCGCTAAAGAGACCATCTCCCGCCATTGGCCCCCTGATATAGGCACGATGTGATGACATTATCCATGCCTGCGCCGTCACATCTGTGCTGCTTGTTGTAATATGGGAATATACAACATTCATCTCCTCCTTGGGAAAAACCAAAACCATTATTCATATCAAGGCAGGCATATGAACTCACAACAATTCAATCCTGACCCTGGGCCACTGGGTGGACCACCGGTAAACCCTGCATGGCTGAGTGAGTCAAAACAGAGTCATTGTGAGAGTTCAACTTCAGGGGGGCTTTGGTGAGCCCGTGGTGGGCGCAGCCCTGGAGGCGGCAGCTGCAGCGGACCTGGGTGTGTTCTCTCGTCAGCGAAGTCCCACTCCAGGTCTCACACTGGCTGGATCGGTTCCAGCGTCACAGCTTCATCTGGGGCAGCTGTTCTTACCTTTCACAGATGGCTGGCATGCCATCTTGAACTATCGGCCATTTGGAAGGTGGCTTGCCTCAACTGTGTAGTGATCATCATCGGCAGTGACTGGAGCATTTGAGGGTCCAGGCATTCGGATAAGCGGACCTGAACCCAATCAGCTGCACTCGGTGCTGCTGCTCTCTCCTCCCGGAT
Organism: Pholidichthys leucotaenia; assembly: GCA_020510985.1. Taxonomy (NCBI): domain Eukaryota; kingdom Metazoa; phylum Chordata; class Actinopteri; order Cichliformes; family Pholidichthyidae; genus Pholidichthys; species Pholidichthys leucotaenia. Next base: position 213,467,379 of record CM035847.1, on the reverse strand, counting down.
GCTGGTTGCTGTTGTGGTGCTGTGGTGTTGCTCTGCTGGGTGCTGCTCGGCCACAAACTCTCCCTCCTGCAATGCTGCAGCAGCTCCCTGAGGCTTATGCCAGGCGAGGATAGGAGGCAAGTCTGGTTTATGCCCTCTGTCCATGTGCTGTGATCGCTGCCCCCTGGCCAGTTAGGAGCGTGCTCGTGCTCGGTGCATTAGGGAACTACAGTTACCTTACATTTGGTGTCTCGTGATGTTCCATTGTCCTGCGGTGTTCACCTTGGCATTCTCTGAGAAGGTCACAGTGTAACTGGGTTCTTCTGCTGGTTTAACTGCTTGTGCTAGCGGGGTTTGTTGTTGTTGGTCACCTAGCTGTGAAGTGAACTCCACCGTCTTTGCCAGTGGCAAGTCGTTCGGTGCCATCAGCAGCTTTGCCTGCAGCCATGGGTTATTGGTGTACTCCGCTAGCTGGTCCCACACCATTCCATCCTCTAGTTGACCAAACCTGCATGTGCTTGCCAGGCAGTGGAGGTCCACGATATACTGTCCACAATATACTGGGGCAGCAGTGGCTCAGGAGGTAGAGCAGGTCGTCCAATAACTGGATGGCTGGTGGTTCGAATCCCGCTCTCCCCAGATATCCTGCCGTTGTGTCCCTGAGCAAGACACTTTACCCCCAATTGCTCCTGGTGGGTCTGGACAGCGCCATGTTTGGCAGCTATGCCACCATCAGTGTGTGAATGTGTGTGTGAATGGGTGGATAGCAGGATCTGTAAAGCGTTTTGGTCATCTAGAGATGAGAATAAAAGCGCTATATAAGTGAATGCCATTTACCATTTACTGTTGGGTCGTCTCTCCCACGCCCTATCAGCGTTGGTGGAGCTTGATTTGTTTAGCCACCTCACTCTCTGGCTGGGGTGTCAGACACACCTCCATCTCCCATCTTCCATCTCCAGGAAAAATGTTATTTTTTCCTCCAGAAGACCAAATTTTCTCCCCGTTGCCATTGTTAGTATGTCTGAGAATGAGGGACTGCAGATGCAGTGGCTGTGCTAAATCGTGGTTTTATTAATAGACAGTTGGTAGCACATATTACATACGAGCAGGCTAACAAGCTAACTATAACTGGGTACAGGCTGGTATGTTACTAGAGGCGGAGCGCCAAAGAGATTGTCTTCCACCGTCAGTCCCCTGATATAGGCACGGTGTGATGACATCATCCGTGCCTGCGCCGTCACATCCGTGCTGCTTGTTGTGATATGGGAATATATAACAGCCTCCACTTGTGGGATGGTGTCTTTGTTAATGCTGCATTGCGGTCACCCAGGAATGGGTGCCACCGATGTCCAATCACACTTGAATTGTGATGTTGTGGGAATCCACCTCAGTATATTTACACTCAGACTTAAAGACAAAAAGGAATCATCATGGGGGGTTTGTGTGTGGATGCGGGGGTGGTGTGTTGATGTGAACAGTGACAAAGAGAATGGGAATTGCAAAGGCTTTGATGTTAATGCAGCACACAGAGAAGGCTGACCGAGTGGTATTATTTAAGAGCAGAGGTGCCTGAGAGCTGTTACTTTTTTGTTGCTTGTGTTTCTAGAGAAATGTGAGAGAGAGTTGAATAAAGCCTGATATGATCTGGACCTCTCTGCCTAGTTCTTGGCTCTGTCCACACTGGTGACCCTTGACACACAATGGAACGGGAGGCGAACACCCCAGAGACGACCCGGACGAGAAGTGGCAGCAACGCGTGCGCTGTTTCGGTCAAACTCCCAGACTGCTGGCTACACGACCCGAAGTCAGGTTCAGGTTCAGGTTCAGGTTACTTTATTTGTACCCGTAGGTAGATTTGTTTTGCAGTCTGGTGACATCCATATTTACAAGCCACAAATTACATTCAACATAGACACAAACACAGGCACATATGAAGCTGACTATAAACATGATAAGAATACTCAAGGCTCCATCAATCAGGGTGTAAAAGACAAAGAGATAGGAGAAAAAACAGAGGTAAGAGAGAAGGGTCATATTAAAAGTTAAAAACTAGTCAAAGAGGTTAAAAACTCAAAGGTCTAAAACCCAATAAAATATTTAGAACCCAAGTAACATCCTACAAAAATAAGTAAATATAAAATGGAGTTAATAAATAGGTACCTAAATTACGTGCAATATATTGTTACAGCTTGTTCAACTCTTTGACAGCAGTAGGGACAAAGCTGTTTTTGTAGCGCTGGGTTCTACTTTTTGGGACAGCAAACCTCCGTCTTGAGGGAAGAAGCTGAAAGTGGCAGTGCAAAGGGTGGGAGTCGTCATTTAAAATGGAGGTAGCCATCCTCTGTACTTGTCTGGTGTACAGGGATGTCAGGCTCAGCTGTGGCTCACCAAGCAAATGACTGGACCATCTAACTACCTGATCCAAGGATTTCCTCTGTTTCAGTTTTATCTGACCAAACCATGACACTAAAGAAAAGGATAAAACAGATTCAATTAAAGCCCGATAAAACATTGTCATTATGGTTTGGTCAGCTTGGAAGCGTGCAAGTTTTCTCAAGCAATGCAAATGTTGCTGACCCTTTTTGCACACCCTTTCACAGTTCTCTTCAAAGTTTAAATTACTATCAATAATTGTCCCAAGATATTTGTAGGACTGTACACATTCGGTGGTCTGGCCTTTTAGTACGGTGACTTTGTGCCTGGGAGTTTTCCTCCTAAAGTCAATAATCATGTCTTTAGTTTTTGTCGTATTCAGCTGCAGGTAGGAATCTTCACACCAGTGAACAAAATCATCAACTACTGGGCCGTGGCCACTCTCACCATCCTGGAGGAGACTGACAATTACTGAGTCATCAGCATACTTTATAATGTGTCTGTTGTCAGGTCTGCTCCAACACATGTTTGTGTACAGGATAAGATAAGATAAGATAAGATAAGCCTTTATTAGTCCCACAACGGGGAAATTCCAGGATTGCAACAGCACAGGGATAGCAACACTCAGAGCAACAATCAGAAGGCAAGAAAAAAAAGCAAGCAAGCAAGCGCAGCTAATATACATATGTACATATTACTTTAAATATATATATATATATATACACACAGACACACAGTGTAGAGCATTGTAGCTGGATGGGATAAATATATGAGTATATAAACACACAGTACGGAGCATTGCAGCTAGATGGAATAAATATGTAAATATATAAACACAGTGCGGAGCAATGTAGCTAGATGGAATAATATGTAGATATATAAACACACAGTACGGAGCATTGCAGCTAGGTGGAAAAAATATGTAAATATATAAACACAGTGCGGAGCAATGTAGCTAGATGGAATAATATGTAGATATATAAACACACAGTGTGGAGCATTGTAGCTAGATGGAATGAATATATAGATATATAAATATAAACATAAACACACCCAGTGCGGAGCATTGTAGCTAGATGGAATAAATATGTAAATGTATAAACACACACAGTGCAGAGCATTGTTGTTAGATGGGATGAAACAGCACAACCGTCTACTTAGTTATCCTACATGGTATGATTATGTGCCCATACATATTCTCACCCTCCATAGCGACCGGTATTTTCCTAGTTGTATGCCGGAGGGGACCATTGTGTAAGTCTATTGCATCTTTTGCATTCGAAAAAACTATTAGGTTGTTACGTCTTTTTGCTATCTCTGTGAGCAGCCCTGCTTAGGTTGTACAGTCTGACAGCCGTTGGTAGGAAGGACCTGCGAAACCTCTCGGTTGTGCACCTGGGATGATGTAGTCTGCTGCTAAATGAGCTCCTCAGTGCATTCAGAATGCCCTGCATAGGGTGGAACTCGGACTCCAGCAGAGATGACAGTTTAGCCACCGTCCTTCTCTCTCCAATCTCCTCCACCGGATCAAGGCGCTGCCCTAGGACAGAACTAGCTTTCTTGATCAGTTTGTTCAGTCTCTTCCTATCGGCTGCAGTAATGCCACTGCCCCAGCAGACCACTCCAAAAGTGATGGCTGATACCACCACCGTGTCATAGAATGTCTTCAGCAGCGCCCCTTGTACACCAAAAGACCTGAGTCTCCTCAGTAGGAACAGCCTGCGCTGTCCCTTCTTGTAGAGTGCGTCAGTATTGTGTGACCAGTCTAGTTTATTGTTCAGATGAACACCCAGGTACTTGTAGGATGTCACCATCTCAATGTCTGTTCCCTGTATATTTACTGGTGCTGTGAGGGGTTGTCCTTGCCTGTGGCAGAAGAGTAGTGGTGACAACACACACCCCTGAGGAGAGCCAGTAGAAGAGCACTTTAGGTCAGACAATGTACCATTGACCCTTACTCTCTGCGTCCTGTTGGTTAAGAAATCCAGAATCCAACCCACCAGATTATTGCTCAATTCAAATTGCTGCAGGAGCCTTTCAACTAAGATATGAGGTTGGATTGTATTAAAGGCGGAGGAAAAGTCCACAAATAAAAGTCTGGCGTGCGTCCCATTAAAATCCAGATGTTTAAAAAGCATGTTAAACAGAGTGACAGTGGCATCCTCCACTCCTCTGTGAGGTCTATTGGCAAACTGCAGAGGATCCAATGCACGCTCAGTCTGCTTTAGGACCTCACATCTGACCAGTTTTTCAAAAATTTTCATTAAAATTGAAGTCAGACTTCCGGTTATGGCTGCCACGTAGGACGGACGTGTCTCGCTCTGCTCTGCTCCTGGAAAAAAAATCGGCAAATAACTCTCTCATTTGGGACAGAACGTATCCCAGCATTTGGGCGAGGATATGTCGGCGAAGCCTAAGGCTGGAAAACCAGGAAAAGGAAAAAGCGAGCCGCCGAAACAGTCCAAATTAACGGACTTTCAGGTCTGTGACGCAGCAAACAAAACTCCATATATGGCGGAGGAGGCTGGCAACGCTGCGATTTCTGCGGGGAATGGCGCAGATGCGCTGATGGCAGCCATGAGTTCAATGAGAGCGGACTTTTCCTCTAGATTTGATGGGATTATGACAGCGTTGGAAGGAATAAGAAAGGAATTGGGTGACTGTGTAGAACGAACGGCGCAGATGGAGCTCCGTCTCGCTAGTGCTGAAGATGACGTCACCCGTCTTCAATTAAAGGTGCGCACTTTGGAAAAAAAAAATAAATCTCTGGAAGATAATATTTTGGATTTGGAATCTCGGTCGAGACAGAATAATTTGAGGCTGGTGGGTCTTCCAGAGGAATCAGAAGGTCGGGACGTATGTTCCTTTCTGGAAAAGTGGATTCCGGAGGTGCTGGGCAGCGAGGAGTTGCAATCAGCAGTGGTTCTGGAAAAAGCACATCGTATTGGCCCACGGAGAGATAAGGGACCGCCGAGGACCTTAATTATGAAGTTTCTTAGCAACAGAGACAGGATGAAGATCTTCAACGCTGCACGTGCTAAAGGAGAGATTAAACACCAGGACCAGCAGGTGCGGTTCTACCCAGATTTGGCCACAGGAATCCAGCAATTGAGGAAGCAGTTTGATCCCGTACGTAAGGAGCTGCGCAACCTTGGGATTCGTCATGGTGTAATCTATCCTGCGAGACTGTTGACCACGTATGAGGGCAGAACCCACATCTTCAAGACCCCAGAGGAGGCGCAGGAGTTCATCAAGAAGATCAAAGAAGAAGAAGAGACTGGTGGGAGCTAAGAATGAACAAAATATAAGGTAGAATAATTAAGCATTTGCACAGGCATCTGACTGACTTGAAGTAAATAGTAAGTTTACAAAATATAGATTGTATTATATATTAAAAAAACAAAACAAAAACAAAACAAACAAACAAAAAAAAAAAACTATGATGTACAAAGTTGTTAAAAATTTTGGAGTTAAGTTGGAAAACTACAGAGGAGAGTTAATGTTACGTCATTAAAAGCAGTAGAGTTAGGGTGATTGGGAGGATGAAGAAGGAGTGGCTTAGGCTGTTCCCCGTGGGTGTGGAACGGTCGATGGCTATATCGGGAGACAGAATTTTTCTTTTGATTTTGGGGGGTTTGCCACAAGTGTGGGAAGGGGAAATTTTTTTGTGTGTAGTTTGTAGGATGAATGTTCAACCACTCATGTTTTTGCTTCTCTGTATGAGCATGTTTACACTGCAGGGTAATCCCAAACTCTCTATTGATCATGGACCAAAGTGTTAATCTTAATTTAACTTCATGGAATTGCAGAGGTCTACAAAATTTAAAAAAACTTAAACAAGTTATGAATAAAATAAAGGACATGGGTTCAAGAATTGTGTTTTTACAAGAAACTCATCTGATAGAGGAGGATGTTAAAAGAATTAGGAGTAGATGGCAGGGAAGTGTATTCACCTCTTCATTTTCATCCCGAGCCAGGGGAGTTATGACTCTCATACATAAATCAGTTCCTTTTCAAGTGAAAAATGTAATTGGAGACAAATTTGGAAGATATGTAATCATTCAAGGTTCTTTGCTATTAGAAAATATAAATCTTGTGAACTTATATGGTCCCAATATAGATGATCAGAAGTTCTTTGCTAATTTATTTCTCATCTTATCATCACTTACAGGGCAACATATAATAGCAGGGGATTTTAATTGTACATTGAATCCAGGTGTGGATAGATCAACAGGACTGGATTGTACGCACATTGGATGTAGGATGACTATTAATCATTTTATGAAAGAATTGAGATTGTTAGATATATGGAGAGAAATGAAACCACAAGTTAAAGCCTATTCTTGTTATTCCAGTACCTACAAGACATTCTCACGTATTGATTATTTTTTGATTTCCACAGAATTAAGGTCCAAGATTCAAAACTGCTTTTATGATAACATCGTGATTTCTGATCATGCACCCTGTTGTCTAATATATGTAGATAAAAAATTGACAAAGGAATCAGGTAGATGGCAATTTCAGCATAAATGGCTTCAGGATGAGGAATTTGTCAAGTATATAGAAAAACAGATAGACGAGTTCTTTGACATCAATACTACACAAACATCAGCATGTGTAAAGTGGGAGGCTTTCAAAGCTTTTATTAGGGGACATATTATTAGTTATACAGGATCAAAATCTAAGAAGACTCGAGAGGAGAGAGCTAAATTGGAACATAAAATAAAAAATCTTCAGGAAAAAGTGTATGCAGGAAGTGACCCAAGGTTGGAGAATGAATTACTGATTTTGAGAGCTGAATACGACAAAAAATCAGCGAATAGAGCTGCCTCGAGTCTTCTAAGATTGAAACAATCTTTTTATGAACAAGGTGAAAAATCAGGAAAATTATTAGCATGGCAGATTAAACAATTGGAAATTAAAACACCAATTACCAGTATTATAAGTAATGGACAGGTAGTTATAGATCCTTTAGAAATTAATAGAGCCTTTAGAGATTACTATGAAAAATTATATGATACCAAAAATGAACCTGATTTAACAAAACTAAATGGGTTTTTGAACGAACTATCTATACCGTGTATTCCAAATGAAAACAGGGAGATATTGGAGTCTAAAATTAGTCAAGAAGAAGTTGGGCTAGCCATTGATAATATGAAATCAGGAAAAAGTGCAGGACCAGATGGTCTTCCAGTTGACCTTTATAAAAAATTTAAGAATAAATTAATAAAACCTTTTTTGGAAATGGTTTTAGAAGCATTTCAAAATAATAATTTACCATCATACATAAATAATGCCTTAATTATACTGCTGCCAAAACCAGGTAAGCCCTCTAATAAATGTGAAAATATGAGACCAATAAGCCTATTAAACGCCGACCTTAAGATAATCTGTAAAATTTTAGCAAGACGAATACAAGAAATTTTACCAAATATTATTAATCGAGATCAGAATGGCTTTATAAAGGGTAGACAAGGCTTCCATAATGTAAGAAGACTATTTAATATTATTTATTTTAATAAAGAAGCACCGGATACAGCTCTCCTATCATTGGACGCCGAAAAGGCCTTTGATAGAGTTGAATGGCCCTTTCTTTTTGAAGTCCTACAAAGGTTTGGACTTGGAAATAATTTCATAAAATGGGTTCAAATAATATACAATAATGCTACAGCAGAAATCCTAACAAATAACAATATTTCAAAACCAATAAAAATCAATAGAGGATGTCGACAAGGCTGTCCACTTTCACCTTTACTGTTTACTATGGCAATTGAACCTTTAGCGATAGCGATACGTTTACATTCACAAATATATGGAATTAAAGTTGGACCAACAGAACATAAAATCTCCCTGTACGCCGATGATATAATTTTGTTTATGTCGAATCTAAAAAAATCAATTCCAACCTTGTTGAATTTAATAAAGAATTTTGGGGAAATATCAGGATATAAAATAAATAAAACTAAATCTTCAATATTAATGCTAAATGAGACCCAGAGAAATTACCCAGCCCCTGAGGTAAATCAATTCAATGTTGTAAATCAGTTTAAATATTTAGGAATCCAAATTATGCCTAAGCTAGAATCAGTCGCCAGTGTCAACTATGAAGCCTTAATGTCAGATATCAGTGAGTTAACTCAGAGATGGATGTCACTACCAATGTCGATGATCGGGAGAATCAATATACTTAAAAGTAATATTTTACCTAAAATACTTTATTTATTTCAATACATTCCCTTATCACCACCTTTAGATCTATTCTCAAGAATAAAAAAAAAGTTAGTGGAATTTATATGGAACAACAGGAGGGCTAGATTACGTTTGTCTTTATTATATTTACCATTTGATCGTGGAGGTCTGAAATGTCCAAATTTTATGTTGTATTATTGGTCGGCACAACTGAGGTCTATGACATATTATTTTTCATCAAATGATCTCCCTCACTGGACTGAAATGGAATCATACAATTTACCTTTACCTCTTCCCATATTCATATACTCAGATTCGGCAAAAAAATTACAAAAACAAGTTAAAAATCCATTTGTAAAGCATATGATCAAAATATGGTGTGAAGCTAAAAACTATTTAAAAGAACCACAGTTATTGTCACAATTTAGTCCAATATGGGGTAATCAATATTTTAAACCAGGGAGAGCGGACGCTGTATTTAAAGTATGGAATTTAAAAGGGATACAAAAGATTCAGGATTTATATTTGCCATGTGCAGGCAACATAATGTCTTTTGAAGAGCTGAGGATCAAATTTAATCTCAATAGAACACATTTTTTTAAATATCTTCAACTTAGAAACTTTATTCGATCAAATCAAAATAAAGCTCTCACTCGACCTATTTATTCATCCTTGGAAAAAATGATGATGAAAGATAATAAAAGAAAGGGTATTATTTCAGAGTTTTATAACTCATTGACACTATCTTCAAGTGAAAATTCACTGAAAAGATTAAACTACTGGAAAGAAGATCTGCAAATTGAAATTTCAGAGGAACAATGGGAATTGGCTTGTACAGAAGCTCAAACCAAATCAATAAATGCACGCCTTAAATTGATACATTTCAAATGGTTAATGCGGATGTATGTTACACCGGAGGAGTTAAATAGATATAACAAAAATATACCAGATACATGCACAAAATGCATGGAAAGTAAAGGAACCCTATTTCATTGTTTATGGGAATGTAGATTAATAAGAATGTTTTGGGAAGAGGTGAGGGTAACAATTGAAAAAATAATCTCAAAACAAATCATATTGAATCCTAAACTGTTTTTGTTGGGTCTGTACCCAGAAAAGCATAATTTTAATAAAAGTGAAAGAACATTCATAGACCTCAGTTTGCTTAATGCCAAAAAAGGTATTGCACTATTATGGAAAAAGACTCATAGACCAGATGTGACTCAGTGGTTAAGACAGATGTTAACAAACCTTCCATTAGAAAGAATAACATATATACTAAAATCAAAGGAAATTGTGTTTGAGAATATATGGAGACCTTTTATTGATTATGTAAAAAATTTAAACATAACTCTTGAAGAAGAAGGTGAATGATGTGTGTGGACCTTGTAAATTCCAAACTGGTGAACATAATATGTATACTTATGTATTGGATTGTCTAGACTAAACAGAGGAGCATTGTTGAAGATTTGATTTTGTTGGTGGTTGTTGGTGTTTTTAGTGCATTTTTTTTTTTTTGTAGTACTTTAGTGTTAGTGTTTGATTGTTTGTATCATGTTTGTTAAAAAAAAAAAAAAAGGTTCAATAAAGATATTGTGGAAAAAAAAAAAATTGAAGTCAAAGCAACTGGTCTAAAGTCGTTTACCGTTTTAGGACAGCTGGATTTTGGAACGGGAACAACCACGGCTTCTTTCCAGATCTTAGGCACATGTTGTGTCTGTAAGGACTTATTGAAAATGTAATGAAATATAGGACTCAGTTCATGTGCACAGGACTTTACCAAGCACCCACATATATTATCAGGGCCCTGACTTTTGTTCACTTTTACAGCGCAGAACTCCCTTTTAACATCCTGCACCTCAATATTAAAGTGCTGATTGTCTTTGAGTTTCTGTTTCAAATCTTGGGTTTCTGTGCTAAAATCAAAGGAGTCAAAACGACCATAAAAACAATTAAGAGCATTAGCCAGCTCTGTGTCTGAATTAAAACCATCTAAAAACACACGATTACTGCACTCTGTGCTCTGAAGGCCTGCAATAGTTTTCATACTGGCCCAGGCTGAACCAAGTTTCTTTGTTGCCATCTTGCTTTCCAACTCTGATTTATAATTCTGTTTTGCTCTTAAAATTTCGGACTTTAGCTCTTTTGTGGCAACCTGTAGCTCAGAAACAGACCCCTGTTTAAAGGCAAGTGCTTTCCTCTGTAAGCAGGATTTAATTGGTTTTGTAACCCATGGTTTGTTGTTGGGATATATTTTGACACGTTTACCTGGAGCAATCTTTTTCTTTACAGAAAGCCATGTATGAGCATGTGACGTCCACCAAACAGTCCAAATCATCCCTGCAGGCCAGTGTGAACATCTCCCAGTCTGTACAGTTAAAGCATTCCTGGAGGCTGTGCACTAAATCTTCCGTCCACACATCAATGTCTCTCGTCTCCACCTTGCCTCTTCTGAGAGCAGTTTTATATGTGGGCAGCAAATGTACACAGTTGTGATCTGAGGATCCTAAAGGAGGAAGGGGGAGTGATTTATAGGCCCTCTCTATGGATCCATAGCACAGGTCCAATGTCTTTTTTCGCCTGGTTGGGCAGGAGACATACTGATAAAAGTTTTTAAGTGTCTTCTTTAAAGAAACATGGTTAAAATCCCCAAGAATGAAGTTTGGCGCCTCTGGAGAAATTGATTGCAGCTGTTGGATCACATCAAAGATAGTGCTGCAGACGGAGTCAGCGTCTGCCCTCGGGTGGATGTACACAGTTGTGATGAAAAGTTGGGGGAACTCGCGAGGCAAATAAAAGGGGCGTAGTGACACAGACAGCAGCTCCACATCGGGTGTACAGATGCGCTCTCTGACTGTGACAGATGTGCAGTACTGCTTATTAATATATAAACATACGCCGCCCCGCTGACATTTCCCCATTACCTCTTCCTGCCGATCCGAGCGCAGCGGGGCTCCAAAGCCGTCAATCCACAGGTCTGCATCTCGGTCATGCGCAGTAAGCCAAGATTCGGTGAACGCCATGACACAGCAGTTCTTAAAGTCCTTCTGGTAGCGTACATTCCCTTGAATTTCATCCACCTTGTTTCTCAGAGACTGTACGTTCCCAAAAATCATAGAAGGAAGAGGAATGTTACCAAACTGACGTCTTCTCAGGCGCAATTTCACACATCCACGCCTTCTGCGCTTCCTTCTGCCGTCTCTCTTTTCACCACCATGTCCATCTCTCAAAATAAAGTCCGGCAGTTGCGGCTTAGGCTCAATCACAGCCGCTGCATCAACCGTGTTTAAATGCAGCAACATGTCCCTGGAATAATGTATCCTGCCCGCCATGTTGCCGAACGCGTTTACTTCAGAGACAAAGAGCCAGAGGACAAGTAGCAGCGATACAAAAAAGGGGAGGTAGTCCATGCTGATGGAACCAGGGAGCTCTTCACCATACAGTCCACAAACATTCCAGGACAGAAACGACAGAGAATATCGTAAAAACACATTAAAGTGCATAAAACAAGACACACAGACGACGGAACTTTTTCGGAACTTGTCTTGGTTCCTCCACATCGAGGTTCAGTTCATGCTCCGGGGAGTAACGGCAAATGACACCAGATACTACTACGTGGTCGCAGTGCTGGATCCACGCACAACTCAGCAGGTGGCGAGCTTGCTCCAACAGCCCCCAGCCTGTGACAAATACGGTGCTCTCAAAACCGCACTGACCCAGCGCTACACGCTCTTGGACTGTGAGAGAACGGAGAGGCTCCTGATGCGCTCCGAGTTAGGAGACGGGTCAGCGGTCGAATTGATGGAGAAGATGTTGGCGTTGATGGGCACAGAGGACGGGCATTTTCTCTTTGCCCACCTTTTCCTCCGGAACCTCCAGACGGCGGCCAGAGCGGTCCTTGCCAATTCGCCACTGCTGGCCGCGCACAACTACCGGGCATTAGCCCAGGAGGCAGATCGGATTATCCTCTCTACCAGAGCCCTCACAGTGAACGCAGTGGCATCGGAACCCAGTGAGATGGCCAGCGGAGGCGAGGAGCCAGCGATGGTGACTGTAGCGGGGGCCAAGAAGCACCAGAGAGACACGCTTTGTTTCTACCACCGCCGTTTTGGAGAGGATGCACGCCGATGCGTGCCACTGTGCCAATTCAAGTGTTCGGGAAATGCCAGGGCCGGCAGTCAGTAGCAGCTGCGACTGCCAGTGAAGCAAGCAAGCTGCTCTATGTGACAGACTCACGCTCGGGGAGACGGTTCTCCGTGGACTCTGGCTCCCAAAAGAGCCTCATCCTGCCGTCCTTCACCGACCGGCTGGCGGTAACTAGCGGCCCCGAGCTGATGGCCACAAACGGCTCAGACATTAAAACTTTTGGTGAGAGGACGCTGACTGTATCCTTGCACGGCCATACATACCAATGGACATTCGTCATAGTGGCATGCAGCTTCCCCATCTTAGGCGCTGACTTTTTGTGTGCACACGGACTACTAGTCGATGTTGCTAACAGACGCCTGATTAATGCAATGTCTTTTGATTCTCTCCCCTGTACAGCTCGAGGAATCGGGCCAGCAACACTAGCCAACATCACAGCTCCAGGGGGTAAGTTCAACACACTACTCACCCAGTTCACAGCACTCACGGTCCCGACGTTTTCAGCGACTATCACTAAACACGTGGTGGAGCACTTCATTACCACCACGGGGCCGCCCGTTTTCACACGACCTCGGCACCTGGACACAGCTAAACTGGCCATAGCGCGAGAGGAGTTTGCCAACTTGGAAAAGTTGGGCATCATCAGGCACTCAAACAGCCCATGGGCATCCCCGCTACATACAGTTCCTAAGGCCAAGGGATCGTGGCGACCGTGCGGAGATTTCCGCAGATTAAACAATGCCACAGCGCACAACTGCTACCCCATCCCTCATATTCAGGATTTTTCCGTTCACCTCACCGGGGCACGCATTTTTTCCAAGATAGACCTGGTCCGCGGTTACCACCAAGTCCCGGTGCGCACTGAGGACATACCTAAAATGGCAGTAATAACTCAGTTTGGCCTGTTTGGGTTTTTACGCATGCTTTTCGGGTTAAAAGGCGCGGCACAGACATTCCAACGCATGATGGATGCGATGTTGTGCGATCTGCCGTTTGTGTTTGTCTACCTGGACGACATCCTCATGGCCAGCGCGTCCGAGGATGAACACGTAACCCACCTCAGGACAGTTTTCCAGAGATTGGAGGAGCACAGGTTAATAATCAACCCGGCGAAGTGCCAGTTCGGGGTGGCGGGAATCAATTTTTTGGGCCACCGCATCTCACCGGAGGGTGCGATACCCTTGCCCGGACAAGGTGCGCGCCGTGTCGAATTTTCCCCGGCCTCAGACAGTCAGGGCGCTACAGGAGTTTTGGGGATGGTTAACTTCTACAATTGTTTCCTTCCCCACGCAGCCCAGCTCATGCAGCCGTTGTACGCCGCGCTTAAGAAACAGAAGCCGGAGGACAGAGTCGACTGGACTCCTGAACAGGAGCAGGTATTTTCCGAGGTTAAAACAGCTCTGGCGAACGCCGCACTGCTGGCGCAACCCAGACCCGGTGGCTCAGATAGCGCTCACTACCGACGCCTCGGACGTGGCCATAGGGGCCATCGTGGAGCAGCACGTCGCCGGTTCTTGGCAGCCGCTCGCCTTTTTTAGCAGGTCTTTGCGCGATAGTGAGCATAAATACAGCGCATTCGACAGAGTTGCTGGCTCTCCACCTGGCCATATACCACTTCCAGCTCTGGCTGGAAGGGCGCACCTTCACTGCGTTCATGGACCACAAGCGGCTAACGTACACGATGGCCAAGGTTTCGGAACCATGGTTGGGCTGGCAGCAGAGACAGCTGGCCGCGATCTCAGAGTTTACTACCGACATTCAGCATGTGGCCGGTAAACTCAACGTGGTGGCGAACTGCCTCTTACGCGCATTAGTGGCCCCTGTCTACGTGGGGATAGATTACACAGCCATGGTCACTGAGCAGATCGGCAATGCGGACGTTTGCGCGCTCCAGTCTGGACCAACAGGGTTAAGGCTGGAGAGCAGAGTGCTGTAAGACGGGGGCCCCCCCTAATCTGTGATGTCTCCATGGGCCGCCTGCGTCCGGTGGTCCCACGCGCTTGGCGCCGCTGTGTTTTTGAGTCATTCACTCCCTGGCGCACCCAGAAGTGCGCGCATCAGTCAAAATGGTGGGAGCGAAGTTTGTCTGGCCGAGCCTGCGCAAACAGGTGAAAGAGTGGGCTGCAGCCTGCGTAGCGTGCCAGCAAGCCAAAGTGCACAGGCACACAAAGGCCCTCTTGGAGCCGTTCCATATCCCGGCTAAGCGGTTCGACCACGTTCTCATGGACCTCGTGGGCCCCCTCCCGCCATCGCAAGGGTTCACGCACCTCCTGACAGTGGTGGACCGCACCCCGCGCTGGCCCGAAGCAGTCCTGCTAGCTTCCACCGCGTCCGCAGAAGTTGCACACGCTTTTTTGACAACATGGGTGGCACGTTTCAGCGCCCCTTCGGATATCACGTCCGATCGGGGCCCACAGTTTCTTTCCGATCTCTGGTCTACCATGGCCCGGAGCCTGGGCGTCTTACTTCATCGCACGACTGCATACAACCCACAGGCCAACAGGTTATGCGAGCGTTTCCATAGATCGCTTCAAGCAGCGCTCAGGGCTTTGCTTACGGATGCAAATTGGGTGGACCGGTTGCCATGGGTTCTATTAGGGTTGCGTTCAGCACCGAAGGAGGATTTGGCAGCCTCCCCAGCAGAGCTGTTTTTTTCCCAGCCGCTGCGGCTCCCAGGGGAATTTTTCCCAGACCGCCCCGCGCCGAACACCGATGCATCCCTGCTTTCACCGCGTAGCGCAGTGGCAGGGATGGTACCCGGTCCGGTTCACCACTGTTTTCCAGGCACTTTTGTGCCAAAGGCCTTGAAGGACGCGGCGTTCGTATTTGTCAGGCACGATGCCCACCGGACCCCCTTGCGCCCACACTACAATGGCCCGTTCAGAGTGCTGGAACCCAGGGAGAAACATTTTGTGTTAGACTTGGGGGGACGCAGAGAAACAGTCTGTATAGACAGGCTTAAGCCCGCTTTTGTGTTATCAGACGAGCAAGTGGTGTTGGCCCGAACTCCTCGGTGCGGACGACCCCCACTAAGAACTCACCAGGTAAATGATCAGTCACAATGGCATGCTAATGAGGTTTTCCCCCCTCCCAATGTCCCCCCACAGACGGACGCACCCCCAACCTCGAAGCCGCAGACCCCATGTTACAGCCGCTATGGATGTAAGCTGAAGCCCAAAGGACATGAGGGTCAAGGCTCAGTCTGAGTCTGGGGGTGGGGGGGTGGGAATCCACCTCAGTATATTTACACTCAGACTTAAAGACAAAAAGGAATTGTCATGGAGGGTTTGTGTGTGGATGCGGGGGTGGTGTGTTGATGTGAACAGTGACAAAGAGAATGGGAATTACAAAGGCTTTGATGTTAATACAGCACACAGAGAAGGCTGACCGAGTAGTATTAAATTAAATCACCCTTTATTGTCATTCAACTGTACAACCAATCATGTACAGTAGAACGAGACTGTGTTTTACCTATCTACTGTGTTAATCACACACACCCCAAGTGTAGAATCAGAGGGCTGCTGCCATGCAAGGCGCCGCCACAAATTTCCCTCCTCCATTCCATTATTGCTGAGCACCAAGCTGGACGGCAGGAAGTTCCACCTTTATATGGTCTTCGGCATGACCCGGCCGGGATTTGAACCCCTGCCTTCCGGGCGTGGGGTGGATGCTCTACCAACTGAGCCACCACTCCGGTAAATAAATAGAGAAATGTGAGAGAGTTGAATAAAGCCTGATATGATCTGGACCTCTCTGCCTAGTTCTTGGCTCTCTCCACAACGTAGTCAAGCCAGTGCATGGCACAATGTGTGTGACACACACAGTCCTCCTCCACAATGAGAAAAAAATTGCCTGAGAATGCTGATGACTCTGACCTCTTTAAATCCTGCCTGTATCATCTGAAATGAAGTCATCTACCTTGAGAAAGAGGACACATTTTACTTTTTTAATAAGACAACCAATGTAACAAAGAAAATTAGTGTAACGTCGGGGCCATTTTAAGGGAGCCAGGGATTTCCCAGCATGCTTTGCCAGTTTGAAACGTTACTGTGTGTGTTAAATGTGTTATTTCTGAGTTATACTGCTGTGTCATTATAACTGCATTATAATGACCCAGCAGTGTTTAGCAGGATTAGGGCAAGATGTATCTGTGTGTGTAACCATGATTGAAACGGAGGTCTGGGGGAATGACCTCCCCTCCTCTGTGTGCTCAGAAGCAGGTTGGGGGTCGGGGTGTGTGAAAAATAAATCAGGTTGATCACAGCCATCTGCTCCATTGTCTTTGTGTGAACCCCTGCAAACGTCACACTGGTGTCAGAAGTGGGATATGGAGCAAGATGAGGATCCAGGCGGAGGTACAGCGGCCGGAGCGATTCATCGCTCAGCCAGGAACGGAGTGTAGAGCTGAGACGCCGGCCCCTGGAGAGCTTCGCCGCGATGGACGGAGCAGAGCAAACCAGCCCCGTTTCCCGCCCTTTTCAGGGCAGGACGGGCTGGCGATTCCAGAGCGATTAGGAGCGGCAATCGACCGGGAGATGACAGTCTCATCCATCCAGCAGCGGGCCAAGATTCCCCGCTACAACGGCGAGAACCTGTTGGATGACCGCCTGGCCCAGGTCGAGTTGGCTGCCGCGCTGATCATCAGAGGAAACCACCGTGCTGAGAGCGAGTGGAGGAGGAGCTACGGCAGATCACAGCAGCGCGTGCACGAAGGAAACAGCCGTGGCGACGCGAGGAAGGACGGCTTCCGCTGCACAGAGCCAGGGTACATGGCATGGTACTGCCCCGCACACAGCGCACGACAAACTGGCCCCTCGCCGACGTTAAATTAGAGCGAGGTGGCATGGACGGGGAAAAAGCCGCCTCCTGCAGATGTTTCCCCCGGCAGATGACGTCACAGAGGCCTTTGGAGCGCAGCAGCAGTGGAGCGAGCAGGACAGATCCGGTCTTTTCTCGGGATCGGCAGGGGCTGGACGCATGGACGCGGGCCAGCGGCCGACTGGGAGGTCCTGCCAGCAGTGGGAGTCATGGGACTCCCGCTGCCAGAGGAGGAACTGTGCGTGTCCTACAGCCACCCGATGCTTTTCCTTTCGGTGACGTCACAGAGGCCCTCGGCGCAGGAGCGACGCAGCGGAGCGAGCAGGACGAAGATGCGGCCATTTCCCAGGAGCAGCAAGGGCTGGACGCATGGATGCGGGCCAGCGGCCGCCTGGGAGAACTGGCAGCGGTGGGAGTCGGCCGGAGCGGGCCTGGGACTCCCGCTGCCAGGGAAGGGACTGTGCGTGGTCCTACAGAGGCTGTCAGATGTGTCCATCCGCCCGCTGATGGCCAAACCGGAACCCTACCCCAACCAGATACTCTGACCGAGACTCAGATGGCCCGTGCATGCTGCCCTGGCACCGGGCTGACTCACGTTGGATTTCTGAAAGTGGACTTTGAATTTTCTGGGGACAGAAACCAGTCCGGGGGGGGGGCAGTGTAACGTCGGGGCCATTTTAAGGGAGCCAGGGATTTCCCAGCATGCTTTGCCAGTTTGAAACGTTACTGTGTGTGTTAAATGTGTTATTTCTGAGTTATACTGCTGTGTCATTATAACTGCATTATAATGACCCAGCAGGGTTTAGCAGGATTAGGGCAAGATGTATCTCTGTGTGTAACCATGATTGAAACGGAGGTGTGGGGGAATGACCTCCACTCCTCTGTGTGCTCAGAAGCAGGTTGGGGGTCGGGGTGTGTGAAAAATAAATCAGGTTGATCACAGCCATCTGCTCCATTGTCTTTGTGTGAACCCCTGCAAACGTCACACTGGTGTCAGAAGTGGGATTTACTGGTTCCCAAGCTGTGGTGCGGCGCTGACATCGGGACGATGTCAAGAACCAGAGGGGAGTAGTGTAGCAAACTCAATATGAGCACCCTACTTGGCTTGCCAAGTGGGTTGACCCTATTGGCGACACAGGTAGAGTGCGGGACACCGGAGCGGGAGGCATGAGTTCGAACCTCCCGGTGGGACGTTGTCAGTTGGCACGCACGTTACATTATGATGGGGCACCCTCCCAGTAAGTCTCTTTCATCTCATCGAACATCTCCTGTGGTTTTTGGACTCTCAAGTACAGGAAGCTGATGACTGCTCTACATTAATCTTACTCCACTTTAGCACCTGTAAAAGAGAAACTCTTCAGAGTTCAGAGGTGCAAATTGACCTATAGAGATATGTATGATACATGTGCAATTTTAGCCTCCTATAATAACTGGAAGCAGGTCTGGGGTTAATCTTTAATGAACAGTCCTTGTATGAAGAAGGCCCGACAAGTTCATAGGCTGAAAAGTTCATAGTGGTCAAATTTGATCAAATGTGGTTTATTTTTCAACCGCAGGAATCCAAGCACTGCAACACTGATGGAAAAAGTGTGTGGACTTAAGGGGAGACTATGTTGAAAAATAAACCACATTTGGTCAAATTTGACCATTATGAACTTTTCATCCTATGAACTTTTCAGGTCCCGCCCGCCCGCCCCCCCCGTAAGTACAGATTTTTGTAAGATGTGAAGATGTCCAAGTAGAAAAAGGGCAAAGCATCATCAGAATTAGCGTATTTCTAAATAATTTGCTAATGGCTGGTTATCAACAAAGTGTATAAAAACGTCACATTACCTTGAGGTGTGTCTTGCTACAATTTCACTTCTGATCTCCAAACTTCCACACGTTGACGCGGTCTTACTGCCTCTGAATTTATTCTATCTTTGCCTGCCACCTAGTGGATTAGTGTTGCAATTACTCTTGGTACAGTATCGACCAGACATGCCCGAATGAACAGTGAGAAAAGAAAAGAAAATACAGGCGAAGAAGTTATTCTGTGCGGTTTTGCCTTCATTGCCATGTTTTCAGAATAAAGCTTTTGGAACTTAATGTTTTTGGAACTGAAAGTAACTTGTGGCAATTTTAATCACTGTTATACATTTTGCTTATTTGTGTTTGTTTCTTGGTTTGAGTTACCCTGCACAGATAGTTACCTTCAGCTCTGAGCAGTTAAGAGTGAGAAGTAGAGTTCCTTTAACCCCAAATCATAAAATCTCATGAATTCTAACGAAGTTTTGATATTAGTATTTCTGCTGGACATAAATAAAAACTACTTAACTACATGATCTACATACGTATATCACTGGGTAGACAGCAGCACTGGCTGGTCGAAGGTGAGTTAGTGCGCATGCGCAGTGTTGGCAGTGGTCTGAGCAGAGGAAGCTGGGATCAAGGAAACCTCTAGCATCGCAGATAAACACCCTGAAGAGGTGTGAAACCAGCGAGTGCGTAGCTGTCACGCAGAGGGTCCGATTATCCTTGAAATAGCGAGGGTCAGCATGTCTGAGACATACGGTATGTTTGTTCAGGTCATTGCTGCTGTATTTATACTCACTGTTCAGTAGTTTTAATGTGTTACATAGGCTATTTATAAGCTAGTCAGCTAGCTACATGGTTAGCTCAGGTTAGCTGCTGGCTAACTTCCCACTTCACCGTGATTAAAGCAGCTATAATAAATCCGTAGGTGATATTTTGATAAGATTGAGATTAGACGTCTGTCTGATAGATTTATGTATGTTTAAAATGCTGGTTGTTAATACACTGCTGTTTTAACTGGCTGCAACAGAGCAAGCATATGGTGAAACATACACAGGTAAAAGTTGGCCAAACTTTACGCTAAAGCTTTGCATAGACTTAATGCACCTGCTCGTAGGCGGAGAGTTTGCCCAAATTTGTCTAAGCTTGGCTGTTGCAACGATTCACTCTTTGATGTTGTGTTTGTAGTTTCTTGTTGTCTGAAAGGCCCTTACGAGGAAGTTGTGTAGCTGAGCTTGGTCCTAATTCAGTTACCTGTGGAGCAGCTGGTGTTTTTGTCATTGGTGAGCCACATCCGTTCCCATCTTAAATCAGTTTTCCTTCCCAACGCAATCTTCATTATGGGGCACTGCTAACCATAGACAGCGCACCAAACAGCCCGTGAACATCATTTGTACAGACAAGAATCTGCTGTTATTATTTTAACAATATGATACCATAGACGCGTCAGAAACACTATTTGTTTCAACATGTACCCTGTCTCTCTCTGCATGTTTGAAACTTAATCCAAGTAGACACTATACATTGAAGAGTGCCAGCAGCACTAATGGGAGCTATAAAAGACTTTTATTGATTTTTCTCCGTCTTCTCAATTGTCTCTATTGGAGGGTCTTAAGTGGATTTGGCAGATGTCAGCAAATACAATAAGAACATGTTACTTTGCCACATAAGAATTCTCTCTTCCATTAGCGGTGCATATTGTGTCTAAAAACAAAATATATTAGAGACCCAAATAGTGAAGAATTTTGGTTTATCTTGAACCAATTTAATAAAATGTCTGAAAGTGGCAGAAAAAAGTATCCCGCTCAAGCCATCCTGAGATGCATTTTGTTGTTGCACACACCTACAATGCATTGCAAAGCCAAACACGTAATTTTAAGTTATAGTGCCCTTTGCTTGTTACTAGCAGATGGGTGGACATATCAGATGCAGCCTCACAATCTTTGCTTGAGTGTGTTGTCTCAGTGAAAGTGAATATGGATAAGTGTTATTCTGTTCCTTCGGGGTTATTTAATATTGATGTGTAAAGAATGCAGTAGCATGAAGGCTGCTGTCGGGATGTAGCCGCTGCATTCCACTCCCCCTGTTGTGTTGACATATTGACAGCTTGATTGTTACGTACAGATCTCACATGGGAACGTGCGAAGTCTGAGAAGGTGCTGGAAAGCTGAAGCAAGCTTTTAAAATGGAGCCAGCTGTTAGCCTTTGTTTTTGTTAATACAGCTGTCATAATTCTTAGAAGTGTGTGGTTGAGATCTAATGCTGTTTTTGCAAAGAAAAGCTGTAAGTGCCATGTTGCACGTTCACTTCCCTGTAGTTACTCTGTTGTGACTTTGACCTCTAGCTTGTGTTGTTTAAGAAAACACCTGCTTTCAGAAAGACAGGTGCACTATAAACTGACTTGCCAGTGGTGTGTGTCAACCAAGGTAGTTTAAAGAGGTCCAGTATAAGTTGAACTAACACTCTGGAAAAAAAAACAGTTGCTCTATCCTTGTTTTGTTTCTAAGTTATTGTTTCTGATCTTGTATGGAAAGCTTGTTGGTAATACCAGACAATGATTATTTGCCTGGATGGCGCTTTTTGCTTGCCAGGCTTTTGCCCAAGCTGAAACTGAAATTGCACACATCTTAAAATTTCATCCAAAAGAGAAAATGATTAGTTTGTCATTTGTTCATGCTGTCTTCACACACTTTGTCTGTGTTCTTATTCTACCTATTTAGCAAATACATGTTTCTACTTGTAACTAGGAGAAAATCATTTGTGATTTTTCCTCATAAGGAAAACATAGTAATGAGAGAAGCAAATTCTAGATTTACAGCGGGGAAAATAAGTATTGAACACGTGGGGGCGGCTGTGGCGTAGGTGTGGTGTGGCCGACTACTGATCAGAGGGTCAGCGGTTCGATTCCCACTCTGTCTGCAGTCTGCATGTCGAAGTGTCCTTGAGCAAGACACTGAACCCCCAGTTGCTCCTGGTGGGTCAGACCAGTGCCTGTGCATGGCGGCTCCGCCGCTATCAGTGTGTGAATGAGTGGATAGCAGGATCTGTAAAGCTCTTTGGTCATCTAGAGATGAGAAAAAGCGCTTTATAAGTGAACGCCATTTACGCCAACATTTTTCTCATTAAACATATTTCTGATGGAGCCATTGACCTGAGATTTTCACCAGATATCAGTAACAACCCAAATAATCCATATATACAAAGAAATCAAGCCAACTGTGTTCACAAAACAGGTTATATTTAATAAAGTGGAATGACACAGGGAATAAGTATTGAACACGCTTGGTGAAATTCATTTAATATTTGGTAGAAAAACCTTTGCTGGTAATAACAGTGTCAAGACTATAGATGAGCCGATCTGATCCGCCGTATCAGGTTCGATCCTGGCAAAATGGTTGGATCGGTGTTGGTAAGGAATAAAAGTAGTTTACTGATCCGATACATTAATAGTATTAAAATAAAATGAAGGTGCAATCATGTTCTCAGCCACGCTGTGTGCGGCTTCTGTGCTTAGCGGCAACAAGTGTCACCTCACTGGAGCCTGTCTGGGGGACTCGCCTCAGTATGTTACTGTGTGGTACCAGCGTTTACAATTTTCTTCTTTCTTTCTTCATCGGAACGTTAACACCAGCAGCTTGATGAAACACTTGCAAACGTATCATGGTAAAGGAGTGTTGGCAAAATTCTCTTTAACCAGTAGTCAAAGAATTGGGCAGGATTAAAGTTTCAGCAAATTTAATAACACTGGCCAGTGGAGAACAATACAGTAACAGTCTCAGAGCCTATTTGCGCATCATTCTGATTCAAACACACATCACTCAATCCTTTAAGCTCTCCGTTATCCGAGAGGTGGAGGAGAAAATGTCCATAATGATTGAGTACATCTGGTCAAAACTTGGTGTACAGATTATCTCTTTCTCAGCAACAGTCAGACTTTCTCAGCATCAGTCACACCGATACAGTACATGCATACTAAAACAAGGCGATAACACGTACAGCTGCATCAGCGTTTTTAGCCCTTTCACACAGACTCTGAGACAAAGCAAATTACAAATATGAAATTTGTCATGAAAATATGAAATTTGAAATGAAAATTATCATCTCCCCCCCTTTGATGCCATGCAAGGCATCATAAAAGAACAAGTTATTACATCTAAAATCCCATCTGGCAGCTATGCTAAGCTCCAGATTAGATTATTTGTTTATTTGACAGGGACAGTGCAATAAACATAGACAATTAATCAAATGACAATCAATCTGATGTGTTGCACAAAGAGTGTATAGCTATTAGCTAATTTGC
This sequence comes from Pholidichthys leucotaenia, assembly GCA_020510985.1. NCBI lineage: Eukaryota > Metazoa > Chordata > Actinopteri > Cichliformes > Pholidichthyidae > Pholidichthys > Pholidichthys leucotaenia. The sequence goes on along the minus strand of CM035847.1, from coordinate 213,443,780 downwards.
AACTCTTGTCCCTGGATGGGCTTTAGAAAGGAGAAACAAGTAAAAAGAAATAAGGATAAGGAAAAGAAAAAGAAAAAATGAAAACAGAATAAACAATAACCACATACATCAATGCAAAAAAGATTATAAATACACAATATAAAAACCTGATTCTCATTTGCCTATTTCAGGCCTCCCTCCCTTCGTCACTCACTATAAACAAACACATTCATTCCTTCCCTTCATTCACTCTCACCCTGCAGACAATCATTTCATACATGGGTACATTCTTGTTTATTTTTCAGCCAGTTTTTAACCTTTGTAGTGAATGTTTTAAAGTCCGTTATTATTTTAATTTCATTTGGCATTGTGTTCCAGATGTGACTGCCCTTTATAGAGAAAGCTGTTTGTCCAAATGTGGTTCTGCGGTGGAATATTTTACAGTTATTGTTAACAGAACTCCTGGTGGCTCTGCTGCTGTCCTGTCTTTGGATGAAACCAGCAAGTGGCTCAGGCGCTGATTTATGGAAACATTTGAAAATTAATTTCAGAAAACAGAGGTCAATGAAACTCTCAAAACTCAATAGATTGTATTTTTTTAAAATATAACAGTGATGCCACCTAATGGGCTTTTTGTCCAAGATTTTTAGAGGTTGATTATATAATGAACCTATATGTTTTATTGTGGAAGGGGCTGCTTGAGCCCAGACTGTCAAACAGTATGATATATGAGAAAAAACCATAGAATGCATATACAGTACAGCTGCTTCGTAAGGTATGTAATATCTAATTAATTTAAAGCAGTTCAGATTTTTTTTTACTGTTTTAGAAATTTTCTTTATATGAAGATTAAATTTGAATTGAGGGTCTAGTACAATGCCAAGGTATTTGAATTCTGTAACTAAACTGATGTCTTGATCATGTATATTAACTTTAGAACGTTGCAGGTTACATTTTTTGATTGAAAAGCACATTGAAACTGTTTTCTGAAGGTTCAGCAATAGATGGTTCTGGAAGAGCCACTCTTGGACATCAACCATACTTGTGGACAGTACATCTGCAGCCTGTGCTGGAGTCTTGGCAGCTGTGTAAATAACTGCATCATCTGCATAAAGTTGACATGTTGCAGCTGAGCAGTGTAGCGGCAAGTCATTAATAAAAATGCTGAAAAGTAAAGGACCAAGAATGGACCCTTGTGGGATACCCATACGGTTGTTTAAAAATGAGGATTTATCCTGGTGAACTTTTACACACTGTTCTCTATTCTGGAGATAAGATGCAATCCATTGTAATGTATCTGGAGAGAAGTTAAAAGATACCGTTTTGGATAAAAGCAAACTGTGGTTTACAGTATCGAAAGCCTTTTTGAGATCTAGAAAAACAGCCCCTACTACATTACCCTGTCCAAGGACTGTTTGACATTTTCAATAAGGCAACAATTTGCTGTTTCTGTTGAGTATCCTGGTCTAAAACCAAATTGATGTGGATGAAGAAGTTGACTGTCTTGTAAATAGTCTATCAGCTGTGTAGCTACAACTTTTTCAAGAACCTTAGACAGGACTGGTAAAATAGAGATTGGGCGGTAATTGCATATATCGTCTTTACTGCCTGATTTATGAACTGGTATGACGACAGCTTTTTTCCAACTAGATGGAAATGTACTAGACCTAATGGAGAGATTAATGAGATGAGTCAGTGGTTTGATTAATACTTTGCTGTACGTTTTGAGAAAGGAAGTGCTCATATTGTAGATATCATTAGTTTTTGAGTTTGACAGTGTTTTAACAATACCAGCAATTAACTCCTCATTTACCTCATCGATGTGAAAAGAATCTGTTGAAAGTATTGATTTTGTGTTGTTGAGCACATTTGGCAGCACAAAGTTTTTTGTTAAGTCTTCCACAGAGTCCACAAAATATGAATTAAATTCATTTGCCAATGTAGCCTTGTCACTGATGGTCTTGCCATTGATTCCAAGTTCCTTTACCCCCTTCTGAACATTTTTTTTATTAGTTAAGTTATTTAAATGCCTCCATAGGGAACTGTTGTTACCCTTTGCATGATCTATCAGTTTATTGTAATAAGATACTTTTGATTTTCGCACTTTATTTCTTAAACTTTTGTACACAAGGTGATCATTTTGTAGTTTAGAGGTTAATGATGTTTTCAATGCAGAGTCTCACCTCTTCATAAGTTATCTTATTTCATTATTTAACCATGGTAGGTTAATCTTCTGTTGTCTACTTTTAATTTGCTTTGTAAATTTTTCTATAGACTTTGTAATTGTTGCAGTTATAAAATTACAACAATCATCTACTTCATATATTGACATGAGCTGCTCCCAATTTTGATTCTCTAAGTAATGTTCAAACTCCTCATTTTTTGATTTGGGAATAATAAAATTTAATTTGTCAATATCGACTCCCCCAAAATACTGTAGTCGCTTTTTAGTAAGTTTTCTGACAGCAAGAACCATGTTATGATCTGAGAGACCAGTTACAAGATTATAGGTTCTGGTTATTCGTTCTGGTTTATTAGCAAATACCATGTCAGTAAGTGTTCTAGATTGTTTGGTTATCCTGGTGGGTTCTTTGATCATTTGTTGGTAATTAAATTTAGTCATGAGGCTTTTCAGTTTCTGTTTGTCCTTTTTATCAGACCAGTTAATATTAAAGTCACCATAAAATATTGTTTCTCTGCTCCTCTCAAGTTGTTTAACCAGATCACTTAATTCATTATAAAAAGAAGAATTGTGTGACGGTGGGTTGTACAATACTGCAATGTTGAAATTCATTACCGGTGAGAGACATACATTAACAGCTAAACATTCAAGTGAAGTATTCAAATCAACCAATTGACATTTAAATTTCTCTTTGATGTAAATTAAAACACCTCCTCCCCTCCCTACCTGCCTGTCTTTTCTAAAACACTGATAACCCACAATATTGATCATATTAGTGTCTATGTTCCTGTGTAGCCAGCTTTCTGAAAGACAAAGATAGTCCAGATTTGAGTCCAACAGCAACACCGAAATCTCATCTCTTTTGGGGATTATGCTCCGTATGTTTAAATGTCCGCCGAGGATCCCCTTTGGTTAAGCCTTTGTGTCCCAAAGAACTCGTGCATGATTAACAGTTTGGAAAAATAAATGTTGTTTTTGCTTTTGTACAGCTCGGTTTTCGGATCTCGCCTCATTTGCATTTTGTTTAACTGCTCCTGTTTCCAAAAGATTGGACGTAGCGCAGCTGTTTACAGTAGGATCAGATATATGAGTCTGTTCAGTGCAATTCGACTCACCCAACTCGCTATGTCCAGCTGTACTGGGGCGAATCAGAATAAGCTTTATTGCCAAGCATGTTTACATGTAAACATACGAGGAATTTGACTTGACATTGGGCACGCTTGATAAGCGCTTCCCAATGACGCGGCAGCCATGCAAGGCGCCTGTCATACAGTGGAGGGTAAAGAGGGGGATGGGGGGGGATGACACATTGGGCAGAGAGAAAAAACATAGTTAATCAAAATAAAGCTCGTATGAGCAAAATTGTGATTACATAGAAAAAACCCTCTATTGCACAGTTAGCAGACAATACAGATCACACATTAACAAAGCAGCAAAAGTTGAGAGAGACAGTGTGAGTGTGTGTGTGTGTGTGTCAGTGTATGTGTATCAGTCATGTAATGTTGTATGCAGTGTGTGTATCAGTTACTGGTGAACAGCAAAAATCCTCCCTGAGCAACGTTTAGATGTTATGTCTTTAGTGTCCTCAAAACATAGATAGCATGTCCTACAAGAGTTTATTCTCTCAGTGCATGTCCGATGGTAAACTCCATGCTGGTCACATAACGCTGTCCTTGAGAGATCAGATTACTGCGCACCAGATGTTTATGTTAGGGAGAAGCAAGCCAAAACTCTTTTCTGCTTTATCTTCCTCCAGGAGGAATGTAATCTTCAGGGCGCCGAATCAAGGTCTAATAGGCACAGTTCACTCAGAGCATAGAATTTTCATCTCTCATGCGATTCTGTGCTTCCAACATTCACAGGCTTTAAAATCATTCCCTGGAGAGCACCAGCGACTCCAAGATGTATTCCACCTACTGAATCAGCCACCATTCAGTTCACCATTTGCCGCTATCAGTGCACTCCCCAACTGGTGGAATTGTTGAAGGAGCTTTTCCGGGTCCGCATTTTGATCAGCTCTCCCAACTTCTTTAATTTCTGATACATCAGGAAACTCCAAAGCCAAAGTAGAAATCCTGTGATCATAGCCAAACAGATAGATGTCTTCTGCATCTTCAATCGAATCACACAGACACATGAGTTCCCAATTGTCCATGAGTCTCCCCACTTGGGCTCCCCCCTGGCCCGATCTTCTTTTAAAGTGGTGTCAATTGCATTTAAAGCCCATTCCATAATTTTCCGTTTGGGTCGAGATGCAGCAGAAGAAGAGCGAAACACAGACAGGACACAGCAAGCTGGGATCAGTGAAGGGAGGAGGAGAAGGGAGAGGAGAAGAAATGCGTCTGCTCTCTCTGAAAGCCAGAAGCAAGGATGACCAGCATTATGCTGCTCCACCAGTTCAGATGTTAGCAGGGCCGTTGGCAGCAGCGGGCGATCAACCAGTTCAGATGTTAGCCAGGCCGTTGATAGCGGCGGGCGATTGCGGCGGGCGATTGCGGCGGGCGATTGCGGCGCTTGCGCACGGCTTTGCCTGGCATATTTCTGTCCAATGCCAATTCTCTCTCTAACAAGGTAGAGGAACTGAGACTGCTGATGCGTTTTAAGGACCTCTTTTCCTCGGCTGCCCTCTGTTTTACCGAGACCTGGCTCAGGGAAAATACACTGGACAGCGCGCTGCGCCTCGAGGGATTTCAGCTGTTTCGTGCTGATCGTGACACAGAGCTCTCCGGTAAATCCTCAGGAGGAGGAGTCTGCTTCTACATCAACAGCAGCTGGTGCTCTGATGTAACGGTAATTTCCAAACACTGTTCTCCCGCCCTGGAATTTCTTTTTATTAACTGCAAGCCATTTTATTCCCCGCGGGAGTTCGCCTCATTCATCCTCGTCGCTGTGTACGTCCCTCCTGACGCGGACACGCGCGAAACTCAGCGCGTGCTCGCGGATCACATCCAACACACGGAGCGGATTTTTCCAGACTCTCTGGTTATTGTGGTTGGCGACTTTAACCAGAGCAATCTGAGCCACGATCTCCCCCGCTACAAACAGTTTATTAAATGCCCCACCAGAGAAATAAACACGCTGGATCACTGTTACACCACAGTGAAAGACGCATATCGCGCTGTTCCCCGCGCTGCGCTCGGACTATCTGATCACGTGATGGTCCACCTCATTCCCACATACAGACAGAGATTGAAGCTCACTAAACCTGTTGTGAGCACTACGAAGAAATGGACCAGTGAAGCTGAGGAGAAGCTGGAAACGTGCATGGAAATAACTGATTGGGGCATGTTTAAAGGAGCCACGCATGATCTGGATGAATACACGGATACTGTGAACTCTTATATCCACTTTTGTGAGGAGAGCATTCTTCCATCACACACCAGGGTGAGGTACTCTAATGATAAGCCCTGGTTCACTGCTAAGCTCAGACAGATCAGGAAGGAGAAGGAAGCAGCGCTGAAAAGTGGAGACAGGGGCTGCTACAGGGAGGTTAAATATCGGTTTAACAGAGAGCTGAGGAGAGCTAAATCTGTGTATTCTGAGAGACTCCAGCAGCAGTTCACTGCTAATGACTCGGCTTCTGTGTGGAGAGGACCGAGGCAAATCACCAATTATCGGCCTCAGGCTCCTAAAGGTCAGGATGACAAAGCCCTTTGTCAAAGATTGTCCCAACACTATGCCCGTTTTGACACCCCGTCATCTGTGTCCAACTCCCCCCCTCCCTCCAGCTCCACAGCCTCCACGATCCCTACTTCATCAAAGGCGCCCCCCCTCCTCCTCCCCTGCCCTTGTCATCAGTGAGCAGGACGTGCTCAAACAGTTCTCCAGACTGAATCCGCGCAAGGCCCCCGGTCCGGACGGCGTGTCTCCCTCCACCCTGAGACACTGTGCGAAAGAGCTGGCTCCTGTCTTCAGACATTTTTAACACCTCCCTTAAGCTATGCCACGTGCCGTCCTGCCTCAAATCCTCCACCATCATCCCTGTCCCCAAGAAGCCACGGATCACTGGACTTAACGACTACAGACCTGTAGCGCTCACCTCTGTAGTCATGAAGTCCTTTGAGCGCCTGGTCCTGCCCCACCTCAAGTCCATCACCACCCCCCTCCTGGACCCGCTGCAGTTTGCCTACCGAGCCAACAGGTCTGTAGACGACGCAGTCAACCTGGCCTTCCACTCCATCCTGCAGCACCTGGACTCCCCGGGAACCTACGCCAGGATCCTGTTTGTGGACTTCAGCTCCGCATTCAACACCATCCGCCCCGATCTGCTCCGGGACAAGCTGTCCCTGCTCAACATGCCTGACTCCCTCTGCAGGTGGATCACCGACTTCCTGACGGACCGGAGGCAGCATGTGCGGCTGGGAAAGACTGTCTCAGACTCCGCTAGCATCAGCACCGGATCACCCCAGGGCTGTGTACTTTCCCCCCTACTCTTCTCCCTTTATACCAACTCCTGCACCTCCAGCCACCAGTCTGTCAAGTTGATCAAGTTTGCGGACGACACCACCCTCATCGGGCTCATCTCCAACGGCGACGAGTCCGCCTACAGGAGAGAGGTGGCCCAGCTGGCGTCCTGGTGCAACAACAACAACCTGCAGCTGAACACTCTGAAGACAGTGGAGATGATTGTGGACTTCAGGAAAGTCACAACCCCTCTGCCCCCCCCCCCACCCTCACAGGCTCTCCCATCACCACTGCTGATTCCTTCCGCTTCCTAGGCACCACCATCACCAGGGACCTCAAGTGGGAGCCGACCATCAGCTCCCTCATCAAAAAGGCCCAGCAGAGGATGTTCTTCCTGCGGCAGCTGAGGAAGCTCAAGCTACCCACCAAGATGTTAGTGCAGTTCTACACAGCCATCATCGAGTCCATCCTCACCACCTCCATAACCGTGTGGTACGCAGGAGCCACTGCCAGGGACAGACTAAGGCTGCAGCGCGTCGTGCGCACTGCTGAGAAGGTGATCGGCTGCAAGCTCCCATCTCTCCAGGATCTGTACATCTCCAGGACCCGGAGGCGTGCTGGCCGGATCATAGCCAATCCCTCACACCCTGGTCACGTACTGTTTGCCCCTCTCCCCTCAGGTAGAAGACTTCGGTCCATCCAGACTAAAACCTCCCGTCAAATGAACAGCTTCTTCCCCTCTGCCATCAGACTGCTGAACACTAAGTGACTTACTGACTCTCGTGCACTATGTACAGCAGCTCAACCAGACTCATGTCAATCATCACTGTTTTCTTCCTGCATTACCGACTGCACTATATGGTTCTCCACATTATCTGCTGCTCGCTAATATGTTTAAACTGCTGACTAGTATTACTCACTCTTATTCTACACTTTATTGCATGTATAGTTTTTTTCTTTTATTTTATCATGTTTAATGTTGCAGCATTGCACCGAGACAAATTCCTAGTTTGTGTACTACATGAAGAATGGCAATAAATCTGATTCTGATTCTGATCAGCCGGTTCAGATGTTAGCAGGGCCGATGATAGCAGCGGGCGATCAGCCAATTCAGATGTTAGCATGGCCGTTGATAGCAGCGGGCGACCAGCCGGTTCAGATGTTAGCAGGGCCGTTGATAGCAGCGGGCGACCAGCCGGTTCAGATGTTAGCAGGGCCGTTGATAGCAGCGGGCGACCAGCCGGTTCAGATGTTAGCAGGGCCGTTGATAGCAGCGGGCGACCAGCCGGTTCAGATGTTAGCAGGGCCGTTGATAGCAGCGGGCGACCAGCCGGTTCAGATGTTAGTAGGGCCGTTGATAGCAGCGGGCGATCAACCGGTTCAGATGTTAGCCGGGCCGTAGATAGCAACAACCAATCCACCGGCTCAGATGTTTGTGCTAACCCAGTGGTCTGCTGTTTAATAGTGGCAGGTCCAGGGTTAAGGTGAATATCCCCTGCCAGAAGTAGCAGTACTAACAGTACTTTAACTGTATAGCCTCTGCCATATTGTGATATTTGCTTAACAGCCATGTTTGCCTTGTTTTGGAAGCTTTTTCTCAGGCCTTTTGAAGACCAGATAGAGTACAGAGTGAAATAACCATGTCCATATCCATATAAATAAAACTTTTTAGCTTCACCTTTAGTTGAGTTGGTCGGAAAACCCTTCTTGTTGCATGTCCAGACACACAAAGACAATAAGAAGAAGTAGATAAGCAGAAAATGGCTAGAAGTGGAGCCCATCAAACCACTCAGAATCAGAATCAGAATCAGAATCAGAAAAAGATTTATTGCCAAGTACATTAACAGATCACTGATAACATACGAGAGAATTTGACTTGACACAGAAAATGAACCTGCATTTCCAGTGACACGGCTGCATCGGGGATGCGCCTGCCAATAGGATGGTACAGATAAGAAATCATACAATAGGAAGGAGCAAAAAAATCATTGAATTCAGAATATTGACCATAAGTAATCAATATTATGATTACAAAGACAAAAAAAGCCCACGATGCACATTCAAGACCAGAGTCCACAGGACACAAGGAGAGCAGTGAATGTTATCTTGTTGTCAGTTTCTGGGTCAGTGTGGATGTAGTGTTGAAGCAATGTTGTATCAATATGAGCACAAGGACACTTTGGCAGAAGATGTTTTGTCTGGCTGCAGCAATTGTCCCAAGCAGCTACTGTCCAGAAGCCATGTGCTCAGTGTTTTGAAAAACAAAGACTGGGGATTATCAGGAGGATTTTTGTAAGGGAAATTGAGCCAAATAGACTGAACACAGAGAAAGAACTTTATTTTCTTCTGCAGATTCAGTGTTTAATCCTTCATTGCGAGGGCTTTGAGTCCGTCGTGGATAGACTTAAGCGTAGATGTAATCCACCTTCCGAGACAGTTCTCCATTTGTCGCTATCAAAGTCTCCTCCATTTTTCCAATTTGATGGATGCACCTCGCGTGGCCAGCATTTTGATAGGTTGTATCCATCTTCAGCAATTTGCGGTACACCAGGACAATCCCAGTTCCAATCAGAACGATCCCAGTCACCATTATTACGAAGATATACAAATCTTCAATATCTTCGATAGAGAGATTACTCAGGCACAAGATCCTCCAAACACTTGTCACCCGTAAATAGCCCACTGGAGCCGTCCCTGCGGGGCAAACAGCTTCCCCTGGAGCACTATTCCTTGTTGAAAAAATAGTGTCAATTGCGTTCAAAGCCCAGCTTATCAATTCCATAATTTCTTTTCGATAATCAGCAGTAGACGCAGACAGACAACAGCAAGCTGGGATCCAGTTAGTTAGGGAAGTGGGGAGCTAGAGCAGAGAGAAAAGAGAGAAGCGTCTACTCTCCTTGAAGAGCGGAAGTGAAGTCCTCACTCCTCACTCCGGTGGCAGCCATCTTGAATCTCTCCTGATTGTGCATTTGTGTACAACAGTGTACAACAGATCCTAACTAGCTAGTAACGGAGAAAGTCCACGATCGACCCTGCTGCCCCAGGCGCCGGCTAACATTTAGTCCTTTAGGAGGAAAAATGGAACAGTAAAACTTAATAATTAATGATAAAAGTAATTAATGATAAAAACGTTGAAATCAAAATGATAATGAAGTGATAGTATGATAGCAAGGATACAGTATAATAAGGATATATGGGTTATTGCAGCTTGTCTAAAAACATAACATAAAAGATGAAAACAATAAAAATAATAAGATGTAGAAGCAACAAAACAAAATAAAGAGTAAAAATAATGCTTCAAACCTCATAAATGTATTTACAGGTAGTACATTTCAACTTCACATCATGATCATGCAACTCCTTTTGGTTTTCTGCATGTCAATCATACTTTTACTCTGTACTTGGGTCATGGAGAGACACCTTGAGCTCACACTGTTCATCATCCCCATCATCCCCGGCAACTGCTCCATGGTACATCACTAAATTAACATGCACAAGTCTCATCATCATATTACAGATGCAGGGAATGACACAAGAAAAGACCAGAAATATGACCACAAAAATCACTGCCAGGTTCATGAGACCTCTCCATGAAGAGAATAACCAACTTAACCAGGTATGTTCATCAGTGACATTGTCTTTGGCTATGGCAGCCTGCAAAGCAGTCAAGTTCTGTATGGCTGAGGCAATCACGTGACCATCTGCATCATTTTCAGGGATAAAAGTACAACAATAATCACCCACAATTGTGCACACACATACTCCCCCGGACGGCAGTCATTTGATCAAGAACCATTCTATTTTGGGTCAACATAAGTCTAAGAGCTGTTAACTCCTCATTTATACCAGAAAAAGCAGACAAAGAAAAAATCACAAATGATTGCAACCTATAACTAGTTATTTCAATCCATAAGGTGTTCTTGGCCACTCCCACCCAAGGAAACAAAGAATAGAGTACCTTCTGCCCAGTAGTTTCTAACTTGAATTCTTTCGGCTCATCTGTGCCCCAGATGGGGTCATGTGGAGAAAAAGAGACATCTCTCTTCACCTTGCCCGCCTGTCCTGCTGACAGTATGATGGTATGGTCAGTCACCACCACGGGGGCACACATCCCTCCCCAGTTCAGGGGCAGGTGTGAGTAGGCACGGTGGCCACACAGCCACCAACCCCCTGTGACCATATACATGCCTTACTTGTGAGAATCACAAATTGCAGCGTTATGGAGCTCCTGCAGGGTGACATTGCCTTCCAGACTTCTAGACTGACAATAAGGATCTTAAGGACAGCTTTTGCCCACTACGCCGGTCCGGCAGGTAGCAGTACAGGGGCGAGATGTACTATGTACTGTTGCACACCTGGAAAATGATAAACTGCCCACAGAGACGTTTCCACACCCTTTTAGACAAAAGGAAAAATTCCCCAGCAAGGTTAATCTTGCCTTCACCGAGTAAGGGGTGTCATCATGTCTCCAGTCAGTGGAGTCTTAGACAGTGTGGCAGGTGTGATTCAAGTTAATGCCTGCTGTACTATTTCCATAGATAGACTCTTGCAAGAAACAAACGGCACTTAAATCTTCAGAATATATGTTTACATAGTGCTGACCAGTGAAATGCTGCCAATGTAGCAAGGTTGTTTTTTTTTTTTTAATTTAAGTTTTTGTAAAGGGTATACATGTCATTACAGCATTGCATTGTTTACTTTTTCATCACGTTCCCTTTTTTTGTTTTTTGACAACATTGGAAAAATAATTCTTACAACACCATTTTTTTAAGTGAAAGAAAGAGAAGTTAAAAAAAGAACAAAAAAACAAAACAAGAAAAAAAGAAAAAAAAACAAAACAAAAGAGCAAAAAAAAAAAAAAAAAAAGAGTATCTGAGTAGCATTGGAGCAAAGAGAGGTGCCATTATTGAAATGGTATTTGTCAAAGATTAGATCTGATGGAAGACACATATGCGTTCCAGGGTTGCCAAAAGTTCAAGAACCCATCCATGTCCTGTCACTGTGCGAATTAGAGCTGGGAACGATCCCTAATTTCCAGAATCGATTTGATTCCGATTCTTGAGATTCTGAATCGATTCGATTCGATCCCGATTCGATCTGGGGAATTACCATTTTAATAGCCATTTTACTTCCCATGAAACAAAAATCTTTGAGACCTAATGCTGCAAATTGTACCAAGAATCTTCTAACTTTGTTAATACATAAATTATCACATATAGAACTGACCCAAAATCAGTTACAATAATGCACTTTTTGTTATTTAACTTATCATTTCATAAAGTGCTCACAGGTGCTTTCTTTAGTGCAAAGGGTGTGTCGTGTCAAGTTCACCACCCAGAGTAAGTAAACAAATTCAATGCAGGAACCATGCATACATAATCTCACTGTATTTCAGTCCCTCCAGGATTTTGTCAGCTGTTTTTGTGATTGTTGTGGCCCAAAAAGCCTGGATTTGTGGGAGCTTTTCCAAAAAGTTATGGCACTTTTAGAGTTTTTTTGCACTCAAAGTTGTGTGAGGAAGTACAAATTTTAAAGCAGCTGCTTTTTCCATAGTTTACAGTGATGCTATTCTATGTAACACCACAAGAAAAGTACAGGATTGCCAAAAATTTCTTGTTAAACAGTGATTTATTTAGAATTAAATGCTCAGTAAAATTGTAAAAAAAAGACCAATATTGTGTTCTTGCTGAGAACTTTAAAAAAAGAAATAAAAGAATTTGTCATTATAACAACTAAATTGCATTGAATGCATGTTAGTGTGGAGAAAATGATGGCAGCACCTCCTTGAATCTTGAATTTGAAGGTCTTCTTCTGTGCTGAAATCCACATGAAGCAGGGATGCTCCTCCACTGACGACCTCTGACCTTGAGAAGGTCTCAGTGAGAATGAAGCTTCCAGTCTTCACACATCTGAAGGCAGATAAAAAGAATAGATTTCACAGTAAAATTAACATTCATATTTTTAGATCGCCGCACCACAGTAGGGTTTAATAATTTAGGTGTTGGTTTTTTTTATATTTTAACTACAAATTAACTTTCAATGTTTGAAAAGGGTTTCAATTCATTTCCTGAGAAGGTTTGTTCATTTCAATTTAGTTCTACTGAGTAAAAATAGCTTGTTGTACTGCAGCCTTTATTAATTTTATTGTGATTTATTCTCTCGACATCTCTTAAGTGGCAGAAGTCCATAATCTCATAAAATATACCTTAATTCTGCATTTATTCACAGCGCTTAACCAACAGTTCTCTCTGTGTCCATAGTTTGTAAAAGAAACCATCATCATGCCAGATAAAATTATTAATTGACGACACAAACGTTAAAACAAACAAATGATATGATACTTACAGTCTCAGCAGCTCCAAGTCTCCCTCTGCTTCACGGGTTTCAGCCTCCGCGCATTTTCCGTTTATCAGTCGTCAACTTGATGTTCCAACACAGCGCTGCACGGAGTAAAAGTCCGTTTATCCCCGCTTTATGAAAAATATTAAGAAGCTGTTGAGGACAGTCTTTACGGTGACTTTTGCTGCTAAATTAAGAGACACACACGTTATTAACTCCGCGTCATGTAAACACGAAAGAGCACGCGCGGCAGGAAACTTTTGCCGGATGAGAACCGTTTTAACACCACAGAAGAAGAACTAGCATATCCGTTAGCTTGCTAGCTCCGTTAGCGCGTCGGTTGTTTATGGTTCTCGGCCATTGTTCCTGGCTCACTGACCCGGTTTCGACCCGATTATACTCAGCAGACGTTCACAAACGTAAAAATATTATATTAAAATATATTAATATTAAAAGATCGATCCGCGGAGACTTCCGGTTATGGCTGCCACGTAGGACGGACGTGTCTCGCTCTGCTCTGCTCCTGGAAAAAAAATCGGCAAATAACTCTCTCATTTGGGACAGAACGTATCCCAGCATTTGGGCGAGGATATGTCGGCGAAGCCTAAGGCTGGAAAACCAGGAAAAGGAAAAAGCGAGCCGCCGAAACAGTCCAAATTAACGGACTTTCAGGTCTGTGACGCAGCAAACAAAACTCCATATATGGCGGAGGAGGCTGGCGGCGGTGCGATGTTTGCGGGGAATGGCGCAGATGCGCTGATGGCTGCCATGAGTTCAATGAGAGCGGACTTTTCCTCTAGATTTGATGGGATTATGACAGCGTTGGAAGGAATAAGAAAGGAATTGGGTGACTGTGTAGAACGAACGGCGCAGATGGAGCTCCGTCTCGCTAGTGCTGAAGATGACGTCACCCGTCTTCAATTAAAGGTGCGCACTTTGGGAAAAAAAAATAAATCTCTGGAAGATAATATTTTGGATTTGGAATCTCGGTCGAGACAGAATAATTTGAGGCTGGTGGGTCTTCCAGAGGAATCAGAAGGTCGGGACGTATGTTCCTTTCTGGAAAAGTGGATTTCGGAGGTGCTGGGCAGCGAGGAGTTGCAATCAGCAGTGGTTCTGGAAAAAGCACATCGTATTGGCCCACGGAGAGATAAGGGACCGCCGAGGACCTTAATTATGAAGTTTCTTAGCAACAGAGACAGGATGAAGATCTTCAACGCTGCACGTGCTAAAGGAGAGATTAAACACCAGGACCAGCAGGTGCGGTTCTACCCAGATTTGGCCACAGGAATCCAGCAATTGAGGAAGCAGTTTGATCCCATACGTAAGGAGCTGCGCAACCTTGGGATTCGTCATGGTGTAATCTATCCTGCGAGACTGCTGACCACGTATGAGGGCAGAACCCACATTTTCAAGACCCCAGAGGAGGCGCAGGAGTTCATCAAGAAGATCAAAGAAGAAGAAGAGACTGGTGGGAGCTAAGCATGAACAAAATATAAGGTAGAATAATTAAGCATTTGCACAGGCATCCGACTGACTTGAAGTAAATAGTAAGTTTACAAAATATAGATTGTATTATATATTAAAAAAACAAAACAAAAACAAAACAAACAAAAAAAAAAAACTATGATGTACAAAGTTGTTAAAAATTTTGGAGTTAAGTTGGAAAACTACAGAGGAGAGTTAATGTTACGTCATTAAAAGCAGTAGAGTTGGGGTGATTGGGAGGATGAAGAAGGAGTGGCTTAGGCTGTTCCCCGTGGGTGTGGAACGGTCGATGGCTATATCGGGAGACAGAATTTTTCTTTTGATTTTGGGGGGTTTGCCACAAGTGTGGGAAGGGGAAATTTGTTTGTGTGTAGTTTGTAGGATGAATGTTCAACCACTCATGTTTTTGCTTCTCTGTATGAGCATGTTTACACTGCAAGGTAATCCTAAACTCTCTATTGATCATGGACCAAAGTGTTAATCTTAATTTAACTTCATGGAATTGCAGAGGTCTACAAAATTTAAAAAAACTTAAACAAGTTATGAATAAAATAAAGGACATGGGTTCAAGAATTGTGTTTTTACAAGAAACTCATCTGATAGAGGAGGATGTTAAAAGAATTAGGAGTAGATGGCAGGGAAGTGTATTCACCTCTTCATTTTCATCCCGAGCCAGGGGAGTTATGACTCTCATACATAAATCAGTTCCTTTTCAGGTGAAAAATGTAATTGGAGACAAATTTGGAAGATATGTAATCATTCAAGGTTCTTTGCTATTAGAAAATATAAATCTTGTGAACTTATATGGTCCCAATATACACTCACCGGCCACTTTATTAGGTACACCATGCTAGTAACGGGTTGGACCCCCTTTTGCCTTCAGAACTGCCTCAATTCTTCGTGGCATAGATTCAACAAGGTGCTGGAAGCATTCCTCAGAGAGTTTGGTCCATATTGACATGATGGCATCACACAGTTGGCGCAGATTTGTCGGCTGCACATCCATGATGCGAATCTCCCGTTCCACCACATCCCAAAGATGCTCTATTGGATTGAGATCTGATGACTGTGGAGGCCATTTGAGTACAGTGAACTCATTGTCATGTTCAAGAAACCAGTCTGAGATGATTCCAGCTTTATGACATGGCGCATTATCCTGCTGAAAGTAGCCATCAGAAGTTGGGTACATTGTGGTCATAAAGGGATGGACATGGTCAGCAACAATACTCAGGTAGGCTGTAGCGTTGCAACGATGCTCAATTGGTGCCAAGGGGCCCAAAGAGTGCCAAGAAAATATTCCCCACACCATTACACCACCACCACCAGCCTGAACCATTGATACAAGGCAGGATGGATCCATGCTTTCATGTTGTTGACGCCAAATTCTGACCCTACCATCCGAATGTCGCAGCAGAAATCGAGACTCATCAGACCAGGCAACGTTTTTCCAATCTTCTATTGTCCAATTTCGATGAGCTTGTGCAAATTGTAGCCTCAGTTTCCTGTTCTTAGCTGAAAGGAGTGGCACCCGGCGTGGTCTTCTGCTGCTGTAGCCCATCTGCCTCAAAGTTCGACGTACTGTGCGTTCAGAGATGCTCTTCTGCCTACCTTGGTTGTAACGGGTGGTTATTTGAGTCACTGTTGCCTTTCTATCAGCTCGAACCAGTCTGGCCATTCTCCTCTGACCTCTGGCATCAACAAGGCATTTCCGCCCACAGAACTGCCGCTCACTGGATATTTTTTCTTTTTCGGACCATTCTCTGTAAACCCTAGAGATGGTTGTGTGTGAAAATCCCAGTAGATCAGCAGTTTCTGAAATACTCAGACCAGCCCTTCTGGCACCAACAACCATGCCACATTCAAAGTCACTCAAATCACCTTTCTTCCCCATACTGATGCTCGGTTTGAACTGCAGGGGATTGTCTTGACCATGTCTACATGCCTAAATGCACTGAGTTGCCGCCATGTGATTGGCTGATTAGAAATTAAGTGTTAACGAGCAGTTGGACAGGTGTACCTAATAAAGTGGCCGGTGAGTGTAGATGATCAGAAGTTCTTTGCTAATTTATTTCTCATCTTATCATCACTTACAGGGCAACATATAATAGCAGGGGATTTTAATTGTACATTGAATCCAGGTGTGGATAGATCAACAGGACTGGATTGTACGCACATTGGATGTAGGATGACTATTAATCATTTTATGAAAGAATTGAGATTGTTAGATATATGGAGAGAAATGAAACCACAAGTTAAAGCCTGTTCTTGTTATTCCAGTACCTACAAGACATTCTCACGTATTGATTATTTTTTGATTTCCACAGAATTAAGGTCCAAGATTCAAAACTGCTTTTATGATAACATCGTGATTTCTGATCATGCACCCTGTTGTCTAATATATGTAGATAAAAAATTGACAAAGGAATCAGGTAGATGGCAATTTCAGCATAAATGGCTTCAGGATGAGGAATTTGTCAAGTATATAGAAAAACAGATAGACGAGTTCTTTGACATCAATACTACACAAACATCAGCATGTGTAAAGTGGGAGGCTTTCAAAGCTTTTATTAGGGGACATATTATTAGTTATACAGGATCAAAATCTAAGAAGACTCGAGAGGAGAGAGCTAAATTGGAACATAAAATAAAAAGTCTTCAGGAAAAAGTGTATGCAGGAAGTGACCCAAGGTTGGAGAATGAATTACTGATTTTGAGAGCTGAATACGACAAAAAATCAGCGAATAGAGCTGCCTCGAGTCTTCTAAGATTGAAACAATCTTTTTATGAACAAGGTGAAAAATCAGGAAAATTATTAGCATGGCAGATTAAACAATTGGAAATTAAAACACCAATTACCAGTATTATAAGTAATGGACAGGTAGTTATAGATCCTTTAGAAATTAATAGAGCCTTTAGAGATTACTATGAAAAATTATATGATACCAAAAATGAACCTGATTTAACAAAACTAAATGGGTTTTTGAACGAACTATCTATACCGTGTATTCCAAATGAAAACAGGGAGATACTGGAGTCTAAAATTAGTCAAGAAGAAGTTGGGCTAGCCATTGATAATATGAAATCAGGAAAAAGTGCAGGACCAGATGGTCTTCCAGTTGACCTTTATAAAAAATTTAAGAATAAATTAATAAAACCTTTTTTGGAAATGGTTTTAGAAGCATTTCAAAATAATAATTTACCATCATACATAAATAATGCCTTAATTATACTGCTGCCAAAACCAGGTAAGCCCTCTAATAAATGTGAAAATATGAGACCAATAAGCCTATTAAACGCCGACCTTAAGATAATCTGTAAAATTTTAGCAAGACGAATACAAGAAATTTTACCAAATATTATTAATCGAGATCAGAATGGCTTTATAAAGGGTAGACAAGGCTTCCATAATGTAAGAAGACTATTTAATATTATTTATTTTAATAAAGAAGCACCGGATACAGCTCTCCTATCATTGGACGCCGAAAAGGCCTTTGATAGAGTTGAATGGCCCTTTCTTTTTGAAGTCCTACAAAGGTTTGGACTTGGAAATAATTTCATAAAATGGGTTCAAATAATATACAATAATGCTACAGCAGAAATCCTAACAAATAACAATATTTCAAAACCAATAAAAATCAATAGAGGATGTCGACAAGGCTGTCCACTTTCACCTTTACTGTTTACTATGGCAATTGAACCTTTAGCGATAGCGATACGTTTACATTCACAAATATATGGAATTAAAGTTGGACCAACAGAACATAAAATCTCCCTGTACGCCGATGATATAATTTTGTTTATGTCGAATCTAAAAAAATCAATTCCAACCTTGTTGAATTTAATAAAGAATTTTGGGGAAATATCAGGATATAAAATAAATAAAACTAAATCTTCAATATTAATGCTAAATGAGACCCAGAGAAATTACCCAGCCCCTGAGGTAAATCAATTCAATGTTGTAAATCAGTTTAAATATTTAGGAATCCAAATTATGCCTAAGCTAGAATCAGTCGCCAGTGTCAACTATGAAGCCTTAATGTCAGATATCAATGAGTTAACTCAGAGATGGATGTCACTACCAATGTCGATGATCGGGAGAATCAATATACTTAAAAGTAATATTTTACCTAAAATACTTTATTTATTTCAATACATTCCCTTATCACCACCTTTAGATCTATTCTCAAGAATAAAAAAAAAGTTAGTGGAATTTATATGGAACAACAGGAGGGCTAGATTACGTTTGTCTTTATTATATTTACCATTTGATCGTGGAGGTCTGAAATGTCCAAATTTTATGTTGTATTATTGGTCGGCACAACTGAGGTCTATGACATATTATTTTTCATCAAATGATCTCCCTCACTGGACTGAAATGGAATCATACAATTTACCTTTACCTCTTCCCATATTCATATACTCAGATTCGGCAAAAAAATTACAAAAACAAGTTAAAAATCCATTTGTAAAGCATATGATCAAAATATGGTGTGAAGCTAAAAACTATTTAAAAGAACCACAGTTATTGTCA
The DNA here is from genome assembly GCA_020510985.1 of Pholidichthys leucotaenia. Classification (NCBI taxonomy): domain Eukaryota; kingdom Metazoa; phylum Chordata; class Actinopteri; order Cichliformes; family Pholidichthyidae; genus Pholidichthys; species Pholidichthys leucotaenia. The sequence goes on along the minus strand of CM035847.1, from coordinate 213,424,857 downwards.
CAATTTAGTCCAATATGGGGTAATCAATATTTTAAACCAGGGAGAGCGGACGCTGTATTTAAAGTATGGAATTTAAAAGGGATACAAAAGATTCAGGATTTATATTTGCCATGTGCAGACAACATAATGTCTTTTGAAGAGCTGAGGATCAAATTTAATCTCAATAGAACACATTTTTTTAAATATCTTCAACTTAGAAACTTTATTCGATCAAATCAAAATAAAGCTCTCACTCGACCTATTTATTCATCCTTGGAAAAAATGATGATGAAAGATAGTAAAAGAAAGGGTATTATTTCAGAGTTTTATAACTCATTGACACTATCTTCAAGTGAAAATTCACTGAAAAGATTAAACTACTGGAAAGAAGATCTGCAAATTGAAATTTCAGAGGAACAATGGGAATTGGCTTGTACAGAAGCTCAAACCAAATCAATAAATGCACGCCTTAAATTGATACATTTCAAATGGTTAATGCGGATGTATGTTACACCGGAGGAGTTAAATAGATATAACAAAAATATACCAGATACATGCACAAAATGCATGGAAAGTAAAGGAACCCTATTTCATTGTTTATGGGAATGTAGATTAATAAGAATGTTTTGGGAGGAGGTGAGGGTAACAATTGAAAAAATAATCTCAAAACAAATCATATTGAATCCTAAACTGTTTTTGTTGGGTGTGTACCCAGAAAAGCATAATTTCAATAAAAGTGAAAGAACATTCATAGACCTCAGTTTGCTTAATGCCAAAAAATGTATTGCACTATTATGGAAAAAGACTCATAGACCAGATGTGACTCAGTGGTTAAGACAGATGTTAACAAACCTTCCATTAGAAAGAATAACATATATACTGAAATCAAAGGAAATTGTGTTTGAGAATATATGGAGACCTTTTATTGATTATGTAAAAAATTTAAACATAACTCTTGAAGAAGAAGGTGAATGATGTGTGTGGACCTTGTAAATTCCAAACTGGTGAACATAATATGTATACTAATGTATTGGATTGTCTAGACTAAACAGAGGAGCATTGTTGAAGACTTGATTTTGTTGGTGGTTGTTGGTGTTTTTAGGGTATTTTTTTTTTTTTTGTAGTACTTTAGTGTTAGTGTTTGATTGTTTGTATCATGTTTGTTAAAAAAAAAAAAAAAGGTTCAATAAAGATATTGTGGAAAAAAAAAAGATCGATCCGCGGATTTTGTGGATCGATATTGGCTCAGTCAAACGTGGATCGATCCATATCGATATATTGATCTTTTGAACCCACCCCTAGTGCGAATGTCAACTTTTCTATCGAATAAATGTCCTGAATCACGTTAATCCAATCTTCAGGTGTAGGACAGTCCTTCAACATCCATTTTTTTGTTAGTGCTTTTTTACTTGCCAATATTAAAACAGTGAATAAGTATTTTTCTCCTCGTCTTTCCAGTGATTCCGGTAGTAAACCCAAATACAAAGTTACAAAAGAAAAGGGAACTGTTATTTTGAATATTTTCCCCAGTATTGTCTGTACATTGGTCCAATATTGGTGGATAACTGGGCATGACCAAAACACATGAAAATGATTTGCAGTCTTTTCACCACACAAGCGCCAACAATTCAACCCTTTACGAGTAAATTTGTTTTGTGCAGGTGTTCTGAAAAATCTTACCAAATTTTTCCATCCAAATTCTCTCCACTGCAGGGATGAAGTACTTTTCCATTGTTGTTTATTTAGCTTTTCCCATATTTCCAGTTGTAAAGTGAAATTCCCCTCTTTTTCCCATCTCTCATATGATGTGTTGTCTCCTTTTAAGTCTTGAAGACCTTAGTATATTTTAGAAATGTATCTGATCCCTGGGATCCCTTTATATGCCATTAAGAAAACCTTCCGAACACCTGACTGGGCCCTTTCCAAATCCTCCTTTTTAAGTATTTTGTTTATGTGGTGTCCAAGCTGAAAGAACCTGTAAAGGTCTTGATTTATTAGACCTTGTTTTTTCAAATCTTCAAAACTTCTTAAAATTTGCCCTTTAAAAAAATCGTAATATTTTATCAGTCCGTTCTCTTTCCACTTTTTAAATCTAGTGTCTGTTTTATTAGGAGTAAAGTCTTGATCATAGGCAATCCATTGCAGTAATCGATAGGGTTCTTTAGTTTGATTCTCTCTGACTATCTTAAACCAAATTTTTAGCGGGGTCTCTATCCACGGGTTAGTGTTATTCAAAAGTTTAGGTAAGGCTTGTTCCCTATTATCGCCTGTAGGGGGATGTCACTTGTTATTTGGCATTCCATCTCCTTCCATTGTGCAGTGTAGACTGGGTTACATATCTCTACTAAAGTTTTAATTTGTGCGGCTTTAAAATAGTCTCTGAAATTTGGCAGTGCGAGCCCACCTTTGTCTTTGTTTAGCTGTAGGGTTCAATATCTGATTCTAGGTCTCTTGCCCTGCCATATGAATCTTGAGATCCTTCTGTCCAGTTCTTGCCATGTTTTTTTGGGAGGTTCTACCGGTATTGTTTGAAAAAGGTATAGAAGACGTGGAAGTATATTCATTTTGACTGCTTCAGTTCTTTGTGCGGTACCCAAGAATGGTATCATATTCCATCTTGCTAGATCAGATTTTATTTTTGCCATCAGTGGATCATAGTTCAGTGTTATAATTTTGTTGAGTTGTTTCGGGATATTGACCCCCAGATATTTCATAGATTCCATCTCCCAGTTAGTTTTGAGTTTGCTTAGTAAATATTGATTTGGGTCATAGTTGAATGTTAAAACTTGGGTTTTATGCATGTTTAATTTGTACCCCGATAGATCTCCATACTCTGAAAAAACTGAGATTAGTTCTGGAAAAGAGGTGTCCGGCTGCCCCAGGTATATTAAAATGTCATCAGCAAAGAGTGCTATTTTGTGTTCCTTCTGACCAAGTGTAATACCTAGGAATTTTTTGATTCTGTCTTATCCATTGGCTCAGAGGTTCTATGAAGATTGCAAAGAGCAGTGGAGACAAGGGGCAGCCCTGACGACATCCTCTTTCCAGTTCAAAAGATGATGATAATTTACCGTTAATCCTTATTTTAGCTGTTGGTTTTTTATATAATGCCTGGATAGTTCTAATGAAGTTGTTATGAAAATTGAAACTGGATAAGATTCTATATTGGAAAGACCAGTCAACCGAATCAAATGCTTTTTCAGCATCTAATCCCAATATGGCTGCATTTAAGTTATATTTTTTTATATGATGAATTATGTGTAAAGAGCGTCTAATGTTGTCTTGTGTCTGTCTTTGTCTTATAAAACCTGTTTGGTCTAAATGAATTAAGTCTGACGGTATATTTTCTAACCTTTTGGCAACGATAGTGGTAAAAAGCTTATAGTCCTGATTTAACACACTGATTGGTCTGTAGTTGAAGCAGTCTAGCTTATCCTTTTCAGGTTTAGGTATGACTGCAATGACCCCTTCTCTCCAGGAGGGGGGGATTTCCCCTGTGTGGAGGACATAGTTAAATGTTTTCAGGAGGAGAGGAGATAGTTGCTGTTTAAAGGTTTTGTACCACTGCTGTAAAGCCATCTGCTCTTGGGGATTTGTTAACTTTAAGTTTCGTAATTGCTTTTTCTAATTCTTTAGGTTGTATTTCTGACAATAGTGTTTTATTTTGTGACTCAGTAAGTTGGGGAAGGTTTAATGTATTTAGGAAGGCTTCGGATGCGTTATGTTTTTTTGAGGGAGTACAAGTTCTTGTAGTAGTTCTCGAAGCTTTTAAGAATTTCCTGAATTCTAAATTTTATTTCCTTTGATACTGGGTCTCTGATTTTGTAGATTGCTCTCTTCGTTTGTTGTTTCCTCAATTAATAGGCTAGTATTTTTGCCAATTTGCTACCTGTTTCATAGTATTTTTGTTTCAGAAATGTAAGTTTCTTCTGGATTTCTATTGTGTAGATCTCATTTATTTGTTTTTTAATTTCCTTAATTTTGAGTGAGTCATTAGAATGAGTGTTGTCTTTGTGCTCTTTTTCTAGTTTCTTAAGTTCTGACTCTAATGTGATTAGTTTTTCTTGTCTCAGTTTCTTTTGGATTGCCAGTTTTGCAATAATCTTTCCCCTTATTACAGCTTTGCATGCGTCCCACAGTATTAAGGGGGATACTTCTCCATTATCATTTTCTTCCAAATATCTGAGAATATCTGATTCCAATTCATCTTTCACTGGTCCTTTCAGCACATTTGAATTTAACCTCCCAGAAAATGTGTTATTTGTGTATTTTTGGATATTTAAGTCCATATAGATCGGACTGTGGTCAGAGAGATCCATCAGTCCTATTTTACATGTTTTTACTCTTCCAGTGTCTCTATTAAACATAAAAAAAATAGTCAATCCTTGAGTATGATGAATGTGGTGCTGAGTAAAATGTATAATCTTTTACACTGGGGTTGAATTCCCTCCACACGTCACAGATTCCCATTTCTTTTAGTAGCATCCGAGTTTTCCTACTTTGAGTGTTATTTTGATGTGGAGAATTACCTGATACATCCCAGTATGGATTCAGTCTTAGATTGAAGTCTCCACTAGGGATGGGCATTCGGTGAAATTTTCTTCACCGATCGTCGGGAGAATTAATGATTAATAATCGGTTAATCATTAACATTTTTAGGTACGTAACAAGGCAGGTAGACTACATTAGAACATCAGGAATCAGCACGGAGAGCCCTCGGGAATCTCGCAAGCTGATTGGCCGAGACGTTTCACCCCGCAAGCTGATTGGCCGAGACGTTTTACCCAGCTTCTGTCCCTGCCGACCCAACAAACGAAGACCGCATTCATTGCTCTATCGCTCGTGTTACTTAGTCTAGCCGCGCAGAACTTTTTGCTGTTCTCTTGTGCCATTTTGTGCGAAATAGTCTTCCCGTCGAGCCACTACGCCGCCTCCTGCAGCTTCCCTCGACGTGTGTACACCCAATCTTCATGACCTTTTCAATAAAGTTTCTGAGAAAAAAAAAAAGAATCTTCACGACCGCCATTACTCAGCGTGCAACCACTGTTGGCGGTTTCTTCGCGTAATAAGGGTGTTCCATGGACCCTGTCGATGAGGTATATTTGTATGCTGCATTGCAGTGATTGCAGTACACCTGGTCATTTTTTAAATTGAAATGGTCCCACGCAACACTTCGCCATAACCGCTTCATGATTTGGCGATTGCCCTACGGAAGCCCGCATGTATCAACTGAGGCACGCCAGGGTACGGCGATGGTGTAATGTTGCCCCCTGGTGCCCAAATTTTGCCATTGCATTGTTTGGGGACGGCCGTGCAGTAGGCCTAATAACCTCGGATTGTTTAAAAAAAAAAAACGGTTTGTCGATGAAAATGAACTTCCTCGGTGAAATTCTTAATGATCAATTATCGGTTAATCGGTAAATTATGCCCATCCCTAGTCTCCACCACATATCACTAAACCTTGGGCTTTAGTTATCATTAGGTAAAATACATTTTTATAAAATTTCCAGTTAGCCCCTGGAGGTGCATATACATTCAGCAGGGTGATATCTTCTCCCTCTAGCCAACCAAGTACCATGCTGAATCTCCCTTCTTTATCTTTGTGTTCTGATTTTTTTTTTTCAAATATAATTTTGGTTGAGATCAATGTCGCTACCCCCTCCTCCTCCCTGACTTATATGAAGATGAAGAGATCATTTTAAACCCTTGTCTGTTAAGTTTAGTGTGCTCCACGTCTGTTAGGTGGGTTTCCTGTAAAAATATTATTCCTGCTTTGTCTTTTTTCATTTTGCCTAGAATCTTGGATCTTTTAACTGGATTCAGGATCCCTTTTACATTATATGAGATTATTTTGGTTACACCCTGTTTCTCCATTGTGTTGTCTTATTTAGTATAACAGTGTGGTGGCCCTCTTTTATGCTACTCAGAATCTGAAAGAACATTAAGAACATAAAAACATTAAGAACATAGTGTAAAAAAACTTTAAAACAAAAAACTGACAAAAGAACTTCCTGAGCTGAGGTCTTTTTAGTGACCTTAGAAGAGCCTTGATGGAGTGTAGGCTCTGAGGGAAAATCCTCAAACTCTGTTACGTGTTGAGGGCCCTCTCTTACCCCTGTAAGTTGTCCCATGTTTTTAACGTGAATTTCAGATCCCAATCCGAACTTGTAATGATTTTTATTTTTATATGCCTATACCCTATGAAATTGTATGCAACCTTCCACCACCGTCACAGCAGTCACGTTTATTTGTTAGTGTGGAGAGATCATGTGGTTCATTGTCACATTTCTATTTTAACAAGTTTTTTTTTTTTTTTTTTTTTGAAGACTTATTTGTTTCTAATATTATGTCTGTTCCATGAAATGTTTTACCACTTGATACTTGCTGATTCTGCATCTCCTTCAATGGTTGTTACCTTGTAGGAGGAGGGTTGGATGCGCAGATTGACTAAAAATATCGTTATCCCCTCCTGAAAACGCTCAGTTTTTCCTTATAGCTCTGGCGCTGGGTTTCCCCTGCTGGCTCGTGGATTTTGAGGGTCTCAGTGTGCACCACGTTTGAGCCTTGATTCTCTCGATCGGGTCTGCCGCGGGTTTATATACCGTTACCGGGAGCCCTCTTCTCGCCATATCCGTGGTTGCTTCTTCCGCCGAGTTGTAGAGACACGTATCAGCCCTGTAAAAAACCCGCAGCTTCGCCGGAAATGGAGTTTGAAAGCGCAGTTTCTTCTCTCGTAGTACCTTTTTAGCGTCGTATTCCCGACGCTTTTTAAGGACTTCCGGGGCGTAGTTGTGCTCCACAAAAACTTTTCTTTCTTGGTGCATAAATCCTTTTTTCTGCCAAGCCAGTCTTACAACCTCTTCTTTTATTTTGGAGTTGGAGAACTTCACCAACACCGATCGTGGTGGCGCTTCCGCCGACGGCCTTGGGGCCAATGTACAGTGCGCCCTTTCTATCTTCAAGTCGGTGGATTGGGGAATTTCCAACTTCTCTCTCAGTATGGATTCCACGCATGCAGCCATTGTGGTGAAACCGTCCTCGACTCCTTCTTTCAGACCATGAATTCTTATGTTGTCTCTTCTTAGTCTTCCTTCTTGGTCGGTTAGCTTAGCCTCCAGTCTTGACTGTCGTTTAAGTAAATCCAGCACGGTTTCTTCCAGCCCTTTTATTCTTTCATCTGCTTCCATGATTCGGTCCTCAGCCTGGTCCACTCTGCTGTTTGTCCTTTTTATTTCGTCTTTAATTTCACGAAATTCGGCCCAACACTCTCGGCGAAATTGTCTTAATTCTTGAAGTACCATTTTTAAGCTAACCTTGTTGCTAGCTTCATTCAGCTCCTCCGCTTCTGAGTGGATGTCCTCCAGGTCAGATTCTCCGGCCAATGCGTGTCTTGGCCTGGTAAATGTCAATCTCTTCTGTTTTCCTTTAGGCATAATGACTTTGTCTTTTGATTTTCACTCTTCCAAAAATCCGTTAAATCTGATTTTCAAGGTATTTTCACGGATCGGGTCTGGGAGCTTCAGCGTTAAGCTGCTATCACCATGGTGTCCAGACCGGAAACGGATAACTCTTCTGATAATTCATTTGACTCTTTTGTCAGAAATCTTCCGAGGAGTTCCTGGTCATGGCCGGTTTATGGTAAAATGATGTTCTTTCCACTTCCAAATGATGGTTCCTACAGTGCTCACTGGAACATTCAGCAGTTTAGAAATGCGCCTGTAATCAATGCCATCATCATGTTTTGCAACAATAGGGATGCAAAGGTCTAGAGAGAGCTCTTTGCTTCTATTCATAATGAGTTCTTTGTGGTGTGACAATCTAATATTCACAGTCCTTTTTAAAGGCTATCAGTCAGGACTTAATCAGCTGAAATTAATTTGCACTGATGGGGAATGGGATGGCTTCCTTAATTCTGATGGATTTCAGCTGGTTTCTTGACTTTCTGTGCCTTTTTGCACCTCTTTTCTTCATGTGTTCAGTACTTAGTCCCTGTGTCATTGCAGTTTATTAAATACAACTTGTTTTGTGAACACAGTTGCTTTGATTTCTTTTTATGTATGGATTACTTGGGTTTAGGGCTGCAACAAATGATTATTTTGGGAGTCGACTAATTGAAAAAGTAGTTGTTAGATTAGTTGACCAATCGCGATTATTTCTCATGTCCGCTGTCTGTGCTTTCTGTTGGGGCCACAGTGCATATTTTATCTCACCCGCTGTTTAAGTCTTCACATCTGTGAAAATCACCTTGTCAGTCCCTTCTTTAATATAACATTTTATAAGCAGTTTCCAGCGCTAAATACAAAAACAAGAAAGCTGTGTTAACCATCACAAGTTTAAGGTTATATATCAGTTTATCACAGACAGCACAATGCTTATTGTCAATTAAATAATTGATTAAATATCTTACAACTGAATTACTGATCTGCTCCAACCCACAAACTAACATTAGGTGGAAGTTTTCTTTAAGTGCATTTTTAACAATATAATTCAGAAAGGTAAACCTTCATATTCAGTATTCACTGCACTTAAGAGTGATATTTCAAGCAGTTTGATTTAATTTTGATGATTATGGTTCTAGGTTTTTATTTATTAAATTACAAATTGGGATATTCAAATTAACCCAGACTCACTAATATTCAGAATGAGGGCTAATATTAACGAAGATGAAAAAGAAAGAGCGACTCCTGTAATTCAGTCATTTACTGCATTCAACAACATATTAGCCATGACAGCTCAGCCCTCAGCAACCAGAGAGCTTATTGTCAAACAGGTAAGCTAACAAACAGGACGTACTAACAGTATTGTCATTTTTCTAAAGCTTGAAACAGTTGGCCATTGAAAATAAGTGGTGCTAACTTTCTTTACCCGCTAAAACTTACCAAGCAGAAGCAGCCATTTATGTCGCAGCTCCCGGGTGCCGTCGTTTCAGATGCTCATGCATCACTGTAGTGCTGCCATGATTGGAAAGGTCTGTCTTGCAAAGTCTGCATTTTACTTGTTTATTTTGTTTTCTGTGAATTGTTCCCATACTACAGAAAGTTTGGGTCTGTCTTTTTTTTTTTTTTTTAGCTCCACTTGGAGATTTTTATCTTTTCTCTTCACCATGCTGTGCTCCTCTTCTTCACTGGAAATTGTTCACACATGCTGGACAACAGAGGCGCTACTGCCCGCAGCAGTTCCAGTCATACATTGCAGTTACAACTGAACATTTCCTTGGCATGCGTATAAACTTTATAATTAAATGATTTGTCGACAAATTTTTACTGTCGATGTTATCGACAACATCGACTAATTGTTTGACCCTACTTGGGTTGTTTCTGATATCTGGTGAAAATCTCAGGTCATTGGCTCCATCAGAAATATGTTTAATGAGGAAAATATTAACGTGTTCAGTACTTATTTTCCCCGCTGTATATATCATATTTGGCATTGTCGTGGCTAATGACTTATTCAAATTCTGTTTCATGCCTCTGAAAATGAAACCCTGTAATAGGAGGCATTATAGATTGGGGTTGGTTTTAGGGTTGCCCTGCTAAAGATTTTCCTGATTGAACAGTTGTTGCTATTTAAAGCAAATTGTTGACTATTTGTTGCCCTTTAATGATATACAGTGCATCCGGAAAGTATTCACAGCGCTTCACTTTTTCCACGTTTTATGTTACAGCCTTATTCCAAAATGGATTAAATTCATTTTTTTCCTCAAAATTCTACACAAAATACCCCATAATGACAACGTGAAAAAAGTTTGAGATTTTGCAAATTTATTAAAAATTAAAAACTAAGAAATGACATGTACATAAGTATTCACAGCCTTTGCCATGAAGCTCAAAGTTGAGCTCAGGTGCATCCAGTTTCCACTGGTCATCCTTGAGATGTTTCTACAGCTTCATTGGAGTCCACCTGTGGTAAATTCAGTTGATTGGACATGAATTGGAAAGGCACGCACCTGTCTATATAAGGTCCCACAGTTGACAGTGCATGTCGGAGCACAAACCAAGCATGAAGTCAAATGAACTGTCTGTAGACCTCTGAGACAGGATTGTCTTGAAGCACAAATCTGGGGAGGGGTACAGAAAAAATTCTGCTGCTTTGAAGGTCCCAATGAACACAGTGGCTTCCATCATCCGTAAATGGAAGAAGTTGGGAACCACCAGGGCTCTTCCTAGAGTTGGCCGTTTGTCTAAACTGAGCGATAGGGGGAGAAGGACCTCAGGGATGTGACAAAGAACCTGAGGGTCACTCTGTCAGAGCTCCAGCGTTCCTCTCTGGAGAGAGGGGAACCTTCCAGAAGGACAACCATCTCTGCAGCAATCCACCAATCAGGCCCGTATGGTAGAGTGGCCAGATGGAAGCCACTCTTTAGTAAAAGGCACATGGCAGCCTGCCTGGAGTTTGCCAAAAGACACCTGAAGGACTTTCAGACCATGAGAAACAAAGTTCTCTGGTCTGATGAGACAAAGATTGAACTCTTTGGCGTGAATGCCAGGCGTCATGTTTGGAGGAAATCAGGCACCGCTCATCACCAGGCCAATACCATCCCTACAGTGAAGCATGGTGGTGGCAGCATCATGCTGTGGGGATGTTTTTCAGTGACACAAACTGGGAGACTAGTCAGGATAGAGGGGAAAGATGAATGCAACAATGTACAGAGACATCTTGGATGAAAACTCGCTCCAGAGCGCTCTTGACCTCAGACTGGGGCGACGGTTCATCTCTCAGCAGGACAACAACCCTAAGCACACAACCAAGATATCAAAGAAGTGGCTTCAGGACAGCTCTGTGAATGTCCTTGAGTGGCCCAGCCAGAGCCCAAACTTGAATCCAGTTGAACATCTCTGGAGAGATCTGAAAATGGCTGTGCACCAACGCTTCCCATCTGACCTGATTGAGCTTGAGAGGTGCTGCAAAGAGGAATGGGCGAAACTGCCCAAAGATAGGTGTGCCAAGCTTGTGGCATCATATTCAAAAAGACTTGAGGCTGTAATTGCTGCCAAAGGTGCATCAACAAAGTATTGAGCAAAGGCTGTGAATACTTATGTACATGTGATTTCTTAGTTTTTCTATTTTTAATAACTTTGCAAAAATCTAAAAAATAAAAGCAAATCTTTTTTCACGTCATTATGGGGTGTTGTGTGTGTAGAATTTTGAAGAAAAAAATTAATTTAACCCATTTTGGAATAAGGCTGTAACATAACAAAATGTGGAAAAAGTGAAGTGCTGTGAATGCTTTCCGGATGCACTGTAAATGCCCATTTATGCATTTAATTTGGTCTGCATGGATTTTTTCCCTGTGTGAAACGGAACTGAACCAAGGGGGAAATGATACAAAATAACAACCTCATCAACTGATTTGGACTAAAGCAAACAAACTTGGGTGTGAAAACCCCTTCAGACACGGACATATATGCATTTCATTACCTCCGCCAAAGGGAGGAGGTAAGTTTTTTGTTTTTGTTTTTTAGTGGCATTGGTTGGTTTGTTGGTTTGTCTGGCTGTTAGCAACATCACTCAAAAAGTTATGAATGGATTTTGATGAAATTTTCAGGAAAGCTGTGTAATGGCACAGGGAAGAGATGATTAGATTTTGATGATGATCTGAGAGTGCATACCTCCACCAAGGGCTTTGTTTGTTTTTGTGCAAAAGGATTACACAAAAACTACAGGATGGATTTGGATAAAATTTTCACCAGAGGTGATTTTTGGACTATAGAGGAAGCCAGTACAATTTGGTGATGATCCAAGAATGCATACCTCAGCCAAGGCTCTTACCTTGTCACAGTGTGTTAGCAACAATACTCCAAAACTAATGGACAGACTTAGCAGTTTTCACCAGAAGTGGCTCTAGGCCTACACACAAACCCATTAGATTTTGGAGGTGATCCATGAGGGACAGAAGAAGCCTTGGTGGAGGTATGCGCTCTCTGAGTGCTTTTCTAGTTGGGTTTTTTTTTTTTGTTTTTTTTTTTTTCCAAAGTTGAAGTTTGCCACTGCTGTTGGAGCAACTGAGAACTGCACATATTCTTTTTGAATTCCTTGACATTTTGGTCAGACTTTGTGCCAGATGAAGAAAATTTAAAAGTATTATACAACTGAAAGGACAGCTTGCACCACAACAGTAATGGCGGTTTGTTTACTTCAAGTATTTGGCCATAGTGGTCTATGATGGGTCTTGTGTGAATCACCCCATCCCACCCCACTAAAGTAACCAAGCAATGAAAATTTATCTAAGATATTTCTCATCAGCTAAAGCTTACTTGACTAGGGGACACGTTCAGTTGCCGTGCTATCAAAAATTTAACAGTAGAATGTAGGGGTGAGAAAAAAAATTGATTCAGTGATGAATCGCAATACTTGGCACTTGCAACAATGCATCGATCCATAAACACATGGATCGATCTTTTATTTTTTTTTAAAAAAAAGGCATGCTCAAACATATACTTTTGGGTTATCAGTTGATCAATGGAGTTTTCAGTCCACTAGATGGAGTAACATCATCGCAGCAAAGGTGTCTCGCGAGATTTAAGTTCAGTCCAGGTGTCCAATAAAGCCACTTTTCCACTAGCACCTACTTAGCTCAACTTGCTCCGACTCTATTCGCCCCGACACAGTTTAGGTCGTTTTTTTCATTACAACTGAGTACTACCTCAAGGTGGGTGGGTTCATTACAAAAAGGCGGCCCGTTATGTTGGTGACATGCTGACATTTTGCTCTCAGAAGCAAATACTTATTATAGCAAGTGCAAAATACAAGCAAAGTATGGAGTTAGCGTTGATGGCTAGCTAGCTAATTAGCTAGTTCATTGTCTGCATACAAGAGACAACAGCGATATCCTTGTTTGTAACATAAAATAACATAAAAGATGCTTAAAATCACATCTTCCCTGTGAGCAGCCATCAGCTTGGAGACCTCCCGGTATACTTTTTCATTTTGGGTCGCTCCGTCGACGGGGCTGAAAAGTTCATGGTGGTCAAATTTGGCCAAATGTGGTTCATTTTTCAACTGCAGGGATCCAAGCCCTGCAACACCGATGGAAAAAGTGTGTGCGCCAACAGGGAGACTGTTGAAAAATAAACCACATTTGGTCAAATTTGACCACTATAAACTTTTCAGCCCTGTAGCTCCTTCTGGATTCTCTTGTCAGCCACCAAGCACAGAAGAGTCTGCACCTCGTCATTGGACCCCGGTGTTGATTTGTGTGTAGCCATTTATCTCGTTGATTATTACAGAAATAATAAAAACTCACTTTTGTTGCCGAATTTACAAATGATGGTTTTTGATTCTTGTGAAGACGTTGCTGTCATCCAGTGATATTACGCCCTGGACAGTCATTGGCCTGCAGTCTGTTGACGTCACATTTTCAGCTCGACTCAGCTCACTTGGAACCCCAGCAGAGTAGGTACAAAAAAGTACCTCATACTAGGTACTAATGGGAAAACCCTAGAAACTGAGTAGAGTCGAGGCGAGTCTGGCTGAGTAGGTGCAAGTGGAAAAGGGCCATAAGATGACGGAGGGAACAGCAACACTGGGGAAAAAAATTTAGAAATGCATCGTCAAAGTTTAAATCAAACGTCTGGACTTTTTTTGGATTTTATAACAAAGATGGAACAGACAACCTGGATATGACATATTCAGTTGGCAAGGAGTGTCACACAAAAGTAAAATAGGAACCACCTCTCTCGGCACCATTCCAGGACAGCAGCATTAGCAGATGACAGTGAAGCTAAACCAGTGCCGGGTAAAAATCGACCAACTCTGGAAACGTATAGCTTGTTAATGCTACCTCCAAATTCTGAGTGAGCTAAGAAGATAACACAGTCAGTCACCTACTTCATATGCAAAGACCTACATCCATATAGTGGAAAACGAGGGGTTTTGTCACATAATAAAACACTGGAGCCCAGGTATGTGATTCCATCTCGTCATTACGTCACTGACTATTTTAAGACTATATTCTAGTATCAGTTGAACATTTATTTTAAGAGCATTTGTTTTTTCATCCGCCGCCATCAGTGTGTGAATAGGTGAATAGCAGGCTCTATAAAGCGCTTTGGTCATCCAGAGATGAGTAAAAAAGCACTGAACACCATAAATGAACTCCATTTACCATTTAATTTAAAAATATTTTTTTTAATTTAACCTTTATTTATACAGGGAAGGTCCATGGAGAGGCAACTTCGCCTTTTCAGGGACACCCTGTTCACACTCACACAGTTGCACATTCACACCAGGAAGCTGCCCAGTACAACCACAGACTGACCTGTGGCCACTGACCAGCTCCATTGGAGCAGTTGGGGTTAAGGGCCTTGCTCAAGGGCACCACAGTGAGGTTAAGGAGGGTGGGGCAAACACCGCTTATGTTATCTGTCCCACCCAGATCTGATCCTGCCGGTCTAGGGATTGAACCAGCGACTTTCTGCCCACCAGTCCACAACCCGAACCATTAGGCCAAAATTGCCACAAATTTACTGTGAAATTGTCCAATTGCTGTCCATTTGGACTGAATATTTTATTATATGAAAGAGATGTCAACAATTTTACTATGGGACATCATTTGAAGGTGAATAAGGTGGAAAAAAATGAAATATAAGGGATTGTGGTACTCGATCATCACAATATTGTAATTATCGTTGAATCGTGACCCAAGTATCGCGATCCAAATCAAATCGTGAGGTCCCTCATGATTTCCACCCCTCGTAGAATGTCAAAGCTTCTTTAAGTTAGGAGATCTTGGGTAAAGAAAATTGCTCTAAGCACATCCATAAATCAACAATAAGGAATAAGGACCTGTACTTATATTGTGCTATTTCTAATCACAAGACCACTCAAAGTGCTTAACTAGTAAGTACACTAACCCTCTATTCTAAGGGTCTATGAGTGACAGATACCTAGGGACGATTTAGAATCACCAATTAACCGAACATGCATATCTTTGGATTGTGGGAGGAATCCAGAGCCCCCCGGAGTGAACCCACACAGTACATGGAGAACATACACACTCCACACAGAAAGATTCCCACCCCTGGTCGTCTGGGGATTTGAACCTGGAGCCTCCTTTCCTAGCTGTGAGGTAACCGTGTTAATCATTGTACCACAGAGCTGCCCAATAGCATGGCTAAAAGAAAGAATAATTAGCTTCTGAAACGTCCAAGTGGGACACATGGACTTAGAGGTATCTGGGAATGTCTTAATCTTCTTGATTCCATGCACATTATCCCAAAAATATTGATAAAGTCAAACAGTTTTGTCAGAAGAAATTGTGCTAAAATATCCCTCAATGTCCTGCTAGATCTAACTGCTAATTTAGTTGATAATGATCACATTGGTCACATTTTATGAGATGTTGAATAAAAAAATCCCAATAATCCTGGAATCCTCCTTTGTGCAATTCTGTCATCATAATTTACATACACAGCACATACGTACTTGTCACATGATTGGCCACTTGTTTTGTATCTCATGGGTGCAGTTGAGGCTGCAGCATGATCTACAGTCATATGTAAATGTGCCCTGTGCTATCTTTGGCCACAGCACAGAAAGGCTGTTGTACAGGTGCAAAAACCTAGAGCAACCCGCTGGCTTTGGTCATTCAACCCCATGAACCTCTGTTGTCCTAAACCATGTTTAATACTTCTAAAGCTTTGTCTTTGCTCTAATTACATGTTTAATTGAGTATTAGGACTCCTTCAAGGCTTCAAACAACTCAGACACACAAACATATTAAATTAGAATCACAAGTGGCCTGTTAAACTGATTACATGCTCAGCTTTGTGATTAGAAGGCTAATTTGGGGTTGTCAGACACTGTGAAAGTAGTGGCTCAGTGGGATTAAGAGGAATGCTTATCCCTGAGGATAAATGCGCAATGAGCAGCAGATTCTCTAATGATGCTGGTGTTTCATTGATCTCTACCTACTCTCTTTTTTTTTTTACCCCCAGACTTCCTGTTTAAGTTTCTGGTGATTGGGAGTGCTGGAACAGGGAAATCCTGTCTACTCCACCAGTTCATTGAGAACAAGTGTAAGTATTGGAGTTACATAAACTGACTTGATTGTGACATTACTGCCCTTTATTCAAATAATACTTTTTTGATGTACATCTCTCAATCTGCTCTGAGGGAGTCGGTGCAAATGTTCTCCCGCTGAGAAACTTCTTCAACGACTGCTGTGTGTTCACAGCACAATAACAGGATGACATGTGTCCCTGTTCAGTTTCCTAACATTTACAGAAGCTAATTATTAATCCAGACATATATATACAGTGGATATAAAAAGTATACACCCCTGTTCAAATGCCAGGTTTTTGTGATGTAAAAAATGAGACCAAGATAAATCATTTCAAAACTTTATCCCCCATTAATGTGACCTATAACCTGTACAACCCAATTGAAAAACAGAAAGCTTTTAAGGGGAAAAATAAAAAACTTACAATAACCTGGTTGCATAAATATGCAAACCAGGTTTTGTTTGTTGGAGTACTTTGTTGGAGCACCTTTGGCTTTTATTACAGCACTCAGTCTTTTGGGGTAGGAGTCTATCAGCATGGCACATCTTGATGTGGCAATATTTGCCCACTCTTCTTGGCAAAAACGCTCCAAAACTGCCAGATTGTGAGGGCATCTCCTGTGCACAACCCCCACCCTGGGTATGACGTTAAACTGCATCCGGGCGAGGGGGTCTGTTGGACTAGGAGGATGATGGAGTGCCTCTTAACCCTCGCTGATACTCCCAGGTATCCCTTTGGCAAGGACTAGTACCTGTTACCCTCCCTTACCAGGGTCACGATAAAACTCTCTGTCAACTTTGTGTGTTATAATCCCCTAAGGGGACCCAGGGTTAAAGTGGTTCCTAGCACCCCCTTGCTGATCATATGAGGTGACAAATGGGGCAACTTGTTTGCCATGAGTCGCGACCCGTGTCAGTGGAGGAAGAGGTCCTGGTTCTTGAAGAATGTGTCTTGCTGCGGCTCTCACAAGTCCAACACAGTGCTTTGGCTCCTACTTCACTTAGACGGGAGGTTGGAAGGGCCCGGTCCAATCAATCGGATTGTCAAGGTCTACTCTGGGATGTCTTTTGTCAGTGTAACATCTCCTAATCCCAGAAGCCTATGGCAGAGGGTCAATTGAGTAATTTGCACTTTTGTGCTTCATTGCTCGAGTATACCATCCCTGTATCCCTGGTACATAACCTGCAGAAAGTCCACGGCTCTGTGCATCCCCTTGTAGGGCTCCGAGGAGGGTGGGGAGCAGAGATGATGAATCATATACTATAAAATATGGCTACTAAACAAACCTCTAAAAAACGAATGTTGGAAGATGATGTGGATGACCCAGGATTTAGCAGGATGGCTCTTTCAAACGGTGATAATTGGCCGAGGCTTATTGTTTTAGAGTTAGTGTTGTCAGATATGCGTCTTTCTAAGCTGTCCCGTTTTGCTATAGAGAAAGAAATTTCAGGTATTGCAGGGTCAGTTAAGGATGTTAAAAAATTGAGGTCTGGTCAGATTTTGGTGGAATGCTTAAAGAAATCCCATGCTGAAAATTTGTTATGGTGTGATGTGCTGGCTGGTGTTCCATTGAGGGCTTTTCCTCACCCATCTCTAAACAGCTGCAAAGGAGTAATTCGTACTAGAGAACTCCATGATATGGAAGAGGATGAACTAGCCTCAGAACTGCAACAACAAGGAGTAACACATGTGAATAGAATAACCATCAAAAAAGATGACCGAACAGTAAAAACTGGCACTTACATTCAGACGTTCACCTGGCATCAACTCCCAGAAAGAATCCAAATAGGATACCTGAGTGGAACTGTTGATGCCTTTATTCCAAACCCATTGAGATGTTTTAACTGCCAAAAGTTTGGCCATGGCTCTGCAGGATGTAAGAATAAACCAGTCTGCTGCAAACGTGGAGAAGAAAGGCATGAGTTGGCCTGCACAACACCTCCCAAATGTAGTAACTGTTTAGGCAATCATGCAGCATCATTGAAGGAATGTCCTTGTTGGATCAAGGAAAAAGAAGTTCAAACTGTCAAATGTACTAAGAAAATTAGCTACCCCGAGGCATGTAAACTGGTAGAAGGTTTCCCAAAGTACAAATTCCAGCAGACTTTCTCCTCTGTTGTGAAACCTAAGATGCAGCCTGCTGAGTGCCAGACAGATCTGACCTGGTTAACTAAAGACAAGCCCTCATTATTAAGTAGTATTAAAAATTCCGGAGTCGCAGTTAAACGTAAAACGAGTACTCAAAGCCTGACTACAATAAGCCAACCCTTAAGTCAAAGTCTAAGCAAGTCCGCAGAACAAAACCAATCATCAAAAGAAAAGGAAAAAAACATCCAACTCCCCTACTCAGGTAAAATCAAGTCAAGAAAATAAATTGCAAAAGAATGGGACTCCAGTAGATGCAGAAATGTCTGAAGTCATGACTTGCCTTAGTCGCAGCCCCTCTCCCAAAAGCAAGCATAAGGAGCATGCTTTTGTTTTACCTACCTGATGGTGGGTAGCCACATTATCCAGTGAAACTGTCGTGGCTTTAAGGCCAATTTCTCTGAAGTGCATCGTTTAGCTGCTAATTTTAATCCCCTTGCTTTTGCCTTCAAGAAACTCTTCTGCTATCAACCAACCCTGTGTCTCTGAAACATTATACTATGTCTAATACATATGGTCTAAATGTGCGTCGTCCATCTGGTGGTTCAACAATTTTAGTAAGGAATGACCTAATTCACAGCCACTTGGCTTTAGTCTCCAACTTACAAGCAGTGGCAGTTCGTCTAACTTTGCATAAAGCAATAACCTTATGCTTTGTCTATATACCACCAGATATGATTGTGACATCAGAAAATCTTGATGACCTTCATAATCAGTTGCCATCCCCATACATCCTAATGGGTGATTTTAATGGTCATAATCCTCTGTGGAGAGGAATTTGCGCAAATGCAAAAGGCAAGATACTGGGGGATTTTATTGCTAAAAATGATCTGTGTCTTTGAAATGATGGGTCTCGCACATACCTCCACCCAGGACATGGAACCTACACTGCAATTGACCTATCTATATGTGATCCTGAGCTAGTGCTGGAATTCTCGTGGCGGGTCTTGGATGATCTTTGTGGAAGTGACCACTTTCCACTAATATTGACATCTACAGAAGTGGATGTGCAATCAAGAACTCCAAAATGGCAACTTAAAAAAGTAAACTGGTCTTCCTTTGTTTATCTGTACAAAGAGAAATTCAGCCAAAAACCTCAACCACACTGTCACTCTGCTCAGAGCTTCACTCAGACCTTAATTACAATTGCAGATAAGACTGTCCCAAAAATATCAGCAAAGCCACACCATAGGTCCAACCCGTGGTTCAATGATGACTGCAAAAAGGCCATTGAGGCAAGGAAAAAAGCAGAGCGGATGTTCAATTAACATCCAACAACTGAAAACCTGACCAGATTTAAAATCTGCCGTGCTAAAGCGCGCAGGATTGGGGCTGCACGGTGGCGCAGTGGTTAGCACTGCGGCAGCACAGTTTACCCTTGGCCGGGGGATCGTGGGTTCGATCCCAGCCCCCGACCAACAGTGATCTGTGTGGAGTTTGCATGTTCTCCCCGTGTTTGCGTGGGTTTACTCCGGGATTTCTCTGGTTTCCTCCCACATGCCAAAAACATGCAGGTTAGGTTAATTGGAGACTCTAAAGTGGCCCTAGGTGTGAATGTGTGTGTGAATGGTTAAGGGATAGCGCCGTATCGTGGCTGCTTCATCCATCCAGGTGGTGGATGCCCTCAATTTCCCCTCTGGGGATCAATAAAGTATACTAAATCTAAATCTAAAAAGGATCATCAATGAAGCAAAAAGACAGAGCTGGAGGGAATTTGTATCAAGCCTCACATCCAGCACATCTACCAAAAAGATCTGGGATTTAATTGGAAAGATGAAGGGTAAGGAGAATTGACTTCACATACAGCATATTAATCATCAGGGCATTCTGCTGACGACAAAATATGAAATAGCTAATCAACTAGCAAAATCGTTTGAGAAAAATTCATCTATTGGAAACTATTGTCTTGAGT
This sequence comes from Pholidichthys leucotaenia, assembly GCA_020510985.1. Taxonomy (NCBI): domain Eukaryota; kingdom Metazoa; phylum Chordata; class Actinopteri; order Cichliformes; family Pholidichthyidae; genus Pholidichthys; species Pholidichthys leucotaenia. The sequence continues at coordinate 213,404,820 of CM035847.1, read as the reverse complement.
TCCAAATCATACAAGCACAAGAACAAAAAGAAATAAACTTTTCTTCAGATAGCTCAGAACCATACAACCAAGATTTCACTATGGAAGAACTTTTGTTCTCAATAAGGAAGTCTCATGACACTGCTGTGGGGCCAGATAAAATTCATTAACAGTTTTTTAAAACATTTACCCCCCCAGTGCACTATCCATTCTCTTGATGGTTTTCAACTTCATCTGGAAGTCAGGCAGTATTCCTGAAAGCTGGAAAGAAGCAGTAGTTATACCCGTTCAAAAACCCAGGAAAGATCATACTGATACCAACAACTACTGTCCATAGCTCTGACAAGTTGCCTCTGTAGAACTCTGGAAAGAATGGTAGACAATCGCCTTGTGTGGGTGCTTGAGTCTGAAGGCCTTTTAACTGATTACCAGTGTGGCTTTAGACGTGGTAAAAGCATTTTAGACCACTTTATCAGATTAGATGCCTATATATGATGGTTTTATTAGAAAAGAACATGTAGTTGCTGTATTTTTTGATTTAGAAAAAGCATATGACACAACATGGAAATACAGTATTTTAAGAGACCTACATGACATGGGTTTTAGGGGACATTTGCCCTTTTTCATTTCAAACTTTTTGTCCAATAGACACTTCAGAGTCTGAGTAGGAGATACCCTTTCAGAGCCCCATGTGCAAGAACAAGGAGTCCCCCAGGGAAGCATCCTTTCGGTTACTCTTTTTGGCATTAAGATTAATAGTGTAGCTGGTGCTCTTAGACCAAATACTTTTTTGTTGTCTTTACGTAGATGACCTCTGTATTTGCTACAGGGGGAAAGACATGAGCACAATCGAAAAGCAACTACAGCTGTGCATAAACAAGATTAATATGTGGTCAGTCAGTAATGGTTTTAAATTTTCAAAAACTGTCTGCATGCACTTTTGCCTGCTGCGGTCTCTTCACCTTGACCCTGAGCTTTTCATAGATGGAGAAGCTGCCAAGGTGGTAAAAGAAACAAATTCCTTGGATTTATTTTTGATGATAATAAGCTGTCTTTTATTCCACATATAAAATTTCTACGAATCAGATGTTTTAAAACCCTTGATATTATTAAAGTTTTGGCAAAAACTAAATGGGGTGCGGATTCTACTGTGCTGCTGCGTCTCAATAGAGCACTTGTAAGATCTTGGTTAGAGTATGGGAGCGTAGTTTGTTGATCAGCAAGGAAATCGTACATGAGGACACTGGAAACTGTCCATCATCAAGGGCTAAGGCTTGCCTTGGGGGGGCTTTCAGAACCTCTCCTGTTAAGTTTGTATGTTGAAGAAAATGAGCCTTCACTTCAAAACAGGCACCTGAAATTGGCTGTCCAGTATATGGTTAAACTTAAAGCAGACCATAGAAATCCAGCCTACTCTGCAGTTTTTCACCCTGGATTTTTGCAGATGTATAAGGTGAGACCTAAGAGCATCACTCCTTTTGGACTCCGTTTAGAACCGCTTCTGGTTAAATTAAATCCTGATATGAGCCACGTAACACAGACACAGTTTTGTCCCATTCCTCCATGGAGTTTGAGGAAACACAATCTCATTCTGGAGCTGAGCCAAAATAAAAAGAAAGACACGCACCCAAATGTGTACCAGCAGCAGATCTTAGCCGTTTTCCTCACCATATTTCCATATACTCGGATGGATCTAAAGTAGATGGCTCAGTCTCTGCTGCAATTGTCACCAGGCACAATCAGCATGGTTTGCGGATTCCCAAACAATGTTCAATTTTTACAGAAGAGGCTCATGCTTTGCTTCTAGCATTGGAACACACTGGGAGAACCAAACAACAGAGCTTCTTAATTTTTACTGACTCCAGATCCTGTCTTCAGGCGCTAGGGTTTTTAAAGACTGATCACCCCATTATTATCCAGATTTTAGAGAAATTAGGTTTTTTACAGAAACATAATTTTAATATCATCTTCTGTTGGCTCCCCAGCAATGTTGGCCTGTCAGGTAACGAGCAGGCAGACAATGCTGCCAAGAGAGCCCTTACCCAAGAAGTTACTCAATGCCAAATCCCAGCCTCAGACGTCAGGCCTCTAATAACCTCCTATATTTTAAAGAAGTGGCAGACTGAATGGGACACATGTACTGCAAATAAACTGCATGATATTAAACCTGCCATAAGCCATAGACACTTGCATCACTTTCAAAACCGTCATGAGGTAGTGTACACTAGATGCTGTATTGGTCACTCAAGCCTCACGCGCAGCTTTTTATTAAAAGATGAAGTCCCACCATCTTATCAATTTTGTGGAGGTTTTTTATCAGTAAAGTACACTTTACTTGACTGTCCTGCTCTCATGACAACAAGATGTTTTTATACTCAAAAGTCACTGAAGGATATTTTAATAAGGCACCACCAAAGAAAATTTTAGGGTTTTTAGCACGTGCTTCTGAAGCATCTTATTTAATTTTTCTATTTTATTGTATCTACATATATAGCTTGCTCTGTTTATTTATTCTTTCATTTATCATCCTATCTCTATGTAATTTTTAACTCACTTTTCTTATTAGTTGTATTTTTGCCATGAAATGGCCATAGATGCTGACATGGCACTAAACAAGAACACTCACTCACTCACTCACCCTGTGCACAACCCTCTTCAGATCACCCCAAAGATGTTTGATGGGATTCAGGTCTGGACTCTGGCTGGGCCACTCCAAAACCTTAATCTTCTTCTGGTGAAGCCATTCTTTTGATTTGGATGTGTGCTTTGGATCATTGTCGTGCTGAAAGATGAAGTTCCTCTTCAGCTTTCTAGCAGAAGCCTGAAGGTTTTGTGCCAACACTGACTGGTATTTGGAACTGTTCATAATTCCCTCTACCTTGACTAAGGCCCCAGTTCCAGCTGAAGAAAAAGGGCCTCAAAGCATGATGCTGCCACCACCATGCTTTACTGTAGGTATGGTGTTTTTTGGTGATGAGCAGTGTTGTGTTTGCACCAAATACAGTATACCTTTTAGAATTATGGCCAAAAAGTTCAACCTTGTTTTGATTTGACCAAAACACATTTTCCCACATGCGTTTGGGAGATTTCAAATGTGTTGTTGCAAAATGTAGCCGGGCTTGGATGTTTTTCTTCATAAAATAAGGCTTCCGTCTTGCCACCCTACCCCATAGCCCAGACATAATGAAGAAGATGGGAGGTTGTTGTCACATGTACTAAACAGCCAGTACTTGCCAGAAATTCCTGCAGCTCCTTTAATGTTGTTGTCAGCCTCCCTGACCAGTTTTCTTCTCATCTTTTCATCAATTTTGGGGGGATGTCCAGTTCTTGGTAATGTCATTGTTGTGTCATATTTTCTCCACTTGATGATGACTGTCTTCACTGTGTTTCATGGTATATTTAGTGCCTTGGAAATTCTTTTGTATCCTTCTCCTGATTGATAACTTTGAACAATGAGATCCCTCTGATGCTTTGGAAGCTCTCTGCGGACCATGGCTTGTGGTGTAAGATGTGACTACAAAAATGTCAGGAAAAGCCTACTAGAACAGTTGAACTTTATTTGGGGTTAATCAGAGGTACTTTAAATGGTGGCAGGTGTGTGCCGACTCCCATTTAACATGAGTTTGAATGTGATTGGTTAATTCTGAACACAGCCACATCCCCAGTTATAACAGGGTGTTTTATTTTTTATTTTTCCCCTTAAAAGATTTCAGTTTGTTTTTCTATTGGGTTGTACAGGTTATAGGTCACATTAATGGGGGGAAGTTTTGAAATGATTTGTCTTGGGTCTCATTTTTTTACATTACAAAAACCTGGCATTTGAACAGGGGTGTGTTGTTTTTTTTTTGTTTTTTTTTTTAATTCACTTTTAACACATAACGAGCATCGCAGTGTGGTGGTTTAGACTGTTACACAAAACAAGTAATTCTTTGTAATAATTAACCCCTTGCACTCCGGTCAATTTCCCTAAAAACGCCAAAAAATAACGTGCCCAAAGTAAATCGAAAGCTGTTCTTCAACCCTTTTGAAATGATTTGTCTTGGTCTCATTTTTTTACATTACAAAAACCTGGCATTTGAACAGGGGTGTGTTGACTTTTTTTTTTTTTTTTTTTAATTCACTTTGACACATAATGAGCATCGCAGTGTGGTGGTTTAGACTGTTACACAAAACAAGTAATTCTTTGTAATAATTAACCCCTTGCACTCCGGTCAATTTCCCTAAAAATGCCAAAAAATAACGTGCCCAAAGTAAATCGAAAGCTGTTCTTCAACCCTTTGCAGCATCTTCATGGGGTTGGTCTCATTTAAAAGAAAACACTTTGAATTTTTTGGCAAAATAGTCATAATTTCTCTAAGTGCTCTGGCCACTGAGTTACAGTCATCTAAACATAATGAACTTGAAGAAAATAAATTTGGCCTGGGTGTTTTTTCGGATACAAATGCTTGTAAATAACACACAGCTTCAGATCTGTGCTGGAAAATGCAACAGAAATGTAGAACCAAGTGTTATCCAGCTGAGGTCCAAATTTTGTAACAATACCACAAAAAATGAATATATTACACAGCTTTTTCCTCAGGTAGTTCCCAGGCGTTTTTGAACTGTGCCAAATTGTGTCAAATGGCACAGTTTGGAAAAACGTCTAACTTTTGAATGATTCAATATAGAAGCTTCATCTTGGGCTCTAATGAAAGTTGACACTCAGGGCTGTGTGTGTGTGTGTGGGGGGGGGGGTTGTTCCCCCCCCCCCTCGCTACAGAGGACGGACATCGCCCGTTGCGCCACGGTCCGTCATGCAGCGATGACGCACAGCTGTAATTTACCGATCGGTCAAAAGTCATTTTGATTACAATTTTCAGGGATAAAGAATAATTTAGCTTAGAGCACTTACCTCTTCACAGCAGAAGCGGAGCTGGCAAACTTCTTCCTCATTGTCAGACGAGCGCGACGCTGGTCTCGCGACCCGATCAAAACATAATTCCATTATTGCGGTTTTGCGCTTTCATGATTGCGGTTTTTGGCGAACGATTTTTCAAAACAAATAACAGTAGTAATTAAAAATAGACTGGCGAACGCGTGTGTCACTCAGCCTTCGTCGTCAGCCTCCGTCGGTCTATGATGACCATGGAAGTGAATCCTAAACGTCTACTCTGCTGGGACAGCATCGCCTGTGGCCGAACATGCCAATGCGCGAATGGCAATCCCTGTCACACAGGTTGCACTTGTGGATGGTCTCCGTGCTGCTGGGTCTGTGGGGTTCTTCTGCGGGTCCTTTTTTCATCTGCTGCAGCAGTCTCTCTTCACCCAGCCTTACACAAAAAAGCTCGCGAACTTCTGTGCTTCAATTGGCTCGCTGCATTCACAGCGTTGGTAGGCAGGTCCTTCTTGCTAGGTTTTCAGTCATTGGTTCTTCAAGGTTTCAGAAACCCAATTCAAGGCTCAAGGCTCTTATTAGTCGAATGAGAGGTCAATCATATCTGATCTGTTCGCGGCTGTGTCTGTAGTGGAAGAACTTTTTTTTTTTTTTTCAGTGCGCGCTTGGAGGCAGCGCCCTCGTGCGTCCTAGAGCGCATGAGAGCGCCCTCGTGCACTCTGGGACGCAGAGACTTGCCCGCCCGTGGTACAACGGAGTGCAAGAGGTTAAATGTAAGATATACTTCACGCACAGTCAAATTATATTAAAACCCCTGGCTAACAGAATTTTCAAAACTGCCGCACTATCGTCAAAATCGTTCCACAAAAAACTAGGATCATTTTGGGTGTTTTCAGACAACTTTAACTATGATAGAGTGGAGATCAAAATTAGAGAGCATTGTATTAATATTTGATCTATTTTGAAATATGGTTATTCTTCATTGTTCAGAATTTGACAGGAATATCAGCTGTGGCTATACCACTGTTGTACCAGCATGTTTTTTGTTTGTTTGTTTGTTTTAAATAACCAAGGCATTTCAACAAACATTGACAGTGCATCCGGAAAGTATTCACAGCTCTTCACTTTTTCCACATTTTATGTTACAGCCTTATTCCAAAAGGGATTAAATTAATTTTTTTCCTCAAAATTCTACACACAATAACCCATAATGACAACGTGAAAAAAAGGTTGGGTTTTTTTTAGATTTTTGCAACTGTATTAAAAATAAACAAACTAAGAAATCACATGTACATAAGTATTCACAGCCTTTGCCGTGAAGCTCAAAACTGAGTTCAGGTACAATCTGTTTCCACTGATCATCCTTGAGATGTTTCTACAGCTTAATTAGAGTCCACCTGTGGTAAATTCAGTTGATTGGACATGATTTGGAAAGGCACACACCTGTCTATATAAGGTCCCCCAGTTGACAGTGCATGTCGGAGCACAAACCAAGCATGAAGTCAAAGGAATTGTCTCTAGACCTCCGAGACAGGATTTTCTCGAGCACAAATCTGGGGAAGGGTACAGAAAAATTTCTGCTGCTTTGAAGGTCCCAATGAGCACAGTGGCCTTCATCATCCATAAATGGAAGAAGCTCCGAACCACCAGGACTCTTCCTAGAGCTGGCTGGCAGTCTAAACTGAGCAATCGGGGAGAACGGCGTTAGTCAGGGAGGTGGCCAAGAACCCAATGGTCACTCTGTCAGAGCTCCAGTGTTCCTCTGTGGATGGTAGAGTGGCCAGATGGAAGCCACTCTTTAGTAAAAGGCACATGGCAGCCCGCCTGGAGTTTGCCAAAAGGCACCTGAAAGACTCTCAGACTATGAGAAACTAAATTCTCTGGTCTGATGAGGAAAAAGATTGAATTCTTTGGCGTGAATGCCAGGCGTCATGTTTGGAGGAAACCAGGCACCACTCATAACCACGCCAATGGTGGTGGCAGCATCATGCTGTGGGAATGTTTTTCAGTGGCAAGAACAGGGCGACTAGTCAGGATAGAGAGAAAGATGAATGCAGCAATGTACAGAGACATCCTGAATGAAAACCTGCTCCCGAGCATTCTTGACCTCAGACTGGGGTGACTGTTCATCTTTCAGCAGGACAACGACCCTAAGCACACAGCCAAGATATCAAAGGAGTGGCTTCAGGGCAACTCTGTGAATGTCCTTGAGTGGCCCAGCCAGAGCCCAGACTTGAACCCAATTGAACAGCTCTGAAAATGGCTGTGCATTGACGCTTCCCATCCAATCTGATGGAGCTTGAGAGGTGCTGCAAAGAGGAATGGGCGAAACTGCCCAAAGATAGGTGTGCCAAGCATATGGCATCATATTCAAAAAGACTTGAGGCTGTAATTGCTGCCAAAGGTGCATCAACAAAGTATTGAGCAAAGGCTGTGAATGCTTATGTACATGTGATTTCTTAGTTTTTCTATTTTGAATAAATTTACAAAAATCTCAAAAAAAAAAAATCTTTTTTCACATTGTCATTATGGGGTATTGTGTGTAGAATTTTGAGGGGGAAAAAAAGAATTTAATCAATTTTGGAATAAGGCTGTAACATAACAAAATGTCAAAAGTGAAGCGCTGTGAATACTTTCCAGATGCACTGTATTTTGTTTAAAAAAAAAAAACTGAGCAACATTATTAAGACAACAGTGACCACTGTGTCTGACAAGAATATTTGAACAATGTTTTTTAGGGCTATAGGATTCAAAAATTAATAGGAAGTGTAGAGGTCCTTGCTTTGAATGACTTCAGCACATCTGCACCCACAGGACGTCACTAGTTTCTCACACTGTTTTGGTTTGGGGGACAGGATTATACGAAGACTCTCAATGGGGAACTGCTCAACACTGCAGCTGGAATTTCTCGCCAGTTCACTGCCAATTCACTGCTGAACAGGGCAGGGGTCTGTCTCAGCACACAGTGTCTCGCCGTTTAAGACAATTTGGACTCAAAGCTCACTCTGCAGTGACCAAACCTCTCATTAGCAGAAAGAATAAAAAGGCTAGACTTGCCTTTGCTGAGAAGCATATTGTGTAGACAGAGGAGAACTGGTCCACCGTGCCCTTCAGTGATGAAAGGAAGTTCAATTTATTTGGGTCTGATGGGAAACAATATGTTAGGCATCAAACTGCAGAAAGACTGAACCCAAAGTGTGTAAAGAAGTCGGATAAATTTGAAGGAGGAAGTGTCATAGTTGATGGGATGTTTTCTGCAGCAGGAGTTGGGCCTCTTGTACAGCTACATGGCAGGGTGAATGCAAATGTTTTTGTGAACCTTCTTCGGCAATATGCAATTCCTTCACTGCAATTGTCTCCCAATCAGCTCGCAATTTTCATGCAAGACAATGCCCCCTGTCGCACTGCAAAATGGGTTAAACAGTTCCTTGAATCTAAAAATATTGAAACGATGAAATGGCCAGCCCAGAGTCCAGATCTAAACCCCATAGAGAATTTCTGGAAAATCCTTGGAGACAAAGTAGTGGCTTAGAAACCCACTACAGTTACTGAACTGTGGAAGAGACTGCAAGAAGACGGGCCAAAATCAAACCAGAGCAGTGTGAGAAACTAGTGGTGTCCTGTGGGCGCAGTTGTGCTGAAGTCATTCAAAACAAGGGTCTCTACACTTCCTATTAATGTTTTAATCTTATAGCCCTAAAAAAAAAAAAAAAAAAAAAAAAAAAAAAAAACTGTTGAAATCTCTTCTGACACAGTGGTCACTGTTCTCCAATTTTACTCACTGTAGTTTTTACAAAATAAATGTTTGTGTTGAAGTACCTTGGTTACCATATTTTTTGGACTATAAGGCGCACTTAAAATCCTTTAATTTTCTCAAAAATCGACAGTGCGCTTTATAATCCGGTGCGCCTTATGTATTAATTCTGCTTGTGCTTACTGACCTCGAACCGATTTTATGTGGTACACGGTGCTCAAAAATCTGTCAAAAATGTTTTAGTACGACTTTGGTAAGCTACAAAGCCAAACCGCTTGATGGATTGTCGGAGCATTACGGTAGTCAGGAGCCTCGCGGAGTGTGCTTCAACATAATGGCCGGATGGCTTTTTCCACAAATCTCCGTCCCTATTGATCTGCGACTCCATGCGCGCCCATCTCACCGATACTGTCAAAACCCAAGTGAAGCAAACTAATTCGGAGCTTGCCATCATTCCGGGTGGATTAACCAAAGAACTCCAACCGCTAGATATTGGTGTCAACAGGTCATTCAAAGTTAAATTGCTAGCGAGTTACGCCACTATCTGCCAGTGGATCGTGGATCGAAACTGCTCCTGTTTTGCTGTAATTAATATTCAAAAATGATATTTTCGGGACGAAAGAATTCAAGCGTCCCGGCATTTGTTTACTTCTCGGGGCTGCCGCCGGAGAGCGAGCCATATCAAGTACCGAGCGAGTATCCTGGCCAATATGGCGATGTAAACAGCCACGGACCAAAAAACGTACATTTGCTCGTGGAACAGATCATTCACACTCGCAGACAATCGCGCTATATGTGTCTATAATGACTATAGATAGGCTTTTCCTTCCATGCATGCAAAAAAAAAAAAAAAAATTCCCAGATCCGACTACCTCGCGAGGTAGTCGATACCCAAAAGCCGATGGTGTATAGAACACGTATATTAGGATTTGTATGTGAAATTTCGGCATCAAAACTGCTCCCGTTTAGCTGTAATTAATATTCAAAAATGATATTTTTGGGACGAAAGAATTCAAGCGTCCCGGCATATGTTTACTTATCAGGGCCGCCGCCGGAGAGCGAGCCGTATCGAGTACCGAACGAGTATCCTGGCCAATATGGCGACGTAAACAGCCACGGACCAAAAACGTTCCACCTGCTCGTGGAACAGGTCATTCACGCTCGCAGACAATCGCTCTATATGTGTCTATAACAGGGGTCACCAACACGGTGCCCGCGGGCACCAAGTCGCCCGCAAGGACCACATGAGTTGCCCGCAGGCCTGTTCTAAAAATAGCACAACTCGCAAGTGAGCTGCATCTAAGATGTAATTTTTTCTGCCGCTATTTTTTAAAATCACACTTGCATTTATATAGATTTTAAAATGACAATGTCTTAAAAATAAAAAAAAAATAAAAATATGTTTATTATACGTAAAGTTAAGGTGAACTCTGACCTAGTTCAAAGGTCAGTATTGTGCGCATGACAAAACCTTCGCGCTTGTGGAGAGTAAGCTAGCGGGCAGTGAAGATGGTGAGCGGAGTGCAGTTTCCTACCCCAAAAACACGGCAAAAAAAAGACAGAAAATTTATCATTTTCAAAGTGAATGGGAGGAAGAGTTCTTTTTTACTACCATGAAAGGAAGCTGCATGTGTTTCATTTGCGGGGCGACTGTGGCGACGGCGCACTGTACTATGTTGCTTTCTGATACTGCAGCATATGGACAATCCTATTCAAATCAGGAGATGCACTCAGAGTGTGAACTGTGAAACTGCTGCCCACTCTCAGTGCTGTTTAGCTTCTTCTCATGAAAAGACAGTGCTGGTTATTACTCAAGCAGGATTCTTGGCAAGAACTGTATGGATATAATTCCAGTGAAGAAGAACACACAAAAGTGCCCACTTGGGCTGCAGGGTGGCGCAGTGGTTAGCGCTGTGGCAGCACAGTTTTACCCTCGGCCGGGGGATCGCGGGGACCGTGAGATCGTGGGTTCGATCCCTGCCCCCGGCCAATAGTGATCTGTGTGGAGTTTGCATGTTCTCCCCGTGTTTGCGTGGGTTTACTCCGGGATTTCTCCGGTTTCCTCCCACATGCCAAAAACATGCAGGTTAGGGACTTAAGGGGTGCTTGCGCATGCAGCGACCGGCAGCTGGTGGCTTGTCACCGGACTGCAGAACAAATCTACCTACGGGTACAAATAAGTAACAAAAAAAAAAAAGCCTAGCATAGCCACAGCTGATATTCTGTCAAATTCTGAACAATGAAGAATAACAATATTTCAGAATAAATAAAGTATTAATACATTGTCCTCTAATTTTGATCTCCACCATGCATCACTATTGGGGGAATTGATCTCTTGTAGCCAAATGGCCATTAGCTGTTGCTATCAAAGCCCCTGAAAACAACACAGTAGATAGTAATTTGTGCATAAAAACGCCATAGTGAAAGGTATTCAGTGGGGAAAGTAAGTGTTGAACACATCAACATTTTTCTCATTAAACATATTTCTGATGGAGCCACTGACCTGAGATTTTCACTAGCTATAAGTAACGGCCCAAGTAATCCATACATACAAAGAAATCAAAGTAACTGTATTCACAAAATAAGTTATATTTAATAAAGTGGAATGACACAGGGAATAAATATTGAACACATGAAGAAAAAAGTGCAAAAAGGCATAGAAATCAAAGAAGCCAGCTGAAATCCATCAGAATTTAGGAAGCCATCCTATCCCCCATCAGTGCAAATTAATTTCAGCTGGTTAAGTCCTGACAGTCTTTTAAAAGGTCTGTGAATGTCAGATTGTCACACCACAAAGAACTTGTGATGGGTAGAAGCAAAGGGCTCTCTCTAGACCTTTGCAACCTTATTGTTGCAAAACATGATGATGGCATTGATTACAGGTGCATTTCTAAACTGCTGAATGTTCCAGTGAGCACTGTTGGAGCCACCATTCAGGAGTGGAAAGAACATTGTTTTACTATAAACCAACCATGACCAGGAGCTCCTCGCAAGATTTCTGACAACGGAGTCAAAAGAATTATCAGAAGAGTTATCCAAGAGCCAAAGACCACTCGTGGAGAGCTCCAGAAAGACCTGAAGTTGCCAGGTACTGCTGTTTCAAAGAAAACAATAAGTAATGCACTCAACCGACGGGGGCTCTATGCCCGCTCACCTCACAAGACTTCATTGCTGAAGAAAAAGCATGTTGAAGCTCATTTAAGGTTTGCTGTACAACATTTGGGCAAGCCAGTAAAACTCTGGAAGAATATACAGTGGATATAAAAAGTCCACACACCCCTGTTCAAATGCCAGTTTTTTGTGATATAAAAAAATGAGACCAAGATAAATCATTTCAGAACTTTTTTCCCCTAGTAATGTGACCTATAACCTGTACAATCCAATTGAAAAACAAACTGAAATCTTTTAAGGAGAAAAAAAAACAAACTTAAGGGATCTCTCTGATGCTTTGGAAGCTCTCTGCAGACCATGGCTTGTGCTGTAAGATGTGACTACAAAATGTCAGGAAAAGCCTACTAGAATAGTTGAACTTTATTTGGGGTTAATCAGAGGCACTTTAAATAGTGGCAGGTGTGTGCCGACTCCCATTTAACATGAGTTTGAATGTGATTGATTAAAAAATAAAATGGTGACATTACCAAGAATTGGACGTCTCTCCAAAATTGATGAAAAGACGAGAAGAAAACTGGTCAAGGAGGCTGCCAAGAGGCCACAGCAGCATTGAAGGAGCTGCAGGAATTTCTGGCAAGTACTAGCTGTTTAGTACATGTGACAACAATCTCCTGTCTTCTTCATATGTCTGGGCTATGGGGTAGGGTGGCAAGACAGAAGCCTTATCTTACATAAATATGCACACCTTGTTATAACTGGGGATGTGGCTGTGTTCAGAATTAACCAGTCACATTCAAACTCATGTTAAATGGGAGTCGGCACACACCTGCCACCATTTAAAGTGCCTCTGATTAACCCCAAATAAAGTTCAACTGTTCTAGTAGGCTTTTCCTGACATTTTTGTAGTCACATCTTACAGCACAAGCCATGGTCTGCAGAGAGCTTCCAAAGCATCAGAGGGATCTCACTGTTCAAAGGTATCAATCAGGAGAAGGATACAAAAGAATTTCCAAGGCATTAAATATACCATGGAACACAGTGAAGACAGTCATCATCAAGTGGAGAAAATATGTCACAACATATGTCACAACAGTGACATTACCAAGAACTGGCATCCCTCCAAAATTGATGAAAAGATGATAAGGAAACTGGTCAGGGAGGCTGCAAAGAGGCCACTTGAAGGACTCCATTGAAGGAGCTGCAGGAATTTCTGGCAAGTACTGGCTGTTTAGTACATGTGACAACAATCTCCTGTCTTCTTCATATGTCTGGGCTATAGGGTAGGGTGGCAAGACAGAAGCCTTATCTTACAAAGAAAAACATCCAAGCCCAGCTACATTTTGCAAAAACACATTTGGAAATCTCCCAGTTGCATGTGGGAAAATGTGTTATGGTCTGATGAAACTACGGTTGAACTTTTTGGCCATAATTTCAAGAGGTATATTTGGTGCAAACACAACACTGCTCATCGCCAAAAGAACACCATACCTACAGTGAAGCATGGTAGTGGCAGCATTATGCTTTGGGGCTGTTTTTCTTCAGTTGGAACTGGGACCTTCGTCAAGGTGGAGGGAATTATGAACAGTTCCAAATACCAGTCGGTGTTGGCACAAAACCTTCAGGCTTCTGCTAGAAAGCTGAAGGTGAAAAGAAACGTCATCCTTCAGCACGGCAATGACCCAAAGCAGACATCCAAATCAACAAAAGAATTGCTTCACCAGAAGAAGATTAAGGTTTTGGAGTGGCCCAGCCAGAGTCCAGACCTGAATCCCATCAAACATCTGTGGGGTGATCTGAAGAGGACTGTGAACAGGAGATGCCCTCGTAATCTAACAGATTTGGAGCGTTTTTGCAAAGAGAGTGGGCAAATATTGCCACATCAAGATGTGCCACGCTGACAGACTCCAACCCAAAAAGACAAAGACAAAAAGTGCTGTAATAAAAGTCAAAGTTTCCTTCTTCAGAGGTGCTGCAACAAAGTATTAGTTTAAGGGTGTGTATATTTATGCAACCAGGTTCTTGTAAGTTTTTTTTTTGTTTTTTTTTTCCCCCCTTAAAAGATTTCAGTTTGTTTTTCATTTGGGTTGTACAGGTTATAGGTCACATTAATGGTGGAAAAAGTTTTGAAATGATTTATTTTGGTTTCATTTTTTTTTTTTTTTTTTACATCACAAAAACCTGCATTTTAACAGGGGTGTGTAGAGTTTCTATATCCACTGTAGTCTGGTCAGATGAGACCAAAATTGAACTTTTTTGGATGCCACAACACACAGCATGTTTGGAGGAGAAATGGCACTGTACATCCCATCATGGTGTGGGGGTGTTTTTCAGCACATAGTACAATATAATTGGTATGGTATATATAAATGGTATAATTGAAGGAAAGATGAATGGACAGATGTAGAGAGACATCCTTGATAAGAAACTGTTGCCATCTGCCAAGATGCTGAAGATGAAATGAGGGCGGACATTACAGCAAGGCAATGATCCCAAACACACAGCCAAGAAAACTGTCTCCAGAGAAGGAAAATAAAGCAGCTTGAATGGCCCAGTCAGTCACCTGACCTGAATCCAATTGAAAATCTATGCAGCGAACTAAAGATCAGAGTTCATAGAAGACACCCACAGAGCTTTCAAGATTTGACAGTTTGTGTGGAAGAATGGGCTAAAATCACTCCTGAACAATGCCTGTGCCTAGTTTTGTCATACAGGAGGCATCTGGAAACTGTTACTACCAACAAAATATTAAATGATTTCACAAAGCGTGTTCAATACTTATTCCCTGTGTCATTCTACTTTATTAAATATAACTTGTTTTGTGGATGCAGTTGCCTTGATTTCTTTGTATGTGTGGATTACTTGGGCTGTTACTGATATCTGGTGAAAATCTCAGGTCAATGGCGCCATCAGAAATATGTTTAATGAGAAAAATGGTGACATGTTCAATACTTATTTTCCCCGCTGTATATAACAGAAGTGCTAAAAATATTATTTTTTATATTACTTTTGATGCCACCTTAACTACACGTACAGACATCTAGTCTGTCTTTCCAAGGTCCGCTCATCCTCTTGTGTGGAAAAACCCACTTTACAGCCTAGAAGTACTTGATGGCACGCCCCATATCACACTTCCAGAAAAGGAACTCACCATAATTGTTGGGCTGTGCAAATATTTTCTATAAACCTCCAATTCAGTGTGCAGTTTATTGTTCTCTTTTGAACAGTCCATCAAACTTCAATACTGTGGAGATGTCCGTTTTATTGTTTTCTCTCCCCAAACTAATCTCACCAGACTTTATAGCTGCTGGTTTTCTGTGCACACGGAGGGTTTTCTGCTTGCTATCTAGTAATATTTGTGTGTGTGAGTGACTTCAGTCGGCTCATTTAATATTAAATCAATACATGGGGTGTATTTGCCCACAAAAATGATTGTCCAGGTCTTTTCTCACTTACAGCTCCTCTGAAAAAAGTTGGCTTAACAGTATTTGAGACCATTCACTATCTTGCAATAATGAAACTTGGACCTCATGCATCCTACTGTATGTAACTTGTGCTGTACAGTCTGATGTTTAAGATAAATATTGTAACTTTTGTAGTTGTTTTCTCCATGTATATGAAGTCAAAACTAAGTTGACACATGGCTGAATGCTGTCACCTTCAGAGATTAAACCAGTAATGATGATGTATGCCACATCTGAAAAGACTTGAGGCTGCGTTATTGGTTGAGAGTGGAGGACATTTTTATAGTGTTAGTTTTGTAGACTTGGACTATTTTGAAATGTGGATGTGAAGTATTTTAAAGACAATGGCTCGGGGGCTTTAAACAAGCGCAGCACAACCAGCATTATAGATTGAATCGAGTTTGTGAGAGCAGACTTGAAGGTATTGTCTCCATTATGGCTGTAAGCACAGAGTTGGATGCTCTGCTACGCTAACTGGTATCTCATGGTCTTTTCCCTCATCGCTTCACTCCTGGGACAGTTAAACAGGACTCCAACCACACCATCGGCGTGGAGTTTGGTTCCAGGGTGGTCAACGTCGGTGGAAAGACAGTCAAATTGCAGATCTGGGATACTGCTGGCCAGGAGCGATTCCGGTAACGACTTGCAGTCCTTCCTACTAAAGATTTGCCTGTGTATTACACAATACACAAAACTCATATGCAGCTATAAATGATTACCCACAATCCCACATAGAGAAATTACAGTCTCATAGTTCTAAGCAGCTCCACTGGAGCACTTAAGTTCCTGAGCAATGATCATGTTTAAACCAAGAGACAATTTATTTTTCATCCTCCCCATTTTATCATGTGATATTGTGAATTTATCATTTTAAACAAGATCTCTCTCCACAGATCTGTTACACGCAGTTACTACAGAGGAGCAGCAGGAGCACTGCTCGTTTATGATATTACCAGGTAAAACTTCACTCATTTTAACTGTTTCACAGCCCCAGTTCTCCCTTTTCATGGAGCTGGGTGATGTGACCTCAAATCAACATCACCATTTATTGATCATTTTAGCTTTAATTTCAGATATTGAACTTTTTTCCCCTCATATAAACACACACAGGAAGTGGGTGCAACCAATATTATCAAAATTATATCTGAATTTTCAAAATTATTCAACTTATTTAGAATTATGTCTTTACTAACTACTACTAACCTGCACTTATACTGTAAAAGCACACTTTGTTTTGAAAGTTTG
Organism: Pholidichthys leucotaenia; assembly: GCA_020510985.1. Lineage (NCBI taxonomy): Eukaryota > Metazoa > Chordata > Actinopteri > Cichliformes > Pholidichthyidae > Pholidichthys > Pholidichthys leucotaenia. The sequence goes on along the minus strand of CM035847.1, from coordinate 213,388,397 downwards.
TTTCCTGCTGCTTGGAGCAGCAGCTGAGTGGGCCGCTAAACTCTTTTATAACCTGAAAGACTTCTCGTGTTTTAGGAACCTCATCGGCTTACATAACTGTACCTCTAATAATAATGGAACAACTAAGAGTTCACACTGCTAGAAAAATGCTAGATGCACCAGTTGTGAAATCTTGGAAAATACTAAGGTTCAGCCCCAGGTGTTTTCTGAATTTGCATATATAGACTATTATTGTCTGTTTAAAGGCAAGATCAATGCCACACAACTGGAACACACCAGAAAAATATTAGCCACTGCCCATATCCTATTTAGCACTAACTGCCAATAAATATCATCCAATATCAATGTTGGGCCAATGTATTTGTCCATCCCGACACAATACCTATGAGAGCTTTGATATTTTTTTTTCTCCAGTTAGTTGGGGTAAGATTGCTACAAGGGCACTGCTTCTTCAGGGAGGAGTATTTAAAAACTTACACAGCAGCCTTCTGCATAATTTCTTTTGATGTTCTGTGTGCGTTCTATCAATGCTGTCTCTCAATTGATTACAGATAAAATAATTTGTTTTAATGATGTTTCGTCACCAGCAGTGAAAGTGACATAGGGCAGACTGAGACAGAGGATAATGTTTTGGGGGATCCTGATTATAATTCACCTTCCTTTGAGAGTGAGACCCTTCATGCTGATTCTCTTAACACTCTAGAGATAAGGGTTAAGGACCTGTACTTATGTAGTGCTTTTCTAGTCACAAAGACCACTCAAAGCTCTTTCATTAGTACTAACTATTTATTCTAAGGGCCTATAGGAGACGGATACCTAGGGACAGTTTAGAATGACCAGTTAACCTAACATGCATGTCTTTAGATTGTGGGAGGAAACTGGAGCTCCCGGAGTAAACCTACACAGAAAGGTTCCTACCCCTGCCAGCCCGGGGATTTGAACCTGGAACCTTCTAGCTGTTGGGCAACAGTGCTAACCACTGTACCAACATGCTGCCCCTATCACAAGCAGACAGGTTATATGTTTCACCTTCTGTTCCGGTATTGCTCAAAATGGCTCTTTCCATAATAGAGGTTGCTGACCAGGCATTCACATCGACATCAACTGTAACCAGTGTTCATATAGCGTATAGTAATACAGTGATGCTGAACCCTAAAATGTCCTGTGCTTTCTACAGTCGAGAGACGTACAACGCCCTGACCAACTGGCTAACAGACGCACGGACTCTGGCGAGCCCCAACATTGTTATCATCCTGTGTGGCAACAAGAAAGACCTTGATGCAGACAGAGAGGTCACCTTCCTGGAAGCCTCGCGCTTTGCTCAGGAAAACGGTAGCAAATGTCGGATTTATAGTCACACATTTCAAGTCTGTTTGTCTAATACTGCCTTTGGTCCATTTGGTTTTCATTAATGCTTCTCAATCCCGTATGCTTTCGTCACAGAGCTGATGTTTCTAGAGACGAGCGCTTTAACAGGTGAAAATGTGGAGGAGGGCTTTCTAAAATGTGCTCGCACCATCCTCAACAAGATAGATTCGGGTACCTTTTATTTATTTGTTGATTGGTGAACAAGGAGCGTCTGATTCAAGTGTGGATGTTTGTCGGAGTCCGCGGATGGCTGCCTGATTTCATGTCATTGTCATTCACTTTTAAAGGCGAGTTGGACCCAGAGAGGATGGGCTCAGGTATTCAGTATGGAGATGCTTCGTTGAGGCAGTTGCGACAGCCGAGAGGCACCACCACACAGAACAAGCAGCAGTGTAATTGCTAGGGATGGGGCCGCCCTCAACTCGGCCCACAGGCCCACACAGACAGGACACCCCCTACAGGTCAGTGACATATCAGCTTTGACCAGGGCTTGACATTGGCACACAGCCACCAGCCAAATGCCACTAAAATGTGATATTGCTAGTGACTTTGGCCAGTGAGATATTCTGTTATATACCGTCTCTGCCAGTGTCTGCTGGAGTTAAACCCACTGCCTTTTTGCACTACAAATTTAGGACAAAAAGTTGTAAAACTTTCAAGACTCACAATTTATGATAAAAAGTAGCAAATTTAGGATTAAAAAGTAGGGATGCACCAAGTGTGCAATTTTATGGTGATAACAATGTTTAAAATACAGTAAGTTGGCTGATGATCAAAAACTGATACTAATTATTTCTTTTGGTTTTGTTTTAATCTATTCCATCTTGAATGTAAGAGAAACAAAAAATTATGAAATATTTAAAAAAAAAACACATTTGAATTAAAAAAAACTTAAAAATGGTTCAGTCCTGGATGTATTCTGAGTTTGCCGCTGGGAGACGCCAGATACATATCAGCCACTGCCATTGGTGAGTGTACTTATTTGCCAATAAATCCATACCAGTCAACAGGGAGAATATCGGCCAATAGCACTGTTAAGCCGATATATCAGTGCATCCCCAATAAAAAGGTTGCAGATTTATTTAGACATAAATTTGCAAGAATAAAATCAGTCTTTTATGAAAAGACAAGAAGAAGGTCACAAATTTAAAGTGAACCATTTTCAAGGGAAAAACAATCAATATAGGGTTATAAGAAATTGTAAATGTATTAAGAGGGAAAAAAGCAAGAAATCCCAAGGTTAATATTGGCTGTCATTGACAGACTTTTTTTTTTTTTTTAGCAGTGACAGAAAAATCTGAATGCTATCTTTCATTTTGGCAGATGACACTGATTGTGAGTGATTGTATTGTAATTCCCACCTGTTGACTTTGGAGCACACATTAAATGGCAGTTATCTGCTCTTGCCCCGCCTTTGATTTTAGTGCATTCAGTGTTTATGACAGCTCACTTTTCTCTGTCTGCATGCAGTTACACAGTCTCTACTCTGCTGCAACTGTAAAAATGTAAAAGCAGCTGCGCGTGAAAACTTTCTTTAAACAGCCAAACAGTTGTGACGTTGCTGATAAAGAAAGAGATGGACTGAAGTGGAGAATGAAGCGTAAACATGCATGGCTGCCGGTGTAGCCTTCATTCTCCCTGCCCCTCCACTGTCGCTTAAAAAAACCCCATAAACATAAATCTGCTTTGTGTGGTGAACAACACGACCCACAGTCTCCGTTCATCAACTCTGTAGATAAATAAATGCATGCATTATCTGCAAGCTGTATCATGTACAGTTGTGTTCAAAATAATAGCAGTCCCACATCACTAGCAAGATAAATCACTGTTTTTGTTAGAATTTCAACTTCTACACTGCAAGTAAGTTTCTAGAAGGTTTAGTAAAGGTATAGAAAACCAACAGACCCAACAGGCATGACGTGCATGCTGCTGATTCTGTGAAACTGAATCATTAACTGAAAGGGGCGTGTTCAAAAAAATAGCAGTGCTGAGTTCACTTAGTGAGGTCATTGATTCTGTGAAAAAAATAGGTGTTAAACAGGTGGTCCTTATTTAAGGATCAAGGCAACTGACGCTGCATATGCTGGCTGTGCATTTGTCCTTGAAAAACAAGAGTGAAATGGGTCGTTCAAGACACTGTTCAGAAGAAGAGCGTTAAGAAATTAATAAAAGAGGGGAAAACCTATAAAGAAGTGCAGAAAATGATAGGCTGTTCAGCTAAAATGATATCAAACGCTTTAAAATGGCAGCCAAAACCAAAAAGGTGAGGAAGAAAAAGAAAAACGACTATTCGAATGGATCGGAGAATAACCAAACTGGCAAAGGCTCAGCCAATGATCAGCTCCAGGAGGATCAAAGAAGATCTAAGGTTGCCTGTGAGTACTGTAACAATCAGACGACGTCTATGTGAAGCCAAGCTACCAGCAAGAAGCCCCCGCAAAGTCCCATTGTTAATAAAAAGACGTGCTGAAGCGGTTATAATTTGCATTGACTGGCCTAAAAAGAAATGGCGTAATATTTTGTGGACTGATGAGAGTAAGATTGTTCCTTTTGGGTCTAAGGGCCACAGACAGTTTGTCAGATGTCCTGCAAACACCGAATTCAAGCCACAGTACACAGTGAAGACGGTGAAGCATGGTGGTGCAAGCATCATGATATGGGGATGTTTCTCGTACTATGGTGTTGGTCCTATTTATCGCATACCAGGGATCATGGATCAGTTTGAGTACATCAGAATACTGGAAGAAGTCATGTTGCCGTATGCTGAAGAGGAAATGCCTTTGAAATGGGTGTTTCAACAAGACAATGACCCCAAACACACTAAACACAGATGTCAACACTGCTATTTTTTTGAACATTATATTTCTTGACTTTCTGTAAAATATTATCAAATTCAATTCCTTTTTCCAATTTTCTTGCTTTGAAATAGAATGTGCAGTGTCCCCAATGGATTTGTGTTCATTAAAATACAATTTATTTGAAGAATTTTGAAGTTTACTCACATTTTTCAACACACTGCTATTATTTTGAACACCACTGTAGGTTCATGGTTAAAGCTGACCATGTGAACAAAAACAAAAGCTTTTTGAGATCTTACAATATTAAAATTAAAATGACGGGTGATAATGGATTGTGGCAGAACTTTTGCAACCATGACAGACAAAGAGAAAGTCTTGGGCAACCTCTAATAGTCATAGATTTACATGAAAAAGTTGGAAATTTACAAAGAAAATGGTGCACATTTACTAAAATATGTATAGTTGTATATTTTTTCTCAAATAGAAGTTTATGTAAATTTTTTAACTTGCCCAAATATGTCTGTTATTTGTATATTTAATGTTCCTCGAATACAAATAATTGAAGCTGCAAATGTATGAAACAAAACACCAGCTTACAAGAAAAAAAGTCATATTTTTGAAAATAAAGTGACAAATGTACAGAAAAGTGGTGCAAGTTAACAGGACTAAAATTGCAAACTTGTACAAAAAAAAAAATGGCTCACAAATATCCGTTGGCTAGTGAAAATGCTGAGTAACTAACTCGACTGCTGGGCACAAAAGTGAATGTCAAGCCCGGCTTGCTTCAGTATTTTTTAAGATTACAGTTCTGATCATCTCGTGTCTTTTTCCCTACATTAGCTCTAGGTGTTTTTTGGTGTGTGACCATCTCCATGCCGCCTCACACGCCTTGGATCACCTTGATGACTGGTCATGGACATCACTATAACCCCTGACAGTTCTTTGTGGACAGAGGAACCCCTCAGTGTGAGCGTGGTGGGACCATAAAGAAGACAAAGCTGGTCTCAGACACTTCCCACACAAGGACGAGTTTAGGCTTTGTGTGTGCGTGTGTGCCGCCTTCTGTTGTTTTATCTCTGTGCTTTTTCATTCTCATTTTAGTAAACCCCAGAATGCTTCCAGCGTGTGCACACCACTGTAAGTTATTGCTGTTAAACTGTGTTGCACCATCAGCCTTTCTATGGATTTTCATCATTACGTTTAGCATTTATAGACACGAATCATTGATCATCTCCTTTGTTGAGAGCACTATTTGAGTTAACCGTACTTGCGTTACAGTCAGCCTCTTTAAAGAGTTACCACTCAGTTTGTCCTCCTATTCACAGTAGATTTTGAGAAAATTATACCAGATAAAATATAAATTCTGTCTCAAGTTTGTCTTATCAAGCAATACCTCTCATTTGATCTAGCAGTTTAAGCGCAATCAAAATTTTCTTTTTTTTTTAATCAAGATAGGCTCAAATGTAGACTCTTGCATCGAAAGTGTTTGGATTGCTTTAGAACGCACTGTCATGAGGTCGAGTATTGAATGGAGTGATGTGGCTGATGTACCTGTCTGTACCAAAGGGAATGGTCTTCTATCTTTGCTCCACACCCTCCTTATAAAGCCTGTGGGTCAGATTTAAAGCACAAAGAAGCTAAAGTTTGATTATTTATTCCAAAGTTTCCAGTAATCCTTACCATATTTGGGTTAATTTGTGCCACTGGTTGTTGTAGTAAAAACCACTTTTTTTTTTCTTTTTTTTTTAATTCCTGGGCTTCTTCCCCCCCCCCCCTTTACTTCATTGACTTTAGAGGAAACCACGGTGGTGGTGGTGGGGGGGGGATTTGTTCAGCATCATTTTTAGGAAATCGGAGTCCCCTAACTGCTTTCAGTTCCTTCACTAAAATTTGATGTAGTTAATCCTACCATACGTGCATTTTTTTCTTTCTTCTTTTTTGTTAGTCAGGTTGCATGGCTCACAGTGGAAAAATCATTATCTTGTTTGACCACTGACTGAAACATGCAGTTCATCTCCTTCACATTTAAAGTCAACCTTAAGTGGTTTCTGTGTAAGCTAGGACGTGTCCCCTCATTGACATCACACAGATCTAATGGAGCAGTCTGACGCATGCTGGCCTCACTGTTTGAAACTTTGGCTGAGATCATTACAGCTCACGAGTAAAGACTGGCTCAAAGAAACCCTGTAAAATGTGTAATTTTCAGCCTTATAGATTCATGAAGAAACATCTGCACCCATGTCATAGAATAACAGATCCACCAATTTGGCTGTCTGGCAGTGAAGGGTTCTGATATATCATTTTTTTTCTTCATTATGTCATCCTCCACATGTTTGCACTGCTCCATGTCTGTTCGCTGAGCTGACCCAGATGTTTTCTCCTCAGAACAGCCCTGTATGTTACCCTAGAGACCAGCATGGTTTCCTCTCTGTGTAACACTGACAGTACACAGTCTGTGGTGCTGAAGGGAAATTAGGCTGCGAGCAATTACTCCCTTAAAAGCATCCCCAAACTATCTTTGTTGTGTTCAATTGAAGGCACTCCTTCTGTCCCAGTCACTGGAGCAGACCATACTGACCCAGCCAGGAGGAGCGCCAAACAATCTGCCAGCAAACTTATGTGTGTTAGCATATGTCCTCCCAGACAAACATATGTGTCTAAGCTCGACTGAGCCAGCACACCGAAGGCAAAAAAAGATGGCGAGTTGTGCTAACATAAAATATAATATCAAGAGACAGATGGTTGCTTTCATCAAAGATTTGCATTGTGTGCATAGTTTGTCTCCTTCTGCAAGTGCACTTTTACTTTGGAATTTTGCTTTGGTTGTTAATATGCTGTAACTGTAGAAATGTAAATTTATTTTACTTGAACTGTATACTGTAATAAATATATTTTAACTGTAGATGTTATTTCTTACTGAATAACAACTGAGATTTCTTTGTTGCTGCTGTCCCTGGCAAAAATGTTGCGATCGAGCAAACTCCTGCAGGTTTTATTGCTCGCTGCTGACGTGGACGTAGCAGTGAGAGGGTGTTGACTTTGTGAGCCGTGGCTGACGGCAGCAACTGTGATCACACTCGCAGGTTTTCCAGTTACAAAATCATCAAAACCGTGCTGAATGTGAACTAATGTGTCCATCTGTATGTAGGTATTGTACAGTTCATAATAAGAAATCATCGGAATAGCCATATATGTGCAATATATTCTCACCTGTTCCTCTATGGAGTCAGTCGTGTGATGAATGCAACCCAACTCAGTTGTTCTTTAGTGACTGTTATATAATCGACCCAAAAACTACTGTACATCTCGCGTAACCTATGATGTAAATAAGATTTGTCTATTGTCTTTTGAGTGTTGCTCATTGATTGTAACGATTATGCAATTCCCAGTAAACTTGCTTGTTTTTCACTTAATCCCTCTGTGTCGTGGATGTCAGTGTTTTTTGTTATAAAGCGCTCAATTTGTCGCCCAGGGCTGCTGAAGTGCATCACATTCCCTGTATTGGTAATAGCTCATCTCCCTTCCCTCTCTCCCGTGTGCAGTAATGTGAACAACGTTTACGCATCGGGTTTGTGGAGCGCCGACTTAACGGACCTTGAAATTTAACAATGGAACCTGTGTACATGATTCATTTGCCTGCGCTGCCATCCTTCAATGGAGTCATTTCTCTCAAAGGCAGTCAGGTTGAGGGTTAGGATATCGGACGACTTGTATGATGAAGAGTGAATGCCCTCCATGTCCCAGTTGTCTGGATTTATGGTCTCAGATCGATGGAGTAATGGCTAGAGCAGTTTAATGTAGATGAAGTGGATATATCGAATGATTTATTGATCCTAGACGGGCTGTCAGGGATGACCTCATAACCATGGTGTATAATTTACTGCATGTGGGTGAAGACAGCTGGTTTACCACAAGATGGTGCTAAAACATTTCTTGCAGACCATCATTTACTGATGAACTAAAGCAAAAAAAAAAAAAAGTGAAATTATCTTTTTGCTTTATAATATGGTATCTGAAGCTATAATGTTAAATGGCTCGATCAAATTTAAGACTGTACATTTGCAAAAAGGATGTGACCTCTTCAGTTAGCCTTGCCAAATTACAGATGTGAACAAATTTATTGGTACCCTTCCACAAAAAAAAATAAAATAAAATAAAATCAGATCTATAGATCTGAATTCTAGATTCTATAGATGTTCAATTTGATTAGGATTAGGACTCATGGAGTACCATTTAAGAGTAGTCCAAGATTTGTTTCTCAGCCATTCTTGAGTCCCCCTTTAGCTATATATTTTGGGTCATTATCATGCCATGAACTGCAGCTGAGCCCAAGCTTTTCGACACTGGGCATATATTTAACTCCAGGATGCCTTAGGAGTCTTGAGACTTCATTGTGCCCTGCACAGATTCGGCAAAGCTGCCCCAAAACAAAACTGAGCCCTCTCCATGTTTCACAGCAGGTATGTTTTTTATTCTTCTAAAGCTTCTTTTTTTTTTTTTTTTTTCCTTCCATAAACATAGAGCTGATGTGATTGGGCAAAAAGCTCCATTCTCAAGTCCAAAGGACATTCTCCCAGAAGCATTAGAGCTTATCAGCATGCAGTTTAGCTGGCTTTTGTAAATATTTTTTTTCCTGTCAATAATAGAGGCCTCCCGGTCTTCTTCCATGGAGCCCAATACTGTTCAAAATGTGACCCGTGGTGCAATCAGAATGTGACATACATGGGCCTTTTAAGTTCAGCTTGAATGATTTTGGAGGTTTTCCTTGGCTTTTTTTCTACAATACACACTATTCTGATCAACCTGGGGTTTGCATTTCCGGTTGGTTACAGTCCCATGAACCTTATACTTTAATAATCTTGGCAACTGGTCACAGGAACATGAAGCTGCTTGGAGATGCTCTTGTAGCCTTTACCTTTAACATGGTTATGATCATATTTCTGAGCTCCTCAGAGGAGTTCTCTCCTTTGCGTTCTCATTTCTCCATGTTCAGTGTGGTGCACACTGATAAAAGTCCACAGTAGCATTTTTTTTTTCATTCATTCAGCTTCTGCTGCTTAAATCATTTTCGGTTCATGGGAGGACTGGAGCCTATTTTTTTTTTTTTTGTCCCCTTTAAATAGGCTGAACGGCTGTTGGCAAATGCAGATGTCTCATTGTGACATACAGAGATCACTTGTTGGCAGTGACTGCTGCAAAAGGCGGTTCCACAAAATATGAAGGGGGGCTGAAAAGTACATAGTGGTCAAATTTGACCAAATGTACACACACATTTCTTCCATCAGTGTTTCTTCCATCACCACATTTCACACACACACCACACATTTCTTCCATCAGTGTTGCAGCGCTTGGATCCCTGCAGTTGAAAAATAAACCACATTTGGTGAAATTTGACCACTATGAACTTTTCAGCCCCCCCTCGTGTTAAATTTAAGGGTACCACCTTTTTTTTTTCCATGCCATTTTAAGTTGTTTGGTTCAACTGAATCTTTTGTATAATTAATCACAAGCAAAGTCTGATTTGGGTTTAGTATTATATAAACAAGATATCCCATTAAACTAAAGTAATTATCTGTTGAAAAAATGGATTTATTCAAGTAAAATACAGTACCTATCCATACAGCCACATGTCAGAAATTTGAGGAAAAAAGTCAAATTCACAAGAAGAAAATTGCAAATTTAGGAGAAACAACTACTTCTTATGCCACTCATTTTTCATTATGTTAAAATAAGATAAGATAAGCCTTTATTAGTCCCACAATGGGGAAATTCCAGGATTGCAACAACACAGGGATAGCAACACTCAGAGCAACAATCAGAAGGCAAGAAAATGCAAAAAAGGTCACTACACATTCACATCCAGATCGTCATTCTGGCATGATGAAGCCACCGCAAGAGCACGTAGATCTGACCTTTAACCTTGACCACAACCTAGATGTTGACCCACCTGAAGCTCATTGTGTGTGAGTTTGTTCAGCATCAGAGCAATTGTCTCGGAGCAGCAGTGATCTTTATCGTCTACCAGTCGCAGACCCCTTTGGGTGAAGACTGAAGGGGGATTATGTCATGAGGCGGTCCGTCGGTCCCACGTTTGTGAAATTAGCTTCTCCTACAGTTTTGTTCAGATTGTTTTGAAACTTGGTATCAGGGTTTGATGTACACTGATGATGTGCATATTGCAGTTTGGCAGTTTGCAGGAGTTATAATCCCTGATTTATGATCTGTTTCACCTCAGTAAATAGACAGTAACTGTCTTGTGAAATCAACTCCTAGTTTTATTCCAAATGTTTTGAAACGTGGTACCAGGGTTTGCTATAGACTGATAATACGCATACTGCAATTTGAGTCTTGATTGGATGATTTTTACAGGAATTACAGACCTTGAGGTCAAGGTCAGAAGACGGTTTTTCCCTAAATCTTGCAAATGTGATAACTACTGAAAGAAATGATGTAGGCTTTTCAAATCAATACTATACCTATCTTGGACGGCTGACCTGATTACGGGTTTGGGGTCAAAGGTCACAGTTAACATTCCATTTACACTTTTACTATAAAACGAGTAAAGCTAGGGTAACCAAACGTGGTACACCCTGTGACCCTGAACTGTGACTATAGGTTTGAAGTCAAAAGCCAAGGTTGGCACTAGCTATGCCCTGTTACTACATGATGAGTAAAGCTAGGGTCACCCTGTAACCCTGAAGTATGATTGTTTTTTTTTGATCACAAGGTTAAAGGTCATTGGCATGTAAACTATCATTGGCCTCCGTCGGTCTATGATGACCATGGAAGAGAATCCTAAACATCTACTCTGCTGGAATAGCACTGCCTGTGGCTGAACAGGCCGATGCGCGAATGGCAGTCCCTGTCACACAGGTCGCACTTGTGGGTGGTCTCCGTGCTGCTGGAGCTGTGGCAGTTCTTCCTGCGGGTCCTTTTTTCATCTATATGTAAACTACAGTATATCTACAACAAAAAATGCTAGGGTCACCAAACTTGGTATACAGGTTCACCCAGAGACCATGACCTTTGAACGAGTAAAGCTAGGGTAACCAAACGTGGTACACCCTGTGATCCTGAACTGTGACTACAGTGGGGCAAAAAAGTATTTAGTCAGCCACCAGTTGTGCAAGTTCTCCCACTTAAAAGATGAGAGAGGTCTCCAATTTTCATCATAGGTATACTTCAACTATGAGAAACAAAATGAGAAAAAAAATCCAGAAAATCACATTGTCTGATTTTTAAAGAATTTATTTGCAAATTATGGTGGAAAATAAGTATTTGGTCACCTACAAACAAGCAAGATTTCTGGCTCTCACAGACCTGTAACTTCTTCTTTAAGAGGCTCTTCTGTCCTCCACTCATTACCTGTATTAATGGCACCTGTTTGAACTCGTTATCAGTATAAAAGACACCTGTCCACAACCTCAAACAGTCAGACTCCAAACTCCACTATGGCCAAGACCAAAGAGCTGTCAAAGGACACCAGAAACAAAATTGGGAGACCTGCACCAGGCTGGGAAGATTGAATCTGCAATAGGTAAGCAGCTTGGTGTGAAGAAATCAACTGTGGGAGCAATTATTAGAAAATGGAAGACATACAAGACCACTGATAATCTCCCTCGATCTGGCGCTCCACGCAAGATCTCACCCCGTGGGGTCAAAATGATCACGAGAACGGTGAGCAAAAATCCCAGAACCACACGGGAGGGACCTAGTGAATGACCTGCAGAGAGCTGGGACCAAAGTAACAAAGGCTACCATCAGTAACACACTACGCCACCAGGGACTCAAATCCTGCAGTGCCAGACCTGTCCCCCTGCTTAAGCCAGTACATGTCCAGGCCCATCTGAAGTTTGCTACAGAGCATTTGGATGATCCAGAAGAAGATTGGGAGAATGTCATATGGTCAGATGAAACCAAAATAGAACTTTTTGGTAAAAACTCAACTTGTCTGGTGGGTTGGATTCTGGATTTCTTAACCAACAGGACGCAGAGAGTAAGGGTCAATGGTACATTGTCTGACCTAAAGTGCTGTTCAACTGGCTCTCCTCAGGGGTGTGTGTTGTCACCACTACTCTTCATCCTGTACACAAACATGTGTCGGAGCAGACATGACAACAGACACATTATAAAGTATGCTGATGATTCAGTTATTGTCAGTCTCCTCCAGGATGGTGAGAGTGGCCACGGCCCAGTAGTTGACGATTTTGTTCACTGGTGTGAGGATTCCTTCCTGCAGCTGAATACAACAAAAACTAAAGACATGATTATTGACTTTAGGAGGAAAACTCCCAGGCACAAAGTCACCGTACCAAAAGGCCAGACCACCGAATGTGTACAATCCTACAAATATCTTGGCACGATTATTGATAGTAATTTAAACTTTGAAGAGAACTGTGAAAGGGTGTGCAAAAAGGGTCAGCAACATTTGCATTGCCTGAGAAAACTTGCATGCTTCCAAACTGACCGAACCATAATGACAATGTTTTATCGGGCTTTTATTGAATCTATTTTATCCTTTTCTTTAGTGTCATGGTTTGGTCAGATAAAACTGAAACAGAGGAAATCCTTGGATCAGGTAGTTAGATGGTCCAGTCGTTGGCTTGGTGAGTCACAGCTGAGCCTGACATCCCTGTACACCAGACAAGTACAGACGATGGCTACCTCCATTTTAAATGATGATTCCCACCCTTTGCACTGCAACTTTCAGCTTCTTCCCTCAAGACGGAGGTTTGCTGTCCCAAAAAGTAAAACCCAGCGCTACAAAAACAGCTTTGTTCCTGCTGCTGTCAAAGAGTTGAACAAGCTGTAACAATACATTGCACATAATTTAGGTACCTATTTATTAACTCCATTTTATTTTTGTAGGATGTTACTTGGGTTCTAAATATTTTATTGGGTTTTAGACCTTTGAGTTTTTAACCTCTTTGACTAGTTTTTAACATTTAATATGACTCTTCTCTCTTACCTCTGGTTTTTCTCCCATCTCTGTCTTTTTATACCTTGATTGATGGAGCCTCGAGTATTTTTATCATGTTTATAGTCAATTTCATGTGTGCCTGTGTTTGTGTCTATGTTGAATGTAATTTGTGGCTTGTAAATATGGATGTCACCAGACTGCAAAACAAATCTACCTACGGGTACAAATAAAGTAACCTGAACCTTGTCTTGTTTGGAGGAGAAAGAATGCTGAGTTGCATCCAAAGAACACCATACCTACTGTGAAGCATGGGGGTGGAAACATCATGCTTTGGGGCTGTTTTTCTGTAAAGAGACGAGGACGACTGATCCATGTAAAGGAAAGAATGAATGGGACCATGTATCGTGAGATTTTGAGTGAAAACCACCTTCCATCACCAAGGGCATTGAAGATGAAACGTGGCTGGGTCTTTCAGCATGACAATGATCCCAAACACACCGCCTGGGCAACGAAGGAGTGGCTTCGTAAGAAGCATTTCAAGGTCCTGGAGTGGCCTAGCCAGTCTCCAGATCTCAACCCTATAGAAAATCTTTGGAGGGAGTTGAAAGTCCATGTTGCCCAGCGACAGCCCCAAAACCTCACTGCTCTAGAGGAGATCTGCATGGAGGAATGGGCCAAAATACCAGCAACAGTGTGTGACAACCTTGTGAAGACTTACAGAAAACGTTTGACCTTTGTCATTGCCAACAAAGGGTATATAACAAAGATGAACTTTTGTTATTGACCAAACACTTATTTTCCACCATAATTTGCAAATAAATTCTTTAAAAATCAGACAATGTGATTTTCTGGATTTTTTTTTTTTTCCTCATTTTGTCTCTCATAGTTGAGGTATACCTACGATGAAAATTGGAGACCTCTCTCATCTTAAGTGGGAGAACTTGCTCAATTGGTGGCTGACTACTTTTTTGCCCCACTGTATATGTTTGAGGTCAAAGGTCAAGGTTAGCATTCCCTATGCCTTTTTACTATAGAAGCTCTCTAGGGTCACCAAACTTGCTACACCAGCTCACCTTGGGATCCTGCCCTACAAAAATTGTTCTATACAACCATTTGTTGTATATTCATGGATAGGCTTATCATAACTTGTTCTGCCCCAATAATTACATAGAAAAAAATGAAAACTGCTCTACTTCAGTGACATATTGAGCCCTTCAAAGAAAACGGAGGTTGGAGATAATGCACTCGCCTCAGAGTGCTCTTGCTGTGAAATGTGGACTGATGAGAACAGTGTCATCACATTAGCTCCTTTTGGTTTCACTGGAATGAGCAAAAATGAATAAAAGATTTCAGTATACAACATAACAAAACTGCTATTATGTTTCTCGTGGTATTTAAGGCAACTGAAAGACATTTACAGATTGACATTTTAAAGGATAATTAAGGCCTTTATTTTGGATAAAAACACTTATTGCTGACACAAAGAACCATATGTAAGGACATGAGGGAATAGAAAAAAATTATAAAATGTCAAGATTTGCATTATTCTTTGAAGACTAAATGAAAAGCAGGAACCCCATCACTTCATCTGTTTATTTACACAAAATGGGACATACTAATGTGGATATCTGAGTTGGAGATGATACACATCTTTCATCAGCAAACATGGACAAGAAGGAAAGGAGTACATATTTCACTGAACAATCAAAAAATAGAAGGGAAAACGCATCAAACCAGCTTTGACATTTATGTGACTGGATATGCTAAACATCAAAATATGACAATTTCATAAACATTTCATTCAAGCAAAGGAACATGGGTAGATGTATCTCTTAGGGGCATCTTAAAATCCAACTTTTTGTGCAATGCTGAAGGAATGTATGGAAAGAGATCGCATGAACCTCCTTTTTTCATTTCGTAACATACCACATAAAATACACACCCTACAAAGCAAACTTCACAGTACTGCTTTATATAAAAATATACTGAATAAGCTAAAGGTTGAGCTGTTTGTATTTGACTGTTTTAATTGTGACCAACCAGCACAGATTAATGTAATGATCTGACATCTGAATGAAAAGTATAACTGACACTCTTAACCATCATCATCCATGAGGACATGTCATAATACACCATTCACTGTAAGCACACTCCAGTCGATGAACTTTCTGAGCCGAGTCGATTACTCTACAGGGTTTTATATATATATATATATATATATATATATATATTTTGCCTGTACTGACATCCACATATAAATTGCACAGCAGCCGAGATGAATAACTCTTCAAACTGTTCTTTCGGCAGATTTATTTAGTGGCTGCAAGGCTGTTGTAAGTTCTCGGTGAATGCGGGTTGTCATAGGTCGTCTCTACGGTGCTTGTTAGTTACAGTAGTGCCATAAAATAAATGTTTAGGTTAATGAGAGATGGAGAGAAGCACGGGGGAGGGACAGAGAGAGAGAGAACGCAGTGTCACACTGGTTTACACACTGCACAGAGATAAATGCAATACCTAACACATTGTTAAACATTTCTACAACACAGGCTTTTCAACAAAGACTTTAAAGATGACTAACTGAAATGTTAACATGTTGAAATGTAGTACTTTGCATTAGCATCATTCTTAATTTCCTGCTGTGTTGGCTCTATAGAAGCGATGTGGGTTTGTTCCAGAGTGATTGAAACAAAAAAGAAAAACTAATGTTGGTGCCAGGGCAGCAGATTAGTGAACAGGTACAATAACTAGCTGCTGTTGTCTCCAATTTACTCGAGGGACTGGAGCATGAGGAGCTGCTTGAGGACCTTGGTCTGACTGGTCTCCCGGATCTCTCCTGCTAGGAACATCTCGTCTACCACGGTGTACACCTTGAAACGAAGGCACGGAGGGCATATTAGATCAGACGTCGCCCACAAAACAAACAGCCTACAAATACCACAAGTCATCCTGTAACCTGTGCTCAGCATTGCAATATTCCAAGCATAAAAACAGCCGCCGGATGACTAAAGGCATGCATGAGTTAATCTGACAGCTATGACAGGATGAATCACTTTTCCTTGCAACACACCTGATAGAAGAAGGTGACTAACCTCGTGAAATAGTTTTTGGTTGTCAATTCCTATTTTTGTCCGTTACAGGTCATAAGTGACTGATGTTTCATTAAAGCATCAGTCTCGCATGATGGGCGGATGCCTTAACTAATAATTACCAAGAGCGGAAGCAGTGGGTGAAGGCAGGGAAGCATTAGTTTGTTAGCATGTCTATAAAAATCTGAATACTGAATAACTGCGCGAGTTGTGAAGATTTTTAGCAGTTGCCATGGTGTTGTAATAAAGAAAACATTTTATCCACCAACTTTATCCTGTCAGTTTAGCATATTATAAAATAACTTTAAAAACTAGAAAAAGGGCAAAATGATTCAAAAGCTCATACCTTGTAAAAGTTGAATACAAGGTCCAACTCGCAGACGTTGTGAAAATATTCATTCAGCACCTTCAAGGACAGAAAAGATTAATTCCATCAGATAGCAACCAGCAGATATCTGACATTAGTGAGCCATTATGACAAACAGTAATATAATGTGATGCAGTAAAGCAGAAAAAGAGACGCAGCAGCAGCAGCAGAATTCACTTAAAACCGTATAATTAGCTAAGCTCTATCACAAGGACAGCATAAGAAATACACCAATTTAAAATTAATGTTGCCTGGGCTCATCTCCTTTCCACGGGAGATCATTTTAAGCAGTGCTACATTGTCATTTACAAAAGCCAAATTACTGACCCCCTGTTAAGAATTTGCTGCTGCTGCTATGAATGTCAAAATGAGTCAGCAAGCAAATTCTGCTGTGACCTGATGTTTTGTCTTAATGTGTGCAATGGCTAAAAGTAATCATTTAAAAACCATGCACTGTTTTGAGGACGTGGCAACGAACAATAAACACCACCAACAAATTAAGGCAGAGTATGTAAGCACATTTTGGAAATGGACTTGGCATTCCATCATAGTCAAACATTAAAGAAAATGACCTTCAGTCCTCAGTGCTTTGGACAGAAAATGGATTATTGTTTGTTTTAGATACCGACAGAAACAATACTGTACAATAAGTTAATTATTTATAATGGCATTAAATGATGATTTAGAAGATATATAGCAGAACAAAATTAAATACAGCTGTCTAAGTGTTCACATCATCTCCAAAGGTAAGAACACGTCACAAAAGCAAGTTACTGAGTAAAACAAACAGCCACCAAAGCTGTTTCACCACTTTTGAAGGACTTCAAATATCCAAAACAAACTGCTGGCATGAAAGTCTAACAAAGACACGTCAGCACAGTGGCAATCAGGGTTATTCCAAATTTAACATTTCTGGAGATGACAAATTACATTTTGGTTTCACCGTACATCATGTAATGGTTGTGATAACCAAATATGTCATTTCTGTTAGGGATTTGCACATGTAAACTGACTGATACTTTGTACAATGACTATACTGTCATACTGTTACTCAAGCACAAATTTTAAGACAGGAAGTTTAATCCAAACAGGCTGAAATGTCTTATTCCTCCAGGTCACAGTATGCTTCAATATCCTACAAACTTTTCACCCCTCCCCCCAAAAAAGTATGATAACTTTTTGTTTGCTTTTTTGCTTCCGTAATCTTGGTTACAACCCCCATCTCATTTCATCCACAACTAGCAGCAATACCCGGTGAATATGGTATGCAGTATTTAACCCTGAAGATACTACAACAGCGATATGAAGGACCTGCTGACAAACCTCCACCCCTCCCAGAGCTCAGCTGGACTGCAATGAAAATATAGCTCATATTGACCTGACATGCTCATATTGGCCTCTCCAGAAATGTAACTACACATCGTGGCAATGTTTTCAATAGGATGGCCTTCCATATAATTGGTCCCTTTCCCAGACACCACCCTACCTGCAACAATGTCAGCATTACATAATGCCATGTGTAATATTTATAAAGGCTAGAATTTGGTAGCGCAACTTATAAAAAGCTGATGTTTCCAAATGTCAGTAATGCATTGTTTTTGTGTAGCAGCTCCAGTATTCCTACATTCTTTTTCAATCAATCAAAGCTTTATTTATATAGCACTTTTCATACAAAAACATGTAATGCAAAGTGCTTCACACATTAAAATAAAACACAGTTTACCCACACACACACACACACACACACAAAGAAACTTCCATCAGTATAAAACTTATGGCTTAAGACTTATGGCTGGGCACCGAGGATCCAAGTGTGGAAGCACCATCACTAGGGGACCATCACCAGGAGGGAAAGTGCTAAGTCCACGGCTATAGGAACACCAGTTCTGAGATCGCCCAAGTCCAACCCGAGGGGCCAACACCGCAGGCACGGCGTTGCAGTGCACGACCCCCTCAGCTGGGCAGACCAGGACAATCACAGGCCAGCGCCCCACAACCAGAAAACAGGCACAACCCCCACGGGAGGGCCCCCCATGAGGAAACACCGGAGCCTGGACAGAGTGATAAAAAGTCACTGATAAATAATAAGATAGTTTGCTGATAAACAAGACTAGGCAGTTAAGATAACTAGATGAATAAAACAACATCTAAATACAGTCAGACATATGGTATACTCATGAATATTAATTCGCAGCAAAATAAGTGATTGTAACATAAAATAGATTTAAAATCAGAAATTAAGAGAATTAGAATAGGACGCTAATCAAAAGCAAGGTTAAAATAGTAGGTCTTGAGCCTGCTTTTAAAACCATGGACATTCTCGGCAGCCCTGATGTTCTCCGGCAAGCTACTCCACAGACGTGGGCCGTAGTAGCTAAAAGCCATCTCACTGTGGGTGCGTATTCTGACAGTAGGAATAGTTAAAAGGCCAGTGCCGGAAGACCTCAGGGACCGCAGTGGCTCATATGCCAAAAGCAATTTTGATAAACAAGAAGGCCCAAGACCATGCAGACATTTATAAACCAATAAAAGAACCTTAAAAATCAATCCTGAAGGACACGGGGAGCCAGTGCAGTGATTTTAAAACCGGCGTGATGTGAGCCTGCCGTCTAGTCCTTGTCAGAACACATGCAGCTGAATTCTGTAATAACTGCAGATTTGAAGTTGTCTTTTTAGGAAGACCAGACAGCAGGGCATTACAGTAATCAATACGACTGGTGATAAAAGCATGCATCAGTATCTCTGTGTTTGCTCGAGAGAGAAGCGGGTGGACTCTGGCTATATTCTTTAGATGGTAAAATCCTGTTCCGTGTGATATTTTTAAGGTGTGGACTAAAACCGAGCTCAGAGTCTAAAATGACACCCAAATTCTTAATGTGTTGGGATGGGGTAAAGGACAGACTATGTAATTTTGGTAAAAAATTTCCTCTTTCTGACCTTCAGGACCAATAAGTAAAACTTCAGTTTTGCCCTGGTTGAGCTGAAGAAAGTTTGCTGCCATCCATGACTTAATGTCTAAAATACAGTTTAAAAGGGTCTTAATTGGTTCTATGTCATCAGGAGACACAGCGACATACAGCTGTGTGTCATCAGCATAACTATGGTAATTAACGCCATGTCTCCTGATAACATCCACCAGAGGCAGCATGTACAGATTAAAAAGTACTGGACCTAAAATTGAGCCTTGGGGCACACCACAATTTATTTTGTAGACTTTGGAAGAACATGCTTACAAAAAAATTCCTGTCTGTGAGGTAGGACTTGAATCAATTAAGAACAGTACCAGAGAGGCCAACCAGGTCCTTTAGTCTGGTTAAAAGAATATGATGGAATATTAAATGGTTAAATGGTTAAAAGAATGGTTAAAAGAATATGACTGTATCAAAGGCAGCACTTATGTCCAGTAGAACCAGGAGTGAAATTCTGTGAGTCCATATTGTGCCTTCAGTCATTAACAACCCTGACCAGGGCTGTCTCGGTACTGTGGTTCGTCCCAAAACCAGACTGGTTTTCATCAAATATGTTATTTGATATTAAAAAAAATAATTTAACTGAATAAAAACAAGTTTTTTTTTCCTAAAATTTTGCTTAAAAATGGTAAGTTGGATACTGGTCTGTAGTTATTAAGGATTTCAGGATCTAAACTGCTCTTCTTCAGGAGGGGTCTCACCACTGCCGGTTTAAAGGCAGCAGGGAAAACAACTATCTGGAGAGAGTAATTCATTATATTTAAAAGTTCCTCCTGGAAAATTCCACAAAATGTTTTTAAAAGTGATGTGGGAATGGGATCTAAAAGACAGGTTGTTGGATTTACTTGGGAGAAAATTCGACCGAGAGTTTCAGCATCAACCAAGGCAAAACTCTCCAGCATTTCCTCAGATAAAAGCAGAGGTTCCACAGTACTAAAAAGAGTATCTTATGATAAAAGATTTTTCTACATTTTTGGTCCATTTTAAAGGTTTTGATGGATAGATGGATGGATCTTCATAAAAAGACATCTTCCTGGATGTTTTTATAAACATTTTAAATCTATAATAATTTATACATTATTTTTAATAGAGGTTCCAAGGTTGTCACAGCCAGGAGCGGCACTGGGGTTAAGCTCCCAGTGCTCATAAAATGCTCCTTACGGCGTGCGTCTCGAAAAGCCTCTGACAACTAAGTCAACTAACTCCTAGCCTGCCCGTGTGGTTTAGTCTCTAAGCCCGGCGGAACTGCTTTTACTAATAGGAGAAGGGGCGAGAGCGGATCTCTGGCGCCTTAAAACCAGATGCTTCGGGTAGATGGTGGCTCGTCAACCTGGGAAGGTAGCCCATCTAGGGGAAGGTAAACCCTGATTTCAAACCCCCGCTGCCTTGCGGCACACCCAGTCACGGGAAAGGTTTCGGGAGTCAACCCTGAGGAAAAATCCAGAGTCGGAGCCCCTAAGGCAGTTCTCTGTTGTGCTCAACATCGTTCTGGCAGCTCCTGCGACGGCGCTGGTGCCAAACTATAGCAGCCTTGCTGTTCCTTTGGATTCATCAGTGACGTGGAGAGGGGGGGACAAGCTGCATGGGTAACATCTTGTCCTCCATATCTTTCTGCCCAGGCTTGAATCCTACCAACACCCAACGCTGGAAGGTAGAACACTGGTGCGCATCGAACCTGTTCAGCCACAGGCGGTGCTGTTCCAGCAGAATAGACGTTTAAGATTCTCTTCCATGGTCATCACAGACCGACGGAGGCCGACGATGATGATTTTTAATAGAAGAACAACTCCTAGTGCCGGTCCCAAGCCAGGGTAAATGGGGAGAGTTGTGTCAGGAAGGGCATCTGACATAAAATCTTTGCCAAATCAAACATGCGGATCATGACGAATGAGACTTTCATACTGGATCAGTCAAG
This sequence comes from Pholidichthys leucotaenia, assembly GCA_020510985.1. NCBI lineage: Eukaryota > Metazoa > Chordata > Actinopteri > Cichliformes > Pholidichthyidae > Pholidichthys > Pholidichthys leucotaenia. The sequence goes on along the minus strand of CM035847.1, from coordinate 213,366,974 downwards.
GCCCAGGTTAACAATGACTGTCACCGGTGCTGTTAACCAACAGGGTGCCGGTGGAAACTTGGCTACTGTTGGTTGAAGATCAAGGAGGAGGAGAGGGGGAAGGCGTGTTAGGAGGGACAGAGAGAAAAAGGAAAGGTAGAAGTGTGGAGGTGAGAGGAGGGACATTAAATGTAGGGACTATGACTGGTAAAGGCAGAGAGTTGGTTGATATGATAGAGAGAAGGTAGATATACTGTGTGTTCAAGAAACCAGATGGAAGGGAAGCAAGGCTAGGAGCATTGGAGGTGGTTTTAAACTGTTCTACCATGGTGTAGATAGAAAGCGAAATGGAGTAGGAGTAATCTTGAAGGAAGAGTATGTGAAGAGTGTTCAAGAGGTAAAGAGGGAGTCGGACAGAATCATGAGTTTGAAGCTAGAAGTCAAAGGTGTGATGCTGAATGTTGTCAGTGCGTATGCCCCACAAGTTGGATGTCAGGTAGAAGAGAAAGAGGAATTCTGGAGTAAGTTGGATGAAGTGGTAGAGAGTGTTCCCAGGGGGGAGAGAGTGGTGGTTGGAGCGGACTTTAATGGGCATGTAGGTGAAGGGAACAGAGGTGATGAGGAGATGCTGGGTAGGTATCATCTTAAGGAGAGAAATGTGGAAGGACAAATGGTTATGGATTTTGCTAAAAGGATGGAAATGGCTGTGGTGAACACATACTTTGAGACGAGAGAGGAAGATAGGTTGACTTACAAGAGTGGAGGAAGGTGCACACAGGTGGACTACATCTTATGCAGAAAGAGAAATCTGAAAGAGATACGAGGCTGCAAGGTGGTGGCAGGGGAGAATGTAGCTAGACAGCATCAGATGGTAGTCTGTAAGATGACTTTGCAAAGCAAGAAGAGGAAGAGAGTAAAGGCAGAGCCAAAGATTACGTGGGGGAAGTTACAGAAGGAAGAAGGTCGCACATAGTTCAGGAAGGAGTTGATATAGGCTCTGGGTGGTAGGGAAGAATTACCAGATGACTGGGAAAGTACAGCAAATGTACTTAGGGAAACGGGTAGAAAGGTATATGGTGTATCCAGTGGACAGAGGAAGGAAGACATGGAGACTTGGTGGTGGAATGAGGAGGTAGAGAAAAGTGTCCAAAAGAAGGTTAACAAAGAATAAGTGGGCTAGTCAGCGAGATGAAGAAAATGGGCAGGAGTATTTGGAATCTTGGCACATGGCAAAGAGAGAGGTGGCAAAGGCAAAGCAAAAGGCATATAGTGAGTTGTATGAGAGGCTGAACACTAAGGAAGGAGAAAAGGACTTGTATTGATTGGCTAGACAGAGAGATCGAGCTGGAAAAGATGTGCAGCAGGTAAGGCTGATTAAGGACAGAAATGGTAATGTATTAATGGGTGATGAGAGTGTGTCGAAAAGGTGGAAGGAGTACTCTGAAGAAGTGATGAATAAAGAAAAAGAAAGAGGAGGATGAATGAAGAAAAGATGGTGAACAAGGAAGTCCCAAGGATTAGCAAGGCAAAAGTGAGGGCAGCTTTGAAGAGGAAGAATGGAAAGGCAGTTGGTCCAGTGACATACCTGTGGAGGTATGGCGATGTTTAGGAGACATGGCAGTGGACTTTTTAACCAGATTATTTAACCCTCATCCTACCAACATATTTTACATACAAATAGTACCAACTGGGGTCCGTTTGGACCCCACACAAAATTTAACTGTTAATTGGATTATTAAGCAATACCAAAGTATTTTTTTCACTTAAAATGTTTTATTTGGTTAAAACAAAGAGTTGTGCTTGAAACATGATCCAAAAATCCCGGAATGGGGCTAGTTTGTCGGTTGCCTGCCTTTCAGCACGAGTAGCCCGGTTGTAATGTGTTTTTCAACCAGTGTGCCCTGGTGCGTTCAGGTTTTTGTGGGAAATTATCTAATTTCACTTCTTAATTGGTACAAGAAATGCAAATACTTTGCCATTGTTGTGCATGTGTTCTGTAGGGCCTACAGAATACAATGCTACATGCTACATGTATGTAGCATGTAGTACATACTAGCATGTAGCATGCTACATGTAGCATGCTACATGCTAGTATACAATGCTACTTTGCTACAATGGCAAAGTATTTGCATATTTGCATGGCAAAGTCTACCTCGTTGAGCCATCATTCACTGAAATATAACACAAAATTCATACATTTAATATCATTAACATCATATTTTTCCCTGGGGTCCGATCAGACCCCAATGAAAAATCTGAACTGACAGTACAGAAGAAAACTGTATTTTAAATCAGATTTATTTTTTGTGATTCACAGATGATGACAAAGTCAGAAAGCATGATAGCTGTGATCGATAATATGTCCGTGTTGTGCATAAGAACATATGTGTGGGGTCAATTGGGACCCCACTCGGTAGGATCAGGGTTAAAACAATCTTGGAGAGTGAGAGGATGCCTGAGGAGCGGAAAAGACATGTTTTGGTACCAATTTTCAAGAACAAAGGTGATGGTCAGAGCTGAAGTAACTACAGAGGCATAAAGTTGGTCAGCTACACTATGAAGATATGGGAAAGAGTTGTTGAAGCCAGGTTTAGAGTAGAGGCGACAATCAGTGAGCAGCAGTAAGGTTTCATGCCAAGAAAGAGTACTACAGATGCAATGTTTGCTCTAAGAGTGTTGATGGAGAAGTATAGAGAAGATCAGGAGTTGCACTGTGTCTTTGTGGATCTAGAGAAAGCATATGATAGGGTGCTAAGACAGGAAGTGTGGTACTGTATGAGAAAGTCAGGAGTGGCAGAGAAGTATGTGAGGGTGGTGCAGGACATATATGACGACAGCGAGACGGTGGTGAGGTGTGCTGTTGAAGTGACAGATGGATTCAAGGTGGTGGTGGGTTACATCAGGGATCAGCTCTGAGCCCCTTCTTGTTTGCCATGGTGATGGACAGGCTGACAGATAAGGTCAGACAGGAGTCTCCGTGGACCATGATGTTTGCAGACGACACTGTAATCTGTATTGAGAGTAGGGAGCAGGTGGAAGAGAACCTGGAGAGGTGGAGGTATGCTCTGGAGAGAAGAGGAATGAAAGTCAGTAGGAGGGAGGCAGGTGTAATGGCGAAAATGGAAGGATTACAGGTAGTGAAAGTAGATGAGTTTAAATACCTGGGGTCAATTATCCAAAGCAATGGAAAATGCACAAGAGTGGTAAAGAAGAGTGTGCAAGCAGGGTGGAATGGGTGGAGACAAGTGTCGGGTGATTTTGTGACAGAAGGATAGCAGCAAGAGTGAAAATAAAGATTTACAAGATGGTAGTGAGACCTGCTATGATGTGTGGTTTGGAGACAGTGGCGCTGACAAAAAGACGGGAGATGGGGCTGCAGGTGGCAGAGTTGAAGATGCTAAGATTTTCAATGGGAGTGACTAGGATGGACAAGATTAGAAATAAGTATATCAGAGGGACAGCCCAGGTTGAGCGGTTTGGAGACAAAGTAAGAGAGGCAAGGCCGAGATGGTTTGGGAATGTGCAGAGAAGGGATAGTGGATATATTGGACAAAGGATGGTGAAGATGGAGCTGCCAGGCAGGAGGAAAAGGAGGACCACAGAGAAGATTCATGGATGTTGTGAAGGAGGACATGAAGAGGGTTGGTGCTACAGAGGAAGATGCAAGGGATAGGGTGAGACGGAGGCAGATCATCCACTGTAGTGACCCCTAAAGGGAGCAGCCAAAAAAAGAATAATAATTTTTAATCAAAGACAATTGTGTCCTACACACTTCCCGCACTTCCAAAGTGAGTGGGATAAACAATGAATTCAAAAGAATATTGGGGAAGTTAGCAGACACAGAACATTTGTAGCCCCAAAATTACATTATTTTTCGATTACAGTAGCTGTGGGTGTACATACCGTTTTGTCGGGGGGGGGTTCCTCTGTTGCAGCGATCGCATGAAAAGTTAATTCTAAGCTCTTGATTATTTAATAAACAGAGACACGATTTGAACACAGCAGAAACATGTTTTGACAATAAAGAACATAATCAAAGCAGTGCACAAATGAGAGGATTAAATGGAGGTTCAGTCTCCCTGCTTCCAGCTTCCATCTCCCCAACATGAACAGTCAGGGTGCACTCAATTCTATCACCGGCAGACACCTCTAGGGAGTTATATGAGTGGATTAAAGTAAATAAAAGTGAATACAGGTAAATGTAAATTAATTTTGGTGTCCCACCACCCAGTGGCAACCTGTACCTCCGTCTCCCCGTCAGTCCACAATGGCTCTATTGTGGAGAGAGACCTGCAGATCCTAAACTCTGCCAATCAAGTGCACTCGATTTCTCCCCCGGCATACACCTCCACCGGTAAAGGTCAGTAAAAAAAGGTCACCTTTAATCTCTTTTATAGTCAAGCGGTCAGTGAAACCATGTTGGGTGCACTTTTCTGGCACTATGTCATCACCATGCAAGAGATGAGAGCCCGTGGTCAAGTGGCCTCTGAGGGAGCATGGGGGCAAAGTTGCCACATACATACATATATACCCACACAGCAGAATCTCTTATATAGATTAAACAAAATACTGTTATTTTACAGCTTAATTTTGGATAATCAGTTACATATCATACAGTGCTGTGAAAAAGTATTTCCCCCTTCCTGATTTCTTATATTTTTTCACATTTGTCACACTTAAATGTTTTGGATCTTTTTTTGTATCCTTTATTAATCCCAGAGAGAAATGATCAAACAAACTGTAGTATTAGACAATATGTAGTTTTTAAATGATTCATTTATAAATGGAAAATAGTTACCCAAACCTACCTGGCCCTGTGTGAAAAAGTAATTGCCCCCTAAACATAATAACTGGTTGTGCCACCCTTGGTGGCAACAACTGCAATCGAGTATTTGCGATAACTGGCAATGTGTCTTTTACATCATTGTTGAGGAATTTTGGCCAACTCTTCTTTGCAGGATTGTTTTAATTCAGCCACATTGGAGGGCTTGAGCTTGAGGTCATGTACTGATGGCTGGACATTCTCCTTCAGGATTTTCTGGTAGACAGCAGAATTCATGGTTCCATCAATTATGGCAAGTCGTCCAGGTCCTGAAGTAGCAAAGCAGCACCATACCTTCACACCACCACCACCACCATGGTTTTTTTTGTAACTTAGATTTTTATTCATTTTTCATCATATATAATGCATTCAGATCACATTCTACATTTAAAAAACAAAGGGGTTAGGGTAGGGAAAAATAAAAAAAAATAAAATAAAAATTAAAAAAAAATAAAAAAAAATAAAAGGGGGGGGGGGCAAATGTTGGAGCATCAAGTTTTTAGTTTCCATCTCTTAATTCTTCTGGTTTTTTCAGTGTCTTTGGTTATTCTTTCAATTTCTGCCTCGTTGTTGCACTTTGTAGTGTGTCCATTTCCGCCATTTTTTCTCCCATATTCCTTCTTGCATTCTTCGTCGATATGTTAGTTTTTCCATCATACGTATGTCCTCAACAATGTCAGTCCATTGTTCTTGGTCAGGAAGAACTTCTGATCGCCATTTTTTTGTGATAGTTTTTTTACATGCAATCAACAAGATTTTAACTAGATATCTGTCCTCAGCCTGTATAACACTGTCTTTTTTAAGATCACATACGTACATCAGGTTACAGTTCATTGGTATATTATATCCTAATATCCTCTGTATTGTCACATGCATAGATTTCCAAAATGATGATATTTTGTAGCATTTCCAAAACATATGTGAGTGGTCTGCATTTTGAGCCCCACATCCCCTCCAGCATATAGATTGGGTATTTGTATATTTTCCTTGAATCTGTGGTGTAATGAAAAAGCGAATCAGGTTTTTCCATCCAAATTCCCTCCATGCCCTTGAATTTGTTGATGTGTGTTGTGTTTTCCATATTTCCTGCCAGCTTTCTTCTGTTATGTTTAAATTGAGCTCTTTCTCCCATTTCTCCTTTATATAGTTACTTGTATGATTGTTTGTCATAAGTTTCTGATATAGTTTTGAAATAATTCTTATTTTATTTCCTGCATATGAGCTTAAAATAAGTTGTATAATCTCGTTCACATCTGTTTGGAGGTTATGCCTAATCTTCTTCATATAGTAATCTCTCATCTGCAGATATCTGAAAAATTCCGATCTTTCTAATTTAAATTTTCTCCTGATATTTACAAAGCTCCCGAGATCTTTTTTTCCGATATTGCCCCATGCTGTGATTCCCTTGTTCACCAGATTTTTGTATCCCCTATCTTGTTTTGCCGGTTCAAACTGACTGTCAAATGCTACCCATTTCAATAGTTTTATGTCTTCCTTTATATTATACTTTTGTACTATTTTATACCACAGTTCTAAAGTAAATTTAGTGATTGGGTCTATTTGTTTGATTTGCTTATATGCATCTTTATCCCCTATTATGCTTTGTACTGGGAGTCCCTCAATTTCCTTTTCCATTTCTTTCCATTTTACCTCATATCCCTCGTCGCACCAACATATGATATATCTTATTTGTGCTGAGTAGTAATATTCCTTTAGACTCGGTAGGCCCATGCCTCCTTTCTCTTTTGGTAATTGGAGGGTTTTATATTTCACTCTTGGTTTTTTACCTCCCCAAACAAATCTCGATATCATCCTGTCCCACTTTGAGAATTGGGCATCTGGAATCTCTGTTGGTATAGCCTGGAAGAGGTAAAGTAATCTAGGTTGTATGCTGATTTTGACTGTCTCAATTTTTGAATTCAGATCCATATTTAAGATTGACCATCTATCAATATCTTTTTTTATTTCTTGTTCCAACCTATCATAGTTTGCTTTATATATTTTGCTTAGGTCTTTAGGTATGTTCACTCCAAGGTATTTTATTTCTTTTTGCTTCCAGTTTAGTTTGATCTTATCAGTTATCTGGTTTAGAGGGTTATAGTGGAATGTCAGTATTTGTGTTTTTGTTATGTTTATCTTGTATCCTGATAATTTTCCAAAATTTTCTATCAAGTTCATCATTTCCATTATTGATTTATCTGGTTGTTCAAGGTAAACTATAATATCGTCTGCAAATAGCCCAATCTTGTGTTCCGCCCCCTTTATTGTTACACCTTTTAATTTCTTATTTTGTTGTATCGCTTGAGCCAATGGTTCTATGAACAGAGCAAACAAGGTGGGCGATAAGCAGCATCCCTGCCTAGTTGATCTTTGTATATTTACTTTGTCTGTTAAGCTACCGTTTATCTTGATTCTTGCCACAGGTTCTTGATATAGCGTCCTTATGCATTGTACTGATTTTTCGTTAAATCCAAAGCGCTCCAGTACACTATATAGGAATTTCCAGTTAACCCTGTCAAATGCTTTTTCTGCGTCTAAACTCATTATTACTGCGCTTTTCTTTTCTTTATGTATTTGGTTAATTATATGTATTGTTCTCCTGATATTGTCATGTGTTTGGCGTCCCTCTATGAATCCAGTTTGATCATCTTCTATCAATTCCGTCAAGAATGTCTTTATTCGTTTACATATAATTGTTGTGTATATTTTATAATCTACATTTAATAAAGAGATTGGTCTATAGTTTCCGCATTGTTCTTTATCTTTCCCTGGTTTTAAAATAACTGAAATGATTGCTTCGTTCCATGTTGGAGGTATTTTGTTGTTGTTCAGCGTCCAATTAAATGACTTTAGGAGTTGTGGCATGAGTTCTTCTATAAACAGTTTATAAAACTCAGATGGGTATCCATCACTACCTGGTGATTTACCGTTTTTAAGTGATTTAATCACATCTCTGATCTCTTGTGTTGTTATTTCTGCTGTTAGTTTTTCATTTTGTTGATTTCCTATTGATGGCAAGTCCAATGTGTCTAGAAATTTTTTGATATCTTTAGTATTTGTTTCTTCAGGTTGCGAGTATAGTTCTTGGTAGAAATTATGGAAAATTTCTTCGATGTTTTCTGGGTTAACTGTGGTTTTATTTGTGGTGGGGTCTTTAATCTTGTATACATTATTCATTGTTTGTTGTTTTCTTAACCGTTTTGCCAGCAGTTTTGTGGCTTTTGGCCCTGTTTCATAATATTTTTGCTTTAGATATCTATTTTTCCTTTCAATTTCATCCATTTGTGTTTCTTTTATCTTTGTTTTTTCTTCTTTAATTTCTTGATATATTTTTGGATCATTTGTGCTTTGATGTTTACGTTCTAATTCCCTTAGTCTCTCACATCTTTGTTCATACGCTTCCAGTTTAGTCTTATTTGCTTTTCCTGTTTCAACAATTAATTTACCCCTTAACACGGCTTTTAGTGCGTCCCATAGTATTGTTGGGTCCACTTCTTCATTGTCATTCTCTTGGATATATTCGTTTATGTTTATTTTTATTCTTTCTTTCATTTTCTCATCATTTAACAGTCCTACGTTAAGTTTCCATGTTGTTTGTCGTTTTCTATTGTTTAAATATATTTCCATGTATATAGGATTATGATCTGATATTTCTGCCCCTCCAATCCAACAATTTCTCACCCTGTGTCTGTCACCTTCATTCATAAGGAAGTATTCTATTCTAGAGTGTACTTTATGGGCTGCTGAATAATGTGTATAGTCTTTTTCGAGTGGGTGTAGGTCCCTCCATATGTCTACCATACCCATTTCTGCCAGTGAGGTTCTTATGAACTTTGTTACATGTTTTTTTGTCTTCTTAACACTTGTTGTGTCAACTTCATGATCCATGACAGCATTTAAGTCTCCTCCACAAATTAGGACTCCTTCACTGTGTGTTGCTATGAGATCAAACAGATGTTGAAAAAAACCCTTGTCACTTTCTGGTGGGGCATAGATGTTCACTAATGTGATCTGCATACCATCTATTCTTCCCTTTATTATTACATACCTGCCTTCTTTATCCTGGATTTCCTGTTCACTTTCAAATTGTATTTTGTTTGAGATTAGTATCATAACCCCCCTTTTTGCTCCTCCCTTAAATGAACTGTAGTAGGAGTTCTTATAGCCAAATCTCTTTAGTTTCACATGTTCTGCCTTGCTCAAATGTGTCTCTTGCATAAATATAATTTCACCTTTTTCCTTCTTGAATTTTCTTATTATTCTTTCCCTTTTAACAGGTGAGTTCAGACCATTCACGTTTAGTGTCATTATCTTAAGATTTTTACCCATATTCATGTTTTTCCATTTTTTTAACTTGTGCTCCTAGCCCCTTTAACAACAAAAATAACACATATTTATATAAAAACACATTAAAAAAACTCGACCTCCGTACTTTGGGCCTTTCTTCTGCCCACTGGTCCCTGTTGGTGGGTGGGGGGTTTGTCTTCACAGAGTGAAGGGCCCTCCCTAGACTTCTAATTACTATCAAAGTAATAGTCATAAGTCTAGAAATGTCCAACAAATATCACTTAAACCTCTCCTAGCCGTCTGTTTCTCTTTTACCTTGTCTTCTTGGCCTTCATTTCTTCTGTGCCTTTCTTAATCTTTGTTATGATATAGGCTTTCAGTTGAAAGCCTTGTAGCTTGTCCTGGGCCCGCTGCTCTACGTCTCTCCCCCTTCTTCCGCCGTTCACTCGTCTCCACTCCGGCTGTCGTGGTGCGTTCAGGGCCGCCGCTGCTCCAGCCGTCTCCTTCGGCACGCTCACCTCAAGGCCCCGCTCCATCATATCCCGCGCTGCCTCTTCGGCCGTGTTGTAGGTTCTTGTGCCTTCCTCCCAATGAATCCTCATTTTCGTTAGCGGCGTTTGGAATCTAATTTTTTTCTCTTTCAGCGTTTTTTTAATATTGGCATATTTCTTCCGCTGCTGCACGATTTCTGTCGGGTAGTCATGGTCAAAAAATACCTGTTTGTCGCCGATTCGTATCTTTTTTTTCCATGCTTGCGTCAGGATTCTTTCCTTTATGTCATATTTCACAAAGTTTACCACAACTGACCTGGGTGGAGAGTTTGTTTTCGGGTTCTGTGCCGGTGTTCTGTGCGCCCGTTGAATCTGCAGATCCGTTTCTCCGGGTATTTCCAGTTCTTTTTTTAAGAACTGATCCATGAATTTTGTCATCGAGTTGCCTTCAATGCCCTCCGGAATTCCAAAGATGCGCATATTGCTTCGTCGGGATCTGCTCTCCAAGTCGTTTATTTTCTCCTGCATCCTCTGCGTTTGCGTCGTCAGGGTCTGTAGTTGTTCGTTTGCCTCGCTTTTCCAATCTTCTAGTTCCGAAATTCGGGTCTGCGCTTCTGTCATACACGCCCGCTGGGAGCGCAGCTCCTCCATGTTTTCCGTTAATTTACGCTCCATTTCTCTTCGGAGGTCCATGATTTCCTCCTTAATTTCTTTTTTCAGTTCCTCCTTAAGAGCCGCTAAATCCTGTTGTAGCTGTCGCTTGAATTCTCTCAACTCTTCACCCAAACTGGCGATGCCAGCGTTCATGTTGTCGAGTCTGGTGTCCTCCATTTTCACTGCTGTGGACATCTCGTTTTTTTGGGCTTTGCGTACAGCGGTTTTTCCTGCGTTGTTGGAGAGGAATTCTTCAATTTTACCCTGTTTTTGTCCTTGTGCCCGGTTCCTTCGTGTTTTCATCCCTTAGTTTATTGATTCGTTTATGTCGAGTTGGCCATTTACCGATGATTTTTAATCCGGCTAGGGAGAGCTCTTTGTTTAAGTGTTATGTCTCTCCGCCATCTTCCCGGAAGTCACCACCACCATGTTTGACTGTTGGTGTGATGTTCTTTTTATGAAATGCTGTGTTAGGTTTATGCCAAATGTAAAGGGATGCGCGCCTTCTAAAAAGTTCAATTTTCGTCTCGTCAGTCCACAGAATATCTTCCCAAAGTCTTGGAGATCATTAAGATGTTTTTTGGCAAATGTGAAACAAGCCTTTGTGTTGTCACCTTGGAACTCTCCCATGAATGCCATTTCTGCCCAGTTTCTTTCTTATCGTTGAATCATGGACCAGTGTCCAAACTGAAGCAAGTGAGGCCTGGAGTTCTTTAGATGTTGTTCTGGGTTTTTGTTTCTCATCTGTTCTTGAATTCCTTTAGACTGTAGCATGATGTGTTGATTTTTGAGAGCTTTTAGCCTACTTCACTTTGTCAGAAAGGTTCTATTTAAGTGATTTCTTGATTCATCAGGTCTGGTAGTAATCAGGCCTGGGTGTGGCTATTGAAATTGAACTCAGCTTTCCAAAAAATGTGGTTAATCACAGTTAATTCATGATGTAACATGGGGGGAGAGACAGCATTCTCATGCAAAATGGTTAATTAACTAACGTAATACTGAAATACACAGGATGAAACTTGATGTGACATTTCCCAGAATGAATCAGACACTATTGTGAAATCAGAAAACGCTTCACACAATTACAAGAAAAAAAACATGGAAATCCTTTAGGATTAGCGGGATACCTGCACCGATTACTCATAAGATGTGGTGTGATCTTCATCTGAGTCACAGTAACAAACACAACTGACCAAGTTCACAACACACCACTCTACATGTGTCTATCCTGAACTCAGAGTAATGACACATTCCTTAAATTGTTGAATCACATTCAGTGTAACTGCTGATAAGGCTGGGACCATTTTTAACAACAATTCTGTTTTAGTTTGTAATTTTTTCTGTGTTGTCTTCATTTTGCAGAACTTTTCAGGCTGTGGTTAAGGCAGTGGTTTTTATTTTATTAGTATGCATGTCAGAAGCAGAAACGTGTTCAAACCCCTCCCTCCACATCTTTTAGCACACTCTCACCATAAAAAGGGAAAAAACATGCATTGATCCACTGACTTGACCACTCACCCAGTTACAGAGGCAAGCCAGATCAACTTTCCAATTAAGTAATTATAAAAACTGTATTTATGTTAAATGATTATACCCACAAAGATTATTTTTATCATGAAATTACTTTTCCCTAAATTCTTACTATTAATTAAAGTCAGAATCAGAATCAGAATCAGAAAAAGATTTATTGCCAAGTACATTAACAGATCACTGATAACATATGAGAGAATTTGACTTGACACAGAAAATGAACCTGCATTTCCAGTGACACGGCTGCATCGGGGACGCGCCTGCCAATAGGATGGTACAGATAAGAAATCATACAATAGGAAGGAGCAAAAAAATCATTGAATTCAGAATATTGACCATAAGTAATCAATATTATGATTACAAAGACAAAAAAAGCCCACGATGCACATTCAAGACCAGAGTCCACAGGACACAAGGAGAGCAGTGAATGTTATCTTGTTGTCAGTTTCTGGGTCAGTGTGGATGTAGTGTTGAAGCAATGTTGTATCAATATGAGCACAAGGACACTTTGGCAGAAGATGTTTTGTCTGGCTGCAGCAATTGTCCTTGGCAATTGTCCCAAGCAGCTACTGTCCAGAGGCCGTGTGCTCAGTGTTTTGAAAAACAAAGACTGGGGATTATCAGGAGGATTTTTGTAAGGGAAATTGAGCCAAATAGACTGAACACAGAGAAAGAACTTTATTTTCTTCTGCAGATTCAGTGCTTAATCCTTCATTGCGAGGGCTTTGAGTCCGTCGTGGATAGACTTAAGCGTAGATGTAATCCACCTTCCGAGACAGTTCTCCATTTGTCGCTATCAAAGTCTCCTCCATTTTTCCAATTTGATGGATGCACCTCGCGTGGCCAGCATTTTGATAGGTTGTATCCATCTTCAGCAATTTGCGGTACACCAGGACAATCCCAGTTCCAATCAGAACGATCCCAGTCACCATTATTACGAAGATATACAAATCTTCAATATCTTCGATAGAGAGATTACTCAGGCACAAGATCCTCCAAACACTTGTCACCCGTAAATAGCCCGCTGGAGCCGTCCCTGCGGGGCAAACAGCTTCCCCCGGAGCACTGTTCCTTGTTGAAAAAATAGTGTCAATTGCGTTCAAAGCCCAGCTTATCAATTCCATAATTTCTTTTCGATAATCAGCAGTAGACGCAGACAGACAACAGCAAGCTGGGATCCAGTTAGTTAGGGAAGTGGGGAGCTAGAGCAGAGAGAAAAGAGAGAAGCGTCTACTCTCCTTGAAGAGCGGAAGTGAAGTCCCAAGGAAAGAAAGCAACCCTAAATGATGATAGTGGCATAACAATGGTTCAAATTTGGGAGGGGTCTTTAATATTCATGTATAACACTTTTTTTTATTCCTAGCATAGTTTTACAATTTTTTTTTATTCAACGCTACTGACGTCGTTTTAGTAGAGTTATCCAGAGAGTCTTGATATGGCATGTTAACCATGACATGTATCATAAGGGTTCCCCCCCCCCATTCCCCCCCACACATTTACAGTGGTGTAAAAAAGTGGTTGCCCCCTTCCTGATTTCTCATTCTTTTGTATGTTTGTCACACATAAATGTTTCAGATCTTCAAACAAATTTAAATATTAGACAAAAATAACACAAGTAAACACAAAATGCAGATTTTAAATGAAGGTGTTTATTATTAAGGGTAAAAAACAAAACAAAACCTACATGGGCCTGTGTGGAAAAAGTGATTCCCCCCATTAAAACATAAATTAACTGCCTTCCGGTCTGGACACCATGGTGGTAGCAGCTTAACGCTGAAGCTCCCAGACCCCATCCGTGAAAATACCATGAAAATCAGATTTAATGGATTTATGGAAGAGTGAAAATCAAAAGACAAAGTCATTATGCCTAAAGGAAAACAGAAGAGATCGACATTTACCAGGCCAAGATGCGCATCGGCCAGAGAATCTGACCTGGAGGACAACAACCACTCGGAAATAGAGTAGCAGAATGAGGCTAGCAACACGGTTAGCTTAAAAATGGTACTTCAAGAATTAAGACAATTTCGCCGAGAGTGTTGGGCCGAATTTCGTGAAATTAAAGACAAAATAAAAAGGACAAACAGCAAAGTGGACCAGGCTGAGGCCCGAATCATGGAAGCAGAGGAAAGAATAAAAGGGCTGGAAGAAACCACGCTGGAATTACTTAAACGACAGACAAGACTGGAGGCTAAGCTAACCGACCAGGAAGGAAGGCTAAGAAGGGACAACATAAGAATTCATGGTCTGAAAGAAGGAGTCGAGGACGATTTCACCACAATGGCTGCATGCGTGGAAACCATACTGAGAGAGAAGTTGGAAATTCCCCAATCCACCGATTTGAAAATCGAAAGGGCGCACCGTTCATTAGCCCCAAGGCCGTCGGTGGAAGCTCCCCCACAATCGGTGGTGGTGAAGTTTTCCAACTTCAGAACAAAAGAAGAGGTTTTGAGACTGGCTTGGCAAAAAAAGGATTTATGCACCAAGAAAGAAAAGTTTTTGTGGAGCATGACTACGCCCCGGAGGTCCTTAAAAAGCGTTGGGAATACAATGACGCTAAAAAGGTACTAAGAGAGAAGAAACTGCGCTTTCAAACTCCATTTCCAGCGAAGCTGAGTGTTTTTTACGGGGAAGAGACGTGTCTCTACAACTCGGCGGAAGAAGCAACCAGGGATATGGCGAGAAGAGGGCTCCCGGTAACGGTGTATAAACCTGCAGCAGACCCGGTCGAAAGAATCAAGGCTCAAACGTAGTGCACACAGAGACCCTCAAAATCCACGAGCCAGCAGCGGGAAACCCAGCGCCAGGGCTACAAGGAAAAACTGGACGCTTTCAGGAGGGAATAACAATATTTTTAATCAATCTGCGCATCCAAACCTCCTCCTACAAGGTAACAAACATTAAAGGAGATGCAGAATCAGCAAGTATGAAGTGGTAAAACATTTCATGGAACAATCATAATATTAGAAACAAGTCTTTAAAAAAAAAAAAACTTGTTAAAATAGAAATGTGACAATGAACCACATGAACTGTCCACACTAACAAATACTGTATTAACGTGATTGTTTGCTGTGACGGTGGTGGGAGGTTGCGCACAATTTCATAGGGTATAGGCATGAAATTTTAAAAAAAAATCATTACAAGTTCGGATTGGGATCTGAAATTCACATTAAAAACATGGGACAACATAAGAGAGGGCCCTCAGCACATAACAAAGTTTGAGGAATTTCCCTCAGAGCCAACGCACCATCAAGGCTCTTCTAAGGTCGCTAAAAAGACCTCAGTTCAGGAAGATCTTTTGACAGTTTTTTGTTTTAAAGTTTTATATACTATGTTCTTAATGTTTTTTTATGTTCTCAATGTTCTTTTAGTTTCTGAGTAGCATAAAAGAGGGCCACCACACTGTTATACTAAATAAGACAACACAATGGAGAAACAGGGTGTAACCAAAATAATCTCATATAATGTAAAAGAGATCCTGAATCCAGTTAAAGATCCAAGATTCTAGGCAAAATGAAAAAAGACAAAGCAGGAATAATATTTTTACAGGAAACCCACCTAACAGACGTGGAGCACACTAAACTTAATAGACAAGGGTTTAAACTGATCTCTTCATCTTCATATAAGTCAGGGAGAAGGAGGGGGGTAGCGACATTGATCTCAACCAAAATTATATTTGAAAAAAATTCAGAACACAAAGATAAAGAAGGGAGATTTAGCATGGTACTTGGTCGGCTAGAGGGAGAAGATATCACCCTGCTGAATGTATATGCACCTCCAGGAGCTAACTGGATATTTTATAAAAATGTATTTGACCTAATGATAACTAAAGCCCAAGGTTTAGTGATATGTGGTGGAGACTTCAATCTAAGACTGAATCCATACTGGGATGCATCAGGTAATTCTCCACATCAAAATAACACTCAAAGTAGAAAAACTCGGATGCTACTGAAAGAAATGGGAATCTGAGACGTGTGGAGGGAATTCAACCCCAGTGTAAAAGATTATACATTTTACTCAGCACCACATTCATCATACTCAAGGATTTACTATTTTTTTTTATGTTTAATAGAGACATTGGAAGAGTAAAAACATGTAAAATAGGACTGACGGATCTCTCTGACCACAGTCCGATCTATATGGACTTAAATATCCAAAAATACACAAATAATACATTTTCTTGGAGGTTAAATTCAAATGTGCTGAAAGGACCAGTGAAAGATGAATTGGAATCAGATATTCTCAGATATTTGGAAGAAAATGATAATGGAGAAGTATCCCCCTTAATACTGTGGGACGCATGCAAAGCTGTAATAAGGGGAAAGATTATTGCAAAACTGGCACTCCAAAAGAAACTGAGACAAGAAAAACTAATCACAGAGTCAGAACTTAAGAAACTAGAAAAAGAGCACAAAGACAATACTCATTCTAATGACTCACTCAAAATTAAGGAAATTAAAAAACAAATAAACGAGATCTACACAATAGAAATCCAGAAGAAACTTACATTTCTGAAACAAAAACACTTTGAAACAGGTAGCAAATCGGCAAAATTACTAGCCTATAAATTGAGGAAACAACAAACGGAGAGAGCAATCTACAAAATCAGAGACCCAGTATCAAAGGAAATAAAATTTAGAATTCAGGAAATTCTTAAAAGCTTCAAGAATTACTATAAGAACTTGTACTCCCACAAAAAACACAAAAACGCATCCGAAGCCTTCCTAAATACATTAAATCTTCCCCAACTTACTGAGTCACAAAATAAAAAACTACTGTCAGAAATACAACCTAAAGAATTAGAAAAAGTAATTATGAAACTTAAAGCTAACAAATCCCCAGGAGCAGATGGCTATACAGCAGAGTGGTACAAAACCTTTAAACAGCAACTATCTCCTCTCCTCCTGAAAACATTTAACTATGTCCTCCACAAAGGGGAAATCCCCCCCCCTCCTAGAGAGAAGGGGTCAATGCAGTCATACCTAAACCTGAAAAGGATAAACTAGACTGCTCCAACTACAGACCAATCAGTGTGTTAAATCAGGACTATAAACTTTTTACCGCTATCCTTGCCAAAAGGTTAGAAAATATACTGACAGACTTAATTCATTTAGACCAAGGATGTCAAACTCACTCCATTCTGGGCCAAGACCCTGCACATTTTACTTCCTCCCAGTCTCTTCGGCAGATGTTTTTGCTAATCAGCAATCAGTGGGAAGAAATTCAGTTAAATCACCAGTGGAAGGCACTGGGTGGAGATAAAACCCGCAGGGTCTTGGCCCAGAATGGAGTGAGTTTGACATCCCTGATTTAGACCAAACAGGTTTTATAAGACAAAGACAGACACAAGATAACATTAGACATACTTTACACATAATTCATCATATAAAAAAATATAATTTAAATGCAGCCATATTGGGATTAGATGCTGAAAAAGCATTTGATTCGGTTGACTGGTCTTTCCTATATAGAATCTTATCCAGTTTCAATTTTCATAACAATTTCTTTAGAACTATCCAGGCATTATATAAAAAACCAACAGCTAAAATACGGATTAACGGTAAATTATCATCATCTTTTGAACTGGAAAGAGGACGTCGTCAGGGCTGCCCCTTGTCTCCACTGCTCTTTGCAATCTTCATAGAACCTCTGAGCCAATGGATAAGACAGAATCAAAAAATTCAGGGTATTACACTTGGTCAGAAGGAACATAAAATAGCACTCTTTGCTGATGACATTTTAATATACCTGGGGAAGCCGGACACCTCTTTTCCAGAACTAATCTCAGTTTTTTCAGAGTATGGAGAGTTATCGGGGTAAGAATTAAACATGCATAAAACCCAAATTTTAACATTCAACTATGACCCAAATCAATATTTACTAAGCAAATTCAAAACTAACTGGGAGATGGAATCTATGAAATATCTGGGGGTCAATATCCCGAAACAACTCAACAAAATTATAACACTAAACTATGATCCACTGATGGCAAGAATAAAATCTGATCTAGCAAGATGGAATATGATACCATTCTTGGGTACTGCACAAAGAATTGAAGCAGTAAAAATGAATATACTTCCACGTCTTCTATACCTTTTCCAAACAATACCGGTAGAACCTCCCAAAAAAACAGGTCTTCTTAATGGCATATAAAGGGATCCCAGGGATCAGATACATTTCTAAAATATACCATGGTCTTCAAGACTTAAAAGGAGACAACACATCATATATAAAAGAGAGATGGGAAAAAGAGGGGAATTTCACTTTACAACTGGAAATATGGGAAAAGCTAAATAAACAGCAATGGAAAA
Organism: Pholidichthys leucotaenia; assembly: GCA_020510985.1. NCBI lineage: Eukaryota > Metazoa > Chordata > Actinopteri > Cichliformes > Pholidichthyidae > Pholidichthys > Pholidichthys leucotaenia. The sequence continues at coordinate 213,348,903 of CM035847.1, read as the reverse complement.
GTACTTCATCCCTGCTGTGGAGAGAATTTGGATGGAAAAATTTGGTAAGATTTTTCAGAACACCTGCACAAAACAAATTTACTCGTAAAGGGTTGAATTGTTGGCGCTTGTGTGGTAAAAGACTGCAAATCATTTTCATGCGTTTTGGTCACGCCCAGTTATCCACCAATACTGGACCAATGTACAGACAATATTGGGGAAAATATTCAAAGTAACAGTTCCCTTTTCTTTTGTAACTTTGTATTTGGGTTTACTACCGGAATCACTGGAAAGACGAGGAGAAAAATACTTATTCACTGTTTTAATATTGGGAAGTAAAAAAGCACTAACAAAAAAATGTATGTTGAAAGACTGTCCTACACCTGAAGATTGGATTAACGTGATTCAGGACATTTATTTGATGGAAAAGTTGACATGTGCACTGAGACAGGACATGGATGGGTTCTTGAACTTCTGGCAACCCTGGAACGAATATGTGTCCTCCATCAGATCTAATCTTTGACAAACACCATTTCAATAATGGCACCTCTCTTTGTTCCAATGCTACTCAGATTCTCTTTTATTTTTCTGCTCTTTTGGGTTTTTTTGTTGTTGTTTTTTTGTTCTTTTTTTAATTTCTCTTTTTCTTTCACTTAAAAAAACGGTGTTGTAATAATTTTTTTCCAATGTTGTCAAAAAACAAAAAAAGGGGGAATATGTGATGAAAATGTAATCAATGCAACGCTGTAATGACATGTATACCCTTTACAAAAACTTTAAAAAAAAAAAAAAAATTAACTGTGGTTTATCACATCTTTGGAAAGCTGAGTTCAATTTCTCTCGCCACACCCAGGGCTGATTACTGCCACACCTGTTCTCAATCAAGAAATCACTTAAATAGGACCTGCCTGACAAAGTGAAGTAGGCCAAAAGATCCTCAAAAGCTAGACATCATGCGGCAATCCAAAGAAATTCAGAAACAAATAAGAAACAAAGTAATTGAGATCTATCAGTCTGGAAAAGGTTATAAAGCCATTTCTAAAGCTTTGGGACTCCAGCGAACAACAGTGAGAGCCATTAATCACAAATGGCAAAAACATGAAACAGTGGTGAACTCTCCTGGGAGCGGCTGGCCGACCAAAATTACCCCAAGAGTGCAGTGACGACTCATCCAAGAGGTCACAAAAGACCCCACAACAGCATCCAAAGAACTGCAGGCCTCACTTGCCTCAGTTAAGGTAAGTGTTCATGACTCCACCATAAGAAAAACTGGGCAAAAATGGCCTGCATGGCAGAGTTCCAAGACGAAAACCACTGCTGAGCAAAAAGAAGATAAAAGGCTCATCTCAGTTTTGCCAGAAAACATCTTGACAATCCCCAAGACTTTTGGGAAAATACTCTATGGACTGACGGGACAAAAGTTGAACTTTTTGGAAGGTGTGTGTCCCATTACATCTGGCGTAAAAGTAACACAGCATTTCAGAAAAGGAACATCATACCAACAATAAAACACAGTGGTGGTAGTGTGATGGTCTGGGGCTGTTTTGCTGCTTTGGGACCTGAAGACTTGCTGTGGTAAATGGAACCATGAATTCTGCTGTCTTCCAAAAAATCCTGAAGGAGAATGTCCAGTCATCTGTTCGTGACCTTAAGCTGAAGCGCATTTGGGTTGTGCAGCAGGACAATGATCCAAAACACACCAGCAAGTACACCTCTGAATAGCTTAAGAAAAACAAATGAAGACTCTGGAGTGGCCTAGTCAAAGTCCTGACCTGAACCCGATTGAAATGCTGTGGCATGACCTTAAAAAGGTGGCTCATGCTCGAAAACCCTCCAATGTGGCTGAATTACAACAATTCTGCAAAGATGAGTGGGCCAAAATTCCTCCACAGCTCTGTAAAAGACTCATTGCCAGTTATCACAAATGCTTGATTGCAGTTGTTGTTACTAAGGGTGGCCTAACCAGTTATTAGGCTTAGGGGGCAATCACTTTTTACACACAGGGCCATGTAGGTTTGGATTTTTTTTAATCCTTAATAATAAACACCTTCATTTAAAAACTGCATTTTGTGTTTACTTGTGTTATCTTTGTCTAATATTTAAATTTGTTTGATGATCTGAAACATTTAAGTGTGGCAAACATACAAAAAAATGAGAAATCAGGAAAGGGGCAAACACTGTTTCACACCACTGTATATACAGGAAGGAGTAAACCCATACTTCAAGACTATTCCTTCGAGCTAAAAAAACAGCCTGACTAATGGATAGTCAAGTGTTTTAATCTAAAATTGTGACATCATGATCAGATCCCATTTTGTGACTCATACTTACCACAGGCATGCTTCAGGTTTGATATAAAGTAGAGGTAAGGCAGTGGAAAAGGTTCAACTCTGAGAGGAATCATCAGGAGACATTCCTCAAATCAATCAAACCATGATAACTAAATCATCACAGTTCACTTCCAAAGTTCATATGTCATGCATTTATTTACCTCTACAAAGTTGTGGATTCCCTCAAGGTATGCCAGGTTATTATCAGTCACGTCCACACAAATGCAGAAGTAGAGACCAGCATAACGGCGATAGATAATTTTGAAGTTCCTGAACTGTGGGAGCAAGATAGATTAATCCTCTTAACAATGCCATGTCTTGTGTTATGACAACAAGAAGTTTGCAAGGGCTAAAGTGCCCAAGCTTTAAGGTAAAACACACCTAGTAAATTTCTAATTACTATGAAGAAAAATGCAACATTGTAGTTGTTTTTTTCTAACTTACTCTAGAAATTTGTATAATGATTACATGATTATGAAAAAAATGCTTCTAATGTGTACAGTCAGGTATTGAATGTATTTAATACAAGTGTGTGCTTATAGTAATTTTACAGGATTTTGAAAACTCGATTCTTGAAGATGGGCCATGTAAAAGAACCTAAATGAAAAAAAGAATGCTGCAACTATTCATGCACAAACAGGCCACTAACTAATCCCATACCTCGACAAAGTTGGTGTGCTTGGCATCCCTGACTGTAACCACAGCATGCACTTCCTCAATCAGCTTTTGCTTCTCATCGTCATCAAACTGCATGTACCATTTGGCCAATCGTGTCTTCCCTGCTCGGTTCTGGATAAGGATGAAGCGGATCTTCACAACAGATAAAAGATAAGAATTAGCCTACTTTTAACAGAAACGCTCCCATTCACAAAATGTCAACAGTAATTGGTTTGAGAAACACAAACGTTGCATCAGTAACACATGGAGGTTGGTAGAGTATCCAGAAATTACCATTGCCATATGAAAGTAAGTACACAAATTTAAGAGTCACAATGCAAAACCTTGCTTGAGTAAGACTTAGAAAGTATCTTTTAAAGGAATTACTTCAGCAGTAATTTACTCTCACAAATTTGAGGTTTTTCTCTTAAATTTATGACATAAATTTACAGCATTTTTTTCAACAAATTTGTAAAAAAAAAATTCTCATAACTTTTTTACTGTAAATTTGAGATTTTTTTTGAACAAATTTTTAGTTAGAAATGTGCATTTTTATTGTAAATATAAGACTCTTTCCTTTATTTTCAAAAAATTGTGAGGTTTTCCCTCCTCATAATTCTGAGACATTTTTTTATTGTCTGCTTATACCTTTTTGAAATAAATTTGGACTTTATGATTGTGACTTAAATCTACAATCATTCATTTTCAACTGTTTAATCCTTTTTGGGTCGCAGCGCATGCTGGAGTCTATCCCAGTATCTTCGGGCAAGAGGTGGAGTATCACCTGGACAGATCGCCAATCCATCACAGGGCCAACACAGAGAGACAGACAGCCATTTACTCTCACATTCATACCTAAGGACAATTTATCCCCAGATTTTTTCCACTTAACCGACCATGCATGTCTTTGGACTGTGGGAGAAAACCAGAGTACTCAGCGAAAACATGGGGAGAACATGCAAACCCGCACAGAAAAGTCCCCAGTGACCAAGGGTAGGATCAAACCAGGACCTTCTTGCTGTGCTGCCACATTGCTAACCACCGTTCCATCGAGCTACCAACTTAAAGCTACATAACTCTGCAAATTTCTATTTCTTTTTTCTTTTAAATCGGCAGCTTTACCTTTAATTTTTATTCTAAAATAAAACTATGATTCAAATAAAATACATAAATACAAGATAGACTATATCTAATATTTCCTGAGCCAGAATAGAAAAAAAAAATCAACTCTGATTTTTAATGAAAAAACACAGATCCACTGACATGTCAAGATGCAGTAATTTCTGGTAAAAATAAAAGCATCAAGGTGCTCATGCCTCGGTGCCAGAGCCTTGGCGGAGGTATATGTTCTCGGGTCATCACCAAAATGTTATGGGTTCCTCTCTAACCCAAGGACCACCTCTGGTAAAAATTTCATCCAAATCCATCTAGTAGTTTTGGAGTACAGGCATGCGCAGTGAAAATAATCTGCAGTTTGCATGCCCATACTGTTGGCGGCAGCCAAGAGCCACCAACCTGATTTGAACAGCTGCAATCCAAACACAAAAGAAGAGCATGGTGGCAGATGTTTTAAATGGCGGAAGCAATGGAGGTACGTGACTACAATGACAATCAAGATGTACAGGAGCTTTTGCTGTTTAGCGGCAGAGGAAGAAACAGACGGGCAAAAAGACGAGCATTTGTTCACCCAGTACTTTCCTCTAGCGGGAGTTTCTGGGCACATGCGCAGTACCATTCCATTGTTGATAAAGGTGAGCTATTTTTGTGTTTATTTCAAAAACAAAGCATTACTTCGAAATTCTGGCAAATTAAAAGTCGAGAAAATATGGTGACACAATGACACAAGCCTTTAGTTCCACTTAATTTTGACTGGGCAAGCTGAAGCAGAGAGGTGGACAGACGAACAGATACACACACACACAGCCACACAAACAGACCCACTCAGTGATTACTGTACGCCTCCATTTTCACAGAGGCATAATGTTTCAGAATAAACAAGGACATTTCTGGCAAGTTTTCAAATCAGCGAAATCAAAGATAACTCAGAGTACGACCACATGTACTTCAGTAAGAGTACAATTTATTGATCTTAAATGTACTTTACCAAGAATAAACACTATCCTACTAAAAAAACACCGAACAAAGTACAAATTTGAAAAAACATTGATTGATTGATTGATTTTGATTGATGCCATTTATTTCGAACAAAAAATAAAAACAAGAATAAAACAGAACAACACAGTCCAAAAAGGAACAGGATTGAAGCCAAAGCTCATCTGTCCTGTCCCTTCTTGCACATATACATATACATAGACACATTGCCACAACAAATGAAAACCCAGTGAGCAAAGATACTAATGAACAAATCTCAACATGCTTTACAAAATCTTATAATAGAAATTCAAAAATGAAACAAGTAAACAACTTCCCACTAATCATACAATCCACTAGTGACTCTCAGACTTTCACCCAATCAACCCTAGTGATTAACAGAACCATCTTCCTCCCTGTATTTATCTAATTTCTCATTTTGTACTTTTTTTAAAAAAACTCAAAATGTTTGGACATTGTTTTAACTCCACACTTAATCCATTCCATAATTGAGCCCCATAAATCGAAACACAAAAACCTGTCTTGGTTGTTCGTACACCCAGTATTTTTAAAAGTAACTCCCCCTCAAATGATAACTCTTGTATTTCAACGAACATGTTTTGGATGTTAACTGGCTGTAAATTGTTCCTTACTTTGTACATCATTATGGCAGTTTTATATTCCACCAGATCAAAGAACTTCAAACTTTTAGACTGTAAAAATAAACAATTTGTGTGATCACGGAAATCAGCACCATGAATGAGTCTTATGGCTCTTTTCTGTAAAATAACGAGTGACTGTAATGAACTTTAATATGCATTTCCCCAAACCTCTGAACAGTAGTTTAAATATGGTAAAACCAGTGGACAATAGAGTATGGAGTGATGGAGGTTAGATGGGCTTGTGCAAATTACAATCCACCTCTGGCTGCACACAAACATCCAACATTTGTTTCCATTTACTGCATAAGTAAACCATATTAATAGTTTAACAAATATAGGCAGCCTCACGAAGTGATATCACCAGCTAATGTTAGATAAGTCACACCTATTAATTTTGAGCATGCCAACGTTAAATCAAATAATTTTAAGCTAAAGGACAGTTGCTCCGTGTGATCCAACATCGTGATTAATAATCTTCGGCCTTAAAAATTTAACATGCATTTCCCACTGACTGAATGGAGCTTATCTGACTCCTCAGATGCTACCAACCCCACAGTCAACGCGATACTAGCATGAAAACAAAAGAGGAAAGCGCCCATTTATGACATATTTACCATTTTTCTCTTCTAAATGTGGACGTTAGAGACTTCGGAAAAACACGTTCCTAAGCAACTGTGCGATAGTTTCTCATTAACTCATCGATATTTGTTTCACCGACCGTCCGCTATTTTTGGCCAAGCTAACAGGAAGCGCTAAGCTACGTAACTTTACGTTGCATTATAGGGGATGTAGTTGTAGTTGCTACGTTCAGAACGCTCGAAACGTAATCTGAAACTACAAGAACCAACGTCCCTGAATGACGTCACTGTCAGCTGATCACATGATAAAAGGGGGCAGTCATTTTCTATTTTTTTAAATTATTTTTTAAATATTTTAAATTATTTTTTATTTTCTATAAGATTTAAATTTTAAATCTTACCTTATGCCTTGGTTTGGACATTTTATGCGTTTTTGTTGCTCTTAATGTTCTTTGTTTTTAACAGTCTTAGTTCATATACTCTACATTAGTTTTTGATAAAGATTTGAGCACGACTGTTTAAACAGTTTTGTAATTTTAATAGTTTTCGTTTTATAAGTACATTCAAGGATTTTCTGCACTTTTAAGGGTGAGACTGATTATTTACCAAGACTCCAAAAATGTTGCATTTTTAATGTTAAATATTTAATATGATTGATAAAAACCAGTGCCAAATGTGTCTAAACTACCATTTTTACTTTTATATGTTTTAATGAAATCTAATTGAGAAAAAAATAGCAGCAACAACAACAATCTGATAGTTATATTTCATTTACTGTAAAGAATTTAGTCATCATTTGCCCTAAAAACAGTGGCATTGTGCAGACTATTTGCACCATCCTGAGGTGACATTCGTGGTGGTTTTCTGCAGTCAGAGTTTGTTTACTGGTCTGTCTGTGCAGCCAGTTCACCACAGAACATTGCTAAGACAGTTTGGACACCAAGTGAGTGTTCTGGACATTTAGGGAGTCAGAGAAGGGGGAGGTGATGGGGTGGTGGACTGTGATTGTCAGTGATTGCACAACTGTGAGTGAAGGAATGCAGCTTGCCCTTGGAACCCAGAAATATTTTAGCTGCAATTGCAAAGGGGATGGAAGTGGGCTAGGAAAAAAAATGAAGCAGGAAAGCAGCTTGTGATGAGTAAATTAAAGGTGCATGGCTCCTTCCATGTAATGCTCACCTTTGATTTGTATATACAGTAAGAATGAAATAACACTATTCTGTCTGACTGAGGACGGAGTTTGGCCTACAATATTTTTAAAAACACACAACTAGGTAAAAGGAATGTAAAACAGAAGCAGATTATTCAACAGAAACTCTGACCCCTGCTAATCTTGCTTCTGCATGATTGGGGTCATGCAAATATTGCAGAGAACAGAGTGGCTAATGTGATTGGACAGCAGCATGTGGACTTAACTCAAACAGAGGACACTGCACCTTGAACCCTGCTTGACTGTATTTAATGGTGGGTCACATTTTTCACTGTCCAGCCACGCATCTGCACTTTATACTGTGATACTGTGACTCATTAACCCACTGTCAGAAATACAGAGTGTGTTTCTCACAACAAATTATGGAGGCTGCATGGTTTAGCAACCTTTGCCTGGATTGTAATGTGACAAAAGTAGCTGCAAAAGATGACTGCTGTTTAAAAAGGTCGATCTTAAATATCCCTTAAAATGCCAAACTCTAATTCAAAATAATAAAAATGACTTACTCAGCAAGGGTACATACAGTGCATCCGGAAAGTATTCACAGCGCTTCACTTTTTCCACATTTTGGATTAAATTCATTTTTTTTCCTCAAAATTCCACACACAATACCCAATAATGACAATGTCAAAAAAGTTTGGTTTTTTTTAAGATTTTTGCAGATTTATTGAAAATAAAAAAAACTTAAGAAATCACATGTACATTTCGCAGACTTTGCCATGAAGTTCAAAATTGAGCTCAGGTGCATCCTGTTTCCTCTGGTCATCTTTGAGATGTTTTTACAGCTTAACTGGAGTCCACCTGTGGTAAATTCAGTTGATTGGACATGATTTGGAAAGGCACACACCTGTCTATACAAGGTCCCACAGTTTGACAGTGCATGTCAGAGCACAAACCAAGCATGAAGTCAAAGGAATTGTCTGTAGACCTCTGAGACAGGATTGTCTCGAAGCACAAATCTGGGGAAGGGTACAGAAAAATTTCTGCTACTTTGTAGGTCCCAATGAGCACAGTGGTCTCCATCATCCATAAATGGAAGAAGTTCAGAACCACCAGGATTCTTCCTAGAGCTGGTCGGCCATCTAAACTGAGAAATCGGGGAAGAAGGGCCTTTGTGAGGGAGGTGACCAAGAACCCGATGGTCACTCTGTCAGAGCTCCAGTGTTCCTCTGTGGAGACAGGAGAACTTTCCAGAAGGACAACCATCTCTGCAGCAATCCACCAATCAGGCCTGTATGGTAGAGTGGCCAGACGGAAGCCACTGCTTAGTAAAAGGCACATGGCAGCCCACCCGGAGTTTGCCAAAAGGCACCTGAAGGACTCTCAGACTATGAGAAACAAAATTCTCTGGTCTGATGAGACAAAGTTTGAACTCTTTGGCGTGAATGCCAGGCGTCATGTTTGCAGGAAACCAGGCACCACTCATCACCAGGTCAATACCATCCCTACAGGATGGTATTGACCTACATGGTGGTGACAGCATCATGCTGTGGGGATGTTTTTCAGCGGCAGGAACTGGGAGACTAGTCAGTTCAAGGGAAAGATGAATGTGGCAATGTACAGAGACATCCTGGATGAAAACCTGCTCCATAGCGCTCTTGACCTCAGACTGCAGCAACAGTTCATCTTTCAGTAGGACAACAACCCTAAGCACACAGCCAAGATATCAAAGGAGTGGCTTCAGGACAACTATGTGAATGTCCTTGAGTGGTCCAGCCAGAGCCCAGACTTGAATCCAATTGAATATCTCTGGAGAGATCTGAAAATGTCTGTGCACCGACGCTTCCCATCCAACCTGATGGAGCTTGAGAGGTGCTGCAAAGAGGAATGGGCCAAACTGCCCAAAGATAGATGTGCCAAGCTTGTGGCATCATATTCAAAAAGACTTGAGGCTGTAATTGCTGCCAAAGCTGCACCAACAAAGTATTGAGCAAAGGCTGTGAATACTTATGTACACGTGATTTCTTAGTTTTTTATTTTTAATAAATTTGCAAAAATCTCAGAAAAACTTTTTTCACATTGTCATTATGGGGCATTGTGTGTAGAATTTTGAGGGAAAAAATCATTTTATTCCATTTTGGAATAAGGCTGTAACATAACAAAATGTGGAAAAAGTGAAGCGCTGTGAATACTTTCCAGATGCACTGTATTTGTTTTTATATCACACAGAGTTTATAGGTTATGGTATTTGAATTGCATGTTAGAGGATGTTGAAGGCGGATCTGACTGGGGGAGAGAGATTTTCAACAGAGGGTCCCATGCTAGACACTGAACATCTGTTTGAGCGTTTAGCATGGTCTGATATGCTGTGCAACACTGCAGACATTTATCCAACGCTGAAGTAATTCCACTGTCTTCCAAGTAATCTTGAATATTTCATTGTTTAGTGGCTGGAATCATCAAAGGAGAGATCACTTCATGGTAAATTTTTTAGCAAGTGTGTAACTTTGTGCTGTCATAATTGGGACTAACCTTTGAGATGATTGATTTTTCTCAGCGAAACCATTAAATATTTCCCCTCTGTGTTGCTCGATAAGGGTTTGTGTGAGAATCCTTGGGTGAATGCACAACAAATCTATTACAAGTAATGCAGCCATGGAACATTAAATCTATTAGGGGATAACTAATGTTTGAATTACAGGGAAATGGAGATCAGCCCTGAAAGTAAGTGATGTGTGAGGCATGGGGCCAAGAGGCCAAATGGACCAAAATAAAGACAATTCATTACAGCCATAATGACATGGACACATTATTCTTCCCAAATGCTCAGAGACAAAGCTGTAATACAACAGACTGTACAAGCTGTAATACAACAGACTGAAACACATCATCAGATAAGTCAGAGTAAGAGTCATACACAAGTGATAGCAAATTATATATACAGAATAAGAAAACCATATTTTGTACTCATTCATCAGAATATAAAAATATATAACACTGGGAGCTCAAAGTTATACTTGAAAAGACTAAAAGTGGAGTTGTCATTCATACTTACAGTATTTCATTCCTCAGCCTTGGTGCAGCCCTTCAGTTTATCTGCGCTGTCTGACATGCAGTGTAGGGCCAAAGACATCATTGCACTGGTATATTCATGATACTGCTCAATGTCATACCTCCGGTAGACAAGGTTGGTGCACTCAATGAGCAGGCAGAACTACAGCATAACATGGTTTATTGAACAGAAAAACAAAGCGAAACAAAATAACAGCACGAGGGCTGGAAACAACTAAGGATACCACTGGCAGAATAAACTTACAGGGATAGTCGAGATACTGGGTTACTGGCAGGGAACACAGACAACAGCGCCACATCAGACAGACACTGAACACTTACATATACAGTATACGATAACATAATCACAAACGTGAGACAGCAGGGAAGTGGCTACAGGTGCGGAGAACAGGATGAGCGGGGCTGTACAGACAATCACAGATGGGTCTGTACATGAAAACATGACAGTGAACATACAGGACAACAATATGGGGCAATACAGAGATTAATCCCTTCCACAGCATGTGGGACACCATGTGGTGTATGGGGCAGCGCTTATCTCTGTTTCACCGACCCTAGGCCACACAGTTACTGTGAGTAGTGAAAGCTACAGTGGGGGGTCAGTCAGTAATAGAATGGGGAAAGGAAAGTTAATGTACAGTACAGAGAGGAACGGCATAAATATGGCTGTGAGCATAATCATAATACTAAAGAGCAAGACCAGCACTACAGAACATAATTTGGGCAGGATAATAAAAATAACACACTAATCAACCTTAGGCTGAGGCAGGGAAACACAGAGAAACATCATGGCAGAGGGTGAGGACATGGGACGACAACAGGCCGGGGGAACACAGAAGACAATGACCAGGAACCCAGGGGGACACAGAGGGCAAATGATGCAAAAAATCACAATAAACCAAATCAGGAAAGCACACAGAAAACACAAATAAACATAAGGTGTGGGCATGATCTTATGCCCCAGACCATGACACTCAATCTTAAGATGAGATAAGCCTTTATTAGTCCCACAATGGGGAAATTCCAGGATTATATGTTCCCAGTGTTATATGTTATATGCTATATATATATATATATATATATATATATATATATATATATATATATATATATATATATATATATACTGTATATATACTGTATATACAGTTAGGCCCAAAAATATTTGGACAGTGACACAAGTTTTGTTATTTTAGCTGTTTACGAAAACATATTCAGGATACAATTATATAATCAATATGGGTTTAAAGTGCAGACTCTCAGCTGTAATTTGAGAGTATTCACATCCAAATTGGAGCAAGGGTTTAGGAATTACAGCTCTTTAATACGTAGCCGCCTCTTTTTCAAGGGACCAAAAGTAATTGGGCATTTGACTCAGAAGGCTGCAAAAAAAAATAACAAGGCTGCATGGGCTCTTCCCTCGTTAACCTGTCATCAATTAAGCAGTTAAAAGGTCTGGAGTTGATTCCAGGTGTGGCGTTTGCATTTGGAAGCTGTTGCTGTGAACACACAACATGCGGTCAAAGGAGCTCTCAATGGAGGTGAAACAGACCATCCTGAGGCTGAAAAAAAAGAAGAAATCCATCAGAGAGATGGCAGAAATGTTAGGAGTTGCCATATCAACAGTTTGGTACATTCTGAGAAAAAAAGAGTGCACTGGTGAGCTTGGGAACTCAAAAAGGCCTGGACGTCCACGGAAGACAACAGTGGTGGATGATCACAGAATCCTTTCCATGGTGAAGAACAACCCCTTCACAACATCCATTCAAGTGAAGAACACTCTCCAGGAAGTAGGTGTATCAGTATCTAAGTCTACCATAAAGAGAAGACTTCATGAAAGTAAATACAAAAGATTCACCACAAGGTGCAAACCATGAATCAGCCTCAAAAATAGAAAGGCCGGAATTGACTTTGCCAAAAAACACCTGAAGAAGCCAGACCAGTTCTGGAACAGCATTCTTTGGACAGATGAGACTAAGATCAACTTGTACCAGAATGATGGGAAGAAGAAAGTTTGGAGAAGAACTGGAACAGCTCATGATCCAAAGCACTACATCTTCTGTAAAACATGGTGGAGGCAGTGTGATGGCATGGGCATGCATGGCTTCCAGTGGCACTGGGTCACTTGTGTTTATTGATGATGTGACAAAAGACAGAAGCAGCCGGATGAATTCTGAAGTGTATAGGGACATACTTTCTGCTCAGATTCAGCCAAATGCAGCAAAGTTGATTGGACGGCGCTTCACCAATGATCCAAAACATACTGCAAAAGCAACCCAGGAGTTTTTTAAAGCAACGAAGTGGAATATTCTGCAATGGCCGAGTCAATCAACAGATCTCAACCCAATCGAGCATGCATTTCACTTGCTCAAGACAAAACTTAAGGCAGAAAGACCCGCAAACAAGCAACAACTGAAGACAGCTGTAGTAAAGGCCTGACAAAGCATCACAAAGGAGGAAACCCAGCGTTTGGTGATGTCCATGGGTTCCAGACTTCAGGCAGTCATTGCCTGCAAAGGATTCTCAACAAAATATTGAAAAATAACATTTTACTTAGGGTTATGTTTATTTGTCCAATTACTTTTGAGCCCCTGAAATGAGGATTGTTTGTATAAAAATAGCTACCATTCCTACATGTTTAATCATATATTTTTGTTCAACCCCTTGAATTAAACCTTAAAGTCTGCATATCAATTCCGTTGTAGTTGTTTCATTTCAAATCTAATGTGGTGGCATGCAGAGCCCAAAACATGAAGATTGTGTCACTGTCCAAATATTTCTGGGCCTAACTGTATATACACTACCGTTCAAAAGTTTGAGGTCACTTAGAAATTTCCTTATTTTTGAAAGAAAAGCACTTTTTTTCAATGAAGATAACTTTAAACTAATCAGAAATACACTCTATACATTGCTAATGTGGTAAATGACTATTCTAGCTGCAAATGTCTGGTTTTTGGTGCAATATCTACATAGGTGTATAGAGGCCCATTTCCAGCAACTATCACTCCAGTGTTCTAATGGTACAGTGTGTTTGCTCATTGCGTCAGAAGGCTAATGGATGATTAAAAAACCCTTGTGCAATCATGTTAGGTCTGCAATGCTGTAATTGCTGCAAATGGAAGATTCTTTGACAAAAGCAAAGTTTGAAGGAAAAAATTATTATTTCAAATACAAATCATTATTTCTAACCTTGTCAATGTCTTGACTATATTTTCTATTCATTTTACAACTCATGGTGGTAAATAAGTGTGACTTTTCATGGAAAACACAAGACTCTCACTCTGACTTATCTGATGATGTGTTTCAGTCTGTTGTATTACAGCTTTGTCTCTGAGCGTAAGGGAAGAATAATGTGTCCATGTCATTATGGCTGTAATGAATTGTCTTTATTTTGGTCCATCTTGAATGTAATATTACTTTTACAGCAGTTCCACAAATACAATTTTTAAGTTGACCATAATGGGAAACAACAGATTATGTTTTGTGTATTTAACGATATATTATTCTGCCAAGACTAGTATCACTATGTGAAAGCAAGTGATTCCCAAGTGCTACTCTTCAATACTGCTAACACTAACACTGAGCATAATATAGAATATAATACTTTTGTCATTTTACATGTATTCATCAAAATGTATTGTTCACCACCAGTTATTGATTACATACATACTTTTCAAGAGTCTCTTTAGTCAAATGGTCACTAGCTAGCTAATGCTTAATCTATTTCTCTGTTTGTTTTCATCACTTTCTTCTTATTGACATCTTCGGATGAAGTAAAGAGTCACAGCACATATCACATTGTGAGGCTTCAATAGAACTGTATGCCATAAGATTTTAATCTAAAGTTGGTGTTAACTTTTTACAAGAAAGCTAACCACTAGCTAGCTAGTGCTTGATGGTATATCCGCATTTGTTTACACAGGGTTGCCAACTTTTCAGAAAAGCTTGGACTGAGATTTAGAGGGAATAGTGAGCCCAAGTCGTGCCCCCTCTACTTCCGCTCATGGGACCTTAAATCAGAAAAAAATCACCATTGAAATGAATGGCAAGAGCGAAATTATCTTTTGACCCCGATCGAATTTTACCATGAGTTACACTTATGATGTTTGTCAATTTAAAAGATAATTTTCCACGTAAATAATGGTGTAGGTTGTTAAGGTATAAGTTTGTGAAAATATGTAAATTAAACTACAAATATAGACATGTTAAGCTATTTCACGTTTTCAAAATGTGCCCAGGGGAAAGTAACTAACAGTCCTCTGGATCAGCTCCAGCTCTCAAAATACAAAACAATACATTTGTGTTGTTTTTCTCCTCTTTGGAGCCTTCTTTTATTGGTCAGGAAAACTTATATAGCGCTTTTCTAGTCACAGAGACCACTCAAAGCGCTTTCGCTAGTACTAACCCTCTATTCTAAGGGCCTATAGGAAACAGATATCAACCATGATCGTGTTTGGTGATATGGGATGATGGGAGTTGTTGTCTGTTAATCATTTTCACAAAAACTAAATATTACTCTGTTATTATACGACAGCCGACAACTTTAATTACGTGGAAAATTATCTTTTAAATTGACAAACATATGTGTAGCTCGTGGCTGTTGTGTCTGTGAATGAGGGACAGCGGAGACTGAACGGTGCCTTTTATTAGAGAAGTTGGTAGCACGTGGAACACAGAACTGTAGTTAGCAAGCTAACTATACAGGAGTACAGGCGGTGTTACAGGCTAGAGGCGGAGCACCAAAAGACCCTGGCTGCCGCAGTTAGTCTCTTATTATAGGCACGGCGTGATGACATCACCTGTGCCTGCACCATCACGTCCATACCGTGCATACTTATGGCATTACATAACATTCACCTCCCCCCTGGGAAAAAAACAAAACCATTACCAACATTATGGCAGGCATGTGAGCTGACAAGAAACTGGGCAACCAGGTAGACTACCGGTAGACCCTGCATAATTGAGTGGGCTATTCTACCACTGTGTTTCCAACCATGCTCTGTTAAACATTTCAAAACAAAGTTATTCTCAGTACAACTTCAGGGACCTCTGGCGAGGCCGCGGTGGGTGCGCTCCTGGAGGTGCTGGTTGCGGCAGACCTCGGTGCTCTCTTGCTGGTGTCACTCTTTCATCAGCAAAGTCCCCGTCCGGGTCCCACACTGGCTGGGTCTGCTTCAGCATCGCAGCTTGATCTGGGGCAGCTGCTCTTACCTTTTGCAGACGACTGGCGTGCCATGTTGAACCATCGGCCATCTGGAAGGTGGCTGGCCCCAACTGCACGGTGATCATCCTCGAGGGTGACTGGAGCATCTGCAGGTCCAGGCATTCGGACCGGCATACCCAAACCCAGTGGAATATTGCGAGTGGTGATCTGTTCGGCTGCACTGCTGCTCTCTCATGCCCAATGTTGGTTGCTGTTGTGGTGGTGTGTCATTCACGCCGGCGGCAGGACACACTCTGGATTGGTGTTGTTCTGCTGGGTCCTGCTCGGCCAAGGACTCTCTCTCCTGCAGCGCTGTGGGCTCCCTGAGGCTTATACCCAGCAAGGATCTGAGATGAGTCCGATTTACACCCTCTCTCTCCTGGCGCTGGTTGTGGTTGCGGCAGTGTGCTGCTGTTGCTGGTGACAGGACGTATGCCGGGTTTTCTTCGTTCACCGGGGTCCTGCTTGGTTATGAACTCTCTCTCCTGCAGCGCTGCGGCAGCTCCCTGAGGCTTATGCCATCGAGGAT
This sequence comes from Pholidichthys leucotaenia, assembly GCA_020510985.1. NCBI lineage: Eukaryota > Metazoa > Chordata > Actinopteri > Cichliformes > Pholidichthyidae > Pholidichthys > Pholidichthys leucotaenia. The sequence continues at coordinate 213,332,652 of CM035847.1, read as the reverse complement.
CAGAGACGAGTCCAGTTTATGCCCTCTCTCCGTGTGTTAGCATCGTTAACCCCTGGTCGGGCAGGAGCGTGCATGCATTCAGTGCATGGGGAAGCCACAGTTACCACACATTCGGCATCCCATGATGTCCTGTTGTCCTGTGGTGTTCACCTTGGTGCTCTCCAAGCAGGTCACGGTGTTAACGGGCATTTCCGCTTGGTTAACTGCATGAGCTAGCAGGGTTTGTTGTTGTGAAGCACCTAGCTGTGATGTTAGCTGGGCAGTGGCCTCCAGCTGGAACACTAACTCCCCCATCTTCGCCAGCGGCAGGTCGTCCGGCGCCATTAACAGCTTCACCCGCAGCCTCGAGTTGAAGGTGTGCTCTGCTAGCTGGTCCCGCACCATTCCGTCCTCTAGCTGCTTAAACCTGCATGTGCTCACCAGACAGTGGAGGTCCGCCACATACTGCTGGGTCCTCTCTCCCGTTGCCTTGTTGGCGTTGGAGGAGCTTGATTCTTCAGGCCATTCTCGTATCAGTGAAACGCAGCAGCTCAGTCTCCATTATGCTCGGTGTTGTGTGGGTCATCCTCGTCGCTATTGTTGTGTCTGTGAATGAGGGACAGCAGAAACGATGGCTGTGCGGAACGGTGCCTTTTATTAGAGAAGTTGGTAGCATGTGGAGCACAGAACTGTAGCTAGCAAGAAAACTATACAGGAGTACAGGTGGTGTTACAAGCTAGAGGCGGAGCGCCAAAACACCCAGGCTGCTACGGTCAGTCTCTTATTATAGGCATGGCGTGATGACATCACCCATGCCTGCGCCATCACATCCATGCCGCGCATAGTCTTATGGCATTACATAACAGTGGCAAAATTCGATCAGGATTTAAAGATAATTTTGCTCTTGCCATTCATTTCAATGGAGATTTTTTTTTCCAATTTAAGGTCCCATATGCAGAAGTAGATGGGGCATGACTTAAGGCCTTTATGTACTCCGAAAGAACAGAGAAATTTTTTTCTTTTTCTTGAGATGGCAAGAACAAGAACAAAGTTCTTTCTGGCCAGGACATCTCATACTTCACAAGAAACTCAAGTGCAGAACTGCTAGGAAATTCATATTTCTGACCAGTCACACAATAGTTCTTGGACACTACGCAAGAAAAAAAGTTCTGCCACAATGATGTGTCATGAACAAGCTGCAATAACTCCCAAACCAGGGCTGCAAGAACAAAATTATATCATTTTGTTCTTGCAGCCCTGAGAGAGAGAAAAAAGTTCTCTGTTCTTGTGGCATCTGTAAAGGCCTTAAGGCTCTCTGTTCTATCTCTGTGGTCAGCCTTGAGCATACCTTGACAGTGCTGCCTTGACAGCTCTTATTGTATAAAAATCTGAAGGAAGTCTACATGATATTGGCAGTATTTTCCTTATTTTGGAGAGAGAAATAGGGTTTGTGGTGTGAGACGGAGGGTAAAAGAGTGAGATTCACGCCCAAAGAATGAGAGTTGGCAACACTGGTATACATTATCTTCACTGCCTTCTTAAAGGTATTTTCAGATGGTGCAAAGAATCAAAACCACATTACATTGTGAAGCTTCTGTAGACATTGTACACTGTCGGGTTTTATTCTAAATTTTGGGGTAATTAATTTTCTGTTAGCCAACCTGGCTAACTATTAGCATGATGATTAGCATCTTTTCAAACTGTGCTTCATTGTGGAAAACAAGGTGCACAGTTCTGCATTACAATCTGTACATTGTGGGGAACCCACTCATTAGTTTTCCCTCAGACTGAAAAGCAGGGCTGATCAAAGGTGCTGGGGGACAAGGGGAATTGTCATGGGGGTTGATATGTTAATGCAGCACCTCAGGTAGCAGAGGAGTGCTAGTGTTGTGATATAAAAGAGTGCCTGCAACCTGAGTGCTGATTACCTCCGCCAGGCCGCAGGCCAGGAGGTTATGTTTTTGCCAGCGTTTGTCTGTTTGTCTGTCTGTTTGTTTGTCTGTTTGTCTGTCTGTTGGTTAGCAAGATAACTCAAAAAGTTTTGAATGGATTTCGATGAAACTTTCAGGCGTTGTTGGAAATGGTACAAGGAAGAACTGATTAAATTTTGGGGATGATCCGGCTCACCGTCTGGATACAGGAATTTTTTAAAGGATTCTTTAACATTGTGAGATACGGCCATTTTCAACATGTGTGCAGGGGCAATAGAGGGCGCTGGTCGTCGTGTCTGACGAACACAAACTCCGCGTTCTTCAAAGTTTTAGGCACAAAAGCACGTGGAAAACAGTGGTGGGCAGGGCCCGGTAGCGTGCCTGTGTTTGCGCTACGCTGCAAAATCTGAGACGGGCAGCTGTCCGGCGCGGGATTATTTGGCAGAAATTCCCCGGGCAGCCATAGGGGCTGCGCAAAAACCAGCTCTCTGCCGGGGAAGCTTCCAAATCCTCTTTTTTTCCCGTGGAGCGCAAACCCCAAAAAACCCACGGCAACCTGTCTACCCAATTTGCATCCGTCACTGAAGCCCTCAGTGCTGCTTTCAGTGATCTATGAAAACGCTTGCAGCCCGGGACTTTGCACATAGAGGAGATGGACACAACACCAACACTTCAGTTTATTACCTCTGCCAAGGAGGTCATGCTTTTACTACTGAACCACTAATCCTATCATTGTGAATCCAATTGCTAGTCATATGTTTTCATGGTCAAGGAATCTGAAAACGTACACACAAACACTGTATGGGGGGGAACTGTGGCGCTTGGCGGAAGTCTGCGCTCTCCGAGTGCTTTTCTAGTTGCTTTTGATTCTGGTGGATGTGAAGGAGTGAAGAATAAAGTTTCCTCTGCTTTGAACGCTCGGCCTGGTTATTCCTCCCTCCAGAACATATTATTAAATAGAAGTGCTTTGTATTTCTTTCCTGTGTTGAGATATAGTTATGGTTTCCTGTAGGTTAAGCAGATTCTGACTAATGAGCAAAGTTCCTGAGATTCAGAATAACTACTTTTGATATCCACCTTATTCCAGAGGGCGCTGCTGTAGAAACAATTATGGGGGCAACTTCCGGTTTCGGCTGAAGTAGTGTTAAATCAGTCAGCAAGCGTTGAGTAGTGGGGCATTTAAAATAGCGTTTTTAAAAGTTTTTCAAATTAATTTTAATGTATAGTCCCCATACATGTTTTGCACTCAAGTGGCAGCTAATTTCAGCATTTGTAGTTTTTGTATTTTTTGAATGTTTTGGCATAGTTCTGGTACTTGTTGCTGGTGTTCGTGGTTGTGCCATAGACTGTATAAATGGAGGCTTCTCACTGGCAATGCATAGATCATGCACTGAAAACTAACAAGGACTGTTGGTGTGATCGGTGGTACAGACGCAAGAGCACCAGGTATGTTTTTACTTGCATGAATTTCACAGATCTGACATTTATGCGTCATATACAGTGGTGTGAAAAAATGTTTGCCCCCTTCCTGATTTCTCAATTTTTATATATTTGTTACACTTAAATGTTTCAAATCATCAAGCAAATTTAAATATTAGACAAAGATAACACAAGTAAACACAAAATGCAGTTTTTAAATGAAGGTGTTTATTATTAAGGGAAAAAACAATCCAAACCTACATGGTCCTGTGTGAAAAAGTGATTGCCCCCTAAACCTAATAACTGGTTGGGCCACCTTTAGCAGCAACAGCTGCAATCAAGCGTTTATGATAACTGGCAGTGAGTCTTTTACAGTGCTGTGGAGGAATTTTGGCCCATTCATCTTTGCAGAATTGTTGTAATTCAGCCACATTGGACGGTTTTTGAGCATGAACCGCCTTTTTAAGGTCATGCCACAGCATCTCAATCGGATTCAGGTCAGGACTTTGACTAGGCCACTCCAAAGTCTTCATTTTGTTTTTCTTAAACCATTCAGACGTGGAGCTGCTGGTGTATTTTGGATCATTGTCCTGCTGCAGAACCCAAGTGCGCTTCAGCTTGAGGTCACGGACAGATGGCCGGACATTCTCCCTCAGGATTTTTTGGAAGACAGCAGAATTCATGGTTCCATTTACCACAGCAAGTCTTCCAGGTCCTGAAGCAACAAAACAGCCCCAGACCATCACACTACCACCACCATATTTTACTGTTGGTAGGATGTTCCTTTCCTGAAATGCTGTTACTTTTACGCCAGATGTAATGGGACACACACCTTCCGAAAAGTTCAACTTTGGTCTCGTCAGTCCACAGAGTATTTTCCAAAAAGTCTTGGGGATCATCAAGATGTTTTCTGGCAAAACTGAGATGAGCCTTTATCTTCTTTTTGCTCAGCAGTGGTTTTCGTCTTGGAACTCTGCCATGCAGGCCATTTTTGCCCAGTCTCTTTCTTATGGTGGAGTCATGAACACTGACCTTAACTGAGGCAAGGCCTGCAAATCTTTGGATGTTGTTGTGGGGTCTTTTGTGACCTCTTGGATGAGTCGTCGCTGCACTCTTGGGGTAATTTTGGTCAGCCGGCCACTCCCGGGAAGGTTCACCACTGTTCCATGTTTTTGCCATTTGTGGATAATGGCTCTCACTGTGGTTCGCTGGAGTCCCAAAGCTTTAGAAATGGCTTTATAAGCTTTTCCAGACTGATAGATCTCAATTACTTTGTTTTTCATTTGTTCCTAAATTTCTTTAGATCCACAGCAGGATGTCTAGCTTTTGAGGATCTTTTGGCCTACTTCACTTTGTCAGGCAGGTCCTATTTAAGTGATTTCTTGATTGAGAACAAGTGTGGCAGTAATCAGGCCAGGGTGTAGTTAGAGAAATTGACATTGGCTTTCCAAAGATGTGATAAACCACAGTTGATTTATGTTTTAACACGGGGGGTACTTTTTCCACACAGGGCCTTGTAGGTTTGGATTTTTTTTTTTACCCTTAATAATAAATGCCTTCATTTAAAAACTGCATTTTTTGTTTACTTGTGTTATCTTTGTCTAATATTTAAATTTGCTTGATGATCTGAAACATTTAAGTGTGACAAACATACAAAAAAATAAGAAATCAGGAAGGGGGCAAACACTTAACACCACTGTATGTCACCAGATGCAAGGCTGCATGACACAGTCCAAGGACATATTTTTTTCACACATAAGTAGTTGTTCAGAACTCCTTATACAAAGATATAGAGTGATGATAATCAAGTCAGTGGTAGTAATGCACCTGTAAGCTGGTTGCCAACCACCAGTCAAAACTAAAAGAAGAAGAAGAAGAAAATAATACATAAAAAATAGTAACAGTTTTCTTCCTAAGGCTTAACAATTTAAGAAAGCTATCAAATAGTTTTTAGGGTTTTTTTTTGTTTGTTTGTTTTTTGCATTCGCTGCACTGCCTTGGAACTATATGGACTTGATATTAGCACCTTCATCATGCACTAATTTTCAAATTATCACAAAATATAGATCAATAAAATTTTGAACAAATGTCAGAAAAGGTCTGTACGTGTTAAGTTAAATAACAAGCATTCACGGCATGACAGCAACGTGAGCATTTTAATTTCACATTAAAACACCCAAGCACAGTGTTGTGGTTCTTTGTGGCTCTGACTGGATTCTTTGTCTGCTCTGATTATGTTTGATTATTATTATTATTATTATCTTTGATTATGTCCAACATCTTTTAACAAAATGCATCTGACTTTATTGCGGTGGAGACATTGATATATCTCAGCTATAGCTCAGCTTTTATTTGTTTGCAGTATTAGCATCTTAGCAGTGGCGCTAACAAATGGAGCTACTGTGTGTGAGGCCACTTTTTAAGGTCATCTTCCATCCCTCCATAGTCGTGGGAAGTGGTATGATTATATTACTGTTTTTGAAGTGCAAAAGGCTGTGTTCCCGCATTTTTGATGCCGAATTCATTGTTTTTTAACAAGGAAAAGTGTCCCATTTCAGTGACAACCACACGTCCTAAACTAGTACCGGAAGTTGCGCCCATAATTCACGCAAGGCATCATGGGGGCTGTGACTAAGGTGGATAGAAAATGCATTACATTTGTACATTATAAGCCACATACTGTACTTTGAATTCATGGGCCTCTTCTAATCAAAGAAGCACAATTACAATTTAAAATGAAGACTAAAACAATGTACAAATGTGTGTTAATGTTTTTAGCAGCGATAATAAACTGTAGCAGTAGCGCCACTTTATTTGTGTCTTATATTGTTCTTGGTCATAATAAGAATATTCAATATGTTCGGTGAACCTAAATTAATTCCTTCAGATAGATAGATTTATGTCATTTGGATTACTTTTCCTGATCACTGTGGCTTCCAGGCTGCATGTTCGCGAGTACAGATGACTAGTGTTGCAGTTGTGTCCATAAACCGCTGGGAGAGTCTCTCTCTCTCTCTGAATAGGAGGGCTGATGCTACATTCAGGAGAAGGTCCGCCATTATTGGGAAGCTGAAAAAAAAAAAAAAAAAAAAACCCCAGACTTATACACAACGTCACACGTTTATCCTGCGAGTAGCTCAACATGGGAAAGGACAAGAGAGCGCTTTAATAGGAGCCGCTGTGGACTTTTACAGCGCTGCGGTATGTTAGCGGAGCCGGAATCGCGTTTCCTGCGGACTCTTTTATTTTTGACACAACAAAGGAAATAATAATTGGTCAAAACAACGTGGTGGTGAAGCAAGAAGGGAAAACACACCGAAACTGCGCTTTTCCTTTCCAAAACGCCTCCCCCTTTCCCCTTTTCCTCCTTCCAAGATCCAGCCTTGGTGGCGGGGGGGAAAAAAGCAGGAGTTTGAGCAGCGTTTTTTTTTTTTTTCCCCCCTGAATTTAGTAGTTTTTCCCAGACAGCGATACGAAACATCTGCTTTATCTCGCGACTTAAAACTTCTGCCCGACAGAAAATGTGCGCTTAATGCGGGGAGCAATGGGCGGACGGCGTGGACGGTGAGAAATAATCGATGTGTGAGAGCCTTTAGGGAGTGTTTTTGTCTGGTGTTTAAAGAGTTACCCCGGCGGAGAGTGGAAGAAAGGAGTGGAGCAGAGCCGGGGAGGCACGGGAGTGATCGGGTACGTAGACTCCTCTTGTGTGGTGTGAGCAGACGAGCCGTGGCAAGCGGCTAAAAGGCGGCTTAAAAAGACACATTGAGGCGTTCACCTCCTTTACTTCTCCTCACATTGCAGCTTGTTTTGCAGGGTGGACTAGAAACTGGGAGTAACCCCAGGCTCCCTAAAGGGGGCTGGCTTGATTTGAAGCCCTTAATAGTAATGATCTTTTTTTTTTTAGCCTAATAATGGCGCATGTATGTGTAACAGTTAAAGCTGTTGTTAGGTTTGCATGGTTGTTAAATGGGAGGTTTAGAAGGCAGAAAGGAGGGGAAGAAGAAGGGAAAAAAAAAGGATTCTGGCCAATCCCTTCTAAGTGTTTGTGCACCAGTACCTGGAATGCATTGGTGCTGTCAGACCTGCAGAAACATCACATGTTGCACCTGTTAGAATAACGCGCAAACGGAGACAAAGCGGGCACAGTTTGTTGCTGTCAAACAATCACTGACACGCTGCAAGAGAGAAACAAAAAGTTACAAAAATGTGAGGTTAAGTTTTAGGTTTTGCAACTGTTTCTGCCATTTAAGCTTTGTATCAGTCACAAACTTTGACCTTGTGCTGATATGTTTAACTGCCTTTCATTTGAAATGGTCTCCACTCCTTGAAATTGCCATTGCTGTGTTGGGCTTTCTGACAAGTTCTGCTTTTCTTTTTACTGTACCTGTCACATAAATTCCTCTACTGTGTGTGAAGCTCTTGCCTGTCTAAAGTGAATATGTCAGGTGAGGGTTCGGCAGTTTGCGTCCACCTCTCTCTCTCTCTCTCTCTCTCTCTCTCTCTCTCCTCCAGGGTTCTGTTTGATTAGTATGATCTAATGGAAACAGTGCTGCAGTTGATCCATTTCTGAGCCTTTTGTGCTAGTCACTAACATGTAATGGCTTAAGCTCACTGTCACTGCAGAATGGTCATTGGCCCGAAAGCCACTCCCTTCTCATCAGCCTTTCCACTCGATTTCAGTGTTTTCTGTTAAAAAGTGATCCATCAGCATTCCTCTGAAAAGGTGATTTGAGATTGCATTAGTGTGAACGATTTCTCTGGACTGTGAAGCTTTATTCGCACAAACGCAAGTATTTGGTTTGGATTGCTGTGTGTCATTGGGGGGGGATATTTTTGAAAATGGGAAGTTTATCAGTTGCTAATAGAAATGTGATGTTGGCGGCTGCACAACCTATTCAAGGAAATGAGCTGACTCATAAGCCCATGTTTGCTGTCTGAAATGCCCTTGATGACTTTTTCTGTCTTTGATTCTAGTCATACTTTTTTAGGAAGACCATTTTCAGAAGGAAGTCTCTTTGCTGTCAGGTAAATGCATTAGCAGCTGTTAGCACTTCTGTGCCGTGCTTGATTGGGCCCTTTGCAGTGCAGTCACACCTCTCCAGGAAGCCTCTTCTTCGCCTAATCGCTGTGCCATTTGTCCAGGCAGCACGGCATTCCCGCTCACCCCTGCCAGCCTGTCTCGGTGGCTCTGGCTCCCATTGAGAGTCGCTGGGTTTGAACATGTTCCTGAGATTAGTGGCGGGCAGGCTTTGTTAATCAGGATGTAGGCCAGAGATGAAGACACTGGATGAGAGATTCTGTCAAATGTTATGAGAACAGATAGCAGAAAAATCAAAAGAAGTCACCAGATGACTTGATTTTTTTTTTTTCAGCATTAGACCAGTAAGGGTGTGGTGTAAACCATGAACTAAATTGGCTAGCCCAACTTCTCTAGGTTTATTTTAATTAGAAATTAGTGTAGTGATTTTTAATGGCTCTAAATCTGACAAATGGACTTTCACCTGCTTAGATTTGACTAATGTTGCTATTGTACTGGAGAACGGTCTTGGTGCTGAGACCACATTTTCAAGGTCTTGGTCTCCTTTCAGAATCGGGGTAATTTTTACTAGATCTTGTCTTGGTCTTGGACAAAATGGACACGGAATTTTCAATCAAGACCATTCAAGACCAGGACTTACATGTTTGTCCACATAATCATTATGATTGCAAAGAAATATTACCGTTAAATGTAACACTAAAGTCATTTGCAGGTTTAATTTTAGGTCACTGTTAATGGTGGCAAACCGACTCCCTTTACACAGGCAGAAGATGAGAGGAAACGAAGAACAAGGGAGAATTGCTACCAAACTCTTGTTTAACCTCTTGAGCACCAGAGTTGCATCAAGATTTTCTGTTGATGTGACTTTTGAACCCAGCCACTGGGGGGGCAATCCAGTTTACTCCTAGTGCCAGTCACAAGAACTGGTAAATGGGAAGGATTTGCCAAGTCAAACATGCAGATCATGTCGAATGACACTTCCATACTGGATCTTTTGAGAACATGTAGACATTTAATGCTTGCGTTAATTAGACAGTTGAGGATGTCTGAGTCAATTTAAGTTTTATTTTGATTTCAGCACCCTTATATTTACTCAGAGATCGTATATGGTAGGGGTGGGGGAAATAATCGTTTCTCCGATGCATTGTGATGTGGACAAAAACCATTCTGAATCGGTGCACAAATGTCAATATTTCAATTCGTAAATATTCAAGTAATTTTTGACAGAACAAAAAAAGCGTATCATAAAACAGGCACTCAGGGCAAGCCCCGCCAACCCAAACCGGGCATCTACCCATCTTCTGCTGCTTATCTGGAGGTCTGGGCCATGGGGGCACCAGTCTCTGAACTGATATCTTTCTGTGCCACTGACTGCTTCTTGCAATGCCCCAGCTTTGGCGGGTGATCTGTTGGGGTGTGAGGAGGACAAAAGGTAGCCGGTGACTCAGTGTCCCTTAGTGCCCTGCTGGAGCTTTACATTTCCTGTTTGGAGGAGTTTGTGGTGGAATACAGTGGAAGCCGATGGGGGATCTCCAGCAGCCTGGGTGGACTGTTCCCATTAACAGTGATCGCAGGGGAGTTGAGCATATGTGCTGAAGATGGATGTGATTGATTGAATCAACACTGACTGCTATCTTAGTTAAGTTAGCTAACTGCTAATTCAGCTTGTTGGGCTAATTTTCGCCTAATGCTAATGGCAATTAATGGCACAAACATGCTGCTCCAGGTGCAGTTTTCATGTGTTTTTAAAGTGGAATATTTGCTGGAAAATGTAACATTTCTTGCCACATTTCTCTTCCATTTGTTTTACTGAAAGATGCTGGAAGTAAAATCATGCGTCATTACCTCTGCCAAGGAAGTTATGTTTTTGCCAGCGTTTGTCTGTTGGTTTGTTAGCAACATAACTCAAAAAGTTATGGATGGAGTTTGATGACATTTTCAGGAAAGGTGTATCATGGCACGGGGAACAGATGATTAGATTTTGGTGATGATCTGAGAGTGCATACCTCCACCAAGGGCTTTGTTTGCATTTGTGCAGCAGGATTACACAAAAACTGCTGGATGGATTTAGATGAAATTTTCACCAGAGTTGGTTCTTGGGCTAGAGGGGAAGCCATTACATTTTCCGAGATGATCTGAGAATGCATACCTCCACCAAGGCTCTTATATCCTCACAGAGTGTTAGCAACAATACTCCAAAACTGCTGGATGGATTTGGATGAAATTTTCACCAGAAGTGGTTCTTGGCCTACACACGAACACGTTACATTTTGGGGGGGATCCATGACTGCATACCTCCACCAAGGCTCAATCTTCTTGCAGTGGTTTAGTAGGATTATGTAAAAACTGCTGGATGGATTTTGCTCAGATTTTAACCAGAGATGGTCCTTGGCCTGCAGACAAACCCATTACATTTTCGAGCTGATCTGTAAGCGCATACCTCTACCAAGGCCCAATCTTGCAATGTATGGTGGGATGGAGGCGGGGAGATACAAACAGATGGATGGACAAAGGGAGGGAAGGAAGGAGCCTTGGCGGAGGTATGAACCCTGAGTGTTTTTTCTAGTTGCAAATACTTGGCTTTAAAAGTACAAGTTGTCACTTATGGAGGGCCAAAAGTGATAAAATGAAATGAATAAATGCACATTTATTTATGAGGTTGACTGATAAAATAAATCCATGAACACACTGAAGCACAGGAACCATAAAGTAATTATATAGTAAGATCGTTAAATATGCATTTAATTAAACTAAACAATAATTTAAATAGTAAACTTATGTATTTAATAAATTATGTGTTTATGTATTTGCATTTTGAAATAATTGACACATTTATTTAATGAAAGATCTTTTCATTTCCATTTATAAATAATTCATAACACATTAATTAATTAATTAAGGATGTATTTTTTTTTTCTAATTTTGTCACTTCTGGTCCACCATAGACGCACAGTAGGAGGAAAAAAATGCATTGAGATGCACTTAGAATTGGTCTAGAAGTGAATTGGAGCCCCAGCCATCCATCCATCCATCCATCTTCTTCTGCTTAATCCTTTTTGGGTCATGGGGGGGCTGGAGCCTATCTCATCATCTTTGGGCGAGAGGCAGGGTACACCCTGGACAGATCACCAGTCCATCGCAGCCCCAACACAGACAGACAACCATTCACTCTCACAGTCATACCTAAGGACAATTTAGAATCCCCGGTTGATGCCAGTTAATCTAACTTGCATGTTTTGGCATGTGGGAGGAAACCAGAGAAATCCCGGAGTAAACCCACGCAGACACGGGGAGAACATGCAAACTTCACACAGATCACTGCTGGTCGGGGGCTGGGATCGAACCCAGGAACCCCCTGCCAAGGGTGAGTTGCTGTGTTGCTGCAATGCTAACCACTCCGCCACCGCACTGCGCTGAATTGGAGCCCCCTGAATTGTAATTGAATTGTGATGTGCCTAAAGATTCTCACCCCTAATATATGGTCTTGGTCTCCATCTCTCTTGGTCCCATACCACAGTCTTGGTCTTGTGTTGGTCTCGGTTAGTGTGGTCTTGACTACAGCACTAGATTTTACAGCTAGCACACCTGTCAGAGGGAAGTTACCCCGTATGTCAAGCATGGAAAATGTTCCCACTCGTCAGAAAACGTGCTGTTCACAAAATCTCTTCTCTCTTGTATTACAAGAGAGGTTTCCTTGTGAGTCAGTGTAAGTCTGTGTTTGATGGAGAAAGGAGCTAATTATAGCGGGCAGCTTTAGAGTTCGGTGGACCAGATTACAGTCACTCTTCTCTCAATGGTTGCCTTGTTCTAGTGGCCGATTATTAGGCAGAGAGAAGTGCATTCTGGGATGATTGTATCTGAATTTCCATTAGAAAGTGTGCCTGGCTCAGTCAAACTGAGGTCCTCTTCTCTCCCTGCTGGTTCAGCTCCCTTGCTCATTACAGATTTGCAGATGGGGACAGGCTGATATAAAGGCCTCTGTACTGAGCCACCATTCTGCCCTAGAACTGGTTTAACGCTGTACCCCCCCACCCCCCCAAAAAAAAGGTCTTAGTTGCAAGGGAGTTGGCTTTAAATCTGCAGTGCTTACTGTGCTTAGTGTGGGTTTGAGGGAACCAAATTGTTAAAAAGCATGACGAGCCAACATTTGTAGTTGTTGGCTCTTTATAAGTAATGGGTTATCATTTGTGGTGTATCCCAGTTCCACCTTATTATGGGATTCCTCTGGATGTGGTTATTAGTTTCAGTGGTGTGTGTACTTATAACCAGCCTTGATTTAAAAAGGCAGTGTTTAGAGTCACTATGACCGTGGAGATGAACAACCAGGATGTAAGCCACAGAGGAATGGTGACCTCTGGACGTGCGCGGTCTTGTTTTGCTTTTCTAAATACGATTACACAACGGGGGACAAGGGGTAATGGGCTATGGCAATTTGGAAGAGCTATAAAGGATGAGCATGAAAGGGAGATTTGGGAAGAACTCGTGGAAAAGTGAGAGGGTGATATAACAAAGTGGGTTTTCATTTGGGGAGGGGAAAAAAAAAGGGCCATAAGGATGTGGGAGAGTAAAATAGAGAGAAGCAAACTGCTGCCAATTTGTGCTTCAGGCTGTGTTTCTGGTATGTGCCCTTTCAGCTTTGTGCTCAGGGATCAACCAATCAATGATGACCATAAGTAACCCTGCTGCTTGGCTATTGGCCACTGCTGAATTCCATGACTCAGCAGGGCCATAGATAAGATGTTATGATTGAGCCTCTGCCAGTGAAATGAGGCCACTGCTCTGAGTTTAGTAGGTTGGACTGTGCTGCTGTAATTGCGCACACAGAGTTGGCACCACCCACGTACAACCGCCAACAAGGCTTAAAGTTCTGTAAGTTTACGGACTGTACCGGGAACTAGGGTAAAAACAGATTGGTCATGCATAAATACCTCTCTAATTCTGTTACCATGTTAATGGTAAAACAGCCATGAGTCGGCATTGATGCTAACCGGATTGATGCTTAACCAGATTTATTGAAAGGCTGTAGACATAAAAACAAAACAAAACAAAACAATGAGAGCCTGCACTTATATCCACCAGCTCAAGTATTTCCAACTTACATTTAGTTTTCATTTTTGTCCTAACCTGTCACTCTGACCTACTCTGATCTCACTCACTTTATTGCCTAAATTGGGCTGGAGTGAGGAGGTGAAGTCCCTGTGTGACAGTCTGTTTGCCTCCTCCCCCCTCTGGAGATTCTCCTCGGTGGCGCCCCAGAGTTTCCTGCAGGAAGTCCACCTACGATGCCTGGTTGTGTGTGTTTGTGGGGGGTGGGTTAAGGGTTTGGAGGGGAGGTCAGAAGAAGGGGAAAGAGTGGAGAAGAGGAGAGTTAAGGGTCAGAGGTGAGGGTAAGAGTTGGAGAGGGACAACAATGGAGCCCATTCTGTTCTCCTTGTTCAAGAAAATAATGGAAGTTTCACATAGATGTTTGCTTAGACATAAAAAAATTCCAACACAATAAGAAAAGAAAAATTAGAATACCCCTGGGTCCCTTTTAAATGTCTTTTTTTTTCAGATTTAAAGTTGAACAGTTATGGTTGTCCTTAGTTTATAGAATAGTTATGGATAGAGTGGTGATAGCTCATATTAAACACGTATAAAGTTTGATATAGTACCCTCAAATTATTTTCATGAAATTCATATGAGTAAAAAGCTTGGTTTTAACAGTTTATTCTACTCTTGGATTGGTATGATGTCCAACGTCATAATATCCTACATATGGTCATCACAAACATATAGCTGTTATCATAGACTGCACATATAGATGGGAAACGTGCCACAACTGAATTCCATTGTCCAAGAAAAAATCCGCTCGCTGAATTTTGGGCGCTGCCATCTTGGTCTTTTAAAACCAGAGTCTGTGTAGTGACAATTGGGATGCGAGGGGATGCGTGTCAGCTTTCTGCCCATTAAGCAGCCCTTGAATTTCCCTCTCGGAGTACCAAAACCTCCAGATCCATCACAGTCTGTACAGTGGCATGTAGGAAGCGTTCTCAATCATGACCAATCACAATCACGCTCAATCTCCAAACCAGTCATCAATCTACACAACACCCCTGTTTTTTGTTTTGTTTCCCTTTTCCTGTCAAGCAGCTAGGTAAGCAGAACAGAAATCTGCTTCCCTTATCGTGCCACAGATTTACTTTGCCAAACGCTTTATACAGCACATCTCTATGTACTGTATATTATTTATAGACTCCTTGTAATCTTGTAATAACTTTTAATACTTTATTTAAATTGTTTTACCCATGATGGACCTGACGGGGGGATGGGGGTGGGGAAGGGAGTGGTGGGGAGGGGAGGGGGAAAGAAAAGAGAGGAACAAACAGAAAAAAAAAAACCCAAACTGACAGAACTGAAACAAACAGAAGACAAACTGTTTCTTCTTCTGAAAAGGTCTCATCATGAGTCTGATATCTGCGCCTGTAAAAGAACATAAGTGTGTGTGTGTGCATGCGAATGTATGACAGCTCGCTCAAAGGGAGTGTGTGCGTGTGAGTGGTTTGCTAGGAAACATACAAAGAGGGCAGCAGATCACAGCAACACCCCCCCCTTCCTGGAAACACTGAGCAAGCAAGACAGTGCCACCAACCCCCACAGAGCACAAATGCCCCGAAGCCAGCAAGCCCCAGGACAGCCATGGGCTGCACGGTGGCGCAGTGGTTTAGCACTGTGGCAGCACAGTTTTACCCTCGGCCGGGGGATCGCGGGGATCATGAGATCGTGGGTTCGATCCCAGCCCCCGACCAACAGTGAGCTGTGTGGAGTTTGCGTGTTCTCCCCGTGTTGCGTGGGTTTACTCCGGTTTCCTCCCGCATACCAAAAACATGTAGGTTTAGGGCGCTCGCGCACGCAGCGACCATCAGCCGGTGGCTTGTCACCAGACTGCAAACCAAATCTACCTACGGGTACAAATAAGTAACAAAAAAAAAAACGCCCTAGGAGGGATGGCTGAGGGAGGCTGGTGCGGTGCACCCCCGCCCCCAGAACAGCCTGCCCTCACCTCCCCAGTGGGGCCAACGCCAGTCCCCGGGCCCCAGGCGCCAGAAGACCAATGCCCCCTCCCACCCCCTGGGTCAGAAACTTGCCCACCCCAGTGCTCCTGACCCACGCCCCAGGAGCCCCCAGGCCCCCACGCCCAGGAAAGGTGGCAGAGAGGCACAGAGAGCCCCACAGGGCGCCAGCCCCCCCAAACCAAGGGAGCCCATGCGGCCAGGAGGTACCAGGAGGCGCCATCCCCTCAGTCCAGCACCCGCCACCAGCACATGCACTCACACCCTCATGCTCTCACACACACTCACTCGTACTTGCTCACTCGCTCTTACTCACCCTCTCCTTCACACAGTCTTCTTCTTCTTTTAGATTTGATTGGCGGTTGGCAACCAGCTTACAGGTGCATTACCACCACATACTTCACTCTATATCATCAGTTTATCTGGAGCTCTAGTCCTTCTATCATCACTGCTGTGTCCAGTCGAACCTCAACTCCATCCTAGACATCACTCCTCTTCGTCTCCTCGTCCTTCACGCCATATCATCACTTCACTCTATATCATCACTCTACACATCTTGGCCACAGTCTTACACCCACACTCAGACTCATTCACTCTCACCCACTCCCATACTTGTTCAGTCTCTCTCCCATTCCCACTTGCCCTCACACATTCTTCCTTCCACTCACGCTCACTCATATATACACTCTCATTCGCGCTCTGACTCACTCACATTTACTCGTGCTCTCTCTTACACACTCATTCACTTAAAACTTGAGGCGGCCACGGCGCAGATACAGTGGGCACCACTGAGCACCAATGAATGGCAGCGGCCAGGGAGTCCACCAGCCATGGACTCCCCTGCCAGCCATGGCACACCCTTGCCAACCCGCCCCAGGGTAGCTGCGGCCACAGAAGCAGCCCACCGCCACCAATGCCTGCCCGGAGCGAACGACCAGTGGATCCACTACAAGTGCCCAGTGATGCCACCCGAGATGCAAAGCACCACACAAATCCAACCCACCGCCACCATCATTACTTATCACTCCCTCACTCTCACTTACTCACTTGCTCTCACTTGCTCACTCCCTTTTCCGTACCTGTTCACTCATGGTAGCACCTTGGGATGATGACAGCATGATGGGCCCCAGGTCATCAGCCAGACCCCAGGCCCCCGGCAGAAGGAGGGCAGCAGGGGTGGAGGAAGACCCCCATCTCCCCACACCCCATGTGTAAATCGTGATGGGTGAGTGTTATTTGTGTGGTGTCATTGGGTGCAGGTGTGTGAACTACCAAAGTGCAGTTAAGATTGGGGGGATGGTGTGATAGGACATCGCTACCCACTGCTATGGGCAGCAGAGCTCCCATACCCCCAAGCCCTCAGTGTCTACAATGCAATTAAAATTGAGGTGAGGTCAGCCCCACAGCGCAGTAGTAGACCGAGGGATCCTCTTCACCGACACCGTACGGCACACCCCCACCCCAAAACCCTAAGTGTATCCAATAAGATATATGATCGATCCAGAATTTTTTGTGTGTGTGGCGGAGGGGGGTGGTGGTAAGATTGGGAGGGCTTGGTCCCAGAGAGAGGACCCCCCCCTCCAGAAGCCAGCTCCCAAACTGGCTCTGGAAGCCACCCACAGACTCCAGATCCCTTCCCATTGCGAGGGGCGCCAGGCCGTGCAACCCAAGATTGGGTTGGAAGTTGGACATTCAAGGCACAGCCTCAATCCCAATGCACATGCTTGCTCTTCTGAATTATGGCAAGTGAGAAATATTTCTGTTTACTGGAAAGCTGATTCACAATGTATACCTTGCTGCATTTAGTATATTTCCTGGGATTGAAATGTTTTCCTGATTTGTCACTGCCTGACAGGTCATGTTGAAGTACTTTTATTTAATGGAGCCCCACTTCATAAGGGCATCGTGAGTTGGGTTAAATTCTCCTCTAAGACTCCTGTAGCAACAACTTGTTAAGGTTTTGGGTGTTATCTGTGAAGAACGGCTGTGAGCTACTCCTGTCAGGTATAATATTACAGCTCAGTACACAAAGCAATAAGCAGAATCCTCACCTCAGCCCCATGCCTCTAAAATATTGTGTGAGTGGAGTAAGTAAAAGCAGCAGGGTGTGTGACTAAATAGCTGTTTTATTTTTTCCCATTTAATTTTATAAATTATTAGCTCTTAAGACCAATTACACACTGAAACATAATAAAATAATTTTATTACTTGCATCCATAGTACTAAGCACGGCTGTCTCTTTAGATTTAGATTTGCGCCTTGTGAACATATAACCTCTGCAGGTATGTGCTTCACACTCGTCGTTAATGCATATTGACATTGCTGAAACGTCATGTTTAGTTTGTGTGTTTTCCTGTCATGTTGTGTATTTATCATGAAGTCTCTTACATGCTGCTCCTGCCTGGAGTTTTGACAACTTTATTGCCAGTGCCTGCATACACCTGCAGCACTCAGAGAGGTGGAGAGTGGGAGGCTGAGAAGTGCTCTGCCTCAAACGTATTCTAATTAAAGTTGGCAGCTTTAATCACAGACTGATAAGCATCACAGAAGTAGAGGGGAGAGAGAAGGTTGAAAAAGGGCTTTCAGACCCACACAACTAGAATCGTCTCTTCAGCTGTGTTGGCCACCTATATGGCTGTAATGCCTCTGCTTTTCTTTTTTGCAGCTGCATATTCTGTTTATTTCTTTGCACTCTTTTGGTCCATCGAGGGCAGCGCCATGTTGGGAGCTGTGGTTAAGGACACAGGAAGGGCACCACTTTGTCACTAGATATTTGCCTCAAATGCCACTTTAGAGGCAGCTACCAACCACTGTAGTGGCCTTTGGCATCTCCCCAGTGAACATGTGCTGACACTGTCTACTATACCTGCACTCACAACGTCCTTGTACTTGGAGGCATTTTGCAATGTTGTGATTAGGTCTTCTTATGTTGAACATTGCCCTAGGTATTTTAACATTTAGGAATAAACTCCTGGCTGTTAATGTTAAGTATGAGAGAGTTTGATCCAGATTTAGATGTATGATAAAAAGGTTGGTTTTAGTCACATGAGCACCAAAACAGTCTCAAAAATGTGTACACTGCTCGATGCTCTCCCATAATGTGAGTAACAGTGGCTGACCCTACCTCACCCTCATAACAAAACTGTCAGTTCAGTTCTGGCCATTCGGCAGCTGTGTGACAGAGGACATCATATCCTCTTTAAGGTGAGAAGATAAGGTGGCTGTTCATAGCCATTTGTTATCACAGGCTGTGAGCCCCTGACACCTCCACATCTCTTATCTGGCTCCCTCCAAGTTTTTTTGGCTAATGCTAAGACTCGTGCAGGCCCAGGGCTGATGAGTAAGCACTAGTGAGCCTGTGGATGGCTTGGCCTGCCTTTATTGATTGCAGCGCCACCGCCTGTCATCCAGCCACCACTTAGCTAATGATGCCCATGCTATTGTCTCACAGCTTCAAAAATGGCCATAAAACAGAGTGGTGGTGAACGGTGGCGTCAGAGAAAAAGATGGATTTTAATGACCTAGAGGAACTTGGGCCAAGTGATGCACAGTTGCACTCTGTTTGGATTGTAGTATTGTCACACTTATTACTGTGCACCCTCTCTCTGTTTCACCTCTTCTTTCCTTCTTTTGTTGGCTGTCTGTGTTATCGTGCTTCTTGGTCCATCTGTATAAAAAAATGATAGATCACGATTCCCACCAGTCTCTGTTAGCCTGGTTTTAACCTTGTTATTCTGAATATGGCTGTTGGTGGGCAAACAGAAGCTTTATTTGCACTGAATAAAAACCATCAGTGATGATTCACCTGAAATGGTGGGATGTACAGTAGAGGCAGTTTTGAGTGAATGTTGTCCTTGTCTGTAGTATTCTTTAAAAGTTTGTTGGATTTTACATATTTGCATAATTCAAGATACTGCCCTACTAAAGTCTTGATTTTAACATTATAAAGTCAATGTGGGAATTTCTGGATGTAAAAGAAATGTTGTTCACATATCCTTTTGACACACTTGAAAAATTATGCACAACTGTGAGAATACACCAGCTACACATTTTGGGATATCTCAGACAAGATGAACAACGTGAGTGAATCATGGCAATATCTTTGGGCATGGTACAAAAACTGTGGTACCAGGTAGCGCCATGAGAGGTTTGATGAAACAAATGGACTTACAAGAATGCTAAAGTGCACAGTGTGTACAAAGATTTAGAGACGTGAGCTGTTTGGTCACACCAGCTCCGACTGTGTATGTTCATCATATACAGCATAACCTGGAAAAAACTGCACTGTTGGCACTTGGACTTGTATTGTGGATGAAGTACTGTTGAACAAAATTGATGAACATTGAAATCCTCTTTTACAGGTTTATCAGTTTTGATCGCAAATGTGCTTTTTGTGCAGTTGGATCAGTTGCATAGGTTTTTACCAGTCTTGTTTATTTAGGGATCTGCTGTGTAATTTCTGAATGCAAGTCTTTAATTTTTGGCCTCAACAAAAAATAAATGTGATTTTTCTTTTCCTTTTTTTGATACTCCTAGTATTATCAGTCCCCCGTTTTTGCGCCTACTGTAGACAGCTGGAAAAAAATTTATGATGTATCACCCAGTCTAAGGAGAATATATCCAGTATGCTATTTCTGAGATCTTTACATAAGTTGGGTTTTCATGGTGTTGACTGTTGACACGAGTCATTTCTCTTCTCAGTGCTGTAATTTCCCAGGATGCAGTTGGGACCCCAAGGTTCATAGCTCTTATGTCAGAGTTCATTTCCTGTTGCAAACAGGCTCCAGCAGCTCTGGAGGATCCACCATTTTGTAACATTCCTTAAGAGGACCAGAGAAATGTGTCCCAGTTCCCCACCAATTCTTAATGTGGATTTTTCAATTTCACACATTGCTGTTTAGAAGCAGCATTCTTGGCCATTGTTGTCCTCTATAAACTGATCATTTACTTTCTACAAGAGTGAATAAACACTTAACTGCAGTTAAGGTCTCACTATGCCTGATAAAGAAGGATGTTGAAATTTTAAATGTAGTTTAGATTATTCTGTTGAAGTTTCTCTTTTTCTTAGGTTAAAGTGTTTAAAATCAAGGTAGTTTCATGCCACCTTTTGTTGCCCGTTTACTTACTTTGAGTTCCGTATATGTAGTAATTTGTGATGATTAAGTGAAAAAGATCCTTTTCAGCACAATAGACAGTATAGTTAATCCTGTCAGTTCCGCTCCCCCTGTTTATTCAATTAATGACTAACAAGTTTCTTTCCTTTTTTGTTGACAAGGTCACTGCTGTTAGGGCTGGTTTTACTCATTCCTTTCCCCTAATCCTTGACTGTCCTAACAGACAGGCCTTTTTAAGTGATTTTACCGCAATTTCTTTTGAGGATTTGTTAGTGTTGGTGAGTTCCATGAAATCCTCCTCCTGCGTTTTAGGTATTTTGCCTTCCTCAATGTTAAAAGAGGTAATTGGCTCAGTGGGTACGTCTTTGGTTAATATCATTAATAGTTCACTTGAATCTGGTTGTGTACCCTCGTATTTTAAACGTGCAGTTGTGCAGCCACTTTTAAAAAACCTAACCTTGATCCATCTGTTTTTAAAAACTTGAGGCCAATTTCTAAGCTTCCTTTTATTTCTAAGCTTTTAGAAAAAGTTGTTGCCAAGCAGCTCACTGACTTTCTGATTGAACACAATATTTTCGACAAATTTTAGTCAGGTTTTCGTCAGAAACGCTTGACAGAGACCGCTCTTCTCAGGGTGTCAAATGATATTTTAATGTCATCAGACTCTGGCAAATGCTCTGTTTTAGTGTTATCAAATGCTGCAGTAAGATCTAATACTATTGATCATTGTATTTTGTTACAAAGGCTTAAAG
Source organism: Pholidichthys leucotaenia (assembly GCA_020510985.1). NCBI lineage: Eukaryota > Metazoa > Chordata > Actinopteri > Cichliformes > Pholidichthyidae > Pholidichthys > Pholidichthys leucotaenia. The sequence continues at coordinate 213,311,367 of CM035847.1, read as the reverse complement.
ATTGGGTAGGTATTTCTGGAAAAGCTCTGGATTGGTTTTTCTCCTACCTTTCTGGTAGGAGTTTTTCCATGGCTGTTGGCTCTTATTCATCTGACTCTGCTCCTTTAACCTGTGGGGTGCCTCAGGGTTCTATTCTGGGTCCACTTTTATTTGCTCTATATATGCTGCCACTTGGTTCTATTATCAGCAGATTTAAAGGTGTGTCTTATCACTGCTACGCTGACAATTTACAGCTACTTTTCTCTTTTAAGCCTGACCATGTTGACAATTTAAAAATTATTCATGATTGTCTGTCTGCAATTAAGGACTGGATGTCTAGTAGCTTTTTGCAACTTAATGCTGATAAAACTGAAGTCCTTATTGTAGCACCTGATAATCTAATTCCTAAGTTGGTTAATAGCATTGGTTCATTAAGCTCTAACGTATGGTCTAATCTAAAAAAATCTTGGTGTCATTTTCGATCAGTCGATGAGTTTTGATCAGCATGTCAAATCTCTGACCCGGAGTTGCTTTTTCCACCTTAGGAATATATCCAAAATTAGGTCATTGGTTTCCTACAGTCAGCTAGAAATCATTATTCATTCCTTTGTTTCTTCGTGTTTGGACTACTGTAATGCTCTTTTCACATGTCTTAGCAAATCCTCTTTACACCGCCTACAGTTAGTCCAGAACACTGCTGCAAGATTACTAACTAGGTCCAGTAGATTCTGTCATATCACTCCTGTTTTGGCCTCCTTGCATTGGCTTCCTGTAAATTATGGAATTGATTTTAAAGTTCTTGTTCTTACTTACAAAGCCATTCATGAAGAGGCGCCTTTTTATATTAGTGACCTGCTCTCTCTACACCAGCCCAGCAGGTCTCTCAGGTCTTCTCATCAGAATCTATTTGTAGTCCCTAGCACTAGGCTCAGAACCAAAAGCGATAGAGCCTTTGCTGCTGTTGCTCCCAGACTGTGGAACTCCTTGCCTTTTGAACTTAGATCTGCACCTTCCATTGGTGTTTTTAAGAAGCAACTAAAGACCCACCTTTTAGCCTGGCTTTTTAATTAACTATGTGCTGATTGTATTTTTATGTGCTTTTACTGTCTACTTTGTTTTTTTACTGTTTTATGTGCCTGTGTTTTTATTTTTTTTTATTTATTTTTTTTATTTAAGTTTTTGTAAAGGGTATACACGTCATTACAGCATTGCATTGCTTACATTTTCATCACATGTTCCCTTATTTTTTGTTATTTGACAACATTGGAAGAATACTTATTACAACACCCCTTTTTTTTTAAGTGAAAGAAAAAGTGAAATTAAAGAGAACAGAAAACAAACAAACAAAAGAGCAAAAAATGAACAAAAAAAATAAATAAAAATAAAAGGGCATCTGAGTAGTGTTGGAACAAAGAGCGGTGCCATTATTGAAATGGTATTTGTCAAAAATTAGATCTAATGGAAGACACATATGCGATCCAGGGTTGCCAAAAGTTCAAGAACCCATCCATGTCCTGTCTCAATGCGAATGTCAACTTTTCCATCGAGTAAATGTCTTGAATCACATTAATCCAATCTTCAGGTGTAGGACAGTCCTTCAACATCCATTTTTTAGTTAGGGCTTTTTTACTTGCCAATATTAAAACAGTGAATAAGTATTTTTCTCCTCATCTTTCCAGTGAATCCGGTAGTAAACTCAAATACAAAGTTACAAAAGAAAAGGGAACTGTTATTTTGAATATTTTCCCCAATATTGTCTGTACATTGGTCCAATATTGGTGGATAACTGGGCATGAGCAAAACACATGAAAATGATTTGCAGTCTCTTCACCACACAAGCGCCAACAATTCAACCCCTTATGAGTAAATTTGTTTTGTGCAGGTGTTCTGAAAAATCTTACCAAATTTTTCCATCCAAATTCTCTCCACTGCAGGGAAGAGGTACTTTTCCATTGCTGTTTATTTAGCTTTTCCCATATTTCCAGTTGTAAAGTGAAATTCCCCTCTATTTCCCATCTCTCGTTTATATATGATGTGTTGTCTCCTTTTAAGTCTTGAAGACCTTGGTATATTTTAGAGATGTATCTGATCCCTGGGATCCCTTTTATATGCCATTAAGAAGACCTTCAGAACACCTGACTGGGCCCTTTCCAAATCCTCCTTTTTAAGTATATTGTTTATGTGGTGTCTAAGCTGAAAGAACCTGTAAAGGTCTTGATTTATTAGACCTTGTTTTTTCAAGTCTTCAAAACTTCTTAAAATTTGCCCTTTAAAAAAATCGTAATATTTTATCAGTCCGTTCTCTTTCCACTTTTTAAATCTAGTGTCTGTTTTATTAGGAGTAAAGTCTTGATCATAGGCAATCCATTGCAGAAATCGATAGGGCTCTTTAGTTTGATTCTCTCTGACTATCTTAAACCAAATTTTTAGCGGGGTCTCTATCCACGGGTTAGTGTTATTCAAAAGTTTAGGTAAGGCATTGTTCCCTATTATCGCCTGTAGGGGGATGTCACTTATTTGGCATTCCATCTCCTTCCATTGTGCAGTGTAGACTGGGTTACATATCTCTACTAAAGTTTTAATTTGTGCGGCTTTAAAATAGTCCCTGATATTTGGCAGCGCGAGCCCACCTTTGCCTTTGTTTAGCTGTAGGGTTCTATATCTGATTCTAGGTCTCTTGCCCTGCCATATGAATCTTGAGATCCTTCTGTCCAGTTCCTGCCATGTTTTTTGGGGAGGTTCTACCGGTATTGTTTGGAAAAGGTATAGAAGACGTGGAAGTATATTCATTTTGACTGCTTCAATTCTTTGTGCAGTACCCAAGAATGGTATCATATTCCATCTTGCTAGATCAGATGTTATTTTTGCCACCAGTGGATCATAGTTTAGTGTTATAATTTTGTTGGGTTGTTTCGGGATATTGACCCCCAGATATTTCATAGATTCCATCTCTGTTAGTTTTGAGTTTGCTTAGTAAATATTGATTTGGGTCATAGTTGAATGTTAAAACTTGGGTTTTATGCATGTTTAGTTCGTACCCCGATAAAGCTCCATACTCTGAAAAAACTGAGATTAGTTCTGGAAAAGAGGTGTCTGGCTGCCCCAGGTATATTAAAATGTCATCAGCAAAGAGTGCTATTTTATGTTCCTTCTGACCAAGTGTAATACCTTGAATTTTTTGATTCTGTCTTATCCATTGGCTCAGAGGTTCTATGAAGATTGCAAAGAGCAGTGGAGACAAGGGGCTGCCCTGACGACATCCTCTTTCCAGTTCAAAAGAAGATGATAAATTACCGTTAACCCTTATTTTAGCTGTTGGTTTTTTATATAATGCCTGGATAGTTCTAATGAAGTTGTTATGAAAATTGAAACTGGATAAGATTCTATATAAGAAAGACCAGTCAACCGAATCGAATGCTTTTTCAGCATCTAATCCCAATATGACTGCATTTAAGTTATATTTTTTTTATATGATGAATTATGTGTAAAGTGCATCTAATGTTGTCTTGTCTGTCTTTGTCTTATAAAACTTGTTTGGTCTAAATGAATTAAGTCTGTCAGTATATTTTCTAACCTTTTGGCAAGGATAGTGGTAAAAAGCTTATAGTCCTGATTTAATACACTGATTGGTCTGTAGTTGGAGCATTCTAGTTTATCCTTTTCAGGTTTCGGTATGACTGCAATGACCCCTTCTCTCCAGGAGGGGGGGATTTCCCCTGTGTGGAGGACATAGTTAAATGTTTTCAGGAGGAGAGGAGATATATGCTGTTTAAAGGTTTTGTACCACTCTGCTGTATAGCCATCTGCTCCTGGGGATTTGTTAGCTTTAAGTTTCATAATTGCTTTTTCTAATTCTTTAGGTTGTATTTCTGACAGTAGTGTTTTATTTTGAGACTCAGTAAGTTGGGGAAGGTTTAATGTGTTTAGGAATGCTTCGGATGAGTTTTTATGTTTTTAGAGGGAGTACAAGTTCTTTTAGTAGTTCTCGAAGCTTTTAAGAATATCCTGAATTCTGAATTTTATTTCCTTTGATACTGGGTCTCTGATTTTGTAGACTGCTCTTTCCGTTTGTTGTTTCCTCAATTTATAGGCTAGTAATTTTGCCGATTTGCTGCCTGCTTCATAGCATTTTTGTTTCAGAAATGTAAGTTTCTTCTGGATTTCTATTGTGTAGATCTCATTTATTTGTTTTTTAATTTCCTTAATTTTGAGCGAGTCATTAGAATGAGTGTTGTCTTTGTGCTCTTTTTCTAGGTTCTTAAGTTCTGACTCTAATGTGGTTAGTTTTTCTTGTCTGTTTCTTTTGGATTGCCAGTTTTGCGATAATCTTTCCCCTTATTACAGCTTTGCATGCATCCCACAGTATTAAAGGGGATACTTCTCCATTATCATTTTCTTCCAAATATCTGAGAATATCTGATTCCAATTCATCTTTCAGTGGTCCTTTCAGGACATTTGAATTCAACCTCCAAGAAAATGTATTATTTGTGAATTTTTGGGTACTTAAGTCCATATAGATCGGACTGTGGTCGGAGAGATCCATCAGTCCTATTTTACATGTTTTTACTCTTCCAATGTCTCTATTAAACATAAAAAATAGTCAATCCTTGAGTATGATGAATGTGGCGCTGAGTAAAATGTATAATCTTTTACACTGGGGTTGAATTCCCTCCACACATCACAGATTCCCATTTCTTTTAGTAGCATCCGAGTTTTTCTACTTTGAGTGTTATTTTGATGTGGAGAATTACCTGATGCATCCCAGTATGGATTCAGTCTTAGATTGAAGTCTCCACCACATATCACTAAACCTTGGGCTTTAGTTATCATTAGGTCAAATACATTTTTATAAAATTTCCAGTTAGCCCCTGGAGGTGCATATACATTCAGCAGGGTGATATCTTCTCCCTCTAGCCGCCCAATTACCAAACTGTATCTCCCTTCTTTATCTTTGTGTTCTGGCTTTTTTTCAAATGTAATTTTGGTTGAGATCAATGTCGCTACTCCCCTCCTCCTCCCTGACTTATATGAAGATGAAGAGATCATTTTAAACCCTTGTCTATTGAGTTTAGTGTGCTCCACGTCTGTTAGGTGGGTTTCTTGTAAAAATATTATTCCTGCTTTGTCTTTTTTCATTTTGCCTAGAATCTTGGATCTTTTAGCTGGATTCAGGATCCCTTTAACATTATATGAGATTATTTTGGTTACACCCTGTTTCTCCATTGTGTTGTCTTATTTAGTATAACAGTGTGGTGGCCCTCTTTTATGCTACTCAGAAACTGAAAGAACATTGAGAACATAAAAAACATTAAGAACATAGTGTAAAAAAACTTTAAAACAAAAAACTGACAAAAGAACTTCCTGAGCTGAGGTCTTTTTAGTGACCTTAGAAGAGCCTTGATGGAGTGTAGGCTCTGAGGGAAAATCCTCAAACTCTGTTACGTGTTGAGGGCCCTCTCTTACCCCTGTAAGTTGTCCCATGTTTTTAACGTGAATTTCAGATCCCAATCCGAACTTGTAATGATTTTTTTTTTTTTTTATGCCTATACCTTATGAAATTGTGTGCACCCTCCCACCACCATCACAGCAAACATTCACGTTAATACAGTATTTTAGTGTGGGGAGAACATGTGGATCATTGTCACATTTCTATTTTTTTTTTTTTTTTTAAGACTTATTTGTTTCTAATATTATGACTGTTCCATGAAATGTTTTACCACATGCTGATTCTGCATCTCCTTTAATGTTTGTTACCTTGTAGGAGGGGGGTTGGATGTGCAGACTGACAAAAAACAAAAAACAAAAAACAAAACATTATTCCCTCCTGTAAACGGCCAGCTTTTCCTTGTAGCTCTGACGCTGGGTTTCCCGCTGCTGGCTCGTGGGTTTTGAGGGTCTCTGTGTGGACCACGTTTGAGCCTTGATTCTATCGATCGGGTCTGCTGCGGGTTTAAACACCGTTACCGGGAGCCCTCTTCTCGCCATATCTTCGGTTGCTTCTTCCGCCGAGTTATAGAGACATGTCTCTTCACCGTAGAAAACCCTCAACTTCGCCGGAAATGGCGTCTGGAAGCGCAATTTTTTCTCTCGTACCTTTTTAGCGTCGTTGTATTCCCGACTCTTTTTAAGGAGCTCCGGAGTGTAATCGTGTTCCACGAAAACTTTTCTCTCTTGGTGCATAAATCCTTTTTTCTGCCAAACCAGTCTTACAACCTCTTCTTTTATTTTGGAGTTGGAAAACTTCACCACCACCGAACGTGGAGGCGCTTCCGCCGCCGGCCTAGGGGCTAATGTACGGTGCGCCCTTTCTATCTTCAAGTCGGTGGATTGGGGAATATCCAACTTCTCTCTCAGTAAGGATTCCACGCATGCCGCCATTGTGTTGAAACCATCCTCGACTCCTTCTTTCAGACCGTGAATTCTTATGTTGTCTCTTCTCTGTCTTCCTTCTTGGTCGGTTAGCTTAGCCTCTAGTCTTGACTGCCTTTTGTGTAGATCCAGCACGGAATCTTCCAGCGCTTTTATTCTTTCCTCTGCTTCCAAGATTCGGTTCTCAGCCTGGTCCACTCTGCTGTTTGTCCTTTTTAATTCTTCTTTGAATTCACAAAATTCGGCCCAACACTCTCGGCGAAATCGTCTTATTTCATTAAAAACCATTTTCAAGCTAACCTTTTTGTTAGCTTCATTCAGCTCCTCGTCTTCTGAATGGAAATCTTCCAGATCAGATTCTTCGGCCGATGCATGTCCTGGCCTGGTAAATGTCGATTTCTTCTGTTTTCCTTTAGGCATAATGACTTTGTCCTTTGATTTTCACTCTTCCAAAAATCCATTAAATCTGATTTTCAAGGTATTTTACTGGATTGGGTCTGGGAGCTTCAGCGTTAAGCTGCAATCACCATGGTGTCCAGACCGGAAGTCCCCGTTTATTTTGTTTTTTTACCATGTTAAGCACTTTGTGACTCTGTCTGTGAAAAGTGCTCTGTAAATAAACTTATTATTATTTATTATTAAAAAGAAATGTTAAAGAATTAAATTATTTCTAGGTTGTTTGGGTTTTGGAGGTATTTTTTTTAAAAAGAGGATGATGTCACCAAACCCAGGCACAGTTGTATGGGAGATGACACCACGGATTTTACTGCACAGAAGGAGATAAAAAGTTGTTGGGAATGCAGTTTAAACTTGGTGTGACTTATTACCAGGTGATTGCTACGAAAGAGATTTACAGATTAAACGAAACACTTTGCTGATAAAACATGAAAAAAGTCATTACAAGACATTTTTTTAAAGAGAGAACATTTGATGTGCATACTGTAGAGAGGCAATATTCAGATTTGTCTTAATCTTTTAATGCTTGCAATTTGCAGAAGTGCGAGTGATCTTTAAAAATCAAATGTAAAATGTACCTTTTCAGAACGACTAATGAATAAATGTTTTATAACCATTCAAATGGGAGCTTCAAGTCTTTATTAATTTCTATTCAGTTAGAAGATTACGAATGATAGATTTTAATCATATTGAAAATCTAAGCTACAAGGAGACTGAATTTTAGTTTTCAGCATTTGTCAATCTGGGTCACCAGTTTCTTCAAAGTAGAATTTAGTAGTATATCAAAGGTTTTAACTTTAACAAGATGGCATTTAACACCACTAGCTATTGGAAATGACATAAATATGAATGCTGGCAAAGGGACTGCTTTAGTGTTAAAATAATAGTTGCCCTTTAAAAAGGTAATTACATAACTGCACTTAGTTTTTTCTGTCAAGTTGTAAAAACAACTTAGCTTTAATATCAAGGAATTATCTTAATGACAGTCTATAGTTTTCTGTGGCTCTGATCGTGACCCTTAATTTTAAGTGGTTCTAAGCTAATGGAGAAGCTGCCACACAGTTGTCTAAAGCCATCACTGCTCCCATCTATTATAAAATTTGTCTGCTTATTTACTCAGAATCTTACTGTCATCTATACAGTCACTCAGCATAGCAGAATAGGTGATCATAAATGACTCTGAGTGACTAATGGACTTCTCATCCTCTGACTGTGGTGTTTCATTTGTCTTCAGTTGTTGATCATATGATCATTAAGAAACTGATTCACAAATGTTAACTGAACCTTTCACGTTTTCTTCTTCTTCTTCTCCTCCTTTCGGCTGCTTCCTTGAGGGGTCGCCACAGCGGATCATCTGCCTCCATCTTATGCATCTTCCTCTGTAACACCAACCCTCTCCATGTCCTCCTTCACTACATCCATGAATCTTCTCTGTGGTCTTCCTGTTTTCCTCCTACCTGGCAGTTCCATCTTCAACATCCTTTGTCCAATATATCCACTATCCCTCCTCTGCACATGTCCAAACCATCTCAGCCTTGCCTCTCTGACTTTGTCTCCAAACTGCTCAACCTGGGCTGTCCCTCCGATATACTCATTTCTTATCCTGTCCCTCCTAGTCACTCCCAATGAAAATCTTAGCATCTTCAACTCTGCCACCTCCAGTCTCACCTGCTGTTTTTTGTCAGCGCCACCGTCTCCAAACCATACATTATAGCAGGTCTCACTACCGTCTTGTATATCTTCCCTTTCAGTCTTGCTGCTACCCTTCTGTCACAAAATCACCCCTGACACTCTTCTCCACCCACTCCACCCTGCCAGCAGTCTCTTCTTCACCTCTCATGTGCATTTTCCATTGCTTTGGATGGTTGACCCCAGGTATTTAAACTCATTTACTTTCACTATTTGTACTCTTTCCATCTTCACCGTTGCACCTGCATCCTTCTCATTCACACTCATGTATTCTGTCTTGCTTCTACTCACTTTCATTCCTCTTCTCTCCAGAGCATAACTTCACCTCTCCAGGTTCTCCTTCACCTGCTCCCTACTCTCACTACAGATCACAATGTTGTCTGCAAACATCATGATCCACAGAGACTGCTGTCTGACCTCATCTGTCAGCCTGTCCATCACCATGGCAAAAAAGAAGGGGCTCAGAGCCAATTCCTGTTGTAATCCGACTCCCACCTTGAATCCATCCGTCACTCCTACAGCGCACTTCACCACTGTCTCGCTGTTCTCATACATGTCCTGTACCACCCTCACATACTGTATTTCTCTGCCACTCCTGACTTCCTCATACAGTACTACACTTCCTATCTTGGCACCCTATGCTTTCTCTAGATCCACAAAGACACAGTGCAACTCCTTCTGACATTCTCTATACTTCTCCATCAGCACTCTTACAGCAAACATTGCATCTGTAGTACTCTTTCTTGGCATGAAACTGTACTGCTGCTCACTGGTTGTCACCTCTCCTCTTAACCTGGCTTCAACAACTCTTTCTCATATCTTCATATTGTGGCTGGTCAACTTTATGCCTCTTTAGGGACTACAGCTCTGAGCATCACCTTTGTTTTTGAAAATTGGTACCAAAACACTTCTTCTCCACTCCTCAGGCATCCTCTCACTCTCCAAGATTGTGTTAAGCAATCTGGTTAAAAAGTCCACTGCCATCTCTCCTAAACATCTCCATACCTCCACAGGTATGTCATCTGGACCAACTGCCTTTCCATTCTTCATCCACTTCAAAGCTGCCCTCACTTTTGCCTTGTTAATTCTCGGGACTTCCTTGTTCACTATCTTTCCTTCATTCATCCTCTTCTCTCTCTCATTTTCTTTATTCATCAGCTCTTCGAAGTACTCCTTCCACCTTCTCAACACACTCTCGTCATTTGTTAGTACATTACCATTTCTGTCCTTAATCAACCTAATCTGCTGTACATCCTTTCCAGCTCGATCTCTCTGTCTAGCCAATCGATACAAGTCCTATATATATTTTGTGTGTGTGTGTGTGTATTTTTTAGGGGTTTAACGATACGCTAAAATCACGGTTCAGTACTCTGGTATGTTCAGGTTTCTGTGGAAAATTAATTATCTAATTTCATTTGTTAACTGGTCAGTAATTTGTCATTGTTATACGTAGCTTCTGAAGGCACTCATGCACAACAACAGCAAATTATTTGCATTTTTTTTTTTGGACAATTAAAAAGCTAAATTAAATGATATCTCACACAAAATCTGAACATACCAGGGCACCCTTGAAAAACGCTGGCCTAAAGTGCAGCATTAACAGATTTTGCTTTTTCTTAAAAGGATGATATTATTTTCTGGCTGAAGAGGGCACAAGAAGGAACTTCATACCGGTGCTGAGTTAGCTTTAGTATGTGTTTAAACCTGGTGTTCTTAACAACTGAATATGGCCTTAGATTTGCTGCTATATAAACATCAATGGCATTTGTTATTGCTTTGGCTCGATCTGAAAAGCCCTTAAGAGGCTGTCTAAATGCTGCTGGAAGCTGTGCTTGTACCGTGCTAGTTTTGTTTTTTTTTGTGCTGCATGTTCGCGTGGTGCTGTTTCAAATGAGTTAACAAGTTCAACATACTGCCAAAAGCATATCCATTGCTGTTTTTGTCTTATTCACTTGCCTGCATTCACATATTTCACCAGAAAACCAAAGTGTTCCCAGGGTCTTCAAGCTCTGGCTTCTCCCTGGGCTGCAGTTTGTTTACATGTACGGCCCGAGGCAGTTCTTGTCCGTCACTCAAAGTGGTCCGTGTAGAACCTCGGTACGCCTGTGCACCGAACCAAAGGTTTCGTACCGAAAAATCTGAATACATTTACTGTTACACCCCTGATAAATAAATAAATGAGAATATATATATATATATATATATATATATATATATATATATATATATAAAGTATATATATATATGCAAGTTAGGTTAATTGGCATCAAACTGGGGATTCTAAATTGTCCTTAGGTATGACTGTGAGAGTGAATGGTTGTCTGTCTCTCTGTGTTGGCCCTGCGATGGACTGGCGATCTGTCTAGGGTGTACCCTGCCTCTCGCCCAAAGATGCTGGGATAGGCTCCAGCCCCCCCGCGACCCGAAAAGGATTAAGCAGAAGAACAGGAATGAAATGTATAGTGGTGTGAAAAAGTGTTTGCCCCCTTCCAGATTTCTCTTTTTTGTATGTTTGCCACACTTAAATGTTTCAGATCATTAAACAAATTTAAATATTAGACAAAGATAACACAAGTAAACACAAAATGCAGTTTTAAATGAAGGTGTTTATTATTAAGGGTAAAAAAAACAAAATAAATCCAAACCTACAGGCCCTGTGTGAAAAAGTGATCCCCCCCCCTTTCCCGTAAAAATACAGTGGGGCAAAAAAGTATTTAGTCAGCCACCAATTGTGCAAGTTCTCCCACTTAAAAGATGAGAGAGGTCTCCAATTTTCATCATAGGTACACCTCAACTATGAGAGACAAAATGAGGGGAAAAAAAAAATCCAGAAAATCACATCGTCTGATTTTTAAAGAATTTATTTGCAAATTATGGTGGAAAATAAGTATTTGATCACCTACAAACAAGCAAGATTTCTGGCTTTCACAGACCTGCAACTTCTTCTTTAAGAGGCTCCTCTGTCCTCCACTCGTTACCTGTATTAATGAGACCTGTTTGAACTCATTATCAGTATAAAAGACACCTATCCACAACCTCAAACAGTCAGACTCCAAACTCCACTATGGCCAAGACCAAAGAGCTGTCAAAGGACACCAGAAACAAAATTGTAGACCTGCACTAGGCTGGGAAGACTGAATCTGCAATAGGTAAGCAGCTTGGTGTGAAAAAATCAACTGTGGGAGCAATTATTAGAAAATGGAAGACATACAAGACCACTGATAATCTCCCTCGATCTGGGGCTCCATGCAAGATCTCACCTTGTGGGGTCAAAATGATCACAAGAACGGTGAGCAAAAATCCCAGAACCACACAGGGGGACCTAGTGAATGACCTGCAGAGAGCTGGGACCAAAGTAACAAAGGCTACCATCAGTAACACACTACGGCGCCAGGGACTCAAATCCTGCAGTGCCAGACGTGTCCCCCTGCTGAAGCCAGTACATGTCCAGGCCCGTCTGAAGTTTGCTAGAGAGCATTTGGATGATCCAGAAGAGGATTGGGAGAATGTCATATGGTCAGATGAAACCAAAATAGAACTTTTTGGTAAAAACTCAACTTGTCGTGTTTGGAGGAGAAAGAACACCATACCTACTGTGAAGCATGGGGGTGGAAACATCGTGCTTTGGGGCTGTTTTTGTGCAAAGGGACCAGGACGACTGATCCGTGTAAAGGAAAGAATGAATGGGGCCATGTATCGTGAGATTTTGAGCGAAAACCTCCTTCCATCAGCAAGGGCATTGAAGATGAAACATGGCTGGGTCTTTCAGCATGACAATGATCCCAAACATACCGCCCGGGCAACGAAGGAGTGGCTTCGTAAGAAGCATTTCAAGGTCCTGGAGTGGCCTAGCCAATCTCCAGATCTCAACCCCATAGAAAATCTTTGGAGGGAGTTGAAAGTCCGTGTTGCCCAGTGACAGCCCCAAAACATCACTGCTCTAGAGGAGATGTGCATGGAGGAATGGGCCAAAATACCAGCAGCAGTGTGTGAAAACCTTGTGAAGACTTACAGAAAACGTTTGACCTCTGTCATTGCCAACAAAGGGTATATAACAAAGTATTGAGATGAACTTTTGTTATTGACCAAATACTTATTTTTCACCATAATTTGCAAATAAATTCTTTAAAAATCAGACAATGTGATTTTCTGGATTTTTTTTCCCTCATTTTGTCTCTCATAGTTGAGGTGTACCTATGATGAAAATTGGAGACCTTTCACATCTTTTAAGTGGGAGAAGGTGCACAATTGGTGGCTGACTAAATACTTTTTTACCCCACTGTATAAATTAACTGTGGTTTATCACATCTTTGGAAAGCTGAGTTCAGTTTCTCTAGGCACACCCAGAACTGATTACTCCCACACCTGTTCTCAATCAAGAAATCACTTAAATAGGACCTGCCTGAGAAAGTGAAGTAGACCAAAAGATCCTCAAAAGCTAGACATCATGCTGCGATCCAAAGCAATCCAGGAACAAATGAGAAACAAAGTAACTGAGATTTATCAATCTGGAAAAGGTTATAAAGCCATTTCTAAAGCTTTGGGACTCCAGCAAACCACAGTGAGAGCCATTATCCACAAATGGCAAAAACATGGAACAGTGGTGAACCTTCCCAGGAGTGGCCGGGCAACCAAAATTACCCCAAGAGCGCAGTGACGACTCATCCAAGAGGTCACAAAAGATTCCACAACAACATCCAATGCCTCACTTGCCTCAGTTAAGGTCAGTGTTCATCACTTCACCATAAGAAAGAGACTGGGCAAAAATGGCCTGTATGGCAGAGTTCCTAGACGAAAACTACTGCTGAGCAAAAAGAAGATAAAGGCTCATCTCAGTTTTGCCAGGAAACATCTTGACGATCCCCAAGACTTTAGGGAAAAAACTCTGTGGACTGACGAGACAAAAGTTGAACTTTTCGGAAGATGTGTGTCCCATTACATCTGGCTTAAAAGTAACAGCATTTCAGAAAAGGAACATCATATGGACAGTAAACTATGGTGGTGGTAGTGTGATGGTCTGGGGCTGTTTTGCTGTTTGAGGATCTGGAAGACTTGCTGTGCGAAGTGGAACCATGAATTCTGCTGTCTACCAAAAATTCATGGAGGAGTATGTAAAGCCATCGGTTTGTGACCTTAAGCTGAAGCACACTTGGGTTCTGCAGCAGGACAATGATCCAAAATACACCAGCAAGTCCACCTCTGAATTGCTGAAGAAAAACAAAATGAAGACTTTGGAGTGGCCTAGTCAAAGTCTTGACCTGAATCCGATTGAGATGCTGTGGCATGACCTTAAAAAGGCGGTTCATGCTCGAAAACCCTCCAATGTGGCTGAATTACAACAATTCTGCAAAGATGAATGGGCCAAAATTCCTCCACAGCACTGTAAAAGACTCATTGCCAGTTATCACATACGCTTGATTGCAGTTGTTGCTGCTAAGGGTGGCCCAACCAGTTATTTGGTTTAGGGGGCAATCACTTTTTCACACAGGGCCATGTAGGTTTGGATTTTTTTTCCCCTTAATAATAAACATCTTCATTTAAAAACTGCATTTTGTGTTTACTTGTGTTATCTTTGTCTAATATTTAAATTTGTTTGATCTGAAACATTTAAGTGTGAAAAACGTACAAAAAAAAAGAGAAATCAGGACGGGGCAAACACTTTTTCACACCACTGTGTGTGTGTGTGTGTGTGTGTGTGTGTGTGTGTGTGTGTGTGTGTGTGTGTGTAAAAGTTTATGTACTAGTGCTTACAACATCTGTTGTGTCTTGCTGTTTTGATTGCATGCCTTGTTTGGGTGCTGTTTGGTAGGATGAACCAGACCAAGTGCCTGAGACCAGTTTAACCTGCTCTTGAATAATGATATGAAGCATTACATGTTACCATGTGTCAAACCTTAAGCAACCATTTCAGCATGCATTTATTACAACAACATATTTGTTTTGCTTCATGATAACTAGTACTTCCCCTTGCATACCCATCCATGCCCGTAGAAACCAAGTATAAGAAAGTATTTCTGCGTGCCCGCTGCTGAAGGGTCTCCTCCTGTCTTAGACGGCTGTGCTTTTCAGTCATGCCAGCAGCGTACTGGTGGAATCTAAGGTGTTTCACGTTCACGCCATCCTTTCTGACGTGCAGCAGTTCTCCTCATTTTATTGCTCTCTATCTGGTGGGTCTTCTTCTTCGTTCAGACCACTGGTTGAGGGATAGGTGCGTCGTAATTCCAGTTCATGGGCACAATCCTGAAAAAGTGGCTTTCGACCCTGTTCAGGAAGGCCCGTGCATGCCCGTAGAAACCAAGAAACCGGAGCACCCGGAGAAAATCAGCGCTTTGCTTGGCATTTTACACATTTGTAGTGTAGACTGGCATTCGTCAAGGTTACACATTTGCCGTCATGTAGGCATGGTGAGTCGTCCTATAATGCCTGAGTTCATAGGACGCGCTATGATGATGAGGCAGAGATCATGATCATAGGCCGTCCTATGATGTCCTAGAAACGTGCTTTAAAGTCTGTCGTACCCTATGTTGGTGAAGGGTGTCCTCCTATCTCAGATGGGTGCAATGTACTGCTGGAACCTCAGGTGTTTCATCTTCATGGCATCTTTTCTGACGTGCAGCAGTTGTCATCATTCTATTGCTCTCCATCTGTTGGGTCTTCTTCTTCGTTGAGACCACTGGTTGAGGGATAGGTGCATCGTAATTCCAGTTCATGGACAGGATCATGAAAATAGATCTGAGCAAAAAGAGGCTTTCCGGCATGGACTCACTGTATATGACATCATAAAGACATGAAGGCAGCCTTGATGTATATGACATAAAGACATGTTGCCTGATGTCACTGTATATGACATCATAGGACGTCCTATGATGATCAGGTGGATATCATAGGCCGTCCTATGATGTCCTATAAACGTGCTTTAAAGACATGAAGGCAG
Organism: Pholidichthys leucotaenia; assembly: GCA_020510985.1. Classification (NCBI taxonomy): domain Eukaryota; kingdom Metazoa; phylum Chordata; class Actinopteri; order Cichliformes; family Pholidichthyidae; genus Pholidichthys; species Pholidichthys leucotaenia. The sequence continues at coordinate 213,295,940 of CM035847.1, read as the reverse complement.
CCTTGATGTATATTCAATTCAACTTTATTTATGTAGCACCATTTCACAATAGTCATCTCATAGCACTTTCAAATGTAGGGGAAACCCCACAATTGCAGAAAGACCCCAGCAATCAGTCGATCCCCTGTGAGCAAGCGCTTGGTGACGGTGGAGAGGAAAAACTCCCTTTTAACAGGAAGAAACCTCTAGCAGAACCAGGCTCAGGGAGGGGCAGTCATCTGCTGCAACTGGCTGGGGGGTGAGAGGATAGAGAAGATGAAAAGAACAGACATGTAGAGAGCAAACATTAAAGGAGTGAAGCAAAGTACATTATTGGAGGTCCCCCGGCAGTCTAAATCTATTAGCAGCAGAACTAAGGGAGGGTTTAGAGACACATGATCCCTCCCTAATCGTAGGCTATATTGAAAAGGAAGGTTTTTACCCTATTCTTAAAAACAGAGATCGAGTCTGACTCCCGAATCCAGATTTGTAATTGGTTCCACAGGAAAGGAGCTTGATAGCTGAAGGTGTCACTTTATGACATCATGTTGCCTGATGTCACTGTATATGACATCATAAAGACATGAAGGTAGGCTTGAGTCGTCCTATGATGCCTGAGTTCGTAGGCCGTCCTATGATGTCCTATAAACGTGACAGACAGACACACACACAGACAGACACACAGTGATTTCTTGATTTTTATAGAGTGATGTAGGTAAATATGTCTTTGGTGTCACAAGTCTTCTTTTGTTTGATAGTGGATCAGATTAGATGGATAGATAGATGTACTTTATTAATCCCAAACTGGGGAATTACAGATTATTAGGAATTGTGCTGTTCTGGGCTTTGCCTTTTCCTCTTCTCCCCCTTTGCTGTTCTTCCAGAAATCATAGTTGAGAGGAGACATGGGTTGGTGATGTCACCCCTCTCTGTAGGGGACCCAAGGGGCCTTGTGAAGTTGAGCAGCAGCTCCACATTGGAGGAAAGGAAACAGTGATGGCAGAAAGAGGAAAGGAACAGCACTGTTGTTGTGTATTTTAAATAGGGAGACACGGGAGGTCTTTGGTCATTCATGTATTTTTTTCATACACAGAAGCTACTGGAACCACTTGGCACACCACATTTTTGAGAATTTTGAATTGTAAATGATGACTTTGAATTTTGTTTTCTTAAGTGTATAAAAAGTGAGGCTTTGCTTTTCATGCAGCATGGGTTTTAGTGCACATCAAGTCACTCCATTTGTTCATAAGGTCCATAATGTTCAGCATCATGTGAAAAACACTTGAGCTGTGGTTGCAAGAGCTCTGCAACCATATGGGGTGATGCTCTTGGGGCTCCCTGATGATGTACCATAGTAAACAGTTCACACTGCTTGTACAGCTGGGGCACACTTGATGAGCCCTGTGGTGAGTTGGAAAGGAGGCAGACAGAACGTGTGAAGCTGTGGTTGGACGGAGAGTGACTGGGCCGATACAACACAGGAATGCTGAAAGGGCCTTCAGGGTAGGATGCAAACTGCAAAAAGCACAAGAGAGCTCAGGGGAAAGGAAAGCGGAAAACTGATTATAAATGACAAATTCTCAGCTTTTGCAACCAAACATTGTTACCTGGTGTACCCTCAGGGTGGGAAAATACAACCACTCTGAGTCCAATTCAGTCTCCTGTCTGCGTGCGAGTACCTCTGTGTATGTGGCATCTCTGGCTTGAACAGACAGGAAATTTTGCCCATCCCCTCCTCTGTTCTGCCTTCATCCTCTACAGTGTGCTCACTGCCTAGCTCTGATTGGCTGGAGAGGAAAGTGAGGGATGAGGTTTTGTCGTCTAATCTGCCAGCAGATCGCCACTGATGGGCCTCTGTAGAATGGCTTTAGTAAATTACTGTTCCAGGGAAGGGCAAATCCCTTCTATCAGATAGCAGCTCTCTCTTCATCTCTCCCTCCAGTCCGAGTCCCACACTCTTTCTTTTCACTACATCACCCTGACTCTGACTTTATCTTTCGATCACTGTCTTACTCCCCTTTTCGCTCTTTCACTGTCAGCCTTCACTTTGGTTGGTTTTCTTTTATACTTACTTTAGGTTGTCTAAACACCTCACTGTGCACTCACTTGTGTGTATTTCATTTATCTGTGTGCCCCACACCTGGAATGAGCTGGTGACAGAAAAGGATTTTGGTCTAATGCTAATCATTGAGATCAGCACATTACAATTTCTCTCTGAACCATTTCCATTATTCCCTGATTTTTTTTTTCATACATCTTGGCAAGATGAACCAGTTTTAAGGGCAGCCATCTTGCCCTGTGCCTTGTGAACTCACCGCTCATCCTGGAAAAAAGTATTTGTGGATTAGAGGGTGTTGTTTTATGCTTGTGGCTTTGTGCAAAAAGATATCACAGAAATAAAGAAGATTAGGGGAGAGAGCGCTTGAAAAAGAAAGGTGTGCTATGTCTACCTGTAAGTTGCTGTGTGAGCGTGCCCTTGTAGAAGGTGGGAATTGTTTTTTGGTATGAAAAGCTGAGTAGAGTCAGACTCCAGAGGTAGGTTCTGATCGCCCAGTAGTGTACTCTGAAGTGGACTGCACAGGGTATTCTGCCATGTTATGTAAGATTCCAAACTGAAAGGAGTAAACGGTCTTCAGTTCAAAGGGAACTGGGAATTGAGCAGGGAAGAAGTGAACAGCTGTGCATCACTTCACCAGAAGTTGACAAGAAGATTATCCATAAGCCACTGCACCTCAAATACGAGTAACACAAACTATTGTTGCTAACCTTATTAGCAAGCTAAATTGATGTTATTGTTTACTGTATATCAACTATTTGTTTTATTTAAGAAATATAAATTACACAGGGTTGCAAAAAGTAATTTTTTTGTAAGTTGTCTGTTTTTTTCAACTGATTTAAGACAATTTTGCACCGCTGAATCCGAAAATGACATCCATTTCTCTCAATCAGGTGCTAATTAAAAACCTGTACTTACTTAGTACTTAGTACTGTGCATGTACATGTAAATTGAATGTTACATCATCATTGTTCAAAATTCAGAGAATTTCAAGACATAAAAAAGAATTTTGCATCATATAAAGTGAAAATACCTGTACATGTAAACAAAAATGTATAAAACAACATGTGGCCATAATTCAAAAAGTTGACCTGATTGAGCAAAACCAATGTGGTTTTTGGATTCAGCACATCAAAATTGTCCTAAATCAGCTAAAAAAACAGACAATAAATTTGATGTTGACCAGTGTTATCCACCATAGTATCAGTATATGTCTATGGTTACCATGGTAACTCACAGAGGATGGGTCCAATGGTTACAAGGTGTTTCAAATGGAGAAATTCTGTGAAGGGCAGTTAACTTCACTGATATTCCCTGAGAACAGAGCAGGAAGTAGGGAATACAGTTGAAGTACACTGGATCGGAACGTAGCTCAAGTGACCTGTGTTTTGTTACAGTTGCCTAAATTCTGTTCATTTCTGTAAAACTTTCAGCTTTACCACACATGTGTTAGCCAACCAATGCCCTGCTGCTCTTATGGTACTACAGCTTGGTAATTACAGGGAGTGTACAGATGGAGAAGTCACACATTTACAGTCCATCCGGAAAGTATTCACAGCACTTCACTTTTCCACATTTTGTTATGTTACAGTCTTATTCTAAAAGGGATTAAATTCATTTTTTCCCTCAAAATTCTACACACAATACCCCATAATGACAATGTGAAAAAAGTTTTTTTTTTTTAATTTTTGCAAATTTATTAAAAATAAAAAAACTAAGAAATCTCATGTACATAAGTATTCACAGCCTTTGCTCAATACTTTGCTGATGCACCTTTGGCAGCAATTACTGCCTCAAGTTTTTTCAATATGATTCCACAAGCTTGGTATATCTATCTTTGGGCAGTTTGGCCCATTCCTCTTTGCAGCACCTCTCAAGCTCCATCAGGTTGGATGGGAAACTTTGGTGCACAGCCATTTTCAGATCTCTCCACAGAGGTTCAATTGGATTCAAGTCTGGGCACTGGCTGGGACACTCAAGGACATTCACAGAGTTGTCCTAAAGCCACTCCTTTGATATCTTGGCTTGATATCTTGGCTGTGTGCTTAGGGTTGTTGTCCTGCTGAAAGATGAACCATCGCCCCAGTCTGAGGTCAAGAGCGCTCTGGAGCAGGTTTTCATCCAGGATGTCTCTGTACATTACTGCATTCATCTTTCCCTCTATTATGACTAGTCTCCCAGTTCCTGCCGCTGAAAAACATCCCCACAGCATGATGCTGCCACCACCATTGGTGTGGTTATGAGTGGTGCCTAGTTTCCTCCAAACATGACGCCTGGCATTCACACCAAAGAGTTCAATCTTTGTCTCATCAGACCAGAGAATTTTGTTTCTCATGGTCTGAGAGTCCTTTAGGTGACTTTTGGCAAACTCCGGGTGGGCTGCCATGTGCCTTTTATTAAGCAGTGGCTTCCATCTGGCTCTACCATACAGGCCTGATTGGTGGATTGCTGCAGAGATGGTTGTCCTTCTGGAAGGTTCTCCTGTCTTCACAGAGCAACGCTGGAGCTCCGACAGAGTGACCATCGGGTTCTTGGTCACCTCCCTGACTAAGGCCCTTCCCCCCCGATCGCTCAGTTTAGATGGCCAGCCAGTTCTAGGAAGAATCCTGGTGGTTCTGAACTTCTTCCATTTATGGATGATGGAGGGCACTGTGCTCATTGGGACCTTCAAAGCAGCAGAAATTTTTCTGTACCCTTCCCCAGATTTGTGCCTCGAGACAATCCTGTCTCAGAGGTCTACAGACAATTCCTTTGACTTTGTTTGTGCTCTGACACGCACTGTCAACTGTGGGACCTTGTATAAACAGGTATGTGTCTTTCCAAATCATGTCCAATCAGCCAAATTTACCACAGGTGGACTCCAATTAAGCTATAGAAACATTGGATGATCAGTGGAAACAGGATGCACCTGAACTCAATTTTGAGCTTCATGGCAAAGGCTGTGAATACTTATGTACATGTGATTTCTTAGTTTTTTTATTTTTAATAAATTTGCAAAAATCTAAAAAAAAACCTTTTTTCTCATGGTCATTATGAGGTATTGTGTGTAGAATTTTGAGGAAAAATTGAATTTAATCTCTTTATGGAATAAGGCTGTAACAACAAGATGTGGAAAAAGCGAAGTGCTGTGAATACTTTCCGGATGCACTGTATATTTAACGGTAAAAATTGTAAAATAAAGTTATATTATTTTTGTTACTGTGATGAGTTACTGATGCCTGTTTATAATGTGCAGATTTCTGTGCTTTTGTACTGACTCAAAGACTTATCCATGGGCTTAATATGTTATTAAATGATCAAGTAGCATAACTGGGAGTAATGTCATTAGAAAAGGTACTGCCAGCTTACATGGCATGGACCTGAGGAAGATTTGTGAACTCAAAAAATGTGCAAAAACAGGAATTAAAACTTTTTCTAAATGCTTTGTTCCAACAATGCATACAGCACTACATTCATTAGTCAGTAGCCTTGTTTACATGGACACAAGTAACTGGATTAAAAGCCTGATCGGAATAAAAATGCTTCATGCAAACACACCAATCTGAATATTCTGACCCGATCACACTCATTCGGATCAAAATTTCCTTCCGATTGAGATGGGTGGGTTATGCCAATCGTTAATCTGATTGATGCGCATATAAACACTTATTCCTAAGTTTGGGTAGAAAATATGTTTACTGTGCATGTCTGTACATCAGCTACATGTCGATGTGATGTATTTTCGCCTTTACAGCAGCAAGGCGGAAGACATGGCGGGAGAAAAACAAATCTGGTCTGTATCATCTTACTGTGTCCCTCTGTTCGTCATATGTAGAAGTATGTACTACTGGGCTTGTAGCTTCATTACAGAGACCAGCAGAAGCAAACATACAGTCTGAATAACCCAATACAGGTCCATTTCAAAAAGGGTCCATTTCAAAAAGAGAGAGACACAAAGCGGGATTTGTTTAAATCGGAAATTGCTTCTTCTACTATTTCCAGAATGTGGGATAATTGTGTTCATGTCAAAATGATTTAGTCCGTTCAAACGTGTGACACATGGAAATGCACGTCCTAATCGGATCAGCTTTTTCAGGATCCATGTAAACAGCAAAGTTCTGATCTGAATTGTAATCAGATTAAAGAAATTTTGTACATGTAACCGTGGCTACTGATAAAACTTCTGCCTGTGTAAAATTACATCTGTAAATCTTCTACTTTCAACTGTTCCCTTTAGGGGTCACCACAGTGGATCATCTGCCTCCATCGCACCGTATCCCTTGCACCTTCTTCTCTCACACCAACCCTTTCTATGTCCTCCTTCACTACATCTATGAATCTTCTCTGTGGTTCTTCCTCTTTTCCTCCTGCCCGGCAGCTCCATCTTCAACATCCTTCATCAAATATCTCCACTATCCCTCCTCTGTATATGTCCAAACCATCTCAGCCTTACTTGTCTTACTTTTCTCCAGACCACTTAAAATGAGCTGTCCCTCTCAGGGTTTCCTCAGGTAGCATTTCTCGGTGGCGGGCTACCTTGCCAGAAAATTTACCGCCACTCCGAGAAGGAGATATGAATTTAAGAAAAATATATAAAGCAATGACTTTCTGCAAGCGCGCATATGAACAGCGCGTGTGGCCGTCATCTGTGCGGAGTTTAGAAGAGCCCTGCCCACACGAGCTTTCCAGTCAGTCAGCAGGCAGTGTCTTGCTAACGGCAGCAGCATTTTTGTAGAAAAGGAGTGAAAACCTGGAAGTTGAACAGCAGAAATGGTCTCTATTTGAAGAGAAACTTTGTGAAGAAGTCCGCCATTTCTTCGTTGGTGAAAATCCTGGCGCGTCAGCGTTTTGGCGCTACCTATCGGGCGGGAGTGAAACTACAAATGATGGTTGTGTGCATGCGTCAACCGCTTAGCCTGGGTAGATGAAAAAAGTGAGCATGTACAGTGCCGCGTGCATGCCGGACTCATTCAAAGCATACGCGGGCCAAGGTGGACTAGAGGGGAAATGCAGCATAATAAGGCTTGACTGTGACAGAAACACGAGTTTATTAAAGTATTTTAAATGCGGGAAAAAAATCATAAGAGGTATGTAAGCACTGGAGGCATTTATCATGGTTTTAACCTGCTGGAAACGGGAGCAATAACGGAAGAGTCGTTTAGGTAAGAGATGTGGTTAGAATTCAAATGCAGCCAGCTTCATATGAAGGGAAAGGCAAGGGGGACTACTGAATTGCTGAGGATATATTTCACCAGCCACTACAATATTAAGTTATGTTCCCAATTATGTACCTGGCAAGTTAAGATGACCGAAATTCACGAAGTCAGTGACTTTAAAACATCAGCAGCCTTCAGACAAATTGAACGTGCTAGCATTTGGATTTCAAAATAAGGGAGGTTTTTCTTGGCGGTGAAGATATTTCTAACAAAAAACGATAAATATATAGAAATATTATAACAGAAATAACGGCATCCTTGGTCATTTAAGTTAATTTAAATCATTAAATACAATTTTTTTTTCTCCTTTGTAATGAGATTTAAATTATTGTTCCGTTCTGACTGCAAAGCTATGGTCAAAAATATAAATTGTTTTCAGGAAAAAGTAAAAAAAAAAAATGCCACAGTCTGTTTCAAATTTATTTAAAAAACAGTAATTTTATTTTAAACTAGAAAAACACTCGGAGAGCACAGACCTCCGCCAAGCGCCACAGTTCCCCCCATACAGTGTTTGTGTGTACGTTTTCAGATTCCTTGACCATGAAAACATATGACTAGCAATTGGATTCACAATGATAGGATTAGTGGTTGAGTAGTTATTCACGAAAATTGCATTGTCCGTAATGGCGGTTTAGCGCCACAGTTCCCCCCATACAGTGTTTGTGTGTACGTTTTCAGATTCCTTGACCATGAAAACATATGACAAGCAATTGGATTCACAATGATAGGATTAGTGGTTGAGTAGTTATTCACGAAAATTGCATTGTCCGTAATGGCGGTTTAGCGCCACAGTTCCCCCCATACAGTGTTTGTGTGTACGTTTTCAGATTCCTTGACCATGAAAACATATGACAAGCAATTGGATTCACAATGATAGGATTAGTGGTTCATTAGTTATTGACGAAAATGGCATTTTCCGTAATGGTGGTTTTCTTCTCGACAGTAATCTAGATCACCACCAAAATGTAATCATCTGTAGAATACCCCATTTCTGACAATCTGTGAAAATTTCATGAAAATCCGTTCATAACTTTTTGAGTTATCTTGCTAACAAACAAACAAAAAATTCCTGGATCCAGACGGTGATCTGGATCACCACCAAAATCTAATCATCTGTAGGATACCCCATTTCTGACAATCTGTGAAAATTTCATGAAAATCCGTCCATAACTTTTTGAGTTATCTTGCTAACAAACAAACAGACAAACAAACCAACGCCGATGATCACATAACCTCCCCCTTTGGCGGAGGTAAAAACAGACAAAAATAAGCCATAAAATAATCCACAAATTTATAATAAAGTTTCAAATGTACAAAAAAAAGTCACTTTTACAAGAGGAAATTACAAATTTGAGGAAAATGGTTTCAAATTTAGATAAATTTACAGAGAAAAGTAGAAAACTATAAGAAAATAGTTATAAATTTTAGAGAAAAACCTCAAACACTGGTTGAGGGATAGGTGCGTCATAATTCTGGTTCATGGGCAGGATCATGAAAATAGATCTGAGCAAAAAGTAGCTTTCGACCCTGTTCAGGAAGGCCCATGCATGCCCGTAGAAACCAAGTAACTGGAGCACCTGGAGAAAATCAGCGCTTTGCTTGGCATTTTACACATTTGTAGTGTAGACTGGCATTCTTCAAGGATACACATTTTTACTGTGTCAACACCTCTTTAAAAATGACATTGCTGAGAAAGCAACGCTTTTGCTTAGTTTCTTCATCTTGAGCAACAATACGAAGACTGCTTGATCTGGCAACTCTGCTCACGGCAACGTAGAATTGGCCATGGCTGCAGAAATCTGTTGTGCAGAAAACACAAACGCGCTGTAAAGACTGGCCCTGTGACTTATTCACCTTGGCAGTTTTGAGCCATATGATATTACAAAGACACATTAGTCTAGGCATCGTGAGTGATGGTCTATATGACATCATAAAGACACATTTGTCTATGTGCCCTCATATAGGCATCATATCTTTATGACGGCATCGTGAGTCCTATGATGCCTGAGTTCATAGGACGTCCTATGATGATCAGGCAGAGATCCTAGGCCATCCTATGGTGTCCTATGAATGTGACAAGACACAGACACACAGAGATTTCTTGCTTTAATAGAGTGATGTGTTTTCTGCCCGCACCCCCTTCCCCCGGAAAAATATGTTGCCACCGCACCAAGATCTTTAAGCCAGAGGAAACGCTGCCTCTGATGTACTAATTTCTAATCCTGGCCTTCCTAGTCATTCCCAATGAGAATCTTAACATCTTCAACTTTGCTACCTTCAGCTCCATCTCCTGTCTTTTTGTCAGTGCCACTGTCTCCAAAACCGGAGTAGCGGCCTAGTTGGTAGAACATCCACCCCACAACTGGGAGGTTGTGGGTTCAAATCCCAGCCGGGTCATACCAAAGACCATATAAAAATGGTACTTTCTGCCTTTTAGCTTGGTACTTGGCATAATAGACTGGGGAAAGGAAAGTTTATGCACAGACCTAGCAGAGGACTGATCCCCCCCCCCCCCCCCAACTGTAGCTTTCACTACTTACAGTTGCTGTGTGACCTAGGGTCAGAAAAACGGAGATTGGCACCGCTCCTATACACCACATGGTGTCCCACATCCTGTGGAAGGGAATTAACTATCTATCTCCAAACCATACATTATAGCAGGTCTCACTGCTGTCTTGTAAATCTTCCCTTTCACTCTAGCTGCTATGCTTCTGTCACAAATCATCCCTGACACTCATCTCTACACACTCCACCCTGACTTCACCTTCTCCTCTCTTGTGCACTGTCCATTGCTTTGGATGGTTGACCCCGGGTATTTAAACTCAAACTACCTTCACTACCTCTACTCCTTGCATCTTTACTGTTACACCTGCCTCCTTCTCATTCACACTCATGTATTCTGTCTTGCTTCTACTGACTTTCATTCCTCTTCTCTCCAGTGTATGCCTCCACTTCTTCAGGTTGTTTTCCACCTACTCCCTCTTCTCACTGCAGATCACAATGTTGTCTGAAAACATCATGGTCCATGGAGAATCCTGCTTGACCTCGTCTGTCAGCCTGTCCATCACTGTTTGAGAGGGCAAAAATCATGCAAAAAGTTTCCATAGAAATAGACTTATAAGACTTATAACTGCTGAACCCTCATAAAAAGAACCTTGATCAGTGTGTAAAGCATTGCTGTACACTGTAACAGCTTGTAAATTACCCTAAAACAATCTGTCAAGCTCGCCAAAGCCACTGTTGCCCTAACTCTTATTTGTTGAATATTTTTAACAATAGTTGTAGTTGTCTTAAGGCTGGAATGAAATGTTAAAGGACAGGCTAGATGAAACTTTGACTTGTCAAATATTGAGGTACAGCCTCAAAATATTTAAGGATACAGGATAGTGCTGTTGGTTAGGATGCCAGCATCAGTTGATATCAAAAGGGCAGCATAAGACATTTTTTTGACATTCTGTGAAGTTATTGTTTCTTTGAGTTCTGTTGATACTTTTTGTTAAATCTGCCATTTTAATACGTCTTTATAGTAACCACCCTGGAATTAACCTCTTTAAATTGTAAGGTGGGTTGAACAATAACCAAGCCAGGACTAAAATTATTTTAATTGTATAAAATAAACCTTTATAAGAAACACAGAAATGTTGTTCTAATAATTTTTTTCCTGTATATCCTGAAATATATAGCTATTGAAATTATTTAAGCAATATTACACGAGAGGGAGTGCAGTGTCAATGAATATAATAGTGATTTGTTGTAGGCCCAATGAGAAGCAGAGGGCTGAAGATGTCACCGCAGTTACTATATTCATGATGCCGCATGACCTTGAGTGTAATATTGCTTTTATATAACCGTTCCACAAGCACAGTTTATTAAATGACTGAAATACAGGACAAAATATGTTTTTTTGTTTAACCAGTTACTTTGCTCCACCGAGAAAAATAGTCCCTTCGAAATTCATCCAGTTAACTGTTGCTAAGCACCTCAGTCAGCATAATATAGAAAGGAATAGATCTATTGTCAGTTCACACACATGTTAACAAATTAAATATTGTCCAGTGCAAAAGTCAGTGTTTATAATAGGTTACATGCTGGTCACCTGTTGAGTAGGTTTGTGGGTCCCCATGAGGTTGCACAGTTGGGTAGTTAGCATGTTAGCAATTTGGCTTCTGCACACTTCGCTCACTTTTTCTTGGCATTTTCAGATGAAATGGGATCCATCACCACAAAAGTAATGTGGTTTGCTAAATGATACAATAAATCCAAGTCTAGCTTGCCTGTTTTTTATCCCCCACCAGACGAAAGCCAAAGGGGTCGAAGAACAAAGACCGAAGGGGGATTATGTTATGGGTCTGTCCATCCGGCTGTCTGTCCCACTTTTGTGAAATCAACTCCTTCTCCAGTTTTGTTCCAAATGTTTTGAAACTTGGTACCATGGTTTGACATACACTAATGATGCGCATATTCCAATTTTACTCTCATCGAATGACCTTGAGGTCAGAGGTCAGATTTTTTCCTAAATCTTCTGAACACATTAACTATTGAACGAAATGATGCACCCTTTTTAAATTGATACAGTAGTTGTATCTAAGGCGCAACAGTAGTTGTATCTAAGGCGCATCTTAGATGGCTTACACCCTGACCTGACTGTGTTTGGGGTCAAAGGTCAAAGTTAACATTCCATGTGCACTGTGGTAAATGCTACATTTACTATTACTATAAAAGCAGTAAATTAGGGCCACCAAACCTGGTCCACAGGTTCACCTTGGGATCCTGACCTCAGCCTATGGATTTGAGGTCAAAAGGTCAAAGGTCAAGGTTAACATTCCTTATGCCTCATTACTGTACAACGAGTACAGTGATCCCTCGCTACTTCGCGCCTCACCTTTCGCGCCCTCAGTGCATCGCGGATTTTTCAAAAATATTCATCAAAAATTCAAAATTGAGAAAAAATGGGCGGGCGCTAGCAGAAGGCAGGGAGACTACATTAGAACATCAGGTATCAACACGGAGAGCCCACACAACTCAAAATCCACCTCTCTGTTTGCTGTTCTCGTGTTGGCTCGGCTCGGGAATCTCGCAAGCTGATTGGCCGAGACGTTTTACCCAGCTTCTCTCCCTGCCGAGTGCCCATACCCAGCGAAGGAAGACTGCATTCATTGTTCTTTATCGCTCGTGTTGCTTAGTCTCGCCGCGTGGAACTTTTCGCTGTTCTCTTGTGCCTTTTTGTGCGAAATAGTCTTCCCGTCGAGCCACTACGTCGCCTCCTGCAGCTTCTCCAGCTCTATCGGAAGCTGCCCTCAACAATCCTGCGCCTCTAGCACCTGACGATGAGGCGTCACCTGAGGAGCAGTAAAGCTCTCATTAACCTGTGCAGTAAATCATCTTCATCTTGAGTTACGTATCTTGTTATAAGAATAAAAGAATTCTAAAAACATATTTATGTACACTTTATTTACATCTACGTATGTATGTACACTTACACACACACACACACACACACACACACACACACACACACACACACACACACACACGTATCATATGAGAGAGAGAGTGAGAGAATGAACGTACGTATTATTTATGGGTGACGTCATTAGGGGTGACGCTACTTCGCGGTTTTTCACTTTTCACGGTCGGTTCTGGAACCCATTAACCGCGATAAGTGAGGGATCACTGTAAAGCTAGGGTCACCAAAGTTGGTACACAGGTTCATCCTGTGACCCTGAAGTGTGACTTTGGTTTTGGGATCACAAGGTCAAAGGTCAACATCAAAATGGCTTATAAACTACATCTCAACAACAAAGAAAGCTCGAGCCACCAAACCTGGTGTACAGGTTCACTCTGAGACCGTGAGTCTCAGAGTCATGGTCAAGGTTTGCACTCCCTATGGTCAAGGTTAGGTCAAGGTTTGCACTCCCTATGCCCTCATACTATAGAAAGTGTAAAGCTCTCTAGAATCACCAAACTTGCTACACAGGTTCACATCGGGATCCTGTCCTACATCTGTGGGTTGTATACTCATGGATGATGGATTTGTCATAATTTGGTTCTACCACAGTAATTATGTTGAAAAGTTGAAAACTGCTCTCCATCAGGATGTATTGGGATCTTCAAAGAAAACAGAGGCGGGGGATATTGCACTCCCTTCAGAGTGCTCTTGGTTTTTTTGTTTTTTGTTTTTTTTAGACAGACAGGAACTATCTTGCGGATGTTTATTAGGGCAGGACTTCCGAGTCATGGAGATGATTTCTTTTCAAACAGCACCTCACTGTGGAAATTGGAGTATCCAACACAGTATTACAATTCTCATCTATAAGAAGTCATTGATAGAGTTGACAGACTTGACAGTAAAATAGTGGTTAGTAACTAAAGGTTACTAGAACACATTTGAAGTGGAATGATACAGATCCAATGAAACATCGAAGTGTGATTATTTTGAAATATAGTAACTCCTGGAATCCCCATTGTCCAATTAAACTGCTTGGTCAGAACGAACTGTTGTATAAATGTACTTGTACATTTCTGTTATCTAAACCCTGATGCTACCTGCTGAATCACCTGTTAAATGTAAGACTAGAACAGGGTTCTGCAGCCTTTGCCAACCGAAGAACCATTTTGCCCCTCTCCGACTAAAACAGAAGTAACTGAGAGCTGCTAACAGCTATTTGACCTTTAAAATAAAGATTATGCTGCTTATAAAGTTTTATATATATGTAACTCTGAATATTATGTGGCATTTATGAATTCATACTACAATAGTGGAGAAAACTGTCAAGTGTTATATATAACTTCATTCACAAAATGATAAAAGTATTACAAATAAATAAAGGCTATATCTGAATATTAAGTTGTATAGTTTTTAATTATCAGCACGTTCAGAAATTGTTTATGAAAAATGTCATCCATCTCCTACTTTCAACAGTGATCACACAGCTTTACTTCCTGATATTTTAATAAATTAGAGACTGCAGCTTTATTTAGAAGAAGCTACTTTTCATTTTTTGTTTCCTCAAAATGCTCTTGATTCAGATCTGTTAACATAAATCTGGATCCTTCACCTGTTCTCTGGGCTCTTCAATTTGATAACTAGTAGATTGGTTGTCTGATAATGTTTACATTTTCTTTTATTTATTTTGGAATTTAAAAAAAAAGAATGCTGATCAACTTTCTGGATAATATAACTTTAAATGATCATTAGGTGCAAATTAAGCCAATTAGAAATAATTACAGCAGAGTGAAAAAAAATGTTTAAAAATACCTTCTTCTGCTGAGCTAAATGTTATGCCTTTACAGTAAATTAAAAAAATGTGTGGCACTGATAAACAATCTGCACATATAATTCTCCATTTGCCCCAAACCCCATTAACAACATCAGCTAACAAACTAGTGGTTATTCTGCAGAGAAGAAGTTGAAAACATCCTTAAAATGTAATGCTCACCTCGACACCACTGTCAGAGAATCTTCTCTCCTCTCTTTTCACTCATTTGAACTCATTTTACTAATTTTTTCTTTTATTTACAAACTGTGAGTTAAAACTTTCAGCTGTAGGTTGCTGATGCTGATTTCAGACAAGTACAGTATGTGTATCTGGTTGACGCTATTTCACAATAAAAGCACATCAACCATTCTGAAAACTGAACTGCTATGGAGGGCTTTTATCTTTAAACAATTCAGGGAGTATTGAGCTGTGATGGTGATAATAAATTGACACTAATTCAGACTCAGTCATGTCTGGTGAATCCAGCATTTATAGAGTAGGCTATTAATTTTAAGGTTATTGAGCAGAAATTCAAGAATTCTCATTTTTAAGGATAATTAAGGCATTGATTTTAGATCATCACTATGGACCTCCAGACACTAATGAGGTGGCTATCTTTTCATTGTTTGTGTTCTTGTGGAGAAATTCTCACCACATAACAGGTATACATGAATGGAAATGAATCTGTCCAGACAAAATTAAACGCTCTATTTTCCTTGAATTTTTCTTTTCTGGATTTGTCCATATCTTACCAAGGGTGGGGGAGGATAAGCAGAAAGCTCTGGGCTCTCTGTGCTTTCCATACATATGCACAGAGAGGCTCAGTGTCTCCCCATGCATGTGTCGCTGTCAAATGTGATGCATATACTGTAGTTGACAACATAAAATATATGTTCTTAATTATTTATTATGTTCACAGAAGCATATGTTTCAGTTGAAAATGTATCCCATAAAAAAATATTTGAAAAATAAAATGATTAAAATAACCTTCATTAATTTCCACATGTTTTGAGATTTGCAGGGAGTCACAGCATGGGGGGCTGAAGAGCCGCGGGTTGTCGACCCCTGGACTAGAACAACAACAGACTTAATTACAGGAGTAACATGAATATGTTTAGGATGCAAGTAAATGTTTGGACTGCAGTAAACAGTTTTCTTTGATAAGAATAGGCATCATAAACTATAATGCAACTCTGCACTTTGCAGAACCAGGTGTTTTCAACCCCAAGACTTCAGGATATGCTGTTTATCACTAACTGAACATAATTAGCATACTCTTCAACCTGATCCACCATGTGTGCCGTATTTACCAGCTCCAAATTTTAATGGAATATTACTCTTTGAATTTACACTCCCCTGGCCTTATACAGCTGCTGATTAACAAATCAGATGTAAATGTAAGGTGTTGACCAGATGGATTAATGCTGCTACCTTGTTGGTCATGATCTATTATACTTGCATATAATGAGCAGACAGTGCCTTAGTTTTTGTCCGTGTACTAGCTCTGATTAGAATGACAGGACTCATGAGGACTCCTGTTTGGTGAGCCCCACCCTTTTTATCGACTCGCTCTCCCTGCAGTCTCAAAGGAAGCATCTGCCTGCCCTGTGCCTCCCACTTCTCGCCAAACATGCTCTCTCTCCCTCTCTCCACAGTCTTCACACTCCTATCACCGCGGCTGCTAGCTATCCAGCCTGCGCCGATGTCAGAGCCTCTAATCTCTCTAGCATAAAGGCCATGCAAAGGGAATTTATGTTAGCCTGCCTGCAATGAAAGGAGAAGCGGAGAATCGTTTGAGCAGGTTGACAGATAAGGCTCTTGTGCTTTCTGTGTGGTGCTTTTTAAGCCATGTTAAGCTTCTTAATTAGACATAATCTACAGACCCCAGACTGAGGCGGAACTAATGAAGTTAAAAGACTCAAATCCCATCCTACCATCACACTCTCCACCAGTCCACACCATCTCACGCCTCATCGCTGCACTGTCCTTGCTGCTGCCTACCATCACGCATCCTCCTCCCCACTGCACCACTCTGCCCTGTGTTCCTCCTTACCGTCCCACTCTTTCCTTTTAACACCTTAATGTCTTTCATCACATCCAGGCATTCTCCACTGCCTACATGACAATCTTGAAACCTTTGCCTCAAATATTGCAGAGTATATTATCATCAATATAGTTTATTGAATTCTGATGTGGTTTCTTGTCCTGCTAAACAAGAACATGACATCAGAATAAGTAAATGTTTAACCTCTTAAAAATTATTCTGTGTATCCACCTTGCATTCCTATGGTCTGCCGTATTTCACAGGTTAGGGAGTATGATTGTGTGCCTTTAAGTTGTACTAAAAAAACTACATGAGCAATGCATACTTTATTTTGTTTCTTAATTAGTTTTAAAAACTTGATATCCATTTCCACTTTACAATGAAAAAGCCCAAATAATCTTAGCCTGTTACTAGGGTTTCTGTGCATGGAATGTGTTTCTATGTAATCTGCTGTACATCACCGTTTATTAATAGCATATACCATTTTATGTTAAACTGCCTGCCAAAATCTTGATACCTAAGTTTGCACCATTAATCCAAATGTGTCATTTATTTTATATGATATCAACAAATCACACTTAGTTTTTGATTTTTTTTTTTTTTTTTTTTATTATTTAAGTTTTTGTAAAGGGTATACAGGTCGTTACAGCAATGCAGTGTTTACATTTTCATCACATGTTCCCTTATTTTCTGATATCTGACAACATTGGAAGATTAATTCTTACAACACCCCTTTTTTTTTTTTTTTTTAAAGTGAAAGAAAAAGTGAAATTAAAGAGAAAAAAAAACAAAAAACAAATAACAAAAAACAAACAAACCAGTAAAAAACAAACAAAAAGAAAAAGTAAGTAAATAAAGATAAAAGAGCATCTGAGTAGTGTTGGAACAAAGAGAGGAACCATTATTGAAATGGTATTTGTCAAAGATTAGATCTAATGGAAGACACATATGTGATCCAGGGTTGCCAAAAGTTCATGAACACATCCATGTCCTGTCTCAGTGCGAATGTCAACTTTTCCATCGAGTAAATGTCTTGGATCACGTTAGTCCAATCTTCAGGTGTAGGACAGTCCTTCAACATCCATTTTTTAGTTAGAGCTTTTTTGCTTGCCAATATTAAAACATTGAATAAGTATTTTTCTCCTCGTCTTTCCAGTGAGTCCGGTAGTAAACCCAAATACAAAGTTACAAAAGAAAAGGGAACTGTAATTTTGAATATTTTCCCCAATATTGTCTGTACCTTGGTCCAATATTGGTGGATAACTGGGCATGACCAAAACACATGAAAATGATTTGCAGTCTTTTCACCACACAAGCGCCAACAGTTCAATCCCTTATGGGTAAATTTGTTTTGTGCAGGTGTTCTGAAAAATCTTGCCAAGTTTTTCCATCCAAATTCTCTCCACTGCAGGGATGAGGTACTTTTCCATTGCTGTTTATTTAGCTTTTCCCATATTTCCAGTTGTAAAGTGAAATTCCCCTCTTTTTCCCATCTCTCTTTTATATAAGATGTGTTGTCTCCTTTTAAGTCTTGAAGACCTTGGTATATTTTAGAAATGTATCTGATCCCTGGGATCCCTTTATATGCCATTAAGAAGACCTTCAGAACACCTGACTGGGCCCTTTCCAAAACCTCCTTTTTAAGTATATTGTTTATGTGGTGTCTAAGCTGGAAGAACCTGTAAAGGTCTTGATTTATTAGGCCTTGTTTTTTCAAATCTTCAAAACTTCTTAAGATTTGCCCTTTAAAAAAATCGTAATATTTTATCAGCCCTTTCTCCTTCCACTTTTTAAATCTGGTGTCTGTTTTATTAGGAGTAAAGTCCTGATCATAGGCAATCCATTGCAGAAGTCGATAGGGCTCTTTAGTTTGATTCTCTCTGACTATCTTAAACCAAATTTTTAGCGGGGTCTCTATCCACGGGTTAGTGTTATTCAAAAGCTTAGGTAAGACATTGTTCCCTATTATCGCCTGTAAGGGGATGTCACTTGTTATTTGGCATTCGATCTCCTTCCATTGTGCAGTGTAGACTGGGTTACATATCTCTACTAAAGTTTTAATTTGTGCGGCTTTAAAGTAGTCCCTGATATTTGGCAGCGCGAGCCCACCTTTGTCTTTGTTTAGCTGTAGGGTTCTATATCTGATTCTAGGTCTCTTGCCCTGCCATATGAATCTTGAGATCCTTCTGTCCAGCTCCTGCCATGTTTTTTTGGGAGGTTCTACCGGTATTGTTTGGAAAAGGTATAGAAGACGTGGAAGTATATTCATTTTGACTGCTTCAATTCTTTGTGCAGTACCCAAGAATGGTATCATATTCCATCTTGCTAGGTCAGATTTTATTTTTGTCACCAGTGGATCATAGTTTAGTGATATAATTTTGTTGAGTTGTTTCGGGATATTGACCCCCAGATATTTCATAGATTCCGACTCCCAGTTAGTTTTGAGTTTGCTTAGTGAATAATGATTTGGGTCATAGTTGAATGTTAAAACTTGGGTTTTATGCATATTTAATTTGTACCCTGATAAATCTCCATACTCTGAAAAAACTGAGGTTAGTTCTGGTAAAGAAGTGTCCGGCTGCCCTAGGTATATTAAAATGTCATCAGCAAAGAGTGCTATTTTATGTTCCTTCTGACCAAGTGTAATACCTTGAATTTTTTGGTTTTGTCTTATCCATTGGCTCAGAGGTTCTATGAAGATTGCAAAGAGCAGTGGAGACAGGGGGCAGCCCTGACGACATCCTCTTTCCAGTTCAAAAGATGATGATAAATTACCGTTAATCCTTATTTTAGCTGTTGGTTTTTTATATAATGCCTGTATAGTTCTAATGAAGTTGTTATGAAAATTGAAACTGGATAAGATTCTATATAGAAAAGACCAGTCAACTGAATCGAATGCTTTTTCAGCATCTAATCCCAATATGACTGCATTTAAGTTATATTTTTTTATATGATGAATTATGTGTAAAGTGCGTCGAATGTTGTCTTGTGTCTGTCTTTGTCTTATAAAACCTGTTTGGTCTAAATGAATTAGGTCTGTCAGTATATTTTCTAACCTTTTGGCAAGGATAATGGTAAAAAGCTTATAGTCCTGATTTAGTACACTGATTGGTCTGTAGTTGGAGCACTCTAGTTTATCCTTTTCAGGTTTAGGTATAACTGCAATGACCCCTTCTCTCCAGGAGGGGGGGATTTCCCCTGTGTGGAGGACATAATTAAATGTTTTCAGGAGGAGAGGAGATAGTTGCTGTTTAAAGGTTTTGTACCACTCTGCTGTATAGCCATCAGCTCCTGGGGATTTGTTAGCTTTAAGTTTCATAATTGCTTTTTCCAATTCTTTAGGATGTATTTCTGACAGTAGTGTTTTATTTTGTGACTCCGTAAGTTGGGGAAGGTTTAATGTGTTTAGGAATGCCTCGGATGCGTTTTTATGTTTTTTGTGGGAGTATAAGTTCTTATAGTAATTCTCGAAGTTTTTAAGAATATCCTGAATTCTGAATTTTATTTCCTTTGATACTGGGTCTCTGATTTTGTAGATTGCTCTTTCTGTTTGATGTTTCCTCAATTTATAGGCTAGCAACTTTGCCGATTTACTGCCTGCTTCATAGTATTTTTGTTTCAGAAATGTAAGTTTCTTCTGGATTTCTATTGTGTAGATCTCATTTATTTGGTTTTTAATTTCCTTAATCTTGAGCGAGTCAGTAGAATGAGTGTTGCCTTTGTGTTCTTTTTCTAGGTTCCTAAGTTCTGACTCTAATGTGGATAGTTTTTCTTGTCTTAGTTTCTTTTGGGTTGCCAGTTTTGCAATAATCTTTCCTCTTATTACAGCTTTACATGCATCCCACAGTATTAAAGGGGATACTTCTCCATTATCGTTATCTTCCAAATATCTGAGAATATCTGATTCCAATTCATCTTTCAATGGTCCTTTCAGGACATTTGAATATAACCTCCAAGAAAATGTATTATTTGTGTATTTTTGGATATTTAAGTCCATGTAGATCGGACTGTGGTCGGAGAGATCCATCAGTCCTATTTTACATGTTTTTACTCTTCCAATGTCTCTATTAAACATAAAAAAATAGTCAATCCTTGAGTAAGATGAATGTGGAGTTGAGTAAAATGTATAGTCTTTTACACTGGGGTTGAGTTCCCTCCACACGTCACAGATTCCCAATTCTTTTAGTAGCATCCGAGTCTTCCTGTTTTGGGTGTTATTTTGATGTGGGGAATTACCAGAAGCATCCCAGTATGGATTCAGTCTAAGATTGAAGTCCCCACCACATATCACTAAACCTTGAGCTTTAGTTATCATTAGGTCGAATACATTTTTATAAAATTTCCAGTTAGCCCCTGGGGGAGCATACACATTCAGCAGGGTGATATCTTCTCCCTCTAGCCGCCCAGTTACCAAACTGTATCTCCCTTCTTTATCTTTGTGTTCTGATTTTTTTTCAAATGTAATTTTGGTTGATATCAATGTCGCTACTCCCCTCCTCCTCCCTGATTTATATGAAGATGAAGAGATCATTTTAAACCCTTGTCTACTGAGTTTATTGTGTTCCACGTCTGTTAGGTGGGTTTCTTGTAAAAGTATTATTCCTGCTTTGTCTTTTTTCATTTTGCCTAGAATCTTGGATCTTTTAACTGGATTCAGGATTCCTTTTACATTATATGAAATTATTTTGGTTACACCCTGTTTCTCCATTGTGTTGTTTTGTTTAGTATAACTGTGTGGTGGCCCTCTTTTGTGCTACTCAGAAACTGAAAGAACATTAAAAACAAGAAAAACATTAAGAACGTAGTGTAAAAAACTTTAAAACAAAAAGCTGTCATAAGAACTTCCTGAGCTGAGGTCTTTTTAAAGACCCTGTAAGAGCCTTGATGGAGTGAAGGCTCTGAGGGAAATTCCTCAAACTCTGTTACGTGTTGAGGGCCCTCTCTTACCACTGAAAGTAGTCCCATGCTTTTAACGTGAGTTTCAGAACCCAATCCAAACTTGTAATGATTTTTTTTTTTTTCCTTTTATGCCTAAACCCTGTGAAATTGTGTGCACCCTCCCACCCCCATCACATCAAACATTCACGCAAAAACAGTATTTGTTAGTATGAGGAGAACATGTGGATTATTGTCACATTTCTATTTTAACAAGTTTTTTTTTTTTTTTTTATTACAAAGACTTATTTGTTTCAAATAATATGATTGTTCCATGAAATGTTTTACCACGTGCTGAATATGCATCTCCTTTAATGTTTGTTACCTTGTATGAGGGGGGTTGGATGTGCGGATTGATTCAAGAGAAAAGAAAAAAAAAAAAAAAAAAAAAAAAAAGGTCGCTATTCCAACCTGAAAACGGATAGTTTATCCGCGACGCTCTGGTGCTGGGTTTCCCGCTGCTGGTCCGTGGATTTTGAAGGTCTTTGTGTTGTCCATGTTTGCGCTTTGATCTTCTGACTCGGGTCTGCTGCGGGTTTAAATACCGTTATCGGGAGCCCTCTTTTCGCCATGTCAGCTGTTGCTTCTTCCGCCGAATTATAGAGACACGTTTCATCGCCGTAGAAGACCCTTAACTTCGCAGGAAATGGTGTCTGAAAGCGCAATTTCTTCTCTCTTAACACCTTTTTCGCGTCATTGTATTCCCTGCGCTTTTTAAGGACCTCCGGGGCGTAATCGTGTTCCACGTAGACTTTTCTCTCCTGGTGCATAAATCCTTTTTTCTGCCAGGCCAGTCTTACAACCTCTTGTTTTATTTTGAAATTGGAAAATCTTACCAACACCGAACGTGGGGGCGCTTCCGCCGCCGGCCTAGCGGCTAATGAACGATGTGCCTTTTCTATCTTCAAGTCGGTGGTTTGTGGAATATCCAATTTCTCTCTTAGTAAGGATTCCACGCATTCTGCCATTGAGTTAAAACCATTTTCGGTTCCTTCTATCAGACCATGAATTCTTATGTTGTCTCTTCTTTGTTTTCCTTCTTGGTCGGTTAGCTTAGCCTCTATAGCTGCTTGTCTTTTGCGTAGGTCTAGCACAGAATCTTCGAGCACTTTTATTCGATCCTCTGTTTCCAAGATTCGGTTCTCGGCCTGGTCCACTCTGCTGTTTGTCCTTTTCAATTCTTCTCTGAATTCCCGAAATTCGGCCGTAACATCTCGGCGAAATCGTCGTAGCTCCTCAAATAGTGATTTCAGGCTAACCCTTTTGTTAGCTATCACCAGTTCCTCGTCTTCTGAACGGAGATCTTCCAGTTCGGATTCTCCGGCCGATACGTGTCCTGGCCTGGAGAATTTCAGTTTCTTCTGTTTTCCTTTAGACATGATGATTTTGTCTTTTGATTTTCACTCCTCCAAAAATCCGTTAAGTTTGATTTTCAAGGTGTTATCCTGGATTGGGTCTGAGAACTTCAGTGTTAAGCTGCAGTCGCCATGGCGTCCAGACCGGAAGTCCTAGTTTTTGATTTTTGAGAGGCATTTATGTGCTTTTTTTTTAATGGGAAACTTTTTTTTTCTGAATATTTTGACAGGACATGAATGTCTATTCTTGTGAGGATTTTCTACACTCTCATTTTTGGGGGTTGTTAGTATTAAAAACCAGACCGTCAATGACGGAGAGGTGTGACCTTGAGCACAACCTGGATGAAGACCCACCTGAAGATCATTGCGCTTGAGTTTGACAAACATTGGGGCAATTGCCTTGGAGAAGTAATGATTTTTGTGAAATCATAAATGCCCAGATCTCCTGACATTTGACAGTGATCTTGTCCTTGAACTCAACCCAGATGCAGACCCACCTGAGGTCATTTTTTCAGTGAGTTTGTTGAGCATCAAGGCATTTGGCTATGAGGTGGACATTTTCTGAAATCCCTTAAGGGTAAAATATGGAAGATTTTCATGAAAACAAAGATTTAAAAAAAAAAATAATACATCAACAAAGCGTTTAGAAACGTGCACAATGTAAGTCTTAATGTTCTTCTAAAAATTAGTATATTGAAGAAAAATTTTTTTTGTAATTTTTGGCGGACCGACAATAATATAAATATTTACATCCAGCAGCTGGAGTAAGACAAACACGGAAGTCCAGTGAGGATGTCACAGCCAGTAGCATCGCTAGCTTGATGTTATGTGCCATGTCTCGTTTTGGGTTGTTGGGTTGCCAGGTAATGGATTATTCAGCTAAATACCTGAGTCTCAAGGCAAACGTCAGTTTCCCAATCGTTCTCAAGTATGGCATGACAAAGGAGCAAGATAAATATAGGTTCTGCGTTTGATGGCTAATGTCTGCTGAAGAGTCTGAAGGGGCTGAAAAGTCACGCAGAGGTGACCTTTTTTCTTCTGACAGGTAAGCTAACCAGTGCTAGCTATGATGCTAACTAGCTCATTCATCTTCTGCTGTTATTCTGGTGGTTAGGGGCACGGGGGGGAGGGGAGCAGTCTAAAGTCTATGTAACCAACTAAATTTTATTTCTGACATGTTCACGTTATAATTATGAGTGTATAATAATATCAGCCAATATATGGCTTGGAATAGACCCCACTAACTGCTCCTTACCAAGCTGACACGTATGACAGGTTCATGATATGATCAACATTTGCATCTATGAATGTAACAGCACATATTAATTGTGCAGCAGTCATGTTTTACATAAATATTTTTTTTTGAATTATCAGCTTTGATGGGCAGCTGCTCAGTCTAATAATTTTGTTGGTCCCGTGAAAAAAGCTACAGTTGTTTATTGTTGTTACATATTAAGATAATAATGTAAAACTTAATTGATCACCATGGTGGAAATTGAGGTTAGAAATAGTTTAAGTTCTCATAGTAGAATAAACAGATCTTAATTTATTTTCTTACTAACTAATGTTACTGCACAGCATTAGCCAAGGGATTTCTTGAGTCCCTGAAGTAGCTGTAAGTATGTATGTAGAAATTTATGTCAGATTTTTGACTATCCAAGTAATAAACCAAAACATTTTTTCACCCTCCATCATGAGGTGAATGAGTACAGATGGGTGTTTGGACAATGTCATCATGATACAGCAGCCTTCACTGATGTGATGGACCATTGGGGGTTAAGGACAGAACATCAATATCTGACCTTTAGGTGAGTATGATGCAAAGTTTTACATGTAAAAAGTCACAAAAAGGACTATTAATATGACTGTGTTCTCATAGATCATCATTTAAAAACCACATTCTGATGATGTCAGCAGAAGCTTCTCCACCTCACCTGTGTATGAGGCCTGGACTCCATTAGCAGCTCAGGACAGCAACCACCAGAGGGATCGTCCAGTGAGGAAGACAGTCGGCAGCACACCAATGTAAGTTTAATCTTATCAGAACATTTTACACACAGTAATGTATAAAGCCAAGTCTTTTATTTTGAATTTTTAAATGTTTGTTTAGGAGATTTTTAACTGTTTTTGAAATGTTAAGGAGTGCTTTTTTTAATATTTAGTGAGTAACCTGGTCAAACCAATCATGTTTATGGATTATTTTGCCAAAAGTAGATGCAACAGATATTTGTTTCTTTCTTTTTTGAATAACTTCTCAAAACAATAGTCAAAATTTGGCAGCTAAAATGCCTTGGACTTTTCATTTTTATTAAAACTACAACTTGCCTGTGCGCTTGGTGTTCCAAGAATGTGGAATTAGAAAAAATGTTGTTCCTCTTCTTTAATCAGGTCCAGTCCTGCAGCAGGAATGAATATACAACACAGCCATCCATCCATCTTCTACGGCTTTTCTGGGGGTCCAGGTTGTGGAGGGAGCAGTCTAATCAGAGAAGCCCAGACTTCCCTCTCCCCAGCCACCTCCTCCAGGTCTTCAGAGAGGACACCAAGATGCTCTCAGACCAGCTGGGAGACATAGTCTCTCTAACATGTCCTGGGTCTGCCCCGGGGTCTCCTCCCTCCTCCCACAACACACACAAAAAGTAATTCCATTTCTGTACCTGCTCTTTCCTTCACCTACCGTATATTGTCATTCACATTATGTAGACCAAGAAAACTCTTTGCAGCACTGCTGTAGTCCTGAAACGGTCTAGTAGTTCACATACTGTCATGTTTTAATGCTGTTAGTCTGTGATGAGACTGTTCTTTTTCACATCAACAGTTTGTACCTGACTATAGTAACAAAGGTCAACACTGACTATGGGGACAACAAAAGCTTTCCAGAGTGTCCTAATCCTGATTTAATTAATTTTTCTATTGCTCTCCCAGATCTGCCCCATGGACCCTGCATCTGGACTGTTTATTTTTTAATAAATATTTTCCCCCAAATAAATTCCTGTTTGTTATATGTTGACTGACTTGATTTGAGGCTGATTTTCTTTTACATTCTACTCATGCACCTCCAAAAGTTGAATATTGTGGTGAATTTATTTTTAGAAATAACTCAAATCTAAAAAGTAAAACATTCATATTTTACAATAAACCCATATAATTTTTTTTTTTTTTTTTTTTGAAAGTTGGATGAATATGTCTGAGCTATTTGACATAGATCTGAATGCTGATGTGGTCATTTTTGGAGATGCAGTTCTGTTTTTACACAGTATTATTTGAAAAAAGATTATTCTTCCACCATAAATTATTTCCAACTTCACTAAGGATTATTATCATCTATCATCATCATCATGTATATATGTATCTAATATGTACAATCCATTTTAGGTTCTTGTTTATCACTACATTATAAAAAGGTTGAAAATACTTTAGTTTTGCAGAGGTGAGGTGAACCATTTGTGAATCTGTCACACTGAATAAACAATAGATTTCATCTTCTACAGTAATTGAAAGGGCACAAATAAATTCAGGTATCCAGCGTTTCACAACATTTATTTATATATTTTAAAACAATAAAAACAAAACACATTTACAACCTAAAATTAACTGGAACTGACATAAATAACTGCTGGAGCTTAATAACAACAGACGTGTTTTTTTTTGTTTTTTTTAAGTATGCATAGCTAAAACGGATGAACTTAAACAGACCATAAAAGTGTGATTCAGCATATTTACAAAAACCACAGAACAACTAACAGCAAAGTCCTTACAATCTGATCTAAAGTGTTGCCATAATTATGTTGTCAAAACTAGAGAGCTATTTGGTTTGATCATAGCTGTGCTGCATTAACATTATTGTCAATAACACCATACCATATTGTTATTTAAAAAAAGTTTACCGGAGATGTGCATCAGAGAAGATTATGTTAAAAAACGATTCTATACCACAAGAGTCCTCGCTTGACACGCTGTCTGGCTCATAATAACCAAAAGTCTGAGATATTAGCAGTCTGCAGTGTTAGCCTCCAGGAAGTGCTGTTTATCTCTGCCTGGCAACCAGTACAAGATTATAGTGAGTCAGCAGTGCGTGCGACACCTACTGGCCAGGAGGTCAGAATCCTTTATATTGCACCTTTAAGTGCCCAGATTTCCCAACCTTTGACCATGAGCACAACCTGGATGCAGTCCCACTTTAGGATCATTGTGTGAGGTTGGTGACTGTTGGGACAATTGCCTAAGAGGAGTAGCAGTTTTTCTGAAATCTCATAAATGCCCAGATCATCAGACCTTTGACCTTGACTATGACCTTGGGCACAACTTGGATGCAGACACAACTGAGGATCATTGTGAGTCTGGCTATCGAGGCAATTGCCTAGGAGGAGTTGCGATTTTTCTGCAGTCACATAAGAGCTCAGATCTCCTAAATTTTGGCCTTGATCTTAAGAAAAACCTGGATGCAGACCTACCTGAGGATCATTGTATGTGATTTTTGACTATCGGGGCAACAGCCTGGGAAGAGTAGTGATTCCTGTCACATCTTTTTCTTTTTTTTTTTTTTTTTTTTTTTTGCCTTTATGTGATACATACCTGATTGTTTTAGGTCTAGCTGAACCTGTGAATTCATCTAAAATCTTGCCTGTCATATTGGATCTGAGCCACTTTCATGGAGTATTAAATCGGATTTACTGTATATGTGAATGTGTGTGTGAATGGGGGGATAGCAGGATCTGTAAAGTGCTTTGGTCATCAAGAGATGAAAATAAAAGCGCTATATAAGTGAATGCCATTTACCATTTATATCCATTCGTGATTAAGAATGTTCTGATAGGAATTTATGCAACTTTTTACCTCTGCTCTTCATAGGGTGTTTATGTCGTCACTTAGCTCTGTTGTTAGCATCCATGCTAGCAGTAGATGTTAAAACAGCTCTCTGTAAAATCCCCCAAGACACGTTATTACTAAAAATGTGTCTGTTTTCTCTGTGGTTGTAATGACTTGGCTTGTAGTGTGGACACAACTTCGGTTTTAGTCTCCTTTTTGTCATTTTGCATATGAATATTTATCTGTAGGTGGACAGATGACTTCGTGTTTATTTCTACCTTTAGCCCACTTTAGTTATACATCAGCACTTGATGCTCCCCCCTGTTATTGCTGTGGCATGTTTACATATCTCTTCTATCTCTACATCTTGCAGCACCAGCTTTTTGTCATGTTTTAGAGTGACTGGCTTGCAAACAAGCTTGTAAACGCTCATCTCCTGTCCAGAAGGAGATTGCAGCTGACCATTTTTGGGTTTCATCATCGTCATGAATGCTTTGCTAGACTGTTGATGGACTGTCAGAGAATTTTCTTCACCCCATTATTTCTCTGCCTGTACTCCATGCCCTCCTTCCTGCCTCATCTTAACCGGTAATGGTCCCAGTATCTTATATTATCAATCTCTTCACTACGTCTTCCATGTGCTAGAGTGTATATACATCCATTTAGATTTGACAGATTCAATTGCTGCCAAGCCCTGGACATGAAAATGATATTTAACCCTTATCTGCTACAAAAATTAACAGATAATTGTCTCTGTGCATATTTGCTCTCTTTATTCTCCTTACAACCTCTTTTCCTGATGAGACTAACCTCATATTCTTCCTGCCCTTGTCCCGTTCCTGCCCAATATCATGGTGCTACTGAGTGGATCTGAGGTCTGCTGCATTCTGGTTTTGCTTGATTAGCCAGAGTGTAATGCTGTCGGCAGCTTTGTTTAGTTGCTGAATGGACTGTTCCATTGAGAGCTCAGGAGATGACAAGGAGCAGGGGAAGGAGGGGATGGAGAGTAGAAGGGTGAAGCGGAAGGGGAAAAGCAGGAAAATTCTGTAAAACGAAAGATAAAAGGTACGGGGGAAAGATATAAAAAAGGGGTAGGGAGTAGATAAATGAGCCAGGAGAGAAGTCTGGAGGAGTGAAAAGTAGAAATGAGGAAAGGATGGCAACACAGAGGAGAAAAGAAGAAAGAAATGACCTCTTCGCCTGTGGAGAGGGAAGATAACTAAGTGTTTAGAAATGCTGAGGTGGACAAAAGCCGTATCTTCCCTCAACACAGCACCTGCTGGTCCGCCTACCCCCTCCCATTCCCTGACCGACTTTCTATTGTGGGTATTTGTGCACTTAAGGAGTTGAAGTGTGTGCGTATATCTGTGAATGCACATTATTATGCTTGCAGTTAGTGTTTCAGCCAATAAGCATCTTGAGATTTTGTGCAGAAACATGCTAGTACTCAAACATGGAAAATCCCTGAGTCCCTGTACTGAACCACAATAATACATGTATGGTAAGCTTTAATAGTTTTTCCTGCCAGATATGGATGGAGGCTGTCTGCAGAAACAACCTCTCTGTTAATGGTTCCACATGCTTACATTAAAGTCTTCTCAAACATCAAAATGGGTGGTCTGATAGTCACACTACTAGACTTCACTGGAAAGGGTGTGGTTACTGAAGAGGTAGAAAAACAATGACACTGACAGTTTAAAATATGTACAGTGGATATACAAAGTTTACACACCCCTGTTCAAATGCCAGGTTTTTGTGATGTAAAAAATTGAGACTAAGATAAATCATTTTAAAACTCCCCCCCCCCCCATTAACGTGACCCATAACCTGTACAACCCAATTGAAAAACAAAATTAAATATTTTAAGGGGAAAAATAAAAAACTTACAAGAACCTGTTTGCATGCACACCCTGCTATAACTGGGGATGTGGCTGTGCTCAGAATTAACCATAACCAATCACATTCAAACTCATGTTAAATGGGGGTCAGCACACACCTGCCACCATTTAAAGTACCTCCGATTAACCCCAAATAAAGTAAAGCTGTTCTAGTAGGCTTTCCCTGAGATTTTTGTAGTCACATCTTACAGCACAAGCCATGGTCTGCAGACAGCTTCCAAAGCGTCAGGGGGATCTCATTGTTCAAAGGTATCAGTCAGGAGAAGGATACAAAAGAATTTCCAAGGCATTAAATATATCATGGAACATAGTGAAGACAGGCATCATCAAGTGAGGAAAATATGGCACAACAGTGACATTACCAAGAACTGGACGTCCCTCCAAAATTGATGAAAAGACGAGAAGAAAACTAGTCAGGGAGGCTGCCAAGAGGCCGACAGCAAAATTGAAGGAGCTGCAGCAATTTCTGGCAAGTGCTGGCTGTTTAGTACATGTGACAACAATTTCCCATCTAGGGTGGCAAGACGGAAGGCTTATCTTAGGAAGAAAAACATCCAAGCCCGGCTACAATTTGTAAAAACACATTTGAAATCTCCCAAACGCATGTGGGAAAATGTGTTATGGTCTGATGAAACCAAGGTTGAACGTTTTGTCCATAATTCTAAAAGGTATATTTGGTGCAAACACAACACTGCTCATCACCAAAAGAACACCATACGTACATTAAAGCACGATGGTGGCAACATCATGCTTTGGGGCGGTTTTTCTTCAGCTGGAACTGGGGCCTTAGTCAAGGTGGAGGGAATTATGAACAGTTCTAAATACCAGTCAGTGTTGGCACAGAACCTTCAGGCTTCTGCAAGAAAGCTGAAGATAAAGAGTAATTTCTTCTTTCAGTACAACAATGACCCAAAGCACACATCCAAATCAACAAAAGAATGGCTTCACCAGAAGAAGATTAAGGTTTTGGAATGGCCCAGCCAGAGTCCAGACCTGAATCCGATCGAACATCTGTAAGATAATCTGAAGAGGGCTGTGCTCAGGATATGCTCTCGCAACCTGACAGATTTGGAGCATTTTTACAAAGAAGAGTGGGCAAATATTACCACATCAAGATGTGCCGTGGTGATAAGATAAGATAAGATAAGCCTTTATTAGTCCCACAATGGGGAAATTCCAGGATTGCAACAGCACAGGGATAGCAACACTCAGAGCAACAATCAGAAGGCAAGAAAAAAACAAGAGCAGCTAGTATACATATGTACATATTAATATAAATATATATATACATATATATACAGTATATAGACACACAGTGCGGAGCATTGTGGTTGGTGGATGTGCAGCAGAAAGTCTAAGCTCTCTCTCCACGGATGCGGCGGGCCAGCTGGATGTCTTTGGGCATTATGGTAACCCTCTTGGCGTGGATGGCGGACAGGTTGGTGTCCTCGAAGAGACCCACCAGGTAGGCCTCGCTGGCCTCCTGCAGAGCCATGACGGCGGCGCTCTGGAAGCGCAGGTCGGTCCTGAAGTCCTGAGCGATCTCCCTCACCAGGCGCTGGAAGGGCAGCCCACAGATGAGCAGCTCCGTGGACCTCTGGCAGCGACGGATCTCTCTCAGAGCCACAGCACCGGGCCTGCAACGGTGAGGCCTCCTCACTCCGCCGGCGGCCGGAGCGCCTTTTTGAGCAGCCTTGGTGGCCAGCTGCTTCCTGGGGGCTTTTCCTCCAGTAGATTTACGGGCGGTCTGCTTGGTTCTTGCCATCGCTCTTTATTATTCTGTCTTATATTTCCCACACGCCGCCCAAACTCCAGCCCGGCACCCGCGTCGCTCCCACTTCAGCTCTCCCGGTATGTCGAGCCTCTCCGTTAGCACCGGGTGGCGGCCGAGTGCTAGCTAGCTCCTCCCCGCTGCATTGTCTCCCGCTGTAAACAGAGGCTCCGTCCGCCGACTCGGGAGACCCCCGGGTGCGATCTTTGTGTCTGTGATACACATAGAGTGAAAGGTGTGCCAGATCAGAAAGCCATCACCGGATCAGAAAGAAGAAGGAAGATAAAAAGACTCAGAATTGAGCCGCTGTTGCAAAAGGCAGCCAACTCGTGTGGTGCCGGAACCGGAAGTCGATAGACTCCTACCCAAAAAGACTGAGTGCTATAATAAAAGCCAAAGGGGTTGCAACAAAGTATTAGTTTAAGGGTGTACATATTTATGCAAACAGGTTATTGTAAGTTTTTTATTTTTTATTTTCCCCTTAAAAGATTTCCGTTTGTTTTTTCACTTGGGTTGTACAGGTTATAGGTCACATTAATGGTGGAGAAAGTTTTGAAATGATTTATCTTGGTCTCATTTTTTTTTACATCACAGAAACCTGGCATTTGAACAGGGTTGTGTAGACTTTTTATATCCACTGTAATTCAGATTCTACTGAATAACATGGTGATCTGCTGCTTCTGTGAACAGCTCTGCATTGATGCTGTATGTGATAACCCTTAAAACAGGGGTCACCAACCTTTTTGAAACTAAGAGCTACTTCAAGGGTACCGAGTACTACAAAGAGCTATCAGTTTGATACACACTTGTGCAAAAAAGTTGCACCATTTAAATTTGTTATTATTAATGATTGCTGATATTCATCTATGTGAAGACACTGATCACATTAATAAATTCCTGCAATAATTATTAAAAATGATTTAACAAGCTAGGAAACGGATGCAAACAGTGCAACCCTTTTTTCCTCTGTAACTGCACAGAGAAAATGCTTATTTTGGCTTTAAATGCATTCACAGCACTTATGTTAGCAACAGTCTTACCTTTGCCTTGCAGCTCAAAGTTCAAAAGGCTTAGTTACCCGGTGATGTCTGTTAAAAATACAAGGTAAAGTATCCACTCAGGGTCGTCCAACAGTGAGATGTCTTCGCCTTTGGATTACATGAACTCTTTGATTTCACATAAAAGTGACCAAAAACTCGTCCCCTGCTCAGCCATGGAATTTCTGTGTGTAATAAAAGATCACCATATTCAGCTGACAGCTCCTTCAGTAGCACATTGAATATCCTGTGTTGTTTGGGTTTGGAGCAGATGCCGTTTATGATTTTCATGATTGGAGTCATCACATGCTCAAATCCAATCACTTTTGCACATATGGCCTGCTGATGAATGATGCAGTAGTAATACAGGAATGGTGAGAAGTCTGGGTCACCTTTACAGTGCGGTATGAAACCTGCATGTCGGCCAGTCATAGCAGGAGCCCCGTTTATAGTCACTGATACCAGCTTTTCCGATGGTACCCTTTTCTCCGATTAAAAACTTATTCACCGCATTATAGATTTCTACTCCCCTAGTTGTTTTAAGAGGCAGTAGTGGTCAGCAGTTCTTCTTTTATGGAGAAATCATCAAACACCATCCGAATGAAGATCATCAGCTGTGCTGTCCACGGGCTCGTCATACTGGATGCTGAACCACCAGCACTCTGCCAGATCCTGGTCCAGCTGCTCGGTCAAATTCTCAGACATCGCTGACTCTCTTCTAACCATCGTACTTGGCCCCCATTTGCACATCAGAGAGAGTGGAGATGACATCAGTTCCATTCTTTGCGTCTTTAAATACAGTGTTTGCAACTATCATCATTGCTTCTTTGAAAACCTCCCTGTCTGTAAATGCCTTCTTCTTCTTTATCAAAAACTGTATAGCTCTAAATGAGGCTTTGATTGTTTTTTGGGAATTTTTCAGTGGCCTCATGAAAAAAGACTGCTGTTTGACCAAAGTTGCTTTTAACTCACGGACTTTCTCTGCCCGCAGTGCGCTGCCCGGTGGGTAGTTAGCATGGTAGCTTTCATGACACGCACTGAAGTGTCTTTTGACGTTGTGTCACTTTGCCGTTGCTGCAGTCGCCCTGCAAATGAAAAACACTTTTCTTTCACCGTAGTAAAAAAGAACTCTTCTTCCCATTCGCTATGAAAATATTTTTTTTTCTTTTTTTCTGCCATGTTTTTGGAGGTATCATTGCATCACCCGCTAGCTTATCTCACCAAATGCTGAAATGTGTCATGCTATGGAAATGTGAAAATGACGAGGCAGAGTTTATCTCACGAGTCAGGTTTATTCACACCTTCCAACATCAGCAAAGCAGAAAGAGAGAGCAAACACAGACATTCGTCCTTTATATATCCAGGACCTTCAAAACTCACAGTCACATTGCATTTAATCACAAGTAACAATGCATCTTTCCTTAAATCCTATCACATCCTCCTCATAGCCTCTGGCAGACCAGGAAATCCCCCAAGGCCGTCTCTTCCATACCAAAGACTAAATTTTCACATCCTCCTGTTATCTCACAGGAGGCCCAGTCCTTTGTTCTACTCTGAGATGTGAAGCTTAAAGTCATACATATGTGGCCCACATGACCCCCCCCCCAAACATCTAAGATGGAACAACAGAATAACAGTTTGCATGTCATGATAAAATCATTACACATTAACCCACGTGCTGCTTGGGCCTCAGTCTCCTCCCGTATCTGCTGTAAGCGGGCTTCGCCACTTCTGCGGTGCCATCCTGCTGGGGAGCTGCTGTCTTGGGGTGAGAACTGTTTGTCACTCCCTGTGGGTGTTCTGGGGAATGTCCCCGAGGGGGTCTGCCGCGCCGAGGAGCCCTGGCCAACAGCACATCCTCGTCTGCCACCACAAAAGCGGGTTTGAGCCTGTTTATGCCAATCTTTTCTTTCCTGCCCCCCAAATCTAGCAAAAAATGCTTGTCCCCTGTTTCCAGCACTCTAAATGGTCCATCATAAGGTGGTCGCAGTGGTGGGCGATAGGCATCGTGTCTGACAAAAACAAACTCCGCGTTTTTCAAAGCCTTAGGCACAAAAACGCGTGGAAAACTGTGGTGAACGGGGCCAGGCAGCATGCCCGATTCCGTGCCACGCTGCAACCGCTGAGATGGGGAGCTATCTGGCGCAGGATTATCTGGGAGAAACTCCCCGGGCAGCCGAAGTGGCTGCGCAAAAACTAGCTCAGCCGGGGAGGCTTCTGAGTCCTCTTTAGGTGCAGAACGCAACCCCAATAAAACCCACGGTAGCCAGTCCACCCAATTTGCATCCGTCAGCGACGCTCTGAGAGCCGCTTTCAATGACCTATGAAAACGTTCGCATAACCCATTAGCCTGTGGATTGTACGCGGTTGTGCGGTGGATCATTACCCCCAGGCTGCGGGCCATTGCTGACCAAAGTTCGGAAACAAATTGAGGACCTCTGTCGGACGTAATGTCCGACGGGACTCCAAAGCGCGCTACCCATACTGTTAAAAACGCGCGCGCCACCTCCTCGGCTGTGGTTGACGCCAGTGGGACCACTTCCGGCCAGCGCGTGGTGCGGTCCACCATTGTCAGAAGGTGTGTGCACCCCTGTGACGGCGGGAGAGGGCCTACGAGGTCCACGTGAACATGATCAAACCTCTTAGCCGGGATGTGAAACGGCTCCAAGGGAGCTCTCGTGTGTCTGTGTACCTTGGCTCGTTGACAAGCCATGCAGGCTGCTGCCCACTCCTTAACTTGTTTGCGCAGGCTCGGCCATACAAATTTCTCTCCTACCATTTTGACCAACGCGTGCACTCCCGGGTGCGCCAGAGAATGAATCGAGTCAAAAACCCGGCGGCGCCACGCGGCCGGTACCACAGGACGCGGTCGCCCCGTGGAGACATCGCAGATTAGGGGGGGCATACCATCTTGCAGCACCCTGTTCTCCAGCCTTAACCCTGTTGGTCCAGACTGGAGCGCGTGCAGGTCCGCGTCGCTAACCTGATCCGCGGCCATGGCTGCATAATCTATCCCTACGCGGACTGGGGCTGCTACGGCGCGCGAGAGACAGTCTGCCACTACATTCACTTTACCCGCTATGTGCTGAATATCGGTTGTAAACTCTGAGATGGCAGCTAGCTGTCTTTGCTGCCAGCCCGACCACGGTTCTGAAACCTTGGCCATCGCGAATGTCAGCAGCTTGTGGTCAACGAACGCGGTGAAACGGCGTCCCTCCAGCCAGAACTGGAAGTGGCAAATGACCAAGTGGAGAGCTAACAACTCCCTGTCGAATGCACTGTATTTTCGTTCACTATCGCACAAAGTCCTGCTGAAAAAGGCGAGCGGCTGCCAAGCCCCGGCTACATGCTGCTCCACGACCGCCCCTATGGCCACATCTGACGCGTCAGTGGTGAGCGCTATGCGGGCCGTTGGGTCTGGATGTGCTAACAACGCAACGTTTGCCAGGGCTGTTTTGACCTCCGAGAATGCTTGCTCTCGCTCCGGAGACCATTCGATCTTATTTTTGGGTTTTTGTTTTTTGAGTGCGGCATACAATGGTTGCATGAGCTGCGCTGCGCGGGGGAGGAAACGGTTATAAAAATTCACCATTCCCAAAAACTCCTGTAACGCCTTGACCGTTTGTGGCTGGAGAAAATTTGCTACCGCGCGCACTTTGTCAGGCAGCTGAACCGCCCCTTCTGGAGAGACGCGTTGCCCCAAAAAATCAATCTGCGTCACCCCGAACTGACACTTCGCTGGGTTGATTATTAAACCGTGCTCTCCCAACCTCCGGAAAACTGCCGTGAGGTGGTTTTCGTGTTCATCTTCGGACGTGCTGGCTGCTAAGATGTCGTCCAGGCAGACGAATACGAAGGGGAGATCGCGCAACACCGCGTCCATCATGCGTTGGAACGTCTGCACAGCGCCTTTAAGCTCAAATGGCATGTGCAAAAACTCGAATAGACCGAACAGAGTTATTACCGCTGTTTTGGGTATGTCCTCAGCGCGCACTGGGACTTGGTGGTAACCGCGGACCAAGTCTATCTTAGAAAAAACGCGCACCCCCGCCAAATGAACGGAAAAATCTTGGATATGCGGGATTGGGTAGCGGTCGTGTGTTGTGGCGTTGTTCAACCTGCGGAAATCTCCGCAAGGTCGGCACGAGCCGTCAGCTTTCGGGACCATGTGCAGTGTTGAAGCCCATGGGCTGTTCGAACGCCTGATGATGCCCAACCTTTCCAGGTTGGCGAACTCCTCGCGCGCTATGGTCAGTTTAGCTGAATCCATGCGCCGAGCTTTTGCAAAAACGGGCGGACCGGTGGTAGTAATAAAATGTTCCACTCCGTGTTTAGCAACGGCTGCTGAAAATGTGGGAATCGTGAGTGCTGGGAACTGAGTGAGCAGTGTGTGGAACTTACCGCTTGCGGTTGTGACGTTGGCTTGTGCCGTTGGCGGGGTCACTCGGACTGTACAGGGAATAGAATAAAAAGAAAGTGCATTAACCAGGCGCCTGTTGGCAAGATCAACCAACAAACCATGTGAGCACAGAAAATCAGCCCCCAACATATTGAAATTCACTGCAGCTATGACAAAAGTCCACTCAAATGTACGGCCGTGTAGGGACAGAAGCAGAGCCCTCTCACCAAAGGTCTTAATCTCCGAGCCGTTCGCTGCTGACGCCCCGTGACCTCTGGGAACTGCCAGCCGGTCAGCGGAGGAAGGCGTGATGAAACTCACTTGGGAGCCTGTGTCCATGAGGAATTGCCTCCCCGAGCGCGCATCCTTCAAGTAGAGCAGCTTGTTCTCCTCCCCGAGGGCCGCAGCTGCTACCGACCCCCGGTCTTGGCGTTTCCCGAGCGCTTGAACTGGCACGGTGGTATACATTTGCGTGCCTTCTCTGCAAAGTGGCGATGGTAGAAACAGAGGGTGTCTCCTCCGCGATCCTTGGACCCCGCCGCCGCCGTCGTCGGTGGGTCTGCTACCACCGTCTCTGGCCCTCCGCTATCTCCGGCCGTCGCGCCGAACTCCGTCGCTGCCGCAGTGGCCGCGCGCTGTTTGCTGGCGTTGAGAATCCGGTGCACCGCCTGGGCCAGCGCGCGGAAGTCCCGCTGGTCCAACAACGGCGAACTGGCCAGGGTCGCTCTCGTGGCCGACGGTAGGGTCCTGAGGAAAATGTGGGTGAAGAGGAAGTCGTCTGAGTCTCTCAACCTCAGCATGTTCTCCATCAGGTCAATGGGCGTGCCATCTCCCAAGTCGTTCAGAGCCAGGAGCCTCTCCGCTCTCTCCTCGACTGAGAGAGTGAAACGCTGGATAAGCGCAGCTTTCAACCCACCATATTTGTCGTTGGCAGGTGGCCGCTCCAATAGGCTCTGCACATGCCGAGCCGTGCGGTTGTTGAGCTTTGCGATCACATGGTAGAACTTCGTGTCATCTACCGTTATCCCCCGGAGGGCGAACTGTGCTTCGACCAAGTGGAACCAGGAGCGCGGGTTGTCCTGCCAAAAGTCCGGTAGCTGGACGGTAGCGGCATACACTTGGCTGGGAGCTCCTGACTCGGCTGGCCCAGGGGAATTTCTTTCATCCATGATACGTCTTAGGGTCACCAGTGTGGAAATGTGAAAATGACGAGGCAGAGTTTATCTCACGAGTCAGGTTTATTCACATCTTCCAACATCAGCAAAGCAGAAAGAGAGAGCAAACACAGACATTCGTCCTTTATATATCCAGGACCTTCAAAGCTCACAATCACATTGCATTTAATCACAAGTAACAATGCATCTTTCCTTAAATCCTATCACATCCTCCTCATAGCCTCTGGCAGACCAGGAAATCCCCCAAGGTCGTCTCTTGCATACCAAAGACTAAATTTTCACATCCTCCTGTTATCTCACAGGAGGCCCAGTCCTTTGTTCTACTCTGAGATGTGAAGCTTAAAGTCATACATATGTGGCCCACAATGCGCACAATATTGACCTTTGAATCAGAGTAAATCAGACTATGTGTCTAAACATTTTTATTTTTAATTGTTTTTATATTTTCATTTTAAAATCTACATCATTGCAAGTGTGATTCCAAAATAATGGTGACATAATTTAAGAAATTTAAGACTAAGCTCATTGGTGAGTGCTATTTTCTAGGGGTGTAACAGTACGCTAAAATCTTGGTTGGGTACGTACCTTGGTTTTAAGGTGATGGTTCGGTTCATTTTTGGTACAGTAAGGAGACAAAATGCAAAACATAAAACTACTTATTTTTGTTATAAGCAGGAACAGCTTTGACAAAAAACTGCAAACTGCCAGCAGTCAGTTCTCCAATAAATAAAATGTATACAATAAAATAAATAAATAGTCTTTTTTAGCAAATGAATGATGTAGACAAGTGCAACAATAGAAGTTTGAATAGTCTGAATTATTAAGATAAGATAAGATAAGATAAGATAAGCCTTTATTAGTCCCACAACGGGGAAATTCCAGGATTGCAACAGCACAGGGATAGCAACACTCAGAGCAACAATCAGAAGGCAAGAAAAAAACAAGCAAGCAAGAGCAGCTAATATACATATGT
This sequence comes from Pholidichthys leucotaenia, assembly GCA_020510985.1. Classification (NCBI taxonomy): domain Eukaryota; kingdom Metazoa; phylum Chordata; class Actinopteri; order Cichliformes; family Pholidichthyidae; genus Pholidichthys; species Pholidichthys leucotaenia. Next base: position 213,257,055 of record CM035847.1, on the reverse strand, counting down.
ACGTATTACTATAAAATATATATATATACACACACACACAGACACACAGTGCAGAGCATTGTAGCTGGATGGAATAAATATATGAATATATGAACACACAGTGCAGAGCATTGTAGCTAGATGGAATAAATATGTAAATATATAAACACCCACAGTACGGAGCATTCTTTTATTCCTTATTGCCTGAAGCAGTGATTTTAACCAGGGTGCTCTGGTATGTTCAGGTTTGTATGAGAAATTATCTAATTTCTCTTGTTAACTGGTCAAAAAAATTGCAAATGTGTCATTGTTGTGTATAGGTTCTGAAGGCACCCATGTACAACAACAGCAAATTATTTGCAATTTTATGGACAATTAAGAAGGAACTTATCCAGGCACCCTTGAAAAACGCTGGCCTAAAGTGCAGCATTAACAGATTTAGCTTGTTCTTAAAAGGATGGTATTATTTTCTGGCTGAAGTGGGCACAACAAGAAACTTCATACCGGGGCTCAGTTAGCTTCAGCATGTGTTTTAAACCCGGTGTTCTCAGCAACTGAATATGGCCTTAGATCCGCTGCTATAAAAACACCAATGGCATTTGTTATTACTTTGGCTTGATCTGAAAAGCCCCGAGAGGCTGTCTAAATGCCTCTGGAAGCTACGCATGTACCGTGCTAGGTTTTTTCTTTTTTTCGTGCTGCAATGAATATTCACATTCACGTAGTGCCGTTTCAAATGAGTTAACAAGTTCAACATACTGCCAAAAGCATATCTGATGCTGTTTTCGTCTATTCACTTGCCTTTGTAAGTTCACATATTTCACCGGAAAGCTGAAGTGTCCCCATACAGGAGACTTGTAAAGAGGGTCTTCAAGCTCTGGCTTCTCTGTACAGCCAGCCATGACGTTCGCTAGACAGAAGCAGAGCTGCGCTGTTTGTTTACATGTATGGCACGAGGCAGTTACACTTCCTGTCCATCACTCAACATGCTCTGTTTGGAACCTTAGTACGCCTCTGCACCGAACCGAAGGTTCCGTACTGAAAAATTCTAATACAACTAGAAAAGCACTCGGAGAGCACAGACCTCCGCCAAGCGCCACAGTTCCCCCCATACAGTGTTTGTGTGTACGTTTTCGGATTCCTTGACCATGAAAACATATGACTAGCAATTGGATTGACAATGATAGGATTAGTGGTTCAGTAGTTATTCACGAAAATGACATTTTCCGTAATGGCGGCCACAGTTCCGCCCATACAGTGTTTGTGTGTACGTTTTCAGATTCCTTGACCACGAAAACATATGACTAGCAATTGGATTGACAATGATAGGATTAGTGGTTCAGTGGTTATTCACGAAAATGGCATTTTCCGTAATGGCGGCCACAGTTCCCCCCATACAGTGTTTGTGTGTATGTTTTCAGATTCCTTGACCATGAAAACATATGACTAGCAATTGGATTGACAATGATAGGATTAGTGGTTCAGTAGTTATTCACGAAAATGGCATTTTCCGTAATGGCGGTTTTCTTCTGGACGGTGATCCGGATCATCCCCAAAATTTAATCAGTTCTTCCTTGTACCATTTCCAACAATGCCTGAAAGTTTCATCGAAATCCGTCCAAAACTTTTTGAGTTATCTTGCTAATCAACAGACAAACAGACAGACAAACCCCGGCAAAAACATAACCTCCTGGCGGAGGTAATAATTACACTCCTACTATTTTCAGAACAGGCTCACGGGTGACTAATGTGGTCCCTTTGGGTGACCTGGTGCCCGTGGGTACAGTGTTGGTGACCCCTGCCTTAAAAGATGATACGGTGTATAGTTGGAAGATTGAGACTGAGATCCTGACAGCTTTGTTTACCAGCTAGTCTCTCTCAGTAACTGTTCAGCCAGCTGCTATTTGTAGTCGAGTGCTTTGTTAAAATGATCTGTGGTTTTATGTATAATCAGGTACAGTTGGATTTATCTCACAAATAATCTTGGGTCAAGTAAAAATGTTAAAGTGGAGAAATTATGCTTTTTCTTAGATTCTGTTCTGCATAGGTTGGTACATATGCATGCACATGTTGGACAAGACCAAAGTTTTGGTTTTAGGAATTCCTATGCAGTGTTTCCCCTAGGTTTAAAGCTGTTTTTTTGGGGGGGGGGGGCAGCGTGAAGGTTGACAACGACAAACTCTTGTTCTGGCGCTGTATAGGGAAAAATAAATATTGAAATACTACAGAATACCTAATTATTGAAAACGAATGGGACATCCAATATTAGCAACTGTTTTGGAACCCTTGTTTATTTGTTTGTCAGAAAACTTATTTGTGTGATCTGGCAGCACGGTGGCGGAGTGGTTAGCACTGCGGCAGCACAGCAACTCACCCTTGGCCGGGGGATCCTGGGTTCGATCCCAGCCCCCGACCAACAGTAATCTGTGTGGCGTTTGCGTGTTCTCCCCGTGTCTGCGTGGGTTTACTCCGGGATTTCTCCGGTTTCCTCCCACATGCAAAAAACATGCAAGTTGGGTTAATTGGCATCAAACTGGGGATTCTAAATTGTCCTTAGGTATGACTGTGAGAGTGAATGGTTGTCTGTCTCTCTGTGTTGGCCCTGCGATGGACTGGCGATCTGTCCTGGGTGTACCCTGCCTTTCGCCCAAAGATGCTGGGATAGGCTCCAGCCCCCCTGTGACCCGAAAAGGATTAAGCGGAAGAAGATGGATGGATGGATGTTATGACTTATATTCATAATAGTGTATCTTTCACTTTGCGGAATGGATCGTAGCATTTTTAACATTTTTTCCTTATGAGGACCAGGCCAAGTGTCCTCACAAAAAAAGGTGGTTTGTCAAGGGGTGGTCCGCGCGCACACACACACACACACACACACACACACAAAGCAAAACAAAGTAAAATATCAGAGTGGAAACTACTGTCCCCATCCCTTTTATAAGGATTATGGGTCCCATTACAGTTCTGCCTGTGATCATAGCAGCATCACCCATCCACCTGTCTGAACGTTCTGTTTGTGAGGAGAAAAAAATGGCATGGAACGTTTTCAGTGGATAAACTGATGCGCTGCAGTGAAGCCCAGCAAACTGTAACACAAAAAAGATATTTAGTGGACTTCCGGGAAGATGGCGGAGAGACGTAACACTTAAACAAAGAGCTCTCCCTAGCCGGATTAAAAATCATCGGTAAATGGCCAACTCGACATAAACGAATCAATAAACTAAGGGATGAAAACACGAAGGAACCGGGCACAAGGACAAAAACAGGGTAAAATTGAAGAATTCCTCTCCAACAACGCAGGAAAAACCGCTGTACGCAAAGCCCAAAAAAACGAGATGTCCACAGCAGAGAAAATGGAGGACACCAGACTCGACAACATGAACGCTGGCATCGCCAGTTTGGGTGAAGAGTTGAGAGAATTCAAGCGACAGCTACAACAGGATTTAGCGGCTCTTAAGGAGGAACTGAAAAAAGAAATTAAGGAGGAAATCATGGACCTCCGAAGAGAAATGGAGCGTAAATTAACGGAAAACATGGAGGAGCTGCGCTCCCAGCGGGCGTGTATGACAGAAGCGCAGACCCGAATTTCGGAACTAGAAGATTGGAAAAGCGAGGCAAACGAACAACTACAGACCCTGACGACGCAAACGCAGAGGATGCAGGAGAAAATAAACGACTTGGAGAGCAGATCCCGACGAAGCAATATGCGCATCTTTGGAATTCCGGAGGGCATTGAAGGCAACTCGATGACAAAATTCATGGATCAGTTCTTAAAAAAAGAACTGGAAATACCCGGAGAAACGGATCTGCAGATTCAACGGGCGCACAGAACACCGGCACAGAACCCGAAAACAAACTCTCCACCCAGGTCAGTTGTGGTAAACTTTGTGAAATATGACATAAAGGAAAGAATCCTGACGCAAGCATGGAAAAAAAAGATACGAATCGGCGACAAACAGGTATTTTTTGACCATGACTACCCGACAGAAATCGTGCAGCAGCGGAAGAAATATGCCAATATTAAAAAAACGCTGAAAGAGAAAAAAATTAGATTCCAAACGCCGCTAACGAAAATGAGGATTCATTGGGAGGAAGGCACAAGAACCTACAACACGGCCGAAGAGGCAGTGCGGGATATGATGGAGCGGGGCCTTGAGGTGAGCGTGCCGAAGGAGACGGCTGGAGCAGCGGCGGCCCTGAACGCACCACGACAGACGGAGTGGAGACGAGTGAACGGCGGAAGAAGGGGGAGAGACGTAGAGCAGCGGGCCCAGGACAAGCTACAAGGCTTTCAACTGAAAGCCTAGATCATAACAAAGATTAAGAAAGGCACAGAAGAAATGAAGGCCAAGAAGACAAGGTAAAAGAGAAACAGACGGCTAGGAGAGGTTTAAGTGATATTTGTTGGACATTTCTAGACTTATGACTATTACTTTGATAGTAATTAGAAGTCTAGGGAGGGCCCTTCACTCTGTGAAGACAAACCCCCCACCCACCAACAGGGACCAGTGGGCAGAAGAAAGGCCCAAAGTACGGAGGTCGAGTTTTTTTAATGTGTTTTTATATAAATATGTGTTATTTTTGTTGTTAAAGGGGCTAGGAGCACAAGTTAAAAAAATGGAAAAACATGAATATGGGTAAAAATCTTAAGATAATGACACTAAACGTGAATGGTCTGAACTCACCTGTTAAAAGGGAAAGAATAATAAGAAAATTCAAGAAGGAAAAAGCTGAAATTATATTTATGCAAGAGACACATTTGAGCAAGGCAGAACATGTGAAACTAAAGAGATTTGGCTATAAGAACTCCTACTACAGTTCATTTAAGGGAGGAGCAAAAAGGGGGGTTATGATACTAATCTCAAACAAAATACAATTTGAAAGTGAACAGGAAATCCAGGATAAAGAAGGCAGGTATGTAATAATAAAGGGAAGAATAGATGGTATGCAGATCACATTAGTGAACATCTATGCCCCACCAGAAAGTGACAAGGGTTTTTTTCAACATCTGTTTGATCTCATAGCAACACACAGTGAAGGAGTCCTAATTTGTGGAGGAGACTTAAATGCTGTCATGGATCATGAAGTTGACACAACAAGTGTTAAGAAGACAAAAAAACATGTAACAAAGTTCATAAGAACCTCACTGGCAGAAATGGGTATGGTAGACATATGGAGGGACCTACACCCACTCGAAAAAGACTATACACATTATTCAGCAGCCCATAAAGTACACTCTAGAATAGATTACTTCCTTATGAATGAAGGTGACAGACACAGGGTGAGAAATTGTTGGATTGGAGGGGCAGAAATATCAGATCATAATCCTATATACATGGAAATATATTTAAACAATAGAAAACGACAAACAACATGGAAACTTAACGTAGGACTGTTAAATGATGAGAAAATGAAAGAAAGAATAAAAATAAACATAAACGAATATATCCAAGAGAATGACAATGAAGAAGTGGACCCAACAATACTATGGGACGCACTAAAAGCCGTGTTAAGGGGTAAATTAATTGTTGAAACAGGAAAAGCAAATAAGACTAAACTGGAAGCGTATGAACAAAGATGTGAGAGACTGAGGGAATTAGAACGTAAACATCAAAGCACAAATGATCCAAAAATATATCAAGAAATTAAAGAAGAAAAAACAAAGATAAAAGAAACACAAATGGATGAAATTGAAAGGAAAAATAGATATCTAAAGCAAAAATATTATGAAACGGGGCCAAAAGCCACAAAACTGCTGGCAAAACGGTTAAGAAAACAACAAACAATGAATAATGTGTACAAGATTAAAGACCCCACCACAAATAAAACCACAGTTAACCCAGAAAACATCGAAGAAATTTTCCATAATTTCTACCAAGAACTATACTCGCAACCTGAAGAAACAAATACTAAAGATATCAAAAAATTTCTAGACACATTGGACTTGCCATCAATAGGAAATCAACAAAATGAAAAACTAACAGCAGAAATAACAACACAAGAGATCAGAGATGTGATTAAGTCACTTAAAAATGGTAAATCACCAGGTAGTGATGGATACTCATCTGAGTTTTATAAACTGTTTATAGAAGAACTCACGCCACAACTCCTAAAGTCATTTAATTGGACGCTGAACAACAACAAAATACCTCCAACATGGAACGAAGCAATCATTTCAGTTATTTTAAAACCAGGGAAAGATAAAGAACAATGCGGAAACTATAGACCAATCTCTTTATTAAATGTAGATTATAAAATATACACAACAATTATATGTAAACGAATAAAGACATTCTTGACGGAATTGATAGAAGATGATCAAACTGGATTCATAGAGGGACGCCAAACACATGACAATATCAGGAGAACGATACATATAATTAACCAAATACATAAAGAAAAGAAAAGCGCAGTAATAATGAGTTTAGACGCAGAAAAAGCATTTGACAGGGTTAACTGGAAATTCCTATATAGTGTACTGGAGCGCTTTGGATTTAACGAAAAATCAGTACAATGCATAAGGACGCTATATCAAGAACCTGTGGCAAGAATCAAGATAAACGGTAGCTTAACAGACAAAGTAAATATACAAAGATCAACTAGGCAGGGATGCTGCTTATCGCCCACCTTGTTTGCTCTGTTCATAGAACCATTGGCTCAAGCGATACGACAAAATAAGAAATTAAAAGGTGTAACAATAAAGGGGGCGGAACACAAGATTGGGCTATTTGCAGACGATATTATAGTTTACCTTGAACAACCAGATAAATCAATAATGGAAATGATGAACTTGATAGAAAATTTTGGAAAATTATCAGGATACAAGATAAACATAACAAAAACACAAATACTGACATTCCACTATAACCCTCTAAACCAGATAACTGATAAGATCAAACTAAACTGGAAGCAAAAAGAAATAAAATACCTTGGAGTGAACATACCTAAAGACCTAAGCAAAATATATAAAGCAAACTATGATAGGTTGGAACAAGAAATAAAAAAAGATATTGATAGATGGTCAATCTTAAATATGGATCTGAATTCAAAAATTGAGACAGTCAAAATCAGCATACAACCTAGATTACTTTACCTCTTCCAGGCTATACCAACAGAGATTCCAGATGCCCAATTCTCAAAGTGGGACAGGATGATATCGAGATTTGTTTGGGGAGGTAAAAAACCAAGAGTGAAATATAAAACCCTCCAATTACCAAAAGAGAAAGGAGGCATGGGCCTACCGAGTCTAAAGGAATATTACTACTCAGCACAAATAAGATATATCATATGTTGGTGCGACGAGGGATATGAGGCAAAATGGAAAGAAATGGAAAAGGAAATTGAGGGACTCCCAGTACAAAGCATAATAGGGGATAAAGATGCATATAAGCAAATCAAACAAATAGACCCAATCACTAAATTTACTTTAGAACTGTGGTATAAAATAGTACAAAAATATAATATAAGGGAAGACATAAAACTATTGAAATGGGTAGCATTTGACAGTCAGTTTGAACCGGCAAAACAAGATAGGGGATACAAAAATCTGGTGAACAAGGGAATCACAGCATGGGGCAATATCGGAAAAAAAGATCTCGGGAGCTTTGTAAATATCAGGAGAAAATTTAAATTAGAAAGATCGGAATTTTTCAGATATCTGCAGATGAGAGATTACTATATGAAGAAGATTAGGCATAACCTCCAAACAGATGTGAACGAGATTATACAACTTATTTTAAGCTCATATGCAGGAAATAAAATAAGAATTATTTCAAAACTATATCAGAAACTTATGACAAACAATCATACAAGTAACTATATAAAGGACTTCCGGTTATGGCTGCCACGTAGGACGGACGTGTCTCGCTCTGCTCTGCTCCTGGAGAAAAAAATCGGCAAATAACTCTCTCATTTGGGACAGAACGTATCCCAGCATTTGGGCGAGGATATGTCGGCGAAGCCTAAGGCTGGAAAACCAGGAAAAGGAAAAAGCGAGCCGCCGAAACAGTCCAAATTAACGGACTTTCAGGTCTGTGACGCAGCAAACAAGGCTCCATATATGGCGGAGGAGGCTGGCGGCGGTGCGATTTCTGCGGGGAATGGCGCAGATGCGCTGATGGCTGCCATGAGTTCAATGAGAGCGGACTTTTCCTCTAGATTTGATGGGATTATGACAGCGTTGGAAGGAATAAGAAAGGAATTGGGTGACTGTGTAGAACGAACGGCGCAGATGGAGCTCCGTCTCGCTAGTGCTGAAGATGACGTCACCCGTCTTCAATTAAAGGTGCGCACTTTGGAAAAAAAAAATAAATCTCTGGAAGATAATATTTTGGATTTGGAATCTCGGTCGAGACAGAATAATTTGAGGCTGGTGGGTCTTCCAGAGGAATCAGAAGGTCGGGACGTATGTTCCTTTCTGGAAAAGTGGATTCCGGAGGTGCTGGGCAGCGAGGAGTTGCAATCAGCAGTGGTTCTGGAAAAAGCACATCGTATTGGCCCACGGAGAGATAAGGGACCGCCGAGGACCTTAATTATGAAGTTTCTTAGCAACAGAGACAGGATGAAGATCTTCAACGCTGCACGTGCTAAAGGAGAGATTAAACACCAGGACCAGCAGGTGCGGTTCTACCCAGATTTGGCCACAGGAATCCAGCAATTGAGGAAGCAGTTTGATCCCGTACGTAAGGAGCTGCGCAACCTTGGGATTCGTCATGGTGTAATCTATCCTGCGAGACTGCTGACCACGTATGAGGGCAGAACCCACATCTTCAAGACCCCAGAGGAGGCGCAGGAGTTCATCAAGAAGATCAAAAAAGAAGAAGAGACTGGTGGGAGCTAAGCATGAACAAAATATAAGGTAGAATAATTAAGCATTTGCACAGGCATCTGACTGACTTGAAGTAAATAGTAAGTTTACAAAATATAGACTGTATTATATATTAAAAAAACAAAACAAAAACAAAACAAAAAAAAAAAAACTATGATGTACAAAGTTGTTAAAAATTTTGGAGTCAAGTTGGAAAACTACAGAGGAGAGTTAATGTTACGTCATTAAAAGCAGTAGAGTTAGGGTGATTGGGAGGATGAAGAAGGAGTGGCTTAGGCTGTTCCCCGTGGGTGTGGAACGGTCGATGGCTATATCGGGAGACAGAATTTTTCTTTTGATTTTGGGGGGTTTGCCACAAGTGTGGGAAGGGGAAATTTGTTTGTGTGTAGTTTGTAGGATGAATGTTCAACCACTCATGTTTTTGCTTCTCTGTATGAGCATGTTTACACTGCAAGGTAATCCCAAACTCTCTATTGATCATGGACCAAAGTGTTAACCTTAATTTAACTTCATGGAATTGCAGAGGTCTACAAAATTTAAAAAAACTTAAACAAGTTATGAATAAAATAAAGGACATGGGTTCAAGAATTGTGTTTTTACAAGAAACTCATCTGATAGAGGAGGATGTTAAAAGAATTAGGAGTAGATGGCAGGGAAGTGTATTCACCTCTTCATTTTCATCCCGAGCCAGGGGAGTTATGACTCTCATACATAAATCAGTTCCTTTTCAAGTGAAAAATGTAATTGGAGACAAATTTGGAAGATATGTAATCATTCAAGGTTCTTTGCTATTAGAAAATATAAATCTTGTGAACTTATATGGTCCCAATATAGATGATCAGAAGTTCTTTGCTAATTTATTTCTCATCTTATCATCACTTACAGGGCAACATATAATAGCAGGGGATTTTAATTGTACATTGAATCCAGGTGTGGATAGATCAACAGGACTGGATTGTACGCACATTGGATGTAGGATGACTATTAATCATTTTATGAAAGAATTGAGATTGTTAGATATATGGAGAGAAATGAAACCACAAGTTAAAGCCTATTCTTGTTATTCCAGTACCTACAAGACATTCTCACGTATTGATTATTTTTTGATTTCCACAGAATTAAGGTCCAAGATTCAAAACTGCTTTTATGATAACATCGTGATCTCTGATCATGCACCCTGTTGTCTAATATATGTAGATAAAAAATTGACAAAGGAATCAGGTAGATGGCAATTTCAGCATAAATGGCTTCAGGATGAGGAATTTGTCAAGTATATAGAAAAACAGATAGACGAGTTCTTTGACATCAATACTACACAAACATCAGCATGTGTAAAGTGGGAGGCTTTCAAAGCTTTTATTAGGGGACATATTATTAGTTATACAGGATCAAAATCTAAGAAGACTCGAGAGGAGAGAGCTAAATTGGAACATAAAATAAAAAATCTTCAGGAAAAAGTGTATGCAGGAAGTGACCCAAGGTTGGAGAATGAATTACTGATTTTGAGAGCTGAATACGACAAAAAATCAGCGAATAGAGCTGCCTCGAGTCTTCTAAGATTGAAACAATCTTTTTATGAACAAGGTGAAAAATCAGGAAAATTATTAGCATGGCAGATTAAACAATTGGAAATTAAAACACCAATTACCAGTATTATAAGTAATGGACAGGTAGTTATAGATCCTTTAGAAATTAATAGAGCCTTTAGAGATTACTATGAAAAATTATATGATACCAAAAATGAACCTGATTTAACAAAACTAAATGGGTTTTTGAACGAACTATCTATACCGTGTATTCCAAATGAAAACAGGGAGATATTGGAGTCTAAAATTAGTCAAGAAGAAGTTGGGCTAGCCATTGATAATATGAAATCAGGAAAAAGTGCAGGACCAGATGGTCTTCCAGTTGACCTTTATAAAAAATTTAAGAATAAATTAATAAAACCTTTTTTGGAAATGGTTTTAGAAGCATTTCAAAATAATAATTTACCATCATACATAAATAATGCCTTAATTATACTGCTGCCAAAACCAGGTAAGCCCTCTAATAAATGTGAAAATATGAGACCAATAAGCCTATTAAACGCCGACCTTAAGATAATCTGTAAAATTTTAGCAAGACGAATACAAGAAATTTTACCAAATATTATTAATCGAGATCAGAATGGCTTTATAAAGGGTAGACAAGGCTTCCATAATGTAAGAAGACTATTTAATATTATTTATTTTAATAAAGAAGCACCGGATACAGCTCTCCTATCATTGGACGCCGAAAAGGCCTTTGATAGAGTTGAATGGCCCTTTCTTTTTGAAGTCCTACAAAGGTTTGGACTTGGAAATAATTTCATAAAATGGGTTCAAATAATATACAATAATGCTACAGCAGAAATCCTAACAAATAACAATATTTCAAAACCAATAAAAATCAATAGAGGATGTCGACAAGGCTGTCCACTTTCACCTTTACTGTTTACTATGGCAATTGAACCTTTAGCGATAGCGATACGTTTACATTCACAAATATATGGAATTAAAGTTGGACCAACAGAACATAAAATCTCCCTGTATGCCGATGACATAATTTTGTTTATGTCGAATCTAAAAAAATCAATTCCAACCTTGTTGAATTTAATAAAGAATTTTGGGGAAATATCAGGATATAAAATAAATAAAACTAAATCTTCAATATTAATGCTAAATGAGACCCAGAGAAATTACCCAGCCCCTGAGGTAAATCAATTCAATGTTGTAAATCAGTTTAAATATTTAGGAATCCAAATTATGCCTAAGCTAGAATCAGTCGCCAGTGTCAACTATGAAGCCTTAATGTCAGATATCAATGAGTTAACTCAGAGATGGATGTCACTACCAATGTCGATGATCGGGAGAATCAATATACTTAAAAGTAATATTTTACCTAAAATACTTTATTTATTTCAATACATTCCCTTATCACCACCTTTAGATCTATTCTCAAGAATAAAAAAAAAGTTAGTGGAATTTATATGGAACAACAGGAGGGCTAGATTACGTTTGTCTTTATTATATTTACCATTTGATCGTGGAGGTCTGAAATGTCCAAATTTTATGTTGTATTATTGGTCGGCACAACTGAGGTCTATGACATATTATTTTTCATCAAATGATCTCCCTCACTGGACTGAAATGGAATCATACAATTTACCTTTACCTCTTCCCATATTCATATACTCAGATTCGGCAAAAAAATTACAAAAACAAGTTAAAAATCCATTTGTAAAGCATATGATCAAAATATGGTGTGAAGCTAAAAATTATTTAAAAGAACCACAGTTATTGTCACAATTTAGTCCAATATGGGGTAATCAATATTTTAAACCAGGGAGAGCGGACGCTGTATTTAAAGTATGGAATTTAAAAGGGATACAAAAGATTCAGGATTTATATTTGCCATGTGCAGACAACATAATGTCTTTTGAAGAGCTGAGGATCAAATTTAATCTCAATAGAACACATTTTTTTAAATATCTTCAACTTAGAAACTTTATTCGATCAAATCAAAATAAAGCTCTCACTCGACCTATTTATTCATCCTTGGAAAAAATGATGATGAAAGATAGTAAAAGAAAGGGTATTATTTCAGAGTTTTATAACTCACTGACACTATCTTCAAGTGAAAATTCACTGAAAAGATTAAACTACTGGAAAGAAGATCTGCAAATTGAAATTTCAGAGGAACAATGGGAATTGGCTTGTACAGAAGCTCAAACCAAATCAATAAATGCACGCCTTAAATTGATACATTTCAAATGGTTAATGCGGATGTATGTTACACCGGAGGAGTTAAATAGATATAACAAAAATATACCAGATACATGCACAAAATGCATGGAAAGTAAAGGAACCCTATTTCATTGTTTATGGGAATGTAGATTAATAAGAATGTTTTGGGAAGAGGTGAGGGTAACAATTGAAAAAATAATCTCAAAACAAATCATATTGAATCCTAAACTGTTTTTGTTGGGTCTGTACCCAGAAAAGCATAATTTTAATAAAAGTGAAAGAACATTCATAGACCTCAGTTTGCTTAATGCCAAAAAATGTATTGCACTATTATGGAAAAAGACTCATAGACCAGATGTGACTCAGTGGTTAAGACAGATGTTAACAAACCTTCCATTAGAAAGAATAACATATATACTGAAATCAAAGGAAATTGTGTTTGAGAATATATGGAGACCTTTTACTGATTATGTAAAAAATTTAAACATAACTCTTGAAGAAGAAGGTGAATGATGTGTGTGGACCTTGTAAATTCCAAACTGGTGAACATAATATGTATACTTATGTATTGGATTGTCTAGACTAAACAGAGGAGCATTGTTGAAGACTTGATTTTGTTGGTGGTTGTTGGTGTTTTTAGTGCATTTTTTTTTTTTTGTAGTACCTTAGTGTTAGTGTTTGATTGTTTGTATCATGTTTGTTAAAAAAAAAAAAAGGTTCAATAAAGATATTGTGGGAAAAACTATATAAAGGAGAAATGGGAGAAAGAGCTCAATTTAAACATAACAGAAGAAAGCTGGCAGGAAATATGGAAAACACAACACACATCAACAAATTCAAGGGCATGGAGGGAATTTGGATGGAAAAACCTGATTCGCTTTTTCATTACACCACAGATTCAAGGAAAATATTCAAATACCCAATCTTTATGCTGGAGGGGATGTGGGGCTCAAAATGCAGACCACTCACATATGTTTTGGAAATGCTACAAAATATCATCATTTTGGAAATCTATGCATGTGACAATACAGAGGATATTAGGATATAATATACCAATGAACTGTAACCTGATGTACTTATGTGATCTTAAAAAAGACAGTGTTATACAGGCTGAGGACAGATATCTAGTTAAAATCTTGTTGATTGCATGTAAAAAAACTATCACAAAAAAATGGCGATCAGAAGTTCTTCCTGACCAAGAACAGTGGACTGACATTGTTGAGGACATACGTATGATGGAAAAACTAACATATCGACGAAGAATGCAAGAAGGAATATGGGAGAAAAAATGGCGGAAATGGACACACTACAAAGTGCAACAACGAGGCAGAAATTGAAAGAATAACCAAAGACACTGAAAAAACCAGAAGAATTAAGAGATGGAAACTAAAAACTTGATGCTCCAACATTTGTCCCCCCCCCTTTTATTTTTTATTTTTTATTTTTATTTTGTTTATTTTTTTTTTATTTTTCCCTACCCTAACCCCTTTGTTTTTTAAATGTAGAATGTGATCTGAATGCATTATATATGATGAAAAATGAATAAAAATCTAAGTTACAAAAAAAAGATATTTAGTACCATGAATCATGCGTCCTAAGTAAATTCCCATAATAACAATATGGAGGTGGAAATGTTCAAGAAAGTTCAGTTAAAAGACAGAAATGTAGAGACACTGCTTCCTATTTCAGGCTCGCTAACACACCTACACCTGACTATATAATGGCAATGAAATATTTTTATGTAACTGATAAAATTAACAGTCATTGTCTTAAAATTTAACATTAACTTGTTACTGCTTATGCTAGTTGTAATTTTGGTTTTTTATTTTTTTATTTATTTTAACGGTTTAATTTTACAGGGACAATACACATTAATAAACATTTCTGTAAATGTGCCAGTTTAGCTAATTGGCTAATTTTCAACTGCAGTCCCTGGGCAGGTAAAACGCATAAATTCAAGAGACATCAACATCGCACATGTAACAAAACACATAAAAAATGTAAGGACAGCACCTACATGAAAACAAAACGACAGCCAAACAGTCAAGTTGGCAAGTTTATTACTAAAACCATTATTCGACTGCTTGATTGATCTGATGTAGCAACAGTATGTCGTCCATTTTTGTTCTTCAGGTTACCTCCTTGTACAGATACTGAATGTGTAACTGTGATCCTCATTAGCTTCACTACGGATGCTGTAAACACAAATCTTCACTTGCTCTGCTGACCTAACTCGCCATCTTCTGTCTTCTCCATTTTCTGACTAAATTCTGTGTTTATCTGGGTGTTGACAGATGGAATGTGATGAGAGTCCAGAAAATTTGGGGTTTTAGTGTAAAAACTGCTCTTTTTTTGCAAGCTTTTCTGTCTGAATTGTATTTGAGTGGCTGTGTGTATGCTATTCTCTGTGTTTGTGCCAATATGTATGTTTGGTTTTGTGGAAGCAGACTGGGTTGTAGATGGAATAAAACCCACTGTAAATTTTGACAGCATTGGCTTGTTAACACCGATGGGAGTGGATGAAACCTTAGTTCCTTTGTGTTTGAATAGGAAGGCAAATCTGCATAGTTTTTTCCTACTTTATTTATCTGAAACTGATAAATCTGTCTTGGTGGATTCAAGGTTGTATACTATTAAATAGAAATATGACAACAGTAATCCTCTAGGGGCTTCTTCTGTACCATCTCCAAGCCTGATACCAGAGTAGTGGCTCAGTTGGTAGAGCATCTGCCCCACACCCGGGAGGCCAGGGTTCAAATCCCGGCCGTGTCATGCCAAAGACCATATGAAAGCCAAACTTCCTGCTGTCCAGCTTGGTGCTCAGCAATAATGGAACAGAGGAGGGAAATTTTTGGCAGTGCCTTGCATGGCAGCAACCCCTCTGATTCTATATATGTGTGTGATTAACACTGTAGATAAGAGAAACATAATTTCGTTTTACTGTACAGGATTGGCTGTATGGATTTGAATGACAAAGATGGCTTATCCTTATGGTCAGTATAGCATCTTCTCCATTCTTGCCCTCTGTAATTCCTTTGGCCAATCAGTGATTTTTTTTCTATAATCCCCCCCCCCCCCAAAAAAAAAAACCAAAAACAAAAAAAAAAACCCTTTACTTCCTCTTCTTGATATCTCTATATGTTTCAAATGCTAATGGACCATTTTATAGATGATTCGAAGAACACACACACATACACTTGCATTTATTCACACACAAGTGAATGGCTGAAATAAAGCAGCCCCTTATCTCTCAAGCCAGAGACACTTTCATGTGCTCACATGCAAATGACTAATATATGTGGACAGAAGCACGGAAACACACACAAGTAACCCTATTTGATTGGTTGTGATGCTGACATGGGCCGTTGTATGCTGTGCATTTGCACTCTTTGTAGCACAACTACTTGGCTGGCTGCTGGCACTGTGAAGGGATGCAGAGTCTCTTGGGGTATCGCAATGAATGGGAGTGTTGTCACTAGTCAGGTCCAGCTGCCTTTGTGCTGTCTTTATGCTGCATGTACTCCTATTATACCACAAGCGCTGCATGTTTGGTGCATCTGCACAGAGAGGCAGTGTGGGCGGGCTTTGTGTTAGTGTGGATTGAATGAAATGATTCTTTTGTGAGAAGGTGTTAATATGTTCATGTGTGAGAACAAGGTGTTAACACATTTGATTAATGTCTTTCAGCTACGTGTAGAAGATAAACGTCCACCTGTGGGTGCATCCGACTGCACACACACATCCCTAACGTTAGATAAAAAAGCTCTCTGTTCGTGGCCGTGTGTGTGCACTCATATGAGCGTCTGAGTGTCTTTCGCTTGCACTCGGTAAAAGAGAGTGTCTCCTGTGCCAGTGTGTAGATATTTGAATGTATGAATAGTGGGCTCTGGGAAAATGCTGTCAAAGCAGAACCAGATAATTTGCCTACAGACACGTTCATGATATAGTGGCGTGTGCGTTGCAGTAGACTGGTTGTATGGTTTACTGATTGTGTGTGTGAAGAAAAGGCATAGCTCAGTGTGCTCCCCCCCCCCCCCCCACTGCCGCTCCGCATGGATGTCAGCCCCAGTGGGGTCTCTCTCAGTAGACCAGGAGAGTGTCTATCACACACACACTTAACTGGAGAGTTAAAGATAATGTATTCCTTCTTTTGTGCTGTATGCAGATGAGTAAGAGACCTGTACTACAAAGCAGGATTGGAGGCTTATCAAAGTAACTTGAGGTTTAACCCTGGGTTTCAAGCCATGCAAATGTGGATCATTTCTCACCAAGACATATTGCCATGGTAGCATGTTGCAGAACAGGCCATGTTTAGATGCGACATAGGGTGCGTTCTGATCGCCCAGTAGTATACTCCGAATTGGACTGCACAGAGTATTCTGCCATAGTAACTGAGATTCCAAACCGAAGGAGCGAACGGTCTTCAGTTCAAAGGGAACTGAGAACTGAGTAGGGAAGAAGTGATAGACTTTAAAGGGCCTATTCACTCAAACATGGTGTGTTTGTGGGTTTTAACCTTTTACATTCTTACTCTGGCTATATGGCTACAGTAAAAATATTGAGATATCTCTTCACTTAGAAATAATTATACTTTAACATTTTGGCAGAATGGTCAGAACTCAGTTTTGCTCTACCCGTTTGTTTTGTTGTTTTTTTTCCCCTAAGGCTTCATTCAGACCAGGATAGTCTAGGGTTTCTCGGTTCAACTGGGCAGGGAATGCTGAGAATTTTCACACCTTTGTTTGGTTTGGTTTGCATTCACACTGCAGTGGACCAAACTGCCTGGACAATGTCATGCAGTTACAACAACTGCCTGTTTGGGACGCTGTAGCCAAAACCGCCACTGACCAGGAAGAAAAAATCTCGGCGAGAGAAGAAAAATCAAGCTCATCAATTGGCCAGGACCGAAAACGGAAATCAGTTCCCTTCAGCCTGGTTGTTTGTCTGCTACAAACGAAACATTTTTTAACTTTTCTCCCTGGCTTTCTGCAATAAAAGGATGTTTTGGATTCACATGGTTGTCGTTATTGTTATTTGCTACCCAAAATGTACTATGGTAAATGCCACTTCCTCTTCTCAGACTACGTGTTACTATGATAGCACAAACACCGAGGGGCACTTCCGCCTTTTGGTCCGCTGGATAGTTCATTTGGATTCACACTGCAAGTGGAGTGCACCAGACTTTGTTTGCAAGTGAACTGAGACCCCTGTTTTTAGGGAGACCAGACTTTGCTTGTTTGATGCGCGCCAGAGTTCCAGCGCACGTTCAGACAACACCAAACAAACCATACTATCCACAGAAGCCACTGTTTGGTTCTTTGGTCCGGACCAAACAGTGGCCGTTTGAATGCACCCAAAGTTACTGACGAATAATCCAGTCTTCAGTTACGACCCATCACTGGCTATGTTTACATGGACACAAGTAACCAGATTAAAAGCCTGATCGGAATAAAAATGCTTCATGTAAACATGACAATCTGAATATTCTAACCCGATCACGCTCATTCGGATCAAAATTTCATTCCAATTGAGAGGGGTGGGTTATGACGATTGTTAATCCGAATGGTGCGCATGAAAACACTTATTCCGAACGTAGGGCAGAAAATATGTTTACTGCGCATGTCTGTACACCAGCCGTACGTCGACGTGACGTATTTCCGCCTTTCAGCAGCTAGTGGAAAACATAGCGGGAGTAAAACAAAACTGGTCTGTATCGTCCTGCTGTCCCCCTCTGTTCATCATATGTACTTGTATGCAGAAGCAAAAGTACAGTCTGAATAACACAATACAGGTCAATTTCGACACGAAGCGGGGCTTGCTAACACCGGAAGTTGCTTCTTCTTCGACTATTTTTGGAATGTCGGAAATGTCGACGTGCGCATGTCAAAATGATTTATTCCATTCAAACGTGTGACACATGGAAACGCACGTCCTAATCAGGTCAGCTTTTTCAGGATCCATGTAAACAGTAAAATTCTGATCTGAATTGTAATCAGATTGAAGAAATTTTGCCAATGTAACCGTGGCCACTGTGTTTTTAGCTGTGATGAATCAGCCCCTGCCCAGTGTGAGCCCAAGACATTATCTTCAGAGCTAACAGTACTACTACTAATTTAGCTTACTAAGCGTGGTTTATATTGCTATTTTCTTTATGTTCCAATCACTGTAATAAGTATCCCTCTTCCCACCTGGTTCACCAATTCACAGCTGATAATATATCTCACATCATTCTGGCTTCTTTTGTTATATTTACACTGTGATGGTAGATGAACCGTTAACATTAGCTTGGCAAGGTGGTGGTAGTTGGGCTTTGCATTATTAGCTTAACTGTTTGATTGTGCCTGGTTTTGATCACTATTTATTTATAAATTATATCCACCATCCACTGAACCTTTCTTCATCCCCTAAACCTTGACCAAATATGTAATTCTTTGACATCATTTTGGCTTATTTTACTGTTTTACTCAAACTGGGACCAAAGATGGCTAGTGGCCATTAGCAGTTTCCCAATCACTCATTCAGGGTTGTTTGTGTTCTTATTATACCCCAGGAACCAGTCTTATTCTATTGACCACACAACCTGTCCAGCAGTGATGCATTATTTCCTTCATTCTTTAACATGAATTTATGTTAGTTGGCTCGGTCTGTGTTAGCTATCCAAGCTAGGAGCTAGCCTGCGAACATTAGCGAGTAACTTTAGCAACACCCTAAGGGCCTACTCTCAGGGTGTGTTCCAATCGCGCAATAGTATACTCTGAAGTGGACTGCACAGGGTATCCTGCCATATTAACTGAGATTCCAAACTGAAGGGAGTAAATGGTCTTCAGTTTAAAGGGAACTGAGAACTGATCAGGGAAGAAGTGAACAACAGTACACCACTTCACCGGAAGTTGACAATAAGACTACCCATAAGCCATTGCGCCTCAAATACAAGTAAAACAAACTATTGTTGTTAGCGTTATTAGCAAGCTAAACTGATGTTAGTTATTGTTTATATTAACTGATAGTAATAAAAATATATTTGTATTAATATTTTATTTAAGAAATATAAATTATCCACCATAGTATCACTATGTAACTGTGGTTACCGTGGTAACTCATGGAGGAGGGAGTCGACTGTTACAGGGTGTTTCAAATGGAGAAATTTTGTGAAGGGCAGTTAACTGATATTCCCTGAAAACGGAGCAGGGTGTAGGGAATACAGTTGAAGCACACTGTGGATCGGAACATAGCTTCACTGTAGTGGCGGTTTTGTGCTGACCGAGGTTTGACCCCTAAAGTATGGAACCTCTGTCAGTGTGAAAGCTCCCTGCCGTTGTGCAGAGCGGCACCTTCCCCCGGCTTTGGAACAGTTGGAGGAGGTGGTCTGTGGATCAGAATGAATGCATATGTTTGCTCATGTGCGAGCACGTACATGAGCAAATATTTGCACGTATAGAGCTGTCACTATAACGTCGCTATTGACGAGCTGACCGGAGGTTGCCAAGCAACTCAATAGTTGCAATTCGCATGTCCTTTTTTTTTTTACCTCCACCAAGGAGGTTATGTTTTCATCGGCGTTGGTTTGTCTGTCTCTGTCTGTCTGTCTGTTTGTTAGCAAGATAACTCAAAAAGTTATGGACGGATTTTCATGAAATTTTCACAGATTGTCAGAAATGGGGTATCCTACAGATGATTAGATTTTGGTGGTGATCCGGATCACCGTCCACAAGAAAACCACCATTACGCAAAATGCCATTTTCATGAATAACTACTAAACCACTAATCCTATCATTGTCAATCCAATTGCTTGTCATATGTTTTCATGGTCAAGGAATCTGAAAACGTACACACAAACACTGTATGGGGGGAACTGTGGCACTTGGTGGAGGTCTGCGCTCTCCGAGTGCTTTTCTAGTTTTTTCTGTGAATGTGCATTTTTTTCCCACTCATAGTATTTTATCGGCAAATCTAGAGCTCTTTGGCTGGCTGCTTGACACGGTGGCCTCGGCCGATGAGACAGGGTTAAATTTCTGTGCCTGTATTTTAAATAAATGATCAACTAAAAAAGTTGGCAGATTTTTTTTTTTTTTTTTTTTTTTTTTTTTTAATGACTGCTCCCTGTCTCTCATGATGAGCTCCGGATGAAAGCAGCGAGGCATCTGCCCCAATTTCACAGAGCATCACTGTACTGTGGGTAAGCAGTTTCAACTATTCAACTGTACATTAGTTTGAGAATATTCTCCAAACTAGGAATTATTTTGTTGCCACTCTTTACCAATTAACTACAAACCTTAAATTAATTTTTGAAATGCACGCCTCCGATGGCAGGCAGCTGCGGTTGTTGGAAAGTTGGTGATAGAAAAACTTGATATTAGAAACCAATTTAAATTGAACTCACCACTACTGCCAAAAATAGTCTCCGTGCTGTTTTTAAATTGTAGCTCTCTTCGTCAAAAGATTATTCACAATGCTGATGCAGTAATTAGACAGTTTGACCAAAGCTTGTCACAAGAGTTTCATTAAGACATGGAAAAAAAGTGCAATAACTGGAACTTTTAAGAGGACATCGCCCATGTTTAAAAGTACTTTGCTATCTCAGCCATGTAAAACTATTTTACATATTGTAGTGTGAGCTTCACAGTAATGATCCTTTCACTGGTTACACTGCTGTTATTGTGTGTTGTACCCCTTTTACACAGGGGTGGAGATCACTGAGAGATTAAGAGATTTGTGCAATTTTTGATCTGTCAGTAATCTACAATGATCTGTACAGTCGCCACGGTCTCCTCAAAGTTTTGACTCGGTCCAAAACAGACAAGAATCTCCGAAACTATCCCAAACATCAAAAATTGGCTCAATCGCTCAACAATCTCCATGCTGTGCAATACCTCCTTTACACAGGGGTGGAGATCACTGAGAGATCATGGAGAGATCTGGCCAATTTGTGATCTATCGATGATCTTCAGTGATTTCCACAGTTGCCACAGTCTCTTCAAAGTTTTGACTCAGTCCAAAACACAAGGATCTCCCAAACGATGCCAAAGATCAAAAATTGGCCCAATCTCTCAGTGATCTCCATACAGTGTAAAGCGGCCCCTTACTGAAAGAAGACACTCCTTCAAACATACAGTGCATCCAGAAAATATTGACAGCGCTTCACTTTTTCCACATTTTGTTTTGTTACAGCCTAAATTTCAAAAGGGATTAAATTCAGTTTTTCCTCAATATTCTACACGCACAATACCCCATAATGACATTGTGAAAAAAGTTTTTTTTTTCAGATTTTTGCATATTTATTAAAAATAAAAAACTAAGAAATCGCATGTACATAAGTACTCACAGCTTTTGTTCAATACTTTGTTGATGCACCTTTGGCAGCAATTACAGCCTCAAGTTTTTTTAATATGATGCCACAAGGTTGGCACACCTATCTTTGGGCAGTTTGGCCCATTCCTTTTTGCAGTACCTCTCAAGTTCCATCAGGTTGGATGAGAAGCGTCAGTGCACAGCCATTTTCAGATCTCTCCAGAGATGTTCAATTGGATTCAAGTCTGGGCTTTGGCTGGGCCACTCAAGGACATTCACAGAGTTGTCCTGAAGCCACTCCTTTGATATCTTGGTTGTGTGCTTAGGGTCATTGTCCTGGT
Organism: Pholidichthys leucotaenia; assembly: GCA_020510985.1. NCBI lineage: Eukaryota > Metazoa > Chordata > Actinopteri > Cichliformes > Pholidichthyidae > Pholidichthys > Pholidichthys leucotaenia. The sequence continues at coordinate 213,234,853 of CM035847.1, read as the reverse complement.
GAAAGATGAACTGTCGTCCCAGTCTGAGGTCAAGAGCGCGCCGGAGCAGGTTTACATCCATGATGTCTCTGTACATTGCTGCATTCATCTTTCCCTCTATCTGACTGACTAGTCTCCCAGTTCCTGCCACTGAAAAACATCCCCACAGCATGATGCTGCCACCACTATCAGCATGGTTATAAGTGGTTCCTGATTTCCTCCAAATATGACACCTGGCATTCACTCCAACGAGTTCAATCTTTGTCTCATTAGACCAGAGAATTTTGTTTCTCATGGTCTGAGAGTCCTTCAGGTGCCTTTTGGCAAAGACCAGGTGGGCTGCTATGTGGCTTTTACTAAGGAGTGGCTTCCATCTGGCCACTCTACCATACAGGCCTGATTGGTGGATTGCTGCAGAGATGGTTGTCCTTCTGGAAGGTTCTCCTCTCTCCACAGAGGAACACTGGAGCTCTGACAGAGTGACCATCGGGTTCTTGGTCACCTTCCTGACGAAGGCCCTTCTCCCCCTATCGCTCAGTTTAGACAGTCGGCCAGCTCTAGGAAGAGTCCTGGTTGTTCAGAACTTCTTCCATTTACGGATGATGGAGGCCACTGTGCTCATTGGGACCTTCAAAGCAGCAGACATTTTTCTGTACCCTTCTCCAGATTTGTGCCTCGAGACAATCCTGTCTCGGAGGTCTACAGACAGTTCCTTTGACTTCATGCTTGGTTTGTGGCCTGACATGCACTGTCAACTGTGAGACCTTATATAGACAGGTGTGTGCCTTTCCAAATCATGTCCAATCAGCTGAATTTATCACAAGTGGACTCCAATGAAGCTGTAGAAACATCTCAAGGATGATCAGTGGAAACAGGATGCACCTGAACTCAATTTTGAGCTCCATGGCAAAGGCTGTGAATACTTATGTACATGTGATTTCTTAGTTTTTTTTTATTTTTAATAAATTTGCAAAAATCTCAAAAAAATCACATTGTCTTTATGGGGTATTGTGTGTAGAATTTTGAGGGGGAAAAATTAATTTAATTCCTTTTGGAAAAAGGCTGTATCATAACAAAATGTGGAAAAAGTGAAGCGCTGTGAATACTTTCTGGATGCACTGTACAGGATTGGCTTCAATTCAACTTTGTTTATATATTGCCATTTCACAACAACAGTCATCTCATAGCACTTTCAAACTGTAGGGGAAAACCCCACAATTGCAGAAAGACCCCAACAATCAGGTGATCTCCTGTGAGCAAGCACTTGGTGACGGTGGAGAGGAAAAACTACCTTTTAGCAGGAAGAAACCTCCAATAGAACCAGGCTCAGGGAGTGGCAGTCATCTTCTGCAACTGGCTGGGGGGTGAGGGGATAGAGAAGAAGAAGAAAAGAACAGACATGTAGAGAGCAAACAGCACGACGGGGAGTCAATCTATGGGAGAGAACAAACAGATGTTAACGACCAGCAAAAATATTTCATTGGGAGTGAAGAAAGGATTGAAGACCAGTGCATTGTGGGAGTTCCCCCGACTGTCTAAACCTATTAGCAGCATAACTAAAGGAGGGTTCACGGTCACCTGATCCCACCCTAACTATAGGCTGTGTCGAAAAGGAAGGTTTTTGCCCTATTCTTAAAAACAGAGATTGAGTCTGACTCCCAAATCCAGATTGGCAGCTGGTTCCAAAGGAGAGGAGCTTGATAACTGAAGGCTCTGCCTCCCATTGTACTTTTAGAGATTTTAGGTATTACAAGTAATCCTTCATTTTGAAAGCATAGTGCTCTGTTAGGATGATAAGGTACTATCAGATCTTTTAAATAACCAAAAGCCCTGATCATTTAGAGCTTTGTAAGTGGAGAGAAGGATTTTAAACTTAATTCTAAATTCTATGGGAAGCCAATGAGGGGAGGCCAGAACCGGAGAGTTATGATCTCTCTTTCTAGTACCTGTTAAAACTCTAGCTACAGCATTTTGGATCAACTGAAGACCATTTAGAGACATTTTAGGACAGCCTGATAATAGTTACAATAATCCAATCTATCCAATTTTTTTTTTTTTTTTTTCTCTCGGCGCCACACGAGTAGGCTGCCTTTTGCAACAGCGGCTCGATTCCGAGTCTTTTTCCCTTCCTCTTTCTTTTGATCCGTCTTTTTTTTTCACCCCACTTATATCACGGACACACAGATCGTCCTAAATGTCTCCTGAGCCGGTGGACGGAGCCACTGTTTATAGCAGGATACGATACAGCAGAGAACAGCTGCTAGCATTCAACCGCCACCCGGTCCCATTGGAAAAACTCGACATACCGAGAAAACTGAGGCGAAAACGCCGCGGCTGCCGGGCTGGAGTAAGGCGGAGGACAAAAAATATAAGGTACAGACCCTCCCTTCCATCTGTTGTCATGGGAAATGTACGGTCGATACTGGGAAAGTTAGATGAGCTAGCGGCTATCTCCCGTTATGATAGCACATACCGGGAGTGCTCTCTCCTTTTGTTTACTGAGACGTGGCTAACTGAACTAGCAGCAGATGCTAACATTGAGCTGGAGGGTTTTCACATGATACGAGCTGACCGAACACCAGACAGTGGCAAGGCTAGGGGCGGTGGAGTGATAATGTATGTTAACAACAACTGGTGCAGACCGGGACATATCACTGTTAAACAACGACACTGCAGCAAAGACATTGAGTTGCTAGCTGTTAGCATGAGGCCTACATATCTCCCGAGAGAACACTCACACGTGATCTGCATTGTTGTTTATGCAAATCCGACGGCGAACGCTGGGACAGCACGTGACGTCATCCATTCAGTAACCAGCAGGCTGCAGACAGAACACCCAGATGCTCTTCTCCTCATCTCAGGCGATTTCAACCATGTTTCACTGTCTCCCATTCTACCCACGTTCACCCAGTATGTCACATGCCACACTAGAGACAATAAAACACTGGATTTATTCTACGCAAACACTAAGGAGGCGTACACCTCATCACAACTCCCCCCACTCGGGAGATCGGATCACAACTTGGTTCATCTCCGGCCGGTGTACAAACCCCTAGTGCACAGACAGCCTCCGGCCATGCACACTGTGGAGTTATGGTCTGAGGAGACAATGGACACCCTAAAGGGCTGTTTTGAAGCCACCGCCTGGAAGCAGCTCTGCGATCCACATGGTGAGGACATCGATGGCCTCATTCACACCTTCACGGGCTACCTCAGCTTCTGTGTGGACAAATCCGTTCCCACCAAGACCATACGGCGTCACTCAAACAACAAACCCTGGATCAACCCTGAGATAAAAACACTTCTGAGAGAGAAGAAGAGGATCTTCAGGTCAGGGAACAGGGAGATGCTGAAGTCCGTACAGAGGGAGCTGAGGAGAAAGATCAGAGAAGGCAAGGACAGCTTCAGGAAGAAGATGGAGGACAAGCTGCAACAGAGCGACATCAGCGGGGTCTGGAGAAACCTCAAAACCATCTCGGGGCTCCAGAATACCTCCCCCCAGGCCACAGGGGGCAGGGAGTGGGCGAACAACCTGAATCTGTTTTTCAATAGATTTGACCAACCGCCCTCCCCCCTGACTGCACAACAACCACTGCTGCCTCTAAAGAAATCAAGTCCTGCTGCCCACTCCCCACTCCACCAACACCCCCCCACTCCCAACACACAGCCCCCCATCCTGACCCTGACCAGGACCCAGGTGAGGACGGAGCTGAGGAAGATCAAGGCGAGGAAGGCGCCGGGACCGGACGGCATCAGCGCAAAGCTCCTCAAGTCCTGTGCAGACCAGCTGTGTGGGATTGTGACGTATATCTTCAACATGAGCCTGAAACTGGGGAGGGTACCACAGCTGTGGAAAACATCTTGTGTGGTACCTGTACCAAAAACTTCCCACCCCAAAGACCTGAACAGCTACAGACCGGTGGCCTTGACGTCCCACTTGATGAAGACCCTGGAGAGACTGCTCCTTGCTCACCTCCGCCCCCTGGTGGAACCAGCGATGGATCCACTCCAGTTTGCCTACCAGCATGGCATTGGGGTGGAGGATGCGGTGATCTTCCTCCTTCACCGTTCTCTGTCCCACCTGGAGAAGCCCGGGAATATGGTGAGGATCATGTTCTTTGACTTCTCCAGTGCTTTCAACACCATCCAACCGATGATCCTGAAGGACAAGCTGCTGCGCGCAGGGGTGGACCAGCACCTGTCATCATGGATCCTGGACTACCTCACGAACCGGCCTCAGTTTGTGAGAACCCGGGACTGTGTGTCCGACACGATCATCAGTAGCACGGGGGCCCCCCCAGGGAACGGTGCTGGCTCCCTTCCTGTTCACTCTTTATACTGCGGACTTCTCACACAACACAACACACTGCCATCTACAGAAGTTCTCTGATGACTCTGCGATCGTTGGCCTCATCTCCAATGGAGATGAAGCTGAGTACAGAGGGCTTATCCAGGACTTCGTGGACTGGTGCCATCGGAACTGCCTCCAGATCAACGCGAGAAAAACTAAGGAGCTGGTGGTGGACTGCCGCAGGCATGGGCAGCCCCTCACAGTACCAGTAAATATACAGGGAACAGACATCGAGATGGTGACATCCTATAAGTACCTGGGTATTCATCTGAACAATAAACTAGACTGGTCACACAATACTGATGCACTCTACAAGAAGGGACAGCGCAGGCTGTTCCTGCTGAGGAGACTCGGGTCTTTTGGTGTACAAGGGGCGCTGCTGAAGTCATTCTATGACACGGTGGTGGCATCAGCCATCACTTTTGGAGTGGTCTGCTGGGGCAGTGGCATTACTGCAGCCGATAGGAAGAGACTGAACAAACTGATTAAGAAAGCTAGCTCTGTCCTGGGGCAGCGCCTTGATCCGATGGAGGAGATAGGAGAGAGAAGGACGGTGGCTAAACTGTCATCTCTGCTGGAGTCCGAGTTCCACCCTATGCAGGACATACTGAATGCACTGAGGAGCTCATTTAGCAGCAGACTACATCATCCCAGGTGCACAACCGAGAGGTTTCGTAGGTCCTTCCTACCAACGGCTGTCAGACTGTACAACCTAAGCAGGGCTGCTCGCAGAGATAGCAAAAAGACGTAACAAACTAATAGTTTTTTGAATGCAAAAGATGCAATAGACTTACACAATGGTCCCCTCCGGCATACAACTAGGAACTTACCGGTCGCTATGGAGGGTGAGAATATGTATGGGCACATAATCATACCATGTAGGATAACTAAGTAGACGGTTATGCTGTTTCATTCCATCTAGCAACAATGCTCTGCACTGTGTGTGTTTATATATTTACATATTTATTCCATCTAGCTACAATGCTCAGCACTGGGTGTGTTTATATATTTATATATCTACATATTATTCCATCTAGCTACATTGCTCCGCACTGTGTGTGTTTATATACTTGCATATTTATTCCACCTAGCTGCAATGCTCCGTACTGTGGGTGTTTATATATTTACATATTTATTCCATCTAGCTACAATGCTCTGCACTGTGTGTTCATATATTCATATATTTATTCCATCCAGCTACAATGCTCTGCACTGTGTGTCTGTGTGTGTGTGTATATATATATATTTTATAGTAATACGTACATATGTATATTAGCTGCTCTTGCTTGCTTGTTTTTTTCTTGCCTTCTGATTGTTGCTCTGAGTGTTGCTATCCCTGTGCTGTTGCAATCCTGGAATTTCCCCGTTGTGGGACTAATAAAGGCTTATCTTATCTTATCTTATCTTATCTAGAGCTAACAAAAGCATGGATTAGTTTTTCAGCATCACTCTGAGACAAGATGTTCCTAATCTTGAAAATATTATGCAAATGATAAAAAGCAGTCTTAGAAACAAGTTTAATATGTGAATTAAAGAACAGATCTTGATCAATAATAACAAAGATCCTCACAGAACTGTTAGGAGAAAGAGTAACCCCATCCAAACTTAAGTCTGATTTGGGAAGGTATTTCTAAGGTTTTTTGGACCAACTAGAATGACCTCAGTCTTACCTGAATTTAATAGCAGGAAATTACAAGTCATCCAAGCTCTGATTTCCTTAAGACATGCCTCTAATTTAGTTAATTGATTACTGTTGTCTGGCTTCATTGACAAATATACTTGTGTGTCATACGCATAACAGTGGTAATGTATGCAGTGCTTTGTAATAATATTACCTAATGGAAGCCTATATAAACAAAAAGAATAGGACCTAACCCAGGGGTCTACAACTTTTGCAAACCGAAGAGCCATTTTGCCCGTCTCCGACTAAAATAGAAGTGGCTGAGGGCCACAACAGCAATTGATCTTTAAAATAAAGATTTTTTTTTTAGTCTTTTTTAGATTTAGATTTTAGATTGCTTTATTAGTCCCACAATGGAGAAATTACAGGGCATCCACATGAGCGGATGAGGCAGCCACTGGTGCGGCGCTCAACCATTTCACCATTCACACACATTCACACCTGGGGCCACTTTAGAGTCTCCAATTAATCTAATTTGCATGTTTTTGGCATGTGGGAGGAAACCGGAGAAATCCCAGAGTAAACCCACGCAGACACGGGGAGAACATACAAACTCCACACAGATCACTGTTGGTCAGGGGTTGGGATCGAACCCAGGATCCCCCGGCCAAGGGTGAGTTGCTGTGCTGCCGCAGTGCAAACCACTCTTCCACCGTGCTGCCCCTAAAGATTATGCTGCTTATAAATTTTTTTTTTATATACATAGCTCTGAATAACATCACTGCAGCATCTGCAGTGATGCGTACATTGTACTAGTCTGTTATGGTGAAGGGGGTGCTGAGCAAAGCTGTCGATTTACTGGTCAATCTACGTTCCTACCCTCACCTATGGTCATGAACTTTGGGTAATGACCGAAAGAACGAGATCACGGATACGAGCAGCTGAAATGAGCTTTCTCTGTAGGATGGCAGGACTCACCCTTGGAGATAGGGTGAGGAGCTCAGTCATCTGGGAGAGGCTCAGAGTAGAACCGCTGCTCCTCCACATTGAAATGAGCCAGTTGAGGTGGTTTGGGCATCTGATCAGAATCAGAATCAGAATGAGATTTATTGCCATTGTTCATGTAGTACACAAACTAGGAATTTGTCTCGGTGCAATGCTGCAACATTGGATCAGGATGCCTCCTGGACGCCTCCCACTTGAGGCTGTTTTGGGCACGTCCCACTGGGAGGAGACCCCGGGGCAGACCCAGGACAAGGACTGGAATGTCCTGGGAATGCTTTGGCATCCTCCCAGAAGAGCTGGAGCAGGTGACCGGTCAGAGGAAAGTCTGGGCTTTTTTGCTTGAACTGCTGCCTCCACAACCAGACCTCCGGAAAAGCTATGGATGGATGGATGGATGGATGGATGAATGGAGCTCTTAATATCATGTGGCATTATAAAATAAAGGCTATAACTGAATATCTGACCATAATTTTTTTGTATAGTTTTCAATTATTAGTGCATTCATAAATTGTTTAAATCTGAAAAATATCATCCAGCTTTCAACAGTGATCACACAGCTTTAGTTCCTGATATTTTAATAATTTGAAGATGAAAGTTTTATTTTAGAAGAAGCTACTTTTCATCCTTTTTATGTTTCCTCATAATGCTGCTTATACAGATGTATTAATCTTGTAAATCTGTATCTTTCGCCTGTTCTCCAGAATCTCAATAGAGAGCCTAAGTCATGCCCCCTCTACCTCCGCATATGGGACCTTAAATCAGAAAAATTCTCCATTGAAATGAATGGCGAGAGAGGAATTATCTTTTGATCCTCATCGAATTTTGCCACGAGTTACACATATGATGTTTGTCAATTTTAAAGATAATTTTCCACGTAAATAACGGTGTAGGTTGTTTTCTAACTGTTAAGGTATAAGGTTATGAAAATACATAAATTAAAAAACTACAAACACAGATGGACGGAGCTTATGTCATTTTTTTCAAAGCGCACCCAGGGTGAAGTAACTAACAGTCCTCTGGATCAGCTGCAGCTCTCACAATACAAAACAATGCCTTTGTGTTGTTTTTCTCCTCTTTGGATCGTTTTTTCATCGGTCAGGAAACAGGAGGTGAGGTTTTAGTCATCTCCCGCCATGATCGTGTTTGGTGATGTGGGATGATGGGAGTTGTTGTCCACTAATCATTGAAATAAAAACTAAATATTACTCTTATTGTATGACAGCCAACAACTTTAATTTTGTGGAAAATTATCTTTTAAATTTACAAACATCATGTGTGTAACTCATGGCAAAATTTGATCAGGATAAAAAGATAATTCCCCTCTTGCCATTCATTTCAATGGAGAATTTTTTTGATTTAAGGTCCCATATGCGGAAGTAGAGGAGGCATGACTTTGGCTGTCTATTTGACAACTAGTGGATTGGTTGTCTGATAATTGGTTGTCTGATGTTCTTTATTTATTTTGGAATAAATCAACAAGAATTGTAAACAGCTTTCTTAATATAACTTTAAAAACCATTTGGTGCAAATTAAGCCAATTAGAAATAATTACAGCAGAATAGAAAAAACTTAAAAAAAATATCTTCTTCTGCTGAGCTAAATGTTGGTTATAATTTAAAAAAAAAAATGTGTGGCATTGATAGACAGTCTGCACTGATAACTCACTGTCCAAACCCCTACAGGTAACAAACTAGCAATTATCCGACAGACAAAAAGCTGAAAACATCCTTAAAATATAGACTAAGGCTCACCTCTGCATCAATGTAGAGGTGAGCCTTTAAACATTGACTTATTTAAGGACTGGATGGAAAAAATGTATGCAAAACTAACTCATAAAGTTATGTTCATCTGTGGGGATTTCAATATAGATCTGATGAATTCAAAACAACATACTTTGACAGAAGAATTTTTCAACACAATGTACAGTATGGGCTTACATCCAACAATTACCGGACCTAGCAGAATCACGTCACACAGTGCCACACTAATAGATAACATATTCACAAACATTATGGAAAATAATATCAGGAGTGGGCATTTATTGAATGATATCAGTGACCACCTGCTGATTTTTGTTGTCTATCAATGTGATTATAGGAAGAAAAAGTATACCAAAAATATTAAATATAAAAGAATAAGAACCGAAGAATCAATGTATTTACTGACAAAGGAATTATTAATACAAGATTGGAAGATAGTTTGTGATGAAAATGATATAAATAAAGCATATGATAAATTTTTACAAATATTTCAATCATTGTACAATAAAAACTGTCCTGTAAAACAATACAGTGACCAACAACAAAAAAAAAAAATTCCTTGGGTCACCAAGGGGTTAATAAATGTATGTAAAAAGAAGAATACATTATATAAACAATTCATTAAGTGCAGAAAGGTGGAAGCTGAGATCAAATATAAAAGATATAAAAATAAGCTTACTAATATAATGAGGACCTGTAAGAAAGAATATTACAACAGAATATTAGAGGATAACAAAAATAACTTAAGAGGAATATGGCAAGTACTCAATGGGATTATTAGTAATCGACCTAAGAATGCTAATTATCCAAAATATTTTATTGAAAATGGCAATTTGATAAATAATATGGAGGATGTGGTCAGTGGTTTCAATAAATTTTTGTAAACGTTGGTCCTGAATTAGCAAAATCAATAGTGACAGCAGAAACAAACAGTGGTTCTGTAAATGAAATAGAAGATAGAAATCCAAACACAATCTTTTTGGGTGCAGTTACTGAAAAGGAAATTATCGAGACTGTAAGTAAATTTAAGAACAAAAAAATCAACGGACTGGAATGAAATTGACATGACAATAGTGAAAAAAGTAATTGAAGGAATTGTTAAGCCACTCACCCACATCTGTAACCTGTCATTTCAAACTGGTAAATTTCCAAACAAAATGAAAATAGCAAAAGTAATACCTCTATACAAAACAGGAGACAGTCATTGTTTCACAAATTACAGGCCAGTCTCTTTACTCTCACAGTTCTCCAAAATACTTGAAAAAATCTTCACTAAGAGACTGGATGATTTCATTGAAAAACACAACCTCCTTACAGATAGCCAGTATGGTTTTAGAGCAGATAAATCTACATCTTTGGCACTGATCGAACTTATAGAAGAAATTACTAGTTGTGTAGATAAAAAAAAAAAGGTTGCTGTAGGAGTATTTATAGATTTAAAGAAAGCTTTTGACACCATTGACCACAGAATACTACTAAGGAAACTGGAAAGGTATGGGATAAGAGGGGTAGGACTGAGTTGGGTGGAAAGTTATTTAAGTAACAGACAACAATTTGTACAGATTGGTGAGCACAAATCACCCTTCATGGACATCACTTGTGGTGTGCCCCAGGGGTCAGTTTTGGGACCCAAACTCTTTATTTTGTATATAAATGACATATGCCAAGTATCAAAAATTCTGAAATTTATTTTGTTTGCGGATGACACAAATATCCTTTGCACTGTTGAGAATTTGCAGCAGGTTTTAGAGGTGGTCACAACTGAAATGAAAAAGTTTCATTTCACGCAGTGAAACCACGCAGTGGTTCAACAAAAATAAATTATCTCTAAATCTAAAAAACCCAAAGATTATGTTGTTTGGAAATTATAAAATAAATCATGAAATACTGGTAACGATAGATGATACCAGAATAGAAACAGTACAGGAAAATAAGTTTCTGGGGGTGACGCTAGACAATAAAATCTGCTGGAAACCTCACATCAGTCACATCCGGGCCAAGTTGGCAAAATGTATAGGCATACTGGGGAAGACGAGACACATCTTGGACTATAAATCATTGGTCTTACTGTACAGTTCACTGTTTCTACCTTATCTTAACTACTGTGTAGAAGTCTGGGAAAACACCTACAAGACCAACCTACAGTCAATATACGCATTACAAAAAAGAGCTATAAGGATAATAAATAATGTAGGATATAGAGACCATACCAATTCGTTGTTTTTAAAGTCACATGTCATAAAGTTCATCAATTTAGTTAAATTTAAGACAGCACAAGTAATGTACAGGGCAATTAATAATCAACTCACAACTAATATACAAAAAATATTTAAAAAAAGAGACAATGATCATAATTTGAGAGGAGACTTAAACTTTACAAAACCCAAGATACGAACAACCAAGAAAAGTATGTGCATATCTGTCTGTGGGGTGGATTTGTGGAACAGTCTGGAGCTGAAACTGAAACTATGTACAAACAGAATTCAATTCAAAAAGAGGTATAAACATCATTTGCTGAAAGGATATATGTTAGAAGGGTAGTATTTATATGTACGATTCACTATGCTCACTCTGGGACACTATGGAATGGTGGGTGGGACAGCACTGTGTATATCTGTGTTGTTTGAGGCTGGTTTTGATGTATGGACATCAATGTATGTTAGGATGGGTGGGTGTTAATGTTGATATGTACAAAATACAGTAAATTGTTTACTTGGGGTCTTAAATGTGGTAATTTGTATATAATTCACATGGGTGTATTTATGGAAAAGAGGAGATGGAATTAAATAAGTGTTCACTTCTTCCTTCTCCCTTTCGAACACTGTATACTGTTACTTTATTGCATTTGTCATTTGTTTTGTTTTTGTTATACTTTCTTGTTCGAAATAAAGTATCTATCTAATGTCAGAGAATCTTCTCTCCTCTCTTTTTTTTTTCTTTTTACCTCAGCTAGGGCTGTCGCAGTAGAGGGATTTCCCCTGCGGTGATGGTGGATGACTCAACACCACGAGATGCAGTATTATTGCAAACGTTTTTAGGACCCTGTGGTTTTGTAATTTAAACACGGTTCATAACTTATGTGGCAAACGATGGAAGCTGTGAGAAACTTGCTGCAGCTCTGCTCTCAACTTTATGTGCGTGTGTGACAATTGCGTGGAGCTCTGGTCTTTCTACAGGCGTGAACTACTGATTCTGTTTAAAAAAAAAAAAAAAAAAGAGCATTTTCATAAAGCAGTGGCGGTAACTACGGGGTGTGTGGACTGGAGACTGCAGTGACATTCAGCTTATTTAAACAGGACAGCCTCCGTACAGGACCCTGCGTGGCTCTTGTCTCCGTGAGTTTTGGATTTTTGCCACTGTCTGAAAAATCACATTCAAACAAGCAATGCACTCACTATGCAGCAGTTGTTTCGCTCTCGGAGCGCAATTGTCAGGATCATAAACACTGCTCAGAAGCAAATTAACATGCTTTGTGCTCTTTCAGTGCTCACTGTCACAGCTGTATTTGGTAATTCGTCTAAACGCTTCCACCACTAACTGCCTGCTGGAGTCCATCTGAAGATACAGCGCTCCACAGCACCGGGTACTGTGGAAGCTTCCACAGTTCCGGGTGCAAACATGCTGTTGGCAATAAAAATACACTTAACATTTTTTTTTTCCACAATATCTTTATTGAACCTTTTTTTTTTTTTTTTAACAAACATGATACAAACAATCAAACACTAACACTAAAGTACTACAAAAAAAAAAAAATGCACTAAAAACACCAACAACCACCAACAAAATCAAGTCTTCAACAATGCTCCTCTGTTTAGTCTAGACAATCCAATACATAAGTATACATATTATGTTCACCAGTTTGGAATTTACAAGGTCCACACACATCATTCACCTTCTTCTTCAAGAGTTATGTTTAAATTTTTTACATAATCAATAAAAGGTCTCCATATATTCTCAAACACAATTTCCTTTGATTTCAGTATATATGTTATTCTTTCTAATGGAAGGTTTGTTAACATCTGTCTTAACCACTGAGTCACATCTGGTCTATGAGTCTTTTTCCATAATAGTGCAATACATTTTTTGGCATTAAGCAAACTGAGGTCTATGAATGTTCTTTCACTTTTATTGAAATTATGCTTTTCTGGGTACAGACCCAACAAAACCAGTTTAGGATTCAATATGATTTGTTTTGAGATTATTTTTTCAATTGTTACCCTCACCTCTTCCCAAAACATTCTTATTAATCTACATTCCCATAAACAATGAAATAGGGTTCCTTTACTTTCCATGCATTTTGTGCATGTATCTGGTATATTTTTGTTATATCTATTTAACTCCTCCGGTGTAACATACATCCGCATTAACCATTTGAAATGTATCAATTTAAGGCGTGCATTTATTGATTTGGTTTGAGCTTCTGTACAAGCCAATTCCCATTGTTCCTCTGAAATTTCAATTTGCAGATCTTCTTTCCAGTAGTTTAATCTTTTCAGTGAATTTTCACTTGAAGATAGTGTCAATGAGTTATAAAACTCTGAAATAATACCCTTTCTTTTACTATCTTTCATCATCATTTTTTCCAAGGATGAATAAATAGGTCGAGTGAGAGCTTTATTTTGATTTGATCGAATAAAGTTTCTAAGTTGAAGATATTTAAAAAAATGTGTTCTATTGAGATTAAATTTGATCCTCAGCTCTTCAAAAGACATTATGTTGTCTGCACATGGCAAATATAAATCCTGAATCTTTTGTATCCCTTTTAAATTCCATACTTTAAATACAGCGTCCGCTCTCCCTGGTTTAAAATATTGATTACCCCATATTGGACTAAATTGTGACAATAACTGTGGTTCTTTTAAATAGTTTTTAGCTTCACACCATATTTTGATCATATGCTTTACAAATGGATTTTTAACTTGTTTTTGTAATTTTTTTGCCGAATCTGAGTATATGAATATGGGAAGAGGTAAAGGTAAATTGTATGATTCCATTTCAGTCCAGTGAGGGAGATCATTTGATGAAAAATAATATGTCATAGACCTCAGTTGTGCCGACCAATAATACAACATAAAATTTGGACATTTCAGACCTCCACGATCAAATGGTAAATATAATAAAGACAGACGTAATCTAGCCCTCCTGTTGTTCCATATAAATTCCACTAACTTTTTTTTTATTCTTGAGAATAGATCTAAAGGTGGTGATAAGGGAATGTATTGAAATAAATAAAGTATTTTAGGTAAAATATTACTTTTAAGTATATTGATTCTCCCGATCATCGACATTGGTAGTGACATCCATCTCTGAGTTAACTCACTGATATCTGACATTAAGGCTTCATAGTTGACACTGGCGACTGATTCTAGCTTAGGCATAATTTGGATTCCTAAATATTTAAACTGATTTACAACATTGAATTGATTTACCTCAGGGGCTGGGTAATTTCTCTGGGTCTCATTTAGCATTAATATTGAAGATTTAGTTTTATTTATTTTATATCCTGATATTTCCCCAAAATTCTTTATTAAATTCAACAAGGTTGGAATTGATTTTTTTAGATTCGACATAAACAAAATTATATCATCGGCGTACAGGGAGATTTTATGTTCTGTTGGTCCAACTTTAATTCCATATATTTGTGAATGTAAACGTATCGCTATCGCTAAAGGTTCAATTGCCATAGTAAACAGTAAAGGTGAGAGTGGACAGCCTTGTCGACATCCTCTATTGATTTTTATTGGTTTTGAAATATTGTTATTTGTTAGGATTTCTGCTGTAGCATTATTGTATATTATTTGAACCCATTTTATGAAATTATTTCCAAGTCCAAACCTTTGTAGGACTTCAAAAAGAAAGGGCCATTCAACTCTATCAAAGGCCTTTTCGGCGTCCAATGATAGGAGAGCTGTATCCGGTGCTTCTTTATTAAAATAGATAATATTAAATAGTCTTCTTACATTATGGAAGCCTTGTCTACCCTTTATAAAGCCATTCTGATCTCGATTAATAATATTTGGTAAAATTTCTTGTATTCGTCTTGCTAAAATTTTACAGATTATCTTAAGGTCGGCGTTTAATAGGCTTATTGGTCTCATATTTTCACATTTATTAGAGGGCTTACCTGGTTTTGGCAGCAGTATAATTAAGGCATTATTTATGTATGATGGTAAATTATTATTTTGAAATGCTTCTAAAACCATTTCCAAAAAAGGTTTTATTAATTTATTCTTAAATTTTTTATAAAGGTCAACTGGAAGACCATCTGGTCCTGCACTTTTTCCTGATTTCATATTATCAATGGCTAGCCCAACTTCTTCATGACTAATTTTAGACTCCAATATCTCCCTGTTTTCATTTGGAATACACGGTATAGATAGTTCGTTCAAAAACCCATTTAGTTTTGTTAAATCAGGTTCATTTTTGGTATCATATAATTTTTCATAGTAATCTCTAAAGGCTCTATTAATTTCTAAAGGATCTATAACTACCTGTCCTTTACTTATAATACTGGTAATTGGTGTTTTAATTTCCAATTGTTTAATCTGCCATGCTAATAATTTTCCTGATTTTTCACCTTGTTCATAAAAAGATTGTTTCAATCTTAGAAGACTCGAGGCAGCTCTATTCGCTGATTTTTTGTCGTATTCAGCTCTCAAAATCAGTAATTCATTCTCCAACCTTGGGTCACTTCCTGCATACACTTTTTCCTGAAGATTTTTTATTTTATGTTCCAATTTAGCTCTCTCCTCTCGAGTCTTCTTAGATTTTGATCCTGTATAACTAATAATATGCCCCCTAATAAAAGCTTTGAAAGCCTCCCACTTTACACATGCTGATGTTTGTGTAGTATTGATGTCAAAGAACTCGTCTATCTGTTTTTCTATATACTTGACAAATTCCTCATCCTGAAGCCATTTATGCTGAAATTGCCATCTACCTGATTCCTTTGTCAATTTTTTATCTACATATATTAGACAACAGGGTGCATGATCAGAGATCACGATGTTATCATAAAAGCAGTTTTGAATCTTGGACCTTAATTCTGTGGAAATCAAAAAATAATCAATACGTGAGAATGTCTTGTAGGTACTGGAATAACAAGAATAGGCTTTAACTTGTGGTTTCATTTCTCTCCATATATCTAACAATCTCAATTCTTTCATAAAATGATTAATAGTCATCCTACATCCAATGTGCGTACAATCCAGTCCTGTTGATCTATCCACACCTGGATTCAATGTACAATTAAAATCCCCTGCTATTATATGTTGCCCTGTAAGTGATGATAAGATGAGAAATAAATTAGCAAAGAACTTCTGATCATCTATATTGGGACCATATAAGTTCACAAGATTTATATTTTCTAATAGCAAAGAACCTTGAATGATTACATATCTTCCAAATTTGTCTCCAATTACATTTTTCACTTGAAAAGGAACTGATTTATGTATGAGAGTCATAACTCCCCTGGCTCGGGATGAAAATGAAGAGGTGAATACACTTCCCTGCCATCTACTCCTAATTCTTTTAACATCCTCCTCTATCAGATGAGTTTCTTGTAAAAACACAATTCTTGAACCCATGTCCTTTATTTTATTCATAACTTGTTTAAGTTTTTTTAAATTTTGTAGACCTCTGCAATTCCATGAAGTTAAATTAAGATTAACACTTTGGTCCATGATCAATAGAGAGTTTGGGATTACCTTGCAGTGTAAACATGCTCATACAGAGAAGCAAAAACATGAGTGGTTGAACATTCATCCTACAAACTACACACAAACAAATTTCCCCTTCCCACACTTGTGGCAAACCCCCCAAAATCAAAAGAAAAATTCTGTCTCCCGATATAGCCATCGACCGTTCCACACCCACGGGGAACAGCCTAAGCCACTCCTTCTTCATCCTCCCAATCACCCTAACTCTACTGCTTTTAATGACGTAACATTAACTCTCCTCTGTAGTTTTCCAACTTAACTCCAAAATTTTTAACAACTTTGTACATCATAGTTTTTTTTTTTTTTGTTTGTTTTGTTTTTGTTTTGTTTTTTTTTAATATATAATACAATCTATATTTTGTAAACTTACTATTTACTTCAAGTCAGTCAGATGCCTGTGCAAATGCTTAATTATTCTACCTTATATTTTGTTCATGCTTAGCTCCCACCAGTCTCTTCTTCTTCTTTGATCTTCTTGATGAACTCCTGCGCCTCCTCTGGGGTCTTGAAGATGTGGGTTCTGCCCTCATACGTGGTCAGCAGTCTCGCAGGATAGATTACACCATGACGAATCCCAAGGTTGCGCAGCTCCTTACGTACGGGATCAAACTGCTTCCTCAATTGCTGGATTCCTGTGGCCAAATCTGGGTAGAACCGCACCTGCTGGTCCTGGTGTTTAATCTCTCCTTTTTTAGCTCGTGCAGCGTTGAAGATCTTCATCCTGTCTCTGTTGTTAAGAAACTTCATAATTAAGGTCCTCGGCGGTCCCTTATCTCTCCGTGGGCCAATGCGATGTGCTTTTTCCAGAACCACTGCTGATTGCAACTCCTCGCTGCCCAGCACCTCCGGAATCCACTTTTCCAGAAAGGAACATACGTCCCGACCTTCTGATTCCTCTGGAAGACCCACCAGCCTCAAATTATTCTGTCTCGACCGAGATTCCAAATCCAAAATATTATCTTCCAGAGATTTATTTTTTTTTTCCAAAGTGCGCACCTTTAATTGAAGACGGGTGACGTCATCTTCAGCACTAGCGAGACGGAGCTCCATCTGCGCCGTTCGTTCTACACAGTCACCCAATTCCTTTCTTATTCCTTCCAACGCTGTCATAATCCCATCAAATCTAGAGGAAAAGTCCGCTCTCATTGAACTCATGGCAGCCATCAGCGCATCTGCGCCATTCCCCGCAGAAATCGCAGCGTTGCCAGCCTCCTCCGCCATATATGGAGCCCTGTTTGCTGCGTCACAGACCTGAAAGTCCGTTAATTTGGACTGTTTCGGCGGCTCGCTTTTTCCTTTTCCTGGTTTTCCAGCCTTAGGCTTCGCCGACATATCCTCGCCCAAACGCTGGGATACGTTCTGTCCCAAATGAGAGAGTTATTTGCCGATTTTTTTTCTCCAGGAGCAGAGCAGAGCGAGACACGTCCGTCCTACGTGGCAGCCATAACCGGAAGTAATACACTTAACATTTAACAATTTATTTAATAATCAATAGGGGCACATAAGTGAACAATAAGATTTAGCCACACACACAAAAAACGTGAACACCGCGGTTGTTGCGGTTGCTCATTTTCCTCTGCGGTAGGCTTGTCCATAGCGCGGTACTACATAATTGCGGTTATCGCGATAGCCCTAACCTCAGCCAAGGGAGGAGGTAATGTTTGTTGGTTTGTCTGTTAGCAACATTTCTCAAAAAGTTCTGAACAGATTTTGATTAAATTTTCAGGAAAGGTGTGTAATGGCACAGGGAACAGATGATTAGATTTTGGTGATGATCTGAGAGTGCATACCTCCACCAAGGGCTTTGTTTGTATTCGTGCAGCAGGATTACACAAAAACTACTGGATGGATTTGGACGAAATTTTCACCAGAGGTGGTTCTTGGGCTATAGAGGAATCCATTACATTTTGATGATGATCTGAGAATCCATGCCTCTGCGAAGGCTCTTATCTTAGAGTGTGTTAGCAACAATACTCCAAAACTAATGGACAGACCTTGATGTAATTTTCACCAGATGTGGCTTTAGGCTTACACACAAACCCATTACATTTTGGAGGTGATCCATGAGGGACGGAAGGAGCCTTGGTGGAGGTATGTGCTCTCTGAGTGCTTTTCTAGTTTATTTACATATTGTGAGGGAAAACTGTCAGCTGTAGGTCTTATTTTATGCAAGTTAGCCGGATGACGGCATTTCGCAGTAATGGCACATAACAGACACAGCCATTCTTAAAATGGAATTGCTATCAAGGGCTTTTATTTTTACATAACTTAGGAAGTATTGAATTGTGATGGTGAAAATAAATTCACACTAATTCACACTTCAGTCATGGCTGGTGCATTTATAGCACAGGCAACTAATTTAAAGGTTATTGAGCAGGAATTCAAATTTGTTTCTCCTTTTTTTTTATTTAGGTTTTTGTAAAGGGTATACATGCCATTACAGCATTGCATTGTTTACATTTTCATCACATATTCCCCCTTTTTTTGTTTTTTGACAACATTGGAAAAAAATTATTACAACACCCTTTTTTTAAGTGAAAGAAAAAGAGAAATTAAAAAACAAAACAAAAGAGCAGAAAAATAAGAGCATCTGAGTAGCATTGGAACAAAGAGAGGTGCCATTATTGAAATGGTATTTGTCAAAGATTAGATCTGATGGAAGACACATATGCGTTCCAGGGTTGCCAAAATCCAAGAACCCATCCATGTCCTGTCTCAGTGCAAATGTCAACTTTTCCATCGAATAAATGTCCTGAATCACGTTAATCCAATCTTCAGGTGTAGGACAGTCCTTCAACATCCATTTTTTTGTTAGAGCTTTTTTACTTGCCAATATTAAAACAGTGAATAAGTATTTTTCTCCTCGTCTTTCCAGTGATTCTGGTAGTAAACCCAAATACAAAGTTTCAAAAGAAAAGGGAACTGTTACTTTGAATATTTTCCCCAATATTGTCAATACATTGGTCCAATATTGGTGGATAACTGGGCATGACCAGAACACATGAAAATGATTTGCAGTCTCTTCACCACACAAGCGCCAACAATTCAACCCTTTATGAGTAAATTTGTTTTGTGCAGGTGTTCTGAAAAATCTTAACAAATTTTTCCATCCAAATTCTCTCCACAGCAGGGATGAGGTACTTTTCCCATTGTTGTTTATTTAGCTTTTCCCATATTTCCAGTTGTAAAGTGAAATTCCCCTCTTTTTCCCATCTCTCTTTTATATATGATGTGTTGTCTCCTTTTAAGTCTTGAAGACCATGGTATATTTTAGAAATGTATCTGATCCCTGGGATCCCTTTATATGCCATTAAGAAAACCTTCAGAACACCTGACTGGGCCCTTTCCAAATCCTCCTTTTTAAGTATTTTGTTTATGTGGTGTCTAAGCTGAAAGAACCTGTAAAGGTCTTGATTTACTAGACCTTGTTTTTTTTTTCAAATCTTCAAAACTTCTTAAAGTTTGCCCTTTAAAAAAATTGTAATATTTTATCAGTCCGTTCTCTTTCCACTTTTTAAATCTAGTGTCTGTTTTATTAGGAGTAAAGTCCTGATCATAGGAAATCCATTGCAATAATCAATAGAGTTCTTTAGTTTGATTCTCTCTGACTATTTTAAACCAAATTTTTAGCGGGGTCTCTATCCACGGGTTAGTGTTATTCAAAAGTTTAGGTAAGGCATTGTTCCCTATTATCGCCTGTAGGGGAATGTCACTTGTTATTTGGCATTTCATCTCCTTCCATTGTGCAGTGTAGACTGGGTTACATATCTCTACTAAAGTTTTAATTTGTGCGGCTTTAAAATAGTCCCTGATATTTGGCAGTGCGAGCCCACCTTTGTCTTTGTTTAGCTGTAGGGTTCTATATCTGATTCTAGGTCTCTTGCCCTGCCATATGAATCTTGAGAGCCTTCTGTCCAGTTCTTGCCATGTTTTTTTGGGAGGTTCTACTGGTATTGCTTGGAAAAGGTATAGAAGACGTGGAAGTATATTCATTTTGACTGCTTCAATTCTTTGTGCAGTACCCAAGAATGGTATCATATTCCACCTTGCTAGATCAGATTTTATTTTTGCCATCAGTGGATCATAGTTTAGTGTTATAATTTTGTTGAGTTGTTTCGGGATATTGACCCCCTGATATTTCATAGATTCCATCTCCCAGTTAGTTTTGAGTTTGCTTAGTAAATATTGACTTGGGTCATAGTTGAATGTTAAAACTTGGGTTTTATGCATGTTTAATTCGTACCCCGATAACTCTCCATACTCTGAAAAAACTGAGATTAGTTCTGGAAAAGAGGTCTCCGGCTGCCCCAGGTATATTAAAATGTCATCAGCAAAGAGTGCTATTTTATGTTCCTTCTGACCAAGTGTAATACCTTGAATTTTTTGATTCTGTCTTATCCATTGGCTCAGAGGTTCTATGAAGATTGCAAAAAGCAGTGGAGACAAGGGGCAGCCCTGACGACATCCTCTTTCCAGTTCAAAAGATGATGGTAATTTACCGTTAATCCTTATTTTAGCTGTTGGTTTTTTATATAATGCCTGGATAGTTCTAATGAAGTTGTTATGAAAATTGAAACTGGATAAGATTCTATATAGGAAAGACCAGTCAACCGAATCGAATGCCTTTTCAGCATCTAATCCCAATATGGCTGCATTTATATTATATTTTTTTGTATGATGAATTATGTGTAAAGTATGTCTAATGTTATCTTGTGTCTGTCTTTGTCTTATAAAATCTGTTTGGTCTAAATGAATTAAGTCTGTCAATATATTTTCTAACCTTTTGGCAAGGATAGCGGTAAAAAGTTTATAGTCCTGATTTAACACATTGATTGGTCTGTAGTTGGAGCAGTCTAGTTTATCCTTTTCAGGTTTAGGTATGACTGCAATGACCCCTTCTCTCCAGGAGGGGGGATTTCCCCTGTGTGGAGGACATAGTTAAATGTTTTCAGGAGGAGAGGAGATAGTTGCTGTTTAAAGGTTTTGTACCACTCTGCTGTATAGCCATCTGCTCCTGGGGATTTGTTAGCTTTAAGTTTCATAATTGCTTTTTCTAATTCTTTAGGATGTATTTCAGACAGTAGTGTTTTATTTTGTGACTCAGTAAGTTGGGGAAGATTTAATGTATTTAGGAAGGCTTTGGATGCGTTTTTGTGTTTTTTGCGGGAGTACAAGTTCTTGTAGTAGTTCTCGAAGCTTTTAAGACTTTCCTGAATTCTAAATTTTATTTCCTTTGATACTGGGTCTCTGATTTTGTAGACTGCTCTCTCCGTTTGTTGTTTCCTCAATTTATAGGCTAGTAATTTTGCCGATTTGCTACCTGTTTAAAAGTATTTTTGTTTCAGAAATGTAAGTTTCTTCTGGATTTCTATTGTGTAGATCTCGTTTATTTGTTTTTAATTTCCTTAATTTTGAGCGAGTCATTAGAATGAGTGTTGTCTTTGTGCTCTTTTTCTAGTTTCTTAAGTTCTGACTCTAATGTGATTAGTTTTTCTTGTCTCAGTTTCTTTTGGATTGCCAGTTTTGCGATAATCTTTCCCCTTATTACAGCTTTGCATGCGTCCCACAGTATTAAATGGGGTACTTCTCCATTATCATTTTCTTCCAAATATCTGAGAATATCTGATTCCAATTCATCTTTCAGTGGTCCTTTCAGCACATTTGAATTTAACCTCCAAGAAAATGTGTTATTTGTGTATTTTTGGATGTTTAAGTCCATATAGATCGGACTGTGGTCGGAGAGATCCATCAGTCCTATTTTACATGTTCTTACTCTTCCAGTGTCTCTATTAAACATAAAAAAAATAGTCAGTCCTGGAGTATGATGAATGTGGTGCTGAGTAAAATGTACAGTGGGGCAAAAAAAGTATTTAGTCAGCCACCAATTGTGCAAGTTCTCCCACTTAAAAGATGAGAGAGGTCTCCAATTTTCATCATAGGTATACCTCAACTATGAGAGACAAAATTAGAAAAAAAAAATCCAGAAAATCACATTGAAGGATTTTTAATGAATTAATTGGTAACTTCCTCAGTAAAATAAGTATTTGGTCACCTACAATCAAGCAAGATTTCTGGCTCTCACAGATCTGTAACTTCTTCTTTAAGAGGCTCCTCTGTCCTCCATTCATTACCTGTATTAATGGCACCTGTTTGAACTCGTTATCAGTATAAAAGACACCTGTCCACAACCTCAAACAGTCAGACTCCAAACTCCACTATGGCCAAGACCAAAGAGCTGTCAAAGGACACCAGAAACAAAATTGTAGACCTGCACCAGGCTGGGAAGACTGAATCTGCAATAGGTAAGCAGCTTGGTGTGAAGAAATCAACTGTGGGAGCAATTATTAGAAAATGGAAGACATACAAGACCACTGATAATCTCCCTCGATCTGGGGCTCCACGCAAGATCTCACCCCGTGGGGTCAAAATTATCACAAACGGTGAGCAAAAATCCCAGAACCACATGAGGGAACCTAGTGAATGACCTGCAGAGAGCTGGGACCAAAGTAACAAAGGCTACCATCAGAAACACACTACGCCGCCAGGGACTCAAATCCTGCAGTGCCAGACGTGTCCCCCTGCTTAAGCCAGTACATGTCCAGGCCCGTCTGAAGTTTGCTAGAGAGCATTTGGATGATCCAGAAGAGGATTTGGAGAATGTCATATGGTCAGATGAAACCAAAATAGAACTTTTTGGTAAAAACTCAACTTGTCGTGTTTGGAGGAGAAAGAACACCATACCTACTGTGAAGCATGGGGGTGGAAACATCATACTTTGGGGCTGTTTTTGTGCAAAGGGACCAGGACGACTGATCCGTGTAAAGGAAAGAATGAATGGGGCCATGTATCGTGAGATTTTGAGTGAAAACCTCCTTCCACCAGCAAGGGCATTGAAGATGAAACGTGGCTGTGTCTTTCAGCATGACAATGATCCCAAACACACCGCCCGGGCAACGAAGGAGTGGCTTCGTAAGAAGCATTTCAAGGTCCTGGAGTGGCCTAGCCAGTCTCCAGATCTCAACCCCATAGAAAATCTTTGGAGGGAGTTGAAAGTCTGTGTTGCCCAGCGACAGCCCCAAAACATCACTGCTCTAGAGGAGATCTGCATGGAGGAATGGGCCAAAATACCAGCAACAGTGTGTGAAAACCTTGTGAAAACTTACAGAAAACGTTTGACCTCTGTCATTGCCAACAAAGGGTATATAACAAAGTATTGAGATGAACTTTTGTTATTGACCAAATACTTATTTTACCGAGGAATTTACCAATTAATTCATTAAAAATCCTTCAATGTGATTTTCTGGATTTTTTTTTTCTTATTTTGTCTCTCATAGTTGCGGTATACCTATGATGAAAATTGGAGACCTCCCTCATCTTTTAAGTGGGAGAACTTGCACAATTGGTGGCTGACTAAATACTTTACCCCACTGTATAATCTTTTACACTGGGGTTGAATTCCCTCCACACGTCACAGATTCCCATTTCTTTCAGTAGCATCCGAGTTTTTCTACTTTGAGTGTTATTCTGATGTGGAGAATTACCTGATGCATCCCAGTATGGATTCAGTCTTAGATTGAAGTGTCCACCACATATCACTAAACCTTGGGCTTTAGTTATCATTAGGTTAAATACATTTTTATAAAATTTCCAGTTAGCCCCTGGAGGTGCATATACATTCCGCAGGGTGATATCTTCTCCCTCTAGCCGACCAAGTACCATGCTAAATGTCTCTTCTTTATCTTTGTGTTCTGAATTTTTTTTCAAACATAATTTTGGTTAAGATCAATGTCGCTACCCCCTCCTCCTCCTCCCTGACTTATATGAAGATGAAGAGATCAGTTCAAACCCTTGTCTATTAAGTTTAGTGTGCTCCAAGTCTGTTAGGTGGGTTTCCTGTAAAAATATTATTCCTTCTTTGTCTTTTTTCATTTTGCCTAGAATCTTGGATCTTTTAACTGGATTCAGGATCCCTTTTACATTATATGAGATTATTTTGGTTACACCCTGTTTCTCCATTGTGTTGTCTTATTTAGTATAACAGTGTAGTGGCCCTCTTTTATGCTACTTAGAAACTGAAAGAACATTAATAACATAAAAAACATTAAGAACATAGTATATAAAACTTTAAAACAAAAAACTGTCAAAAGATTTTCCTGAGCTGAGGTCTTTTTAGCAACCTTAGAAGAGCCTTGTTGGTGTGTTGGCTCTGAGGGAAATTCCTCAAACTCTGTTACATGTTGAGGGCCCTCTCTTACCCCTGTAAGTTGTCCCATGTTTTTAACGTGAATTTCAGATCCCAATCCAAACTTGTAATGATTTTTTTTTTTTTTTTTAATGCCTATACCCTATGAAATTGTGCGCAACCCCCGCACCACCGTCACAGCAAACAATCACGTTAATACAGTATTTGTTAGTGTGGAGAGTTCATGTGGTTCATTGTCACATTTCTATTTTAACAAGTTTTTGTTCTTTGTTTTTTTTAAAGACTTATTTGTTTCTAATATTATGACTGTTCCATGAAATGTTTTACCACTTCATACTTGCTGATTTTGCATCTCCTTTAATGTTTGTTACCTTGTAGGAGGAGGGTTTGATGCGCAGATTGATTAAAAATATCTTATTCCCTCCTGAAAGCATTCAGTTTTTCCTTATAGCCCTGGCGCTGGGTTTCCTGCTGCTGGCCCGTGGATTTTGAGGGTCTCTGTGTGCACCACGTTTGAGCCTTGATTCTTTCGATCGGGTCTGCTGCGGGTTTATACACCGTTACCGGGAGCCCTCTTCTCGCCATATCCGTGGTTGCTTCTTCCACCGAGTTGTAGAGACACGTCTCTTCCCCTTAAAAAACCCGCAGCTTTGCCGGAAATGGAGTTTGAAAGCGCATTTTCTTCTCTCTTAGTACCTTTTTAGCATCGTCGTATTCCCGACGCTTTTTAAGGACCTCCGGGGCGTAGTCATGCTCCACAAAAACTTTTCTTTCTTGGTGCATAAATCCTTTTTTTTTCTGCCAAGCCAGTCTCAAAACCTCTTCTTTTGTTCTGAAGTTGGAAAACTTCACCACCACGGATCGTGGGGGCGCTTCCGCCGACGGCCTTGGGACTAATGAACGGTGCACCCTTTCTATCTTAAAGTCGGTGGTTTGGGGAATTTCCAGCTTCTCTCTCAGTATGGTTTCCACGCATGCAGCCATTGTGGTGAAACCGTCCTCGACTCCTTCTTTCAGACCATGAATTCTTATGTTGTCCCTTCTTAGTCTTCCTTCCTGGTCAGTTAGCTTAGCCTCCAGTCTTGTCTGTCGTTTGAGTAATTCCACCACGGTTTCTTCCAGCCCTTTTATTCTTTCCTCTGCTTCCATGATTCGGTCCTCAGCCTGGTCCACTCTGTTGTTTGTCCTTTTTATTTCGTCTTTAATTTCACCAAATTCGGCCCAACACTCTCAGTGAAATTCTCTTAATTCTTGAAATATCGTTTTTAAGCTAACCATTTTGCTAGCCTCATTCTGCTCCTCTGTTTCCGAGTGGTTGTTGTCCTCCAGGTCAGATTCTCTGGCCGATGCGCGTCTTGGCCTGGCAAATGTCGAGCTCTTTTGTTTTCCTTTAGGTATAATGACTGTCTTTTGATTTTCACTCTTCCAAAAATCCGTTAAATCTGATTTTCAAGGTATTTTCATGGATGGGGTCTGGGAGCTTCAGCGTTAAGCTGCTATCACCATGGTGTCCAGACCGGAAGTCCTGTTTCTCATTTTTAAGAACAATTAAGGCGTTGATTTTAGATAATCACATTTAAGAGTTTTTATGGACCTATAGACACTGATGAGGTGGCTGTTGTTCTCCTTGTTTGTGTTCTTGTGGAGAAATTCTCTTTACATAACAACAATACATGAACACAAATGAATCTGTCCACATAGAATTAAACTCACCATTTTCCTCTGTGATTTTACTTTTTCTGGATCTGCTCATGTCTTACCGAGAGAGGGGAGGATTAAAGCAGGAAGCTGTAGTACTCTGTGCTCTCCACATGCGCTGCACAAAGAGCAAAAAGCTCTCCATGCGTGTGAGCCGCTCTCAGATGTGACACATGGTTAACAACACAATAAATAATTTAAAAATATATATATATTTTACGTTCATGAAAGTATGCGTTTCCATTGAGAAATGTATCCAATAAACAATCATTTGAAAAATAAAATTATTAAAATGAACTTCATTAATTTCCATGTGCTTTGAGATATAACTGCACTGAACCATAGCGTGGCCACATGCTGCTCTGGAGGTGCGGGCTGCCAACCCCTGTCTTCACACAAAGCCCTATGGAACTCCATGACTGAACTTTGAATTTGAAGAAAACTCATTATTGACATGAACAAACTGGAACCTATCAGATAAATAAGATTTAAGCCACTGCAAAGAAGTTCCATTAAGTCCAACAAGGTGTTCTAATCTATCAAGTGATTGATAGTATCAAGAGCTGCACTAAGGTCTAAAAGGACAAGTACAGAAACAAGTCCATTATCAGATGCTATAAGAAGATCGTTAGTGACCTTCACTAAAGCTTTTTCAGCTTTTTCAGTACTATGATGAATTCTAAACCTTGACTGAAACTCTTCAAATAAACCATTTCCCAGCAAGTGGTCAAATAATTGCTTAGCAACAACTCTTTCTAAGATTTTTGAAATAAAAGGCAGATTAGAGATTGGTTTATAGTTTGCTAAAACTCCTGGATCCTGCATTGGCTTTTTGAGTAACAGTTTAATTACAGCAGTTTTAAAAGCCTGTGATACGTGGCCTCATGCTAATGAAGAATTAATTATTTGAAGGATAGAGCTACCAATAAATGGGAAGACTTCTTTAAATAACCTGGTAGGAATAGGGTCTAAAAGACAAGTTAAAGGCTTGGATGAGGAAATTGTTTTATCTAACTCTAAAAGGTCAATTGGAGTAAACTCATCCAAATGAATGTCAGTTGGAGGAGTTGTAGTTGTTATTGTATTTAAATTAATGATGGGAAGGATCTGACTGATTTTATCTCTGGTAGATGAAATTTTATTATTGAAGAAGTTCATAAAGCTGTGACTAGTAAGCTCTAAGGGAATGCTAGATTCGACAGAGTCCTGACTCTTTGTCAGCCTGGCTACAATGCTGAAAAGAAATCTGGGGTTATTCTTATTCTCTTCTATTAATGTAGAATAATAAGTTGTTCTAGCTTTCCTAAGAGATTTTTTTTTATAAATTAGAAGTTGATTTCTCCAAGCTAAAGTTAATCTAATTTAGTGGAGAGCCATTTTCTTTCTAATTGAGGAGACTTCTGTTTTAAACTGCGAGTTTCTGTGTTGAACCAAGGAGTCAGAAATCTCTGATTAGACTTTCTTTTTTTAAAGGAGCCACCATGTCTAGAGTCTGATGCAGGGAAGCTGCCACACGATCTACCATGCTATCGACTACAGAAGGAGTAAAATCTTCATAATTTGTCTCCATTGTGTTGACACATGGTGTTGAGGAAACCATCTTTTTAAATTTGGTGACAGCATCATCTGAGAGACATCTACTGTAGTAATATTTTTCTTTAGGAGCCAAGTAGTCAGAAATAGTAAAATCACAAGATAATAGATAATGGTCTGACAGTACAAGGTTATGAGGAGACACAACCAGATTTTCTATTTCTATGCCGTATGTCAGCACAAGGTCTAAAGTGGGGTGGAGATAGTGGGTAGAACTTCCTACTTTCTGAGAAAAGGTGCGCTCACATGAACTGGCAAATTTTTTGTGTGGCACGATTACATTATAACTCAATGTAAGCATGCGAACAGACATGAATTCCCCTTCTGAGTGAGATGCAGACAGGCAAAGTTGCCTTTATAACTTCAGCAGCTGTGTTCAACCTGCTGTGGAAAATCCTAAAATAACGTCATGCTTAGGTTTACATTATCCGACGGGGGGCTCACCTGAAAATGTTGTCTCAGCCTCTAAAACTTCACAAGATGATGGGTGTTTACGTTGCTAGCTTGCTAGCATGTCCGTGGCAGGAAATCATGGGTAAATAACTCCGAAATCCCGATTCAGCTGAACGGCTCCTGGTCCCCCTGTTTCCAGGTGAGTGAGTCTCATTTTCAAACTAGTTTACTCTGCAATGGTGATACTTTTACTCCGGTGACGACAGAATCTCAAAGCTAGCAGCTTGCTAGCTAGCTAGCTTCGGACGCGAACACACGAATGCGCAATTTCGCATTTGGTCGCGTCTTTCCATTAACTTTGTATGGATTTGCGCCACCTGTTCGCGTTTGGTGGGAACCTAACGATGCACCTAAAGATGAATGAATGTGAATTTATTCAGTAATGAACATGCACACATAGAAGAACATACATACATACATACATACAAGATGTAGCTTATATTTTGTAATTTTTTACTGCTTAACCGATCATCCCACATCTGACAAGGAAGTGAAGCTGCTACGCTGCACTAGACTCCCATCAAAAAGAAAAAGGGCTGTGACAATATCCTATTTTTACTGCAAAGTTATCATGGTCATGATGCTATCACAATATCTACAGAAAATGTGAAAAAATAAACAATTCTATTACTGCAACAGATTGTAGAATAATTTAGGGGAATCTTTCAAATATTGATACAAGCACCAAATTTGGCATAGGTGTTACTCTTTAAAAAAAAAAAAAAAACCTGTTGGCCATGTGAATTTCAAGATAGATGGATGTACTTTATTGATCCCAAACTGGGAAATTACAGGATGGCCGCCATATCCAGTATGGTCACATGATGATCAAATAAAATGTTTCATCGCATATCATGGCCGGTCTATATTTTCAACATCTTTTGCGAGACATGGTAGAAGGGAGCACCTTAGAAGTTTCGGAGTTGAATTTTTGACTTTTTTATAATCAAAAACATACATTAAGACACCAAGATCATTCATATACAGTGGGGAAAAAAAGTATTTAGTCAGCCACCAATTGTGCGAGGTCTCCAATTTTCATCATAGGTATACCTCAACTATGAGAGACAAAATGAGGAAAAAAAAAAATCCAGAAAATCACATTGAAGGATTTTTAATGAATTAATTGGAAATTCCTTGGTAAAATAAGTATTTGGTCACCTACAAACAAGCAAGATTTCTGGCTCTCACAGACCTGTAACTTCTTCTTTAAGAGGCTCCTCTGTCCTCCACTCGTTACATGTATTAATGTCATCTGTTTGAACTCTTTATCAGTATAAAAGACACCTGTCCACAACCTCAAACAGTCAGACTCCAAACTCCACTATGGCCAAGACCAAAGAGCTGTCAAAGGACACCAGAAACAAAATTGTAGACCTGCACCAGGCTGGGAAGACTGAATCTGCAATAGGTAAGCAGCTTGGTGTGAAGAAATCAACTGTGGGAGCAATTATTAGAAAATGGAAGACATACAAGACCACTGATAATCTCCCTCAATCTGGGGCTCCACGCAAGATCTCACCCCGTGGGGTCAAAATGATCACAAGAACGGTGAGCAAAAATCCCAGAACCACACGGGGGGACCTAGTGAATGACCTGCAGAGAGCTGGGACCAAAGTAAGAAAGGCTACCTTCAGTAACACTCTACGCCGCCAGGGACTCAAATCCTGTAGTGCCAGACGTGTCCCCCTGCTTAAGCCAGTACATGTCCAGGCCCGACCGAAGTTTGCTAGAGAGCATTTGGATGATCCAGAAGAGGATTGGGAGAATGTCATATGGTCAGATGAAACCAAAATAGAACTTTATTGTAAAAACTGAACTTGTCGTGTTTGGAGGAGAAAGAACACCATACCTACTGTGAAGCATGGGGGTGGAAACATCACGCTTTGGGGCTGTTTTTCTGCAAAGGGACCAGGACGACTGATCCGTGTAAAGGAAAGAATGAATGGGGCCATGTATCGTGAGATTTTGAGTGAAAACCTCCTTCCATCAGCAAGGGCATTGAAGGTGAAACGTG
Source organism: Pholidichthys leucotaenia (assembly GCA_020510985.1). NCBI lineage: Eukaryota > Metazoa > Chordata > Actinopteri > Cichliformes > Pholidichthyidae > Pholidichthys > Pholidichthys leucotaenia. The sequence continues at coordinate 213,204,455 of CM035847.1, read as the reverse complement.
GCTGTGTCTTTCAGCATGACAATGATCCCAAACACACCGCCCGGGCAACGAAGGAGTGGCTTCGTAAGAAGCATTTCAAGGTCCTGGAGTGGCCTAGCCAGTCTCCAGATCTCAACCCCATAGAAAATCTTTGGAGGGAGTTGAAAGTCCGTGTTGCCCAGCGACAGCCCCAAAACATCACTGCTCTAGAGGAGATCTGCATGGAGGAATGGGCCAAAATACCAGCAACAGTGTGTGAAAACCTTGTGAAGACTTACAGAAAATGTTTGACCTCTGTCATTGCCAACAAAGGGTATATAACAAAGTATTGAGATGAACTTTTGTTATTGACCAAATTCTTATTTTACCGAGGAATTTACCAATTAATTCATTAAAAATCCTTCAATGTGATTTTCTGGATTTTTTTTTCTCGTTTTGTCTCTCATAGTTGAGGTATACCTATGATGAAAATTGGAGACCTCTCATCTTTTAAGTGGGAGAACTTGCACAATTGGTGGGTGACTAAATACTTTTTTGCCCCACTGTAAGTCAACGTGAAGAGATTCTGTGATTTAAAAAAAAAAAAAGGCATTTTATTTGTCTGAATGGTGATCATCTTGGAAAATGGCAACTGTTTTGAAAATTTAAAGGCGCTGGAGAAAAGATTCTAACCTCCTGGCCAGTCGGTGTGGCACTTCCTCTTGCACTGACTGGTTGGTAGAGACACCGTGACATCATCCCAGTCATGCTGTTTGCTGTGACATCTTTACCAGCCATACATATGCAAGCATTAGATAGAACACGGCTAGCCACTAGGGTAGTCATGTTTCAAATACATAGCTTACTTATTATTACAATAAATACAATGAACAATTGTTTGTGTATCCACAATGCTGAAGAGGCTGTCGGTCATTATAATTACCTACAGAATATGGTGCCTCTGTTTGCCATGTCCTATCTAGGGTATTGCATATCTGTTACCAGCCACTGTAGTCTTATTGTGCAGCTGCTCAGATGTAAACAGATGGAGAGTTCATTTGAGTGGGGCCAAAGATTTGATTTGGCGTAGTGTTGCAATGCTTGACATTCGAGATGATGCAAGGATCCCTAAACACATGCATTAATCTTTTAATAATTGCATATTTAATATGATATCACAATACTTAAGGAATTATAGTAGCCTGATAGTATTGCATCGTGACCCATGTATTGCGATATGTATCATATTGTGTAAGTTCCGTGTGATTCCACCCCTAGTTGTTTCAGACTTGCAGAGCTGGGAAATCCCGGCTCCAGAAAGGAATAATCCAGTCCCATTTACACTAGTGAGTCTGGTAAGCACAGCTCTACAGCAGGGTAGATAGGCTCATTACTTTCACCTGTTAGAGCTGTGCTTATCAGAACCACCTGTGTTAATGAATGGTTGGAACTAGTATGGGACTGAATTTTTACTCTCTTGAGCCAGGATTTCCCAGCTCTGCTTGGTGTTACCTGGCAGCGATCCTAATAAATTATACAGTTGCAATCAAAATTATTCAACCCCCATTCCATTATAGGTTTATTGGTAAAATTTTCAGTTCTTTGCAGTAAACAGATTACACAAGAACAATTTAATTAGTTAAAGCTAATATTACAAGGATTTTATCCAAATTCAACACTAAATCCTCCTTTCAGTGACTACTGTTGTTTCAAAATTATTCAGCCTCCTAAATAGAATTCCTCATAAGAGCACACATTTGCAAATCAGGTCTGGTTTCAAACACACCTGATGCAACCAATCAAGGGCTTCATTAGTTGCATCAGGTGTGCTTCAGATAGAACACCTCAAATACCTGGACTATTGACGGTGATGTTTGATTGCATGTTAGAAATATATCGAAGTCAAGAGAATTGTCCAAAAAGTTCAAAGAAGAGATCATTGCCTTGCACAAACGAGGAAAAGGATGCAGAAAGATGGTAAAGGCACTCCCTGCTGGTGCAGGGAGAACAATCTGGTGTTCATCGTGGACAAAACAAAGGAGATGATTATCGACTTCCGGCGGTCATGGCCTGAACACGTTCCTCTCAGCATCAGCGGCCGGTTGGTGGCGAGAGTGGAGAACATCAAGTTCCTCGGAGTGCATATCTCGCAGGACCTGACCTGGAGCAAGAATTCCTTGGGGATCAGGAAGTGGGCCCAGCAGAGACTGCACTTCTTGAGGAAACTCAAACAGGCCTCTCTCCCCATCTGCATCCTCAGGACCTTCTACAGAGGTGTGGTGGAGAGTGTTCTGACGTACTGCATTGCAACATGGTACTCCAGCTGCAGTATGTCAGACAAAAAAAGCCCTGCAGAGGATGGTTAAGGGAGCTGAGAGGGTAATTGGAGTTTCTCTCCCCTCTGTCCAAGAACTTTTTCAGAACTGTTGTAGGAGCAGGGCCCTGAACATTGTCAAGGATCACTCTCACCCTCTGCATAAACACTTCCAACTGCTGCCATCTGTCACACGATTCCGGAGCATCAGAGGCAGAATCACCAGACTGATTAACAGCTTCCTTCCACAAGCTGTTAGGATGCTGAATAGTTGATCTGGAATCTTTCATACATACTACTGCACCTTATGGCCATTATGTATATTATATGTATATTATAGTTGTAGTTAGTTTCAGGTATGTCTCAGGGATATGTGAATGGCTGTGTTGGGGTGGGGGGTGAGGGTGTGTGTGAGTGTTTTAAATTATGTTCTTTTTACTTATATGGATGCCTAGAGAAACGTAATTTCATCTTGCCTGCACTACAGTTGTATGTACAGCAACATGACAATAAAGGTTGATTTGATTTTGATTTGATTTGAATCTTCCTAAGCCTGTTTTCCACTAGCCCAGCACACCTCGGTACGGCTCGATTCACTTCAGTACGGCTCGGAATGCTTCTGTCTCCATTAGCACAGTGTTGTGCTTGTGCTGTGATGGTTTGTGTTAGGAGGTTTTAGAAGCGGGGCAGCGGCATATTCTCAGCGAGGCGGGGCCACACTCCCGTGACGTTACGCACCCGACTGAGTCCTTATTTACACGAGACAAAAAAGGATCCAAGGATTATTGCCTTGCTCGCTCTGTGGTTTTATCTCACAATTAATTTTATCTCATAATTAAGCTGCAACAACACAAGTCACTTTTGTTTTGAATTAACTGCCAAATGACCTAGAAATAATGAGCTGAAACTTGTTTTTATTCGTATTAAATAATGAGACGGTGGCACACTGGCCAACACCAAATTGTATTATTTTTTTACATCCTAGGGCATTTTGGATGTACTGAATTAAAAAAATGAATGTTTTTCACCTTCAGGTCAACGTTTGGAACAACAGTATTATTATTTTCCGTTTAGATGATGCTACACTCCTTCTAAAGTATTGTAAATCTCTGAATTTGGAATGCCGATAGAACATTCAATTTACATATACTTGTACCTACTTTGATTTGGTGCTAATTTTTTATGATATTTCAATAAAAAGAACAGAAAGCTTACAAAAAGATTTCTTTTTTGGTCTAGTTAAAAATTACATTACCTTTACAATGGTTGACCCCTGACAGGATGATCAGCATCATTTTAATCAGACTAGGCAATGGAATGTCTATGTAATTATACTGTTTTATAATTCAGTGTTATAACAGACAAACCACACTTTCCAAAACAATTCCATTTTATTATATACAAAATATTAAAATAAAAAAAAAAACTTTGCAACACAACATGAAGGTTAATCGACATTTTATACACGCCGACCACTGAGTGCCTCTACACCAGCTTCCCAAACTGGGTCACGAAGACTCGGTTGAATGAAGCCGTCTCTGCCAGCTGTGGGTCAGGAAGGCTCGGTTAAATTAATCCGGGCGGGCTGTCGCGGCGGACGCGTGGGATGATTCTACAAGGAAAATGCACACAATAAAATACAGCACGTAAGTGCAAGATATACAGAAAAGACAATAGTTTTTAACAAGAATACATAAGCTTATTTCAGCGTATTGTTCACATGAATAATTAAAATAAAAGCTTTAGTCCACAGTGTGCTGCAATAAAGCAGCGATCCATCCACAAATGAACAGCTTTTTTATTGCATAAATAAACTGAGCGTCTTACCGAATATATTTGCGAAAAAACGCACAATAAAAAAAAATTAAAACTCACCGTTAAAGGACTCCAATGTCGAGACCTCCCGGTATATTTTTTCATTCCGGGCGGCTCTGTCTAACTCGCGCTGGATACGTTTGTCTGACAATGCAGTGAGCAGACACTGCACCTCCTTATTGGTCCATGGAACACCCTTATTACGCGAAGCCATTTTTGATAGAGAATAAATGAAAATAGCACAGCAATACACTGAAAAGAAACCGCCAACAGTGGTTGCGTGCTGAGTAAAGGTGGTCGTGAAGATTCTTTTTTTTTTTTTTTTTTTCAAAAACTTTATTGAGAAGGTCATGAAGATTTGGTAGATGAGGAGGAGGAGAGGGGCGGTTACAACCTGACCAATCAGCGCCGGTTACAACCTGACCAATCAGCGGCGACCAGTCTGTTAACGTCACAACACGGCACAGCTCAGCATTGCTGTACCCTGCCCTGGAGCGGGGCTGAGAATCGCGGCTGTTAAACCGTGTTGGGGCTTGTGGAAAAGCGTACAAAGCGTGCTGAGCCGTCCCGTGTCGCGCTAAAGTGTGCTAGTGGAAAAGGCCCTCTAGAGATGCACACGTGGACAGAATTGTTGGTACCCCTCTGTTAATGAAAGAAAAACCCACAAAGGTCACAGAAATAACTTGAACCTGACAAAAGTGGTAATAAATAAAAATTCTATGAAAATTAACCAATGAAAATCAGACAGTGCTTTTGAATTGTGGTTCAACAGAATTATTTTAAAAAACAAACTCATGAAACAGGCCTGGACAAAAATGATGGTACCCTTAACTTAATATTTTGTTGCACAACGTTTTGAGGCAATCACTGCAATCAAACGATTTCTGTAACTGTCAATGAGACTTCTGCACCTCTCAGCAGGTATTTTGGCCCACTCCTCATGGGCAAACTGCTCCAGTTGTCTCAGGTTTGAAGGGTGCCTTCTCCAGACGGCATGTTTCAGCTCCTTCCACAGATGTTCAATAGGATTTAGATCAGTGCTCATAGAAGGCCACTTTAGAATAGTCCAGTGTTTCGCTCTTAGCCATTCTTGGGTGTTTTTAGCTGTGTGTTTTGGGTCATTATCCTGTTGCAAGACCCATGACCTGTGACTGAGACCAAGTTGTCTGACACTGGGCAGCACATTTCTCTCTAGAATACCTTGAAAGTCTTGAGATTTCATTGTACCCTGCACAGATTCAAGACACCCTGTGCCAGATGCAGCAAAGCAGCCCCAGAACATAACATAACCTCCTCCATGTTTCACAGTAGGGACAGTGTTCTTTTCATTGTATGCTTCATTTTTGCATCTGTGAACATAGAGCTAATGTGCCTTGCCAAAAAGTTGCAGTTTTGTCTTGTCTGTCCATAGGACATTCTCCCAGAAGCTTTGTGGCTTGTCAACATGCAGTTTGGCAAATTCCAGTCTGGCTTTTTTATAATTTGTTTTCAACAGTGGTGTCCTCCTTGGTCGTCTCCCATGAAGTCCACTTTGGCTCAAACAACGACGGACGGTGCGATCTGACACTGATGTACCTTGACCTTGGAGTTCACCATGAATGTGTTTAGAGGTTGTTCTGGGCTCTTTTGTTACCATTTGTATTATCCGTCTCCTCCTGCGGCCGCATCCAGGGAGGTTGGCTACAGTCCCGTGGATCTTAAATTTCTGAATAATATGTGCAACTGTAGTCACAGGAACATCAAGCTGCTTGGAGATGGTCTTATAGCCTTTACCTTTAACATGCTTGTCTATAATTTTCTTTCTAATCTCCTCAGACAACTCTCTCCTTTGCATCCTCAGGTCCATGTTTAGTGTGGTACACACCATGTTACCAAACAGCACAGTGACTACTTGTCACCCTTTAAATAGGCCGACTGACTGATTACAAGTTTGTAGACACCTGTGATGTTAATTAGAGGACACATCTTAGTTGAGCATGTCCCTATGGTCACATTATTTTCAGTCTTTTCTAGGGGTACCATCATTTTTGTCCAGGCCTGTTTCATGAGTTTGTTTTTTAAAATAATTCTGTTGAACCACAATTCAAAAGCATTGTGTGATTTTCATTGGTTAATTTTCATAGAATTTTTATTTATTACCACTTCTGTCAGATTCAAGTTATTTCTGTTACCATTGTGGGTTTTTCTTTCATTAACAGAGGGGTACCAACAATTTTGTCCACGGCTGTATAGTTAGAAACATAGTTTGCAAGTTTAAAGTTAAAAGAAAAGTGGCTACACTACCTGGATGTGGCAGAAGGAGGAAGCCTATCAATGGCTACATCCAGAGCCCTGAGGAGGCAAGTGGTCACAAACCCTCAACTGACTGCAAAAGATCTGCAGCAAGACTTGGTGGCAGCAGGCACTGAGGTTTCAGTTTCCACAGTAAGGCACAAACTAAATGCTGAAGGGCTCCATGCCTGAACTCCAAGATGTACACCACTACTGACCCAAAAGCACAAGAAAAGTCAGCCCCAAGTTGCTCAAAACTATATAAATAAGCCAAAGAGGTTTTGGGATTATGTTCTGTGGAATGATGAAACAAAACTGGAACTTTTTGGGCCTATGGCTCAGCGGTATGTCTGGAAGAGGAATAATGGAGCATATGCTGAAGAGAACACCCTGCCTACACTGAAGCATGGCAGTGGCCCAGTGATGCTCTGGGGCTGGTTTTCTTCCTTTGGCATTGGAAACCTGCAGCATTTGGAGGGCAAGATGGATTCAATCAAGTATCAGGAAATCCTGGGAGAAAATTTCATGCTGTCTGTGAGGGAGCTGAAGCTTGGGCATCATTGGACCTTCCAATAGGACAGTGATACCAAGCATACCTCAAAGTCCACCAAGGCTTGTTTTCAGAAGTCCTAGAAAATACTAGAGTACCCAGGGTGGTTGCAACACGCAAACCCAAGAATATTCATGAACTGGAGGCTTTTGCCCATAAGGAATGGGCTTAGATTCCTCAGAACGTTGCCAGAAGCTGGTGTTTGGCTGTGCATCACGTTTGCCGCAGGTCATAACAGCAAAAGGGTGCTCTACTAAGTACTAAAGATGCTTGCCATGAAGGAATTGAATAATGTTGAGACTGGAGTAGTCATTAAAAGTGGCATTTTGTGTTGAATTTGGAGAAACCACTTGTAATATTATGTTGAGCTATTTAAGTTCTTGTTTTGTTTATTGGATACAGCTGCTAGTTGGTACATTTTAACAATAAACCCAGTGTTGCTAAGTCTGCTTTTTATAAGTGACTTTGGGCTTGTTTTTTTGTCAAGTTGCTTGCAAATATCATCAGTTTTCTGTAGTTTAGCTGCTTATTTGCTCTTGCTTTACTCCTTGTATGAACGCCTTCTGATTCTCTTCCAGATCTTCAAAATGAAGCAAAACACAAACCTGATAGTTTGTCCTTCTCCAGCATCTGTCCACAACCCCGTTTCCTTGGTTACCGCACCCACCCAAGCCAGCACACCCCCTCCAACACACACACACATGCACAACTACACCTGACAGAATGACAGGAACCGCTTTCAAATTACAATTGGTGAGCCACAGTCGTGAGTTCCATTAGCATAAATTCACACCTCATCAACCCTGTACAGCCTTATCAGATTTTAAGTGGGTCTCATCTCCCTCAGATAACAGCGCATTTCTTTGGGATATCAAGTTTCATGTCTTCACGTCGCTGATGTCACACGAATGCGCCAGTCAGCCTCGGCAGCTATTGAGAGCCACCGGCATTTTTACAAGTCTTACTTTTGTTGCCCTGTGTCAGAGTCAGCACAGATCAGTGGCAGAATACACTGATCTGTCTAGTTCAATGGTTGCTGCTCTTTGTCCTCCGTTACAACGGGGAGGATTGCAAAATGCACCCGACATTTTTTTCATATTGACACTGAATAGCTTTCATATCTACGAGAAGAGACACTGTGTTTATGAGTGCAGGCTGCACTTTGTTTTGTGTGTTGCGTTTAGCGCCACACAAAGCAGAATATGTTTTATTTCAGAGGGGGCTGTCACAAGTGGAAAAAAGAGGAGTAGAGGATAAGTTAATGAAACGTGAATCGGGATGCTTAGATTGCCTCTCGCTGAACCAGGACAGGCTGGTCTCTTCTCCACAGCAGCTGGGGGGCGGTTAGAGCTGCTGCAGGCTTGGAGAGAGTGCCTGAAAAAATACTCTTATAAGAAAACTCTCACTTTCAGCTGCTGCAATATTTGTGTAATTGTGGCAGACAGTTGTCTGCTGCAGCTTCAAAATTAATATTATCTGTCAGAATAATGAGACAGCCTTAAGATTCATTTACTCTCTTTGTTGTTGTACTGTAACGTGCTGATGGTGACACTTCAATATGCATTTATCGGCATTTCCTATTAAATGTTCCCTGAGGTGAGGTGCTTAAATAAGGGCAGCAGGGGCTCAGGAGGTAGAGCAGGTCATCCAATAACCACATGGTTGGTGGTTCGAATCCCACTCTCCCCGGGTATCCTGCCGTTGTGTCCCTGGGCAAGACACTTCACCCCAATTGCTCCTGATGGGTCTGGAAGCACCATGTTGGGTAGCATGCCGCCATCAGTGTGTGAATGTGTGTGTGAATGGGTGGATACCAGGATCTGTAAAGCGCTTTGGTTATCAAGAGATGAGAATAAAAGCGCTATATAAGTGAATGCCATTTACCATTAAATACGTGCTCACCAATCAGATTTAGTACAGCATGCCTGTACCAAAAGTACAGAACAACCTACCGTATTTTTCGGACTATAAGGTGCACCGGATTATAAGGCGCAGTATCAATTACCAGTCTATTTGACTGTTTATTTTCATACATAAGGCGCACTGGATTATAAGGCGCATTAAGCGAGACACATTAAGCGCAACAAAACCGTCAGATAAGTGAAATTTTATTCAACTTATTCACAATAACTCTGAACATTGGCTCCTGACTACCGTAATACTCCGAAAATCCCTCAAGCGGTTCGGCTTCGTAACTTACCAAAGTCGTACTAAAACATTTTGACAGATTTTTGAGCGCCGTGTACCACATAAAATTGGTTCAAGGTAAGTAAGCACAACAACCAAAAGTAATACATAAGACGCACTGGATTATAAAGCGCACTGTCAATTTTTGAGAAAATTAAAGGATTTTAAGTGCACCTTATAGTCCATAAAATACGGTAACCCTATTTGAGGATGGCTCATTTGTGTCTTTTCTTTTAATCGGAGTTTAAAAGAGTTTAAAAGTTTCAGTTATTCAATGTTTTTATGTTGACTGCATTTATGTTTACTCATTTACTGTTCCTTATGCATAATGCATCTCTTTTAATCAGTTTAAGAGTTGAAAAGTTTTATTATTCAAAGTTTAAAAAGGATGGTTGACTGGACTGTGTTTACTGTCAATTTACTCTTGCCTATGCAAACAAAATAAGTGTGTTGTGTTGTGTGTAATATACTGTTATCAAATGGCTATGTCTCTTTGAGGAGTCAAGTCTCTTTTTATCCCCCACCGGATGAAGCCCAAAGGGGGATTATGTTATGAGTCAGTCAGTCCGTCCGTCGGTCTGTCCCACTTTTGTGAAATCGACTCCTCCTACAGTTTTGGTCCGATTGTTTTGAAACTTGGGTTCATGGTTTGATATACATTGAAGATGCGCTTATTGCAATTTGGTTCTGATCGGGTAATTTTTGCGGGAATTGTAGCCCCTGACCTATGACCTCCTTTTTCACCTCACTTCATAGACGGTAACTGTCTTGTGAAATCAACTCCTCCTACAGTTTTGTTCTGATTGTTTTGAAACTTGGTACCATGGTTTGATATACTCTGATGATGTGCATATTTCAATTTCACTTTCATTGGATGACCTTGGTGTCAGAGGTCAGGTCAGATTCTTCCTAAATCTTCTAAACACAATAACTACTGAAAGAAATGATGTAGGCTTTTCAGATCGATACAGTAGTATCTAATACACATTTAGGATGACTTACACCCTCACCTGTGGGTTTGGGGTCAAGGGGTCAAAGGTTTAAAGTTAACATTGCAGTTGCACTATAGTAAATGCTACATTTACTATTACTATAAAACGAGTAAAGCTAGGGGGCAGCACGGTGGCGGAGTGGTTAGCTCTGTGGCAGCACAGCAACTCACCCTTGGCCGGGGGATCCTGGGTTCGATCCCAGCGCCCAACCAACAGTGATCTGTGCGGAGTTTGCATGTTCTCCTCGTGTCTGCGTGGGTTTACTCCGGGATTTCTCTGGTTTCCTCCCACATGCCAAAAACATGCAAGTTAGGTTAATTGGCATCAAACTGGGGATTCTAAATTGTCCTTAGGTATGACTGTGAGAGTGAATGGTTGTCTGTCTCTCTGTGTTGGCCCTGCGATGGACTGGCAATGTGTCCAGGGTGTACCCTGTCTCTCGCCCAAAGATGCTGGGATAGGCTCCAGCCCCCCCCCCCCCCCCCCCGTGACCCGAAAAGGATTAAGCAGAAGAAGATGGATGAATGAATGAATGAATGAGTGAAACTAGGGCCACCAAACCTGGTATACAGGTTCACCTTGGGATCCTGAATTCTGACTATAGGTTTGGGGTCAAAAGGTCAAAGGTCAAGGTTAGCATTCCCTATGCCTTATTACTGTACAAGAAAAGCTAGGGCCACCAGACCTGGTACACAGGTTCACCTTGGGATCCTGACCTCTGACTATGGGTGTGGGGTCAAAAGGTCAAGGTTAACAATCCCTATGCCTTATTACTGTACAACGAGTAAAGTTAGCATCACCAAACTTGCTACACAGGTTCACCCTGTGACTCTGAAGTGTGGCTATTGTTTTGGGATCGCAAGGTCAAAGGTCAGCATCAAAATAGCTTATAAACTATATCTCAACAACAAAGAAAGCTAGGGTCACCAAACTTGCTACACAGGTTCACCTTGAGATCCTGACCTCCGACTATGTGTTTGGGGTCAAAGGTCAGCGTTAACATTCCTTATGCCTTATTACTGTATGAGTAAAGCTAGGGCCACCAAATTTGGTGCACAGGTTCACCCTGTGACCCTGAAATGTGATTGTGGTTTTGGGATTGCAAGGCCAAAAGTCAACATCAACGGGGCTTATAAACTATATCTCAACAGCAAAGAAAGCTAGGGTCACCAAACCTGGTACATAGGTTCACTCTGAGACCATAGCCTCTGGCTACAGGTTTGGGGTCAAAAGGTCAAGGTTAGCACTCACTATGCTCTCTTACTATAGAACGTGTAAAGTTCTCTAGGGTCACCATACTTGCTACACAGGTTCACCTTGGGATCCTGACCTACAATTATGGGTTGTATACTTTATTGTATATTCGTGGATGATGGGCTTATCATAATTTGGTTCCGTCATAGTAATTATATTGAAAAGTTGAAAACTGTTCTCCGTCAGTAAGTATTGGGATCTTCAAAGAAAACGGAGGTGGGGGATTTTGCACTCGCCTCAGAGTGCTCTTGTTTGAGCTTGTTTCAATAGAGTTGGTTGCTTGTTTCTCTTGCTTGATCTAGCAACACTGAATAAACCTAATTTGCAGTGGGGGTTGGATAATTTTAATTGCAACTGTATTTTCAGGCTTTCCTGTTTGTACTTAGTGTCTTCACTCAGTCACATGTTATTCACAGTCTAGTGGCTGACAAGCAGGCAACATCTCTTAAATGGCAAGAATAGTTATAGACATTTAGCCCACACAGTGATATACATATATCATGTACTGTGTTCATCTTAAAAAACATTTTTGGCCCAGTGATAATATGATATCCTTGCTTTTAAGAAGATGTTTTAACCAAATATAATATTTTAGAATCATAAAACAGACTGACACTATTTTTTGTTCCAGTTGGACTAAAGCCAGACAGATTAACCTCGGCTAATCATTTCTTTATCTTTGCTTCAAGGCAGTGTAGATAGACTGATGTTTTAACATTGCTGACATTTCTTCTCACTAAACCTGATGCATGTGCTGACAGAGGTGTTGAATACCACTCACTGGTAAAGTGCTCTGATTTCTAGGTGACTCAGCAAGAGCCTAGCATGACTGTGCATAAATTGTTAGGATAACAGTCTGGGAGGCATAAAGTAGTGCAGTGGTGGTGTATCTTTTCTACTAATCAGTGGAGATTCATTCTTGCTGAGTTTTTTTTTTTTTTTCCCCCAGCCACCTTTTTGTCATGAATTTGGAAGTTAACTATTTTTGACACCACAGATGCATGTTGTCATTTTGACAGATAAATACACAGAAAAGAAGCCAAACACATCACAATACTGGATATTTATTCTCATATTTTATTATACTGCTTTACTCAAATCACTTCCTTTTTTCCCTTTCTAATTACAGCTTTTTTATTTTGAGTAATAATCATCTGAAAACAGGAGTCAGACAACACCAAGTGCTTGTTTAAAATACTAATTTAACAGTAAAGGTGACAATAACACAATTGCAGCCTGGCTTTATGTTATTGTTAGACACACATTGCCCCCCCTCTGTTTCTTCTGGGATCTTAATGGGAATCTGACTGGAGGTAAACATGTCATTGTGTAGAGCAGCACAGCAAACAGACAGCCTGACAGACCAGTTAATGGGGAGATGAAGGGATAGCATTTAATAAACGGTGTAGTAGATTTATTTAAACGTGGCAATATTTACCGGTCTTGACAATGTCAGATTGTGTTTAAATTGACCTTGGTGCTCCTCGCCACATCATTTGTCTTTAAATTATTCTCATTTAATTCTGTTCAGTCATTATCACAGTGCCCTGATTGTGCCAAGACCTTGATTTAGTTTCTATCAGCGGCTGAGGTAAGGGCCTTAAGTGAAAGCCCCAGACATCAGAGTGGATTGTGGAATTGGAGCCAGGAACAAAGCTGCTGCTTCCTTGTGCCAGAGACTGCAAAGGTTACTGGACACTGTAGTTGGACCACTTAAAATTAGTGTATTCATGTATTGAAATTTTGAAAATCACTGGGTGTTGTGTGGTGTTCTTTTTATTTTCCTGTGATGAATTATTGAATGCCTGTACTTAGCAGCTTCAGTATTGTGACTGTGCTCTCCACTCTCCCTTTCTTTCGCTTTCCCTTCCTCTCTACTCTTTTCTTCTGGCATGGCAGCAACTCTCTGGAGTGCAATAGAAGCAAGGCTTTATCTGACTTAATTCGTTTATTCCTTTCTTTCCGTCCTTTTCACTCCCCTCCCTCCCAGAAGATTTTTATCACTTTTGGATGTGTGGTTGTAGCGCCCCTGCTCTGTCGATTTGACTTTATGAATGAACTTGCCGAAGGTCATTTGGTCACCTTGCTTGTAGAGGCTTTGCACTCACAGCTCAGACATTTATTTTCTTTGCTGATATAGGAATAAAGAAACCTTGTTGACAGGCTTACACCTTCTCTTCTCCTTCCTCCTGGTTCTCTGCCCAAATCCCCATGGAGACAAGAAAGACAGAAAAAGGAGCAAAGTGAGCTGGAGAGATTGTAAGCGAGGGAGAGAGAGAGCGCGATAAAGATAAAAAAGGAGACCTTAAATCCCCTGATGTGCATTGAGGGGACGGTGGCAAAATAATCCCGCTTTACCTCCACGTGACAATCACAGCGATGACCTTAGCCTTCACTCATCAATAGGCAGACTTGCATCTTCAGGAGGAGACAGATGGAGCATGTTTGTGTGTGTGAGTGAGTGGCTCCCTCCTTTGTCTGAGAGAAGGGGGCCACTCACACACATCAAGGATTAGAAAGGCTTAAAGATGCTACGCCTAGACTGGTGCGCGTGTTCGTGCGTCTTTGTGAGGTGTCCGTTATTTAAGATGACGTCAGCAGTAATAGAGAGTGGTGTTGCATCGGAAACGCTGTTAGGTGCAGAGGCTCGAGTAATTCCGGCCCAGTGCTGCAGATGGAATATTAGAGAGACGGAGAGATGTTTGTTTCATTTTTCGTTATCATTATAAATTTCAAGGGAGAAGTGATGCATTGCTATAATGATATTGCCCATTAGATTGTGAACTCCTGTCAGCATCATTGACCGTATGCAACACAACAACCTATGTTGATATCTCCAGTTAAAGCAGCACTGTATAACTTTCTTGTTTCAAGCAGGAACACTGAAAAGACTACAACTATTGCGACTATGGCCTCAGTCCCAACAGCCAATCACAGGGTGTTTAGTCTTTGGTGGCTACAGTTGTGCCCTGTGATTGGCTGTTGGGACTGAGGTCATAGTCTTGATTTAGTGTACTACATAGTTGTAGTCCTTTCAGTATTCCTACCAAGGACAGAGCTGTTGCAGGCAATGTGGACCCACTCAGGCTATAGTGAACGCAGGGTTTCCTCTGGTAACATTTCTCGGTGGCGGGCTGCCTCACCAGAAAATTTACCGCTGCGCCAAGAAGGAGATATGAATTTAAGAAAAATATATGAAGCAATGACTTTCCGCAAGCGCGCACATGAACAATGCGCGTGGCCGTTATCCGTGCCGAGTTTAGAAGCGCCCTGCCCATGCGAGCATTCCAGTCAGTCAGCAGGCAGTGTCTCGCTAGTGGCAGCAGCATCTTCGTGGAAAAAGAGTGAAAACCAGGAAGTCAAACAGCAGAAATGGACTCTATTTGAAGAGAAACTTTGTGAAGAAGTCCACCGTTTCTTTGTTGGTGAAAATCCTGGCGCGTCAGTGCCTTGGCGCTACGTATCGGGCGGGAGTGAAACTACAAATGATGGTTGTGTGCATGCATCAACCGCTTGGCCTGGGTAGATGGAAAAAAGTGAGCATGTACAGTGCCGCGTGCTTTTTTTTTTTTTTTTGTTACTTATTTGTACCCGTAGGTAGACTTGGTTTGCAGTCTGGTGACAAGCCACCGGCTGCTGGTCGCTGCGTGCGCGAGCGCCCTAAACCTACATGTTTTTGGTGTGCGGGAGGAAACCGGAGAAATCCCGGAGTAAACCCACGCAACACGGGGAGAACATGCAAACTCCACACAGCTCACTGTTGGTCGGGGGCTGGGATCGAACCCACGATCTCATGATCCCCGCGATCCCCCGGCCGAGGGTAAAACTGTGCTGCCACAGTGCTAAACCACTGCGCCACCGTGCAGCCATGCTTGCCGGGCTCATCCAAAGCGTACGTGGACCAAGGCGGACTAGAGAGGAAGTGCAGCATGAATAAGGCTTGACTGTGCAACAGAAACATGAGTTTATTAAAGTACTTTAAATGTGGAAAAAATCAGAAGCGGTAACCCGATGGAAATGGGAGCAATAACGGAAGAGTCGCTTAGTTAAGAGATGTGGTTAGATTTCAAATGCAGCCGGCTTCATATGAAGGGAAAGGCAAGGGAGACTACTGAATTGCTGAGGATATATTTCACCAGCCACTACAATATTAAGTTATGTTACCTATTATGTACCTGGCAAGTTAAGATGACAGAAATTCACAAAGTCAATGACTTTTATCCATCAGCAGCCTTCAGACAAACTAAATGTGCCAGCATTTGGATTTCAAAATATGGGAGGTTTTTCTTGGCGGTGAGGTGATTTCTAAAAAAACTATAAATATATAGAAACATTGTAACAGAAATAACAGCATCCTTGGTCATTTAAGTTAATTTAAATCATTAAATACAATTTTATTAATATTCTTTTCTTTGTAATGAGAGTTAAATTATTGTTCTGTTCTGACTGCAAAGTTATGGTCAAAAATATAAATTGTTATAAGAAAAAAGTAAAAAAAAAAACAACAAAAAACGGTCTGTTTCAAATTTATTTAAAAAACAGTAATTTTATTTAAAAAAAACAGACAAAAATAAGCCATAAAGTAATCCACAAATTTATAATAAAGTTTCAAATGTACAAGAAAAGTCAATTCTACAAGAGGAAATTACAAATTTGAGGAAAATGGTTTCAAATTTAGATAAATTTACAGAGAAAAGTAGAAAACTATAAGAAAATAGTTATAAATTTTAGAGAAAAACCTCAAACCTTCAAGACTGAAGTCATTACTCAAGTTTTAAGTGGGTGCTCTTTGTACCCTTAACTAGAAGTTTTGGGTTGTCTCCTTTAATTTACGTGGCACTTGATATTTTCTAACCTGTTTATATACCACCATAGACAGAGAGAGAATCTGAATTAGATAGAGCTCAGAGAGAGCAAGATGAGACAGAAGAGAGGAGCCAAGGAGAGGAAAGTGTTCAGGCAGAGGGTCCAGGAGAGGTGAGAGCAGAGGAGGGAGAGAAGGACGACACCAGTAAAAAGTCCAAATACAGGACGCCTGGGTGGAACCCCAACTGGCCCAATATTCCAACATTCAAGCCTTGGTTGTACAATACTTCAAATTGTAACTTCCATATGCACAGCAGTGGCTCAGGAGGTAGAAGCGAGTCGTCCAATAACCAGATGGTTGGCGGTTTGAATCCTGCTGTCCCCAGATATCCTGCCGTTGTGTCCCTGGGCAAGACACTTTACCTACCTTGCCTCCAGTGTCCATAACACTGGGTATGAATGTATATAAATGTTCGGTGGTGGCCGGAGAGGCCGTTGGCCTGGATTGGCAGCCACGTTTCCGTCAGCCTGCTCCAGGACAGCTGTGGCTACAGTAGTAGCTTGCCACTACCATTGTCTGTCTGGAGTGAATGAATAATGTATCTGTACAAAGCGTCTATGATAAAGTGTTATATAAATCTGATGCATTATTATTATTATATGCAAAGTTACTGTGCAAAATTAAAAAAAGAAATAAATAATATAAAATTAATATATTCATACATATGTGTTTTCTCTCTCCCCCCCCCCCCCCCCGGAAGAATATGTTGCCACCGCGCCAAGGTCTTTAAGCCAGAGGAAACACTGGAATGTGACCATTCACCTGGTCAAAATAATTTTAGAAACTTCATTTTAAGGTGAAAATCGTACATAGTGATGCTTTAAACTTACCTCAGTAGCTTAGGTAAAAAGATTTATTGTAGGATTTTCTGTCACCTCTTCTGGATTCAGTGTACTCAGTTGTCAAACTGATTAAAGAACATTTGCTTCTTTTTTGTATGAAGTCATTAAGAATTTGGAACTTTATCATTAACCCCAGATACACAAGTCCAATAGATGGCCACACATCACAGATATATTTGTGAAGAATTTTTTTTCCTGTCTCTGATTCTCTTCTGTATATGGACTGTTTGAGAGACAGTACATTTGAGTGAGGCTTAAAAAAAGGAATATACAAAATATTCACATTCACAATAATGAACAGAATATTATAAGAAATTATGAAGGACTTATTTAAATATTTTTATAAATTAGTAATATTAGATAAAGTGAAAAACATCTCTTTATTTCAAATTTTTTAACCTACAAAATAAAAACAATTCTTTTATGTCCATATAGTAACAAATGTAAGCAAAGCAGAAATGTGCTTTGTTCATATAAATCACAATAAATGTCTCTTTGTTCATGTGAGTTAATCAATGACATACGAAGGGGGGCTGAAAAGTTCATACGCTGAAAAGTTGATAGTGGTCAAATTTGACCAAATATGGTTTATTTTTCAACATATTTTCCCCTTCGGTCCACACACTTCTTCCATCGGTGTTGCAGCGCTTGAATCCCTGCAGTTGAAAAATAAACCACATTTGGTCAAATTTGATCACTATGAACTTCTCAGCTTATGAACTCCTCCCCTTCCCCCGTACATTATAAAAACCCATTTAGAATAAGGTTATTTTGAACTGTATCATCTCTGCTTCCATGTTGATTTTTATTAACGTGTAATGTCACACGATGTCAGTATTTTACTTAACCCGGATCATATGGTTGTTGCATACTAATTACAAAAATAAAGCCTACATAAGAGACCAGAGCTTGCCTTTAACAAACACTATTTTAAGATGATATGGTTCCACTTTACATCGATGCTATGGCTAAATCATTTATGAATAGCTTATAAGTAGGTTATTACAGGAATTAGGTTGTACACACTTATGTCATTAATAATCTTGTATAACACCTGAGATAAAAAGGGAAATGTGATTAATTTCTTGCCAAATAGTGAACCTACACTTATTTGTTCTTTCAAACACCAGGTAACTGTTAGCATAGACACTCATTAGCTAGATTTTCACCATGAGATATTTGTCAATAAGTTATTGGCATTTAAAGGTCCCATTAACTGTAAATGGTGTTTTTATTGGGTTTTAATCTTATTACATTAAAAAAAAACATCTATGGGTCACACTTACAGACGTGGACAAATTTGTTGGTAACTTTCTATTAAAGAAAGAAAATTCCACGATGATCACTGAAATAATTTGAAACTGACAAAAGTACTAATAAATAAAAAAAAAAATGCTGAAAATTATCTAATGAAAATCAAACATTACTTTTGAATTTTGGTTCAAGGAGAGTCATTTAAAAAAACTAATGAAACTGGCCTGGACAAAAATGATACCCCTAGAAAAGACTGAAAAAACTGACCATAGGACACCATCTAGGAGTCTTCAAACTTGTAATCAGTCAGTTTGGACTATTTACAGGGTGAAAAGCTGTCACTGTGGTGTTCGGTATCATGGTTTGTACCACACTGAACATGAACCACAGAAAGCTAAGGAAAGAGTTGTCTCAGGAGATTAGAAAGAAAATTATAGACAAACATGTTAAAGGTAAAGACTACAGGGCCATCTCCAAGGAGCTTGATGTTCCTGTGACCACAATTGTCAATATTATTAAAAGTATAAGGTTCATGAGATTGTAGCCAACCTCCCAGGACATGGACGCAAGAGGAATGCAACCCATGTTGATCTGAAGAATAGTGCATATTGTAGAAAAAGAGCCTAGGAAACCATCCAAAATCATGCCAGCTGAACTCCAAGGTCAAAGTATGTCACTTTCTAATTGCACCTTGGGTCGCATTTTGCACAATAATGGACTCCATGGAAGAAGACCAAGAGGGCTCCACTATTCACAGAACAACATTTAAATAAAAAGAAACAGCCAAAATGTATGCTGACAAGCCCCAAAGTTTCTGGGAGGTTGTCTGATGAGACAAAACTGGAGCTTTCATGCCAGTCACATCAGCTCTGTGTTTACAAAAGGAAAAAAAAATGAAGCATACAAAGAAAAGAACACTGTACCTACTGTGAAACATGGAGGAGGCTCAGTTACGGTATATTCTGGGGCTTCTTATTGCTGCTTCTGGCACAGGGTGTCTTGAATCTGTGCAGGGTACAATGACATCTTAAGACTGTCAAGGCACTCTGGAGCAAAATGTGCTCCCCAGGGCCGAAGAGCCCTTTGGGCTTCGTCCGGCGGGGGATTATGTTATGGGTCAGTCGGTCCATCTTTCCCACTTTTGTGAAATCAGCTTCCCCGACAGTTTTGTTCTGATTGTTTTGAAACTTGGTACCATGGTTTGCTATATACTGAGGATACACATATTGCAAATTGGTTCTGATCGAATGATTTTTTGCAGGAGTTGTAGCCCCTGACCGATGACCTCTTATTTCACCTCACTTCATAGACAATAACTGTCTTGTGAAATTAACTCCTCCTACAGTTTTGTTCCAGTTGTTTTGAAACTTCGTGCCATGGTTTGATATACTCTGATGATGTGCATATTGCAATTTCACTCTAATCGGATGGCCCTGAGGTCAAAAGTCAGAGGTCAGATTTTCCCTAAATCTTCTAAACACAATAACTACTGAAAGAAATGATGTAGGCTTTTCAATACAGTAGTTGTATCTAATACACATCTTGGACGATTTTACACTCTGGCCTAACTATGGGTTTGGGGTCAAAGGTCAGAGTTCAAAGTTAACATTGCAGTTGCACTATGGTAAATGCTACATTTACTATTACTATAAAATGAGTAAAGCTAAGGTCACAAAACCTGGTACACAGGTTCACCTTGAGATCCTGACCTCTGACTATGGATTTGGGGTCAAAAGTCAACTTGAACATTCCCTTTGCCTTAGTACTGTACAACGAGTAAAGCTAGGGTCACCAAACTTGCTACACAGGTTCACCTTGGGATCTTGACCTCTGACTATGGGTTTGGGGTCAAAAGGTCAAGGTTAACATTCCTTATGCCTTATTATTGTACAACCAGTAAAGCTAGGGCCACCAAACCTGGTACACAGCTTCACCTTGGGATCCTGATCTCTGATTATGGGTTTGGAGTCAAAAGGTCAAAGGTCTAGGTTAACATTCCCTATGCCTTATTACTGTACGAGTAAAGTTAGGGTCACCAAGCTTGGTACACAGGTTCAACCTTTGACCCTGAAGTGTGACCATGGTTTTGGGATTGCAAGGTCAAAGGTCAATATCAAAATGGCTTATAAACTATATCTCAACAACAAAAAAAGCTAAGGTCACCAAACCTGGTATAAAGGTTCACTCTGATACGTGACCTCTGACTACAGGTTTGGGATCAAAAGGTCAAGATTGACTTTTCCTATGCTCTCTTACTATAGAACATGTAAAGGTCTCTACGGTCACCAAACTTGCTACACAGGTTCACCTTGGGATCCTGACCTCTATGGGTTTGGGGTCAAAGGCCAAGGTTAACATTCTTTATGCCTTATTACTAGGGGTGTAACGATACACCTAAAATCATAGTTTGGTACGTACCTTGGTTTTAAAGTCACAGTTCGGTTCATTTTCGGTACAGTAAGGAAACAAAAAGCAAAACAAAACTGCTTATGTTTTGTATAAGCGGGAATGGCTTTAACAAAAAAAGCAACTGCAAACTGCCAGCAGTAAATTCTACAATAAATAAAATGTATACAATAAAATAAATCAATTCTCTTTTTATCAAATGAATGATGCAGACAAGTGCAACAATAGAAGTTTGAATAGTCTGAATTATTCTTTTATTTTTAGGAAATTAAAGTTCCTTATTGCCTGAAACGGTGCTTTTAACCAGGGTGCTCTGGTATGTTCAGGTTTCTGTGGGAAATTAATTATCTAATGTCACTTGTTAATTGGTCAAAAAAATTGCAAATAATTTGTCATTGTTGTTTATAGGTTCTGAAGGCACTAATGCACAACACCAGCAAATTATTTGCAATTTTTTGGACAGTTAAGAAGGAATTTACCAGGGCCCCTTGAAGAACACTGGCCTAAATTGCAACATTAACAGATTTAGCTTTTTCTTAAAACGATTGTATTTTTGGGCTGAAGTGGGCACAACAAGAAACTTCATACCGGGGCTCAGTTAGCTTCAGCATGTGTTTAAACCTGGCGTTCTCAACAACTGAATATGGCCTTAGATCCCCTGCTATAAAAGCACCAAAGGCATTTGTTATTACTTTGGCTCGTTCTGAAAAGCCCTTGAGAGGCTGTCTAAATGCCGCTGGAAGCTGCACTTGTACTGTGCTAGGTTTTTTCTTTTTTTCGTGCTGCACTGATATTCATGTTTGCATAGTGCCGTTTCAAATGAGTTAACAAGTTCAACATACTGCCTAAAGCATATCTGATGCTGTTTTCATCTTGTTCACCTGCCTTTGTCCGTTCACATATTTCATCAGAAAGCCAAAGTATTCCCAGACAGGAGACTTGTGAAGAGGGTCTTCAAGCTCTGGCTTCTCCGTACAGCCAGCCATGACATTCGCTAGTCAGAGGCTGGGCTGCGCTGTTTGTTTGCATATACAGCGCGAGGCAGTTACACTTCCTGTCCGTCACTCAACATGGTCCGTGTGGAACCTTGGTACACCTCTGTACAGAACTGAAGGTGCCGTACCGAAAAATATGAATACATGTACAGTTACACACCTCCTTATTACTGTACAACCAGTAAATGTCAGATCTTTCAAAGCAGCCAATCAGAATAAGGAAGGGCAGGGCATAGGACGCTGGTACAGTCTGTACTCAGACTTCTGTTTTCTATGTCATCATATTTTGCATCCAGAGATGCTTCCAATGCTAGAATACGTTTCTTGTCCATTGTTATTTGAGACTACTATTAAAAAATAAGTAGAAAGTCTGACCATAGGAAAAGCGGAAATGCTGAGCTGTGAGTGACAAGCTGTTGCTGTGATACAGGACACAGACTTTTTTTTCCCAGAGCGCAGCACACAATGCTGAAAAAAAGACATTCAGGGTGGGCCGGCGACAAAAAATGCATTTGGACACGCAGCCTAAAGCTCTCTAGGGCAGGGGTGTCCAATCATGGGCCATGGAGGGCCAAGACCCTGCAGGCTTTACCTCCAGCCAGTGTCTTCAGCAGCAGATTCCACTGAATTTCTTCCCACTGATTGCTGATAAGTGAAAACACCTGCTGAAGAGGCTGGGTAGAAGAGAAAACCTGCAGGGTCTTGGCCCTCCATGGCACATGATTGGACACCCCTGCTCTAGGGTCACCAGACTTGCTACACAGGTTCACCTCGGGATCCTGACCTACAGCTATGGGTTATATACTTTGTTTTATATTTGTGGATGATGGGTTTATCATAATTTGGTTCTACCACAGTAATTATATCGAAAAGTTGAAAACTGCTCTCCATTAATAAGCATTGGGATCTTCAAAGAAAATGGAGGTGGGGATATTGCGCTCACCTCAGAGTGCTCTTGTACAATTATTCTGTTGAACCAAAATTCAAAAAAAATGTCTGATTTTCATTAGTTAATTTTTATTAAAGAAATTTATTCATTATTACTTTAGTCAGTTTCAAGTTATTTCAGTGACCATTGTGGAATTTTCTTTCTTTAACAGAAGGTTGCCTACAAATTTGTCCATGTCTGTATATTGTTAAAACTCAAAATGTTTACTTCATTTAGAAATTCATACTAGTTTTTAAATTAAACTCTTAAAGAAGCACATGCACTTCCTTGGTTTTGTGATATCACAAACCACCAAGCTCCACCTTCAGTTCTCTGAGCAAATTGGAGTGTGACAGCTTTCTTACTTGTGACTGACCCATTCAAAAAACCTTTATCCAAGGGGCTCAGGATTAGGATCTCAGCAGGCTGAAAACTGCTTTAAACAGAGCTTGATAGAGAGCTTTTTTGATGAGCTGTAAAACAGCACAGATGGTTTTTGGTGTTTAAAAACATATCTGTGTCCTTAAGGATACCACAATTTAGAATTAATCTTTGGAAAATGCACTGAATGGGACATAAGTACTGTAAGCATTTCTAGCTTAAAAAAAAAAATATCTTGAGCTTGCTAAGTAGTGAGCCTGTAGTGATGGATGAAATGTCTTTTAACTTATTTATAATTGCTTATTCATGATTTATGAAGCATTTATAACCTAATTAATAACCTACTTATTAACTATATAAATTCTTTATTAGGGTAGCCGTTTGTAAAATGGTACCAATGGTGCATTTTTAAAAAATTTTGTCACATTTTTTTCTAAACTATTTATTCTCAGTATTATGAAATGATATATTTATTAACTTGTGATGTTAATGTATGAATGTGAAACATCTCAATGAACCAGCCTCCAAGACAATTACAGTCCCTGTGTGTTTCATTTGAGAACCCTGGGATAGTTTGGGGAAATGGTCCCACTCAGAGGGAGGAAGTGAAACACAGTCTTGGCATCATCGTAGAGTGCAGGAATTTAATGATGCATGTGTGTGTGTGTGTGCCCACTCACATTTATATGGACAAAGATGGGGGTTAACTCGTGGATCAGAGCCAGCAGAATGGCTATAAAAATCCAACCTGGTTCTTTTCCTGTTTCAACAGAGAATGGTTTAATCCTTACCCTCAGACTTTTCCTGAGATATTCTTTTCCTCCGGGCTTTGGGAGGAAACTGTAGGCACAGTTTAGTCAAGAAAAAAATTATGTAGTACACTTGTAACTTTTAGACATGAGGAGGAAGATATGGTCAGCAGAGGTCACGATTGATTATTTATGGCTACAGCTGTGTTCGTGTGTGTCTGCCATCATATTTATCAAGCTTTAACAATTCTATAGCAATTCAGTGAGTAGTTTCAGACTTTTTCTTCTCATCTGCAACCTCTCAGCCTTTAATCTTCTCTTAAGGCTGTTTTTAACAGACTCAGAAATTGAGCCCAGATTACTCTTGTGACCCCTTGTGACCTCTAGCTGTCGATCTAAACACAAGTAGATGGCAGTGGAATGGGAGAGAGACCTGCAAGTAATAACTGCCCACTTATGAGTGGACTAACTGTCCACAAGAAATATTCTTGTAACAATTAGTCATGTAGAAAATTGCGATGACGTAGCTATATTGTATTTATTGGATGTGAAGAATTAATAGTTTATGAAACACTCAGTTTAACTAACAAGATGTGCCACACTTCTATCATTCATATGTGCAGGTTCATACTTTTTAAAGCACTGAAATAGTTTTTAGTTTGAAGTTAATTATATCAAAAGGTAGATTGTGTGACTAATTTTTTGCTCAAATTGATGTATTTCCTTACCTTTACCAATGACTGGAAGGATGTAAAACAATCCAGCTAACAAAAAGTGGCACTGTTATCCAGTATTATCCTGTCAAGTTTGTTGTTATTCACTCATAACTATGTAGTTGTGTTGCTAACGTCTCTGATCACTGTGAACTATTTCATAATTCTTCAAACAGTATTTTTTGCTTGAAATGCCCATCTCTCAAATTATGACATAAAACTGTTACATTGCTTTTAGGGTACTGACAGTGTATCAGTTTCCATAGCATTAACATGTAAGTACTGTACTCCATATTATGAAGAAGCGCATAAGTTAAAGAAGCATTATGGAAGTTGTATGTATCAGGGTTAATCCTTGCACTGAAAAGTTGCACCCAGCTGACTTTAATGTAGTCTAACCAGGCAGTAGACGTGATGTTTTTCTGCAGACATAACTTGGCCTCGGGCCTTAATACTGCTACAGCTGCAGCCAGATCAGTGTGGAACTCTGGGGCTGTTATGGTGCACCATTGTCTATCTAAGGACTGATTTAAAATGGATGACCGAGCACAACCCTTGTAACCTCTGGACTTGCTGCCCCAGAGGCGGCTAGCTTCTTCCGCTCCGACTGCAGGAGGAGCTCAAAGGTGGAGTCTCCACATGTGGGCGCATAAGCACTGCCAGCAGAGTTCTGGAAGGTGATTTATTTACATATTCATACTCAGTCTGGGTATGGCTTTCATTAAGATGCAGATGATGCATATGTACTTTAGGATTTTGGTTGAGGAGGCAAAGTGGCTGCAATAATCCTTGGAAAGATGGATGGAATTTATAAAGATATATATGTTAAAATATGGTAACTGAAAATTTTGTAATGTACTATGCTTTAGTTTGTTTAGCAAAATGGCTTTGCAGTAATTTGCTAAAATCAGTGTTCTCTACAGTACGTCTAGCAGAATAATCATTGAAGCTGAGAAGCCAGTGGTGTGAAGTAGTGTCTTCTGCAAATTCCTAATTAATGATATATAAGACAAGAAAGTTAATAAACATGAATCTCCATCCATCTTCTACCACTTATCTGGTGGTATGGGTCGCAGGGGCAGCAGTCCAAACAGAGTAGCCCAGACTGCCGCCCAGTTCACATAATGTAAACAAGAAGCAGTAATGTATTTTCCTCCATTCTTTCTATCATCCTCTGTTATGAGTTTTGTTTTCATTAAAGGGCTTCATATCCTGCATGCTTCCAGTAGTCTGTCCTAATGCCCTGGTTCAAGATTAACTCAGGTATTACTGTTTTACTTTGAGATGGAGCCTAACATGAGCAAACACCAACCCAAATGCCATGAAAGCATAAAAATGGAAGAAGATGCTACTGTTTCATATTGCTGCTGTGAAATCCGGTGCAGCAGTGGGGATAATCTACCTGCGATTCCCCCTCTGCATGTCACTTCACACCGGTCTGGTACAAAACTTTTGTTCCACTTTGGCCACTTAAGGGAATATTTTCAACTGACAGTGGAGCAGTTTGGACCTGCTAGCTCCATGCTTATTCATGTTCCAGCCCATAACAACATTAAGAAGTGCTGAAGGTTCCCTGTGAATGGCAGATGTGACGCTATATACCAACTGTTGTGGCCATAAACATTAGGTTGTGGATACTGCATACTGTTGTGGTTAATGTGACCTCCTTTCTCTACCAATATAAAAGGTTTCCCAGCCAACATGAGCTACATTCTATTATCTTGAAGAAGCTTTTTGTTGATCTTGAGCCATGTGCTGTTCTTGAATAGTGCTGATTGTGTAAAACTGGGTAATTTACTTTTTTGTAAGTCTGAAGAACTTTGAAGAAAGCATTGATTTTTAAAGGGGAAAATTGACCTTTTGTTGGTAAAAAGGCTCTGGCACCAGATGAGAATTTACACTTTTAAAAATTCAGCATTAGTCTGGCATGAAGTTGTTTGGCTCCTCAGTAAGAAATGCACTTTTGTGGAGTTAGCAGAGAAAATGGCTAAATCTTTTGTTGGGGGGGGGGGGGGGCACGTGGAAGTGCAGGAAAATGGGGGTCAAAGTTGGGGGAGAAAGCCTCTGAAACCATTTGCTTTTGTGCCAAAATTTGTTACTGTGGCAACTAGTAAAAAGTCATTATCTTTAATTGACACTGTGACAGGTTCAGGTGTTTTCAATTGCTGCATTAGCCTTTTTCTCTCACTCTCTTTGCAGTGACTCATCCATCTTTGGCAGCGGTCCTCCCCTTCTTCATGGTGTTCTTAATTTTTTCTCTCCCTCCTGCCATTTTTTTTCTGTTAGAGAGTGGTTTATATTTCTTGTAAGTGCCTCAGTGAGCGTATCTCAAGCAGTTGTCTCTCTCTGTAAGGTTGTTGTCTTCCTATGACTTGGGAGACGATGCTGCCACACTCTTGGCTAATAAATGGTATTGATGACTTGATGGCAGCAAAGGCAAAAAATGACTAGAGAACAATGTTTAAACTAAAAAAAAAAATCACATGAATATAAAAATTAGTGGCACTGGATGCAGTGATGAAGAAAGGGGAAAGGCCAAGATGTATAGAGTGGTTGTCTATGCTTTTATGGGGCTGCTTCCTTCATGTTGAGGCATGTTAGGCCAACAGTGAGAAGTACAGATGAGTAATTGTAAAGTAGCTTTGTCTGTGTACCATTAGCCAACCACAAGTGCTAAGCACTTACCAGAAGCCACTTGTGTTAACTCCCCCTCTACTCCCCAAACAATCTTTCTGTCCTTCCACTTTGCTGGAAGCCTTTCTTGTTCTTGTATATTATTTTTTAATGCCTCATTTATGATTTCACACCACGCCTACCTCCTCACAATACATCCACTTTGAAAAACTTTCTTTCTTTGGCTTATTTCTCTTTTTATAGTGAGAGACAGTCGAAAAGTTGCCTTTACCAAAGGAACATAATTTATTTTTCTTTGAACCGTTCAGAATGAAAAACACAATTTTGCATCTATACAAGCTGTGAAAAACTATTTGCACTTATCAAATCCATTTTTTTCATTCTCATACAATGAGGTGTTTCTCGACATCACCAGCTCAGTCAATCAGTTTGTAGGTGTCCAAGCCAACAAAAGAATAATTATACAAACAAAGCCAGTACCAGGATGTTCTGTCTCCCACTACTGTTTGAATCGAGATTCTGACTTTAATTATTGGCGAGCCTGTCAAAGGCAGTTGGCAGTGCATTGTCCAGGTGCAGCTTTTTATTACTACTGGTTGGTTTATTAGCCTTTCACACAAATGGGACGCGCAGGCAGAATTGACTTTAGATTTGAGTGGAGGTGGCAACTATTGACTAGCTTGTCTTTTGCTACTAGCAGGGTGCGACAGTGCTACAAGGATGCCACTATCCAGGCTAGCTTATTAGCACCTAGACTCCACACATCAGAACATGACAAGAACAGACTCCATACAATGTGGCATTCACAGCTAAACAGTAATGTGTCGAAGCTGCTTTCACAACCAACACTTCATGTCTGAGGTTACCTTCTGCAACATTCTGAAGAAATCATTTCATTATTTTCTCCCATTTCCCACTTGACCCATCCCTTTTCTTTATAGCTGCCATTTTCAGCTTTAATTGGACTCAAGATTCAGCCGTGCATGAAGAGCAGAAAGAAAAATAGAGTTTATTTAAACCTCGAGTGTTTAAGCAGAGAGCCTGGGAGTGAGAGGGCATGTGTATGTTGTGAGATGTGAATGTGCTGTATCGATGTTGGAGCATATGGTGTAGGTGTTGGGTGGCTGTTTTTGTGTGCATGGAGACCATCTGTCACCTCGTAATGGTTTGGGTGATCTCTGGTTGATGTAAGATGTCCTTGTTGGGATCATAGTGCATAATTACATACAAAGCCTGGAGGTCATGTGTACAGATGGGAAGAGTTTAGTAGCCTTGTTCTTATAGTTTTAAGTTTTGATCAGAAAGAAAGTCATCATTCTACAAGGACCTGAGAGAATATATTCAAATGGAAAAAGATGTTTTCTTTTTTTTCCCTTGACATTATTTACTGAGACACTGATCATTACACCTGATGTGAAAATTCCTCTCATCAAGCAGCACCTCGGATCTCTGAGCTCCACGTTGCAGTTGAACATCAGAAACCTGGGGGTGCTGTGTGACAGTTCACTGTCCTTGGACAGACATTCAAAGCAACAAGTCAAAAACTGCTTCTTCCACCTGAGGAGCATTTCTAAACTAAAAAAAAAGAAAAAATAAATCTCAGATCTAGAGATGATTTTTCACACTTTTATTTCGTCCAGAATTGATTACTGCAGCTCTATTTTTATGTGTTTTAACAAGGGTTTGTTAAACCACCTGCAGATTGTCCAGAATGCAGCGGCCAGGCTTTTAACGGGAGCTTGCAAACAGGACCATATCACCCCAATTTTAGCTACTCGTCAATGGCTACCAGTCAAATTTTGTACCAATTTTAAAATTTTGGTTTTGACTTTTGGAGCAATTCATGGCCAAGCCCCAAAATACATTTGTGATCTTTTAACCCAATATTCTTCAGGTTGATCACTCAGGTCTTGAGGTCAGAATCTCGTATCGATCCCAAAAACTCGCTATAACATCAAAGGTGACCTGTCGTTTCAGTCTGTTGTTCCTCGTTTGTGGAATGCTCTCCCTCTGTCTGATTGATTCCATTGACTCTATTAAAAAAAAAAAAAAAAAAAAAAAAAAAAAAAAGCAGTTAGAGACACTCTTATTTAGGCGAGCTTTTAGTTGACTGGTGGCCTGGATGTATTATTTTAATAGTATGTTTTTAGGTTTCTTTTATGCTCTTTTTTGTACCGGGGGGAAGGGGGCGGAATTCACACTGGTCAAATTTGACCAAATGTAGATTATTTTTCATATGCACAGATCCAAGCGCTGCAACACCGAAGGAACAAGTGTGTGGACCGAAGGGGAGACTATGTTGAAAAACAAACTACATTTGGACAAATTTGACCACTATGAACTTTTCAGCCTATAAACTTTTCAGGCCCCCCTCGCATTTAAATTTTTGTTATTTTAATTTTCCCTGTTTTATATTACTCTGTATTTTTATTGTTAAAGCACTTTGTGGTATTTATCTGTGAAAAGTGCTATAGAAATAAAGTTCTTCTGTAATGTCTATAAGCATATGCCGCAGTTTATGAATGACTCTTGATTTACACATATTGCAACTTTTCACCATGTTACTTCAGGTTATTATTTAGATGGACTTTGCTTAATGTTAAAATGTACATCAAGGCTGTATTTCCTGCTGGTAAAAATGATCATATAGAGTGTTTTCTGTTGGCAGACAGTGTCATGTTAGGACCTTAGTCAGTGTTTCCTCTGGCGTAAAGACCTTGGCGCGGTGACAACATATTTTTCCGGGGGGGGGGGGGGGGTGCAGAAAACACATATGTATGAATATGTTAATTTTATACTGTTTATTTCTTTTTTTAATTTTGCACAGTAATTTTGCATATAATAACTAGAAAAGCACTCGGAGAGCGCAGACCTCCGCCAAGCGCCACAATTCCCCCCCATACAGTGTTTGTGTGTACGTTTTCAGATTCCTTGAGCATGTAAACATATGAGTAGCAATTGGATTCACAATGATTATTTGTTTATTTGACAAGGACAGTGCAATAAAGACACAATTAATCAATGACAATCAATGTGATAGTGATAGGATTAGTGGTTCAGTAGTAAAAGCATTGCCTCCTTGGCGGAGGTAATAAACTGAAGTGTTGCTGTTGTGTCCATCTCCTCCACTGACGGATGCAAATTGGGTAGACAGGTTGCCGTGGGTTTTATATTATATTATTTTGGGGTTGCGCTCCACGGCAAACGAGAATTTAGAAGCTTCGCCGGCAGAGAGCTCGTTTTTGCGCAGCGCCTATGGCTGGCCGGTGAATTTCTGCCAAATGCGCAGCTCCTATGGCTGGCCGGGGAATTTCTGCCAAAGAATCCGTCGGCGGACAGCTGCCCGTGTGAGGTTTTGCAGTTGCGCGCAAACACAGGCACGCTGGCGGGCCCAGGCCAGCAGTGTTTTCCGCGTGCTTTTGTGCCTAAAACGTTGAAGAACGCAGAGTTTGTGTTGCAGACACGACGACCAGCGCCCTCCATTGCGCCTGCGCACATGTTGAAAATGGCCCTATGTCACAGTGTTGAAAAATGCTTTAAAAAATTCCTGTATCCAGACGGTGAACCGGATCACCCCCAAAATTTAATCAGTTCTTCCTTGTACCATTTCCAACAACGCCTGAAAGTTTCATGGAAATCCGTCCAAGACTTTTTGAGTTATCTTGCTAACCAACAGACAAACAGACAGACAGACAGACAGACAGACAAACACACAGACAAACCCCGGCAAAAACATAACCTCCTCCTGGCCTTTTCGGCCTGGCGGAGGTAATAATAATAATGCATCAGATTTATATAGCGGTTTATCATAGATACTTTTTACAGATACATTATTCATTCACTCCAGACAGACAATGGTAGTAGCAAGCTACTACTGTAGCCACAGCTGCCCTGGAGCAGGCTGACGGAAATGTGGCTGCCAATCCAGGCCAACAGCCTCTCCGGCCACCACCGAACATTTATACACATACCCAGCGTTATGGACACTGGAGGCAAGGTGGGTAAAGTTTCTTGCCCTGGGACACAACAGCAGGATATCTGGGGAGAGCGGGATTCAAACCGCCAACCGTCCGGTTATTGGACGACCCGCTCTACCTCCTGAGCCACTGCCGTGCATATGGAAGTTACAATTTGAAGTATTGTACAACCAGGGCTTGAATGTTGGAATATTGGGCCATTTGGGGTCCCGCCCAGATGTCCTGTATTTGGACTTTTTACTGGTGTCGTCCTTCTCTCCTTCCTCTGCTCTCACCTCTCCTGGACCCTCTGCCTGAACACTTTCCTCTCCTTGGCTCCTCTCTTCTGTCTCATCTTGCCCTCTCTGAGCTCTTTCTAATTCAGATTCTCTCTCTGTCTATGGTGGTATACAAACAGGTTAGAAAATATCAAGTGCCACGTAAATTAAAGGAGACAACCCAAAATTTCTAGTTAAGGGTACAAAGAGCACCCACTTAAAGTAGAACTGAACTGAACGGCATTGAACGGCACTGGGTGATGGTACATACAATTATAAAGATAATTTATCATTGGCACCCCCTCCACAAATCCCGGAATGTTGGAGAAAATCGCGATTTTGAATTTCCCGCCCTGAAAAATCAGACAAATCCGCCGAAGTGCAGCCGGAGTTCCGCGTGACGTCACGAGTGTGACACAGTCCTCCATGGTTACCATTGCGAGCACGTCGACACTGGTTGTTTTTGGTGCATTTTGTCGTGATAGTCGACTACAAAACACTTCCAACACCTGGGAAGATCTGTTCAGTGGCCAAGGAAAGCTGTCATGGCGACGAAAGAAAAGAAAGGGGGAGGAAAAGCGACCGGGAAGCGATGCATTTCTAGATATACAGTGATCCCTCACTTATCGCGTTTAATGGGGACCAGAACCGACCGCGAAAAGTGAAAAACCGCGAAGTAGCGTCACCCCCCCCCCCAAGGGCGTCACAAGCACTATTTTGCACAAAAAGGCACAAGAGAACAGCGAAAAGTGCCACTAAGCAACACGAGCGATAAAGAACAATGAATGCGGTCTTCCTTCGCTGGGTAAAACGTCTCGGCCAATCAGCTTGTGAGGTAAAACGTCTCGGCCAATCAGCTTGCGAGATTCCCGAGTGGTGAAGAGGTGGGCGGAGAGGAGTGGAGCGGTGGTCAGAGAGGTAGATTTTCAGTTGTGCGGGCTCTCCGTGTTGATACCTGATGTTCTAATGTAGTCTCCCTGCCTTCTCCCTGCCTTCTCCCTGCCTTCTACATTAGAACATCAGGTATCAACACGGAGAGCCCGCACAACTCAAAATCTACCTCTCTGACCACTGCTCCACTCCTCTCCGCCCACCTCTTCACCGCTCAGGAATCTCGCAAGCTGATTGGCCGAGACGTTTTACCTCGCAAGCCGACTGGCCGAGACGTTTTACCCAGCTTCGCTCCCTGCCGAACGCCTATACCCAGCGAAGGAAGACAGCATTCATTGTTCTTTATCGCTCGTGTTGCTTAGTGGCACTTTTCGCTGTTCTCTTGTGCCTTTTTGTGCAAAATAGTGCTTGTGACGCCCTTGGGGGGGGGGGGGGGTGACGCTACTTCGCGGTTTTTCACTTTTCGCGGTCGGTTCTGGTCCCCATTAAACGCGATAAGTGAGGGATCACTGTAATAAGTTGGAAAAATGCTGATGGTTTTTTTCCCCTTTCTTTTTTATTGTTAATTTTCCTTATCCTGACACCCCAAACATGCCAAAGTAAAGACTCACCATTCTGTATTCAATAAGCGACTCTCCTCCCCATCACTGCTGCGGTCTGAGTTGGTGCTGGAATCCCCCGAAAATTCTGGCTCTAATCTGTACGGTTCGATGCCTCCCTCGCTCTCTTCCTGTTCACTTGACACTCCTGCATCCTCCTCTGTCTTGTCACCGATCCTGAATGCCTCTTCACTCTGAAAACTCTGGTGTTCTTGACTGCTGGAACTGCTATCATCTGCCATTGTTGTTTTGATAAGGGTCACACTCGTGACGTCACGCAGCGTCGTCTGCACTACTTCCGGTTTGTTTGGCACTGCCAGCCAGAGGCAAAAGTTTATCGGCTTATAGCTTGGCCATCGCATGGCCTAAAAATTTCTTTTATGTGTTGAAAAATACAGTACAATAGGTAATAAGGAATTAATCTGCTATTCTACTTTTTTGGCAAAAAGGTGAGTTCAGTTCTACTTTAAAACTTGAGTAATGACTTCAGTCTTGAAGGTTTGAGGTTTTTCTCCAAAATTTATAACAATTTTCTTATAGTTTTCTACTTTTCTCTGTAAATTTATCTAAATTTGAAACAATTTTCCTCAAATTTGTAATTTCCTCTTGTAAAATTGACTTTTCTTGTACATTTGAAACTTTATTATAAATTTGTGGATTATTTTATGGCTTATTTTTGTCTGTTTTTTAAAATAAAATTACTGTTTTTTAAATAAATTTGAAACAGACTGTGGTATTTTTTTACTTTTTCCTTATAACAATTTATATTTTTGACCATAACTTTGCAGTCAGAACAGAACAATAATTTAACTCTCATTACAAAGAAAAAAATATTAATAAAATTGTATTTAATGATTTAAATTAACTTAAATGACCAAGGATGCCGTTATTTCTGTTATAACATTTCTATATATTTATAGTTTTATTTTTTAGGAATTTCCTCACCGCCAAGAAAAACTTCCCATATTTTGAAATCCAAATGCTGGCACATTTAGTTTGTCTGAAGGCTGCTGACGGATTAAAGTCATTGACTTTGTGAATTTCTGTCATCTTAACTTGTCAGGTACATAATAGGGAACATACTGTAACTTAATATTGTAGTGGCTGGTGAAATATTGCCTTTCCCTTCATATGAAGCCGGCTGCATTTGAATTCTAACCACATCTCTTAGCTAAGCGACTCTTCTGTTATTGCTCCTGTTTCCAGCGGGTTAAAACCATGATAAACGCCTCCAGTGCTTACATACCTCTTTGTTAAGAGGTGTGTAAGGTAAAGTGTCATTCCACTTTATTAAATATAACTTGTTTTGTGAACACAGCTACCTTGATTTCTTTGTATGCATGGATTGCTTGGGTTGTTACTGATACTGTATCTGGTGAAAATCTCAAGTAAATGGCTCCATCAGAAATATGTTTGAGAAAAATGTTGACGTGTTCAATACTTATTTTCCCCACTGTATGTAGTACACACAGTGTATTAAATGGAGGTATCCAGTGGTAATATACCTTGCAGTGATCCTATTTTACAGCAGCCAC
Organism: Pholidichthys leucotaenia; assembly: GCA_020510985.1. Classification (NCBI taxonomy): domain Eukaryota; kingdom Metazoa; phylum Chordata; class Actinopteri; order Cichliformes; family Pholidichthyidae; genus Pholidichthys; species Pholidichthys leucotaenia. Next base: position 213,170,086 of record CM035847.1, on the reverse strand, counting down.
TTTGACTTGAAGTAACAGGTAAACCCAGGTGTAAAATTAAAAAAAAAAGTTCTGTTTGAAAGTCTGTTTTTTTTAACACATCTGTATTTACTTCCTTTTTATCCGATAAGTATTGAAATATCCTCCTAAGGTTATGTGGTTATGCAGCACATTTATTTATTTGACTTTCTGTCTCACTTAAAGGGCAACCTTGGTAGTTTTGGGGGATACTATAACGTAATGAATGAATGCAAGTGAAATATAGTCTTTGGCAGAATTAGGTAACTGTATTTTGAAAGTTAAATTGCACAGCAGCAGCTGTTTTGTCTCTTCTTTCCTCTCTTTAACATTGGAGCATGCAGTGATTACGAAAATACACAGTTGTGCACAGCTTCTTTCTGTTTTAGTAAGACAAAACAATGGAGGTTGTATCAACACAATAAAATAACTGCTGATTTCAAGACTTTGTCCTGGCCATCACAATCATTACAACAGCAGATAAAGTGATAAAAATTAAACTCTGGCAACAGGATCAACACTATGTGAGTGGGCACAGCTTTCCCACCTTGTTCACCATCTGGAACACACACCTAGCACTTCTTTGAGGTACTCAGTCCAGCAAAGGATGAGTGGCTCTCTGAAATTTGATTATTAATGACAATTATTTTGAAGGTAATGTCAGAGGCTGATCTACTTCTTGCAAATGATAACATTTTAAGTAGCTGGTTTACACTAGCCTGGAGTAGAATTATGATTGCAAATATGGGTGAGTCATAGAATCAAGTTATTGAAAATCTGCAGAATGTACCTTTGTTTGTGTGTGTTTTATATCAAGACATTCTTTAACTACATAAAGACATCCTACCCAAAGGGCGATGTGCAGAATCAGTTGTGAACCTGTTCAGGAAATTGTAGAATTAAAAAAAAAAAAAAAAAAAAAGTTTTTATGAACTTTTAAGGTTCATAGCTCTTTATTTAGTGCTGGGCAATATGAGCCAAAAATCATAGCTCAATATAATTATTCAGTATCTCGATACTCAATATACAGTATATCACAATGCAAAAACTGTATATGTTGTGTAAACTACAAATGATGTTGAATAAGTTATTTTAGTAAAAATCACCAGCAAATAACTAACAGTTGTATACGTATGTATATTTTTACCTCCACAAAGGAGGTTATGTTTTTGTCAGCATTAGCTTATTTGTTAGTCTGTCTTGTCTGTTAACAGGATTACGCAAAAACTACTGGATGGATTTTGGTGAAAATTTCATCAGAGGTAGCCCTTGGGTCAAGGATGAACCCGTTAAATTTCGGTGATGATCTGAGAGTGCTTACCTCCACCAAGGACCTTGTTTGTGTTTGTGCAGAACGATTACACAAAAACTACTGTATGGATTTGGGTAAAATTTTCACCAGAGGTGGTCCTTGGCCTAGAGAGGAACCCATAACATTTTGGTGATGATCTGAGAATGCATACCTCTGCCAAGGCTCTTGTCTTCTCACAGTGTGTTAGCAAGAATATGCCAAAACTACTGGATAGACTTTGATGCAATTTTCACCAGAATTGGCTCACCACCTACACACAAACCCGTTACATTTTGGAGGTGATCCATGAGGGACGGAAGGAGCCTTGGTTGGAGGTTGGAGGTATGTGCTCCCTGAATGCTTTTCTAGTTAAGTTTATACAGTAGATGGCACGCATAATTTCGATAGTTTAATAATCTCTCTCTCTCTTCCTCTCACCCACAGGCACACATTAATAGGTCTGATGTTTTATGGAACTAACTTTTAGTTTGAGCAGTGGTCACTGAATAAGACTACACATTTGTAGATGTTTCATCTTGTGGATAATATTAGTCCTGTAAGGTAGTCTTACTGTATATTAGGGGGCGGCTGTGGTGCACATGTAGTGTGGCTGACTACTGATCGGAGGGTGAGGGGTTTGATTCCTGTTCTGTCAGCAGTCTGCATGTCGAAGTGTCTTTCAGCAAGACAATGATCCCCAATTGCTCCTGGTAGGTCAGATCAGTGCCTGTGTATGACAGCTCCGCCGCCATCAGTGTGTGAATAGCAGGATCTGTAAAGCGCTTTGGTCATCCAGTGATGAGTAAAAATGTGCTATATAAGTGAACACCATTTACCATTTACTAAGTAAAAGAGCATAATGCATTGGTATTTTCTCAAAAAAATTCAGTATTGCACTAAACTCACCAATGGAGGGATGGAAGTCTATGGTTAAAAACACTGCATCCATCCACTTGCACCACTTTCACAACATTAGCCTCGTTGTCAGTAGCTATAGCAACCAGGCTCACTAGGTTGAGCTTCCAGCTTGTCAGGAGTCAGATATCCTGCTGTGCCGCATGTTCCCAGGTGTGGTCTTGGAGAAAGTACCTGGTCTAGAGACCGGTGGCTTCTGCTCTAGGGCAGGGGTGCCCAACCTGGGGCTCCTGGAATGTTCAGGTTTCTGTGGGAAATTTTCTCATTTCATTTCTTAATTGGTCCAAAGATTTGCAAATAATTTGCTGTTGTTGTGCATGGGTGCAAGGGTGCCTGCAGAACACATGCACAACAATGACAAATTATTTTCAAATCTTTGGACAAATTAAGAAGTGAAATTAGAAAATTTCCCACAGAAACCTGAATGCTCCAGGAGCCCCAGGTTGGGCACCCCTGCTCTAGGGGCTAGCTTGGGCGGGATGCCCACAGTGATGGTGCCCCGGCCGTGGCCTCCACCACCCGTTCCCAGCTAGAGAACTGGCGGGCTGGGGTAGGTGGAGGAACACTTCCCTCCCCCCCCCCCCCCCCCCCCCCCCCCACCAAAAAAAAGAAAAGATTTTTTTTTTTTTTTTTTTTAACTTGTTACCAGTCCATGAAGCAAAAAGGTTTGGGGCCACTGCTCTACAAAGTGAATGTTTTGGGCAGCCATCCTCGAACCATCTTCGTTGGGAGTGAGTAGGTGGGGGAGGGGCAGTTATGTGTGTGGCGGGAGAAGAGGCAGAGCCGGGTGAAGTTGCGGGGCAGACAGAAAGGAGAAAGCAGATGGAGTATCGATGCAAAGGATACTGGGTCATCCTGTGTCGTGGATGAAAATGAATCGATAGATTTTAAAATATCAAGATATTGCCCAGCCCAACCTTTTTTTTTTCCTTTTTTTTTTTTTAGTAAATCTGTTTTTATTCATTATCAGTAATGCTGGAAAAGAGTAGTTCAGTCCTCTGTAATTTACCAAGACTTGTATATTTACTGAAGAAATGCAGAATTTTGTTTGAACAACATTTTATATGTAAAGCCAGCTGTTTTTTAAGTGTTAAAATTTCTCTCTCTCTCGCTCTCATACTGTTGTTGTCAAACTAATTACACTAGTAATTAGAGTTGGAAGCTCAGTCAGGTGGAAGATTACCAGCCAAGTTTGAAGACCCGTTTGCCAATCCCCCTTCAGCAAAATGCTGTCATATTCAACCATAATAATGCTGTCTGATGTACTTGTGTGTTTGTGTGTCTACAATATAAAAACTTGCCCATGTCTACATTTAATGCTGTCTCCTGTTGCGTGCACTGGATGTAGTTGCATATGTTTTGCATCTGTCTTTGTAGCTGTTTGTTTGTGCTGCTGCATCGTGTTTGACTGGGAGGACAGGACCGCTGTATTGAATGTCTGAATGTGTGTATACAGTTGTGATGATGCTGACAAGCCTTCTAGCAGGGGAGCAGGGATCAGATGTATGCTAATATCACCAGCAGACAGTCTGCTAGTCTGACAGGGGCTGGGCCGCAAGGTTAGGTACCACTGCAGGAGAAGATAGAGCTGGGAAAACGAGATGGGAGCACAGCAGAGACGTGCTAAGACAGAGAGAGGGGGTTGTGAATATTGGTAGAATTACGCAAGGGCCAGGGGCTTTGACAGAAATGCGGAGTGAGGCAGTTCATGTCAGGGAGAGAGAATTAAGAAGCAGCAAGAGAAGAGTTCCACAGATGAGCTTTTGTGCCGAAGGAAAACATGGGCTTGTCTGGCCTTCTGACCTCGCATGCAAAGCACCAGTTGTTTGTTGTACAGCCTGTTGAGCCGGGAATTTCTGGAGCAAATATTTCCATGTTCCACAGTGTGTCTTAAAAATGTACATATTTTGATGTTTTGTCCTGAAAATCCCACTTTATTTTTTTTTTAATTTAACCTTTATTTTACCAGGAGGAGAAAAAAACCCTCATTGAGATCAAAGATCGCTTTTACAAGAGGATCCTGGCCAAGACAGCAGCAGGAATGCAGAGTTTAAAAGAAATATTTGCCAACACACTCACATACATACATATATACACATTAAGTTATAATAACATAAAATTACAGACCAAAATCTACATTTGCTTGCGATGGACTGGCGATCTGTCCAGGGTGTACCCTGCCTCTTGGCCAAAGATGCTAGGATAGGTTCCAGCCCCCCCGCGACCCGAAAAGGATTAAGCGGAAGAAGATGGATGAATGAATGAATGAATGAATCTACATTTGCATCAATCAGGCAAAGCATCTGCAGATCATTTTTCCAGCCTCCAGTTCATCTAATTTTGATTTAAAGTGACTCTGTGGCACTAGCTCCCTAAAATTGAGCTCAGCTTGTAGCTGGTTCCATGAGGATGGGGCAGCAAACCTACATGCTCTTTTCCCTAATTCAATTCACACTTTAGGTACAAAAAGTAGATAAGAATCCTGTGACCGAAGAGAATACTTGCCTGAAGATTTCTAAATTATATAAGCCTGTAAATATGTAGGAATCAGACCAGTGATAGCCTTATAAATGAGAATGTTCCAATGCTTGAGTCTATGCATTGACAAATCAGACCATCCAACACAAGAATACAACAGACAGTGGTGAGTACGAGCTCCGAGGTTTGTGATGAATCTCAGAGCGCTGTGATACAGTGTCCAGAATGTGCAAAGTCTGAGAAGAGGCATATATATAAATCACACCACCAAAGTCCAACACTGGCATGAATGTCACTGTAGCAAGTTTCTTTCTGGCCTCAAATGAGAGGCAGTACTTGATTCTAAAGAAGAAACTCAATTTTACCTTTAACTTTTTTGCCATTTGGTCAATGTGTGGTCCAAAAGAAAGAGAGTTGTCAATCAAAACTAGGGATGAGCTGATACCACTTTTTCAAGTCCGATACCGATACTGTGATGTTGAGTATCGACCAATACTGATCCAAACCTGATACCGTCTCTCTTATTTTAAAACGATAAAAGTACAGAACATACTTTGGTAATGGCTGGTTGCATTTTGCACACATATAAATGTGTAAATCTAAAAGTCAAAGAATATATTACAAATTTGACTCAGTTCAGCAACGCTGCTGCTTTTTCTTATTTTAAGCTTTGCAGCATTGGCAGCATTTCACTGGTCAGCACTATGTAAACATGAATTCTGAAGTTTTAAGTGCAAATTTATGCAAAATTTTGAAGCTGAGTATTTAAGTAAACATTCAGATGAAATTCAAAGTGCCACTTTATGCATGGGGTAAAAATGCTGTAGATCTGAAAATAAAGGAACCAACCCTTTAAGTTGTATTTTTGACATTATAATAATAATAATAATAATAATAAGTATTCTCCTGGTCCTCAGTTTATTTAGTAGTGTTTCTAATATTATTCTCTGTCCATTCTTAGATTTTAGGGTTGCTCTTATTTTGAAGTCATTCCTGTTCCATTTCATGTAGCCCTGTTGTTCTAGCTCTGCTTCCAGTTCACTGTTATAATTTGCTATTTCTTTCTGTCAACTACCTCTCATCAGCTGTAACTCTGTTGAAAGGTAAGCCCATATTATATCTTCGTTTCACTCCAGTCTGGTTTTTACTTTCAGTTTCGTTCTTTTGCTTAGGTTTCACTTTTCGTGTCCAGCCTCCAAGCTGGAAAAGCACTTCCTTCTGCTCGGTTCTTGACAGAATGCAGCATACTCCTTTACTGTGATACTTTTGCAAGTGTTTTATCAAGTTGCTGGTGTTCATGTCCAGATGAAGAAAGAAGAAAATTGTAAACGCTGGTACCACACAGCAACATACCGAGGCTAAGTCCCCTAGACAGGCTCCAGTGAGGTGACACTTGTTGCTGCTGAACACAGAAGCTGCGCACAGCGTGGCTGAGAACATGATCGCACCTTCATTTTATTTTAAAACTATTAATGTATCGGATCAGTAAATTGCTTTTATTCCTTACTGATACCGATCCAGCCATTTTGCCTGGATCGAACCTGATACCAATATGGCAGATCGGATTGGCTCATCCCTAATCAAAACACCAAGGTATTTGTGCTGTGATACACATTCAATCACCGAGCCATACACAGTGGTGATGGGGGGCAGGTTTGATGACTTAGAGTTGGTATGAGAGAAAACATATATTTTGACTTGTCAGCATTTAAGACCAGTTTTAAATAACACAGATTCTTTTGGATTTTGTCGAAGGCACACTGTAGTTGAGTCATGGCCTGGCTTGGTGAAGGGGCAGAACAGTATATTACAATGTCATCTGCATAAAAGTGGAAATTTGCATCCAGGACATTAGAAACAATGTCATTTATATAAATGATAAATAAAAGTGGTCCCAGGATTGAGCCCTGAGGTACACCGTTGGTTATGGCCAACGAAGAGGTACAGAAGTGGACAAAATTGTTGGTACCCCTCTGTTAATAAAAGAAAAACCCACAATGGTCACAGAAATAACTTGAATCTGACAAAAGTGGTAATAAATAAAAATTCTATGAAAATTAACCAATGAAAATCAGGCAATGCTTTTGAATTGTGGTTCAACAGAATTATTTTAAAAAAACAAACTGATGAAACAGGCCTGGACAAAAATGATGGTACCCTTAACTTAATATTTTGTTGCACAACCTTTTGAGGCAATCACTGCAATCAAACGATTTCTGTAACTGTCAATGAGACTTCTGCACCTCTCAGCAGGTATTCTGGCCCACTCCTCATGAGCAAACTGCTCCAGTTGTCTCAGGTTTGAAGGGTGCCTTCTCCAGACGGCATGTTTCAGCTCCTTCCACAGATGTTCAATAGGATTTAGATCAGGGCTCATAGAAGGCCACTTTAGAATAGTCCAATCTTCTCTCAAGATCTTCTCTCAAGATGGCGACCGGGATGGTCACACTTTTTCAGTGCTGAGACAAAGTCACTGATTTTGCCATTAAAAGTGGCTGGCCTGCAGCGATCGGCGCTCGTGGCGAACACGCACGGGCTGAATTGCCACCTCCGTTGGATTGCCCTTTAATCGCCTTTCTCCAGCGACTTCCTGCGCCTTCCTGAAGCGATTGCTCAGCTAACACTAGTTAGCTTAATGCTACCTGAAGCGATTGCTAAGCTAACACTAGTTAGCTTAATGCTGGCGCCAGTCTCTAAATAACTACCTACAGCGATCGGATATACCTCCGGTGGATTACCCCTTTGATCGCTTTTATCCGGCCACTGTGAGTAAACTGACCAGCGATTCCAGCGCTTCCTTGTGATTCACTGATGTGCCCTACCTGAAGCGATTGCTAAGCTAACGCTAGTTAGCTTAATGCTGGCGCCAGCCATTCCACCTAACACCAGCCTGAATCAAAGCCCAGCTGCGAGGCCCAGCGGGGATACTACCAGGCAGGCGGCTATTTGTTTGACGGGGCTCAGCAGAGGTTTCACCCAGGCAGACGGCGGTAGGCGGCGGTGCCCAGCGGAGGACTTACCGTGACTGCAGCGGCGGTGTGCGACGAGACTACCCGAAGCGATTGCTAAGCTAACGCTAGTTAGCTTAATGCTGGCGCCAGTCATTCCACCTTACACCAGCCTGAATCGAAGCCCAGCTGCGAGGCCCAGCGGAGATACTACCAGGCAAGCGGCTATTTGTTGACGGGGCTCAGCAGAGATTTCACCCAGGCAGACGACGGTAGGTGGCGGTGCCTAGCGGAGGATTTACCGTGACCTCAGCGGAGCTCGGTGGCAGCGGCGGTGTGTGACGAGACTCGGTTGGAGGAGCGGGACGGGAGACCAGTTACGGCGACTATGAGCAACGAGACCAGCAACGGAAGGGGCTAGTTGGCTAGCTGAGGCCCAGCTGGATTCGAGGACGATCGGATCAGATTCTGGCAATATAAGCAGAATTTATTTTACTATCCACAGATTTTCCTTTTCCTTCTTTCCAAGAAGGACTGAAGATGGCTGCCACCGGATTAAAAAGTGGGCTGATGGGCACCACTAATAAGCCTTCTCTACTTCTCTACTTCCTCTTCGTTTTGTCTTTGTGTGTCTGGACCTGCAACAAGAAGGATTTTCCGACAAACTCAACCAAAGGTGAAGTTAAAAAGTTTTATCTGTATGGATTTGGGCTTGGACATCTCACCCTACACTCTATGTGGTCTTTAAAAGCCCTGAGCAAAAACTTCCAAATTAAGGCAAACATGGCTGTTAAGCAAAAATCACAATATGGCAGAGGATATACAGTTAACGTTCTGTTAGTTCTGCTACTTCTGGCAGGAGATATTCACCTTAACCCTGGACCTGCCACTATTAAACAGCAGACCACTGGGTTAGCACAAAACCGAGCTGTACAAAAGCAAAAACAACATTTATTTTTCCAAACTGTTAATCATGCACGAGTTCTTTGGGACACCAAGGCTAAACCAAAGGGGATCCTCGGCGGTCATTTAAACATACGGAGCATAATCCCCAAAAGAGATGAGATTTCGGTGTTGCTGTTGGACTCAAATCTGGACTACCTTTGTCTCTCAGAAAGCTGGCTACACAGTAACATAGACACTAATATGATCGATATTGTGGGCTACCAGTGTTTTAGAAAAGACAGGCAGGTAGGGAGGGGAGGAGGTGTTTTAATTTACATCAAAGAGAAATATAAATGTCAACTGGTTGATTTGAATACTTCACTTGAATGTTTAGCTGTTAATGTATGTCTCTCTCCGGTAATGAATTTCAACATTGCAGTAGTGTACAACCCACCGTCACACAACTCTTCCTTTTATAATGAATTAAGTGATCTGGTTAAACAACTTGAGAAGAACAGAGAAACAATAATTCATGGTGACTTTAATATCAACTGGTCTGATAAAAAAGACAAACAAAAACTGAAAAGCCTCATGACTAAATTTAATTACCAGCAAATCATCAAAGGACCCACCAGGATAACCAAACAATCCAGAACACTTATTGACATGGTATTTACTAATAAACCAGAACGAATAACCAGAACCTATAATCTTGTAACTGGTCTCTCAGATCATAACATGGTTCTTGCTGTCAGGAAACTTACTAAAAAGCGACTACAGTATTTTGGGGGAGTCGATATTGACAAATCAAATTTTATTATCCCCAAATCAAAAAATGAGGAGTTTGAACATTACTTAGAGAATCAAAATTGGGAGCAGCTCATGGCAACATGTGAAGTAGATGATTGTTGTAATTTTATAACTGCAACAATCACAAAGTCTATAGAAAAATTTTCAAAGCAAATTAAAAGTAGACAACAGAAGATTAGCCTACCATGGTTAAATAATGAAATAAGAAAACTTATGAAGAGGCGAGACTATGCACTGAAAACATCACTAACCTCCAAACTACAAAATGATCACCTTGTGTACAAAAGTTTAAGAAATAAAGTGGTACATGAGCTGCGAAAATCAAAAATATCTTATTACAATAAACTGATAGATCATGCAAAGGGTAACAACAGTTCCCTATGGAGGCATTTAAATAACTTAACTAATAAAAAAAACGATCAGAAGGGGGTAAAGGAACTTAGAATCAATGGCAAGACCGTCAGTGACAAGGCTACTTTGGCAAATGAATTTAATTCACACTTTGTGGGCTCTGTGGAAGACTTAACAAAAATTTTTGTGCTGCCAAATGTGCTCAACAACACAAATTCCATACTCCCAACAGATACTTTTCACATCGATGAGGTAAATGAGAAGTTAATTGCTGGTATTGTTAAAACACTGTCAAACTCAAAAACTAGTGATATCTACAATATGAGCACCTCCTTTCTCAAAATGCACAGCAAAATATTAATCAAACCACTGACTCATCTCATTAATCTCTCCATTAGGTCTAGTACATTTCCATCTGGCTGGAAAAAAGCTGTCGTCATACCAGTTCATAAATCAGGCAGTAAAGACGATATATGCAATTACCGCCCAATCTCTATCTTACCAGTCCTATCTAAGGTTCTTGAAAAAGTTGTAGCTACACAGCTGATAGACTACTTACAAGACAGTCAACTTCTTCATCCACATCAATTTGGTTTTAGACCAGGATACTCAACAGAAACAGCAAATTGTTGCCTTATTGAAAACGTCAAACAGTCCTTGGACAGGGGTAATGTGGTAGGAGCTGTTTTTCTAGATCTCAAAAAGGCTTTCGATACTGTAAACCACAGTTTGCTTTTATCCAAAATGGTATCTTTTAACTTCTCCCCAAATACATTAGAATGGTTTGCATCTTATCTCCAGAATAGAGAACAGTGTGTAAAAGTTCACCAGGATAAATCCTCATTTTTAAACAACCGCATGGGTATCCCACAAGGGTCCATTCTTGGTCCTTTACTTTTCAGCATTTTTATTAATGACTTGCCGTTACACTGCTCAGCTGCAACATGCCAACTTTATGCAGATGATGCAGTTATTTACACAGCTGCCAAGACTCCAGCACAGGCTGCAGATGTACTGTCTACAAGTATGGTTGATGTCCAAGAGTGGCTCCTCAAGAACCATCTATTGCTGAACCTTCAGAAAACAGTCTCAATGTGCTTTTCAATCAAAAAAATGTAACCTGCAACATTTTAAAGTTAATATACATGATCATGACATCAGTTTAGCTACAGAATTCAAATACCTTGGCATTGTACTAGATCCTCAACTCAAATTTAATCTTCATATAAAGAAAATTTCAAAAACAGTAAAAAAAAATCTGAACTGCTTTAAATTAATTAGATATTACATACCTTACGAAGCAGCTGCACTGTATATGCATTCTATGGTTTTTTCTCATATATCATACTGTTTGACAGTCTGGGCTCAAGCAGCCCCTTCCACAATAAGACATATAGGTTCATTATATAATCAAACCCTAAAAATCTTGGACAAAAAGCCCATTAGGTGGCATCACTGTAATGTTTTAAAAAAATACAACCTATTGAGTTTTGAGAGCTTCATTGACCTCTGTCTTCTGAAATTAACGTTCAAATGTTTCCATAAATCAGCACCCGAGCCACTTGCTGGTTTCGTCCAAAGACAGGACAGCAGCAGAGCCACCAGGAGTTCTGTTAACAATAACTGTAAAATATTCCACCGCAGAACCACATTTGGACAAACAGCTTTCTCTATAAAGGGCAGTCACATCTGGAACACAATGCCAAATGAAATTAAAATAATAACGGACTTTAAAACATTCACTAAAAATGTTAAAAACTGGCTGAAAAATAAACAAGAATGTACTCATGTATGAATTATTTGTCTGCAAAGTGAGAGTGAATGAAGGGAAGGAATAAATGTGTTTGTTTATAGTGAGTGACGGAGGGAGGAAGGCCTGAAATAGGCAAATGTGAGTTATGTTATATGTGTTAAATGTGAGTCAGGCTGTTATATTTGTGTATTTATAATATTTATGTTAAAGGTGAGTCAGGCTGTTATATTTGTGTATTTATAATATTTATAATATTTATAATTGTGTATTTATAATTTTTCTGCATTGATGTATGTGGTTATTGTGTATATTTTTATCTTGATTCTTTTTTCTAAAGCCCATCCAGGGACAAGAGTTGCAAATTAGCTAATAGCTATACACTCTATGTGCAACACATCAGATTGATTGTCTTTGATTAATTGTCTATGTTTATTGCACTGTCCCTGTCAAATAAACTAATCTACTACTACTACTATGTTTGGCTCTTAGCCATTCTTGGGTGTTTTTAGCTGTGTTTTGGGTCATTATCCTGTTGCAAGACCCGTGACCTGTGACTGAGACCAAGCTGTCTGACACTGGGCAGCACATTTCTCTCTAGAATACCTTGATAGTCTTGAGATTTCATTGTACCCTGCACAGATTCAAGACACCCTGTGCCAGATGCAGCAAAGCAGCCCCAGAACATAACAGAACCTCCTCCTTGTTTCACAGTAGGGACAGCGTTCTTTTCTTGGTATGCTTCATTTTTGCGTCTGTGAACATAGAGCTAATGTGCCTTGCCAAAAAGTTCGTTTTGTCTCGTCTATCCATAGGACATTCTCCTAGAAGCTTTGTGGCTTGTCAACATGCAGTTTGGCAAATTCCAGTCTGGCTTTTTTATGATTTGTTTTCAACAGTGGTGTCCTCCTTGGTCATCTCCCATGAAGTCCACTTTGGCTCAAACAACGACAGATGGTGCGATCTGACACTGATGTACCTTGACCTTGGAGTTCACCATGAATGTGTTTAGAGATTGTTCTGGGCTCTTTTGTTACCATTCATATTATCCGTCTCCTCCTGCGGCCACGTCCAGGGAAGTTGGCTACGGTCCCGTGGATCTTAAATTTCTGAATAATATGTGCAACTGTAGTCACAGGAACATCAAGCTGCTTGGAGATGGTCTTATAGCCTTTACCTTTAACATGCTTGTCTATAATTTTCTTTCTAATCTCCTGAGACAACTCTCTCCTTTGCTTCCTCTGGTCCATGTTTAGTGTGGTACACACCATGTTACCAAACAGCACAGTGACTACTTGTCACCCTTTAAATAGGCCGACTGACTGATTACAAGTTTGTAGACACCTGTGATGTTAATTAGAGGACACATCTTGGTTGAACATATCCCTATGGTCACATTATTTTCAATCTTTTCTAGGGGTACCATCATTTTTGTCCAGGCCTGTTTCATGAGTTTTTTTAAAATAATTCTGTTGAACCACAATTCAAAAGCATTGTGTGATTTTCATAGAATTTTTATTTATTACCACTTTTGTCAGATTCAAGTTATTTCTGTTACCATTGTGGGTTTTTCTTTCATTAACAGAGGGGTACCAACAATTTTGTCCACGTCTGTAACTCCTGCACACTGTACACACTGTGATCTGCCTGATAAGTAATTTTTGAATCAACCAACAGCATGTGCTGAAAGTCCAATATCAGCAAGTCTTTCAAGTAAAATTTTGTAAAATTTTGTGATACTGCATTCTAATCTGGTAGTTATTTATCACTGTCTATCAATAAGACTAAGAGCAATCTAAGATCTCATTGTACCCGCTTTCCCAATTTTTAAAATACCACTTAGCTTTGCACAACAACAGGAATATTGTAGAGATTGTCTGGCTTAACAGACCAAAGCCCAGATCCTTTTAAGACAGACACATACAGTCAGTCCCTTTTAAAGGGATCATTGACTGCACTTTTTACACATTAGCTCATTCATGTCTTAATGAAGTGCTTGTGACATATTTTGGTCACATTTTTTAACATTTTGTAATTATTGAAGCAAATTTGTTTTTTATTTTTCTTGGCTTTCTTCAAACACTCTAATTTACAGCCTGTCACTTTAAGAAACAGACTTCAGCTGTTCAACTCCACCCTCCCTCTTATGTCAGTTAGCGATTAGCTGAGTAGCTTCTAGCCAGCTCCTTCCAGCTTGGATGAGCAGCCCTGGTTCACCAATCCGCAGTCGTTTGTGCGTCTCGTCCACCCCCATCAACCCCACCGAGACACCACATTAAATCCCCAGCACCGCGCACTCCACCAGTCGCCGCAAACTGAGGCCGGTGGCTGAGCCACAGGATCTCAAATTGCAATGTCTCACTCCACGGTACTCTGCTTCTCTCCCACGGCCAGCTGGGGGATGACCAGTCACAAAGCAGCTCCCCCACGCTACCTGTGAGAGTATGCCCGGAGGATGGTGGGGGAGCTGAGCCAGCAACTCCGGGCAACATCCTCGGGTCGTGGCAACTGCCTGCGCCGCACCGCCCCCCAGATGTTTGCGTAGGCAGTTGCTGTGACCCAGCGATGGTGCCTAGAGCTGCTGGCTCTCAGCTCCCCGTGACCAGCATGCCGGCGCCCCACCATGGAACCACAGCAAAAGCCCCAGGAAACGGGCTGTACTGACATGAGGCACATTGTGGACTGCGGACTGGTGAACCAGGTGGTAACAGGGATGGTTTTTAGGGTTACTAAGATCTGAAGAAAATAACAATATAAGCCGTGCTCGGTTCACGCTTCCTGTTACCAGTGTTAGCTTGGGGGCGAATAGGCTACCTTTAGCATCACTTCCATATACATGACAGACAGCTCGGCAGGCCAACAATAGAGCAGTGGGCTGGTCTCAAGGACGGCAGTGGGTTGGCTTTTTCTAAACGTGGCGTTAGTGATTTCTACAAAAAAGTCAAAAACCTTTCTGGGAGAGAAAAACGAGATAAAGGCTGTATGTTTGGTTTTTTTTTTCTTTTTTAAGAGAATTCAGTGTTTTGAAACTTTTTTGGATAATTAGGTGACCAGTAGACTCATTTCAGACAGTTACAACCTACAAACACACCGTTTTTCAGCCAGTGACCCCTTTAACATTTGGCACTGAGAGAAATTAGTTGAAATATTAATCAACTGGTGCATTCAGGCTCTTAGTGCAGGTCACAGCTAGCCAGCTTGTAGCTGCAGAGCCACTGTTACCTCTCACTTTTCACTTGGCTTGCTGTCTGTTTCTGAGAGAATTGACCTTATCAGAGGAAAGTACCACTGTCTGAGTACTCGTGTATGTGAGGATGTCAGTAAGAGGAGATTATTGCAGAAATGGTTTGATTTTATATCCGTCATATTTTTGCAACCACATCTAGCAGGTTTATCAATGAGGCTGTTGAAGAGGTGAAGTCACAGTACCCTTCTCCTGTTCACTTTATACTTTTCAAATCAGCTGTTTATTTTTTCAAGATCCTTCACGCCTCTGAATTCCATCTTGCTCTTTCCTCTGTCTCAGTGGATTCAGCTGTTCGGTCATAGTTGTGAATTTCTGATTAGATAATGAACAGTCTTCTATGCTCGCTTTCTTCTGTGTTTTGTCCTGTTTTCTTATTAGTTAAATGTTTGTCTGTGCTTTTTTCCCTTTTTCTGCTCTTGTCCAGCATTTTATCCTCAGTCTGTCTTCTAACTCTCTACACTGGGTTGCATTACTAACCAACCCTCCAGAAATACAGGGTCAGGCAGATGGAGTAAGAGGAAGTGAATGTGTAGTTGAATCCTTGCAGAGCACCAACTAATGTGGAATAAATATAGCAAAGCGTGTTGTACTTTTCAACATTTGAACATATGGGTCTGCTTATAATATGATTAATATGATCCCGTGATTTCTGTGTCTGTGCAGTGTGCCTCTACGCACATGTCGATGTAAATGTGTAGCGCGACAGAGCAGCTTTGTGTCTGACCTTTATTTTTTTCTTTTTAATCATGTGGTTATATCACTGTGCCATCAGGTCATGCACAAACGGTACCACTTGTGATCCTGCAAATGGAAAGATGCAAATAGCCCTAGCTAATCCACAATGTGTCTGTAATCCCAGTCCCAGTTTGGATCACGACCTGGTTTGTGATGGTTGCATGGTAGCTGAAGTAACATGGCTGTGTGCAAATGTGTTTTCTCTTTGTTGTGAACATATTTTTAACATTGTGTGTAATACTTGAAGTATAGGTTGATTAATTCTGCCTGTGGGGAATTCTTTTCTATATACAGAACAGTTGGATATACTGTATTTTTGTGTATTTTCTTGTGCCTTGTAACATGAAATGCATTAGTAGTGGTATGACTTTGGTGTTTATATGTAGTCTTAATGCATGCATGCAGTAGATGGAAAGGGTGAGGAAATTTGTATTTCCTGTTTGGTGAGTGATAGATGGTTGTGCCGCATTTGCGGGAAAGAGATTATTTCTGTTTTAGTGGATATACTGAATGCTCTGCATCACAGAGTACATTGGTGGAAAGAGCACAGAATATGAAATGTGGAGGCATTTACAGATGCAGCAGATGTACCTGTGTGCAGTCTGTTGTCACTGTTAAGCACATGCCTGTGTGCAACAGAGGTAAAATAATATACAGTACATTTAACTCTTCATCATTAGCGTTCATGTTTGTTTGTACAGTTGGGCTCGGGGTGTTAAACAGTCAGCTTGAGTGTCAGTACTGCCTTCCCAAATGGTCTGGTCGGTCCATTTGATGGCTTTGCAAAGTTGTAAAGTGTGAAAATTCCTCTAGATTCTTTTTAAATCTCAAGTTCTGATTCTTCTGCTGTAGTGATGTGGGCATTATTGTACAGTAGTAAAGGCATTTCTGTTGCTTGACCATTGACTGTTGTTGGTTAGCTCCATCAACCCTGCTTGTAAACGTTTGCGCTTCACGTTTTCAACTTTTGGAGATTTATTGAGTACTATAATAATTATGTGATGAGAAATTTTGTTCAAATTACACTCAAGATTCAATTAGGCACTGATCTGATACCAATAGGGAGGCTGTCTGTTACATTGCGAAATTAAAAGGCTGTATATACCTCGTCACGAGGAAGTGATTGGGATGCCTTCAAAACATTTGGTTTAACTTACAGACTATCAAGGGTGGGAATCAGGAGGGACCTCACAATAACGATACACTGCCTATAAAAAGTATTTGCCCCCCTTGGATGTTTCAACCTTTTATTGCTTTATAAAATGAAATCTTGGTCAATATAATTTGTCTTTAGTTTTTGTTTTTTGTTTTTTTTTTTTACAAAAATTTGCCAAAAAAACCCAAACTTGCATGTCAAAGTGAAAACACATTTTTACAAACTATTGTCAGTTAATTAAAATTATATAAGGTAACGTATTTGATTGCATAAATATTCACCCCCTTCAGGTCAGTATTTAGTAGATGCACCTTTGGCTACAATCACAGCACTGAGTCTGTGTGGATATGTCTCAATCAGGCTGGCACATCTTGACACTGCAATTTTTCCCCATTCTTCCTTGCAAAACAGCTAAAGCTCTGTCAGGTTGCTCGGGGATTGGGTGTGAACAGCTCTTTTCAACTCCAGCCACAAATGTGAGATCTGGGCTTTGAATTGGCCACTCCAGAACATTTACCTTGTTGTCTTTGAACCATTTCTGTGTAGCTTTGGCTGTATGCTTGGGGTAGTTGTTTTGCTGGAAGATAAATCTTCTCCGAAGTCATAGTTCTCTTACAGATTGAATTAGATTATCCTCCAGGATTTGGTGATATTTTTCTGCATTCATGTTCCCCTCTACCTTTACTAGCCTTCCAGGGCCTGCTGCTGAGAAGCATCCCCAGAGCACGGTGTTGCCACCACCATGCCTCATGGGAGAGATGATGCATTTGTGGTGATGTGCAGTGTTTGGTGGTCGCCAAACATAGAACCTAGTCTGATGGCAAAAAAGTTCTATTTTTGTCTCATCAGATCAAAGAACCTTCTTCCAATTGGCCTTGGAGTCTTCCACATGCCTTTGGGCAAATTCCAGGTGAGATTTCATGTGGCTTTCTCTTTGCCACTCTCCATACAGCTTGGACTGGTGAAGAACCCGGGCAACGGTTGTTGCGTGTACAGTCTCTCCCATGTGGGCCACTGAAGCTCTCAACTCCTTCAGAGTGGTTGTAGGTGTCTTGGTGGCCTCTCTCACCAGTCTTCTTCCTCAGTTTGTGAGGACAGCTAACTAGGCAGATTTAGACAAGTGCCATGCTGCTTCCATTTCTTAATGATGGATTTAACTGAACTCTGTGGGATGTTCAGTGAGTTGGAAATCTTCTTGTAGCCATCTCCTGTCTTATACTTTTCAGTGATCTTTTCTCTGAGTTGCTTGGGGTGTTCTTTTGTCTTCATGTTGCAATTGTAGCAGGAATACTGATGAACCACAGGACTGGACCTCCCAGCCACATGTGTCTTTATACTGCAATCCCTTGACACACATTAACTGCACTCAGATGATCTCCACTTCAGTAACTGTGAGACTGCAGGCATCAACTAGCTCGACCTCTGTTGAATTAGGTCAGTCACTTTAAAGGAGGTGAAGACTTACACGGTCATTTACTTTACCTTATATAATTTTAATTAACTGACAGTAGTTTGTAAAAATTTTTCACTTTGACATAAAAGAAACTTTTTTTTTTTTGCAAATTTTTGTCAAAAAAAGCCAAATTATTTTGACCATGATTTAATTTTATAAAGCAATAAAAGGTTGAAACATCCAAGGGGAGTCAATACTTTTTATAGGCATTGCATGTATTGCAAGACGCTCACAATACAGCATTTCCTTAAGCATTGCAATACCATATAGTGGTGTGAAAAAGTGTTTGCCCCTTCCTGATTTCTCATTTTTTTGTATGTTTGTCACACTTAAATGTTTCAGATCATCAAACAAATTTAAATATTAGACAAAGATAACACAAGTAAACACAAAATGCAGTTTTTAAATGAAGGTGTTTATTATTAAGGGTAAAAAAAAATCCAAACCTGCATGGTCCTGTGTGGAAAATGTGACCTCCCCCCTTAAAAAACATAAATTAACTGTAGTTTATCACATCTTTGGAAAGCTGAGTTCAATTTCTCTAGCCACACCCAGGCCTGATTACTGCCATACCTGTTCTCAATCAAGAAATCACTTAAATAGGGCGTGCCTGATAAAGTGAAGTAGACCAAAAGATCCTCAAAAGCTAGACATCATGCTGCAATCCAAAGAAATTCAGGAACAAATGAGAAACAAAGTAACTGAGATCTATCAATCTGGAAAAGGTTATAAAGCCATTTCTAAAGCTTTGGTATCCACAAATGGCAGAAACATGGAACAGTGGTGAACCTTCCCAGGAATGGCCCACCAAAATTACCCCAAGAGCACAGCAACGACTCATCCAAGAGGTCACAAAAGACCCCACAACATCGTCCAAAGAACTGCAGGCCTCACTTGCCTCAGTTAAGGTCAGTGTTCATGACTCCACCATAAGAAAGAGACTCGGCAAAAATGGCCTGCATGGCAGAATTCCAAGATGAAAACCATTGCTGAGCAAAAGAATATAAAGGCTTGTCTCAGTTTTGCCAGGAAACATCTTGATGAGCCCAAGACTTTTCGGAAAATACTCTGTGAACTGACGAGACAAAAGTTGAACTTTTTGTGGAAGGTGCGTATCCCATTACATCTGGCGTAAAAGTAACACAGCATTTCAGAAAAGGAACATCACACCAACAGTAAAATATGGTGGTGGTGGTGGTAGTGTGATGGTCTGGGGCTGTTTTGCTGCTTCAGGACCTGCAAGACTTGCTGTGGTAAATGGAACCATGAATTGTGCTGTCTACCAAAAAAATCCTGAAAGAGAGTGTCCAGCCATCTGTTTGTGACCTCAAGCTGAAGCACACTTGGGTTCTGCAGCAGGACAATGATCCAAAACAGACCAGTAAGTCCACCTCTGAATGGCTTAAGAAAAATACAATGAAGACTTTGGAGTGGCCTAATCAAAGTCCTGACCTGAATCCGATTGAGATGCTGTGGCATGACCTTAAAAATGCGGTTCATGCTTGAAAACCCTCCAGTGTGGCTGAATTACAACAATTCTGCAAAGATGAGAGGGCCAAAATTCCTTCACAGCTCTGTAAAAGACTCATTGCCAGTTATCACAAACACTTGATTGCAGTTTTTGCTGTTAAGGGTGGCCCAACCAGTTATTAGGTTTAGGGGGCAATCACTTTTTCACACAGGGCCAGGTAGGTTTGGATTTTTTTCCCCCTTAATAATAAACACCTTCATTTAAAAACTGCATTTTGTGTTTACTTGTGTTATCTTTGTCTAATATTTAAATTTGTTTGATGATCTGAAACATGTAAGTGTGACAGACATACAAAAAAATAAGTTATGTTGCCTTTACTGAATTAGACGTTCAAGGTCACCGACTGTGTCAAGGACAAAAAGAGAAAAGATATTTTCACACTTATCTACGGGCTACTGAAGTACACCTAAAAGTAAGCAGGGCGTGAAGTTCATCATATCACGTGCAATGGAGAAACTGTTCAGTGCTTGTGAGCAGAGTCCATGTAGCCTTCATGGGGTGGCTGCGTTCCTTTCATCACAGATTTACAAGAGTTAGCAAGGGAACACTGCACAGGGGCTTTGAGTAATTGTCAGCCTGAATTGCTTTTTGTATAACTCAAAAATCCTCAATGCTTTTAAATACAGAACATATAGAGCAAGCGCCTGAATTGATTGTAATATCTGCACCTAAAAGCAAGTATGAGTACAGAGAATATGCAAGACAAGAAAAATATTTGTTATAAAACTAATAAATGCTGTGGTAGTGCTATTTAGGTCTGACAAAGAAATATTTTCATTTAGTGCTAATAAACATATTACTCTTAAGGAAAAAGAAGCACTTTAGTCACTTTTTTAAGCTTTCCTCAGTCTGGCATTTCTAGCCAACTACCACACATTTCACAGTGGAAAACTGCTAAACTGATTTTCCCAGCAAGCCATTTGGTTGTCCGGCATTACACACTCAGGAAGGCTGGGAGTTGACGGACACAAAGGTCATGAAATAGTCATGAAGTGTAGAGTGTGATGGTGATGATGACAGAGGGGCAGAAGAGGAAAAAAAAAAACTTTCACTCCATTATTTCTCCAAGATATAAAAGTGACCGTCCCTTCCTATTCTCTGCAAATAAAGTGTATGCACCCACGAACCATTGCATGATGTAAGTTTGCAGCTTGTTAAATTTCCACTCTCATCTCACCCAGAGATATTACCGTCATCATATAAATTTCCAATCCCCATACGTCAAGATCCCGCACCCCCACCGCCACCTCCACCATTCTTGTTCTTTTCTAGCCACAGTTCCCCTCCCTCTCTCTGGAGACATTCTGCCCATTAAGGAGCTACTAGAGAGCATAGCTGAGGCTAAGACATTGGGGTTTTGTGCCCTCTAGCCTGATGCCACTTCCTGACCAAGTTCTGGCTGGACAAGATTATAAACCAAGAGCACTAAACTCATCATACACACACACACAAAAAAAAAAATTACTGGAAACTTACTAGAATAGCTTCTTTTCTTCATTCTGATTTTTTTTTTTCTAATTCAATGAATAATTTTTAATGCCGGATTCATTTTTCAAATGCATACAGATTTTGAATTCCCTTACCTTTTCAATTTCAGTAGCTGGGTTTTTAATGCATTTTTCCCCACTGTAAAATAAATGTTAGCAAATATTTATGATTCATATTTGTTATAAATATTCTGGTTTCAGTAAAGCTACTTCTGTTTTTTTGTGATACTCACCTGTATAAGCTAGTGTACAATTTCCTGTTTGCTTTAAAGAGAATTTGATTAATTTACCTCTTATTTTAAGAATTGGGATCTTAAAATAAATTTGTGTTGGACTAGTTTGTGATGTAAAAAAGTAATGTAAACATTACTTTTTATATTTCATTTTACAAAGTAAGAAAATATTGATGCTTCGTAGTATCACAGTACTTTGTAGTGGTGATACTGTATCAATTCAGAGACACAGTATTGCGATACTTTATCAAAAATTATTAATAAATGTTACAAATACAACCTATTTAGGCACCAGAGTAATAAAAAAAAAAAGATTTTTCACTCCCTTAGATGTGGCTACGGCTGGGGCAAAAGATTGATTCGGCATAGTGTTGCAATACTTGACACTCGTGATGATGTGCCGATCTCTAAATGCACATACTAATCTTTTATTAAACACACACACACACACACACACACACACACACACACACACACACACACACACACACACACACACACACACACACAGAGTGGATATAAAAATTCTACACACCCCTGTTCAAATGCCAGGTTTTTGTGATGTAAAAAAATGAGACCAAGATAAATCATTTCAAAACTTTTTCCACCATTAATGTGACCTATAACCTGTACAACCCAATTGAAAAACAAACTGAAATCTTTTGGTGGTGGTGGTGGTGGGGACTTACAATAACCTGTTTGCATAAATATGCATACCCTTAATCTAATACTTTGTTGCATCACCTTTGGCTTTTATTATAGCACTCAGTCTTTTTGGGTAGGAGTCTATCAGCATGGCACATCTTGATGTGGCAATATTTGCCCACTCTTCTTTGCAAAAATGCCCCAAATCTGTCAGATTGTGAGGCATCTCCTGTGCACAGCCCTCTTCAGTTCACCCTACAGATGTTCGATCGGATTCAGGTCTGGACTCTGGCTGGGCCATCCCAAAACCTTAATCTTCTTCTGGTGAAGCCATTCTTTTGTTGATCTGGATGTGTGCTTGGTCATTGTCGTGCTGAAAGATGAAGTTCCTCTTCATTTTCAGCTTTCTAGCAGCAGCCTGAAGGTTTTGCGCCAACACTGACTGGTATTTGGAACTGTTCATAATTCCCTCCACCTTGATTAAGGCCCCAGTAACAGCTGAAGAAAAACAGCCCCAAGGCATGATGCTGCCACCACCATGCTTCACTGTAGATATGATGTTCTTTTGGTGATGAGCAGTGTCGTGTTTGTGCCAAATATACCTTTTAGAATTATGGCCACAAAGTTCAACCTGGTTTCATCGAACCATAATGCATTTTCCCACGTGTTTGGGAGATTTCAAATGTGTTTGTGCAAAATGTAGCCAGGTTTGGATGTTTTTCTTTGTAAGATAAGGTTTCGGTCTTGCTACCCTAGACGGGAGATTGTTATCACATGTACTAAACAGCCAGCACTTGCCAGAAATTCCTGCAGCTCCTTCAATGGAGTCCTTCGAGTGGCCTCTTGGCAGCCTCCCTGACCAGTTTTCTTCTTGTCTTTTCATCAATTTTGGAGGGACGTCCAGTTCTTGGTAATGTCACTTTTGTACCATATTTTCTCCACTTGATGATGACCGTCTTCACTGTGTTCCATGATATATTTAATGCCTTGGAAATTCTTTTGTATTCTTCTCCTGACTGATACCTTTGAACAATGAGATCCCTCTGATGCTTTGGAAGCTGTCTGCGGACCATGGCTTGTGCTGTAAGATGTGACGACAAAAAATATCAGAAAAAGCCTCCTTGAACAGCTGAACTTTATTTGGGGTTAATCAGAGGTACTTTAAATGGTGGCAGGTGTGTGCCGACTCCCAATTTAGCATGCGTTTGAATGTGATTGATTAATTCTGAACACAGCCACATCCCCAGTTATAACAGGGTGTGTATATTTATGCAAACAGGGTATTGTAAGTTTTTTATTTTCCCCTTAAAAGATTTCAGTTTGTTTTTGAATTGGGTTGTACAGGTTATAGGTCACATTAATGGTGGAAAAAGTTTTGAAATGATTTATCTTGATCTCATTTTTTTACACCACAAAAACCTGGCATTTGAACAGGGGTGTGTAGACTTTTTATATCCACTATATATACTGTATATTAGTGGTGTTGGTGTTATTGCGTTAATCGCCCTTTAAACGCTTTGCCCCCATTAATGGCGACAAATTTTGTGATTGCGGTTAACGCCAGAAAGTGTAAACAGTACGTTTTTGGCCTAGCCTCTCCGTACCAAAGCCACTCTGGCCACAGATGCTGTACGTGCCATGCAGACATTGCAAAGTCAAACAAGCTGGATTACAGCCATGGAAATCCCCAAAGTGCTGTCATGTTAAAGTTTACAACGTTATCTGTTGGAGCTCTCACCTGGATAATTGTTACAGCCTCCTCCAAAACTTCGCCTGGATGTTGGGTTGTTCTTCTTTTGTGGAAGCTGGCTAGCTGGCTAGTAGCTACATGCTAGGTTGTAGCTGACCTTCAGCAGTTGACATGGACAGAAATTCACCTGTTTTCATCCTCTTAGCTTTGGGTTCAACTTTTGGTAGGTGAGTACCAGTCTAAAAAAATTCTCAAGCTGTGTTCATAATGTCCACTCCCACGCCATTTTTGCAGCATGGTGGGGTGTCATTACGGGCGAGATAGTTGTTTGTTTATGTTTTGCAGTTTTTCTGCTAAAAGGGAAATTGTGTCTGTTGTGACACACGAGGTCCATGATTTTGTGTTGATCTGCTTAAAAGTTGTGGATATTTGCTATGGGAGAAAGAGCAAGCTCCATTTGTGGCTACTGACTGGTTGGATGTTGAGTTGTGTTGCAGTGACGTTACTGAGCCCTGACATTCCGCTGTTTGCACATGCAGTCTACTTTTGAGAATTTTCAGAAGAATATTCTGGATAGTTTTTGTCATTTTGGATATGTTGAGAGCTTTAATGAACTTCACGCCCTGCTTACTTTTAGCTGTACTTCAGTAGCCTGTAGATAAGTATGAAAATATCTTTTCTCTTTTCGTCCTTGAGACAGTTGGTGACCTCGAACCTCTAGTTCAGTAAAGGCAACATACCTTTTTTTTTTGCTGTTTTTAAACCAACAGATTGCCCAAATAATGAAAGAAATAGAGAGGGCACATCCATGTAGGCAGTGCTTGTAATGCTTTTTGTGATTAGACAAGGCGAGAAGATGGATCAGACCCTGACCCCTAACTCCTCCAGGCCTCACCACACCCTGTCCCTCTTCCTTCAGGGCATTCCATTCTGCAGCTCACGTGACCCAGGCCACTGAACTCTCTCCCCTTTCCCTCATACTCATTCTTCTCTATACCCCTGTCCTCTCCTCTTGCTTTAACTCCCCCCCCCTTTAGCCTCCAACATCATCTTCCACCACTTCCTCAATCTCCTTCCACTCCTCCCCTTGCTCTCTCTCCCTCTCCTTTTCTGCTTACTGGCGTGTTTCAGGGTCAGAGGGAGATCCAACACAGGCCCTAACCTATCTATGCCTCAGCCTCATACAGCCCAGGGCCTCGAGATGGTATGTGGTTGGATATGCACACCACACATCAGGCCTCGGGGTGAAGTGGGAAACTGTTTACCCTGAGTCCTCTGCACCTGGACTGCTGTGCTTAGGCTAGTTAAGCACAAGCAGTGGTGTCTTTACAGGAAAGAGAAAATGTATTCCCTTAGTGTTTGGATCTATTTTGTGTGAAATGCTGCACTTGGACTGCCAGTAGACATGCCTGAGAAACAAGCTGTGTTGAGCAGTTTTATTGCTATATATGTATTATGTTTTTGTCTTTGGCACAGCAGTCAGTCTGTGAGGTGTTTTAAATCATTTCATCCTCACATCACTTGACTAGATTTTATCTTGAAAGTAGTCTGTTTTGTTCTCTATATAACATGCCTCTCGGACAGACTGAGGGGGACAAACTTTCCTTTTTATATTATATGCTTTTTGAGGTTATTGCCAAAACCATAGCTCTCTATCACACATTCACATGCTTAATTGTCAATCTGGTCCAGTATATGAGCCAACTGTCACAAACGCTCACATATTCATGTGCATAAAGGCAATGTTATTAGGAAAAAATATAGGTGGGGTCAGCAAAGCAGATGTTAGCATTGGAACTGTGAGAGAGTCACGTCTGGCCACCCTCCAGGTCCATATGGGCTTTCAGAATGCTTCACTGTGGCTAATCCAGAAACTCTGTGCTGCTCACATATTTGACCTATTTACACAACACCGTCAGACCGTTCACATAATAAAATCAGGGTTGTTTGTGTGTGCATCTTTATGTGTACGTTTATTCTAAGCATTTGTGATAACTTTCTGTGCCAAGGTTGTCATACTGTCAACTAGTGTAGTAGACAGCTACTTCAGGCATGTTGCAGCAGTCCCACCAACATTTGTGAGAATAGAATGCATAATTCTACCTGAAAGCTTGCATGATAAATGTAAATTACAGAGAAAAAGTACACACCATTTACTTGTTTTAAAATTGAAGAATTCCAGCTACTATAATGGACGTGCAGCCTAAAACGTCAGCCTAAAATGACCATTATAGCTAGAATTCTTCAATTTTAAAACAAGTAAATTGTTACGAAGATCTGTTTTCTTACCACTTCCCAAGAAAGGTGATAACCGGGAATGTAAGAACAACAGGCCTATCTCCCTAATCTCACATGCAAGCAAGATCTTGCTCTACATTATTATTGGGAGAATAAAGCAATTTATGCGTCATGAGATCCCCCTCAGAGCAAGCTGACTTTGTGGAAGGAAGGGGTACAAGAGACCAGATAGCAAACATTGGAAACATCATGGAGAAAGCTTTGGAATTTAACCTCCCAGTCTACATGTGGTTCATAGACTGCAGCAAATCTTTCGAAACTGTCCAACACTAAAAACTATGAACAACTTTGGCAGCGATGGGCTTCCCAAAACATGTTGTGGAACTGCTCCGAACACTCTATGACCATCAGGAGTCCACAGTAAGAATGGCATGTGGAGATACAGATTGGTTCGATATTGAAGAAGGAGTGCAACAGGGTTGTATACTCTTGCCTTAACTGTTTAATGCATACGCAGAACATATCACATGAATAACCCTTGAAAAATTTGCTGGTGGAATAACAGAGACAGAATGATTAACAACCTGAGATATGCTGATGATATGACCCTGTTGGCAAGTAGTGTAAAAGATCTGGAGACATTGATAGAAAGAGTAAGAGCTGAAAGTCAAAAATATGGTCCCTTTCTTAATGTTAGTAAGACAAAGGTGATGGTAGTGAACCAAAATGAAGAGAATCTCATCTATCGAGGCAAGAAATGAATTAATTGAAGTCGAACAATTCAGTTTCCTTGGCTCAATGATATCTAACCAAGGTGGTTGCTCAGTTGAGATAAAACTTAGAATCACAATAGCAAAAACATCTGTGTTCAATGAACAAGATATGGAAGAACAGAAGTATTAGCAGAACAACCAAAATCAGTCTAGTCTCCCCCTTGATTCTCCCGAACAGTGTTTCCTCTGGCTTAAAGATCTTGGTGCAGTGGCAACATATTTTTCCGGGGGGAAGGGGGGGGGGCAGAAAACACATGACACTATTGTAACCGGAATATGTTAATTTTATACTATTTGTTTCTTTTTTTTTAATTTTGCACAGTAATTTTGCATATGGAACTTAGTATATGAAGTATTGTTCAGCCAAGGCTTGAATCTTGGAATATTGGGCCAGTTGGGGTCCCACCTAGACATCCTGTGTTTGGACTTCTTTCTGGTGTCATCTTTCTCTCCTTCCTCTGCTCTCACCTCTCCTGGACTCTCTGCCTGAATACTTTCCTCTCCTTGACTCCTCTCTTCTGTCTCATCTTTCCCTCTCTGAGCCCTGTCTAATTCAGGTTCGCTCTCTGTCAATGGTGGTATACAAACAGATTAAAAATACCAAGTGTCACCTTTTGTCCTGCAGGATTTTTTTTGTCATGGTTTACATAAATGACAAAAATATGTGTATTTTCATTCATTCATTCATTCATTCTTTCATCTTCTTCCGCTTAATCCTTTTCGGGTCGCGGGGGGGCTGGAGCCTATCCCAGCATCTTTGGGCGAGAGGCAGGGTACACCCTGGACAGATCGCCAGTCCATCGCAGGGCCAACACAGAGAGACAGACAACCATTCACTCTCACAGTCATACCTAAGGACAATTTAAAATCCCCAGTTTGATGCCTTTTGTATTTTTATTCTTGTTTCTTTTTTCCATTGAGAAAGAGAAGGGGAAAAAAAAACCATTCATAATAGTAATTGACTCATGCATACTTAAATTATATGATCAGAGGTGGGTAGAGTAGCCAGAAATTCTACTCATGTAAAAGTAGTGTTATCTTGTGAAATTAATAATTGAAAGTAGACAACCAAAAATTTCTAGTTGAGTTAAGGCAGGGGTGGGCAGTGAGGGCCATTCCACTGCTGGTTTTCTGTTCCACCCAGTCTCTTCAGCAGGTGTTTTCAATGATTAGCAATCCTTGAAGCTGATAAAAGCAAACACCTGCGGAAAAGACTGGGTGGAACAGAAAACCTGCAATGGAATAGCCCTCCATGACACATGATTCTGATTTTAAATCTATTTTATGTCACAATCACTTATCTTACTGCAAGTTGTTAATATTTATGAATATATGTCTGTTTGACTGTATTTATTTGTTGTTTTATTTTTCTAGTCATCTTGACTGCCTAATCTTTTTATCAGCAAACTATCTCATTTAATCAGTGACTTCTTATCATCCTGTCCAAGCTCTGACGTTTCCTCATGGGGGGGCCCTCCCGTGGGGATTGTGCCTGTTTTCTGCGCTGGCCTGTGATTGCCCTGGTCTGCCCGGCTGAGGGGGTCGTGCGTTGCGGTGCTGCGCCTGCGGTGTTGACCCCTCGGGTTGGACTTGGGCGGTCAGAGTCGGTGTTCCTTTAGCCGTGAAGTGATGGTGCTTCCACACTTGGATCCTCGGTGCCCAGCCATAAGCTTTGAACCATAAGTTTTACACTGATGAAAGTTTCTTTGTGTGTTTGTGTGTGTGTGTGTGGGGGGGGGGGAGTAAATTGTGTTTTATTTCAATTTGTGAAGCACTTTCCGTTGCATTTTTTTGTATGAAATTGCTATATAAATAAAGCATTGATTGACTGATGATTGCCCAGCCCTGAGTTAAGGGTACAAAGAGCACCCACTTAAAAACTTGAGTAATGACTTCAGTCGTGAACGTTTGAGGATTTTCTCCAAAATTTATAACAATTTTCTTATAGTTTTCTACTTTTCTCTGTAAAGTTATCTAAATTTGCAACCATTTTCCTCATTTGTAATTTTCTTTTGTAAAATTATGACTTGTATATCTGAGACTTTATTAGAAACTTGTGGATTATTTTAGAGCTAATTTTTGTCTATTTTTTTATAAAATTACTGGGTTTTTTATATAAATTTGAAACAGAATGTGGTAAAATTTGGACTTTTTTTTCCTTATACAATTAATAGTAGTGGGGCTCATATCAGGAGGAGATGAGTCTGCATACAGAGATGAGGTCCAGAAACTGGTGAGATGGTGCTCAGATAATAATCTGCTATTGAATACTAAAAAAACAAAAGAACTCATTATTGATTTTAGGAAGCATAGCAGTGAGCCGCCTCCTCTATATATAGGCGAGGAGTGTGTGGAGAGGGTGGAGGCTTTTAAGTTTCTGGGTGTTCATATTTCTCACAACCTTACCTGGGCAGTTAACACCATAGCTACAATAAAAAAGGCTCAACAACGTCTACACTTTTTGAGGCTCCTCAACAGGAATGGCCTGAATGCACAGTTGCTGGTTTTATTTTATCGCTCTGCTATTGAGAGCATTTTGTCATATGGCATCACGGTTTGGTATGAGGGCTGTTCAGCCGCAGACCGCAAAGCCGTCCAGAGAGTGATAAGAGACTGCGCAAAAAGTCACTGGCTGTTCTCTCCCTTCTCTGGAAGAGATTTCCAGGTCTCGGTACCTCAACAGAGCCACTGCCATTATTAAGGATGCACTCATCCAAGTCATGATTTCTTTCACTTGCTCCCCTCAGGAAAGTGGTGCAGATCCCATAAAACCTGGACTACCAGGTTTAATCATAGTTTTTTCCCAACATCAGTACGTATTTTGAACGGATTTATGTAACACGTACAGACTGCTGATGTCATTTTAGGTTATTTTGTGGCAATAACCTTGTGTATAAGCTGGTCTTATTTATCGCTCAGTATGTTTTTATTATTGCTATGTACATATTGTATTTAACTTTTTAGGTATTATTGTTTTAAGCATTATTTATTGTTGTAATTATGAGAATGTTAAATGCATGAGTGAACTGTGAGTGTGATAGTTTGTTTTAGGGAGCAGTATCTCAATTTTGTTGTATTGTTTTTTAGCAATGGAATGACAATAAAGGCACTTTGACTTTGACTTTTGACCATAATTTTGCAGAGCCAGAACAGAACAATAATTTAACTCTGATTTCAAAGAAAAAATATTGATAAAATTATGTTTAATGAAATAAATTAACTTAAATTACTAAAGATTCCGTTATTTCTGTTATACTTTTATATATTTATAGTTTTTAGAAATCTCTTCACCAACCAGACAGCAGGAAAAACCTTCCTTATTTTGAAATCCAAATTTTGGCATGTGTAGTTTGTCCGGAGGCTATTGACAGATTAAAGTCATTGACTTCTTGAATTTCGGTCATCTTAACTTGCCAGGTACTTAATAATGATAAATTAGTTAATATTGTAGTGGATGGTGAAGTAGATTCTCAGCGATTCAGTCACTCTTGCCTTTCCCTGCATATCGATGGCTGAAAAGCAAAACTTCCTATCTGAAAAATACAGTTAAGCATTAGTGCCTTGCAAAGTGCAGATAGGAGGTGGTATTGTTAACACATAATATAATAATATAATCCAAAACAGTGTATTATGTACTGGGTATCCTTAATAAATAGCATTCTGCAAGAAAACAAAGTTTTTTTAGTTTTCTCAAAAAAGTGCATTTTTCAAATGCAAGGTTTTGCATTTCGGCCATCGATAAGAAGTCTAACCAC
The DNA here is from genome assembly GCA_020510985.1 of Pholidichthys leucotaenia. NCBI lineage: Eukaryota > Metazoa > Chordata > Actinopteri > Cichliformes > Pholidichthyidae > Pholidichthys > Pholidichthys leucotaenia. The sequence continues at coordinate 213,139,718 of CM035847.1, read as the reverse complement.
ACCTGTTCGCTAAGCGACTCATCATTATTGTTCCCGTTACCAGTGGGTTAAAACCACCATAAATGCCTCCACTGCTTACATACCTCTTCTGTTTTTTTTTCCACTTTTAAAGTACTTTAATAAGCTCCTGCTTCTCTCAGACAGCAATGCTAGAGAGACACTCTGCCTGCCGACTGGCGGTCACGAGGGCGGTGCGCTTCCGAACTCCGACGCGCGGATGACTGTCACGCGCATTATTTGTATGCGCGCTTGCGGAGCGTCATTTCTTAATTTATTTTTCTTAAATTTGTATTTCCTATTAGCATGGCAGCATAACTTCAAGGGTGGCAGTCCGCCACTTGGGAATGTTACTAGAGGAAACCCTGTGATTGCAACGTGTGCCTGTGAGACCTGGTCTATCAATGTTGCAGACCAAACGAGGATTGAAGCATTTGAAATGTGGTGTTGGAGAAAGCTTCTGTGCATTCCTTGGACAGCCAAAAGAACCAGTGAGAGTGTCCTTTGTGAAATTGGTGGAGGGATCAGTCTTTTCAATGCAATTTCAAAGCAAAAATTGTAATATTTTGGACACCATGGCCCAAAACCGACTTTACTGGAGAAACTTTATCATTGAGGTCACGAATGCTCAGACATGAGTAGAATGACAACGATGAAATGGTTTTGAATGAGGTTGTGGCTCTGAAACTACCTCACATGATTAAGGTCTATTTCATAATAAATATGACACACCAGTTATGCAGCATACACAGAGAGACAATATTCTATGATACAATATGTGATAACTGCCTTGTAATTTTATGTCCGTTTTAAATCAGCTGAATTAAGTCCTTGTTTTTGTCTACTGCCATTAGTTTCTTCATCCACCACCATAAGTAAAAAAAAAAAAATTAATAGAACAGAATAGGTTTTGTTGTCATTGTACAGTACAACGAAATTGTAAGTGCTCCACCAGGCTACTGCGCAATTAAGTATGAGAGAAGGATTAGATAAAACACAGTTACGGAACACACAATTAAACACACAATTGAAATTAAAATAGCCCAGGATTATGGAAATATACACAGGTATGGTAATGGCTTCATGGATGAAACGATGTACATAAAAGTGCGGAGTGCAGAACACACAATTGAACACACGATTGAATAAAATGGCCCAAGGATTATGGAAAAATATACACTGGTATGGTAGTGGTTTCACAGATGGTCAGTATACATGAAAGTGCGGAGTGCAAAGACAGGTGTGTTATTGTGATAATTAAAAAGGTCCTCAGTTCTGTACGTGTGAGCGTTCAGAGGAGGGGGGTGGGGCCTCTGACTGTTTGCAGTCCGGATGGCCCGGGGGAAGAAACTGTTTGTTAGTTTGGAGGTGTGGGACCTGGTTGATCTGAACCATCATCCAGAGGGAAGCAGGTCAAACAGGTGGTGAGCGGGATGTGAGGGGTCTCCTGTGATGGCCTTTATCTTTCTGAGACAGGAGGATCTGGAGATGTCCTCCAGGGAGGGCAGAGGGCTGCCGAGGACTTTTTTTGGGCAGTGTTGATGACCCTCTGCACAGCCCTCCTGTTCTCAGCTGTGGAGCCGGCGTACCACGCACCAAGGCAATAGGTGAGCACACTCTCTACTGAGCAGTGATAGAAAGCCAGCAACAGTTTCTGTTCTTCCTCAGGACACAGAGAAAGTGCAGCAGCTGCTGGGCTTTCTTCACCAGGGCCTTGGTGTTAACAGACCAGGAGAGATCAGAGGAGATGTGGGTGCCCAGGAACCTAAAGGTGGGGACAATCTCCACGTGGTCGCCATTTATGAGGAGGGGGGGCATGGTCCTGTCTGTTGTTTCTGAAGTCCAGTATGAGTTCTTTGGTTTTTTGGATAGTCAGTTTCAGGTTGTTTGTTTGGCACCACAGCAGCAGATTCTCTATCTCCACCCTGTATGCCTTCTCATCGTTGTCAGTGATGAGCCCAACCAAGGTGGTGTCGTCCGCATACTTCACGATGACGGTGGTTGGGTTGGCTGGATAGGTAACAGCCTAAATGCATCTAATATTTGGCCTGTGAACCAGATAAGAGCAACAGGTTGTATTTTTGTGCCTAATTCCAGTTGTTCTTGCTGAGGTCTAGCCTGTAATGCGAGCATGACGTTTTAGGCTGCATGTCCATTTTCTCTTCATTTTCTTTGTAATCCAGTATTTCATGTCCTCAACACCCTCAGTGCAAAAACACTCTCAGCAGTGAGCATTTTTTGTCACTGAGCTCACGGCACTGAAAGTTGAAACTAGTTCAACTTTTGCAGCACCGCAGCAATCAGGAGCAGCACACCACTGTAACCAGCCGATCAGAATTAGACTAAAAAGACACCAAGATCAATATTTAACAGCAAAAGCTTGGAGGGATACACGTTTCCTTACCAGTTTGATATGGTTTAGGACAGTTAATGGAGAGTTTCAGTGCAAAATGTGGAAACACTGACGTCAAGCTATGAGTGACAGGTCAAGTGGTTGCGACAGTACAGGGGAGAGACTTTTTTTTCAGTGTCTGTGACTCACCCAGACAAAAGAGCTTTTTTACATTCTCTGTGGACACGCAGCATTATCCCTATATTATTAGAATGTTTTTTTAAGCATTCTAATAAGTCTTAACAATTGTAACTTAAAATGTAAATTATTTTTCTTTCTCTCAGAAGAGCGGTTTAGGGTTAGATTCACCTAAACCATCATATAATTCAAACCACACTTGGCTTTACCCCAGTGCATGTAGTTAGTCAGTCAGTGCCTTACATCCATCTGATTACTGAAAAAATTCATATTAAAAAAAAAACAACAAAAAAACAGACCCTCCACAAACGCAGGCGTTAAGAATGGAAAATCTTCATAAACTGTCATTTCCACATTATACTGACTAGCAATCACACAGATTTTATCTAATTCTCACATCATATTCTACCTTTTGACCATCAAATCAGGCTGAGCACATCACACAACCCACAGTATATTATTACAGGGATTTAGATCCACCTTTGGTGCCTTGATATATTTTTCATACATGTTTCCTTTTCAAATATCAAAACACAAGACATTCTTTTTGATATAGATTTCCTTTTCCTGCTGACACTGGGTTACACACCTGGTGAAGCACAGGGGAGGTCTTGGCTCTGTAATGCTAATTCACATCCATAATTGGGACTTGCTTTAGCAAAACACAGGGCTTCGGTGCCTCTTCATAGCAGTCAGTTGTGAACACCAGTTGGTGTCATTGCCTAATACATGTATTGTACAGCTGCAGTCAGTATATAGTGTTGTGAAGGTTGCGATTTAACTTGTCGTGTCCTTGTGTAGTGAGTTTATTGTTCCTCCTACAGTTTCTCTTTCATTGTCTGCCGCTCTGGTGAACCACTGTTGATCTTTGAGTCTTTGTGAATCTACAGTTATTTGATGTCTGATAAACCCAGTTCAAATGTAATGAGGACTGCCTGCTTTGTACTTCCTGTCAAGAAAGCCATTCATGATTAATAGTGGTTTTAATGTCTGCTTTATGACATTAATGCCTCAGTTATGACATGGAGGGGGTGGTCTGATGTTCCAAGCCTGTGTGTGCTCGGTGTCTTGCAGCTTAGGAAGCTTTTTGTTAGTTACAAATTGTGCTGTCAACCCACATCCTTCATCCCCTCTCTCTCTTGTTAATTTAGGCCATATCTAGTAAGTGAATAAATTATAGTGAATTGATTGGACAGTCTTTTAAGCATGTGTGTATGTTTTATGTGGTATGAGCTTTTCCCCTTGCTTTTACTGAACCAACTTGCATATAATGTCAGTAAATGCATGACACGAGTGATGGTACATGAGCCAGTTCTTATGTTTGCTGAGAAACGCAGGAAAACATGTTTTTGATGGAGACAAGTCAGCCAACAGGCAAGGCAGCCTTTTAAAATACAGATGGCTTTCCCTAGTTGGCCAATTAGTAACTTTAGCTCCCGAACACTTATCTGCTTTCATCTTCCTGTGTGTGTCTTTCATTTGGGGTGCAGGGAGCTTGCTTAGTGTGCCTGCTTCCACAAGTGTGCGGTATTCCTTGTGTGCACATTCGTGTGTTTATTAGCCTCAAAGGCAGAACCCCCACATATCTTTATTGCAGTGCTGCTGGCTGTGAGGCGACCAACCAAACTGTTAAAAGTCGGATAATATGCCAAAACATACTGAGCTGCAGTGAACATTAGAATGAAATGTGCACAACAGTAAGCACTGTGGCCCTGACAGCATTAAAAATAAATGAGTTAAACTGGGAAAAATTGCCCGTAACTGAGCTACAGCTTTGTTAAGTAATGTGCAGCATTCCAGCAGCTTTGCCATTGACCTCAGTCTTTTCAGGAAACATTCAGAGTACAAATGGGATCACAAATTTGTACATTGTTAACAGAATATAGGCACAGAGCAGGAATTTAGTTGAATTATAACTGCCTTTAATAATAATAAAGCCTTTCATGAAATAAATTAATTTATTTTTCCCCATTGTCTTTCTTTTTTTCTACCTGTATTATGCAGAGTGAGACTGCACACCAGTGATCTTGCATGGAAACCCTGCTACACCGCCAGCCTGCTCCTCTACCCCGAGCTAAAGGCCAGCATGACAGGATGAGCTTCTGCCAGCGATGATGATGGCCAAAAAGCAAGATGTCCGGACACCCACCTACAACCTGGTCGTGGTTGGGCTGTCCGGCACAGAGAAGGAAAAGGGCCAGTGTGGTGTGGGCAAGTCCTGCTTGTGTAACCGCTTTGTCCGACCGAGTGCAGATGACTTCTACCTAGATCACACCTCTGTTCTCAGCACTAGTGACTTTGGAGGCCGTGTGGTGAACAATGACCATTTCCTGTTCTGGGGAGAAGCTGCAAGAACCGTTGAGGAGGGCCCAGAATGCCGTGTAAACGTTGTGGAACAGACAGAGTTTATTGATGATCAGACGTTCCAGCCACACCGTAGCACAGCACTTCAGCCTTACATCAAGAGGGCAGCTTCCACCAAGCTGGCTTCAGCTGAAAAGCTAATGTACTTTTGCACAGATCAGCTGGGCCTAGAGCAGGACTTTGAGCAGAAACAGATGCCTGAAGGCAAGCTTATGGTAGACGGCTTCTTACTCTGTGTGGATGTGAGCAGGGGTATGAACCGTAGCTTTGAGGACCAGATGAAGTTTGTTACCAACTTGTACAACCAGCTTGGAAAAACGAAGAAGCCTGTAGTACTGGTTCTCACTAAATGTGATGAAGGAGTTGAGCGTTACATTAAAGACTCTCACACTTTTGCCCTAACTAAGAAGAACCTACAGGTGGTAGAAACATCAGCACGCTCCAATGTCAATGTTGATCTAGCCTTTCTTACTTTGGTTCAGCTGATAGACAAGAGTCGGGGAAAGCCCAAGATTATCCCTTACTTTGAGGCTCTGAAACAACAGAGTCAACAGATTGCCTCAGCCAAGGACCGCTACGAATGGCTAGTCAGTCGAATTGTGAAGGACCATAATGAGACATGGCCCATTTGCAGTCGCCGTATGCAGAGCGCAAATGAGTACAAGGAATATGTTTTCCTAGAGGGGACTGCTAAGGCCAAGAAGCTTTTTCAGCAGCATGTGCACAGACTGAAGCAAGAGCATATTGAGAAACGCAGAAAAGCGTACCTAACTACTCTACCACAGGCCTTGTCTGTGCTTCTACCAGAGTTGGATGAGATAGACCACCTGAGCTGGTCTGGAGTTCAGAAAGTGCTAGAGACAAAGAGAGATTTCTCTCAGTGGTTTGTAGTACTCGATGACACCCCTTGGGAGACCACACCGCACATTGATAACATGGAAGATGATCGCATCCCACAGGACCTCCTGGAGACTCCACCAGCTGAACAGATCTATGAAAAACATCTGGAGCAGCTGAGGAATGAGCGCAAACGGGCTGAGATGAGATGGGAGTTCAAAGAGAAGCTAAGTGTCTCTCCTTTCGTTACACCAGGGAAACCATGGGAGGAGGCCCGGAGCTTCATCATGAATGAAGATTTCTACCAGTGGTTGGATGAAGCTGAATATCTGGATATCTACAACAAACACCAAAAGGAAATCATTGACCGGGCCAAAGAGGACTTTCAAGAACTGCTCCTTGAGTACTCTGAGCTTTTTTATGAACTAGAAGTGGATGCAAAACCAAGCAAAGAGAAAATGGGAGCTATACAGGAGGTTTTAGGTGAGGAACAAAGATTTAAAGCCCTACAGAAGCTGCAAGCAGAAAGGGATGCTCTTGTCTTAAAACATATCCACTTTGTCTACCACCCCACAAAGGACACCTGTCCTAACAGCCCGCACTGTGTGGACAGTAAAATAGAGCAGATTCTGGCCTCCAGGTTTCCCACTCGCTACCCATCATCGGACATAGCAAGACTAGATGGGGGGAGGGCTGAGCGAATAAATCTTGTCATTTTAGGAAAAGATGGGCTAGCCAGAGAGATGGCAAATGAGATTAGGGCCTTGTGCACCAGTGACGACCGGTATGTGTTAGATGGCAGAATGTATGAGTTAGCACTCCGTCCCATAGAGGGCAATGTACGTCTGCCAGTCAATTCCTTCTACACACCAACATTTACACCCCACGGTTGTCTATGTTTGTACAATTCAAAAGAATCCCTCTCCTATGTCGTTGAGAGTATAGAGAAGCTTAGAGAGTCAACTATTAGTAGAAGGGAAAGAGAAAACAGCTTAGCTCAACTCCCACTGTCTCTCCTTCTGGTCACTAAGCGGGGGGTGGGCTCCATAGGAGATATTGGTGGCGAGACTGCTCAAACTCTCATTCAGCAAGGGCAGAGCGTGGCTGGAAAACTGCAGTGTGCCTACCTAGACCCTGCTTCGCCAGGTATGGGTTATGGCCGCAATGTCAGTGAGAAGCAAATCAGCCAGATGCTGAAGGGCCTCTTAGAATCGCGAAGAAGCATAGGGAGCAGCTCTCCTCCTTTACCTCCATCCTCTGCCTTCAGAGACTCTCAGTCCCAGCCAGTGCTTGAAGCAGATGTGAAAATAGTCATGTGCCTGATGTGCGGAGATACATATGATTTAGACCAACTTCTTGCACCCTTTCTGTTACCACAGCATTGTCGTCCTGCCTCCAACCTCAGTAGCGGAACCTCTGTTCTGCTGGATCTTAGTATAGGTGGTCAAAGGCAGAACATAGAACTTTCACTGCTCTCTTTTCATTCCTCATTTTCCCTCCGCAAGACCGGCCTAGTGCATGGCTACATCGCAGTCTATTCTGCTCGCCGCAGGGCCTCCATGGAGACGTTGTGTGCTTTTCTGTGCGAGGTCCAAGATATTATCCCAATCCAGTTTCTAGCTGTGGGGGAAAGTCAGATGGAGCTGTCGGACTCAGAATCGGCTAAGGAGCAAATCAGTCAGGGAGAGGAACTCGCCCATGAAATAGAGGCCAGGTTTAACACAGTGATATGTGGGCATGGTGGTGTAGTAGGGGGACTTCATAAGATAGACCTTTTCCAGTCGTTCTTTAAAGAAGTGATGGAGAAGCGTACTATTGTTGAGGCAACACACATGAATGACAGTGTGGCTGAGGCATGTACCAATGAAAGCATCAGCCCTCGCTGCGGCTCTCCCAGCCCCGTTAACACTCTTATGGACTCTGAGGATGATATTGACCCGTCACCACCTTACCCTAACCTAAGAGAGGTTGGTAGCCTCGGTTCCCAGTTGGGAAGCTTTAAGCTGCCAGATCTGGATTCAAGTGATACCTTCTCTGTCATTTCGGAGCTCAGCACCTTTGAGAGAAAGTTGAACAACAAGGTCCCTCCACAGGTGAAACCCAAGCCCGTCCGAAAGGTAAACCTCAGCCCATATGTGGACCAGCAGGGAGGCACCAACCGCCATTCCTTACCCCAAGCGGTCACCTGGGCTCCAGGTAGTGATGGTGGCTATGACCCCTCGGACTACGCAGAGCCTATGGATGCTGTCAGCAAACCTCAACTGACAGAAGAAGAAAATATCTATTCAGTCCCTCATGACAGCACACAAGGCAAGATCATCACCATCCGCAATGCTAACAAAAGTCACTCCAATGGGAGTGCCGGCGGGAATGGGTCAGACAGTGAAGCTGATAGCAGCTCATTGGAGCGCAGGAGAAAGTTGTCTGCCATTGGGATAAAACCAAAGCTCTATAGAGACAGGTCCAAACGGCTTGGAAAGTTCAGCAGTTTTAGGACGAGCTTCTCTATTGGTAGTGATGATGAGATGGGGGGTCCGCTCAAATCTGGCCAGGATGAAGGAGGAGCCCAGAGGGACAACTCCATGGAGGAGAGTGAGGATCCTAAAAGAAGAAATATTCTCAGGAGCCTGCGCAGAAATACAAAGGTCAGTGTTGCGCTCTCTCTCTCTCTCTCTCTCTCTCTCTCTCTCTCTCTCTCTCTCTCTCTCTCTCTCTCTCTCTCTCTCTCTCTCTCTCTGTCGAGTGAGTATGTTAAACTTTGTATTTTCTAACTTTTTCTCTATCTTGTGTGTTTGAGGTGTGTGTGTTTAATATAGTGGGTTGAGTGTGGGTGTGTTGGGGTGTGAGTGTTGGAGTGAGTGTGTCGGGGAACGGTAGCTTCTGCTGCCGGTTTTTCCCGGCCGGCATCATGCCGGTGATTGATGGTGGTGTGGAGTTTGAGCGCTTAACCCGGCGTCATGGCGTGAGAATCCTCCCGACAGTTCCCTGTTCTGTGGAGGAGGCCAGCCTCGCTGTAGGACAGGTGGTTGGGCATGGCAGCATAAAATCAGCATTGAGGATGAACAGCGCAGTTGTGATCTTTCTGGATTCGACTGAGAAAGCTGATCAGGTGGTGGCACAGGGAGTGGTCATAGGTGACACTTTTACTCCCGTTTTACCGCTGGCGAATCCGTCTAGGAGGATCACCATCTCAAACGCTCCTCCTTTCGTTAAAAATGATCAGCTGATTAGAGAGTTGTCCCGTTTTGGCCAGGTTATGTCCCCTATCAGAATGGTCTCTCTGGGTAGTAAATCACCCCTGCTGAAGCATGTTGTGTGTCACAGGAGGCAGTGTTTCATGGTGTTGAAAGACAGCTCTGCTGAACTGAACGCGTCTTTTAATTTCAGGATTGACGGCTTTAGCTACTTGGTGTTTGCAACATCTGAAACCATGAAGTGTTTTGCGTGTGGCGCAGAAGGCCATCTTATTAGGTCATGTCCTGAAAAGGCGAACACAAAGAGCACTGGCGGTAAGAAAGGTGACGCCGCTGTTTCTGGTGGTCCGGAGGGTAGCGCTACATGCGGTGCGGCGGATGCCGCTGCGGCGCCCGCTTCTGCTGGGGCGGTCGCGTCCGCAATCGCGGCCGCGTCTGCTTCTACTTCTGCGGGGGTGTCCGCGTCCGCGTTCGCTTTCGCTTGTGCTGGGGCGGCCGCGGCCGCCTCTGCTGAGGTAGCCGCAGCGGGCGCGGTAGTTGCCCCCCCAAACATTGATGGTGGGAAATTTCTGTCTGGCGGCAGCTGTGATCATTGTGACGAGCCTGTCACCCGGAGTAAAGAGGCGGAGGGTGTAAGTAAGAGTGCAGTTAAACGAAGGAACGTGGGTGAGCAGACTTTGCAGGCGGGGGAGGAGCGGTTTGAGGCTGTAGCGGACACACAGAGCAAACACTGCATGACGAACGTTGCAGTTCACGAAGAAAAGCAGGAATGTAGTTTTGTTGAAGAGGATCCTTTTAAAGCTGCACAAAAAAGAAAAAGTGCTGAAAACTTGCAGAGCTCTGCTAAATCTAGTAGGGTTGGGAAGTTAGATTTACTAGATGAGAGCGTCTCTGACGAAAGTGGAGCTGAGTCTGAAATGATGCAGACGCAGGAGGAGCAAAGCTCCTATTGTTTTACCAAAATTAGGCAATTTCTCCAGGTGACCAAGGGGAGCAGAGCTGTGAAAGTGGAAAATTACTTTCCAGATCTGGAGTTATTTGTGGCATCAGCTCGCAAGCTGATGAAACTGAATGATGGGAATGAGACTTTTACTGATCAGGAAATTTTTCGTTTAAAGAAACTGGTTGCTAAACTGAAATCACAAATTACTAACAGTCATGTTGACTCTTAGTTTGTTTCTTCCCTTTTATGCTATGTGTGTGTTTTTTTACTGTACCTTATTTTTATCCTTTTTAATGCCCCACCTTAGAATTGGCACTCTTAATATAAACGGGGCCAGGGATGATGTAAAAAGGGCCTCTTTATACAAGCTTTTTAATTTAAAGGCACTTGACGTGCTGATGGTCCAGGAGACTCACAGCACTGTAGACATTGAGTGCCAGTGGAGAAAAGAGTGGGATGGCTGCATTTTTTTTAGCCACAAATCCAATAATAGTGGAGGGGTGGCTGTACTTTTCTCTAGGGGTTGTGTGCCTGTCTCTTATGAGGTAGAAGAGGTGGTGAAAGGACATGTACTCTTGCTAAAGGTACAGTTTGAAAACGTAAACTTGGTTCTTATAAACGTGTATGTGCCAACCCAGAGAGCAGAAAGGATCAGGGTCTTTAATATGCTATCAGATACGGTTAGATCCTGTAATCCAAATAGTTTTTTATTTCTGGGGGGTGATTTTAACTGTACATTAAACCACAGACTGGACAGGAACCATCAGGAACCTCACCCTGCTTCTGCCAATAGGCTGAGGGAACTAGTGAAGGCACATGAAATGGCCGATGTGTGGAGATCACATCATGGGGACCAGAGGCAGTACACCTGGAGCCATGCTAAAGATAACCTCTTATCTATGGCCAGGTTAGACCGTTTCTATGGTTTTAAACACCAAATGAGTGTTTTTAAAAATAGTTGTATCTGTCCTGTTGGTTTCACTGATCACTGCCTGCTGATTTGTTCTGTTTTCATTGAAAATGTAAAGTGTAAGAGTGCTTTTTGGCATTTTAATAATACACTTTTAAATGATGTGTTTTTTAAGGGAGTTTTTCATGATGTATGGAAGTCACACAGGGAACAAAAATCTTCTTTTAGTTCTCTCCAAATGTGGTGGGATTTTGGTAAGGCACAGATAAAACAATTCTGCCAACAGTACACTCAAAATGTCACTCGTAGCTTGACCCAATCCTTGAAAGTTCTGGAGACTGAGGTGGTAGAGCTAGAGGAGTTACTCAGTTCTACCGGAAAACAGGAGCACTTAGAGGCTCTTAAGTCAAAAAGGTCAGCCTTGGCTAGCTTGCTAGGGGTCACCGCACAGGGTGCTCTGGTCCGCTCACGCTACATGGATGTAGCTCTGATGGACTCGCCCTCCCAGTACTTTTTTGGACTGGAGGGGAAAAATGGACAGAGAAAGCTCATTCACTCCTTGTTGGGCGATGACGGGAGAACAATCTCCACAGCAGCAGAGATCAGGAAACACGCTGCTAGCTTTTACAGTGAATTGTTTAGAGCAGAGTGGAGGGAGGACACGTCACTGGGCCAGGTTTTCCTTGATGGTCTTCCAGTGCTCTCAGAGGACCTTGTTGCCGGCTTGGATGCTCCACTGTCTCTGTCTGAGCTGCATACGGCGCTAATGAGCCTCCAGAATGGAAAATCACCAGGCATAGATGGTCTCTCTGTGGACTTTTTTAAGGAATTCTGGCCCCTGCTTGGTCCAGACCTGCTGGAGGTTCTCCAAGATAGCTTGGAAAGGGGGACCCTACCCACGACCTGCAGGAGGGCCATCATCACACTGTTGCCGAAAAAGGGGGACCTCCAGAGCCTAAAGAACTGGAGGCCAGTCTCTCTGCTCTGCACAGACTACAAGATTCTCTCAAAAGCTCTGGCCCGAAGACTGAGAAAGGTGATGAGCGAGCTCATTCATGTAGACCAGACTTACTGTGTGCCTGGCAGGCTGATTAGTGACAACGTCACTTTAATTCGGGATATTTTGGAGGTCTCTGGTTCATTGGCGGTAGAAACTGGTTTGATTTCAATTGACCAGGAAAAGGCGTTTGATCGGGTTGAACACCAATATTTATGGACAGTTTTAACAGCTTTTGGGTTCAGCCCAGGCTTCATAGCCAGGATACGGGTCTTGTACAGTGACATTGAGAGTGTGCTGAAGATAAATGGGGGCCTGTCTGCCCCTTTAAAAGTCCAGAGGGGGGTTCGGCAGGGCTGCCCTCTCTCAAGGATGCTGTACTCCCTCGCCATAGAGCCTTTGCTTCACTGCCTGAGAAGGGATCTATCAGGAGTTACTTTTCCTGGCTGTGACACCACGTTCAAGCTGTCGGCCTATGCAGATGATGTAGTCATTCTGCTAAACAAGCAGAGTGACATTGACGTTCTGGTTAGGAGTGTCAATCTTTTTGGCCAACTTTCCTCTGCAAAGATACACTGGGGAAAAAGCGAGGCTCTGATGGTGGGGGAGAAACTAGAAAATCAGCTCACGCTGCCGGGTGGGTTGATTTGGAAAAAAGGAGGTTTTAAGTATCTTGGTGTCTTTATTGGAAATCAGCAGTTTGAGCAAAAAAATTGGGATGGGGTCGTAGAGAAAATTAACGGGAGACTAAACAAGTGGAAGTGGCTAATGCCAAGAATATCTTTTAGAGGAAGAGTGCTCATTTTAAATAATCTTGTTTCCTCATCCCTGTGGCACCGCCTCATGTGCATGGACCCCCCTGCTGGTTTGTTGTCCAAAATTCAGTCTGTTTTGGTGGACTTTTTTGGGGGGGGTGGACTCCACTGGGTTCCTCAAGCCCTGTTATTTCTTCCCAAAGAGGAGGGGGGGCAAGGAGTGATTCATTTAGCTAGTAGAGGTGCTGCTTTTAGACTGACTTTCATACAGAGACTGCTGACGGGCCCCCAGGACCTGGTTTGGAGGCCTTTGGCCTGTGTTATTTTACAGAGAGTCCTTGGGCTTGGGCTAGACCTCCCTGTGTTTTTAATGGATTTTAAGAACTCTAATGCACTGTCTTTACCCAGTTTTTACCGCAGTCTCTTTTCAGTGTGGACTCTTTTTAAAAAACAAAGAGGGCCATGCGATTCCCTCTACTGGTTGTTGAGGGAGCCGCTGGTTTTTGGTGGTCGCCTTGGTGTCCTGCCGGGAGTTGGAAGGACCTTCCTTGATAGGCTGTGTTCCAGGAATATTCTCACTCTGAAGCAAGTGGTGGAACTGGCTGGTCCTGGCCTCAACAACGCCTCAGCTTTAGCAGCTCATCTTGGTGTCAGGTCGAATCGTTTCATCGATGGTCTTCTTGCACACTGGAAACAGGAGCTTCATGGACTTGAGCACTCCCTACTCTTGGACTTTTGCAATGGCACGCTGCAGCCAGAAAGCACTGACCCCTTTCCCTCTCTCACGCTCTATATGGACTTTGACGTCGCTCCTTGCTCCTTACTGGCATTCTGTGCTCCCACTGGTGTGGACTTTGGAGGAGCCAGTGGTAAGGCACTCTACAGACTGGTGGTGATGGCACTCAACAAGGACCGATTGAACACCTGTGTGGACACTCCTTGGAGAGCCTATTTTAAACTAGGAAAAGGGCATCGGCCTGCCTGGAGGGCTCTTTACAAAGCCCCTCTCCCTAAGAGGCATGGAGACTTACAGTGGAGGGTCCTGCATGGTATTATAGCTGTCAATGCTTTTGTTTCTGTGATTAACAGCAGTGTCAGTGATCAGTGTGTTTTTTGTTCCTCTAGGGAGACTGTTTTTCATTGTTTTATTGAATGTCAGCGCCTGAGTGGCCTCTTTGAACTTCTCACAAAACTTTTTCATATTTTTAAGGAAGTTTTCTCTAAGCAGGTTTTCATTTGTGGTTTTATGTACATTCGTCGTTTTAAGCAGAAGTGTCAACTACTGAACTTTGTTTTAGGGCAGGCAAAGTTGGCTATCTATGTAAGCCGGAGAAGAAAACTTGAAAATGTTGAGAATGATGTTGATGCCAAAATTTTATTTGTGAGGCTACTTAAAGCCAGAATCAGGCTGGACTTTCAGTTTTTTATGGGGAATGGGGATGTGGAAGGTTTCAGGACCCTCTGGTCCCTGGAGAATGTCCTCTGTTCAGTTCATGATGGACAGCTTTTTTTTGGGCGTTTTTTGGGGGATTAATTTTCTGTGTAACATAGCATGATATAGAAATTGTATTGACTGATGGACAAGTGTGTTTATTAAAGATCTTTTAAAAATCAAAAAAAAAATCTCTCTCGCGCTCTCTCTCTCTCTCTCTCTCTCTCTCTCTCTCTCTCTCTCTCTCTCTCTCTCTCTCTCTCTCTCTCTCTCTCTCTCTCTCTCTCTCTCTCTCTCTCTCTCTGTGTGTGTGTTGGCTTTGGGCAAATGCAACTAACATATGGGTGAAGTAATTAAAGAAAAATGCAAACTTATTTTATGAAACTATTTCTAAACAGCAGTCAAAGTGTTATTCTGCAACATTGCTTATTTCTGAGCACAGTCTCTGTTTAAGTATATGAAATAACATTTATTGATATTTAATGACATTTTTGGAGGGGACAGAGCACGTGAAAACTGTTTATTTTCTTATTTACTGCTCTGTTTAATGGTTAACTTAGCTGTTTTGTCTACATGCACTGAAAAATGTTAGTGCCTTCAATATATTTCAGTTAAATATACGTTCATCTTTGATTAGATTACATAGTTTTAATTTAACTTAATTTGCATATTAATCAGCTAACATACTGTATATTAAACAAGTGAAAACAATGTACTCTAATGGCAACGAACTGCTATATACATTTTTATAACACATTACTCAGTACTCTGAGATATTTTCTCATGTGCATTTATATGTGTGCAACAAATTGCATTAAATGCTCCGGTATAATTAGTTCTTGGCTGAGAACCAACACCTCTTTGCTTTGGTGTACAGTATAACTGTGTTCATTGCTGAAGTTGAGGAATAACTAATGAGTTGAGAATAATCTTTCTTCCCTCTGAAGCTTTGCCCAGTGACAACGTGACATACTGTAGGAGTTCCTCTGAAAGCTTGACTGCCATATTTTTTCCTGATTGCTCAGTGGGAGCCCTCTAAACTAGCCAAATTATCAGAGGAAAAAGGGACAAACTGCAGTCAGTAAACTTCTATCAGCAGAAGCAGAAACTCTTAATGAATGGGGACAGAGCCACAGTATACACATTGCTATTTTATCTGCCTGTGCACATGGCACATGTCTGGCTGCATCAGGTTTCCACTTATAGAGCTGGTATGATTATGTTTTTTTCTCCCAAAACTATCAGCGTCTATCTTATTAGTTATTTTTGAAGTAAACCTATTTCACCAATTTAGCAGTACATATCTATGCTGTTTGGGAAACACTACCACAAACATAAAAGAAAAAAGAGGATTAGAAATGGTCTTCTGTCTGAAATAAAGCCATCCTTCAACAAAGATCCTATATACAAAATCTTGTCATTTTTTTTGCATTCATGCTTATATGCAGCAAGACCACTTCCTGTTTCCAAAACCCAAAGTCTGTGTGTCATCAGTGATCTGTTGATTGGCATTAGGGTTCCATTTAAAGGCAGTGTTATTGCTGTTCACTTTTGTGATAAGGCTTGTCAACTTGTTCCCAGGACTCCTGTCAGTCTGACTTCCTTCCTTTCATTCTCTCATATTCACAGTGTTTGTCTTTAGTCTTTGCTGATTCATACTTTTCTGCCTCTCACATTCTTCTCACACTTCTTTTTCCTCTACGTACTTTGTTCTCCTTATATATCAATTTCCTTTCTTTTTTCTTCTATTTTTTTAGACCTGGTTATCTCCTCCTTCAGTTAACTTCTGTCTGCTCTTGTTCTGTTCCTTTCTATTCTTGTCTCTCTTCCATGCTGTGGTGACCTTACAATGTAAGACTTATCAGCCTGGTATGCTGTTGATTCGCTCACATGGTGTGCGACAGAAGTGCCATCTGAACAGGAGTTACATCTGGATGTATTGTGCTGGTGCGTCTGTGGTAATTACCATGGCTGTCATTGGAGAGGAACACGAGGGGGATGATTAATGTTTTTTTTTAACACACTCAGCTCAGCTGTGATGTCCAAGTACAGTGGGGCAAAAAAGTATTTAGTCAGCCACCAATTGTGCAAGTTCTCCCATTTAAAAGATGAGAGAGGTCTCCAATTTTCATCATAGGTATACCTCAACTATGAGAAAATCACATTGAAGGATTTTTAATGAATTAATTGGTAAATTCCTCGGTAAAATAAGTATTTGGTCACCTACAAACAAGCAAGATTTCTGGCTCTCACAGACCTGTAACTTCTTCTTTAAGAGGCTCTTCTGTCCTCCACTCGTTACCTGTATTAATGGCACCTGTTTGAACTCATTATCAGTATAAAAGACACCTGTCCACAACCTCAAACAGTCAGACTCCAAACTCCACTATGGCCAAGACCAAAGAGCTGTCAAAGGACACCAGAAACAAAATTGTAGACCTGCACCAGGCTGGGAAGACTGAATCTGCAATAGGTAAGCAGCTTGGTGTGAAGAAATCAACTGTGGGAGCAATTATTAGAAAATGGAAGCCATACAAGACCACTGATAATCTCCCTCGATCTGGGGCTCCACGCAAGATCTCATCCCGTGAGGTCAAAATGATCACGAGAACGGTGAGCAAAAATCCCAGAACCACACGGGGGGACCTAGTGAATGACCTGCAGAGAGCTGAGACCAAAGTAACAAAGGCTACATCAGTAACACACTACGCCGCCAGGGACTCAAATCCTGCAGTGCCAGACGTGTCCCCCTGCTTAAGCCAGTACATGTCCAGGCCCATCTGAAGTTTGCTAGAGAGCATTTGGATGGTCCAGAAGAGGATTGGGAGAATGTCATATGGTCAGATGAAACCACAATAGAACTTTTTGGTAAAAACTCAACTTGTCGTGTTTGGAGGAGAAAGAACACCATACCTACTGTGAAGCATGGGGGTGAAAACATCATACTTTGGGGCTGTTTTTGTGCAAAGGGACCAGGACGACTGATCCGTGTAAAGGAAAGAATGAATGGGGCCATGTATCGTGAGATTTTGAGTGAAAACCTCCTTCCATCAGCAAGGGCATTGAAGATGAAACGTGGCTGGGTCTTTCAGCATGACAATGATCCCAAACACACCGCCCAGGCAACGAAGGAGTGGCTTCGTAAGAAGCATTTCAAGGTCCTGGAGTGGCCTAGCCAGTCTCCAGATCTCAACCCCATAGAAAATCTTTGGAGGGAGTTGAAAGTCTGTGTTGTCCAGCGACAGCCCCAAAACATCACTGCTCTAGAGGAGATGTGCATGGAGGAATGTGGCCAAAATACCAGCAACAGTGTGTGAAAACCTTGTGAAGACTTACAGAAAACGTTTGACCTCTGTCATTGCCAAAAAAGGGTATATAACAAAGTATTGAGATGAACTTTTGTTATTGACCAAATACTTATTTTACCAAGGAATTTACCAATTAATTCATTAAAAATCCTTCAATGTGATTTTCTGGATTTTTTTTTTCTCATTTTGTCTCTCATAGTTGCGGTATACCTATGATGAAAATTGGAGACCTCTCTCATCTTTTAAGTGGGAGAACTTGCACAATTGGTGGCTGACTAAATACTTTTTTTCCACACTGTACCTGCATCAAAAATGCATTCTCACATAGATCAGCTGCATAAAGTACACTGATGGGGGGGGGCTGAAAAGTTCATAGTGGTCAAATTTGACCAAATGTGGTTTATTTTTCAACTGCAGGGATCCAAGCGCTGCAACACCAATGGAAAAAGTGTGTGGACCAAAGGGGAGACTGTGTTGAAAATAAACCACATTTGGTCAAATTTGACCACTATGAACCTTTCAGCCTATGAACTTTTCAGCCCCCCCCCCCACACACTTGGTGCTATTGGTCATTTTGGGAAAGATCAAATGCAAGCTTGATGGTCACATACAGAGGCAAGGTTACAGCAGCTACAATAAATCTGGACAACTATAGTACTGTGCAAAGGTCTTGAGCCACACCTCATTTCTTTGTTTTGTTAGGAAAATGGGAAATAGGTACAGCCTTTTATGGAACTATGCGTTTGAAAGTCAGTATTTGGTACGACCATCTTTATTCTTCAAAACAGCCTGAACTCTCTTTGGCAAGCTTTCTTATAATTTCTTTAAGTACTTTTCAAGAATGGCAGTCCAGGCCTCTTGAGGGATGGCCAAAAGCTCTTCCCTTTTGTTTTCTCTCAAGATGATCCCACACTGCTTTACTGACATTGAGGCCAATCCATGACTGATTGTGCTCTACTGTGTGTTTACTTTTTCTATCCAAGTGTGCTTTTACTACATTGTTATTATGTTTGGGATCACTGTCATGCTGAAAAAAAGTGTTAATGATGTTCCCAATTTCCCCAATACCACTGGCTGAAATGCAGCACCAAACCATGACAGGTCCTCCCCCATGTTTTACAGATGGCTTTAGAAACTCTGTGTTTTAGCTCTCTCCTGAAAATGTTTTCAAACTAAATTTCAATTTTTTTGGATTTATTACTCTGTAAAACCAGTTTGAACTGATTTTCGGTCTCATTCTCATGTAATCTGGCATAATTCAACTTTCTTCCCATTTCCTTTTAATAAGAATGGCTTCTTGACAGCCACACTTCCACTGAGAGTATTTCTGCTGAGACTTCAGAGAACAGTAGATGATCAACTGAAGGGCCAGATGCATTTCTTTGGTTCTGTGTCAGTTTTTTCCCCCTCCTATTTTTTAAGGACGTGACTTTTGGCTAATGCTCATTTGCTATACCTTTTTTAAGGCCTTCCACTTCCTTCAATTTCGTCATTTTTTTAAGGACACACAGGATGCAAATAACTACAATGGTATGAAAAAGTGTTTGCCCCCTTTGTCACACTTAAATGTTTCAGATCATTAAACTTAAATATTACACGAACATAACACAAGTAAACACAAAATGCAGTTTTTAAATGAAGGTGTTTATTATTAAGGCCCTGTGTAGAAAAAGTGATTGCCCCCTAAACCTAATAACTGGTTGGGCCACCCTAAGCAGCAAAAACTGCAATCAAGCATTTGTGATAACTGGCAATGTGACTTTTACAGTGCTGTGGAGGAATTTTGGCCCACTCATCTTTGCAGAATTGTTGTAATTCAGCCACATTGGAGGGTTTTCGAGCATGAACCGCCTTTTTAAGGTCATGCCACAGCATCTCAATCGGATTCAGGTCAGGACTTTGATTAGGCCACTCCAAAGTCTTCATTTTGTTTTTCTTCAGCCATTCAGAGGTGGACTTGCTGGTGTGTTTTGGATCATTGTCCTGCTGCAGAAGCCAGGATTTTTTGGTAGACAGCAGAATTCATGGTTCCATTTACCACAGCAAGTCTTGCAGGTCCTGAAGCAGCAAAACAGTCCCAGACCATCACACTACCACCACCATATTTTACTATTGATATGATGTTCCTTTTCTGAAATGCTGGTACTTTTACGCCTGATGTAATGGGACACACACCTTCCAAAAAGTTCAACTTTTGTCTCGTCAGTCTACAGAGTATTTTCCGAAAAGTCTGGGGGATCATCAAAATATTTTCTGGGAAAACTGAGACGAGCCTTTATGTTCATTTTGCTCAGCAGAGGTTTTCGTCTTGGAACTCTGCCATGCAGGCCATGGCTTTTGGGGTAATTTTAGTCGGCCGGCCACTCCTGGGAAGGTTCACCACTGTTCCATGTTTTTGCCATTTGTGGATAATGGCTCTCACTGTGATTCACTTTAGTCCCAGAGCTTTAGAAATGGCTTTATAACCTTTTCCAGACTGATAGATTTCAATTAGTTTTTCTCATTTGTTCCTGAATTTCTTTGGATCACAGCATGATGTCTGGCTTTTGAGGATCTTTTGCTCTATTTCACTTTGTCAGGCAGGTCCTATTTAAATGATTTCTTGATTGAGAACGGGTGTGGCAGTAATCAGGCCTGGGTGTGGCTAGAGAAATTGAACTCAGCTTTCCAAAGATGTGATAAACCACAATTAATTTATGTTTTAACAGGAGGCAATCACATTTTCACACTGGGCTATGTAGGTTTGGATTTTTTTTAATCATAATAATAAACACCTTCATTTAAAAACTGCATTTTGTGTTTACTTGTGTTATATTTGTGTAATATTTAAATTTGTTTGATGATCTGAAACATTTTAAGTGTGACAAACATACAAAAAAATGAGAAATCAGGAAAGGGGCAAACACTTTTTCACACCATTGTATATGTCCTGTACATATAGAAGTAATCTTTGAATCTTTTGTGACAGGCTGCTAGTAACAAAGTGCCAAAGATACAATTTAAAACTGGTTCTTTGCTAAGCTGTCTGTTATGTGTAGACACAACACTGAGTCCTCCCTTGAGTTAGGTGCCTTTTTATATGCTTTAGTGATTCATCGGTCAGTCTTAAGTGGCTTAAAAACATTCCTCTAAAAATAGTCAGGTACGAGGACTAGATGAAAATGACAGAAAAAGCAGCCAGTGTTTAAAGAAAGCTGCAGAAAGCCCAGAGAGTCTTGTTCCTTGCAAGCAAAATATAAAGAAATAGGGGTGGGGGGGGGGGGTAAGAATTTTGCACAGTACTGTAGATATTGCAACTAAATTATGATTGAAATTTAGATTTGATTACACCTGAACAGGTTGGAGTAGAAAAGTTGTGGGAAGAAGTGAAACGGGAAAGTGTTGAAACAGTTCTGTAAAATCATGGCTAGAAGTTGAAATGGTTCACTTATATAGTATGGTAATATGGGTAGTTCCTAGCAGTTTAGCTGGCAGATCATAGTTTGTTAGAATTAAAAAATTATGAAGATGGTAATTTATATAACGAAAAATGTTAGCTGCAAACAAACTGTTGATATTGGTCTCTAAAGCTATTGTGTAACAGTTAAATTGTATTTAAAGGAATTATATGAATGCTTAGTTTGCTAGATTCTGTTTAAATGACTTCATATCAACGCATCTGAAAAGATTACCAGTGTATGAGATGCTTTTTGATTAAAAAATAAATAAAAAAAAAAAGGATGGAAACACTAAGGCTACCTGTAAAGAATTCAGCAGCTCAGTTTAAACAATATGGCAATAAGTACACAATTTCACACGGTCTGATTTATAGACAACTATGTACTGTAAAATTCAAGCTAGTAGAGTATAGATCAGTCTTGTCATCCTTGATAAAAAAATAATGCCCCCAATTTCTGTTCTGCTACATGTCCAAGTGTCCACATTCAAGCTCATGAGACCTTAATTGGGCTTACAACAGGATGATCAAATTCCACATGAATCCATTTTCCATCTGCTGTAGCATTAAATCCCCCCAGGATGATATTTTATTGATTTATTTGCTCATCTCATTGATCGTATTGCAGCACTGCCCTGTGGTTGCTATAGAATTAGCCCTTTCTACTAGTGGCTTTTCAGGTTTAACATTAAGAGTCTGGTTGTTGTTTTTTTTTAAGGTGATTGCTTTGGCTTATGCCGTGTAAACAGTTTTCTGGATAGAGCCTTAAGCTAATGTCAGCTAAGACATGATGTCCACGGGCAAATAATGGAAACTGGATTGAGCCCATTTTAAAAGTCCTTTTACCCCAGGCACTTGAGCGGTTGTGTCTGCTCCGATCACCCTCCCTCAGTGAGAGACCGGAAACGTTTCCTCTCTTTTTCTCTCTTCCAGCTTCTTTTTCCCCCTCAAACCTACTCAGCCAGCAAGAGGAATGCTGAAATTCCTCCCTTACCTACCTTGTCTTATGTCCTTGCACGGGAGAAAAAAAAAGAGGAAGTAAGATGTTGAAAAGCAAAAACACTTCTTGGAAAGAAAATTCAGATTGAGAGAAATAAGAACTTCTGATAGAGCTTTAAAGTGGCTTTGTGTTTGTGTGTCATGCAGCGCACAGCGTATGTAAGCGCTCACCGTGGTGCCTGTATGTTATTATTAAGGATGTGTTTTGTTTTTCTTTTGTGGTAGAAGTCTGTTTTGTCTTCTCAGCACTGGCAACATATCCTGTCTCAGTCAGCAGCACAAAGGAGTGGCCAGAAGGCAAAACTGCAGGGGGAGAAGACAGAGAGAAAAGTGGGTGAAGGAGAGGAGGGAAGGAGGAGGCATGTAGAGAGTCTGCTGAACTGAGATAGGGCACAGATATGTACAACATACTTGGTGTGGTAGGACACAAATAAATTAGGATCTGCTTCTTGGAACTCACAAATTAAGAGGAAACTATAACAGCACAGTTCTCGTTACCTCCGCCAGGCCGAAAAGGCCAGGAGGAGGTTATGTTTTTGCCGGGGTTTGTCTGTTTGTCTGTCTGTCTGTCTGTCTGTCTGTCTGTTGGTTAGCAAGATAACTCAAAAAATCTTGGACGCATTTCCATGAAACTTTCAGGCGTTGTTGGAAATGGTACAAGGAAGAACTGATTACATTTTGGGGATGATCCGCATCACCGTCTGCATACAGGAATTTTTTAAAGCATTTTTCCACACTGTGACATATGGCCATTTCCAACATGTGCGCAGGCGCAATGGACGGCGCTGGGCGTCGTGTCTGACCAACACAAACTCCGCCTTCTTCAACGTTTTAGCCACAAAAGCATGCGGAAAACACTGGTAGCCTGGGCCCGCCAGCCATAGGCGCTGCGCACATTGCGCTGCTTGTCGTGTCTGACCCACACAAACTCCGCGTTCTTCAACGTTTTAGGCACAAAAGCACGCGGAAAACACTGCTGGCCTGGGCCCGCCAGCGTGCCCGCTTTTTCCGCGACGCTGCAAAACCTGACACGGCCACCTGTCCGCCGCCCGATTATTTGCCACAAATTCCCCGCCCAGCTATAGGCGCTGCGTAAAAACGACCTCTCTGCCGGGGAAAATTCTAAATTCTGTTTTGCCGCCGAGCGCAACCCCAATATAATATAAAACCCACGGCAACCTGTCTAACCAATCTGCATCCGTCAGTGGAGGAGATGGACACACCAACACTTCAGTTTATTACCTCCGCCAAGGAGGCAATGCTTTTACTACCGTAAAACGGGGCTATAAGGGACGGCGGGGTACTATGGGACACTTTTCTAAATGTAATTCTGCTTTTTTAATTTTGCTTCCGCCTACATTTGATGAAGGATTCATGGATATTTGACAATAAAAACACAACTCAGCGTCCTGCTCAAAATAAAAAAAGCACAATTACATTTAAAACATTTCCCAGAAAAGTGTCCCTTATCAACCCGCCGTCCCTTATAGCCCCGTTTTACACTACTGAACCACTAATCCTATCACTATCACATTGATTGTCATTCATTAATTGTCTGTTTATTGCACTGTCCATATCAAATAAACAAATAATCATTGTGAATCCAATTGCTAGTCATATCTTTTCATGCTCAGGGAATCTGAAAACGTACACACAAACACTGTATGGGGGGAACTGTGCCGCTTGGCGGAGGTCTGCGCTCTCTGAGTGCTTTTCTAGTTTCTTATGGATTTTTGTTCATAATGAATGCTTAAATACACAGTCCATATGTACAGTAAATGCACTGCCCACAAGTCTGTCTGATTGGTGAGAAAAAGGATGAAGAGAGGTGGGGCTTGGTAGTGGGGGTGGTAGGTGGAAGTGATAAGTGAAGGAATTCCAGTCAGGAGTTTGCTCATGTGAGGTTATTATCAAAAGATAACTGGGTGACCGTAACTGACTAGCTGGGAACGTTTTAGTTATTTAAATTATGTGTCTTCGCAGAGGCCCCGGCCCTTTATCAGCATTGTTGAAGGAGGTGCAGTCCTCGAACAAACCGGCCATTGTTACTTGATCACTTGACATGTAGGGTTTTTTGCCACTTGACAGGTAAAGAAGTGAAGTGTCCTTTATCTGTAGTTTATCAGAGAGGAGCATCATTGGCAGAATATTCTGAATATTGGTGGATCTTTAAGGTCAAACTCAATCATCCACAGTTACACAGATAAATAGATATAAGTAGATACACTCCTGATCAAAATCTTAATTCCGGGGGAAAAATGACAAGTATTCACACTTTGTGCTGGTGGGTCATAACCAGGTGTTAAGTAGAGCTTCAAAATGCAAAAAGAAGAAAAAGGAGTAAGAGACAAAAAATGGAGGGTAGGTAATTTATTGAAAACTGCATTTAAACTCAAACAGGCTGTTCACCAGCTGATCAAAAGTGAGACTTTTTTGGGGCTTTGCAAGGGAGCACCAAACATGTTACAATGAAAGATGGAAGAAAGTTTTATTTTCTGATGAGAAAAAGAAAAATAACTTGGACAGTCCTGATGGTTTCTAATGCTGCTGGCATGACACTGGAAATGTTTTCTATGCAGCACAGGGGAGGAGGCTCCATCATGATCTGGGGTACTTTTTCCTTTAATAGAACAATGACGCTGCAGGTTGTGCAGTGGCGTCAAATGGCGGCTGGCTATGTGGAGATGTTGGAGCAGGCATCCCCCTTTACTGAGGGCCCTCGTCTGTGTGGTAATGACCAGGTGTTTCAACAGGACAATGCTGCAGTTCACAACACCCGCCTGACGAAGGACTTCTTTCAGGAGAATAAAGTCGCTCTTTTGGACCATCACGCAGGATGGTGATGGATGGCAAGGGAAGTTTACAAAAATGGACGTCAGTTCCAGACATCTTCACCACATGGAGCAACATTCCCACCAGCCTCCTGGAAACACTTGCATCAAGCACACCTAAACAAATGTTTGAAGTGATCAACAAGAACGATGGGGATACTCACTATGGAGTCCTTTTTTGACACCTGTAGTTCTGATTTGGGTTTTTTTGAGATATGATCTTAAACTTTTGATCAGCTGATGAACGGCCTGCCTTTCAGCTGTTCACGGGTCCGTGTGCTCACAGTGCAACAGCAGTTCTCACACCTTAGGCGGATCCATGTGCAGACGCCATTGTTTTTGTGATACATGCATGCAGATATTTTTTTTTCCAGTTTCTATGAAAACGTTGTGTGCACAGCCCCTTAGGCTGTGTTCACATCACTAGCCTGAAGTGACTCAAATCTGATATTTTTACCCAAATGTGAAGCAGATTGGATTTTTTATGTTCTGACTGCACAAATCTGATGTAAAATCCCTTCTGAGTCACTTTTGTATATGATAATGGATTTGACATTTGACATGTAATCATGTTCATATATTCATATATTTATTCCATCCAGCTACAATGCTCTGCACTGTGTGTGTGTGTGTGTGTGTGTGTGTATATATATTTTATAGTAATATGTACATATGTATATTAGCTGCTCTTGCTTGCTTGTTTTTTTTTTTCTTGCCTTCTGATTGTTGCTCTGAGTGTTGCTATCCCTGTGCTGTTGCAATCCTGGAATTTCCCCGTTGTGGGACTAATAAAGGCTTATCTTATCTTATCTTATGTGGCTCGATGGACTAAGATAAGATTGGAATTGATCCAACTTTTTACCTCTGCACGTGCATAGGGTGCTGATGTCATCAGTCAGCACTGTTGTCAGTATCTGCTGCTCAAAAAGTCATGTCACAGGCATTTGGCATCCTCCCTTAATTTGGACCAAATCACATGCACCTGAATAACTGCTGGCAGTCCTCCATAACAGTCTGAAGCACAACTTTTCTAAAAACACATAACCATCCATCCATCTTCTACCGCTTTTCCGGAGGTCTGGGTCGCGGAGGCAGCAGTTCAAGCAGAGAAACCCAGACTTCCCTCTCCCCAGCCATCTGCTCCAGCTCTTTAGAGAGGATACCAAGGCGTTCCCAGACCAACTGGGAGACATAGTCTCTCCACCGAGTCCTGGGTCTGCCCCCGGGGTCTCCTCCCAGTGGGACGTGCCCGAAACACCTCAAGTGGGAGGCGTCCAGGAGGCATCCTAATCAGATGACCATACCACCTCAACTGGCTCTTTTCAGTGTGGAGGAGCAGCGGTTCTACTCTGAGCCTCTCCTGGATGACTGAGCTCCTCACCCTATCTCTGAGGGTGAGTCCAGCAATCCTACGGAGAAAGCTCATTTCAGCCACTTGTATCCGCGATCTCGTTCTTTTGGTCATTATCCAAAGCTCGTGACCATAGGTGAGAGTAGGAATGTAGATTGACTGGTAAATCGACAGCTTTGCCTTAGAACTCAGCTCCCTCTTCACCACAACAGACCAATACAATGTCCGCATCACTGCAGATGCTGCTCTGATCCATCTGTCAATCTCTCACTCCATTCTCCCCTCACTCGTGAATAAGACCCCAAGATACTTAAACTCCTCCACTTGGGGCAGGAGCCTGTTCCCAACCCGGAGAGGACAACCCACCTTTTTCCGGCTGAGGACCATGGACTCGGACTTGGAGGTGCTGATTCTCATCCCAGCCGCTTTACACTCAGAGGCAAACCATCCCAGCAAGAACTGTAGGTCATTGCTGGATGAAGCCAACAGGACAACATCATCTGCAAACAACAGAGATGAAATCCTGTGGTCACCAAGCATGACACTCTCCATTCCATGGCTGTGCCTAGAAATCCTGTCCATAAAAATTATGAACAGGATCGGTGACAAAGGGCAGCCCTGGCAGAGTCCAACTCTCACTGGGAATGAGTCCGACCAAGTGTTGGCAATACGAACCAAACTCTCACAACGGTCGCACAGAGACCGAATAGCTCGTTACAACAAGCCCGATACCCTATACTCCCGAAGCACCCCCCCACAAAAAACCACGAGGGACGCGATCGAATGCCTTCTCCAAGTCCACAAAACACATGTAAACTGGTTGGGCAAACTCACACGAACCCTCGAGAATTCTCGAGAGGGTAGATCGCTGGTCCAGTGTGCCATGGCCAGGACGAACACCACATTGCTCTTCCTGAATCCAAGGTTCAACCAACGGCCGGACTCTCCTCTCCAGTACCTTGGCATAGGCCTTCCCAGGGAGGCTGAGGAGTGTGATCCCTCTAAAGTTGGAGCACACCCTCCGGTCCCCTTTTATGAAGAGAGGAACCACCACCCCGGTTTGCCTTGCCAAAGGCACTGCCCCCGACCTCCACGCAATGTTGCAGAGGCGTGTCAACCAGGACAGCCTTACAACATCCAGGGCCTTGAGGTACTCAGGGCGAATCTCGTCCACCCCCGGGGCCCGGTCACCAAGGAGATTTTTAACCACCTTGGTGACCTCAGCCCCTGTGATAGGCAAGCCACCCCCCTCGTCCACAAACCCTGCTTTCTCTATGGAAGGCATATCAGTGGGATTGAGGAGATCCTCAAAGTATTCCTTCCACCGCCTGACGATATCCCCAGTCGAAGTCAACAGTGCCCCATCCGCACCATACACAGTGTGGACAGGGAGCTGCTTCCCCCTCCTGAGTCGCCGGACAGTTTGCCAGAATCTCTTTGAGGCCGACCAAAAGTCTTGTTCCATGGCCTCACCGAACTCCTCCCATACCCGGGTTTTTGCTTCAGCAACCACCCGAGCTGCACTCCGCTTGTCCTACCGGTACACCTCAGCTGCTTCGGGAGTCCCACAGGCCAACCAAGCCTGATAGGACTCCTTCTTCAGCTTAATGGCCCCCCTCATCATTGGTGTCCACCACTTGGTTCGGGGGTTGCCACCACGAGATACACCGACCACCTTGCGGCCGCAGCTCTGGGCCACCACTTCAACAATAGAGGTGGAGAACATGGCCCATTCAGACTCCATGTCTCCAGACTCCCTCGGAATGTGGTTGAAGTTCTTCTGGAGGTGGGAGTTGAAGACCTCCCGGACAGGGGCCTTAGCCAGACGTTCCCAGCACACCCTCACTATACGTTTGGGTCTACCAAGTCTAAACTAACTTTTTTCCATTTTAAGTGAATAAGTGGTTGCACAAAGTTTGTTTTTGTTGATGACACAGTGACATTTCATACCATTTTGTATTAATGCGCTCCTGGGTGTCTTTTTACGAGACATGTGTTCTTATAAGACTGTGTAAAAGTCACAGATAAATGACTGGTAATGGGAATATAGCCTTAGTAAGTTTTTTTTCTGCTCTAAGATCTGTATGTTGTCACAGAAAGTGGATATCCTAATATTTGAGACATGCTGGAACAGTAGGAGAAAATCAGAAAAAAAAAACCCTGTAAATTATTCCTCAGTACAAAAGGATGAAAAAAAAATTGTTTCAGACTGTGGGTGAAATTATAGACAGCATTAGGATCAAAGCTGAGATAGATCAGAATTATTGTGAAGTGTGAATTGTGCAGATTTACATAGGAGTCCAAGAACATGAATGGGGAGCTAGAAATCGGTTGTTCATCTGTGATGGGCTGGTGGACTGTCAAGTCACCCCCTCCTCCTCTTCTTCTTCTTCTCCTTCTTCTTCTTCTTCTTCTTCTGGCTGCTCCCTTTAGGGGTCGCCACAGCAGCTCATCTGTCTCCATCTCACCCTATCCCTTGCATCTTCTTCTGTAACATCAACCCTCTCCATGTCCTTCTCCACTACATCCATCTCTGTGGTCTTCCTCTTTTCCTCCTGCCTGGTAGCTCCATCTTCAACATCCTTTGTCCAGTATATCCACTATTCCCCCTCTGTACATGTCCAAACCTTCTCAACCTTGCCTGTCTGACTTTGTCTCCAAACTGCTCAACCTGGGCTGTCCCTCTGATATACTCATTTCTAATCTTGCCCCTCCTTGTCACTCCCAAGGAAAATCTTAGCATCTTCAACTCTGCCACCTCCAGCTCCATCTCCTGTCTTTTTGTCAGTGCCACCATCTCCAAACATAAATTATAGCAGGTCTCACTACCATCTTGTAAATCTTCCTTTTCACTCTTGCTGCGATCCTTCTGTCACAAATCATCCCTGACACTTGTCTCCACCCACTCCACCCTGCCTGCACTCTCTTCTTCACCTCTCTTGTGCATTTTTCATTGCTTTGAATGGTTGATCCCATATATTTAAACTCATCTACTTTCATTACCTCTACTCCTTCCATCTTCGTCACACCTGCCTCCCTCTCATTCACACTCATGTATTCTGTCTTGCTTCGACTGACTTTCATTCCTCTTCTCTCCAGAGCATAGCTCCACCTCTCCAGGTTCTCTTCCACCTGCTCCCTACTCTCACTACAGATCACAGTGTCGTCTGCAAACATCATGGTCCATGGAGACTACTGCCTGACGTCAACTGTCAGCCTGTCAATTACCATGGCAAACAAGAAGGGGCTCAGAGCCGATCCCTGACGTAACCCCACCGCCACCTTAAACCCATCTGTCACTCCTACAGCACACGCCACCACCATCTCACTGTCCTCATACATGTACTGCACTACCTCACATACAGTTGTGTGACAAAGTGTTTGCTCCCTTCCTGATTTCTCACTTTTTTGTATGTTTGTCACACAAGTTTCAGATCATCAAATTTAAATATTAGACAAAGATAACACAAGTAAACACAAAATGCAGTTTTTAATTGAATGTGTTTATTATTAAGGGTAAAAAAAAATCCAAACCTACATGGCCCTGTGTGAAAAAGTGATTGCCCCCCTATTAAAACATAAATTAACAGTGGTTTATCACATCTTTGGAAAGTGGAGTTCAGTTTTCTAGCCAT
Organism: Pholidichthys leucotaenia; assembly: GCA_020510985.1. NCBI lineage: Eukaryota > Metazoa > Chordata > Actinopteri > Cichliformes > Pholidichthyidae > Pholidichthys > Pholidichthys leucotaenia. The sequence goes on along the minus strand of CM035847.1, from coordinate 213,110,199 downwards.
TTCTAAAGCTTTGGAACTCGAGCGAACCACAGTGAGAGCTATTATCCACAAATGGCAAAAACATGGAACAGTGGTGAACCTTCCCAGGAGTGGCCGGCAGACCAAAATTACTCCAAGAACGCAGCGACGACTCATGCAAGAGGTCACAAAAGACCCCACAACAACATCCAAAGAACTGCAGGCCTCATTTGCCTCAGTTAAGGTCAGTGTTCATGACTCCACCATAAGAAAGAGACTGGGCAAAAATAGCCTGCATGGCAGAGTTCCAAGACGAAAACCACTGCTGAGCAAAAAGAACATAAAGGCTCATCTCAGTTTTGCCAGAAAACATCTTGATGATCCCCCAGACTTTTGGGAAAATACCCTGTGGACTGACGAGACAAAAGTTGAATTTTCTCAAAGATGTGTGTCTTGTTACATTCGGCGTAGAAGTAACACAGCATTTCAGAAAAGGAACATCACACCAACAGTAAAATATGGTGGTGGTAGTGTGATGGTCTGGGACTGTTTTGCTGCTTCAGGACCTGCAAGACTTGTTGTGGTAAATGAAACCATGAATTCTGCTGTCTACCAAAAAATCCTGAAGGAGAATGTCCGGCCATCTGTTTGTGACCTTAAGCTGAAGCGCACTTGGGTTCTGCAGCAGGACAATGATCCAGAACAAACCAGCAAGTCCACATCTGAATGGCTGAAGAAAAACAAAATGAAGACTTTGCAGTGGCCTAATCAAAGTCTTGACCTGAATCCGATTGAAATGCTGTGGCATGACCTTAAAAAGGTGGTTCATGCTCGAAAACCCTCCAATGTGGCTGAATTACAGCAATTCTGCAAAGATGAGTGGGCCAAAATTCCTCCACAGCTCTGTAAAAGACTCATTGCCAGTTATCGCAAACACTTGATTGCAGTTGTTGCTGCTAAGGGTGGCCCAACCAGTTATTAGGTTTAGGGGGCAATCACTTTTTCACACAGAACCATGTACCGTACGTTTGGATTTTTTTTTTCTCTTAATCATAAACACCTTCATTTAAAAACTGCATTTTGTGTTTACTTGTTATCTTTGTCTAATATTTAAATTTGTTTGATGATTTGAAACATTTACACTACAGACAATTATTTTGTGTTTTCCATGAAAAGTCACACTTAGTTACCACCATGAGTTGTAAAATGAATAGAAAACATAGTCAAGACATTGACAAGGTTAGAAATAATGATATGTATTTGAAATAATAATTTTTTTCTTCAAACTTTGCTTTCGTCAAAGAATCCTCCATTTGCAGCAATTACTGCATTGCAGACCTAACATGATTGCACAAGGGTTTTCTAATCATCCATTAGCCTTCTGATGCAATGAGCAAACACATTGTACCATTAGAACACTGGAGTGATAGTTGCTGGAAATGGGCCTCTATACACCTATGTAGATATTGCACCAAAAACCAGACATTTGCAGCTATAATAGTCATTTACAACATTAGCAATGTATAGAGTGTATTTGTGATTAGTTTAAAGTTATCTTCATTGAAAAAAAGTGTTTTTCTTTGAAAAATAAGGAAATTTCTAAGTGACCCCAAACTTTTGAACGGTAGTGTAAGTGTGACAACCTTACAAAAAAAAATGAGAAATCAGGAAGGGGTCAAACACTTTTTCACACAACTGTACTTCTCTGGCACTCCTGACATTCTCATACAGTACCACACTTTCTCTCTTGGCATCCTATCATGTACTTTCTCTAGATCCACAAACACACAGTGCAACTCCTTCTGACCTTCTCTGTACTTCTCCATCAACACTCTTAAAGCAAACATTGCATCTGTAGTACTCTTTCTTGGCATGAAACCATGATGCTGCTCACTGATTGTCACTTCTCTTCGCCTGGCTTCAACAGCAATTTCCCATAGCTTCATAGTGTGGCTGATCAACTTTATGCCTCTGTAGTTACTACAGCTCTGAGCATCACCTTTGTTCTTGAAAATTGGTACCAAAACACTTCTTCTCCACTCCTCAGGCATCCTCTCACTCTCCAAGATTGTGTTAAACCACCACCACACCCACACCATAGCAGTCTGTCGGGGGCGACAATGACTGTTTCATTTAGGTCTGATCAGATTCCTCCCCGCAGCTCTGTCCTTTGCCTTCCGCTGCCAGAAACTCCTGACTTTGTTAACCCGGGCGATGTCCGAGCCAGTATGAGTTGCTCTTTGACTGACCATTTCATGAAACTGTTTACAGTCTGGTTAAAAAGTCCACTGCCATCTCTCCTAAACATCTCCATACCTCCACAGGTCTGTCATCTGGACCAACCGCCTTTCTATTCTTCATCCTCTTCAAAGCTGCCCTCACATCCTTTTTGCAAATCCTCGGGACTTCCTTGTTCACCGTCTTTCCTTCATCCATCCTCCTGTCTCACTCATTTTCTTTTATCATCAGCTCTTCAAAGTACTCTTTCCACCTTCTCAACACACTCTCGTCATTTGTTAGCACATTACCATTTCTGTCCTTAATCAGCCTAACCTGCTGCACATCCTTTCCAGCTCATTCTCTCCATCTAGCCAATCGATACAAGTCCTGTTCTCTGTGGTTAGTGTTTAGCCTCTCATACAACTCACTATATGTTTTTTCCTTTTCTGTTGCCACCTCTCTCTTTGCCATGTGTCTAGATTCCAAATACTCCTGTCTACTTTCTTCTTCTCCCTGACTATCCCACTTTTTCTTTGCTAACCTCTTCCTTTGAATACTTTCCTCTACCTCCTCATTCCACCACCAAGTCTCCTTGTCTTCCTTCCTCTGTCCACTGGATACACCACATACCTTTCTACCCATTTCCCTCAATACTTTTGCTGTACTTTCCCAGTCATCTGGTAATTCTTCCCTACCACCCAGAGCCTGTATCAACTCCTTCCTGAACTCTGTGTGACCTTCTTCCTTCCGTAACTTCCCCCACTTCATCTTTGGCTCTGCCTTCACTCTCCTCCTCTTCTTCCTTTCCAAAGTCATCCTTCAGACTACCATCTGATGCTGTCTAGCTACAGTACATTCTCCCCTGCCACCACCTTGCATTCTCCTATTTCTTTTAGATTTCTCCTTCTGTACAGGATGTAGTCTATCTGTGTGCACCTTCCTCCACTCTTGCAAGTCACCCTATGTTCCTCTCTTAAAGTACGGTGCGTCTGGAAAGTATTCACAGCACTTCACCTTTTCCACATTTTGTTATGTTACAGCCTTATTCCAAAATGGAATAAATTTATTTTTTCCTCAAGAGTCTACACACAACACCCCATAATAACAATGTGAAAAACATTTTTTTTTTTTTAGATTTTTGCATATTTATTAAAAATAAAAATACTAAGAAATCACATGTACATAAGTATTCCCAGCCTTTGCTCAATATTTTGTTGATGCACCTTTGGCAGCAATTACAGCCTTAAGTCTTTTTAAATATGATGCCACAAGCTTGGCACACCTATCTTTGGGCAGGTTCACCCATTCCTCTTTGCAGTACCTCTCAAGCACCATCAGGTTGGATGGGAAGCGTTGGTGCACAGCCATTTTCAGATCCCTCCAGAGATGTTCAATTGGATTCAAGTCTGGGCTCTGGCTGGGCCACTCAAGGACATTCACAGAGTTGTCCTGAAGCCACTCCTTTGATATCTTGGCTGTGTGCTTAGGGTCATTGTTCTGCTGAAAGATGAACCGTCGCCCCAGTCTGAGGGCAAGACCACTCTGGAGCAGGTTTTCATTCAGCATGTCTGTGTACATGGCTGCATTGATCTTTCCCTCTATCCTGACTAGTCTCCCAGTTCCTGCCGCTGAAAAACATCCCCACAGCATGATGCTGCCACCACCATACTTCACTGTAGGGATGGTGTTGGCCTGGTGATGAACAGTGCCTGGTTTCCTCCAAACACGACACCTGGCATTCATGCCAGAAAGTTCAATCTTTGTCTCATTAGACCAGAGAATTTTGTTTGTCATGGTCTGTGAGTTCTCCTTTTACTAAGGAGTGGCTTCCGTCTGGCCACTCTACCATACAAGCCTGATTGGTGGATTGCTGCAGAGATGATTGTCCTTCTGGAAGGTTCTCCTCTCTCCACAGAGGAACACTGGAGCTCTGACAGTGACCATCAGGTTCTTGCTCACCTCCCTGACTAAGGCCCTTCTACCCTGATCACTCAGTTTAGACAGCCAGTCAGCTCTAGGAAGAGTCCTGGTGGTTCAGAACTTCTTCCATTTATGGATGACGGAGGCCACTGTGCTCATCGGGACCTTCAAAGCAACGGAAATTTTTCTGTACCCTTCCCCAGATTTGTGCCTCGAGACAATCCTGTCTCGGAGGTCTACAGACAATCCCTTTGACTTCATACTTGGTTTGTGCTCTGACATGCACTGTCAACTGTGGGACCTTGTATAGACAGGTGTTTGTATTTCCAAATCATGCCCAATCAACTGAATTTTCCACAGGTGGACTCCAGTTAAGCTGTCGAAACATCTCAAGGATGATCAGTGGAAACAGGATGCACCTGAGCTCAATTTTGAGCTTCATGATAAAGGCTGTGAATACTTATGTACATGTGATTTAGTTTTTTTATTACCTCCACCAAAGGAGGATAGAGATAATGTTTTTAGTGGCATTGGTTGGTTTGACATTTAGCAACATAACTCACAAAGTTATGAACAGTTTTTAATGAAATTTTTCAGGAAAGGTGTGTAATGGCACGGGGAACAGATGACTAGATTTTAGGGGTGATTCCGATCACAATGTGGATGCAGGAATTTTTTGAATATTATTCTATATATTAATCTGGCACTTTTCATGTACTGCCCCTTTAAGTCGTGTCCACTCAGTTACGTGCGTGATCATGCCATAGGGCCACGCGCCTCTGCAACCCAGAAGCCAAACACTGCAGAAAAAGTATTAGGAGGCGTGTCCATCAAACTCGTTTTTTCTGCTGTGAGCGACTATTTTCAATTCATTCTCTATGTAGTCCAGCATTTACAGCGCCGAGCGCCCTCGGCACTGAAAAACTTTAAGTGGTGGCTGCTTTTTGTCTCAGTGCACAGGGCTGAAAAAAGTTCAGCTTGTCAGACTACTGTACAGCTGCACTCATCAATGTCAGACCTTTCTAAGCAGCCAAACAGAATTAAGGAAGGGCGGGACATAGGATCCCGGTACGGAAAGACGACAACAGTAGGTGACGGAAGGTGGAGAGGCTGAACTTTGCTGCATCAAACAACCCGGTACTCTTTGATCTGACACTAAAAGGATATCATGATCAAAATCTGAAAGCAAACGCCTGGAGGAATATGTCCCCATCTGTCGGCATGCCAGATAAGCGTTTGTGCCTTTGTCATGGTCATATTTCTTACAAGTTTGTTGCGGTAAATAATATGGATACTATGTGAATTTGTAGTTGATAACTGCAAAAAATATGGAATGATACCGCACTTGGGCTACAGAGGAAGCCAGTACAATTTGGTGATGATCTGAGAATATATACCTCAGCCAAGGCTCTTATCTTCTCACAGAATGTGAGCAACAATACTCCAAAACTACTTCATAGATTTGGATGAAATTTTCACCAGAGGTGGCCCTTGACCCAAAAGATGAACTCATTAGATGTTGGAGGTGATCTGTGAATGCATACCTCCGCCAAGGCGCTGTCTCACAATGTACAGATGGATGGACAAAGGGATGGAGGGGAGGACGAAGGGAGGGAGGAACGGAGCCTTGGTGGAGGTATGCACAATCTGAGTGCCCTCTCCTTAATAAATTTGCAAAAATCTCAAAAAAAACTTGTTTCTTGTTGTCATTATGGGGTATTGTGTGTAGAATTTTGTAGAAAAATGAATTTAATTCATTTTGGAATAAGGCTGTAACATAACAAAATGTGGAAAAAGTGAAGCGCTGTGAATACTTTCCAGTTGCACTGTATGTGTTCACCACAGCCATTTCCATCCTTTTAGCAAAATCCACAATCATCTTTTCTTCCACATTTCTTTCATTAAGACCATACCTACCCAGGACCTCCTCATCTCCTCTGTTCCTTTCTCCTACATGTCCATTAAAGTCCGTTTCAATCACCACTCTCGTCCCCTTGGGAACACTCTCTACCACTTCATTCAACTTACTGCAAAATTCCTCTGTCTCTTCTACCTGACATCCAACTTGTGGGCCATATCCACTGACAACATTCAACATCACACCTTTGACTTCTAGCTTCAAACTCATGATTGTGTCTGACTCCCTCTTTACCTCCTGAGCACTCTTCACATACTCTTCCTTCAAGATTACTCCTACTCCATTTCTCTTCCTATCTACACCATAGTAGAACAATTTAAATCCACCTCCAATGCTCCTAGCCTTGCTTCCCTTCCATCTGGTTTCTTGAACACACAGTATATCTACAGTGATGTGAAAAAATTAGGATATCCTGTATAAGCCTCTGTGTGTGTGTGTGTGTGTGTGTTTTTAATCATATTTGGACATATGGATATTTAATATCAGTGTTTAAAATACTGGGAGATTCATGTAATACAACTAAAGAGTTAAAAATGAATTAAAGACTTTTTTTCAAATTTTCTGTAGAATGTAATTCTAAACAAATAGTGAGGAATAAATTAGGCTACTCCCCATCTTTTTTTAGGACACCACCACATTCATTCCCACTTAAAATGGCTAAAATAAATGGTAAACTAGAAAAGCACTCGGAGAGCGCAGACCTCCACCAAGCGCCACAGTTCTCTCCATACAGTGTTTAACATCATAAATATTAATCCTACATTTATTTAGTCTAACTTTATAGATTCGTTGACCATGAAAAAAAGAAAAAAAAAGAAAACATAACCTCCTTGGCAGAGGTAAAAAAAAAAAAAAGAATCCTTTAAAAAATTCCTGGATCCAGACGGTGATCCGGATCACCACCAAAATCTAATCATCTGTAGGATACCCCATTTCTGACAATCTCTGAAAATTTCTTGAAAATCTGTCCATAACTTTTTGAGTTATCTTGACAGACAAACAAACAAACAGACAAACAGACAAACCAACGCCAATGAAAACATAACCTCCTTGGCGGAGGTAAAAATGCAAATAAAAACAAAAACGAGGTCAGACATAGATACAGTATGTGAACATCTCTTAATAAAGAACTGAATATTTAATGGGGTATCCTAATTTTTTCATGACTGTACCTTTCTTCTTTCCATCATATCAGCCAACTCTCTGCCTTTACCAGTCATAGTCCCTACATTTAACATCCCTACTCTCACCTCCACACTTTTACTTTTACTTTTCTTTCTCTCTCTCCTAACACACCTTCCCCCTCTCCTCCTCCTTGATCTTCGACCAGCAGTAGCCCAATTTTCACCAGCACCCTGTCGGTTAACGGCAGCAGTGGCGGTCGTTGTTAACCTGGGCCTTGACCGATCTGGTTTTGAAGTCTCATTTGTCATGATGCAAATGTTTGATTTGGCAAAGGTTTTACATTGGATGCCCTTCCTGACACAACCCTCCCCATTTACCCGGGCTTGGGACTGGCACTAGGCGTATACTGGCTTGTGCACCCCCTGTGGATGAATGAATGGAAAAAATCCGCCTGTGAAGAGTTTTGTGCATCCCGGTGGAGGCAGTTTATTTAAAATAATTTTTTTTTTCAAAACAAGAATAAAAAATTACGCTTGTCACATGACAAGCATATGACATAAAGACACTTGACTTATGGGAGATGTTGTCCATAGTGTGTATAGATGCCACAGCACCTATAAGGCCATAGCAGATCCGGTAATGTTCATATTTTGTCTCATCATGTTAATCTGCAGATCTCTTGGCGTGGGTACTATAGATAGAAGCCTCCACAACACAGATAACACACTACAGATCTGCTCTTGTTCAAGTAAATTCACTGAATGTTAAAAGCATCCAGGTGATCTTTTGTTAATCTGCTCAGTCTTGATGTGTTTCCCTTGAGTACCACTGAAGTGAGCGCATGCATGTGTGTGCATTCAAAAAGGTTTGGAGTGCAGTGAGGCTGGTATCTGGAGCGAAGGGCACGAGGAGCTTCTTCTCTCTAATAAGCACTCCTCTGCTCTGTCTCTGCGCCTGTCAGGCCCGCACTGCACCAACAGTCTCTATGTCCAGCCAACCATACACCTCTGCCTCACCACCCAGCCTCCACCTAGCCTGCCAGGGCAGAGCCTCAGGGGGCTGACAAACTTACTAGAGATCCAGGGCTCAGAGGCCTTCAGAACATTCCCACTGAACACCATTATAGCACGGTAACATTGCTGCTAATGCCTCAGCCTTACCTAAGCAGAAGATGTTGCAGGAGTGTATTAGAAGTCTCCTAGAATAGCACAACTTAAAAAATAATTGAACAATGAATGCAAGAGTTTATCCAGTAGCTGCAGTGCAGTAATAGAAATGGTAAATGCCAAAGGAAGGAGAGTCAGAATGGAGAGATTAGCGTGATGGAGAAACTGATGTCTATCTCACAGCAGCACAGAACAGGGGTCAGGACAGGAATATATGATAACTTATCAGTTTAACATTTTAAGGAATGTTTGGAATGGCTGTGTGCATGTTGCCATTTTGCTCAAATGCTTGCTAAACAAAACAACCACTTTTAAATCAGAGCTTGCATTTCTCTAGCTCCACTGGGCCTCTCCAAGCAGAATTCCTCTAGGATCAGTTTTACTCTGAAAATGTCCACCTATGTCAGCAGTGTCATGTTGATGTCTGTCTACTTGTGCTCACCAGTCTTTTTTTCCTTCCATGTTTTTTTTTTTTAGAAACCACGACCCAAACCCAGGCATTCCATCTCTAAACCCATTGAAAGCAACTACTTTGGAATGCCATTGTCAACTGTAGTCACCCCTGAGAGACTGATCCCCGTCTTCATCGACAAGTGCATCAGTTTTATTGAAACAACAGGTAAGGATCTCTCTTACTCAGTGACAATAAAGATGGATAGTGGCATCCTTTATAGTTCATCGCAGGCTGTCATTTTCAGCCAATTAGGTATTGTGTAATGAATTTCAAAGGATCCATTCTTCCTCTGCATGTGCAATACCTGCATCTTTTCATTTGAGTAATTTCTTTTCTGCTCCATTCTTTCCTTATCTTAATCCTCCTCTGTGTTTGGATTGGTGCCGACTGTCATCCGCCTTAAATCACATGCAGCCTTTGTGTGTATGTGTGTGTGTGTGTGTGTGTGTGTGCAAGGTTTCTTTATGTCTCTCCATATCTTTGTTCATTCTTGGTAAATGGTTGTGCCAGAGCTTTTTAAGTGGAGACTCACAGCTACATGAACTGAGGATTTTAAATGACTTCTTTGTATTCTAAATAGTAAAGTGTACTGCGTCTTTACTGGCATTCACATGCTAGATAAATATTGTTGCCTTGGGTTTCTGTGGTATCTCCCATCTGGTTCAAGTAGAAGCATCAACAGGAGCTCGGTGGGTTCTGTTTCAGCTGGATATGTTCACAGTATTTTGTGCTAACTTCAGTGTGAGTCATCAGACCCCAAATGAAAATTTGTGAGGCACAGACAGAAGCCAGAGTGGGTTTAAAGCCAAAGATACCTGAGGTTTGTTATTAAAGCCCGGATGTGTAGCCCATTCACAAAGCTAGAGAAATGCAGCCTCCCACAGCAGCGCAAATGCGATGATTGCATGATGGTTGTACTCATAGGCGGGCTGTTCATGTATTTCTGGATTGTCCAGCATGGCATCTCAGCAGTAAACCTTTACTGATATTTGGAAAACAAAAACAGCAGAGAGTGATTCCGAAAACATTTGGTGTGAGAAATTAGCTGTTTAGTTGCTCAGCCTGTGTTTATTTAATATCAATGGCTCTGCGCCACCACCAGAATGCATTACGAAGTGTTTTACATAAACGGTGAATAGGAAGCAGACAAACCACAGAACCAGTGGATATGTATGTGATCAGTGCATAGAAAGAATGATCAGGTAAATGGGTAGACTGTCCAGTAATTGACTGGCACTTCCTACAGGACAGATTATATTTCTTTTTTCTGTGTCTGTTTTCTATTCATGGCATAAATGGCCTTTAAAGACCAACTTCTTTTCTTTGGCTTTGCTGTCCTCACTGATTTTATAGTTTTTGTTATTATTTGTGTATTTTTGCTGTTCTGCCTCTTTAAATTTTATCATTTAACTGTCTTTATTGTTTTTTTTTTTTTGTTTTTTTTTTACCCCTCAGCCTCTAAAAGGTTGATGGTGTATTATCGTCACCCTGCCGGGTGGCTGGCCAGCTGCATCATCAACACCTGCCTTGTAAATAAACGCAATAACTAGAAAAAGAAATGATGTAGGCTTTTCCAGTTGCTACTATAATTGCATCTATGAAAAATCATGAACGAGTTTGAATTTAGGTGACCTTGAAGTCAAGGTCGGAGTACACTTTTAACAAAAACATTGTGAACATGACAGAAAGGAAATGATGTACAAGTTTCACATTGATACCATGCCAGCAGACTGGGGAGTAGCACTGTTTCTGTTTTGGTCAACTTCAATTATTTAAGATGTGCTACTTAAATAAATGCGACTTTTTATTGGTAGCTGTTTGGATGTGAAGAGAATTTCAGTACATTTGACAGAAAAATGCATCCAAAATGAATTGCAGACTGACCCTTCAAGGGTAATGTTTGAATCTTATTCTCATGCTCTTAGCTGCCTGTGTGCCAGTGTGTAACTGTGAGCTCCTCTCTGGGATCACAGATGTGCTTATGTAGCCTCTCCTAACCTTGCTATCCCGCTGCCCGGATGCCAACCCTCTTGCCAGGCTGCGCTGGTGTCCCGCTGCCCAAAGACTGCCAGCTTGCCACTCACTCTGTTACCAGCTGTTACCCACAACCACAGGCGATTTAATGCAGGGTCAATGCTTCTCTCAAGATATTTGCGTATATCTTTTTTCTTGGTGGGGTCATAACCAGGGTTTTACACCTCAAGTCATGAGTCAACCCAAAAAAATGCACACCAGTTGCTTAAAATTGAAATGAAAAGCAAGTTGCATTTCAACAAAAAAATCACTCATCGTTCTTCCACTGACATGCCAGTGCATTCCACTGTAATCTCCATCCTGATTAAAGACTGTATTTGTGGATTACTGCAGCCTTACAAAACATCCCCCTCCTTTACTGGCGTAGGCGCATAGGGGCAAAGCTCCTGATAACAAAAGCACCCTGTTGGATTTGGCCTCACCCTGTTCAGATCTTACCTGGAGTGGTCACAACAGTTACTCCAGGATAAATCAGAAAAACTGGTTTATATTCACATGTGTTAAAAGTGAATTCACAGCTTTTTCTGATACATTTTACACCCATTATTCCCACTTGAACCTTTTAATATTTTCTTGCAGTCTCTTGTTTCTTTTCCACTTATGTCTTTCTGTGTCCTTGTCTCTGTGCTTCTTTCTCCTGAGCTGCCATCCTTCGTCTCTGTCTCTCCAAGTACGTACACTTGTCAGATTCCATTTCTTTCATCTTCTCACTACACATATTTCTATTTCTTCCCCTGCCCTGTTGTCACCTCTCTCTTGATTCTCTTTAAGTTTCTCTCTTGTTATTTTCCACCACCCCATGTTGCCCTTGATTGCTTTGTCACCATCCTCCCACCTCCGCATTCTTGTGCCCGAGTGTGATTTACCCAGTGTGTTGGGGCTGGGGGGCGGGGTTGGGGATCCAGGTAATGTTCTGCCCCATGGCAGATTCTGTTTGGTCAGTATGACAAGAGGAGTTTGGAAACCCATTGAGTCACTTGCTAGGAGTGCATGTTTAAGCAGTGCAGCTTCACGCTGCGTCTCATTTAACAATGCACTGTATGCATGTGCTGTAGACACATTCTGTTTACATATCAGCAGATGTTTGAAAGAATGGCGTACCCACACATATGTTTCTGGGGCTGGAAGAGGAAGTTGGATACCATGTGCTGGTTTGATTTGATTGTAATTTCTGTAAATCAGATGTTGCTTCCCCCGTATCTTTGTCTACAATCTCTGAGTAATATGGCTCGTGGTGAAAATTATCATACATTGTGGACACAATGTTTGTCATTATAGTGTGAGCTGGTAATGAGTGATACTGATAAGCTGACCTTGGACCTGCTGCTTTGACTTTAATCCTTTTCCTTTTTTTTTGTACCTTCCGGTTTCTTCCCACATGCCAAAACACATGCAAGTTAGGTTAATTGGCACCAAACTGGGGATTCTAAATTGTCCTTAGGTATGACTGTGAGAGTGAATGGTTGTCTGTCTCTCTGTGTTGGCCCTGAGATGGACTGGCGATCTGTCCAGGGTGGACCCTGCCTCTCGCCCAAAGATGCTGGGATAGACTACAGCCCCCCCGTGACCCGAAAAGGATTAAGCGGAAGAAGATGGATGGATGGATGGATGGATGGATGGATTAACCAAAAAATACATACTGCCATCTTGTTAAACCAGAGTGGTGGCCTAGTTGGTGGAGCATCCACCCCACATCCGGGAGGTCGTGGGTTCAAATCCTAGCCGGGTCATACCAAAGACCATGTAAAAATGGTACTTTCTGCCTTCTAGCTTGGTGCTCAGCATACTAGAATGGGGAAAGGAAAGTTAACGCACAGAGCTACCAGAGGACTGACCTCTCACTGTAGTTTTCACTACTCACAGTCGCTGTGTGGCCTAGGGTCAGTGAAACGGAGATAGGTGGTGTCCCATACACCACATGGTGTCCCACATGCTGTGGAAGGGATTAATTTAAAACTTTTAACGTTATCTTGTTGCACAGCCCTCTATTCCTCTCTTGCCTACTGTACACTTACAGTATTTGTGTGATACAAGAGCAAAAGAAAAAGAAAAATATAAGCCCATTTTGAGGTTTGTCTTATCTTATTTACTTGTAAGCAAAGTGATTTGTGAAGATTACAGCTTTTAACAGACATTAACAGTTTCAAACTTTTTAGATAATTGTATTTACATTAATAAATGTTTTTAATGTTAAACATGCAACATAAACTGTAATGTGTTTAAAATTGTATTTCAGAACAAATAACTTTCTTAAATGCATGTTGACAAAGTTAGTATTCAGATAAGACATTTGTATACTTTTCTTTCACCACACCGGTGTATGTAATAATTTCCTTGCGAGATCACTTTAAATGGTAATGGTAAATGGCATTCACTTACAGTATATAGCGCTTTTTCTCATCTCTGGATGACCAAAGCGCTTTACAGATCCCGCTATCCACCCATTCACACACTGATGGCGGCAGAGCTGCCATACACACACAAGCGCTAGCCTGGCCACCAGGAGCAACTGGGGGTTCAGTGTCTTGCTCAAGGACACTTCGACGTGCAGACTGCAGACAGAGTGAGAATCGAACCCATGACCCTCCAATCAGTAGTCGGTCACACTACACCTGCGCCACAGCCGCCCCCAGTGGACATCATGCTGCGTTCCTTCTCTGTTTGACGTAGAAAACTTCAGTGGGTTATTTCATATCCAAATCTGTGGCATTCTGTAACAGCAACCCTGAAAACAAAATCATTCACCAGACACATTTGACTAAATATACTGTAGCTGACTAGCATTGCTACCCGTTGAATATGGCATGCAGTGTTTAAGGGTGGTGGTACTACAATAGCAATGGCAAGCAAGTTTCATCAGCATACATACGAGGGGGGGCTGAAAAGTTCATAGTGGTCAAATTTGACCAAATATGGTTTATTTTTCAACATAGTCTCCCCTTCGGTCCACACACTTCTTCCTTCGGTGTTGCAGTGCTTGGATCCCTGTGCATTGTTGGATCAGTAATTTTATAATATCATGTTCTGAGTTTTGGACACCATCATTATGGAAAGGTGAAGTAAAAAAATAAATCTAAAGCTGAGAATCAGAATCAGAATCAGGTTTATTGCCATTGTTCATGTAGTACACAAACTAGGAATTTGTCTCGGTGCAATGCTGCAACATTAAACATGATAAGATAAGAGAAATAAACTATACATGTAATAAAGTGTAGGATAAGATTAAGTGATACTGGTCAACAGTTAAAATATATATTAGCCAGCAGCAGATACTGTGGAGAACTATATAGTGCAGTCGGTAATGCAGGAAGAAAACAGTGATGATTGACATGAGTCTGGTTGAGCTGCTGTACATGGTGCACGAGAGTCAATAAGTCACTTAGTGTTCAGCAGTCTAATGGCAGAGGGGAAGAAGCTGTTCATGTGACGGGAGGTTTTAGTCTGGATGGACCGAAGTCTTCTACCAGAGGGGAGGGGGGCAAACAGTACGTGACCAGGGTGTGAGGGATCGGCTATGATCCGGCCAGCACGCCTCCGGGTCCTGGAGATGTACAGATCCTGGAGAGATGGGAGCTTGCAGCCGATCACCTTCTCAGCAGTGCGCACGACGCGCTGCAGCCTTAGTCTGTCCCTGGCAGTGGCTCCTGCGTACCACACGGTTATGGAGGTGGTGAGGATGGACTCGATGATGGCTGTGTAGAACTGCACTAACATCTTGGTGGGTAGCTTGAGCTTCCTCAGCTGCTGCAGGAAGAACATCCTCTGCTGGGCTTTTTTGATGAGTGAGCTGATGGTCAGCTCCCATTTGAGGTCCCTGGTGATGGTAGTGCCTAGGAAGCGGAAGGAATCAGCAGTGGTGATGGGAGAGCCTGAGAGGGTGAGGGGGGGCAGAGGAGTAGTGACTTTCCTGAAGTCTACAATCATCTCCACTGTCTTCAGAGCGTTCAGCTGCAGGTTGTTATTGCTGCACCAGGACGCCAGCTGGGCCACCTCTCTCCTGTAGGCGGACTCGTCGCCGTTGGAGATGAGCCCGATGAGGGTGGTGTCGTCCGCAAACTTGATCAACTTGACAGACTGGTGGCTGGAGGTGCAGGAGTTGGTGTAAAGGGAGAAGAGTAGGGGGGAAAGTACACAGCCCTGGGGTGATCCGGTGCTGATGCTAGTATAGTCTGAGACAGTCTTTCCCAGCCGCACATGCTGCCTCCGGTCCGTCAGGAAGTCGATGATCCACCTGCAGAGGGAGTCAGGCACGTTGAGCAGGGACAGCTTGTCCCGGAGCAGAGCGGGGCGGATGGTGTTGAATGCGGAGCTGAAGTCCACAAACAGGATCCTGGCGTAGGTTCCCGGGGAGTCCAGGTGCTGCAGGATGGAGTGGAGGGCCAGGTTGACTGCATCGTCTACAGACCTGTTGGCTCGATAGGCAAACTGCAGCGGGTCCAGGAGAGGGGTGGTGATGGACTTGAGGTGGGACAGGACCAGGCGCTCAAAGGACTTCATGACTACAGAGGTGAGCGCTACAGGTCTGTAGTCATTAAGTCCAGTGATCCGTGGCTTCTTGGGGACAGGGATGATGGTGGAGGATTTGAGGCAGGACGGCACGTGGCATAACTTAAGGGAGGTGTTAAAAATGTCTGTGAATACAGGAGCCAGCTGTTTCGCACAGAGTCTCAGGGTGGAGGGAGACACGCCGTCTGGGCCGGGGGCCTTGCGCGAGAAATGTGGCATTTATAAATTATAGTATACAACCCATCATAATAATAAAGACAGTAGGTAAAAACAAAGGGAAAATAAAACAGCAATAAAATGCTAACAGCATTTTAACATGCTAACAGCATGCTAACAGCATAAGTACATGCATAATGGCCACTAGATGTCACTGTTCGTAGAATAAAACCTCGAAGCTTTGAATCTTTTTCAACACAGTTTGAAGGAAAGCCTCAGACCTTCATTGAGGTTTCACCTGCCCATCACTACTGAAGAGCTATAGCATTTATTGATGTTTAAAACCAGCCTACCGTGTACATTTACTGCCATTTACAGCCTGTTAATGCTTACTTTACTCCTGTTCTGATCAACACGGACTCCGGTGCACACCGCTCCCTCACTCACTCTCTTACTTGACCATTTGCACAGAGTGTCACCTAGGTTTTGTTTAGCACTCCCTCTGCTGGCGGACACTATAATTGCATTTAAGAATACAATTTTAAATATGATCAAATGTGACATAAATAATAAATAATTGATTTTTGGAAATGGACTGGTGGGCCGCACTGAATGAGGGTAGGGGCCGCCAGTTCCCCATCCCTGGCCTATTTGCACAATATGCTCCTGTGAACACAATATAGATAAGCTCTTCATTGTCCGTTTACACGGAAATATGTATTGCAACACCCGTTCTTTAAAATACATGAAAAACAAGTTTATGCTCTGTGGAGCATAAACTCCACAGAAGGGTTTGAATCAGGCTTTACCTACTGTCCACCTGGCTGCTGTCTGGTCGGAGTACGCACAATTCTTCCAGCACCATACACATCAATTTCCCTGTACGACAACACTCCACAGCGAGTGTATTATGGAAAGCAAGCAGCACAGTCTGTCTCCGTTTCCCAGTCCGATGACACTCCAGCACCGGTGTGAAGAGAGAGCAGCAGAGTGTGTGAGATGTGATCTGGGGTGAGCTTGATTCCTCGCCCGGTGTACACCTCTAGGGGGTTATATGAGCAGATTAATAAAGAAAAGTGAATGTAGGTAAATGTAAATATAGTTTTGGTGTTCCAGCACCCACCGGTAACCAGTACCTCCATCTCCCCATCAGTCCACAATGCCTGTATTGTGGAGAGAGACGCATTGATCTTAAACTCCACCGACCGTGTCAAGTGCACTTGATTCCTTCCCCAGCGTGCATCTCCACTGGTAGAGGTTGGTTAAAAAAGGTCACTTTTGACCCCTTTTATGGTCAAGCGGTCAATAAAACCATGTCAGGTGCACTCTTCAGGTATTGTGGCATCACCATGCAAGAGATAAGAGGCCGCAGTGAAGTGGCCTCTGAGTTGGCAGGGGGACAAAGTTTGACATATATGCATACATACCTACACCATAGAATCTCTTTTATATACTGTATATAGATAGATAGATGTAATCCAGAGTAAAAAGGATTGCAAGTTATAATTTGCATGTCTATTTTTTCTTTTGTATCATTGCACAAGTGCAACCGGAGTGGCCTACTGGTAGAGCATTCGCCCCACAGCCTGGAGGTTGTGGGTTGAAGCCCCGGCCAGGTTATACTAAAGACCATAAGAATTGTACTTTCTGCTTTCTAGCTTGGTGCTCACCATAACAGAATGGGGAAAGGAAAGTTGGTTACCCAGCCACAGGGGGAGCACAAACCAGTGTACTCCTAGTGCTGGTCCCCTGCCCGGTAACTATGGAGGGTTGCATAAGGAAAGGTATCCTGCGTAAAATCCTTGCCAAATCAGTAATGCAGATCCATGATCCACTGTGGTAACCTTGAAATGGGAGCACCCGAAAGAAGAACATCATTGTACGAGATGGGGGAATCAATCTGCTTTAGCTAGTTAGCGATTACCCACTGCTAGCAGCAACCACTGAAAAGAGCGCAGCATGCAGGAAGAGGATACCAGTTCTGAGTTCAACAGCATATCTTGTGTGCTAAAAACAAGAAGCAGGAGCTGCTACAGTGTTTGTATCAGTGAAACAGAGGAAGGAAAACAATTCAGTCATTGTTGTAAGGAAATGGGAAAAAATGTCTGTACCTGGGTGTCACATGTTTAACTCGTGTGTGTGGGGGCCTCAAAATTTGATGCCCTATATCTAATTGCCATAGACATGCCAACAGAGTGTTGCTGTCAGGAGGAAAATTGTCAGGAGCCCCATCATAAAGGTTGACTGTAAACTGTAGTAAGAACATTTGCATTATTTTACTTATTGGCAGACCGCTGGTAGCCATTACATTAAATACTCTAAAATCACTGTTTTATCATTATCAGAGACCAGAGGTTTTAAAAAGAGCAGCTCATTTCTTTATCATTTCAACAACTTAAACTTCATCAGCTATGTCACACGTCAGTTTTAATATTGGTATTACGATATACCTTCTAACTTCCTGTTAATACTTAATTTTAGGAGCTTCTACTCAGGGGTGTAAAAACATTATTAGGGCAGTTATTATTTAAGAGTCAACTGTAAAAAAAAAAATAAAAAAAAAAAATCTGCCACCCACCTTAGTGGCTACTGAGCGTGTCTGTGCTCCAATATATGCCACTGTCTGATTCCAGCCCAGATTTGGTGAGTGCTAATGCCAAGCCCTGTTTGTTTCCAGTTTTTTGTGTTGGATAAAATCCTTTACATTCTTATTCCCATATTAAGGCATAGTTTTTGTGAATACAGCCCACACCTCAGACACAGTCCAAGGACGGATAATTTTTTCACACATAAGTTGTTCAGAATTCCTTATACAAAGATATAGAGTGATGATAATCAAGTCAGTGGCGGTAATGCTTCTGTAAGTTGGTTGCCAACCGCCAATTAAATCTAAAAGAAGAAGAAGAAGAACTATTTTTGGTCTTAAAAAAGCATCCATCCATCCATCCATCCATCCATCCATCCATCTTTGACTGCTTGTCCGGAGGTCCGGGTCGTGGAAGCAGCAGTTCAAGCAGAGAAGTCCAGACTTCCCTCTCCCCAGCCACCTGCTTCAGCTCTTCAGAGAGGATACCAAGGTGTTTCCAGACCAGCTGGGAGACATAGTCTCTCCAGCAAGTCCTGGGTCTGCCCCAGGGTGTCCTCCCAGTGGGACATGCCCAAAACACTTCAAGTGGGAGGCATCCAGGAGGCATCCTGATCAGATGCCTATACCACCTCAACTGGCTCCTTTCAATGTGGAGGAGCAGCGGTTCTATTCTGAACCTCTCCCGGATGACTGAGATCCTCACCCTATCTCTGAGGGTGAGTCCAGCAATCCTACAAAGAAAACTCATTTCAACCACTTGTAGCTGCGATTTCGTTGGTTCGGTCATTACCCAAAGCTCATGACCATAGGTGAGGGTAGGAACGTAGATTGACTGGTAAATCGACAGCTTTGCCTTAGAGCTTAGCTCCCTCTTCACCACAACAGACCGGTACAACATCCACATCACTGCAAAGGCTGCTCTGATCCGTCTGTCAGTCTCTCGCTCCATTTTCCCCTCACTCGTGAATAAGACCCCGAGATACTTAAACTCCTCCACTTGGGGCAGGAGCTTGTCCCCAACCCGGAGAGGACAACCCACCTTTTTCCGGCTGAGGACCATGGACTCGGACTTGGAGGTGCTGATTCTCATCCCAGCCGCATCACACTCCGCGGCAAACCGTCCCGGTAAGACCTGTAGGTCATTGCTGGATGAAGCCAACAGGACAACATCATCTGCAAACAACAGAGATGAGATCCTGTGGTCACCAGGCATGACACCCTCCGTTCCCTGGCTGTGCCTAGAAATCCTGTCCATAAAAATTATGAACAGGATTGGTGACAAAGGGCAGCCCTGGCGGAGTCCAACTCTCACTGGGAATGAGTCCGACCGAGTGTTGGCAATACGAACCAAACTCGCACAACGGTCATATAGAGACCGGGTAGCTTGTAATAACAAGCCCAATACCCCATACTTCCGAAGCACCCCCCACCAAAAAACCACAAAGGACGCTGTCGAATGCCTTCTCCAAGTCCACAAAACACATGTAAACTGGTTGGGCAAACTCCCATGAACCCTCGAGGATTCTCAAGACGGTAAAGAGTTGGTCTGATGTGCCATGGCCAGGATGAAAACCACATTGCTCCTCCTGAATCCAAGGTTCGACCAACGGCCGGACTCTCCTCTCCAGTACCTTGGCATAGACCTTCCCAGGGAGGCTGAGGAGTGTGATCCCTCTAAAGTTGGAGCATACCCTCCGGTTCCCATTTTTAAAGAGAGGAACCACCACCCCTGTTTGCCATGCCAAAGGCACTGCCCCCGACCTCCACACAATGTTGCAGAGGCGTGTCAACCATGACAGCCCTACAACATCCAGGGCCTTGAGGTACTCAGGGCGAACCTCGTCGACCCCCAAGGCCCGGCCACCAAAAAGATTTTTAACCACCTTGGCGACCTCAGCCCCTGTGATGGACGAGTCATCCCCCTCGTCCATAAGCTCTGCTTCCTTTGTGGAAGGTGTGTGGAATGGGATTGAGGAGATCCTCAAAGTATTCCTTCCACCACCTGATGATATCCCCAGTCGAAGTCAGCAGCGCCCCATCCGCACCATACACAGTGTGGACAGGGAGCTGCTTCCCCCTCCTGAGCCGCCGGACAGTTTGCCAGAATCTCTTCAACGCCACCCAAAAGTCTTGTTCCATGGCCTCACCGAACTCCTCCCACACCCGAGTTTTTGCTTCAGCAACCACTCGAGCCACACTCCACTTGGCCTGCCGGTACACCTCAGCAGCTTCGGGAGTCCCACAAGCCAACCAAGCTTGATAACCAAAAAGCAATATCTTACAAAAGCAATAGGGAATAAAATGTCTTATTTTTCTGTTATCTTTTGTTGCTTCATATTTAGCCTTCAATTCTCACTTCCTTTGTCCTTGAGAATAATAGGAATGGATGTGGCATTTTTGTTATTTTCATGCAGTGTGAGCTTGTAGAAAAGCAGCTATATAAAATCAATCCATAGTCACCGCTGTTATCTCCTCTCACCACTGGTCTTCTCTCTCTGTTACTTGTAGTGTGCTCTGCTCATGGGCACTGAGGTGATGAATGTGTGTTAACATGTGCAGGCATATCTGCTGGCTGTACGATTCTCCATAGCGACGAAAAGGGCAGGACCCAGTGACTGCTTGTCTCCATGGTGAACTATGAAATCAGCCTCTGGGCTGCTGAGCCCACAGAGAGGCTGGAGCCTGGAGCTGATGTGAGATCAGCTGGAGTGGTGTCAGCCTGCAACATGCTGCAAAAACACAACCACCAACTGCAGGAGCATTTATCACACTCTCGGTTTGTGGGATTGCAGGTCCGCAGGCATGTTTTTGGCCACTTGAGTGTGATTAGAAGCGCCATAGATGGATGTATTTTTTGTTCCCGTTTTTTTGTGTGTAAGTTCATACAAAGATAGCCATCAAAGCTGGTAAATGTAATGGTTTATTTGTCCAAATATCCACTGGATTACAGATTGAGGGCAGTGATACAGAGTTCAGATGAAATATCAGTTTGCCATGGGAGGTTTTAGTACACATTGACCTCTAAAGGGTTTAGCTTTCTACAGCTTCCACTGTAAAAGTTTTCTGTAACCTCCCATCGTGACATGTTTTGTATATGAATTTCTCCTTATCTTAATCCCCCCCCCCTTCTCTCTTTCATCAGTTTGACTTTCACTCCTACGCACCCACACACTCCCTCACTATCGTTCCATCCTTGGGTGCTTGTTCTGTTTCGCACCCATCCCTCACCCTCTCACCCCAGTGCTGCTGCGCTGCTACCTCTCCTTATCTGTCCTCTCATCCCTGTTTTCCTCGTGTCTGGGTAGAAAAGCTTTTGTGGATAATTGATTGGTAGAAGGAGGAGATCGATGTTGTACGCCTTGACAGAGAGCTCTCTCTCGTTTCCTCCCTGCCTCTTCCTTTCTCGTCTTTTTTTTCTGCCTCTCCCTCAGTCTCGTCCAATTTTCCTGAATCGCTCTTTGTCTCGCAGAGTCATCACCAGTGTGTGAGGAAAAAACAGGAAGTAAATTGAAAATGAAGATGACACATTGATTCACATCAGCTATCTATGCATTTTCTGTTCCCTCATTGTTCTTACTTGACGTGGTTCAGTGTGCTTTAAATATAAGATAAGGTAAGATAAGCCTTTATTAGTTTTATCAGACTAATAAATATAAATATCAGAGTTCATGATTGTATGCACTGAACCCTTAGCGTCTCACATGATGGCTTGAGGAAGCCCAAAAAGCAGCTGGTCAGGCTGAAAAGCTGAAAAATCTTTTTCGTTGCTGAACTTTTAAGAAATAGTATTTCAAATGTAAATTTGTTTCTAGAAAATCAAAGCACTCACTGATTGAGCTCAACAAAAACTAGTTGGTTGAATTAAAAAGTAAAAAAAAAAAAAAAAAAAAAAAATCCAAACTGTATAACAAATATTCAGACTATATTATACTGTCTTTGATTATGGTACTATAGGTTTTTGCTATAGATAACATTAAATAGTAAGCAGTTAACTGAATGTGACCGCATCTGCTGTGAACAATTAATTAAAACAAATTCAAACATTGGACAAAATTATAAAAATTAATAACTGGGTATAAATTTTGACACATTTGCATGTGTGTTTTGTGGTCAATTTAGAGCTCATGTTTTAAACCATTATATCTATATTTCCTCATTGGAATGAGCATTCTTGTTTTGAACTGTTGGATGTGCTGTATAGAAAATGTCTATAACTTCTCAAAATTCAAATCTTCTCCTCTCTGGGTCCGAATACAATAAATCAGATTTTACATGTGCTTTCACCGATCAAGTTGTCATATTCACAGCTTTTGCAGCCAGGATTGTCTATATTTTGACAAGAGAATGGAGAATGATGTCATCAGCGAACACTGACAGGCGAGGTTAGTAAAGTGCTTCCATAGAAACTATAGAAACATCATACAGACATCAATACCAATTTAGTTCAGAGTGTAGTGAGATCGAACACTGAAATTTCAAGCAAAGATGATATTTAACAATCAGTGGTAATTCAATACTGTCTACTGTCTCTTGATAGGATTTGAATTGTTTTATTTTCTTTAGCCTAAACACATTTAAGAGAAAAAAAACTCCCAAATTGGTTTGAATGTTTACAACAAAAAGTTGCAAATTTATGAAGGAAAAGTCAGATTTATCATGAAAATGTTCAAATAAAAGGCCTTAAATTTATGAGAAAAATGTAAAAATTATAGGAAAATTCTGACAGATTTAAGAATAAAATCTCCCAATAGACAGGGGGGAAAAAAGCAAATTTTTGAAAGAAGTGTTGCAAATTTATGAGTAAAAAGTTGCAAACTCCCCTCCATGGATTGCCAGTTATTGTGATGGAGGGGTTTGCATGCCCCAATGATCCCAGGAGCTATGTTGTCGGGAGCCGCTTGCCCCTGGTAGGGTCTCCTAAGAGAAATGGGTCCTGGTGAAGAGCCAGACCAAGAGTGGTCCAGTGGACGGCGGGGGGTTCCATGGCAACAGCCTGGTAGCTGGTTTTCTTCCCAGGAGAGCCACATGGGTCCACCCTCCAGTGGGCTCAACACCTGCAGGATGGATCTTGGGGATTGTAGGTGGTATCGAGCGGAAGTCTAGGCGTCTCTGCTTGAACTGCTGCCCCTGTGACCCGGACATCCGGATAAGCGGCAGAAGATAAATGGATGAATGAAAGTTGCAAATTGACATGAAAAGAAAGCTGAAAATGTATACAATAGAAGTTTCAGAATTTATGTAGAAATCGTACATTCTCTCTGGTTGGTTGTCCATCGATCCGATGATGACCATCCCTCATGTGTTAAGTCCTCTTCTTGTGTGTGCATGGAGATGGCTGTTTAGGCCGATCCTCAATCGACAGACACAGCTGCAGTAGGGGCAAGGAAATTGCCCAGGTAATAACGCCTTTCTTCGTGCTCATGCTTCAGCTACATCAGCTTGCCTCTTCTCTTCAAAGTAGTCTGGCGCCTTGGTAGTGAGAGCGCGCCAGCCTGGCCTGTCAATAGCCCGCAGCTCTAATTGTTTGGGAAGGATGCCAATGTGTCTGATGTTGAGCTTCACGCAGTCTTTGAATCTTTTGCGTGGTCTGCCTTGGTTCCGCTTCTCAGAGCAGAGTTCGCCATACATGAGCTGCTTGGGCAGCCTGTGGCCATCCATCCGGATCACCTGACTAACCCATTGGAGCTGGGCTTTCAGAATCATGGCCTCGATGCTGGTCATCTCAGCTCTGTCCAGGATCTCAAAGTTTGTGACCCGGTCTTGCCAGTGAATGTTCATGATCATCCGGAGGCTTCTCATGTGGAACTTCTCCATCTGCTTCAGGTGTTTTTTGTACACGGTCCACGTCTCACATCCATAGAGAAGGCTGGTAAGGACAATGGCCCTGTACACTTTGAGCTTCGTGGACAGCTGGATGTTGTGCTGGTTCAGGACGCGAGCTCGGAGACGACCGAGAGCTTGACTGGCCTTGCACATTCTGGCGTTGATCTCCTTATCCAGGCTGCCATCGTTGCTGATGGTGCTGCCGAGGTACTTAAAGTCGTCTGCCGTCTTCAGTTGGGTGCCCTCGATGGAGATAGAGGGGGGAGGGACGGTGGAGGCGGGTGCTGGTTGGAACAGTACCTCTGTCTTGCTAAGGCTGATGGTAAGACCGAAAAGGCGGGAGGCTTCTGCAGACTTATTCACGGTGATCTGGAGATCAAACTCCGTGTGGGCCATGAGGGCACAGTCATCAGTGAAAAGCCCTTCCAGGACAATCTTTTCTGCAACCTTGGTCTTAGCCTTCAGTCGGCGGAGGTTGAACAGTGAGCCATCAAGTCTGTATCGCAGGTATACCCCATGGTCCCAAGTCCCTGATGGCATGGTTGAGGACGCAAGAGAAAAAGAGGTTGAAGAGGACCGGGGCCAGAACGCACCCCTGCTTGATGCTGTTGCTGATATTGAATGGCTCCGATACTTCTCCACTTGAGAGAACCTGCCCAGTCATGTTGTCGTGAAACTGGCGTATGAGGTTTACAAACTTGTCTGGGCACCCAAGCTTGGATAAGATGATCCAGAGGGCCTCCCTGTTCATCATGTCGAAGGCCTTAGTCAGGTCAATGAAGACTGCATATAAGTCCATGTTTTGTTCTAGACATTTCTCCTGCACTTGGCGGACGGAGAAGATCATGTCCATGGTGCTGCAGTTTGGACGGAATCCACACTGTGTTTCTGGCAGGTTAACTTCAGAGATGTTGTTAATCAGCTGGTTGAGGAGGACCCGGGCCAGTATTTTTCCGACAATCGATAGAAGGAAGATACCTTGGTAATTGCCGCAGTCAGACTTGCTACCCTTATTCTTGAACAGAGAGACAACAGTGGCATCCCTGAAGTCTTTGGACAGTTGTTCTTCATCCCAGATGCTGGTGAGGAGGGAATGGAAGATTTCAAGGGCCACAGGGACCGGCTGATTTGAATATTTCCGCCGGGATTCCATCCATCCCAGGTGCTTTGCCAGAATTGGTCTGCCTAATTGCGTTCAAGACTTCGTCCATTGTAGGGGGGAGGTTGAGGCAGTGGACGGTGGGTTTTTGTGGGATCAGATCGAGGGCGTGGGGGTCTACAGTGGAGGGCCTGTTGAGCAGGTAGCTGAAGTGCTCTCTCCATCGCGCGTTGATGCTGCTCTTCTCCTTCAGCAGAGTTGAACCGTCTGCCAACAGGAGTGGGATAGTACATGGCTTGGCAGGTCCATATACTTCCTTGATGACGCTGAAGAACATCTTGGAATTTGGCGTATCTCTGCACCTCATCTGCCTTCTTCTCCCACCGTTCATTCTGCATCTTTTGCAGCGCTTCTTGTGCCTGTCTCTGGAGGTGCTTGAAGCGATCACACTTGGAAATGGAAGTGGGGTCATTCTGCCACTCAACAAAGGCCTTCTGCTTGTCATCCAGGAGTGTCTTGATGTTCTCATTGTTCTTGTCGAACCAGTCCTGGTGCACTCGTTTCCTGGGGCCGATGGTGTTTTTTGCTGACTCCGTCACCAGTGCACTAAACTGTTCCCACCTTTGTGTTGGACAGCCAGTCAGGGGTCCATGGGCAATCAGTCGGCCGTCCAGATCTTCTGCAAATTCACTACGTCGCTGGGGTTGTTCAAGTTTGGCGACGTTGAACGCTGGCCTGATGACTTTCGGCGTCTTGCGGTGTGTTGGGGCAATATGCAGGGATAGGATGGATCTGACTAGACGGTGGTCCGTCCAACACTCTGCTCCGCGCATGGCCCTGGTGATCCTGACGTCACGGTTGTCTCTCTGATGACAAATGGCAAAGTCTATCAAATGCCACTGCTTGGATCTTGGGTGCATCCATGTTGTCTTATATTTGTCTGCTTGCCGGAACAGTGTGTTTGTGATAGCGAGGTGGTTTTCAGCACAAAGGCTCAAGAGCATCAAGCCGTTGGAGTTCAGTTTTCCAGTGCCGTGTGGCCCCAGCACACCTTTCCAGTTACAGCAGTCTGTTCCGACTCTGGCATTGAAATCGCCTAGCAGAATGAGTTTGCCATTGGGAGGAGTGTCCTTCATGAGGGTACTGAGCTCCTCATAAAAGGCTTCCTTCACTTCATCGCTGCTGGTGAGAGTTGGGGCGTACGCACTGATGAGGGTAACTTGCCGGTTATGGTTGAGGTGGAAATGGAGTTTCATCAGCTGTTCATTAACTGACGTTAGTAGATCAGGAAGTTGCTTGAGAACCGATGTTTTGATGGCCAGTCCTACTACATGGATCCTCTCTTCATCTTTGGCCTTGCCTTTCCAGAAAAAGGTGTAGCCGCCTTTTAGTTTGGCCACAGATCCTTCTTCGGCTAGTCTGGTCTCACTGAGGGCTGCAATGTCAGTGCGGTAGCGGGCCAGTTCTCTTGCAATGAGGGCTGTTCTTTTCTCAGGCCTCAAGGAGGCCTCTCTGTCCATGAGCATGCATACATTCCATGCACCAAGAATTAGTTTCTTTCTTCTTTGGTTTCGACCGCTTGGGGGGTAGAACTCCCAGCTGTGGTATGTTGGCCAGTTGGAAGGGACAAGCATTTGTTTGGGACACATTTTCTAGTCCCCTCCCTCATGTGAGGGTGAGCAGTGCTGTCCTAAAGAGGCTGCTCAGTTGCCTGGGGGAATGCCGAACTCCACTGTTGTCCCGGGGTCAGAAGGAAAGTGACTATTGCTGTCAGGCCGCCTGCATGCAGGGTTCAAGCTACAACTGCCAGTGGTCACCTCCACCTGTTGCTTCACTCGTTCCCCATTGCCACAGGACTGTTGTAGGGTTGTGAGGACTAACACACACGAGGAAAACCTGTGCGGGAATGTTTTTAAAAGTGGGAAAGTCGATGCACAGGGGCAGTCCCACTCTCTCGGCCTCAAACGCCAGGATCTGGTGGTACGAAAAGAGCTGCCATGACCAGGGACTTCCTCAGCTGCAGTGGATGATCACAACGTCTATAGTGCCTTGCCGTGCCCTTGCATTCCACAACGCCTGCTGTCACCACCTTCATGACCGTTGGGACAAAAGATGACCTCTTCCGCTCAATCTGCCGACTACAGTCTTCACATGCTTGGGTAGGTATACCCTGTTTAACTCACTGGAGGGTTTGAGGCCCGACCGGCTACCCTAACCTGGTTCAGCCCACCTGCCAAAGCGGTTTACCAGGGTGTGGCCACTGCACATGCTACAGCTTCAAGGAGCCACAGGTGAGAGTTGGGTGCCAGGTGGGAACCAGTGTAGAATGAGCTGTCCTAAAAAGGACATGGCAAGTCCCCCCTACAGAGGTACTATCCCTCCCCAGACACCCCAGACACTCCAGAAGTCTTACATTAATGAGAAAAAAAAAATCACAAATTGATGATAGTAAAATATTTACACACTACTGAGGTATATTTTAGTAGATAATTTATTTTTCATACTCAAGACACTTTTTGTGACTACTCTAACTTATGTTTGAGTAATCAGTTTGATAAAGTGGTTTTGCTTGAGTACAATTTCTGGCTACTCTGTCCATCTCTGGTTCTATAGGTGTCCTTTATGCTTATATTTCAGCACTGTATGACAGCAGTGGCTGTGCATGTTTCTTACATTTCCACAGGAGCATCTGATTTGATGTGACACCTATACCAAGGTAATGTGTCAAGGTTGCTACATAATTTAAAAACACCTTTCTTGAACTTTTGTTTGCCTGAAAGCATTCACTGTGTGCAAAACTGACACTTTCTAGGCAGTAGCACATTACTTACTGTTTGCTGCTGATAAAAATGAGGGAAACGTATATATTTTAGGAGAAGTAATTCCATCTTTTTTTTTTTTTTTTTTTTTTTTTTACAGTTTTAATACTTTTTATTAAATATTCAAAAATCATTTCTACCCATAATGCAGATCTGCTGACATGTTTGTTTCACTGCCATTAATCACACAGCATGCCAATTGATTTGTCAGATTAATACATAAAAGATGCTCTAAAAGGTATCAAACACACTGAATAGTTCCGGTTCGGGGACTGAAGTTGGAGGTGAAGCCTAGTCATCGATGTCGGCTGCAGCCACCCATCTCCGTCCACTTGTCTATTGTCATTAATTTTTTGTTTACTTTATTGATCCCCAGAGGGGAAATTGAGGGCATCCACCTGGATGGATGAAGCAGCCACATTACGGCGCTATCCCTTTACCATTCACACACACATTCACACCTAGGGCCACTTTTTAGAGTCTCCAATTAACCTAACCTGCATTTTTTTGGCCTGTGGGAGGAAACCGGAGAACTCCCGGAGTAAACCCACGCAGACACGGGGAGAACATGCAGACTCCACACAGATCACTGTTGGTCAGGGGCTGGGATCGAACCAGGGATCCCATGGCTAAAGGTGAGTTGCTGTGCTGCCACAGTGCTGACCACTGCCCCACCGCACCGCCCGGTGGCGCATTTAAGATTTGGCAGTATTTAAAACTTTTTTTAAAACTTTTTTTAAAACTATTGGGGTGGGGGGTGGGGGTAAAGCACTTGATTTGGAGATATTATTTTGACAAGTGGTTGTGCAGGAAATACATACATTTAAAAAAAAAAAAGAGACCCTTTTTAACACTGAACTCCACAGCGATGTGACCAGTGACGTCACAGTGTCTCAGTGTTAAAGGTGGAGAGCATAAAAGTTGTGTTGTAGAGCAGGAGACATGAGTTTGATTCTCCCTTGTGCCTTGACATCAACAACCAGTCTGCCTTTTCTTTCCATTAGTGTTGTACTTCTGTGTTTTGGGGGTTACATTTAAGGAACAGGTTAGGGTAGAGACGTATTTGTTTTTTTCCCATGAAGTCGGGGTAATTAGGGTTGGGGCTTAGGGAAGCAGACACTCTTGTTTGTACATTACACACTTCATTTACATCTCACTTCATGTAGTTATTTTCACAACCACCAGATGTCATTATTTTTCCAAACCTAACTGTAGTTCTTCATTAATGTTGATGAAACAGTCTTGTGAACTCAAAAATGCATTCAAGTAGCATGCACATCACTTAAAAAAAGGTGTGTCCTTCATAGCGCATTTCCATGACAGGAGGCTGAACTTTCACCGCATTTATGCCTTGCATTACTAAGTGTTTTTGGTTTGTTTTTTTGTGATTGGATTGCTATTGGGTATTCAGGTTTTGCAATCACGTGACCTCCGGCAGTGATCCGGGTCCTCAGGAGTGAAATGTTTCATGTTGCTATGGCTATGCCATACACACCAATGCTTTACTAAAATGAGATTTTAGCACGATCCAGTCAGCAGAACTTCTTAAAATTGGGTTATGTGACTTTGTTGGAGCATATGATAGCTGCACAAGTGTTGGTATGTTGAGAAATTATCCGTGAACGGTCTGAAGCATGATTCTTATCTCATGGTCAGTCGTTTGTTTACATCGTGTCAAGATGCAAGCAGCATCCTGGAACTGCTCTATTGTGATATTGACATCTACCTAATTGAATGGTAAATGGCGTTCACTTGTATAGTGCTTTTTCTCATCTCTAAATGACCAAAGCGTTTTACACAGGCGCTGGCCTGACCCACCAGGAGCAACTGGGGGTTCAGTATCTTGCTCAAGGACACTTCGACTTGCAGACTGCAGACAGAGCGGGAATCGAACCCCTGACCCTCCGATCAGTAGTCGGCCACACTACACCTGTGCCACAGCCACTGAACATCACTTCATACAGCATAAGCTCTGGAAGTGTGCTAAAGTCTAAATGGATACTAGTACTTAACTGGCTTTGTTGTAGATTTAAGGCAACATCATCACAAGTCTCTGGTGCTCATTACAGCCAAGGTAAGCTCTGTCTACATATCCAAATATTTTATACAGTATATAACATTGTAAAAAAACAAAACAAAAACAAAAACAGAGTATAGCAGAAATATGTTAAATTTTATTAAAAATCTTAGTGATGTCTGCAAAAGTGGGGAGTAAACACCCATGTGCATCTTTAATATCATGCTAGGACTGGAATACATATTATATAATAATAAATGTTCATTGTCCCTCATTTATCAAGCGTGTCGATGACAGAAAAGTGGTTGTACGATCATTTCAACACTCAGATCGGTATTTTTCAATCTGAACGTGATGCCGGGCGCTCACATCAGCTCTGAGTTGGGGTACGCAAATTTTGAAGTCTTTGTAGACTCCTGTGCAGCAGGGAAACCTGCTGTGTGAGTGAATTATTTCATTATATCAAATTATAATGAGCAGTGCAACCTTTCAGGAGATGTCTTTGCCTTGTGTTATATTTAGATGAGAGATTGGATGATTTACTTTAAAGACTAAAGAGGCTGCTGTTAGTAATTAGAAACGTTTTATCCATACTTGTGTTACTGCAACCAATATTCAAACAGATTTAAGCAGATTTTTTTTACAAAAAGTAGTTATTTGATGGAATGTATAAAACTGAATTTAGTTTCTGAAATATTTTTTACCATTGCACTTGATCTGTAGGGTTTTTCCAATTGTTGTTTTATTACTGTATTTATATCTGTACTGTAAGGACTCTCCTGTGTGAGAACTGTTAAAATATTCTAAAAAGTATTTCTTTGACTAAATTTTCTGTTATGTAGTACAGTATCTCATAATATTAATCCCTTACAAATTATCCATTAACTAAACCAAAGCTTTATGCACAGGCGTGCCTGGTCGAGGCGATCCGCTGCGTCGGGTTTAAATAAAAAAAGTGCTCTGCATTAGCGAGAGAAATTCGAAATAGCAAAGAAGATGTGGGGAAATTATTTTATTTTGCCCTGTGCATTTCTACACATTACTGAGAGATGATGGAGAGCCTTTGCTGATCAACAGGAACCCTGTAAACGACAGCCCTCATTCTTTTTCCTGTAATTTTGACGGCCTACAGCTGCACAGTTGAGGTCTGTAGTTGTAAATAATCCGGTGCTCACTTCAAATTAAGCCTTATTCTCCCAGAAACATTACTGAAATATACGTTTTCTGCAGCATAGCTCTGTCTTCCTGCTGCTTTCACTCCAGTGAAGCCACACCCCGCTCATGACTTCTACAGTGACGACAACTGCAAAACCTGAATTGTAAAGTACAGGTATAAATTCTCTTAAAACACAGTTGGGATGAAATTTTATCAGATGTACAAAGCACCTCGGCAGGTGGTCAGGGACAAATGTTGACTGCAATTAACTGAAGTGTAAATGCAGTTCTGCCTCAAACCACACGTAACCACAAGTTGTTGTAGTTTAAAAAAAATTCACAGATCAACATTGCACTCTCTTAACCTGCTGTACATGTAAGAAAGTGTTTATCAGGTTTTCAACCAATCCATAAATTCTCTTTTACTCCTCTGGTTCCAGCAGTGTGGGATTGTCTTTTTATTTTTTTTATTTTGGCAGCTTGTTTTATAACACATTGAGGGTAATTTGAGCTTCTCTCAAAACTTAGAAGACTGGCCAAGACTCAGATGCTCAGACCTGATCCCGCATCTTTAATTGATTTATTTATAAACACAAGGAGGCTTCCCCTCCATGGATCACCACCTTATCTTTGCAGAGGGGTTTATGTGCTATAATGAGCTAATGAGCCTAGGAGCCAGGTTGTCGGGGGCCACTCGACCCTAGTAGGGATTCTCAAGCCAAATTGATCCTGGATGGAGGGCCAGACCAACAGCTGTCCTGTAGATCCTTGTGAAAAAAAAAAATTACGTCAAGCACCTACTGTACCCAAGGAGCCACATGGGTCCACCCTCCAGTGGGCTCACCACCTGCAGGGGGGATCATGGGGATCAAGGTGCTCTGTCTACCGGGGGGCAGTCTGGGCTACTCTGGTTGGACTGCTGCTCCTGGACTCCTGGATAAACAATAGAAAATGGTTGGATGGACATCCATTCTCTTTCAAAAATTACCAAACTTCTCCTCATCCAATTTTAAAAAAAAAAAAAAAAAAAAAAAAAGTTTCCACCTGTAGCGGGGTAAAGATGTCCCCAAGCCACAGTTGTAAATAAGAATGTGTTCTTAACTTGTCTTGCCTGGTTAAATAAAGGTTAAATAAAAATTTAAAAAAAGATATTTGTATTATCATTATTATTATTATTAGCGAATTCTGGCAAAGCAGAAAGGAGCTAATGCGATGGCGCGGCATCCATTGTCCATCCATCCACATTTCACGAGAATCGTTACTCCTCCTAGGCAATTACCTCGATGGTCACCAAGCTCATGCACACTGACCCTCAAGTAGGTGTGCATCTAGGTTGTGCTCAGGGTCGAGGTCAGTGGTCAGGAGATCTGGACACACTTGGGGTGACTTCATCAGGACATAATGAGCTACTCCCATCATTGACGGTCTGGTTACTAATTTCCACAGTCAGAGCTCAGGCACACACTTTTCCCCCCGTGACTCCATGCTAATACCAGGTGTAGATGTGTGTGGTTAAGCGCCATCCAACTGCTGTCTGGTCACGGGTGTAAACAGGGCCTTTGGCTAACAAGACCAACCCACTTTGTGCTTTTTTTTTTTCTTCCTGTTTTCAAACCTGCCTCGTGGCCACTGTTGAAACTCGTTTTCTGTATTGGGCTAATTTTTATCCTGCCTCTTAAGTGCTGCTGGGTTATTTACAGTATATGTGAATTTGCTGTCCCCCAGAGTGATGAAAAAATATCAGAATCTCAAACATAAATATTTTCTCCATATTTTGACTGTTTAAAGTTGATTAAAAATTAAGATTTTAATGAATATGGGATCCAAACTGGATAGATTTGTGCCACTAAGATAACCTCAGCTTGTCACAGTGAAGCAATGGGCTTTTAACAGGCCTGCCGGACTGCTTTATTGGTTTAATAAATAGTGCTAATAGTGTGTTTAGATGGAAGAGGGCATAGGGAGAGGCAATAATGCAAGCCTGTGGAAGCTCGACTTCTTCTGCCCTTCAGTGGGAATCTATACACTGTGCAATAAGATATTGAAGGGTTCTTGGAGGTGATTCACATTCCACTATAAATACTTGGCAAATTAAACACATGAAAGACTGCCAAGCTCACGAAGTTTCTCTTTCCCTTCTCTTTCCTGCAGGGTTGAGCACAGAGGGCATCTACAGGGTCAGCGGGAACAAGGCGGAAATAGAAAGCATGCAGCGGCAGTTTGAACAAGGTGTGTATTTTGCATTCACAGAACTGACACGTGTTTGCTCATGTGCTTTAGCAGTAAGCCTGTTGGGCCAAGCTTGACGAAAAGGCCATGGTGTGTGTGTGTGTGTGTCCATCTCTAACATTCCCCTTTAATTAACTGTGAAGCATTAATTCTTAGAGTTGAATTGTCCTGCACTTCGTCTTAGACCTCAGAGCTGTCTCTTGTGTCATCTACCTGCTCCTTTATGCATGTGCATCTCCGTGTGTGTGTTTGCTGCGGGCACTTAATTGCCTCCAGATTGGTTTGGTTAATGAAGCATGTTGCTGTCGAGATAGATAGCACAGAAAGATAGCCTCTGTGTGTGTGTGTGTGTGTGTGTGTGTGTGTGTGTGTGTGTGTGTGTGTGTGTGTGTGTGCGCGTCCATGGCTGGTTGAGGTTAAATCCAACTTGGGTAATCAGAGTTGAAACCTTGCATTGAATCATTCTGAGCCCCGGGCCAATGGGACAAGACAATTACAGGTGAAGCTGCAGCGCAGGTGTCTTATAGCCGCGCTGAAGATGGCACTTCATCGGCTCGCCGAAGATTCAGATAACTCATTACAGGAGAAAACGGCATCAAAAGTGCTGCACTTTAGAAACCCTCAAAATGGGAGAAGTAGTCAGACTTTTCGAAGACTCTCAAACTGCAGCTGTGGTACTTTTCTCTGGCCTATCTTCATTACACACAAACACACACACACACACACACCTACACCCTTTTGTAAAGAAAAAAGTTATCAGAAATGTTTTTTTTTAATTAAGTCTCCCTCGCAGGTACTCTGTCTATGAATGTGAAGCCTTCGTAGTTTTGGTTTCTCTGCTTTCCTTTCACTCAGATCACCTTTGCAATTATATCAGTTATTCTGCTTTTACAGGATTAAACCAAGTTTATTAACTAAATAGATGTGTAATACATAATCAAATATGTTTTAAATTGCATAATACATAGTGCATATA
Organism: Pholidichthys leucotaenia; assembly: GCA_020510985.1. Lineage (NCBI taxonomy): Eukaryota > Metazoa > Chordata > Actinopteri > Cichliformes > Pholidichthyidae > Pholidichthys > Pholidichthys leucotaenia. The sequence goes on along the minus strand of CM035847.1, from coordinate 213,076,037 downwards.
TTTTTGACCTATGCTATGTACGTTTTGTGCATAATTGTAAATAATCTGAAAATGTGTATTATGACCAAAGTTTTTTTCCTCTGTTTGAAAAAGCATAAAAGTGTTTTGTACTTTCGACCTTAGTCTTGACAGAACCGAGTTCTGTGGAAACTTTTGAGTCAAAGAGGAATAGTACATCAGTTGTGTGATACTATTTTGGCTTTATAAAAAAGAAAGTTTGAATATACCAAGATGTCTTGAAATTCATGCAGCATATAGTAAGCTAACTGTACTCACCTAAGGTCTTGATATTTCTCTTTATCAGCACCTACTTTGACTCAGAATTCCCACTCATGGTTGAAGGCTGTCCCATGGTTCATCTTGACTTGCCCTTTCTTGTGATTTAGATAAAAAGTCTGAAAACAACTGAACTTGTCCATGTACAGTATAAACCAGTTTGAGCTTGACTTTATTAGACTTAGAAACCATTTTTTCTTAATCACCATCTTGTTATTTAAGGTTCACACGTGTTTTGTTTTGTTTTGTTTTCCTTAAAATGTCTTCTCTCAATGTTTTACAGACCACAGCCTGGACCTGGTGGAGAAAGACTTCACCATCAACACAGTAGCAGGAGCCATGAAGGCCTTTTTCTCTGAGCTGCCTGAGCCTCTGGTGCCCTACAGCATGCAGGGAGAGCTGGTGGAGGCCTTCAGTAAGTCCTGGGGCTCTGGTGTGAGGGGACCCAGGAGTTCAGGGAAGTGGGGAGAATTCCTCGTTAAAACCCGAGGTGTATTGGCTTCTGCCTGAAATCCTTTTCCCTTTATTGAAACTTTTCTTTAACCATAACAAGCACAACTACCACAATTCAGGTCCATCCATGGGGAGAATTGGATTTGCCACTTGGTAGGGAGCTGGGCAATAAGGGGAAGAGGAGAAATGGATTGAGAAAAGAATATTCAGGGTTTTGGGAAGGAGGATGTGGGGATGATTGAACATAGTGATGAGGGATGCAGGAGCACTGGAGTCTGGCAGAAGTCATGAGAAAATAATCATACATAAGATAAACTGGAGTGCTCCTGCACTCTCCACAGCCTCTCTTATTCTCTTTGTGTCCTGCAATCTGTCAGAATAGAGATTTAAAGCAGAGCTTAGTCTTGCATCACGCCAGCGAGATTTAACCCCAGGCTGCGAGGCTGCTGTCACTCACGGAGCGCTCTGTGTGTGTGTGTGTGTGTGTGTGTGTGTGTGTGTTGTTGTTGTTGTTTTTTTTTCCTTTAACGGCCCCAGCGAGACCCTTCAGCCGTGACAGAGACCCCGATAAAGCTCCCGCAGTCTGTACTACAATAGAGTGAAAAAAGGAAAGTGAGGCCGAGGAAAGAAAGCCTTCATTTGGTCAAAAATCAAGATTCAAAAAAGCCCGGTGGGAGGATTTTTGGCGGAAATTGTCAGAGTGACTTTAAATAAGCTGCAGGAAGTTGGTTAAGTTTCATTACTGATGATGGATGTACAGCGGGAGGAAATTGGGCCTGTGTAAAGTCATTCTGACTAAAATGTGTTTTTGATCCATGCTGACCTCATTGTGGGAATACGAACTCCGATTTGCGGATTGTAAATTATGTTTGTGATGTGGAGGAGAACATCTGCTGTTCTCACTGCTGCTCTCAGCCTCGCTCATAAACACACAGGATGGACCGTGTTAGCCGGTGACGTCAGTTTGTCTGACTCACTCCTTGCTGCCATCAGGCTTAACACACCCTGTGTGCATATGTGTGTTTGTAATCAGTAGGACACTGCAGGGGATGTATGTTTCTGCTCTGGAACATGTGTGGTCTTTGTTCATGGGTCCTCCCTGCCCCCCCACCCCAACAAAATCTTGTGTGTTTTGTTACTTTTTGTTCGCTGGTAATTGTGAAACTTGTTCTCTTTTTGGATGAAATTGCCATCCTGCACCATGTTTTTTAAGAGCTGAAACCAATTTTTCTTCCCTATGCTTTTCAAGCTCTCCTCTTTTCAATTGTACTCTCCCTGACCTTTCTCATCTTCCTTTTACTCTCCCCTTATTCTCTCCTGACTTCTTTTTCAAGGAGTCCTCTAATCTTTTCTTTCAGCCACTTCTTCTCTCACCTCTAATGTCTCCTCTCTCTTTTCTCCTATCCAGAGATCAACGACAGGGAGCAGCGTTTCCAGACTATGAAGGATGTTTTGCGCCGCTTCCCCAAGGAGAATTATGAGGTCTTCAAATATGTCATCAACCACTTGAACAAGTGAGTGAGTGACTGGGCCAGTGATGGCCTCTGGCAGCTATGCTGACTACACCAGTGGGTCACCCTGTCAAGTGACCCAGAGTGACATCACTGCAACAAGCATGCTGAGAGAAAAGGGCTTTTATATATGTATGCTGAGTCATGATCTGAGTTAATTCTGTGGACATTATATCTCTATATTACTGGTTGTATATGTTATGTTGTACATGGGTTTTTTTTTATGTCTTACTCAAGTACATTCACAAAATGGTACATTGTTTTGGTACTTTTAATTTTATTGTAGAATACTTTTTACGCTTACTTGAATACATTTATGAAGGAAGAGACTAGGGCTGGGAATATTAATGCATTATTTTAAAAATTAACACCCTCACAACGCTTCATGTTATTTTCCTGTAATGGCAGTGCCCTGCCACCCTACGTCTGCACTGGCTCTTGATAGAACTGGACATTTCATGGCAAACAGTCCATTTAGACTGCATAATTTGACAGATAAGTTGCAGCATAACAGTGCTAAGGTAGTATACAAGCATCAGTTCATACTAGAATTACACAAATACAGCAGTTTGGGTACCGTGGATATGACAACTCTGGAGACACTCAGCAGCCCATGAAGCTGCTGAGTTTCCTAACAGCACTGCCTGTGATGGGAGGAGACGGAAACGGTGTGACAGAAAGCAGAAAAGGGGCAGACAGAGTGGGCTAACAACTAAGTTGAAGGGCAATCCGTGCAGTATACTGCATCCCTCCATTCTTCTTGCTAACATCTGCTCCTTAGAGAATAAAATGGACCATCTGAAGCTGGATTTATCAACCAACTGGGAGATGACAGGCTGCTGTGCCATAATTTTGACAGAGACATGTTTAAATTTATCTGTTCCGGACGCTGCCTTTAGCATGAAGGACGTACTAACATACCAGGCAGATAGGAGATGCACTCTCACTGGTAAATCCAGAGACGACGGTGTATGCATTTACACTAATAACAGCTAGCGCACTAATATCAAAGCAGTCTCAAGCCACTGTTCTTCAGTCATAGAGGTTTTGACTATTAAGTGCAGACCCTCCAATCTGCAAAAGGAATTTACTGTTACCATCATAGCAGCTGTGTACATTCCTCCCAGTGCAAATATTAAGGAACCCTTGCATGTTCTCTACCGTTCTTTCAATGATTTTCAAATCACTCATCCAGAGGGTGTTTTTATTGTGGCAGGGGACTTTAATCAGGCCAGCTTGAAAAAAATGTCACAATTAACTACTGTTAATTATAGAAAATCTGCAATTAATTAGTTTGAAAAATTAATAAATTGCAAGCCCATAAAAATGACTTTTACTCAAGAAATTTTAAAATGACTGTTTATGCTGTAATAGCGTTCTTACCAGAAATCACTTCATCTTTAGTCATTTTAGTGAATTTATTTGAATCTGATGACATTAGCATGAAAATCATCGTTCTTCTGTTCTTCAGATATTGAATTTATTAAGTTCTACTGTTTCTTTATGCAATATGATTTGGATATTATTAGAGGGTATACATGGAGTGACGTACAGAGGAGGGATAGTGGGTATATTGAACAAAGGATGTTGAAGATGAGCTGCCAGGCAGGAGGAAAAGAGGAAGACCACAGTGAAGATTTGTGGATGTAGTGAAGGAGGACGTGGAGAGAGATGGTGTTACAAAGGAAGATGCAAGGGATAGGGTGAGATGGAGGCACATGATCCACTGTGGCGACCCCTAAAGGAAGCAGCCAAAAGGAGAAGCTGAATGAAGTGACTGTATTTTAATTTCCTCACTGTAAACACATTAAGAAGAAAAACCTCTCAAATTTACATGAAAAACGTCATAAATTGATCATAAAAAGTTCAAATTTAAAAGACAAAAGTTGTAAATTTTTAAGAAAATCTCTCCCCAATTTATGAGACAAACCTCATAAATTCATTAGAACAAAGTCCTAAATCTGCATGGCAAAAATCACATTTAGATTAAAAAGCTGCAAATATTCAAGTTAAAAACACTGCAAATTTGCAAGCATTTTTTGAAAATTTATGCAAAAAAATTTGAAAATGGGGGGAAAGTAAGTGTAATGTAAAAACACAAGTTTCTGAGAAGAGTCATAAATGTATGAGGAAAAAACTCAAATTAACGACCTTCTAGCCCTGTCATATGCCAAACATATAAAAGTTGGTCTAAAACACTGGCATACGCCGAAGTTTTCACTTTTGGCCATATACATCACGTATCCATAACGAGTTTGACATATACATAACGTATTAGTAACTTATATACTGTAGAACATTTTGATAACTTATAAATAACTTGTACCAATGAATGCTTAACGTGTTGCCGGCATTCACATCTTACACCCATCGATAGTCTAACTTATGCATAACTTGTCCTAACTTATACATAGCACAGTCATGCCAGACTGCTGTTGCCTCCCGATCCATGAATCCTAGGTGTGCGAGAGATCATCTCTTTTCAACCGAGGTGATTCTCCCCTCCAAAGCACGGCGGGGTTGTGACCGACCTGGCATAGCTGTCAAATCTGTCAGGTTGGTCATGCCTAAAACAGCTGATGTGACACATCACAAACATCAGATGACAGTTGTCACAACCTGGCTCAACAGTTATGGCAAAGGCACGCAAATGATGGTGATAAAAAAAAAGAAAGTTTATTTTCAATAAAGTGAAAAAACCAAGATAATGCATGAAGTGTGCTTTTGCCGAGAGCCGCAGCCAAGGGACAGCAAAGTAGGGCTGCAACTAACGATTATTTTAGTAGTCGACTAACAACTATTTTTTTTTTTTTTTTCGATTAGTCAACTAATCGTGATTATTTCTCTCATGGCCACCATCTCTGCTTCCTGTTGGCACAGCTCCTGTTCGGGGCTCCAGGTCATGTTTTACCTCGCCTGTTTAAGCCTGCACATCTGAGAATATCACTTTGTTGTTAGTTGCTGCCTTAATATAATGTAGCCTATTATAACAAGTTTCCATAGCTAAATAAAATGATGACCCATCAAACATGAGTTGGAAACTCAACTTGATAGTTTAATTAGAAGCGTTTGTAGCAACACAATTAAATAATAGATGCTAAAAAGCAGTCTTTTAACCCCCAAAATAAAGTGCAAAAACTCAAATAGCAGCCTTTGCTACTGTATAATGGGCTTTTGTAATGCTCTCATATTTAAAACAAACTAGTGTAATATTCAACTCCATTAAAGTAAAAAAAAGAAAATAACAAGCTAGTCCATCCTGTTTGAAACCTTGCTGGGTCTAGAAGTTTAGGAGTTTGACTAGGCTTTAGATGAAAATTAAAATAACTTCTTCCAGTTCAAAATAAATTTACAAACACTTTAAATATCAGTGGGGGAATGTGAGCCTTCACTACACATACAGTGAAATATTTAAACCATTTTAATTTATTTGTGATGATTATGGTTATCCTTTTTAATTAAATTACAAATCACGATATTCTAATTTACTGAGATCCACTAATATTCAGAATGAGAGCTGATATTACGGTGACAATAATAAAGAATAAGAAAGAGTAAGTTGCTCATGTAATTGACCCATTTACTGCAGTTAACATACAGCTAGCATAATGGGAGCAGCTCAGCTTGTCAGCAACTATCGTCAAAGAGAGATTATTGTCCGACAGCAGATAAACTATTTAAACAGCATGTACTAATAGTGTGGTCAGTTTTCTAAAGTTGAGAGTTGCTCATTGAAAATAAGAAGCACTAACTTTACTCACTAACCTTACCAGTGCAGTCCGCTGACAGGTGGCCAGAGACGGAGCAACGGAGAGGAGGGAATGGATGCGTCACTGTAGTGCAGCTGTGATATCACAACACTCTACAGTCTACATTAACTTGTTTCATTTATTAATTTTCGGTAAAATCTTTGGAAACTTTTGACCTTCTCTGTGATTTTCTCTCCAAGTCGCCATGATGCGTTTCTCTTCCTCTTCGCTGGAACAGTTAAACTGAACATTCTGGCAGCATGCCTGTAAACTTTAAAATTAAATGACTTGTTGACATATTTTTATAATCGACATTATCGACAACGTTGACGAATCGTTGCAGCCCTATAGCAAAGTGGGATTTATCATGAAAAACAGCTGAGCTCTGTACTTAGGGCGATCAGCTGATTGGATCCACCTCCTTTGGTGTTCTGACATTTTGGCATATCTATCAGAACAGCACTGGGCAGCTGATGGTACAGACTGCAGTCAAAGGTAAAAACATGGCTAGGAGGGCTAAACAGCAATTTTGGTCTTCATAATATCCTGTATTTTTATTTATTTTATTTTATTTTTTATTTTGTATATTTTATTAATCCCAGAGGGAAATTCAGGGCATCCACATGGATGGATGAGGCAGCTATGGTGCGGCGCCAATCCCTTCACCATTCTCACATTCACACCTAGGGTCACTTTAGAGTCTCCAATTAACCTAACTTGCATGTTTTTGGCCTGTGGGAGGAAACCGGAGTACCCGGGGTAAACCCACACTTAAAGGGTACCTGTGGTGGTCGTGAAAAAGAAGATATTATATTGAGCCCCTGTCTCACGTTCTAGTTCAAGTTTAAGTTGAAATTCATGTTCAAAGCAATTTGATATAAATCCATTGCTGATGTGCTGGTTCAGCTATGTCAGCAAAACATGGGTGCAGCCACACTAGCAGCTACATGGCCTTGCAGGACGCTTCCTGTGACGTAATAAAGTGGGCACCGCGATCTGGATCAATATTGGCTGAGCCTGGAGTGCCCGGATGAGCAGTGGCTTTCGGGATATTCAAATTCAAACGTTTATTTCAAACTCAGGGTTCATATTAAATGCAGAACTAAAACGATTAGAAAATAAATAAATAAATGCTTAAATTCAGCGGGTCGTCTCGTCTGATCGAGCTTATACCTGCCGCAACACGGCAGATGATTCGGCTCCTCCCTCGCCGCTATACAGAGCGGCAGACACTCGGCGCGTTGCGTTGTGTGTGAGGACCAAAATTCAAATGTTTATTTCAAACTCAGGGTTCATATTAAATGCAGAACTAAAACGATTAGAAAATAAATAAATGCTTAAATTCAGCGGGTCGTCTCGTCTGATCTGAGCTCATACCTGCCGCAACACGGCAGATGATTCGGCTCCTCCCTCGCCGCTATACACAGCGGCAGACACTCGGCGCTCTTGTTAAAACAAAAACATACAATGCGATATGGATATCGCAACATGGCGGAATGTAAAGCCTTTGGATGTCTCAATAATAAGCGACAAAACAAAGATAAACACTTCTTTTGTGTACCCAAACCCAGCTCACCTTGTCAGAAGATCATAGAGGAAAAGTGATTGCGCAATCTCGGAAGAGGGCACAGGTGAATCCTGTCAGACGAAATTGCGTTGTGTGTGAGGACCACTTCGTCACTTTAACCCTCAGAAGACCTTTCTGGCTCAAACCTGTAGCCATGTTGGACGAATTCTTCCTCAGAGTCAGAAAATTCAGCCATAATAGAACAAAAACACTCACAACAGCACCCTAGTCTCTCATACAGACGGGAGTATTGTCTTTTCAGTAGCAACGGTATGACGTCACTTCCGCATATGTCATGGCGGCGCCCATAGTTTTCATTGGCTGGCCATGCCCGCGGTCCTATTTCAATATATCTCAGGTGGTATATGGCTGGCAACAATTATTTACCCAAATAACAAATACCTTTTCCTAATGTTTTCAAGTTAAATGCGTCTTCACGACCACCACAGGTACGCTTTAAGTTGGCTCAGACAGTCTCCGACAGGTCCCATTGCACAAACAAGTACATGTGTGTAGCTCTGTGTGTGTGTGTGTGTGTGTGTGCTCGCGCGCGCGCTGCAGGAAGCAGTTTAATCAGAACAGAGAGCAAATACTCAAGTACGTTCATCTTGTCTTCTTTTTCCATAATTAGTTTCTTTTATCAGACAAAAAGGTAGAAGATGTTTGTTTTTTACCTTGACATGTTTTGATTGACGCCTGCAGTCATCTTCAGAAGCATCAGCTGATCGATGTGACGTGTCATTTATCAGCTGTTTTCCTTAGGCATGGCTAGCCTGATAAATGACACGTCACAGCAATCAGCTGACGCTTCTGAAGATGACTGCAGGTGTCAGTCAAAACATGTTAAGGTAAAAAAAAACCAAACAGCTTCTACCTTTTTGTCTGACAAAAAAGAAGATCCCAAGCTTTCTAAACTGGCTTTTGGTACGTGGAATGTCACCTCTCTGGTGGGGAAGGAGCCTGAGCTGGTGTACGAGATTGAGCGATACCGGCTAGATATAGTCGGCCTCACCTCAACACACAGCTCCGGTTCCGGAACCAGTCTCCTGGAGAGGGGCTGGAGCTTGGCCTTTTCTGGAGTTGCCCCGGGCGAGAGGCGACGAGCAGGGGTAGGTATTCTTGTATCGCCCCACCTTGCTGCCTCTATATTGGAGTTCTCCCCGGTGGACGAAAGGGTTGCTTCCCTGCGCCTTCGGGTTGGGAAACGGGTCCTGACCATCATTTGTGCCTATGCACCAAATGATGTTTCAGAGTACCCACCCTTTTTGGAGTCTGTGACTGGGGTGCTGGAGGGTGCTCCTCCTGGAGACTCCATTGTCCTACTGGGGGACTTCAATGCGCACGTGGGCAACGACAGTGAAACCTGGAGGGGGGTGATTGGGAGGAACGGCCTGCCCGATCTGAACCCGAGTGGTGTTCAGTTATTGGACTTCTGTGCTAACCACAGTCTGTCTATAACGAACACCATGTTCAAGCATAAGGGTGTCCATATGTGCACCTGGCACCAGGACACCCTAGGCCGCAGGTCGATGATCGATTTTGTTATCGTATCATCAGACCTGCGACCGTATGTCTTGGACACCCGAGTAAAGAGAGGTGCAGAGCTGTCAACTGATCACCACCTGGTGGTGAGTTGGATCCGATGGCAGGGGAGGAAGCCATTCAGACCTGGTAGACCCAAACGTATAGTGAGGGTGTGCTGGGAGCGTCTGGCTGAGGCCCCTGTCCGGGAGGTCTTCAACTCCCACCTCCGGAAGAACTTCAACCACATTCCGAGGGAGTCTGGAGACATGGAGTCTGAATGGGCCATGTTCTCCACCTCTGTTGTTGAAGCGGCAGCCCAGAGCTGCGGCCGCAAGGTGGTCGGTGCATCTCGTGGTGGCAACCCCCGAACCAAGTGGTGGACACCAGTGGTGAGGGGGGCCATTAAGCTGAAGAAGGAGTCCTATCAAGCTTGGTTGGCTTGTGGGACTCCCGAAGCAGCTGAGGTGTACCGGCAGGCCAAGCGGAGTGCAGCTCGGGTGGTTGCTGAAGCAAAAACCCGGGTATGGGAGGAGTTCGGTGAGGCCATGGAACAAGACTTTCGGTCGGCTTCAAAGAGATTCTGGCAAACTGTTCGGCGGCTCAGGAGGGGAAAGCAGCTCCCCGTCCACACTGTGTATGGTGCGGATGGGACACTGTTGACTTCAACTGGGGATATCGTCGGGCGGTGGAAGGAATATTTCGAGGATCTCCTCAATCCCACTGATACGCCTTCCACAGAGGAAGCAGGGTTTGGGGACGAGGGGGATGACTCGCCTATCACAGGGGCTGAGGTCGCCAAGGTGGTTAAAAATCTCCTTGGTGGCCGGGCCCCGGGGGTGGACGAGATTCGCCCCGAGTACCTCAAGGCCCTGGATGTTGTTGGGTTGTCATGGTTGACACACCTCTGCAACATTGCGTGGAGGTCGGGGGCAGTGCCTTTGGCATGGCAAACCGGGGTGGTGGTTCCTCTCTTCAAAAAAGGGGACCGGAGGGTGTGCTCCAACTTTAGAGGGATCACACTCCTCAGCCTCCCTGGGAAGGTCTATGCCAAGGTACTGGAGAGGAGAGTCCGGCCGTTGGTCGAACCTCGGATTCAGGAGGAGCAATGTGGTTTTCGTCCTGGCCGTGGCACATCGGACCAGCTCTTTACCCTCTCGAGAATTCTTGAGGGTTCGTGGGAGTTTGCCCAACCAGTTTACATGTGTTTTGTGGACTTGGAGAAGGCATTTGACCGCGTCCCTCGTGGATTTTTGTGGGGGGTGCTTCGGGAGTATGGGGTATCGGGCTTGTTGTTACGAGCTATTCGGTCTCTGTACGACCGTTGTGAGAGTTTAGTTCGCATTGCCAACACTCGGTCGGAGTCATTCCCAGTGAGAGTTGGACTCCGCCAGGGCTGCCCTTTGTCACCGGTCCTGTTCATAATTTTTATGGACAGGATTTCTAGGCGCAGCCAGGGAATGGAGGGTGTCATGCTTGGTGACCACAGGATCTCATCTCTGTTGTTTGCAGATGATGTTGTCCTGTTGGCTTCATCCAGCAATGACCTACAGCTCTTGCTGGGACGGTTTGCCGCTGAGTGTGAAGCGGCTGGGATGAGAATCAGCACCTCCAAGTCCGAGTCCATGGTCCTCAGCCGGAAAAAGGTGGATTGTCCTCTCCGGGTTGGGGACAGGCTCCTGCCCCAAGTGGAGGAGTTTAAGTATCTTGGGGTCTTGTTCACGAGTGAGGGGAAAATGGAGCGAGAGATCGACAGACGGATTGGAGCAGCATCTGCAGTGATGCGGACGTTGTACCGGTCTGTTGTGGTGAAGAGGGAGCTTAGTTCTAAGGCAAAGCTGTCGATTTACCAGTCAATCTACGTTCCTACTCTCACCTATGGTCACGAGCTTTGGGTAATGACCGAAAGAACGAGATCGCGGATACAAGCGGCTGAAATGAGCTTTCTCCGTAGGATTGCTGGACTCACCCTCAGAGATAGGGTGAGGAGCTCAGTCATCCGGGAGAGGCTCAGAGTAGAACCGCTGCTCCTCCACATTGAAAGGAGTCAGTTGAGGTGGTATGGGCATCTGATTAGGATGCCTCCTGGACGCCTCCCACTTGAGGTGTTTCAGGCACGTCCCACTGGGAGGAGACCCCGGGGCAGACCCAGGACTCGGTGGAGAGACTATGTCTCCCAGCTAGTCTGGGAACGCCTTGGTATCCCCTCTGAAGAGCTGGAGCAGGTGGCTGGGGAGAGGGAAGTCTGGGCTTCTCTGCTTGAACTGCTGCCTCCGCGACCCGGACCTCCGGAAAAGCGGTAGAAGATGGATGGATGGATGGAAAAAAGAAATTGTAAATTCAGAGCAGAGAGCAGGTGGATCAAGTCAGCTTTTAATTAGTAATAATATCCTGTAGCTTGAAAGTGTTACACTGTTGGCTCGGACAGTCCCCGAGAGGTCCTATTATACAAACAAGTATGTGTGTTTAACTGTGTGTGTGTGTTTGTTTACTCGTATATGCACTGAAGACAGCACCTGAGCTGATGTCTGTATGGGTTCCTCCTGTGAACCAACACTGCAAATACACCATTATAGGGTAGCTGTAAGTTAGAAACCCATTCAGTAAGTTACACATTGGTTCAAAGAGCATGACTCATACGTTAGAAATAAGTTTGGGGTACGCTAGACATTTATCTCGACGTATCTCGACTTATGAGTAACGAACTTATGAGTTGCTTTCAAGTAACGTATGTGAATGAACGCGTAACTTAACTACAACTTATGCCCCACTTATGCGGGACGTTTTAGCCATATGCTGGATACGTCGGAGCTCGCCGTACAACGACGTATACCAACGTTCTTCAGCGTGCTCTTAACTTATACAAAACTTACCCATAACTTATTCGACATACGCCAGCGTATTCTCCAAATTTTTCATACATCCGGGATACGCTGCCTAAATCCTCAATGTGTGACAGGGCCTTTACTCAGTGTTCAAGTCACTCTTTTAGTAGATACTTTTTCTTTTACTCGGTAACTTTTTTTTTACCCCTCAGCCTTGAGAAGTCTGAAGTGGTATTGTTGTCAGCCTGTCAGACAGATGGGCGCCATTATAACCTACCGTGTGAACGGGCCAACTAGAGAAAGAAATGATGGAGACTTTTTTAAATCAACACCATAGTTGTATCTATGAACAATCTTGGACAAGTTCGAATTTGGGTGACCTGTGACCTAGAGGTCAAGATCAGAGGTCAGTTTTTCCATAAATCTTGTAAACGTGATAACTTGAGAAGGAAATGAAGTAGGTTTTTCATACGTGTGCCATAGATACACAGTGGTGTGATTAAGTGTTTGCCCCCTTCCTGATTTCTCATTCTTTTGCATGTTTGTCACACTTAAATGTTTCAGATCAAACAAATTTAAATATTAGACAAAGATAACACAAGTAAACACAAAATGCAGTTTTTAAATGAAGTTGTTTATTATTAAGGGAAAAAAAAATTCAAAACCTACATGGCCCTGTGTGAAAAAGTGATTGTCCCCTAAACCTAACAACTGGTTGGGCCACCCTTAGCAGCAACAATTGCAATCAGGCGTTTGTGATAACTGGCAGTGAGTCTTTTACAGTGCTGTGGAGGAATTTTGGCCCACTCATCTTTGCAGAATTGTTGTAATTCAGCCACATTGGAGGGTTTTTGAGCATGAACCGCCTTTTTAAGGTCATGCCACAGCATCTCAATCGGATTCAGGTCAGGACTTTGACTAGGCCACTCCAAAGTCTTCATTTTGTTTTTCTTCAGCCATTCAGAGGTGGACTTGCTGGTGTGTCTTGGATCATTGTCCTGTTGCAGAACCCAAGTGCGCTTCAGCTTGAGGGCACGAACAGTTGGCCGGACATTCTCCTTCAGGATTTTTTGGTAGACAGGAGAATTCATGGTTCTATTTACCACAGCAAGTCTTGCAGGTCCTGAAGCAGCAAAACAGCCCCAGACCATCACACTACCACCACCATATTTTACTGTTGGTATGATGTTCCTTTTCTGAAATGCTGTTACTTTTACGCCAGATGTAATGGGACACACACCTTCCAAAAAGTTCAACTTTTGTCTCATTGGTCCACAGAGTATTTTGCCAAAAGTCTTTGGGGATCATCAAGATGTTTTCTGGCAAAACTGAGATAGCCTTTATGTTCTTTTTGCTCACCAGTGGTTTTCGTCTTGGAACTCTAGCATGCAGACCATTTTTGCCCAGTCTCTTTCTTATGGTGGAGTCATGAACACTGACCTTAACTGAGGCAAGTGAGGCCTGCAGTTCTTTGGATGTTGTTGTGGGGTCTTTTGTGACCTCTTGGATGAGTCGTCGCTGCTCTCTTAGGGTAATTTTGGTTGGCCGGCCACTCCTGGGAAGGTTCATCACTGTTCCATGTTTTTGCCATTTGTGGATAATGGCTCTCACTGTGGTTTGCTGGAGTCCCAAAGCTTTAGAAATGGCTTTATAACCTTTTCCAGACTGATAGATCTCAATTACTCATTTGTTCTTGAATTTTTTTTGGATCACAGCATGATGTCTAGCTTTTGAGGATCTTTTGGTCTACTTCACTTTGTCAGGCAGGTCCTATTCAAGTGATTTCTTGATTGAGAACAGGTGTGGCAGCAATCAGGCCTGGGTGTGGCTAGAGAAATTGAACTGAGCTTTCCAAAGATGTGATAAACCAGTCTCTCTCAGCCTGGGGTCTGCACCCCACCCGGGGGGGGGGGGGGGCTGAGCCCACATGGGGAGCACGGAGCTCCATCTGTTTGGAGGTCAGAATCAGAATCAGAATCAGGTTTATTGCCATTGTTCATGTAGTACACAAACTAGGAATTTGTCTCGGTACAATGCTGCAACATTAAACATGATAAGATAAGAGAAATAAACTATACATGTAATAAAGTGTAGGATAAGATTAAGTGATACTGGTCAACAGTTAAAATATATATTAGCCAGCAGCAGATACTGTGGAGAACTATATAGTGCAGTCGGTAATGCAGGAAGAAAACAGTGATGATTGACATGAGTCTGGTTGAGCTGCTGTACATGGTGCACGAGAGTCAATAAGTCACTTAGTGTTCAGCAGTCTAATGGCAGAGGGGAAGAAGCTGTTCATGTGACGGGAGGTTTTAGTCTGGATGGACCGAAGTCTTCTACCAGAGGGGAGGGGGGCAAACAGTACGTGACCAGGGTGTGAGGGATCGGCTATGATCCAGCCAGCACGCCTCCGGGTCCTGGAGATGTACAGATCCTGGAGAGATGGGAGCTTGCAGCCGATCACCTTCTCAGCAGTGCGCACGACGCGCTGCAGCCTTAGTCTGTCCCTGGCAGTGGCTCCTGCGTACCACACGGTTATGGAGGTGGTGAGGATGGACTCGATGATGGCTGTGTAGAACTGCACTAACATCTTGGTGGGTAGCTTGAGCTTCCTCAGCTGCCGCAGGAAGAACATCCTCTGCTGGGCTTTTTTGATGAGTGAGCTGATGGTCAGCTCCCATTTGAGGTCCCTGGTGATGGTAGTGCCTAGGAAGCGGAAGGAATCAGCAGTGGTGATGGGAGAGCCTGAGAGGGTGAGGGGGGGCAGAGGAGTAGTGACTTTCCTGAAGTCTACAATCATCTCCACTGTCTTCAGAGCGTTCAGCTGCAGGTTGTTATTGCTGCACCAGGACGCCAGCTGGGCCACCTCTCTCCTGTAGGCGGACTCGTCGCCGTTGGAGATGAGCCCGATGAGGGTGGTGTCGTCCGCAAACTTGATCAACTTGACAGACTGGTGGCTGGAGGTGCAGGAGTTGGTGTAAAGGGAGAAGAGTAGGGGGGAAAGTACACAGCCCTGGGGTGATCCGGTGCTGATGCTAGTATAGTCTGAGACAGTCTTTCCCAGCCGCACATGCTGCCTCCGGTCCGTCAGGAAGTCGATGATCCACCTGCAGAGGGAGTCAGGCACGTTGAGCAGGGACAGCTTGTCCCGGAGCAGAGCGGGGCGGATGGTGTTGAATGCGGAGCTGAAGTCCACAAACAGGATCCTGGCGTAGGTTCCCGGGGAGTCCAGGTGCTGCAGGATGGAGTGGAGGGCCAGGTTGACTGCATCGTCTACAGACCTGTTGGCTCGGTAGGCAAACTGCAGCGGGTCCAGGAGAGGGGTGGTGATGGACTTGAGGTGGGACAGGACCAGGCGCTCAAAGGACTTCATGACTACAGAGGTGAGCGCTACAGGTCTGTAGTCATTAAGTCCAGTGATCCGTGGCTTCTTGGGGACAGGGATGATGGTGGAGGATTTGAGGCAGGACGGCACGTGGCATAACTTAAGGGAGGTGTTAAAAATGTCTGTGAATACAGGAGCCAGCTGTTTCGCACAGAGTCTCAGGGTGGAGGGAGACACGCCGTCTGGGCCGGGGGCCTTGCGCGGGTTCAGTCTGGAGAACTGTTTGAGCACATCCTGCTCACTGATGATAAGGGGAGGGGGGGAGGAGGGGGGGGTGCCTTAAATGAAGTAGGGAATGTGGAGGCTGTGGAGCTGGAGGGAGGGGGGGGGGGGTTGGACACAGATGACGAGGTGTCAAAACGAGCATAGTGTTGGGACAGTCTTTGACAAAGGGCTTTGTCATCCTGACCTTTAGGAGCCTTAGGTCGATAGTTGGTGATTTGCCTCAGTCCTCTCCACACGGAAGCCGAATCATTAGCAGTGAACTGCTGCTGGAGTCTCTCTGAGTATAGAGATTTAGCCCTCTTCAGCTCTCTGTTAAACTGGTATTTAACCTCCCTGTAGAGTCCCTGTCTCCACTTTTCAGCGCTGCTTCCTTCTCCTTCCTGATCTGTCTGAGCTTAGCTGTGAACCAGGGTTTGTCATTAGAGTAACTCACCCTGGTGCGTGATGGAAGAATGTTCTCTTCACAAAAGTGGATATATGAGTTCACAGTGTCCGTGTACTCATCCAGATCATGCGTGGCTCCTTTAAGCATGCCCCAGTCAGATATTTCCATGCACGTTTCCAGCTTCTCCTCAGCATCACTGGTCCGTATCTTCGTAGTGCTCACAACAGGTTTAGTGAGCTTCAATCTCTGTCTGTATGTGGGAATGAGGTGAACCATCACGTGATCAGATAATCCCAGCGCAGCTCGAGGGACAGCGCGATATGCGTCTTTCACTGTGGTGTAACAGTGATCCAGTGTGTTTAATCCTCTGGTGGGGCATTTAATAAACTGTTTGTAGCGGGGGAGATCGTGGCTCAGATTGCACTGATTAAAGTCGCCAGCCACAATAATCAGCGAGTCTGGAAAACTCCGCTCTGTGTGTTGAATGTGATCCGCGAGCACGCGCTGAGCTTCGCGCGTGTCCGCGTCGGGAGGGGCGTACACAGCGATCATTATGAAAGAAGCAAACTCCCGCGGGGAATAGAAAGGCTTGCAATTGATAACAAGAAATTCCAAGGCAGGAGAACAGTGTTTGGAAATTACCGTTACATCAGAGCACCAGCTGCAGTTGATGTAGAAGCAGACACCGCCTCCTGTGGTCTTGCCGGAAAGCTCTGTGTCACGATCAGCACGGAAGAGCTGAAAGCCGTCGAGGCGCAGCGCGCTGTCCGGTATATTTTCCCGGAGCCAGGTCTCAGTAAAGCAGAGGACAGCTGAGGAGGCGAGGTCCTTAAAACGCATCAGCAGTCTCAGTTCATCTACCTTGTTCGAGAGAGAGTTGGTATTGGACAGAAATATGCCAGGCAGCGCCGTTCGCGAGCCTCTCCTGCGAAGTCGTACGAGAGCGCCCGCTCGTCTTCCTCTCTTCCGCCGTCTCACTTTCCGAGCCAAACAATAAACCAGATCGGCGGCAGGGGCTAGAAAAACTGGGAGGAGGTCCGTGGGGGTGAAAGTCCTGATATTTAGAAGTTCTTCACGGGTATAAGTGCAAGCAGACACACAATTGACAAACAAAAACAAACAAAGAGCGCAGCGAAGCACCATGTCGACCGCTGTGGGCGCCATCTTGGAGGTCATGAAATGCGTGGGTTAAAAAATGCATATATTTTATATAGATTTTTTTATCCATGCATTTCTAGTCAGATATGCTGTGAAGCGTATGTATTTAACCAATAAAATTTGTTGGAAAAAAGTTTTTCATTTTATTTATATTATGTGTATGACCTCTGACCTGTTTAGTCTCACATTATAGTTAGCGCTAAACACGAGGAATTTATTCATCGCTGTTGAATGACATCAAATAAAGAAAGAGGATGGCTGAGAAATGTAAATGTGTGGAGGACCCTGTGGAGTTAAAAAAGAAAACAAGACAATATATTGACAGTTACCTGAACTATGAATTTATAGAAGCACAATGTTATTTATGGTGAAAAGCTAGCTAATGACAGCATGAAGGCCAGCAAACTGAGACGACATCAGGAGACTCGACACCGAGAGACCATTGGTGCAAGTTGGGATTTTTTTTGAGAGGAAACGGCACCTGGTGCTTTCAAGGAGGCACGGGGATATCAGAAAATCCTTTGACGGGCAGGTAGTGATTTGCTCAGAGCCACTGAAGCATCATTCGACTGTGCGCTGCTCATTGCGAAGGCAAAAAACCGCACAGTATTGGTGAGCAGCTGATCAAGCCCGCATGTCTAAAAATTGTGGAGAAAATGTGAGGAGCACAAGCAGTCGATAAAGTCAAGACTGTGCCCCAAACAAGTGGATGCAGGAACCTGAATCAAACGTCCTACAATGCAAAGACGCACTGGACGCTTTTGTGTGAAAACTGGAGTACAGGGTCGCTAAAATGTCAAAAGGGGAGTTGCATGAGTTTCCACTTCTGCAGAAGCAGCCCGATGGCATCTTGCGTGGGTCTTTACGCACAGACTTCACGCGCCACATGAGCCTGCTATGTGACGAGATAAGGAGTTGCTTTGCCGACATCAACAAATATTTATCCAAGGAAGCATGGTTGATGGACCCCTACATTTCCAATCACAAGGATGTTGAATACTTGGGCTGTGAAGATGAGCTGTGTGGCCTTCAATCTAATTCGGTGTCAAAAAAATATTTCCAGGAAAACGGACACAAAAAGTTTTGGATCATCAAAGGACTCTCCGTTGCTCCTACGCTGGCCAAACACGCAATCAAGAGGATTATTCTTCCTTTTGGTACTACATACCTGTCTGGGGCAGCTTTCAGTGCCCTTCTAACTATAAAAACAAAAGTAAGGAACAGGCTGGATGTCCACCAGGACTTTAGACTGGCTATCACCACTATCACTCCAAACATCGCATCCCTGGTCAGAGACATGCGAGCTCAAGGTACACATTAATATTCTTTTTTGAATCAACAGACTGGAGAGAGTAAAAAGCAAAGAATCATTGAATTATTTTTTGCAATGTTAATTGCTGGGTAGTGTTATGAGATTGAGCAGTTAAGGATATTTGTTCTTTGTGTATAACAGGGGTGTTTTTAGGCCTACTGCCATTAGGCCCATACTGACTGACTTTTTGGCCTTTACTGACTTATGCTGTCATGTGTGTATATCCACTATTTTGATTGTTAGAAATTTTTGCTTTCACAAGGGACATGTTCTTGTTAACATTTCTGTTTCATACCTCTGGCAAAGAAGAAAACTTTATGTTACTGACAATGAACAAGGAAGACTCAGGACTGCCTTCTGGTGTCAAAAAGGCCATGTTTAAAAGTAATGCTGTCTTAAAACAAAAGGACAAATATTTTAACACCATCGCAGTCATTTGCCACATTTATTTTTTGTCTGTGTGATACACATGTTCATATAATTCAATTTAGTTTAAGTATAAAGGAAAACAAATCTACATTTCAAAACAAATGGAATAGGTTAAGCACAAAACTGATGTTATTTTTTTCCTAAATAAATGTTCTAAAATGACTTAATTCCTCTGGCGTGATTGTGTGGGCTAGGGGGGGCCTGGCACTTCTGTGACACAGGCGGGGGGTGGGGGCTCCTGGGAAAAGGTTGGGAACTACTGTGATAAACCACAGTTAATTTATGTTTTAATGGGGGGGGGCAATCACTTTTTCACACAGGGCCATGTAGGTTTGGATTATATATACCCTTAATAATAAACACCTTCATTTAAAGCTGCATTTTGTGTTTACTTGAGTTATCTTTGTCTAATATTTAAATTTGTTTGATCTGAAACATTTAAGTGTAACAAACACGCAAAAAAATGAGAAATCAGGAAGGGGGCAAACACTTTCTCACACCACTGTACGTACAGTGCATCCGGAAAGTATTCACAGCGCTTCATTTTTTCCGCATTTTGTTATGTTACAGCCTTATTCCAAAAGGGATTACGTTCATTTTTTTCTCAAAATTCTACACACAATACTCCATAATGACAATGTGTAAAATGTGTTTTTGAGATTTTTGTAAATTTATTAAAAATAAAAAACTAAGAAATCACATGTACATAAGCATTCACAGCCTTTGCTCAATACTTTGCTGATGCACCTTTGGCAGCAATTACTGCCTCAAGTTTACTGAATATGATGCCACAAGCTTGGCACACCTATCTTTAGGTAGTCTGGCCCATTCCTCTTTTCAGCACCTCTCAAGCTCCATCAGGTTGGATGGGAAGCATCGGTGCACAGTCATTTTCAGATCTCTCCAGAAATGTTCAATTGGATTCAAGTCTGGGCTCTGGCTGGGCCACTCAAGGACATTCACAGAGATGTCCTGAAGCCACTCCTTTGATATCTTGGCTGTGTGCTTAGGGTCATTGTCCTGCTGAAAGATGAACAGTCACCCCAGTCTGAGGTCAAGAGTGCTCCGGAGCAGGTTTTCATCCAGGATGTCACTGTACATCGCTGCATTCATCTTTTCCTCTATCCTGACTAGTCTCCCAGTTCCTGGCACTGAAAAACATCCCCACAGCATGATGCTGCCACCACCATTGGCGTGGTTGTGAGTGGTGCCTGGTTTCTTCCAAACATGATGCCTGGCATTCACACCGAAGAGTTCAAGCTTTGTCTCATCAGACCCGAGGATTTTGTTTCTCATGGTCTGAGAGTCCTTCAGGTGCCTTTTGGCAAACACCAGGTGGGTTGCCATGTGGCTTTTACTAAGGAGTGGCTTCCATCTGCCCACTCTACCATACAGGCCTGATTGGTGGATTGCTGCAGAGATGGTTGTCCTGCTGGAGGGTTCTCCTCTCCCCACAGAGGAATGCTGGAGCTCTGACAGAATGACCAACAGGTTCTTGGTCACCTCTCTGACTAAGGCCCTTCTCCCCCGATCGTTCAGTTTAGACCGCTAGTCAGCTCTATGAAGAGTCCTGGTGGTTCTGAACTTCTTCCATTTACAGATAATGGAGGCCACTGTGCTCATTGGGACCTTCAAAGCAGCAGAAATTTTTCTGTACCCTTCCCCAGATTTGTGCCTCGAGACAATCCTGTCTCGGAGGTCTACAGACCTTCATACTTGGTTTGTGCTCTGACACGCACTGTCAACTATGGGACCTTATATAGACAGGTGTGTGCCTTTCCAAATCATGTCCAATCAACTGAATTTACCACAGGTGGACTCCAATTAAGCTGCAGAAGCAGCTCAAGGATGATCAGTGGAAACAGGATGCACCTGAGCCCAATTTTGAGCTTCATGGCAAAGGCTGTGAATACTTATGTACATGTGATTTCTTAGTTTTTTATTTTTAATAAATTTGCAAAAATCCCCCAAAATTTTTTTCATGTTGTCATTATGGGGTATTGTGTGTAGAATTTTGAGGACAAAAATGAATTTAATCCCTTTTGGAATAAGGTTGTAACATAAGAAAATGTGGAAAAAGTGAAGCGCTGTGAATACTTTCTGGATGCACTGTATCTATGAAAAATCTCTTGACTAATTGGAATTTGAGTGACCTTGACCTCAAAGTCAGAGGTCACATTTTTCTATAATTCTTGTAAACATGAGAACTCAAAGGAAATGAGGTAGGCTTTTGATATTAATACCATAGTTGCAGTTGCATCTAATCTGGGATAATTTCTCTTTTGGGTGACTTTGCCCAAAAATTCAGCTAGCCAGTGCTCTTAATGCCAGCAGGCTGAAGGGTACCACTAGCAACTTCCTGTATTTCCATGACTATGCTTACTTATCAGTGAGTCGTTAATTTAATACAGTAATGGTACTTATACTTGAATATAGTTTCTGGATATTCTACCCACCTCTACCATTTGCACAAAATTATACTTGACATCCCATCCCATCTCAGCACCTCCGAGTCCGAGTCCATGGTCCTCAGCCGGAAAAAGGTGGATTGTCCTCTCCGGGTTGGGGACAGGCTCCTGCCCCAAGTGGAGGAGTTTAAGTATCTTGGGGTCTTGTTCACGAGTGAGGGGAAAATGGAGCGAGAGATCGACAGACGGATTGGAGCAGCATCTGCAGTGATGCGGACGTTGCACCGGTCTGTTGTGGTGAAGAGGGAGCTTAGTTCTAAGGCAAAGCTGTCAATTTACCAGTCAATCTACGTTCCTACTCTCACCTATGGTCACGAGCTTTGGGTAATGACCGAAAGAACGAGATCGCGGATACAAGCGGCTGAAATGAGCTTTCTCCGTAGGATTGCTGGACTCACCCTCAGAGATAGGGTGAGGAGCTCAGTCATCCGGGAGAGGCTCAGAGTAGAACCGCTGCTCCTCCACATTGAAAGGAGTCAGTTGAGGTGGTATGGGCATCTGATTAGGATGCCTCCTGGACGCCTCCCACTTGAGGTGTTTCAGACACGTCCCACTGGGAGGAGACCCCGGGGCAGACCCAGGACTCGGTGGAGAGACTATGTCTCCCAGCTGGTCTGGGAACGCCTTGGTATCCCCTCTGAAGAGCTGGAGCAGGTGGCTGGGGAGAGGGAAGTCTGGGCTTCTCTGCTTGAACTGCTGCCTCCGTGACCCGGACCTCCGGAAAAGCGGTAGAAGATGGATGGATGGATGGATATACTTGACATTATGCAATATTTCCTTTTTAAAATCTAATTGGAAACAACCTGGCAAGTTTGAACAACTAGTTCTTAGTTCTGATTGGCTCAACACTTACAGACCTGTTATAATGACATCACCAAAAGTGCTCTGTCTAAACTTGCCTTTTTCCAAGGGGAGGAGCGTAACTGAACTTTCACAGCAAAAATCAGAGACCTGACACATGAGTGATTTAGCTCTCCATATGTCATAAAAATAAGTCATAAAAAACACGTTCTAGACATGTTAACAAGGAAAAAAAAAATCAATTTTTGATGGAGTGTCACTTTAAACTAAAAAAAAGTACAATTTTGCAATAAGACCCCCCCCCCCCCCAATAAATTATTGGTAAATTGTTAACAAGTAGTTTTAAAGATAAAAAAAAGAAATTGTGATCTGTTTCTTGCCAAATAGTGAGTCTGCATTGATTGTATGAAGTATGTTTTATAATATATTTCAAACAGTTTATTTATGATTTCTAAAGCATGTTTAATATAATTGATAACCTACTGATGAATAATTTTTAAATCCTTTATAAGGGTAGTCTTATTGTAAAGTTGTTCCAGGAATTAAAATGCTCTTATGAATTGTTCTGAGGAATCTAACATTGTGAATTTTGTCCAGATAATTTCACACTTTTTAATTGTTTCTTTCCTCCAGGGTGAGCCAGAGCAGCAAACTGAACTTGATGACCAGTGAAAACTTGTCCATCTGTTTCTGGCCCACACTCATGAGACCAGACTTCACCACCATGGACGCCCTGACTGCTACTCGCACCTATCAGACAATCATCGAGAGCTTCATCTACCAGTACTCGTACTTCTTCTCTAATCAGCCACTGGCTGATGGCCTCCTGGGCTCTCCCAACTCCACGCTGTCTGGAGGAGGAACCTCGGCGTACTCCTTGATTGCTGGAGGCTACTCGTCCTCGCCAACTCCACCCCCGGCTCCCTACGTTCTTCCTGCCACCCCTCCTGTCATTCCTCACTATGGTCCTCCCATCCACCACCATCACCACCACCACCACCACCACCACCACCACCACCAACAACAACAACAGCACCAGTCCCCGTCCCACTCCCCACCTCCTACTCCCCAGTCCCCGCTCCCAGCCCTGCTCCCTCCTTCCCTGCATCCCCATCACCCCCCGACAGAACAACACACATTGTGAACCAGGGATCAAGGGAAAGATAGAAGAAAAAAAACCACACACTCACAAGCGGGCTCATGTCATGATTGAGGGCTTAAGGGTTCAGAATGGGAAATTTTGAAGTTTGGGAGTGAACCGAACATGGTAAATTGGAGATAGTAAGTGAAGTTGGGAGAGAATGAGATGCAGTATGTACAGGGAGAAACCTGCACGTTTGGGAGAAGAGGGGGCGGTTACTGCAGCCTCCGTTGCTTTTAGAAAACAAAAATGGACACACGCCAACGCCAGACAAGCAGAACACTGAGGAGCCTTTGATCTGGCAGTACGACCCTTCTCCCTCCCTGCCACTTTATTCCTTCGTCTCTCAGTCTCACTTCATGTAGGCCTGCCCTCCTTTGCCTCATAGCGAATTCACACACAAACGCACGAATGAAGGAGAGGTGGCCAGTAATTGTTAAAGGGACTTGGGGAGGGATTAAGAAATAAAGAGGAACAAGGACGAATGTGAAATCTGTTGAGATTGTTCCAGCATACACACAAACACCCCGGTGGCCTGGAGCAGCCATTCCCCTCAATGTCTTTTACGTGTGTTGAGAATCTGATGGGAGCCACACAGATTTTTTTTTTTTTTTTTAATTTTGTTTTTGCTTTGCAACCTACCTGGGAGGAAGTGAAGCGGAGACCAAGCCCTGAACATGTTTTGTTTGTTTGTTTATTTCACCGGTGTATAGAGGAATTGTGCAAGAAACATGTGTTACTACTCACCCGACAGGATGTTCTGTCCTTCGAGACTCACGGATTCCTATCTGTCTGTCAGCCACACACACACACACACACACACACACACACACACACACACCAGTTGAGCTGTGGCAGTATGCCAAGCGCAGGAAGAAAAAAAATCTCAACCAACTGGATCTGCTGGGCAGCAAATTAGAGCAAAGGATTATGGGTGCTGTGACACCCTTGGCATTCTGGAAAGGCTCCTCCCAATCTCGTTTTGCTTTCCTATCACTTTCATTCTTCTCGTAAACACAGCTTGAAATTAATTTCTTTGTGTGTGTGAATTGGTCTGTAACATGATTCTACATTTGCATTACCACTGTTTCAAAGTGTTTTATCATGTTAAGAAAATCCGGGGCAGTCAGGTGAGTGGAAGCTTGTCAGTCTGTCTGTCCTCGTGTATCCATCTCTTCTGGGTTTATGCACAAATTTCCCTGCATTAGATAGTGAGAATAATTCCAGTGTTGGACCTTCTCCACCTGTCATGTTTCTTCTTTCATGCTGTGGTGGTTTCCTGAGTGGGCCGGTGCCGCCGTTTTCACAGTAAGGACCTTGTTCAAAAAGCACTTTTCTGAGCACTTTTTTGAAGGCACATTTTTAAAGAGGTGACAGCCACTCTTCACTGTAGTGCACTACCCTCTCTTTCCGGGAGCACACCACTGACATCTAGAGGAAGAAGTGGGTCCTGCAGCCATAACCTCACTTCCCCTGCTGCATGGGCGTAGCACCATGCTCCCTGTGTGTGGTTTCTGCAGTGTCAGATTTTCTCCTAGGTGCAGTTGTCAAGATTGATTTTCATTGTTGAAGAGGTGGGATGAAGTTAAGCATAATGAAATGAATATGAGATCAATGGCAGTTTTAAATCTGGTACAAATCAATTTGAGATTATGTAGATTCAGACTGTGTAGCTCACAAAGCACGTGGCCACGTTTGCGGTTGGTTTGACATGCAGTGAATGAAATTGCCTTTCTATGTCTTTTGATGTTAGTTTCCACTTCCCCGTGGACACCAGCTCGACATTGTAAAGGAGTCCATTCCATTCCCCAGATTTTATAGGTAGGGTTTGTGGACTTAGAGACTAGGGCACATTGTAGCATCACAAGCCAGAAATGAGAACTGCAAGAAGGGCTCAAACTTTGACAGGTGTGAGGCTTTTTATCCTCGGAAATGATTGGCCGTCGCCGCTTGAGTTCCCAGCATGTTGTGCTGTTAAGACACGGCATCATGTCTCACCAGCGGAGATGAAAACCTGTTCTTGGTGGATTGAAAATATGATTTGGAAGCATGTAACCACTACACCAGACTCCCTCCACCCCCCCCCCCTTTAGTCATCCCTTGTCCAAGAGAGACAGTCGGGCCTTGGAGAGACAGCAGACAGAACAGTCTATTCATCCCCCTGCCTGAGTCGAATGGAGTGTCACAGAATTCCTCAGCCCTACATGCTGTTACTTTAGAAACCATCAAGATGTGGCTTGAGGAGAAGCCCCGATCGAAGCAGATTTTTAAAGTGTGTGTTCATGCACATGTCTCTGAGTTTCCTGAGCTTGAATGTGAAGTTCCACATGTTCATGTTACACTGATGCTGAATCCCATCTCTGCCCAGATACTTAAGCCAATCAGTGAACTCTCAAAGTAGCTTTTATCAGGCCACACTACCTATGGTGTGAATTCAGTGTGTGTTTGTGTGATCAGATTCAGGATAACACACTTGCGAGCTGTGCTTGGCAGACGGCCGGCTTACCAGCATGATCACAACAAACGTGAAGGAAAGGAATGCAGCTCTCCTCGCGGTCATTTCCCCACTGCATAACCCCTGTTGGCTTATCCATTTACACCCACTGATCCTCAGCGGAAGTGTGGGAGAGATGGGATGGGGTTTGGGAGAAGGGGACACACACACATATATGGCAAACGGGTGAATGGGATCATTATTTGGGAGATGGGGGGGGGGGGGGCCACTGGTACTTGTGTGTGAATGCCAGCCAGTGGCGTTCCCCGTGTATATGGACGTGTTAATACTGAACTGACTGTGAGGCAGCCAAAGACTGGACAAAAAAAAAAAAAAAAATGGTTGGGAGGAGAAATGGATGCATACAATGTAGAAGAACATCTGAAATGAAAATGTGATTTTTGGTTGAGCGATGTCATGTGGCTGCAATGCTTTTCTTTTTCTTAATTTTTTTTTTTTTTTTTTTGCAACAATGATGACAGACGTCTGTTAAGTTAAAATGAGAAACAAGCAAAATTATATTCAGATGGTTGTTTGTTGGTGTGTTAGGGGTCTAACACGTTGCCCTTTAGTCAGTGGTGATAGAAAAAAGTTTCTTTTTATCTTTTATTTTAATGATTTAAAAAAAAAAATACATTGCATTTTTTTAAAAAACAATTTCTTTGTGAACGATTGAGAGAGCAGCCCAGTATAGTGCATGATTTCTTCCCAATCAAGGAAGAGGGCTCCACCACTCTCACTATTTAAGAGATGATAAAAAAAATATTAAGAAGTAACAGGAGGGAGTGAATATAATTAAAAAAAGATAAATGAAGTACTGTAAACAGAAAAGATAACATCAAACAAAAAAATGTCATTTGCTGATTATGGTAATTTGTCTCAATGGGAATGGTGTATACAGCAAGGCCTTATGTGATCTGTATCATAGTTAATAAATCAAATCTTGTAAAACTCATGTTTCTTGTCTTTATATGTTGTCATTGAGACAGAATTTAAATTTGCTTAAATAATTTTTCCCCTTGTCCTGTCAGGCAGCTAGGTGAGCAGAACAGAAATCTGCTACCCTTTTTGTGCCAAAACAGATTTACTTTGCCAAAAGAAGCTTTATACAGTACCTATGTACTGTATATTGTTGTAAACTCCTCCTGTAATAACTTTTAATACTTTATTTAAATAATTTTACCCATGAAGGACCCGACAGGAGGGGAATGGGGAAAAGGAGTGTGGGGAGGGGGAAAGAAAAGGGAGAGGAACAGACAAAAAGACAGACAAACCAACAACTAAAACAAAGAGAAGACAGACTGCTTCTTCCACCGAAGAGGTCTCAACATGAGTCTGGTATTCACACCTGTTAAAGGAGAGACATTTGTGTGTGTGCGTCCGTGTGCGTATATATGAGAGCACGCGCAAAATAAATGTGTGCATGTGAGTGGTTTGTCAGTAAACCTACGAAGAGGGAGGCCAGTCGCAGCAACTCCCCCTCCCCCCCCCCGGAAACCCCAAGCGGGGAAGGCAGCACCACCAACCCCCACAGGGCACAAATGTCCAAGGTCAACAATCCCCAGGAAAGCCAGGCATCCATCCCAGGAGGGGAGGCCAGGCGGCCGGCGCAGTGGGCCCACATCCCCAGGCCTACCAACTCCCCAGCGGGGCCAACACCAGCCCCCGGGAGGCCAGTGCCCCTACCAGCTGGGCCGGAGACCGGCCCGTGCCCACAGCGCGAATCCCCACAGCAGGCCCCCCCCAGTGACACGGCCGCACACTCCCGACTAGCAGACACACCCATTCCCACACATTCACAACCTCATGCTCTCATACACACCCACATGCACTCACTCACTCTCGCTCCCCCCCCCCCCCCCCACACCCACACACACAGTCCCACACTTGCACTCCTGGACCCACCCATTCTCTCTCACTCCTGTACCCGCTCAGTTTTGCTCACACTCGTCCTCGGGGTCACCCACACTCACTGACGTTCACCCATACACGCACTTTCACTCACACTCCGACCTACTCACATCCATTCTTGTTTTCCCCCACATACTCACCCACCTTCATTCACCCTTATTACTTAGGGCGATGCAGATGCAGCGAGCCTGAATGCGCACCAGCAGCCAGGGAGACCGCTGGCAAAGGCCAGCAGCCACCCCCTGCCGACCCACCTCAGGGTGGCCGCGGCCACAGAAGCAGATCCCCACCCCCAGTGCCCACCCGAGCGACTGATCAGCAGACCACCGCAGGCGCTTCGAGATGCCACCCGACACACAAAGCGCCACACAAAACTGACCCACCATCACCATGTCCACTCATGACTCCCTCACTCTCGCTTGCTCTCTTGTTCAATCCCTCTCTCACTCCCTTGCTCATAGCTATTCATTCAGCAGCGCCCAGGGGAAGATCCCCACCCCCTCCCCTTGCATAAATCATGATAGATGTGTGTAGTAGTAGTAGATTAGTTTATTTGACAGGGACAGTGCAATAAACATAGACAATTAATCAAAGATCAGTTGTATGATGTGATTGTGTGCAGATGTGTGAACTACCATAAAGCAGTTAAAATTGGGGGGATGGTGGAGCATCACTAGCCACTGCAATAGGCAGTGGGGCCCCCAAGCCCTTGGTATCTAAAATGCAATTAAAATTGAGGTGAGGGCAGCCCCACTGCGCAGCAGAGGTATCCCTTTCACTGACACAGTGCGGCACACCCCCGCCCCAAAACCCTAAGTGTATCTAAGAAGATGTATGTTCCACCCAGAATCAAGGGGAGGGGAGGCAGTCCAAAATGGAGCCCATCCCCCCCAGAAGCCAGCTCGCAAACTGGTTCAGGAGGCCACCCACTGCCCCCAAATTTCAACTTAGGGCGAGGGCCGTCAGGCCGAGCAGCCCCGAACCCACCAGCGTCGCACCCCAGCGCTCTCGGTACCACAAACATGATGGAGCAGCCACACCCATTCCCGCTCATCTTGCACACACGAACATGCACAACAACAAAAGTCGCAATAGTGAACAATGGGCCGGACCCATACAGCGCCCCACACGCAAAGCGACACCCCCAAGCGCCTACCGCAAGCCCACCAGCCACCCACCCCGGACACACACCTACAGCAGTAGGCCACCCTGCACCAACAGCCCCCAACCACCCCCGAGCAGCCATACACACCCGGCGCCAAAGACACCAGGGGCAATGCGACAAAGCGCCCTGCCCCGTGACACACCAACAGGGCAGCCGGAACAAGCAGGCCCCGAATCGCCAATCCCCAGGCCACTAGATGGTCTGCCCCACCCCCGCCATCCAACGAGGTTCCCCCACCCACACACACATCCTCCACCCCCGCACATCCATTCACAGGTATCCGCACCTGTACACACACACCCCCGCCCACCCTCATGTGCGCACACACACTCACCATCACACATGCCCACCTACACCGACACAGCCCCACATTCACACACGCACCCACATCCACACCTGCACACACAAGTAACCACTCACACCCACGCACACCCACACCTGCAAGCCCCAGAGGATAGGGAGGGCAACCCCCCAGGACGCAGACACCCATCCCAGACCACTGCCAGGGCCTGACCCCGCCCGCGCAAGGATGCGCCGGGGCCGGCCCACACCACCGGCGCACACCCGACCTCAACCCAGAGGGGGAACACCCCTGCCAGCACCAGGGGCCCAGGGCCAGCCCCAGCCCCACCCAGGAGGCAAGGCCAGCCGGCCCAGGGCCACAGGATTAAATATTTCCTAACTGACTAATAAATTTTTTTTTTAAATTTCAGAGATTTGTTGCTGAAAATGTATTATGTATACTAATCTCCAAGCAGTCCTTTTTTTGTGTGTCTAATCATTATTCTTTATAAACTGCATAGATATATCAACATAAGTTTTTACTGATATTCGCCTCTTACTGACATTGGCTCATCAGCAAATACGTTGAGATTCACCAATGGCAGTGGCTGATATTTATTTGGTGTGTTCCAGTTGTGTGGCGCTGATGTTGCCCTGAAACGGACAACAGTAGACTGACTACAGCTACAAATTCAAAAAACATCCAGAACTGAGCTGTTACAAAGCATTTTACTTCAGAATTTTTATATAAAGGACATTTCTTTGTTTCCCTATCAAAAAAGATGGAATGGATGACAACAAATACTGTAGTATTGGTGTGAACCATTGGACAATTTATTACTCCTCGCTCCTCACCCTATGTGTAAGGGTGAGACCAGCAGTCCTACAGAGAAGGCTCACTTCAGCCACTTGTATCCGCAATCTCATTCTTGCAGTCATTACCCAAAGCTCATGACCATAGGTGAGGGTAGGAACATAGATTGACCGGTAAATATACAGCTTTGCCTTAGAGCTCAGCTCCCTCTTCAGGATAACAGACTGGTACAACATCTGCATCACTGCAGAGGCTGCTCTGATCCATCTGTCAATCTCCTGCTTCATTCTCCCCTCACTCGTGAGTAAGACCCCGGGACTCCACCTGGGGCAGGAGCTTGTCCCCAACCCGGAGAGTGCAATCCACCCTTGGACTCTGATTTGGAAGTGCTGATTCTCATCCCAGCCGCTTCACACTCCGTAGCAAACCGTCCCAGTAAGCCTGTAGGTCATTGTTCGATGAAGCCAACAGGATAACATCATCTGCAAACAGCAGAGATGAGATCCTGTGGTTGCCAAACAGGACACCCTCCATTCCATGGGTGCACCTAAAAATCTTCATCCATCCATCCATCTTCTTCCACTTAATCCTTTTCGGGTTGTGGGGGGGCTGGAGCCTATCCCAGCATCTTTGGGCGAGAGGCAGGGTACACCCTGGACAGATCGCCAGTCCATCGCAAGGCCAACACAGACAGACAACCATTCATTCTCACAGTCATACCTAAGGACGATTTAGAATCCCCAGTTTGGTGCCAATTGGCTGCACGGTGGCGCAGTGGTTTAGCACTGTGGCAGCACAGTTTTACCCTCGGCCGGGGGATCGCGGGGATCATGAGATCGTGGGTTCGATCCCAGCCCCCGACCAACAGTGAGCTGTGTGGAGTTTGCATGTTCTCCCCGTGTTGCGTGGGTTTACTCCGGGATTTCTCCAGTTTCCTCCCACATACCAAAAACATGTAGGTTTAGGGCGCTCGCGCACGCAGCGACCAGCAGCCGGTGGCTTGTCACCAGACTGCAAACCAAATCTACCTACGGGTACAAATAAGTAACAAAAAAAAAAAAAAAAATTAACCTAACTTGCATGTTTTTTGGCATGTGGGAGGAAACCGGAGAAATCCCGGAGTAAACCCACGCAGACACACCTAGAAATCTTGTCCATAAAAATTATGAAAAGGATTGGTGACAAAGGGCAACCCTGGCGGAGTCCAACTCTTACTGGAAACGAGTTTGACTGAGTGTTAGCAATATGAACTAAACTCTTGCAACGTTCATATAGAGACCAGATAGCTCGTAGCAACAAGCCTGATACCCCATACTCCCGCAGCACCCCCTCCCCCCCTCCCAAGAGGCCACGAGGGATACAGTTGAATGCGTTCTCAAAGTCCACAAAACACATGTAGAATGGTTGGGCAAACTCCCACGAACCCTCGAGGATTCTCGAGAGGGTAAAGAACTGAGCCGATGTGCCATGTCCAGGATGAAATCCACATTGCTCCTCCTGAATCCAAGGTTCGACCAACGGCCAGATTCTCCTCTCCAGTGCTTAAGCATAGACCTTCCCAGGGAAGCTGAGAAGTGCAATCACCCTAAAGTTGGAACACATCCGCCAGTCCCCCTTTTTAAAGACGCACTCCAGCAGCTCAAAAACCACCTCAAAAAATAATGTACAGTATCTCACACAAGTGTGTACAACCCTCACATTTTTGTAAATATTTTATTATATCTTTTCATGGGACAACACTGAAGATGTGACACTTTGATACAATGTAGTCAGTGTACAGCTTGTATAACTGTAAATTTGCTGTCCCCTCAAAGTAACTCAACACACAGCCATTAATGTCTAAACTGCTGGCAACAAAAGTGAGTACACCACAAAGTGAAAATGTCCAAATTGTGCCCACAGTGTCAATATTTTGTGTGGCCACCATTATTTTCCAGCACTGCCTTAACTCTCTTGGGCACGGAGTTCACTAGAGCTTCACAGGTTGCCACTGGAATCCTCTTCCACTCCTCCATGACAACATCACGGAGCTGGTGGATGTTAGAGACTTTGTGCTCCTCCACCTTCTGTTTGAGGAGGCTCCACAGATGCTCAATAGGGTTTAGGTCTGGAGACATGCTTGGCCAGTCAATCGCCTTTACCCTTTACCCTCAGTTTCTTTAGCAAGGCAGTGGTTGTCTTGGAGGTGTCTTTGGGATCATTATCATGTTGGAATGCTGCCCTGCAGCCCAGTTTCTGAAGGGAGGGGCTCATGCTCTGCTTCAGTATGTCACAGTACATGGTGGCATTCATGGGTCCCTCAATGAACTATAGCTCCCCAGTGCTGGCAGCACTCATGCAGCCCCAAACCATGACACTTCCATCACCATGCTTGACTGTAGACAAGACACACTTGTCTTTGTACTCCTCACCTGGTTGCCGCCACACACACTTGACACCATCTGGACCAAAGAAGTTTATCTTGGTCTCATCAGACCACAGGACATGGTTCCAGGAATCCATGTCCTTAGTCTGCTTGTCTTCAGCAAACTGTTTGCCGGCTTTCTTGTGCATCATCTTTAAAAAGGGTTTCCTTCTGGGATTACAGCCATGCAGACCAATTTGATGCAGTGTGCAGCGTATGGTCTGAGCACTGACAGGCTGACCCACCACCCCTTCAATCTCTGCAGCAATGCTGGCAGCACTCATACGTCTATTTTCAAAAGACAACCTCTGAATGTGACGTTGAGCACATGCACTCAACTTCTATGGTCAACCATGGCGAGGCCTGTTCTGAGTGGAACCTGTCCTGTTAAACCACTGTATGGTCTTGGCCACCGTGCTGCAGCTCAGTTTCAGGGTGTTGGCAATCTTCTTATAGCCTAGGCCATCTTTATGTAGAACAATTCTTTTTTTTTTCAGATCTTCAGAGAGTTCTTTGCCATGAGGTGCCATGTTGAACTTCCAGTGACCAGTAAAAGAAAGTGTGAGAGCGATAACACCAAATTTAACACACCTGCTCCCCATTCACACCTGAGACCTTGTAACACTAACGAGTCACGTGACACCGGGGAGGGAAAATGGCTAATTGGGCACAATTTGGACATTTTCACTTAGGAGTGTACTCACTTTTGTTGCCAGCAGTTTAGACATTAATGGCTGTGTGTTGAGTTGTTTTGAGGGGACAGCAAATTTATACTGTTATACAAGCTGTACACTGACTACTTTACATTGTATCAAAGTGTCATATCTTCAGTGTTGTCCCATGAAAAGATATAATAAAATTTTTACAAAAATGTGAGGGGTGCACTCACTTTTGTGAGATACTGTATTTCCCAAAATAGTATATTGTGGCTTTTTATACACAAAACTTTCAGTGCCTTAGAATTGCTTGAAAAGAGCTTTTACATCTTCCACCTACTTAAATATGTGCAGAGCTATACTCCCGCGTACCAGTATCTGGAAGAAGACGAGGACATTGTACAAGGCTCCCAGAAGGCGATCCAACTTGAGGAAGTAAAAGTCATAACAAGGTTTCCATAGGTTCACCTATGGAAATATGATCATTCTCAATGGAGTGGAAAGTCTCTGCCCTGCCCCGCGTAGAGGCTGGAGGGCTCCCCGCCGGTCTCTTGTTGCCCACTTGCTGCGGAGCAGCCCCCTCGCTCAAGCCTTGGGGATGTCGCATTTTTTTTCTCCCCTTTTTGTAATCACCAGTAGTCATTGTCATTTATGTAATTCTTATCAAACGGGGAAGTCACATTACACTTATTTAACTAGAGGGCAATCGGAGAGTGCATACTTCCACTGTTTTGTCTGTCCGGCCGTCCATCCCTCTGTCAGTCCATCCTTCCATCAGTCCATCCCTCTGTACTTCTGTCTGTCCATACATTGTAATTTAGAGCCTTGGCAGAGGTATGAGCTCATGGATCACCTCCAAAATGAATTAAGCTTATTCTTCACCCAAGGGCCACCTCAGGTGAAATTTTCATCCAAATCTATCCAGCAGTTTTTGCATAATCCTGCTAGCAGACAAATGCTGGCAAAAACATTTCCTTCTGCCATTCCTTGGTAGGGGTAAATTATGTGGCAAAGACTGTTAGTTTTCAGATCGCTATTGAAAACTACTAACACTCTTTGACACGTTATTGCATAAGTGTTTAAACATCATAAATTTCTGCAGCATATTTTCTTCTGAGCATGTGAGACTGTGTTTGCTTCATAGTGTTTCCCACAAAATTTGTAGGCATGTGTATAAGCGCATCCATAATGTCCACAAAACTTTTTTGTGATGCTTCATTGGTATCAGGATTTGGCACCCTCTGCCACTGACCTTCAAATCACTTGCAGAGAAGCAGTCTGTCCCTCCTAATCATTATTAAAAGATTGTTGAATCTCGATCATTATGCAGATGACCACCAAAAGTTAGTGACTTCTATGCTGGGGCAAGTAGCACCTCTGGTAGAACTTTCATGCAAACACAGTTTGTTTTTGAATATTTTTAACACATTTTTACCAGCTTAATTTTTTTTTTGTTTTGTTTTCTGTTACAATGAAAAAAGGTTATTGTAGTTTTATGCCACTAAATTGTGTGCAGCTGGTACCCACTACTTAATGGCATACAGTGTGTTCATTTATTTAGATCATCTGAATTCTGAAATTTAATGCAGCATAAAATCATAACTGTCATAACTTTCATTATTATATAATCACACTTGAGGAAAAGATGCCACATTCTGTACTTGATAGGTTCTTCTAAGGTAAGCTGTGCCTCTGGTAAATTTTTTATGGAAATCTGTCTAATATTTTTTGTGTAAACCTGCCAATAGTAAAACAAATAAATGACACTAAAAACCTAACCTCCTGGGTGGAAATTATGGTTTGCTTAGATCAGGGGTCACCAACTAAAACTGCAAGGGGTCCAATAAGTCAGTCTTCCCCAGCTGAGGTCCGAACTAGGGCTGGGGATCTTTAGGCACCTCACCAGCCAATTATGATTCAGGTCTCCGATTTGATTCTAAAACGATTCTCGATGCTTTTTTGTTTGTTTTGTTTTCAGAATTTTTTTCCTCTCACTGTGTGACACTTTGGTACTTTTAAAGCAGAGTGTTTTCAATGACCCATGAATTTACTTCGAACATCTTTTAATAAAACAAATAGAAGAGAAATGTGGCAAGTCACATGGACAAATTTATCTGAAAATGTGCTTTTAGGAACTGTCATCCTTTCATGGACATTTTTTCCCCTCTTTTTCTTCCCCTTGTCCTGTCAAGCAGCTAGGTAAGCAGAACAGAAATCTGCTTCCCTTATTGTGCCAAACAGATTTACTTTGCCAAAAGGAGCTTTATACAGCACATAC
This sequence comes from Pholidichthys leucotaenia, assembly GCA_020510985.1. Lineage (NCBI taxonomy): Eukaryota > Metazoa > Chordata > Actinopteri > Cichliformes > Pholidichthyidae > Pholidichthys > Pholidichthys leucotaenia. The sequence goes on along the minus strand of CM035847.1, from coordinate 213,040,824 downwards.
AGTATATACGTATGTACTGTATATTATTTATAAACTCTTCTTGTAATAACTTTTAATACTTTATTTAAATTGTTTTACCCACGAAGGACCCGACCGGGAAGGGGGGGGGGGCAAACAGAGAAGACAAACAGATGAGCATAAATGAATCATACAGAAGACAAACTGTTTCTTCTCCTGAACAGGTCTCATCACGAGTCTGGTATCTGCACCTGTTGAAGGAGAGACATATGTGTGTGCGTGTGTATGAGCGTGCATGCAAAGTAAGTGAATGAGTGGTTTGCCAGGAAACGTACAGAGAGGGTGGCAGGTCACAGCAACCCCCCCTCCCCCCTTTCTCCCAGAAACCCAGAGCAAGCAAGACAGCACCACCAACCCCCACAGAGCACAAACGTCCCGAGGCCAACGAGCTCCAGGAGGGACGGCCGAGGGAGGCCGGGCCACCAAGCAGCCAACCCCTGCTTCCCCAGCAGGGCCAACGCCAGCCCCCGGGCCCCAGGGGCCAGAAAGCCAGTGCCCCCCACTGGGCCGGAGACATCCCCACAGCGGGCCTGCACCCACCCCAGCACCCCCGACACACACCCTGAGAACTCCCAGGCCCCCATGCCCAAGAAAGGCAGCAGTAAGGTGCAGGAGCCCCACAGGGGCCAGCCCCCCAGTCCAAGGGAGCCCACACAGCCAGGAGGTGCCACCCCCTCAGTCCAGCACCCCCCCGATCAGCACACACACCCATTCCCACACACTCAAACTCTCATGCTCTCACATGCACCCACTCACACTCACACGCACTCGCTCACTCTCACTCACCCTCTACCCCACACAATGCCACACTCATGGACATGCTTTAAGAGCACAGCTGTCTCTAGGCAGGCTAGTATTACTTGCTTTTACACATTATTTTATTAAGCTGGTGTTTTAGCTCCATCTTAAATTTTTAACAAAAATCAAATCAATTCTTTGCTCAATTTCAAACAAAACCTGTAACAATTTGATCATAATACAGGAGAACACTAAATTGTTTACTACAATAGCTCTAAATTTCTAAAAATCTACCTATGGCTGTCAGGCTTTATAACCTAAACAGGGCTGCTAACAGAGATAGCAAAAAAACGTGACGACCTAATGATATTGAATGCAAAAGATGCAACAGACTTACACAAAATGGTCCCCTCCAGTATACAACTAGGACAATATCAGTCGCTACGGAGGGTGACAATATGTATGGGTACATATTCATACTATGTGGGGAAACTAAATAGACGGTTATGCTGTTTATTCCATCTACTGTAGCTACAATGCTCCGCACTGTGTATATATACAGTTGTGGACAAAATTGTTGGTACCCCTCTTTAAATGAAAGAAAAACCCACAATGGTCACAGAAATAACTTGAATCTGACCAAAGTAATAATAAATAAAAATTCTATGAAAATTAACCAATGAAAATCAGACCGTGCTTTTGAAATGTGGTTCAACAGAATTACTTTAAAAAACAAACTTATGAAACAGGCCTGGACAAAAATGATGGTACCCCTAGAAAAGATTGAAAATAATGTGACCATAGCGACATGTTCAACCAAGATGTGTCCTCTAATTAACATCACAGGTGTCTACAAACTTGTAATCAGTCAGTTGGCCTATTTAAAGGGTGACAAGTAATCACTGTGCTGTTTGGTGACATGGTGTGTACCACATTAAACATGGACCAGAGGAAGCAAAGGAGAGAGTTGTCTCATGAGATTAGAAAGAAAATTATAGACAAGCATGTTAAAGGTAAAGGCTATAAGACCATCTCCAAGCAGCTTGCTGTTCCTGTGACTACAGTTGCACATATTATTCAGAAGTTTAAGATCCACGGGACCGTAGCCAACCTCCCTGGACGTGGCCGCAGGAGGAGACGGATAATACGAATGGTAACAAAAGAGCCCAGAACAACCTCTAAACACATTCAAGGTGAACTCCAAGGTCAAGGTACATCAGTGTCATATCGCAACATCCGTCATTGTTTGAGCCAAAGTGGACTTCATGGGAGACAACCAAGGAGGACACCACTGTTGAAAACAAATCATAAAAAAAAGCCAGACTGGATTTTGCCAAACTGCATGTTGACAAGCCACAAAGCTTCTGGGAGAATGTCCTATGGACAGACGAGACAAAACTGGAACTTTTTGGCAAGGCACATCAAGCTCTATGTTCACAGACGCAAAAATGAAGCATACCAAGAAAAGAACACTGTCCCTACTGTGAAACATGGAGGAGGTTCTGTTATGTTCTGGGGCTGCTTTGCTGCATCTGACACAGGGTGTCTTGAGTCTGTGCAGGGTACAATGAAATCTCAAGACTTTCAAGGTATTCTAGAGAGAAATGTGCTGCCCAGTGTCAGACAGCTTGGTCTCAGTCGCAGGTCATGGGTCTTGCAACAGGATAATGACCCAAACCACACAGCTAAAAACACCCAAGAATGGCTAAGAGCCAAACATTGGACTATTCTAAAGTGGCCTCCTATGAGCCCTGATCTAAATCCTATTGAACATCTGTGGAAGGAGCTGAAACATGCCGTCTGGAGAAGGCACCCTTCAAACCTGAGACAACTGGAGCAGTTTGCTCATGAGGAGTGGGCCAAAATACCTGCTGAGAGGTGCAGAAGTCTCATTGACAGTTACAGAAATCGTTTGATTGCAGTAATTGCCTCAAAAGGTTGTACAACAAAATATTAAGTTAAGGGTACCATCATTTTTGTCCAGGCCTGTTTCATGAGTTTGTTTTTTAAAATAATTCTGTTGAACCACAATTCAAAAACATTGTCTGATTTTCATTGGCTAGTTTTCATAAAATTTTTATTTATTACCACTTTTGTCAGATTCAAGTTATTTCTGTGACCATTGTGGATTTTTCTTTCATTAACAGAGGGGTACCAACAATTGTGTATTTATATATTTATGTGTACATATGTATATTCACTGCGCTTATTTTCTTATCTTCTAAATTATTGCTCTGAGTGTTGCTATCCCTGTGCTGTTGCAATCCTGGAATTTCCCCATTGTGGGACTAATAAAAGTTTATCTTATCTTATCTTAAATCCTAAAAATGTTAAGTTTTACTTGAGAACACAAACTAAATTACATTTAAAAAAGATTTAAAAAAAACAAAATCTCACAAAAAGTCTCTCTACTATATCTTCAGTATGAAAAAGTTTCAATCTTTAAGCTTAAAAAAGGGACAGAAAATATAATTACACGCTACAGAATTCCTCTGAGTTTTTTTTTTTTGTCAACAATGTTCTTATCTTTTTAAGCTCGTCTGTGTCTGTTTGGGTAACACTCTGTCACAGTCCTTACCTACGAGCAGTGTAACACACCCAGGCCTGCAAACGTGTGTGTGGATACATGTGCGTTTGTGCGTGGACAAGAACCATTGGTAAACCACAACGTTCTGTAGCATTGTCAAGTAGACTGCAACAACATATTCTTCCACTTGATGTTTGATTATGCCTGGGTCACAGTTTGTTGATGTGCTATTTCTGAACACTGAATCCACACAGGGACAGGATGGGGTCAGAGCCGCCCACAGGACCTTCCTGGTTCTTGTGAGAGCAGCCCAAGAGAGGGCTCAATCTGTGCCATTTCAGGGTGATGTGAGGACTCTGGTCCCTGGGAGGCCGATGTGAAGGCCTCACTGCCATTTCATGGTGCCCTCATCTGACCTTTTCATTGAGTCAAACCAAAGGAAATCCATGTCCATGACCTTTGTGGTGCATCTCTCCATTCTGGCACAGGAAGACAAAAAGAGAGCAGCTGATTGGGAGTGAAAAGGGCAGAGCTGTGTGCACACAGGACACACCGCTCATGAACTTTAGCCTTTAAGAAGTATCATGAGGGAGAGCCACCTGGGATTTGATTGGAAGTCAGATATGAGGATTGTCAACATTTCTTGACAGGCCGACACCACCCATGGAATCTCAGGTTTAATTAAGTTTTAGATAAATACAAATTTAAAAAAAATGTTCTAATGCAACTATTCTCCTGAACTAGATTTATGTAACATTCATTTTGCCTTCAATAATAATAAAAAAAATGCTGTCTGCAGCTCCAAAACACGTTTAATCTTTAAGACTGAAAAAAGGCTTCTATAACTGGCTTGATAACAGCAGTAACAAGCAAGTTTATCCCTCTTAAATATGAAACTTTCATAAATGTGTGTTTTCCTGCAACTATTTGTCATAAATTTGAGACTTTTTCCAAGGAAATTTTTGGACTTTTTCTTATATAGTCAAGGCTTTGGTGACTTTCCTACATTAATCTGAGACTTTTAAATTTGCAGTTTTCCCGCCTGAATTTGACTTTTTTTGAAAGTAAATTTTCTTATTTTCCCCCTCATACATTCGACATTTTCTTGCATTTTTGTGAGTTCTTTCTTTATAGAGTCAGTGTTTTTCCCTCATAAATTTGAGGGGTTTATTTTTACAAATTTGTGATGTAAATAATTTTCTTGTGGAGTACTGTGCGAAAGTCTTGAGTCACCCCTCATTTCTTTAGATTTTGCTTCCAAGGAGCCAGAATTTCTTGTCACTCTATATATAATTCAAGAAATCTCTTGTCTGTCACGATGTCGCGATCATAGGACTGGCTAAAAGATCATAGGACTCCCTATGAGATCAAAGGCAAGCATCACTCATGATCATAAGACTCGCTAAAAGATCATAGAACTTGCTATGACATCATCAAAGATCACAGGCAGGCATCACAGATCAATGGCAGTCATCACTGAACGAGTGGCGATGTTAAAGATCAAAGGAAGGTTTCACCATGGTTACTGTTGCCATGGTAACAGTAACTTTCTACGGGCATGCAGAAATGCTTGCTTACACTTGCTTTCTATGGCCATGCACGGGTATGCACTGGTAGTTTAAAAAAGTGCTCTTGAATTGTTCTCCAGGCTTTCTGAAGTTTTTCTTGTACCTGACCCTTCTCCCCCTTCCTCATAAAATCAGATGAAGAGCATAACTTTCAGATACTGTTCATCTGCTGTAGATTAGGCCTGCCACTTCTTCTTTTGTCCTCCACTTGTCCAGTTTCCTCAAATATTTTGAGGAAGGTGGAGAATGGTCAGGTACAAGGACTTCAGAAAGCCTGGTGAACTACTCAGAACTATTCAAGACCATTTTAAGCAAACATAAATCATAATAAGCCTATTATCCATGAATATACAACAAAAACAGTTTTACAACATCTAGAATTCAACAGGAGACTTTCATTAGTCAATACATGTAGTTTCTGCCATACAAAGTGAAATAAGTCTATCAAGTTATGGGCGAAATTATTAACTGAGGGCAAAATATAAGTTAGGGGCTATAACTCCTGCAAAATTCATCCAACCGGAGCCAAACTGCATCATCAGTGTAAATCAAACCGTGGTACAAAGTTTCAAAACATTTTGAACAAAACTGTAGGAGGAGAAGTTGATCTCACAAAATGGTACCTTTTGTGGGACAGGTGGCCAGACAGGCATCACCAAAACATATTATCCTCTTTGGTCTTCGACCAATGGGGATAATAAAACAGAAGAAATTTTGGTTCCTAGGAAGCAAAATACAAAGAAATGAGGGGTGGCTCTGTATCTTTGGAAGCAAAATATAAAGAAATCAGCAAAGTACTATGCCTATGTAAATTGTCTTTTGTACAAAACACAGTCAGCTGAACAAAATATGGTGATAATTACTGTTTTTCTCTTGTATTTTTTTTTTTTATACTTTATTAATCCCAGAGGGAAATTCAGGGCATCCACGTGGATGGATGGGGCAGCCACGGTGCGGCGCCAATCCCTTCACCAGTCACACACACAAATGTATCTTTCCCCTCATGTTTGCATTTTTGTCTTGCAAATTTGCAAATCACTTTTTGTCAGAGCCACAGACAGCCACGTGTTCTGCGCAAAAGAGCCCCATGTGGGCCCAGAGCCGCCTGTTGCAGACACCTCTCTGCTTTAACGTCCTCCTCACCAGTGCTTTTCCTTGCGCATCCACCGACTCGCCACTAGGAGGCAGACTTGCCCCACTGTTCCACCGAGCTCAAGGAGCAGGAGCCTGGATCTAATTGATTGTGGCGGCCAGGACGTGGATGTCAGCGGTGAGACTCGGCTTTAATCCCGCACTCACATCTGAACACTCCCCCCCATCTCACAGTTTTGAAGTTACAGGAGGAAGTAGGTTTGATTAAACTCCAGAGGAAGTGTAGGGTGGGGGTGTGGGGTCTTATCTCAGAGAAAGTTAAAACCTCAGAATAAAGACAAAAGCGCATAATTTGAAGTCATTGTTGCCCGGTTTGAGAGATGAACGGCATGGGCTGAAAGTTATGAGGTAAACAGACGGGTGGTGGTTGTGCTGGGGGAATAAGAGGACATATATGGAGGAAAAAGAGAGTGGTCTTATGATGAGTCGAGGCACGTATCTCCGCTCAACCGTGTCTTTCTGGGCTCGGAGCGCAGCTGCGGCGGAGGCTATTGAATTCAGATGTGGCCTGTCTGCGCGCTCCGGCCGCTACAGGTGGAAACGCTCTTATCAATACCGACTGTCCGAGCCTGACCGAGGGCCGATCCGTCTCATTGATGATTTTAGGTGCCCCTGCCCTCTTTCTCCTCCCCCAGGAGCCCAATTGATTAATGTCTGGGCCACAGTGGTATTTCCATATTGATACCTGGATTGATGACAGCGCCTCAGGAACAAGCCTTATTGACCACGTGGAGAGTGATAGCTTTCAAGCTGTTTTGGTGGACGCATTTGTGCATAATGGGATGAATCATGGCTGGATACATGTGAGGGATCTTTATTAGGTACATCTGTTCAATTGCTTTGTTAATGCACAGATCCAGTCAGCCAGCAACTCGGTGCATAAGGCATATAGACTTGGTCAAGAGGCGCTGCTGAAGTTCAAGCCGAGCATCACGATGGGTGAGAAAGGTTGTTGAAGTGACTTTGAACGTGGTATGGGTGCTGGTACCAGACCAGCTGCATCTGAGTATTTCAGAAGCTGCAGATCTACTGGGATTTTCACGCACAAGCATCTCTTGGGTTGATAGAGGGTTTACAGAAAATATCCAATGAGCAGCAGTTCTCTGTGCCCAAATGCCTTGGTGGTGTCGGGGGTGAGAGGAGAATGGCTAAACTCGCTCGAGATAGAAAGGTAACAGAAAGTCAAATAAAAAGTAATTACATTCGAGTTACTGAAGAGCAACTCGTAACTGAATTCGCAGCACACTGACCCTTGAAGCAGATGGGCTACAGCAGCATAAGGCCTGAACTGGTGCCACTGCTATCAGCCAAAAGCTCAAAGTTCACACAGGCTCACCAAAACTGAACAATAGAAGATTGGAAAAACGTCTGAGTTTTAATTTTTATGCCTCGGTGAAAATGGAGGCATATGGTAATCAATGTGTCTGTGTGTGTGTGGTTGTATCTGCCTGTCTGTTACCAGCTTTCCAGCTCACCCGCTCGAAATCAACTGGAACTGAAGGCCTGTATGTACAGGCCTGCTATGTACAGCAGCTCAACCAGACTCATGTCAATCATCACTGTTTTCTTCCTGCATTACCGACTGCACTATATGGTTCTCCACATTATCTGCTGCTCGCTAATATATTTAAACTGCTGACTAGTATTACTCACTCTTATTCTACACTTTATATGTATAGTTTATTTCTTTTATTTTATCATGTTTAATGTTGCAGCATTGCACCGAGACAGATTCCTAGTTTGTGTACTACATGAACAATGGCAATAAATCTGATTCTGATTCTGTATCATTGTATTGCCATATTTTTTCATATTTTAATTTGCCACAATTTCTAGATAAGGCTTTTTCAAAATAAGCACAAATTTAACTCACCTTTACCGTCAATGCAGCTGTGAAAAAAACGTACTGTAATTGTGGCCACCCACTAGAAGTGGCAGTGTGACTTTTTTACAGCCCACCATGCTACCACGCCACACCGAGGCGTCAGCACCTTGGTGCTTTCATTGCTGCAGCACTTGGATGGTAGGGTCGGAATCTGGCATTAACAACATGAGCATGGGCAGCTGAGTGATGCAGTGGTTAGCACTGTGGCAGCACAGTAAGAAGGTCACAGGCTCGTTTCCACCCCTGCCCATCGTGGGTTTGATCCCACCCCCTGATCATCAGTGACCCTTCTGTGTGGAGTTTGCATGTTCTCCCCGTGTCTGCGTGGGTTTACCCCGGGTACTCCGGATTCCTCCCACAGGCCAAAAACATGCAGGCAGTGTTAATTGGAGACTCTAAAGTGGCCCTAGGTGTGAATGTGTGTGAGAATGATGAAGGGATTGGCACTGTACCATAGCTGCCTCATCCATCCAAGTGGATGCCCTGAATTTCCCTCTGGGCATTAACATAATAAAGGTATAGGACCTTATACTGTATATATATATATAATATTCTAATGAACTCACATGCACTAATATTCAGAATGAGGGCTACTACTAACGAAGATGAAAAAGAAATAGCTATTCCTGTATTTCAGTCATTTACTGCAATCAACATGTTAGCCATGATTTAAATAGTTCAGCCCTCAGCAACCATCCTCCAAGAGCGCTTAACAGGTAAGCTAACATAAACTGCACATACTAACAGTATAGTCATTTTTCTAAAGCTTAAAACAGCGGCGCTAACTTTCTTTACTCACTAAAACTTGCCGAAAGCAGAAGCAGCCGTTAATGTTGCGGCTCCCGGGTGTTGTCATTTTAGATGCTCATGGATTGTGGCAATGCTGCCATGATAGGAAAGGTCTGCCTTGCAAAGTCTGCATTTTACTTGTTTCATTTTTATTTGTTTTGTTTTTTTGTCATGTTTTGTTTTCTGTGAAATGTTCCCATACTATAGAAAGTTTGGGTCTGTTTTTTTTTTTTTTTTTTTTTTTTTTAGCTCAACTTTGATTTGGCTCATCTTTCGCTTCGCCATGCTGTGCTCCTCATCTTCTTCACTGGAAATTGTTCACGCATGCCGGACAACAGAAGTGCTGCTGCCTGCAACAGTTCCAGTCGTGCATTGCAGTTACAACTCAACATTTCTGCGGCATGTCTGTAAACTTTAAAATTAAATAATGCGTCGATTAAAATTTTCTATCGACAAATTGTTTTAGTCCTACTCTGGAGCCATAAACTGTGTGGCAAGCATTATCGCCTGGTCTGACAACTTCAGCCAGTGTTCAAGCAGTATTTTTGGCTACAAAAGTTGCAGTTTAATGAGCTTCTTCTGTCCCGACCTGCTTTGCTCTCCTTAACTTGCACAGCCTGCACATCATTGATCGACAGCACTCCTGATGGGTGGGCTGTTCTCTTCTGTTCATGATGTGTCTAGATGTTAAATTTTTGCCTATATCTTCAAAAATAAATGGTGAAACATGTTTCTGAAATCTATCGAGATGAGAAATAAATGTGTAGTTGCTGAATATGTGTTTACTTTTTACTAACAATCGCTATTTTAGAAATTCAGCACAAGTTCCAGGAAGCGATCGCCCATTCCTCATTTGCATAAATGGTACCAGAGCCTTGATTCATGGAAATGAGGAGCAGGCATCTCCACATGATGGCTCAAGATTCTTGATGTGATGCTACCAGAATGCATGTGGGGTGTGCTACATCGACAATGAATTGGAAAGATTTAGACAGTTAAAGAAACATGCACTGAAACCTGCCTTTGTGAAAAGGATCAAGAATCACAGACCAAGACCACATAAGCTTTGCTTTAAAACAATGTATTTTACTAAATCACTTCATGTGTTAAAAACACCCTCAAGCACCATGGTATATTGGGTTTGGTGCCAGCATTTTTCAGCTACTAAACAAGGCTGAACAAAGCAGACCCGGTAATCGGTGGTTTGATAAATATGTTTGTAAAGCAAGATGAGACAACTTGCAGAGCTTCAATAGGCACAATCATCTGTTGCCCAGCATCGGTGCCTCTTTAAAGGAAAAGAAGTGTGGAGTAGTGTAGTGATAAGCACAATTTAAAAGGAGGTACAGCTGGTGTATGGATTTGTATCAAGGGTTTTTTTTTTAAAGTACAGTACCACCTAGTGTGACTTTTCTGCCATGTTTGCAATAATAATTTTACCTTTATGAAACCATTTGTGAAGTGCACCCTGTTGTGTGGGGGATTTGACATTTGGGGCTTGCCGTAGCCAGTGCCGGGGGTTTGGGGGTGATGACATCATGCGGGCTACGGTCAGTGAATATATTGTGCTGTGTTCCATAATAAAGTCAGTTTGGTGTTCATTTCAACACGGCTCCGGTCTCATGTTATTCAGACATAACACTTTGGCGACGAGAATAAACCATGGGAGCGTGTGTTAAACCGCCACCTCCATTTTTACAGTTTCCGGGTATGCCGCTAGCGGGAGATGTTCGAGGTGTGGCCGGTCTGAGCGATGCCGACGAAGAGAGACGGAGGAGCCTATTTATTCACTATCTCGGTGAGGAGGGCCAACAATTTTTCGCACTGGGTGGCAAGGGCTCACTGAAGGAAGGTTTGGACTTAATGGACTATTTCTTTAGGGACCATTCTAACATCAGGGCGCGAAGATATAAATTCTTTGACCGCCAACAACAAGCTGGTGAGTCCACCCAATGCTTCATTATGGAACTCCGTAGCTTAGCAAGAGAGTGCACCTTCGAGCCGATTAAGGAGGAGCTAGTTCGGGACAAGCTAGTTCACAGTACGAACAACGAGTGGCTGAAAGACAAGCTAATGCTAGCTGCAGATGTCCTTGCACTAGAGAAGGTGATTGAACTGACTAGGCAGATTGAGGCCACTGCCCAGCTAGGCCTGGCAGTGCTAGCTAAAAAGAACCTAGCCACCCAGGTTTTCCCTCCAAGTCTATCCGCTAGCAACATAGCTAACACTTCAGGGTGGACCCCCAAAAGACAGCAGACTGTGGCACGAGCAAGAGTGGGGGCTAGGGTTCTGTGCAATGGCTGTGGTTTCCCTTGTCACCGGGTGGGCTTGTCTACCTGCCCCACCAGAGGAAAGGAGTGCTATAACTGTGGTCGTTCTAATCACTGGGCCAGGGCCTGCACCATCACTACTAACCAATCGGCGGCAGAGCCTGAGAGTATGATGTAGGTGTGTGTAGCGGGCGCAAGGAAGGTACTGTTAAAGTGGTACGTCTTGCAGCTAGACGGAGTTGATGTGTCGTTTATGGTGGACTCGGGGGCCAGCAAGTCCATACTGAGTATGGCTACATTGAAAAGACTTTTCCTGGGCAAAACCATCAATGCAGGGGCAGTGAAAATGTTTGGGTACGGTCAAGCCAAAATTGAAATGGTGGGCATGGTCAGCTTCTCAGTGAAATGTGGGTTAAAGATTGTTCCTGCATTCACCTTCCAGGTCTCGCGCCAGGGGGCCGACTTGCTAGGAATCGATCTGCTGGGTGAACTGGGATTCTCCATCATGGACCCAGAGAGCTCAACAGTACTGACGGTGTCCCCTGAATGGCATGTCCACTGGCCGGCATTGTTTGTGGGCCTTGGATGCATTGAAGCATTCTACCACCGCCCACTCATCGATCCAAGCGTGACACCAAAAATTCAACCATTGTGGCAGCTTCCCCTCACTTTGCGGGATGATGTTATGGTGGAACTGAACAGACTGCTTAAAGCTGGCGTCATCGAGAGGGTGGACGCTTCACCCTGGATATCAAACATTGTGGTAGCCAGGAAGAAGATGGATGGCATCCGGCCGTGTATTGACCTTAGGATGGTGAATAAGGTGATTGTTTCGGACAAATATCCACTCCCCACGATGGAAGAACTTACTGCAACATTCAGCGGCTCAAAAGTGTTCACAAAGCTGAACCTCTGCCAGAGTTACCTACAGGTGCCTCTTCACCCAGCCAGCAGGAATTTGACAGCATTCGTGACCCACATGGGCATTTTCAGGTACACCCGCATGCCTTTTGGTCTGAGTTCAGCGCCTAGCTGCTTTCAGAAGATCATGTCCATGATTCTGGCTGGCCTCAAGGGTGTAGTGGCGTACCTGGACGACATGGTGGTTCATGGCGCATCGCGGGAAGAGCACGATGGTCGTTTGGGACGGGTGATGGAGGTGCTACAGGAGCACGGAGTCACATTGAACGGGGAAAAGTACATTTTCGCGGTGGACTCCATCGAGTCTGTGGGATTCTGCGCGCGGCCAAGGGTCCGAGGCTCCTGCACTCAAACGTAGAGGCGGTCCTGTGTCTCCCAGATCCCATGACACCCAAACAAATTTCCTCATTCTTGGGCATGGTGAACTTTTACGGACGTTTTATTCCCCATTATTCAGAGACAGTCAAACCCCTCTGGGCTCTTCTGAAACAGGATGCACCATGGCAGTGGACCCCAACCTGCTCAGCGGCCGTTGCTAGGCTGAAGTCTCAACTCACCTCCCCTCCAGTGTTGGCCCACTTTGATCCAAAATGGCCGACTTTTGTGACCTGTGACGCATCTGGTTCGGCGGTGGGGACGGTTATGTCTCAGGTCCAAGACGGTACCGAATGCCCAGTGGCATTCGTGTCGAGGTTTCTTTCAGCAGCTGAACAGAAATATGCCGTGGGTGAGAGGGAGGCATTCACCTGTGTTTGGGCGTGTGAGCGGTGGCACATCTATCTCTACGGGCGCCACTTCACCATGCGGACGGATCACCGTGCGCTGACAACACTACTGGAGACGACAGGCTTGGGACACAGACCCCTACGGATCCACAGGTGGACAGAGCAGCTGAGGGCCTACAACTTTACTACCCAGTTCACCCCTGGAAAAGAGAGCATAGTGGCGGACCTCCTGTCCCATGCCACGACCAAAACCGTGCAACCAGACGACGACGGTGACGATCCCACGGAGGCGGATCTGGTCAACATGCTACACGGACCCCTATGGGCCATGGTATCCCTCCAGGAGCTCCGGACAGAATCGGAATGGGACCCCACGCTTTCACAACTCTCCTTGGTCATCAGGGAGGGTTGGCCTGTGAAAGTACAGGGCGAGCTGACACCTTTTCACCGGTTTTGGGTTGAACTGAGCTGTTGGAACGGGGTGTGTGTGGCGAATGGTCATTGCACGTTGATTCCAGTGTCTCTGAGATCACGAGTTCTGGCGATGCTCCACAAGGGTAATCTGGGCGTGGTCAGGGTGAAGCAATGTTGTAGGGATTCAGTTTGGTGGCCTAGTATCGATAAGGACATTGAAACCTTGGTGAAGAACTGTGTCCTGTGCTTGGATAGCGGAAAGCCCAGTAGACTCCCCCCCCCACCTCTGTGACCATTGCCGTACTCAGAGGGCCCTTGGAAGCACATCCAGTTGGACATCTGCAGTGAACTGCATACATCACCCCCGAACAGCCTGTTTTTACTTGTGGTCTATGATCTGCTCTCCAAATGGCCCAAGATGTTGCCCACTAATTCAGTCACGACGGACGCGGTTACGGGTTTCCTCTCATCACAGTTTGCCAGGTGGGGGGTCCTGGATGCTATCACTACAGACAATGGCCCAAAGTTCACCTCTGGGGAGTTTTTGGGTGTTCGGGGCGTGGCACACATCAAAACCGTGTTCTATCACTCCCAAGCCAATGGGGGCGTAGAGCGTTTCAACAAGACACTGAAAAATGGGCTAAGAGCTCATCTGGCGGATGGCTTCACGTTTCCAGACGCCCTCCAAAGCACACTCCTCCACTACAGGGCAACAGCCCATGCCACGACAGGGTGCTCCCCAGCAAAACTCATGCTGGGGCGTGAACTTCACCTGCCCCTGGACCGACTGAGGCCACCCACGACCCATTCTCCGGTGAAAACAGATCCTCCACGAGACCAGGTCGTTGCCCAACAGCAGAAGATGAAATGACGGTTTGACAGGAAGCACAGGGCGAAGGCCCATGGACTTGCGGTGTCGGACTGAGTCTGGATTAAATATCCCAACTGCACGCATAAACTGCAGCCTTTCTGGATAGGGCCCCTACAGATCGTGAGGCGGCGGAGCTGGGACTTGTTCGAGCTCTCGGACGGGTCACAGTGGCACTCCAGCCGACTCAGGAAGTTCTGGCCTGCACAGTGTCCAGGAGCTACGGCAGAACGGACTGGTGTGGGTTGGGACTCATCTGATGTGGGTGTTGGGGACTCGTGGATGCGACCTGCCTGGAGCAGGTTCCCCTTCTGTGGGGCACTCGGTTAGGACGCGTCAGAGGCCCAAATACCTGGATGACTATTTTTTTTTTTTTTTTTTGTTTTTTTTTTTTTGTTACTTATTTGTACCCGTAGGTAGACTTGGTTTGCAGTCTGGTGACAAGCCACTGGCTGCTGGTCGCTGCGTGCGCGAGCGCCCTAAACCTACATGTTTTTGGTGTGCGGGAGGAAACCGGAGAAATCCCGGAGTAAACCCGCGCAACACGGGGAGAACATGCAAACTCCACACAGCTCACTGTTGGTCGGGGGCTGGGATCGAACCCACGATCTCATGATCCCCGCGATCCCCCGACCGAGGGTAAAACTGTGCTGTCACAGTGCTAAACCACTGCGCCACCGTGCAGCCCAGGAGCAGCCCACTTTCAGGACTATGTCCTGAAAGTAGCGATAGCCAATGCGTGTTGGGAATAGGCGGCAGAATAATCCGCCCCCAACACGGGGGGTGGGGGGTGGTAGTCTACCCAGGTGCCTGTTTAGTTGATTAGTTTTACTGTTCTGTGCATTTAAAAAAACAAAAACAAAAAACGAACGTCTATGTTACATGTGTTCTAAGAGGTATATCCCATATATATGTGTGTGTGTGTGTGTATATATATATATATATATATATATATATATTTGTGTGTGTGTGTGTTATGGGGGGGGGATGTTGTGTCGGGGATTTGACATTTGGGGCTTGCCGTAGCCTGTGCCGGGGATTTGGGGGTCATGACGTCAGGCGGGCTACGGTTAGTGAATATATTGAATGAATGAATGAATTTATTTTCGGATAGTACAGTACAGGTTAAAGGAAACTGAATAATATAACAACAAGGTCAAATTAGACAAAGACTCCTCTTATTATACAATTCCACGTAAGTTATCCGAAATGGGTGATGGCTGAAGCCGCAGCTTATATTGCCCACCCATATTCCATCCAAGAATTCAAAAGAGAAAAAAGAGAAAACAAGACAAGAGCGATTACAATTCAAAACAAAGCTAAGACAAAATGTGACTGAGAGAAAAAAGAAAACTAAGCTAGGCTAAGTTAAGCGGTTACTATTCAAAAACAAATCTAAGACAAAATGTGACAGAGAAAAAAAGAAAAAAAAACAAAAAAAAAACTAAGCTACAGCACAACACAGGCTGGAAATGTCAATCCTTATGTGAGTTTACATGTCGTCTTGTAAATATGTTTGGAGTATTTCTTCCTTTAGTTTTTGTTTAAATTGTCCAAGTATTGTACATGATTTTAATTCAGGTCCAAAATCGTTCCATAATCTGACTCCTTGCACTGAAATACAGTGTTGCTTGGTAGTTGTTCTCACTGTAGGCTTTTGAAATATACATGTTCCTCTGAGGTGATATCGTTTCTCCCTTGTTTGGAACAACTTTTGGATATTTGCGGGCAGTGATAAATTCTTCACTTTGAACATTATTATTGCGGTTTTAAAGTCAACCAGATCTTTCAACTTGAGAGTTTTTTGTTTAAGAAAAAGTGGGTTTGTTGGTTCCCTGTAAGCTGCTTTGTTTATTATTCTAATAGCTCTCTTTTGAAGCATAAAGAGTGGATATATGTTTGTTTTAAGATAAGATAAGATAAGATAAGCCTTTATTAGTCCCACAACGGGGAAATTCCAGGATTGCAACAGCACAGGGATAGCAACACTCAGAGCAACAATCAGAAGGCAAGAAAAAAAAACAAGCAAGCAAGAGCAGCTAATATACATATGTACATATTACTATAAAATATATACTGTATATACACACACACACAGACAGACACACAGTGCAGAGCATTGTAGCTAGATGGAATAAATATGTAAATATATAAACAAACACAGTGCAGAGCATTGTAGCTAGATGGAATAAATATGTAAATATATAAACACCCACAGTACGGAGCATTGCAGCTAGGTGGAATAAATATGCAAGTATATAAACACACACAGTGCGGAGCAATGTAGCTAGATGGAATAATATGTAGATAGATAAAAACACAGTGCGGAGCATTGTAGCTAGATGGAATAAATATATAGATATATAAATATAAACACACCCAGTGCTGAGCATTGTAGCTAGATGGAATAAATATGTAAATATATAAACACACACAGTGCAGAGCATTGTTGCTAGGTGGGATGAAACAGCATAACCGTCTACTTAGTTATCCTACATGGTATGATTATGTGCCCATACATATTCTCACCCTCCATAGCGACCGGTATGTTCCTAGTTGTATGCCGGAGGGGACCATTGTGTAAGTCTATTGCATCTTTTGCATTCAAAAAACTATTAGTTTGTTACATCTTTTTGCTATCTCTGCGAGCAGCCCTGCTTAGGTTGTACAGTCTGACAGCCGTTGGTAGGAAGGACCTACGAAACCTCTCGGTTGTGCACCTGGGATGATGTAGTCTGCTGCTAAATGAGCTCCTCAGTGCATCCAGTATGTCCTGCATAGGGTGGAACTCGGACTCCAGCAGAGATGACAGTTTAGCCACCGTTCTTCTCTCTCCTATCTCCTCCATCGGATCAAGGTGCTGCCCCAGGACAGAGCTAGCTTTCTTAATCAGTTTGTTCAGTCTCTTCCTATCGGCTGCAGTAATGCCACTGCCCCAGCAGACCACTCCAAAAGTGATGGCTGATGCCACCACCGTGTCATAGAATGACTTCAGTAGCGCCCCTTGTACACCAAAGGGGCGCTATATGTATAGGGGCGCTATATACTGTTTTATATGTATTTCCCCATACTTCATTACAATATGTCATGTATGGGAGTATTAATGAATGATACAAGGTGTATAGTGTGGGTTGATTCAGCAAATATTTCACTCTTTGTGTAATATTGCAATTGATTTGGATACTTTACCTTTAATATAATTAATATGTGACTTCCAACACAGTTTGTTATCAATTATTACTCCAAGAAATTTAGTTTCAGATACCCTTTCAACCTCTACACCATTTACACTGAGTTTGGGTACTGGGTTGTTGTGATGGTTGTTAAAGACTATAAATTTTGTCTTACTTAAATTGAGCGTTAATTTGTTTGAATCCAACCACAGTTTAAGCTTTCCTAATTCCTTTCCGAGTGTATCCAGAAGTTGTTCCAAATTGTTTCCACTGCATAGCAGATTAGTGTCATCGGCAAACAATATTAAGTCCATTTTTTCTGAAACTTTACATATATCGTTTATATACATATTGAATAATAATGGTCCCAAAACTGAACCCTGTGGGACTCCACAGGTGACCTTCAGTAACTCTGAGTTTTTGTTGCTAACACATACATACTGATATCTATTCTTTAAGTAACTACTTAACCAGGACAGTGCTACCCCTCTAATACCACAATTTTGTAGTTTCTTTAATAGTAAATTGTGATCTACTGTATCAAATGCTTTTTTAAGATCTAGGAATACTCCAACTGAATACTCTTTATTTTCAATGACTGTTGATATTTTTTCTGTAAATTCCATTAGGGCATATGCAGTTGTCCTCTTGTGTCTGAACCCATATTGCTGCTCACACAATAAATCATTCTTCAGTATGAAGTTGTCAATTCTCTCATAGAATATTTTTTCAAGTATCTTGGAAAATTGCGGTAATAGTGAAATTGGTCTATAGTTTGAGAGTTCCCCTCTGTCGCCCGTCTTGTATATCGGAATTACTTTAGCTATTTTCATTGCATTGGGAAATATACCTGATTGGAGAGACAGGTTACAGATATACGTCAGTGGTTTTACTATGCATTCAATAACAGTTTTGACTAATAGCATGTCAATACCATCACAGTCCGTAGATGTTTTACTTTTGAACGATTTAACAATTTCAATGACCTCTCTTTCGTCTGTGTTCTTTATGAAGATGGAGTCTTTTACAGCAGTGTTATTGCATATTGTATCACCTGTAGGCACCGTAGTGGGTATTTCTCGGGCCAGATTAGGTCCAATGTTAACAAAAAAATTATTAAATTCATCTGCAGGTGAAGCTATATTCACACTCTGAGTTGTTTTATTATTTTTTGGAATATTAGTTGGGTTGCTTGTATTTCTGCTTTTATTTCCAAGGATACTGTTGAGTATTGTCCATGTATTTTTAATATTGTCTTTGTTTTTCTCCAGTTCTTTACTGTAATAGTCTCTTTTACTACATCTTATTATACTGTATATGTTAACTTATTTTTGTATGTTTTATACCGCTGCTCTGCTTCTTTTGTCCTTTTCTTTAGGAAAGCTTTATATAATAAATTTTTCTTTTTACACGCCTTTTGTAGTCCTTTGGTTAGCCATGGTTTGTCAGTAAATTTGTGTTTAAGCTTTTTTTTAACTAATGGGCAGTTTTTTTCATAAAGAGTGGTTACAATGTTTATAAATGTGTCATAGGCTTCATTTACATCTGATACATAGACTTCTGTCCAGTCTTGCTTCAGCAAGTCCTCTTTAAAAGAATTGATTGCATTTGGTGATTTGTATCTGAACGATTTTGAAATTTTTTCTGCGTTGGGCCCCGTGTGGCCATGGATAAGTGCAAAGGTTGGCAAGTGGTCACTTATATCATTTATCAATAATCCACTTTCTATTTTCTTATCGATAACATTGACAAACAGGTTGTCAATAAGTGTAGCAGAGTGAACTGTGATTCTACTGGGATGTGTTATTGTGGGATATACAGTAGACTCATGCTGTACATAGAGTTCATGAACTCTGTAACTACATTTTGTTGATGTGGATTCAGTAAATCAATATTGAAATCTCCACAAATTGCTACCATTTTCTTACTAGTAATATTATTGTACAGCTCGACTAATTTATCTCTGAATGTCTCAATGCAAGTTCCCGGCGTTCTATATATGCAGCTTATGATTAGATTTTTTGTTTTGTCTAGGTCAATCTCAACAGTAACACATTCCAAGATCCCTGGTAGTGCAAAGGACATTTCATTTACAAGCTTACACCTATACAGGTCATCAATATACAGTGCAACACCACCACCCTTTTTTTGAGTTCTGTTCATATAAAACATCTGATATCCCTCTATTGCCATCAGGGGAGCCTGTTCTTCATTAAGCCAGGTTTCAGAGACTGCAATAGCTGTGAATTTTCTGTCTAGCTGTTTTAAATAGTCCTGAATTTGTGGAAAGTTTTTGTTAAGACTTCTGCTGTTGAAGTGTATTATTGACAGTTTACCATCTAATTGCACTTGACTTTTGAATTGCTTTTCAGTGTAATATTCACAGTGGTTATGAATATTGTTGAAAAAGTGGTTATCAGGATCAATATCATTCTCCATCTCTTGTGGATTATGTTCAGCATAGTGGCATATTTTCAGAGTTTGAGTTTCCTCACTCTGTGTCAGATGACTTCCTCCAGCTGGGGATAATTGATGTCTACTCGAGTTGGTCATAAATTTTTGTTTATTTTGCTTATTTTTTTTAAAGTACTTTGGCATGGTGTATCAAAAGAACTATTCTTATCGTGTGTATGAATATGGATTATTATTGACTCATAATTTTTTTAATCGGTGTTCATCTGTATTTATTTAAGTCAGTAGCATCTCTGATCATTATACTCCTTGCTTGCTTATTGTCCTGTGTTCCATAATAAAGTCAGTTTGGTGTTCAGTTCGACATGGCTCCGGTCTCATGTTATTCAGACATAACACACCCATGGTTCTATGAGCTGCTGTGTGATCATATTTCTGTGATTTTGCTGTATTTTTCCAAAAGTGTCTCGTTTTTCTCCACCAGGTCAAGTGCACATGCTGCATAATGCACTACAACTCCATAGAGTGACCAGAGTTGTGAACCCAATTTTGCGGAACTCCTAATTTACAGGACAGGGAGACAACAACATGATTCTGTGGGACTTGTTCTGCTTGTTGTGGAGTTTAGTTTGGAGACCGAGGGCACTGTGTAGAGAGGGAAAAAAAAATAAAGCAATGAGTAGAATTGACCCCACTTTACACTTTTGAGGGTCAGTGGTTGGACTGGGCACATGGCCTTCAGGTTCTTGTGACGGGGATCAGGGGCTCTGATGTATACCCATTGATTACATCTCCTGAAGTGGAAAAAATGCAAATAATAAATGTATGAGCAATGTGCTTGTTTTTTTGCTTGATTAATTATGCCGTTTAATTCCAGATCCACCACGCCGCTCTACCGTATAATTTCCCAGTGGTCCTGGCTGTTTCTTCTCTCACATGCGCTCGGCTTGCTCCCCTTTTTTTTCCCCTCCTTGTTGCAAAATGAATCATGGATCCAACAGTCTGCACCCCTGGGAGAGCGGCGAGCTGGAGAATGGGCTGACCAATCATGAGCATCAGAGGCAGACACACACACAGACAGAGGGAGCCTTTTGTTGTTCTTTGCACTCATCAAGTTAAGAAGCAGGAGACAACTACAAATTTGGTTGGAAGAAAATTAAAAGATGATGTGTAAGGAGACTAAATAGCCAATTTTATCTGTGTTTGTGGTTCCCTGATGTTAACTTAAACCCCTTCTATGTGTTCTCTCCTGCCTCTCCAATCAGGCTGGCCGGTGTGTGTTTATCTGAGTGGGTGGTGGAAGTTTGAGCGCCGTTACTGGTGTCACCTGGTTGATCCTGACTGCTCTCCTATTCCCAGCCTGGCCAACCCCGCTCTCAGCCTCCTGACAGGTCCAGGTTAGCCCTCTTTCCTCCCTCTCACCTGCCCCTCCTCCTCTCTTCCCTCCAGCCTTCCTCTCCGGCTCTCCCAGGGGCCCCGCTGAGAATACCGCTCAGATCCAGGCCTCTCAGCCCCAAAGCCGGTCCTAATCCTCTGCATCGATCGTCCTGAGAATTTCCTCCCCAGCACAGCAGGCCCCGCTCACCGACACTCACACTCCTCAACCCTGAGCAGCCAACATTTCTCAGTTAGAGAGATGGAAAATGGGGCCAGGTGCATTACCTGTGTCTTCTCAGCAGATGGGTCTCGTTGATGCGATGCATGTCATTTGGTGGTTGTGGCAGGCTGTGTGTTGCTCCAAAAACTGGCACCATGGCTGCCATTTGGTTATCTCATTATCTCTAAAAACAAGAAAATTTTGCAGTTTACAAAAAATTGCAGTCAGACCTCCCTCCACCAAAACGATTTTCCACTAGAAATAAACCAGAAGGTCCGTGTGAACATAAGTACATTACCTAGGAATATTTGTCTTTTTTGACATCTTTTGACATGCCTACATTAGAGCCTAAAAAGGTGTTGCACTCAAACAAATGTTACCACAAATTCACTTTTTTCTGCATAATTAAACATGGAAATGTAAGAACACCCTTATGTTTATCACAGCTTCATATCCATAAAATTACATTTGAGGAGAAAGGAGGCTGGGGCAGCACAGTGGCAGAGTGGTTGGCACTGCGGCAGCACAGCAACTCGCCCTTGGCTGGGGATCCTGGGTTTGATCCCAGCCCCCGACCAACAGTGATCTGTGTGGAGTTTGCATGTTCTCCCCGTGTCTGCGTGGGTTTACTCTGGGATTTCTCCGGTTTCCTCCCACATGCCAAAAACATGCAAGTTGGGTTAATTGGCATTAAACTGGGGATTCTAAATTGTCCTTAGGTATGACTGTGAGAGTGAATGGTTGTCTGTCTCTCTGTGTTGGCCCTGCGATGGACTGGCGATCTGTCCAGGGTGTACCCTGCCTCTCGCCCAAAGACGCTGGGATAGGCTCCAGCCCCCCTGCGACCCAAAAAGGATTAAGCGGAAGAAGATGGATGGATGGAGAAAGGAGGCTATACTAGTTGCTGAGGAGAAATATTTACTTGCATTTTTGTAGAAGCAAATATATCTTTGTTTTGTTGGCTTAATCAGTCACATTAACTTTATTAGGTGTTTTTGTGGGTTTTAACCTTCTAAAATGCAACTACAGCGCTGTGAAACAGTATTTGCCCCTTCCCAATTTCTTATATTTTTGCATATTTGTCCCACTTAAATGTTTTAGATCACCAAATTTTAATATTAGACTAAGATAACCCGAATAAATACAAAATGCAGTTTTTAAATGATGATTTAATTTATCAAGGGAAAACTATCCAAACCTACCTGTCCCTATGTGAAAAAGTAACCCCCACCTTATCCATTAACTGTGATTAACCACATTTTTTTGGAAAGGTGAGTTCAATTTCACTAGCCACACCCAGGCCTGATTACTGCCATACCTGCTGAATCAAGAAATCATTTAATAGAAACTGTCTGACAAAGTGAAGTAGGCTAAAAGATCTCAAAAAGCAACAAATCATGCTGCCAGTTAAAGAAATTCAAGAACAGACGACAAGCAAAAGCCCAGAAAAACATCTAAAGAACTGCAGGCCCCACTTGCCTCAGTTTGGACACTGGTCCATGATTCAACGATAAAAAAAGAGACTGGGCAGAAATGGCATCCATGGGAGAGTTCCACGGTGACGCTTATAGAGCGCGCCCAAGGTCAAGTCAAATTCCTCGTATGTTTATTTTGTAAACATGCTTGGCAATAAAGTGATTCTGATTCTGACAACACAAAGACTTGTCTCACATTTGCCACCAAACATCTTAATGATCCTCAAGACTTTTGGGAAAATATTGTGGACTGATGAGATGAAAGTTGAACTTTTTGGAAGGCCTGCATCCCTTTACATTTGGCATAAATCTAACACGTTAAGTTAATCCCTTCCACCCATACAACATGTGGTGTATGGATGCCTATCTCCATTTCACTGACCCTAGGCCACACAGCTACTGTAAGTAGTGAAAGCTTGGTGGTGGTAGGGTGATGGCCTGGGGCTGCTTTGTTGTTTCAGGACCTGGACGACCTGATGTAACTGATGGAACCATGTGTAACCCCGTATTCGGTAATAACACCTGTAGCATATATTAACAACCACGGGTATGTAACTTGTGTGTATAATTTGTGTCACTCAATATAAATAAGTGATTAGCCAATACAAGTTACTCAATTGGACCAGTAGGTTCGGTTGTTGGAGCAAAGTGGAGCATTTAAATGAAGCACAGAGACAGGATTGTTAAAATTGAATAATTGCTGGCTTTAGTAACAGTAGTTGAAATAAGTCCAAAATATTAGAAACAGTCAAAACACAAAAAGTAAGTCCACAGTTCCCAGGATTAAAAAAAACCCAATGTCAGTAGAATACCCCTGAATGAACCTGCGGTAAATATCCTGCCAAATCTAGAGAGGACTGGAGCTCTTTCAGGTTGGTGGGGATAGGCCAAGTTTTTAGGGCCTTTACCTTATTTGGATCAGTTTCTACACCCTTCTCTGAAACTACATAGCCCAAATATTTCACAGAGGTCTGGAAAAATTTGCATTTTTCTGGAGCCAATTTCAAGCCAAATTCTCTGTCATTGCAAGACACGTTTCAGATGCTGCTCATGCTCTTCTAAGGAAGATGAAAAAATGATTAGGTTGTCAGTGAACATTAAAACCTCTTTTAGGTTCATCTCTCCCACACACCTCTCCATGAGGAGTTGGGAAGTTGAGGGTGTATTTGTAATTCCCTGGGGCATCCTGTTGAATTCCCAAAACCCCAGTGGACAGACATGCGGTTTTATGTTTGTGTGATTCCTCCATTTCAATCTGATAGTACCCCGATTTGAGGTCCAAAACGGAGAACCACTTTTACCCAGCTAGGGCAGAGAATGTCACCTCCAACTTCAGAAGAGCATTGGCATCTTTGATGGTCTGAAGGTTTAGTTTTCTGAAGTCTATACAAAGACGAACAGAGCCATCCTTCTTCCTAACAACAACGATAGGAGAAGCAAAGGGGGATTCTGATTCTCGTATAACATCAGCATCAAGGAGCTCTTGGAGATGTTTTCACACAGCGTCCACATCATGAGGATGCATTGGACGTGGTCTGTTTGAATGGAGTCTCATCACTCAACTTGATACAGTGTTTGACTTGATCTGTATGTCCAAAATCAAGGTCATGATGTGAAAACAAGTCTGGCATGGAGTTCAACAGATTTGTTACTCGTTCTTTCTATTCAGAAGACAGGGGTGAGTCTTCGAAATTAAAGTTCAGCTTTGCTGGTTGAGTGGACTTAGCCTGCATGTCAGGGATGTTGGGCTCTTTATGGGTTTGCTCTTTGTGCAGTACTCGCCCAACAGCATTAATGTCAGCCAATATCGTCTTGGGTGGTATGACAATGTCATGCTCCGTTTCATTTTTCAGCACAACAGGCAAGTGGCAAGGTTGGTTTCTGGGCAAGCTACTCAAGCTAGAGACTGTCAAAAGACCACTGGACAAAGAAAAGGCTGAAGGCTGTTCAGTGATAACATCTTTCTCTGCAGAAGCTTTGGAGATGTTGACCAAACTTTCAAGAACTACAGTTTGTCCTGCAGGGACAACTTCAGGCACCTGTCCGGTCAACTTGCACAGCCAAGATTATTGCTGCTAGAGGTGGTCTGGCTCATTTCAAGGACTTTGAGCACAGCTCGGTAGCCGTAGGATGATGGCTGAAAAACAGAGAATTTGGAGTCAGCCTGAAGGTCAGCATAAAGAACATCAAGAGTGTTGGTGCCTATAAGCACCTGCTCATTTGCTGCAGAGTAGGGGAGTGACAAGAGCCAATGTGTGCACTTCAATTTCAGACGCTAAGAAGTCTTTAGGAAAAGTGATTGAGAGCTCAATGTATCCCAAATAAGGGACTGATTGGCCATTGGCACCCTCCACATCGAGAATGTTTTGGAGTGGATGAATGGTCAGATCTGAAAGGTGCTGCTCATAAAAGAATTGAGGTACAGTGGTCACCTGGGACCCTGTATCTAAAAGACAGTGATTTTTCCTGCAATAACTACTTGAGCGGTACTTTTGGTTCCTACAAGGCCTCTTGGGAGTTTGGTGAAACACTATTTACTCTGAAATCTCTTTAAGGCAGTTTCCTTAGTTTTGGGACCAAGTTTGCCAGAAGTTGCTCCCATATGTCCCGCTATGGGAGCAGGTATCAGTTTAAACGTGTCTCACCTCTGGAAACATTAGAGGCTTTCCAGGCAGCTTGTCTTTCTCTGAACTGTTTTTTTCTTAGCTGCAACAAGAGAAGGATTGGGATCATTACTACAAGCTGAGACAACATGACCATCTTCCCCACACTGAAAGCAGTACCAAGGGTGTGGTTTGCTGCTAACACTGGCTGTTGGGGTCTGCTGACATGCTGCTTTCTTTCTTGTATGATGAGCTTCGGCTTTGGCACTAGAAACAAATGATTTAGCTTTATGCTGTTTAGGTTGTTTCAGCTGGTGTTTCTCAGCTGCTGTGCTACTAAGCTGAGCACTGAGGTCAGCTATTTGGCTTTTCAATGTCTCAATTTCAGTACTGTGTACTGGATCCATAGTGGCATGAGCAGCATACAGTTGTGGAATGACATGCTGCTTGCTGATACTACTAGCAGGCTTGACAATGCCTAAATGTTGTTTCATACGGCTAATTTTTGCAGCCCGCTTATCCTCTTCTGTTCTTAGCAGAATTAATAACTCTGCAAAGGGTGGTGGGTGTTCTTTTTTCTACTCAAGCTGAAAGTCAATAATTAAGGCATTTTCCCAGCAGCCACGGCAGAGCTGCTTCAGCAGCTGCTGGTCAAAGTCACTGGGGAAGACACCACCATGTCTCATAGTTGTTCTAAGTACAACATGTAATCTCTGCATATAGGCTGATGGCTTCTCACCATCATTCTGGAGTGTGTTCATGAATCTAGCATAAAACTCATCGCCATCTTCAACTGTTCCATAGGTGGAGTCAAGCAGTTGAAGGTAGGCAGAAGGGTTAACTTGTGGGCCGAGATGTTTAGTCATTTCAGCTGCAGGGGGAAGAAGACTGAGTGCAATGCAAGTCAGAAACAGAAGGGTCTCTCATAAGGATTTCAACACTAGTGCGCCATGTATATCTGTTTCATGATTAGGGCGTGGTGTTCACCCTGAAAAGACTCGAAGCCTACCAGGTGTAGCTGTGTATGGTGGACTTTCTCTACTGCGTACAACATGCTCAACCACCACTCTCTGAAAAGAGGATGGACTTATGTCAATCAAGGATTGAGTAGTGCTGCTCGGCATGACTGGTGGAACTGGTGATGGAGTGAGATTGATCAGGTTTTTGTTTAAGGTTTCAGAAGTTTGAAGCTGAACTGTTTCAAGGGGAGATTTCAATGTTGTGTGATCAGGTAAGTCAATGAAAGAAGGATCTTGAGAAGGTAGAATATCTCCCTGTTCAAGTGGCTTCATTTGAGGAAGTGAGTTCTGCTCAATGGGGGATTCTTGCAAAATTTCAAGAGAGGGGGTTTTGGGTGTAGCCACAGCAAGATTTGCCAGCTCCTCTTCCAACACCTCCTTTTTCAACACCTGCTCTCCACTGAGTCTGGCAATTTCACATAGCTGTACCATGTAGGTTTTGGTAGCTTTGCTATGAGCATCTAGCGTATAAACACTTGCTAAGCTCTTCACATCATATACATAGTGCCAGTCTGGGTGGGACCTTGAAATTCAAGTGGCAACAAAGGCTCTAACACTTGCATGGCAGTGTCCTGGGTGAATTCAACTATCGTGTTTGTGAAAATCTGATTTAGGATCATCTATGCGCAAGTAGAAATTGATCGAACCATATTTCTGCAGGAAAGA
Organism: Pholidichthys leucotaenia; assembly: GCA_020510985.1. Taxonomy (NCBI): domain Eukaryota; kingdom Metazoa; phylum Chordata; class Actinopteri; order Cichliformes; family Pholidichthyidae; genus Pholidichthys; species Pholidichthys leucotaenia. The sequence goes on along the minus strand of CM035847.1, from coordinate 213,014,004 downwards.
AGCTACTTCTTCATCACTTTCAGTCTCTGTTAACCCACTGATGACTACAGAGCAGGGAACTTTAACTGATTCGTGTGTCACTATTTCCATTTTATCAGACTTAGCTGGGGATATCTGATTTAACTTAGTAATTTGCCTGAAAAAAGCAAAATAAATCTGTCATTAAATGCTCAACAATGCTTCTGGCTGGTTAGCCATTTTGTGTAACCCCGTATTTGGTAATAACACCTGTAGCATATATTAACAACCACAGGTATGTAACTTGTGTGTATAATTTGTGTCACTCAATATAAATAAGTGATTAGCCAATACAAGTTACTCAACTGGACCAGTAGGTTCGGCTGCTGGAGCAAAGTGGAGCATTTAAATGAAGCACAGAAACAGGATTATTAAATTAATTGCCGGCTTTAGTAACAGTAGTTGAAATAAGTCCAAAATATTAGAAATAGTCAAAACACAAAAATAAGTCCACAGTTCCCAGGATACAAAAACAATGTCAGTAGTGTCCAGAGTCCAAGGGAAAAAGGGCAAATGTGTGTGTGATGTTTGGGGAAAGGGGAAATTGTGCAATGGGCTGAGTGTGAAGGCGTCTGCAGATACTGGGCCTACCACACCGAGGAGTGCAGCAGAACTGGTCCAGCATCCAGTCATATTGTAATGATTATGTCTAGATCCTATTGGGATGGCTCGCCATCAAAGTCAAAGCGTAGATCCTCACAGGACAGATTCATGCAGGACAATCATCGTAGAATCAAGGCACATTAAAAAAAAAAAAACAAAACTTGACCAATCTCTCTGGGGGGGTTTGCTCACGACACGAAATGGAGGCGCCCAGCTAAACCACAGGTCTCTTCCGGCTTCAGGCAGTAAAGAACAAGTTGTAGAAAACCGTTGGGAAGCTTCCCTCTTTCAGCTTCAGTATAGTGTAGGTTTATCTCGTTTCACTCTTGCTCCGCTTCTTGTCGTGTACTCCCACTCACGTACACTACGATCATGTACTCTGCTGCTGAAATCCAAATGTCTCTCTGATTCAACAACAGCGTTACCCACTCTCCTAGCAGGTGGGCGGGACTAACTGCCGCAGGCAACATCTCGGATTGGCCGAACCAATCTTGTAACTACATTCTGAACTGTTCATTGGGTGAAAATGTGCAACTTCACATTTGACAATTAATGGCAAATAAAAATGAAATAAAAATATATTCTTTCTCTCTTAGTGCAATAATTGATATTTTTCCACTTAGCAGGAGTCATGTGTAACCCACATGATAAAATGGGCTCTATATAAGACACTAAACATCCAGAACAGCAAAGATAAAATAGTTAATTAAAATTAGTTACTCTCTTAAATCTTTGCTCTCTACCAGAAAATCCTGAATCCTTGCTGTTTGCTTTCTGCGTGTCTGTTCTTTTCTTTTTTTTTCTCTATCCCCTCACCCCCCAGCCAGTTGCAGCAGATGACTGCCCCTCCCTGAGCCTGGTTCTGCTGGAGATTTCTTGCTGCTCAAAAGGAGTTTTTCCTCTCCACCATTGCCAAGTGCTTACTCACAGGGGATTGCCTGATTGCTGGGGTCTTTCTGCAATTGTGGGGGTTTCCCCTACAGTTGAAAGTGCTATGAGATGACTGTTGTTGTGAAATGGCGCTATATAAATAAAGTTGAATTGAATTGAAGGAGAATGTCCGGTCATCAGTTCATGACCTCAAGCTCAAGCCCTCCAGTGTGGCTGAATTAAAACAATTCTGCAAAGAAGAGTGGGTCAAAATTCCTCATCAGTGATATAAAAGACTCATTGCCAGTTATCACAAAGACTTGATTGCATTTATTGCTGCCAAGGGTGGCACAACTTGTTATTAGGTTTAGGGTTTCACAAAGAAATACATTCTACCTTTAGTTAGAAATGAGTAGATTGTGCTTCCTGGATTTTGTGACATCACGAACCAACAAGCCCCGCCTTCAATTTTCTAAGGTAGCAAAACAAACTGACCCTGGCCCTTACTTATGATTTTTCCCACTCAAAAAACCTTTACCAAATTAGGTTTATGGCTCATTATTATTAACTAGTGCATACCCGTTCATGCCCGTAAAAAAACAAGTATAAGCAAGTATTTCTGCATGCCCGTAGAAATTTACTGTTACCATGGCAACAGTAACCATGGTAATGCCTGCCTTTGATGTTTAACATGGTACCCGTGCATGCCTGTAGAAACAAAGTATAAGCAAGTACAGTATTTCTGCTGCATGCCAGCCTATGATCTTTGACATGGTTACCATGGAAACAGTCACCATGACATCACCACTCGTTCAGTGATGCCTGCCTTTGATCTTTGATGCCTGACTTTGATTTTTGATGTCATAGCGAGTCCTATGATCATGACACACAGACAGACACAAATTTTCTTGAATTATATATAGAGTGATGATCATCGTTTAGGATGGCAAAATTCATAGCTAGCTCCTAAAAAATGCACAATATGTGGCCTTTAGCATATGTTCACAAAGGTAGCACTTTCAATGGACTGTTCATAACTTGTTAATTGTATTTATTTGCTGTTACAAAGATGGCATTATAAGTTTCTTAATGTTGAATCATTAATGTTGAAGCATTAGGACATCTGAAGTAAAATCTATACAATATAGAAAAATTAGATAGATGTACTTTATTAATCCCAAACTGGGAAATTACAGACATTAGCAATGCCAGTTTGCAGTCCTTTTTGGGTTAATAAACTTGGTTACATTGTGGTTTGGTGCATCATCACAATATACTGCAGATGCATCTTTTATCAGTTGGTTTTACTGATAGAAGAAGTGAACCTACAAAGAAAAAAAACCCATCCAATCCAAATTTTGCATAAATTATAACAGTGGTTGGATTTCTTTGCTGATTCTGTGGAGGCTGTGTTTTTGTCCCAGTCACTGAAATCTGCTGAGTTGCCTGACGCACTTCTGCCACATTTTTGGTACATTCAGATTCTGACACTTCACAAGGCAGCAGAAACACCAGCTTCACCAAAACAGTCTAAACATAGGCTGTGTAGACAATATAACTGAAAAATATCAACTTTTATATGCTAAGTGTTAAGTGTAGGCTTTCGACTGGGAGGGAGGAAGCAAACACCAGATAAATTGTGAAATATTCAATGTTGTGTTTGCTGTACAACTGTGTTGGAAGATGAGAACGCATCATTACCTGAGTCCTCCAGGGAAAGCTCTCAACCAACAGTCTATCCCATGCAACATGCTTGTTCATAATTTATTTACAAGGGAAGCTTCCTCTGGACTCTGCTGTGTGTCTTTTACTGTGAGTGTGAAGGTTTTTGAGAGGTATTTTCCTCCATTTCTGCCTGCTCGCGAACAAGTCTGACAAGGCTGTGTAGCCACTGAAACAGCAGATGATTAAACCTCATGCTTTATAAACACATTTTCCTGTGTGGTTGGCATGCTAACTTCACCCCAGTCATCAATGAGGGAGGGGAAAATCTGGAACATTTGGCCCCGTCAAAATGCGGCTCAGTGGGCCAGTTAGAGAATCTCAGCCTATACTGGCATTTAAGACCCAGTACAGATGGTAATGTATCAATATGCTTTTAAACGAGGCCCAGATCCACATTTGTAAATCAGCCCCAGAGATATATTTGGCAATGCCAGTTTGCAGTCCTTCTTGGGTAAATAAACACGGTTGCATTGTGGTTTGGTGCATCATCACAATATACTGCAGATGCATCTTTTATCAGTTGGTTTTACTGATAGGAAAAAAGTTAAACACTTGTAATCGCCCCCTTTCCAATCATCTGCCTTTATTTGTTTCTCATTTATTAGCTTTTTTTTTTAAAAAAAATCTTTATGCTGACTGTACACACCTACTGGGTGCTTGCTATTTTTTTTGCAATACTTCCCTCCGTTCCCCTACTTTCCTCTGTACTCCTTCCTCTCGCCCTTTCCTCACACCCGCTTCCCTCCTTCCCTCTCTCTTACTTCCCATTTACCCTTGCTCTTCCTGCTCCCCCTTTTGTCCGCTCCCCTTCCTCCCCTCCCTGCGCCCCCTTTCTCTTTATTAATTTATTGGGTTGTTATTCTCCTTGCCTGGCTCTGCTAATGAAGGCAGGATGCAGATGAGGGCGAAGGTCATCTCCGCAGCGATCGACCCCACCGCCCCGCAGCATGGCACTCTGACTGGCACAGGTCAGTGGCAGCTGTCAATCAAAATGCACACGTGTACGCACCAGTTCACGTGCGCGGTTAAACTCGCACACTATATTGCTCGAATAAACTCGCACATAAAGATGTCAGCCATGTTGTGTGACGATTAACCATTTATAATTCGCCCTGAAAGTTCTGTTGCTTTGACATTTTTTAATGTTTTCCAAACTTTCTGGTGTATGATAATTAAAAATGAAGGGACTGTATATCCTCAACATACTGTAGGTCATAGTTTTTAGCCATTTATTCTACTACATTTTAGTATCATTCACAGCACTGACTTTCACTGTGAGTTAAACTAAAGATTAGAGAAGCAGAAGCAGAAATATTCAGGTTTGCAGAGAGTATTCCCCAAATTCACATTAATGTGAATTAGTTAAATATAAACACATAAAAGCAGACACTAGTCTATAATACAAGAACTCAAACTATTGCCTCCAGCATAACCTTTATTCTCCAAAATTGTCATAATGTTAATTTACACGGTAACAGTGAAGTGGTAACGTAAGTGTAATGTCCGAGTGCTGTTTGGCTGGTCCACAGTTTGATCCAGAATGAGCTAGAAGGCGGCCAGTGGAGACCCAGACTGACCCCAACCCTGTGACTTTGACCCTTGACCTTTTGACCTCAAAATGAATGCATGTGTGGAAGTTTTTATGCACTGTTCCATAAGTGAGTTTGGCATGAATATATGCAGGTCTATATCAGAGTGGGGGGGACAAAAAGAAATATTGGGTAACCCTGTGATCTTGGCCTTTGACTCTTTGACCTCAAAATATGTAGACCTTTATGTGTACTACTCCTTTTTATTTTATTTATTTAACCAGGCAGGACAGATTAAGAACACATTCTTATTTACAACTGTGGCCTGGGGGGAAGGGGCAAGAGACAACTCACATTCATATCTCCCCAATTGATGCCAATTAACCTAACCTGCATGTTTTTGGCCCCTTTGTGAGGAAATTGGAGAAACCAAGTCTGGTGTTGATATCAGAAGCTGATCTTGCTTTATTAGCTACATTAGCTAATTAGCTACAATGCTCAGCACTGGGTGTGTTTATATTTATATATCTATATATTTATTCCATCTAGCTACAATGCTCAGCACTGGGTGTGTTTATATTTATATATCTATATATTTATTTCATCTAGCTACAATGCTCCGCACTGTGTTTTTATATAGCTACATATTATTCCATCTAGCTACATTGCTCCGCACTGTGTGTGTTTATATACTTGCATATTTATTCCACCTAGCTGCAATGCTCCGTACTGTGGGTGTTTATATATTTACATATTTATTCCATCTAGCTACAATGCTCTGCACTGTGTGTTCATATATTCATATATTTATTCCATCCAGCTACAATGCTCTGCAGTGTGTCTGTGTGTGTGTGTGTGTATATATATATTTTATAGTAATATGTACATATGTATATTAGCTGCTCTTGCTTGCTTGTTTTTTTTTCTTGCCTTCTGATTGTTGCTCTGAGTGTTGCTATCCCTGTGCTGTTGCAATCCTGGAATTTCCCCGTTGTGGGACTAATAAAGGCTTATCTTATCTTATCTTATCTATCTTAATTAATTAGTATCGACTGAAAGTAGCTAACTTGGTCTTCTGTTATTTCTCTTTTGAAATTAAAAAGAAAAAACATGATGTGAACCTTTATGTAATTCTGTCCCCCCCAAAATAGTAGCCACTACTCACTAAAGAACATCAAATGTGTACAAAAGCTCCTCCAACTTACATGGATTAATTACAAAAATAAAATTGATGGCCACTTCTGGATTAAACAGTTCCAACTACAAATCCCAATTCCAATAAAATTGTGATGTTATGTAAAATGTAAATAAAACAGAATACAATGATTTGCAAATCCTTTTCAACCTACTGTATATTCAATTGAATACACTGCAAAGACAAGATATTTAAGGTTCAAACTGATAAACTTTATTGGTTCTTTTGCAAATATTCACTCGTTTTCAATTTGATGCATGCAACATGTTCCAAAAAAAGCTGGAACATGAGCAAGAAAAAACTGGGAAAGTTGAGAAATGCTCAGAAAACACCTTTCTGGAACATTTCACAGGTGAACAGGTTAATAAGAAACAGGTGAGTGTCATTCACAAGTAAGTGTGTGGCCAGGTTCACCACCTTTTGAACAAGTGCATGGGCAAATAGTCCCATCAGCTTAAGAAGAATGTTTCTCAGTGTACAAGGAATTTAGGGATTTCATCATCTACAGTACATAATATCCTCAAAAGATTCAGAGAATGTGGGGTTGAGCATGCAAGCACGCTAGACGTCCTTCTCACAGATCCTGCACAATTTGATATTTAAAAGTACTTTTGCAAACTCCTTCAACAATTATTTCTGTTCCTCCACGACTAAAGACTCCAGGGACTGCTACCATGCCAAAGACAGGTAAAAAAACGAAGGATATGTCATCTTTTTTGACAGCTAACTCCGTGGCTAAGTCAGCTAGCCAACCTGCACAGCTTCTCTCCTCTGCCTCATTAGCAGAGTCAGCTGCTGCTGACTTTCAGGCCGCTATTGACGAACTAAGGAAGGAAAATCTTGAGTTGCTGGTGTTACGGGTCCCGGGAAGGTGACCACAATAACAAAAAGAAATAGTTTTAAAGCGTGAAAAGACGTGATCCTTCGCGTCTGCTCTTGGGTCTGTAAAATACAAAAAGAGTCTTTGAAAGACAGAACACAGGACCACTCGTGTCTTTCTCCAGATAGTACTAAAGGGGGGGCCGGAAGTGCACCCTATTTGTTTACCTGGGGTGGAACGACCGCAGTGCCTAAGGTTCCGCTGCTTACTCTTAAATATTTATACAGGGCTACATATCAAATGTTAATATTATTGATCGTCCACAATCTCAAAATATATTTAGATACTCTTAAAATAAAAATAAAATGACAGTCTCTCTGTATTATTTCCAAATGTGGTGCCCTATTTGGGTGTACCACACGCTCCCCAACAACAAAAGTGGCTCCTGACACTTAACAGTAACAAATCAAAATCTCAACACTATTAAAGTCTCTATTCAAAAGTCTCTGGAACGTCTTTCTTTTCATCTTCAGGTATTATCCAAGATCTGATTAGTTTAATAGCAAGGAATAGCATACTGACATGGCAAGTAGTTAGAGGTGAAAGGAGGAAGATAAAAAGGTTGAGGATAGAAAGGAGGGTAGCACATAAAAGGATATGGTGTTGACTGCTGGACACTGACAGTGTTCACCGACGGACGAGTCTGGAAGGCTGGCTGGCCCAGGGACGGATAGGTGAACACCATGTTGGGTCGTCTCTGTCTGGTGGACTGCCTCAGACGTGGTGGTGACTCAGGACGACGGTCTGGCTCTGGACTGGGCACCAGCTCAGGATGAGCTGCAGGTCCGGGACTGGGAGCAGGAACATCTTGGTGGATATGAAGCACTTCCCCGTCGTCGTCTGGTTGAAGTTGGTCCACGTTTTGTTCGCTTTCCCTTTGTATTTCTTGTCCTTCTTCCATAATATTGTCTCTGTCTTGTTCAGGTTGAATAGGAACTTGTACTTGTCTTTGCTGTGTTGTTCCCTGTCTTCTTTGTGACTCACATTGAACTTGGCTGACTGGACGTTGACTTTCTTGCAGGTGTCTGGGAACACGAAACCAATAGAGGGGTTCGTCTTCTTCTGAATCACTCGCTTCTGGACTGTTTGACTTTTCCAGTGTGTTTTGCCTGATATCGGTAGGTCTGTTGTTTCTCTTTTGTGACTTGGCAATTGGACTTTGAACGATGTCGACTGGTAAGTCGTTGACTTGGAGAAGTAAGTTTCTGTGCAGGGTACGGATGGGACGACCTCCTGTCTCTGGACTTACTTTGTAGACGGGGTTGTCTCCAACCTGCTCCCTCGCGATGTAGACTGTTTGTTCCCAGTAGGGCCTTAGCTTGCCAGGTCCACCTCTTTCACCCAGGTTCCGCACAAGCACTCTGTCCCCTACTTGCAGGACTACACCTTTGCATCGTTTGTCATAGTTTGTCTTTCCTTTGGAGCTTGACTGTCGACTGTTTGCACCTGCGATCCTGTATGCCTCTGTCATTTTCCTTCTATTGTATTTGACCTGCTTTCTCAGCTGCTTGCTCTGGTACTTGGGGCGCGGAGTTGAAGCTTCGACAGAGGAGGAGTTTACTGGCTGGGACTTTGACTCTGTACCGATCTCTGGCTGTCCCTTGACAGAGACCGATTCCCGTTTCCCTGATTTCTTGGGTCGCTTCAGACATCCAACCGCTCTGTGTCCCGACTCACTGCATACAAAGCAATGACTACACTCCTGTAAGCTTTGTTCAGTACATTTCGGACAGAGATAGGTTTTCTTTTGGTTGGCTGGAGGCTGAGAACGCTGAGGGGAGGAGTTTACAGCTTTCTGTTCCATGAAAGTCGCCACCATCTTGGTTAGAGTCTCTACTTGTGCAGCAAGTTGTTTGATTGTCTGTGAGACTTGTTGGTCTTTGGCTGTCGTGTCCTTTGTTGCAATCACAGCGCTTTGTGCTGACTTCAGACGAGGGGTTTGTCCTAACCTTTGCTGGTGCTCATTCTCATCACTGATTATCTTTGTGACCTCACTAAGAATCTCTACATCTGTTACATTGTTGTTTGATATAAGAGGTCTTAGTCGTTGCCGTAGGTCTGCATACTTCACTCCCAGGCCTTGATAGACTGTGTGCAGAAACACTTCCTGGATTGTCCTTGGGTCATACGAAATGTCTGCAGTGGCTTGTTTTGACTGAAAGATGAGTTTCTGTTTGAGCCCAATCATGCGATATAGGAATTGCTGAGGGGACTCCTGCTCAGTTTGTCGGGCGCACATTAACTCCTGGAACATCTCTGTTGTTGCCTTTTCTCCAAGGTGGGATCGGAGAAAGCCCTGAAGTTCAGAAAGAACCAGTTCATCTTTGAGCATGAGCATGTCCCTGAACGTGCCAGGCTTTACAATTCTCAGTACCCCCCTCATGACCTCTGCTTCAGAAAATCCTTCTTTTAATCCTTCATTGATCTGTCTCATGAGACTGTTATAATTGATTTCAGAGCTGTTGTCTCCAATTTGTCCTCCAAAAGCCTTGAATTCTCTCCGAGGCAGGTAGGAAAGGTCTTTGAGAGTGACATGCCTTTCTGGACTTCCTTGTTCCCTTGGCTGCGGTTGTGAGTGGCTCTGACGACTGGGTGTTACAGGTGGTTGGAGTGTCACAACTTCACACAGTCTTAGTCTTTCTCCCAGTGTCTCATATGCTTTCCTCAGTTCCTCTACAGACTCTGCGTTTGCGTTCACACTAACTTGGGTGCCTGGTGGAACAGCAGATGGTGATGGTGGATCTGGCAACATCTTGGATGGATGAGGACTTGACTTGGTTGGTATTGCAGCCTGATCAGCTGAATGCGTGGTGGAGCCACTCGTTTGTATCACTTTAGTGAGCAGGTCATCCAACATCAGCAACTGACTCATTCCCTCATCTTCAAGTTTCAGCAGAGTTGGGGACCGTAGATATGCATTGACATAGTCCATACAGCTCTCATTATCGTCTTCACTGAACTGTGTGTCTTTGTCTCCAGCTGCTAGGCTCTTTGTTAGCTCGAAAAGATCCTTACTTGAGAGGGCAAACAAGCGTTCTCTGATGCTCCATATCAGTTCTTTTCGTGCTGTCGACATGGTACTTTAGCTATCTGTAGTTCGAGTGTTGTATTATTTGTACAGTGACTAGGCTGCGTTTTACCTTCTTGACAGCAGTGCAGTTCCACTTTTGGTTGAAGATCCTTTCTTTCTCTTTGATCTTCCTCCTTGGACACCCACTGACTGACGTGTCTGATGTAGCAGCTTGGCAACCGTTGTCTCGTAGTTCTGGTATCACTGGATCTTCCCTCGATGACTGTAGAGGAGAGATCCCGGACGAGCCCCCACAGTTTGTTACGGGTCCCGGGAAGGTGACCACAATAACAAAAAGAAATAGTTTTAAAGCGTGAAAAGACGTGATCCTTCGCGTCTGCTCTTGGGTCTGTAAAATACAAAAAGAGTCTTTGAAAGACAGAACACAGGACCACTCGTGTCTTTCTCCAGATAGTACTAAAGGGGGGGCCGGAAGTGCACCCTATTTGTTTACCTGGGGTGGAACGACCGCAGTGCCTAAGGTTCCGCTGCTTACTCTTAAATATTTATACAGGGCTACATATCAAATGTTAATATTATTGATCGTCCACAATCTCAAAATATATTTAGATACTCTTAAAATAAAAATAAAATGACAGTCTCTCTGTATTATTTCCAAATGTGGTGCCCTATTTGGGTGTACCACACTGGCAAATTTTCAGAAAGAATGTGGGGCAGCTATATCAGCTCTGCAACAAGTTGTTGATGAACACAGGAGAACAATTTGAGACGTGGAGGAATCCCTCACAGACACCTGTGACAGACTCATGGGGCTAGACAAGACGGTGACTCAGCTTACCAAGGAAAATGAGGCAATTAAACAACTGGACTACTTGAGCAACTACACACGAAGAGAGAATATCCGCATTATTGGCTTACCTGAGTCTGCGGAGTTGCCCGATCCAGCTAACTTTATTAGTGGTCTCCTTCATGAAGTTTTTGGTCCAATTGCTTTTGAGATGCCAATTATCATCAACCATGTCCACCGGACTGCTGCACCCAGACCTTCAGTGGCGGGAGACAGGCCAAGGCCACTTCTGGACCAGATGCACAGCTACAGGGTCTGAGAGCTAATACTGCGTCTCACCAGACACCACAATGGACCGATTTTGTACCAAGGCAAACGGATCCATTTCTTCCCAGACGTCAGCCCGGAGGTGGCCCGGCTCTGCTCCTCCTTCAACATGGTGAAGCGCAGGCTCCATCAAGCTAACATCTCTTTTCGTCTTATCACCCCACTTGTCTGGCTTTCGTGTGGAACAATGATCTGGTAAGCTTTACAACCCCTTCAGGAGTGCTTGAGTTCATTAACGAACATATACCAACTTTGACAACCACGGGGGACTCCGCCGATACTGCAGATGACTGACTCTCAAGTACTGCAGATACTTTTTACGCCATAAGTTCAAAGTGTTTTGAGCCTAGAGTTATTGTTAAATGTTAAATATGTTGAGCTTCAGTGCTCTGATTGTTCGTGTGATTTTATTGCACCTTTTATTGTAATGGTGTCCCTCGATAATTACACCAACTGGAATATTGTTAATGTCCTGCCACTTATCCTGAATTATTTGGGGTTTGGACATTTAGAGATTTTACACCCCCTCTCTTTCTCTAATTCATAACTATTACAGGTTCGTCTTTGAGGGTGTCCTGGCTTCATTTTTCATTTTCCACTCCCCATTGTCCTTACTCGCTTGTTTTTTTTTTCCCTCCTTTTTTTCCCCTTATTGTGCTTCTTGTATACGTCATAAATACCCTCTGTCATAACCCGAGTGTCGGTTCTGGCCACACTCGGGTCTCATATCTTTTTGTTCCCTGGCTTTGGCAGCTGAGGGTTCCTTCCAGCTCCTCGGGCTCTTATTGTGAAGGCGCCCGGGGGAGCTCCCTGCTGTCAAAGTCAGCTGCTGCTCTGCTGTCATTAGCAGCAGCTGTGCCGCGTTGGGGTCATTAGCCGCCAGAGATATAAGCGGGTGCTAAATGTCCTCCAGCGCAGCAGTCTCTGTTATATCCTGTTATGATCACCTGCTATGCTCTTCTGTGGTGTTCATCTACGTTCCGATTGTGCTCCTGTTATTCTCAGGTATGTTCCTTTGAGACTTTACTCTCACTGTTGTCCGTCTGGCGCATCGGGTGTTCCCCGGCTCAGACGTCACCCAGCCACTGTATGTGTTCTGTGAGTGTTCTGCCTTATCCTCAATAAATTACCACTGCAAACTCTCTGGTGACTGAGGCGTCTTGTGACGGTCCGTGAGGGCCGTCGTGACAGAAGACTGCCGCCAAACGCCCGGAGAGGAGGCGTTGCATCGAGACGCCATTCACCGTGTAGTTTGCAGTAGTGGACTGTTTGTTCCTACCTGTCTGGGTGCCGTGTTGAAGCATGCCATCGTGGAGGTCTCGTGCTCGGAGGCAGGACGCTGTTCTCGCTGACACCCTCGAGCGCGTGGACAGAGTCCTTGTCGCCGCCTCCCTCCTCGAATACAACAGCGAAGTGCCCTGGTACCTGGACCTAGCCGAGGAAATTCTGGATTCTCTCCCCCGCTTCACTAATCATCCAGAGGTAAGCGTGAGGAGAGATGACATCGCCGCCCAGCGTGAGATACTCCGAGGGCTGGAGGGAAATCCTGGCAGGAAGCTGAAGCGGAGGAGACGTCGCCCCTCGCTTCGGGATCCCGCTCCTGCCTCTGTTCCGGCCCGGGAGTTCGCACCATCCGGAGGTCTTTTCCCATCGGGCATGTCGTCACTCGGGATTCCCCCAGAGAAGCTGCAGATGACAGCAGACAAGATCTGGGACCGGGTGGCAGCTGCTTGCTCCGCTGAGAATCCTCCAGCGTGTATGAAGCATGTGGTGGTGGCGGTTAGACTCGTGGAGAGGAATCCAGCGCTGCGTGAGTTTCCTGAGTTTGCTGACTTGCTTGCCACCGTTTCTGCTCAGGAACGGCGATTTCCGGACCTCACCTTCGCCTCACCCCCTACAAGGAACCATCGTCACTCCGGCTTCCAACCTCGGCTAGAGCCCCGTCTGGATGCTGTTCCGGGTCGCCGCAAGGGCTCAACCCCCCACACAGCTGTCACTCCTGCGCCTCGTCAGAGGGGAATCCCCGCAGCCTCGTCTTCTCCCGGGCCCTCGCCCGCTGTCCCGTCAGCGCCCCATGCCCGACTGACCCCGGCTGTTGCCCCCTCCTCCTCGTCGCCTATCCTGGCTGCTGTGTGTCACGAGAGCTCCGTTTCGGCGAGCTTCATCCCGGATCCGCCTTGAGTGGCCTCATCTCGTCTTCCCAGAGGGCCCTCTGTCGCCATCCAGCGGGGAAAGGAAGAAATGACGTCCCCCACAGCGGAGACCATCTTACCCTTAGGGGAAAGGCGAGTGCATGATAATTTCTCTCCTCTTGACATTGTTGTGCCTTGTCTGACTCCTAGGGGTGGAGTTCGGGGTATGCAGCCCCCCGAGCTCCCTCCACCCGCTGTGGATGAAAGTATTAACCCTGCTTCCTCTGTGTCTCCCTCCGCTGAGCGGTCCTCGACGTCAGGCCAACGTCGCTGGATGAGGAGGGGGCCTGCGGTTCTGCAGAGCCTGGTTCCGGTTCCGCAGCCACGCCATGGGCGGAGGAGGAGAGCGGACTGCAGCGTGGAGCCATCGCCGGTGAAGAAGCGTCCCCAGGGTTCCACGGAGGAGCGGTCCGGTCCAGCAGGGCGAGATTCTCCTGCCACCACGCCATGTGGGCCACCGACGTGGACATCGGTGCCGGAGGACTCTTTGGCTGCACGCACCATCATGCCAGCTGCGGAGCCCGACGCAGCTGAGTGGGAACCTGATGACGACCTCCTGACATCTGAGCCCGGATCTTCGCAGTCCTGGACGGCGTCAGAACCTGAGCTCAGGCAAGTGCTCTACTTTGTCTTTCTTTTTCACCTCTTAGAGCATTTTTGCCTGTCTCAAGGGGAGATGAGCCGGGTGCAGCCGCCCGCTGCGTCCGAGCTTATCTCACCGGGTTCTGGCGCTGCCGGTGATCCTGATCCCGGGTTTTCTCTCTCTTTCGAGCCTTCTCCCAGGGTCGCCGGCGAGGGGCTGCTTTCGCCTGCTGTGCCAGAGGTTTCGGGGTTGGAGGTCGAGTTTGGTGCCACGCCGACCCAGTCGGGGTCCGTCGCGGGTTCGGCTCCGGAGGCCCAGTCGGGGTCCGTCGCGGGTTCGGCTCCGGAGGCCCAATCGGGGTCCGACGTGGGTGCAGCACCAGCAGGTCCTGGATTCGGTGAGGGAGCTGCAGGTCCCCGGCCACCGGATGCTAGACAGACTCATTCCCCTCTTCACTCTCATCTCCATTGTCATCCTCCTCGTCTCCCTGAGGCGCGCTGCCCATGTTCACCTGGGGCCGTTGGGGTTCCGATTGCTTCGCCCGGTTCTCCCTCATCTCTCCCCTTTTCAGCGGAACCGCAGGCTACTTTGACTCAACGGTTCTGGTGGGCTAGCGATGCGGGTCGGCCGCCCGAAAGACTGTCTCGCCAATTTGGCTCTCTGGGTCGGCCTTCCGACATTTTGGACTCCCTGTGTGGCGACCTGGTCCGGCCGCCTGAGATTCTCTGCTTCCGAGCATGGGACCGGGGTAGGCCGCCCGAACTGTTCTTTCTCCCCCTGCCTGTTTTGTGGCCTCTTGTTGCCGGTCGGCCCCCCGAACTTTCTGCCTCCGCCCCTCTGGGTCAGAACTACACTCCTCCCGGGGTTTCTGTTTGTCTGTGAGACTGTTGGGGTGGGGGGGGGGGGTTGATCTGTGATTTTTGTGGTTCACTCCTTTCTTGTTCCAATGTTTGGTGGTCCTTTCCCTCCACCTTATGTCAATTCGTTGTTTGCCCATATATATATATTGCCTGTGGTTTTGTTCTTGTTACCCACGTTTAAGGGATTATGGGTTTTTTTTCTATAGCCTTGTTGGTTGTTTGTCTCTCTCCCTCCTGCCAGCGCCCCATCCACCCACCCTAGGGGGGTGGGGGGGGGGCTTGGGTGGTACTCTGGCCGCTCAGAGCTCGGCCTTGAGGGGGAGGTACTGTCATAACCCGAGTGTCGGTTCTGGCCACACTCGGGTCTCATATCTTTTTGTTCCCTGGCTTTGGCAGCTGAGGGTTCCTTCCAGCTCCTCGGGCTCTTATTGTGAAGGCGCCCGGGGGAGCTCCCTGCTGTCAAAGTCAGCTGCTGCTCTGCTGTCATTAGCAGCAGCTGTGCCGCGTTGGGGTCATTAGCCGCCAGAGATATAAGCGGGTGCTAAATGTCCTCCAGCGCGGCAGTCTCTGTTATATCCTGTTATGATCACCTGCTATGCTCTTCTGTGGTGTTCATTACTGCAGCCGATAGGAAGAGACTGAACAAACTGATTAAGAAAGCTAGCTCTGTCCTGGGGCAACGCCTTGATCCGATGGAGGAGATAGGAGAGAGAAGGACGGTGGCTAAACTGTCATCTCTGCTGGAGTCCGAGTTCCACCCTATGCAGGACATACTGGATGCACTGAGGAGCTCATTTAGCAGCAGACTACATCATCCCAGGTGCACAACCGAGAGGTTTCGTAGGTCCTTCCTACCAACGGCTGTCAGACTGTACAACCTAAGCAGGGCTGCTCGCAGAGATAGCAAAAAGACGTAACAAACTAATAGTTTTTTTTTTTTTTTTTTTTTTTGAATGCAAAAGATGCAATAGACTTACACAATGGTCCTCTCCGGCATACAACTAGGAACATACCGGTCGCTATGGAGGGTGAGAATATGTATGGGCACATAATCATACCATGTAGGATAACTAAATAGACGGTTATGCTGTTTCATCCCACCTAGCAACAATGCTCTGCACTGTGTGTGTTTATATATTTACATATTTATTCCATCTAGCTACAATGCTCTGCACTGGGTGTGTTTATATTTATATATCTATATATTTATTCCATCTAGCTACAATGCTCAGCACTGGGTGTGTTTATATTTATATATCTATATATTTATTCCATCTAGCTACAATGCTCCGCACTGTGTTTTTATATATCTACATATTATTCCATCCAGCTACAATGCTCTGCACTGTGTGTCTGTGTGTCTGTGTGTGTGTATATATATATTTTATAGTAATATGTACATATGTATATTAGCTGCTCTTGCTTGCTTGTTTTTTTTTTTTTTTTTTTTTTTTTTTTTTCTTGCCTTCTGATTGTTGCTCTGAGTGTTGCTATCCCTGTGCTGTTGCAATCCTGGAATTTCCCCGTTGTGGGACTAATAAAGGCTTATCTTATCTTATCATCTACGTTCCGATTGTGCTCCTGTTATTCTCAGGTATGTTCCTTTGAGACTTTACTCTCACTGTTGTCCGTCTGGCGCATCGGGTGTTCCCCGGCTCAGACGTCACCCAGCCACTGTATGTGTTCTGTGAGTGTTCTGCCTTATCCTCAATAAATTACCACTGCAAACTCTCTGGTGACTGAGGCGTCTTGTGACGGTCCGTGAGGGCCGTCGTGACACCCTCTTCAGGGTATGAATGAGGCACCAAATGCAAACAGTGAGTTTGTGTATTTATTAAAGAAAAGTAGCAAAATAACAAGCCATGAGGGGCCAAACACTAAACACATGTGACCCTGAAGGGTGAAATAACTGAACAAACAAAAGGGAACAAACAGTCACTTTCATATTGAGGATTGAGGAGTGAGCCTCAACTGCAACCTAAAATACTAACAAAGCCTAATCTCCAACAGGTGAGGAGAAGAACCAGAATCACTTAATTAGACTCAGGTGTGACAGCCCGCGAACCAGCTGACAACCGGCAGTCTGGCCGCGGTGCTATCACGGTAAGAACCCCAGAAAATACTACAGAAACTAATACAAATAAGAACTAAAAATGTAAAGAAAGAGGGAAAATACTGAGTGACTCGAACGCGGATCTGCTCCGTGCTCGGATCACCACAGTGCCCCCCGTTTAAGGGACGCATTCCATGGCGTCCCACTGTAACACCCAGAAAAAAGACCCCCCCCACTCACAAAACTATCAACTCAACCATGGGTGGGCAGAGGGGGAATCAGGCCTGGAGGGCGTGATACAGAAATAAGAAAAAAAAATGTACATCAACTACTAGACAATAAGGGTAAGAAACAGGAAAACAAAACTTTCAAAAAGTCTCAAACAAAAACAAAAGCCATCCAAAGCTTAGGCTATAACTCCAAAAGTGCTAAACAGCAAGAAAATACAAAGTTCAACACAAAAAATAGCATAGCCAACAGCACTGAAAATACAAATAGCAAACTCCAAATTTACAAATACACAAAAATGAAGCTTCTCTTCTCTTACAGAAATGTCCCAGTACGCAAAAATCACAGTCTGAAGAAACCAAAAAAAAAGTAAACCCCAGAACACTGTTACCAGGCAAACTCAAAAAAACCCCCAACTTTAACTACAGGACATCACTGCAAAATTTATCAATAAATTGAAACATCACCAAAAAACAAACAAACAATACAAGGAATACCGGCAGGGACAAGCGGATAAGCAGTTCTGGAGGCCTACCGGCATCCTGACTCCACATAATGGGAAAAGGTTCAGGTGGCCGACCGAAGTCCCAGAACCGGCAAAACAGTTCTTCAGGTGGTCGGTCCGCATCCTTAGACCACCAGGACCGGAGGGGTGCGTCGGAGGCGGCCTCCCCACCGGGAGGCTCAACGGGAGGAAGCCGGACCAGATGAGAGAGCCCCCAATGGCATCTGGTGGAGGAGAACGGGGGGGGAAGGGGGGAGAGGGGGGACTCACAATACTGTTGGGCAGTGGGAGATCTGCAGCTCCCACCATGATCTCAGACTGGAACCTAGAAGCATCTGCGGTGGATCCCGGCTGGGACAGCGCAGCACCCTCGGTGGACCCAGACCGGGCCAGTGCCACACCCTCAATGGACCCCGACCGGGCCGACGCCGCATCCTCGATGGACCCCGACTGGGCCGATGTTGCACCTGAGATGACCTCCCGAGGCGAACCCGGAACCTTAAACACTTCGGGTGGAGCTGAATCATTGCCAGTAACCCTGGAAGAAGGATCAGAGATAGAGAGGACACAGGGATCAGGGTCACCAGCAGCGGCAGAGCCCGGCGAGGTGAGCTTGGATGCAGTGGCCGGCTGCAGCCAGCTCTCCCCCCCAAGAGACAGGCAAGATTGCTCTAATACAGAAAACAAAAAGACAAAGTAGAGCACTTGCCTGATCTCGAGCTCCACCACCGTCCAGGACTCCAACGATCCAGGCTCAGTGGTACAGAGGTCAACCTCAGGCTCCCACTCGGCTGCAGTGGCCTCTGCAGCCAGAATGATGGTCCTCACAGTCCAAGGACCCCTGACACTGAAACCCACGCCAATGGCTCACTTGGCGTGGTGGCAGGAGATCCGTTACTTGCTGGGACTGACTTCCGTTCCATGGAGATCCGGGGACGTTTGGTCATTGGCACAGGCTCCAAAGGACAGTCAGCCCTCCTCCTCTGCCCATGGCATGGCTGCGGGGCTGGACCCAGGTTTTCCAGGGCTGCAGGTTCCTCCACCGTCCGGCAACTTAATCCTGGCATCGGCGGACACTCGGGAAGTGTAGGAGGAGACACAGAGGCAGCAAAGTCAAAGTTAGTGGCTACAGCAGGTGGAGGGGCCTCAGTGGACTGTTTAACCTGAGCCCCACCCTCAGGAATCAGACAAGGTAATTCATTACCTTGAGTTCCAGTTGTGGCATGTAAGGTGAGGACGCACAGGTAAAGGCTCCCGGTTCGTTCTTGCTTTAAAACTCAGTTTAGAGCTGGCGTTTTGAGCTGTTGCTTTGTAACTACCGCTGGTGAGTGAACCTGCTCGTGTGGAAAAAAGAGAAATTGCCAGTCTCATAACTTAATATTGTGGTGGCTGGTGAAGTAATCAGTCCCCTCTCACTCCGGGAGAACAAAGGGATTTCTCCCACGTGTTTTTTTTTTTTTTTTCCTACGATCACAATCAACTAACATCGGCCGGGATCATGGGTCCCAAGAAAGCTCAGCAGACTGAGGAGGTGGACGACATTAAAAGAGCGTTGGACTTCTTGGCGGAAGAGATTTCTGCTGTTAAGCTGCAGCAAAGAAACATCCTGGACCTGATCGAGGAGGTGAAAGCGCTGCGGATCCAGAACGCTGAGAAGGACAAGAGGCTGGCGTATCTGGAGAGCAGAGTGTCGGAACTGGAGCAGAACACCCGGGTAAAGGACGTGATCATCACGGGGCTCCACATTAAACCACGATCGTACGCGCGAGCGGTGGCCGCGGACAGCGGAGGGAGGCTCGACGCGCTGGAAGAGGAATCCACGGAGCAACAAGTGGCGGCCTTCATGCAGTCCAAAGGAATCCAGCTGGACTGTAATACCATTGAGACCTGCCACCCTCTGCCCAGGAAAAACGGCGACAAACCGGCTGTCATCATGAGGTTTGTCAACAGAAAACACAAGACAAGGTAGGAAACTGAAAGGAACGAACATTTACATAAACGAGCACCTCACAAAAGAAAACGCAGAAATAGCCAGAAAAGCAAGATACCTGAGAAAGCAGAAAAAGATTCAAAACACCTGGACATAAAACTGTAAAATATACATCAAATTAAACGGATCACCTGAAGAAGCCAAGGTCATTAACATCCATAATATTATGGAACTGGACAAATATCAATGAATGTTATGAACTGGAGTCACAGCAACAACAGACAATTGTAGGACACTGAAGGATTATACTCATCTGCTACAAGACATTTAACAACATGAAACAAAAGGTCAACAAACAGGAACAACAGGAACTGAAAGTTTTTGAATATACAGATCACAACCCACAGGACGTAGAATATGACATAGACCCTGATAATAATTTATTTAGCTCCATCAATAATAACTGTAGTTACTACATGGATGAACAGTTTAACACAATGGTCACATCTGATTTCAATATTTCTATGATCCACTTCAACAGCAGAAGTCTCTATGCCAACTGTAATAACATTAAAGATTATTTACATCAGTTTAAAGAGCCATTCAATATTGTGGCAATATCAGAGACGTGGCTCAGTGAAGAGAAAGGAGTGGATTTTACTATGGATGGCTATGAATTAAATTATATAAATAGAAAAGTGAAAAAAGGAGGAGGAGTTGCAATTTATGTTGACAAGAGCTTGAAATACAAGGTTGTTGAAAATCTGTCAGTAACTGTGGATGATTTATTTGCATGTATTACAATAGAAATCTGTCTGGACAATGTGAAGAATATAGTAGTGAGCTGTGTATATAGAACACCTGGATCAAACATTGACTTATTTAAGGACTGGATGGAAAAAATGTATGCAAAACTAACTCATAAAGTTATGTTCATCTGTGGGGATTTCAATATAGATCTGATGAATTCAAAACAACATAGTTTGACAGAAGAATTTATCAACACAATGTACAGTATGGGCTTACATCCAACAATTACCGGACCTAGCAGAATCACGTCACACAGTGCCACACTAATAGATAACATATTCACAAACATTATGGAAAATAATATCAGGAGTGGGCTTTTATTGAATGATATCAGTGACCACCAGCCGATTTTTGTTGTCTATCAATGTGATTATAGGAAGAAAAAGTATACCAAAAATATTAAATATAAAAGAATAAGAACCAAAGAATCTATGTATTTACTGACAAAAGAATTATTAATACAAGATTGGAAGATAGTTTATGATGAAAATGATATAAATAAAGCATATGATAAATTTTTATAAATATTTCAATCATTGTACAATAAAAACTGTCCTATAAAACAATACAGTGACAGACAACAAAAGAAAAATATTCCTTGGGTCACCAAGGGGTTAATAAATGCGTGTAAAAAGAAGAATACATTATATAAACAATTCATTAAGTGCAGAACCATAGAGGCTGAGAACAAATATAAAAGATATAAAAATAAACTTACTAATATAATGAGGACCTGTAAGAAAGAATATTACAACAGAATATTAGAGGATAATAAAAATAACTTAAGAGGAATATGGCGAGTACTCAGTGGGATTATTAGTAATCGA
Organism: Pholidichthys leucotaenia; assembly: GCA_020510985.1. Classification (NCBI taxonomy): domain Eukaryota; kingdom Metazoa; phylum Chordata; class Actinopteri; order Cichliformes; family Pholidichthyidae; genus Pholidichthys; species Pholidichthys leucotaenia. Next base: position 212,993,051 of record CM035847.1, on the reverse strand, counting down.
CCTAAGAATGCTAATTATCCAGAATATTTTATTGAAAATGGCAATTTGATAAATAATATGGAGGATGTGGTCAGTGGTTTCAATAAAGTTTTTGTAAACGTTGGTCCTGAATTAGCAAAATCAATAGTTGCAACAGAAACAAACCACAGTGGTTCTGTAAATGAAATAGAAGATAGAAATCCAAACACAATCTTTTTGGGTGCAGTTACTGAAAAGGAAATTATCGAGACTGTGAGTAAATTTAAGAACAAAAAATCAACGGACTGGAATGAAATTGACATGACAATAGTGAAAAAAGTAATTGAAGGAATTGTTAAGCCACTCACCCACATCTGTAACCTGTCATTTCAAACTGGTAAATTTCCAAACAAAATGAAAATAGCAAAAGTAATACCTCTATACAAAACAGGAGACAGTCATTGTTTCACAAATTACAGGCCAGTCTCTTTACTCTCACAATTCTTCAAAATACTTGAAAAAAATCTTCACTAAGAGACTGGATGATTTCATTGAAAAACACAACCTCCTTACAGACAGCCAGTATGGTTTTAGAGCAGATAAATCTACATCTTTGGCACTGATCGAACTTATAGAAGAAATTACTAGTTGTATAGATAAAAAAAAGTTTGCTGTAGGAGTATTTATAGATTTAAAGAAAGCTTTTGACACCATTGACCACAGAATACTACTGAGGAAACTGGAAAGGTATGGGATAAGAGGGGTCGGACTGAGTTGGGTGGAAAGTTATTTAAGTAACAGACAACAATTTGTACAAATTGGTGAGCACAAATCACCCTTCATGGACATCACTTGTGGTGTGCCCCAGGGGTCAGTTCTGGGACCCAAACTCTTTATTTTGTATATAAATGACATATGCCAAGTATCAAAAATTCTGAAATTTATTTTGTTTGCAGATGACACAAATATCCTTTGCTCTGGTGAGAATTTGCAGCAGGTTTTAGAGGTGGTCACAACTGAAATGAAAAAGTTAACGCAGTGGTTCAACAAAAATAAATTATCTCTAAATCTAAAAAAACAAAGATTATGTTGTTTGGAAATTATAAAATAAATCATGAAATAATGGTAACGATAGATGATACCAGAATAGAAACAGTACAGGAAAATAAGTTTCTGGGGGTGACGCTAGACAATAAAATCTGCTGGAAACCTCACATCAGTCACATCTGGGCCAAGTTGGCAAAATGTATAGGCATACTAGGGAAGACAAGACACATCTTGGACTATAAATCATTGGTCTTACTGTACAATTCATTGTTTCTACCTTATCTTATCTACTGTGTAGAAGTCTGGGGAAACACCTACAAGACCAACCTACAGTCAATATGCACATTACAAAAAAGAGCTATAAGGATAATAAATAATGTAGGATATAGAGACCATACCAATTCGTTGTTTTTAAAGTCACATGTCATAAAGTTCACCGATTTAGTTAAATTTAAGACAGCACAAGTCATGTACAGGGCAATTAATAATCAACTCCCAACTAATATACAAAAAATATTTAAAAAAGAGACAATGATCATAATTTGAGAGGAGACTTAAACTTTACAAAACCCAAGATACGAACAACCAAGAAAAGTATGTGCATATCGGTCTGTGGGGTGGATTTGTGGAACAGTCTGGAGCCGGAACTGAAAATATGTACAAACAGAAATCAATTCAAAAAGAGGTACAAACATTATTTGCTGAAAGGATATATGTTAGAAGGGTAGTGTTTATATGTATGATTCACTGACACTATGGAATGGTGGGTGGGACAGCGCTGTGTATATCTGTGTTGTTTGAGGCTGGTTTTGATGTATGGACATCAATGTATGCTAGGATGGATGGGTGTTAATGTTGATATGTACAAAATACAGTTAATTGTTTACTTGGGGTCTTAAATGTGGTAATTTGTATATAATTCACATGAGTGTATTTATGGAAAAGAGGAGATGGAATTAATAAGTGTTCACTTCTTCCTTCTCCCTTTCGAACACTGTATACTGTTACTTTATTGCATTTGTCATTTGTTTTTGTTATACTTTTTTGTTCGAAATAAAGTTATCTATCTATCTATCTATCTATCTATCATTAATTTGAGAGACTCAATGAAAAAGCACTTGCCTGTCTTCCTGGGGTTCGATGGTTCCCGCTGCAGCAGGATCCATTCTCTTTCTCTGTGGCTGTGGAGGATGTGGACCCCTCTGACAGATGAAGAGGAGCCACTCCTGCAGGCACAGTCACGGGTGGAGACGGAGAAGGAACAGCTGAGCTCTCAGTAGCGTGAGAGGATGTCATGGGCGAGGGGGCAACAGCTGCACAAACCCAGGAACAGGAAGCTGACGAAACAGCTGAAGACGAGGACCCGGTGGCCGAGACTGCTGGTTCACCTCTCTGCCGTGACGAAGAGCGATGGGGGACGGTAGCATTCCTTCATCCGTCTGTAGCGGGGTGATGACGCGGAGCTGGCGGCATATTCACCCGGTGATTCTTCTCCCTACACTTTGGTGCAGACGTGTTGCAGGGAGGAGCTGGGTTCCGTGCCGAGAGGCGTCGTCTATGTGCTGGAGATGAGCCTAACACCAGATCTGGGACACGTCGCTGAAGAGCGGAGACGGAGGACAGCAGCTCAGCGAACTCAGGATAATTACTTAAACCCTGGTATGCCTCCACAATCCTGACTGCTGCCACCGTATTCTTCAGATCCTTGTTGGGGCTGTTGGATGTCTGAGCCATAACAACATTGCTCCGGATGAATTCAGCTGCCCAATACTCCTCCGTACTGGGGCCCCGGGCTGCGTTCCTTCTCCAGTGTGCTGGAGACATGCTGAACGACACCCAGTCCAGCCCAAAAAGGTGAGTGAACTAGGGAGGAAAGTGCCAAGAAAAAAAACCAAAAACAAAACACAAACTCACCGCGGCTGGCACCCCGCTGGCTGCGATCTACTGTCATAAATGCCCTCTTCAGGGCATGAATGAGGCACCAAATGCCAACAGTGAGTTTGTATATTTATTAAAGAAAAGTAACAAAATAACAAGCCATGAGGGGCCAAACACAAACACTAATCACATGTGACCCTGAAGGGTGAAATAACTGAACAAAGAGGAACAAACAGTCACTTTGATATAGTATAGCCAGGGTGAAACCTTTCGCTGTAAATGAAGGCTGGCATCAGATGCAGGGATACCAGCCAGCTAGGGCAGCTTGGAGTGAGGAGTGAGCCTCACCTGCAACTTAAAATACTAACAAAGCCTAATGACCAACAGGTGAGGAGAAGAACCAAAATCACTGAATTAGACTCGGCTGTGACAGCCCGCGAACCGGCTGACAACCGGCAGTCTGGCCGCGGCGCTGTCACAGTAAGAGCCCCAGAAAATACTACAGAAACTAATACAAATAAGAACTAAAAATGTAAAGAAAGAGGGAAAATACTGAGTGACTTGAGTGCAGATCTGCTCCGTGCTCGGATCACCACAGTATAATTATTTAGTTTGATCACCAGGATGACCTGTAATCCAATTAGTCAAGTTTTCTTTCCTGATTCTTTTATTTTTTTTAAATTTCTTTATAATTGTTTGTATTTTCTGTTACTATTCATAGATTTTCATAAGTTTGCATCCTTTTTTAAAAAAAAAAATATTAATCAGCAGGATGCTGTTAAGTATGTGTCCTACTATGCACAAGCATACTACAACTATTGTGTTTTACAGGGTGGGTCACCTTCACCTCACTGAAGGAGGTTAATGGCTTGGAGGTTCTATTTTTGTTGGTCTTTTTTTTTCTCATTTCTTTGAATGTATGTGAGTGTGTGTGTGTGTGTGTGTGTGTGTCCCCCACAAAAAAAAAAAAAAAAATCCCCAATCCCCCAGTTGTTTTTCTTGCTTTTCCCTGATGTGAGGCAAAAATGTCAATTAGCAACACTGTAAGTAACTTGATTACAAATTTTATCAGCTGGAATGTTAACGGTCTAAATAATCCTGTGAAAAGAAAGCGAGTTCTTGACCATCTTCATCATTTGAATGTGGGCATTGCCTTTTTGCAGGAGAAGCACCTTCGCACTCCTGACCACTTTAGGATCAAGAAAGAACGGATGGGGCAGCTCTTCCATTCAAACTTCCACTCCAAAAGCAGAGGTACCGCTGTCCTCATCCATAAAGATGTTCCCTTTCTTATCTCCAACTCTATTTTAGACCCTAATGATCGTTACGTTATGGTCTTTGGTACTCTTTATAATGTTGCCCTTGCACTTGTTAACATTTCCTCAACTTAATCCAGATGATGTTGCATCACTTGAAGAAACGTTCACCCCTGAAACAATAAAAACTTCAATTTTATCTTTGCAGAGTGGGAAGACTGCGGGGCCTGATGGCTTCCCAGCCAAATTCTATAAGAAATTTTGTAACAAGCTTGTACCTCTCCTACACACCATGTATATGGAGTCATTTCAAGTAAAAGTGCTCCCCCCAACTTTATATTAAGCCACCATTTCACTTTTATTAAAGAAGGATGAAGACCCCCTGTACTGCTCTTCTTATCGACCAATAAGCCTTTTTAATCAGGACTTCATTCTGGTCAAAGCTCTTGGTCCGAGTTTAGAATTAATCCTCCCTTCGATTATCTCTGACAATCAGACCAGCTTTATCTGTAACAGACAGTTATTTTCTAATGTGCGCAGACTACTCAACATTTAACACACTTCCTCTGTGCACTCTGCTCATGAGGCTGTTATTTCACTCGATGCAGAAGGCCTTTGACCGTGTCGAGTGGGATTACCTCTTCTTCACATCGGGCAAATTTGGCTTTGGCCCTAATTTCATCTCATGGGTTAGACTGTTATATGCATCACCTACTGTATGGCCTCCATTCTCACCAACCATCTAATGTCTGACCATTTCCACTTACATAGAGGCACGAGACAGGGGTGCCCTCTGAGCCCCCTCTTGTTTGCTATTGCTATAGAACCTCTTGCTATAGCATTGAGACAGCACAATAGGATAGAGGGAATTGTCCGGGGTGGTCAGGTACATACAGTCTCTCTTTATGTGGATGACCTCCTTCTTTTTATCACAAACCCTACCACGACTCTCCCCCATGTCTTTTCGACACTCAGTGCTTTTGGAGCCATTTCTGTTTATAAGCTTAATTTGCAGAAAAGTGAGTATTTCTCTTTAACTTCTTCCTCCATTCTCCTAATCAATGTACCTTTTAAAATTGTGAAGGATTCTTTTCATTACCTTGGCATAACTATTACTAGGTCATATTTAAAACTTTTCCATGCTAATTTCACCCCCTTCTTGAACGCTGTAAATCCAACTTTGCAAGATGGGCTGCCCTTCTGCTTTCTTTAATTGGCAAACTTAATTCAGTGAAAATAAATACCCTCCCCAAATTTCTTTACCTGTTTCAATGTCTCCCAATCTCCATGCCATGCTCATTTTTTAAAAACACTGCAACAATTAATTTCTGGTTTTATTTTGGGGGGGGGAGACCAGAAAGGATACGTAAAGAATTTCTTCAGAGGCCTAAACATTTGGGAGGTCTTTCCTCACCTAATTTTCATTACTACTATTGGGCTGCTAATCTGAGTAGCATGTCTTTCTGGCTTCTTCCTCCAGATAATACAAACCACGCCCCACCTGGGTTAACATTGAGGCCTCATTGTGTCGTCCCTACTCTCCGGCGGCTCTCCTTGGAGCGTCGCTTCCTCTTCCGGTCTCCATTTCCAAAAAGAATGTGGTGGTGTGGCCTTCACTAAAGATCTTGAGGCAGTTTAAGTTGACCCTTGGTATACTTGGCATTTCTCTATTCTCTCCTATTCTGGATAACCCCTTATTCCCTCCTGCCACTCATTCCTCTTCTTTTTTTAGATGGGCTGCCCAGGGCATACAGAATCTCCAACGCTTGTACATAGATAATACTTTCGCTAGTTTCACTCAACTTGTAGTCAAATTTAATTTGCCGCGCAGTCACTTCTTTCAATATCTTCAGATAAGGGACTTGGTCAGAAAGAAGTTTCCCAATTTCCCACTCTATTCACCTGAAACTCACCTGGATCATATCATGACCAAGTGCTTGCACTTTCAGAGGAGGAGGCTTGCTAAAATATACAAATATACTATTTCAATTAATACACCTTCGTTAGCTATCATTAAACAACACTGGGAAGATGAGCTTGGTTTTGACATTGAGGAGGATATTTGGGACACGGTCCTTAAACGTGTACACTCTTCATCAATTTGTGCACGTCACAGTTTGATCCAGTTTAAAGTATTGCATCGACTCAATTATTCCAAATCTGCCCTAGCTAAAATATATCCGAACACAGACCCCCTGTGTGATAGATGCAAACTAGTGCCTGCGACCCTTTATCATATGTTTTGGGGATGTTCTGAGCTATGGGCAGCATGGTGGTGCAGTGGTTAGCACTGTTGCCTTACAGCTAGAAGGTTCCTGGTTCAAATCCCCAGGCTGGCAGGGGTTGGAACCTTTCTGTGTGGAGTTTGCATGTTCTCCCTGTGCTGTGTGGGTTTACTCCGGGGGCTCCGGTTTCCTCCCACAATCCAAAGACATGCATGTTAGGTTAATTGGCTGTTCTAAATTGTCCCTAGATATCTGTTTTCTATAGGCCCTTAGAATAGAGGGTTAGTACTAGTGAAAGCGCTTTGAGTGGTCTTTGTGACTAGAAAAGTGCTATATAAGTGCAGGTTAGCTAGTTAAGATAAGATGAGATAAGCCTTTATTAGTCCCACAATGGGGAAATTCCAGGATTGCAACAGCACAGGGATAGCAACAATCAGAAGGCAAGAGAGAAAAAAAAAAGAAACAAGAGCAGCAAGTATATATATATATATATATATATATATATATATATATATATATACAGTATATACTGTATATATATATATATATATATATATACACAGTACGGAGCATTGTTGCTAGATGGAATAAATATGTAGATATATAAACACACCCAGTGCGGAGCATTGTTGCTAGATGGGATGAAACAGCACAACCGTCTACTTAGTTATCCTACATGGTATGATTATGTACCCATACATATTCTCACCCTCCATAGCGACCGGTATTTTCCTAGTTGTATGCCGGAGGGGACCATTGTATAAGTCTATTAAGTCTTTTGCATTCAAAACTATTAGGTTGTCACGTCTTTTTGCTATCTCTGCGAGCAGCCCTGCTTAGGTTGTACAGTCTGACAGCCGTTGGTAGGAAGGACCTGCGAAACCTCTCGGTTGTGCACCTAGGATGATGTAGTCTGCTGCTAAATGAGCTCCTCAGTGCATTCAGTATGTCCTGCATAGGGTGGAACTCGGACTCCAGCAGAGATGACAGTTTAGCCACTGTCCTCTCTCCTATCTCCTCCACTGGGTCAAGGCGCTGCCCCAGGACAGAGCTAGCTTTCTTGATCAGTTTGTTCAGTCTCTTCCTATCGGCTGCCGTAATGCCACTGCCCCAGCAGACCACTCCAAAAGTGATGGCTGATGCCACCACCGTGTCATAGAATGTCTTCAGCAGCGCCCCTTGTACACCAAGAGACCTGAGTCTCCTCAGTAGGAACAGCCTGCGCTGTCCCTTCTTGTAGAGTGCGTCAGTATTGTGTGACCAGTCTAGTTTATTGTTCAGATGAACACCCAGGTACTTGTAGGATGTCACCATCTCGATGTCTGTTCCCTGTATTTACTGGTGCTGTGAGGGGTTGTCCTTGCCTGTGGCAGTCCACCACCAGCTCCTTAGTTTTCCTCGCGTTGATCTGGAGGCAGTTCCGATGGCACCAGTCCACAAAGTCGTGGATAAGCCCTCTGTACTGTCTTAGATCATTTCTGGTCCTCATTTTTTAGTTAATTCTCTAGAATATTTAAGAAAAATATCTCTCCTTCCCCCCCAACTGCTATTTTTGGGGTACCTCCAACAAACATATTTACAACTTTCCAACAAAATAAGGCTCCCGCTTTTGCATCCTTACTAGCATGACGATTAATATTGTTGAATTGGAAAAACGCTGTCCTGTCCACCCACACTCACCTCATTTGTAATATTACGTCTAATCTTAAAGTGGAAAAGATTCGATACACTGTAAATAATAATAATAAGTTTATTTATAGAACACTTTTCACAGACAGAGTCACAAAGTGCTTAACATGGTAAAAAACAAAATAAAAACACAGGCACATAAAACAGTAAAAAAACCAAAGTAGACAGTAAAAGCCCATAAAAATACAATCAACACATAGTTAATTAAAAAGCCAGGCTAAAAAGGTGGGTCTTTAGTTGCTTCTTAAAAACATCAGTGGAAGGTGCAGATCTAAGTTCAAAAGGTAAGGAGTTCCACAGTCTGGGAGCAACAGCAGCAAAGGCTCTGTCGCTTTTGGTTCTGAGCCTAGTGCTAGGGACTACCGATAGATTCTGATGAGAAGACCTGAGAGACCTGCTGGGCTGGTGTAGATGGAGCAGGTCACTAATATAAAAAGGCGCCTCTTCATGAATGGCTTTGTTAAGTAAGAACAAGAACTTTAAAATCAACTCTATAATTTACAGGAAGCCAATGCAAGGAGGCCAAAACAGGAGTGATATGACAGAATCTACTGGACCTAGTTAGTAATCTAGCAGCAGAGTTCTGGACTAACTGTAGGCGGTGTAAAGAGGATTTGCTGAGACATATGAAAAGAGCATTACAGTAGTCCAAACGTGAAGAAACAAAGGCATGAATAATGATTTCTAACTGACTGTAGGAAACCAGTGACCTAATTTTGGATATATTCCTAAGGTGGAAAAAACAACTCCAGGCCAGACATTTGATTTAAATGGTGCCCTTCATGACTTTCACAGCATTTGGGACGGCTTTATAAACCTTGTGAAGGAGCTGGATGGTCTACAATTAGACTGAAAAACATTCAGCTGTCTGTTTATTCTGAAATGCTCTGGTTGACAATATTTCATCGTTGTTTATGCAACTGGCGACCCCCCCCCCCCCCCCCATGCATGTCCTGTCTTACGTGGTGATGATTGCTTTTATGAATGAGTGGTGTGTACAGGGGTTTTGTCTTGTCATTATTATTAATTTTTTTTCTTTGTTTTGTTCAGAGTTTACCAATGTTTGGGGTGTTGATACATTGTGGATTCTTTGTTTTATATTCAGGCTGTATATTTGTTATATGAATGTATAGTACTAATCCTGTATGTACAGCCAAGAAAATTCAATAAAAATACTTAAAAAAAAAGATTCAGAGAATGTGGAAACATTTCTGTACTTAAGCAGCAGGGCTGAAAACCAGCATTGAATGCTCGTGACCTTTGATCCTTCAGGTGGCACTGCATTAAAAACTGACATCATTCTGTAAAGAATATTACCACGTGGACTCAGGAACACCTCAGAAAACCACAAACACAGTTTGTCACTATGTCTACAAGTGCAAGTTAAAACTCCATCATGCAAAGCAAAAGCCATATGTCAACAACACCCAGAAACACTGCCAGTTGCTCATCTGAGATGGAATGACACAAAGTGGAAAAGTGTGCTGTGGTCTGATAAGTCCACATTTCACATTGTTTCTGGAAATCATGGACCTTGTGTCCCGGCAGGCTAAAGAGGAAATGGCCATCAAGACTGTAATCGGCACAAAGTTTAAATGATTCAAGATTCAAAGATTTTTATTTGTCAATACTTCAATATGTACAGGACATACAGTAAAATTGAAATGCCGTTTCTCTCTCTCTTAGTGATGTGCACAGTATAAAAGATGAAGGGATAAGGATGAAAAACAACAACAACCTATGTACAGTAATGCTACTGTAGTGCAAATAAAGGTAAAAACACAGTAATCCATGTACAGTAAACCATAATACTGGTAAACTGCAAGTTCAATGCGGTAACGGGGGTGCAGACAGTGACAGATTGGTCTGCGCTCAGTATTGTAATGACAGGCAGCAGCAGGTATGGCATTTGTGCAAATGGTTGCAGTAAGGTGCAAGACATACGTACAGCAGCAGATATAGTACTGTTGGTGTGCCAAGTCTTTCTGTGGAAACAGCTGAGGTAGTTGCTGTGTGGGTGAGTGCATTACGGTCCAGGGGCAGGGGGCGGGGGGGAGGGGGGAAGTGGGCAGAGTTCAGGGTCCTGATGGTCTGGTGAACAAAGCTGTTTAGCAGTCTTGTGGAGTGGGCCCAGAGGCTCCGGTACCTTCTCCCTGAGGGCAGGGGGCTGAAGAGGCAGTGTGAGGGGTGTGAGGTGTCACCTGTGATGTTGATGGTTCTGCAGGTGTGGTAGACGTCTGAGTGGGAGGGCAGAGGCGCACCGATGATCTTGCTGGCTGCTTTCACTGTGTGTTGTAGAGCCTTCCGGCAGGAGGTAGTGCGGCTTCCGTGCCACACTGTAATGCAACTGGTGAGGATGCTCTCAGTGGTGCCCTGGTAGAAGGAGCACATGATGGGGGGTGGGACTTGTGCTCTCCTCAGTTTGTGGAGGAAATAAAGGCGAGTTTGAGCCTTCTTGGCCAGTGATGTAGTGTTGTTAGATCAGGAGAGGTCCTCGGAGATGTGCATCCCCAGGAACTTGGTGCTGCTCATCCTCTCCACAGCTGCTCCATTGATGATCAGAGGGGGATGCTGTGTGTGTCCTCTCCTGAAGTGGAATACAATCTCCTTGGTTTTTCTTACGCTCAGGAAGAGATTATTGTCTTTACACCACTGGACCAGTTGGCATACCTCATTTCTGTAGTTGGCCTCTTCATTGTTTGTGATGAGGCCCACCGCCGTTGTGTTGTCTGCAAATTTGATGATGTAGTTGGTGCTGTAGGCTGGTATGCAGTCATGGGTCAACAAGATGAAGAGCAGCGGGCTGAGTACGCACTCTTGTGCGGCCCCTGTGCTCAGTGTGATGGTCTTGGAGGTGTTGCTGCCAACCCACACGTTCTGTGGCCTCCATGTGAGAAAGTTACAGAGAGAGGTTTTGAGTCCCAAGTGTCTGAGTTTTTGTATTAGGTGCTGGGGGATGATTGTGTTGAATGCTGAACTGAAGTCCAAGAACAGCATTTGCACATAGGAGTTCTTTGAGTCCAAGTGGGTGAGGAAAGATGGAGAGCAACAGTGATGGCAACTTCTATGGATCTGTTTGACCTGTATGCAAACTAAGATGAGTTGTGGGACAGAGGCAGGGTGGACATGATATTCTGCATGACCAGCTGCTCAAAGCACTTCATTATGATGATGGTCAGTGTTACTGGCCGGTAATCATTGTAGCTGGATGGAACGGGCTTCTTTAGGACTGGTATTATGGTGGCAGTTTTGAAACACGTGGGGACAACAGGTTGACTCAGGGAGATGTTGAAGATGTCGGCTAGGACATCCATGAGCTCCGCACAGTCCTTCAGAACACGACCTGGTGTCATGACCCGAGCGCCGATCTCGTCCGCGCTCGGGTCATACATCATCTTTTTCTGGCTTTGATAGCAGTGTGTTCCTTCTGGCTCCTCGGGCTCTTATTGTGACAGCGCCCGGTGGAGCTTCCTGCTGTCAAGGCCGAAACAGCTGTGCTGCATTCGGGGTCGTTAGTGACCGGCGTTAAAAGTGGACGCTGAATGCACCCCGATGCAGCAGTCTCTGTTTATCTCCCTATCAAAGCTCCGTGAAGACTCCTCGCTGTCTGTAGCATCGGGCATCCCCCGGCTCAGACGCCGTCTTCTCATCATCCTCAATTGTAAGTTATCCTGTTGTTATCCTATCCTCGTTGTAGTGTGTTTTAGCCCACCGTGGCTCTTTCCTTTGTAGTGTGTGTTATCCCCTGTTCCCTTACCTTTAATAATAAACACCTTTGCAAACTCACCGGTGACTGTTGGCGTCTTATGGTGGCTCGCAAGGGCCACCGTGACACCTGGTATGTTGTCTGGTCCAGCTGCCTTGCGTAGGTTGATCCTGGAGATGGTCCTCTTCATGCTAGCTGGATCCAGACTTATAGCCTGCTCGTCTGGGGGAGGAGCGGTCTTCTGTGCTGATGTGCTGTTTTGTGCTTCAAAGCAGCCAAAGAAGTCATTTAAGTTGTTAAGCAGTGTGATGTCGCTCGCACAGGTCTGAAGTGGAGGTCTGTAGTTGGCGAGGGTCTGTTTGCCATGCCAGAGAGGCTGTGCATCTCTGGTGTTGCTGAAGTGTCTGGATATTTTCTTGCTGTACTGCCATTTTGCCTCCTTGATACCACGGGACAGGTTGGCCCCAGCTGTTGTTCGTCCTGCTTTGTCACCGGCCCTGAAGGCTACGTCCCAAGCCCTCAGGAAACTGTGGACCTCTGCTGTCATCCATGGCTTCTGGTTAGCACGACCAGTGATGGTTTTGCAGTGAATGACATCATCAATGCATTTAGCTATGTACTGTATGCTACAACAAACTCAGTGTACTCCTCTATGTTTGTGTGTTCATTGTGAGTGGCTGCATGCTTGAAAATGTCCCAGTTTGTAGTGCTAAAGCAGTCTTTCAGTGTATCGGAGGCACCCTCTGGCCACATACGTACCTGCTTTTTAGTTGGTCTGATGGCTTTCACTCTGAGTCTGTATGCAGGCCTTAGTAAGATGGTGATGTGATCAGAGAGACCAAGGTGGGGGAGGGAGGAGGCCTCGTATTCTCTCTTGTGGGTTGTGTACACCAAGTCCAGCAAGTTATCTCCTCTTGTTGGAAAGCCCACATGTTGGTGTAGTTTGGTAGGAGGACCTTTAAATCTGCATGGTTGAAGTCTGCTGTGATGAGGAATCCGTCTGGATGCGTTATTTGTGTCTCACTGATGGCCTGACAGAGTTCATTTAGTGCCTTACTCCTCTCGCTGGTGGCAGTGGGACATACATGGCGACTAGCAGGATGGATGCAAGTTCCCTCGGTAAGTAGAATGGTCGGCACTTGATGATCATAAACTCCACCAATGGAGAACAGTGTTTGTGCACAACAGTTGCATCTTGGCACGAAGCGTCATTTATGTAAACACACACGCCTCCTCCTCGGGTTTTCCTTCCTTCTGTAAACACCCGATAAGCACGAAGGCATGTTAGTCCCACTAACTGAATAGCAGAGTCTGGGATATTGTCATTTAGCCATGTTTGCATAGATTTCAGGAGCTGTATGTGGTCTATTTTATTGTCTAGTGAGCGTATGTTGGCCAGAATGAGGGTTGGAATTGGGAGTCTGTGGGAGTCCCTCACAGATTGTGGATGTGGAAAATCCGACACTGCGCGCTCTTTGTCCGTCAGTGGGATTGCGCCATCTGGCGAGATGCGGTTGCCCAAAAAGTCGATTACTGGCAGCCCGAACTGACACTTTGCTGGGTTAACAATCAGCCTGTGTGCTTCCAAACATTGGAAAACTTATTTGAAATGGGTGAGGTGCTCCTCCTCTGACGCACTAGCCGCCAAAATGTCATCCAAGTAGACGAAAACAAACGTCAAGTCACGGAGCACCACGTCCATCATCCTTTGGAAAGTTTGGGCTGCGCCCTTTAACCCGAACGGCATGTGCAAAAACTCGAAAAGACCGAAGGGAGTTATTACTGCCGTTTTGGGGACATCCTCTGTGTGCACCGGGACCTGGTGGTAACCACGGACCAGATCCACTTTTGAAAAAATGTGCGTCCCGGCCAGGTGCACGGAAAAATTCTGGGTGTGCGGGATGGGGTAACGATTGTGTTCCATGGCGTTATTTAAGTGTCGGAAATCGCTGCACGGCCGCCATAACCCATCAGACTTGGGCACCACGTGCAGTGGGGATGCACAAGGGCTGTTGGAGCGCCTAACGATGCCTAAGCGTTCTAAGTTAGCAAACTCCTCGTGCGCGATGGCTAGTATAGCCACATCCAGGTGGCGAGGGCACGCAAACACGGGCGGACCTTTCAAGGTGATAAAATGCTTGACCCCATGCTTGGTTACCATAGCGGAAAAAGTGGGCACCGTGAGTGCTGGGAACTCCAACAGCAAACGCTTGTACTTACCGCCTGGAGCTAGAATATTTGCGTGTGTTGGTGGCCCAACTCCCCAAGCTGTGCAGGGCAAGGAGGAAAAAGATACAGCATCCGCTACACGCCTGTTGGCAACACCAAGAAGGAGTCCATGAGCACACAGAAAATCAGCACCTAAGATGGGGGCCGAACATGCAGCTACCACAAAGTCCCACTGGTAATTGCGTCCATGCAGGCATACAGTCACCGTCTTTTCTCCAAACATCCTGATGCGGGATTCCATTTGCGGTTGTTAAAGACGGCTCACAGCTTACTGCCAGCCTGTCTGCGCTGACTGGCTAAATGAGGCTCTTCTGGGAGCCAGAGTCTACCAGAAAACGTCTCCCCGAACATGTGTCCATAATGAAAAGCAGCTTCTCCCTGTCGCCAGCGGTCGCAGCTGCTACTGACTGCTGGCTGTACTGTTTCCCGGCTTCTTGAAGTGGCACAGCGGCAGACAACGTTGCGCTTCCTTGCTAAAACGGCAGTGATAAAAACACAACGTCTCGGTCCTGTTTCTCTGGGTGGCCATCCCAGCCACCACCATTGGCTCCTTGACCTCGCTGGGCTCCGCTGGAGATCTCGGTCTCACTGCCTGAACGCTGAAAGCCTTGTTTGCCAGGATGATGCGGTCTGCCTCCTCTGTCAGCGTGCAGTAATCCCTGGCCGCCAGCAGCGGTGAGTTAGCAAGAATTGCTCTTGCAGTAGCCAGTAGGTTTCTGAGGAAGAGGTGGACGAAAAGGAAAGATCTGTCATCCGTGCCCATCAGTGCAAGCATGCTCTCCATCAGGTCCACAGCCAATCTGTCTTCTAGCTCTGAGCAGGTGAGACGCTTTTCAATTCAATTCAACTTTATTTATATAGCGCCATTTCACAACAACAGTCATCTCATAGCACTTTCAAATGTAGGGGAAACCCCCACAATTGCAGAAAGACCACAGCAATCAGGCGATTCCCTGTGAGCAAGCGCTTGGCAACGGTGGAGAGGAAAAACTCCCTTTTAACAGGAAGAAACCTCTAGCAGAACCAGGCTCAGGGAGGGGCAGTCATCTGCTGCAACTGGCTGGGGGGTGAGGGGATTGACAAGATGAGAAGAACAGACATGTTGAGAGCAAACATTAAAGGGGAGAAGCCCAGTACATTATTGGAGGTCCCCCGGCTGTCTAAATCTATTAGCAGCATAACTAAGGGAGGGTTTAGAGACACATGATTTTTTTTCTCCACAGTATTTTTTATTGAACCTTTTTTTTACAAACATGGCACAAACAGTCAAACACTAACACTAAAGTAATTTAAAAATTAAAAAAGAAAAAACACTAACAAAAAAAAAGTACTGAAAACAACAACAACCATTAACAAAAGCAAGTCAACAACAATGCTCCTCTGTTTAGTCTAGGTAATCTACTACATAAGAATACATAATATACATTCACCAGTTTGGAATTTGCAAGGTCCACACATATCATTCACCTTCTTCTTCAGAAGTTATGTTTAATTTCTTTACATAATCAATGAATGGTCTCCATATATTCTCAAACACATTTTCCTTTAATTTCAGTATATATGTTATTCTTTCTAGTGGAAGGTTTGTTAACATCTGTCTTAACCACTGAGTCACATCTGGTCTATGAGTCTTTTTCCACAGTAGTGCAATACATTTTTTGGCATTAAGCAAACCGAGGTCTATGAATGCTCTTTCACTCTTATTAAAGTTATGTTTTTCTGGATACAGACCCAACAAAAACAGTTTAGGGTTCAATGTGAATTGTTTTGAAATTATTTTTTCAATTGTTATCCTCACCTCTTCCCAAAACAATTCTGATTTTTCTACATTCCCATAAACAGTGAAATAGGGTTCCTGTGGGGAGTGTGAAATAACAAGACTGAATCATTTCTCAGTTCAGGTTTTAATGTCGTGTTCACATCCCCAGCTATCTCTCAAGAACACAAGAGAGAGAGCTGAGTCAAAACCTTCTCTTTTATACAGCCAAGTACAAAGGAAGAATCACATATCACCGTCAAAACCCCCTATTGACAATAACTCTCCCCCTGCGCCCTTCAGTCCTCCGCCTGGGTTCCAGGAGGTCAGGAAGTCCTTTCAGCTCCTTATCGCCGTACCTCCGTCTTCTTGTTGTTATCCACAGGCGGTCCAGACATATTGTCCCCTCTAAGACGTGAGGTCAATCCACACATGCAATCACAAGCATCCCATAGTGCTTATACATATGTAGGTAAAAATACATGAGCTACAGTTCCTTTACTTTCCATACATTTTGTGCATGTATCTGGTATGTTTTTGTTATATCTATTTAACTCCACCGGTGTAACATACATCCGCATTAACCATTTAAAATGTATCAGTTTAAGACGTACATTTATTGATTTGGTTTGAGCTTCTGCACAAGCCATTTCCCATTGTTCCTCTGAAATTTCAATTTGCAGGTCTTCTTTCCAATAATTCAGTCTTTTCTGTGAGTTTTCACTTGAGAATAGTGCCAATGAGTTATAAAACTCTGAAATAATACCCTTCCTCTTACTATCTTTTGTCAAAATTTTTTCCAAGGATGAATAAGTAGGTCGGGTGAGAGCATTATTTTGATTTGATCGAATAAAATTTCTAAGCTGAAGATATTTAAAAAAATGTGTTCTATTAAGATTGAATTTAATCCTCAGTTCTTCAAAAGACATTATGTTATCTGAACGTGACAAATATAAGTCTTGAATCTTTTGAATCCCTTTTAAATTCCATACTTTAAATACAGCATCCGCTCTCCCTGGTGTAAAATATTGATCACCCCATATTGGGCTAAATTGTGACAGTAAGTGTGGTTCTTTTAAATATTTTTTGGTTTCACACCATATTTTGATCATGTGCTTTACAATTGGATTTTTAACTTGTTTCTGTAATTTTTTAGCCGAGTCTGAGTATATGAATAAGGGAAGAGGTAAAGGTAAATTGTATGATTCCATTTCAGTCCAGTGAGGAGGATCATTTGATGAAAAATAATATGTCATAGACCTCAGTTGTGCTGACCAGTAATACAACATAAAGTTTGGACATTTCAGACCTTCACGATCAAATGGTAAATATAGTAAGGACAAATGTAATCTAGCCTTCCTATTGTTCCATATAAATTCCACTAACTTTTTTTAAATTCTTGAGAATAGATCTGAAGGTGGTGGTAAAGGAATGTTTTGAAATAAAGTATTTTTGGTAAGATATTACTTTTAAGTATATTAATTCTCCCGATCATCGACATTGGTAGTGACATCCATCTCTGAAGTAACTCATTAATATCTGTCATTAAGGCTTCATAGTTGGCACTGGCGACTGATTCTAGCTTAGGCAAAATTTGAATTCCTAAATATTTAAACTGATTTACAACATTGAATTGATTTACCTCAGGAGCTAGGTGATTTCTCTGGGTCTCATTTAGCATTAATATTGAAGATTTTGTTTTATTTATTTTATATCCTGATATTTCCCCAAAGTTCTTTATTAAATTTAACAAGGTCGGAATTGATTTTTTAAAATTCGACATAAACAAAATTATGTCATCGGCATACAGGGAGATTTTATGTTCTATTGGTCCTACTTTAATTCCATATATTTGTGGATGTAAACGTACTGCCATCGCTAAAGGTTCAATTGTCATAGTAAACAGTAAAGGTGAAAGTGGACAGCCTTGCCGACATCCTCTATTGATTTTTATTGATTTTGAGATATTGCTGTTTGTTAGGATTTCTGCTGTAGCATTATTGTATATTATCTGGACCCATTTTATGAAATTATTTCCAAGTCCAAACCTTTGTAGGACTTCAAAAAGATAGGGCCATTCGACCCTATCAAAGGCCTTTTCGGCGTCCAATGATAGAAGAACTGTATCCGGTGCTTCTTTATTGGAATAAATAATATTACATAGTCTTCTTACATTATGGAAGCCTTGTCTTCCCATTATAAAGCCATTCTGATCTCGGTTAATAATATTTGGTAATATTTCTTGTAGTCCTTTTGCTAAAATTTTACAGATTATTTTAAGATCAGCATTTAATAGGCTTATTGGTCTCATGTTTTCACATTTATTAGGGGGTTTACCTGGTTTTGGCAACAATATAATTAAGGCATTATTCATGTATGGTGGTAAATTACCATTTTGAAATGCTTCTAAAACCATTTCCAAAAGTGGTTTTATTAATTTATTCTTAATTTTTTTTTATAGAGGTCAACTGGGAGACCATCTGGTCCTGCTCTTTTTCCTGATTTCATATTATCAATGGCTTGCCCAACTTCTTCTTGACTAATTTTAGACTCCAGTATCTCCCTGTTTTCATTTGGAATACATGGTATAGATAATCCACCCAAAAACCTATTTAGTTTTGTTAAGTCAGTTTCATTTTTTGTATCATATAGTTTTTCATAATAATCTCTAAAGGCACTATTAATTTATAAAGGATCTATAACTACCTGTCCTTTACTTATAATACTGGTAATTGGTGTTTTAAATTCTAATTGTTTAATCTGCCATGCCAATAATTTTCCTGATTTTTCACCTTGTTTATAAAAAGTTTGCTTCAATCTTAGAAGACTCGAGGCAGCTCTATTCGCTGATTTTTTTTATCATATTCAGCTCTCAGAATCAGTAATTCGTTCTCTAACTGTGGGTTACTTCCTCCATACACCTTTTCTTGAAGAATTTTTATTTTACATTCCAATTGGACTCTCTCCTCTCGAGTCTTCTTAGATTTTGAACCTGTATAACTAATAATATGCCCCCTAATAAAAGCTTTGAAAGCCTCCCACTTTATGCATGCCGTTGTTTGTGTAGTATTAATATCAAAGAACTCATCTATCTGTTTTTCTATGTACTTAACAAATTCCTCATCCTGAAGCCATTTATGCTGAAAATGCCACCTACCTGGATCCTTTGTCAATTTCTTATCTACATATATTAGACAGCAGGGTGCATGATCAGAGATCACAATGTTATCATAGAAACAGTTTTGAATTTTGGACCTTAATTCTGTAGAGATCAAAAAGTAGTCAATACGTGAGAATGTCTTATAGGTATTAGAATAACAAGAATAGGCTTTGACTTGTGGTTTCATTTCTCTCCATATATCTAGCAATCTCAATTCTTTCATAAAATGATTAATAGTCATCCTACATCCATTGTGCGTACAGTTCAGTCCTGTTGATCTGTCTATACTGGGATTCAATGTACAATTAAAATCCCCTGCTATTATATGTTGCCCTGTAAGTGATGATAAAGTAAGGAATAAATTAACAAAGAAGTTTTGATCATCAATATTGGGGCCGTATAAGTTCACCAGATTTATATTTTCTAATAACAAAGATCCTTGGATGATTAGATATCCTCCAAATTTGTCTCCAATTACATTTTTCACTTGAAATGGGACTGTATTGTGTATGAGAATCATAACTCCCCTAGCTCGGGATGAAAATGATGAGGTGAACATGCTACCTTGCTATCTTCTCCTAATTCTTTTTACATCCTCCTCTATTAGATGAGTTTCTTGAAAAATACAATTTTTGAATCTATGTCTTTTATTTTATTCATAACTTAAGTTTTTTTAGATTTTGTAGACCTCTGCAATTCCATGAAGTTAAATTAAGATTAACGCTTTGATCTATGATCAATAAGGAGTTTGAGATTACCTTGCAATATGAACATGCTCATACAGAGAAGCAAAAACATGGATGATAGAACATTCATCCTACAAACCAAACAAAAACAAAAACAAATTCCCCTTCCCCACATTCTTGGTTATCCCCCCAAAATCAAAAAAAAAATTCCATCTCCCGTTATAGCTAGTGACTGTTCCACACCTGCGAGGATCAGTCAAACCACTCTCTCTTTCTCCTCTCAATCACCCTGACTCTACTACTATTTTTATGACATTAACTCTCTTCTGTAGTTTTTTCAACATAACTTCAAAGTTTTATAGCAAACTTTGTACATCATAGCTTTTTTTTTTTTTTTTTAATACAGTCTGTATTTTGTAGACATGTTATATGTTTTAGATCAATCAGATGCCTGTACAAATGCTTAAATGTTCTACCTTTGTCATATTCATGCTTAGCTCCCATCAGTCTCCTTTTGGATCTGCTTAATGAGCTCCTGCGCCTCTTGAGGGGTCTTGAAGATGTGGGTTCTCCCTTTATATGTGACCAGCTGTCTTGCCGGATGAATCACTCCATGACGAATCCCGAGGTTGCGCAGCTCTTTGAGGGCGGGGTCGAACTGCCTCCTTAATTGTTGAATTCCTGTGGCGAAGTCTGGGTAGAACTGCAAATGTTGATCCTGGTATTTGATTTCCCCTTTAGCTCGCGCCGCGTTGGTGACCGTCATCTTGTCT
This sequence comes from Pholidichthys leucotaenia, assembly GCA_020510985.1. NCBI lineage: Eukaryota > Metazoa > Chordata > Actinopteri > Cichliformes > Pholidichthyidae > Pholidichthys > Pholidichthys leucotaenia. The sequence goes on along the minus strand of CM035847.1, from coordinate 212,972,688 downwards.
CTGTAGTTGAGGAACTTCATATTCAGCGTCCTCGGTGGTGTCTTATTATCTCTCGGTGGGCCGATTAGGTGAGCGCTCTCTAAGACAACCGATGACTGCAGGTCCGCGTTGTTCAGCGCTTCTGGAATCCACTTTTCCAAAAAGGAACATGAGTCCTGTCCCTCCGCTCCCTCCGAGAGGCCCACCAGCCTCACATTATTCCATCGCGAGCGGGATTCCAAGTCCAGGATGTTATCTTCCAGACGTTTCCATTTTAACTCCAGTGTTTGCAACTTTGATTGTAGGCTGGTGACGTCATCTTCAGCGCTTGAAATTCGGAGCTCCGCCTGCGATACTCGTTCCACACAGTCGCTTATTTCCTTTCTCATTCCTTCTATCGCTGCTATAATTCCATCAAATTTAGACGAAAACTCTGCTCTCATGGAGCTGATGGCAGCAAGCACTGTGCTTGTCCCCTCCTCAGCAGGTCCCACTCAGCCGCTGGCTACATCCTCTGCTACATCCTCCGCCATCGTCCCCGGAGCCTTTTCTGTTTCGCCTCGAGCGTGGAAGTCTGTTAGCTTGGGTTGTTTTGTCGAATTGCTTTTTCCTCTACCTAATTTCCCAGCCTTGTTCTTCACCATATCCACGCCTAAACACTGGGATGGGTTTTTGTTCCAATTGAGAGAGTTTTAGTAAACTTTTTATTTTTAGGAGCAGAGCAATGTGAAACACGTCTTCCTACGTGGCCGCCATAAGCGGAAGTCGACACATGATTTTTGATTTTTTTAATTTTGTATACTTCATTGATCCCCAGAGGGGAAATTGAAGGCATCCACCTGGATGGATGAAGCAGCCACGGAACGGTGCTATCCCTTAACCATTCACCCACACATTCACACCTAGGGCCACTTTAGAGTCTCCAGTTAACCTAACCTGCATGTTTTTGGCCTGTGGGAGGAAACCAGAGAAATCCTGGAGTAAACCCACGCAGATACGGGGAGAACATGCAAACTCCACACAGATCACTGTTGGTCAGGGGCTGGGATCAAACCAGGGATCCCATGGCCAAGGGTGAGTTGCCGTGCTGGTGCAGTGCTAACCACTGCGCCACCGCACCGCCCATGATCCCTCCTAATTGTAAGCTATATCGAAAAGGAAGGTTTTTGCCCTATTCTTAAAAACGGAGATCGAGTCTGACTCCCGAATCCAGATTGGTAACTGGTTCCACAGGAAAGGAGCTTGATAACTGAAGGCTCTGCCTCCCATTGCACTTTTGGAGATTCTAGGTATTACAAGTAATCCAGCATTTTGGGAGCGTAATGCTCTATTAGGATGATACGGTAGTATCAGATCTTTTAAATAAAAAGGGGCCTGATTGCTAAGAGTTTTGAAAGTGAGAAGAAGGATTTTAAACTGAATTCTGAACTCTATGGGAAGCCAATGAAGGGAGGCCAAAACCAGAGAGATATGATCTCTCTTACTAGTACCTGTTAAAACTCTTGCAGCAGCATTTCGGATCAACTGAAGACTTTTTAAAGATATTTTAGGACAACCTGATGATAAAGAGTTACAATAATCTAATCTAGAGCTAACAAAAGCGTGGATGAGTTTCTCAGCATCACTCTGAGACAAGACGCTCCTAGTCTTGGCAATATTACGCAAATGATAGAAGGCAGTCTTAGAAACAAATTTAATATGCAAATTGAAAAACAGATCTTGATCAAAAATAACTCCAAGGTCCCTCACAGAGCTATTAAGAGAAAGAGTAGCCACATCCAAACTAAGAGTTTGATTTGGAAAGGTATTTCTAAGGTTTTTTTGACCAACAAGAACGACTTCAGTCTTATCTGAATTTAATAGCAGGAAATTACAATTCATCCAAGCTTTGATTTCCTTAAGACAGGCTTCTAACTTGGCTAACTGATTACTGTCATCTGGCTTCATTGACAGGTATAATTGTGTGTCATCTGCATAACAATGAAAATGTATACAGTGCTTTCTAATGATGTTGCCTAACGGAAGCATATATAAACTAAAAAGAGTAGGGCCTACCACAGATCCCTGTGGAACTCCATGACTGAGCTTTGAGTTTGAAGAAAACTCATTATTGACATGAACAAACTGGAGACAAATAAGATCTAAACCACTGTAGCGAAGTTCCATTAAGTCCAACATAGTGTTCTAATCTATCCAGTAGAATATTATGGTTGATCGTGTCAAAGGCTGCACTAAGGTCTCAAAGGACAAGTACAGAAACAAGTTCATTATCAGATGCGATAAGGAGGTCATTAGTGACCTTCACTAAGGCTGTTTCAGTACTATGATGGATTCTAAACCTAGGTTGAGACTCTTCAAATAAACCATTTCCCTGCAAGTGATCAAATAATTGTGTAGGAACAACTCTTTCTGAGATTTTTGAAATGAAAGGCAGATTAGAGATTGGTCGATAGTTAGCTAAAACTCCTGGATCCAGAGTTGGCTTTTTGAGTAAGGGTTTAATTACAGCAGTTTTTAAAGCCTGTGGTACATGACCTAATGTTAAAGAAGAATTGATTATTTGAAGAATATGGCTGCCAATAAATGGGAAGACTTTTTTAAATAACCAGGTAGGAATAGGGTCTAAAAGACAAGTTGAAGGCTTGGATGAGGAAATTATTTTATCTAACTCTAAAAAGGTCAATTGGAGTAAACTTATCCAAACAGATATCAATTGAAGGAGATGTAGTAGATGTTGTATTTAAGTTAACGGTGGGAAGAATCTGACTGATTTTATCTCTAATAGATGAAATTTTATGATTGAAAAAGTTCATTAAGTCCTGACTAGTAAACTCTAAGGGAATGCAAGGATTGACAGAGTCCTGGCTCTTTGTCAGCCTGGCTACAGTGCTGAAAAGAAACCTGGGATTATTCTTGTTTTCTTCTATTAATGCAGAGTAATAACTTGTGCTAGCTTTTCTGAGAATTTTTTATAAATTAAAAGATGATTTCTCCAAGCTGAATAGTTTTCATCTAAATTAGTGGAACGCCATTTTCTTTCTAATTGACGAGTCTTCTGTTTTAAGCTACGAGTTTCTGTGTTAAACCAAGGGGGTAGAAATCTCTGTTTGGACTTTTCCTTTTTTAAAGGTGCCACGAAGTCTAGAGTCTGATGCAGAGAGGCTGTAACACTATCTTGTCGTCGGCCTCTGTCGGTCTATGATGACCATGGAAGAGAATCCTAAACGTCTACTTTGCTGGAACAGCACCGCCTGTGGCTGAACAGGCCCATGCGCACCGGTGTTCTACCTTCCAGCGTTGGGCGTTGGTACGATTCAAGCCTGGGCAGGAAGATATGGAGGACAAGATGTTACCCATGCAGCATGTCCCCCCTCTCCACGTCACTGATGAATCCAAAGGAACAGCAGGGCTGCTATAGTTTGGCACCAGCGCCGTCGCAGGAGCTGCCAGAACGATGTTGAGCACAACAGAGAACTGCCTTAGGGGCTCCGACTCCGGATTTTTCCTCAGGGTTGACTCCCGAAGCCTTTCCCGTGACCGGGTGTGCCGCAAGGCAGCGGAGGTTTGAAATCAGGGTTTACCTTCCCCTAGATGGGCTACCTTCCCAGGTTGACGAGCCACCATCTACCCGAAGCAGCTGGTTTTAAGGCGCCAGAGATCCGCCCTCGCCCCTTCTCCTATTAGTAAAAGCAGTTCCGCCGGGCTTAGAGACTAAACCACATGGGCAGGCTAGGAGTTGGACTTAGTTGTTAGAGGCTTTTCGAGACACACACAGTAAGGAGCATTTTATGGGAGCTTAACCCCAGTGCCGCTCCTGGCTATGACAACCTTGGAACCAACACTATCTACCATGCTATCAGTTATGGAAGGAGCAAGCTCTCCATCTTTTATTTCCGTTGTGTTGACACGGTATAGAGGAGACAGTCTGCAAAAATTTGGTAACCGCATCATCTGAAAGACATCTGCTGTAGTAATATTTTTCTTTTGGAGTCAAATAATCAGAAATAGTGAAATCAAAGGTTAACAGACAATGGTCTGACAGTACAGGATTATGAGGAGACAATACCAGATTTTCTATTTCTATACCATAAGTCAGAACAAGGTCCAATGTGTGGTGGAGATAATGGGTAGAATTTTCTACTTTCTGAGAAAACTCAGAAGAGAATTAAATGCCTTATTAAGACAGTCACTATCTACATCTACATGTATATTAAAATCCCCTACTATAATTATATCTGATTTCAGCACTAAATCAGCTAAGAATTTGGCAAATTCGGATAAAAACTCTGAGTAGGCTGAAGGAGGATGATAAACTATGGCAAGGAAAATTGGGCTTAACCTAAGATTGCTAACATGCCCAATACTGAGGACCAGGCCCTCAAAGGAATTAAAACTTGTTTTTTGCTTTATATTAACTCGTAATTTAATTGTTGCTTCTCCTCTTCCACGACCAGAACTTCTGGGATTTTGATAGTTTAAATAACCAGAGGGAGTTGATTCATTTAAACCAACATAATCCTCTTGCCCTAACCAAGTCTCTGTCAGGGATATTAAATTCATCTGATGATCAATTAACAGATCATGGACTAGCAGAGACTTGGGAGTTAGAGACCTAATATTTAACAAACCACATTTAATTTTTAAATTATGAGGAGGAAGAGAGGCCAAATCATTAAATTTAGAGACTTGATGTTTAATTTGAGTTTTACCAGCTGTTTGTTTAATTATTCTGGGATGCTTATACATTATATTTTTATTAACTTTGGAAGGAGCAGACAATGATTCTGTGATGGGGAAGACAGGGGCTAAGTTGAGGGGTGGTGGATGAAGAGGAGCTGCAGAGAGGCATGTATTTAACAAGTTATGTTCTATTTGTCTTGGGTTAAAATGTTTTGGGTAACAGGAGACAGACACAATCTCTATGGGGTTATGAATTGAAGACTGATCTAAACAGTGAGAATTAATTGGATTAATATGAGAAGTGGAAGCAAAAAAGGGCTGGTTGGCAGACCCTGGTACTTCGGGGAGAGTTAACGTACCAGCTTTCAGTCACTGTACTAAAAAAATGCTGAATGAAATAAAACAGATTGTCCCTTAGAAGACGTGCACCGAGTCTATTTGGATAGATGCCATCTGGCTTCATAAATGATGGGCAGTTCCAAAACAGGTTGAAATTGTCTATAAAACCAATGTTAAAAGTAGGACATGTTGAACACAACCAGGTATTAAGGCTGAGAGTTCTGCTAAAATAATTGCAACCTCTTCTAAAAGGTGCAAGTGGCCCAGAAATAAACACACGTCTGCCACAGTTCAGAAGAGTGGACAGAAGGTTCCGGAAGTCACTCTTTAAGATCTCCGGTGTTTCATCTGGGATGTTGTTGCTTCCAACATGCACAATAACAGTTTTAGCGAGGGGGTGTTCATTTAATAGGTCAGGGGTAAGAGCCTCAATGTCTGACACTTTAGCCCCAGGAAAAATTTTTTGTAACGCAGTACCTGCTTCTGACATTCCTCATTAGTGAATCACCAATTACCAGCATCGTCTGGGGGGGCTTTGTCGGTGGCTTCTGAAATGGTGGATAATTTTGCCGTAGTTGCTGCTGTGGCGGTGGGGTGCGGATGCGGGGGTGATGTGGGGGGATGCGCTCTCTTCTTTTTGGAGCTGGTGTATAGTTTGGCACACCTAAAGTAGTTTTGATCTGGGGCTTGCGGGTTTGGACCGCTCCTGAAGGAATAGAGGCGGCCATGGGAGAATGATCGATGTCCAGGTGGGGGAAATCTTCCAGGGAAAGGATGTTGAATCTGTTTTCCAGCAAAAGGGGAAGGGAGGAGGCATGGCCATGTCTGGTCAATCGCCGACGTTTGTTATTTGGCTCAACCAAGGTCCAGGGCACGCATTGAGGCTGTGACGAACCACCCAGGGCTTTGGGTTTAGCTTCGAGCTGAAGCCAGTGTTTGATGCTGGAGTCCTGGACAGCTGGGGTGACTGGAGCAGGGGTGGAAGTGGATGGCGATGTGCTAATTTCACCCAGGTAAGTAGCTGTCTCTGCTAACTGTGAGTCCGTTCGCTGGGGCCGATGTCCGTACAAAAATAATAGTGTCAAGGTGGTTTTCAGCCTCCCGAATCTTATAAAGGTTAGAGAGTCTCAATTCCAACTAAGAAACCTTCTTAGAGAGGGAGACGCAGCTGACACAAGTAGGGGATGGAGCCATGGCTTTCCAGGCCCGAAGTGGCTAGCTAGCTAGCTAAAACAGGTTAGCCTAACCTGGTGAACAGCCCTGCCCGGGGTCTGATTCACCTGCGTGCCTGATCGGGCTTTCGTATTTACTAAGCTAACACTAAGTAAAAAGTTAATATCAGTAAAAGAGATAAAGAGATAAAAATTTAAAACTTTGCTAGTACAACAAACAAAAACAGACAAGAAAAAGCTTTTCTGCCCTCTCTGTGTCTGAAAGGGTATAATGGTGTAGCAGCAGTCACTTGAGAGCGCCGTATTTTCCTTGGGCTGGCGGGGCTTGAAGACTCATGGTGCGCTGTGTGGCGCACGCGTCCAGCGATGCCACCACATGGTGGTATTTTGTGTTGTTTGCCACGACCCCGCGGAGGGCAAACTGGGCTTCCACATGAATAAACCAAGCAGCCGGGTCGTGAAGCCAAAAGTCCGGGAGTCTGACTGCAATGGCGCATGAAGCAGTGAGAGACTCCAGTGGGATTGTCTCCATGGTGGTGCTCGGTCTGTTTTCTATTTCACGTCTGTAGGTCACCAATGTGGGGATGAAAGCAGACGAGACATGAGCTGACGACACAGAGGTTTATTTCTCCTCCAACACAGAACAGACTAACTCTGAGTGCCAAAGCGATCTGCTTTATACATTTTCTCCCTGCCTCTGGCAGTCAGGGTAAACACATTTACATACCAGTTACCGAGTGTGAACACACCTGAACATACACATTAACATATTTGCGCCCCTGTGTCCTCAGGTGTGAGCCTGGCACAGCGGGGGCAAAAGGCACATCTTTATTTACTACATACCCCCTGGTGCTCTGGCGCCCCTAGCTAGCACCCCCAACACCCCGAAGTACTGGGTGGAGTTCCATCTCCTTTGTGTCACCACACAGTAATACAGTGGTAAACATGTCCCTCTTCCAGCTTTTTTGGGATGTGTTGTGGGCATCAAATTCAAAATGAGTTAATATTTCCTAAAAGCAATAAAGTTTATCAGTTTGAACATTAACGGCCAGATTTACTAAGGCACCTCAAATTAGTGAGTGCGCAATTTAGACAGAGTGCCTAAGGAAGTGGCCAATTTTTGCCAGTGATCTACTAACACTACGCAAAATTATGAACACAGACACTTCATTTCAGTAATGACCACCTATCCACCAAGAGCACCGCAAAATTGCGCACAGGCACAGCTGATGAGGAAGTGGGTCATCAACACAGGTGGCGCCAGTTTGGAGGACCATAATATATAAAGCTTTTTTTAAGCTTTTGTTTAAGCACAAACACCACTAAAATAATTTATTTTTGTTCATTACATTTCAAAATTTAGATTTTCATTTAACATGGCAGACTTTTTTGTTTAATATGTATAAATGAAGTACTTGTACCTAATTTAGAAAAGGACTATATTTATGAATAAATTAATTATTTGACCGTGTTTTTTTTATTAACACAAGAACTGTCATGGTCTGATGGAGACTCTGGGGTTTTATTATATGAATAACGTGTTTTAACGAAATCTACAGGTCTCCCAGTTCACAACTTTTTATAAATGCCATTGAGTTACAGTGCTGCAGTATCGGGGGACGTTTCTGTGGATCTGTGTGCTCTTTTGTTAATAATCTCATTGTTGTTTTATTCCTATATTGTGTAGCCTGAACTGGGAGAGAGAAATGGAGAGAAGAGGGAACTGAATTACCATTTTATGCACAGCCAAAACAAATACTGTTAATATAGAAATATGGATAGAGAAAAAAATGAAGAAAATTCACAATGTGGAAGATTTTGCTTCAAGAGCAAGGGAGAGCTGATAGGAAAACTCCAGAGTCCGAGTCTGAACCTCTGCAGAAAAGAGAAAAAAAGTGACTATCTGCTGACACTGCAGGTAGGAAGGGCTCCTATATCTTATTTTATGGATACAAATTCATTTAGTAGGCTATATACAGTATAAACAAATTAAATAATAAAAAAACCAACCTGCTGGCTGATGTCCAGTTCAGCACAACACCAATCTCTGTAAAACCATTGATATTTATATCATCTGTTCTTCTGTTGTGCCAAATAAAGCCATGCACAGAGAGAAACTTCTGTCTCTTTGGCCACGCGCCCTCAGTTCTCGCCAGTGTCTCCTCCTGGCACCAGCAATCGTTCTCATGTCAGGCGCCAATGAATTAAGACAAGCTGTTTTTGTGCGTTAAATCCTGGTGCATTTAACAGGAGATTGACAACCGCAAACCTTAATAAATGACCTTGCGCCAATCATTTAACTACTCACCTCCCTCAAATTTGCGCTTTGACATGACAGCTCCCACAAATACATATGCAATCAGGCTGTCATGTTTGGGGTTGTTCTACCCCGTCCATGACCTGTGGCTGTAGGGTTTTGATTATTGTTTATTAATTTCAGCTGTCAGATTGAGCCTTGCTCTCTGACAGTCCTACGGCCACGCCTCCTCCTCTTACCAGACATTCACCGGATGCATCTCATCACTACATATACACTCACACACTCACATACACACACATTGCCAATCATTCACGCACCTGCTTGCCACTCGGCTGTGTCCACTTGTTTTCATTAGCGTATTGTGTACTTATAGGGGGGCAGTGTGACCAGTCAGTGTGGCAGCTTAAGCCTACTCTGGACTTCCTGGCTCGTGGACTGTTGGCTTTTTCCCCTGGGCTGAATCGTGTTGTTACCCCAGAACCTTTCCGCTCCAACGCGTATGTACTGTATGTCCTTTTATTATTGCCTTTCTCTCCGCTCCTGTTCAGTTTGGAGCGCGCTTGGCTGTTCTTCCCCACCAACGACGCTTGTTGTCTCGTCATCTGTCAGTGATTGTTGTATGGACATTGTGTACATTTTTCCTTTGTTAATAAACACGCTACTTTACTGCACGTTGGGCTCGCTGCCAATTTATATGTTCGTTGCAAGGTTAAGCAGCGGACCCATTAAAAGGCTGTGTGATGTGTCTAGTACATTATAGAAGTGTACACTTCTGTCCCGCCGCTAGCTAGCCTGCTGTTTACAGCAAGCGAAAAGGGAGCCGAGTGCGTAAGTCTCCTCTGCTAGTACATAACCTCACCACAGCAAGCCCCATGCGTACCTCCTTGTGGTAATGGATGGAAACTGGGTACCGTGAGGCCCCAGGCTAAAATGCAGGGACTCGGAGGAGGTTTGGCCCCTAGACTTGCGGTACTCACGGCCCACCGGCGTGTGGACATGCCCTGATACTCATGAACCAAATCCCCAACTATGGGTTAAATAGTATACGGACTACATAGTCTGTTAGGAAGTCCCCAAAGGCGAGTAGTCTACTACTTCAGTGGATGAGGGCAGTGGCTGGCGGGCAAGTGCTTGAGAGGCGGGCCTTGATAAACAAAGCACCCGGTAGCCCGTTGCAGCCAACTTCATGAAAATTGCACGTTTCGGCCTGCCGAACCGTGTTGGACATGCTGATGGCCAAGAGCGTGTGCGTGGCCCTCTCGCAGCCACGACCACCCTAAACAAATTCACAAGTGATTGGCCTTCGTCTTCAACTCAGACGATCCTTTCAAGCCCAATGGCGATGGAACTGCGAGTAACGGGGGCAGGTTTGGTATGACTGGAAGCCTCTAGCTCGCAACCACATATTGGCGGCGGATCTAAGATGATCGCCTTCCAATGAACTCTGCGGTGACATTGGATTTTGGTAGCTGGATCCGCGACTGGGCTGGCCTATTTAGGACTCCCGCAGCCCACCCCATATGGGGAGGCCCCTAGAAAAGGTGGGGCAAACATCGGACACTGCAGACTTATCTGGCTAGCATGCCACAGCTGGCAGATTACCCATCACAGCGGTCGACCTACATATCAAAACCATAAAAACTCAAATTCAACCTCTCTCGACCACCGCCTGGATTCTCAACCACCGACTGGATCTCTCATTACAAAACCCTTCATGCTGGGTGCTTGGAACATCCACACACTGCAGGACACGAGGAGCAGCGAGCACCCAGAACGTTGTACAGCTCTGGTATATAAAGAACTTGCACGCTTTAACATCGACATAGCAGCTCTAAGTGAAACTAGACTTGCTGAGGAAGGCAACATCAAAGAAACTGGATCAAACTACACCATTTTCTGGAAGGGAAAGGATACAGAAGATCCACGTATCCATGGTGTAGGCTTTGTCATCTGATCCCAGCTTGTGGACCAACACAACCTTGTCCCAACTGCAATCAATGAGCGAATAATGACCATCCGAATCCCGCTCACCCAAAAACGTTTCCTCACTCTGATCTCAGTGTATGTGCCTACACTTACATCTGAAGATGAAAGCAAGAACTCCTTCTATGAACAGCTCACACATACCATTCTGACAGTCCCAGAATCCGACAAGCTTGTTATTCTGGGTGACTTCAAAGTTGGCAGTGACCACCAGCTGTGGAAAGGCATCATAGGCCACCATGGTATGGAAAAATGCAATGCAAATGGGGAACTTTTACTGCGTCTTTGTGCCGAACACAATCTTATTGTAACAAACACCCTTTTCCAACTCCCCCATCGCCAGAAGACGACCTGGAAACACCCTCGCTCCAAAAAGTGGCACACCCTCGACTATGTCCTCACAAAAACAAGAGACCGAAATGATGTCCGCATCACGCGATCCATGCCTGGAGCAGATGACTGCTGGACAGATCACCGCCTCCTGATCTCCCTACTTAATATTACAATCTGGCGACCACCAAAGCGCATTTTGGCAAACGTTTCTCACCATCGCTTTGACTGTGACAAGCTCCGCGATCCCCAAATGTTGCAGTCCTTTAGAGAGGCCATTGGTAGAAACATGAATGAACTGAGCCTTCCAGACAATGCCTCAGTTGAAGACCGATGGACCACTCTCCATGATGTATTGACTGCTGTCGCCAAAGAAACAATTGGTCACAAACACAAGAAAAACAAAGACTGGTTCGGTGAGAATGATGAAACAATCACTGACTTCATTTGGGCTGCACGGTGGCGCAGTGGTTAGCACTGCGGCAGCACAGTTTACCCTTGGCCGGGGGATCGTGGGATTGTGGGTTCGATCCCAGCCCCCGACCAACAGTGATCTGTGTGGAGTTTGCATGTTCTCCCCGTGTATGTGTGGGTTTACCCCGGGATTTCTCCGGTTTCCTCCCACATGCCAAAAACATGCAGGTTAGGTTAATTGGAGACTCTAAAGTGGCCCTAGGTGTGAATGTGTGTGTGAATGGTTAAGGGATAGCGCCGTATCGTGGCTGCTTCATCCATCCAGGTGGTGGATGACCCTCAATTTCCCCTCTTGGGATCAATAAAGTATACTAAATCTAAAAAAAAATCATAGAGGCTAAATGCCATGCACGTCTTACATTTGAAAATGATCCAGCTGCAAAGAATCAACAGAAACACCAGCAAGCAAAAGTAGCATGCCAGAGAGGGATTTGTAAAGCCCAAAACACTTGGTGGCAGCAAAAAGCAGAAGATTTGCAAAAATATGCCGACCAACGGGATATGCGCCGTTTTTATGCTGCAACGAAGGAGATCTTTGGCCCCAACAGATCATCTGTGGGCAGCCTAAAAGATGCAAATGGATCCACCATTATCACAGACACCAAGGGGATCCTTGGACTGTTGGAAGTCCCACTTTGAGAGTCTGTTAAATAGTCACTTTTGCACCCCTGGTGATCTCCTCTGCAAGACCCTGCAACACCCCACTCGTGAGTGGATGTCTACACCACCTTCACTACACGAGCTAAATAAAGCTATAAAGCACATGAAGACAGGCAAAGCACCAGGACCAGATAACATCCCGCTGGAGTTCTATCTTCATGGAGGTCCTGAGGTGAAAAACTATCTCCAAAACTATCACTAGCTTCTACTTAAAATATGGGAAACCAAGACGTTACCAAGTGACTTTAAAAATGCAAATATAGTCACCATTTTCAAGAAGAGAGATAGAGAGAACTGCAGTAGCTACCGCGACATCTCACTACTGAGCATTGCAAGCAAGATTTTTGCTTGTATCCTTCTCAACCGTCTTCTTGTAGTAGCTGAGGAGGTACTTCCTGAGTCCGAATGTGGCTTTAGACCCTCTCGTGGTACGGTAGATATGATATTTTGTGCTCGACAACTCCAGGAAAAGAGCCAAGAACAACAACAACCACTCATGTTCATTTTCTGGGACCTCAAGAAGGCCTTTGATTAAATTCCTCGTCCTGCTATGTGGGCTGTTCTTGCTCGTTTTGGATGTCCAGATGATTTCATCGCTCTCGTTCGCGCTCTCCACGATGGCATGGTTGGTAGGGTTTGCCACCAAAATACCCTTTCAGACCCTTTTCCCCATCACTAGTGGTCTCAAGCAAGGATGTGTCCTTGCTCCAACCTGCTTTTCGTTGTATATGGCTGCAATGCTAAATGAAATACCACCAACAACCGCTGGTATCAATCTACGATACCGCTTGGATGGGGGGCTTTTTAATCTTGCTCGCTTTCGCGCGAAATCCAAAACCTTGGTCACCAGTGTTCATGAATTGCAGTTTGCGGACGATAATACCACACCAGCTCAGACTGTTGATGACCTCCAGAGGATAGCTACCATTTATAATGACTCTTATGAGCATTCTGGAACGGAAGTTAACACTGACAAAACCAAAATCCTCAACCAACCAGCACCTGGTCAAACTTCCTCAAGGACCAACCTTAACATTAACGGAAATCCTGTCGATGAAGAGGAGCATTTCTCTTACCTTGGTAGCATCCTCTCAAAAATACCAACTTGTGCAAAGGACATCGAAAACTGCATAAAAGCTGCACACTCCACATATGGACGCCTTTGTCATCGAGTCTTCAATAATCATGCGATAACCATCCGCACCAAAATCATGGTTTTTGGGCTGTTGTTTTTTCCACCCTTCTTTATGCCTGTGAAGCCTGGACCTTGTATCGTCGCAATATCAAGCGCCTTGAGAACTTCCAACAGAGAAAGCTCAGACAAATACTTGGCATTCGTTGGGAGGATCGACTTTCAAACAATGAGATTCTCAAGCGTGCTTTGCTGCCTAGTGTGGAAGCTACCATCTTGCAGCACCGCCTTCGATGGACAGGACACGTCGTACAGATGGACCCCACCAGACTACCACGAATCATGCTCCAGGGGGAGCTTGAGACAGGAAAAAGACCACATGGTAGGCCAAAACTGCGCTACAAGGACCAGCTAAAATGTTCCCTGAAGCAAGCCAACATAGACAAAAGATCTTGGGAACAACTTGCCACTGACAGAGCAGCCTGGAGAAGAATAACTTGGGAAGGCACAGACTCATTTGAGAGGCTCAGAAAACAACAGATTGATGATAAACACAAATGAAGACAAGAAAAACAAAACCAACCACGTCCCCCACTCACGATAAAATGTGACTTCTGCCCACGGCAGTTCTATCATAGGCTGGGCCTTCAGAGCCACATCCACCATCGACATCGATCACAGATGGCAACGTCCTGAAAACTAAGACGAAACCAATGCTCGGACCCGAGCCGGAGCTGCCGCCGCCGCCACCGCCACCGCCGACATTTTTCCTTTGTTAATAAACACGCTACTTTACTGCACGTTGGGCTCGCTGCCAATTTATATGTTCATTGCGAGGTTAAGCAGTGGACATGACAGTAAGCTGCCACCACAAAGAGCCCAAGCAGTGAAGTAACGTGCCTTGTTTTTTCTTCACTACTCCCTGTGTGTTTTTCCCTTTCTGGAGTTACATTCAGGATGGACTTACCAGGTAGCAGAGGCTATCCAATGTGTCTGGGGTGGAAATGCTGCCAAGCCCTGATGAAAATAGATGGGTTGATGTCAGTGGCACACGTTTACTCCACTCCAGATGACATTGTGGTGTGTGGGACTGGCAGATGCTGCAGCTCGTGGCTGCCCTCAGCTGATGATGCATGCTGAGGGGAGGGAGAGAATCGCCCTGATCGCTGCGCTGCAGTGGGAGAATGGCGGAGCGGAGAGGAAGCTCCCGGAGAAGCCCGGACGCATGCTGAAGAAGAGGCATTCCCGGGCCTCAGCTTGTTTTCCTCCACCAGCTGTCAGCACCCAGACTGCCTCCGTCTCCTGAGCCTGGCCTCACTCCATCGCCAGGGAATAAGAAGAAACACAAATGAGCGGGGCCAGCAGAGATTGAGCGCCGTTCTGAGGAGAAGAGATCTGCAGCCATCTCGTCCTCCGTTTTTACCTCCGCCAAGGTGTGGGGGGCATGTTACTCCTCTTATTCATCCCTTTCGGTGCCGGTTTTGTGAGTTTGTCTGCAGCCTATGAAGGAGCCCAGGGAAGTCACAGAAACGGAGAGAGATGTTACCTCGCCAGCTGCAGCAGGAAGCATCATTGACCAGGAGAACAGGCAAGCAATCTTTTCACTTGTTCCTAAAATTGTTGAAAATTCTTGCCTGATCCCTGGTAGAGAGTCTCTGGGTGTGCAGTCCCCAGAGACCTCTTTACCTGCTGCAGCCACAAACTGCTCACCAGCCCACTCCATGCTCTCTCCCTTCTCCCCTGAGTATACACTGGTGCCAGAGCTGGACAGCCAGGACTGGGAGGAGCCATCCCCTGCAGCAATGGTGAGCCAGACCCTAGCCGCCATGCTGGAGGAGTCACCAGCGTGGGTCACGACGGCTGGGAGGACGATGACTGCAGAGAACTTCATGCCTGCTGCAGAGGCTGCCACAGCAGAGTCAGCGCCCGAGCTGCACCTCCAGGAGACCGAGCCGTGGAGACGCCTCTTGGATCGTCGGAGTCCTGGATGGCGGTCGAGCTTGAGCTAAGGCAAGTACTCTCTTTTTTCTTTCTTCTTTCCGTAGTAGAGCATTTTTGCCTAGCTCTAGGTGAGGAGGGCCAGTTGCAGCCGTACGCTGCACCTGAGCTCGCCTCGCCGGGCTCTGCCACTGTCGGCGACCCTGACCCTTCCTCCTCTGTGTCTGAGTCCTCTTCTAGGGTCGCCGGAGAGAGGTCCACATCGCCGGACGAGACTGAGGATCCAGGCTCGTCACTGGAGGTCACTGTGGCTGCTGCCATCCCCGCTGAGGTGGTCATCATGGGTGCTCGGTTCCAGTTCAGGGTGCCCGTGGTTGATCACTTCCTGGCTCAGGTGCTCGTGAGGGTTGGCTGGCCCATGGTGAGGGCGGCGTTGGGTGCAACCATGGCCCAGTCGGGGTCCACCGCGGGTGCAGCAGGGGTCCAGCTGGACTCCACTGTGGGTGCAACCATGGCTTGGTTAGGGTCCACCGCGGGTGCAGCAGGGGTCCAGCTGGACTCCACCATGGGTGCAACCATGACTCGGTCGGGGTCCACCATGGGTGCAATGAAGGCCCAGTTGGGACCTGAGTTTGGACTCAGAGGAAAAAAGTACTAAAAGAAAAGAGTCCAGCCACACAGACACTGGTAACAAAGCAACTCCACCGGTCACAGCAGCTTTATCTCCCTGCCTGGAGTTAGACCCTATGTTTAAGGATGGAAGCAGTGGCTGGGCAAAGAGGTGCAGTTCACTATGTGGGTGGGTGTGTGTGACAGTTACAGTAGTTGTTTAATTCAAATTGCCGAGCCTCTGCATTTATTCCTGAGGTTACTGCACCTCCATACATATGGAGCTTTGTTTTTAAATGTAAGATAAGATAAGATAAGCCTTTATTAGTCCCACAACGGGGAAATTCCAGGATTGCAACAGCACAGGGATAGCAACACTCAGAGCAACAATCAGAAGGCAAGAAAAAAAAAACAAAAAAAACAAAAACAAAACAAGCAAGCAAGAGCAGCTAATATACATATGTACATATTACTATAAAATATATATATACACACACACACACACAGACACACAGTGCAGAGCATTGTAGCTGGATGGAATAAATATATGAATATATGAACACACAGTGCAGAGCATTGTAGCTAGATGGAATAAATATGTAAATATATAAACACCCACAGTACGGAGCATTGCAGCTAGGTGGAATAAATATGCAAGTATATAAACACACACAGTGCGGAGCAATGTAGCTAGATGGAATAAATATATAGATATATAAATATAAACACACCCAGTGCTGAGCACTGTAGCTAGATGGAATAAATATATAGATATATAAATATAAACACACCCAGTGCAGAGCATTGTAGCTAGATGGAATAAATATGTAAATATATAAACACACACAGTGCAGAGCATTGTTGCTAGGTGGGATGAAACAGCATAACCGTCTATTTAGTTATCCTACATGGTATGATTATGTGCCCATACATATTCTCACCCTCCATAGCGACCGGTATGTTCCTAGTTGTATACCGGAGAGGACCATTGTGTAAGTCTATTGCATCTTTTGCATTCAAAAAAAACTATTAGTTTGTTACGTCTTTTTGCTATCTCTGCGAGCAGCCCTGCTTAGGTTGTACAGTCTGACAGCCGTTGGTAGGAAGGACCTACGAAACCTCTCGGTTGTGCACCTGGGATGATGTAGTCTGCTGCTAAATGAGCTCCTCAGTGCATCCAGTATGTCCTGCATAGGGTGGAACTCGGACTCCAGCAGAGATGACAGTTTAGCCACTGTCCTTCTCTCTCCTATCTCCTCCATCGGATCAAGGCGTTGCCCCAGGACAGAGCTAGCTTTCTTAATCAGTTTGTTCAGTCTCTTCCTATCGGCTGCAGTGATGCCACTGCCCCAGCAGACCACTCCAAAAGTGATGGCTGATGCCACCACCGTGTCATAGAATGACTTCAGCAGCGCCCCTTGTACACCAAAAGACCTGAGTCTCCTCAGCAGGAACAGCCTGCGCTGTCCCTTCTTGTAGAGTGTGTCAGTATTGTGTGACCAGTCTAGTTTATTGTTCAGATGAATACCCAGGTACTTGTAGGATGTCACCATCTCGATGTCTGTTCCCTGTATATTTACTGGTGCTGTGAGGGGCTGCCCATGCCTGCGGCAGTCCACCACCAGCTCCTTAGTTTTCCTCGCGTTGATCTGGAGGCAGTTCCGATGGCACCAGTCCACAAAGTCCTGGATAAGCCCTCTGTACTCAGCTTCATCTCCGCTGGAGATGAGACCAACGATCGCAGAGTCATCAGAGAACTTCTGTAGATGGCAATGTGTTGTGTTGTGTGAGAAGTCCGCAGTATAAAGAGTGAACAAGAAGGGAGCCAGCACCGTTCCCTGGGGGGCCCCCGTGCTACTGATGATCGTGTCGGAAACACAGTCCCGGGTTCTCACAAACTGAGGCCGGTTCGTGAGGTAGTCCAGGATCCATGATGACAGGTGCTGGTCCACCCCTGCGCGCAGCAGCTTGTCCTTCAGGATCATCGGTTGGATGGTGTTGAAAGCACTGGAGAAGTCAAAGAACATGATCCTCACCATATTCCCGGGCTTCTCCAGGTGGGACAGAGAACGGTGAAGGAGGAAGATCACCGCATCCTCCACCCCAATGCCATGCTAGTAGGCGAACTGGAGTGGATCCATTGCTGGTTCCACCAGGGGGCGGAGATGAGCAAGGAGCAGTCTCTCCAGGGTCTTCATCAAGTGGGACGTCAAGGCCACCGGTCTGAAGCTGTTCAGGTCTTTGGGGTGGGAAGTTTTTGGTACAGGTACCACACAAGATGTTTTCCACAGCTGTGGTACCCTCCCCAGTTTCAGGCTCATGTTGAAGATATACGTCACAATCCCACACAGCTGGTCTGCACAGGACTTGAGGAGCTTTGCGCTGATGCCGTCCGGTCCCGACGCCTTCCTCGCCTTGATCTTCCTCAGCTCCGTCCTCACCTGGGTCTTGGTCAGGGTCAGGATGGGGGGCTGTGTGTTGGGAGTGGGGGGGGGTGTCGGTGGAGTGGGGAGTTGGTAGCAGGACTTGATTTCTTAGAGGCAGCAGTGGTTGTTGTGCAGACAGGGGGGAGGGCGGTTGGTCAAATCTATTGAAAAACAGATTCAGCTTGTTCGCCCACTCCCTGCCCCCCGTGGCCTGGGGGGAGGTATTCTGGAGCCCCGAGATGGTTTTGAGGTTTCTCCAGACCCCGCTGATGTCGCTCTGTTGCAGCTTGTCCTCCATCTTCTTCCTGAAGCTGTCCTTGCCTTCTCTGATCTTTCTCCTCAGCTCCCTCTGTACGGACTTCAGCATCTCCCTGTTCCCCGACCTGAAGATCCTCTTCTTCTCTCTCAGAAGTGTTTTTATCTCAGGGTTGATCCAGGGTTTGTTGTTTGAGTGACGCCGTATGGTCTTGGTGGGAACGGATTTGTCCACACAGAAGCTGAGGTAGCCCGTGAAGGTGTGAATGAGGCCATTGATGTCCTCACCATGTGGATCGCAGAGCTGCTTCCAGGCAGTGGCTTCAAAACAGTCCTTTAGAGTGTCCATTGTCTCCTCAGACCATAACTCCACAGTGTGCATGGCCGGAGGTTGTCTGTGCACTAGGGGTTTGTACACCGGTCGGAGATGAACCAAGTTGTGATCCGATCTCCCAAGTGGGGGGAGTTGTGATGAGGTGTACGCCTCCTTAGTGTTTGCGTAGAACAAATCCAGTGTTTTATTGTCTCTAGTGTGGCATGTGACATATTGGGTGAAAGTGGGCAGAATGGGAGACAGTGAAACGTGGTTGAAATCGCCTGAGATGAGGAGAAGAGCATCTGGGTGTTCTGTCTGCAGCCTGTGATTTTTCAAGCTATTTTAGTACATATGATAGTTTGGGTCAAAATATGATAATTTTAAAGCGACAGTATGATACTTCTTCATTTCCCATCTGACAACACTGGTGTGGTCGGACTTGGCACTTTCCTTGTATCCCAGCTTGCGGGTGTGCTCTAACCATTTTGTAATGGGTTTGTAGAAATAATTGACTAATAATATTGTTGAAGAGTGTGATGCTCTGTGGACATTTTCACAGATTCATCTGCTCTCTGTTCTGATCAGCTCAGCTGCAGTCTGCAGCACACTGACAGAGAACTAAACACATGGCCTTGTTCGTGTAATCGGACTGCTCGGGGAACTGTCAGAACCAACTTAAGTGTAATATTTTCAAGCTACAGTTACAGGATATCTATCTATAAATGCAAGAAATCTGTGTGTGTGTGTGTGTGTGTGTGTGTGTGTGTGTGTCTGTTTCTCACATATCTCTCAAATTGCTGGTCACACTGACCTCAGATTTTATAAGTGTTTTGCTGAGCTTACAAGGATTTGCATCCCTGAGTATGGAGGTGCTCAGTCAAAATATGTAATTTGTATCAATAAAAGTTTAGCCACCACCGTGTTTCCTCATGCTCTGGCTTCCAGAAATGTGGACAAGGTTTTGGATTGACTCTGTACTGATTGGATAATACACGGCATCACGACCAGTCACTCACCACAGTGCTTCGCAAACAACAAAAGGAAGTGAAAAAGTGACAAATTTGACAAGAAAGAGAGAATGGTGAAGATGTAATGCTTAAAAAATTATACTGTAATGTTGCCGTGATTGCGTACGTCTAAAGGATAATTCAGGGAATGCCAGCGGGCACCCAGGGCTTGCCTAAAGAACATCAGTGTTGGAGAAGCAGTGGGCGGATGCGGTCCTTCGCAGGGAAGCAAGCCCAGCCCGCCCGGTCAGTGGTAGATGGGAGTCCCTTTGCAGGACCATGACTCGCTGTTGCTGATGGCACTCCTCTCAGTGTGCTCACATGGCTATCTAAAAATTAAAAGTTAATAATAATACCACCATCATGACTGTGGCGCAGAATGCCCAGATCAATTGCATATCATATGTGGCCACATGCACGGTTTGACTAAACGATGACCGTCACCAAACTGGACACAAAAATGCCCAAATAATGAAATAAATCAATGACCCTGTTTACATGGTCATGAGTAAACCAATTGCAATCAGCTTTCTGGAGTTACCTGATTATTCAAACTGTCATATAAACAGTGTAATCCAATTACCTTTATCGGTTTAGTCCAGTAATCGGTTTACTCATGACCATGTAAACAGGGTCAAAGGCTCATTAATGGTTTATGAGAAAACAGATTAACACACCTAGTTTATTTGCCCAGTAAACCGTTTACTCAGTGCATGTAAACACCATAAGCTGTTTATTACCTTTATCGGTTTACTCCAGTAATCAGTTTACTCATGACCATGTAAACATTGTCATTTTTATTTGAATATTTACTGACAAATGGGCAACACTGATGCAACAGTTGCAGCCAAACGGGTCATTCTGCTGTGTATAATAACGTTTGGTGTTTTGTACTTATAATATTGCTAAAATATAAAAGGATGCACTAGAATGGGCCTCAAATATTTGTAAACGTTATAGTACTGCATGAGATTATTGACGATAGACTATAAACTAAAACAATTATAATGATGACTGAACAACTCCTATTCCCCAAAGTGCAAGATACAACATTTATGAATATACAGTGGGGAAAAAAGTATTTAGTCAGCCACCAATTGTGCAAGTTCTCCCACTTAAAAGATGAGAGAGGTCTCCAATTTTCATCATAGGTATACCTCAACTATGAGAGACAAAATGAGAAAAAAAAATCCAGAAAATCACATTGAAGGATTTTTAATTAATTAATTGGTAAATTCCTCGGTAAAATAAGTATTTGGTCAATAACAAACGTTCATCTCAATACTTTGTTATATACCCTTTGTTGGCAATGACAGAGGTCAAACGTTTTCTGTAAGTCTTCACGAGGTTTTCACACACTGTTGCTGGTATTTTGGCCCATTCCTCCATGCAGATCTCCTCTAGAGCAATGATGTTTTCGGGCTGTCGCTGGGCAACACGGACTTTCAACTCCCTCCAAAGATTTTCTATGGGGTTGAGATCTGGAGACTGGCTAGGCCACTCCAGGACCTTGAAATGCTTCTTACGAAGCCACTCCTTCGTTGCCCGGGCAGTGTGTTTGGGATCATTGTCATGCTGAAAGACCCAGCCATGTTTCATCTTCAATGCCCTTGCTGATGGAAGGAGGTTTTCACTCAAAATCTCACAATACACGGCCCCATTCATTCTTTCCTTTACACAGATCAGTCATCCTGGTCCCTTTGCAGAAAAACAGCCCCAAAGTATGATGTTTTCACCCCCATGCTTCACAGTAGGTATGGTGTTCTTTCTCCTCCAAACATGACAAGTTGAGTTTTTACCAAAAAGTTCTATTTTGGTTTCATCTAACCATATGACATTCTCCCAGTCCTCTTCTGGATCATCCAAATGCTCTCTAGCAAACTTCAGATGGGCCTGGACATGTACTGGCTTAAGCAGGGGGACACGTCTGGCACTGCAGGATTTGAGTCCCTGGCGGCGTAGTGTGTTACTGATGTAGCCTTTGTTACTTTGGTCCCAGCTCTCTGCAGGTCATTCACTAGGTCCCCCCCGTGTGGTTCTGGGATTTTTGCTAACCGTTCTCGTGATCATTTTGACCTCACGGGGTGAGATCTTGCGTGGAGCTCCAGATCGAGGGAGATTATCAGTGGTCTTGTATGTCTTCCATTTTCTAATAAATGCTCCCACAGTTGATTTTTTCACACCAAGCTGCTTACCTATTGCAGATTCAGTCTTCCCAGCCTGGTGCAGGTCTACAATTTTGTTTCTGGTGTCCTTTGACAGCTCTTTGGTCTTGGCCATAGTGGAGTTTGGAGTCTGACTGTTTGAGGTTGTGGACAGGTGTCTTTTATACTGATAATGAGTTCAAACAGGTGCCATTAATACAGGTAACGAGTGGAGGACAGAGGAGCCTCTTAAAGAAGAAGTTGCAGGTCTGTGAGAGCCAGAAATCTTGCTTGTTTGTAGATGACCAAATACTTATTTTACCAGGGAATTTACCAATTAATTCATTAAAAATCGTTCAATGTGATTTTCTGGATTTTTTTTTCTCATTTTGTCTCTCATAGTTGAGGTATACCTATGATGAAAATTGGAGACCTCTCTCATCTTTTAAGTGGGAGAACTTGCACAATTGGTGGCTGACTAAATACTTTTTTGCCCCTCTGTAAGTCATAAAAAAATCACACAAATAAGTGATCTGACAAAAAAAAATGAACAAGGGTATTGAAACAGTTGCTAATATTGGATGTCCAGTTCATTTTCAATAATTCTGTAATTAATAGTCACGCAATCGAATAAATCTTAGTGTTCAGTCCCTTTTATATTCGTCAACGTCTAATGTGTGATTGCCTACATAGAATTCACCTTATTCCTAGCCCCCATGATGCCTTGTGTGAATTATGGGCGCAACTTCCTGTACTAGTTTAGAACGTGTGGTTGTCACTGAAATGGGACACTTTTCTTTGTTAAAAAACAATGACTTTGGCATCAAAAATACGAGAACACTGCCTTTTGCACCTCAAAAAGAGTAATATAATCATACCACTTCCCACGACTATGGAGGGATGGGAAGATCACCTTAAAAAGTGGCCTCGTAGACAGTAGCTCTGTTAATTAGCTTCGCTGCTAAGATGCTAATGCTGTAAACAAATAAAAGCTCTGAGATATATCAGTGTCTCCACCGCAATAAAGTCCGATGCATTTTGTTAAAAGTTGTTGGACATAATCAAATTTACCTTAGAGCAGACGCAGAATCTAGTCAGAGCCACAAAGAACCACAACACCGTGCTTGGGTGTTTCAATGTCGGGGTAAAACGGACTACTGCAACTGCTTGTTTTACCCCGAAATTTAAATGCTCATGCTGCTGTCATGCCATGAATGCTTATTTAACTTAACACGTACAGACCTTTTCTTACATTTGTTCAAAATTTTATGGATCTATATTTCGTGATCACTTAAACGTTAATGCATGCTGAAGCTGCTAATATCAGGCCCATATCATTCCAAAGCAGTGCAACGGATGCAACCCCCCCCCCCCCAAAAAAAACCAAACAAACTATTTGATATCTTTCTTAAATCATTAAGCCTTAGGAAGCAAACTGTTACTATTTTTATTTATTATTTTACTTCATGCAGCCTTACATCTGATGACATATATGACGCATAAACGTCAGATCTGTGACATTCATACAAGTGAAAACACCTGCTGCGCTCTTGTCTGTCCTGTGTCTGTGCCACCGATCACACCAACAGTCCTTTTTAGTTTTCAGTGAGTGATCTACACATTGCTGGTGAGAAGCCTCCATTTATGCAGTCTATGGCACAACCACGAACACCAGCAACAAGTTGTCATGATTGCGAGAAGGGAAAAGCTCACGTGCAGGCTGCTAACACCAGAGAATGCACACGACACAGAGGGGCAGCGTTAAACACAGCTTTATTGAAAATAAACTCAGTAGTAGAGAAAGCGTCACTCGCCAGAGGAACACACAGCCTGTGAAGAGAGGGAGATGAGAGTGAGTTAGGAATGAGGAGGGAGGTTGGGAGCAATGGATAAACAAGGGTAGATCTTACAGTAGGTGAGCAGAGAGCCCAGTAGAGGAACCCAGCGAAAACGGAGGAACCAGCGAGGCAGAGCTGGCCGGGAAGTGGGAGAGGACTGGAGCTGGGAGGAGAGTCTGACTAGGTGGAGAAGGCAGTCTGGAACGGAGATGATGATGGAGCAGGTGAGTGCGCTGCAACCCCGGAGACGCACCACGGAGATGGCAGGAGAGAGGAGAAAAAGGAGGGTGTTAGGCTGAGGTCTCAAAAATGCGTACAACTCTAGTTCTCGTTTGAGGCAGCTATACCCAACGAGCCAGCGCCGGAGCGTTCACAAACAGGTCCTTTTAAGCACTGGCAGAGAAGAGGCAGCAGGTGCATCTACTCACGCAGGTGTGCTGATGACCTGCGGAGCCGGGAGCCTGATGGAGAACCTCCCACTGAAAGGGAGGGGGAGCGCACTCACCTGATCATAACACAATTACCAGAACTATGCTAAAACATTAAAAAAAATACAAAAATTTCAAGTGCTGAAATTAGCTGCCACATATGTGGACTATACATTAAAATGAATTTGAAAAACCTTTAAAAACACTATTTTAAATGCCCCACTACTCAACTCTTGCTGACTGATTTAACACTACTTCAGCCGAAACCGGAAGTTGCCCCATAATCGTTTCTACGGCAGCACCCTCAGAAATAAGGTGGATAGGCTACATCTCTTTGTATTCCAGTTTCAAACACAGCCTACAGTGCATCTGGAAAGCATTCACAGTGTCACGATCTGAGCACGGGGGGATTTCATCGTGCTTTGTTTCTTTGCTTTTTTGTTTTTCTTTATTTGTATAATATTGTTGTATTTTGGAGTTCTTTGCCTTTGGTGTTATTTCTAGTTTGTTTTCACATGTTCGGTATTGTTTCTTTGTATGATTTATTTGTCCTGGTTACGTTCAGTGTAATGTTATTTTCAGATTTGGGTTTAGTTGTCCTTTTTTGTTTCCACTTTATTTTTGTCATCTTATTAGATTTTCATTCTGTTGTATTCTCTCTCTGGTTGACAGCTGTCAGTAGCACTTCCAGGTTTCTGCTCCGTGTGGGCAGTGTCCTGTCAGCTGTCAGCCCATTCTCTCCTGTCTCATTGCTCACAGCTGATTGTCATTTTCTCCTCAGCCCGCTCATGTGATTTACACTGTTTACTCTTTGTGTTAATGGCTGTGATCCTGTTTAAGGGCTGTTATTTTCATTTTCCTTTGCTGGAGTCTTAAGTTTCCTTCTCCCGTCTCTACCAGAACCCAGCCCTTGCTCTGGTGTGGCATCTGTAAGTTTATTTTGTATATTAGTTTGAGCACTGTTTTGGTCTGTGTTTTGTTTAATAAATTTCACAAACTGCAGTCCTGCACGTGGGTCTCTCCTCTCTGCTCCGAGGGGCAATTCATAATACACAGCACTTCACTTTTTCCACATTTTTTTATGTTACAGCCTTATTCCAAAATGGATTAAATTAATTTTTTTCCTCAAAATTCTACAAACAATACCCCTTAATGACAATGGGAAAAAAGTTTTTTTTGAGATTTCTGCAAATTTATTAAAAATAAAAAACTAAGAAATCAAATGTACATAAGTATTCACAGTCGTTGCTCAATACTTTGTTGATGTGCCTTTAGCAACAATTACAAACTCAATTTTTTTTTTTTAATATGATGCCACAAACTTGGCACACCTATCTTTGGGCAGTTTCGCCCATTCCTCTTTGCAGCACCTCTCAAGCTCCATCAGGTTGGATGTGAAACGTCGGTGCACAGCTATTTTCAGATCTCTCCAGAGATGTTCAATTGGATTCAAGTCTGGGCTCTGGCTGGGCCACTCAAGGACATTCACAGGGTTGTCCTGAAGCCACTCCTTTGATATCTTGGCTGTGTGCTTAGGGTCGTTGTCCTGTTGAAAGATGAACCATCACCCCAGTCTGAGGCCAAGAGCGCTCTGGAGCAGGTTTTCATCCAGGATGTCTCTGTACATTGCTGCATTGATCTTTCTCTCTATTCTGACTAGTCTCCCAGTTCGTGTCACTGAAAAACATCCCCACAGCATGATGCTGCCACCACCTTTGGCATGGTTATGAATGGTGCCCGGTTTCCTCCAAGCATGACACCTGGCATTCACACCAAAGAGTTCAATCTTTGTCTCATCAGACCATAGAATTTTGTTCTCATGGTCTCAGAGTCCTTCAGGTGCCTTTTGACAAACTGAAGGCGGGCTGCCATGTGCCTTTTACTAAGGAGTGGCTTCCATCTGGCCGCTCTACCATACAGGCCTGATTGGTGGATTGCTGCAGAGATGGTTGTCCTTCTGGAAGGTTCTCCTCTCTCCACACAGGAACACTGGAGCCCTGACAGAGTGATCATCGGGTTCTTGGTCACCTCCCTGACTAAGGCCCTTCTCACCTGATCGCTCAATTTAGATGGCCAGCCAGCTCTAGGAAGAGTCCTGGTGGTTCTGAACTTCTTCCATTTACACATGATGGAGGCCACTGCTCATTGGGACCTTCAAAGCAGCAGAAAAAATTTTTTGTACCCTTCTCCAGATTTGTGCCTCGAGACAATCCTGTCTCGGAGGTCTACAGACAATTTCTTTGACTTCATGCTTGGTTTGTGCTCAGACATGCACTGTCAACTGTGGAACCTTATATAGACAGGTGTGCGCCTTTCCAAATCATGTTCACGTCAACTGAATTTACCACAGGTGGACTCCAATTAAGCTGTAGAAACATCTCAAGGATGATCAGTGGAAACAGGATGCACCTGAGCTCAGTTTTAAACTTCATGGCAAAGGCTGTGAATACTTATGTACATGTGATTTCTTAGTTTTTTGTTTTTAATAAATTTGCTAAAATCCCCCAAATTTTTTTTCATGTCGTCATTATGGGGTATTGTGTGTAGAATTTTGAAGGAAAAAAATTGTATTTAATCCCTTTTGGAATAAGGCTGTAACATAACAAAATGTGGAAAAAGTGAAGTGTTGTGAATACTTTCCGGATGCGCCGTACATTTGGGCCTGTAAAGCCTAATTGAGAGTGGTGGCTCAGTTGGTAGAGCATCCGCCCCACACCCGGGAGGCAGGGGTTCAAATCCCGGCCAGGTCATACCAAAGACCATATAAAAATGGTACTTTCTGCCTTCTAGCGTGGTGCTCCGCATAATGGAATGGGGAAAGTAAAGTTACACACAGAGCTACCAGAGGACTGACCCCCCGCTGTAGCTTTCACTACTTACAGTAGCTGTGTGGCCTAGGGTCAGAGAAATGGAGATAGGCGCCACCCATATACACCTTCAGGTGTGAAGGGATTAAGAAGTAAGAAAGAAAGCCTAATTGAGATACCTGTTTAAAGACAAGAATACTTGCTTTCTATGGGCATGCACTAGTTTTGAAGATCGAAATTGCTTTTTAGTCCTTGCTATGTTTTTGCCTTTGACTACAGTTGTCACCATCAGCTGTCCACACAGGCAAGACAGAAAATGAGGGAGTAGTAACCTATGGTCTGCTGTTCTGGATAATTAGCCTTTGGGTTTGAAGATTATTATAAGTATCTGGGAATTTACAAATCAACTGATTATTGTTAACAATGAGGATAACCATTAGACACTAAGACAGATGTCTAACTTCATCTGAAAGCACCTGGACAGGTGAGTGTGCTGAAGCTAATCTTTAGCTAATGGTAAGTCAAATTAGATCACATATCAAAAAAACCTGAGAGTAAAAACAGAGAAAAACAAATAGGGGGAATTAAGTTGAGGGTTCTGTGAATAATTTATGGGCTGATATGGATAAACATGCATAAGATAATATTTTTTTTTTTTTATAAATATTGCTCTGGTTTTTAAAACAGTATTGACTAGCCTACAGGAGCATGATAGTCTAATTTTAATTTGACCTTTTTTTTCCAATTAAAAAAACACAACAGGTGCTTAGGCCCCAGTTATATAGCCTTTGAGTATTTTGTGTAAAGCTTTACAAAATATTTGCAAATGAACAATCCAGTTTTTACCTCCACCAAGGAGGTTGTTTTTGCCTGCTTTGGTTTGTTTGTTTGTCTGTCTGTCTGTTAGCACCGTTACTCAAAAAGTTATGAATGGATTTTGATGACATTTTCAGGAAAGGTGTGTAATGGCACGGAATAGATGATTAGATTTTGGTGATGATCTGAGAGTACATACCTCCATCAAGGGCTTTGTTTGTATTTGTGCAGCAGGATTACACAAAAACTATTGGATGGATTTTAATGAAATTTTCACCAAAGGTGGTTCTTGGACTAAAGGGGATCTCATTACAATTTGGTGATGATCTGAGAATGCATACCTCTGCCAAGGCTCTTATCTTCTCACAGAGTTTTAGCAGCAATACTCCAAAACTACTGGATGGATTTGGATGAAATTTTCACCAGAGGTGGTTCTCGGGCTAGAGACTAACCCGTTACATTTTGATGATGATCTGAGAATGCATACCTCTGCCAAGGCTCTTATCTTCTCACAGTGTGTGTTCGCAACAATACTCCAAAACTAATGGACAGACTTTGATGCAGTTTTCACTAGAAGTGGCTCTTACACAAACTCCATTACATTTTGGAGGTGATCCATGAGGGACAGAAGGAGACTTGGCAGAGGTACGGTATGCGCTCTCTGAGTGCTTTTCTAGTTTTCGACTTTTTCACCCTCCAAAAATCAAATGTTTTGTTTACTTTGGCTACGGGCACACAAAGGTTGTTGATTTTACACACTGTCATGTCTCAGACCCAGCCACTTACAAACTGGTTGTAAGCTTGCAGACCTTTGTAGGATCTTAGTTGTTTCAGAGTGTAAGCGCTGGTGCTGTGCAGTAGTAAATTAAAGATGTCTGGATAGGTGACGTTAGCCCACTTCTCCATGTCTTTTGACCAGTTTTGCTTTGGAATGAGATAGAGGGCCTGCTTCTCAGAGTTGTTTTGAGTATTTTGATAATTTCTGAGAAATGATCGGCTTTTCTCTCTCAAGCAAATTTGGTCTTTATGTTGTGTTAGTGACAGGGTGTGGTGTGCTGTGTTCATAATGTTTCTGCAGGCTGGATAACTTACACTTCTAGCTGACTAAATCACAAACCTGTCCTTAGTTCATCTGGTTGGTGAGAAATAGCCACAGAGTGAAGTGGTGATATGATATATTAATGAATAAACATTAGTCCTGTCAGAATAAATGTGTTAATTGTCACAATTGTGCTGAGCAGTCAGTGACACCGACTTTTAAGGCCTGCTGGTTATTGGCGGCAGGTGTGTGCGCAGCTGGAGCTGATGACGGCCCGGCGGCCGCCATGACATTTTGACTATTGTCACCTCTCTCTCTCTCTAGTCATCAGTGTTGTCTCTCGCTTTTCCTGCCTCTTTGTTCATCTTGCTGCTGCCACATTCATGCTCCTGACATAAAATAAGCTCAGTTACTGTTCAAATGGTTTAAAAAAGGTACTTCACTGACTTTTTTGGAGGATATAATTCATGCTAGACTTTCCCACACCAAAAAACTTTGAAAGATGTAGTATGTTTTTTCCCATCCTTCCCTCTTAGCAGCATCAACTGAGGTTAATACCACTGCTGAATGTGAATGATAATAGTCAGCTGTCTTCCTCATTACGCAACGCGTCACGGACATGGCCTCAAGCCAGAGCTTCTGCCAAGCCACTTCGTCAAGCCTCGTCACGTAAGCCACAGCAATCCTTACCTTGTCAAAGTATTCTCCCCTGTGCACAGGTGGACCTCCCTGGTGGCAAACCTGTCTCCCCTGGCAACGGAGCCTCTCCTCCTCCTCCTCGGATCTCCTCCTCGTCATCACGACGCCAAGCTGCACGCTCACCTTGTCACGCCAAGTCACAGAGCGGACAGGAGTCACTCAGCGGCACCTGCAAGTAAGCAGCACACATTATAACATCCCTCTGCTGCGAGTTGCACTGATCCCCTGTGCTTGTGTGTTCCCAGGGTTGTCAGGTCGCAGCGGGACTCACTCAGCTCCAGCTGTCCTCCAGCATCGCACTCACCCACACATCCACACACACAAACTACACACTGAGTTAATAAATAATTGTCAAACTATTCTACTCGTGTCAGTGTCTGTCTCCTGGGTCAAGCAATCATGTCAGTACGACGCCGTCAAGACGACCCAGCAGACAGCGTGCTGACGCGCCGTCTTAACACTCTTAGCGCTCGAGTAGACCTAATTTCCCATCAACAGACAGTTATCCTCAATCAATTAACTCAAATTAACACCCGGCTGGATTGCCTGGATGGACGCCAGGCGTTCCCCCCGGCCACTGGGGCGCTACCAACCCCTGCCAATTAACCTACTAGCCAAACACACCAGCCTCCCTTACCTCGCCTCACTCCCGTGCCTACCCCCGTCCGCTTCAGCGGGAAACTCGGGGAGGCACGGGGTTTCTTGCTGCAGTGTGAAACAGTTTTTCACCGTGTCCCTGGAGATTTTCCCACAGATCACAGCAAGATTGGGTATATTTCTAACCTGCTCGAGGGGAGAGCATTAGCCTGGGCGTACGCGGTTATGGCCAAGCCCAGCTATGCCCATTTAAAATACCAGCAATTTGTAGCAGAGTTTTTTGAAGTTTTTGACCATACTGACCGGGACACGGTGTGAACAGACCGTTTGCTGAACCTCCTTACATCCTCGCTGTAGACTTCCGGGTGTTAGCTGCAGAGGTGGGGTGGGGGGATTCTGCTCTTTGCAGTATTTTTCTCCGCAGTCTTAGCTCTGAGCTAAGAGATGAGTTAGCAACACGGGATAAGCCAGACAGATTAGGTGAACTGATCTCACTTACCATTAGTTTAGACAATAGACTGAAGGAGCGGGCAGCCGAACGCAGGGCTGCCAGTCGCTCGGTCAAACCACGCCCCCGCTCCTCTCAGCCACCCCTCCCGGCTCTGCCCCCGCCGGAGGAACTTCCGGGGCAGGAGGAAATGATTATAGGGCAATCGGGTGTTTCAGCAGCTGAGAGACAGCGCCGAAGGGATCTGGGCCTGTGTTTTTACTGTGGTAGTGAGTCCCATGGGGTAGCTGAGTGTGCCAACCGGTTAAAAGGGGAGGTCCGTGGGTTGCAGTAGGGGGACTCGCGGACATAAACCAGAAAAAGCCCCTCACCTGTTGCCTCATTCCCATTAGAATAATTTACAAACACAAGGAACACATTACACATGCTCTCATTGATTCTGGAGCTGAGCAAAGCTTCATTTCAGGAGACCTGGCAACCCGTCTGGGCCTGAGCTGTCAACCCCTTCGCCTGCCTGTCAACCTCATCACGCTGTCAAAGATCTCGCTAACCGCTGACACCCACCAGACGGCCCCTGTGTCGGTGATTATTTCTGGAAAACATCGGGAGGATATACGGTTTTTGGTGTTGCCCATCTCCTCCTCAACTGTTATCCTGGGTTATCCATGGCTACGATTACACAACCCCACCTTCGATTGGCAGGCAGGAAACATCACTGTGTGGAGCTCCTTTTGTCTCAGTGCCTGCCTCCAGTCTGCAGCATGTGCCCCCTCTGTATCGATGATCCCCCCCACGACACTGCCCCCGGACCTGTCCAGGGTACCAGAGGCCTACCACGATCTGGGAGTGGTCTTTAGTAAGTCACGGGCGCTGTCCCTTCCTCCCCCCACCGCCCCTACGACTGTGCGATCAACCTCCGGGCGGGGGCCCCTCTCCCGGCGAGTCGATTATATAGCCTGTCGGCTCCGGAGCGTGAGGCCATGGACACGTATATTAAGGAGTCCCTCAGCTCCGGGATCATCCGACCATCTTCCTTGGCGGTGGGGGCAGGATTTTTCTTCATGGGAAAGAAAGATGGCTCGCTACGTCCCTGTATCGATTTTCGGGGTCTTAATGAAATTACCATCAAGGACATGTACACGCTGCCCCTGAAAAACTCGGCCTTTGACTCTCTCCAGGGGGAATCATGGTTCACGAAGCTGGACCTTCGCAACGCTTATCACCTGGTGCGCATCAAGGAGGGCGACGAGTGGAAGACGGCCTTCCGGACCCCAAGCGGCCACTTTGAATACTTGGTGATGCCGTTTGGGTTAACCAACGCTCTGGCTGTCTCCCAGCGTTTAATCAACGACGTCCTCCGGGACTTCCTGAACTCCTTCGTGCTTGTGTACTTGAATGACATCCTGATCTTTTCACGCACGTTGGAGGAGCACCAGGTGCATGTTAGACGGGTCCTGCAGCGCCTCCTGGAGAAACAGCTATTTGTCAAGGCCGAGAAATGTGAATTTCACGCCAACTCGACGCCCTTCTTGGGGTTTATTATCGCACACAACCAGGCGCTCCCTGACCCAGCCAAGGTCAAGGCGGTGGTGGACTGGCCCACTCCCACGTCCAGGAAACAGTTACAGGGTTTTTTGGGATTCGCCAACTTCTACCGTCGGTTTGTGCCGAAGTTTGGGATCATCGCCAAGCCCCTGACCAGCCTCACGTCCCCCAAGACCCCCTTCCGCTGGAGCGAGGAGGCTGCTGCGGTGTTCGGGAAATTGAAGGAGGAGTTCGCTTCTGCCCGCGTCCTAACCCAGGTGGACCCAGACCTGCAGTGCTTGGTGGAGGTGGATGCCTCGGATTCTGGAGTGGGGGTGGTCCTTTCTCAACGCTCCCCTGTGGACGGGGTGATCCGTCCATGCGCCTTCTTTTCCCACCGTCTAACACCTGCCGAGAGGAACTACGGCATCGGTGACAGGAAGTTGCTGGCAGTCAAGCTCATCCTGGAGGAATGGAGGTACTAGCTGGAGGGGGCTGCCCAGCCATTCGTCGTTTGGACGGATCACCAAAACCTAGAGTATCTCAGGACGGCGAAGCGGCTGAACTCCCACCAGGCCCGCTGGTCTCTCTTTTTTGGTCGGTTTAATTTCACGATCACCTACCGGCCAGGGAGCAAGAACATTAAGCCAGACGCCCTCTCCAGGCAGTTCAAGGCAGAGACTTCTGGGGATCGGGAGGAGACCATCCTGCCTTCATCCTGTGTGGTGGGCACCCTCGTGTGGGAGATCCAGGACAAAGTCAGGAAGGCACAGGAGAGTGAGCACGACCCGGGTGGGGGTCCCCCGGGCCAATTGTTCGTCCCCCCTTCGGTCAGGAGTGAGGTCATCCAGTGGGGTCATGCTTCTAAGTTGGCGTGCCATCCAGGAATCGCTCGCACCATCGACCTGCTCCAGAGAGCCTTTTGGTGGCCAGGGCTGAGGAAGGATGTCACCAGCTATGTCCGGGCCTGCGCCCAGTGCGCCACCGGGAAATCGTCATCTTCCCCCCCGGCAGGCCTTCTCCATCCTCTGCCGGTCCCTTCCCGCCCCTGGTCCCATGTGGCGTTGGACTTTGTGACAGGCCTGCCCCCTTCTGACCACTTCACCTTGGTCCCGACCATAGTGGACCGCTTCTCCAAGGCGGCCCATTTTGTTCCCCTCCGGGGGCTGCCTTCGGCACGGGAGACGGCGGATCTCCTGGTGCAGCATGTGGTCCGCCTTCATGGCATCCCTGCGGATATTGTCTCGGATCGAGGCCCGCAGTTCGTCGCCCAGTTTTGGAAGGCGTTCTGCACGGCGCTGGGGGCCACGGCGAGTCTCTCCTCGGGGTATCATCCGCAGAGTAACGGCCAGTGTGAGCACACAACGCTACGGTGTCTTCAGCAATGGGGATGTCCCCTTTCAAGGCATCTTTAGGGTATGATCCACCGCTGTTCCCGGAGGAGGAGAAGGAGGTGGCTGTCCCTTCTGTGCAGGCTTACGCCAGGCATTGTCGCCGGATCTGGACCATCACCCGCAGAACCCTCCTCAAGACCACGGAACGCAACATTCAGGTGGCCAACCATCACAGGAGACCTGCCCCGGATTATAAGGTGGGTCAACAGGTTTGGATGTCCACAAGAAATATCAGTGTGCCGGCCGAGAAGCGCAAATTAATCAAGCGTTTCATCGGTCCATATGTGATTTCCCAGATTATTAACCCGGTGGCTGTGCGCCTAGCTCTCCCCACTTCCATGCACATCTGCCCCACCTTTCATGTCTCCCAGGTAAAGCCCTACATCTCTGACCCTCTGTGCCAGCCCCCCGCGGCGCCCCCCCCCCCCCTCCGAGGATGATCAACGACCACCCAGCTTGGGGGGTTACCGCCATCTTGGATGTCCGCAGGCAGGGCTGGGGTCTTCAGTACCTGGTGGACTGGGAGGGATTCGGCCCTGAACACCGCTCCTGGACTCGCCCAGCGTTGATCCTTGACAAGCAGCTCATCCACGATTTCCATCGGGCGCATCCAGATAAGATGGGGCAGGTGCCTGGAGGCACCTCTAGAAGGGGGAGTACTGTCATGGCAGCCGCCGGGCCATCATCAGCTCCAGCTGCGCACACACCTGCCGCCAATAACCAGCAGGCCTTAAAAGCCGGTGTCACTGACTGCTCAGCACGGAGTCGGCTGTCTTCCTCGTTACGCAACGCGTCACGGACACGGCCTCAAGCCAGAGCTTCTGCCAAGCCACTTCGTCAAGCCTCGTCACGTAAGCCACAACAATCCTTACCTTGTCAAAGTATTCTCCCCTGCGCACAGGTGGACCTCCCTGGCGGCGGACCTGTCTCCCCTGGCAACGGAGCCTCTCCTCCTCCTCCTCGGATCTCCTCCTCGTCATCACGACACCAAGCTGCACGCTCACCTTGTCACGCCAAGTCACGGAGTGGACAGGAGTCTCTCAGCGGCACCTGCAAGTAAGCAGCACACATTATAACATCCCTCTGCTGCGAACTGCATTAATCCCCTGTGCTTGTGTGTTCCCAGGGTTGTCAGGTCGCAGTGGGACTCGCTCAGCTCCTGCTGTCCTCCAGCATCGCACTCACCCACACATCCACACACACAAACTACACACTGAGTTAATAAATAATTGTCAAACTATTCTACTCATGTCAGTGTCTGTCTCCTGGGTCAAGCAATCATGTCACAAAACTTGCTTGCTTAATTTCTGCCAGTGCTGAAATACTTAACACAGAATCGGTATTAAGTACAGTAGGACTGCTGCTTTATAGTAGCATACATAGACCATTACAAGGCTGAGGATATGTTTGGTAAATGACTGAAATTCTTTTTACTACTGTTATTAATATTAGAATGGCAAAATAAAGAGTTAATCAGCCTTGTCCTTTTATCATTGACTTTGTACTCTTCCTCCACACTAGGACACATATGCTGATTTTTTTGCTTTAAAAAATCCTTATATGGGCAGAGATCCCCCCCCCCCACAATGTTTAATCCAAAGATACGCCCTTGTTGCTACCTCTAGCTTGCTTATCACTGGCTTTCCTGTAGATTGGTATCATGCGCACTTGTAAGATTTGGCTGAGGCAGTTTAATCTTTTTGCTTGTTGATTCGCTCACAATGTAAACGTGCATGCGGTAACATGCACCGCATTACTTTGCTGCTTCTCTGGCTGTGCTTAGCGCATGCACATGCAGCACATGCATACATGACCTTCTCAAGTACATGTACATATACAGTGTAGTACTATTCATGTACTAGTATATGTACGTGTGCTTGTCGATTCACTTTACATGTACGTACATGTACATATACAGTGTAGTACTATTCATGTACTAATACGTGTGCTTGTCGATTCACTTTACATGTACATGTACAGATTAGCAAGTTTTGGCAGTACATGTACTAGTACATGTATCCGCTCACTGTGCAAACGCACTTGTGGTACAGTACGCAGTGCATAATGCGAAAACATCATGCACTACTTTGCAGCTATGCCAGCTGCGCTTAGCACATGCATACATTATGCAGTGCATACATACTGTACACTGACCTCTGCAAGTAGTACCGTGTTGTTCAGTAAACGTCTGATTTTGACCTTTCTTGCACGAGCTATTATGACGCTGCTTCTTATCAAGAAAAAAAGCCATACGTTGATGAGTCAGTTATGGCTTCCAAATCACGAATCGTTCAGTTTTGGATTCACTAATCATGAGGCGCACGAGGAGAAAGGGAGAAGGAAACATAGGGCAAAATGCAAATTTTCCAAAGCACTTTGAAGTTGGCCTCTGAAATAATGTGGTGACTTGGACTCAGACTCGGAATGTGGTGACTTGGACTTGATCTTGGTTTTGGAATGTGGTGACTCGACTACAACACTGATGAAAAATATTTGCAAATCATTATATTCTTTTTTTTTTAAATTTACACTACCGTTCAAAAGTTTGGGGTCACCTCAGACAATTTTGTGTTTTCCATGAAAAGTCACACTTTTTTTACCACCATGAGTTGTAAAATGAATAGAAAATATAGTCAAGACATTGACAAGGTTAGAAATAATGATTTGTATTTGAAATAATAATTTTTTCCTTCAAACTTTGCTTTCGTCAAAGAATCCTCCATTTGCAGCAATTACAGCATTGCAGACCTAACATGATTGCACAAGGGTTTTCTAATCATCCATTAGCCTTCTGAGGCAATGAGCAAACACATTGTACCATTAGAACACTGGAGTGATAGTTGCTGGAAATGGGCCTCTATACACCTATGTAGATATTGCACCAAAAACCAGACATTTGGAGCTAGAATAGTCATTTACCACATTAGCAATGTATAGAGTGTATTTCTGATTAGTTTAAAGTTATCTTCATTGAAAAAAAGTGCTTTTCTTTCAAAAATAAGGAAATTTCTAAGTGACCCCAAACTTTTGAACGGTAGTGTACATGTCCCAACTTCACTGGAATTGAGGTTTGTATCTGAGAGAAACTGTCAGTGGGGGACCTCCTCATGGATTTATGCATTTTGTTTCTTTTTCTAATGTGTGCATCCACACCAGTAATGCTAGTGTGATGTAATAGTAAAATGAAGCAGGCATAGAGGCTGTCATGAGATACATTGGAGCAGTGTTGGTTGTTGGTGGTCCGTCCTGGCTTGTTTGATGACTCTAGAGCAAATGTGGTATTCCTGCCAGAAAATCTGTTATACTCAGGGCCCACTCACATTGTAACGTTTTTCCTGATCCTTAGCCAAATTCCTTTTCTTTTGGACAGTGTGATTGCTCTGTGCCACACTCAGTTGCAGCCAGTACCCTTGGCTTTGGCTTGCCTGGAGAGGTCTGCTTCAGTGGAGAGCATTTTCTAATGAACAAGCACATGCACGCATACACTATATATCTATAAGAGGCAGCAAGCTTGGGCCCAACAGTAGGATGTGGGAGGGGGAAATCAGCTTTGTCAAGTTGCAGACCAACTGGCCCCAGTGAGAGTGCACCTTTAGTGACTGTGTGTGACTGTTGCTGGAATTTTATGTACATGTTTTTGTGTTTCTTTTTTTCCCCTCTGCATTGTCCCATTGAGTGTGAATACCCTGGTCAGCACCTAAGAGGATACATGAGTGAGTATTCTTTTTGACAAGTAGAATTATGAGAATTATGAGAATGACGAGGCCGGCGCGCACGTGGTTCAGGTTCAAGTTCAGCTTACTTTATTTGTAAGCTGAACTTTATTTATAGATTTGTTTTGCAGTCTGGTGACATCCATATTTACAAGCCACAATTACATTCAACATAGACACAAACACAGGCACACATGAAGCTGACTATAAACATGATAAAAATATCCAAAGCTCCATCAATCAGGGTATAAAGACAAAGAGATGAGAGAAAAACCAGAGGTAAGAGAGAAGGGTCATATTAAAAAGTTAAAGACTAGTCAAAGAGGTTAAAAACTCAAAGGTCTAAAACCCAATAAAATATTTAGAACC
Organism: Pholidichthys leucotaenia; assembly: GCA_020510985.1. Taxonomy (NCBI): domain Eukaryota; kingdom Metazoa; phylum Chordata; class Actinopteri; order Cichliformes; family Pholidichthyidae; genus Pholidichthys; species Pholidichthys leucotaenia. The sequence goes on along the minus strand of CM035847.1, from coordinate 212,935,312 downwards.
CAAATAACATCCTACAAAAATAAGTAAATATACAATGGAGTTAATAAATAGGTACCTAAATTATGTGCAATATATTGTTACAACTTGTTCAACTCTTTGACAGCAGCAGGAACAAAGCTGTTTTTGTAGCGCTGGGTTTTACTTTTTGGGACAGCAAACCTCCGTCTTGAGGGAAGAAGCTGAAAGTTGCTGTGCAAAAGGTGGGAGTCATCATTTAAAATGGAGGTAGCCATCCTCTGTACCTATCTGGTGTACAAGGATGTCAGGCTCAGCTGTGACTCACCAAGCAAATGACTGGACCATCTAACTACCTGATCCAAGGATTTCCTCTGTTTCAGTTTTATCTGACCAAACCATGACACTAAAGAAAAGGATAAAACAGATTCAATAAAAGCCCGATAAAACATTGTCATTATGGTTCAGTCAATTTGGAAGCGTGCAAGTTTTCTCAAGCAATGCAAATATTGCTGACCCTTTTTGCACACCCTTTCACAGTTCTCTTCAAACTTTAAATTACTATCAATAATCGTCCCAAGATATTTGTAGGATTGTACACATTCGGTGGTCTGGCCTTTTAGTACGGTGACTTTGTGCTTGGGAGTTTTCCTCCTAAAGTCAATAATCATGTCTTTAGTTTTTGTCGTATTCAGCTGCAGGTAGGAATCCTCACACCAGTGAACAAAATCGTCAACTACTGTGCCGTGGCCACTCTCACCATCCTGGAGGAGACTGACAATAACTGAGTCATCAGCATACTTTATAATGTGTCTGTTGTCATGTCTGCTCCAACACATGTTTGTGTACAGGATGAAGAGTAGTGGTGACAACACACACCCCTGAGGAGAGCCAGTAGAAGAGCACTTTTGGTCAGACAATGTACCATTGACCCTTACTCTCTGCGTCCTGTTGGTTAAGAAATCCAGAATCCAACCCACCAGATTATTGCTCAAATCAAATTGTTGCAGGAGCCTTTCAACTAAAATATGACGTTGGATTGTATTAAAGGCGGTGGAAAAGTCCACAAATAAAAGCCTGGCGTGTGTCCCATTAAAATCCAGATGTTTATAAAGCATGTTAAACAGAGTGACAGTGGCATCCTCCACTCATCTGTGAGGCCTATAGGCAAACTGCAGAGGATCCAATGCATGCTCAGTCTGCTTTAGGACCTCACATCTGACCAGTTTTTCAAAAATTTTCATTAAAATTGAAGTCAAAGCAACTGGTCTAAAGTCGTTTACCGTTTTAGGACAGCTGGATTTTGGAACGGGAACAACCACGGCTTCTTTCCAGATCTTAGGCACATGTTGTGTCTGTAAGGACTTATTGAAAATGTAATGAAATACAGGACTCAGTTCATGTGCACAGGACTTTACCAAGCGCCCATATATATTATCAGGGCCCTGACTTTTGTTCACTTTTACAGCGCAGAACGCCCTTTTAACATCCTGCACCTCAATATTAAAGTGCTGATTGTCTTCGAGTTTCTGTTTCAAATTTTGGGTTTCAGTGCTAAAATCAAAGGAGTCAAAACGACCATAAAAACAATTAAGAGCACTAGCCAGCTCTGTGTCTGAATTAAAACCATCTAAAAACACACGATTACTGCACTCTGTGCTCTGAAGGCCTGCAATAGTTTTCATACTGGCCCAGGCTGAACCAGGTTTCTTTGTTGCCATCTTACTTTCCAACTCTGATTTATAATTCTGTTGTGCTCTTAAAATTTCGGCCTTCAGCTCTTTTGTGGCAACCTGTAGCTCAGAAACAGACCCCTGTTTAAAGGCAAGTGCTTTCCTCTGTAAGCAGGATTTAACTGATTTTGTAACCCATGGCTTGTTGTTGGGATATATTTTGACACATTTACGTGGAATGATCGTATTTTTACAGAAAGCCATGTATCAGCATGTGACGTCCACCAAAGAGTCCAAATCATCCCCGCAGGACAGTGTGAACATCTCCCAGTCTATACAGTTAAAGCATTCCTGGAGGCTGTGCACTGAATCCTCTGTCCACACATCTATGTCTCTGGTCTCCACCTTGCCTCTTCTGAGAGCAGTTTTATACGTGGGCAGCAAATGTACACAGTTGTGATCTGAGGATCCTAAAGGAGGAAGGGGAAGTGATTTATAGGCCCTCTCTATGGATCCATAGTACAGGTCCAATGTCTTTTTTCGCCTGGTTGGGCAGGAGACATACTGATAAAAGTTTTTAAGTGTCTTCTTTAAAGAAACATGGTTAAAATCCCCAAGAATAAAGTTTGGCGCCTCTGGAGAAATTGACTGCAGCCGCTGCACCACATTAAAGATGGTGCTGGAGGCGGAGTCAGCGTCTGCCCTCGGGTGAATGTACACAGTTGTTATGAAAAATTGGGGGAACTTGCGGGGCAAATAAAAGGGGTGTAGTGACACAGACCGCAGCTCCACATCGGGTGTACAGATGCGCTCTCTGACCGTGACAGATGTGCAGTACTGCTTATTAATATATAAACATACGCCGCCCCCCAACGTTTCCCCGTTACCTCTTCCTGCCGATCAGAGCAGAGTGGAGCTCCAAAGCCGTCAATCCACAGGTCCGCATCCCGGTCATGCGCATTAAGCCAAGACTCGGTATAAGCCATGACACAGCAGTTCTTAAAGTCCTTCTGGTAGCGTACATTCCCTTGAATTTCATCCACCTTGTTCCTCAGAGATTGTACGTTCCCAAAAATCATAGAAGGAAGAGGAATGTTACCAAACTGACATCTTCTCAGGCATAATTTCATGCCTCCACGCTTTCCGCGTTTCCTTCTCCCGTCTCTCCCGTCTCTCTTTTCACCGCTGTGTCCATGAACGTCTCTCAAATTAAAGTCCGGCAGTTGCGACTTAGACTCAATCACAGATGCTGCATCAACCATGTTTAAATGCAGCGACATGTCCCTGGAATAATGTATTCTGCCCACCATGATCCCGATCGCGCTTACCTCAGAGACAAAGACCCGGTGGAAAAGTAGCAGCAGTGCAAAAAAGGGGAGGAAATCCATATTGATGGAACCAGGGAGCTCTTCGCCATACAGTCCACAAACATTCCAGGACAGAAACGACACAGAGAATTTAAAACAGACACACAGATGACAGACTTTTTCACCAGCTGCCAGTCGCTGCGTGCGCATGCGCCCCCCCCCACAAAAAAAGTGTATATACTTCACTTTATTCATCTACCAGGCCAAGCGGTTGACGCATGCGCACAACTGTCATTTATAGTTTCATCCCAGTCCTATGGGTAGCGCAAATCTGCAAACATGGCAGTTTGTTTGCCGGCTATATAAAAGTGAAGAAATGCAAATTCGACGTACATTTTTTGTAGCAACAACGATGGCATTGTTTTGAGGAAAAGGAGGAAATTGCATTTTTCAATGCTCTTTACCACTCAAGCTGCTGCTGCTGCTGCTGCTGCTGCAAAACGATTCATGTATGTTTATTCTTGTCTTCCTCTTTGTCTTCTTCATCTACTTTGACTTTGTATGTTGTGTCGGTATCACCACCTCATGAATGGGAGGTTCAATACTGTGCATGCGCAGTCAACATGGTTGAGCAACGTGGTCACAAAATTTGAGCTGCATACAGATGGCTGCGAAAGGGCTCTGCGGAGGCTAGTGGACTGGAGACGATGACGTAATTTTCGTCACACAAGCCTCGTGGTCGAGCAGACGTGGACAGCAGCGGTGCAACATGAATCCAGCTTAACTCCAACTTCCATCAATGCATCTTAGTTAGGGGTGTAACGGCACGCCTAAAATAATGTTTTGGTACATATCGTGGTTTTAAGGTCACGGTTCGGTTCATTTTTGGTACAGTAAGGAAAGAAAATGCTGTGGAGGAATAAGTTCAGACGAGATGCGCGATGAACTGGAAGGTTGCAGAGTTTTATTTCCTCCATCAAAATGAAACTACTGTGCTGTGTTGTCTTCTGAAACATGTATCGTCAGCTCTTTTATATGTAATACAAACAGAGAGAATGCATGGCACATTAGCATATTGATATACATATCAGTCAATACATATGATTAGCCTGACCAACTGGCGCCCGGACATCTTCTCCTTAATCCGGGGATGTATAAACAATAGTCCATTGCTCTGGTTGTCCCCCCAGGGGCTCTCTGTCCGTATGTGAATGATCCTCTGCTTCTTCCGAACCTTCTGAGTGTGAGGATGAATGTCCCTGTAGATTGTGGGGGGTCACCAGAGGGCTCCCCCCAGAACACTCAGAAGGGGCTGTGACCCACCCCCCCACCCTCACCCCGTCGTTAGGGCTCCAGCTCTGGTAGAACTGTCGGAGGGCATGTCAGTCCATGGGGGGGACGGGGGAGGGGTGGAAAAAAACAGTGTGCTCCGCTCCGGGTTCCAGCACGTTGAACGGCCGTGGATCGTGGGCACACGGGCCGGTGTGCTTCGTGTGTAATGGAACAAGACAGCGATCGGCCGGCTTTAGGGAGTGAGGTGTGGGAAGAGCGCTGTGGATGAGGAGGGGGAAGGGGGGGTGGGAGTAAGTGAGTGCCGGCCCAGCACGTCCAAGGTGTCTGGGCCGTGCAAAAATTGCGTGTGGATCCGCGATGGTGTGGGACTTTCCCGGTCACCCTGGCGGTGATCCACAGCGGCTGTGAAAAAATTAAGTCTCTGACTGCTCTCGCGACTCGGTCCAGCGAGGATGTGGGGAAAGCAAATGGCCAAATTCCCCGAGGATGCGTAGCATTTGTGAAACAACTGCAGCTGTGTGAGGGACTTGGCGGTTTGGCTTTTAGGTGCGGAAGCAGCCCTAAAGCCATCGGGGACAGCAATCGGCTAAATTCTCCTTGTGTGCTGTGGCTGAGAAACCCATACAATGTCCTGTGTGTGGGCTGCACGTCTGCTTCAGGTGCGTGAGCAGCCCTGAAGGTTCCGAGGGTGGCGATCGGCCGTGTTTCTCGAGCATGTGCAGCGGCGGACGCTGTATCAGTCTGTGGAGCCGGTTTGTCTCTGTGCGTGGCACGCACTTGGCGCAGTGACCACATAGCTGGCAGTTGCGCTGTCCTCGTAATCTTGTGGTGTGCGTGCAGGGCTTTGTTGTTGCGAGCTGAGTCAGGGTCGGGGAGCTTGGTGGAAATCAACGCAGTCGGCACCGATGTCCTTCCCCGTTCAGGCTGCTTCCTTCGGCTAGCTCGTGTCGCCGTTCATGATGCGTGTCAGTCCAAGTGCTGCCCGCTCCGGGGAGCGCGCTCCGGTGAGGATGAAGAGGTTGCAGGCGTTCTCTGGTCCTCTGGGATCCACAGTGCGGTGAGAGGGAGCAGACGGTCATTCTCTCTTATCAGGTCACCAGTGTGGAGGGAAAAGATCAGGTGAGGGGCGCATCATGACACGTCGGGGTCACCAGTGTGGAGGAATAAGTTCAGGCGAGATGCACGATGAGCTGGAAGGTTCGTTAGATTGTGGTGGGTCACCACAATGCAAAAGATAAAACTGCTTATCTTTTGTATAAGCGGGAACGGCTTAGACAAAAAAAAAAATCAAACTGCAAATTGCCAACAGTAAATTCTCCAATAAATAAAATGTATACAATAAAATAAATAAATTCTCTTTTTAGCAAATGAATGATGCAGACAAGTGCAACAATTGGAGTTTGAATAGTCTGAATTATCTTTTTATTTTTAAGAAATTAAAGTTCCTTATTGCCTGAAGCAGCGTTTTTTAACCAAGGTGCTCTGGTATGTTCAGGTTTCTGTGGGAAATGATCTAATTTCACTTAACTGGTCAATAAAATTGCAAATAATTTGTCATTGTTGTGTGTAGGTTCTGAAGGCACTCATGCACAACAACGGCAAATTATATTTCAATTTTTTTGACAATTAAGAAGTTAAATTAAATAATGTCCCACAAAAATCTGAACATACCAGGGCACCCTTCAAAAACACTGGCCTAAAGTGCAGCTGAAGTGGGCACAACAAGGAACTTCATACCGGGACTCAGTTACCTTCAGCATGTGTTTAATCCTGGTGTTCTCGAAACCTGAATATGGCCTTAGAGCCACTGCTTTAAAAACACCAATGGCATTTGTTATTGCTTTGGCTTGATCTGAAAAGCCCTGGAGAGGCTGTCTAAATGCTGCTGAAAGATGCACTTGTACCATGCTAGTTTTTTTTCATGCTGTTTCAAATAAGTTAACAAGTTTAACATGCTGCCAAAAGCATATCTGATGCTGTTTTCATCATATTCACTTGCCTTTGTCCGTTTACATACAGCAGAGAAAATAAGTATTGAACACATCAACATTTTTCTCATTAAACATGTTTCTGATGGAGCCATGATAGGAAGAGACTGAACAAACTGATCAAGAAAGCTAGCTCTGTCCTGGGGCAGCGCCTTGACCCAGTCGAGGAGATGGGAGAGAGAAGGATGGTGGCTAAACTCATCTCTGCTGGAGTCCGAGTTCCACCCTATGCAGGACATACTGAATGCACTGAGGAGCTCATTTAGCAGCAGACTACATCATCCTAGGTGCACAACCGAGAGGTTTCGCAGGTCCTTCCTACCTACGGCTGTCAGACTGTACAACCAAAGTAGGGCTGCTCGCAGAGATAGCAAAAAGACGTGACGATCTAATAGTATTGAATGCAAAAGACGCAATAGACTTACACAATGGTCTCCTCCAGTATACAACTAGGAAAAAACCGGTCGCTATGGAGGGTGAGAATATGTATGGGTACATAATCATACCATGTAGGATAACTAAGTAGACGGTTGTGCTGTTTCATTTCATCTAGCTACAATGCTCCGCACTGTGTGTGTTTATATATTTACATATTTATTCCATCTAACTACAATGCTCCACACTGTGTGTGTTTATATATATATATTTATTCCATCTAGCTACAATGCTCCGCACTGTGTGTCTATATATATATATATATATATATATATATACAGTATATATATAGTGGAGTGTGTGAAATCACAGGCAGATGCATTTCAAATGATTTATTGCACACTCACATCTCATGAGCACTGAACAGAATGACTCGTCACATCACGAGCACAGAACAGACTGAATCTCTACCAAGTTACACTTCACAAGATTCAAGGCACTTCCTAATAACAGCAGGACATCTACACCACACTTCATTCAACCCCCACTCCCACTGTTCTCCCATGTGTATTCATTGTCTCTGTCTAAGGTGTGAAATAACCTGAGGCCCACACTGCCCCCCCAGCAACTTAGATAGAACAATAGCACATCAGTCCACACGCTGTTTCGGCTTCAGCTTCCTCCCATATCTGCTGCAACTGGGTTTTACCACCTCCGTGGCACTGCTGTGCTGGTGGGAGGCTGCTGGAAGTGTGTCTGACTGCAGGTGAGCCGTGGAGAGGGGGGGGGGGGTCACTCTGCCCGTGTGGTTGCTCTGATGAATCGTTTTCCTGGGGAGCTCTCCGTGGGGGTCTTCCACGCCGAGGGGTCCTAGCCAACAGCACTTGCTCATCCGCCACAACGAAAGCGGGTTTGAGTCTGTCTATGCCAGTTTTTTCCTTCCTACCCCCAAGTCTAGCAAAAAATGCTTATCTCCTGTTTCCAGCACTCTGAACGGTCCATCATAGGGTGGGTGCAATGGAGGGCGGTGGGCGTCGTGTCTGACAAACACGAACTCTGCGTTCTTCAAAGTTTTAGGCACAAAAACACACGGAAAACTGTGGTGGGCAGGGCCCAGCAGCGTGCCTGTGTTTGCGCTACGCTGCAAAAGCTGAGAAGGGGAGCTGCCGGGCGCTGGATTATCTGGCAGAAATTCCCCAGGCAGCCGTAGTGGCTGCGCAAAAATGAGCTCTGCCGGGGAAGCTTCCAGATCCTCTTTCGGCGCGGAGCGCAACCCCAATAAAACCCACGGTAACTTGTCTACCCAATTTGCATCCGTCAATGAAGCCCTGAGTGCTGCTTTCAGTGATCTATGAAAATGCTCGCATAACCCATTGGCCTGTGGGTTGTACGCGGTTGTGCGGTGAATTGTAACACCCAGGCTGCGGGCCATCGCGGACCAGCGTTCGGAAACAAATTGAGGGCCCCTGTCGGACGTAATGTCCGACGGGACTCCAAAACGTGCCACCCATGCTGTTAAAAAAGCGCGCGCCACGTCTGCGGACGTGGTTGCCGCCAGCGGAACCGCTTCTGGCCAACGCGTAGTGCGGTCCACCATTGTCAGGAGGTGCGTGCACCCCTGTTATGGCGGGAGGGGGCCCACGAGGTCCACGTGAACATGGTCGAACCTCTTAGCCGGAATACAAAACGGCTCCAAGGGAGCCTTCGTGTGTCTGTGTACCTTGGCTCGCTGGCACGCCACGCAGGCTGCAGCCCACTCTTTAACTTGTTAGCGTAGGCTCGGCCACACAAACTTCTCTCCCACCATTTTGACGGACACGCGCATTCCTGGGTGTGCCAGAGTGTGAACCGACTCAAACACGCGGCGGCACGCGGCCGGGACCACGGGACGCGGGCGACCCGTGGAGACATCGCAGATTAGGGGGGGCATGCCGTCTTGCAGCACCCAGCTCTCCAGCCTTAACCCTGTTGGTCCAGACTGGAGCGCGCGCACGTCTGCATCGCTAATCTGCTCTGCGGCAATGGCTGCGTAATCTATGCCCATGCAGACTGGGGCCACCACGACGCGCGAGAGGCAGTCCGCCACTACATTCAGTTTACCCGACACATGCTGAATATCGGTAGTAAACTCTGAGATCGCGGCCAGCTGTCTCTGCTGCCGGCCCGACCACGGTTCTGAAACCTTGGCCATCGCGAATGTTAGCGGCTTGTGGTCTACGAACGCGGTGAAGCTGCGCCCTTCCAGCCAGAACTGGAAGTGGCGAATGGCCAGGTGGAGAGCCAGCAACTCTCTGTCGAACGCACTGTATTTACGTTCGCTGTCGCGCAAAGTTCTGCTGAAAAAGGCGAGCGGCTGCCAAGCCCCGGCAACGCGCTGCTCCACGACAGCCCCTATGGCCACGTCTGAAGCGTCGGTGGTGAGCACTATGCGGGCCGTCGGGTCTGGACGTGCCAGCAGTGCGGCATTTGCCAGAGCTGCTTTAACTTCCGAGAACGCCCGCTCTCGCTCCAGGGTCCATTCGACCCTATCCGCGGGTTTCTGTTTCTTGAGCACGGCGTACAATGGTTGCATGAGCTGTGCCACGCGGGGAAGGAAACGGTTATAAAAGTTCACCATTCCCAAAAATTCCTGCAGCGCCCTGACCGTCTGAGGCCGGGGAAAATCCGCCACGGCGCGCACTTTGTCAGGCAGCAGGATCACTCCTTCTGGAGAGACGCGGTGCCCCAAAAAATCAATCTCCGTTACCCCGAACTGGCATTTCGCCGGGTTGATTATTAACCCGTGCTCCTCCAACCTCCGAAAAACCATCGTGAGGTGGGTTTCGTGTTCGTCTTCGGACGTGCTGGCTACCAGGATATCATCCAGGTAGACGAACATGAACGGGAGATCGCGCAGCACTGCATCCATCATGCGCTGGAATGTCTGTGCCGCTCCTTTTAACCCGAATGGCATGCGCAAGAACTCGAATAGACCAAACGGAGTTATTACCGCTGTTTTGGGTACGTCCTCAGCGCGCACTGGGACTTGGTGGTAACCACGGACCAGGTCTATTTTGGAAAAAATGCGTGCCCCGGCGAGGTGAACTGAAAAATCCTGTATGTGGGGAATCGGGTAGCGGTCGTGCGCCGTGGCGTTGTTCAACCTGCGGAAATCACTGCATGGCTGCCACGATCCCTCAGCCTTAGGGACCATGTGTAGCGGGGATGCCCATGGGCTGTTCGAGCGCCTGATGATGCCCAACCTTTCCAGGTTGGCGAACTCCTCATGCGCTATGGCCAGTTTAGCTGCGTCCAAGCGCCGAGGTCTTGCAAAAATGGGCGGCCCGGTGGTGGTGATAAAGTGCTCCACCCCTTGTTTAGTGATGGCCGCGGAAAACGTCGGGACCGTGAGTGCTGGGAACTGAGTGAGCAGTGTGTGGAACTTACCGCCTGTAGCTGTGACGTTGGCTTGTGCTGTTGGCTGGGTCACTCGAGCTATACAGGGGAGAGAGTCAAAAGACATTAACCAGGCGCCTGTTAGCAACATCAACCAGTAAACCATGTGCACACAGAAAATCAGCCCCCAGTATATGGTAATTCAGTGCTGCTATGACAAAAGTCCACTCATATGTACGGCCGTGTAGAGATAAGAGCAGAGTCCTCTCACCAAAGGTCTTAATATCCGAGCCGTTTGCTGCTAACATCCCAGGGCCGCTAGATCCTGCCAGCCGGTCAGCGTAGGTCGGCCGGATGAAGCTCTTTTGGGCTCTGGTGTCCATGAGGAAACGCCTCCCCGAGCATGCGTCCATTAGGTAGAGCAGCTTGTTCTCTTCACCGAGGGTCGCTGCTGCTACCGACCCCCGGCCTTGGCGTTTTCCCGAGCACTGGAATTGGCACGGTGGCGCACATCTGCGTGCGTTCTCTCCGAAGCGGCGGTGGTAGGAACAGAGCGCGTCTCTCTGGCGCTCCTTGGCCCCCGCTGCTGCTACCGTTGGTGGCTCCTCGCCTCCTCTGGTCGTCTCGCTGGGCTCCGTCGCTGCCGCGTTGACTGTGATCGCCTTGGTGGTGATGATGATCTGGTCTGCCTCCTGGGCTAGCGCACAGTAGTGTCGCACAGCCAGCCACGGCGAATTGGCCAGAACCGCTCTCGCTACTGTCGGAAGGTTCCGGAGGAAGAGGTGGGCAAACAGAAAGTGCTCGTCGTCCGTGCCCCTTAACGCCAGCATCTTCTCCATCAGGTCTACGGCCAAACCATCTCCTAGCTCGGTCCGCGCCAGGAACCTCTCCGCTCTCTCACAGTCCGAGAGCGTGTAGCGCTGGATGAGCGCAGCCTTGAGCGCCTCGTATCTGTTGCTGGCTGGTGGCTGATCGAGCAGGCTCGCTACCTGTTGAGCTGTGCGGGTGTCGAGCGCTGCGACGACATGGTAGAATCTGGTGTCATCTGCCGTTACTCCCCGGAGGGCGAACTGGGCCTTGGTGAGGTGGAACCAAGAGCGCGGGTTGTGCTGCTAGAAATCCGGTAGCTTGACTGCAACCGCACACGCGTGGCTGGAGGTTTCAGTCCAGGCTGTCTGTGGGATGGCTGCCGCCTCGCTGTAGCTTCCTGACCGGGCCGGCTCCGGGGATCTTGCCTCGTGTTCCATAATAAGTCTTGGGTCACCAGTGTGGAGTGTGTGAAATCACAGGCAGATGCATTTCAAATGATTTATTGCACACTCGTATCTCACGAGCACTGAACAGAATGACTCGTCACATCACGAGCACAGAACAGACTGAATCTCTACCAAGTTACACTTCACAAGATTCAAGGCACTTCCTAATAACAGCAGGACATCTACACCACACTTCATTCAACCCCCACTCCCACTGTTCTCCCATGTGTATTCATTGCCTCTGTCTAAGGTGTGAAATAACCTGAGGCCCACAATATATATATATATATATATATATATATATATATATATATATATACTGTATATATATATATATATATATATATATATATATATATATATATATATATATATATATATATATATATATATTTATATGTACATATGTATACTTGCTGCTCTTGTTTTTTTCTCTTGCCTTCTGATTGTTGCTCTGAGTGTTGCTGTCCCTGTGCTGTTGCAATCCTGGAATTTCCCCATTGTGGGACTAATAAAGGCTTATCTTATCTTATTTTCCACCAGATATCAGTAACAACCCAAGCAATCTATACATACAAAGAAATCAAGGCAACTGTGTTCACAAAACAAGTTATATTTAATAAAATGGAATGACACAGGGAATAAGTATTGAACACATGAAGAAAAAGAGGTGCAAAAAGGCATAATAAAAGAAACCAGCTGAAATTCATCAGAATTTAAGAAGCCATCCCATCCCCCATCAGTGCAAATTAATTTCAGCTGGTTAAGTCCTGACTGATCAGCATCTGGAGGCTATTATTACCAACAAAGGCTTTTCCACTAAATATGAAATGAATTTCACCAAGCGTGTCCAATACTTATTCCCTGTGTGATTCCACTTTATTAAATATAACTTGTTTTGTGAACACGGTTGCCTTGATTTCTTTGTATGAACAGATTACTTGGGTTGTTACTGATATCTGGTGAAAAGCTCAGGTATTTCAGGTACTTCACTTCCGGCTTCTAGAGAGAGCAGTCGCTTTTCCTTTCCTCTCCTCTCCTCTACTATTCCCTGCTTGCGATGTCTGTCTTTCGCTCTTCTTCTGGCTGAATCTTAATCCAAATGGAAATTATGGATCTGGAAAAGCGGCTTATATGCGATTGTCACCACTTTAAAAGAAGAAAATCGGGTCAGGGGGAACCCAAGGAAGACTCATGGTATTGGAATTCATGTGTCTGTGTGATTCGACTGAAGATTGAAATGATCACAGGATTTTCTGTTTGGCCCCTGGAGTTCCTGGTGTATCGAAATTATATTTGGGTGAGCTAATCAAATGCGGACCCCAGCGTAGCTCCCTCAACAAATTCAACAATTCGTCCAGCTGGGAGGAGCACTGACTGTCAGCGGCAAATAGGATTAACATGGAATTTACCACCTGACATGCATTGAAGAGAGAACGGACTCTCTTGGACATGTTTACCTATGTTTCGGTAGGTGGATAACATATGGGGATCGCTGAGTGCTCTCCAGAGAATGATCTAAAGCATGATTCAAGCCTGTATGAAATTATGAAGCACAGAATCGAAGAGAGGGAAATTCTATTCTCTGAGTGCACTGTGCAGATTCGACCTTGAGTTTTGGTGCCCTTGTTTACATTCCTCCTCGATGAAGATAAGGCTGGAGAAGTGGCTTACCCAAACATTCGACAATTGTTGTTGTTTCAGCAGACAGAGCTCCAAGGACAGCGTTATCATGTGTCTGGACTATAGAACACATGACTGAATAATATCTATCCGTTGCCAGAGGGTGCCCTCTGCTGTTCACTAGCAATGGCACACCTACATTACACTGCATTCAACATTACATGAATGACTGATACACGTAAACTGACACAATTATACATACACTGACTCTCTCAATTCTCCTGCTTTGTTAATGTGTGATCTATTGTCTGCTAATTGTGCATAGAGGTTTTTTTTCTGTGTAATCAAAATTTGGCTCATTTGAGCTTTATATGAGCTTATACGAGCGTTATTCTGATTAAATATGTTTTTTCTCTCTGCCTATTGTGTTTTCCTCCCCCCCCTTCCCCTCTTTACCCCCACTGTATGACAGGCGCCTTGCATGGCTGCCGCGTCATTGGATGCGCCTAACGTGCGCGCCCAATGTCAAGTCAAATTCCTCGTATGTTTACTTGTAAATATACTTGGCAATAAAGCTGATTCTGATTCTGTCAATGGCTCCATCAGAAATATGTTTAATGAGAAAAATGTTGACGTGTTCAATACTTATTTTCTCCACTGTATTTCACCGGAAAGCCAAAGTGTTCCCAAACTTGTGAAGAGGATCTTGACGTTCGCCAGTCAGAGGCTGGGCTGCACTGTTTGTTTACATGTATGGCTAATAGTGCTAGGCAGTTACACTTCCTGTCCGTCACTCAACATGGTCCTTGTGGAAAATTGGGACGCCTCTGTACTGTACCAAAAAATTTGAATACAAATGCATGTACTGTTACCCCTAATCTTAGTAGTACAATATCAAAATTTCTTGCATATACAGTGGTGTGAAAAAGTGTTTGCCCCCTTCGTGATTTCCTATTTTTTTGTATGTTTGTCACACTTAAATGCTTCAGCTCAACAAACAAATTTAAATATTAGACAAAGATGACACAAGTAAACACAAAATGCAGTTTTTTTGAAGGTGTATTATTTAGGGGAGAAAAAAATCCAAACCTACATGGCCCTGTGTGGAAAAATGATTGCCCCCCTGTTAAAACATAAACTAACTGTGGTTTATTACATCTTTGGAAAGCTGAGTTCAATTTCTCTAGCCACACTCAGGCCTGATTACTGCCACACCTGTTCTCAATCAAGAAATCACTTAAATAGGACCTGCCCGACAAAGTGAAGTCAACCAAAAGATCCTCAAAAGCTAGACATCATGCTGTGATCCAAAGAAATTTGAGAACAAATGAGAAACAAAGTAATCTATCAGTCTGAAAAAGGTTATAAAGCCATTTCTAAAGCTTTGGAACTTCAGCGAACCACAGTGAAAGCCATTATCCACAAATGGCGAAAACATAGAACAGTGGTGAACCTTCCCAGGAGTGGCCATCTGACCAAAATTATCCCAAGAGTGCAGCAACGACTCATCCAAGAGGTCACAAAAGATCCCACAACAACATCCAAAGAATTACAGGCCTCACTTGCCTCAGTTAAGGTCAGTGTTCATGACTCCACCATAAGAAAGAGACTTGGCAAAAATGGCCGGCATGGCAGAGTTCCAAGACGAAAACCACTGCTGAGCAAAAAGAACATACAGTTAGGCCCAAAAATATTTGGACAGTGACACAAGTTTTGCTATTTTAGCTGTTTACGAAAACATATTCAGGATACAATTATATAATCAATATGGGCTTAAAGTGCAGACTCTCAGCTGTAATTTGAGAGTATTAACATCCAGATTGGAGCAAGGGTTCATGGGCTCTTCCCTCATTAATCTGTCATCAATTAAGCAGTTAAAAGGTCTGGAGTTGATTCCAGGTGTGGCGTTTGCATTTGGAAGCTGTTGCTGTGAACACACAACATGCGGTCAAAGGAGCTCTCAATGAAGGTGAAACAGACCATCCTGAGGCTGAAAAAAAAGAAGAAATTCATCAGAGAGATAGCAGAAATGTTAGGAGAGGCCAAATCAACAGTTGGGTACATTCTGAGAAAAAAAAAAGTGCACTGGTGAGCTTGGGAACTCAAAAAGGCCTGGACGTCCACGGAAGACAACAGTGGTGGATGATCATAGAATCCTTTCCATTGTGAAGAACAACCCCTTCACAACATCCACTCAAGTGAAGAACACTCTCCAGGAAGTAGGTGTATCAGTATCTAAGTCTACCATAAAGAGAAGATTTCATGAGAGTAAATACAAAGGATTCAGCACAAGGCGCAAACCATTAATCAGCCTTTAATCAGCAATTAATCAACCATTAATCAGCCTCAAAAATAGAAAGGCCAGAATTGACTGCCAAAAAACACCTGAAGAAGCCAGCCCAGTTCTGGAACAGCATTCTTTGGACAGATGAGACTAAGAGCAACCTGTACCAAAATGATGGGAAGAAGAAAGTTTGGAGAAGAATTGGAACAGCTCATGTTCCAAAGCACTACATCTTCTGTAAAACATGGTGGAGGCAGTGTGATGGCATGGGCATGCATGGCTTCCAATGGCACTGGGTCACTTGTGTTTATTGATGATGTGACAAAAGACAGAAGCAGCCAGATGAATTCTGAAGTGTATAGGGATATACTTTCTGCTCAGATTCAGCCAAATGCAGCAAAGTTGATTGGACGGCGCTTCACCAATGATCCAAAACATACTGCAAAAGCAATCCTGGAGTTTTTTAAAGCAAAGAAGTGGAATATTCTGCAATGGCCAAGTCAGTCACCAGATCTCAACCCAATCGAGCATGCATTTCACTTGCTCAAGAAAAAACTTAAGGCAGAAAGACCCACAAACAAGCAACAACTGAAGACAGCTGCAGTAAAGGCCTGGCAAAGCATCACAAAGGAGGAAAGCCAGCGTTTGGTGATGTCCATGGGTTCCACACTTCAGGCAGTCATTGCCTGCAAAGGATTCTCAACAAAATATTGAAAAGTAGCATTTTACTTAGGGTTATGTTTATTTGTCCAATTACGTTTGAGCCCCTGAAATGAGGAGCGTTTGTATAAAAATAGCTACAATCCCTACATGTTTAATCATATATTTTTGTTCAACCCCTTGAATTAAACCTTAAAGTCTGCACTTCAATTCCATTGTAGTTGTTTCATTTCAAATCCAATGTGGTGGCATGCCGAGCCCAAATCATGAAGATTGTGTCACTGTCCAAATATTTCTGGGCCTAACTGTAAAGGCTTGTCTCAGTTTTGCCAGAAAACATATTGATGATCCCCAAGACTTTTGGGAACATACTCTGTGGACTGATGAAACAAAAGTTGAACTTTTTGGAAGGTGTGTGTCCCATCACATCCGGCATAAAAGTAACACACCATTTCAGAAAAAGAACATCATACCAACAGTAAAATATGGTGGTGGTAGTGTGATGGTCTGGGGTTGTTTTACTGCTTCAGGTCCTGGAATGTTATGATTCTCCCCGTGCCCTATTATGCAGTGCATGGAGGAAAAGAGGAAGCCCACTTGCTGGAGTTAGTTGTGCGTCATTTAATGACAAACATAAAATAACAGTCCAAAACAACAGAAGAAGAGCACAGGATATACTAAGGAAACTGTTACAATTTGCCCTTTGCAGGGCAAAGATGAGATGTCAACAGTGAGTTTTGTTATTTTATTACAAAGTACAAAATAATGAGCCTCGAGGGGCAAAACACAAACTATGACACTTGACCACGAAGGGTCAGAATAACTAAACAAAAACAAAGAATCAAAGACACTTACACTTTATACAGCGAGGGCGAAACCTAACGCTGAGACTGGAGCCGGACATGGGGACTCCAGCCTGAATGGGTGTGAGATCGTAGCGAAGAATGATTGTCCACTGCGATCTTAAATAGTGCATACACCAAACCACAAACAGGTGAGACAAATAATAAGGGATTAAGAGCTCGCAGGTGTGACAGTCCATGAGCAGCCTGACAGGAGGAAGTGCTGCTGTGGTGCTGTCAAAATAAAAGCCCAAAGTCAATCCCCTAACAAACAAGACTAAACTGACAGAAAAAAGGAAAAATTATAAGTGACTCAAGCGCGGACAGACCCACGCTTGGGATCACCACAGTGCCCCCGCTTTAAGGGATGGATTCCAGGCATCCCAATCGTAACATCTAAGAAAGAGGACCCCCCCACCCCCCCAAAACCAGGAGAACTGTCAAAACCAGCCTCAGGAGGGCGGAGGGGGAATCCCGGCCTGGAGGGAGTGACACTGGAAAGAAAAAATGAACTCAAAATACTAAACAGCAAGATACTAAGACATATGCTAAACACCAAAATATCCCCATAAACTGCAAATGGGAATTCCTATTTCCCCACAATTTTAATTCCCATAACTTTCTGTCAAAAGACAGATTTTATATGGTAGGCAAAAATAGATTAATTTACTCTACCTTTTCTTTAGAAAAGTTCATGCAAGAAATTAACAATGAACTAGAACCCAAAAATATAACAAATTGCAACACACAGGTTTGAAATAAGAACTTCTCTCTTCTTCTTTTTCCCCCCATTTTTTTGGAATGTCAACGTGAAAATTTATACCAAAATAGCAAATTCACAAACTTTAAGTTTAAACAAGAATAACTTCTCTCCCATAAAAGTTAAACCAGAAAGAAAACTGAACTAAGATACTAGATAATACAAGCCTACACAAAAAAATAGAGAAACACTAAGAATTAAGCAAATTCCCAAACTTCAAGTTCAAAGGAGAATAACTTCTCCCTCAGAAAATTTAAACCAAAAAAGAACTCTGGACAAGATTACTGGCTAATACATATTTACAAAAAGGAGACACACTAAGAATCACGTATTACCAGTCACATGAATGCATTATTCTGGAGACCTCCCAGAGTCCCAGCTCCACCCAACCGTCACAAGAAAAAGGTCGGGCAGCCTACCAGACCTCCAGCACCACAAAGTCAGGCGAGAAGGTCCTCCGGTGGCCTCCCCGCATCGCTGGGCCAGCGGACCACAGAGCCCCGCTCACCTCCCCCAGAAGGCAGAAGAGGAGGCAGGTAATCCCCGCAAACCCTTGGCAGGGAATGAACCATGAAGGAACCAAAAACTTGAAACCGAATCACAGCAGCCTTCAGCTCCAGCGCTGCACCCTCAATGACCTCGGCCTGAGGCGTAGCAGCGCCCACGATGGCCTCGGCCTGAGGCGTAGCGGCACCCACGATGGCCTCGGCCTGAGGCGTAGCGGCACCCACGATGGCTTTGGCTCGAGGAGCTGGACCCACGACGACCTCGGGCAGCGGACCGGAACCCACAGAGACCTCTACCGTGGCAGGAAGCACCTTGATGACCCTGAGAAAAGGCTCGGAAACAGGGAGCACAGGAACACAGTCAGGGTCACCGGCAGCAGTGGAACCCGGTGAGGCGAGCTCAGATGCTGCTGACGGCAGCGCCCGGTTCTCCTCACCAAGAGCCAGACAAGATCTCTCCAAAACAGAAATAATGAAAACAAAGGAGAGCACTTGCCTGAGCTCAAGTTCCACTGCCGTCCAGGACTCCGTCGATCCAGATGGCGATCCTCTTGGCCCGACCTCCTGGAGGTCCAACTCCAACTCTACTGCAGCAGCCCCATCAGCAGGCATGATGGTCTCAGCAGTCTCTGGACCCCCCGGCGCTGCAGTCCACTCAGATGGCTCGCTCTGCATGGCGACCGAAGATCCACTCCCAACTGGGACAGGATTCTGTTCAGTGGAGATCCGGGGACGCTTCGTCGTCGGCACAGACTCTCACTGGCAGGCTGACCTCTTCCTCTGTCCATATTGCGGCTGCAGGGCTGGAACCAGGTTCACCAGGGCCGCAGGCCCCTCCTCCCTCCAGTGGCTTAGTCCTGGCACCGACGGACACTCGGGAATATAGGAGGAGACACAAAGGAAGCAGGTTGCAAATTTATGGCTGCAGCAGGTGGTGAGAGCTCAGGGGACTTCAAAACCTGAGTCTCACCCCCAGGAATTAGACAAGGTAATTCATCAGTTAAAAACTGATAAAGAAAAAACACTTGCCTGTCATCCTGAGGTACGGTGGTCACTGCTGCAGCAGGCTCTGTTCTTCCCTCTCCCGTTCCAGGGATGCAGGTGTGCCGCCCGGGAAAACGAGGAGGAGCCACTCCTGGCGGCTCGGCGATGAAGGCAACTGGAGAAGAAGTCCCTTGGTTCACAGCAGCTGGAGGAAGCGCCACAGAGGAGGGAGGAGCAGTGAGGCAGTCCGGGGTAGGGGAGCTGGCAAAACAGCTGAAAATGAAGACCCGGATGCTGAAGCTGCTGTCACACCTCTCTGCTGTGGAGAGGGAAAAACAGCTGGCTGGGAGACAGAGGAGTTTTTCCGGTGGCCCGTAGCTGGACCCAAACGGGAACCCTGCGGAGAATTGACCCGGTCATTATTACCCCCCCCCCCCCAGAATGGCCGTGTCCTGGGAAGGAGATGAGTTCTGTGCAGGGCGATAATGTCTTCTGGCTGGAGGCGAAGCTAAATTCAAATTGGGGAAACGCTGCTGCTGCTCTGAAACTGAGGCCAGCAGCTTGGTGTACTCATGATAATTATTTAATCCAGGGTTTGCCTCCACAAGTCTAACAGCTGCCGCCACACTCTTCAGAATCTCACCGGGGTAGTAGGCAGAGTGAGCTTCAGCCACACGGCCCCTGATGAGTTCAGCTGCCCACTGCTCATCTTCACTGTGACCCCCGGCTGCCCTCCTCCTCCGCCGCGCTGGAAGATGGCTCCTCGGCGAAACAGAAACAGGGGCTGGAATCGTAGCAGGAACCTGATCCCGGGGCAAGGAACGGGAGTGCTTCATCATCTGCTCCATCTTCGGCCTCCTGCTGGAACTCTTCATCAGCTCACGATGCTTCTGCTGAAGCACCGCATGTTCAGCCATCCTCTCCCTGCCCTCAGTGTGCTCGGCAAAGAGAGGATGATGTTTAACAGCAGCCTCCGTGAGGTCCAGGTACCACAGTGCGTACTTGGGAGTTAAATATTGGTGTGCGTTGGTCAGGAAGTCGTCAATTTCCATCAGAGCCTGGACGAGCTCAAAACCCAGGCTCATAGGATACCATGTCCTGAAAGATGCCATAACCTCCCCCTGAACAAGAAGCGCTGGCACCTGGCAAGGGAAAAAATTCAGAGCCAAAAAACAAAAACTCACTGAGGCTGGCACCTCGTTCGGCTGCGATCTACTGTTATGATTTGCCCTTTGCAGGGCAAAGATGAGACACCAAATGCCAACAGTGAGTTTTGTTATTTTATTACAAAGTACAGAATAATGAGCCTTAAGGGGCAAAACACATAAACTATGACACTCAACCATGAAGGGTCAAAATAACTAAACAAAAACAAAGAATCAAAGACACTTACACTTTATACAGCGAGGGCGAAACCTGATGCTGAGACTGGAGCCGGATATGGGGACTCCAGCCTGAATGGGTGTGAGATCGCAGTGGAGATTCATTCTTCACTGCGATCTCAGCCCAAAGTTAGTCCCCTAACAAACAAGACTAAACGGACAGAAAAAAGGAAAAATAATAAATGACTCGAGCGCGGACAGACCCGCGCTCGGGATCACCACAGTAACTGCAAGGACGCTCTACAGAACACAGGTGAGAATCATATTGCCAAAATGTCCTTCAACGCCAACAGACAGCACTGTATGGGGAGGGTGAAGCAGTAAGTACTCACAAGGTTGGAGCAGTCCGAGTCCGTCCAAGTAATAATCCAGGTAAACAAAAACCAAACTGAAGAAGAAGCTGACGCCACGCAGAGCGATGCGGTACCACAACAAAGGCAGGGCATGTAGTCATGTGTGACGGGGAATAAACACTCAGAGCATAATCGCAGTGTGGGAAAAATGATCTGACAGTCTCTCTCCACACAAACCAGGCTTAAATAAACCAAACCTAATGAGGAAAGAGATTGCCACTGTGTGTGAAGTGAAACCCAATAATCACACACAGCTGATCACTTTGACAGGAGGGGGAGGCGTGGCTGAGCTGTCAAGGAGCCGAGAGGACCCCAGAGCTCCCCGAGAGCACCTGATGAAAAATAAACAGCAAAAAATGCACAAAGCGAGTAAACAGCCACTGCGTCACAGAACTGGGCCAGAAAGCAAGCCCAGTTTGTGACACTGGAAGACTTGCTGTGGTAAATGGAACCATGAATTCTGCTGTCTACCAAAAAATCCTGAAGGAGAATGTCCAGCCATTTGTTTGCGACCTCAAGCTGAAGCACACTTGGATTCTGCAGCAGGGCAATGATCCAAAACACACCAGCAAGTCCATCTCTGAATGGCTTAAGAAAAACAAAATGAAGACTTTGGAGTGGCCTAGTCAAAGTCCTGACCTGAATCCAACTGAGATACCGTGGCATGACCTTAAAAAGGTGGTTCATGCTCGAAAACCCTCCAGTGTGGCTGAATTACAACAATTCTGCAAAGATGAGTGAGCCAAAATTCCTCCATAGCGCTGTAAAAGACTCATTGCCAGTTATCGCAAACGCTTGATTGCACTTGTGACTGCTAAAGGTGGCCCAACCAGGTATTAGGTTTAGGGGGCAATCACTTTTTCACACAGGGCCATGTAGGTTTGGATTTTTTTCCCTTAATAATAAACACTGTAGAGGAGCTGGAAATGACGAGGCGATTTTGTATTAAAAACAGAGTCTTTAATGTACAGCTCTTCTATCTTGTCTCATCTGGTGCAGAGCTTGGCAGAAGGCAAAGAGAAAGATTTCTGCCCAGCTCGCTGGTTAAATACAGGCACACTTCAAAGACATGCATTACACAAGCCGACAACCCCTGTTATCTTAATCCCCCCATTGTTCTGTTATCTCCTCTCTTCGTCTTGGGAGGTGATGGGAAAACCTCTCCTCGCCTTGGGGGGTGAAGGTGTCAAGTCTGTCTCCGCCGCCGCGTCCTGTGACGTCATTGATCTTCACACGGAGGTGAGATTCCTTTGTCCTTTCAGAGGTGTGAAGTTCCTTTACATATGTTGTCTAAAACATTTCCACAAGCTCTAACATATGTAGGTATGGAATATATGAGTAATATATACCACAGGCCCCCCAAACAACTAGGAAAGGACACAGAACGATTCACAGTCTAGGGTAATTAATACGACATACTCCGTGTTACAGCTGTTGCCACAGAAGAAACTTTCAAGCAGCTATGCTCCCAAGAGAGTTCAGTGTAAAACATAACAGCATAGTACAATCATAAGTCAGTCCTAAACTGTTGTAGCACAATTAATGAATAATTGCGGAGTGGTTAATATCAGTTCCTGTGCTGTCTGGGTTTTAATCTTCTCCCAAAACTGCTGTAGGTTGGTTTAGGCGTCCTGCTGGGACCTTCTTGTGAGGAATCTGCAGTGTGGGAAGGAGAGAGATTATTTGTTCCCTGCCTGGGGGCTGAGACTTTTCCCTTGGGGGGTCTACCTCGCCGAGGTGCTCGAGCCAGCTGTGCAGGTTCGTCTCTCAACAAGAAGGCAGGTTTGAGTCTGTCAATGCTGACCGTTTCATTTCTATCCCCATAATCAAGCACAAAGTGTTTGTCACCATTTTCCAGCACTCTGTACGGGCCATCGTATACTGGGCGTAACGTTGGTTTTAGAGCTTCATGCTTAACAAAAACAAACTCAGCGTTTTTTAAAGTTTGAGGAACAAAAACTCGTGGAAAGGAGTGATGAGCTGGACCGTGGAGAGAGTCCGGTCCGTTACTGCCTAAAAACCTTGGGACTGGGAGGTGCCCTGGTTCCGGGTTTTCTGGTAAAAATTCACCTGGTAGTCTGATAGGCTGAGCAAAGACTAATTCTGCAGGGGAAGCGTCTAAATCCTCTTTAGGTGCCGCACGCAACCCCAATAAAACCCAGGGAAGTTTATTTACCCAATTTGTGTCCGTTAATGAGGCTCTGAGGGCGGCCTTTAAGGACCTGTGAAAACGCTCGCATAACCCATTAGCCTGAGGGTGATAAGCAGTGGTACGATGAATTGTTGCCCCTAAACTGTTGGACATGGCTGACCAGAGCTCTGAGACAAATTGAGGCCCCCTATCTGACGTGATGTCTGATGGGACGCCGAAACGTGCCACCCAATTTGTTAGAAAAACGCGAGCGACTTCCTCCGCTGTAGTTGCCGCTAGAGGGACCGCCTCTGGCCAGCGCGTGGTGCGGTCTATCATTGTTAACAGGTGTGTGAAACCCTGGGAGGAAGGTAGTGGCCCCACGAGGTTGACATGAATGTGGTCGAACCTTCTAGCAGGGATTGGAAAAGGCTCCAGAGGGGCTTTTGTGTGTCTGTGTATTTTGGCGCGTTGACAAGGAATGCAAGTTTTTGCCCATTCTTTTACGTTTTTGCGCAGGCCTGGCCACACAAACTTTTCGGCAACCATTTTGACCGAGGCGCGCACACCTGGGTGCGCGAGGGAGTGAACTGCGTCGAAAATGCGGCGGCGCCAAGCAGCTGGTACTAACGGGCGAGGTTGGCCGGTTGAAACATCGCATATTAGGGGGGGCACGCCGTCGCGCAACCCTTTTTTCTCCAGCCTTAACCCTGTTGGTCCAGACAGGAGCGCGCGCACGTCTGCATCACTGCTTTGTTCTTCCGCCATGGCTGCATAATCTATCCCTTCATGGATAGGTGCTGCGTATGTGTCTGCGTTAGTGAAGAGTTCCGCTGCTGAGGCCGTGTAATCTGTCTCCTCGCGCTCTGGCGGTGCCACAGCGCGAGAGAGACAGTCCGCTACTACGTTAAGTTTGCCTGCTACGTGTCGAATGTCTGTGGTGAACTCTGAAATCGCAGCTAGCTGTCTTTGTTGTCTGCCCGACCATGGTTCTGAAATTTTAGCCATAGCAAAAGTGAGCGGCTTATGGTCCACAAAAGCCGTGAAACTCCGCCCTTCTAACCAAAACTGGAAGTGGCGGATGGACAAATGAAGCGCCAGCAGCTCTCTGTCAAAAGTGCTGTATTTGCGTTCAGTTGGGTTTAGCGATTTGCTAAAGAATGCTAAAGGTTGCCAGACCCCGCTGACAAGTTGTTCTACAACTGCCCCTATGGCCAGGTCTGAAGCATCTGTGGTTAGTGCAATGCGGGCCGCGGGATCTGGGTGGACTAACATTGTGGCGTTAGCTAGGGCGTTTTTTACTTCTGCGAAAGCGCGTTCGCGCTCCGGGGTCCATTCGACCGCGTTGGAAGCTTTCTTTTTTTTAAGTGCGTCATATAGGGGCTGCATGAGCTGAGCTGCGTGGGGGAGGAAGCGGTTGTAAAAATTAACCATCCCCAAAAATTCCTGTAGCGATTTGACCGTTTGGGGCCGTGGAAAACCTACTATCGCATGAACTTTGTCTGGAAGCGGAACTGCCCCCTTCGGGGAGACTTTATGTCCCAAAAAATCAATTTGCGATACGCCGAATGTGCATTTGGCTGGATTGATTATTAGTCCATGCTCTTCCAGCCTCTGAAAAATGGTAGTGAGGTGCTGCTCGTGCTCTTCCTCGGACGGGCTGGCTACCAGCATGTCGTCGAGGTAGACGAAAACAAAGGGGAGGTCACGTAGGACTGCGTCCATCATACGTTGAAAAGTTTGGGCAGCGCCTTTGAGGCCGAAAGGCATTCGCAGGAATTCAAAAAGTCCAAAAGGGGTTATAACCGCTGTTTTAGGAATGTCTTCAGCTCGGACTGGGACTTGGTGATAACCGCGAACTAAGTCTATCTTTGAAAAAATGCGCGCACCCGCTAGATGCAGTGAAAAGTCCTGAATGTGAGGGATGGGGTAGCGGTCATGCGCTGTAGCGTTGTTTAATCTACGGTAATCTCCGCACGGTCTCCAAGAACCGTCGGATTTCGGAACCATGTGAAGTGGTGAAGCCCAGGGGCTCTTCGAACGTCTAACAATGCCCAATTTTTCGAGAGTTGTAAACTCGTCCCGTGCTATGTTGAGCTTGGCCGCGTCTAAGCGGTGAGCTTTGGCAAAAACGGGAGGTCCCGTTGTCGGAATGAAGTGTTTAACCCTGTGTTTGGCTACAGTGGCTGAGAATTTGGGGGTTGTGAGTGCTGGAAATTGGGTGAGGAGTTGCTCAAACTTACCTCCTGCCGTGGTGACGTTGGCCTGCACAGGTGGTGGAGAAACTCGAGCTGAGCATGGAATAGAAGCAAAAGATAGTGCATTAACCAGGCGCCTATTTGCTAGATCCACTAATAACCTGTGTGCACACAGAAAATCTGCGCTTAACAAGTTAAAACTCACCGCCGCTACAACAAATGTCCATCTGTAGCTGCGGCCGTGGATGAGGAGGTGCAGGCTCTTTTCGCCGAACGTGTCGATGTCAGAGCCATTGGCTGCCACTGCTCCGTTGCCCCGGGTGCCCATGGCTCGATCTGCGTGGGAGGGCATGACGAAACTCAGCTGAGTTCCCGTGTCGATGAGGAACTGCTTGCCTGTGTGACCATCCGTCACGTACAATAGTTTATTTTTCTCGCCGAGAACCGCTGCTGTTAACGGCCCTTGGCTTTGGTGTTTTCCCGACATCGTGAACTTGCAGGGGGGGACACATTTGCGGACTTTCTCGGCGAAGTGGTGGTGATAATAACAGACGTCGATCTGTTTGTTACGCTTGGGCCGCGTCGCTGTCACCGTGGGCTGGGTCTGCTCCGCGGGTTGTGGCTCTCCATGGCTCGGGGCGTCAGTTTTGAGGTCCGCGGATGCCGCTGTAGGTGTCCGCTCCTTGCAGGCGTTGACGAGCCGATAAGCCTCGCTGGCCAGTGTGCGGAAGTCTTGGTGGGTGTTGCACTTCGTATTGGCGAGTGTCCCTCTCATGTGTGGTGGAAGCGTGCTGAGGAAAATAAACTGGAAAAGGAAATTGTCGTTGTCCTCCTCCTTAAGCTGCAGCAAATCCTCCATGAGGGCCTTCGGATTGCCTCCTCTGTGGCCGTAGACCGCCAGGATCCTCTCGGCTCTTTCCTCCGCTGGTGGGACATAGTTCGCCACGATGGTCGCCTTGAGCGTCTCATACTTGTCCCGGGCCGGTGGTCGCCGGATCAAGCTCCGCACACACTTCGAAGTGGCGGGGTCGAGTTTGGAGACGATATGGTAGAATTTTGTATCGTCTGCTGTGATGCCCGCCAGTATGAACTGGGCTTCAGCTTATAGAAACCAAGAGGTGGGGTCTTCTCGCCAGAAGTCTGGCAGCTGGACAGCGACGGCGTTCGTGCACACCATCCCTGTTGTGCCCGCCGGGTGAGAGTGCCTTGCCTCGGCTCTCACGGCGGTGCTGGAGCTCGGTTGAGCCCTCTCAATTCCTTCTGCCGGAGGGAACAGCTGTCCGTCTGCTCCTTCGTCTGCGTCGTTGCTGGCGTATGTCAGAGTCGCCACGGATGAGTCGCTTGAAGAACGCCTCCGGTCCATACTCGCGTCAAGGTCACCAGTGTAGAGGAGCTGGAAATGACGAGGCGATTTTGTATTAAAAACAGAGTCTTTAATGTACAGCTCTTCTATCTTGTCTCATCTGGTGCAGAGCTTGGCAGAAGGCAAAGAGAAAGATTTCTGCCCAGCTTGCTGGTTAAATACAGGCACACTTCAAAGACATGCATTACACAAGCCGACAACCCCTGTTATCTTAATCCCCCCATTGTTCTGTTATCTCCTCTCTTCGTCTTGGGAGGTGATGGGAAAACCTCTCCTCGCCTTGGGGGGTGAAGGTGTCAAGTCTGTCTCCGCCGCCGCGTCCTGTGACGTCATTGATCTTCACACGAGGTGAGATTCCTTTGTCCTTTCAGAGGTGTGAAGTTCCTTTACATATGTTGTCTAAAACATTTCTACAAGCTCTAACATATGTAGGTATGGAATATATGAGTAATATATACCACAACACCTTCATTTGAAAACTGCATTTTGTGTTTACTTGTGTTACCTTTGTCTAATATTTAAATTTGTTTGATGATCTGAAACATTTAAGTGTGACAAACATACAAAAAAACAAAAGAGAAATCAGGAAGGGGGCAAAGACTTTTTCACAACAATGTAAATTCTACAACTTGGCATTCTTGGCTTCACAGTTAAGTCTGGCTGGACATAGCTTTCATTTGATAACTAAAGAGAAAGTATTGTCCAAGTTAGCTGTTTTTATTTTCAAGATTCAAAGATTTTATTTGTCAGTACTACTATACATGCAGGACATACAGGAGAATTGAAATGGTGTTTCTCTCTCTCTCTTCATTGGTGTGCATAATATGACTGGAAAAGGAATAAGGCTGGAAAAAAGAAAACAACAACAGCAGTCTATGTACAGAAATGCAACCCTTCGTGCAAATGGCGACGAGAAAAACCCAGACCTCACATAGAGATAAATGATTAACGATGATGAAACCCAGCAATCCTATATACAGACAACGAGAGATGAATACCTGTAGTTACAGTTCAATGCGGTAGTGGTGCAGATAGTAACAGATAGGACTGCACATGATCAGTATTGCAGTGACAGACAGACAGCAGCAGATATGGCATTTGTGCAAATGGTTGTGGTTAATGTGCAGAGACATACAGCAGCAAAAGTATTACTGTTGGTGTGCCATTCTTTCTGTGCCAACAGTTGAGGTTGTTATTGTGCGTGTGATTGTGTGACCGTCCGGGTGGAGGAAGTGCACAGAGTTCAGGGTCCTGATGGCCTGATGAACGAAGCTGTTAAGCAGTCTTGTGGAGCGGGCCCGGAGGCTTCAGTACTTTTTCCCTGAGGGCAGGGGCCTGAAAAGGGAGTGTGAGGGGTGTGAGGTGTCGCCTGTGATGCTGATGGCTCTGCGGGTGTGGTAGATGTCTGAGAGTGGGCGCAGAGGGGCACCGATGATCTTGCTGGCTGCTTTCACTGTGTGTTGTAGAGCCTTCCAGCAGGAGGCAGTACAGCTTCTATACCACACTGTGATGCAGATGGTGAGGATGCTCTCAATGGTGCCCTGGCAGAAAGAACACATGATGGGGGGGTGGGATTCGTGATCTCCTCAGTTTGCGGAGGAAATGGAGGCGAGTTTGGGCCTTCTTGACCAGTGATGTGGTGTTGTTGGACCATGAGAGGTCCTCAGAGATGTGCACTCCCAGGAGCTTGGTGCTGCTCACCCTCTCCACAGCTGCACCATCGATGATCAGAGGGGGATGCTGTGTGTGACCCCTCCTGAAGTCGACCACAGTCTCCTTGGTTTTTCCTGCTTTCAGGAAGAGGTTATTGTCTTTGCACCACTGGACCAGCTGTCTCATCTCATTTCTGTAGTTGGCCTCCTCGTTGTTTGTGATGAGGCCCACCACCGTCATGTCATCCCCAAACGTGATGATGTGGATTGTGTTGGAGGCTGGTATGCAGTCATGGGTCAGCAGGGTGAAGAGCAGCGGGATGAGCACACACCCTCATGGGGCCCCTGTGTTCAGTGTGATGGTCTTGGAGGTGTTGCTGCCAACCTGCACGTTCTGTGGCCTCCCTGTGAGAAAGTCCAGCATCTAGTTACAGAGAGAGGTTTTGAGTCCCAAGTGTCTGAGTTTTTGTATCATGTGCTGGGGGATGATTGTGTTGAATGCTAAACTGAAGTCCAAGAACAGCATTCACACGTAGGAGTTTTTTGAGTCCAGGTGGGTGAGGGCTGGATGGAGAGCAGCAGCGATGGCATCTTCTGTGGATCTATTTGACCTGTATGCAAACTAGGATGGGTCGTGGGAGGGAGGTAGGATGGACTTGATGTTCTGCATGACTAGCTGCTCGAAGCACTTCATTATAATGGGGGTCAGTGCTACGGGCCGGTAATCATTGTAGCTGGATGGGGCGGGCTTCTTTAGGACTGGTATTATGGTGGCAGTTGAAACATGTGGGGACAACAGCTTGAGACAGTTAGATGTTGAAGATGTCGGCCAGGACATTCTTGAGCTCCTCTGCACAGTCCTTCAGGACATGACCCGGTATGTTGTCTGGTCCAGCTGCCTTGCGTGGGTTGATCCTGCAGAGGGTCCTCTTTATGCTAGCAGGATCCAGATTCATGGCCTGCTCGTCTGAAGGAGGAGTGGTCTTCTGTACTGATGTGATGTTTTGTGTTTCAAATCGGCTAAAGAAGTCGTTTAGGTTTGTGAGCAGTGTGATGTCACTCGCACAGGTCTGAGGTGGAGGTTTGTAGTTGGTGAGGGTCTGTATGCCATGACAGTGAGAACGTGGATCTCTGGTGTTGCTGAAATATCCGGATATTTTCTTGCTGTAAGATAAGATAAGATAAGATAAGCCTTTATTAGTCCCACAATGGGGAAATTCCAGGATTGCAACAGCACAGGGATAGCAACACTCAGAGCAACAATCAGAAGGCAAGAAAAAAAAAACAAGAGCAGCGAGTATACATATGTACATATAAATATAAATATATAGACACACAGTACTGTCGTATGCCTCCTTGATACCACTTGGACAGGTTGGTCCTAGCTGGTGTTAGTCCTGCAGTGTCACAGGCCCTGAAGGCAGCGTCCCGACCCCTCAGGAGTCTGTGGACCTCTGCTGTCATCCATGGCTTCTGGTTAGCACGAACAGTGATGGTCTTGCAGTGAGTGACATCATCATTGCATTTAGCTATGTATGCCACAACAACCTCAGTGTACTCCTCTAGGTTTGTGTGTCCATTGTGAGTGGCTGCATGCTTGAAAGTGTCCCAGTCTGTAGTGCTGAAGCAGTCTTTCAGAGCATCAGAGGCCCCCTCTGGCCTCACACGTACCTGCTTTTTTGTTGGTCTGATGGCTTTCACTCTGGGTTTGTATGCCAGCCTTAACAGGATGGTGATGTGATCAGAGAGACCTGGGGATGGGGGGGGGGGGTCTATATGCATTCTTATGAGTTGTGTACACCAGATCCAGCAGATTGTCTCCTCTTGTTGCTAAGTTTACATGTTGATATAGGTTTGGTAGGAGGGCCTTCAAATCTGCATGGTTGAAGTATCCTGCTGTGATGAGGAATCCATCTGGATGTGCTGTTTGTGTCTCACTGATGGCCTGATTGCTCTTTCAGTGCTTTACTCCTCTTGTCGGTGCTGGTGGGTGGGGCATACAAGGCGACAAGTAGGATGCATGAAAATTCTCTTGTCATGTAAAAGGGTCGGCACTTGAGAATCATAAACTCCACCAACAGAGAAGAGTGCTTGTGTACGACAGTTGTATCTCTGCACCAAGCATCACTGATGTAAACACATATGCCTCCACCCCGGGTTTTCCCTCCTTCCGTGAGCATTCTATCACTACGATAGCATGTTAGCCCAGCTAGCCGAATGGCAGAGTCCGGTATATTGTCATTCAATCATGTTTCCGTAAAGATAAAAACACAGCAGTTCCATGCATCACGTTGTGTAGATCTCAGGAGCTGTATGTGGTCTGTTTTGTTGTCTAGTGAGCGTACGTTGGCCAGACTGAGTGAAGAGATCGGGAGTCTATGTGGGCTAGCGGTTAGCTTCGTTCGGATACCACCACGTTTACCTCTCTTTGTCTCCACTCACACCGTCTAAGGCGTCTCCATTTGGGATGAGACACAGCAGTCAAGTCCGAGGGTGTGGTGGACTGGTAGAGAATACCCAGGCCACGGAGATCCTCTGTGACACTCTGGTCCAAGATGTAATGTTCGGTTTATTCCATATCTCCAAAAGGCTGTGGCGACTGTAGCTTGTGCGCAGCATCATATATGTACATTAAACAATCATATATGTACATTAAATAATATAAACAACACTAAGTGGCACAAAAACACGAAGTGAGAAGAGAGGCCGCTACGTGTTTCTGCCTGCTAGTTGAGAAAACAATACAAGTACCAGTGTCCTTAAAGCCTGCTTCATGCTACACCTCTGTTGTCCGCGTGACCGCGCCACCTGCCCACGACCTGAACGTGTTGAAAAGCACATGTGCAAGACTGAACGTCCCATTCATGAGGTGGCGATATCGACACAGCATACATCAGTAGACGAAGAAGACAAGGAGGAGGGGGAAAACGAAAATAAAAACATACATGAATCATACATGCATACTTTCTTTCACAGTGGCAGCAGCATCTTCGTGGAAAAGGAGTGAAAACCGGGAAGCCAAACAGCAGAAATGGATTCTATATTTGAAGAGAAAATTTGTGAAGAAGTCCGCCGTTTCTTCGTTGGTGAAAATCCTGGTGTGTCAGCGCCTTGGCGCTACCTATCGGGTGGGAGTGAAACTACAAATGATGGTTGTGCGCATGCGTCAACCGCTTGGCCTGGGTAGATGAAAAAAGTGAGCATGAGCAGCGCCGCGTGTGTGCCGGGCTTGTCCAAAGCGTACACGAACCACAGCAGACTAGAGGGAAATGTAGCATGAAGCAGGCTTACTGCGACACCCAGGTATTCAACACGGTCTCATCAGGACCAGCAGAGGCAGGACACACTAAGCTGCTCTGAGCTAAATTAACTACTGTATTGTTTGCAGTTCTTACCACTGTCTTACTTTCTTTTCTCCTCTTTTTTTCTTCTTTCTTTTGTCACTGCCAGATGGATAATTTTGCTTCATTTTGATACAGCCACTCTCACTGGTACTTGTGAGAGTGAGAGGTGGGGGTGGGGCCCTTTTAGGGAGTTATGCGTAAGTCTACCACTGTCATTGCAAACTCTCCACATTGTCATTGCTGGAATGATTCAGAGCTCACCTGGGGCCCCAAGCATTTGCCTTCCTTGCCTGCCGGCAAGCAGCACCTCTTTTTACGTATTACCACTAGCAGGTGGATAGAGGTATTGATAAGTATTCATGTGCATGGCAGTGGCTCAGGAGGTAGAGCGGGTTGTCTAATAACTGGAAGGTTGGTGGTTCGAATTCCGCTCTCTCCAGACATCCTACCGTTGTGCCCCTGGGCAAGATACTTTACCCACCTTACCTCCAGTGTCCATGGCACTCAATAGGAATGTTTATAAATGTTTGGTAATGGTTGGAGAGGCCATTGGCACGGATTGGCAACCATGCTTCTATCAGTCTGCCCCAGGGCAGCTGTGGCTACAGCAGTAGCTTACCACTACCATTGTCTGTGGAGTGAATAAATAATGTATCCATTGTTAAGTGTCTATGAAAAGCGCCACACACGTGGACAAAATTGTTGGTACCCCTCTGTTAATGAAAGAAAAACCTACAATGGTCACAGAAATCTGACAAAAGTGGTAATAAATAAAAATTCTATGAAAATTAACCAATGAAAATCAGTCAGTGCTTTTGAATTGTGGTTCAACAGAATTATTTTAAAAAACAAACTCATGAAACGCCTGGACAAAAATGATGGTACCCCTAGAAAAGATTGAAAATAATGTGACTATAGGGACATGTTCAACCAAGATGTGTCCTCTAATTAACATCACAGATGTCTACAAACTTGTAATCAGTCAGTTGGCCTATTTAAAGGGTATCAAGTAGTCACTGTGCTGTTTGGTAACATGGTGTGTACCACACTAAACATGGACCAGAGGAAGCAAAGGAGAGAGTTGTCTCAGGAAATTAGAAAGAAAATTATAGACAAGCATGTTAAAGGTAAAGGCTATAAGACCATCTCCAAGCAGCTTGATGTTCCTGTGACTACAGTTGCACATATTATTCAGAAATTTAAGATCTACGGGACTGTAGCCAACCTCCCTGGACGTGGCCGCAGGAGGAAACTTGATGAAAAATGGAAGAGATGGATAATACGAATGGCAACAAAAGAGCCCAGAACAACCTCTAAACACAATCAAGGTGAACTCCAAGGTCAAGGTACATCAGTGTCAGATCGCACCATCCGGCGTTGTTTGAGCCAAAGTGGACTTCATGGGAGACGACCAAGGAGGACACCACTGTTGAAAACAAATCATAAAAAAGCCAGACTGGAATTTGCCAAGCTGCATGTTGACAAGCCACAAAGCTTCTGGGAGAATGTCCTATGGACAGATGAGACAAAACTGGAACTTTTTGGCAATGCACATCAGCTCTATGTTCACAGACGCAAAAATGAAGCATACCAAGAAAAGAACACTGTCCCTACTGTGAAACATGGAGGAAGTTCTGTTATGTTCTGGGGCTGCTTTGCTGCATCTGGCACAGGGTGTCTTGAATCTGAGCAGGGTACAATGAAATCTCAAGACTATCAAGGTATTCTAGAGAAATGTGCTGCCCAGTGTCAGACAGCTTGGCCTCAGTCGCAGGTCATGGGTCTTGCAACAGGATAATGACCCAAAACACACAGCTAAAAACACCCAAGAATGGCTAAGAGCGAAACATTGGACTATTCTAAAGTGACCTCCTATGAGCCCTGATCTAAATCCTATTGAACATCTGTGGAAGGAGCTGAAACATGCCGTCTGGAGAAGGCACCCTTCAAACCTGAGACAACTGGAGCAGTTTGCTCATGAGGAGTGGGCCAAAATAGCTGCTGAGAGGTGCAGAAGTCTCATTGACAGTTACAGAAATCGTTTGATTGCAGTGATTGCCTCAAAAGGTTGTGCAACAAAATATTAAGTTAAGGGTACCATCATTTTTGTCCAGGCCTGTTTCATGAGTTTGTTTTTTTAAATAATTCTGTTGAACCACAATTCAAAAGCATTGTCTGATTTTCATTGGTTAATTTTGATAGAATTTTTATTTATTACCACTTTTGTCAGATTCAAGTTATTTCTGTGACCATTGTGGGTTTTTCTTTCATGAACAGAGGGGTACCAACAATTTTGTCCATGGCTGTATATAAATGTGATGCATTATTATTACAGGTCTCTGTTACGGAGTCCTAAGACTAAATTGCATTTCTTTTATTTGCTATATAAAACTTAGACTTTACTGTGCCTTTTTTTTTAGCTGTTTAGAATATACTACTGTTTAAACAGTTGATGATGATATGAAATTTTATATTTTCTTGTTGCTCCTTTGGAATATTTTGCAGTGTGGCCCCTAGGACACAAAGAAGAGTTGCAACTTGAAATAAAACTCTGTGGTCTTTGTATCTTTTGTGGCTTTTTTTGCTTTCTGGCAGATATATAACCTGCAGGGATAATTGTGCTAACAGCCCCTCCCAGAAGGGTCTGTGCTTCAGTTATAGTGAATGAAAGTTTAACGATATATCTTAAACTGTAGTGTATAGGTGCGGCTGATTGTTTGTGTGCACTCATACACACAGCCTTTCATGGCTCACACTTGCACCGGTTAAGTGTTGGGCCTGAAGTAAAGTGTCTAATCCCTGCCTTGCCGCTCATTGTCCTTGACATGATGAAGACCTTTAAGTTGCTCCTCCATCCAGTCCCATATTTGAGCGCTTGTAGCATTTACAACCCCTGCTCTTCATCACAGCATGTCAAAGATTGTGTGAATGTGTGTTTGCAGATGTGCGCTGCATCCAGACATCTTGTATGCATGTCAGTTCTGCTCGTTGTTATTGTTGTGGGTTTATTTGTGTGCTCAGCCATGTTCTGGAGTGTGTTCACCTGCATCTGTGAATGTGGATGAGCTCACAGCAATAACACACACACACACACACACACACACACACACACACACACACACACACACACACACACACACACACACACACATACATCTCTATTAGCAGTATAGTAGTGTTAACAGTGTTCTGCCATGCGTGAACCTCCCCACCTTTCCCTCATATCTATGCAAAGCTGGGGTCCTGTCAATCAGTCACCTTGGTGACATAGAGCCCCACCTCCCCAATTAGAGCTGACAGGGCAGGATTAGGAGGGGGGCGGGCCCCCGCCGACCTGCCTACGTGTCAATCACGCGCTGGGCATCCACACGCCTGTTTACTGTCAGATCCCATCTCCGTCTGTCAGACTGCACGGCAACCGTCGCCCAGGGAAGAGAGGCGGAGGGTGGTGGAAGACAGAAAGGGGGGAGGAGGAGATCTGATCGGAATTAACTATGCTTCTCCCCACAGACCGGCCGTGCTTTTAATTCATGAAAGGGATGAGAGAAAAGTGGGAAGGGAGAAGGAGTGATAGAGGGAGGAGAGCATTTAAAACCCAGAGCAGGGCCCTCTTTAGAAGTTTTCAGAGTGATGTTTCTTCTCTTCCTGACAATCACTTTTCTTCTCCCACAAACTCGCTCCAGTCTTTCTCTCAGACTTCTTTTGGAGGTGGGCTCTCTGGTGTTACCTAAGTCAACAGCCTCTCTCCTTGAAGTTGTTATTTGACCCTGGCTTCTTTTTTTTTAATAGTCACACAAATGTGCATTTGTATTTTTTGACTTAGAGAGTTAAGGTCAATTTATTTAGTTGGGCACATGCTCATGCAAATTTGTGTCTCTGTTTTGTTACATGTCTGGGGTTGGGGTCCTGTGTTCACACCTACAGTATGTGAATACATAATGCCGTCCTGCTCCTCAGATTGTGCTCTATAAAGTGCACCATGCATGCTGAGTTCACACTGTGCTAATGGGTCAGTGCCTGTGTGTATCCCTGGATCTTTGGTTGTAGGTTGTGTGTGCATTTCTTCTTCTTTTTTTTTTTTCCAGGGTCTCTGGCATTGGCCAAACTTTGACCTTGGTGGCCTCACTCTAATCCTTTAGCAAATTAGGGCTGTGTGGGGCTGAATGGGGGGGTTTGGGGGTCTCTGTAAAGCTGC
Organism: Pholidichthys leucotaenia; assembly: GCA_020510985.1. NCBI lineage: Eukaryota > Metazoa > Chordata > Actinopteri > Cichliformes > Pholidichthyidae > Pholidichthys > Pholidichthys leucotaenia. The sequence goes on along the minus strand of CM035847.1, from coordinate 212,899,813 downwards.
AGCTCCAGGATTAGACGACCAGATCCAAGGTCTTGGGGTTATGAGCAAGGAAGAAGAGGGAAATAATAGATATTGTAGGCACTGTGTTTGTCACACTTCCTCAAGAAAAGGTTGCATTTCTTCACTGCATCACGTTTGTTTGTTTTGTTCTGTACAGTGGACATAAAAAGTGTACACCCCCCCCCAGTTAAAATGAAGAAAAATGAGATCATGGCAAATCATATAAAAACTTTTACCACCTTTAAGGTGACCTATAAGCTGTAATTTAATTGGAAAAAAAACAAAGCACAAGTAGCTGATTACATAAGTTTACACACCCTTAAATTAACACTTTGCTGATTTAATTACAGTGCTTCTGTTTTTTTTAAAATAACAAAAACCTGGCGTTTGGGGTTGTGTACACTTTCCTCTGTAGCTGGTTCGAAATGTAAGAGTTTTGGTGAGATGAGACCAGCCCTTAATCTTCTGCTCTTTAAACAACGGAAACACTTCTTCATGGACCGCTCTTGTTTCTGCATGTATTAAACTTCTGTTGATGTCAAGTAAATACAGATTCAACAGCTAAATGGCTTATTTCTCATCTCAGATATTTTTCAGAAACACCTTTTACTGTTTTGTTTTTAAGATATCAGATAAACTTTTCTTCTGCGCCACCGTGTTGGACATTCCACAAATCAAACCCATGTTTTGTTCGGTCATCAGTCCCATGTTTGCACAGCTGTAGGAGGCTTGATTTCTCTTGCTTTGTGACTGGATTAAATATTGGGGCTTTAAAATGCAGTATAATTTAACTCACCTTTGGTCTGTGCCTCAAGGGGTCAGTGGAGAAACTGCAGTTTTTTTTTTCCATCTCCTCTTTATAGCCATGGAGGTTGCCCCTATAGTTGTTGCCATTTTTAATGCCTCCACACTATCTCTTAGACACGCACTTCGTTAATTTAGAAAGACCCATTCTTGGCTGTTGGCAGCTATACATGTGACGTGTCATTCTCGGTGATCTCCGTGTGTTGTCAGTGTTTCTTGGTACCGGGCACATGTGGGGCAAATGTGTGTGTGTGTGTGTGTGTGTGTGTGTGTGCATTAGAGATGAATTGCACCGCTTGTGTCTGAGGTGCAGCTCAGGTGTCTGTTGAACGACCTCGCTGCAGGGAACAGGCTATCAGGCAGAGAGGGAGGCTATCATGCTAATTGCTTTACACACACCCTGCCAGCCAAGCGTGCAACACAACTGCTGAGCTTACACGCACACACACACGCGCATGCAAACATCCTCACACATGCATCTCTGTGCATCCACTGTTAAACACACGCACACGCTTGTACACACAAATTCATCCGTCTTTCTTTTCATTTTTGTCATTCCTCTGCCTTCCCATTCCCGCCGTTTTGAAGGCCTCGGACGTCAATTCCCTTTTGTGTTCAAGAAAGATTGTTTTATATTCTAATCAATTCAACTCCATCCTGTGAAATTAATTGACATTCATTCGAAGATTTGAAATTCCTCCGAGGCAGTTCTTTTGTTTCAGCCTGTCAGTGAGCTGCAAGTGAGATCGGGCTAAATGTTTTGTCATCCCGCGCTCCGGGGCAAGTTGCTCCAGAGCGCGAGCCCGAGGTCAGTTTAACCTCCTCATAGTCTCGCCTTTCAGGAAGAGGGGGGAGGCAGCAACACAGATTTGGGATCAGAAACTTGGGTGAGGCTCATACTTAGGTGGCAGCCTTCACATGTTGACTCAGGACTATTTTTTTCTTTTTTTTTTTTCTTCACATTCACGTCAGGGGTTTAGAAAGGAGGAGTCCGCCACTCTGAGGCTGGGGGGGGGGGGATGGGGGAGGGGTACTGGCCAGCACAGGTTGATGCCTTTAGTTAAATGATGGTGGCACACTGAGGGATTGCTTTGGGAAGTTGTCATCCATCATGATTTTAGAATGACTCAAAGCAGCGCCCTGCTTTTGGGGGTTATGGTCTGGGATCTGTGATTGATGTGTGTGTGTGTGTGCGTGCGTGTGTTTTTGGAAGATGGTGTGAAAGGTATTCTCCGTGTATTTGCTTTTAAAATAAATGGAACTGTTGGCCTTTAGTTAAGAAATTGAAGTTAGTCTTTCTGTTTTTACCAACAAAGCTAATAGGAGTTTAACTGATTGAAGTCATTACAAATCACATAACTGCAGTCTGTGTAACAGTGTGGGAACACGTCTATAGGTCTACCTATTTGTCTTTAAAAGAGCTTTTTTCTCTGTGCTTTTACCTCTTTGTAAGTGATTGTCTATGGATGTGCTCCTGTGTACGCTGCTGTATTTGTCTAAAGTCTGTTCCTTCTTGCAGAGTTAATCATGACAAGTCGCAGTAAAAACACAAAAACTACAGTCGAAAATGAACAGAAATGTAAAGAAAACTATAAAAGAATTAAGGAAAATATGAATGGAAATTAAAGGAAAAAAATCATTAGAAATTAAATGAAAGAATGAACAGAAATAAAAGATAAACATGATCAGGAATATAAAACACTGAGTATGAATAGAAGAAAAGGAACAGGAATGGATAAAAAAAACAAATAAAATTTAAGAAAAAGATCACCAGAAAATAAAATAATAATTTAGACCAAATAAAGAAAAAATGATCAGAAAAAGCTAGGTTGAAGAGTGCATACCTCTGCCAAAGCTGTTTAAAAATGAGTGAAAAATGATTCAGAATCTGCATACTGATTTGGGTCTGGCCAAAAATCTAATGATTTGATCTTTGGGCCAAGGACCACGTCTGATGAAAATGTCATCAAAATTCATCCTGCCGTTTTTGGGGACTCTTGCTAACTAACAGAGACAGACAAACTAATACAGACGAAAACAAAGACTCATTGGTGAAGGATAGAAAAAAAACAAAAAACAAAAACAGCAATAAATAAATATGAACAGAAAAATGATTTATGAGCGTATGTTAAGTGTGTTCTTGTATGTTTGTCTGTTTGCCTTTAGTTAAGACTTCTTTTGAGTTAGTTTTTCTGTTTCTGTTAACAAAGGAAATGGGGGTTTATCTGATTAAAGTCGGTGGAGATCAGATAACTGCAATCAGTGCAACAGTGTGGGAATATTCTGTCATTAAAGGAGCTCTCCTCTTCATGTTTTTACCTTTGTAAGTGATCGGCCGTGCGTGTGCCTGGATGCACCCCATGTACGTTATTGTATTTCTCTAAGCTGAAGCATTTTGTCCGCCTTTGCCTTCCTGCTGCTGCCTTCCTACGGGCCCGAGACTCACCTTAGTTAATTTCTTCAATTAGCATGATTCCAGTATTCGGGGGGTTGCAGAGAGAGGGGCCCTGTCAATCGATGTCCAATTAACCAGGCTCTCTTAGAAGACGGGGTATGACCGCTTTAGTCATTTTAGAGCATGGGAGGTTAAAGGTAGAGGTTCAGAGAGAAAGGAAGGGAGGTGGTGTAGAAGACGGCAAGAAGAAATCATTCCGAGTCCGTAAGTGGGTGGGGGTGAGGAGGGAGCACCAGGGTCTGAGGAGGTGGGTGTAGATGTTGGATGCTCAATCAAGCCATGTGAAGACAGTGTAATTAATCCATTGAAGATGTCTGATTGCAGATGACTTTGGGAATACCAGAATGGTGTGGCCCAGGCCTGAAGGGAAGGGGGAGGGCCGGGACAAGATGGATGCAGGGATGTGGGGAGAGGAAAAACGGAAGGGCAAACGGAGGGAGAGAGTGAGATTAATCAAGACAAGAGAGATACAGTAGCTTTTAAATGAGAAGGATGAGTTCCAGTGACAATGTAGGGAAAAAAGCAAATAAAGTGTGGGGGTAAAAGGGAAGAATTGATCACATCCGGGTTAGGTGGGACAATCACTCACAGAGCTGAAGGAATAAAACCCTCCACCCTGAGTCACATGTGTGTTTAAAAGAAAAAAAGGAGCACTAAGCTTGGTCCTGTCTCACTTTTCTCGCCGCTGAAACACTCTCCGAAGAGACAGATGAGCGTCTGTCCTGTTCCAATGCTAATATGCTTTTAAGGTACTATTAGCTGGCAGAGGTTTGCTTTTATTTAATGGACTATTAATTTGTTTAAATGCATTTTGCCTCTGTGGCTACAGTACAGAGTTGTCTTGGCTTAAGCTCAGCTCCTAAACGGCATGTGATTCACTTACCCACAGCTATTTAAAAGCTAAGCCTTTATAATCTAATTAAATTTGATAAAGCTGAGTAATCATCGGAGTATTATGGAGAGTACTCATCATACCGATAAGGCAAATTTCTTCTACTGTCATTTAGTATTTTATTCTTTGCTGGTTTTTTAGGGGGATTCATGTCAGTGTGTTCTGAGCTACATTCACTGTCTTGCAGTGTTCGGATAGCTGCAAAGCAAGTTTATTTTTCTTAAAGATTATAAACTGGTGCTTGTTCTTGAGGTGGAAAATGCTGACAAAAGTTGGAACCTTTCAGTGTTTGACTTCTTTTATAGCAGAGAAGACCGACTGGATCGTGACAAGTCAAAACCCGTTCCTCTGAAACAGGCGCACACATGGGAACAAACAAGTAGTGGCAGCAATATAGTTGTGTGGTTTTGCCTCTGTGCTGCTTACTTTTCTGTTCAGCTTCCTGCTCAGTCGTTGCATCTTGCTCTTATCCTCTACTTTTATTTCAAAGCACCTTGTGATGTTGCATTTAGGAAGTGCTGCATTAAACTTGACTAATTAAGCAAATTATATTTTCAGTGAAGCAATTACTATCTCATTAAATCTGCTTTCTCCTTCAAGTGTTTACATTTATACCAAATTAACAATAGCACCACATTATACAAGCTTTTGTTGCTTACTTATTAAGGGTAGCACAAGAAAGAAGTATATTTTATATCATTGAAAACCACAAGAAATTATTTTAAAAGTGTGTATTTTGAGCTACAATGCTGTAAAAAAGTATTTGCCCCCTTCCTGATTTGTCACACTTACAGTGGATATAAAAAGTCTACACACCCCTGTTTAAGTGCCAGGTTTTTGATGTAAAAAAAAAAATGAGACCAAGATAAATAATTTCAAAACTTGTTCCACCATTAAGGTGACCTATACCTTGTACAACCCAACTGAAAAGCAAACTGAAATCTTTTAAGGGGAAAAATAAAAAATAAAAAACTTACAATAACCTGTTTGGATAAATATGCACACCCTTAAACTAATACTTTGTTGCAGCACCTTTGGCTTTTATTACAGCACTCAGTCTTTTTGGGTAGGAGTCTATCAGCGTGGCACAGCTTGATGTGGCAATATTTGCCAACTCTTCTTTGCAAAAACACTCCAAATCTGTCAGATTGTGAGGGCATCTCCTGTACACAGCCCTCTTCAGATCACTCCACAGATGTTCGATCGGATTCATGCTGAAAGATGAAGTTCCTCTTCATCTTCAGCTTTCTAGCAGCAGCCTGAAGGTTTTGTGCCAGCACTGATTGGTATTTGGAACTGTTCATATTTCCCTCCACCTTGACTAAGGCCCCAGTTCCAGCTAAAGAAAAACAGCCCCAAAGCATGATGCTGCCACCACCATGCATCACTGTAGGTATGGTGTTCTTTTGGTGATGAGCAGTGTTGTGTTTGCGCCAAATATACCTTTTGGAATTATGTCCAAAAAGTTCAACCTTGGTTTCACTGGACCATAACACATTTTCCCACATGCATTTGGGAGATTTCAAATGTGTTTTGCAAAATGTAGCTGGGCTTGGATGTTTTTCTTCATAAGATTCCTTCCTTGCCACCTTAGACAGGAGATTGTTGTCACATGTACTGAACAGCCAGTACTTGCCAGAAATTCCTGCAGCTCCTTCAATGTTGCTGTCGGCCTCTTGGCAGCCTCCCCAACCCATTTTCTTCTCGTCTTTTCATCAATTTTGGAGGGACGTCCAGTTCTTGGTAATGTCACTGTTGTGCCATATTTTCTCCACTCGATGATGACTGTCTTCACTGTGTTCCATGGTATATTTTATGCCTCGGAAATTCTTTTGTATCCTTCTCCTGACTGATACCTTTGAACAATGAGATCCCTCTGATGCTTTGGAAGCTCTCTGCGGACATGGCTTGTGATGTAAGATGTGACTACAAAAATATCAGGAAAAGCCTACTAGAACAGCTGAACTTTATTTGGGGATAATCAGAGGTACTTTAAATGATGGAAGGTGTGTGCTGACTCCAATTTAACATGTGTTTGAATGTGATTGGTTAATTCTGAACACAGCCACATCCACAGTTATAACAGGGTGGACATATTTATGCAACCAGGTTATTGCAAGTTTTTTTTTTCCCTTAAAATATTTCAATTTGTTTTTCAGTTGGGTTCATTTTTTTACATCACAAAAACCTGGCATTTGAACAGGGGTGTGTAGACTTTTTATAGCCACTGTAAATGTTTTAAATCATCAAACAAATTTTAATATTAGACAAACCTGAATAAATTAAAAAATTCAGTTTTTAAATGATGATTTCTTTTATTAAGGGAAAAAAGCTATCCAAACTTACCTAGTCCTATATGAAAAAGTAATTGCCCCCTAAGCCTAATAACTGGTAGTTCCTCCCTTGATGGCAACAAATGCAAAATGAAATGCAACTGCATTTTTGATAACTGACAATGAGTCTTTTCCATCGCTGTTGAAGAATTTTGGCCCACTCTTCTTTGCAGAATTGTTTTAATTCAGCCACATTGGAGGGCTTCAGTTTGAGGTCACAAACTGATGGCTGTTGATTAACGATGTTTTTTGGAAAGCTGAATTCAATTTCACTAGCCACACCCAGGCCTGATTACTGCCAGACCTGTTGAATCAAGAAATCACTTAAATAGAGCCTGTTTGATAAATTGAAGTAGACTAAAAGATCTCAAATAGCAAAACATCATGCCACAATCTAAAGAAATTCAAGAACAAATAAGAAAGAAACTGCAGGCCTCACTTGCCTCAGATTGGACACTAGTGCATGATTCAACAATAAGAAAGAGACTAGGCAAAAATTTAGAAAACCAGAAGCCAGGATCTAATATTTTTCTTAAGATTTATTTTTTAACTTTGTTAGATAGATACAGATAGGGGAGAGACATGAAATGCAAAGGTTACTCTGGTGTGGATTCATTTTAGGAATCACTGCATTTCAGCAACATGTTCTTAAGGTGTGTGTCATAATAATTAGGACATCCTTCCAATTGGTTGTTTTTGTTCAACCATGAAACTAATATGTTTTATGTAACAAATTTTAATTATCAGAAAAATCTCTGTGCCCACCTGTTCTGTGCCTGTATCAACAGTTTTTCTTGATTGTATACATTTCTAGGAAATTTGGTGCTGAGTTTGGATGAGGAGTTCTCATCTTTTGGCTAAAAGTTGTTTTCTGTTAAGCTGGGTTCACACTATAGCGTTTGGATTGACTTTGACAGATGTTTTGATAAATCAGAGAAATGTGAAATTACGTTTGAGAGCAGTTTTTTTTTTTTTTTTTTTTTAAATCCAGCACACACCAACTGTTACGAACCTTTACAAACTTTTGCTAGCATTTGCCAGCGTTGCATTCAGTATTGGTAAACTTTTGCCAACTTTGGCTAGTGTATGTGTAGCAGTTGCCAACTTAGGTTAACTTAAGCAAACGAACACTCAGTGCAAGTCAGCTGACATCAGCATCAGGCAACGCTCATAATGATCAGCATTTGTGGAGGCTTCCTACCATTTTGGACCTGCTTTTTTGGGTCGATTCACACTACAATGTTTGGACCAACTTTTACTGATGTTTTGGCAAACGTCTGGCTCTGCTAGCAAAAGTTGATAAAAGTTAATGATAGTTGGTGTTTGTTGGCAAACGCTGGCAAAAGTTGTATTCCTTGAAAATTTTCAGCATGTCGAAAATTTGCTGATGTTTGGAATAAACGTTGGTGGAAAGTTGGAAAGCTCCAATGGCAAACATTGACTGAAATGCTGGTGGAAGCAGATGTTTTTAGACCGAAACTCACTTCAAACATGCATGGATGAAAGAGAAATGGAGAGAAGGGGGAACTTATAAAAAGAATATATATATTGTAGCAACATTTAATAATAAGGTACAAAGGTTATTTAATTGAGACTTAGAGGTGTATGTGGAAATGGAGGTTTACCTCGAGTCCACGCACACACCGGCAGGAAAACTCGTTTTGGGACACCAGTCCACAAGCTTGGACAATTTATTAATAACTAATCTTTATACCTTCAGTCAGTCAGTTTCAAATATTCGTGAATTCTACTGGGTGACTTCAGAAACAAACAAAGGAAAAGAAATCAACAGAAACTTCCATATACCGTTTGCAGTTTTAATGATCAGATTCAGATTAAATGACATTACATTCAACGGATTTGTTAGTAAAGTGAAATGACCAAGTATTAAGCATCACATTCAACTGGTAACTGATTATTGAGCAACAGAGTGTAATCCACATTTGTGGAACCAAGGAAACCTTAGCATGAATTTGTAACTGTGATGAAAAATGGAGACTGAAATAACTGTAACAAAAATATGAAGAAAATTGGACACAAATTTTATGAAGAAAATTATAAAAGCTAATTATATGGAAAAGAAACTCTGAATTACTCTAAAAATAAAAAAAACGGAATTTAATGAAAAGAGGAATATTATTTCTCTTTAATTCTATAGCTCAGATCAGAGTTATGAACTAGTTTTAAACCTGAAACAAATTATGGCATACTTTAGACGATAGACATCACATTATTCAGCAGATGAAACAAAAAAGTCTTGCTCACGTGACACTGGTGCATTGATGTTTTCTTTGCGTTGGTGTTTTCTTCAACTGGATCCCAGCGCTAAGATTTTCTTTGATGATACTGGAAAATATCTGCCAGCAAATATTTCTTCCCAGGGACAAGCAGTCAGAAGCTGAGATTTGGCAGCGATAATGAGGCTTCTTTTTCTTCTTTGCTGGCCGCGTAGTATGCCATCCGGACAACATGAGAATTTTTCAGCCGCTTCCTTGGGTCCAGATAAATTGGATATAGTGCTCACAGTCTGATTAGAGTCACAGGATTGGAAAGACAAGATTAATAAAAAATTATTCAAGCCACAAAATCCGAGTCCTTCAGATGTCATGACTGTTGGCGAAAACAGCTTCCAATGTGAGGAAAAAGGGTCCATTCCCTTTAACACACAGTGAGTTAATAAAAAAAGTTTAACAGAATAAAATAGAAAAATGTCTGTGAACACGGAGTTTCACTCCATATAAAAGAAGTTTGAGCTTGTGGTAGAAATTTATTATTCACATGTTTATCATGGTGGAAATGTACTGCTCTATACCTATCTGTTGTGTAATTTAGGTGATGTGCAGTTATGTTTAAATGTCTTTCTTCTCCTGGACAATTGCTGCCAATACATGCCCTTTGTGTAACCATTGTCAGTGGAAAGTTACTGTCAGAATGTTCTAGCACTTGCTAAGTTTGAAGGTTACTACCAGAATGTTCTCGTACTTTCTCAGCCAGTTTCTATGTATCCATATAAGGTAATGTGGGGGAGCGCTCTGGGGGTGCCTATAAAAACCAGGAGCCTCCTTTGTTTGGGCAGAGCAGTGCAGAAACTTCAGGCTGGCTGTTTCGTCTGCCGGCAGTAATAAAGGAAATTCAACTTGGTAGATCCATCTGATTATTTTCTCCAGGACCTTATAAGTGGGCTAGGAAATTTTTGGTAACAAGCTCAAAAGAAGAAAAAGTATTTCCCAGACGTTTAAAGGAAAGCGCATTTAAGCAGGACGCAGACAAAATTTTCACACAGACAACTCTTTGCCGCTCTCTGGACATTTCTCCCTTAAAAACTGAGTAAGTTTCCCGGGGAAAAACTTGACTGACATGAAAGGGAACCAATTGTCTCCCATTGTGGGAGGTTTGAATGAGCCCAGGTCCAATAAGAAAACAGTCCTTTGTCTGTAACCAACCAATAGAATGAAAGGGGGTATTGTCCAACAGAGACTGGCTGGTGATTGGCTGAGCCAATCAGATGACTTGAGTAAGCTTTTCCAACAGGATGAAACATCTGGATTAATATAAAACTTCACTTTGTGCTTGTATATAAAATCTAAGCTAACTTCAGTGAGCATGGACTTTTATAAACTTGTCCTTCTATAATTAACATGCATTAGAATAAGGTTCATTTAAGCATTTTTAAACGTGCAACACATTTAACCCTTTGAGTGTGTAGAATTTTTGGCAGGAAAACGCAGAGTTTGACCTCAAATTTTCAAATGACAATAGCTTCAGAACGGTAATAGTTAGAGGCAAAGTCCCAATCACAAAAATGTTGCAGAGGAACCCAAGTGTCTGCCAAGTGAACTTGCATCCATGCATAGTGCATAGTTGGACCCAATTTGCATATTGCAACAATCCAAATTTTATTATAACACTATAGCTTCAGAATTACAGTTAGATGCAAAGTCCCAGTTGTAAAAGTGTTGCAGAGGTACTCAAATGTCTGCCAGGTGAACTTGCATCCATGCATTGTGCATAATTGGACCTAATTTGCATATTGCGACAATCCAAATTTTACAACACTACAGCTCCAGAATGGTAATAGTTAGATGCAAAGTCCCAATACAAAAATGTTGCAGAGGAACCAAATTGTCTGCCAAGTGAGCTTGCATCCATGCATTGTGCATAATTGGACCTAGTTTGCATATTGCGACAATCCAAATTTTATTATAACACTATAGCTTCAGAATTACAGTTAGATGCAAAGTCCCAAATATAACAGTGCTGCAGAGGTACCCAAGTACCTCAGGAGCTCATTTAGCAGCAGACTACATCATCCCAGGTGCACAACCGAGAGGTTTCGCAGGTCCTTCCTACCAACGGCTGTCAGACTGTACAACCTAAGCAGGGCTGCTCGCAGAGATAGCAAAAAGACGTAACAACCTAATAGTTTTGAATGCAAAAGATGCAATAGACTTACACAATGGTCCCCTCCGGCATACAACTAGGAAAATACTGGTCGCTATGGAGGGTGAGAATATGTATGGGTACATAATCATACCATGTAGGATAACTAAGTAGACGGTTGTGCTGTTTCATCCCATCTAGCAACAATGCTCTGCACTGTGTGTGTTTATATATTTACATATTTATTCCATCTAGCTACAGTGTTCCGCACTGGGTGTGTTTATATATCTGTATATTTATTCCATCTAGCTACAATGCTCCGCACTGTGTGTGTTTATATATTTACATATTTATTCCACCTAGCTGCAATGCTCCGTACTGTGTGTGTTTATATATCTACATATTTATTCCATCTAGCTACAATGCTCTGCACTGTGTGTGTTTATATATTTACATATTTATTCCATCTAGCTACAATGCTCTGTACTGTGTGTGTTTATATCGTCGGCCTCCGTCGGTCTATGATGACCATGGAAGAGAATCCTAAACGTCTACTCTGCTGGAACAGCACCGCCTGTGGCTGAACAGGCCGATGCGCACCGGTGTTCTACCTTCCAGCGTTGGGCGTTGGTAGGATTCAAGCCTGGGCAGGAAGATATGGAGGACAAGATGTAACCCATGCAGCATGTCCCCCCTCTCCACGTCACTGATGAATCCAAAGGAACAGTAGGGCTGCTACAGTTTGGCACCAGCGCCGTCGCAGGAGCTGCCAGAACGATATTGAGCACAACAGAGAACTGCCTTAGGGGCTCCGACTCCGGATTTTTCCTCAGGGTTGACTCCCGAAGCCTTTCCCGTGACCGGGTGTGCCGCAAGGCAGCGGAGGTTTGAAATCAGGGTTTACCTTCCCCTAGATGGGCTACCTTCCCAGGTTGACGAGCCACCATCTACCCGAAGCATCTGGTTTTAAGGCGCCAGAGATCCGCCCTCGCCCCTTCTCCTATTAGTAAAAGCAGTTCCACCGGGCTTAGAGACTAAACCACACGGGCAGGCTAGGAGTTGGACTTAGTTGTCAGAGGCTTTTCGAGACGCACGCCGTAAGGAGCATTTTATGACCGCTGGGAGCTTAACCCCAGTGCTGCTCCTGGCTATGACAACCTTGGAACCGTGTTTATATATCTACATATTTATTCCATCTAGCTACAATGCTCCGCACTGTGTGTTTATATACTTATATATTTATTCCATCCAGCTACAATGCTCTGCACTGTGTGTCTGTGTATATATACAGTGGGGAAAAAAAGTATTTAGTCAACCACCAATTGTGCAAGTTCTCCCACTTAAAAGATGAGAGAGGTCTCCAATTTTCATCATAGGTATACCTCAACTATGAGAGACAAAATGAGAAAAAAAAATCCAGAAAATCACATTGAAGGATTTTTAATGAATTAATTGGTAAATTCCTCTGTAAAATAAGTATTTGGTCACCTACAAACAAGCAAGATTTCTGGCTCTCACAGACCTGTAACTTCTTCTTTAAGAGGCTTCTCTGTCCACCACTCGTTACCTGTATTAATGGCACCTGTTTGAACTCTTTATCAGTATAAAAGACACCTGTCCACAACCTCAAACAGTCAGACTCCAAACTCCACTATGGCCAAGACCAAAGAGCTGTCAAAGGACACCAGAAACAAAATTGTAGACCTGCACCAGGCTGGGAAGACTGAATCTGCAATAGGTAAGCAGCTTGGTGTGAAGAAATCAACTGTGGGAGCAATTATTAGAAAATAGAAGACATACAAGACCACTGATAATCTCCCTCGATCTGGGGCTCCACGCAAGATCTCACCCCGTGAGGTCAAAATGATCAAGAGAATGGTGAGCAAAAATCCCAGAACCACACGGGGAGACCTAGTGAATGACCTGCAGAGAGCTGGGACCAAAGTAACAAAGGCTACCATCAGGCTGCACGGTGGCGCAGTGGTTAGCACTGCGGCAGCACAGTTTACCCTTGGCCGGGGGATTGTGGGGATCGTGGGTTCGATCCCAGCCCCCGACCAACAGTGATCTGTGTGGAGTTTGCATGTTCTCCCCGTGTTGCGTGGGTTTACTCCGGGATTTCTCCGGTTTCCTCCCACATGCCAAAAACATGCATGTTAGGGATTTCTCCGGTTTCCTCCCACATGCCAAAAACATGCATGTTAGGTTAATTGACTGTTCTAAATTGTCCCTAGATATTTGTTTCCTATAGGCCCTTAGAATAGAGGGTTAGTATTAATGAAAGCGCTTTGAGTGGTCTTTGTGACTAGAAAAGCGCTATATAAGTGCAGGTTAGTTAGTTAGTTAGTTAGTAACACACTACGCTGCAAGGGACTCAAATCCTGCAGTGCCAGACGTGTCCCCCTGCTTAAGCCAGTACATGTCCAGGCCCATCTGAAGTTTGCTAGAGAGCATTTGGATGATCCAGAAGAGGATTGGCAGAATGTCATATGGTCAGATGAAACCAAAATAGAACTTTATTGTAAAAACTCAACTTGTTGTGTTTGGAGGAGTAAGAACACCATACCTACTGTGAATCATGGGGGTGGAAACATCATTCTTTGGGGCTGTTTTTCTGCAAAGGGACCAGGATGACTGATCCGTGTGAAGGAAAGAATGAATGGGGCCATGTATCATGAGATTTTGAGTGAAAACCTCCTTCCATCAGCAAGGGCACTGAAGATGAAACGTGGTTGGGTCTTTCAGCACGACAGTGATCCCAAACACACCACCTGGGCAACAAAGGAGTGGCTTCGTAAGAAGCATTTCAAGGTCCTGGAGTGGCCTAGCCAGTCTCCAGATCTCAACCCCATAGAAAATCTATGGAGGGAGTTGAAAGTCCATGTTGCCCAGCGACAGCACCGAATCATCACTGCTCTAGAGGAGATCTGCATGGAGGAATGGGCCAAAATACCAGCAACAGTGTGTGAAAACCTTGTGAAGACTTACAGAAAACGTTTGACCTCTGTCATTGCCAACAAAGGGTATATAACAAAGTATTGAGATGAACTTTTGTTATTGACCAAATACTTATTTTACAGAGGAATTTACCAATTAATTCATTAAAAATCTTTCAATGTGATTTTCTGGATTTTTTTTTCTTATTTTGTCTCTCATAGTTGAGGTATACCTATGATGAAAATTGGAGACCTCTCTCATCTTTTAAGTGGGAGAACTTGCACAATTGGTGGCTGACTAAATACTTTTTTGCCCCACTGTATATATTTATAGTAATATGTACATATGTATATTAGCTGCTCTTGTTTTTTTTTTTTTTTTTTTTTCTTGCCTTCTGATTGTTGCTCTGGGTGCTGCTGTCCCTGTGCTGTTGCAATCCTGGAATTTCCCCATTGTGGGACTAATAAAGGCTTATCTTATCTTATCTCATCTTAAGTGTCTGCCAGGTGAACTTACATCCATGCATTGTGCATAATTGGACCTAATTACCACTCCGGAAAAGCAGTAGAAGATGGATGGATGGACAATTTTTGTTTCATACACTGTCACCACATGGTCCTTTTGTCCCATCATTGACAAAATTACTAAAAATCATTCAAAACATAAACAATTTTGGTGTCACACTGTCACCACATGGCCTTTTGTCCCTTCATTTGTCCCCTCATCTTCTACCGCTCCGGAAAAGCGGTAGAAGATGGATGGATGGACAATTTTTGTTTCACACTTTGTCAATACATGGTACTTTTGTCCCTTCATTTGTCCCTTCATCTTCTACCGCTCCGGAAAAGCCGTAGAAGATGGATGAATGGACAATTTTTGTTTCACACACTGTCACCACATAGCCTTTTGTCCCATCACTGACAAAATTAGTAAAAATCATAAAAAAACCTACAAATCTCATGGCACATTTGTTTCACACTAAACTAAAATAAAGCAAATGAAACACAGTTTATGCAACAAATATGTAACTGTTTCATCGGTCACAAGCACCCAGAATTCCGGAGTCCAAAAAAGCAACACAAAATCAGTGGTGGGCGCATATGACAGGTCCTTCTCTCCACGATATCCAACTGGCTGTTCAAATGCTTTCGGCCACAGCTGATAAACTTCTTCATCTCTAAGAAGCTCTCAGCCGTTGATGTCCAAACCTCCAGCCGCATCGCCACTACCTATTGTCCTGCCACTGCGCACACGTGGCACACGTTGATGCGCACCGGCTGTGTGCTCTTGCCCAGCCCCACGGGCTGCTCTGGACCTTTTTGCTCTGCGACCACGGTTTGGCAAAGCAGAACAATCTGCAGATGAGGCTCCTGTACACACCTCCCTAACACCCCACACCCACCTCCTAACACCTCCCTTAAGCAATGTCACGTGCTGACCTGCCTCAAATCCTCCACCATCATCCCTGTCCCCAAGAAGCCACGGATTACTGGACTTAACGACTACAGACCTGTAGCGCTCACCTCTGTAGTCATGAAGTCCTTTGAGTGCCTGGTCCTGTCTCACCTCAAGTCCATCACCACACCCCTCCTAGACCCGCTGCAGTTTGCCTACCGTGCTAACAGGTCTGTGGACGACGCAGTCAACCTGGCCCTCCACTCCATCCTGCAGCACCTGGACTCCCCGGGAACCTACGCCAGGATTCTGTTTGTGGACTTCAGCTCCGCATTCAACACCATCCGCCCCGATCTGCTCCAGGACAAGCTGTCCCTGCTCAACGTGCCTGACTCCCTCTGCAGGTGGATCACCGACTTCCTGACGGACCGGAGACAGCATGTGCGGCTGGGGAAGTCTGTCTCAGACTCTGTTAGCATCAGCATTGGATCACCCCAGGGCTGTGTACTTTCCCCCTACTCTTCTCCCTTTATACCAACTCCTGCACCTCCTCCCACCAGTCTGTTAAGCTGATTAAGTTTGCGGACGACACCACCCTCATCGGGCTCGTCTCCAACGGTGACGAGTCCGCCTACAGGGAAGAGGTGGCCCAGCTGGTGTCCTGGTGCAGCCACAACAACCTGCAGCTGAATGCTCTGAAGACAGCGGAGATGATTGTGGACTTCAGGAAAGTCACATCCCCCCTGCCCCCCCTCACCATCACAGGCTCTCCCATCACCTTTGCAGATTCCTTCCGCTTCTTGGGCACCACCATCACCCGAGACCTCAAATGGGAGCCAACCATCAGCTCCCTCATCAAAAAGGCCCAGCAGAGGATGTTCTTTCTGCGGCAGCTGAGGAAGCTCAAGCTACCCACCAAGATGTTAGTGCAGTTCTACACGGCCATCATCGAGTCCATCCTCACCTCCTCCATAACTGTGTGGTACGCAAGAGCCACTGCCAGGGACAGACTAAGGCTGCAGCGCGTCGTGCGCACTGCTGAGAAGGTGATAGGCTGCAAGCTCCCATCTCTCCAGGACCTGTACATCTCCAGGACCCGGAGGCGTGCTGGCCGGATCATAGCCGATCCTTCACATCCTGGTCACGTGCTGTTTGCCCCCCTCCCCTCAGGTAGAAGGCTTCGGTCCATTCGGACTAAAACCTCCCGGCACATGAACAGCTTTTTCCCCTCTGCCATCAGACTGCTGAACACTAAGTGACTTTTGACTCTCGTGCACTATGTACAGCAGCTCAACCAGACTCATGTCATTCATCACTGTTTTTCTGTTGCATTATTGACTGCACTATGTGGTACTTCACATTATCTGCTACATGCTAATTTTTTAAAACTGCCTTGACTAGTACTACTCATTATTACTAGTATTATTATTATTATTACTTATTATTACTTATTTTTCTACACTTATTGCACGTTTCTAGTCCTTTAGTTTTTAGTTTATCCCTTTTTCTCATTATGTTTTTAATGTTGCAGCATGGCACCAAGACAAATTCCTAGTTTGTGTATCACATGAACAATGGCAATAAACCTGATTCTGATTCTGATTCTGATTCAACATCTTTAAAAAGTCTTCAGCTGATCCAAAATGCTGCAGCAAGAGTTTTAACAGGTACTAGAAAGAGAGATCATATCTCTCCGGTTCTGGCCTCCCTTCATTGGCTTCCCATAGAGTTTAGAATTAAGTTTAAAATCCTTCTTCTTACTTACAAAGCTCTAAACAATCAGGCTCCTTTTTATTTAAAAGATCTGATACTACCGTATCATCCTAACAGAGCACTACGCTCCCAAAATGCAGGTTTACTTGTAATACCTAGAATCTCCAAAAGTACAATGGGAGGCAGAGCCTTCAGTTATCAAGCTCCTCTCCTGTGGAATCAGCTGCCAATCTGGATTCGGGAGTCAGACTCGATCTCTGTTTTTAAGAATAGGGCTAAAACCTACCTTTTTGATATAGCCTACAATTAGGGAGGGATCATGTGTTTCTGAACCCTCCCTTAGTTATGCTGCTAATAGGTTTAGTCAGCCGGGGGACCTCCAGTAATGCACTGGGCCTCACTCCTTTCCTCACTCTCTATGAAATATTTTTTTTTTGCTGGTCATTAACATTTGTTTGTTCTCTCCCATAGATTGAGTCCCCATCGTGCTGTTTGCTCTCTACATGTCTGTTCTTTTCTTCTTCTCTGTCCCCTCACCCCCCAGCCAGTCGCAGCAGATGACTGCCCCTCCCTGAGCCTGGTTCTGCTGGAGGTTTCTTCCTGTTAAAAGGGAGTTTTTCCTCTCCACCGTCGCCAAGTGCTTGCTCACAGGGGATCGCCTGATTGCTGGGGTCTTTCTGCAACTGTGGGGGTCCTCCCTACAGTTGATAGTGCTATGAGATGACTGTTGTTGTGAAATGGCGCTATATAAATAAAGTTGAATTGAATTGAATTGAATTCCTATTCTGTGCCATTTTGGGCACGGCTGGACACAGAAAATGCAGCTGCAGCGTCGCGCGCAAGATGTCCGTCTCCACTTTCACAAGAACTGCTTGCACCATTGTCCGAAGGCACATAATCAGAGCTGGACTCTAACTCAGATGACAAACTAGGGCTAAGCTCTTCCTCTGAATCAGGAGCGGCAAATACCAGCGCTAAAACCTCTTCAGCTGAGAGCGTCTTCCTCACCATCCTGTTTCCTCCGTGTCAAACAGCAGAATGAAAGGGGGCATGCTTCAAACGCTGATTTGACCTACTTATTGAATTGGACCGTTTCCAGTTCTCATGGAAAGTGAAAAGCCACACCTCTCAGCCACCAAGTGGTGTTAAAAGGTTTGTACATTTCACACTCTATTCAGCTGTACAGGCTTTGTTTGGACTGATCAGCTGACAGGTACAGAAGTGCGCCATACACACTCAAAAGGTTAAAATCAATGATTAATGAAGCACTTCAAACCCTTCATTGTCCAACACAGAGTTGGTCATCTCTTTAAATGGTGTCCTGAGAATTATCATGAGGAATGAAAACTTGAAGGGAGAGTTAATGTTCAGTCAAAAAAAAAAAAAAGTCCAGCAGTTGATAGAAGTAATGCATTTACTTATGCATTACTTAATGCATAATTTCATAGTCATCCACCAGGGGGTAATGTTGAGCTGTGGATAATTCCTAGTGACCGTGAAATGCACTCAAGGAGTCTGTAATATCTCAAACGGTTGTTAACGTATAAAACTGTCTGATTGGGAGGAAGTTCCAGTTATTTATGATGGCAAACTAATCCGTTCCTTGCACGAGATGGGATCCTTATCGTAACTTTTACCATGGAATGTATTTTCCAACAGTGGTCCTTAGGTTAAGGAAACAATTCTTGACCAGACTTTTTGGGTGAAACAATTTCTTTAAGGTGTAGAGTAATTTTATAGATTAGAGCCAAAGGGAATTGATGATACATATCCCCCCTCTGTATCAATGGTGAGCATCGGTCAGTGTTGGTACACATCCTTGGCAGCTGATTCCAACTGGCGACTCTTGACCCAACTGCTGAGCTAATGGTTCTGATGTCCATAAGCCTTAAGCTCATAAACAGTATCTATTCCTGAGTATAGATCTTTGAATTTGGTTTACTGAAAAAAACTTCTAGGAATTTTCAAAAATAATTTGAATATGGACAAATATAAAAATTGTAAAATTGTCTAAAAATACTAAAATACTGTATGTGTCTGTAAAGACTCAAAAATTCTGGTTACACAAGTATAAAAGACGCTTCTGGGTACCAACTTACAAAAAAATAAAAATATATAAAAAAAAGAAGTATGTAAATTTTACATACCTGAGGTAAATGTTTAATGTTGCAGCATTGCACCGAGACAAATTCCTAGTTTGTGTACTACATGAACAATGGCAATAAACCTGATTCTGATTCTGATTCTAAATGTTTTGGCTAAATAATAATGAGATAATTCAAAGAGGTTCAGATTGAATTGGTTTACCTGGACTAAACCATGGTTCCACAGATGTCTGAGTTATAGGATGTTCGAGGCCTTTATACAGGAAAACTGAGTGAACATGGAATGTCATCATTGTTCTTTGAATGGCAACGAGGAGTAAATTTGTGACCACTGAAAAAGGGGCAAGATGAGATGAGAATAGGCTCATTGCTAAAGTGTTAACGGAAAAGCTGATGTTTCTAGCTACATCTGAGAGTAACATAGACACCAGCTATGTGTGAGCATAGTCAACCTTTAACACGAAGAGCAAAAAGTTCAAGACCTTGTTGAGTTTGACTGAAACTTCGGAGCAAACATTCAAAACCAACACAGTATCTTGCAAAGTTTTGATGATCGTTTGTGGTTCAACTACCTGGCGTTTCGGTGTAGCGGTGTTGACTGAGTTAACAGTGGACATGCTAAGGCTAACAAGAGGCCCTAATGCTGAGGCTGTTACTGAGAATCCACCTAAGGATTGTTGACTTTTTGTCTTGGCTCTGCCCAGTTCTGATTGGGTGACAGTAGGTGTAATTGATAGGTTGAGGGCTAAACTGAAAAACAGGAGGGCCATCATCCTGGCAAACAAATAGGAGTGAGTGATTTTAATCTCAACCTTCTTGTTGTTTTTTTCTTTAGACACCTGAGTGGCAGATGAAAATTATTCTCAGAGGTGGAACAATTTCTTTTCGAGATTGGACTCTTAACCTTAGATATTTTATCACCTTTTGTGGGAATTTTGATGTTGTTAACTCAAGTTAATGGTATTTGATGTTTTGTGTGTACTATTTGATAATAGCAAGTTGATTGAAATTGATTAGATTTTACAGAGGCCTTTAAGATTAGTTTAAGGGATAATTTGGTTTTAATTTACCCTTTTTCTTTTGGAAGTTTTGATGTAGTTAACTGATTGGTTTGGAGAAATGCGACCAAGTATACCTGAGGCTAATAGTTAGCTAACGGCTATTTCTCGGACATAGGCCTGATTTTGATCTTGTTTATGGAATTACAGTGACAGTGTTGTACCCGACAAATCCCATAGAGTTTTGGTAAAGTTTACTCTGATTGTGATGGTCCCATTTGAAAATGGGGTCCTGGATTTGGTACTTAAATGGCCAGAGTTTGTTGTTGACAACATGTGGATTCATCCACCCAGGCAGGAATTTAGGAGTGATTTTCCCTGCCTGTAGATTTATTTGTTGTGTTTGCGGTACAAATGCATAGTGGAAGACCTTGTCCCCCCCCTTGAGGTTCGTCATGGGAGACTCTTTGGTCGTTGTATGCTTTGTGTCGTTTGGCAGATCGGTCCAAGTGTTTTTGAAATGTGGCCTTTGGAGTATTGTACATCGTTTTGATGCCTCTGTGTTCTGCAGCTGGAAGGTCATGGGCGTTGGCAGTCATCACCCCCCTCTGGTTTCGAGGAACTACAAGTGGTGGCGATAATTGTTCGTCGGAAGCAGGAATACGAGTGCCATTGTGTAGCTGCAGAGAAGGCTGCGTCTCAGGAAGTGTTTTCGATTTTGTCATATTAGAGAAATTCAACGCGGGGAGCACATGTGCAATCGGGTTTGATCGGTGTAAGACGGTTTTATGGACCACGGGGTCACAGTCTGGTGTAAATGCGCGCCTAGTGTTCACAAAAGTTGGGTCCACCGATGCATAACCTTGAGGTTGCGGAGGGTCTAGAGAGCCGGTTGATGTGGCTCTTGTGACCAGGCGGGCCTCAGGGGTAGGTGGGTGGGATTCAGAAGGTGACACCAACGTTGAGTCAATGGTATCAAGGGGGCCGAGTGGAGCTTTCTGCTCGGCCAGTGAGTTCCCAAGGTCATTCACTTCCTTGGCTTGACCTTGTGTTTGAAGGTGACCTTTGACTTCTTGAAGGCAGTGTTCACCTTGGTCTTTGAGGTCACTTTCAATCGGTTTTGGTTGTTCCAACAGTGCCAGTTGCATGAGACTCGGTGTGTCCGAAGTGTCAAGAACAAAGCACCGTGATTCAGTTGTCCTTGGTAGGTTGGATGGGTGAGGGCGTCGAGTTTGAGCCCACAGTTTGAGATTCTTGAAGTCAATCAGTGGCTCAAAGAGGTTAAGTAGATCTTTGCCAACGAGCAATGGAATGGAGTCAAGTTTGGACACATAGACCGGATGTGTCAAGGTCATAGGGCCAATGGAGACTTTGACCAGCGACTCGCCCAACAGGGTTGCTTTAGTGAGCGCATATGGTCGAAGGGCTAACGAGCAGGGTTCCAGTTTTAAATCCTTGTGAGCACAGTTAGCAGCTACACGTAGTTTGTCAAAAAGGTTGTGTGACATAAGAGTGATGTCAGCGGCGGTGTCTGAAAGAGCATACTGACACATCACGTCTTCAAAGGTCAGTGGAAGATAGAATTTTCGCGCCACCCCCCTCTCGTTTAAATCACACAGAAATTGTGGAACTGATGGCTCAACACGGATTTGTGAAATATTTTTAGAGGAGTGGTCTTTCACTTGTGGTTGGGCTGCCATAACAGCACTGGACTACATTGTGTCCTTTGGTTGTTCTCCATTTGTAAGAGGGATTTTCTTTTTGCCTTTTCTTCGTGGTTTAGAGCGTTTGTTCTGAGTTGGCATAGCTGCGATAGCTAGGATGTCAGCAGTTTCATTTTCTTTGTTCTTCTGAATCTCCGCTAGGAGGTGTTTGACAACTTCTATATCTTCTCTACTGAGAGTAGGAGTTTCTTTTTTCTTCCAAGGTTTGTGATTGGTCTCTGCTTCTGAGCTTATGTGACGAGGTGGAGGAGACCATTTGTCGTGGTTACGCGTGTCCTCTGTAGCAATATTTAATAGAATATAGTGTAATAAGGTACAGGAATTATTTATTTTATTTAGAAGTGGGTGTACGTGGGGACTGAGGGTTAAACAGTCACCACAACACTCACTAAATAAGAGAGAAAAGCACTCGTAAATAAGGGGCACCAGTTCCAAAAGAACAAATTATTAACTAGAAAAGCACTCGGAGAGCGCAGACCTCCGCCAAGCGCCACAGTTCCCCCCATACAGTGTTTAACATCATAAATATTAATCCTACATTTATTTTGTCTAACTTTATAGATTCCTTGACCATGAAAAAAATGCCATTCGCAAGTAGCATATATTAGCTATACTGTGATGCTTGTTTTTTTTTCCAAGTGTTCTGACGGATCACCACCAAAATCTAATCATCTGTAGGATACCCCATTTGTGACAATCTCTGAAAATTTCATGAAAATCCGTCCATAACTTTTTGAGTTATCTTGCTAACAAACAAACAGACAGACAGACAAACCAACGCTGATGAAAACATAACCTCCTTGGCGGAGGTATATAATTAATTACTGTACCTTCAATCACTTAATGAATCAGTCTCAAACATTAGTGAGTTTTTTACTGACGTGATCCAGGAAAGCGTATATGCAAAGGAAAACAATTACGACTTCTCTCGTTTGCAAGTTTATTAAATGAAACTCATTTAGGTTAAGGCTTTGAGTGTGACTGTTGCCGAATTGTGACATAACCCCTAGTGGTCAAGAGTGGTGAATATTTTTTGTCAATAAAGTAGTCCAGATTTCCAAGGCTATAACTTGAAAGTGGTAAGAGATAATGGCTTACTGTCAATTAGAAAGATGTAAAATATGATCCAAAGTTTCAGATAGGAATAAATTTACGCATCTCATTTGCATAATGTTGCGGCAGCTATATAAATTCCACAACTCAGTCAAAACTGGACTTTGGACAAATTTACACAAAGAATGGTTCAGTTTTTGACACCGTTGTCTCTACAAGGGTATGTTGTTATCTTATCTTCAAAGTATATGAACAAGAAATCAGTATAATGTAAAAAAAAAAAAACAAAGATTCGTCACTTACGGCGGCTAAGGGGACTTACTCGTTGCCGTGGTCGCTGTGTTTTCACCCATTGTGGTTGTTATTTTGCTTTCTGTCGGTCATTTATGCACTCTACCACATCTGCAAAGTCTTATGATTATCCCACATAAATTTCGCTTGTACCCCGCTGCTATTTTCCATGTACGAACCCATCTAAGTGACGGTGCATGACGATGGACGGCAGTCATATTAACTTTCTGGGCTAAAAGGATGAGAACAGGAAAAGGAAATGAGGAGTTCTTCTTCTTTGGTGTATTACGTGCCATCCATTGAGTCCTCCAACGCGTGTCTGCCACCTTCTGAAACTGGCAGATCAGTACAAATCAGTACAAATCCTCAGTGCAGTTGGGGATGTCAGAGTGAGATGACAGGTGCAGCGTCGTGCTCTGCCACTAGGGGCATGCAAAATCTCACACTCAAAGGGTTAAATGACATTACATTCAATTGATTGGTAAGCAGGTTCAAATGATCAACAGGTGTTAGATATCACATCAACTGTTAATGGATTCCTGAGCATAAAATCTTTAGTTAAACCTCTGTGGAACCAAGAGGAAACCAGATCTTATATTTCAACTGTAATACAATGGAAGGCTGAGGTAACTAACAAAATCAGAACGCAATTTTATCAGGAAAAATTACATAAGCTGATTATCTGAAAAAGGAGACTTCTGAATTAATCTACAACAATGAGCGAAGGTTACTGAAAAGTGAATAGGAATTTTACTCCAGTTTATAGCTTCTCCTACGGCTGATGGACTAATTGTACCATGAAATATTGGTTATGTTCAATTATAATTGATATTTGGGACATCTCGTTTAAACCCAGCAGATAGGAAAGTGGGAATCTCACTTAAGAACACAGCCGGGTCAGCCGATTTTCAGCGGCGATCACAAACGCCAGTAAGGTAGCAAACAGGGGAAAGCGACGGCCTGTCGTCTTTCAGTCGTTCACAGCTGTGAGAAGCGTAGACTTGGCTGGGGGTTCCCTGGAGCATGCGGCGCATAGCCAGCAGCAGGATGAATGGGGCTCCAGGAGCAGACATGATGTCTTTTGGCAACCAGTCCGACAATTTAGGATGTCCACAGCACACAGGACAACCCCAACGGCTGAAGGAAAATGTATTTAGTCAGTTTCACCCACGAAGTCTGAGTTCTTCTCCATGGGAAAACAGAAAAGTCCAAAATCTCTATTAGTGTAGAGGATGCGTTCAATGATGAGGCTGAGTTTTATTTCTCAGGTTCAGCTTTATTGACAGAACACATACTCTAGCATTCTCAAAGCAGGAAGAAGAGAGAGAACTATATCACATCACCTTTTTATAGCCTTCCAGCATAAGAACTCAAGTCACATGGTGCTTTAGCAAACATACAGTCACATGGTACTTAATCCCAGCCACAATGCAACCCTTTGAACTTTCACCATTGTCTCTTATTCATTGATGAACCGGAAATCTCTCTGGGGCATCTTCTCTGAGACAAAGGCCAAATCTCAGAACTCCTCGTCATCCTCTGCAGGTCCAGGCCTTTTGTCCTTCGAGACGTGAAGCCTCCAATAAACATGCAGTCATACCTTTGTGGAAAATATGAGCCCAGCATATGTGCCACATGACCCCCCCCCCAAACGTCTATTAAAGGACAAAACATGCATGGCATAAAAACACTCCCACATATTACAAATCAATCCACCAGATGCCTAGGTCTTAACCTCCTGCCGAATCTGCTGTAAACCGGCTTTGCTACCTCTGCAGCGTCTTTCTGCCCCTGTGGATTAGAGCTGTTAGCACATCTCTGTGGGGGTTCTGGAGAATGCCTTCTCGGGGGCCTGCCACGGCGGGGGGGCCTCGCCAGCTGCACTTGGTCATCAGCCAGAACAAAAGCGGGTTTGAGTCTGTTTATGCAAATCAACTCCTTTCTGCCCCCTAAATCCAGCAGAAAATGCTTCCCCCCGGTTTCCAGCACTCTGAAAGGCCCATCATAAAACGGCCGCAATCTTGGGCGCTGAGCATCATGTCTAACAAAAACAAACTCCGCATTTTTTAAAGCCTTCGGCACAAAAACGCGTGGAAAACTGTGATGAACCGGGCCAGGGAGTGTGTTTGATCCTGTGTCGCTCTGCAACGGCTGAGCGGGAGGGCAATTTGGTGCGGGATTGTCAGGAAGAAATTCCCCTGGCAAACGGAGAGGTTGTGCAAAAACTAACTCAGCCGGGGAGGCCTACAAATCTTCCTTAGGTGCAGAACGCAACCCCAATAAAACCCATGGAAGTTTGTCCACCCAATTTGTATCCGTAAGTGACACTGTGAGGGCTGCTTTCAAAGACCTGTGAAAGCGTTCGCATAAACCATTAGCCTGGGGGTTATACACGGTAGTGCGGTGAATCTTCACCCCCAAGCTGCGGGCCATCGATGACCATAGCTCGGAAATAAATTGGGGACCCCTGTCGGACGTTATGTCCGACGGGACTCCAAAACGCACAACCCACGCTGTTAAAAACGCTCGCCCAACTTCTTCCGCTGTGGTTGATCACAGAGGAACCGCTTCTGGCCAATGCGTGGTGCAATCCACCATCGTCAAAAGGTGTGTGTGCCCTTGTGATGACGGAAGGGGGCCCACCAAGTCAACATGCACGTGATCAAAACGCTTAGCCGGGATGTGAAAAGGTTCCAACGGAGCTCTAGTGTGCTTGTGTATTTTGGCTCGCTGACACGCTATGCAGGCTGCTGCCCATTCCTTGACCTCTTTGTGCAACCCGGGCCAAACAAATTTCTCCCCCACCATCTTAATCGATGCGCGCACCCCCGGGTGCGCCAGAGAATGAACCGAGTCAAAAACGCGGCGACGCCACGCAGCTGGAGCCACGGGGCGAGGCCGTCCCGTGGAGACATCGCAGATTAGGGGGGGCACACCAATTTGCTGCACCCTGTGCTCCAGCCTTAACCCTGTTGGTCCAGACTGGAGCGCGCGCACATCCGCATCATTAACCTGCTCCGCGGCCATGGCTGCATAATCTAAACCTACGTGGACTGGGGCTGCGTGCGCTTCCGCGTTGCTGCCCTGGCCCGCGGCCACAGCTACAGAGTCTGCCCCCACGGGGCCTGGCGTTGCTACCGCACGCGAGAGACAGTCTGCCACTACATTATGTTTACCTGCGACATGCTGGATATCGGTGGTGAACTCCGATATCGCAGCTAGCTGCCTTTGCTGCCGGCCTGACTAGGGTTCTGAAATCTTGGCCATCGCAAATGTTAGCGGTTTGTGATCCACAAACGCAGTGAAACGGCGCCCTTCCAGCCAGAACTGGAAATGGCGGATAGCCAAGTGTAGGGCCAAAAGCTCCCTGTCAAACGCGCTGTATTTACGCTCGCTATCGCGCAAGGTTTTGCTGAAAAACGGTTGCCAGGTCCCTGCCACAAACTGTTCAACGACTGCCCCCACCGCTAAATCGGAAGCATCAGTGGTGAGCGCCATGCGGGCCGTTGGAACTGGGTGTGCTAACAAAACTGCGTTTGCCAGGGCTGATTTGACCTGGGCGAAAGCGCGCTCCCGCTCCGTAGACCATTCGACCTTATTTGTGGGCTTTTGTTTTTTTAACGCAGTGTATAATGGTTGCATGAGCCGCGCTGCGCTTGGGAGGAACCGGTTGTAAAAATTAACCATTCCCAAAAACTCCTGCAGCGCCTTGACCGTTTGAGGTTGCGGAAAATCTGTTATTGCGCGTACTTTATCGGGCAGAGGGACCGCTCCTTTTGGCGAAACGCGATGCCCCAAAAAATCAATTTGCGCTACCCCAAACTGGCACTTCGCTGGGTTAATTATTAACCCGTGCTCTATCAGCCTCCGAAAAACTGCTGTGAGGTGACTTTCATGTTCGCCCTCGGACGTGCTGGCTACTAAAATGTCATCCAAGTAGACGAACACGAAAGGGAGGTCGCGTAAAACTGCATCCATCATGCGTTGGAAAGTCTGCGCGGCACCCTTGAGACCGAACAGCATGCGCAAAAACTCAAAAAGCCCGAAAGGAGTTATAACCGCTGTTTTGGGTATATCCTGAGCGTGCACTGGGACTTGATGGTAACCGCGCACCAAATCTATTTTAGAAAAAATGCGCGCCCCTGCCAAATGAACTGAAAAATCCTGAATGTGTGGAATCGGGTAGCGGTCGTGTGCTGAAACGTTGTTCAACCTGCGGAAATCACCGCAAGGTCGCCACGAGCCATCAGCTTTTGGGACCATGTGTAGCGGCGAAGCCCAGGGGCTTTTAGAGCGTCTAATAATGCCCAGTTTTTCCAGGTTGGCGAACTCCTTGCGCGCTATGGCTAGTTTAGCTGAGTCCAAGCGCCGAGCTTTTGCAAAAACGGGCGGCCCGGTGGTGGTGATAAAATGCTCCACCCCATGTTTAGCGACTGTCGCCGAAAACGTGGGGACTGTGAGTGCTGGGAACTGAGTGAGCAGTGCCTGAAACTTACCACCCGCAGCTGTGACGCTGGCATGTGCAGTCGGCGGGGCCACCCGAGCTGTGCAGGGAATAGAATGGAAAGACAGTGCATTAACCAAACGTCTATTAGCAAGGTCAACCTATAAACCACGTGAGCACAAAAAATCGGCCCCTAACATGTTGAAACTGACTGCTGCTACAACAAAAGTCCACTCAAGTGAACGGCCCTGTAGAGACAGAAGCATAGTCCTCTCACCGAAAGTCTTAATCGCTGAGCCGTTTGCTGCTGACACCGACACCCAGGGAGCTTTAGACGGCATCGGCCGTTCCACGTAGGTAGGTGTGACGAAACTCAGCTGGGAGCCCGTGTCCACGAGGAATTGTTTCCCCGAGTGTGCATCCGTCAGGTAAAGCAGCTTGTTCACCTCCCCGAGGGTCGTAGCTGCTACCGACCCTCGGTCTTGGCGTTTCCCGGACGCTTGAAGTGGCACGGTGGGACGCACTTGTGTGCCCTCTCTGCAAAACGGCGATGGTAGAAGCACAGGCCGTCATCCGCTCCGCGCCGCCTGGTACCCGTCGCCGCCGTCGTTGGTGCGTCTGGCGCCGCAACCTCTGGCTCCAAGCTGTCTCTGGACGTTGTTCCTGGTCTAGCTGCCGCGGCCGAAACCACGATCCGCTTGTGGGCGTCGACGAGCCGCTGCGCCTCCTTGCTCAGCCCATGGTAGTCTCGCCTGGCCAATCAGGGCGACTCTGCCAGGGCTACTCTCACTGCTGGCAGCAGGGTCCGGAGGAAAAGGTGGGCGAAAATAAATTTGCCGTCCTCGGAGTCTTTCAGCCTCAGCATCTTCACCATCAGGTCCACAGGTCTGTCGTTCTCCGACTCCATCAACGTTAGGAGCCCTTCTGCTCGCTGTTGTACCGAAGGGGTGAAATGGCTGATCAGCGCGTCCTTCAATGCGCTGTACTTGTCGCTGTCCGGTGGATGATTGACCAGATCTTCCACCCTCTGGACCGTGCGGCTGTCCAGCTTCGCTACCACATGGTAGAATTTTGTGTGGTCCTTTGAGATTCTCCGGAGGTTGAACTGTGCCTCGACTGCGCTAAACCAGGAGCGCGGACTATGCTGCCAGAAGTCGGGCAGCCGGAGTGTGGAGGCGGCCATCAGGCTGGCTTCCGCCGAGCCCCGCTCGGGAGAATCCTGTCTGCTCATTCTTGTCGTAGGGTCACCAGTGTAGAGGATGCGTTCAATGATGAGGTTGAGTTTTTATTTCTCAGGTTCAGCTTTATTGACAGAACACATACTCTAGCATTCTCAAAGCAGGAAGAAGAGAGAGAACTATATCACATCACCTTTTTATATCCTTCCAGCATCAGAACTCAAGTCACATGGTGCTTTAGCAAACATACAGTCACATGGTACTTAATCCCAGCCACAATGCAACCCTTTGAACTTTCACCATTGTCTCTTATTCATTGATGAACCGGAAATCTCTCTGGGGCATCTTCTCTGAGACAAAGGCCAAATCTCACACCTCCTCATCATCCTTTGCAGGTCCAGGCCTTTTGTCCTTCGAGACGTGAAGCCTCCAATAAACATGCAGTCATACCTTTGTGGAAAATATGAGCCCAACATATGTGCCACAATTAGTCCACTTTAAAGGCAGGAAAATTAAAAATCCACTTTAACGGCAGGGAAAGTCAAAAAGTCCAAGGAAAACGTTTAAATAGGATAAGCATGGCTTCTGAGGCAAAGAAGAAAAGGCTTTTTGGAAGTCTGACTTCCACAGAGAGGTGAGCTCACTTTGAAAGGATGGTTTCTCCTCAGTTGCCAGAAAAACAGGCAAGTTTACAAAAGACGATTTAAGAAAACTTGCACAAGACTTGACAAGGTTCAGCCACACAAAGACAAAAGACTTCTTAAAAATTCTCAGAACTTACTGAACATACAGAACTGACTAGACTGAAGTGCCAGGGCGGCTCTGTTTGCATTTAACTGAAGTGCGCTGCTGGGTCATAAACATGCAGTGTTTCCTCTGGCTTAAAGATCTTTGCACGGTGGCAACATATTTTTCCGGGGGGGGGGGCAGAAAACACATATGTATGAATATGATAATTTTATACTATTTATTTCTTTATTTTAAATTTTGCACAGTAACTCTGCATATAATAATAATGCATGAAATTTATATAACGCTTTATCATAGACACTCAAAGACGCTTTTTACAGATACATTATTCATTCACTCCAGACAGACAATGGTAGTGGCAAGCTACTACTGTAGCCACAGCTGCCCTGTGGCAGGCTGACGGAAAAGTGGTTGCCATTCCAGGCCAACGGCCTCTCCGGCCACCACTGAACATTTATACACATTCATACCCTGGGCTGCACGGTGGCGCAATGGTTTAGCACTGTGGCAGCACAGTTTTACCCTCGGCCGGGGGATCGCGGGGATCATGAGATCGTGGGTTCGATCCCAGCCCCCGACCAACAGTGAGCTGTGTGGAGTTTGCATGTTCTCCCCGTGTTGCGTGGGTTTACTCCGGGATTTCTCCGGTTTCCTCCCGCATACCAAAAACATGTAGGTTTAGGGCGCTCGCGCACGCAGCGACCGGCAGCCGATGGCTTGTCACCAGACTGCAAACCAAATCTACCTACGGGTACAAATAAGTAACAAAAAAAAAAAAAAAAAAAAATACCCAGTGTTATGGACACTGGAGGCAAGGTGGGTAAAGTGTCTTGCCCAGGGACACAACGGCAGGATATCAGGGGAGAGCGGGAATTGAAACGCCAACCGTCCGGTTATTGGACAACCCGCTCTACCTCCTGAGCCACTGCCGTGCATATGGAACTTACAATTTGAAGTATTGTACAACCAAGGCTTGAATGTTCAATTCAGTTCAATTCAACTTTATTTATATAGCGCCATTTCACAACGACAGTCATCTCATAGCACTATCAACTGTAGGGGGAACCCCCACAGTTGCAGAAAGACCCCAGCAATCAGGCGATCCCCTGTGAGCAAGCACTTGGCGACGGTGGAGAGGAAAAACTCCCTTTTAACAGGAAGAAACCTCCAGCAGAACCAGGCTCAGGGAGGGGCAGTCATCTGCTGTGACTGGCTGGGGGGTGAGGGGATAGAGAAGAAGAAAAGAACAGACATGTAGAGAGCAAACAGCACGATGGGGACTCAATCTATGGGAGAGAACAAACAAATGTTAATGACCAGCAAAAAAAATATTTCATTGAGCGTGAGGAAAGGAGTGAGGCCCAGTGCATTACTGAAGGTCCCCCGGCTGACTAAACCTATTAGCAGCATAACTAAGGGAGGGTTCAGAAACACAAGATCCCTCCCTAATTGTAGGCTATATCAAAAAGGTAGGTTTTAGCCCTATTCTTAAAAACAGAGATCGAGTCTGACTCCCGAATCCAGATTGGCAGCTGATTCCACAGGAGAGGAGCTTGATAACTGAAGGCTCTGCCTCCCATTGTACTTTTGGAGATTCTAGGTATTACAAGTAATCCTGCATTTTGGGAGCGTAGTGCTCTGTTAGGATAATACGGTAGTATCAGATCTTTTAAATAAAAAGGAGTCTGATTGTTTAGAGCTTTGTAAGTAAGAAGAAGGATTTTAAACTTAATTCTAAACTCTATGGGAAGCCAATGAAGGGAGGCCAGAACCGGAGAGATATGATCTCTCTTTCTAGTACCTGTTAAAACTCTTGCTGCAGCATTTTGGATCAGCTGAAGACTTTTTAAAGATGTTTTAGGACAGCCTGATAATAAAGAATTACAATAATCTAATCTCGAGCTAACAAAAGCGTGGATCAGTTTCTCAGCATCACTCTGAGACAAGATGCTCCTAATCTTGGCAATATTACGCAAATGATAGAAGGCAGTCTTAGAAACAAATTTAATATGTGAATTGAAGGACAAATCCTGATCAAAAATAACTCCAAGGTTCCTCACAGAGCTATTAAGAGAAAGAGTAACCGCATCCAAACTGAAGGTTTGATTTGGAAAGGAATTTCTAAGGTTGTTTGGACCAACAAGAATGACTTCAGTCTTATCTGAATTTAATAGCAGGAAATTACAAGTCATCCAAGCTTTGATTTCCCTAAGACAGGCTTCTAACTTGGCTAATTGATTACTATCATCTGGCTTCATTGACAGGTATAATTGTGTGTCATCTGCATAGCAATGAAAATGTATACAGTGCTTTCTAATAATGTTGCCTAACGGAAACATATATAAACTAAAAAGAGTAGGGCCTAGCACAGATCCCTGTGGAACTCCATGACTAAGCTTGGAATATTGGGCCTAAGTTGGAATATTGGGCCATTTGGGGTCCCACCCAGACGTCCTGTATTTGGACTTTTTACTGGTGTCATCCTTCTCCCCTTCCTCTGCTCTCACCTCTCCTGGACCCTCTGCCTGAACAGTTTCCTCTCCTTGGCTCCTCTCTTCTGTCTAATCTTGCCCTCTCTGAGCTCTGTCTAATTCAGGTTCTCTCTCTGTCTATGGTGGTATACAAGCAGGTTAGAAAATATCAAGTACCGTGTAAATTAAAGGAGACAACCAAAAATTTCTAGTTAAGGGTACAAACAGCACCCACTAAAACTTGAGTAATGACTTCAGTCTTGAAGGTTTGAGGTTTTTCTCCAAAATTTATAACAATTTTCTTATAGTTTTCTACTTTTCTCTGTAAATTTATGGATTATTTTATGGCTTATTTTTGTCTGTTTTTTAAAAAAAATAAAATTACTGTTTTTTTTAAATAAATTTGAAACAGACTGTGGTTTTTTTTTTTTACTTTTTCCTTATAACAATTTATATTTTTGACCATAACTTTGCAGTCAGAACAGAACAATAATTTAACTCTCATTACAAAGAAAAAATATTAATCAAATTGTAAAGATGCTGGGATAGGCTCCAGCCTGCGACCCGAAAAGGATTAAGCGGAAGAAGATGGATAGATGGATGGATGGATTTGAATTAACTTAAATGACAAAGGATGCCGTTATTTCTGTTATAATATCTCTATATAGTTATAGTTTTAAAAAAAAAAATCTTCTCATCGCCAAGAAAAACCTCCCTTATTTTTTTTTTTGTAAAGGGTATACATGTCATTACAGCATTGCATTGTTTACATTTTCATCACATACTGTATTCCTTTTTTTTATTTTTTGACAAGATTGAAAAAAAATTATTACAACACCCTTTTTTTAAGTGAAAGAAAAGAAAATTTAAAAAAAGAGAAGAAAAATAAAGGAACATCTGAGTAGCATTGGAACAAAGACAGGAGCCATTATTGAAATGGTGTTTAGATCTGATGGAAGACACATGCGTTCCAGAGTTGCCAAAAGTTCAAGAACCCATCCATGTCCTGTCTCAGTACGAATGTCAACTTTTCCATCAAATAAATGTCCTGAATCACGTTAATCCAATCTTCAGGTGCAGGGCAGTCTCTCGACATCCATTTTTTTGTAAGTGCTTTTTTACTTGCCAATATTAAAACACTGAATAAGTATTTTTCTCCTCGTCTTTCCAGTGATTCCGGTAGTAAACCCAAATACAAAGTTACAAAAGAAAAGGGAACTGTTACTTTGAATATTTTCCCCAATATTGTCTGTACATTAGTCCAATATTGGTGGATAACTGGGCATGACCAAAACACATGTAAATGATTTGCAGTCTTTTCACCACACAAGCGCCAGCAATTCAACCCTTTACGAGTAAATTTGTTTTGTGCAGGTGTTCTGAAAAATCTTACCAAATTTTTCCATCCAAATTCTCTCCACAGCAGGGATGAGGTACTTTTCCACTGTTGTTTATTTAGTTTTCCCCATAATTCCAATTGTAAAGTGAAATTCACCTCTTTTTCCCATTTCTCTTTTATATATGATGTGTTGTCTCCTTTTAAATTTTGAAGACCATGGTATATTTTAGAGATGTATCTGATCCCTGGGATCCCTTTATATGCCATTAAGAAAACCTTCAGAACACCTGACTGGGCCCTTTCCAAATCCTCCTTTTTAAGTATTTTGTTTATGTGGTGTCTAAGCTGAAAGAACCTGTAAAGGTCTTGATTTATTAGACCTTGTTTTTTCAAATCTTCAAAACTTTTTAAAGTTTGCCCTTTAAAAAAAATTGTAATATTTTATCAGTCCATTCTCTTTCCACTTTTTAAATCTAGTGTCTGTTTCATTAGGAGTAAAATCCTGATCATAGGAAATCCATTGCAATAATCGATAGGGTTCTTTAGTTTGATTCTCTCTGACTATCTTAAACCAAATTTTTAGCGGGGTATCTATCCACGGGTTAGTGTTATTCAAATGTTTAGGTAAGGCATTATTCCCTATTATCGCCTGTAGGGGAATGTCACTAGTTATTTGGCATTCTATCTCCTTCCATTGTACAGTGTAGAATGGGTTACATACCTCTACTAAAGTTTTAATTTGCACGGCTTTAAAATAGTCCCTGATATTTGGCAGCGCAAGCCCACCTTTTCTTTGTTTAACTGTAGGGTTCTGTACCTGATTCTTGGTCTCTTGCCCTGCCATATGAATCTTGAGATCCTTCTATCCAGTCCTTGCCATGTTTTTTTGGGAGGTTCTACCGGTATTGTTTGGAAAAGGTATAGAAGACGTGGAAGTATATTCATTTTTTTTTCTTTTTTTATTCAGTTTTTTTTGAAAATAAGACAGAACAATAAACAATAAACACTGCCAGTGCTCAAGAAAATACACAAAAAAATAAGTGATTGTTACACAAAGCCCATATAACTACAAAAGTGTAAGCAGTCCATGCTAAGCAAGTTTAATCCTTTCATGTTACAGGCTGAGTCTTCTTTTTCTTAATGTGATCCATAAATGGTCCCCAAATTTTAGTAAACATATCTTGAGTATTAGACAAATGATATCGAATCTCTTCAAGGTACAAGCAGGATGCCAAATCATTAAGCCAGTTAATATAACTGGGCGGCGTATTGGCCTTCCATTCTTTCAGAATGACCCTCTTCGCAACAATCATGCCAAACCTAATAGCATGCTGAAGTGACTGTGAGCAGAGCAAAGTTTGATCTGAACAACCAAGTATTACTGTTAAGACATCAGGTATTATGACTTTTTTATATATGACACTGTACAAATTAAAAATCTGAGACCAAAAATTTTTAAGCGAGGGGCAGGAGAAAAATAAATGACATAAAGTACCATCACTTATTTTACACTTGTCACATAGTGGTGAAATGGTCGGAAAAAGTCTATTAAGGCGAGTCTTAGAGTAATGTAATCGATGTATTACTTTAAATTGTATTAGCTGAAGTCTGGCATTTACTGAACATGAATGAATACCAACTAAGGCTCTTTCCCATAGATCATTTGAGATCTCTATACCTGCATCCCTCGTCCATGCCTCCTTGACATGGGTCGAAGACGTTGGCCAAGAGAAAAGATTAACGAATTCTGAAACTAAATGCTTGGAGGTTGGGTGTTTTCTCAAAACCTCATAGAAATCATGTTGTACAGGAAGTTTGACAAAATGGGTTAAAGACTGTTGTACAAAATGTCTAATCTGCAGGTACCTGAAAAAATGATCAGGTGGGAGATTGAACTTCATTTGTAATTGTGTAAAAGATGCAAAGTCCTTGTTGATATACAGGTCCTTTATTCAAAGAATACCTTTATTTGACCATTGCCTGAACACAGGATCTGATAAAGCTGGTTTGAAGGCAGGGTTTTGGCATATAGGTGCATATATAGAAAGGTCAGGAAGATGCAATATCTTCTTAATTTGTTTCAGAATTCTGAAGGAATTGTACAGCACAAAGTCATGTCTGAACACATTCAGAGGGACATCGGCCTTGCTAAATAATAAAGCAGATAAAGATGTACCAATGAGGGATTGACAGTTATGAGATTCAAGTGCAGGCCAACACGGTATTTGATCCACATTATGATTATCTTGGGACCAAAAGACCAAGGCCCTAGCGTTGCAGGCCCAATAATAATGTCTCATAATAGGCAACCCAAGACCACCCTCGACCGAGGGTTTTTGGAGATGTAATTTAGAGACACGGGGGTTTTTGCCAGCCCAAATAAAGGAGATGATAATGGAATCAACTAATTTAAAAAAAGATGCTGTAAGAAAAATTGGCAGATTCTGAAATAAATATATAAATTTAGGAAGTACAATCATTTTGACAATATTTACTCGTCCAATTAGAGAAATTGGTAGTAATTTCCATTTCTCAATCATGCCCCTAATCTTATTTAATAGTTCTGTAAAATTCAATTTGAAAATAAGTTTGGGATTCCTAGGGATGGTGATTCCTAAATATTCAAAGTGCTCATTTGATATTTTAAAAGGTAATGTGTTGAGAAATGTTTTATCTAGACCATCTGAAAGAGGCATGAGAACACTTTTCTCCCAGTTAATGGTAAAACCAGAGAACTGACCAAATTCCCTAATGATGTCGAGAAGAGGTGGAAGAGACTGTTTAATGTCAGACAGTGTCAAAATGACATCATCAGCGTACAAGCCAATAGTGCATTCAGATGCGCTATATCTAAACCCAACTATTTCAGGCTCCATCCTGATGGCAACAGCAAGTGGTTCAAGCGCCAGAGCAAAAAACATTGGCGATAGACAACAGCCCTGCCTGGTCCCACGATGTAATAAAAATGGGGCAGATTTATTGTTGTTAGTAAGTACATATGATCTAGGATGTGCATAAAGCATTTTTGCGATAGCTATAAATCTGTCACCAAAGCCAAATCTTTTAAGAGTAATAAACATATACTCCCACTCAATTTGATCGAAGGCCTGCTGTGCATCCAAGGAGACAACAGCAGAATATGGTGGGTTGTTAGAATACATGACGTTCAGAAGTCTACGAGTATTCGAAAATGCAAACCTTTCGGGGATAAACCCGGTTTGGTCACTATGAATTAAGGAACCAATGTGTTCGTTCAAGCGGTTTGCCAAAACTTTTGCAACAATTTTCTGGTCACTATTTAAAAGGCTGAGAGGGCGATAAGAAGCTAGATTTGTTTCATCTTTACCCTTCTTCAACAGTAGACAAATGTTCGCATCGTATAATGTCTCTGGGAATGATCCTTCCTTCACGGAAGAGTTTATCATACGAAGCAACAATGGAGCAAGTTTGTCAATGTGAATTTTATAAAATTCAATGCCAAATCCGTCAGGGCCACAAGCCTTACCATTTGGAAATGAACGGATGGCAGCTTTGATCTCCTCTAGTGTAAAGTCAGCATCCAACTGTTGTTTGGCATTTTCACTCAATGTGGGCATATCCAATCTATTTAAGAACCCCCATATATCTTCCTGTGATGACGATGATTTAGAGGTATATAAGTTTTTATAATATTCATAAAAAGTGTTATTTATCTGTAAAGGGTCAGTTATTAGTTCTCCATTAGATACAATTTTATAAATTGCCCGTTCAGCTTGAACACCTCTCAACTGCCTAGCGAGTACGCTGTGTGCTTTATCACCAAGCTCAAATTGCTTTTGTTTAAGCTTTCGTATATAATTACAAACATGCTCACCAAGAATGCGGCTGTATTCAAGTCTTGCAGATACAATATTCTTTAGTATTTCATCTGATTTTGAGATACGAAATGATTCCTCCAACAAAG
Organism: Pholidichthys leucotaenia; assembly: GCA_020510985.1. Classification (NCBI taxonomy): domain Eukaryota; kingdom Metazoa; phylum Chordata; class Actinopteri; order Cichliformes; family Pholidichthyidae; genus Pholidichthys; species Pholidichthys leucotaenia. Next base: position 212,862,608 of record CM035847.1, on the reverse strand, counting down.
GGAGTTGGGCCTGTATTTCAGACATACGGTTCTGTTTAACCTTTTTATTATAAGACTGGTACAAGATAATATCACCCCTAATAACGGATTTAAATGTTTCCCACAGTGTGGAATCAGATACCTCACCATTATCATTAAAGTGTAAGAAATCTGTAATTTTGTTTGAGATGCTTTCACAAAAAGCTTTATCTGAATTTAATGCCGGATTGTATTTCCAATTATATGAGTGCACAAGCATGTTGAAGTTTATTTTAACAGACACAGGGGCATGATCAGAAATTAAAATATTGTTATAATCTGAACTGACAACGTCGGTAATTAAATTGGAATCAACGAGAAAATAATCAATCCTAGTAAAACTGCCATGTACCTGGGAGAAAAAGGAGTACTGTCTGTCCAAGGGATGTTGATGCCTCCAAATATCCACTAAATTTAGCGATTTAATAAGATTATTTAGGACTGGCACAGATTTTAACATGGGAGCAGTTGTAATGGAAGATCTATCAAGATGAGGGTCTAGGAAACAATTAAAATCACCTCCTATAATAATGTTACAGTTATTCTGTTCTGCAACAAGACGAAAAATTTTACAGAAGAAATCCGGACTATCAAAATTTGGAGCATATACATTTAAAAGGGCCAATGGCATAGAGTTTATGGTACCTGTTACAAGCACAAATCTCCCACCTGGATCGGTCACCATAGACTTGAATACAAAAGGTATAGTTCTGCGCACTAAGATGGCCACTCCTCTGGCCTTTGAGGAAAAGGTAGATTGATAGACCTGGGATATCCATAAGGCTCTCAACCGTCTCTGTTCTGTGGGGGGAATATGGGTTTCCTGTAAGAAGATTATATCAGAGGACAATGATTTCAGATGTGAAAATACTTTTACTCTTTTGAGAGCTTTCCCCAAACCCCTACAGTTCCATGATGTGAACGTGAGATGACTCACACCTGATCCAGAGGAACCAGCTTGCATTCAAAAAAAAAAAATTAAATTTAAAAAAATATATGGGCTTAGGCAGTAAATGGCTACACTGGCAGGCAAAACAAACCAAACAAAGAACAAATTAAAAAAGAAAAACATATTATAAAAACCCATTCCCTTAACGCCGCAAAAAACAGGAACAAAGCGGCAAAACCCACTAATACTTGGGAGACTGCTGGGTAACGGACACAGTTTTGCATTTCAGCAAACCACCAATGGAGCCGCGCAGTCTTCTAATGTAAATCAATTAACCGAAAAAAAAGCTACACACAAAGACAATATAATTAACTTGGAATATGCCATCAAAAAAGGACGATGCAGAATAAAGTGCAGTATTAGAATGGCGTCAACAGCTGTATAATTTAAACAATGTGCACTTCGCCAGTTATACACTGTCAGTCAGGGAGTTGGCAAACCTCTCTGCATCCGCCAGAGTGTTAAACACTTTAACTTCACTGTTGTGGACGACCTGAAGTTTGGCAGGAAACCGTAGAGAGCACTTGGCACCGGCATCAGTCAGCTTCTTCTTGACGTTGTTAAAGGCTTGACGCTGTGATGCAACCTCCGCCGTGTAGTCCGGGAAGATGTACACTTTATTGCCTTGATAACGGAGTGGACCCTGTTGTCTGCTGAGTTTAAAAATATTGGCCAAGTCGCGGTCATTGTGGACTTTGGCGATGATCATCCGTGGGCACTCGTTGTCCGGAGGCTTAGGTTTGAGGCTGCGGTGGGCACGGTCAATTTTAACGGGCTTGGTCAGATTATTCGGGCCAAGCAACTCCGGTAGCAGTCGTGTCACAAACTCTGTGGGATTGCCCTTCTCTTCTCCTTCTTTGATCCCCACGATCCTGATGTTTAACCTCTGCAAGCGCCCCTCCAAGTCATTTAGCTTAGCCTTGAGCCGACCATTTTCCACCTGCAATTCACGGTAGCTAGCTTCCAGTGCCGTGATGCGAACATCTGCGTCGGAGAGTGCCACATCCATACTATCCAAGTGTTGTTCAGTCTGATTATGTTCATTCTGTAATGTGCCCAAATGCGTCTCCACTGTGCTTAAGCGACCCTCCACGGACTTTTTCAACTCTTCCATCTGCGCTGAAACTTTAGCTAGCTCGGCGCCATATTTATTAACTGCAGCTAATATAGCTTCGTTGCTAGCGCTAGCCGAGGCTGAATTTGATGATTTTACCTCGTCTCTCTTGGGTGGCATGATTGGAGGTTAGTTAGAAACAGCTCTGACGATAAGTAGGCAAAAAGTTGGTAAGTAGGTGTAGCAAAGATAAACAAAATCTTGCCCTGCCATATGAATCTTGAGATCCTTCTATCCAGTCCTTGCCATGTTTTTTTGGGAGGTTCTACCGGTATTGTTTGGAAAAGGTATAGAAGACGTGGAAGTATATTCATTTTGACTGCTTCAATTCTTTGTGCAGTACCCAAGAATGGTATCATATTCTATCTTGCTAGATCAGATTTTATTTTTGCCATCAGTGGATCATAGTTTAGTGTTATAATTTTGTTGAGTTGTTTTGGGATATTGATCCCCAGATATTTCATAGATTCCATCTCCCAGTTAGTTTTGAATTTGCTTAGTAAATATTGATTTGGGTTATAGTTGAATGTTAAAATTTGGGTTTTATGCATGTTCAATTCGTACCCCAATAACTCTCCATACTCTGAAAAAACTGAGATTAGTTCTGGAAAAGAGGTGTCCGGCTGCCCCAGGTATATTAAAATGTCATCAGCAAAGAGTGCTATTTTATGTTCCTTCTGACCAAGTGTAATACCTTGAATTTTTTGATTCTGTCTTATCCATTGGCTCAGAGGTTCTATGAAGATTGCAAAGAGCAGTGGAGACAAGGGGCAGCCCTGACGACATCCTCTCTCCAGTTCAAAAGATGATGATAATTTGCCGTTAATCTTTATTTTAGCTGTTGTTTTTTTATATAATGCCTGGACAGTTCTGATGAAGTTGTTATGAAAATTGAAACTCGACAGGATTCTATATAGGAAAGACCAGTCAACCGAATCAAATGCTTTTTCAGCGTCTAATCCCAGTATGGCTGCATTTAAATTATATTTTTTTATATGATGAATTATGTGTAAAGTGTGTCTAATGTTATCTTGTGTCTGTCTTTGTCTTATAAAACCTGTTTGGTCTAAATGAATTCAGTCTGTCAGTATATTTTCTAACCTTTTGGCAAGGATGGCGGTAAAAAGTTTATAGTCCTGATTTAACACACTGATTGATCTGTAGTTGGAGCGGTCTAGTTTATCCTTTTCAGGTTTAGGTATGACTGCAATGACCCCTTCTCGCTGGGGTGGGGGGGGGATTTCCCCTGTGTGGAGGACATAGTTAAATGTTTTCAGGAGGAGAGGAGATAGTTGCTGTTTAAAAGTTCTGTACCACTCTGCTGTATAACCATCTGCTCCTGGGGATTTGTTAGCTTTAAGTTTCATAATTGCTTTTTCTAATTCTTTAGGTTGTATTTCTGCCAATAGTTTTTTATTTTGTGACTCAGTAAGTTGGGGAAGATTTAATGTATTTAGGAAGGCTTTGGATGTGTCTTTGTGTTTTTTGAGGGAGTACAAGTTCTTGTAGTAATTCTCGAAGCTTTTATGAATTTCCTGAATTCTAATTTTTATTTCCTTTGATACTGGGTCTCTGATTTTGTAGACTGCTCTCTCCGTTTGTTGTTTCCTCAATTTATAGGCTAGTAATTTTGCCGATTTGCTACCTGTTTCATAATATTTTTGTTTCAGAAATGTAAGTTTCTTCTGGATTTCTGTTGCGTAGATCTCGTTTATTTGTTTTTTTATTTCTTTAATTTTGAGCGAGTCATTAGAATGAGTGTTATCTTTGTGCTCTTTTTCTAGTTTCTTAAGTTCTGACTCTAATGAGATTAGTTTTTCTTGTCTCAATTTCTTTTGGAGTGCCAGTTTTGCAATAATCTTTCCCCTTATTACAGCTTTGCATGCGTCCCACAGGATTAAATCAGAATCAGAATCAGAATCAGAATCAGCTTTATTGGCCAAGTATGCACAACACATACAAGGAATTTGACTTTGGCTAAAAACTTGCTCTCGTTGTTCAGGTGAAGGATTTAAATAAGGATTCAATGACAACCAGAGTATGTACAGTAAATTACAGTCTGTCCACGTTTCTATAAAAGGATGCAAATATATACAGGAATATATGCAGTTATTTACTCGGACTAACCACACTTTGCAGAAATATATGAAAAAATATACAATCACACAGTATTTCAATGTGGACTCAGATTCAGTGATATAATGTGCATGAAGTAAAAAGCAGTGTGAGAGTTATGTGCAATGTAATAATGGATGAAAAGTCATGAGTACAGCAAACAGGTAGGACTAGGTGAATGTTAGGAGTTCATCAGAGTGATGGCTTGAGGAAAGAAACTGTTCCTGTGACGGGTGGTTTTGACCTTCAGTGATCTGTAACGACGACCAGAAGATAGAAGTTCAAACAGTTTGTGGCCGGGGTGTGATGGGTCAGCACAGATGTTTCCCGCCCGCTTCCTGGTTATGGACCGATATAAGTTCTCAATGGAGGGTAGGTCGGTACCAATGATCCTCTCCGCAGACTTAATGATCCGCTGCAGTCTGGTCTTGTCCTGTTTAGTGGCAGATCCAAACCAGACAGTGATGGAAAAGCAGAGGACAGATTGGATGATGGCGGTGTAGAAGACAACCAGCAGCTCCTGAGGCAAATCAAACTTCTTGAGCTGACGCAGAAAAAACAACCTCTGCTGGGCCTTTTTCCGGACAGTGTCAATATGGGAGGACCACTTCAGGTTCCGGGAGATTGTGGTACCCAGAAACTTGAAGGAGTCCACAGTGGACACTGTGCTGTTGAGGATGGTGAGTGGGGGGAATGAAGGGGGGTGTCGCCTGAAATCCACAGTCATCTCCACCGTTTTGGCTGGGTTAAGTTCAAGATGGTTCTGGCTGCACCACAGGATCAGCTGCTCCACCTCCCACCTGTATGCAGACTCATCATCATCCCGGATCAAACCGATGACTGTGGTGTCGTCCGCAAACTTCAGGAGCTTCACCGAAGGGTCCTCTGAGGTGCAGTCGTTGGAGTAGAGGGAGAAGAGCAGTGGGGAAAGGACACATCCTTGGGGGGCGCCAGTACTAATTTTTCGGGAGCTGGATGTAAATCTCCCTAGCTTCACCTGTTGCCACCTGTCAGTCAGAAAGCTGGAGATCCACTGGCAGGTGGAGGGGGGCACCTTGAGCTGGAGGAGTTTCTGATGAAGAATGCCTGGGATGATGGTGTTGAACGCTGAGCTGAAGTCGACAAACAGGATCCTGGCGTACGTCCCTGGGGAGTCGAGGTGTTGCAGGATGTAATGTAGTCCCATATTCACTGCATCATCCACTGACCTGTTTGACCGGTAGGCAAACTGCAGTGGGTCCATCAGGGGGCCTGTGATGACCTTCAGGTGGTTCAGCACCAATCTCTCCAAGGATTTCATGACCACAGAGGTCAGGGCAACAGGTCTGTAGTCGTTTAATCCTGTAATAGAGGGTTTCTTGGGAACTGGAATGATGATGGAGCGTTTGAAGCAGGAAGGCACTTCACGCAGCTCCAGTGATCTGTTAAAGATCCGGGTGAAGATGGGGGCCAACTTGTTGGAGCAGACTCTCAGGCAGGACGGAGACACACCATCAGGTCCTGCAGCCTTCTTGATCTTTTGTCTCTGAAAGACCCGGCGCACCTCCTCTTCACAAATCATTAGTGCTGGTGGGAGGTCAGAGTGGAGGAGGGATGGAGTTCCTGGGGCTGCAGATAATCCTTTTGTGTGGGTGGGAGGTGAGAACTGTAGGTTCTTTTCAAACCTGCAGTAAAAGCTGTTTAGGTCATTAGCCTAAAGGGGATACTTCTCCATTATCATTTTCTTCCAAATATCTGAGGATATCTGACTCCAATTCATCTTTCAGTGGTCCTTTCTGCACATTTGAATTTAACCTCCAAGAAAATGTATTATTTGTGTATTTTTGGATATTTAAGTCCATGTAGATCGGACTGTGGTCAGAGAGAGCCATCAGTCCTATTTTACATGTTTTTACTCTTCCAATGTCTCTATTAAACATAAAAAAAATAGTCAGTCCTTGAATATGATGAATGTGGTGCTGAGTAAAATGTATAATCTTTTACACTGGGGTTGAATTCCCTCCACACGTCACAGACTCCCATTTCATTTAGTAGCATCCTAGTTTTTCTACTTTGACTGTTATTTTGATGTGGAGAATTACCTGATGCATCCCAGTATGGGTTCAGTCTTAGATTGAAGTCTCCACCACATATCACTAAACCTTGGGCTTTAGTTATCATTAGGTCAAATACATTTTTATAAAATTTGCAGTTAGCCCCTGGAAGTGCATATACATTCAGCAGGGTGATATCTTCTCCCTCTAGCCGACCAAGTACCATGCTAAATCTCCCTTCTTTATCTTTGTGTTCTGATTTTTTTTCAAATATAATTTTGGTTGAGATCAATGTTGCTACCCCTCTCCTCCTCCCTGACTTACATGAAGATGAAGAGATCAGTTTAAACCCTTGTCTATTAAGTTTAGTGTGTTCCAAGTCTGTTAGGTGGGTTTCCTGTAAAAATATTATTCCTGCTTTGTCTTTTTTCATTTTGCCTGGAATCTTGGATCTTTTAACTGGATTCAGGATCCCTTTTACATTATATGAGATTATTTTGGTTGAACCCCGTTTCTCCATTGTATTGTCTTATTTAGTATAATAGTATAGTGGCCCTCTTTTACGCTACTCAAAAACTGAACATGAAAAACATTAAGAGCATAATATATAAAACTTTAAAACAAAAAACTGTCAAAAGATCTTCCTGAACTGAGGTCTTTTTAGCGACCTTAGAGGTGCCTTGATGGTGTGTTGGCGCTGAGGGAAATTTCTCAAACTTTGTTACGTGTTGGGGGCCCTCTCTTACCCCTGTAAGTTGTCCCATGTTTTTAGCGTGATTTTCAGATCCCAATCTGAAGTTGTATAGATTTTTTTATTTATGCCTATACCCTATGAAATTATGTGCAACCTCCCACCACCAGCCATCACAGCAAACAATCACGGTAATACAGTATTTGTTAGTGTGGAGAGTTCATGTGGTTCATTGTCAAATTTCTATTTTAACAAGTTTTTTTTTAAGACTTATTTGTTTCTAATATTATGACTGTTCCATGAAATATTTTACCACTTCATATTTGCTGATTCTGCATCTCCTTTAATGTTTGTTACCTTGTAGGAGGAGGGTTGGATGCGCAGGTTGACTAAAAATATCATTATTCCCTCCTGAAAGCGTCCAGTTTTTCCTTATAGCCCTGGCGCTGGGTTTCCCGCTGCTGGCCCGTGGATTTTGAGGGTCTCTGTGTGCACCACATTTTAGCCTTGATTCCTTCGATCGGGTCTGCTGTGGGTTTATACACCGTTACCGGGAGCCCTCTTCTCGCCGTATCCCTGGTTGCTCCTTCCGCCGAGTTGTAGAGACACGTCTCTTCCCTGTAAAAAACCCTCAGCTTCGCCGGAAATGGAGTTTGAAAGCACAGTTTCTTCTCTCTTAGCACCTTTTTAGCATCATTGGATTCCCAACGTTTTTTAAGGACCTCCGGGGCGTAGTCTTGCTCCACAAAAACTTTTCTTTCTTGGTGCATAAATTCTTTTTTCTGCCAAGCCAGTCTCAAAACCTCTTCTTTTGTTCTGAAGTTGGAAAACTTCACCACCACCGATCACGGGGGAGCTTCTGCCGACGGCCTTGGGGCTAATGAACGGTGCGCCCTTTCTATCTTCAAGTCGGTGGATTGGGGAATTTCCAACTTTTCTCTCAGTATGGTTTCCACGCATGAAGCCATTGTGGTGAAACCCTCCTCAACTCCTTCTTTCAGACCATGAATTCTTATGTTGTCCCTTCTTAGTCTTCCTTCCAGGTCGGTTAGCTTAGCCTCCAGTCATGTCTGTCGTTTAAGAAATTCCAGCATGGTTTCTTCCAGTCCTTTTATTCTTTCCTCTGCTTCCATGATTCGGTCCTCAGCCTCGTCCACTCTGTTGTTTGTCCTTTTTATTTCGTCTTTAAGTTCACGAAATTCGGCCCAACACTCTCGGCGAAATTCTCTTAATTCTTGAAGTATCGTTTTTAAGCTAGCCATGTTGCTAGCCTCATTTTGCTCCTCCATTTCCGAGTGGTTATTGTCTTCAAGGTCAGTTTCTCCGGCTGATGCGTGTCTTGGCCTGGTAAATGTCGATCTCTTCTGTTTTCCTTTAGGCATAATGACTTTGTCTTTTGATTTTCACTCTTCCATAAATCCGTTAAATCTGATTTTCATGGTATTTTCACGGATGGGATCTGGGAGCTTCAGCATTAAGCTGCTACCACCATGGTGTCCAGACCGGAAGTCAAACCTCCCTTATTTTGAAGTCCAAATGTTGGCACATTCGGTTTGTCTGAAGGCTGGTGACGGATTAAAGTCACTGACTTGGTGAATTTCGGTCATCTTAACTTACCAGATACTGTACATAATTGGGAACATAACTTAATAATGTAGTGGCTGGTGAAATATATCCTCAGCAATTCAGTAGTCCCCCTTGCTTTTCCCTTCATATGAAGCCAGCACCCGTTTCCAGCGGGTTAAAAACATGATAAATGCCTCCAGTGCTTACATACCGCTTATGATTTTTTTTTCCATGTTTAAAGTACTTTAACAAACTCATGTTTCTGCCAGACAGTCAAGCCTTATTCATGCTGCATTTCCCCTCTAGTCCGCCTTGGTCCGCGTACGCTTTGGATGAGCCCGACACACACGACGCTGTACATGCTCACTTTTTTCATCTACCCAGGCCAAGCAGTTGACGCATGCACACAACCATCATTTGTAGTTTCACTCCCACCTGATAGGTAGCGCCAAGGCACTGACGCGCCAGGATTTTCACCGACAAAGAAACAGCGGACTTCTTCACAAAGTTTCTCTTCAAATAGAGTCAATTTCTGCTGTTTGACTTCCCGGTTTTCACTCCTTTTCCACGAAGATGCTGCCGCTAGCGAGACACTGCCTGTTGACTGACTGGAAAGCTCACATGGGCGGGGCATTTCTAAACTCCACATGGATGACGGCCACATGCGTTGTTCGTGTGCGCGCTTGCAGAAAGTCATTGCTTCATATATTTTTCTTAAATTCATATCTCCTTGGTGCGGCGGTAAATTTTCTGGCACAGCGGGCTGCCACCAAGAAATGTTACCAGAGGAAACCCTGATATAACTGGCAGTAAGACGGACCAATTATCTTCCATAAAGAAGAGTTTGAATGGGCTTTTGTCCAATGAGGGAACAGTTCTTTGTCTGTGAACAGCAAATCAAATGCAAAGGCGTTATCCAACAGCGAGGCAGCCTGGGGATTGGTTACAAGTTAGCTGACTCACAAGTTTCAGAAAACGTTCATTCAGTTCCTATGAAATTCATTATATACTCAATATAAAATCTAACTAAATTAAGTGACTCAAGGCTAATATTTAGTGCCTATGCATGTATACTGTTACTATTAAGTTTAACATTCATCTGAATAACATTCAGGGAAAAAAAAACATTCCTAAGACATGCACTCACATTTAAATCAAGGATTAATGAATTATTGCAAACCATTATTGTCCATCACAAAGGAGATTGTCTTCACAGTGTCCTTAGAATTCCTGAGGAATGTAAACTTGAAAAGAGTTAATGTTCAGAGTAAGTAACAAAGTCCCAGACTGAAAAAAGCAATGAAACATTCCGTAGATGTCCACCAGGAGGTACTGTTGAGCTGTAGATGAATTTTGAGTGACCTGAACATGCCCCCAGGATCTGGCATCAGTTTATGGATGTTCTGTGGAGGATCAAAGTGTTCTTTCAGCCTGGACCTGACAGGAAAAGGGGTAAACTTTGAGAACTTTATGACTTTTAAGAGTATCAGTTCCTGGTACAAACGGATGCTATCAGCATGAACTGTCTGATTGGAGGGGACTCCAGAAGTTTTATGGTGCACTTAATCCTTTAAAAGCAATCCCTTATCAGGTTTCTCTACAAAGGGAAATTGCTTACACCGGGGTCCTGATGATGAAGAAAAACAGCAATTCTTGATCAGACCTTAAGTGAGAGTTTCTTTAAGATGAAGAGTGATTTCCTGAATTGGCCTGAGGAGAACTGATGCTACACCTCGTATTGGTATCTGTCATCCTGGGAATCCATACCGTGTTCTTGCGACCTATCTGGTGGATATGGCCTACGACGGTAGTCGGGTTTTCGGAAAGTTGTTCCTGAGTGAGATCCAGAGGACCTAATTTGGTTTTAACCTTGATGAGGTCGGTTGGAGAAACGTCTTGGGTTTTTATGTAATCGTGGTGTAAGAGATGGAGTAGAGCGAGGGGCTCCTTCCAGCTCCAAGGTGTCAGATGCAGCACTGATAGCTAGCACGGTGGCAGGCTCAGCGTGCTTGTTGTGACTTTGTTGCTGTTTTTGGAATGCATATTGTGCAAACTCTCTCAGCTGACTTATTGAGCTTGACCTTGGGTTAGCTGTAACTCCAAGGTGGCGACTAACAGTGGGATGGAGGTCCTAGATGAAGAGGGTCTTGAAATTGTGGTCTTCTTCCATCCCTGGTGTATTTTGAGATCCAAAATATGCAAGAAGGAGTTGCTGGTAGTAGGCCTGTGGAAGCTCTGAGTGACCTTGCTTTACGGCCAGGGCTGCCGATAGCCCTGGCCCTAGAATAGCATGCAGTCCGTCCTGATATCTGTTGGCTGTCTGTCTATAAATTTTAATACTGACCTGTTAGATGTTGGTTTAATCAAATAGATGTGGTCATCGACCGTAGCATCAGGGTACTTGCGCAGGTAGTAATCATTGTCTTGTAAATAGGCTTTAGTATCAGGTGAATCTGTAGGACCTGGATCAAATTTCATAAGATGTTGCGTGATCTTGTCAAGGTCACGATCTGAAGGGGCACACACATGCTGTCCACGCGATCGTCCGTACTCGAAACAGGAATCAGAATCAGAATCAGAATCAGAATCAGATTTATTGCCATTGTTCATGTAGTACACAAACTAGGAATTTGTCTCGATGCCATGCTGCAACATTAAAAACATGATGAGAAAAAGAGATAAACTAAAAAACTAAAGGACTGAAAACGTGCAATAAGTGTAGAAAAATAAGTAATAATAAGTAATAATGATAATAATAATAATAACAATACTAGTAATAATGAGTAGTACTAGTCAAGGCAGTTTTAAAAAATTAGCAAGTAACAGATAATATGAAGTACCACATAGTGCAGTTGATAATGCAACAGAAAACAGTGATGAATGACGTGAGTCTGGTTGAGCTGCTGTACATAGTGCACGAGAGTCAAAAAGTCACTTAATGTTCAGCAGTCTGATGGCAGAGGGGAAAAAGCTATTCATGTGCCGGGAGGTTTTAGTCCGAATGGACCGAAGTCTTCTACCTGAGGGGAGGGGAGCAAACAGTACGTGACCAGGATGTGAAGGATCGGCTATGATCCGGCCAGCACGCCTCCGGGTCCTGGAGATGTACAGGTCCTGGAGAGATGGGAGCTCGCAGCCTATCACCTTCTCAGCAGTGCGCACGACGCGCTGCAGCCTTAGTCTGTCCCTGGCAGTGGCTCCTGCATACCACACAGTTATGGAGGAGGTGAGGATGGACTCGATGATGGCCGTGTAGAACTGCACTAACATCTTGGTGGGTAGCTTGAGCTTCCTCAGCTGCCGCAGAAAGAACATCCTCTGCTGCCGCAGAAAGAACATCAGGAGATGGAGCGTGGCGGAAGTCCCAGTCTTTGTATGCTTCCTGTAGGAGCAGTTGACATTCCTTGGAGTTCACTGTTCTCTTTGCAAAGCAAGTTGTCATGCATCAACCATCACTTTCCTGACTCTGCCTGGTCCAACTATCGTAACGCGTCATCAAGTTGAGCTCTAGTATTGTCATTTTTATCTTGAGATTGGTCCAGTTTTTCCTTTAGTGATTTGTTCTTTTCCTGGAGAAAGAGGACTGGTAATTGTTGATTTTCTAGCTTGGTCTCAGCTACTTTTAATGTCGTGACTAATGCTAGCGTGAACTTGTCTAACACACTGGTGAGGTCCTTTCCTTCTGGTGGCTTTTCAGTGTAGTCATCCAAAAGTTCTTCAGTGAGTTGCTTCAGATCTTCGGGCTGTGTTTTCTTGACCCGTGTTGTGAAACTAGATATAAAATCAGAAGTCCATCCTTCCAATGTTGTTTGAAGGTCGTCCAATTTGGTAAATCAGTCGGTTGTCTGTTGACCCGCCATGTTTTACTGTTTGTTGTTAGTTAGCTTAAAAATCAACTTGTTGATTATAGTTAAATTTGTTAGTCAAGGGTTAACCTTGAGTGTTATTTTATAACAGTGTTAGTTATAACCTCTTTTTTAGAATTTGTTCCAACTTACAGGCTTGTAAGAAGGGAAGTAGAATTTTGAAATTATTTAGAAATGTGGAGATGTTTCAAGTTATTTGTTTGTTGAAGGTGTATTTTGATTTGTATTTTACAAAAACAAAAAAAAAATTGTGTAGACTGACTTCTTTACTTTAATTTTCAAAGCCTAGTATTGGAATTGTCATCAATAACTAGCTTTGGAATTTTTGTTCAATGTCACTTTAAAGTAATGATTTTATTTACAAAAAGGGAAACAACAAAAATAGAAAAGGTGAAATGCTTTAGAGATTTAAGGTTATAAGTTTCCACTTTCTTTTCAAGTTAAGGTTGACTCTGTCTTTATGGTTAAAGCAAATTCTCATTTAAAGCTTTTTTATGTTAAATATTTACAGATTAGGAAACAAGTGAATTGTTTTTGTGTATTTTGCCACCAAGGATTTCTTAGGATTAAAGCTAACGGTGATTTGTTTGATTGCTATCTATAAAGTTTTTTATTTACAGAATAATCAATGTTTTCACCTTTTGATGTTCCTATTTTAAATTCTGGTGAGAAATAGTGAGTTGTTTAATGTTTTCCTTTTCCTGTGGAGAAAAACATGAACCAAGAATAACACAATGACTTTAAATAACATTTTAAGCTTTTAAGTGTTAATTGATTAATGTGGTTTCCTGATTTAGGAAAATTTTGGTAAATATTCAATGAATCTGTCATGATTGGAGAATGAACAGCTCATGTGCAGGGAACAGCACCAGAGAAATCACTCAAATCGCCTTGAAAAAGTGATCCACGAAGGTCAGAATGACAGAGTTGCCTTGTGAGGGGGGAAGTCCAGTAATAAAGTCCAAGGCAATGTGGGACCAAGGTCGGCTGGGGATAGGTAGTGGGTGGAGGAGGCCAAAAGGGGGCGAAGAGTCGGACTTGTTCCGGGTGCAGGTTTGACAAGCCTTCACGTAGTCCTGGATGTCTGTCCGCAGGGTGGGCCACCGGAACACCCGCCGGATAAGATTAATAGTCCAGGAGACTCCAGGGTAGCAGGTGAAATGGCTGGTGTGGCCCCACCGGATGACATCGCTGCAGAGGCCGGCAGGGACAAAACAGATGGTCGTCGGGGCCCCCCTCAGGCCTGGATTCAGTGGATTGAGCCTGCCAGACCCTCTGCTTGATCTCCCAGGTGAGAGCCCCAAGGATGCATGAGCGTGAGATAAGGGGTTGGGGGAGGGGATGAGGGGTAGGGGGTCGGGGGTCGGGACTAAACTGGCGAGAGAGAGTGTCTGGTTTGACATTACGTGAGCCAGGCCTGTAAGTGATGGTAAGATTAAATCTAGCAAAAAATAAGGCCCAGCCGGCCTGCCTGGCGTTAAGTCTGAAGGTCGACCGAAGGTATTCTAAATTTTTGTGCTCGGTCCACACTATGACAGGATGGATCGTTCCCTCCAGCCAGTGCCTCCACTCTTCAAAGGCCAACTTAATGACCAGGAGCTCTTGGTCCCCTACGTCGTAATTCCTCTCGGCCGACGTGAGCCACCGAGAGAAATACGCGCATGGATGAAGCTTCTGATCGAAGGCTGAGTGGCACAAGAGGACAGCGCCCACCCCCGAGTCAGACGCATCCACCTCAAGAATAAACTGGAGCTGAGGGTTGACCTGGTCCAAGATGGGGGTGTTCGAGAACAGGCCCTTCAATTTGGAAAAGACCTGTTCAGCTGCCTCAGACCAGGTGAAGGGCACCTTGACTGAGGGCAGCTGGGTCAAAGGCTGTGCTACCCCACTGTAGTTTCTAATGAAATGGTGATAAAAATTCACAAACCCCAAGAAGCGTTGGAGCTCTTTGTGGGAGTGGGGCATAGGCCAATCCAGCACAGTCTTCACCTTGGCCGGGTCGGCCCTCAGTTCCCCCTCAGCTACTATATAACCGAGGAAAGAAGTGGACCAGGTGGAAAACTCACACTTCTCGGCTTTAACAAATTGCTGGTTCTCCAGGAGCCACTGTAACACGGCCCTGACATGGACTGCGTGCTCCTTTGGCATGCGGGAAAAAATCAAAATGTCGTCAAGGTAGACAAAAACAAACTGATTTACCACATGGCAGAGGACGTCATTGATCATACACTGGAAGATGGCAGGGACATTTTTGAGCCCAAAAGGCATCACCAGGTACTCAAATTGCCCCAAGTGTGTTTTAAAAGCCGTCTTCTATTCGTCCCCTTCGCAAATGCGGACCAAATCATAGGCATTATGCAAATCCAATTTAGTGAATACTCGTGTGTGCTGAAGCAGCTCAAATGCAGAGTTAATCAGGGGCAGAGGATATTTGTCCTTGATTGTTATGGCATTTAATTCATGGTAGTCTATGCACGGATTCAAGGACCCATCCGTCTTCCTGACAAAAAAGAATCCTGCCCCAAGAGGGGCCAAGGAGGGCCGAATGAGGCCAGCATTCAAGGAATCTTTAATGTAGCTTTCCATCGCCTCCCTCTCCGGCCCAGAAATGCTGTAGAGCCGGCTGGACAGCAGTTGCGCACCCGGGAGGAGGTCTATGGCACAGTCGTAGGAGCGATGAGGAGGCAAAGAAAGCACTCTCGATTTGCTAAAGACCTCCCTGAGATTGTGATAGACCTCGGGTATGAGACTGAGGTCCAGCGGCAACACCGGAGGAGAGGAGATGGGCAGCGACGGCGAACACTCGGCTGAGCTGAGACAGGATGCCAAACAGAAGGGGCTTCAGGAAGAGATGGAATTATGTGCCCAATTAATAATGGGGTTATGCTTCTGGAACCACAGGTACTCTAGGACCACCGGGTGAGACGTTTAGGGAAAATGAGGAACAATAGTATCTCCTGGTGGTTCCCGGAAAGGAGGACGGAGACAGGCGCCGTGCTTTTGGTAACGGAAGCTATGCTACTGCCCGATAAGGTCATCACATTCAGAGGCATCAGCAATTTGGTCATGGGGATGCCTACTTCCTGCACGAGCTGTGAGGACACAAAATTTTCCTCTGCCCCTCAGTCTATTAATGCCATGACTCTCCTCTCAACCCCCGGCAACTGGATGAGGGCTGAAATAGAGAAGCTACTGGAGGGATGAAAAGAATTCCCACCCGTCAGACCCCCCACGGCTACTGACGGGCCGCGTCTTTTGCCTTTAGGTGGCATTTAGACAGTGTGTGCTCCATAGAGCCACAGTACTGGAGCCAGATGGGCTCGGCTGAGCACTATAGGTTCAGCGGAAGAGTCGGCTTCACCTGTGTCAGTCACCGGGGGAGGCGCATGTGAAACAGGCGGGCCGGAGGAGGTCTTGCACTCCCTCATGTGCTCGGGGTATTGATTGTCTAAACTGACAGCCTGATCAATGAGACCGTCCAGGGAGGAGGGAACAGCATGAACTGCTAGGTCGTCACGGAGGTGTTCGTTTAAACTCTGGAGGAAGATGCTGTGTAATGCAACATCATTCCAACCCGAGTCCACCGCGGCGACTCGAAACTCCACAGAGTAGTCGGTGGCAGACCGACTCCCCTGGCAGAAAGACATGACCTGGCTCATGATGTTACCCTCACTCTCTGTTCAGTCAAACGGGCGGGAAAATTCACTAACAAGTTTATTAAAAGAATAACTAGGACCCTCCGGACTGTCCAGGATGGATTGGGCCCAGCTGAGGGCCCTGTCTCGCAGTAGGAGGGTCATGAAGTGAATTTTGGAGGTATCATCCGGATACTCTCCGCCCACCTGGCCAAATAAAGCCAAACATGGCAAAGGAACTCCTTACATTTCCCCACCTCCCCCGCGTACGGGGCAGGTGAGGGAACGGAAGTGGTTCTGCGCATGGTGGAAGAAGTGGGGGCAACAGGTGGAGGAGCAGAACCCGGACAAGACATATGGGCCAAATGTTCGGCGACCGTGCCCAGCTGCTGTGTAATTGTTTGCAGCTGCTGTGTGAGCATGGCCACCTGCCTCTCTTTGGTATTGAGATGGTCTAGAGCAGAGTGTTTTGCTGATGCTGCTCCTGCTGAGCTTGCACTGTGGCTGGCTCGTTCTGTCATGATTGGAGAATGAACAGCTCACATGCGGGGAACAACACCAGAGAAATCACTCAAATGACACAGAGAAGTTGCTTAACCACAATTTATTGATTCAAAAATAATGCACAATTAAGGAAAGATGCCACTCGCCAGAGGAGGACTCAGCCTGTAAGGGGAGATGACAGCGGATTTGTGGAAGAGGGAGACAGGATAAGGGAAAAACAGGACTATACTCACGAGGGGTGAGCAGCGAGCCTGGCAGCTGAACCCCACAGGGAAATAGCTAGAGTGTAGCTGGGTGAGGTGTCTAACCGGGTGGAATAAAGCAGCTGAAGTGGTGATGAGGATGATGGGGCAGGTGAGCGCACAACGAACCCCGGAGACGCACCATGAAGATGGCAGCAACCTGGAGGAGAAAAGAGGACAAGAGGAGTTAATTTTGGTTTCCTCAGAGAGTGAAACAAAGACTTACTTGCTTGCTGAGGCAGTTTACCCAACGAGCCAGCGCTGGAGCATTCACAAACTGGTCCTTTTCAGCACTGGCAGAGAAGAGGCAGCAGGTGCGTCTAATCATGCAGGTGAGGTGATTATCTGTGGAGCCGGGCAAAGTCTTGCAGGACGGGAGGGGGAGCACACTCACCTGATCATGACAGAATCACTAAATCCTTTACCAACATGCACAGGGTTAACACTACTTTAAGATCACTCTTGAATAAGCATTAGCATTTATTAGAATCCTTAAGCTGAAATGGGCTTCCTGTGGAAGAAATCACACACTGCAGCATTTAAAAACAAAACAAAACATACATATATATAGCTTCAACAGTTTGCAATTGTTGCATAAAATGTGTAAATATATGTGCTTTTAACTTTAAAGATTAAAATGTGTTGTTAACATAAGTGATTGAATACAAAATGTATGCTTTTATACGCTTCTACTGTGTATATGCAGTAGAGTGTGGTCCACCAATGAGGATAAACCTTCAACAGCCAACAAGTTTTTTTTCCACTTCTTTTGTCATAGAAACTTTAAATTGGTTTTAAATTTTGGTTATTCTGAATAATATGATATGGGTTGCTTTGAAGTTAATGTGGAAGCTTGATTTGGTTGTAAGTCAGCTTAATAGATTCACGCTTTGTTTTAATCTGAGACTAACTTCATGAAAGGAATGCAATTCTTATAGTTGACCACAAGATGGAGGCAGTTCCTTCTGCACTCTAGGAGGAGGAGACACAGTGACGTCTCTTGGAGGTGGTCTATCGGTCTCAACTCTAAAATGGCGTCTAGGATGACTCACCCTGCATGTAGATGTTTCGGTCACAGGCGAATGTGAGCGCGCACGTGTCCCGCGAAGTTGGATGTGGTTTTCTGACCACTAACCATGCCTTGTTTCTTTTCTCAAAACTGGAGAGTTTAATCTCCTAATTTGGTTTTATTCATGCAAGA
This sequence comes from Pholidichthys leucotaenia, assembly GCA_020510985.1. Lineage (NCBI taxonomy): Eukaryota > Metazoa > Chordata > Actinopteri > Cichliformes > Pholidichthyidae > Pholidichthys > Pholidichthys leucotaenia. The sequence continues at coordinate 212,844,674 of CM035847.1, read as the reverse complement.
ATAATCTTACAACTTTAACTCCGGGTACAATTAAACGCTGTTACCTCAAAACAATTTCCTCCCAGTAACTTTTATCAGGCTGCATGTCCAGCATGATTTAAATTGGGATTTACCATTATATACACGACGAGAGGAAAAAAACTGGTTAATTTAGTTGATCCCGTCGGGAATTTCGCCGAACGAGCAAAATTAGCAAAAGAAACTGATCAGATTTCATCGCTTTCCATCTTTCCAGGCTTTATTTTAATTAATTCAGTGTATGGTAACGCTTTTCTGAAGCATGCTTTGAACCCACACAGAAATGACTGAGCAGGATGGGGGAAAGGGGCAAATTCCCTCCTCCCCCTCGTGATCAGCAAGACACAGACACTGACTGCAGACCCTTGGGCACAGGAGACACACACAAAAACAAACTCCACCATTTTTGTTTTTTTCTTAAAGGGGATCAAATTTGACCAAAACACACACACACACGCAGCTTATGGCTTAATATTCTTTTTTGTGTCTGTTTCAAAAGTTCATACAGCCTCACACGGGGCACATAATATATGTAGCAACATTTAATTATAAGATACAAAGATTATTTAATTTAGACTTAGAGGTGTATGTGGAAATGGAGGTTTACCTCAAGTCCACGTACACACCGGCAGAAAAACTTGTTTTGGAACACCAGTCCACAAGCTTGGACAATTTATTAATAACTAATCTTTATACCTTCAATCAGTCAGTCTCAAATATTTGTGAATTCTACTGGATGACTTTAGAAACAAATACAGGAAAAGAAATCAACAGAAACTTCCATATACCGTTTACAGTTTCAATGATTAGATTCAGATTAAATGACATTACATTCAATGGATTTGTTGGTAAAGTGAAATGACATCATCATCACATTCAACTGGTAACTGATTATTGGGCAACAGAGTGTAATCACATATGTGGAACCAAGGAAACCTTAGTATGAATTTGTAACTGTGATGAAAAATGGAGACTGAAATAACTGTAACAAAAATATGAAGAAAATTGGACACAAATTTTATGAAGAAAATTATAAAAGCTAATTATATGGAAAAGAAATTCTGAATTACTCTAAAAATAAAAACGGAATTTAATGAAAAGGGGAATATTATTCCTCTTTAATTCTATAGCTCAGATCAGAGTTATGAACTAGTTTTAAACCTGAGACAAATTATGGCATACTTAAAGCGATAGACATCGCATTATTCAGCAGATGAAACAAAGGAGTCTTGCACACGTGACATTAGTGCGTTGGTGTTTTCTTTGCGTTGGTGTCTCCTTCAGCTGGATCCCAGAGCTAAGATTTTCTATGATGATACTGGAAAATATCTGCCAGTAGATATTTCTTCCCAGGAACAAGCAGTCAGAAGCTGTTACAGTGCGGCCCTCATGGACCGCAATGAGACACTATAGGCGACAAGTGAGTTTGCGTATTTATTAGTACAGGACAAAAGGTACAAAATAATGAGCCACGAGGGGCTAAACACAAATAAGGACCAAGGCAAGGATACACTGACGATAAACACTGATTAAGGAATAAACTTACAGAAAGCAGAGAGGGGTCAGAGGATGACTGGAGCCGGGACGTAGGGACTCCAGCCTAATGTTGGGGAGACCAGCGTTATCCATAAGTGAGGTCGCAGACTCGAGCAAACAGAGCTGCTCCCTTAAATAGAGCTTTGACAGATTAATCAGCTGATGAAAGGTCATCAGCTGATTGGAATCTCGCCGTTCAGCGGAGCTCCGCTCTAACAGCCAGAAGCCCCGCCGAGACACTGTCAGAATAAAAGCCCGGAGGCTTAGTGGTGCGCCTGAGAAGAGAACGGAGAACAACCGGACAATCCGAGTGCCGACAAAGTCAGCACACGGACCATGACAGTTGCTCCCATTCACGAAATGGATTCCAGACGCGGTGTAACATCGAGCACCCCCCCCCCCAGCTGGGAGGTCAACATGACCGCCCCAGGGAGGAAGGAGGGGGGAAAAGGCCGAGGAGGGTCAGAACCAGGAGACAAAGGCAAACGCAGAAAATAAACCATGGAGCACTTACAGAGCCCCTTCTCCTATTTTACTAATAGGAGAAGGGGTGAGGGCGGACCTCTGGCGCCTTAAAACCAGATGCTTCGGGTAGATGGTGGCTCGTCAAACTGGGAAGGTAGCCCATCTAGTGGAAGGTAAACGCTGATTTCAAATCTCCGCTGCCCTGCGGCACACCCGGTCATGGGAAAGGCTTCGGGAGTCAACCCTGAGGAAAAATCCGGAGTCGGAGTCCCTAAGGCAGTTCTCTGTTGTGCTCAACATCGTTCTGGCAGCTCCTGCGATGGCGCTGGTGCCAAACTGCAGCAATCCTGCTGTTCTTTTGGATTCATCAGTGACGTGGAGAGGGGGGACATGCTGCATGGGCAACATTTTGTCCTCCATATCTTCCTGCCCAGGCTTGAATCCTGCCAACGCCCAACGCTGGAAGGTAGAACACCAGATCACTGGAGAGGACACTCCAGCTTCGCCTTTGGTGTAGACAAAACATGGGGAATGACAGTTACCGGTTATAAGCCACCGCTCAATTGGCATAGAGCGCGGTGCCAGGGGTTGTTCCCGATGGTGGGAGGGATCATCGGATCTCACTGGACAGCTACCGCCCGCCTCAAGCTGGGCAGCCCCCAGCCAATAAGGTGTTGTCCCGCCACAGCTTTCTTTCCTCATTGGGTGCATGGGGATGAGGAGAAGTCCGAACGGCAGGCTGAGAACCTTCGCACCAGGCAAGACAAAAAAACAAGAGACCAACTCTAAAACTGGGAACTTGGAACGTCCGCAAAATGATGACAGGACTCGCTGCTAACCTCAAGGACATCAACGACACCAGGAAGACTGCCATCATCAATAATGAGCTGAAGAGACTGGAAGTGGATATCACCACTCTCCAGGAAACACGGTTGGCTGACGCAGGCACACTGAGAGAGAAGAACTACACATTCTACTGGCAGGGAAAGGGCAGTGACGAACACAGGGAACACGGAGTGGGCTTCGCAGTGAAGAACACCTTGCTGATGATGGTGGAACTGAGCAGCAATGGCTATGCACGACTCCTCACCCTCCGCCTGAACACCACTCAAGGCCCAGTCACCCTCGTCAATGTGTATGCCCCAACACTGACAGCCACACCAGAGGCAAAAGACGAGTTCTACGAGAATCTCGCAACAACTGTCAAGATCATCTCCAACTCTGAACAACTCATTCTCCTTGGAGACTTCAATGCCAGAGTGGGTGCTGACCACGACTCCTGGCCCTCTTGTCTTGGACCATTTGGCGTGGGCAGAATGAACGACAACGGACAGCGGCTGCTTGAGTTCTGCACATATCACGATCTGTGCATCACAAACTCGTTCTTCAAGACCAAGCCTCAACACAAGGTTTCCTGGCGACATCCACGCTCAAAGCACTGGCACCAGCTGGACTTGATCCTGACCAGGCGCACCTCACTCAAGAACGTGCTAATCACCCATTCGTTCCAGAGTGCAGATTGGGGCACAGACCATTCATTGGTGTGTTGCAAGGTCAAGCTGCAGCTGAAGAAATTCCATCGTGCTAGACAGCCTGGAAAGGCATGGATTGACACTAGCAAGATGGCCCAACCAGAACTTGTTGAGCAGTTTGCCTCCATCTTTGAAAAGGAACTTGGTGTACCACAAGAAGGAGAATCTGCAAAGCAGAAGTGGGAAGAGCTGCGAAACACCATCCACCGCACAGCCTTGGCTACCTTTGGGAGGAAGACCTCGAAGTCACAGGACTGGTTTGATGCCAAGTTGACTGAGATGACCCCCGTCATTGAAGCCAAGCGTTCAGCACTTGCTGAGTACAAGAAGTACCCAAATGAGAAGAATCTCCAGATTCTCAGGGCTGCGAGAAGCAAAGTTCAGCAGACTGCTCGGCACTGCACCAACGAGTACTGGACTCAGCTCAGCCAAGACATTCAAACCGCTGCCATAACAGGGAACATCCGTGGTATGTACGATGGCATCAAGAAAGCACTTGGTCTGGCTCAGAGCAAGACGGCCCCCCTCAAATCCTCCACTGGGGAGATGATCACAGAAAAGAACAAGCAGATGGAGAGATGGGTGGAACACTACTCCGACCTCTACTCCAGACAGAACACCATGACACCATCAGCCCTTGATGCCATCGACTGCCTGCCATCCATGGATGAACTTGACGCCGAGCCAACCATCGACAAACTCAGCAAGGCCATTGATAGCTTGGCCGCTGGCAAGGCACCCGGCAACGATGGCATATCCCCCGACAACGATGGCATATCCCCCGACCTGATCAAGCACTGCAAGACCGCCCTACTGCTGCCATTGCATGACGTCCTCTGCCAGTGCTGGAAGGAAGGTGTCGTACCACAGGACATGAGGGATGCCAAGATCATCACCCTCTACAAAAACAAAGGGGAGAGAAGCGACTGCAACAACTACAGGGGCATCTCCCTCCTCAGCGTTGTTGCCAAAGTCTATGCACGAGTTGTTCTCGTTCGTCTACAGAAACTTGCCGAACGTGTCTACCCCGAGTCTCAGTGTGGCTTCCGCGCTGAGCGATCGACGGTAGACATGATATTCTCCATCCGCCAACTCCAGGAGAAATGCAGAGAACAGAACATGCCCCTGTATGTCGCCTTCATCGACCTCACCAAAGCGTTCGATCTGGTCAGCAGAGAGGGCCTTTTCAAGATCCTGCCAAAGATAGGATGCCCACCAAAGTTGCAAAGCCTCATTGAATCGTTTCACACCAACATGCAGGGGATAGTGCAGCACGACGGCAACGTCTCAGAGCCATTCAACATACGCAGCGGAGTGAAACAGGGCTGTGTACTTGCGCCAACCCTCTTTGGGATTTTCTTTGCTATGTTCCTGAGGCATGCCTTCAGCACAGCAACAGAGGGAATCTACCTGCACCCAAGATCTGATGGCAGGCTTTTCAACCTCGCCTGCCTGAAAGCCAGAACCAAAGTACGTGAGGCTCTAATCAGAGACATGCTGTTCGAAGACGACGCTGCAGTCGCAACCCACACACAGCAGGAGCTTCAGACCCTTATGGACCGCTTCTCCCAGGCATGCAAGGACTTCGGGCTTACCATCAGCCTGAAGAAGACTAACGTCTTGGCGCAAGGCACGGAAGCACCACCAACCATCACCATCGACGACTATGAGCTGGAGGTTGTGAATCAGTTCACGTACCTGGGGTCCACCATCAGCAACAACCTCTCCCTTGATACAGAGATCGACAAGAGGATTGGAAAATCAGCCTTCACACTCGCTCGCCTCACCACACGAGTGTGGGAGAATCCCAAACTCTCTGTCAAGACGAAGATGGCAGTGTACAACGCCTGCGTCATCAGCACACTGCTCTATGGGAGTGAGACGTGGACAACATACGCCCGGCAGGAAAAGAGACTGAACTCCTTCCACTTGCGCTGCATTCGCCACATCCTGGACATATCCTGGCAGGACAAAGTGCCCAACACAGAAGTTCTGTCCCGCGCCGGCCTTCCCTCCATGTTCACTCTACTCAGGCAGTGCAGGCTTCGCTGGCTAGGCCACGTTCACCGTATGGAGGATGGCAGAATCCCCAAAGACGTCCTCTATGGAGAACTGGCAACTGGCAGGAGAGACGTTGGCCGCCCACAGCTGCGCTTTAGAGACGTCTGCAAGAGAGACATGAAGGCCCTGGAGATCAACACAGAGCGCTGGGAGGACCTTGCAATGGACCGCTCCAAATGGAGAGGCACCCTGACCAGACAGCTCAAGGCGGATGAAGAGAGACTGACTGCTGCAGCAGATGAAAAAAGGACCCGCAGGAAGAACCGCCACAGCTCCAGCAGCACGGAGACCACCCACAAGTGCGACCTGACAGGGACTGCCATTTGCACATCGGCCTGTTCAGCCACAGGCGGTGCTGTTCCAGCAGAGTAGACGTTTAGGATTCTCTTCCATGGTCATCATAGACCGACGGAGGCCGACGATGACATACAGCACAATGAAAAACAAGAACTGGCAGAGACAACACCAGAGCACATCTCAGACTATCGAGGAAGGTAAAAAAAAGGCACATGCAAAAGAGCGGCGATAAACAGTTCAAAACAGTCCAAGACTTCAAACAAAAACATCCCTACTCACTCGGGGTGGGGTGGGGGGGACAGGAATGACGACGGGCAGAACGCAATGGAGAAAAAAGAAAACAAGTTCAGGTGGCCTGCCTGTGTCTAGCGTCCAGATCACAAATGAGGGGAAAAGGAAGAGTTCAGGCGGCCTACCCCAGTCCCAGGTCTGGAGAGACAGAACCTCTGGTGGCCGAACCAGGTCGCCTAGTAGAAAGTTCAATTCATCGGGTGGCTGACCCAGAACGCCAAACGGGCGAAAAAGTTTCCCAGGCGGCCGACCCGCATCATCAGGCCAACAGGACCACAAGAGAAAATTCGGAGACGGCCTCCTTATGGCGAGGAGCGGCAAGGGAGAGCCGAGCCGATTACGGGAAATCCCTGCGGCACCCGATGGAGGGAAAGAGAAAACGGGGCCAGAATGAGGGGCCAGTCCAGCTAAGATCAGCAGAGGATCTGCAGCTCCACCTCCAAACTTCACCAGAACAGGCGCTGTCCTCCTGTCGGACCCGAGGTGAGCCCGCGCTGCACCCACGATGGACCCCGATCAGATCGCGGCTGCACCCACGATGGACCCCAACTGGGTCGGAACAGCACCAAGGATGACCTCCAACCCCAAACCTGGAACCTCCAGAGCAGAGACCAGGACCGACTCATCACCGGCGACCCTGGGAGAAGGCTCAGGAGAGGGAACAGAACCAGAATCAGGATCACCAGTAGCGACAGAACCCGGTGAGACAAGCTCGGATACAGCGGACGGCTGCTTCCGGCTCATCTCCCCGAGAGACAGGCAAAAATACTCCAGAGTAGAAAGAAGGAAGACAAAGTAGAGCACTTGCCTGATCTCGAGTTCTGTCGCCGTCCAGGACTTCGGCGATCCGGGGTTAGGACAAAGAAGGACCTTCTCCGGCTCCCACTTGGCCACGGCGGGCTCCGCAGCCGGCATGATGGCCACCACAGTCTGAGGACCCTCCAACGCTGACGACCACGCCGACAACCCGCACGGCGTGGTGGCAGGAGATCCTCGACCTGCTGGGTCGAACCGCTCCTCCATGGAGACCCGGGGATGCTTCGTCATCGGCGCAGACTCCAACTTGCAGTCCGCCCTCCTCCTCTGCCCGTGTCGTGGCTGCGGGGCTGGAACCAGGCTCTCCAGGCCCACAGGCTCCCTCCTCGTCCGGCGGCGTAGGCCTGGCGCCGTGGAACGCTCAGGGGAAGGAGACACAAAGGTAGTAGGTCCATAATTAGTTACTGCAGCAGGTGGAGGAAGCTCAGGGGACTGTGGACCCCAAACTCCACCCCCAGGAATCAAGCAAGGCAATTCACCCAATGAAGGAAAAGAATGAAGAGTCACTTGCCTGATCTGCTGAGGCCCGATAGAACCCGCCGCGGTGGACTTGGATCTTCCCATCTCCTGCTGGATGGAGACAGAGGACCCCCCGGGAAGATGAAGGGGAGCCTCTCGCACCGGACCGGGAACAGGAGCAGCTGGAGACGGACTCGTGGAGTACACAGCAGCTGGAGGGGGCGTCGAGGAGGGGGGAGGAACAGCCGAGGTGAACCGGGATCGAGGAGCTGACGGAACAGCGGGGACAGATGACCCAGAGGTGGAGGCGGCTGTGTTACTCCTCTGACGAGACCTGGTGGCTGCAGCTGGCTGGGAGACAGAGTTTGTGCGGCTACCCGGAACTGGATCCGGACGGGGTTCTTGCTGAGGCTTGCAATCAGGGTGGTGATGACGTTTTCCGGCAGAGGGCAAGGCGAAGGTGAGGTTAGGGAAACGCCACTCCTGCGCGGAAACAGAGGCGAGCAGGTCCACGTATTCGGGGTAATCATACAGGTCCGGATTCCTCTCCACCAGCCTGACCGCCACTGTCACATGCTTCAAGATCTGAGTGGGATGGAAGGCAGAGCGAGCTGCAGCCACTCGGTCCTGGATGGAAGTCGCTGTCAGCTGTAAATCCTTCGGGGGAATCCCGACTGACGTCTCACTCCGTTGGGGATGACCTCTAGACGGAGCGAACTCCTGGACAGGATGAGGGACAGGAATGGGATCCCGAAGCGAGAAGCGAGGATGCCTCCTCTTCGGCTTCCTGCCGGAGTTTCCCTCCAGCCCACGGAGCTTCTCCCCGTGTGCAGAGGTGTCTGCCTTCCTCACCGAGATTTCAGGGTGATTTGAGTAGCGAGGATGGCTGTTAATGGTCGCCTCAGCGAGGTCCAAGTACCAGCGTGCATCGCTGGGAGTGTCATACAGGCGAGCGGTGAAAAGGACTCCATCAATTTCGTCGAGGGCCCTCACTAGCTCGTAGCCCAGGCTCTTAGCATAGTGCTGGGATGGCGCTATCTCCCAGCGCACTGGTACAAGAACAGGGAAAAAACTACAAGTCCAAAAGCAAAACTCACGGTCACCAGCTTCTCCTTTGGCTGCGACCTACTGTTACGGTGCGGCCCTCACGGACCGCAATGAGATGCTATAGGCGACCAGTGAGTCTGCATATTTATTAGTACAGGACAAAAGGTACAAAATAATGAACCACGAGGGGCTAAACACAAATAAGGACCAAGGCAAGGATACACTGACGATAAACACTGATTAAGGCATAAACTTACAGAAAGCAGAGAGGAGTCAGAGGATGACTGGAGCCGGGACGTAGGGACTCCAGCCTAACGTTGGAGAGACCAGCATTATCCATAAGCGAGGTTGCAGCCCCGAGCAAACAGAGCTGCTCCCTTAAATAGAGCTTTGACAGATTAATCAGCTGATGAAAGGTCATCAGCTGATTGGAATCTCGCCGTTCAGCGGAGCTCCGCTCTGACAGCCGGAAGCCCCGCCGAGACGCTGTCAGAATAAAAGCCCGGAGGCTTAGTGGTACACGGACACGGACCATGACAGAAGCTGAGATTCGGCGGCGATAATGAGGCTTCTTCTTCTTCTTTGCTGGCCGCGTAGTATGCCATGCGGACAACATGAGAATTTTTCAACGGCTTCCTCAGGTCCAGATAAATTGGATATAGTGCTCACAGTTTGATCAGAGTCACAGGATTGGAAAGACAAGACTAATAAAAAATTATTCAAGCCACAAAATCTGGGTCCTTCAGACGTCGTGAGGGTTGGCGAAAACAGCTTCCAGTGTGAGGAAAAACGATCCGTCCCCTTTAACACACTGTGAGTTAATAAAAAAAGTTTAACAGAATAAAATAGACAAACGTCTGTGAACACGGAGTTTCACTCCATATAAAAGAAGTTTGAGCTCAAAAGAAGGAAAAAGTATTTCCCAGATGTTTAAAGGAAAGAGCATTTAAGCAGGACACAGACAAAACTTTCACACAGACAACTCTCTGCCTCTCTCTGGGCATTTCTCCCTTAAAAACTGAGTAAGTTTCCCGGGGAAAAACTTGACTGGCATGAAAGGGAACCAATTGTCTCCCATCGCGGGAGGTTTGAATGAACCCTGGTCCAATAAGAAAACAGTCCTTTGTCTGTATTGTCTGTAACCGACCAATAGAGTGAAAGGGGGGGTATTGTCCAACAGAAACTGGCTGGTGATTGGCTGAGCCAGTCAGATGACTTGAGTAAGCTTTTCCAACAGGATGAAACATCTGGATTAATATAAAACTTCACTTTATGCTTGAATATAAAATCTAAGCTAACTTCAGTGCGCATGGACTTTTATAAACTTGTCCTTCTATAATTAACATGCATTAGAATAAGGTTCATTTAAGCATTTTTAAACATGCAACACATTTAAAATCAATGATTAATGAAACACTTCAACCCATCATTGTCCAACACAGAGTTGGTCATCTCCTCAAATAGTGTCCTGAGAATTATTCTGAGGAATGAAAACTTGAAGGAAGAGTTAATGTTCAGTCAAACAAAACAAAACAAAAAAACAGTCCAGCAGTTGACAGAAGTAATGCAAACATATTCCATAGTCGTTCACCAGGGGGGTAATGTTGAACTGTGGATAATTCCTAGTGACTGTGGAATGTACTCAAGGAGTCTGTGATGTCTCAAGCAGTTGTTAACGCATAAAACTGTTTGATTGACAACACAGTGGTACAGTGGTTAGCACTGTTGCCTCACAGCTCAAATGTTCCAGGTTCAAATCCCCAGGCTGGCAGGGGGTGGAAGCCTTTCTGTGTGGAGCTTGCATGCTCTCCCTGTGCTGCGTGGGCTTGCTCCGGGGGCTCCGGTTTCCTCCCACAATCCAAACACATGCATGTTAGGTCAATTGGTGATTCTAAATTATCCCTAGGTATCTGTCTTCTATAGGCCCTTAGAATAGAGGGTTAGTGTACCTACTAGTTAAGCGCTTTGAGTGGTCTTTGAGACTAGAAAAGCGCTATATAAGTTCAGGTCCTTATCCCTTATCCCTTAAGTTCCAGTTATTTATGATGGCAAACTAATCTTTTCTTTACATGAGATGGGATCCCTATCATACCTTTTACCATGGAATGTGTTTTCCAGCGGTGGTCCTTAGGTTAAGGAAACAATTTTTGACCAGACTTTTTAGGTGAAACAATTTCTTTAAGGTGAAGAGTAATTTTATAGATTAGAACCAAAGGGAGTTCATGCTACTATATATATATATATATATATATATATATATTGTAGAAAAAAAAATCTTCCAAAAGAAAAAAAATCTTCTCATTGAGAAATTTACTATTCTTAATTTTCTGCTCCACTCGTAATCTTTCTCCAGCATTTATTGGTTCAACTTCCATTGATGATTCCATGATGTGGTGTCAAAAAGTAAATGCCATTTAACATGATTTTATGTTATTTTAATGGAGAGAGTTGTCACAGTCAAAATATAATCACCTGTCATTTTATTTATATGATGCATTAAATAGTTTTTTTTTATTCCATCCACATTCACATTTTAATTGCAGACTTAGTGTTGGACTCTATAGGCATTATATTGTATTATGTTTTTAGAGGAATGAATGAATGAATGAATGAATGAATGAAAAGGGGAAAAGGGCATGCAGAAGTAACTACACAGGAATATAAAATGAAAATAAATGCTGAAACGTATGCCCAAGGTTCACTCCAAAAGCAGGTCCAGAATGGCAGGAAGCCTTCACAAATGCTGATCTTTATATGAGCGTCGCCTAACACTGATGTCAGCTGAGTATTTCTCTGATTTTTCAAAACATTTGTAAAAGTTGGTCTAAATGATATTGTGTGGACCCAGCTTTAACCTAGGCTGACTTCGTAAACTCTGCATAACTTAGCCCAGCGCTCAAGAACTTTTACAAACTGAGCACAACTTTCACCAATGTTTATTTCCAAACCTCGGCAAATTTTCTGCAGAAAATTTTCAAAGAACACAACTTTTGCCAGTGTTTGCCAACAAACACCAACTATCATTAACTTTTGCCAGCAGAGCCAAACGTTTGCTAAATGTCAATAAAAGTCAGTCCAAACGTTGTAGTGTGACTCCACCTTTACCCATGTTTTGAAAACTGCCTGCCCTACTCTAGCCATAATCCCAATCTCCTGAACTTTACACCTGACGCCAGTTCTTGCACTCAAACAGCTCTTTGAAGAGAGTAAAAATTCAAACTTTTACACATTGTCATTACTATGATTGCTTAAAACTCACAAAGACAGCTGGATACAATTAAACATAAAGACAGAAGACACAATGATAGTTGAAGGTCAGCACTTAGACCTCATTTAAAAACTAATTTTGAGCACAGAATTTAAACAATGTAATCTCGGTCCCACCACTTCTGTACTACGACACCACATATGTGTCCAACTGCTGTCATTGTTCTGTGAAGATGAACTAGTGAAGATCTTTCATTTTTGGGTTCAGATTTGCTCTCCCATTTTTAATCTTGTTTTAATTTACCAAAGAAATTAGATTTAATAATTAATGCAAAAAATGCCACCTAATTAATAATTGAGCCTGATGCTATTTTGTGGATTGCTTTTTTTTTTTGTCTCTTACTGTGGTTAAAATGATCAAGGCTTATTAAAATTAAATTTGCCTTTGGACTTTTCTGCTAAGATAAGTTAAGACTGGAATAATTCAGATGAAACATGAACATTTTATTGGAATAATCTGGTTATCATAATGAGAAGAGCTGTGAGTATAAAAGTGGTTTTGGGGAGTTTGTGGTAGATGACAAATAAGCTGTGACTAAAGGTGCCCAGCCAGCAAAAAATTGATTGAAAAAATGTTGAAAAGACAACTTCCCCAATCGTTTAAACCATTGTTTTTCAACCAGGGTTCCTACAACCCCTGGTTGTCCTTGAGAGAATGTTCAGGGGTCCTCAGGAAATTGATTAATTTCACTTCTTTAATTGGTCCAAAAAATTGCAAATAATTTCCCATTGTTGTCCATGGATGCCTTTAGTTGCTCTTCTACTGTATGTCAGTAGGTGGCCATATGAATGCAATAATAGCTGCTACCATCGTCTTTATCTTCTTCTTTCTATTCTTTGTGTGTTTTATGGAGGCTAATGACCTTGTTAAGACATGCTAGAGGTCTGAACTGGACCATGTACTGATGGAGCAGCCGCCATGATTGAGTGCACCGAAGGCTTCATTAGCAGAGTGAAAGAAAGACACACAGATGTTGTTACACACTGTTTTTCCATAGCAAAGCAGTCGTTGCCAAGACTTCACCAGCAGTCCAAGCTCCTGTGTTGGATGATGTCATGCAGATGGTGAAGTTTCTAAAGACAAGACCTCTGAAAAACAACATATTTGCATCTTTATGTGAGGAAATGGGAGTAGAGCATAAAACTGTATTGCTCCCTACTAAAGTCTGATGTCACATGGCAAAGTGCTGGCTCTCATGCATGAGCTTTTTTCATTATGTAACATATTTGGTTGGTAGGGTTCCCCAAGAGTTTTTCAATGTAAAAAAAGGTTCCTTGGCTCAAAACAGGAGTGAAAAACATTGGTTTACAGTGCATCCGGAAAGTATTCACAGCGCTTTACTTTTTCCACATTTTGTTATGTTGCAGCCTTATTCCAAAATGGATTAAATTCCTTTTTTTCCCCTTAAAATGCTACACACAACACCCCATAAATACAACATGAAAAAAAGTTTTTTGGGATTTTTTGCAAATTTATTAAAAATAAAAAATTAAGAAATCACATGTACATAAGTATTCACAGCCTTTGCTCAATAATAATAATGATAATGCATCAGATTTATATAGCGCTTTATCGTAGACGCTCGAAGACGCTTTACAAATAGATACATTATTCAATACTTTGTTGATGCACCTTTGGCAGCAATTACAGCCTCAAGTCTTTTTGAATAAGATGCCACAAGCTTTGCACACCTATCTTTGGGCAGTTTGGCCCATTCCTCTTTGCAGCACCTCTCAAGCTCCATCAGGTTGGATGGGAAGCATCAGTGCACAGCCATTTCCAGATCTCTCCAGAGATGTTCAATTGGATTCAAGTCTGGGCTCTGGCTGGGCCACTCAAGGACATTCTCCAGCCACCTTTTGATACCTTGGCTGTGTGCTTAGGGTCATTGTCCTGCTGAAAGAAGAACCATCACCCCAGTCTGAGGTCAAGAGCGCTCTGGAGCAGGTTTTCATCCAGGATGTGTCTGTACATTGCTGCATTGATCTTTCCCTCTATCCTGACTAGTCTCCCAGTTCCTGCCACTGAAAAACATCCCCATAGCATGATGCTGCCACCACCATGCTTTACTGTAGGTATGGCATTGACCTGGTAATGAGTGGTGCCTGTTTTCCTCCAAACATGACGCCTGGCATTCACGCCAAAGAGTTCAATGTTTGTCTTATCAGAACCGAGAATGTTGTTTCTCATGGTCTCCTTCAGGTGCCTTTTGGCAAACTCCAGGTGGGCTGCCATGCCCCTTTTACTAAGGAGTGGCTTCCATCTGGCCACTCTACCATACAGGCCTGATTGGTGGATTGCCACAGAGATGGCTGTCCTTCTGGAGGATTCTCCCCTATCCACAGAGGAACGCTGGAGCTCTAACAGAGTGACCATCGGGTTCTTGGTCACCTCCCTGACTAAGGCCCTTCTCCCCCGATCACTCAGTTTAGATTGCCAGCCAGCTCTAGGAAGAGTGCTGGTGGTTCCGAACTTCTTCCATTTACGGATGATGGAGGCCACTGTGCTCATTGGGACCTTCAAAGCAGCAGAAATTTTTCTGTACCCTTCCCCAGATTTGTGCCTCGAGACAATCTTGTCTTGGAGGTCTACAGACAATTCCTTTGACTTCATGCCTGGTTTGTGCTCTGACATGCACTGTCAACTATGGGACCTTATATAGACAGGTGTGTGCCTTTCTTTTTTTTTTCATTTATGTTTTTATTAGAAAAGGATGCCATCTTTACAAATATAGCATTCAGACATTTGTATCATAGTCCTTCTCTTATTTGTTTTATAGGAAAAAAAAACAAACAAAAAAAAAAAGAAAAATGAAAAACAAACAAACTGAACTGGGGGCTTACAGTCATCCTTCTTCTCATATGGAAGAATAAATAAACAGAATTTCAGTCTTAGTAAGGTGATTCAACAAGGATGTTTACATCTGGAGTCATACAAAATCATTCCGAATAGGAGATATAAAATGAATCCACTTGTTCCAAATTGAATAAAATTTTTCCCTTTGAATTCTTAACAAATATGTCAATTTTTCCATTTTGAAGATTTACAGAATTATTCCAAACCAATCATTGAGTGTGGGTGGGGCTGGGTTTAACCATTTTGTAGTAATTGGTTTCTTACTGGCTGCTAAGAGTGCCTGCAGCAATTTTATGTCCCCTCTTCTGTCCAGAGTTAGAACAAGACCCATATATAAATTTAAAAAGTCGTTTGTAATGTTTACCTTGAAGATATCATTTAAAGCTTTATGAATTCCAGACCAATATTGATGCAAAACCGGACATTCCCAGAATATATGAAAATGATTTGCTTCAACAGATCCACACCTTCTGCAACACTCATTATTTATGTTTCTATATTTACTTTAGTGAGGAGTCTTAAAAAATCTTATCACATTTTTTTCAACAGTGTTCTCTCCATACCAATGAGTTTGTGGAGGACCATTGAAAGATACAAATTTTTTCCCAATTCTCATCAGAAATGCCCATTCCCACTTCATGTTCTCACTTATTCTTAATGTGTAACGTATCATCGTTCCTTGTATTTAGCACCCCATTATATAACTTAGAAATTGCCTTTTTCATCAAAGTGTCATAAGCTGACTTTAAAATTTTAAAAAAGTGTGACTCTGTTGAAGATAGGTTTAGAGATTTGCTATGCTTGTTAAAATAATCACACATTTGGAGGTACCTGAAGAAGTTTACTTGCTCAAGACCAAATTTGGTTTGTAGGGACTGGAAATTCTGTAGTGTTCCTTTGCTTGTAAAGGTGAGCTACGTTGTTAGCCCTTTTTTTTGTCCAAGTTTGAAATCTTTTATCACTTTTTGTTGGGTTGAAAATCTGTGTCATAGGCACACCATCTGAAATTTCTTAGCATGCTTCCTATTTCACAGGTTTTCACTACTTTATGCCATACCTTAAGTGTGTGTTCAATCCAAGGGTTTAGACCCTATAATTGGTCAGCTAGTCTTTTATCTGAAATTGCAGCTTGTAAGGGAATATAGGGGAATATAGGTGATATGTTGGATTCTATTATCTTCCAATTGGCTTGGAAGTCTGGGTTACACCAATATAATAGAGGAATAACTTGAGAAGCATAATAATAGTATTTCAAACAAGGAAGCATTTCTTCACCCTTTTCTTTCCTTAATTGTAAAACAGTATAGCGTATTCTTGGTTTCTTCCCCTGCCATATAAAGTGTGAAATCCATTTGTCCCATTCCTTGAATTGATTGTCACTCACTTCAATAGGTAATGTTCTGAACAAATACAGCAATCGGGGAACTATATTCATTTTCACTGCAGTAATCCTTGAGTTTAAATTGAGAAAGGGTACAAGATTCCATCTATTTATGTCTGATTTTATTGCTAATGATAGTGGGTCATAATTTGCTTGAAACAGTCTAGAAATGTCTTTAGTGAGAATTATACCAAAATATTTTAGGGAGACAGCATCCCAGTCAAGATTATATTTTTCCTTAAGAGATTTTGAAACTTTATAATTCAGGGTCATCACCTGAGTTTTAGATATATTTAATTTGTAACCGGATAACTTCCCGAAGCTGTTTAATACAGACATCAACTTCATAAAAGATTCTTCAGGCTCCTCCAAAAAAACAAGTACATCATCTGCAAACATTGCAACTTTTTGTTCATTCCCAGCTACTGTAATCCCCTTAATCTCCCCAGTCTGTCTTATCAATTGGCCAAGGGGCTCAATATAAAGGGCAAAAAGAGGGGTTAAATGGGGCATCCCTGCCTCGTTCCTCGCTCCAGGAGGAAGGAGTCATAAAGATCTCTGTTGATCTTTACACGAGCCCTTGGCTTATCATAAAGGGATTGTATTAATGTGATAAAATTTTCATTAAAGCCGAATTTCGCCAATACTTTATAGAGGAATAACCATCTGACTGAGTCGAACGCCTTTTCGGCATCTAATCCTACAACAATGGCCTTAGTCTTTTCCTTATTTATTTGTCCTATCACATGTAAGGAGCGTCTTATATTATCTAAGGTCTGTCTTTGCTGAATAAATCCACACTGGTCTAAATGTATCAAATCTGGTAGGAATTTTTCAAGTCTTCGAGCCACTATTGTTGTGAATAATTTATAATCCAAGTTAAGGACACTAATGGGATGGTAGCTACTGCAATCCTGTCTGTCCTTACCCTCCTTGGGTATGATAGAAATGACTGCATCTTTCCAAGATGGAGGGATTTCACCATTTTGTATAATCCAATTAAAGGTTTTTAATAGTATAGGGGGTCAATTCTTCTTTAAAACATTTATGCCACTCTGTAGTGTAACCGTCGGAGCCTGGGGACTTCCCCACTTTTAATTTGGAAATGGCCAGATTTAGTTCTTTGGTTGTTATTGGTTGGACTAATTTTTCATTTTGTGTATTTGTCATTGTTGGTAAGTTCAATGCTTTTAAAAAATCTTCTATTTGTATCTCGTTAGAAGTTTGAGGTTGGGAATACAAATCTTTATAAAATAATTCAAAACTTTCCTGTATTTTTTCCAGTTTGTTTTTGACCTTTTTTGTTTGGGGGTGTTTTATTCTATAAATTGTGTTTTCTGCTCTCTGTTTGTGTATTTTATATGCTAGTAATTTAGTTGATTTACTCCCAATTTCGTAGTATTTTTGCTTCAGAAAAACAATTTTTTTTCTGGGTGTCCTGCGTATAGATGTTATCAGTTTCACTTTTAATCTTTTTTATTTCCTCTTTTACTTTTGAATTACTCATATTACTGTCTAACCATTATATATTGTTTTAATTTTCCTTGGAGATCAGCTAATTTTTGCCCCTTTAATTTTTTCAAGTGAGACGTCATTGAAATGATCTTTCCTCTCATTACAGCTTTCAGAGCGTCTCACAAAATTATCTGTGACACTTCACCTGTGTCGTTCAACTCAAGATAGTTCATAATGTCATCCTTTAATTTTTGTCTTAATTCGGAATAATTTAATATATTTGAGTTGAACTTCCACAACACTTTTCTGACCTTCTTTTCTAAAATAACAGACAATCAAATGGGACTATGATCCGAGAGATCAGTTGTTTTAATTTTGCAATCTCTTACTCTGAAAGAATCATTATTGAACACAAAAAAATAGTCTATTCTTGAATAAACACTGTGCGGGCATGAATAGTGTGTATAGTCTCTACTTTTAGAGACTATACACGGCAGTCCTGCGGCCGTGTATAGTCTGGGCCGTGGACACGACCCAGTCCCGTGGGTCGTGTCCACAGACTGCTGCGTAAAGGCAACTACGCTGAGCGCGTGGGTGCCGGTGCCCCCGTGTACCTGGCTGCCGTGCTGGAGTACCTGACCGCCGAGATCCTGGAGCTGGCTGGAAACGCTGCCCGAGACAACAAGAAGACCAGGATCATCCCCCGTCACCTGCAGCTGGCTGTCCGCAACGACGAGGAGCTCAACAAGCTGCTGGGAGGAGTCACCATCGCTCAGGGTGGAGTTCTGCCCAACATCCAGGCTGTGCTGCTGCCCAAGAAGACCGAGAAGTCCAAGTAAATGTGGACACCTCATCCCACCACCAAACACCCGGGCCGTGCCCATGCCTGCGGCAGTCCACCTGCGGTGGACTGCCGCAGGCATGGGCAGCCCCTCACAGTACCAGTAAATATACAGGGAACAGACATCGAGATGGTGACATCCTATAAGTACCTGGGTATTCATCTGAACAATAAACTAGACTGGTCACACAATACTGATGCACTCTACAAGAAGGGACAGCGCAGGCTGTTCCTGCTGAGGAGACTCAGGTCTTTTGGTGTACAAGGGGCGCTGCTGAAGTCATTCTATGACACGGTGGTGGCATCAGCCATCACTTTTGGAGTGGTCTGCTGGGGCAGTGGCATTACTGCAGCCGATAGGAAGAGACTGAACAAACTGATTAAGAAAGCTAGCTCTGTCCTGGGGCAGCGCCTTGATCCGATGGAGGAGATAGGAGAGAGAAGGACGGTGGCTAAACTGTCATCTCTGCTGGAGTCCGAGTTCCACCCTATGCAGGACATACTGAATGCACTGAGGAGCTCATTTAGCAGCAGACTACATCATCCCAGGTGCACAACCGAGAGGTTTCGTAGGTCCTTCCTACCAACGGCTGTCAGACTGTACAACCTAAGCAGGGCTGCTCGCAGAGATAGCAAAAAAGACGTAACAAACTAATAGTTTTTTGAATGCAGAAGATGCAATAGACTTACACAGTGGTCCTCTCCGGCATACAACTAGGAGCATGCCGGTCGCTATGGAGGGTGAGAGTGTGTATGGGCACATAATCATACCATGCAGGATAGCTGGGTAGACGGTTATGCTGTTTCATTCCATCTAGCGGCAATGCTCTGCACTGTGTGTGTTTATATATTTGCATATTTGTTCCGTCTAGCTGCAATGCTCCGTACTGTGGGTGTTTATATATTTATATATCTACATGTTATTCCATCTAGCTACATTGCTCCGCACTGTGTGTGTTTATATACTTGCATATTTATTCCACCTAGCTGCAATGCTCCGTACTGTGGGTGTTTATATATTTACATATTTATTCCATCTAGCTACAATGCTCTGCACTGTGTGTTCATATATTCATATATTTATTCCATCCAGCTACAATGCTCTGCACTGTGTGTCTGTGTGTGTGTGTATATATATATATTTTATAGCAATACGTACATATGTTTATTAGCTGCTCTTGCTTGCTTGTTTTTTTTTCTTGCCTTCTGATTGTTGCTCTGAGTGTTGCTATCCCTGTGCTGTTGCAATCCTGGAATTTCCCCGTTGTGGGACTAATAAAGGCTTATCTTATCTTATCTTTTAGGATGTAATTCTCTCCAAACGTCAATAATTCCCACTTCTTTCATCATTGAATTTACCTTTTTAATTAGTGCATTTTCTGCATTGGTTGTACTTGATACATGTAATTTTGGATTTAATCTAATATTGAAGTCTCCTCCGCAGATTACCACCCCCTGAGAATTCATCATTAACTCAAATATGTGTCCATAGAGAGTCCGATCACTTCCAGGTGGAATATAAACATTTATAAGCATTATTTCATGTCCCTCTATTTTACCAGTAATTTTGATAAATCTTCCCTCCTCATCTTGTACTTCTGATATATGATCATAATTTAGCAAATTTGAAATAAGTATAGCAACCCCTCGTCGGTGCCCAGCTTTATAAGAAGAGGAGAAAGCAAATTTAAAGCCCTGCCTTTTTAATTTTGCATGTTCAGATTGACTCAAATGGGTTTCTTGAAGGAAGGCAATCTGTGCCTTTTCTCGTTTTAGTTTTGTCAAAATCTTACTCCTCTTTATAGGATTCAGAACTCCATTTACATTGAAAGAAACAATTTCAACCGGTTCTCCTTGCATTCAAATATTTACATTTAACCTCAGTTCCCTGTAAGCACTCCCTTGGAAAATGAATAACACACTGAATAACAAAAACAAACTTTGTGAACATAGAACAGATTCCAAAACTACCTTCCAACCCTAAGGTCGATTTACTGACCCGTTGCTGGTTTGAGGGATAACCTCTACACCTCCAGTGTGTCAGAGGGCCCTCCACTATGACATCAGCCATATAAACAGTTCAGTGTCCCCTTGTTGTCCCTTCCTCCGACCAAAATTTTCATAGTTCTTTTCTTATATATCTTTCTCATTTATTTCTTATCTTTAATCAAAAAAGACCAAATCAACCTGTATCCTCCGTTGCTGTGCGTCTAAATGCTTGTAGCTTTTGCTTGAAGCTCTGCGTGTTTCCAGCCGCGGTGGTCTGTTTGGTCCACGCTGGCTGCCAGGCTCCTTGCTGAAACCTCTCCCACAATGTTGCTGGCTGTTCAATCACTTTCACCGGCAGGCCACAGCTGACCATGTCCGCTGTCGCCTCTTCCGCTGTGTCATACGTTCTCTGCCCTTCTTCATAGTGAACTCTTAGGCGAGCTGGATAGAGAGTCTGAAATCGTATTTTGTTTTCTTTCAGGACTTGTCGCGCCTTGGCATATACTTTCCGTCTGTGTAAAATTACCGAAGCATAATCATGATCCAAGTTTATCTTATGGCCATCCAGAGTAAAGCCTTTCTTCTGCCATGTCAAACGGATTACTTCTTCTTTTGTTCTAAAGCTCTGGAATTTGACAAGGATAGATCTTGGCTTGGCTCCAGGTGGGGGCTGAGGGGCGAGTGCTCGGTGCACCCTCTCTATGTTCAGGTTTATAGTATCAGGGATGCCGAGGTTATCTCTAAGCACTTTCTCTATAAATGTAATCATTGTCTTTGGGTCCATTTCTTTTTGTTCGGGAATTCCATAAATCCTGATGTTTTCTCTTCTCGACCTGCATTCCTGATCCGTTAATTTCTCCTGAAGTTGTTCTTGCAGTTTTAGCATTCCTGCAACCACTCCTTCTATGTCTTGTAGCCTTTCCTCGTTCCCCACAATTCTTTTCTCCACTTCATCCAGTCTTGAGTTTGTCTTGGCAAATTCTCTCATGATCTCTTGTCTATATTCACGCAGTTCTTCGAATATTGTGCTGTTAGTCACCTCTCCTTCGTCCTCATTTGCATTGTTTTCTCCCTGGTTAGCAGCGGTAGAGTTAGCATTAGCTTCTTGATCTTGCGGCACATCCGTTTCTGTGGAATTTGCTACAGTGGTTGATTTATTTCTCCCTTTCGAAGGCATCTCCTCTCCTTTGTAGACGTTAGAACTAGTTTTTGTCGGTTTTAATTTGACTTTTTCGAAGTAATTTCTTGTTTTTGTTCGGGAGACCACGCTCTATGCTGCCATCCCTTGGTGACCCGGAAGCGGAACCAGGTGTGTGCCTTTCTAAGTCATGTCCAGTCAACTGAATTTACCACAGGTGGACTCAAATTAAACTGTAGAAACATCTCAAGGATGACCAGTGGAAACAGGATGGACCTGAACTCAATTTTGAGCTTCATGGCAAAGGCTGTGAATACTTATATACATGTGATTTCTTAGTTTTCTATTTTTCATAAATTTGCAAAAATCTTTAAAAAAAAACAAAACTTTTTTGACATTGTCATGGGGTATTGTGTGTAGAATTTTGAAGAAAAAATGAATTTAATCAATTTTCATCATGCTGTGGGAATGTTTTTCAGCGCCAGGAACTGGGAGACTAGTCAGGATAGAGGGAAAGATCAATGCAGCAATGTACAGAGACATCCTGGATGAAAACCTAATCCAGAGCGCTCTTGACCTCAGACTGGGGCGACGGTTCATCTTTCAGCAGGACAACGACCTTAAGCACACAGCCAAGATATCAAAGGAGTGGCTTCAGGATAACCCTGTGAATGTCCTTGAGTGGCCCAGCCAGAGCCCAGACTTGAATTCAATTGAACATCTCTGGAGAGATCTGAAAATGGCTGTGCACCGACGTTTCCCATCCGACTTGATGGAGCTTGAAAGGTGCTGCAAAGAGGAATGGGCCAAACTGCCCAAAGATAGGTGTGCCAAGCTTGTGGCATCATTTTCAAAAAGACTTGAGGCTGTAATTTCTGCCAAAGGTGCATCAACAAAGTATTGAGCAAAGGCTGTGAATACTTATGTACATGTGATTTCTTAGTTTTTTGCAAAAATCTCAGAAAAGTAACTTTATTCATGTTGTCATTATGGGGTGTTATGTGTAGAATTTTAAGGAAAAAAAATTTAATCCATTTTGGAATAAGGCTGTAACATAACAAAATGTGGAAAAAGTGAAGTGCTGTGAATACTTTCTGGATGCACCGTAAACAATGATTGGATTTGGTGTAAAAGTGAAAGACATCTTTCTCAGGTTGTTTAAAAGACAAATACTTCTGGTTTAATAGGGTCTTTATTAGGCACAGCCCAATTTTAATTGACTATATTTGGACTAAATTAAGAAGGAGTGACCAAATTTAGTCAGAAAAAACAGGATCAGAATTATGCCTGGTGTTGGGAGGGTGATATTTGCTGTGTTGACATCCACACTGATAAATTGTGAGTTATCTGATTATTCAAGTAGTCATGTAAACAGAATAATCAAATAAAGGCCATTATGAGGTTATGACAAATTGCATAAACACTCAGTTTATCATCCAATAATCAGTTTATTGCATGCACACGACCAAACACGAAGCAAAGTTTTCACATAGCGTGAATACATACAAGTTCATGTCCAAGGGATAGCGCTTGCTACTAATGGCCTTGAAATTCTGCCATCACTAGAATAAAGGTGTCAACATTGGAGAGTAAACTAGTTTGAAAATGAGACTGACACTCACCTGGAGACAGAAGGATAGGGAGCTCTCCAGCTGAATCGGAGTGTTGGAGTTTTTTTACTTATGGACTCTTGCCACAGACATGCTAACAAGGCTAGCAGGCTAGCAATGGAAACAGCCCATCATCCAGGTGAAATTTCAAGGCAGACACAGTTTTTTTTCAGGTAAGACCCCCGTCAGATAATGTAAACCTAAACATGATGGTGTTCTGGGGATTTCCATAGCAGGTTGAACACAGCTGCAGAAGGTATAAAGGCAACTTCGCCTGTCTGCAACTCACTCTCAGATGGTGAATTCATGTCTGTTCATGTGTTTACATTAAGTTAAAATGTAATTGCGCTGCGTGAAAAATTCGCCCGTTCACGTTTGGTCTGAACGCACCTTTAGACACAATTCACACTATCTGGCAACCTGTGAGCTTCTTGCTAAATGATGTCACTGTAGATATCTAGTTATCCTACTGGCTTTGGGAAATTTTCTGGCAGCTCAAATGTAAATATTACGATCATTTTGGACCTGTAAATTGTTTAAAATAATATTTTTACAATTATTTTTTTCAAGAAAACGGTTTCATTCTGCAACTTTCTAAATGTTTGTGGATGTATTATTTTTAAAAACATTTTTTCATGAAAATCTCATCAATATAGCATTAAAAATTCTGCTTTATGCATGTGTGAATATGATGTCATCTATTTGCTATATTTTATGCATTCCTTAAATCCTTATCCAACTTAAGCAAAGAGGGGTGGAGTTGATCCCAACTTAAAACATCCTGGACATACGCATCTCCGATCCATCGCATTAATATTAGATAAATCATTAATGTTTCTTTAAATTAAAACCTAAGTTATAGACTCTGAAGCTCTCTGTGTTTTTGTTTGTGGCACTCGTGCCATTAGCTGATGGGCTGGCTCTCTTTTTAAAAGCAATATTTCTTAGTGAGAGCTGGGGACTCATTTGGTTGTTGAAGGGAAAGGGGACTACATAGAAATTAGTGAATGAAAACATGCAATAAAAAGATGACAGCCTGAGATAGTGTGTTAGGGAGATGCACGAAGACTGCAGAGAAAATGGTCCAGAGTTGAGAAAAACAGTGACAGGCAATGGCAGAGTGGAGGCAGAAATTTAACAGACAGACTCAGGGAGAGTGGGGGAGAGAGAGACAGGCAGAGACAGACAGGGGGAGAGATAGACAGTGACAGAGGGAGAGATAGACGAGCTGTGTGAGGATGCAGAGAGTGTCCCCCTCTCTCGGCTGCTGCCAGAGGCAAACAGACAGCCTCTCTGCTGGTGGAATGCTAATGCAACAAGCTGCTCCTCTCTTGTCTTCCCGCCCTTCTTTACTGTTCTTCTCCTTCTTTAACTCTCCTCTGTGCAGAAAGTTTAGAGACTATAGACAAAAGCATGGACTTTGATAATGGAGACCCCGAGTCTTTCATTATATTTGCACTATGCAGATCTGTCTGCACATGCTGGTTCTACAAATCAGGCACAGTGAGTGTATTTTCTCTGGAAAGAAAATATTATATCGGGCCGTTAGCTGCATGCGAGTGCTGCACGTTGAGGAGAATATAAGATGAGTTATTTTTTTCACCTCTTTGCTGATCTTTGCCACCTCTATGTCATACACTGACATGGTGTTTGTCTGCAGTTCAGTAGCTATCGCTGCTGTTGTGTGAGTGGGGGGTCGCCAAGTGAGAGGGGGGCCAATCGCAGGTCAGTCCTCTCAGACTGCTCTCAATCTGTGTCACAGTCGTCTGACCTCTGACCCCTCCGCGTTAAGCCTCAGACTGACCGAGGGACACAGAGCAGTTGTTGGGGAACCGCATCCGTCTCCTGGTTTTATCTTCCAGCCAGGTTGTTCTTCCATCATCTAAGACAATCGTATCAACTGTGGTTATTTTTCCTCGCGGACCCCGCCACATTTTCTCACCGTGACGACAGTCATCAACTTCAGGCGGGACGTAACCTTGAGTGGAGCAAGCCAGTTGAGTGTGTCACCCCCCGCCCCCCAATCCCACCACCACCACCTCTACTACACACACACACAAAAACACACTCTCTCAGTTTGCCTGTGTGTCAGTCTGTCTGCATGGAGATGGCAGCTTCTGAGAAACGGTGGCAACACTCTGAAGTGCGATCCATTTAGATAGCGGTGAGGCTCTCTCCCCTGCATGCACACTTAGCTAAACACACATCGAGCATGGGCGCTCTTGAAAACACACAGAGCTGTGTGCACGTGGACATAAAGAAACCGAAAGAGATACACACACACACACACACACACGGCAGTCTCTTGACATGCACTTGCTTGGTTGACAAGTCATCTCAGATAAGCATGAGTGGCATGTGGGGAGTGTCGGCTAGCAGTGTATGCATGATTATTGTGGAGTATTTATTTAATCAGATTTGTTTTTATTTACCTCTTGAATAACAGAAATCAGTTTCCAACTGATGTGGACCAGAGTATTGTTCCACTCTTACTGTTGAATTAATCTTATTGGGTCTCTTCTGTTTTCTTAAGCTGCTGCCTTTCTCTGTATCATTTTGGTTGTTAATTTCCCTGCCACCTTCTTCTATCTTTGCACCAACATATTGCTCTGCCTCTGTCATCTAGAGAGAATCTTGTCAGTTTTTTGGCAGCAGATGCATGTTCAAGCTATATTTTGAGGATTCAGGCCTTGTATACGCGCTCCCATGCACTCCCCCACTTCTATCCCCAGGCCTCCCTGTGCTCCATTCCTCTGTTTTCTTATCTACTTTCTTCTCCTACTTGCTCCTCTATGTCATTGCCAAATCTCTCCTGTCTGCTCCTCTCTGTCTTCTCTCTCCTAACTCTCTCCGTTTCTTTTACACACCCTCTTCCCTCTCTATCAGTCTCTCTATTCTGCGACTGCTCTCGCCGGTCCCCCTGTGGCACACCGTGTCGTGTCCCTAATTTATTTATAATTAGTGCTCTTTGTCGGGATGCGCGGGGAATGTTAAAGTACACGCCACCTCGCTCTGGGTACAAATGGGCTGGTGTTCTTCCATCCTTTCTGCCCGCCCCAACTGCCCCGCCAACACGGCCACTGGGATGGACAGATCTTACATCTCATTCACGCACACACACGCGCATGCACGCACACACACACACACACACACACACACACACACACACACACTCTCTCTCTCTCTCGCTCTCTCTCAAAATTATAACGACTTCACAGAAAAAAGAGGCAGTGGGGGAATCATCATTTTTATGGTGATTGCTGCTCTACAATCAAGAATGACCCAATGTTATTTTACAGTATATATTTAAAAAGAGGACAAAAATATGATATATAAATGATATATTATATATTGATATATTTGATATGATATATGTATTTGATAATATAAAATATTACATTGTTTTTTTAAAGTTTGTCTGAAACAAAAATGACTTTATAAGAGGGTGAGTTTACACCCTGACCGACTTTACACACTGAGTGACACCTGCTGAGATACAGATATGCATTGTCAGTGTGCTCACCTGTGCGGCGTCTGCATGCAAAACAGAATAACAAGATGGGACAACATGTAATCTGAAAGTGTAATTTATTAAACATCCTGTTGAATTTTAATGGCCATCACTTGTAAACTTGACTTGTTTTGGGAATTTGAGTTGCCGGGAGACAAAAAAAGGGGGTATTTTTTTTTATCACGCTGCATTAATGTCAACGCCATCGTCACGCGTTAACGTACATGACCAGATATGACGGCGCTGACAGGACTGACTGTGCACATGTGTGATCAACCAGGAAGAGCTTTTGTCCTTGGGCTGGGAGGGCACCTGGCTCCTCTTCCTGTCCTTGTGATCTCTCTGTTCCTTCTCTCTCGTGCCGCTCTATCCTTTCTCTATCTGTCTCTTTCTCTCTTCCCCAGCTCGGATCCCTTCATCCCCCCAACTCGCTCACTCCCTCTCCTCTGCCCAAGGCGATGCCGTCCTGCAGGCTTTGATCAGGGGGCCAGGGAGGAGAGAGGAAGTGGGTCAGAAAGTTGTGCTGGAGACTGCAGGAGAACAAGGCTGGAATATCGAGTAGGTGAGGCTGGGAGAGGGAGAGATGGGGTAATCTAGTGAGAAAGTGATAGAGCGCGAGAGGGTGAGATAGTGGGGGGAGGATGTTGGTAAAGAGGAAGGGAGGAGGGGTGAAATGGGGCAACTGAGAGGTGGAGGGAGGGAAGGAGGGGAGGCTGCCTGAACTAAACGAGTAGAGGGAGATAAAAAGAAAATGAAGAAAGCAACAGGAGGAGATAGAGGAGAAGGACGTGGGAAAGAAGAGGTGTCTTCATTTACTGAGAGGGAAAAAAAGACAACACATTTGTCTTGAACGTGATGCTCAGCATTTAAACAGCAGGTTGGAGGATAAGGCCCTGTTTTAACTAATCTACACCATGCAGGACAGATCAAACCGGCACGTGCGCATGTGTGCACGGTGTGTCTGTGTGTGCACGTGTGTGTTTAATGGCAGTATAGCCCTGACTGTAGCTCTTTGTTTTATTTTTTCTATAGATCATTAAGATGCAAGCTTTATTAATATTCAGATCAAACCATTAATATTCGCAGTGTGTTTCTCCTCTCCTTGTGTCGTCAGCTCACCTGGGACCAGGAGGGCAGAGAGGGAAAGAATGGGAGAGCGAGGACGGGGCAGGTTTGTGTGTGTGTGTGTGTGCGCGCAGGTGGGGTGGGGGGCAAAAAAAAGGCGTGCAAGGGGGTAAACGAAGGAGGTGAACGACAAGGAGGTGGTAGAGAAGGAAAGTATAAGCAAAGGTGATGATCGGGGGAGCAAAAAGGCACAGAGAAGGTGGTGGAGGTCCTGTGAGGGGTGTTGGGTGTGTCGTGATGGGCAATCTGGTCGGGTTGGTTGGGGGGGGGGGTAGAAGGGTTTGGGTGTCAGGAGGGTCCACCGCTGGGACTGCGAGGTGAGAGGGGTGAGGGGATTTTAGCAGAGAGCTTGGAAGCTGTGGGGCTTTGGTTCTGGAATAATTGGGCCAATGGGAGGATAAGCATAAACACACACACACACACACATTAAAAAACACACGTCTATTGCACTTTGTTTCATTTATATAACACAGTCACCCACAGCATTCATGCATTTGAATACACATTTATGTTGGTAAATAGCATTTGCAGATTCATGCACGCAAGCCATATCAGCATGCAAACATTAATGTATCATACGCATATGTAGAAATATGCAGAATCTAAGGGCGCATCTAATGATTATTTTAATTATTTTGCAGTAAGTCAATCTGATGAATCAGGGACTGTAGTTTAAATTGTTGATAAGTCAACAATTAATTATCAAGCACTGACAGTTCACTTAATCAATTATTGACAAACTCTTTCACCTCTGTTCGCGTTTATGTGAAACCATGCAAATTATTATCTCTTGTATGCATACGTATGGGTACACACACACACACACACACACACACACACACATGCCTGAATGAGAGCCAGCACTCCAGTCAGTTACGGATACACTCAGGCATGCACAAAAGCGGACAGCAAATTAAAGTGGTAATTACTTTTAAGCTCAGAAAGGTGAAGGATTGTATGGCAGGGAGCAATGGGTCACTGTTGAATAGAGAATAGCGGAGCAGGCAGACAGTGTGAGAGGCAGATATGCATCTCAATGAAATATGGAGGAGCATATTCAACAAAAAGGCAAAATGGCTTCTTAATGGGAACATGCCCTCAAAGAATTATTGTCTGATAGATTTGGAATATTATCTGCTCAGTGGCAGTTATCTTTAAACACCCTTTTACGCTCATCCATGTGTGCGGCTGTACAGGATGGTGGAAGAATATAGCACGATCTTGTGGTTTTGTCTTTAAAAAATACTCTCAACACCAGTAAACTGTGGCTGTACATGTGTGTGTTTGCATACGTATGTCTGTTCAAGACTGCTGAAGTTAGTAGATGACAATTGTGTTCTCAGTTATTCAAGTTAATTAAACTTAAGTTTATTTTAGCAGCCACAGTTTTAAATGTCAGAAGGTGAGAGGTATCCATGGAATGAATGCTGTTTTCATGATCAAAATCACTGTGTGGTCTGTATGCCAGGATGTTGTAAGTTAAAATCATGTTTTAATATTTATGTGCCTGGTTCATTTTGGGATTTTTTTTTTTTTCCAGCAGCATAGCCTAATTTTTATTCCCAGCACATACTAAAGCTGCACAGAGACCTCAAGTTTTGCTGTGTTTATTTCCTACAGAAACAGAAAGCCTTGTGCATTAGGTCAAAGGACAGGTTATAAATCTCATCTGTCTTTAAAAGTGCCACATTTTCTCCCCATTGTTCGGTGACCTGTGGCTGTAACTTCTCAGTTTTTTGTGCTTGACTAAATAATTGTCATGTATGATCCCAGAATGAAGAATTATGGTGAGTTTTCATTTGTTTTAACTTTCATCAAACTTTTGAAGTAAGAAATTATGTACTATAAAAGCATAGTTAACTTAATTAATGGATGTATTTATTCCACATTTATTTGACAGCTAAAGTTGTTACTTATTATGCAGAGTAAGTAAAATAGACTTTTCTTTATTTACCATTTTTCTATAGCAACTACTGTACATTAAGCTTAGAAAATTGTCAATCATTTATTTATATCTATTTACTTTTTCAACATATCTACATTTAGGTGCTACTTAATATACAATGTTTTGTTACCAATTTGAGCAATTTATTACCTCCACCAAGGGAGGAGGTAATGTTTTTGCTGGCATTGGTTGGTTGGTTTGTTTGTTGGCTTGTCTGTCTGTTAGCAACATTACTCTAAAAGTTATGAATGGATTTTGATGAAATTTTCAGGAAACGTGTGTAATGGTACAGGCAACAGATGATTAGATTTTGGTAGTGATCCGGATTATGATCTGGATCCAGGAATTAATTTTTTTTTAATATATTTATATTGTGTTTTTCATGTACTCCCCATGACGTGTCCACGGAGTTATGGTGGAGTTATGTGCAAGGCCACACCATAGGGCCATACACCTCTGCATTTATGTGCATTTTTGAAACAAAAGAGCATCAAGCTCTTGAACGATCTGTAGCCTAATGCTGGAGAAAGAATTTTTTTTATAACTGGGAGTAGGGGTGTAACGGTACGCTAAAGTCACGGTTCGGTACGTACCTTGGTTTTAAGTCCATGGTTTGGTTCATTTTTGGTACAGTTAGGAAACAAAATGCAAAACATAAAACTGCTTATCTTTTGTATAAAAAAAAAAAACAACCTGCAAACTGCCAGCAGTCAGTTCTCGAATAAATAAAATGTATGCAATAAAACAAATTCTCTTTTTAAATGAAATCAAATGAACAATGCAGACAAGTGCAACAATAGAAGTTTAAATAGTCTGAATTATTCTTGTATTTTTAGGAAATTAAAGCTCCTTATTGCCTGAAGCAGTGTTTTTAACCAGGGTGCTCTGGTATGTTCAGGTTTCTGTGGGAAATTAATTATCAAATTTCACTTGTTAACTGGTCAAAAAAAATTGCAAATTATTTATCATTGTTGTGTATAGGTTCTCAAG
Organism: Pholidichthys leucotaenia; assembly: GCA_020510985.1. NCBI lineage: Eukaryota > Metazoa > Chordata > Actinopteri > Cichliformes > Pholidichthyidae > Pholidichthys > Pholidichthys leucotaenia. Next base: position 212,814,043 of record CM035847.1, on the reverse strand, counting down.
GCACCCATGCACAACAACAGCAAATTAATTCCAATTTTTTTGGACAATTAAGAAGTTAAATTAAATAATGTCCCACAAAAACCTAAACATACCAGGGCACCCTTGAAAAACAATGGCCTAAAGTGCAGCATTAACAGATTTAACTTTGTCTTAAAAGGATGGTATTACTTTCTGGCTGAAGAGGGCACAACAAGGAACTTCATACCGGGGCCAGTTACCTCCAGCATGTGTTTAAACCCGGTGTTCTCAGCAACTGAATATGGCCTTAGATCCGCTGCTATGAAAACACCAATGGCGCATGCGCACGCAGCAGCCGGCAGCTGGTGAAAAATAGACATGTTACTGCATTTAAACACGGATAATGCAGCGTCTGTGTTTGAGTCTGTCCCGCGACTGCTGGACTTTATTTTAAGACTTTCATGGACACAGCGATGAAAAGAGAGACAAGAGGAGGAAACGCGGAAAGCGTGGAGGCGTAAAATTAAATCTGAGGAGGCGTCAGTTTAACAGCATTCCTCTTCCTTCCATGATTTTGGGGAACGTACAATCCCTGAGAAATAAAGTAGATGAAATTCAAGGGAATGTACGCTACCAGAAGGACTTCAAGAACTGCTGTGTCATGGCTTGCATGGAGACGTGGCTTACGGCGCAAGACCCGGATGTGGACCTGTGGATTGACGGCTTTGGTGCCCCACTTCGCTCGGATCGGCAGGAAGAGGTAACAGGAAAACGTCAGGGGGGCGGCGTATGTTTATACATTAATAAACAGTACTGCACATCTGTCACGGTCAGAGAGCGCATCTGTACACCCGATGTGGAGCTTCTGTCCGTATCGCTACGCCCCTTTTATCTGCCCCGCGAGTTCCCCCAACTTTTCATCACGACTGTGCACATTCACCCGAGGGCAGACGCTGACTCCGCCTCCAGCACCGTCTTTGATGTGGTACAGCGGCTGCAGTCAATTTCTCCAGAGGCTCCAAACTTTATTCTTGGGGATTTTAACCATGTTTCTTTAAAGAAGACACTTAAAAATTTTTATCAGTATGTCTCCTGCCCAACCAGGCGAAAAAAGACATTGGACCTGTGCTATGGATCCATTGAGAGGGCCTATAAATTACTCCTTCTTCCTCCTTTAGGATCCTCAGATCACAACTGTGCACATTTGCTGCCCACATATAAAACTGCTCTCAGAAGAGGCAAGGTGAAGACCAGAGACATAGATGTGTGGACAGAGGATTCAGTGCACTGCCTCCAGGAATGCTTAAACTGTACAGACTGGGAGGTGTTCACACTGTCCTGCGGGGATGATTTGGACTCTTTGGTAGACGTTACATGCTCATACATGGCTTTCTGTAAAAATATGATCGTTCCACGTAAACGTGTCAAAATATATCCCAACAACAAGCCATGGGTTACAAAATTAGTTAAATCCTGCTTACAGAGGAAAGCACTTGCCTTTAAACAGGGGTCTGTTTCTGAGCTACAGGTTGCCACAAAAGAGCTGAAGTCCAAAATTTTAAGCGCAAAACAGAATTATAAATCAGAATTGGAAAGCAAGATGGCAACAAGAAACTTGGTTCAGCCTGGGCCAGTATGAAAACTATTGCAGGCCTTCAGAGCACAGAGCGCAGTAATTGTGTGTTTTTAGATGGTTTTAATTCAGACACAGAGCTGGCTAATGCTCTTAACTGTTTTTATGGTTGTTTTGATTCCTCTGACTTTAGCACAGAAACCCAAGATTTGAAACAGAAACTCAAAGACAATCAGCACTTTAATATTGAGGTGCAGGATATTAAAAGGGAGTTCTGTGCTGTAAAAGTGAACAAAAGTCAGGGCCCTGATAATATATGTGGGCGCTTGGTAAAGTCCTGTGCACATGAACTGAGTCCTGTATTTCATTACATTTTTAATAAGTCCTTACAGACACAACATGTGCCTAAGATCTGGAAAGATGCCATGGTTGTTCCCGTTCCAAAATCCAGCTGTCCTAAAACGGTAAACAACTTTAGACCAGTTGCTTTGACTTCAATTTTAATGAAAATTTTTGAAAAACTGGTCAGATCTGAGGTCCTAAAGCAGACTGAACATGCATTGGATCCTTTGCAGTTTGCATATAGGCCTCACAAAGGAGTGGAGGACGCCACTGTCACTCTGTTAAACATGCTTTTTAAACATCTGGATTTTAATGGGACACACGCCAGGCTTTTATTTGTGGACTTTTCCTCCGCCTTTAATACAATCCAACCTCATATTTTAGTTGAAAGGCTCCTGCAACAATTTGATTTGAGCAATAATCTGGTGGGATGGATTCTGGATTTCTTAACCAACAGGACACAGAGGGTAAGGGTCAATGGTACATTTTCTGACCAAAAGTGCTCTTCTACTGGCTCTCCTCAGGGGTGTGTGTTGTCACCATTGCTATTCATCCTGTACACAAACATGTGTCGGAGCAGACATGACAACAGACACATTATAAAGTATGCTGATGATTCAGTTATTGTCAGTCTCCTCCAGGATGGTGAGAGTAGCCACGGCCCAGTAGTTGATGATTTTGTTCACTGGTGTGAGGATTCCTACCTGCAGCTGAATACGACAAAAACTAAAGATATGATTATTGACTTTAGGAGGAAAACTCCCAGGCACAAAGTCACCGTACTAAAAGGCCAGACCACTGAATGTGTACAATCCTACAAGTATCTTGGGACGATTATTGATAGTAATTTAAACTTTGAAGAGAACTGTGAAAGGGTGTGCAAAAAGGGTCAGCAATATTTGCATTGTTTAAGGAAACTTGCACGCTTTCAAATTGACCGAACCATAATGACAGTGTTTTATCGGGCTTTTATTGAATCTGTTTTATCCTTTTCTTTAGTGTCATGGTTTGGTCAGATAAAACTGAAACAGAGGAAATCCTTGGATCAGGTAGTTAGATGGTCCAGTCGTTTGCTTGGTGAGTCACAGCTGAGCCTGACATCCTTGTACACCAGACAGGTACAGAGGATGGCTACCTCCATTTTAAATGATGACTCCCACCCTTTGCACTGCCACTTTCAGCTTCTTCCCTCAAGACAGAGGTTTGCTGTCCCAAAAAGTAGAACCCAGCGCTACAAAAACAGCTTTGTTCCTGCTGCTGTCAAAGAGTTGAACAGGTTGTAACAATATATTGCACATAATTTAGTTACCTATTTATTAACTCCACTTTATATTTACCTTTTTTTGTAGGATTTTTATTTGGGTTCTAAATCTTTTATTGGGTTTTAGACCTTTGAGTTTTTAACCTCTTTGACTAGTCTTTAACTTTTTAATATGACCCGTTTTTCTCTCATCTCTTTGTCTTTATATCCTGATTGATGGAGCCTTGAGTATTTTTATCATGTTTATAGTCAGCTTCATGTGTGCCTGTGTTTGTGTTTATTTGAATGTAATTGTGGTTTGTAAATATGGATGTCAGACTGCAAAACAAATCTACCTACGGGTACAAATAAAGTAACCTGAACCTGAACCTGGCATTTGTTATTGCTTTGGCTCAATCTGAAAAGCCCTGGAAAGGCCATCTAAATGCTGCTGGAAGCTGCACTTGTACTGCGTTAGTCTTTTTTATTTTTTTTTCGTGCTGCATGTTCACGTGGTGCCATTTCAAATGAGTTAACAAGTTCAACATACTGCCAATGTCATGCGGTGATCCTAGTGGATCACCATAAGACGCCAAAAGTCCACCGATGAGTTTGCAATGATGGTGATTTATTTACAAAACACGAGACACGCATACAAGACTATGACTGTGGCGAAAAAATACTGAGCATGGGACCGTAAGGCTAACCCCAGCCACTTACGGTCTAAAACATGGCATGACATGAATGAGCAAAGCACGAGAATATACACACGAACCTGACTAGACCAGAACGATGAATGTCTGAAGAGGCTTGGATGATGTCTGACGATACTCCTGCAATCTAACTGCCGTCAGCATCCGCCTAATAAGGCCGAACGCTAACGAGCAGTAATGACAGCCAGCTGGCCGACCTTGACAGCCGGGAGCCCCACCGAGCGCCTTCACAATAAGAGCCCGGTGCAGCCAGAATATAACCCCCAGCTGTCAAAGCCGGCAGCGAGCTATACGTAGCCCGAGCGCGGACAAGACCGGCGCTCGGGTCACAACAGTACCCTCCCTCCGAGGGCGGGATTCCAGAGCGCCCATAGACCACCCTGCCCCCCCCACCCCCTCCAGGGTGGGCGGCTGGGGGTAGGTCTGGAGGAGAGAGAGACCAAACCCAGAAACAGTACAATAAAACACAGTCAAGACCAGGCAAGGGAAACAAAACTAACACAGCACAATGACAAAAAATATACCAAACACTCAGATCAGATTAACTGCCAAAATAACAAATGCAGCAAACAGCACAGGACAGCAAGGAAAAAAAAAAAAAATCTTTGCCCACTTGTTTCACAAGAAAATGGCTTCTCACCTGTGTGAATGCTCGAGTGAATTTTCAAATAACCAAATACAGAAAAACAGAACAATTACTGGGTCAATCCGAACCGCACACAAAACAAAATAAGGCAACTGCAGGGCAACCCACAAATACCCACAGATACCCAAATAACCATTACAAGGACACACAGGGCAACAAGGAAAAAAAAAGAACAATTACTGGATCAACCCCACCAAAAAAGTGACCTCTACCCCCCTCCAACAGTTCAAGCCAATCGGCGGAGACCAGGCGCCACAGGAACAGTTCCGGTGGTCTCTCCGCGTCCACCGGCCGACGGGCGGTCATGGGGGGCGGGACATGACCGGGCGGCTCATCACAGTCCAAAGCCCAGCACGTCCACTTCCCTGGTGGCCGAACCAGGTCACCCAGCAAAACACATAACACGTCGGGTGGCCGACCCAAAGCGCCGAACCGGCGAAGCAGTTCTTCAGGCGGCCGACCCGCGTCCCTCAGCCACCAGTACCGGGGGAAAACAGCCCGCGGCGGCCTCCCCGGTGGAGACAAAGCTCAGGAGAGCCGGGGCGAGTGAGAAGGGACCCCCACGGCCCCTGGCGATGATGCACAGAGGCGACGACTCAGTAGAGGGACTAGAAGGCAAAGATGAGCCCGAACTCTATCCGACGGCGAAGGGTCTGCAGCTCCTCCACCGTCCGCGGACCACACCGGCGCTGCACCTCTGCTGGAACCCGATTGAGTCCCGGCTGCACCCACATCGGACCCCGAATGGGCCAAAGCCACTCCCGCGATGGACCCCGATTGGTCCTCGGGCGCACTCCCGTCCGGCCCCAATTGGGCCAGAACCGCGCCTGCGGTGGACCCTGATTGGGCCTCTGGCGCACCCATGTCGGACCCCGATTGGGCCAAGGCTGCTCCTGCGATGGACCCCGATTGGGTCTCGGGCGCCCCCCCGTCGGACCCCAATTGGGCCACCGCAGCCTCCACAACGGACCCCGACTGGGTCGGTGCAGCTCCGCTGACGATCTCCACCCCCGAACCTGGAACCTCCAAATCAGTGACCCCAACTGGCTCCATGCTGGCAACACTGCAATGAAGCTCACACACAACAGGAAAACCGGGATCAGTATCACCGGTAGCAACAGAACCCAGCGAGACGAGCTCGGGCGCAGCAGGTGGCTGCCCCTCACTTGCCTCCCCGAGAGGCAGGCACAAATGCTCCGAAACAGAGGACAGAGACACAATAGGGAGCACTTGCCTGCACTCGGGTTCTGTTGCCACCCAGGACTTCGTTGATCCAGGTTCAGGGCGGCGACTCTCGTCCGCAGGCTCCAACTCAGCTGTGTCGGGCTCTGCAGCTGGCAAGATGACATCTGCAGCCTGAGGTTCCTCCCACGCTGATGTCCACGCCGATGACCCATATGGCGTGGGGGCAGGGGACCCTCGACCTGCTGATTCAGACCGTTCCCGCGAGGAAACCCGGGGACGCTTCTCCGTCGGCACAGGTTCCGGGCCGCAGTCTGCTCTCCTCCTCTGTCCACGACGTGGCTGCTGGGCTGGATCCATGCTTTCCCGCCGCGCAGGCCCCCTCCTCCCGCGACGTAGGCCTGGCATCGCAGACCACTCGGCAGGGGAAGACACAGAGGCAGCAGGTTTAAGAATAACAGTTACAGCAGGTGGCGGAAGCTCGGGGGGCTGCGAACCCCAAACTCCGGCCCCAGGAGTCAGACAAGGCAGATCATAATGATGGGAAGAAACAATTTGCACTTGCCTGTCTCCTGGAGAGAAGATGATGCCTGCTGCAGCAGGTGGAGTTCTCCTTTTATCCCTCCAGGAGAAAACGGCAGGCTCCTCGGGGCCACGAGGAGGAGCCGCTCGAGATGGATTGCTGACAGGTCTCGCCGAAGCACGACTCACAGCATTCCCAGCCGTGGGGGGTGACGTCACAGAGGAGGACATGGCAGTCGGGGCGGCGCGGGCACGAGGAGCTGACAGCGCAGCTGGAACAGATGATCCGTGGGCGGCGGCTGCGGGGATTCCCTTCTGTCGTGACGTGAATGATGCGGCCAACAGGGAGGCTGGGTCCCTCCGACGAGCCGGAGCTGGATCTGGACGGGATTCTCGTTGGGGCTTGGTAGGAGCACGGCTATGGGGCCTACTGACCGATGGAGTGTCAAAGTGCCCGGGAGCACATGATGCTGGGACTGGGCGGGCAGCAGGCACTGGATTCCGATCCACAGATCCCCTGCCGGGCTTTCCCTCCAGCCGACGAATCTCCACTCTCGCCAGGGACGCTGTCCTCGCAGGAGGTGGAGGGGTTCCCAGGAGCGCCTTCTCCCTCAATGTGCGTTGTGCAAAAATCCATGATAACCTCTTTTCCCCTTCTGGAATATAGGTAAGTTGGTAACGGTGCACAGCCTGCTGTGCGAGGCAGAAGTAATGATCGGCCGCTTCAGTGGGCATGAGACGGGCGGCTTCCGCCAGGTAGCCATCGATCTTCTCCAGCTGCTCCAGGCAATAATCACACTCGCTGACGGGCATCTCCCTACCAAGTCCAACTACAGGAGAAAAAACTCCACACAATAGCAAAACTCACGGAAGAAAGGCGTCTCGGTGTGGCGTCTCTGTTTAGACGTCTGTGGCAGGAGTATACTGTCATGCGGTGATCCTTGCAGATCATCATAAGACGCCAAAAGTCCACCGATGAGTTTGCAATGATGGTGATTTATTTACAAAACACGAGACACACATACAAGACTATGACTGTGGCGAAAAAACACTGAGCATGGGACCGTAAGGCTAACCCCAGCCACTTACAGTCTAAAACATGGCATGACATGAATGAGCAAAGCACGAGAATATACACACGAACCTGACCAGACCAGAACGATGAATGTCTGAAGAGGCTTGGATGATGCCTGACGATACTCCTGCAATCTAACTGCCGTCAGCGTCCGCCTAATAAGTCTGAACGCTAACGGGCAGTAATGACAGCCAGCTGGCCGACCTTGACAGCCGGGAGCCCCACCGAGCGCCTTCACAATAAGAGCCCGGTGCAGCCAGAATATAACCCACAGCTGTCAAAGCTGGCAGCGAGCTATACGTAGCCCGAGTGCGGACAAGACCGGCGCTCGGGTCACAAGAGCCAAAAGCATATCTGATGCTGTTTTCGTGTTATTCACTTGCCTTGGTCTGTCTTCAAGCTCTGGCTTCTCTGTACAGCAAGCCATGGCGTTCCCTGGGCTGAACTGTTTGTTTACATATCCGGCACGAGGCAGTTACACTTCATGTCCGTCACTCAACATGGTCTGTGTGGAACCTCGGTACGCCTCTGCACTGAACCGAAGGTGCCATACCAAAAAATCCAAATATGAATACATACAGATGTGGACAAAATTGTTGGTACCCCTCTGTTAATAAAAGAAAAACCCACAATAGTCACAGAAATACTGTAACTTGAATCTGACAAAAGTAGTAATAAATAAAAATTCTATGAAAATTAACCACTGAAAATCAGACAATGCTTTTGAATTGTGGTTCAAAAGAATTATTTTAAAAAACAAACTCATGAAACAAGCCTGGACAAAAATGATGGTACCCTTAACTTAATATTTTGTTGCTCAACCTTTTGAGGCAATCACTGCAATCAAACAATTTCTGTAACTGTCAGTGAGACTTCTGCACCTCTCAGCAGCTATTTTGGCCCACTCCTCATGAGCAAACTGCTCCAGTTGTCTCAGGTTTGAAGGGTGCCTTCTCCAGACGGCATGTTTCAGCTCCTTCCACAGATGTTCAATAGGATTTAGATCAGGGCTCATAGAAGGCCACTTTAGAATAGTCCAGTGTTTCGCTCTTAGCCATTCTTGTAATGTAATGTAATGTACTTTATTTATATAGCCCTTTAAAACAACCCGTAGGTGACCAAAGTGCTTTACAAAAAATAAACAGCATTAAAAACACACAGAGCATTAAAAACAAATAACATAAACAAAAACAACCTAAAAATAAAATAAAAACAAATGCCAAGACAAATATCACCACTACTGGGTATTAAAAGCCATCCTAAACAAATATGTCTTAAGTTCAGATTTAAAAAGGGTCAGGTCAGAGATAGCACGTAGGTCAGGGGGGAGATTATTCCAGAGCCTGGGGGCAGCAACAGAAAAGGCTCGGTCACCCCAATGTTTATACCTTGACCTAGGCACATCCAGCAAAAGCTGATTGGATGACCTCAAAGCTCTGCCTTGGTCACGGACAGTCAAAACCTCAGACATATAAACCGGAGCAAGGCCAATAAGAGCTTTAAAAACAAAAAGCAAAAGTTTAAAATTAATTCTAAATTTCTTGGGTGTTTTTAGCTGTGTGTTTTGGGTCATTACCCTGTTGCAAGACCTATGACCTGCAACTGAGACCAAACTGTCTGACACTGGGCAGCACATTTCTCTCTAGAATACCTTGATAGTTGTGAGATTTCATTGTACCCTACACAGATTCAAGACACCCTGTGCCAGATGCAGCAAAGCAGCCCCAGAACATAACAGAACCTCCTCCATGTTTCGCAGTAGGGACAGTGTTCTTTTCTTGGTATGCTTCATTTTTGCGTCTGTAAACATAGAGCTGATGTGCCTTGCCAAAAAGTTGCAGTTTTGTCTCATCTGTCCATAGGACATTCTCCCAGAAGCTTTGTGGCTTGTCAACATGCAGTTTGGCAAATTCCAGTCTGGCTTTTTTATGATTTCTTTTCAACAGTGGTGTCCTCCTTGGTCGTCTCCCATGAAGTCCACTTTGGCTCAAACAACGACGGATGGCGCGATCTGACACTGATGTACCTTGACCTTGGAGTTCACCATGAATGTGTTTAGAGGTTGTTCTGGGCTCTTTTGTTAACATTCGCATTATCCGTCTCCTCCTGCGGCCTTGTCCAGGGAGGTTGGCTACAGTCCTGTGGATCTTAAATTTCTGAATAATATGTGCAACTGTAGTCACAGGAACATCAAGCTGCTTGGAGATGGTCTTATAGCCTTTACCTTTAAACATGCTTGTCTATAATTTTCTTTCTAATCTCCTGAGACAATTCTCTCCTTTGCGTCCTCAGGTCCATGTTTAGTGTGGTACACACCATGTCAACAAACAGCACAGTGACTACTTGTCACCCTTTAAATAGGCCGACTGACTGATTACAAGTTTGTAGACACCTGTGATGTTAATTAGAGGACACATCTTGGTTGAACATGTCCCTATAGTCACATTATTTTCAATCTTTTCTAGGGGTACCATCATTTTTGTCCAGGCCTGTTTCATGAGTTTGTTTTTTAAAATAATTCTGTTGAACCACAATTCAAAAGCATTGTCTGATTTTCATTGGTTAATTTTGATAGAATTTTTATTTATTACCACTTTTGTCAGATTCAAGTTATTTCTGTGACCATTGTGGGTTTTTCTTTCATTAACAGAGGGGTACCAACAATTTTGTCCACGTCTGTATACCGTTAGACCTCTAACTGGGAATATTTTTTAACTGGGAGCATTATCTGATGGGGAATACTGGTATATTAAAATGTTTAGAATGTACATGGAGCAACGCCAACTATTCCTTACAATCTCGCATTGATTTCTGGCTCATATCACCCTCTTGTGTACAATTAGTTTCAGGAAAAAGCTTGGAGAAATTTTTTTTCCTATATTTGATAAGATAGTTTTATGCCACAGCCATATAGAGCAGAGCACTACTGACCTACTCGCATAAGATAAAAGGTGATCTTCATTTCCCTCTTCCTATTTAAGCTCCTTGGTTTCAGTCTTCCACTGGTCTTCACATAATATTCTCCACTTTCTGACAGCAAATTAATCCCCATAGTTTTGTTGGAAGCTAATCATCAGAAAAGTAGTTTACGATAAGTGGGTATTGGAAATTAAACAATAAATAAATGATATTGTGTGTAGTTAGTGAAAATAATGTTTCACATACAGAAATGGGAATTTTTAAAGTTTATGATAAATTTTGCAATCAGACAGAGGAAAGAAATTAAACATATTAAAGATTTATATGATCTGCAGAATATACACAAATCGCACCAATAAGCAATGGTAGCAGTTTTTGACACAGTAGCATAAATCGATGGACTCTGCTGTCGACCAGTAGCATTTTTTGATAGGGCAGCATGTTATGTCTGAAAATGAGTGCAGACACGTCCATGTGTTGAGGTCAGCTTTGTTGAAGGTTAGCTTAGTAAGATGGCACAGAACAGACTGTGGCTGGTAGTAGGTAGGGCGCCAAGAGAGCAACTGGCTCTGGGCAGCCATTTAATATACCCTGTGGTTTCATGACGTCACACATGCGTATGTGCTACCGCAGCATAGTGCAGCGCGTCTTTTCACACACACCTCATTTACTCCACCCTTGAGAAGTTTACATTAGCAACATTAGCTTGTTTAACAAAGTCAAAAGTCAAAGTGCCTTTACTGTCATTCCATTGCTAAAAAACAATACAACGAAATTGAGATACTGCTCCCTAAAATAAACTATCACACTCACAGTTCACTCATGCATTTAACATTCTCATAATTACAACAATAAATAATGCTTAAAACAATAATATCTAAAAAGTTAAATACAATATGTACATAGCAATAATAAAAACATACTGAGCGATAAATAAATAAGACCAGCTTATACACACAAGGTTACTGCCACAAAATAACCTAAAATAACGTAAAATAACATCAGCAGTCTGTACATGTTACATAAATCCGTTCAAAATACATACTGCTGCTGGGAAAAAACTATGATTAAACCTGGTAGTCCGGGTTTTATGGGATCTGTACCGCTTTCCTGAGGGGAGCAAGTGAAAAAAATCATGACCTGGATGAGTGCATACTTAATAATGGCAGTTGCTCTGTTGAGGTACTGAGACCTGGAAATCTCTTCCAGAGAAGGGAGAGAACAGCCAGTGATTTTTTGCACAGTCTCTATCACTCTCTGGAAGGCTTTGCGGTCTGCGGCTGAACAGCCCTCATACCAAACCGTGATGCCATACGACAAAATGCTCTCAATAGCAGAGCGATAAAACAAAACCAGCAACTGTGCATTCAGGCCATTCCTGTTGAGGAGCCTCAAAAAGTGTAGACGTTGTTGAGCCTTTTTTATCGTAGCTATGGTGTTAACTGCCCAGGTAAGGTTGTGAGAAATATGAACACCCAGAAACTTAAAAGCCTCCACCCTCTCCACACACTCCTTGCCTATACATAGAGGAGGTGGCTCACTGCTATGCTTCCTAAAATCAATAATGAGTTCTTTTGTTTTTTTTATATTCAATAGCAGATTATTATCTGAGCACCATCTCACCAGTTTCTGGACCTCATCTCTGTATGCAGACTCATCTCCTCCTGATATGAGGCCCACTACTGTTGTGTCATCTGCAAACTTCACTATAATGTTTGTGGGATGAACAGGTATGCAGTCATATGTGTACAATGAATACAAAGTGGGGCTCAACACACAGCCCTGTGGCGAGCCTGTGTTAAGCATGACTGTAGAGGAGGAATGGGGTCCGAGTCTAACAGTCTGTGTTCGGTTTGTTAGGAAGTCCTTAATCCAGCTGCAAGTGTGAATAGGCAGACCAAGCTGAAGCAATTTAGTGATGAGAATGTTGGGAATAATTGTATTAAATGCTGAGCTATAGTCAACAAACAACATTCTTACATAGCTCCCCTTGTCTTCTAAATGGCTGAATGCCGAGCGGAGAGCTATAGCAATAGCATCTTCAGTGGATCTGCTCTGCCTGTAGGCAAACTGGTACCGATCAAAGTCTGGGGGGAGACTAGGCAAAAGATGTTTCAATACCATTTTCTCAAAGCACTTCATAATAATGGATGTTAATGTTACTGGTCGATAGTCATTCAGACTGCTGATAATATGTTTTTTTAGATACAGGAATAATGACTACAGATTTTAAACACTGTGGAACAAAGGCTGCCTAAAGAGACAAATTAAAAATGTCAGTCAAAACAGAGCATAGCTGATCTGCACATGCTCTTGCTCTTAGCACCTTTTCTGGCACTCCATCGGGACCAGTAGCCTTTCTCGGGTGAACTGCTCTCAGTGTATGTCTCACCTCATGATCCTGCAGGGTAAGCACATCAGAGCTGGCATTCAATAATGTCAGTGGGTCAGGGCGAGGTGTATTTGGCTCAAACTGTGTGAAAAAGCAGTTCAATTCTTCTGCCAGTGAGGCGCTGATGTCACTGGAAATGATGCTGCTGCCCTTATAGTTTGTGATATGGTGAAAGCCTTGCCATACTCGTCTCGAATCATTATCAGAAAAATGGTCCTCAACTTTCCTCTTATAGGCCTGTTTGGCCTCCTTAATGCCTTTCTTCAGATTAGCCCGGGTGGTGCTATACAGATCTGTATCCCCTGACCTGAAGGCTGTATCATGGGCTCTGAGGAGTGCCTGGACTTCTTTTGTCATCCAAGGCTTCTGGTTAGGAAAAACCCTAATGCGTTTTTCCACAGTCACCTGGTTGACACAGTAGGTGATGTAGCATAATACAGTCTGTGTGTACATTTCCAGATCCTGATTCTTGAATAAATCCCATAAAGTGTTTGAAAAACAGTCCTGTAGCTGAGAAAGAGCTCCCTCAGGCCATGTTGTGATGTTCTTTATAGTAGGTCTAGCAGTTCTCCTGAGGTGGGTGTATGCTGGGTTGAGGAGCAATGATAGATGGTCTGACAGGCCAAGATGTGGACATGGCACAGCTCTGTAGGCATACTTCAGGTATGAATACCCCCGATCAAGACATAGCACATGGCATAAGAACATACTTGTTAACTTGTCAGATTAATGTAAAGCTAAAACATACATATGACTAGGCTGAATGGGCCAGTATAAAGACTAGCGTATTGGCTAATGTGAAACGGAACACATACCTGACTGGGCCGAGCAGGCCGTTATAACAAACCACTTAAAGCACATTTCAACCATAACATTTCTGACTGGGCAACTGGATAGACTGCCGATGTGCCCGCATGGTCTGGTGGGTTGTTCTGCCACTGAACAGACCATGCGCTGACTACCAATGTATTTAAAGTCAGTAACATAGTCCTCAGGATGAAGCGGTCTCCCTCGGACCCGTACCAGGCGGTGCTCAGGCTGCACCAGCCCAGGTGGTTCTGGCAGGTGCCCCGCTGGAGCTTCGAACCGTTCATCGGCAAAGTCCCTGTCTGGGTGGGCTGGCTTGGTCGTGGTTCCTTGATCAGGAGTGGGACGTGGTGTCATCCTTCTGTGGCGGCTGGCACGCCGTTGTGGCCCATCAGTCAGAAGAAAGGCGGCTGGTCCCAGCTGAGCAGTGATCCGTGTTGGCGTTGGCCAGGACTGCAGCCTGTACGAGTGCTTGGGACGATGTACTTGGACCCAGTCAAGCACCGTGAGTGAAGGATGTACCGCTCGGCATTCCTTCTTCATGAAGTACTGTTGTCGTTGTGCAACCCTGTTGTTAGGGGAGAGTGCCACCGCCAAAGTGTCATCTGATGGAGGACGTAGCCGGTCCTGATCAGCTATGGCTTGCAACTCCTGCAGTGATGCTGCAGCTCGAGGAGGCTTGTGCTGTGTGAGGTGCTTCTGTCGTTGCTCTTCTGTCCTGCTGCCGGGAAAAAGTGCCATTACTGGACCATCATCTGGTGGAGGACATGAGCTGTTCAGGGAACGACACAGAGGCAGGTCAGTCTTTCCGCTGACAGGGTAGGCCTTACCTTCTTCTGGGACCTGTGTGGCTGTGGACCGGCGCTCCTGCGGTGAGGGGGCAGCTCGAGAACGCTCGTGCTGCATGAGGACCAGCTCCAGGTACTGTGTAGATGCAGTCTGGAGCTCCTGTGGTGGCTCTGGTTCTACAGGGTTCTGCTCGGTGTGCACTGCGAAGCAGGGAGTGGCTGCGTCCACGTCTGAGTGCAGTAGACTCGGGCTGTCGTCAGTCAAATTGAGCTTACTGCTGGGCCGACGTGCTATGGTGTCTTACTGTCCTGCAATGTCTACCTCGGGGCCATCGTGAAGAAGCATGGAACTGTGGCGTTAAATTTGCGCCTCATTTCTGAGCAGGGAAGTGGAGATTTTGAGCAAGGAATTATTGATTTTGAGCACAAAAATATGTTTTTTGCGAGAACTTAAGATTATAAAGCGTGCGCTGACAATATATTTTCCTCAGATTTCCTCTCTGCTCACTCGTGGTGTTTAATTGTACTCCACTCACATCCTCCCTCTCTTGCTCGCTCAACTTCTCTCTCTCCTCATGCTCAACTCTACCTGTGCGCTCGCTCGACATGGCACAGCACTATGAATGTGCCACAATTTGGCTTGTTAGCCAATCATAATTCACCCTGTCTGATGCCTGATTGGCTGAAATTGTGGCACATAGCACTGTGCCATTTTGAGCGAATGCACAGGTAGAGTTGAGCACAAGGCGAGAGAGAAGCTGAGCGAACAAGAGAGAGAGGACGCGAGCGGAGCACAATTAAACACCGTGAGCGAGTAGAGAGGAAATCTGAGGAAAATATATTGTCAATGTATGCTTTATAATCTTAAGTTCTTGTAAAAAACATGTTTTTGTGCTCAAAATCGATAATTCCTTGCTCAAAATCTCCACTTCCTTGCTCAGAAATGAGGCGCAAATGTAATGCCATATGGAGCTGTCATGAGGAGACGTAGGGTTGAAGGGCTGAGCAGCCGGGGTAATGGTTTGTACCAGCGGAGCTGACTGTGGGGAGGGCGGGTTGGGACCTGCTAGCTGTGATGCTAACTCAGCCAT
The DNA here is from genome assembly GCA_020510985.1 of Pholidichthys leucotaenia. Classification (NCBI taxonomy): domain Eukaryota; kingdom Metazoa; phylum Chordata; class Actinopteri; order Cichliformes; family Pholidichthyidae; genus Pholidichthys; species Pholidichthys leucotaenia. The sequence goes on along the minus strand of CM035847.1, from coordinate 212,798,795 downwards.
TAACTCTAGCTGGGACGCTAATTCCACTGCGTCTGCCAATGGCAGGTCGTCCAGTGATATCCGCAGCGTCTCCCGTAGCATTTCCACCATGTCTGCCAATGGCAGGTTGTCCGGTGCTTCCAGCAACACACTCCGTATCTTCAAATTTAAGGTGTATGCCTTCAATTGTCCTTGCACCACCCTGTCTTCGAAGTGTCTGAACTTGCATGTGCTAGTCAAACAGTGGAGGGCAGCTATGTACTATGGGGGACCGACTCATCCGGTCGCTATCAGCACTGGTAAAACATAATTCTTTGGGCCTTCACGCTCTGTGGAGCAGCAAAATATCCAGTCAACAAAGCTACACACTTGTCGTAGGTGTCTGCGGGCCCAAGTGACTGACAGATGTGCCGTCCTTCAAACCAATGGCTCTGAAGTAGTATTAACTTTAGCCTAGCCCCTCTAATGTTAGCTAAGCCAGAAGCTGCATGGTGGCGCAGTGGTTTAGCACTGTGGCAGCACAGTTTTACCCTCGGCCGGGGGACCGCGGGGATCATGAGATCGTGGGTTCGATCCCAGCCCCCGACCAACAGTGAGCTGTGTGGAGTTTGCATGTTCTCCCCGTGTTGCGCGGGTTTACTCCGGGATTTCTCCGGTTTCCTCCCGCACACCAAAAAAACATGTAGGTTTAGGGCACTCGTGCACGCAGCGACCAGCAGCCGGTGGCTTGTCACCAGACTGCAAACCAAATCTACCTACGGGTACAAATAAGTAACAAAAAAAAACAAAAAAAAAAAAAAAAAAGCCAGAAGCGGACACAAAGGTTTCAAACGATTCGTACCAGCGAGATCAGGGGATAGGTGGCTCACCAGGCTCATTGAGGAACTTCGGCGGTCGTGGTGGCAGTGAAGTCTCCTATATCCTCAATGTTGTGTTGGTCATCCTCATCACCAGTGTAATGTCTGGAAATGAGTGCGGACACATCCATGTGTTGAGGTCAGCTTTATTTATTCTGTACCATCTTAGCTTAGTAAGATGGTACAGAACAGACTGTGGTTGGTAGTAGGTAGGGTGCCAAGAGAGCAGCTGGCTCTGAGCAGCCGTTTAATATACCCTGCGGCGTCATGACGTCACAAGTGCATATGTGCTACTGCAGCGTAGTGTGTCATGCCGTTTCATGTACACTACACACCACAAGTCAACAGAACACCGGCAGACAAGGATGTGAGCCACATGATCCACACAATATACAAACACAGTAAACTTCAGCACTGGACAATGTTTATTTTTTTTGTTTGTGAAATCACAATAGGCCTGTTCTATTATGCTTGTTTCCTACTCACCGCAGTGATATGATGCTGCACTGCTTAACAATTATGAACCTTGTCAATAAACTGTAAGGGAGAAGAGGGGAAGAAAAAAAAAAACGAAAACCGATCTGACAGATTCAATAAACCACGATGTTGACTTAAGGTGGAATTGCCCAGCCCCAATGTATGGTCAATACAGTTATGACAGTCTTGTTATTATAATGTAGTCATATTATTTTGCCTGCCGTTTCTCAATCTGTTAGCAGGATCACACAAAAACTCCTAGATGGATTTGGATGACATTTTCACCAGAGGTGGCCCTTGGCCCAAAGCTGAACTCATTAGATGTTGGAGTTGATCCATGAATGCATACCTCCACCAAGGCCCTGTCTTGCAATGTACAGATGGATGGCGATATGGATGGAAAAAAGGGACGGAGGGGAGGAAAAGGGCAGGGAGGGACGCAGCCTTGGCAAAAGTATGCGCTCTCTGAGTGCCATCTGGTTTAGCTATGGATTTAACAGTTTTTCCACAGTTTGGATACTTTCAACAAGCCACAGTTTTATTTTACTAATTGCACTTTAAGGCCACATGAAGCATGTGTCATGATCTGAACATGGGGGGGATTCCACCAGGCTCAGTCTTTTTGCCTTTTTTCATATTTGTACAGTGTGGTCGTTTTGAGTTGCAATTCCTGTTATTTTATCCTTGGTTGATTTGCCACATATTCTGTATTGTTTCTTAGTATGGTTTATTTTCTGTTTATGTTCATCATAGTTTATTTACATTGTTGAGGTTACTTGTCTTTATTCTGCCATTTCCTTATCTTTTTAGGGCAGCGCGGTGGCGGAGTGGTTAGCACTGCGGCAGCACAGCAACTCACCCTTGGCCAGGGGATCCTGGGTTCAATCCCAGCCCCCGACCAACAGTGATCTGTGTGGAGTTTGCATGTTCTCCCCGTGTCTGCGTGGGTTTACTCCGGGATTTCTCCGGTTTCCTCCCACATGCCAAAAACATGCAAGTTAGGTTAATTGGCATCAAACTGGGGATTTTAAATTGTCCTTAGGTATGAATGTGAGAGTGAATGGTTGTGTGTCTCTCTGTGTTGGCCCTGCGATGGACTGGTGATCTGTCGAGGGTGTACCCTGCCTCCCGCCCAAAAGATGCTGGGATAGGCTCCAGCCCCCCCGTGACCCAAAAAGGATTAAGCGCAAGAAGATGAATGAATGAATTATATTTTTATTCTATTGTGTTCTCCCTCTGGGTTGACAGCTGTCAGTGACATTTCTGGGTTTTTGCTCCATGTGGGTGGGGCCCCTGTCAGCTGTCAGCCCGTTCTCCTCTCATTGCTCCCAGCTGGTCTAAATTGTATTTTTATTATCTCCTGCCCGCTCATGTGACCCACACCTGCTATCACTTATGTCATTTGTTTCTAGTCTTATTTAAGGGCTGTTATTTTCATTTCTCATTGCTGGAGTCTCGAGTTTCTTCCCCCTTGGCCTCACCAGAACCCTGCCCTTGTTCTGGTGAGCTTAACTCGTAAGTTTGTTTGTTTGTTTGACAGTTTAGATTTTGTGTTGGTGCACTGTGTGGACTTTGTGTTTTTGTTTCTTAATAAATTTCACAAACTAGCAGTTCAGCATCTAGGTCTTTCTCTCTGCCCTGAGGGGCAATTCATGACAGAAGACTCCGGCCAGTAAGAGACCCAGCTGCTGGTAGTTTGTAGTCCATTTTGTTTTCTTGTTTTCTTTTTTCTCCTTCCACCCAGGGCTAACCATGTCTGTCACCCCGGATTTGTCAACCCTGGGACTGGGTAAAGCAGAGCGGTGGACTGTGTGCGTGTTGGAGGACATCATCACGCAGGCTCGTGCCTTCTGTACCCCAGAGGCAGCCCGTGAGTGTCTGGAGGGCGCGGCACAGGTACTTGAGGCATGCCCCAGCCTGTGGGACCACCTGGAGCTCACAGACCCTCTCCTCTCCATAACTGTCTCACAATCTACAAGTCACGGGCTGGGGGAATCCACTCAGATGTTCGTGCCTGTGCCGACGAAGAGCAAGCACCCACGCATACTGAAGCCTCCAGCCTCTCGCCATTCTCCAGCGGAAGCTCCATCTCCTCCTCCCAAACACTGGCCCGCTCCATTGGCCGAGTAGCAGGAGGAGCGCAGGCAGGTCATTTTAGTGGAGATTGAGCTCCTTCTAGAGTACAAGCCATGGCTCCTCTCGGATCTCGCCCACAAACTGAAGGAGGTTCCAATGGGCCCTCTTCCACCTCTCCAGGAGCCAACGTCTCCGCCTTCCGCTCCCCGCCATCGCCCAGGGAAACCTCGCCGGAGGAACACCTCCACCTCTCAGGCAGCAGTTTCTCCCTCGCTGAGGCAGAAGACTCTTGTAGCAGTGCCCTCTTTGTGTTTTTTCTCTCCGGCTGTTCCGCCAGATTCCCCTCTCTCTGCAGCTGTTGTATCCTGCTTCTCCTTGATGCTTTCTCCCACTGCTGAGGGGTCAGCCGTTTCCTTCCCGGCTCTGTCTGTCACCATGTCTGCAGGGGCAGCTTCTCCACGTTCCACTGAGGGGCCCACATCCACTGAAATCACAGAGAGGGCTGATTTACACCCAGCTGCAGCAGAAGACATCGCACCCAGGGAACTCAGGCAATTGCTTTTCAACTCTCATTCAATTAAACATGAATTACTGTATCTTGCCTCATTCCTGGCGGTGAGGCTCAGATTAGGCAGTCCTCTGAGTCCTCACCATCTGCTGCAGCCATAAACTGTTCACCTGCTCTCTCCGTGTCTCCTCCTGTCCCCCTTGAGTGTCTGCTGGCCCCAGGACTGAGCTGCCGGGCTATGGAGGAGCCTGCAGCCCTGGAAGACCTGGTTCCAGCCCCGCAGCCATGTTTAGGATGGAGGGAGAGTGCTGCGACCAAGCTGAAGCCTGTGCTGACGATGAAGCGTCCCCTGGCCTCAGCAGAACAGGATCCAGCGCCAGCAGGAAGCTGACCTCCTGTGTCCAAGCCGGGTGAGCCACCTGCATGGGCCACATTGCTGGGGGGTCCTGGGACTGCATTGACCACCAAGTCTGCTGCTGGGGCCACCACAGCAGAGTCTAAGCTGGACCTCCAGAGGATCAGGTCTGAGAAGCCATCGTCTGAATTGACAGAGTCCTGGACAGCGGTGGAGCTTGAGATCAGGCAAGTGCTCTCCTTTGTCTTTGTTATTTCTATTTTGAAGAGATCTTGCCTGGCTCTTGGTGGGGAGAGCCAGGTGCAGTCGTTGGCTGCACCTGAGCTCACCTCGCCGGGCTCCACTGCTGCCAGTGACCCTGACCCTGTGTCTCTGCCTGTCCTGTCTGAGCTTTTCCCCAGGGTCACCGAGGATCATCCAGCTTTGCCAGAGGTCTCTGGAGGTTCAGGCTCGCCACCTGAGGTTTTCGTAGGCCCAGCTTCCTAATCAGCTGAGGTCGTCGCGGGTGCTTCATCCCAGCCTGGGACCTCCGTGGGTACTGCTCCCTCTCCGGCTGAGGTCGTCGCAGGTGCTCCATCCCAGCCGGGACCTTCGTGGGTGCTGCTCCCCCTCCAGCTGAGGTTGTCACAGGTGCTCTGTCCCAACCCAGGACTTCTGTGGGTGCTGCTTCCCCTCCTACTGAGGTTGTCTTGGGTGCCCTGTTCCAGCCTGGGACCTCTGAGGGTGCAGCTCTGGCCCAGTTCGGGTCCACCGAAGGTGCAGCTTTGACCCAGTCTGAGTCCACCACGGGTGCAACCTCGCTCCAGTCCTGAGCCACTGTAGGTGCAGCTTTGCTCCAATCCAGAGCCACCGTGGGTGCAGCTTTGCTCCAGCCTGGAGCCACTGCGGGTGCAGCTATGTCCCAGTCCGGAACCATCAAGGGTGCTGCTATGGCCCAGTCTGGGACCACCGAGGGTGCTGCAGAGCAGTCCGAAACCGTTGTGGTCCCCCTCCTCTGCCAGACACCGTCGTGGTTCCCCCTCCTCTGCCAGACACTGTCGTGGTTCCCCCTCCTCTGCCAGATGCCACCGTGGTTCCCTGTCCTCTACCTGACGTCGTCGTGGTTTCCCTTCCTCTGCCTGATGTCGTCGAGGTTCCCCCATTCCTCCATCCTCCTCATTTCTGGCCATCCTGGTTGGGTGGCCACCCCCTGGACCACCTTTGCTTGTTGGTGGCTAAAGAATTCTGGCCGACTGCCTGACAGACTGTGCCGTTGGGTTAGGTGGCTCATATTTTATGGCAGGCCACCTGACTCTTACCACCTCGTTGTCTGCCAGGCCTGGGACTTTGGCCGGCCACTGGAACAGTCTAGTTCTTTGGTCCAGGGGGCCCAGGTGCCCAGTTCTGTGTGGGTCCTGAGCGGGGCTTTTGTTTTTTGGTGTTTCCTCTTAGTCTGGGCTTTGAAGGGATATTAATTCTCAGCGTTTTTCTTTTGTAATTTGAATTTTATTGGGTTTTCAATTTAGAAAAAAAAAGCAAAAAAAAAAACAAAAAAAAAAACAAAACATCAAAAATAAATATACCCAGTGAGAGGATAAAACATTCCAGTTCAACCCCAATACTCCCAAGATGATTGGCTTAATCTACAACACCTATAAAGGTAAGATAGGATCCCCACTTATTGTGAAAGCTGTCCATCCTGTCCAGAAGTTTATATGAGAGGCGTTCTAGTGCAGCAAGCTTACCCAGCTCCCTGAGCCATTGAGCTACAGGTGGGGCAGAGGAAGATTTCCAATAAGAAGTAATCAACTTTCGGCCCACCATCAGAGCAGTCTGAATCCACTCGGCATCAGAGATTGGGTCCTGAATAGTTGATGGATCCCCAAGGACAAAGTCTCTGAGTGAATGGCACTTCTTGCTTAACAATTGTCATAATATATCTATGGATCTGCAACCAAAAGTCCTGTATTACCGGACAACTCCAGATCATATGGATCAGTGTCCCCTCCCCCTGTAGACATCTCCAGCAGCTTGAAGAATGAATGAGATTTGCTCTCAACATTTTACGAGGTGTCCAGTAGAATCGATTCAAAATTTTAAATTGAACAAGTCTGGTTTTCAATTCCCTAGACACTTTCTTCCCATTCTTTAAAATATTTGCCCATTCAGCATCAGTAAATTGTGAATTCAGATCTTTTTCCCATACGTGTTTAAGGGATGAAGAATCTTTATTTGAGCTCTTAAGGAGCATTAAATAGAAATTTGAGGCCTTACATCTTTTACTACAGGAATTCAATGCCTGGATGAGCCAATCTTCATCAGGAGGCGGGGTAGTTGTAGATCCAAAGATTTGACACAGCAGATGTCGAAGTTGTAAATATTTCCAAAACTGATTCTGTGGTAGTCCATACTGTGCCCGTAGAACATCAAATGATTTGAGAGCTCCCCCTTCATATAGATCTTTTAACATCAAGATGTCCTTTTTCACCCAGATTTTCCAAATAAATGGGGATTTTCCAATATGGAGACTTGGGTTAAGCCAAATAGAAGCCAAAGAATGAAGATGAAAGCTAAACTCTAGTATAGAAGCAACCCTCTTCCAAACGTATTGTAAAAAGAATACAATAGGATGCGACTGAAATTCAGAAGGAAGTTTGATTGTGATTAGATGTACTAGGGGAAGAGGGCTGCTCAGATAACTCTCCAAATAAAACCAAGGGGGAGCTCTCTCAGGGGGGAGAGCCCAATGAATCAAATGTCTAAGACTAAAAGCGTAATGATATAAAACTAAATTTGGGACCCCCAAACCTCCTGAATCTGTAGACTTTTGTAATCTTTTCAACTTTAATCTAGGGTGCTTACCATTCCATAAAAACTTATTGCACAACCTATCAAATTGTCAAAAATAACCAGCTGGGATCCTAAGAGGAAGGGATTGTAGAAGGTAATTAAATCGGGGTGCACAAATCATCTTGATAACATTGACCTTGCCCCAAAGAGACAAAAAAAGAGGCGACCACCTCTCTATGTCTATTTTAAATTTTTCGAGCAAAGGCTCAAAATTAATCTGAATCAGATCCGATAAGGTATGAGGAAACAGGATGCCAAGATATTTAATTCCTAATTTTGACCAAGAAAAGCCTATATTTTGACCAAATGTAAACAGTGTTTTAGGGCAATAAGATGTTAGGGGGAGAATTTCTGATTTTATCCAGTTAACTCTGTAACCAGACAGACGTGAAAATTGGTTAATAATTTTAAGGAGAGCTGGAATTGATTTTTGAGGTTGTGTAATCAGTACCAATGCATCATCAGCATACAACATTATCTTATGGGTACTGCCATGGACCTGAATACCTGGAAAATTGCCATCTTTGCGGACAGCAACAGCTAATGGTTCTAATGCCAAAGCGAAAAGCAGGGGACTTAAAGGGGAGCCCTGACGCATACCCCTATAGAGTCTAAAAGGCTGTGATGTAATTCGATTTGATATCACTGAAGCTCTAGGTTCATTATATAGTAATTTAATCCAAGAAAGAAACTTTGAACCAAAACCAAAAGTCTCTAGAGTAGCAAAGAGATACTGCCATTCAACCCTGTCAAATGTTTTTTCAGCATCCAGGGAGAGGGCTGCTACTGGAGAGAGGTGTGCAAGTGAGGGATCATTTTGAACTGACCATATGATATCAATAAATCGTCTAATATTGTCTGCCGCACCCCTGGAACGAATAAAACCCACCTGATCAGGATTTATAAGAGATATCATTACTTTATCTAATCTTAATGCCAAAATTTTGGAGAGAATTTTACAGTCGCAATTTATAAGACTAATTGGTCTATAATTCTTACAATCTAAGGGATCTTTATTGCTTTTTAAAATAAGCGAAATGAAAGCCTCTGTTAAAGAAGGGGGCAGACGGCCTTGTTCAAAAGATTCCGCAAACATTTCTAAAAGCAAAGGAGAAAGCTCATCAACACAGGCCCTGTAAAATTCTACAGTGAATCCATCAGGGCCCGGTGCTTTTCCAGTTGGAAGGCTCTTAATAACTTTCACAATTTCCTCTTTAGTAATTGGGGCGTCAAGCAAGTCTATTTGTTCCTTCGTTAGGGATGGCAAAGACAGGGATGACAAAAATGCATAAATCTCTTGAGATCCAGCCTCCATTTTCAGAAGAATAAAGTGAAGTGTAAAATTCTCTGAAAGCACCATTAATTTCATTTAAATCTGACACCAGAGTACCATCCTGTGTCCTAATAGCAGATATAGTACACTGAGCTTCTTTCATTTTAATATATCTAGCCAGCATTTTGCCAGCTTTGTCCCCCTCCTCGAATTGTTTATGCCTAAGGCGAATAGGGAAAATTCAACTTTTTGTGTTAGAATTGAATTCAGCTCATATTTAAGCTTCAGAAGGGGTGACAAATTTACTAAGTTTGTGTCCTGTTTGAATGAAGTCTCTAAAATGGCTATTCTCCTCTCCAAATCAATCTGTTTAGCAATGTTAGTTTTCTTTTTAAAAGATGCATATTGAATAATATGTCCCCTAATAAATGCCTTAAAGGCCTCCCAAGCAACACTGGCCGAGGGAGCAGAATCCCAATTTGTCTCAAGATATAAGATCTCTGCTTTCAAAGAGGACACAAAATCTGGATTAAGAAGAAAGCTTGAATTAAGCCTCCATCTAGAATTTTTTTTTAACTGACAAGGCGGGATCATATGTAAAAAAACAGGGTCATGATCTGATAGTATTATGCTACCAATGAAACTCGAATTTACAGAGAAAACAGAGGATTTTGACATTAAAAAGTAATCAATCCTGGAAAACACATTATGAGCAGTGGAATAAAAAGTGTAATCCCTTGTAGACGGATTAAAAAGCCACCACACGTCTACCAAACCAATTGCATTGCACATGTCTTTCAATATAGAACTAGATTTAGATGAACGCTGTGAGGGGGTGCTCCGATCTAAAATGTTGTCCATGACCTGATTAAAATCCCCACCTACTAAAATGGGATAATTACCCATTTCACTTTGTGCATTTTTTGCACAACTGGAACACGAACCATCAACTATATTTGGTGCATAAACATTAGCGAGTATCATCCTATGGCCCTGAATTTCTATAAGAATTATAAGGAGTCGTCCATCATCATCACTAACCTCTTTTAGACACTTGAACTGCAAATGTTTATGAAAAAGGATTGCCACCCCCCTGCTCTGGCTATTACCGCAAGACGCAAACCCATGGCCCACCCAATCCCGACAGAGTTTTTTAGATTCTGTTTTAGTAAGGTGGGTCTCCTGAAGCAACGCTACATCCACTTTTTTTGATTTAATAAACGCCAAAATTTTTTTCCTCTTAATTGGGTGGTTAAGGCCTTTAACATTCCAAGTAATGAGGTTAAGAAAGCTCTGACAATTAGCCGAGATCATAATTGGTACATATTACCATCCAAAATATCCAACAATTCTCCACCAAAACCCCCCTCACTGGGCAAAAGACAAACACAATAAAAATTAAAAATACAAAAAAAAGAAACGAAAACCACTTAATCATAAAGTAACATAAACGTGACCTAAAACCAATGTCACCCATCGGTGCACAAAAACAGCACCAACCAAAAAAAAGAAAATAAAAAACTCTAGGACCGTGACTGTGAACAGTGCAACAAACTTAGGGAGAGCCGCAACATCGCAGCAGCCTCATGCCTACAGATAATAAAGCGTGGGCAGTAAAAAAAAATGGAACCTTACATTAATACTGCATCAGATCCTCCGTCAAAAATATATAACAAATAAACATATAACATATATTCATACCATTATTCATTATTGTCTCACAGTAGTGAAAGAATCAGGTTCAATGCTTTCTTAGGGTCAGTGAACTCCTGTTTACCACTTGCCAACTTCACAACGAGAACTGCAGGATACCTGAGAGAGAATGCAATTTTCTTCTGGCGCAGCAGGTGTTTACACTGCTTGAACGCCGCCCTCATCTCGGATACTCGTCTGGAATAATCTGGGAAAATCATGATATGATGACCATTCCAATCCAGCTTTCCCATCCCGCGCGCTGCCTCCGCAATACGCTCCCTATCCTGGAAGCGCAGAAGTCGAATCAGGATAGCCCTGGGTGGCTAGCCGTCAGGTTTGCGTCTGGCGAGGCTCCGATGCGCACGATCAATTTCCAGCCCTCCAGGGAACTCAATTTTCAGCAGATCTGGGACAGCTTTGCGCATGAAGGTAAGGGCATCTGACTTTTCACAGTTTTCTGGAAAGCCGACAAAGCGTAGATTGTTTCGGCGTGATCTATTTTCCAAGTCATCCAGCTTCAGAAGTAAATTTTCCACCTGCGTCTGGGTTGCGGGGGGATTAGCATCCAGAGCTACATTAGCATCTTCGAGAAAGGCAATGCGAGATTCCATGTCTCCCAGCCGGGTGGCTAACTCCGTTAACTTGGTGTCCACCGCCCTCGTTGACGCCTCAATAGAGTTAAGCTTAGCGTCTTGCCTCTCCGATATTTCCTTCAACAGTGCATAGATCTTAGAGATGTCCTCCGCCATTTGGTCTTTGGCAATACCTGCACCTGTTGAAGGTGGCGGAGAGGGAGGAGGGCTCGTTGTGGTATCGCCAGCTTTAGCCAAATTTTCCATGCTAGCACCGGCTTTGGAGCGAATATTAAGTCTCTGTTGTTTCGTTGGCATTTTAATCCTGTTCTCACAAATGCAATCTCAATGCAAAGTGTAGTAGTATTAGAAGTTTCAGCCGAGGAAGCAAGAAAAAAACGCCCTTGTAGAAGTAAAAAGGCTGTCTGCATTGCGGTGCTCCTCACCTAAGCAGCCATCTTCACTGCCCGCGTCTCCTTAACGTGCATGTCTTTAGACTGCAGGGGGAAAAGCGTTTTTCTCATTTTCTCTGGTTTGTTTCGGTCCCCCCGTGCCTGGGTCCCCCTCCTCCCACCCGGGGTGGGGTTGTTTTCTTGTTGGGGTGTTTTTTTGTGTGTGTGGGTTCTGTTGATGTTGCCGGGGTGGGGGGGAGTCAACCAGGCTCAGTCTTTTTGCCTTTTTTCATATTTGTACAGTGTGGTCATTTTGAGTTACAGTTCCCATTATTTTATCCTTGGTTGATTTGTTGCATATGCTGTATTGTTTCTTAGTATGATTTATTTTCCTGTTTATGCTCATTATAGTTTATTTACATTGTTGAGGTTACTTGTCTTTATTTTGCCATTTCATTATATTTTTATTCTATTATGTTCTCCCTCTGGGTTGACAGCTGTCATTGATGTTTCTGGGTTTTTGCTCCTTGTGGGTGGGGTCCCTGTCAGCTGTCAGCCCGTTCTCCTCTCATTGCTCCCAGCTGGTCTAAATTGTATTTTTATTATCTCCTGCCTGCTTATGTGACCCACACCTGCTATCACTTGTGTCATTTGTTTCTAGCCTTATTTAAGGGCTGTTATTTTCATTTCTTGTTGCCAGAGTCTCGAATTTCTTCCCCCTCGTCCTCACCAGAACCCTGCCCTTGTTCTGGTGAGCTTAACTCATAAGTTTGTTTGTTTGTTTGTTTGTTTGACAGTTCAGATTTTGTGTTGGTGCACTGTGTGGACTTTGTGTTTTTGTTTCTTAATACATTTCATAAACTAGCAGTTCAACATCTGGAACTTTCTCTTTGCCCTGAGGGGCAGTTCATGACAGCATGTTAATTTGCAGGAAGAAGGAGCTACTAATGCAGTCATTTCTTTGCCATCACCTCCTTTATCAGAGGAGGTGAAAGATAGAAGTCAAAAAAATATTCATACCTTTAGGTGGTGTCTCACTCGGTTGTAATAACTGACGATTTGTTGGAGAACAGCATGTACGAGGGAATTTCCAAAATGTCTCCAGACATTCGGAGGTTCGCAATTTCCTCTCGTGAGTCACAGGGCCTCGCCTTTTTCTCGCAGGAATTATTAACATGTTCAGAAAATTTGTTGAACGAATTCTCTTTCCAAATAGTTGCGGAGTTGTCATGGGTGTCTCGAGACCTTCTCAATAAGTCAAAGTGTGTGAGGAGTTGGACAAGTTTGAGAGATGCTGGATACCTATTGAACTAAATTGTGACCGATTGGAGACAAAAATAACAAGACATTGGCTGGCAATAGGTATCCTTGTATTTTTATTATTAAAGAAAATTGTTGCCTGGAGCCCCTCCTTCATGTGTTCTTCGTTGGTACACCCATAACAAATTGCACAACCTAAATTATATAAATACGGGGCCTCTCCCCATTTCACTTCCACATTGTACAGTACCCCCTGTTGGAGATCCTAACCCTCCCTAAATCAGGTGTCAAGTCCTCTCATATGGAAATCAAGGTCTCAGAGTCTGGAGGAACAGTGGAGAGATACAGAATCCAAGTTGCTTGAGGTCCAGTGTGAAGTTTCCAGTCAGTGATGATTTGGGGAGCATGTCATCTGCTGGTGTTGGACCACTGTGTTTTATCAAGTCTAAAGTCAACACAGCCATCTACCAGGAAATTTTAGAGCACTTCATGCTTCCCTCTGCTGACCAGCTTTATGGAGGTGCTTCATTTTCCAGCAGGACTTGGCACCTGTCCACATTACCAAAAGTACCAAAACCTGGTTTAATGACCATGGTATCACTGTGCTTGGACTGGCAAGCAAATTCTCCTGACCTAAACCCCATACAAAATCTGTGGGGTTTTGTCAAGAGAAAGATGAGTGACACCAGACTCAACAGTGTAGATGAACTGAAAGCTGCTATCAAACAACCTGGGCTTCCATAACACCTCAGCAGTGGTACAGGCTGATCGCCTCCATGCTGCCCTGCATTGATGGAGTAATTCACGCAAAAGGAGCCCCAACCAAGTATTGAGTGCTTACATGGACATACTTTTCAGTAGGCCAACATTTCTATTAAAAATCCATATTTTGTAATTGAATTTATGTAATATTCAATTTTTTTTTGAGAAACTGAATTTTAAGTTTTCATTAGCTGTAAGCCATAATCATAAAAATTAAAATAAACACTTACTTGAAATATATCACTCTGTGTGTAATGAATCTTTATAATACTGTATATGAGTTTCACTTTTTGAATTGAATTACTGAAATAACTTTTTTTTAAAATATATTTATTGCTTTTAGCTATAACAGACAACAAAACAAAAAGCACATTTCAAGGAGAATAAATAAGTAGCATAGCCACATTCATATAGCTCAGTATACACAGTAGGATTGCAGGGCACATACAGTGGGGTAAAAAAGTATTTAGTCAGCCACCAATTGTGCAAGTTCTCCCACTTAAAAGATGAGAGAGGGCTCCAATTTTCATCATAGGTATACCTCAACTATGAGAGACAAAATAAGAAAAAAAAATCCAGAAAATCACATTGAAGGATTTTTAATGAATTAATTGGTAAATTCCTCGGTAAAATAAGTATTTGGTCATTAACAAAAGTTCATCTCAATACTTTGTTATATATCTTTGTTGGCAATGACAGAGGTCAAACGTTTTCTGTAAGTTTTCACAAGGTTTTCACACACTGTTGCTGGTATTTTGGCCCATTCCTCCATGCACATCTCCTCTAGAGCAGTAATGTTTTGGGGCTGTTGCTGGGCAACACAGACTTTCAACTCCCTCCAAAGATTTTCTATGGGGTTGAGATCTGGAGACTGGCTAGGCCACTCCAGGACCTTGAAATGCTTCTTACGAAGCCACTCCTTCGTTGCCCGGGCGGTGTGTTTGGGATCATTGCCATGCTGAAAGACCCAGCCACGTTTCATCTTCCGTGCCCTTGCTGGTGGAAGGAAGTTTTCACTCAAAATCTCACGATACATGGCCCCATTCATTCTTTCCTTTACACGGATCAGTCACCCTGGTCCCTTTGCAGAAAAACAGCCCCAAAGTATGATGTTTCCACTCCCATGCTTCACAGTAGGTATGGTGTTCTTTCTCCTCCAAACACGACAAGTTGAGTTTTTACCAAAAAGTTCTATTTTGGTTTCATCTGACCATATGACATTCTCCCAGTCCTCTTCTGGATCATCCAAATGCTCTCTAGCAAACTTCAGATGGGCCTGGACATGTACTGGCTTAAGCAGGGGGACACGTCTGGCACTGCAGGATTTGAGTCCTTGGCGGCGTAGTGTGTTTCTGATGTAGCCTTTGTTACTTTGGTCCCAGCTCTCTGCAGGTCATTCACTAGGTGCCCCCATGTGGTTCTGGGATTTTTGCTCACCGTTCTCATGATCATTTTGACCCCACGGGGTGAGATCTTGTGTGGAGCCCCAGATCGAGGGAGATTATCAGTGGTCTTGTATGTCTTCCATTTTCTAATAATTGCTCCCACAGTTGATTTCTTCTCACCAAGCTGCTTACCTATTGCAGATTCAGTCTTCCCAGCTTGGTGCAGGTCTACAATTTTGTTTCTGGTGTCCTTTGACAGCTCTTTGGTCTTGGCCATAGTAGAGTTTGGAGTCTGACTGTTTGAGGTTGTGGACAGATGTCTTTTATACTGATAAGGAGTTCAAACAGGTGCCATTAATACAGGTAACGAGTGGAGGACAGAGGAGCCTCTTAAAGAAGAAGTTACAGGTCTGTGAGAGCCAGAAATCTTGCTTGTTTGTAGGTGACCAAATACTTATTTTACTGAGGAATTTACCAATTAATTCATTAAAAATCCTTCAATGTGATTTTCTGGATTTTTTTTTCTAATTTTGTCTCTCATAGTTGAGGTATACCTATGATGAAAATTGGAGACCTCTCTCATCTTTTAAGTGGGAGAACTTGCACAATTGGTGGCTGACTAAATACTTTTTTGCCCCACTGTACGTATATGCATACATACACAGCATACTACTCTTTACCTTTAAGGAACGTTAGAATAGGGCTCCAGATTTTCTCAAACACATCAAGCCTGTCCTCATTGTAAAATCTCAGTCTCTCCAAGTAGAGTGTATTTGCCATTTTGCCAAGCCACAGTTCATATCTGGGTACTGGGTCCATCTTCTGGAGTTTCAGAATTAGCTTCTTTGCAGTAACCATTCCAAAAAGAATTGCATTTCTTTCATACTTGTTTACAGAGATTAAAGAACTGGTTACTCCAAGGATAGCTGTGTGTGGGTCAGGTTTCCAATTTCTGCCAAATGCTTCAGAATAAGATAAGATAAGATAAGATAAGCCTTTATTAGTCCCACAATGGGGAAATTCCAGGATTGCAACAGCACAGGGATAGCAACACTCAGAGCAACAATCAGAAGACAAGAAAAAACAAGAGCAGCGAGTATACATATGTACATATAAATATATAAATATATAAACACAGTGCGGAGCATTGTAGCTAGATGGAATAAATATATAAATATATAAACACACACAGTGAGGAGCATTGCAGCTAGATGGAATAAATATGTAAATATATAAACACACACAGTGCGGAGCATTGTAGCTAGATGGAATGAACAGCATAACCGTCTACTTAGTTATCCTACATAGTATGATTATGTACCCATACATACTGTCACCCTCCGTAGCGACCGGTATTTTCCTAGTTGTATACCGGAGGGGACCATTGTGTAAGTCTATTGCGTCTTTTGCATTCACTACTATTAGGTTGTCACGTTTTTTTGCTATCTCTGCGAGCAGCCCTGCTTAGGTTATACAGTCTGACAGCCGTAGGTAGGAAGAACCTGCAAAACCTCTTGGTTGTGCACCTAGGATGATGTAGTCTGCTGCTAAATGAGCTCCTCAGTGCATTCAGTATGTCCTGCATAGGGTGGGACTCGGACTCCAGCAGAGATGACAGTTTAGCCACCATCCTTCTCTCTCCTATCTCCTCCACTGGGTCAAGGCGTTTCCCCAGGACAGAGCTAGCTTTCTTGATCAGTTTGTTCAGTCTCTTCCTATCGGCTGCTCTAACGCCACTGCCCCAGCAGACCACTCCAAAAGTGATGGCTGATGCCACCACCGTGTCGTAGAATAGCAATGAAATATGTTTTTCCAAAATGCACTGAGCTTAATACAGGCCCAGAATGTGTGAGTTAGGTTACTGATTGCTGTCATGCATTTGTTGCAGACTGGTGAGGTAATCGGAAAGAAGTTGTGCAGCTTTTCTTTGGAGGAATATGGTCTATGCACAGACTTAAACTGTATGAGGTTATATCTGACATTAACTGAACAGTCATGTATACTCCGTAAACTTTCTGCCCACATCTCGCCATTTAATTCAACATTCAGTTTGTCTGTCCAAGCCTGCTTAATCATCAAGGTGTTTATCGAGTCCATGTTTAATATGGTGTGATAAAAGTAGGAGACAGCCTTGTTCTTATCTGGACTAAATTCATTTATTGCATCAAGAGAGGCATTTTTGGTCAGAATTTCAAAATCTGGTACATTTTTCCTTATATAATCTCAAATCTGTAAATATCTGAAAAATTCTGATGTAGGAATACTGAATGTAGCTTGTAACTGTGCAAAAGTCACAAAGTTACCTTGGATATAGAGATCCCCTAAATTACGCATACCTTTTTGTTTCCACCTCAGAAAAGTTTTGGCATTTTGTCCGGGTTCAAAAGAGTGATTTTCACAAATGGGGTGTCCTAATAGGTTTCTGTAGCTTTGATATGTTTTTTAAGCTGTTTCCAAATTTGAAAGGTGTTGCTGATTATGAAACTGTTACTGATAAGTACCTTGTTAACTAGATGGGGGCTGTTAATAAGTGCTGACAGTGAAGTTTTCTTACAAAGTAATTGTTCTATACGTAACCATGCTGAGCAGGAAACTGTGGTAGAAAGAGGGCCCTTCTTCCACCATGATCATAGCAGTCTGTCGGGGGCGACAATGACTGTTTCATTTAGGTCTGATCAAATTCCTCCACGCAGCTCTGTCCTTCGCCCTCTGCTGCCAGGAACTCCTGACCTTGTTAACCCAGGCGACGTCTGAGCTGGTATGAGTTGCTTTCTGACTGACCATTTCATGAAACTGCTTGCAAAGTATTTGAGTACCACTAGCTTTTGCTGGACTAGCGGCACATTCTTGGAAGATAGAGGTATTATCAGTGGCAAGGACAGGCCAAGACAAACTGACTCCAGTATCTGTTGCAGTGATTGACCAGGTGATAGGTTTGTTATTCTCTGCTCTTTGTGTAGTGCATGTCACGATGCACCGACTGGCAAAAGTCCACCACAGAACTTGCGACAGATGCGCTTATCTGCCAGGATGTCCAGTCTCACCCCGTGTAACTGCAAGTGGTCCACCACAGACCTGTGACAGATATTGTTTTTAGTTCTGCCAGGATGCCCAGTTTCACCCTCCACACCCTCGGAAGGGCGGGGTTGCCGGTTGAGTTGCTGATGGCCCGAGCCATGAGACAGGTAGTACCGGTTTTCATGGTTATCCGGTAGCAAGCAAGCCAATGCCTGACCTGACATGGCTCCACCATGAAATGACAAATGAACAGCCCAGTAGTATAATCTAATGTTTGGTAGTGAGAGACCACCCTCTGCTTTAGGTTTTATTAGATGCTTCTTCATGATCCTAGCTGTTTTATAGCCCCAAATAAAGGGCGTTGTGATATATAAGAAATGGCATTTTATAGTGAAGTGCAGTGTGGTGACGTGCACTTCCCGTCACATCACTGCACTGCCCTATATCAGAATCAGAATCAGAATCAGAATCAGAATCAGCTTTATTGGCCAAGTATGCACAACACATACAAGGAATTTGACTTTGGCTAAAAACTTGCTCTCGTTGTTCAGGTGAAGGATTTAAATAAGGATTCAATGACAACCAGAGTATGTACAGTAAATTACAGTCTGTCCACGTTTCTATAAAAGGATGCAAATATATACAGGAATATATGCAGTTATTTACTCGGACTAACCACACTTTGCAGAAATATATGAAAAAATATACAATCACACAGTATTTCAATGTGGACTCAGATTCAGTGATATAATGTGAATGAAGTAAAAAGCAGTGTGAGAGTTATGTGCAATGTAATAATGGATGAAAAGTCATGAGTACAGCAACAGGTAGGACTAGGTGAATGTTAGGAGTTCATCAGAGTGATGGCTTGAGGAAAGAAACTGTTCCTGTGACGGGTGGTTTTGACCTTCAGTGATCTGTAACGACGACCAGAAGATAGAAGTTCAAACAGTTTGTGGCCGGGGTGTGATGGGTCAGCACAGATGTTTCCCGCCCGTTTCCTGGTTATGGACCGATATAAGTTCTCAATGGAGGGTAGGTCGGTACCAATGATCCTCTCCGCAGACTTAATGATCCGCTGCAGTCTGGTCTTGTCCTGTTTAGTGGCAGATCCAAACCAGACAGTGATGGAAAAGCAGAGGACAGATTGGATGATGGCGGTGTAGAAGACAACCAGCAGCTCCTGAGGCAAATCAAACTTCTTGAGCTGACGCAGAAAAAACAACCTCTGCTGGGCCTTTTTCCGGACAGTGTCAATATGGGAGGACCACTTCAGGTTCCGGGAGATTGTGGTACCCAGAAACTTGAAGGAGTCCACAGTGGACACTGTGCTGTTGAGGATGGTGAGTGGGGGGAATGAAGGGGGGTGTCGCCTGAAATCCACAGTCATCTCCACCGTTTTGGCTGGGTTAAGTTCAAGATGGTTCTGGCTGCACCAGAGGATCAGCTGCTCCACCTCCCACCTGTATGCAGACTCATCATCATCCCGGATCAAACCGATGACTGTGGTGTCGTCCGCAAACTTCAGGAGCTTCACCGAAGGGTCCTCTGAGGTGCAGTCGTTGGAGTAGAGGGAGAAGAGCAGTGGGGAAAGGACACATCCTTGGGGGACGCCAGTACTAATTTTTCGGGAGCTGGATGTAAATCTCCCTAGCTTCACCTGTTGCCACCTGTCAGTCAGAAAGCTGGAGATCCACTGGCAGGTGGAGGGGGGCACCTTGAGCTGGAGGAGTTTCTGATGAAGAATGCCTGGGATGATGGTGTTGAACGTTGAGCTGAAGTCGACAAACAGGATCCTGGCGTACGTCCCTGGGGAGTCGAGGTGTTGCAGGATGTAATGTAGTCCCATATTCACTGCATCATCCACTGACCTGTTTGACCGGTAGGCAAACTGCAGTGGGTCCATCAGGGGGCCTGTGATGACCTTCAGGTGGCTCAGCACCAATCTCTCCAAGGATTTCATGACCACAGAGGTCAGGGCAACAGGTCTGTAGTCGTTTAATCCTGTAATAGAGGGTTTCTTGGGAACTGGAATGATGATGGAGCGTTTGAAGCAGGAAGGCACTTCACGCAGCTCCAGTGATCTGTTAAAGATCCGGGTGAAGATGGGGGTCAACTCGTTGGAGCAGACTCTCAGGCAGGACGGAGACACACCATCAGGTCCTGCAGCCTTCTTGATCTTTTGTCTCTGAAAGACCCGGCGCACCTCCTCTTCACAGATCATTAGTGCTGGTGGGAGGTCAGAGTGGAGGAGGGATGGAGTTCCTGGGGCTGCAGATAATCCTTTTGTGTGGGTGGGAGGTGAGAACTGTAGGTTCTTTTCAAACCTGCAGTAAAAGCTGTTTAGGTCATTAGCCAGCTGGAGGTTTTCCGCAGGGTGGGGGGATGGTCTCCTGTAGTTGGTGATATTCCGTAGGCCTCTCCAGACAGAAGCAGAGTTGTTAGCTGAGAAGTTTTTTTGTAACTTCACACTGTAGCTCCTCTTAGCAAGCCTGGTCTCCTTCGTCAGCATGTTTCTGGCCCGCTTGTACAGAGTCCAGTCACCAGTCCTGTAGGCCTCCTCCTTGGTCTGACGTAGCTGCTTCAGTTTAGGAATGAACCAGGGTTTATTGTTGTTGTATATGCAGAAGGTCTTGGTCTGCACACACATGTCCTCGCAGAAACAGGTGTATGATGTCACAGTGTCAGTGAGTTCATTTAAGTTAATGGCTGCAGCTTCAAAAACACTCCAATCTGTGCAGTCAAAGCAGGCTTGTAACTTCAGCTTTGATTCCTCAGTCCATTTCTTCACAGTCCTTACAACAGGCTTGGAAGTTTTTAGTTTCTGTCTGTATGTTGGAATAAGATGGAGCAGGCAGTGGTCAGAAAAACCCAGAGCTGCACGGGGGACGGCATGATAGGCATTTCTTAAAACTGTGTAACAGTGGTCAAGTGTATTTGTGTCCCTGGTGGGACATTTAATATGCTGTCTGTATTTAGGAAGCTCATTTGTGAGATTAGCTCTATTGAAATCACCCAGAATGATAAGCAGAGAGTCTGGATGTTTTTCCTCCACCTCTGCTATCTGGTCAGCGAGGAGCTGCAGTGCCTCCGTTGTACAAGCAGCAGGCGAGATATAAATTCCGACCAGAATAAATGAGGAGAACTCTCGCGGTGAATAAAAGGGTTTACAGTTTATGAACAGTGACTCTAGGTTAGGGCTACAAAACTTCTTCAACACTGTGACATCAGTACACCAACCTTCGTTTATGTAGAAGCAGATTCCACCACCCTTAGTCTTTCCAGAAAATTCTCGGCTGCGATCAGCGCGAAAACAGTTGAAATCCGTCCAGACGGACCGCGCTGTCCGGGATGTGTTCACTCAGCCAGGACTCCGTGAAACAAAGGGCGCCAGATCTGCTAAAATCCCGGTTTTTGTGAGTCAGGAGCAGCAGTTCATCCATTTTGTTCGCCAAACTGCGGATATTTGCCAGATGGATCGATGGGAGCGGCGTGCGAAATCCTCGTTTCTTCAGCCTGACTAACGCACCGGCACGTTTACCACGCCGCCCCATATAAGGGATGGGCAACCATGTTGTGGTCCCTTTGACAGGTGCCCTTCGCCAGGTGCCTGCCGTGTAAAGGCCATATCAGTTACAACAATAAAGCTGTGTTTGCCAAGTCCATCTTGCCTCATCCTTAACCCAGGTATTTTCCATACATAACAGGCATAATGATCACATCTAGTTGTTTAAAATAGGACTGAGCAATGAAGCATGGAACTGATTGAAAAAGATGAAGAAAATGTGGCAGGGCTACCATTTTAATTACGTTAATCTTTCCCACCAAAGACAGGGGAAGAGTTTTCCAAAAATCAATATTGTGCTTAAGTTGCGTAATTTTATTTTGCCAGTTCAAGCGTAAAAGGTCTTCAGATTTTTTTTGTTACAGTTACACAAGTATGAAATGTTGTTAGTTTTTATGAATGAATGAATGAATGAATGAATGAATCTTTATTTCGGATAGATTAAAAGTAAAGATTAAAAAGAAACAGAATAATATAACAAAGGGGAAAAAAATCCAACAAGGTCAAATTAAACAATAACTCCTCTGATTATACAGTTCAACATAAGTTATCTGAAATGGGTGATGGCCACCCATATTTCATCCAAGAATTCAAAAGAAAAACAAAACAAGAGCGATTACAATTCGGAACAAAGCTAAGACAAAATGTGACAAAAAAAACTAAGCAACAACACAACACAGACTGGATATGACAATCTTTATGTGATTTTACATGTCATCTTGTATATACTGTATGTTTGGAGTATTTCTTCCTTTAGTTTTTGTTTAAATTGTCCAAGCGTTGTACATGATTTTAATTCAGGTCCAAAATCGTTCCATAATCTGACTCCTTGCACTGAAACACAGTGTTGCTTGGTGGTAGTTCTCACTGAAGGTTTTTGAAATATACATGTTCCTCTGAAATGGTACTGTTTCTCCCTTATTTGGAACAACTTTTGGATATTTGCGGGCAGTGATAGATTCTTCACTTTAAACATTATTACTGCAGTTTTAAAGTCAACCAGATCTTTCAACTTGAGAGCTTTTAATTTAAGAAAAAGTGGGTTTGTTGGTTCCCTGTAAGCAGCTTTGTTTATTATTCTAATAGCTCTCTTCTGAAGCATAAAGATTGGATATACGTTTGTTTTATATGTATTTCCCCATACTTCAGTACAATATGTCATGTATGGGAGTATTAATAAATGATACAAAGTGTATAATGTGTGTTGATTCAGCAAATATTTCGCTCTGTGTAGTATTGCGATTGATTTAGATATTTTACCTTTAATATAATTAATATGTGACTTCCAACACAGTTTATCAATTATTACTCCAAGAAATTTAGTTTCAGATACCCTTTCAATCTCTTCACCATTTACACTGAGTTTAGATACTAAGTTGTTGTGATGGTTGTTAAAAACTATAAATTTTGTCTTACTTAAATTGAGCGTTAATTTGTTTGAATCAAACCACAGTTTAAGTTTTCCTAATTCCTTTCCGAGTGTATCCAAAAGTTGTTCCAAATTGCTTCCACTGAATAATAGATTAGTGTCATCGGCAAACAATATTAAATCCATTTTTTCCGAGACTTTACATATATCATTTATATACATATTGAATAACAATGGCCCCAAAACTGAACCCTGTGGGACTCCACAAGTAACCTTCAGTAACTGTGAGTTTTTGTTACCAACACATACATACTGATATCTCGTCGGCCTCCGTCGGTCTATGATGACCATGGAAGAGAATCCTAAACGTCTACTCTGCTGGAACAGCACCACCTGTGGCTGAACAGGCCAATGCGCGAATGGCAGTCCCTGTCACACAGGTCACACTTGTGGGTGGTCTCCGTGCTGCTGGGTCTGTGGCGGTTCTTCCTGCGGGTCCTTTTTTCATCTGCTGCAGCAGTCAGTCTCTCTTCACCCGCCTTGAGCTGTCTGGTCAGGGTGCCTCTCCATTTGGAGCGGTCCGTTGCAAGGTCGTCCCAGCGCTCTGTGTTGATCTCCAGGGCCTTCATGTCTCTCTTGCAGACGTCTCTAAAACGCAGCTGTGGGCGGCCAACGTCTCTCTTGCCAGTTGCCAGTTCTCCATAGAGGACGTCTTTGGGGATTCTGCCATCCTCCATACGGTGAACGTGGCCTAGCCAACGGAGCCTGCGCTGTCTGAGTAGAGTGAACATGGAGGGAAGGCCGGCGCGGGACAGAACTTCTGTGTTGGGCACTTTGTCCTGCCAGGATATGTCCAGGATGTGGCGAATGCAGCGCAAGTGGAAGGAGTTCAGTCTCTTTTCCTGCCGGGCGTATGTTGTCCACGTCTCACTCCCATAGAGCAGTGTGCTGATGACGCAGGCATTGTACACTGCCATCTTCGTCTTGACAGAGAGTTTGGGATTCTCCCACACTCGTGTGGTGAGACGAGCGAGTGTGAAGGCTGATTTTCCAATCCTCTTGTTGATCTCTGTATCAAGGGAGAGGTTGTTGCTGATCGTGGACCCCAGGTACGTGAACTGATTCACGACCTCCAGCTCGTAGTCGTCAATGGTGATGGTTGGTGGTGCTTCCGTGCCTTGCGCCAAGACGTTAGTCTTCTTCAGGCTGATGGTAAGCCCGAAGTCCTTGCATGCCTGGGAGAAGCGGTCCATAAGGGTCTGAAGCTCCTGCTGTGTGTGGGTTGCGACTGCAGCGTCGTCTGCGAACAGCATGTCTCTGATTAGAGCCTCGCGTACTTTGGTTCTGGCTTTCAGGCGGGCGAGGTTGAAAAGCCTGCCGTCAGATCTTGTGTGCAGGTAGATTCCCTCTGTTGCTGTGCTGAAGGCATGCCTCAGGAGCATAGCGAAGAAAATCCCAAAGATGGTTGGCGCAAGTACACAGCCCTGTTTCACTCCGCTGCGTATGTTGAAAGGCTCTGAGACGTTGCCATCGTGCTGCACTATCCCCTGCATGTTGGTGTGAAACGATTCAATGAGGCTTTGCAACTTTGGTGGGCATCCTATCTTTGGTAGGATCTTGAAAAGGCCCTCTCTGCTGACCAGATCGAACGCTTTGGTGAGGTCGATGAAGGCGACGTACAGGGGCATGCTCTGTTCTCTGCATTTCTCCTGGAGTTGGCGGATGGAGAATATCATGTCTACCGTCGATCGCTCAGCGCGGAAGCCACACTGAGACTCGGGGTAGACACGTTCGGCAAGCTTCTGTAGACGAACGAGAACAACTCGTGCGTAGACTTTGCCAACAACGCTGAGGAGGGAGATGCCCCTGTAGTTTTTGCAGTCGCTTCTCTCCCCTTTGTTTTTGTAGAGGGTGATGATCTTGGCGTCCCTCATGTCCTGTGGTACGGCACCTTCCTTCCAACGCTGGCAGAGGACGTCATGCAATGGCAGCAGTAGGGCGGTCTTGCAGTGCTTGATCAGGTCGGGGGGTATGCCGTCGTTGCCGGGTGCCTTGCCAGCGGCCAAGCTATCAATGGCCTTGCTGAGTTCATCGATGGTTGGCTCGGCGTCAAGTTCGTCCATGGATGGCAGGCAGTCGATGGTATCAAGGGCTGATGGTGTCACGGTGTTCTGTCTGGAGTAGAGGTCGGAGTAGTGTTCCACCCATCTCTCCATCTGCTTGTTCTTTTCTGTGATCATCTCCCCAGTGGAGGATTTGAGGGGGGCCGTCTTGCTCTGAGCCGGACTAAGTGCTTTCTTGATGCCATCGTACATACCACGGATGTTCCCTGTTATGGCAGCGGTTTGAATGTCTTGGCTGAGCTGAGTCCAGTACTCGTTGGCACAGCGCCGAGCAGTCTGCTGAACTTTGCTTCTCGCAGCCCTGAGAATCTGGAGATTCTTCTCGTTTGGGTACTTCTCGTACTCAGCAAGTGCTGAGCGCTTGGCTTCAATGACGGGGGTCATCTCGGTCAACTTGGCATCAAACCAGTCCTGTGACTTCGAGGTCTTCCTCCCAAAGGTAGCCAAGGCTGTGCGGTGGATGGTGTTTCGCAGCTCTTCCCACTTCTGCTTTGCAGATTCTCCTTCTTGTGGTACACCAAGTTCCTTCTCAAAGGTGGAGGCAAACTGCTCAACAAGTTCTGGTTGAGCCATCTTGCTGGTGTCAATCCGTGCCTTTCCAGGTTGTCTAGCACGATGGAATTTCTTCAGCTGCAGCTTGACCTTGCAACACACCAATGAATGGTCTGTGTCACAATCTGCACTCTGGAACGAACGGGTGATTAGCACGTTCTTCAGTGAGGTGCGCCTGGTCAGGATCAAGTCCAGCTGGTGCCAGTGCTTTGAGCGTGGATGTTGCCAGGAAACCTTGTGTTGGGGCTTGGTCTTGAAGAACGAGTTTGTGATGCACAGATCGTGATATGTGCAGAACTCAAGCAGCCGCTGTCCGTTGTCGTTCATTCTGCCCACGCCAAAAGGTCCAAGACAGGAGGGCCAGGAGTCGTGGTCAGCACCCACTCTGGCATTGAAGTCTCCAAGGAGAATGAGTTGTTCAGAGTTGGGGACGATCCTGACAGTTGTTGCGAGATTCTCGTAGAACTCGTCTTTTGCCTCTGGTGTGGCTGTCAGTGTTGGGGCATACACACTGACGAGGGTGACTGGGCCTTGAGTGGTGTTCAGGCGGAGGGTGAGGAGTCCTGCAGAGCCAGTGCTGCTCGGTTCCACCATCTTCAGCAAGGTGTTCTTCACTGCAAAGCCCACTCCGTGTTCCCTGTGTTCGTCACTGCCCTTTCCCTGCCAGTAGAACGTGTAGTCCTTCTCTCTCAGTGTGCCTGCGTCAGCCAACCGTGTTTCCTGGAGAGTGGCGATATCCACTCCCAGTCTCTTCAGCTCATTATTGATGATGGCAGTCTTCCTGGTGTCATTGATGTCCTTGAGGTTAGTAGCGAGTCCTGTCATCATAGTGCGGACGTTCCAAGTTCCCAGTTTTAGAGTTGGTCTCTTTTGTTTTATTGTCTTGCCTGGTGCAAAAGTTCTCAGCCTGCTGTTCGGACTTCTCCTCATCCCCATGCACCCAATGAGGAAAGCAAGCTGTGGCGGGACATCACCTTATTGGCTGGGGGCTGCCCAGCTTGAGGCGGGCGGTAGCTGTCCAGTGAGATCCGATGATCCCTCCCACCGTCGGGAATAACCCCTGGCGCCGAGCTCTACGCCAATTGAGCGGTGGCTTATAACCGGTAACTGTCATTCCCCGTGTTTTGTCTACGCCAAAGGCGAAGCTGGAGTGTCCTCTCCAGTGATCCGGTGTTCTACCTTCCAGCGTTGGGCGTTGGTAGGATTCAAGCCTGGGCAGGAAGATATGGAGGATAAGATGTTGCCCATGTAGCATGTCCCCCCTCTCCACGTCACTGATGAATCCAAAGGAACAGCAGGGCTGCTACAGTTTGGCACCAGCGCCGTTGCAGGAGCTGCCAGAACGATGTTGAGCACAACATAGATCTGCCTTAGGGGCTCCGACTCCGGATTTTTCCTCAAGGTTGACTCCCGAAGCCTTTCCCGTGACCGGGTATGCCGCAAGGCAGCGGAGGTTTGAAATCAGGGTTTACCTTCCCCTAGATGGGCTACCTTCCCAGGTTGACGAGCCACCATCTACCCGAAGCATCTGGTTTTAAGGTGCCAGAGATCCGCCCTCGCCCCTTCTCCTATTAGTAAAAGCAGTTCCGCCGGGCTTAGAGACTAAACCACACGGGCAGGCTAGGAGTTGGACTTAGTTGTCAGAGGCTTTTCGAGACGCACGCCATAAGGAGCATTTTATGAGCACTGGGAGCTTAACCCCAGTGCCGCTCCTGGCTATGACAACCTTGGAACCATACTGATATCTATTCTTTAAGTAACTACTTAACCAGGACAGTGCTACCCCCCTAATACCACACTGTTGTAGTTTCTTTAATAATAAATTGTGATCCACTGTATCAAATGCTTTTTTAAGATCCAGGAATACCCCAACTGAATACTCTTTATTTTCAACGGCAGTTGGTATTTTTTCTACAAATTCCATTAGAGCAAATGCAGTTGTCCTCTTGTGTCTGAACCCATATTGCTGCTCACACAATAAATTATTCTTCATTATGAAGTTGTCAATTCTCTCACAGAATATTTTTTCAAGTATCCTGGAAAATTGCGGCAATAGTGAAATTGGTCTATAGTTTGAAAGTTCCCCTCTGTCACCCGTCTTGTATATCAGAATTACTTTAGCTATTTTCATTGCATTGGGAAATATACCTGTTTGGAGAGACAGGTTACAAATATACGTCAGTGGTTTCACTGAGCATTCAATAATAGTTTTGACGAAGAGCATGTCAATACCATCACAGTCCATAGATGTCTTACTTTTAAACGATTTAACAATTTCAATGACCTCTCTCTCGTCTGTGTTCTTTATGAAAATGGAGTCTTTTATAGCAGTGTTTTTGCTTATTGTATCACCTGTGGGTGCCGTAATGGGTATTTCTCGAGCCAAATTAGGACCAATGTTAACAAAAAAGTTATTAAATTCATCTGCAGGTGAAGCTGCATTCACACTGTGAGTCATTTTATTATTTTTTGAAAAATTGGTTGGGTAGCTTGTATTTCTGTTTTTATTTCCAAGAATATTGTTAAGTATTGTCCATGTATTTTTAATATTGTCTCTGTTTTTCTCCAGTTCTTTACTGTAATAGTCTCTTTTACTACATCTCATTATATATGTTAACTTATTTTTGTATGTTTTATACCGCTGCTCTGCTTCTTTTGTCCTTTTCTTTAGAAAAGCTTTATATAATAAATTTTTCTTTTTACACGCCTTTTGTAATCCTTCGGTTAACCATGGCTTATCGACAAATTTATGTTTAAGTTTTTTCTTTACTAATGGACAATTTTTTTCATAAAGAGTGGTTACAATGTTCATAAATGTGTCACAGGCTTCATTTACATCTGATACATAGACTTTTGTCCAGTCCTGCTTCAGCAAGTCTTCTTTAAAAGAACTGATTGCATTTTGTGATTTGTATCTGAACGATTTTAAATTTTTTCTGTATTGGCCTCTGTGTGGCCATGGATAAGTGCAAAGGTTGGCAAATGGTCACTTATATCATTTATCAATAATCCACTTTCTATTTTCTTAACAATAATATTAACAAACAGGTTGTCAATAAGTGTAGCAGTGTGAACTGTGATTCTACTGGGATGTGTTACTGTGGGATATAGACTCATACTGTACATAGAATTCATGAACTCTGTAATTACATTTTGTTGATATGGATTTAGTAAATCAGTATTGAAATCTCCACAAATTACTACCATTTTCTTACTAGTAATATTATTGTACAGCTCGACTAATTTATCTCTGAATGTCTCAATGCAAGTTCCCGGTGTTCTATATATACAACTTATAATTAGATTTTTTGTTTTATCTTGGTCAATCTCAACAGTAACACATTCTAAAATCCCTGGTAGTGCAAACGGCATTCCATTTACAAGTTTACACCTATACAGGTCATCAATATACAGTGCAACACCACCACCCTTTTTTTTGAGATCTGTTAATATGAAACATCTGATATCCCTCTATTGCCATCGGGGAGCCTGCTCTTCATTAAGCCAAGTTTCAGAGACTGCGATAGCTGTAAATTTTCTGTCTAGCTGTTTTAAATAGTCCTGAATCTGTGGAAAGTTTTTGTTAAGACTTTTGTTAAGACTGCTGTTAAAGTGTCTTATTGATAGTTTACCATCTAGTTGCACTTGACTTTTGAATTGCTTTTCAGTGTAATATTCACAGTTATTATGAATATTATTGAAAAAGTGGTTATCATGATCAATATCATTCTCCATCTCTTGTAGTTTATGTTCAGCATAATGGCATATTTTCAGAGTTTGAATTTCCTCACTCTGTGTCAAATGACTTCCTCCAAATGGGTATAATTGATGTCTGCTCAAGTCAGTCATAAGTTTTTTTGTTTGCTTTGTTTAGTTTTTTTTTAAAAGTACATTGACATGGTATGTCAAAAGAACTATTCTTGCCGTGTGTGTGGATATGGATTATCATAGTCTCTTAATTTTCTTAATCAGTGTTCATCTATATTTATTTAAGTCAGTAATCTCTCTGATTATTATACTCTTTGCTTCCTCAGCTTCCTCCTGTTCCATTTAGTTTGATCCAAACTCTACAATTTCTTGTCCATGTTGTCTGTATCTTATTTTGTCTTTTCAGCATCTGTGCTTGCCGTGCTATTTCAGCATTAGTTTTTGTTAGATGTTCATTTAGGTAAACTTCTGTTCCCCGCAGCTTTCTGGCCTGCCACAGTATGTCATTCTTTACCCTTCTGTTCACAAAGCGCATCACAATTGATTTCTTTGTTTTATTATCCTTTCTGGGTAAAGCATGACAGGCTGAAATTGCATTTGCTTCGACCTTTATATTTCTACTATCAAGGAACTGAAGCACCTGGTTTTCCAGGGAGACTGATTCGCCCAGGGGAGCCTCCTCACCTCTCATTCCTGCTGTAGCATGAGCATATGATTGATATTTAATGTCTAGTCCACTTATAATTAGATCATCCATACGAGAATATTGTTCAAGATCCTCGACGTGTCGCTCCAAGTCTGCAATTTTTTTGTCTTTTTCCTTAATTGTTAATTTTAATTCTCAGACTTCTTCCATTAGCCCTAATATTTTAGCCTGCTGACTAGCCACTTTGGTCAGTTCTTCTGACAAGAAGTTCAGAGATTTTTTGATCTCTTTCATTTCCTCCTTCTTTGGTGGCATTTTTACTGACCTGTGGATAGTAAAACAATCTCTGCTGGTGTCACCGGTATCTGATCCGACCGACCTCGAATCCAGCTGGGCCTCAGCTAGCCCCCTCCGCTGCTAGTCCCGCTGCTTACTGCCGCCGTAACGGAGCTCCTGTCCAGCCGGGGTACCGGCAGCTCCTCCACCGAGTCCTGCCGCCCACAGCCGCTGTAGCAGAGCTCCAATCCTGCTCCTGTCCAGCTGGGGTCCCGGTAGCTCCTCCGCCGAGCCCCGCCGCTGCAACTGGGCTCCGACTCCGGCTCTTATCCGGCTGGGGCCCCAGTGATCCTCCACTGGTCCCCGTCTCCCACCACCGCTGCACTTGAACTCCGATCCAGCTCCCGTCCAACTGCTGCCTCGGCTAGTTCCTTTGGCGAGCCCCAATCACCGGCGATAGAGTCGCTTAAAGGGATATCTTAAAGGGAGTGGACTGCAGATATGACATGTTGACCACCGTGAAGGCCGGCATCAATTTACTTTTATCCCAGTTTATTGAAAATCCAGAAAAGCTACCAAAATTGTTGATTAATGCCAGCAGTGGGGGCAACGATGTTTGAGGCCTGGAAATATATAAAAGAATGTCATCAGCATATAGAGAAAGATGGTGTTTATCCCCAAACATGTCAAAGGGGATAATTGCAGAATTCTGTCTGATACTGGAAATTAAAGGTTCTGTAATTACAGCAAATAAAAATGGAGATAGAGGACATCCTTGACATGTGCCTCGATAAATTTTGAAAGGAGTGGAAATGTTCTGATTAGTGATAATTGAGGCAGTAGGGGCAGCATAAATAATCCCAATCCATTTCAGAAAGATGGGTCCAAATCCAAATTTCTTTAAAACCAGCATCATGTAGGGCCATTCCACTTGGTCAAATGCATGTTGTGCATCCAGTGAAATAACAACTGCCTCTTCTGTACGTTTTGTATATAAGATGTTATAGAGCCGGCGTATATTAAAATACATATGTCTACCTGGCATGAAACCAGTTTGGTCTGCATGAATTATAGCGTATATGCATTTCTTCAACCTGTTACCAAGAATCTTCCCCAGGATTTTGGTTTCTATCTGTAACAGGGAGATGGGGCGATATGAAGAAACCTCCAAAGGGTCGTGGCCAGGTTTAGGGATCAAAGAAGTGTTAGCTTTATATAATGTATATGGAAGCACAGAGGTTGATTTGGAGTGGTTGAACATACGCAGCAGTAAAGGTGACAACTCTATGCTAAAGGTTTTAAAAAAGTCCATGCTGTAACCATATGGGCCTCCGGCTTTGTTGTTTGGGGAAGAAGACTTTCTGGATCTCGGCCTCACTTATGTCAGCATCAAGTGCTCTGATTGAGTCTTTGGACAATTTGGGCAACTTTAAATTACAAAAAAATGCATCCATGGCTACAAAATTTGGCTCTCCCTTTGATTGATACATGCTAGCATAAAAATCTGTAAAAAATCTTATTTTTTTCTGGGTCAGTTATTAAGTTACCATCTTTTGTTTTGATGCGATGTATGGTCCTCGAGGCTTGCGTTTGTTTCAGCTGACGTGCTAATAGTCTGTGTGGTCTATCTCCGAATTCAAAATGTCTTTGCTTAACTTGTGTCAACAATTTAGAAACCTTTTTAGACATTGTTAAATTGTATTTATAGTGTAAAGCTGTTATCTTATTCAACAATTTCTGGTCACCTTGAGTTCTGTGAAAAACCTCCAATTTTGTTAGTTCATGGTTAATTTCAATTACTCTTTGGTTAGATTTCTTTTTTTCTGTTGCCTCATAGGATATTATATGGCCCCTGAGAACTACTTTCATAGCTTCCAGTAAAGTGGAGTCGTCAACATTGCACATGTCGTTAGTTTTACGAAATAAATCTATTTTGTCTTAAAGGAATGAACAAAATGTCTGGTCTTTTAGCAAAGTGCTATTAAAGCGCCATCTGTAATCTCCTTTTTTGTGATCCAATTTTAGACTAAGTGATACCAGTGCGTGGTCTGAAATTAATATGTTGTGGTAAGAGCAATCATTTACTAAGGTTATTAATTTGGAGTCCAAAAAAAAAGTAAATTCTGGAATAAGATTTGTGAACCAAGGAGAAAAAGGAGTAATCCCTGCCTCTAGGGTTTAAAAGTCTCCAGATATCTGTTAGATTGTAGGCTTGCATGAGCTTGTTAAGCATATGGCTGCTTTTCCAGGTGTTCACTAAGGGACGCTGTCTGTCCAGGACCGGGTCCAGGACACATTTAAAGTCACCTCCAGTGATTGTATTAGAGTCAGAGGTGTCAGATATGGTGCTGAAAAGGTTTTGGAAAACAAAACTGTCATCAAAATTGGGCCCGTAAATATTTACCAGAGTCAATGGCAAATAATTTAATGTCCCAGTGATTATTAAGTACTTGCCCCTCTGGCCAGAGATTGTTTTGGAGAAAATGAAATTCACATTTTTTTTAATCAATATTGCAACCCCTCTAGTTTTTGTACTGAAGTTCGACTGATAAATTTGTGATGTTCATCGGGGGCAGAGAATTTTCGTTGCCGGTTTTTTTAACCCCTTGCACTCCGGGCAATTTTCCTAAAAACGCCAAAAAATAACATGCCCAAAGTAAATCGAAAGCTGTTCTTCAACCCTTTGCAGCATCTTCATGGGGTTGGTCTCATTTAAAAGAAAACACTTTGAATTTTTTGGCAAAAAAAACATAATCTCTCTACGTGCTCCGGCCACTGAGTTACAGTCATCTAAACATACTGAACTTGAAGAAAATAAATTTGGCCACGGTGTTTTTTTGGATACAAATGCTTGCAAATAACACACAGCTGTCCGATCCGGCTAGAAAATGCAACAGAAATGTAGAACCAAGTGTTATCCAGCTGAGGTCCAAATTTTGTATCAATACCACAAAAAATGAATATTTTACACAGCTTTGTTCTCAGGTTGTTCCCAGGCGTTTTGGAACTGTGCCAAATTGCGCCAAATGGCACAGTTTGGAAAAATGTCTGTAACTTTTGAATAATTCAATGTAGAATCTTCATTTTGGGCTCTAATGAAAGGTCACATTCAGGGCTGTGTCTGTGTGTGTGTGTGGGGGGGGGTTGTCCCCCCCCCGCTACAAAGGACGGAGTTCGGCCCTCGCTACATGACGGATTACACTCGTTGCATGTTTCCACAGCAACGCTGTCACAGCGGCTTCCCCCCGCGGACCGAGGGGCGTTCAGACCGTGAACGCCCCCCCCCCCCGCGGCAGAAGAGGAGCGGGGGGGGGGCATTCACGGTCCGAACACGTCAAATGAACCGTTTATCAAGGCGCACGCACTTCGTACTTCGTGCGCCGTACAGTTGTAATTTACCGATCGGTCAAAAGTCATTTTTGGATTACAGTTTTCAGGGAGAAATAATAATTTAGCTTATAACACCTTACCTCTTCACAGCAGCAGAGTCCTGGCGAACCTCTCTTCCCCATTGTCAGACGAATGCGACGCTGGTCCGCTCGTGGATCCCGGTCAAAACATAATTCCAATATTGCGGTTTTGGTGAATGATTTACGACCTTTGTCGTCGGCCTCCGTCGGTCTATGATGACGGAAGAGAATCCTAAACGTCTATTCTGCTGGAATGAGTGCAGGTCCCACATGAGGACGCACGAGTGCGCCCTCCTGCGCCCTAGGACACAAAGACTTGCCCGCCCGCGGAACAACGGAGCGCAAGTGGTTAATATGGGTTTCCTGCAGAAAACAGATATCTGCTTTGAGTGCACGTAGGTGTGTGTATACTTCTCCCTTTCTAATGGACTATTTATACCTCGAACATTCCAGCTTATTAGTTTGATCTGAGCATTACTGTGCACTTGTGGGTCAGTATGTGTAGTGTGTGCCATGAACTGCTGCTTAGATTCTACCTTGTGGCCTTGTTGAGCATGGATTTAAAACAAGACATGAAGATGTGCCTAAAACACAATATAAAGGGGAAAAAAAAGAACAAAGAGAAACAAAGAACAAGGGATTATTAACATCCCATAACCCCCTCCCAACCTTGAACCGTAAAACATCAACTCGCCATGTCTCCAAGCTCCCAATGTAAAGTTAAAGTTAGACCTAGTGGTCGACATAAGTATCCACCTTACTACAGTCTCGGGAGAGACCCCACCTAACATAGTGGATCGAGAATATATAGGAATAGAACAATATAAATCCTCACACATTTAGATATTAGTATGTATCAGGTCCCTCAGAAATTGGAATCGGTAATTGTGACAAAAATTGTTTACTAATTATTTAAGCAAAATAATAGTTCAGTCATTTTCTTGGTCTGATGTGCTGGTGCTAGCCCAGTCTTTCACCGGGTGGCCAAGGAACTTCTCAGCTGTGTCTGCCGAGTCAAATACTCTGGTGGTATTATTGGCTGTGACTACGAACCATGCTGGGAACCAGAATCCACATTTGATATTTACCTCCGCCAGGAGGTTATGTTTTTGCCGGGGTTTGTCTGTTTGTCTGTTGGTTAGCTAGATAACTCAAAAAGTTTTGGATGGATTTCGATGAAACTTTCAGGCGTTGTTGGAAATGGTACAAGGAAGAACTGATTAAATTTTGGAGATGATCCAGATCACCGTCCAGAAGAAAACTGCCATTACGGAAAATGCCATTTTCATCAATAACTACTGAACCACTAATCCTATCATTGTGAATCCAATTGCTAGTCATATGTTTTCAAGGAATCTGAAAACGTACACACAAACACTGTATGGGGGGAACTGTGGCGCTAAACCGCCATTACGGAAAATGCCATTTTCATCAATAACTACTGAACCACTAATCCTATCATTGTGAATCCAATTGCTAGTCATATGTTTTCATGGTCAAGGAATCTGAAAACGTACACACAAACACTGTATGGGGGGAACTGTGGTGCTAAACCGCCATTACGGAAAATGCCATTTTCCTCAATAACTACTGAACCACTAATCCTATCATTGTGAATCCAATTGCTAGTCATATGTTTTCATGGTCAAGGAATCTGAAAATGTACACACAAACACTGTATGGGGGGAACTGTGGCGCTAAACCGCCATTACGGAAAATGCCATTTTCCTCAATAACTACTGAACCACTAATTCTATCATTGTGAATCCAATTGCTAGTCATATGTTTTCATGGTCAAGGAATCTGAAAATGTACACACAAACACTGTATGGGGGGGAACTGTGGCGCTTGGCGGAGGTCTGCGCTCTCCGAGTGCTTTTTTAGTTACCTCCGCCAGGCCGCAGGCCAGGAGGAGGTTATGTTTTTGCCAGCGTTTGTCTGTTTGTCTGTCTGTTTGTTTGTCTGTTGGTTAGCAAGATAACTCAAAAAGTTTTGGACGGATTTCGATGAAACTTTCAGGCGTTGTTGGAAATGGTACAAGGAAGAACTGATTAAATTTTGGGGATGATCCGGATCACCGTCTGGATACAGGAATTTTTTAAAGTATTCTTTAACATTGTGAGATACGGCCATTTTCAACATGTGCGCAGGCGCAATGGAGGGCGCTGGTCGTCGTGTCTGACAAACACAAACTCCGCGTTCTTCAAAGTTTTAGGCACAAAAGCACGCGGAAAACAGTGGTGGGCAGGGCCCAGCAGCGTGCCTGTGTTTGCGCCACGCTGCAAAAGCTGAGACGGGCAGCTGTCCGGCGCCGGATTATTTGGCAGAAATTCCCCGGGCAGCCATAGGGGCTGTGCAAAAACGACCTCTCTGCCGGGGAAGCTTCTAAATCCTCTTTTGCCGTGGAGCGCAACCCCAATATAAAACCCACAGCAACCTGTCTACCCAATTCACATCCGTCAGTGAAGCCCTGAGTGCTGCTTTCAGTGGAGGAGATGGACACAACACCAACACTTCAGTTTATTACCTCCGCCAAGGAGGTAATGCTTTTACTACTGAACCACTATTCCTATCATTGTGAATCCAATTGCTAGTCATATGTTTTCATGGTCAAGGAATCTGAAAACGTACACACAAACACTGTATGGGGGGGAATTGTGGCGCTTGGCGGAGGTCTGCGCTCTCCGAGTGCTTTTCTAGTTTTAGCTCTGCATTTCTCCCCGACGTCTTGGAAAGCCTGGCGTTTCTCCATGGTGGCCGACGTCAGATTAGGGTAGATGAATACAGGCTGCCCCTTAAAAGGAACTCCGATTATATTGGCATGTTAGCTCTATATGCTTTATTTTTATGTTAGTAACATAACTATAATATAATTTTTTTGAAAATAATTCCCAGTTTTATACATTTTTAAAAAACTTTATTATGATGTAAATCGCCATTTTTGTTTACGTCGCAATGCATTCTGGGTAGTGACGTAGAATGGTTGCAGCCGTTTTTTCTGTCTTATACAAGCCAAGAAGCGAAGCTCCTAACTACTGCCATTTGTCAGTGAAAATGCCACATTGCGTGGCTTTTGGATGTAATTTCCAATCAAAGGGAAATAAAGAGAGCGGGGTAAGCCTCCATAGCTTTCCTAAAGAGGGAAAGTTGAGGAAAAAGTGGGGCGGCAGCGGCTCAGCAGGTAGAGCAGGTCGTCTAATAACCCGATGGTTGGTGGTTCGCATCACGCTCTCCCCAGATATCCTGCCGTTGTGTCCCTGGGCAAGACACTTCACCCGCATTGCCTCCAGTGCCCATAACACTGGGTATGAATGTGTAAAAATGTTTAAATGCTCGGTGGTGGCCGGAGAGGCCGTTGGCGTGGATTGGCAGCCACATTTCCGTCACTCTGAGTGTCTGTGATCACGCGCTATAGCGCATGCCTGATAAAGCTGACATATGAGGCGGATGATAAAATAGGCAGCAAACTGAGGGTTTTAAGTAGGTTTATTCATCATACCGCCATCACGGAGCTCGTCCCGGCGCCGTGCATCCGCACCAGAGCGAGCCCGGAGGCTCTCTAGCAAATAGGCAATGCGTGCAGTAGAAGAGAGAGGATGAGTTACAGAGCAATGCAGCTTATATACCCAACTACAGACAATACACGGAAGGCATTCACAGCAGTAGGTATGGGCATTTGTATTTGAGAGACACACATAACAATAAGGAGATTACTGGCCGGAATTCGCCTCTGCTCCGGAGCTGCAGGACAAAAGAGGTTACAAGGCACATCTACATATTGTTATCAGTCTATAGACACAGTAAGGGCAGGAAGCATGAACACAATGCATGAATGGCACATTAACATCACAGTACTGAGCAGGAAAAAGTTAGACGAAGCTGGGCTGCCTGTTGACATTAATACACACATTTCACTGTTATGTTAATTGCTCTAGTCGAGCGCTGTGCTTGTCCCAGTCTGTTGTGGGGGTTATCCCACACTACTCCCCCCTAGAGGGCTCAGCAGGCGGCTGAGGCCTCGATAGTCCGGCTTTTGCAGCGAGTAGGGAAAGCTCTGTGCAGGCGGAGGTGGGGGTGGGGGTGGGGGTAGCAAGTGCTGGCCCAGGACGGCGAAATCATCTGGGCCAAGCAAAAATTGCTTGTGGATCCGCGATGTTGAGGGGCTGTCCCGTTGAACATGCAGAGATCCACAGCGGCTGTAAGAGAAAAAAAAATTAGTCACTGACTCCTCTCGCGATTAAGTTCTGCGAGGATTAATAGCGGCCATGAAGAAAACAGGAGCGGCGAGGCTGCATAGCGGCTGTAAGAAAAAAAAAACAAAAGCAAAGGGACTTGGCATGTTGACTTTAGGTGTGGGCACAACCTTAAAGCCTTCGGGGACCGCAGACTGCTGAATTCCCTATGTGCGCCATGGCTAAGACCATTAGAAAATCCTGTGAGCAAGCTGCGTGCGTGCCTCAGGTGTACGAGCAACCCTGAAGGTTCTGTGTGCAGCGGCGAAGGACGATGGCGGTCTGTGGAGCCGTATGTGTCCCGTGCGTGGTGCGCCGTCCTCGTAACTCCCCGGTGCGTGTGCCGGGGTTCCGTGCGTGGGTGGGCCTGCTGGAGAGGAGAGTCAGGGTCAGGGAGCTTAATCATCCCTGTTGTAGTTGTTGCGGTAGTTCGCTGTGCTGGGTCATGGTGCGTTCAGGTCCACGCGCTGCGTTCTCCGTCGGCCCTGGAGGTTGCCGTCGTGGAGAGAGGACGAGGTGCGTGCGCTCTCGTGTGGAGGAGCTGTGAGAGCGGCCGGTCCCAGCGTGGATGTGCAGATCTCACCATGAAGCTTGCTGCGGCTTTCCCGGTCGTGGGTGATGTCCGGAGAGTTCGCCTGGTGGTGGCTCTGTGTCGAGGTCTCCCTGAAGCAGAAGGGAGGGCAGATCGTTTGCGTCAGGCTGCTATGTTCGAACTTGTCGTCGGAGCATCACCGCCGTGTGCTGCGTTCGCTGGCAGCGTGTTCTTTTCAGCGTCGGGTCACCAGTGTGGCGGTCCAGACCAGAAGGTTGCATTGCACAAAGCGTGTGCATTTTCGGGGTCACCAATGAGGCGGATGATAAAATAGGCAGCGAACTGAGGGCTTTAAGTTGGTTTATTCATCATACCGCCATCACGGAGCTCGCCCCGGCGCCATGCATGCACGCCAGAGCGAGCCCGGAGGCTCTCTAGCAAATAGGCAATGCGTGCAGTAGAAGAGAGAGGATGAGTTACAGAGCAATGCAGCTTATATACCCAACTACAGACAATACATGAAAGGCATTCACAGCAGTAGGTATGGGCATTTGCATTTGAGAGACACACATAACAATAAGGAGATTACTGGCCGGAATTCGCCTCTGCTCTGGAGCTGCAGGACAAAAGAGGTTACAAGGCACATCTACGTATTGTTATCAGTCTATAGACACAGTAAGGGCAGGAAGCATGAACACAATGCATGAATGGCACATTAACATCACAGTACTGAGCAGGAAAAAGCTAGACGAAGCTGGGCTGCCTGTTGACATTAATACACACATTTCACTGTTATGTTAATTGCTCTAGTCGAGCGCTGTGCTTGTCCCAGTCTGTTGTGGGGGTTATCCCACACATATGTATTAATCACGCTATGATAAAGCACAATATCGCTCAAAGCGCACGAGCGCTCAATTGATTCGCTCAAGCGAATCACGGTTCGAATTTTGTCACGGTTCGAATTTTTATCAAGCGCACGCTTGATAAAGCTGATATATATATATTTATCACACTATGATAAAGCTCTATATCGATCAAATGAGCGATATAACGTGTGCTTGAGTGTCTCTCCGCTCCGCGAGTGTCTCTCCACTTTGAGTGTCTCAAGCGTGCGCTTGAGGAAGCATTATTTTAAGGTGAAACTTATATATTGTTGATTTACTTACAATAGAATGCTCAAACACAAAAAATTGCCTACAAGCATGATGGGCACTGAACTGATAAACATGGACTCTCGGCAACATAAAGCAATTTCTCTGTTGCTTTCTCAGACTGCGGGTTGAACGTCCATAAGCAGTGCTCCACAGTCGTACCAAATGA
Source organism: Pholidichthys leucotaenia (assembly GCA_020510985.1). Classification (NCBI taxonomy): domain Eukaryota; kingdom Metazoa; phylum Chordata; class Actinopteri; order Cichliformes; family Pholidichthyidae; genus Pholidichthys; species Pholidichthys leucotaenia. Next base: position 212,759,624 of record CM035847.1, on the reverse strand, counting down.
CTGCCAGCCAGATCTTCGACATGTCAAGCCAAGTGTGTGCTTTGAGCGATATCATAGCTTGATTAATACATATGTCAGCTTTATCAAGTGTTATGGGATGTGTCTGGTGCGTGTGTTTGGATGGGGCAGCTCGGTGCGTGGACGTGAGTGAGTGGGAGCGTGCGCGCAGCCGAGGCGCCCCCCCCCCCCCGTGTATGTGGAATGACCCCGAGAGCGAATGGTGTGTGTGATTTGGTGCGGATGAGTAGAAAGAGAGCGAGACGACCGGAGCAGGTAGAATTTGTTGCTGACAACAGTGCGGTATATAAATAAAGCCCCAACGCTTCAGCAAAACGGCCTGTGCTTCTGTGTACCACCATATCCCTTTTTGACAAGAGTGAGGTTTACTCGGGAGTTGAACCCGGAGGAACAGCTGCCTCCGGCCCTGGAGAAGATAGATCTTCCCTGCGTCCCCCAACCACGGTTAGGAGACGAAAGGCAGGAATGGTCAACATAAGCGTGCGATCATAGACATGTCTCATGCGCGCGCTTTGAGCAATTTCGTGCTTTATCATAGCGTGATTAATACATATGTCAGCTTTATCAAGCGTGCGCTATAGCGCGTGATCACAGACACTCAGAGTGACGGAAACGTGGCTGCCAATCCACGCCAACGGCCTCTCCGGCCACCACCGAGCATTTAAACATTTTTACACATTCATACCCAGTGTTATGGGCACTGGAGGCAATGCGGGTGAAGTGTCTTGCCCAGGGACACAACGGCAGGATATCTGGGGAGAACGTGACGCGAACCGCCAACCATCGGGTTATTAGACGACCTGCTGAGCCGCTGCCGCCCCACTTTTTCCTCAACTTTCCCTCTTTAGGAAAGCTATGGAGGCTTAACCCGCTCTCTTTATTTCCCTTTGATTGGAAATTAAGATAAGATAAGATAAGATAAGATAAGCCTTTATTAAAACGGCTGCAACCATTCTACGTCACTACCCAGAATGCATTGCGATGTAAACAAAAATGACGATTTACATCGTAATAAAGTTTTTTAAAAATATATAAAACTGGGAATTATTTTCAAAAAAATTATATTATAGTTATGTTACTAACATAAAAATAAAGCATATAGAGCTAACATGCCAATATAATCGGAGTTCCTTTTAAGACTTAGCGGTGCTTTCTCACAAGCAAGTTTTAACACGAGCTCTTTGACTTGGAAGCGGTGCAACCTTGCAATAACGGCCTGTGATTTACCTTCCTTAGCAGGTGCTGGAGTCCAGTAGGTGTGGTCGACCTCGACCAGTTGGTTGAAATTTTCATGCCCCAGTAGTTGTGGAAGTAAAGAGGCTACATATTCTGTTGGTCTGCCACCTTCCGTCTTCTCTTTAATTCCAATAATACGGATATTCAGCCTAAGTCCTCTAGCTTAGCCAGCTGTTGTACATACTGTGAGGCTAGGTTAGCATGTTGCTTCTTCAGCTACTCAATTCTTCTCTCGTGTGACTCCGATGCAGCCTCTAATGAGGTGACTTGCTCACCGACGTCAGCCATGGCAGATTTAAGGCCTGATATAGCTTCATTGAGATCACTGAGCTTCTTCTCAACTGTAGTATTTAGCCTGTTCATCTCTGTTGGGAGCTCCTCATTGCTTACCAGAATTGGCGGGCTAGCTGCGTTAGCTTCAGTTGTTCCCGTATTTGTCAGGGGCGACACGCTGCTAATACTGTCGTCTTCTCCCGGCCCTTTGTCTTGTTTCTTTCATTTATTGGGCTTCGTCATTTTTAAGGCACGTTGCAAGTTATCTTAGACCAATTTAATGAGGGTTATCCACTATTAGGTGAGGTAAAAGGCATGATTAAGGTGGAGCTCTCCAAAACACGTCTACTCCATAGTGAGATCAACTGGAAGCCCCTGAAATAACTTTTTGATGATATTCTAATATATTGACATGCACCTGTATTAGTTTGTATTGTCTTAAAGTTATTATACATGTGTCCTTTTATACAAAAGGAGTTGAAATGGGAGAGAAGCTGTTGTGGGTAGTTTTTTTATCCCCCGTCATTTGATGCCCAAAGGGGGGATGTTATGTTATGAGTCAGTCCGTCAGTCCATCCGTCCGTCTGTCCCTCTGTCTGTCCAGCCATCTGTCCCACTTTTTGTGAAATCAATTCCTTCTACAGTTTTGGTCCGATTGGTTTGAAATTTGGTACCATGGTTTGATTTACACTGAGGATGTGCATATTGCAATTTGGTTCTGATCGGATGATTCTTTACGGGAATTGTAACCCCTGACCTATGACCTCCTGTTTCACCTCACTTCATAGACAGTAACTGTCTTGTGAAATCAACGCCTCCTACAGTTTTGGTCTGATTGTTTTGAAACTTGGTACCATGGTTTGATATACACTGAGGATGTGCATATTGCAATTTGGTTCTGATTGAATGATTCTTTGCGGGAATTGTATCCCCTGACCTACGACCTCCTGTTTCACCTCACTTCATAGACAATAACTGTCTTGTGAAATCAACTCTTTCTACAGTTTTGGTTTGATTGTTTTGAAACTTGGTACCATGGTTTGATATACTCTGATCAGAATCAGAATCAGAATCAGAATCAGCTTTATTGGCCAAGTATGCACAACACATACGAGGAATTTGACTTTGGCTAAAAACTTGCTCTCGTTGTTCAGGTGGAGGATTTAAATAAGGATTCACTGACAACAGAGTATGTACAGTAAATTACAGTCTGTCCACGTTTCTATAAAAGGATGCAAATATATACAGGAATATATGCAGTTATTTACTCAGACTAACCACACTTTGCAGAAATATATGAAAAAATATACAGTCACACAGTATTTCAATGTGAACTCAGATTCAGTGATATAATGTGAATGAAGTAAAAAGCAGTGTGAGAGTTATGTGCAATGTAATAATGGATGAAAAGTCATGAGTACAGCAACAGGTAGGACTAGGTGAATGTTAGGAGTTCATCAGAGTGATGGCTTGAGGAAAGAAACTGTTCCTGTGACGGGTGGTTTTGACCTTCAGTGATCTGTAATGACGACCAGAAGATAGAAGTTCAAACAGTTTGTGGCCGGGGTGTGATGGGTCAGCACAGATGTTTCCTGCCCGTTTCCTGGTTATGGACCGATATAAGTTCTTTTGTTCAATATGATGATGAAGTGATGAAGTTCAGTGATGAAGTTATGATGAAGTTCAATATGATGATGCGCATATTGCAATTTCACTCTCATCGGATGACCCTGAGGTCAAAGGTCAGGTCAGATTTTTCCCTAAATCTTCTAAACACAGTAACTACTGAAAGAAATGATATAGGCTTTTCAAATCGATATAGTAGTTCTATTTAATACACATCTTGGATGACTTACACCCTCACCTAACTATGGGTTTGAAGTCAAAGATTCAAAGTTAACATTGCAGTTGCGCTATGGTAAATGCTACATTTACTATTACTATAAAACGAGTAAAGCTAGGGCCACCAAACCTGGTATACAGGTTCACCTTGGGATCCTGAACTCTGACTATGGGTTTGGGGTCAAAAGGTCAAAGGTCAAGGTTAACATTTCTTATGTCTTATTACGGTACAACACATAAAGCTAGGGCCACCAAACCTGAGACACAGGTTCACCTTGGAATCCTGACCTCTGAGTATGGGTTTGGGGTCAGAAGGTCAAAGGTCAAGGTTAACATTCCCTATGCCTTATTACTGTACAACGAGTAAAGTTAGGGTCACCAAACTTGGTACACAGGTTCACACTGTGACCCTGAAGTGTGACTATGGTTTTGGGATCACAAGGTCAAAGGTCAACATCAAAATGGCTTATAATCTATATCTCAACAACAAAGAAAGCTAGGGTCACCAAACTTGGTACACAGGTTCACCTTGGGAGCCTGGCCTCTGACTATGGGTTTGGGGTCAAAAGGTCAAAAGTCAAGGTTAACATTCCTTATGCCTTATTACTGTATGAGTAAAGCTAGGCCACCAAACTTGGTACACAGGTTCGCCCTGTGACCCTGAAGTGTGACTGTGGTTTTGGGATTGTAGGGTCAAAGATCTCGATCAAAATGCTTTATAAAGTATACAGCGGGAAAAATAAGTATTGAACACGTCAACATTTTTCTCATTTAACATATTTCTGATGGAGCCATTGACCTGAGATTTTCACCAGATATCAGTAACAACCTACGTAATCCATACATACAAAGAAATTAAGGCAACTGTGTTCACAAAACAAGTGATCTCTTACTATAGAACGTATGAAACTCTCTAGGGTCCCCATACTTGCTACACAGGTTCACCTTGGGATCCTGACCTACAACTATGGGTTGTATACTTTGTTGTATATTTGTAACTGATGGGCTTATCATAATTTGTCTCTGCCACAGTAATTATATTGAAAAGTTGAAAATTGCTCTCTGTCAGTAAGTATTGGGATCTTAAAAGAAAACAGAGGTGGGGGATATTGCACTCACCTCAGAGTGCTCTTGTTTTAACTCATTGTTTCTTGTGATTATCAGGCATTTGTAATTTTATTGTTGATTGACATCTGACAATAAAATGATCGCTGGAATGGGGAGAGACCTCGTATTTATACAGCCTCAGTTGCACAATTGGCGAGTGTTGTGTAGCTACAAATGTGTCGTTCAGTGAGATTCCAAATGAAAATTGTGGCAAAGTCGTGTATTTGTCGCTCTTTTTTTAAAATCTTCAACTATTCCTGAACTGTCTCAGCCCAGTGAGATACTATTTTTACACTCAAATGCTATAGCCCCTGTGTTAGATGTTAGTCAGTGTTGTTAAGCATGAAGGAAAAGAGAAAAACCGAAGTGCACCTTCTGCATTAAAGCACTTGAAGCACTTGGGGAGCGTTGCTGGACCAGGAGAAGTTATCACTTGTTTTTTTTATCTTAATTTCACTCCAGTAGTGAGTCTGTTTATCCATTATGTTTAGTTGTCTGTTTAAAGTGCTTTGCTTTCTGTTTGTCAATATCCTCACTATTATTCCAAATTATTATTACCCATGCTGATGAGATGGCATGTGTAGGTCGGTGCCATCTGCAGCAGGTTACATCCGTGATCTAACTTTACAGGGAATGAGGCTGCAACCACCAAACTTGGGTTTGGTGGCTGCAGCCTAACGAGACAATAAAACACTGGACTTATTCTACACAAACACCAAGGAGGCGTACACCTCATCACTACTCCCCCCATCGGGAGATCGGATCACAACTTGGTTCATCTCCGGCCGGTGTACAAACCCTTAGTGCACAGACAACCTCCGGTCATGTGCACAGTGAAGTTATGGTCTGAGGAGGCAATGGACGCTCTAAAGGACTGTTTTGAAACCACCGCCTGGGAGCAGCTCTGCGATCCACATGGTGAGGACATCGATGGCCTCACTCACACCATCACGGACTACATCAGCTTCTGTGTGGACAACACCGTTCGCACCAAGACCATACGGTGTTGCTCAAACAACAAACCCTGGATCAACCCTGAGATAAAAACACTTCTGAGAGAGAAGAAGAGGATCTTCAGGTCGGGGAACAGGGATATGCTGAAGTCCGTATAGAGGGAGCTGAGGAGAAAGATCAGAGAAGGCAAGGACAGCTTCAGGAAGAAGATCGAGGACAAGCTGCAACAGAGCAACATCAGCGGGGTCTGGAGAAACCTTAAAACCATCTCTGGGCTCCAGAATATCTCCCCCCAGGCCACGGGGGGCAGGGAGTGGGCGAACAATCTGAATCTGTTTTTCAATAGGTTTGACCTACCGCCCTCCCTCCCGACTGCACAACAACCACTGCTGCCTCTGAAGACATCAAGTCCTGCTGCCCACTCCCCACTCCACCAACACCCCCCCCCCCCACTCCCAACACACAGCCCCCCAACCTGACCCTCACTAAGACCCAGGTGAGGACGGAGCTGAGGAAGATCAAGGCGAGGAAGGTGTCGGGACCGGACGGCATCAGCGCAAAGCTCCTCAAGTCCTGTGCAGACCAGCTGTGTGGGATTGTGGAGTACATCTTCAATCTGAGTCTGAAGCTGGGGAGGGTACCACAGTTGTGGAAAACATCTTGTGTGGTACCTGTACCAAAGACTTCCCACCCCAAAGATCTGAACAGCTACAGACCAGTGGCCCTGACGTCCCACATGATGAAGACCCTGGAGAGACTGCTCCTTGCTCACCTCCGCCCCCTGGTGGGACCAGCGATGGATCCACTCCAGTTCGCCTACCAGCATGGCATTGGGGTGGAGGATGCGGTGATCTTCCTCCTTCACCGTTCTCTGTCCCACCTGGAGAAGCCCGGGAATGCGGTGAGGATCATGTTCTTTGACTTCTCCAGTGCTTTCAACACCATCCAACCGATGATCCTGAAGGACAAGCTGCTGTGCGCAGGGGTGGACCAGCACCTGTCATCATGGATCCTGGACTACCTCACAAACTGGCCACAGTTTGTGAGAACCCGGGACTGTGTGTCCGACACGATCATCGGTAGCACGGGGGCCCCCCAGGGAACGGTTTTGGCTCCCTTCCTGTTCACCCTTTATACTGCGGACTTCTCACACAACACAACACACTGCCATCTACAGAAGTTCTCTGATGACTCTGCGATCGTTGGCCTCATCTCCAACGGAGATGAAGCTGAGCACAGAGAGCTTATCCAGGACTTTGTGGACTGGTGCCATTGGAACTACCTCCAGATCAATGCGAGGAAAACTAAGGAGCTGGTGGTGGACTGCCGCAGGCAAGGACAACCCCTCACAGCACCAGTAAATATACAGGGAACAGACATCGAGATGGTGACATCCTACAAGTACCTGGGTGTTCATCTGAACAATAAACTAGACTGGTCACACAATACTGACGCACTCTACAAGAAGGGACAGCGCAGGCTGTTCCTACTGAGGAGACTCAGGTCTTTTGGTGTACAAGGGGCGCTGCTGAAGTCATGTGTGTGTTTGCTTTTGCCAATTCTATCTTGCTTCTACTGACTTTCATTCCTCTTCTCTCTAGAGAATACCTCCACCTCTCCAGGTTCTCTTCCACCTGCTCCCTACTCTCACTACAGATCACAATGTCATCTGCAAACATCATTGTCCATGGAGACTCCTGCCTAACCTCATCTGTCAGCCTGTCCATCACCATGGCAAGCAAGAAGGGGCTCAGAGCCGATCCCTGATGTAACACCACCCACACCTTGAACCCATCTGTCACTCCTACAGCACACCACCACCGTCTCGCTGTCCTCATACATGTCCTGCACCACCCTCACATACTTCTCTGCCATTCCTGACTTTCTCATACAGTACCACACTTCCTATCTTGGTACCCTATCATATGCTTTCTCTAGATCCACAAAAACACAGTGTAACTTCTTCAGACCTCCTCTGTATTTCTCTATCAACACTCTTAAAGCAAACATTGTATCTGTAGTACTCTTTCTTGGCATGAAACCGTACTGCTGCTCACTGACTGTCACCTCTCCTCTTAACCTGGTTTCAACAGCTCTTTCCCATATCTTCATAGTGTGATCAGCTTTATGCCTCTGTAGTTACTACAGCTCTGAGCATCACCTTTGTTCTTGAAAATTGGTACCAAAACACTTCTCCACTCCTCAGGCATCCTCTCACTCTGCAAGATTGTGTTAAACAATCTGGTTAAAAAGTTCACTGCCATCTCTCCTAAACATCTCCATACCTCCACAGGCATGTCATCTGGACCAACCGCCTTTCCATTCTTCATCCTCTTCAAAGCTGCCCTCACTTCTGCCTTGCTAATCCATGGGACTTCCTTGTTCGCTATCTTCCCTTCATCCATCCTCCTCTCTCTCTCTCATTTTTTTTATTCATCAGCTCTTCAAGGTACTCCTTCCACCTGCTCAACACACTCTTGTCATTTGTTGGTACATTACCATTTCTGTAATAAATCAGCCTAACCTGCTGCACATCCTTTCCAGCTCGATCTCTCTGTCTAGCCAATCGATACAAGTCCTTTTCTCCCTCCTTAGTGTTTAGCCCCTCATACAGCTCACTATATGCCTTTGCTTTCGCCACTTCTCTCTTTGGCATGCGCCCAGATTCCAAATACTTCCATCTACTTTCTTCTTCTCCCTGACTATCCCACTTTTTCTTTGCTAACCTCTTGCTTTGAATACTTTCCTGTACATCCTCATTCCACCACTGTTATAATCCCCGGTGCGCCATTACGCAACACACCGAGGTGGGAATGAAAAACCCAATTGCAGGAGTAGAACGTGCATTTTATTAATAAAAACACCAAAATAACCAGTCCAGCTTACAGTCACGATAATTAACAGAGAGTTGCTATGATGAAGATGATGAGGCCACCAGACATACAGGGACGCCACCTGGGTGTTCCGCCGTAAGCTGTCGGCATGAAGAGAAAGGCAAACATGAACTTACAGCTGGAACGATCTGGGGCTGTCCGTGTAGTCAGGTGGATGAGGGTGAAAACAGGAACAGCCGGTAACACCAAAGAAGGACACGATCTTGTGGCGTTAGAGAAGACAACAACATCAGGCTGAAGATTAACGAAGGTAATGGTAACAAACAAGCACAGAGGAACGCGCTGCTGTGCTTGAAGCTCACTGCACAGGGTCTCTTCCTCTTCCTCTAGGTCTTTTCCTACTAACACCGTGTTTAAGTAATAATACTACTAACGAGGGAAGAGACCGCTGGTGTGAGGAATCGTGGGCTGAACATAACTAACACCATGTGTGCTTGAGTGAGTGTATGAGCGTGTGAATGAGAATGAATGAAGAGTGTATGCGTATGTGTGTGAACACCCAATAATGAGACGCAGCTGATGGCACTGACAGGAAGAGGGGGCGTGCCCGAGCTGTCAGGGAGCGAAGGACCCAAAGAGCTCTCTGAAGCGCCTGATGGAAAATAAATAGGGACACGGGCCAGAATAGCCACGGGTCAAAACTGGATTTGGGACCACCAAACCCAGGTTCGTGACAGAGCCCCCCCCTCCTCCTGAAGGTGTGGAATCCAGACACCCCAGTACCACCAGCAGAAAAAACAAAAACCCACAACAAAGAGACCCCCCCCCCCCCACACACACACAGACAAACAACTACCCAGGGCAGGAGGTGGGGGGAAAACAAGTTAGGAGGGAAGCAACACATGAAAAACACAACACATAATATGCATAAATAATAATGTGCACCTCCTAACAGCCCCCCCCCCCATCTAGGACACTAACCGCCCCCCTTCAGAAGTCCAAAGTTCAGGGGGGCGCCCAAAGTCCCAGGCCCCAGGCATGGTGAGGGGTGATTGATCGGGTGGCCTTCCCCAGTCCCACGTCCAGCAAGCGGCCCGTTGAGCAGAGTCCGGCAGCCTGCCAGGGCCGATGGACCACCCGACCTGAAGGTCAAGTCTTTCAGGTGGCCACCAGGACCGGAGGGGAAGGCGGAGAGGCAGCCTACCCACCGGGGAACCTCGGTGGCCAAACCGAGGGATAGGAGCCCCCCTGCCCTCCGAAGCTTGGAGCAGGGGGACTGTAGCTGCACCCGTGATGGTCCCGGCCTGGAACGTGGCTGCACCGGTGGTGGACTCCGGCTGGAGCTCTGCTGCACCGGCGGTGGACTCCAGCTGGAGCTCTGCTGCACCCGCGGTGGATTCCAGCTGGAGCTCTGCTGCACCCGCAGTGGACTCCGGCTGGAGCACCGTTGCATCTGCGGTGGTCCCCATCGGGGACCTCATTGCTCCCGCGGTGGTCTCCCCAACGGGGTAGGTAGGTTCTCCATGAACCTCGGCACTGAACCCAGATCCTCAGCGGCCTCAGGTGGGATCAGCTACTCTCCGGCAAGCCTGGCAGGGAGTTCCGAACCCAGAGGGAGAGAGAAACAAACCGAGTCAGGGTCGCCGGCAGTGGGAGCTCGGTGAGGTGACCCCGAGAGCTACTGCGAGCTGCTCCGGGCCCTCCTCACCATGAGTCGGGCAGTGTGACTTCAACATGGACATACGAGACTCTATGGAACACACTTGCCTGAACTCAGGCTCCACCACCGTCCAGGACTCTGGCGATCTAGAGTGTGCTGGTGCCGTCGGTCCGTCAAGTGCTGCACCCTCGTCGACCTCTCCCGGGGCGGCTGGGTTTATGTTGCCATTATCCGTGGACATCCCAGGCTGCAGCGGCTCCTTTCTGGTGACCCTAGAACGGAGCTCGGAGAAGACGGGAGAGGAAAGGGGGTTAGAGTCACCGGCAGCGGCGGAGCCCAGTGAGGGGAGTTCGGATGCAGCTGAGGGCTGCACCCGACTCTCCTCCCCAAGAGCCAGGCAAGATCCCTCCACAACTGGCAAGAGAATTACAGGAGAGGTAACCTGCCTGTATTGAAGCTCCACCACCATCCAGGACTCTGACGACGCGGATGACGATGTCCCGGGCCCAGTCAGCTGGAGGTCTGGTCCGGAGGGTGACTCTGCCGCCGCGGCCTCTACAGCAGGCGTAATGGAGATTGCAGTCTCGGTGCCCCCCTGTGCCGTCTTCCACGCCTCCGGCTCTTCTGGCGTGGTGGTTGGAGATGGCTTCACTGCTGGCCCCGGAGCTGGACCCTCCTGGGCCTCCAGTTCCTCTCCCCTCGAGCGACCTGGATCCAGAGCCGGTGAGTTCGTAGGGGCACACAAAAAGGGTTTGGTGAGGTCAGGTGAGAGGCCACCATATGCCGCTGGGGCGGAGCACTCAGGGGACTGCAAACCCCGAGTCTCCTCGCCAGGAGGCAGGCAAAATTGTTCATCCAACGAGAAAGTTAAATAAGGAAAAACTTGCCTGTTCTCCTGACTCTGGATGTCCCCAGCGGCCTCCGCGGCGTCTTCTCTTCGCCCAGAGGGTTCCTCCTCAATTATACGGTCAATGAGGGCAAGCAAAGCCAGTCTCTTCTCCTTCGTCATCACATCCGCAGCCCCCGGCCCGGAGGATGGAGCTGTCACGGCCTGTGAAATGCGCTCTCGTTCCTCCTTCTCGCAATGCTCTTCCTCAATCTGGTGGTCGATTGAGGAGAGCAGGCCCAGTCTTTCCTCCTCCGTCATCACGTCAGGAGATGAAGCGTGCCCAGGCTCAAAGGATGACACAGGAGCGGGCGAGCCGCAGGAGGAAGATGTCTTCTTCCGCCGGGAGCGCTTCTTCTGACGGGAGGATGGCTCCAGCTCCGCGTGTGGCTGGGGAAAGAAGAAGGAGAGTATGGCATCCACTCTAGGAATGATCTGGAGGCTGGGATGATGCCACCTGATGTCCTCAGTGATGAGCCGTGCCCATACAATGTCTTTGGGGAACTTCGGCCACTGAGCGGAGAAGAGCACTTCTTCCACGAGGTCTTGTGCTCTTTGCTCCTCGTCCGTCCAGATCACCATGTTGTTGTACGGGAGGAGAAAAAAGAAACAAAAAAGAAGGTGAAAAGAAAAAATGCACGTCTACTCCGCTGGTCTTTTTTCTTGCTGGTCGGAGCATTCTGTTATAATCCCCGGCGTGCCATTACGCAGCGCACCGAGGTAGGAATGAAAAACCCAATTGCAGGAGTAGAACGTGCACTTTATTAATAAAAACACCAAAATAACCAGTCCAGCTTACAGTCACGATAACTAACGGAGTTGCTATGATGAAGATAGTGACAGCCACCTGGATGTTCCGCAGCCTGAGGGGGGGAATGTCTAGTGCCGCCGTAAGCTGTCAGCACAAAGAGAAAGGCAAACATGAACTTAGCTGGAACGATCCGGGGCTGTCTGTGTAGTCTGGTGGATGAGGGTGAAAACAGGAACAGCCGGTAACACCAAAGAAGGACACGATCTTGTGGCGTTAGAGAAGACAATGACGTCAGGCTGAAGATTAACGAAGGTATTGGTAACAAACAAACACAGAGGAACGCACTGCTGTGCTTGAAGCTCACTGCTCCGACGGTCTCTTCCTACTAACACCGTGTTTAAGTAATAACACTACTAATGAGGGAAGAGACCTCTGGTGTGAGGAATCGTGGGCTGAACATAATTAACACCATGTGTGCGTAAGTGTATGAGCGTGTGAATGAGAATGAATGAAGAGTGTACGTGTATGTGTGTGAACACCCAATGATGAGACGCAGCTGATGGCACTGACAGGAGGAGGGGGCGTGCCCGAGCTGTTAGGGGGCAAAGGACCCAAAGAGCTCCCTGAAGCGCCTGATGGAAAATAAATAGGGACACGGGCCAAAATAGCCATGGGTCAGAACTGGGTTTGGGACCACCAAACCCAGGTTCATGACAACCACTAAGTCTCCTTGTCTTCCTTCCTCTGTCCACTGGATACACCACATACCTTTCTACCCATTTCCCTCAATACTTTTGCTGTACTTTCCCAGTCATCTGGTAATTCTTCTCTAACACCCAGAGCCTATACTGAATCAACTCCTTCCTGAACTCTGTGCGACCTTCTTCCTTCTGTAACTTCCCCCACTTAATCTCTGGCTCTTCCTTCACTCTCTTCCTCTTTTTGCTTTCCAAAGTCATCCTACAGACTACTGTCTAATGCTGTCTAGCTACATGCTCCCCTGCCACCACCTTGCAGTCTCCTATCTCTTTCAGATTTCTCCTTCTGCATAAGATCTAGTCCACCTGTGTGCACCTTCCTCCACTCTTGTAATTCACCCTATGTTCCTCTATCTTCTTGAAGTATGTCTTCACCACAGCCATTTCCATCCTTTTAGCAAAATCCGCAACCATCTGTCCTTCCACATTTCTCTCCTTAAGACTGTACCTACCCAGGACCTCCTCATCACCTCCTGTTCCCTTCACCTACATGCCCATTAAAGAAAAAAGACAGAGTGGTAGAGAGTGTTCCCCCCTGGGAACACTCTGTACCACTTCATCCAACTTACTTCATAATTCCTCTTTCTCTTCTACCTGACATCCAACTTGTGGGGCATAGGCACTGACAACATTCAACATCACACCTTTGACTTCTAGCTTCAAACTCATGATTCTGTCTGACTCCCTCTTTACCTCCTGAGCACTCTTCACATACTCTTCCTTCAAAATTACTCCTACTCCATTTCTCTTCCCATCTACACCATGGTAGAACAGTTTAAATCCACCTCCAATGCTCCTAGCCTTGCTTCCCTTCCATCTGGTTTCTTGAACACACAGTATATCGACCTTTCTTCTCTCCATCATATCAGCCAACTCTCTACCTTTACCAGTCATAGTCCCTACATTTTAATGTCCCTACTCTCACCCCCACACTGCAACCTTTCCTTTCCTTTTCTTTCTCTCCCTTCTAACACACCTTCCTCCTCTCCTCCTCCTCCTCCTCCTCGATCTTTGACCAATAGTTGCCCAATTTCCACCAGCACCCTGTCAGATAACAGCACCGGTGGTGGTCGTTGTTAACCCGGGCCTCGACCGATCCAGTATGAAAGTCTCATTCGTTATGATCCGCATGTTTGATTTGGCAAAGGTTTTATGTCAGATGCCCTTACTGACACAATGACACAACCCTCCCCATTTACCCAGCTTGGGACTGGCACTAGAAGTACACTGGCTTGTACACCCCCCTGTGAGTTCCTTTTAATTAAGCAATATTACACGAGAGGGAGCATGTATCAATGAATATAGTAACTGCAGGTGTGATGCGTGCAGTTAGTATATTCATGATACTGTAACGACCTCGAGTGTAATATTGCTTTTATACAACATGCACAGTTTGTTAAATGACAGCAGTACTGGACAAAATATTATGATTTGTTTGTTTAACTGATTATTTTGCACAGCTGAGAAAAAAGTAGTCCCTTCTAAATGTAGCCAGTAACTGTTGCTAAACAGCTCAATCAGCATGAAGATGTCTGTTGTCATTTCACACACATGTAAACAAATTAAATATTGTCAAGTGTTTATAAAACATACCTGTTGCATCAGTACTGCAGAAAACTCAAGATCAAAACATAGCCAATGCTGGTAGCTAGCTAGTGGTTAGTAGTTAGCGTACACACTTTAGCACACCACTTGCTTTTCTTCGCATTTTCAGATGAAACAAAGAATACATCACTACAAAGGTATTGTGGTTTGTTAATCGAGACAATACATCCAACTGTAGCATTGCCTATTTTTTTAAACAGACGTGAAATAGCTTTATGATGCTTAAACTGTACAAGGGCAGACTGTAATATGAATAAAGCTTTATTCAAAAGGGTGTAACTTCCAGGTCAGGTAAGAAATCTTTTCAAACAGTGCCTCACTGTGGAATTAAGATATTCAACACAGTATTGCAATTGCGACTGAGAGTTAGCTGACAGTAAATTAGTGTTAGTAATTAACGGTTACATGAACACCTTTGAAGTGGAGTGTTACATATCCAGTGAAACATTGGAGTGCAATTATTGTGGATTTTAGTAACTCCTGGAATCCTTATTGTACAATCAAATTGTTAGAGCTAACTGTTGTATAATTATATACTAATAATGACAATCAAAGCATACACTAACAGAAAGGAGATCATCAGAACTTTTATATATAGAGTACATTTTGCCCTCGTATCTGTATTTTGACTGCTTTTTTTTCCCACTTTGAAAACACTATTTCTTCCATCACTGAAATATCCGAAGTGCTTTTTTGAGAAGGCAGCTTCCAGTCACTGCATCGAACTGACCACAGCCGATAGCATGTGTAGACAGGCGAAGAAACAAGGTCAGACTTGGGTGTGACTGTCTCGCTGACTGACGCATCCGTTGCACACTGTTCCACATGCGTGTGAACACAAAAAACAACATGCAAAACAAACCAACGAAGTTTTTTTTTTTAATTTTTTTTACTCTGAATTTAATTACAGCTCTCATTCATCGGGCCCCTGTTCATCCCCTCTAGCTGCGGGTCATGGTTTTCCGTTACTTCCAGGAGCACCCCTTATGTGTGAAAGGGAACACCTGTAATACTTCTCTGCGAGGCAAGCCTGCGGTTCTGAACTTAGTTGTGAGGGTTCAAACACACACACACACACACGCCCTCTCTCACACACACGCACACACACATGCACACACAGAGTCAGATATTCCACCGCAAGTCTCCTTCAAGGACGCCTGGGGAAGACTTGGAGGACAAAATCACACACTCCCTCTCCCAGTATCTCAGACGTGCTGCACTTCTAATGCAGACAGAAAGCCTCCTCCGAAGAGACGACCCCCCCCCCCCCCACACACACACACTCACAGAGAGCTTTCCCGTTGTTGTAACACACACTTATTCCTACACTCACTCACAGTTGTAAATACACAAATACTCTCAAAGGTCTTACTACCCCCCCCCCCCCCAACAAAAAGGAAAAAAATAGCCTGGACATTCTAGTGTGTCGTCTTGCTCTCTCCCACTCTCAGCTGTGTCAAGATCTGGAGTGTGTATGTGTGTGTGGGGGGGGGGGGGCTCACTGGGGCTCTTTGACGACCTCATTCAGTACCCACTTCTCCCCCTCGTCCGTGCCACAGTTGACACACAATACAATAAGACGTGAGGGAAGGAGGGAGGGAGTCGGGCAAAAAAAAAACAAAAACCCACTGAATGCGTCTTCATTTGCCTGAACTTTTCACACGTCTTCTCCCTTTTGTAGCTGGCTGCCGGTTCGCTACAGTGCTGTAGAGCTGATCGGCCAGTTTCCGCTGGCAAGACGGCCAACCAAAGCAGCACTTCCCCCCCCCACCCCGCTCTTCTGTCGCTCCCCCCTCCTTCCTTCTTGCCACAATGTTAAGCCCATTTTTAGCTTGACATAATCTGAAATGGTACTTAAGTGAATTTATGTCTACCTCAGTGCATTAACTTCTGCTAGTTCCTCCTTTATGTTGCGTTTTGTTGGAGCAGTAGCAGTGGCAAATGGAGGGGGGGGAGGGAGAGATTTGAAACTCAGACCACGAAGTAGACAGCCTATCAGTATTCAGTAGAGAAAGTGAGTGATGGAGGGAGGGAGAGAGAGAGAGAGAGAGAGGAGGGGGTGATGTATCAATATTCTGAGTAGTGTTTGAGGGCAAGGGGAACGAATTGGGGGGGTAGATTGCTGGGAGAGGGAGTACTTGAGTGAGTCTCTGAGTGTGATTATTTGTTCAGGTATAGGCTCACATGTGTGTGCATCTTTGATCGAATGTGTTTTTCTTGTCAGTGCGCATGTGGCCACGTGTCTTACTATGCATCACGTATGGTTTGCACTGACAGTATAGCCTACGGTGGAATGTAACTAAGTTTATTTACTCAAGTACTACACTTGTGCCTGTGGCTCGAAGAGTAAAGTGGGTTGCCCACTAATGATTTGATGGCTCAGTCCCCAGTTCATTCAATCCATCTCTCTGTGTCTTTCAACCCAAATTGCCTTTGTTGATGCGTGATAGATAAAGCCCAGTGTGGGTTTTGGAATGTGTTTGAACAGGTTTTATAGTGTAGAAATCCTTAAGTGGTCAATAATACTAAAAGTGAAAATAAACACGTAACGCTCTTGATTTTATTATTGGAAGTTTCTTGGCCCAAAACCAAAACAGTCCAGGCTTTCATTTAAATGTGGGATGCACCCTGGTGTGATGCACACACTGAGCTCTTACTTTATGTGCAAGATGCAGAAAGTTTGAGTCTTCAGCTCACTATTGGTCTTGCTATATGCAAGCAATACATGGATTTTGGTGGAGCAACTGGGACTTTGGACTCCCTTGAACCATGTGCAGGAACATCCCCAGTCAAAGATCAAGCTGTCATTGCTGCCGTTTTGGATATCACGCTATAAGCCGCATATGGGATAAACAATGCTAAATTATGCCGATTTGTGATTTTTACAATGTTGTTATGCTATTGTCATGTCTTTTTGTGTTACTGTGGGTTGCTCTAATCATTCAGCAGCAAGGGAATTTCATTTTATTGCTTTCCCAAGGATATTGAAAGGAGAAAGCTATGGATCGCTGCTGTCTAACGTGAGAACTACATACTGAGCATTCAAGAATTTTAATTTATTCGCTTCACAGTGTATGGCTGCATGTCTACCAAGCATGTTTTTTTTCCTCTCTGAGCGTCTACTTTCTGTTCATTTTCTATGTACAGTAATACAATGTTTAATGTTCTCAATGGTGAGCATTTTTCGTCACTGTACTCACGGTGCTGAAAGTTGAAAAAAGTTCAAATTTTGTAGCACCGCAGCATTCATGAGGGGAACACCTCTCTAATCAGCCAGTCATTTTCAAGCTGAAAGGATACCACGATCACTATTCAACAGCAAAAGCTTAGCATTAGGGCTGTGCAATATGACCAAAATTTCATATCACGATATAAGTAATCTTATTTGACAATAACGATATATATCACAATATACATTTTCTGTATGGGGCGGCGCCTATCTCCATTTCACTGACGCTAGGCCACACTGCTACTGTGAGTAGTGAAAGCTACAGTGGGGGATCAGTCCTCTGGTAGCTCTGTGCATTAAATTTTCCTTTCCACATTCTATTATGCTGAGCACCAAGCTAGAAGGTGGAAAGTACCATTTTTTTATATGGTCTTTCGTATGACCTGGCTGGGATTTAAACCCATGACCTCCCGGTTGTGGGGCGGATGCTCTACTAACTAGGCCACCACTCTGGTATGGTGTCCCACATCCTGTGGAAGGGATTAACTTAATACATTTTGTGTAAATTCTATAGTTTATATATAACAGTGGTGGACCCTCAGGGCCAGCAAAGCCTTCTCTGCTGGCCTAAACACTATCAGAGTTACATTTATAACCTTTACAACATATTTGTTCCATGAGGATGTATTAAATTATTCCCAGTAGGCTATTCTCTTCATTTTGTAGCTTTTCTGTTGGCTGCACTCCTTCCAGTAGTGTAATGCATGTTACTTTTTTTGTCCAATCACATTTCAGCCATCTGTGTTGCCAGGGTCAAGCAAATCTGCCTTGGGCCTTCAGGAATTAACCCTTTGGGTGTGAGACTTTGCGTGCCCCTAGTGGCAGAGCGTGGCACTGCGCCTACCTTCTCACTCTGACATGATCGCCTGCATTGGGAATTTGTACTG
Organism: Pholidichthys leucotaenia; assembly: GCA_020510985.1. Classification (NCBI taxonomy): domain Eukaryota; kingdom Metazoa; phylum Chordata; class Actinopteri; order Cichliformes; family Pholidichthyidae; genus Pholidichthys; species Pholidichthys leucotaenia. The sequence continues at coordinate 212,741,584 of CM035847.1, read as the reverse complement.
ATTGTACTGATTTGCCAGTTTCAAAAGGTGGCAGACATATGTTGGAGGACTCAGTGGATGACACGTAATACATCAAAGAAGAAGAACTCCTCATTTCCTTTTCCTGTTTGTAGCAGTTAGCCCAGAAAGCTAATATGGCCACGATTGTCACGTCACTTTTTCGGCTTTGTACGCGTAAAATAGCCACAGGATACAAGTGAAATTTATGTGGGATTATCATAAGACTTTGTAGATGTAGTAGAGATTTTAAATTACTGGCAGAATACAAAATATGGACCATGATTGGTGAAAACGCAGCAGCCTCGCCACCCAGCCAGCCAGCCCTCCTTTGTCAAAAGTAATTGAGAAATTTCTGGGTTTTTTTTTTTAATGTACTGATTTCTTGTTCATTTACTTTGAAGATAAGATGATGAGGTACCTCTGTACAAAAAACGGTGTCAAAAGACTGAACCAGTTTTTGTGTAAATACGTCCAAAGTCCAGTTTTGACTGAGTTAAGGAATTTAAAGAGGTGCCGTGACATTATGCAAATTAGATGCATAAATTTATTCCTATCTGAAACTTTGGATCATATTTTACATCTTTCTAATTGACAGTAAGCCATTATCTCTTACCACTTTCAAGTTATAGCCTTGGAAATCTGAACTATTTTATTGACAAAAAATATTTACCACTCTTGACCACTAGGGTTATGTCGCAGTTCGGCAACATACATACTCATAGGGTTAACAGTGTGCTCTGTAGGTTAAATTAACTGTTAAACTTATCCTGTTGCTTTAATGAATCAGATGTCTTCTGTACATCCAGTGGTACGCACAGAAGGCATTTGAGAACATCAGCATTTTCACGTCTTTTGATTGGACGGTTAGACTCCTCCACCCACAATGCAGAGAATCCTAGCTAGCAAAACGCCAGTGCAAGGACTTTCTTAAGCAGGTAAAATATACTGTATCTGTTTAAATATAATAGCTGTTTTCCACCCACAATAGCTGACAGGGGAGAGGAAAATGATTTGGTGGCTGATATTTAAAAAAAATCAATTTACCAGATGGACTTTTCAAGAAAAGCTGGTCATTGTGACGAGAGGTCGGTCAACCCCGAAGCCAGCAGGCCCGTCTCAGCCAGGGAAAGGATTTGTCCATCCCTTCCATATTAGCAATGAGCGGTATCCTTGAATTACAGGCTCCAAGGAGTGCTGCAAATTATCTTGCTGGGAATGCCTGTTGTTTGCAACTGATTGAATAGATACTTGGAGCCAGACAGAATTTGCTAACTTGAGCTGTCTGTCACACCATGACAATTTAGGCAGCATTCACCAAACCTATAAAAATTGGTTTAAAATGCAGGCATACGCCAAAATTTTCACTTTTGACCATATGCATCACGTATCCATAACGACTTGGACATACAATTAAGCAATAGTAACTTAAACCAACTAATGCTTAGCGTGTTGCCGATATTCACAACTTATGCGCAACAATAGTCTGACTTCTGCATGGCGCAGTCATGCCAAACTGCCGTTGCCTCCTGATCCATGATTCCTAGTTTTAGGAGAGATCATCTTTGTTCAAAAGAACAAGAAGAAGATGATTCTCCCCTCCAAACACTACGGTGGGGGGTGTGACCGACCTGGCAGAGCTGTCAAATCTGTTAGGTCAGTCATGTCTAAAACAGCTGATATGACACGTCAGGAACATCAAATGACGGTTGTCACAACCTGGCTCAAAGACACGCTAACTGATGGCAATAAAAACGTTTATGTTCAATAAAGTAAAAAAAAAAACCCAACAAGATAATACATGGAGTGTACTTTTGCTGGGTTGCGCAGCCAACAGCAAAGTAAACAGCTGCACTCTGCGCTTCAGGCGATCAGTTGATTGAATCCTCCTCCTCTGGTGTTCTGACATTCTGGCATATCTATCAGAACAACACTGGCCAGATGATCGTAAAGACTTCATTTAAATGTAAAAAACCCCAACAGGTCCCATATGGTTAGCTCTGTGTGTGTGCATATGTGCTGCAAGCAGAGAGCTCTGTACGAGTTTTTTTTCCTGTGAACCAATGCTGCAAATATTGTGGAGAGTGCAATAAGCAGACCAGACTTGCACGGCAGACGAACTTTATTCACTCTCTCACTTCATTCATACTCGGAAAAAGCAATAATCTCCTGACCCAGGGTCTCTCCTTTTATATCACCCGACTTATCCCCCCTGCTGTTGGAGGTCTTGCATCACAATACATTTAACACATCACCACTCCTATTGTCCCCGCAGCTGCTCCTTCCTGCTGCCTGTGGTCTTACATCACCATACCTTCTTCAATCACAATACCTATTGTCCTCATCTGTTTAATCCCCCACGTTCTTCTGGCAGAGGGACTATTTGCCTCTCCTCTGCCTCTAGTCTGAGATGAATATCCCAGCGTGGGTTCCCCACGCCGCCCCTCCCAGAGTCTCAGACTGAGTGTTAACCCTCACGTCCTTTTGGCTTCAGCCTCCTCCCATATCTGCTGTAATGAGGGTTCTTCGGCTCCGCGGCGCTGCTGTGCCAGTGGGGTGGGGTGGGGTATCTGTCTGCGGGTGGACAATGGCGAGGGGGGGAAACCTTTGACTTGCTCATGTGGTTGCTCTGATGAATCGTTTACCTGGGGAGTTCTCAGTGGGGGTCTTCCACGCCGAGGAGCTCGAGCCAACATCACTTGCTCGTCTGCCACCACAAAGGTGGGCTGAAGCCTGTCTATACATATTTTCTCCCGGCGACCCCCCAAGTCTAACACAAAATGTTTGTCCCCTGGTTCCAGCGCTCTAAACGGGCCATCGTAGGGTGGGCGCAATGGAGGATGGTGGGCATCGTGCCTGACAAACACGAACGGCACGTACTTCAAAGATTTTGGCACAAAAGCTTGTGGAAAACGGTGGGCCGGGCCATAGCGTGCCTGTGTCAGCGCTATGCTGTGAACGTGGGGACAGACGGTTGTCCGGCGCGGGGTTATCTGGTAAAAATTCCCCGGGGAGCCGCAGCGGCTGAGAAAGGACCAGCTCCGCCGGGGAAGCCTCCAAATCCTCTTTTGGTGCGGAGCGCAACCCTAACAGAACCCACGGCAACCGGTCTACCCAATTTGCATCCGTAAGCGAAGCCCTGAGTGCTGCTTTCAGTGACCTATGGAAACACTCGCATAACCCATTGGCCTGTGGGTTGTACGCGGTTGTGTGATGAATTGCGACACCCAGGCTACGGGCCATCGCGGACCAGAGGTCGGAAACAATCTGAGGGCCCTTATCGGACGTGATGTCTGAAGGGGTGCCAAAACGTGCCACCCATGTTGTCAAAAAGGCGCGCGCCACGTCCGCGGATGTGGTTGCCACTAGTGGGAATGTTTCTGGCCATCGTGTGGTGTGGTCCACCACTGTCAGAAGGTGCGTGAACCCCTGCGATGGTGGGAGGGGGCCCACGAGGTCCACGTGAACATGGTCAAACCTCTTAGCCGGGATACGAAACGGCTCCAAAGGGGCCTTTGTGTGCCTTTGCACTTTGGCTCGCTGGCACGCTACACAGGCTGCAGCCCACTCTTTTACTTGTTTGCGCAGGCCTGGCCATACGAACTTTGCTCCCACCATTTTGACTGACGCGTGCACTCCTGGGTGCGCCAGGGCGTGAACTGACTCAAACATGCGACGGCGCCAAGCAACTGGGACCACCTGGCGCGGGCGTCCCATGGAGACATCACAGATTGGGGGGGGCCTCCATCTTGCAGTGCTCTGCTCTCCAGCCTTGACCCTGTTGGTCCAGACTGGAGTGCGCACACGTACGCATCGCCAATCTGCTCTGCAGCCATGGCTGTATAATCTATCCCTACGCAGACTGGGGCCACTACTGCATGCGAGAGGCAGTCCGCCACCACATTTAGTTTACCGGCCACATGCTGAATATCGGTAGTAAACTCCGAGATCGTGGCTAGCTCTCTCTGCTGCCGGCCTGACCATGGTTCCGAAACCTTGGCCATCGCGTACGTTAGCGGCTTGTGGTCCACGAACGCAGTGAAGCTGCGCCCTTCCAGCCAGAACTGGAAGTGGCGTATGGCCAGGTGGAGAGCCAGCAACTCTCTGTGGAACGCGCTGTATTTACGCTTATTGCCGCGCAAAGCCCTGCTAAGAAAAGTGAGCGGCTGCCAAGAACTGGCGACGCGTTGCTCCATGACGGCCCTTGTGGCCACGTCCGAGGCGTCGGTAGTGAGCGCTATCCAAGCCGCCGGGTCTGGGTGCGCCAACAGTGCGGCGTTTGCCAGGGCTGTTTTAACCTCAGAGAATGCCTACTCCCGCTCCAGTCGACTCTATCCACCGGTTTCCGTTTCTTGAGCGCGGCGTACAATGACTGCATGAGCTGAGCTGCGTGGGGAAGGAACCGGTTATAAAAGTTAACCATCCCCAAAAACTCTTGCAGTGCCCTGACTGTCTGAGGCTGGGGAAAATTTGCCACCGCGCGCACCTTGTCCGGCAAGGATATCGCTCCCTCTGGTGAGATGCGGTGCCCCAAAAAATCAATCCCCATCACGCCGAATTGGCACTTCGCCGGGTTGATTATTAACCCGTGCTCCTCCAACCTCCGGAAAACCGTCCTGAGGTGGGTTACGTGTTCGTCCTCGGACGCGCTGGCCACCAGGATGTCATCCAGGTAGACAAACACAAAAGGCAGATCGCGCAACACCGCATCCATCATGCGATGGAATGTCTGTGCCGCGCCTTTTAATCCGAAGGGCATGCGTAAAAACTCAAACAGGCCAAACGGAGTTATTACCGCCGTTTTAGGTATGTCCTCCGTGCGCACCGGGACCTGGTGGTAACCACAGACCAGGTCTGTTTTAGAAAAAATACGTGCCCCGGCGAGGTGAATGGAAAAATCCTGAATATGGGGAATCGGGTATCGGTCGTGCAATGTGGCGTTGTTCAATCTGCGGAAATCTCTGCACGGTCGCCACGATCCCTCGGCCTTAGGGACCATGTGTAGTGGGGATGCCCATGGGCTGTTTGAGTTCCTGATGATGCCCAACCTTTCCAAGTTGGCAAACTCCTCATGCGCTATGGCCAGTTTAGCTGCATCCAGGCGCCGAGGTCGTGCGAAAACGAGTGGCCTGGTGGTGGTAATAAAGTGCTCCACCCTGTGTTTAGTGATGGCTGCCGAAAACGTCGGGACCGTGAGTGCTGGGAACTGAGAGAGCAGTGTGTGGAACTTACCGCCTGGGGCTGTGACGTTGGCTAGTGTTGTTGGCCCGGCTCCTTGAGCTGTACAGGGGAGAGAATCAAAAGACATTGCATTGATCAGGCGTCTGTTAGCAACATTGACTAGCAGCCCATGTGCACACAAAAAATCAGCTCCCAAGATTGGGAAACTGCATGCCGCTATGACGAATGTCCACTCGTACATACGGCCGTGTATGGATACAGTCAGTGTCCTCTCATCAAAAGTCCTAATGTCCGAGCCATTTGTGGTCATCAGCTCGGGGCCGCTAGCTCCCGCTAGCCGGTCGGCGTAGGACGGCAGGATGAGGCTCTTTTGGGAGCCAGTGTCTACAAGGAACCGTCTCCCCGAGCGCGAGTCCGTCACGTAGAGCAGCTTGCTTTCTTCACCAGCGGTCGCAGCTGCTACTGACAGCTGCTACTGACTGCCGGCCTTGGTGTTTTCTGAATGCTTGAATTGGCACAGTGGCACACATCGACATGCATTCTCTCCAAAGTGGCGGTGGTAGGAGCAGAGCGTGTCTCTCTGGCGCTTCCCGGCCCCTGCTGCCGCTACCATCGCCGGCTCCTCGCTTCCGCTGGTCGTCTTGCTGGGTTCCGCCGCTGCCGCATTCACTGTGAGGGCTCTGGTGGTGAGGATGATCCGATCTGCCTCCTGGGTTAGTGCCCGGTAGTCACGTGCAGCCAGCAACGGCGAGTTGGCCAGGACTGCTCTTGCCTCTGTTGGGAGGTTCCGGAGGAAAAGGTGGGCAAACAGAAAATGCCCGTCGTCCTTGTCCATCAACGCCAACATCTTCTCCATCAGTTCGACCGCCGACCCATCTCCTAACTCGGAGCGCCTCATGAGCCTCTCTACTCTCTCGCAGTCTGAGAGTGTGTAGTGCCGGGTCAGCGCTGCTTTGAGAGTCCCGTATTTATCGTGGGCTGGGGGCTGTTGGAGCAGGCTCGCTACTTGCTGAGTCGTGCGAGCGTTCAGTGCAGCGACCACATAGTAATATCTGGTGTCATCTGCCGTTATTCCCCGGAGGGCGAACTGGGCCTCGGTGTGGAGAAACCAAGACTGCAGGTTGTGCAGCCAAAAGTCCGGTAGTTTGACCGAAACGGCGCACGCGTTGCTGGGGCTTTCCATTTGGGCCGTCTCTGGGGTGCTTGCCGCGTTGCTGGGGCTTCCCTTCCGGGCCGACTCCGGGGTTTTTGCCGCGTGTTCCATAATTCGTCAAGGGTCACCAGTGTGGAGAGTGCAATAAGCAGACCAGACTTGCACGGCAGACGAACTTTATTCACTCTCTCACTTCATTCATACTCAGAAAAAGCAATAATCTCCTGACCCAGGGTCTCTCCTTTTATATCACCCGACTCATTCCCCCTGCTGTCGGAGGTCTTGCATCACAATACATTTAACACATCACACATCACCACTGATGCAGGCACACTGAGAGAGAAGGACTACACGTTCTACTGGCAGGGAAAGGGCAGCGACGAACACAGGGAACACGGAGTGGGCTTCGCAGTGAAGAACACCTTGCTGAAGATGGTGGAACTGGGCAGCACTGGCTCTGCACAACTCCTTACCCTCCGCCTGAACACCACTCAAGGCCCAGTCACCCTCGTCAGTGTGTATGCCCCAACACTGACAGCCACACCAGAGGCAAAAGACGAGTTCTACGAGAATCTCGCAACAACTGTCAGGACCATCCCCACCTCTGAACAACTCATTCTCCTTGGAGACTTCAATGCCAGAGTGGGTGCTGATCACGACTCCTGGCCCTCCTGTCTTGGACCTTTTGGCGTGGGCAGAATGAACGACAACGGACAGCGGCTGCTCGAGTTCTGCACATATCACGATCTGTGCATCACAAACTCGTTCTTCAAGACCAAGCCCCAACACAAGGTTTCCTGGCAACATCCACGCTCAAAACACTGGCACCAGCTGGACTTGATCCTGACCAGGCGCACCTCACTGAAGAACGTGCTAATCACCCGTTCGTTCCAGAGTGCAGATTGCGACACAGACCATTCATTGGTGTGTTGCAAGGTCAAGCTGCAGCTGAAGAAATTCCATCATGCTAGACAGCCTGGAAAGGCACAGATTGACACCAGCAAGATGGCTCAACCAGAACTTGTTGAGCAGTTTGCCTCCACCTTTGAGAAGGAACTTGGTGTACCACAAGAAGCAGAATCTGCAAAGCAGAAGTGGGAGGTGCTGCAAAACACCATCCACCGCACAGCCTTGGCTACCTTTGGGAGGAAGACCTCGAAGTCACAGGACTGGTTTGATGCCAAGTTGACCGAGATGACCCCCGTCATTGAAGCCAAGCGCTCAGCACTTGCTGAGTACAAGAAGTACCCAAACGAGAAGAATCTCCAGATTCTCAGGGCTGCGAGAAGCAAAGTTCAGCAGACTGCTCGGCGCTGTGCCAACGAGTACTGGACTCAGCTCAGCCAAGACATTCAAATCGCTGCCATAACTGGGAACATCCGTGGTATGTACGATGGCATCAAGAAAGCACTTGGTCCGGCTCAGAGCAAGACGGCCCCCCTCAAATCCTCCACTGGGGTGATGATCACAGAAAAGAACAAGCAGATGGAGAGATGGGTGGAACACTACTCCGACCTCTACTCCAGAGAGAACACCGTGACACCGTCAGCCCTTGATGCCATCGACTGCCTGCCATCCATGGACGAACTTGACGCCGAGCCAACCATCGACGAACTCAGCAAGGCCATTGATAGCTTGGCCGCTGGCAAGGCACCCGGCAATGACAGCATACCCCCTGACCTGATCAAGCACTGCAAGACCGCCCTACTGCTGCCATTGCATGACGTCCTCTGCCAGTGTTGGAAGGAAGGTGCCGTACCACAGGACATGAGGGACGCCAAGATCATCACCCTCTACAAAAACAAAGGGGAGAGAAGCGACTGCAACAACTACAGGGGCATCTCCCTCCTCAGCGTTGTTGGCAAAGTCTACGCACGAGTTGTTCTCGTTCGTCTACAGAAGCTTGCCGAACGTGTCTACCTCGAGTCTCAGTGTGGCTTCCGCACTGCGCGATCGACGGTAGATATGATATTCTCCATCCGCCAACTCCAGGAGAAATGCAGAGAACAGAACATGCCCCTGTACGTCGCCTTCATCGACCTCATCAAAGCGTTCGATTTGGTCAGCAGAGAGGGCCTTTTCAAGATCCTGCCAAAGATAGGATGCCCACCAAAGTTGCAAAGCCTCATCGAATCGTTTCACACCAACATGCATTGGATAGTGCAGCACGATGGCAACGTCTCAGAGCCATTCAACATATGCAGCGGAGTGAAACAGGGCTGTGTACTTGCGCCAACCCTTTTTGGGATTTTCTTTGCTATGCTCCTGAGGCATGCCTTCAGCACAGCAACAGAGGGAATCTACCTGCACACAAGATCTGACGGCAGGCTTTTCAACCTCACCCGCCTGAAAGCCAGAACCAAAGTACGCAAGGCTCTAATCAGAGACATGCTGTTCGCAGACGACGCTGCAGTCGCAACCCACACACAGCAGGAGCTTCAGACCCTGATGGACCGCTTCTCCCAGGCATGCAAGGACTTCGGGCTTACCATCAGCCTGAAGAAGACTAACGTCTTGGCGCAAGGCATGGAAGCACCACCAACCATCACCATCGACGACTACGAGCTGGAGGTCGTGAATCAGTTCATGTACCTGGGGTCCACGATCAGCAACAACCTCTCCCTTGATACAGAGATCAACAAGAGGATTGGAAAATCAGCCTTCACACTCGCTTGCCTCACCACACGAGTGTGGGAGAATCCCAAACTCTCTGTCAAGACGAAGATGGCAGTGTACAATGCCTGCGTCATCAGCACACTGCTCTATGGGAGTGAGACGTGGACAACATACGCCCGGCAGGAAAAGAGACTGAACTCCTTCCACTTGCGCTGCATTCGCCACATCCTGGACATATCCTGGCAGGACAAAGGTCCTTCAATGTGATTTTCTGGATTTTTTTTCCTCATTTTGTTTCTCATAGTTGAGGTATACCTATGATGAAAATTGGAGACCTCTCTCATCTTTTAAGTGGGAGAACTTGCACAATTGGTGGCTGACTAAATACTTTTTTTCCCCACTGTATGCAGCAGTGCAGAAAGTTAAGAGTACCGTTATGTGCAAATAATGTACAATAAGTTAGGTGGGCAGTTATGTACAGGTGAGGATGGTAAGAGATGATGGTAAGAGAGTCAGCGGGGAACTAAGTTCAATAACGTGACAGCTGTTGGAAAGAAACTGTTCCTAAACCTGCTGGTTCTAGTCCGAAGGCTTCTGAAATGCCTTCCGGAGGGGAGAAGCTGGAACAGTCCATGAGCAGGATGGTTGGAGCCCCTAAGAATGCTGCGTGCCCGGCGCAGACATCTTTTCCTGTAGACGTCCTCTATAACTGGAAGTGGAGTCCCTGTGATGCGTTGGGCGGTTTTCACCACCCGCTGCAGCGCCTTACGGTCAGCGACAGAGCAGCTCCCATACCAGACTGTGACACAGTTGGTCAGGGTGCTCTCTATCATGCAGCGGTAGAAGTTGCCCAGGATGTCTGTTGACAGATGGTTCTTCTTCAGTGTCCTCAAGAAGAAGAGGCGCTGATGGGCCTTCTTGATCAGGCTGGTGGTGTTAACTGACCAGGACAGGTCCTCCGAGATGTGGGTCCCCAGGAATTTGAAGCTGGGGACACGTTCAACAGCTATGCCATTGATATGGATGGGGTCATGTGTCTCTCCCCTCTCCTTCCTGTAGTCCACTATGAGCTCCTTGGTTTTGCTGGTGTTAAGGAGCAGGTTATTGTCAGTGCACCAAGTAGCCAAGTGCTCAACCTCTGCCCTGTAATCTGACTCATCGTTGTCCCTGATGAGTCCGATCACCGTGGTGTCATCTGTGAACTTTATGATGGAATTGGCTCCATACATAGGCCTGCAGTCATGGGTGTAGAGGGAGTAGAGGAATGGGCTGAGCACACAGCCCTGTGGTACACCAGTGTTGAGTGTGATGATGGAAGAACGGTTGGGGCCTGACCTAACATGCTGGGGTCTGTTGGTCAGAAAATCCATGATCCAGTTGCAGGTGGAGGTACTAATTCCCAGGTCCCCAAGTTTAGTGATCAACTTGGAGGGGATAACTGTGTTGAATGCTGAGCTGAAGTCCACAAACAGCATTCTTGCGTAGGTGTTCTTGCCATCCAGATGTGAGAGTACACAGTGCAGCGCTGTAGAAACCGCATCCTCTGTACTCCTGTTGCTCTGGTAGGCAAACTGGTGAGGGTCCAGTGTAGGGGGCAGGCATTTTTTGAGCTGTGCCAAGACCAGTTGCTCAAAGCACTTCATGACTATGGGCGTCAGTGCCACAGGGCGATAGTCATTTAGGCACGATGGTGTTGAATGTTTCGGCGCTGGTACTATAGAAGTGGTCTTGAAGCATGCTGGTACCACCGCCTGGGCCAGGGACAGGTTGAAGATGTCCGTGAAGACCCCTGCCAGCTGCTCAGAGCATGCCCTCAGCACACACCCAGGAATGCCGTCAGGGCCAGCAGCCTTACGTACGTTGATATGACTCAGTGCGTTACGGACGTCAGTGTGGGTGAGTGTGAGGTGGTGGAGGTCGTCAGAGGGTGGGAAATTGATATTCTTTTCATTATTGTCCTTGTCAAAATGAGCATAGAAGTCATTTAGCTCCTTGAGAAAGGGCACAGTTATAGCTATAGGTATGGAGTTGCTGGGCTTATAATCAGAGATAGCTTGAATGCCCTGCCACATGCGTCGGGGGTCAGAGTCCCCAAAATGTTCCACCACCTTCAGCTTGTAGCTGTGCTTGGCCTTCTTGATGCCTCTCTTCAGATCTGCCCTGGATGAACTGTAGGCCTGTGCATCACCAGATCTAAAGGCATTGTTACGTGCCTTTAGCAGAAGCCGCACTTCTCTGTTCATCCACGGCTTCTGATTTGGGTACGTGGTGATCTGTCTTTCCTTGGTGACACTGTCAATAGTGGTGTTGATATGGTCCAGGACTGAGTGGGTGTAAGAGTCGATGTTTATGTGGGAGCCACAGGTAGCCTGAGAGGTGAACATACTCCAGTCTGTGTTCCTAAACTTTTCCTGGAGTACAGAGTCAACCCCCTCTGGCCACACTTTGATGGTCCTCACTGATGGCTTTACCCGGTTGATGAGCGGTACATGCTTGGGGGTAAGGAACAAAGATAAGTGATCAGACTGACCTAGGTGGGGGAGGGGAGTTGCTGTGTAGGCTCCCACAATATTGGTGTAAACGTGGTCCAATGTTTTGTCCCCTCTTGTGTGACAGGAGACATGCTGGTAGAATTTAGGAAGCACTGTCTTGAGGTTAGAGTGGTTAAAATCATCACAATAAATCACCACAATAAATGCTGCCTCTGGATGTGCAGTTTGTTGTTTGCTAATAGCTACATGTAGTTCTTTCATAGCAAGCTTAGCATTAAAATATTATTACAGTAGATGCCTCTCAGTAGATGCCTCTCAGTAGATGCCTCTCAGATGATGCTGTTTCCAAATTTATGCAGATTGTTTCCTCTATGCCATGTGTCAACACAACGGAAATAAGCTATAGACAGCTTGCTCCTTCTGTAATTGATAACATGGTGGATAGTGTTTCAGCTTCTCTGCATCAGACTCTAGACTTGGTGGCCCCCTTAAAAAAGAAAAAGTCTAATCAGAGATTTCTAACTCCTTGGTTCAACACACAAACTCGTACCTTAAAACAGAAGACTCGTCAATTAGAAAGAAAATGGCGCTCTACTAATTTAGATGAAATCTATTTAGCTTGGAGAAATCATCTTTTAATTTATAAAAAATCTCTTAGAAAAGCTAGAAGGAGTTATTACTCTGCATTCATAGAAGAGAACAAGAAAAATCCCAGGTTTCTTTTCAGTACTGCAGCCAGGTTGACAAAGAGTCAGGACTCTGTCAATCCTAGCATTTCCTTAGAGCTTACTAGTCAGGACTTTATGAACTTTTTCAATAATAAAATTTCATCCATCAGAGATAAAATCAATCAGATTCTTCCCACAGTTAACTTAAATACTGTAACTACTACAACTCCTTCTATTGATGTCTGTCTTGATGAGTCTACTCCAATCGACCTTTGTGAGTTAGACAAAATAGTTTCCTCATCCAAACCTTCAACTTGTCTTTTAGACCCTATTCCTACCAGGTTATTTAAAGAAGTCTTCCCACTTATTGGTAGTTTTATTCTTCATATAATCAATTCTTCATTAACTTTAGGCCATGTACCGCAGGCTTTTAAAACGGCTGTAATTAAACCCTTACTCAAAAAGCCAACGCTCGATCCAGGAGCTTTAGCTAACTATAGACCAATCTCTAATCTCCCTTTCATTTCAAAAATCTTAGAAAGAGTTGTTGCTACGCAATTATTTGACCACCTGCAGGGAAATGGTTTACTTGAAGAGTTTCAATCTGGGTTTAGAATCCATCATAGTACTGAAACAGCCTTAGCGAAGGTCACTAACGACCTCCTCATTGCATCTGATAATGGACTAGTTTCTGTACTTGTCCTTTTAGACCTTAGTGCAGCTTTTGATACTATCGATCATAATATTCTACTTGATAGATTAGAACACTATGTTGGACTTAATGGAACTTCGTTGCAATGGTTTAGATCTTATTTATCTGATAGGTTCCAGTTTGTTCATGTAAATAATGAGTTTTCTTTCAACTCAAAGCTTAGTCATGGAGTTCCACAGGGATCTGTGCTAGGCCCTACTCTTTTTAGTTTATATATGCTTCCGTTAGGCAACATTATTAGAAAGCACTGTATACATTTTCATTGTTATGCAGATGACACACAATTATACCTGTCAATGAAGCCAGATGATAGTAATCAATTAGCCAAGTTAGAAGCCTGTCTTAAGGAAATCAAAGCTTGGATGACTTGTAATTTCCTGCTATTAAATTCAGATAAGACTGAAGTCATTCTTGTTGGTCCAAAAAACCTTAGAAATTCCTTTCCAAATCAAACTTTCAGTTTGGATGCGGTTACTCTTTCTCTTAATAGCTTTGTGAGGAACCTTGGAGTTATTTTTGATCAAGATTTGTCCTTCAATTCACATATTAAATTTGTTTCTAAGACTGCCTTCTATCATTTGCGTAATATTGCCAAGATTAGGAGCATCTTGTCTCAGAGTGATGCTGAGAAACTGATCCACGCTTTTGTTAGCTCGAGATTAGATTATTGTAATTCTTTATTATCAGGCTGTCCTAAAACATCTTTAAAAAGTCTTCAGCTGATCCAAAATGCTGCAGCAAGAGTTTTAACAGGTACTAGAAAGAGAGATCATATCTCTCCGGTTCTGGCCTCCCTTCATTGGCTTCCCATAGAGTTTAGAATTAAGTTTAAAATCCTTCTTCTTACTTACAAAGCTCTAAACAATCAGGCTCCTTTTTATTTAAAAGATCTGATACTACCATATCATCCTAACAGAGCACTACGCTCCCAAAATGCAGGATTACTTGTAATACCTAGAATCTCCAAAAGTACAATGGGAGGCAGAGCCTTCAGTTATCAAGCTCCTCTCCTGCGGAATCAGCTGCCAATCTGGATTCGGGAGTCAGACTCGATCTCTGTTTTTAAGAATAGGGCTAAAACCTACCTTTTTGATATAGCCTACAATTAGGGAGGGATCATGTGTTTCTGAACCCTCCCTTAGTTATGCTGCTAATAGGTTTAGTCAGCCGGGGGACCTCCAGTAATGCACTGGGCCTCACTCCTTTCCTCACTCTCTATGAAATATTTTTTTTTTGCTGGTCATTAACATCTGTTTGCTCTCTCCCATAGATTGAGTCCCCATCGTGCTGTTTGCTCTCTACATGTCTGTTCTTTTCTTCTTCTCTATCCCCTCACCCCCCAGCCAGTCGCAGCAGATGACTACCCCTCCCTGAGCCTGGTTCTGCTGGAGGTTTCTTCCTGTTAAAAGGGAGTTTTTCCTCTCCACCGTCGCCAAGTGCTTGCTCACAGGGGATCGGCTGATTGCTGGGGTCTTTCTGCAACTGTGGGGGTTCCCCCCTACAGTTGATAGTGCTATGAGATGACTGTTGTTGTGAAATGGCGCTATATAAATAAAGTTGAATTGAATTGAATTGAATTAGCGTCCGGAGAGATATAAGCAGCTGTTATGATGGTACAAGTGAACTCGCGTGGCAGATAGAAAGGTCTACATTTAACCATGAGAAACTCCAGGTTAGCTGAGCAGTGTCTCCCAACAGTGACAGAGTTCGTGCACCAAGCCTTGTTAATATACACTACCGTTCAAAAGTTTGGGGTCACCCAGACAATTATTTTGTGTTTTCCATGAAAAGTCACACTTATTTACCACCGTGAGTTGTAAAATGAATAGAAAATATAGTCAAGACATTGACAAGGTTAGAAATAATGATTTGTATTTGAAATAATATTTTTTTCCTTCAAACTTTGCTTTCGTCAAAGAATCCTCCATTTGCAGCAATTACAGCATTGCAGACCTAACATGATTGCACAAGGGTTTTCTAATCATCCATTAGCCTTCTGACGCAATGAGCAAACACATTGTACCATTAGAACACTGGAGTGATAGTTGCTGGAAATGAGCCTCTATACACCTATGTAGATATTGCACCAAAAACCAGATATTTGCAGCTATAATAGTCATTTACCACATTAGCAATGTATAGAGTGTATTTCTGTCCCGCGCTGGCCTTCCCTCCATGTTCACTCTACTCAGGCAGCGCAGGCTCCGCTGGCTAGGCCACGTTCACCGTATGGAGGATGGCAGAATCCCCAAAGACGTCCTCTACGGAGAACTGGCAACTGGCAGGAGAGACATTGGCCGCCCACAGCTGCGCTTTAGAGACGTCTGCAAGAGAGACATGAAGGCCCTGGAGATCAACACAGAGCGCTGGGAGGACCTTGCAACGGACCGCTCCAAATGGAGAGGCACCCTGACCAGACAGCTCAAGGCGGGTGAAGAGAGACTGACTGCTGCAGCAAATGAAAAAAGGACCCGCAGGAAGAACCGCCACAGACCCAGCAGCACGGAGACCACCCACAAGTGCGACCTGTGTGACAGGGACTGCCATTCGCGCATCGGCCTGTTCAGCCACAGGCGGTGCTGTCCCAGCAGAGTAGACGTTTAGGATTCTCTTCCATGGTCATCATAGACCGCCGGAGGCCGACGACAGAGTGTATTTATGATTAGTTTAAAGTTATCTTCATTGAAAAAAGTGCTTTTCTTTCAAAAATAAGGAAATTTCTAAGTGACCCCAAACTTTTGAACGGTAGTGTAAATGCACACTCCCCCACCTCTGGTCTTACTGGAGTCATCAGCTGCTCTGTCTGCCCGGAGAGTGTGTAGGCTGGCTAGCTAGATAGCATTGTCGGGTATTCCACTGTGTAACCATGTTTCCGTGAAAATCATGATATTGCAGTTCATAAGTCTCTTATTGTTGGTGATCCAAAGCCGTAGCTCATCCATTTTGTTCGCCAGTGACCGTACATTAGCGAGGAAAATACTGGGTAGAGAAAGCCGGTGCGGTGTTAGCTTTAGCTTAGCTCTTAGCCCTCCACGCTTCCCCCGCCTTTGTTTACGGTCTCTACGCTGCCTGCGAGCACTTCTGGTTGGCCGGGAAGCTTGCCGAGCGTCAGGTGTTCTCCGGAGCTCAGGGATGAGACGTAGGTTGCTGATAAAAAGATCGTTATTGTTATTTTGTAATCCAATGTCCAAAAGCTCATTTCTGGTGTACAGAGCACAGCTCAAAAAAGGCCTGCCCCCAACACTGGACCCTCATCAGTTCGCCTACCGGAGCAACAGGAGTACAGAGGATGCGGTTTCTACAGCGCTGCACTATGTACTCTCACACCTGGATGACAAGAACACCTACGCAAGAATGCTGTTTATTGACTTCAGCTCAGCATTCAACACAGTTATCCCCTCCAAGTTGCTCACCAAACTTGGGGACCTGGGAATCAGTACCTCCACCTGCAACTGGATCATGGATTTTCTGACCAACAGACCCCAGCATGTTAGGTCAGGCCCCAACCGTTCTTCCGTCATCACACTCAACACTGGTGTACCACAGGGCTGTGTGCTCAGCCCATTCCTCTACTCCCTCTACACCCATGACTGCAGGCCTATGTATGGATCAAATTCCATCATAAAGTTCGCAGATGACACCACGGTGATTGGACTCATCAGGGACAACGGCGAGTCAGATTACAGGGCAGAGGTTGAGCACTTGGCTACTTGGTGCGCTGACAATAACCTGCTCCTTAACACCAGCAAAACCAAGGAGCTCATAGTGGACTACAGGAAGGAGAGGGAAGAGACACATGACCCCATCCATATCAATGGCATAGCTGTTGAACGTGTCCCCAGCTTCAAATTCCTGGGGACCCACATCTCGGAGGACCTGTCCTGGTCAGTTAACACCACCAGCCTGATCAAGAAGGCCCATCAGCGCCTGTTCTTCTTGAGGACATTGAAGAAGAACCATCTGTCAACTGACATCCTGGGCAACTTCTACCGCTGCGTGATAGAGAGCACCCTGACCAACTGTATCACACTCTGGTATGGGAGCTGCTCTGTAGCTGACCGCAAGGCGCTGCAGCGGGTGGTGAAAACCACCCAACGCATCACAGGGACTCCACTTCCAGCTATAGAGGACGTCTACAGGAAAAGATGTCTGCGCCGGGCACGCAGCATTCTTAGGGACTCCAACCATCCTGCTCATGGACTGTTCCAGCTTCTCCCCTCCAGAAGACGTTTCAGAAGCCTTCGGACTAGAACCAGCAGGTTTAGGAACAGTTTCTTTCCAACAGCTGTCACGTTATTGAACTTAGTTCCCTGCTGACTCTCTTACAATCATCTTTTACCATCCTCACCTGTACATAACTGCATAACTACATAACTACACCTAACTTATTGCACATTATTTGCACATAACAGTACTTTTAACTTTCTGGACTGCTGCATATATTTGCATATATTTGCTTAAATTGCACATACTGTTAATTACCGTATATACTGCCCTGCTGTCCTTTGCCCTTCTGATTGGATGCTAAACTGTGTTTCGTTACCTTGTATTCATACATGTGTAATGACAATAAAGTTGAATCTAAATCTAAATCTAAATCTAAAATACTTAAAAAAATAAAAAGTTGTCACACAGTGGGAGGGGAAACGCCTGAATAGATAAAAAAAAATGCATGAAGATGCATCGAGAATCATTTTAGAATCAAATCAGAGCCTCTGAATCATAATCGAATCATGAGATGCCTAAAGATTCCCACACCTAATTTGGACCTCAGCTGGGGAGGAGGACCGACTTATCGGACCTCCTGCAGTTTTAGTTGGTGACCCCTGATTTAGTTTGTATGTGGCCACTGTCACGCACTTTAGCAGCTTTAGTAATATTTTTTCAGACAAAATTAAGAAACTTAGCAGTAATTTAAACAAAAGAAACGATGGTCTGATACATTATGTTTCCTATTAGCGACAAGTTAGCATCGTTATTTAGCATTTGCTGTTTTATAATTAGCGAGAGGTGGTGTTAATGTTACTTTCTGTGGTCTATATTAATCATATATCCCATAACCTACATATGTATAAGCATGCGAGAATGTTTGGTGATTACATATGTAAAGCGACTTCACACCTCATAACAGGACAAAGAGGTCTCAACCGCCAGTGAAGATCAAAGAGCATCTGAGGCGCTGCGGTGGAGACCGGATAGGTCGCCCTGACCCCCCAGGGCCAGGTGGAGGGGTACGAAGACAAAAGAGGGGATTAAGATAGTGAGGGATGTCAGCTTTTGATATGCATACCGACTTCCTGACGGACCGGAGGCAGCATGTGCGGCTGGGGAAGTCTGTCTCGGACTCTGTTAGCATCAGCATTGGATCACCCCAGGGCTGTGTACTTTCCCCCCTACTCTTCTCCCTTTATACCAACTCCTGCACCTCCTCCCACCAGTCTGTTAAGCTGATTAAGTTTGCGGACGACACCACCCTCATCGGGCTCATCTCCAATGGCGACGAGTCCATCTACAGGAAAGAGGTGGCCCAGCTGGTGTCCTGGTGCAGCCACAACAACCTGCAGCTGAACGCTCTGAAGACAGCGGAGATGATTGTGGACTTCAGGAAAGTCACAACCCCCCTGCCCCCCCTCACCATCACAGGCTCTCCCATCACCATTGCAGATACCTTCCGCTTCTTGGGCACCACCATCACCCGGGACCTCAAATGGGAGCCAACCATCAGCTCCCTCATCAAAAAGGCCCAGCAGAGGATGTTCTTTCTGCGGCAGCTGAGGAAGCTGAAGCTACCCACCAAGATGTTAGTGCAGTTCTACACGGCCATCATCGAGTCCATCCTCACCTCCTCCATAACTGTGTGGTATGCAGGAGCCACTGCCAGGGACAGACTAAGGCTGCAGCGCATCGTGCGCACTGCTGAGAAGGTGATCGGCTGCAAGCTCCCATCTCTCCAGGACCTGTACATCTCCAGAACCCGGAGGCGTGCTGGCCGGATCATAGCCGATCCTTCACACCCTGGTCACGTACTGTTTGCCCCCCTCCCCTCAGGTAGAAGACTTCGGTCCATTCGGACTAAAACCTCCCGGCACATGAATAGCTTTTTCCCCTCTGCCATCAGACTGCGGAACATTAAGTGACTTATTGACTCTCGTGCACTATGTACAGCAGCTCAACCAGACTCATGACATTCATCACTGTTTTTCTGTTGCATTATCAACTGCACTGTGGTACCCCATATTATCTGCTACTTGCTAATTTAT
This sequence comes from Pholidichthys leucotaenia, assembly GCA_020510985.1. Lineage (NCBI taxonomy): Eukaryota > Metazoa > Chordata > Actinopteri > Cichliformes > Pholidichthyidae > Pholidichthys > Pholidichthys leucotaenia. The sequence continues at coordinate 212,722,505 of CM035847.1, read as the reverse complement.
TTAAAACTGCCTTGACTAGTATTACTCATTATTACTATTATTATTATTATTATTATTATTACTTATTTTTCTACACTTATTGCACGTTTTTAGTCCTTTAGTTTTTTAGTTTATCTCTTTATCTCATCATGTTTTTAATGTTGCAGCATGGCACCGAGACAAATTCCTAGTTTGTGTACTACATGAACAATGGCAATAAATCTGATTCTGATTCTGATTCTGCATGTCTTTTGTTATGTGCGAGTATAAGTTCGTAGAGCCGAAGGTGTTCGCTCTCTCACTTCTTCTGCTGCTGCACCTAGATGAGACTTGTTAGAGGAGCTGAAAATAAACTTTGGTTTATGAATCACATCGCCTCGTTATTTCAAGCTCTTCTACACTGGTGACCCTGACGCGAGGATGGACCAGAGGCGTTCCCCCGTGATCGACTCATCTGTGGCGACCCAGGCAGACGCCGGCGCCCATGCAGACAGGGGAACAGATGGATGACGTTCCCCCACGGCAGAAGTGATAGAGAGGGCTCAACCGAGCACCAGCGCCGCTGAGAGAGCCGAAAGAAGGCACTCTCACCCTGCGGACACATCAGTGACGGTCCACACAAACGCCGTCACCGTCAAGCTGCTGGACTTCTGGCAGGAAGACCCCGCCTCGTGGTTTCAGCAAGCTGAAGCCCAGTTTGCACTTGCGGGCATCACGGCTGACGATACAAAGTTCTATCACATCGTCGCCAAACTCGACGCCGCCACTTCGAGATGTGTGCGGAGCGTAATCCAGCGGCCGCCGGCCCAGGACAAATATAAAGAACTGAAAGCGACCATCGTGGCAAATTTCGTCCCCTCAGCCGAGGAGAGAGCTGAGAGGATCCTGGCGGTCTACGGCCACAGAGGATGCAGACCCAAGGCCCTCATGGAGGACTTGCTGCAACTTAAAGAAGAGGACAATGACAACTTCCTCTTCCAATTCATATTCCTCAGTACGCTGCCGCCACACATGAGAGGGACGCTTGCCAACATGCGATGCAGCAACCAGCAGGACTTCCGCACGCTGGCTCACGAAGCTCAACGGCTCGTCAACGCCTGCAAGGAACAGACACCCACAGCAGCATCCGCAGACCTTAACGCTGATGTCCGGAGCCACGGGGAGCCACAAACCACCGAGCAGAATCAGCCCGCGGTGACAGCGACACGGCCAAGACGTAACAGACGGAGCGACGTTTGTTATTACCACCACCGCTTCGCCGAGAAGACTTACAAATGCGTTCCCCCCTGCAAATTCACGATTTCGGGAAAACGCCAAAGCCGAGAACCGTTAACAGCGGCGGTTCTCGGCGAAAAAAGCAAGCTTTTATATGTGACGGACGGACACACCGGCAAGCAGTTCCTTATCGACACGGGAGCTCAACTAAGTTTTGTCATGCCCTCCCAAGCAGATCGGGCCATGGGCACCCGGGGCAATGGAGCGGTGGCAGCCAACGGCTCCATCATCGACACTTTTGGCGAAAAGAGCCTGCCCCTCCGCATCCACGGCCGCAACTACAGATGGACATTTGTTGTAACAGCGGCGGGTTTTAACTTGTTGGGCGCAGATTTTTTGTGTGCACATGGGTTATTAGTTGATCTAGCGAACAGACGCTTGGTTAATGCACTGTCCTTTGCTTCTATTCCCTGCTCAGCTCGAGTTTCTCCACCACCCGTGCAAGCCAGCGTCACCACAGCAGGAGGTAAGTTTGATCAACTCCTCACCCAATTTCCAGCACTCACAATTCCCAAATTCTCAGCCACAGTGGCTAAACACGGGGTCGAACACTTTATTCCCACAACGGGCCCACCCGTATTCGCCAAAGCTCGGCGCTTAGACGCGACCAAGCTCGCCATAGCTCGGGACGAGTTTACCACCCTTGAAAAATTAAGCATTATCAGGCGCTCGAAAAGCCCCTGGGCGTCACCACTTCACATGGTCCCAAAATCCGACGGTTCTTGGAGACCGTGCGGCGATTACCGCAGATTAAACAATGCGACAGCACATGACCGCTACCCAATTCCTCACATTCAAGATTTTTCACTACATCTGGCGGGTGCGCGCATTTTTTCAAAAATAGACCTGGTCCGCGGCTATCATCAAGTCCCAGTTCGAGCAGAGGACATTCCTAAAACAGCTGTAATAACCCCCTTCGGTCTTTTTGAATTTTTGCGGATGCCTTTCGGCCTCAAAGGCGCCGCTCAAACCTTTCAGCGGATGATGGACGCGGTATTACGCGACCTCCCCTTCGTGTTCGTCTACCTCGACGATATGCTGGTAGCCAGCTCGTCTGAGGAAGAACACGAGCAGCATCTCACTATGGTTTTTCAGAGACTAGAAGAGCACGGGTTAATAATCAATCCAGCCAAATGCAAATTCGGCGTGTCTCAAATGGGTTTTTTAGGACACAGAGTTTCACCGAAGGGGGCAGTCCCACTGACAGACAAAGTTCATGCAGTAAAAAGTTTCCCACGGCCACAAACGGTCAAATCGCTGCAAGAATTTTTGGGAATGGTTAATTTTTACAACCGTTTCCTCCCCCACGCAGCTCAGCTCATGCAGCCCCTATATGACGCACTCAGAAAACAAAAACCTTCCAACGCGGTCGAATGGACCCCAGAGCGCGAACGCGCCTTCGCGGAAGTAAAAAGTGCCGTAGCTAATGCCACACCCCGATCCCTCGGCCCGCATTGCGCTAACCACAGACGCTTCAGACCTGGCCATAGGGGCAGTTGTAGAACAACACGTCAGCGGAATCTGGCAACCTTTGGCGTTCTTCAGCAAATCGCTAAACCAAACTGAACGTAAATACAGCACTTTTGACAGGGAGCTGCTAGCGCTTCATTTATCCATCCGCCACTTCCAGTTCTGGTTGGAAGGGCGGCGTTTCACGGCTTTTGTAGACCACAAACCGCTCACCTTTGCAATGGCTAAAATTTCCGAACCGTGGTCAGGCAGGCAACAGAGACAGCTAGCTGCGATTTCAGAGTTCACCACAGACATTCGACATGTGGCAGGCAAACTTAACGTGGTAGCAGACTGTCTCTGTCGCGCTGTGACATTGCCAGAGCACGAGGAGACAGATTATACTACCTCAGCCGCAGAACTCTTCGCCAACACGGACACATACGCGGCCCCAATCCATGCAGGGATAGATTATGCAGCCATGGCGGAGGAGCAAAGTAGTGACGCGGACGTGCGTGCACTCCTGTCTGGACCAACAGGGTTAAGGCTGGAGGAAAGGGGTTTACGCGACGGTGTGCCCCCCCCTAATATGCGACATCTCAACCGGCCGACCTCGCCCGTTAGTCCCAGCTGCATGGCGCCGCCGTATTTTCGACTCGATTCACTCCCTCGCGCACCCAGGTGTGCGCGCTTCGGTTAAAATGGTCGCCAAAAAGTTTGTGTGGCCTGGCCTGCGCAAAAACGTAAAAGAATGGGCAAAGACTTGCATTTCTTGTCAGCGCGCCAAAGTACACAAACACACAAAAGCCCCTCTAGAGCCTTTTCGAATCCCTGCTAGAAGGTTTGACCACGTTCATGTCGACCTCGTGGGGCCACTACCTTCCTCCCAAGGTTTCACACATCTGTTAATAATGATAGACCGCACCACGCTCAGGCTCCCAGGTGAATTTTTACCAGAGAACCCAGAGCCAGGGCATCTTCCATCCCCGAGGTTTTTAGGCAGCAATGGACCGGACTCTCTCCCCGGACCGGCACATCACTCTTTTCCACGGGTTTTTGTCCCCCAAGCTTTAAAAAACGCTGAATTCGTTTTTGTTAGGCATGAAGCTTTAAAACCAACCTTCCACCCACCATACGATGGACCATTCAGAGTGCTGGAACCTGGTGATAAGCATTTTGTGCTTGATTTTGGGGATAGAAAAGAAACAGTCAGCATTGACAGACTTAAACCTGCCTTCTTGTTGAGAGACGAGCCTGCACGGTTGGCGAGAGCACCTCGGCGGGGTAGACCCCCCAAGAGAAAAGACTCAGCCCCCCCCTGCAGGGACCAAATAATCACTCTCCTCCCCAAGCTGCAGATTCCTTACAGGAAGGTCCCACCAGGATGCCCAAGCGGACCCACAGCAGATTCGGGAGAAGATTAAAACCCAGACGGCACAAGGACTGATGCAAACTACTCAACAGTTGTTCACTAATTGTGCTGTAACAGTTTAGGACTGACTTGTGATTTTACTATGCTGTTACGATTACCACTGAACTCTCTTAGGAGCATGGCTACTGGAAAGTTTCTTCTGTGTCAAGAGGTGTAGCAGTTAGTATGTCATAATAATTATCTTAAACTGTGAATTTTTCTATTGTCCTTTTCTTAGTCGTTTGGGGGGGGGGGCTGTGGTCTATATTAATCATATATCCCATAACCTACATATGTATAAGCATGTGAGAATGTTTGGTGATTACATATGTAAAGCGACTTCACACCTCAGAACAGGACAAAGAGGTCTCAACCGCCAGTGAAGATCAAAGAGCATCCGAGGCGCTGCGGTGGAGACCGGATAGGTCGCCCTGACCCCCCAGGGCCAGGTGGAGGGGTACGAAGACAAAAGAGGGGATTAAGATAGTGAGGGATGTCAGCTTTTGATATGCATGTCTTTTGTTATGTGCGAGTATAAGTTCGTAGAGCCGAAGGTGTTCGCTCTCTCACTTCTTCTGCTGCTGCACCTAGATGAGACTTGGTAGAGGAGCTGATAATAAACTTTGGTTTATGAATCACATCGCCTCGTTATTTCAAGCTCTTCTACACTTTCCTCCAATTAAAACAAGGTTGGAGGACTATCTTCTCTGACGCAGCACGATGGGAAAAAGTCCCACATCCCTGGCAAACAGAAGTAGCAGCTACATCCGTGGACAAAATTGTTGGTACCCCTCTGTTAATGAAAGAAAAACCCACAATGGTCACAGAAATAACTTGAATCTGACAAAAGTGGTAATAAATAAAAATTCTATGAAAATTAACCAGTGAAAATCAGACAATGCTTTTGAATTGTGGTTCAACAGAATTATTTTAAAAAAACAAACTCATGAAACAGGCCTGGACAAAAATGATGGTACCCTTAACTTAATATTTTGTTGCACAACCTTTTGAGGCAATCACTGCAATCAAACGATTTCTGTAACTGTCAGTGAGACTTCTGCACCTCTCAGCAGGTATTTTGGCCCACCCCTCATGAGCAAACCGCTCCAGTTGTCTCAGGTTTGAAGGGTGCCTTCTCCAGACGGCATGTTTCAGCTCCTTCCACAGATGTTCAATAGGATTTCGATCAGGGCTCATAGAAGGCCACTTTAGAATAGTCCAATGTTTTGCTCTTAGCCATTCTTGGGTGTTTTTAGCTGTGTGTTTTGGGTCATTATCCTGTTGCAAGACCCATGACCTGTGACTGAGACCAAGCTGTCTGACAATGGGCAGCACATTTCTCTCAAGAATACCTTGATAGTCTTGAGATTTCATTGGATCCTGCACAGATTCAAGACACCCTGTGCCAGATGCAGCAATGCAGCCCCAGAACATAACAGAACCTCCTCCATGTTTCACAGTAGGGACAGTGTTCTTTTCTTGGTATGCTTCATTTTTGCGTCTGTGAACATACAGCTGATGTGCCTTGCCAAAAAGTTCCAGTTTTGTCTCATCTGTCCATAGGACATTCTCCCAGAAGCTTTGTGGCTTGTCAACATGCAGTTTGGCAAATTCCAGTCTGGCTTTTTTATGATTTGTTTTCAACAGTGGTGTCCTCCTTGGTCGTCTCCCATGAAGTCCACTTTGGCTCAAACAACGACGGATGGTGCGATCTGACACTGATGTACCTTGACCTTGGAGTTCACCATGAATGTATTTAGAGGTGGTTCTGGGCTGTTTTGTTACCGTTCGTATTATCCGTCTCCTCCTGCAGCCACGTCCAGGGAGGTTGGCTACAGTCCCATGGATCTTAAATTTCTGAATAATATGTGCAACTGTAGTCACAGGAACATCAAGCTGCTTGGAGATGGTCTTATAGCCTTTACCTTTAACATTCTTGTCTATAATTTTCTTTCTAATCTCCTGAGACAACTCTCTCCTTTGCTTCCTCTGGTCCATGTTTAGTGTGGTACACACCATGTCACAAAACAGCACAGTGACTACTTGTCACCCTTTAAATAGGCCGACTGACTGATTACAAGTTTGTAGACACCTGTGATGTTAATTAGAGGACACATCTTGGTTGAACATGTCCCTATGGTCACATTATTTTCAATCTTTTCTAGGGGTACCATCATTTTTGTCCAGGCCTGTTTCATGAGTTTGTTTTTTAAAGTAATTCTGTTGAACCACAATTCAAAAGCATTGTCTTTTGTTATAACAAGATGGCGACCACAGTGGTCGCCATGGTGCTTCGCTGCGCTTTTCTTTATTTGTTTTTGTTCGTCAATTGTGTGTCTGCCTGCTCTTACACCCGTGAAGAGCTACTAAATATCAGGACTTTCACTCCCACGGACCTACTCCCAGTTTTTTTTAGCTCCTGCCGCCGATCTGATTCACTGTTTAGCTCAAAAAGTGAGACGGCGAAAAAGAGGTAGGCGAGTGGGCGCTCTCGTCCGGCTCTCGCAGGAGAGGCACACGCACGCCTTTGCCTGACATATTTCTCTCCAATGCCAGCTCTCTCTCATACAAGGTAGATGAATTGAGACTGCTGATGCGATTTAAGGACCTCGCTTCCTCGTCTGCTCTCTGTTTCTCTGAGACCTGGCTCAGGGGGAATATACCGGACAGCGCGCTTCACCTAGAGGGATTTCAGCTGTTTCGTGCTGATCGTGACACAGAGCTCTCCGGTAAGTCCTCAGGAGGAGGAGTCTGCTTCTACATCAACAGCAGCTGGTGCTCTGATGTAACGATGATTTCCCAACACTGTTCTCCCGCTCTGGAATTTTTATTCAGGTTCAGGTTCAGGTTCAGGTTACTTTATTTGTACCCGTAGGTAGATTTGTTTTGCAGTTGGTGACATCCATATTTACAAGCCACTAATTACATTCAACATAGACACAAACACAGGCACACATCTTACAAAATAGGTAAATATAAAATATGTACAATATAATTTTTATAGCTTGTTCAACTCTTTGACAGCAGCAGGGACAAAGCTGTTTTTGTAGCGCTGGGTTCTACTTTTTGGGACAGCAAACCTCCGTCTGGAGGGAAGAAGCTGAAAGTTGCAGTGCAAAGGGTGGGAGTCATCATTTAAAATCGAGTCGGCCATCCTCTGTACTTGTCTGGTGTACAGGGATGTCAGGCTCAGCTGTGACTCACCAAGCAAACGACTGGACCATCTGACTACCTGATCCAAGGATTTCCTCTGTTTCAGTTTTATCTGACCAAACCATGACATTAAAGAAAAGGATAAAACAGATTCAATAAAAGCCCGATAGAACATAGTCATTATGGTTCGGTCAATTTGGAAGCGTGCAAGTTTCCTCAAACAATGCAAATTTTGCTGACCCTTTTTGCACACCCTTTCACAGTTCACCTCAAAGTTCAATCCACTATCAATAATTGTCCCAAGATATTTGTACGATTGTACACATTCGGTGGTCTGGCCTTTTAGTATGGTGACTTTGTGCCTGGGAGTTTTCCTCCTAAAGTCAATAATCATATCTTTCGTTTTTGTTGTATTCAGCTGCAGGTAGGAATCCTCACACCAGTGAACAAAGTCATCAACTACTGGGCCGTGGCCACTCTCACCATCCTGGAGGAGACTGACAATGACTGAGTCATCAGCATACTTTATAATGTGTCTGTTGTCATGTCTGCTCCGACACATGTTTGTGTACAGGATGAAGAGTAGTGGTGACAACACACACCCCTGAGGAGAGCCAGTAGAAGAGCACTTTAGGTCAGACAATGTGCCATTGACCCTTACTCTCTGCGTCCTGTTGGTTAAGAAATCCAGAATCCAACCCACCAGATTATTGCTTAAATCAAATTGTTGCAGGAGCCTTTCAACTAAAATATGAGGTTGGATTGTATTAAAGGCAGAAGAAAAGTCCACAAATAAAAGCCTGGCGTGTGTCCCATTAAAATCCAGATGTTTAAAAAACATGTCAAACAGAGTGACAGTGGCATCCTCCACTCCTCTGTGAGGCCTATAGGCAAACTGCAGAGGATCTCACATCTGACCAGTTTTTCAAAAATTTTCATTAAAATTGAAGTCAAAGCAACTGGTCTAAAGTCGTTTACCGTTTTAGGACAGCTGGATTTTGGAACGGGAACAACCACGGCATCTTTCCAGATCTTAGGCACATGTTGTGTCTGTAAGGACTTATTGAAAATATAATGAAATATAGGACTCAGTTCATGTGCACAGGACTTTACCAGGCGTCCACATATATTATCAGGGCCCTGACTTTTGTTCACTTTTACAGCGCGGCACTCCCTTTTAACATCCTGCATCTCAATATTAAAGTGCTGATTGTCTTTGAGTTTCTGTTTCAAATCTTGGATTTCTGTGCTAAAATCAAAGGAGTCAAAACGACCATAAAAACAATTAAGAGCATTAGCCAGCTCTGTGTCTGAACTAAAACCATCTAAAAACACACGATTACTGCGCTCTGTGCTCTGAAGGCCTGCAATAGTTTTCATACTGGCCCAGGCCGAACCAAGTTTATTTGCTACCATCTTGCTTTCCAACTCTGATTTATAATTCTGTTTTGCTCTTAAAATTTCGGCCTTCAGCTCCTTGGTGGCAACCTGTAGCTCAGAAACAGACCCTTGTTTAAAGGCAAGAGCTTTCCTCTGTAAGCAGGATTTAACTGATTTAGTAACCCATGGTTTGTTGTTGGGATATATTTTGACACGTTTACGTGGAACAAACTTATTTTGACAGTGAGCCATGTATGAGCATGTGAGCTCAGCCAGAGAGTCCAAATCATCCCCGCAGGCCATTATGAACATCTTCCAGTCTGTACAGTCAAAGCATTCCTGGAGGCTGTGCTCTGAATCTTCTGTCCACACATCAATGTCTCTGGTCTCCACTTTGCCTCTTCTGAGAGCAGTTTTATATGTGGGCAGCAAATGAACACAGTTGTGATCTGATGATCCTAAAGGAGGAAGGGGGAGTGATTTATAGGCCCTCTCTATGGATCCATAGCACAGGTCCAATGTCTTTTTTCGCCTGGTTGTGCAGGAGACATACTGATGAAAGTTTTTAATTGTCTTCTTTAAAGAAACATGGTTAAAATCCCCAAGAATGAAGTTTGGCGCCTCTGGAGAAATTGACTGCAGCCGCTGCACCACATCAGAGATGGTGCTGGAGGCGGAGTCAGCGTCTGCCCTCGGATGAATGTACACAGTTGTGATGAAAAGTTGGGGAAACTCTCGAGGCAAATAAAAGGGGCGTAGTGACACAGACAGCAGCTCCACATGGGGTGTACAGATGCGCTCTCTGACCGTGACAGATGTGCAGTACTGCTTATTAATGTATAAACATACTCCGCCCCCCTGACGCTTCCCAGTTACCTCTTCCTGCCGATCCGAGCGCAGCGGAGCTCCAAAGCCGTCAATCCACAGGTCTGCATCTCGATCATGCGCAGTAAGCCAAGATTCAGTGAAAGCCATGACGCAGCAGTTCTTAAAATCCTTCTGGTAACGTACATTGCCTTGAATTTCCTCCACCTTGTTTCTCACAGACTGTGCATTCCCAAAAATGATCGAAGGAAGAGGAATGTTACCAAACTGACGTCTCCTAAGGCGCAATTTCACACCTCCACGTCTTCCACGCTTCCTCCTGCCGCTTCTTTTTTCACCACTGTGACCGTCTCTCAAAATAAAGTCCGGCAGATGAAATTTGGGCGCAATCAGAGACTCTGCACCAGCTGTGTTAAAGCGCAGCAACACGTCCCTGGAATATTGTATTCTGCCCGCTATTCTGCTCGTCATGGAGCCGAACGCGTTTACCTCAGAGACAAAGAGCCACAGCACAGATAGCAGCAGTGCGAGATATGAGAGGAAATCCATGTTGCAGATACTAGGGAGCTGTTCGCCATATATTCCACAAACGCTCCAGAGCAGAAACGACACAGAGGATTTTCTAAAAACGTAAAAAAGTACAAAAAACACACACACGCACACATGCACTATATCACCAAGCTGCTGGTCGCTGCGTGCGCATGCGCCCATGACTTCATCAACTGCAAGCCATTTTATTCCCCGCGTGAGTTCGCCTCATTCATCCTGGCCGCTGTCTACGTCCCGCCCGACGCGGACGCCCGCGAGGCTCAGCGCGCGCTCGCGGATCACATCCAACATACGGAGCGGACTTTCCCGGACTCTCTAGTTATTGTGGTTGGCGACTTTAACCAGTGCAATCTGAGCCACGATCTCCCCCGATACAAACAGTTTATTAAATGCCCAACCAGAGGAAAAAACACGCTGGATCACTGTTACACTACAGTGAAGGACGCGTATCGTGCTGTCCCCCGCGCTGCACTCGGACTATCTGATCACGTGATGGTCCACCTCATTCCCACATACAGACAGAGACTGAAGCTCACTAAACCTGTTGTGACCACTATGAAGAAATGGACCAGTGAAGCTGAGGAGAAGCTGGAAACGTGCATGGAAATAACTGACTGGGGCATGTTTAAAGGAGCCACGCATGATCTGGAGTACACGGACACTGTGAACTCATATATCCACTTTTGTGAGGAGAGCATCCTTCCATTGCACACCAGGGTGAGTTACTCTAATGATAAGCCCTGGTTCACAGCTAAGCTAAGACAGATCAGGAAGGAGAAGGAAGCAGCGTTGAAAAGTGGAGACAGGGACTGCTACAAGGAGGTTAAATATCGGTTTAACAGAGAGCTGAGGAGAGCTAAATCTGTGTATTCTGAGAGACTCCAGCAGCAGTTCACTGCTAACGACTCTGCTTCTGTGTGGAAAGGACTGAGGCAAATCACCAACTATCGGCCTCAGGCTTCTAAAGGTCAGGATGACAAAGCCCTTTGTCAAAGACTGTCCCAACATTACGCCCGTTTTGACACCTCGTCAGCTGTGTCCAACTCCCCCCCTCCCCCCAGCTCCACTGCCTCCTCGGTCCCTTCTTCATCAAAAGCGGTCCCCCCCTCCTCCCCCCCTGCCCTTGTCATCAGCGAGCAGGATGTGCACAGACAGTTCTCCAGACTGAACCTGCGCAAGGCCCCCGGTCCGGACGGCGTGTCTCCCTCCACCCTGAGACACTGTGCGAAAGAGCTGGCTCCTGTCTTCACAGACATTTTTAACACCTCCCTTAAGCTATGCCACGTGCCGACCTGCCTCAAATCCTCCACCATCATCCCTGTCCCCAAGAAGTCACGGATCACTGGACTTAATGACTACAGACCTGTAGCACTCACCTCTGTAGTCATGAAGTCCTTTGAGCGCCTGGTCCTGCCCCACCTCAAGTCCATCACCACTCCCCTCCTGGACCCACTGCAGTTTGCCTACCGAACCAACAAGTCTGTGGATGACGCAGTCAACCTGGCCCTCCACTCCATCCTGCAGCACCTGGACTCCCCGGGAACCTACGCCAGGATCCTGTTTGTGGACTTCAGCTCTGCATTCAACACCATCCGCCCCGCTCTGCTCCAGGACAAGCTGTCCCTGCTCGGCGTGCCTGACTGCCTCTGCAGGTGGATCACCGACTTCCTGACGGACCGGAGGCAGCATGTGCGGCTGGGGAAGACTGTCTCAGACTCTGTCAGCATCAGCACCGGATCACCCCAGGGCTGTGTACTTTCCCCCCTACTCTTCTCCCTTTATACCAACTCCTGCACCTCCAGCCACCAGTCTGTTAAGCTGATCAAGTTTGCGGACGACACCACCCTCATCGGGCTCATCTCCAACGGCGACGAGTCCGTCTACAGGAGAGAGGTGGCCCAGCTGGCGTCCTGGTGCAGCCACAACAACCTGCAGCTGAACGCTCTGAAGACAGTGGAGATGATTGTGGACTTCAGGAAAGTCACAACCCCTCTGCCCCCCCTCACCAGCACAGGCTCTCCCATCACCACTGCAGATTCCTTCTACTTCTTGGGCACCACCATCACCCGGGACCTCAAATGGGAGCCGACCATCAGCTCCCTCATCAAAAAGGCCCAGCAGAGGATGTTCTTCCTGCGGCAGCTGAGGAAGCTCAAGCTACCCACCAAGATGTTAGTGCAGTTCTACACAGCCATCATCGAGTCCATCCTCACCACCTCCATAACCGTGTGGTACGCAGGAGCCACTGCCAGGGACAGACTAAGGCTGCAGCGCATCGTGCTCACTGCTGAGAAGGTGATCGGCTGCAAGCTCCCATCTCTCCAGGACCTGTACATCTCCAGGACCCGGAGGCGTGCAGGCCGGATCATAGCCGATCCTTCACACCCTGGTCACGTACTGTTTGCCCCACTTCCCTCAGGTAGAAGACTTCGGTCCATTCAGACTAAAACCTCCCGGCACATGAACAGCTCCTTCCCCTCTGCCATCAGACTGCTGAACACTAAGTGACTTATTATCTCTCATGCCATATGTACAGCAGCTCAACCAGACTCATGTCAATCATCACCGTTTCTGTTGCATTACCAACTGCACTATGTGGTACTCCACAATATCTGCTGCTTGCTAATATATTTAAAAACTGCTTTGACTAGTATTACTCATTCTTATTCTACACTTGTTGCATGTATAGTTTTTATTCTTTTATCTTATCATGTTTAATGTTGCAGCATTGCACCGAGACAAATTCCTAGTTTGTGTACTACATGAACAATGGCAATAAATCTGATTCTGATTCTGATTCTGTCTGATTTTCACTGGTTAATTTTCATAGAATTTTTATTTATTACCACTTTTGTCAGATTCAACTTATTTGTGTGACCATTGTGGGTTTTTCTTTCATTAACAGAGGGGTACCAACAATTTTGTCCATATGTGTATATGACCAAAACATTATGTTGTAGTTAGCTGCTGTGCCGCCTACCGGAACCCACTATTGCACACACCTGGCGCACTGTAGGGGAGCGGCAGGGTGGTGACAAGCAGAAATGGGGTATGTGTTTTTTAAATCCCGATATAAACGATACAGTTTTATATGAAACAGTTGACGTTTTTTATCCCGTCACTGATATACAGTGAATATAAAGTCTACACACCTCTGTTCAAATGCCAGGTTTTTGTGATGTAAAAAAATGAGACCAATATACAGTGGTATGAAAAAGTGTTTGCCCCTTCCTGATTTCTCACTTTTTTGTATGTTTGTCACACTTAAATGTTTCAGAACATCGAACAAATTTAAATATTAGACAAAGATAACACAAGTAACCACACAATGCAGTTTTTAAATGAAGGTGTTAATTATTAAGGGTAAAAAAAAATCCAAACCTTCATGACCCTGTGTGAAAACGTGATTGCCCCCCGTTATGTATGGTAAAATACCTTGGGTAAAGATGAGGCAAGATGGCTGGACTAACACAGCTTTATTGAATGTTATAGAACAGCGGTTACACGGTAGGCACCAGGCAGAGGGCACCGGTCGAAGAGGCTGCAATATGGATGCTCTCTGGTATTTATAGGGCGGTGCAGTGGCAGAACAGGAAGTGTCTGCCATTACACCGCACTTCACAATAAAGGTGCCGAATCACAACACTACATTTACTCTCCCCTTAGAAAAGTCCAAAACCACACACACGATTACCCCCCCCCCCAATTTAGGACCCGAATCACGCTCTAACATAATGAAAACAAATGTATCTAAATGGCCTAACACAATCACACAACAAACCTAAAATAGGGCTGACGGGTGGACTACCGTACAGCCCACACGGCACGGTGGATTATTCTGCCACCAGATAAATTAAAGAAAAGTCCATTATCAAACTAAAAGTACTGTCATGTTCCTAAACTAAACAATAACACATAAAGCAATCCCATTTTACTACATACATATACATAAGAACATCAGAACTATTAACATGTAAATTTATAGCACTGTTCCTTGGGCAGGAGTAATAGAACCAGCATGGGGGGGCCCAGGGCAGCCCGTCAGCAAGCATGCCCCTGGAAGCAGCAGGCCCTTGGGATAATGGCTGATCTTCCGGACAAAAGCGCCTCTCCTCTTCACCACCGACTCCCGCTCTCATCCAGCCCCGTCACCTGAAGCCTCTCCCTGGACACGCCAAAGCTGATTGGCTTGCCTCACCGAGCCATCAAACATCTGAAAGTATGCTGTGCCCATCTTAGCCACTATGCGCAGACACTTGTGATGTTTCACTGGCTGTCGTCTGGCCCATCTTCGCCATGGATGTTCTTCTCCCTGAACACGAACCAAGTCCATAACCCTCAATGGGCTCGGCTTGGCCTAAAATGGTGCTGCAGAGCACGTGGTTTCACCGTGCTCATCGGTCTGGCCCCGACCTCTTCTGAAGTTGTCGCGGTCACCATCATAGCTGCAGACCCTCCATCCCCCTGCGGCCAAGCTCCGGAGGCATCTGGGGCTAGCACATTGGTGTCACTCGCTGGCGCAGGTGCCTCGCCACCACACTTGGTACCCCCCACTACCATTTCCTGAGCACCAACACTGAGACAGTCCTGCACCTAACCTGAGTGAGGCTGGTCCTGCTTGACCGCCGTGGGGTCCGTTAGCTCTTCGTCGCACACAACATCCTCATCGACCACCAGAAACAGAGGGTTCCACTGGCCACAACCTGGCCATTCTTCCCCAGCGTTGTCTTTAATGGCGAAACCCAGTCCTTAGAACAAGTCACAGCCCATGATGTTGTCGCCTCGGGCTGTCACGTGGAACGTGAAGTCAACCATCATCACAGACTTGTACCGTACTGTTAACTCCAAAGCCCCAACCGTGTACTGCCTGCCACCTCCATAACCATAAAGTGGCGCTGGGTTACCTCTAACTGTTACAACCTGAGTGCCAGTTCCGTCTGCACTCGGATCTTATATCATCATTTCCAGGCTTTGACAGCAGTGGATTCCTTCTAGCTCCCCGGGCTCTTATTGTGACAGCGCCCGGTGGAGCTCCCTGCTGTCAGAGTCAACAGCTGTGCTGCATTCGGGGTCATTAGTGACCGGGGTTAAAAGCAGGCGCTGAATGCACCCCGATGCAGCAGTCTCTGTTAAGGTACGTTCTGTTAAACTTCCTGTTATGATACGTCCTGTTATGAACCCTTCTGTTATAATACGGTCTGTTAAGATAGTCCCTGTTAAACTACCTTCTGTGAGACTTCACCTTCTTTACTACATCGTCTGACGCATCGGGCGTTCCCTGGCTCAGACGCTGTCCATTCATCATCCATTGTAAGTTATCCTGTGATTGTCCTACCCGCACCGTTGTGTGTATTATTCTCTGTTCCTGCACTTCCTAATAAAACATCACTGCAACTCACTGGTGACTGCTGGCGTCTTATGGTGGCTCGTGAGGGCCACCGTGACAGTAGACTGCTGCCAGTATGTCCGGAGAGGGGCGTTGCGCTGAGAAGTCATTCACCGTGAGTTTTTGCAGTATTGGACTTTGTTCTTCCCAGTCTGGGTGTCAGCTCTGGGAGCATGCCGTCTCCCAGGAGCCGCGCTCTGCGCTTGGGCAACGAGCTAGCCAGCGCCCTGGAGTATGTCGACGGGACGCTCTTCTCCGCTAGCCTCTATGACGACCCAAACCAAATTCGCTGGCACCTAGACTACGCTGAGGTTCTCCTTAACAATCTTCCTCGCTACGCCGACCACCCCGAAGTCAGCGCGAGGAGAAAGGACATCGCCGCACAGCAAGAGATACTCCGTGGGTTGGAGGGAAATCCCGGCAGGAAGCCGAAGAGGAGGAGATGTCACCCCTCGCTTCGGGATCCCGCTCCTGCCTCCGCTCCGGCCCGGGAGTTCGCGCCATCCAGAGGTCTTTCCCCATCAGGCATGACGTCACTCGGGTTTCCCACCAAGGAGCTGCAGCTGACTGCTATTAAAACCCGAGACCGAGTGACAGCTGCTCGCTCCGCTGTTCATCCGCCCGGTCAACCTCAGCAAGAACCCCGTCCAGATCCTGTTCCAGGCCGCCGCAAGGGCTCAACCCCCCACACAGCTGCCATCCCTGCGCTTCGTCAGAGGGGAATTCCTGCAGTCTCTCCCCCCGGGCCATCTTCCGCTCTCCTGTCAGCGTCCCGTGCCTGGCTCATCATGGCTGTCGCCCCCTCCTCTTCGTCGCCTATCCCGGCTGCTGTGTGTCTCGGGAGTCCCGTTTCGGCGAGTCCCATCCCGGAACCTTCTCGAGCGGCTCCCCGTCGTCCTCCCAGGGGGTCCTCTGTCTCCATCCGGTGGGGAAAGGGAGGAGCAACGTCCACTACAGCAGGCACCACTCAACCTTCAGGAGACAGGCAAGTCCAAGTTCATTCACACTCTCGTTATTGTGATTTGCTCTGTCAGACTCCTGGAGGTGGAGTTCGGGGTTCACAGCTCCCCGAGCTCCCACCACCTGCTGTGGCTGAAATTATTAACCCCGCATCCTCTGTGTCTCCCTCCGCTGACCGGTCCTCGACGCCAGGCCAACGTCGCTGGATGAGGAGGGGGCCTGCGGTTCTGGAGAGCCTGGTTCCGGTTCCACAGCCACGTCGTGGGCAGAGGAGGTGGGCGGACTGCAGCGTGGAAACTGCGCCGACGAGGAAGCATCCCCGGGGCTCCACGGACGAGCGGTCCGGTCCAGCGGGTCAAGGGTCCCCTGCCACCACGCCGTGCGGGCCGTCGGCGTGGGCTTCGGTGCCGGAGGATCCAGGAGCTGCGCGCACCATCATGCCACCTGCGGAGCCCGCCATAGCTGAGTGGGAGCCTGAAGACGACCTCCTGCCGTCAGAGCCCGGATCGCCGAAGTCCTGGACGGCGTCAGAACTCGAGATCAGGCAAGTGCTCTGTTTTGTCTTTCTTTACTCCATCTTAGAGCATTTTTGCCTGTCTCTTGGGGAGGCGAGCTGGGTGCGGCCACCTGCTACATCCAAGCTCGTCTCGCCAGGTTCTGGCGCTGCCGGTGATCCTGATCCCGGTTCTTTTCTCTCTCCCGAGCCTTCTCCCAGGGTCGTCGGCGCGGATCTGAGTTCGCCCGCTGTGCCAGAGGTTCCGGGTTCGGGGTTGGAGGTCGGTCCTGGTGCGGAGCCTACCCAATCGGGGTACTTCGCGGACGCAACCGAGACCCAATCGGGGTCCTTCGCGGGAGCAACCGCAACCCAATCGGGGTCCGGCGAGGGTGCAGCACCAGCAGTTTCCAGGCTCGGTGAGGGAGCTGCAGATCCCCTGCCGCCGGATACTGGACGGGCTCATCTCCATCATCTCCATCGTCACCCTCCTCGTTCTCCTGAGGAGCGCAACCCATCTCCACCTGGGACCGTTGGGGTTCCGAACGCTCCGCCCGGGTCTCCCTTGTTTTCCCCTTCTCCAGCGAGACTGCCGGCTACTTCCCTCCTACGGTTCTGGTGGGCAAGCGATGCGGGTCGGCCGCCTGAAGGACTGCCGCGCCCATTTGGCTCTCTGGGCCGGCCACCCGACCCATTGGACCCCCTGTTTGGCGACCTGGTCCAGCCGCCTGAAATTAACTGTTTCCGGGCATGAGACTGGGGTAGGCCGCCCGAACTGTCCTTTTCCCCCCTGCCTGCATTGTGGCCGCTTGATGCCGGACGGCCCCCCGAACTTTCAGCCTCCATGCCTCAGAGCCAGGACTGCACTCATCCCGAGTTTTTTCATTATATTCGTGTCTGTAAACTTTTGGGATGTGCGGGGGGGGGGGGGCTGATATGTGATTTTGTATCTCACTCTTTTTTTTTTTCTTAGCTGTGATTGGTGTTTTTTTTTTCTCACTCCTCTATCTAATGTCCACTTATTATTTAAAACCGATATTTGTATTGCCTGTTGGGTTCTGTCCCTGTTACCCACACGTAAGGGAATATTGTTTTTTTTTTTTTTCTCTCTCTCAACCTGTCTCTGTAGTTGCTTTGTTGGTCCCCTGTTATCATTTTGTTCTTTTTGACTCTCTCCCTCCTTCCGGCGCCCCATCCACCCACCCTGGGGGGGGGGGGGGGGCTTGGGTGTTACTTGGGCCGTTCAGGAGCTCGGCCTTGAGGGGGAGGTACTGTTACAACCCGAGTGCCGTGTACTGCCTGCCACCTTCATAACCATAAAGTGGCGCTGGGTTACCTCTAACTGTTATAACCCGAGTGCCAGTTCCGTCCGCACTCGGATCTTATATCACCATTTCCAGGCTTTGACAGCAGAGGATTCCTTCTAGCTCCCCGGGCTTTTATTGTGACAGCGCCCGGTGGAGCTCCCTGCTGTCAGAGTCAACAGCTGTGCTGCATTCGGGGTCATTAGTGACCGGGGTTAAAAGCAGGCGCTGAATGCACTCCGATGCAGCAGTCTCTGTTAAGGTACGTTCTGTTAAACTTCCTGTTATGATACGTCCTGTTATGAACCCTTCTGTTATAATATGGTCTGTTAAGATAGTCCTTGTTAAACTACCTTCTGTGAGACTTCACCTTCTTTACTACATCGTCTGACGCATCGGGCGTTCCCCGGCTCAGACGCTGTCCATTCATCATCCATTGTAAGTTATCCTGTGATTGTCCTACCCGCACCGTTGTGTGTATTATTCTCTGTTCCTGCACTTCCTAATAAAACATCACTGCAACTCACTGGTGACTGCTGGCGTCTTATGGTGACTCGTGAGGGCCACTGTGACACTAACCCTGTAGTGGGGGAAAAACTTCCTCACCGTGGCCCAATTCAGCAATGACCCCTCTGCCCCCATGTTGAGCAGCAGCGGCACCTCCACGCCGTCCAGTTCCACTGTACAGAACGTGTACCCGTTGGTACTGGGGGACACCGTATGGATGGTTGTTGGGGGCAGGCAGAGTGATTTCTTCCGTGGGCTCTCCGGCTCAGATACAATGCACACTCTAGCATAATGGTTCAAGCGTCCACATCTGCTACAACGCTTCCCTCTAGCCGGGCAATCCTTAGCCTTGTTGTGGTGCATCGCAGACCTACAGCCCTTGCAAAGGGGTTTTCCCGGGCCAGACCTTCGGCTGGCAGCACTGGCTTCCGTAGTATCGCCGTCCAAGCTATCCTTGCTATCCGGGTCCGCAATATTTGCCGCAGCAGAAGGCTCCGGCGGCCACTGTGACTGGTGCCAGTTTAGCTCCGAAGTTAGCTTGTCTGTGGCCTCCAACTGGAGAGCTTGCTTGACAGCTCTGGCTAATGTTAAATCACTGGGCACTGTGAGTAGCCTAGCCTGCAACGCAGCGCTACACGTGTGCTCCGCCAGCTAGCCAGGCACCAATTCATCTTCCAATGGCGACACTTGCTAGCTAGCTGCTTTAACCTTTTGAGTGTGTCTGTCGCTGAATTGCAACATAACCCCTAGTCGTCAAGAGTGGTAAATATTTTTTATCAATAAAATAGTTCAGATTTCCAAGGCTATAACTTGAAAGTGTTAAGAGATAATGGCTTACTGTCAATTAGAAAGATGTCAAATATGATCCAAAATTTTAGATAAGAATAAATTTACGCATCTAATTTGCATAATGTCGCGGCACCTCTTTAAATTCCATAACTCAGTCAAAACTGGACTTTGGACGTATTTTATACAAAGAATGGTTCAGTCTTTTGACCCGTTTTTTGTACAGCGGTACCTCATCATCTTATCTTCAAAGTATATGAACAAGAAATCAATGCATTTAAAAAAAAATAACAGAAATAAGTCACTTACTGTTGACAAAGGGGGTCATTTAAAGTCTGTACCACATCTACAAAGTCTTATGATTATCCCACATAAATTTCGCTTGTATCCCGCGGCTATTTTCCGCATACAAAACGGAAAAAGTGACGTTGTGGAAATGTGAAAATGACGAGGCAGAGTTTATCTCACGAGTCAGGTTTATTCACATCTTCCAACATCAGCAAAGCAGAAAGAGGAAAAACACAGACATTTGTCCTTTATATATCCAGGACCTTCAAAGCTCACAGTCACATTGCATTTAATCACAAGTAACAATGCATCTTCTCTTAAATCCTATAACATCCTCCTCATAGTCTCTGGCAGACCAGGAAATCCCCCAAGGCAGTCTCTTGCATACCAAAGACTGAATTTTCACATCCTCCTGTTATCTCCAAGGAGACCCAGTCCTTTGTTCTACTCTGAGATGTGAAGCTTAAAGTGATACATATGTGTCCCACATGACCCCCCCAAACATCTAAGATGGAACAACAGAATAACAGTCTGCATGTCATGATAAAATCATTACACATTAACCCATGTGCTGCTTGGGCCTCAGTCTCCTCCCGTATCTACTGTAAGCGGGCTTCGCCACTTCTGCGGTGCCATCCTGCTGGGGAGCTGCTGTCTGGGGGTGAGAACTGTTTGTCACTCCCTGTGGGTGTTCTGGGGAATGTCCCCGGGGGGGTCTGCTGTGCCGAGGAGCCCTGGCCAACAGCACATCCTCGTCCACCACCACAAAGGCGGGTTTGAGCCTGTTTATGCCAATTTTTTCCTTCCTGCCCCCCAAATATAGCAAAAAATGCTTATCCCCTGTTTCCAGCACTCTAAATGGTCCATCATAAGGTGGTCGCAGCGGTGGGCGATGGGCATCGTGTCTGACAAAAACAAACTCCGCATTTTTCAAAGCCTTAGGCACAAAAACGCGCGGAAAACTGTGGTGAACGGGGCCAGGCAGCGTGCCCGACTCCGTGCCATGCTGCAACCGCTGAGACGGGGAGCTATCTGGTGCAGGATTATCTGGGAGAAACTCCCCAGGCAGCCGAAGTGGCTGCGCAAAAACTAGCTCAGCCGGGGAGGCTTCTAAGTCCTCTTTAGGTGCAGAACGCAACCCCAATAAAACCCACAGTAGCCTGTTTACCCAATTTGCATCCGTCAGCGACGCTCTGAGAGCCGCTTTCAATGACCTATGAAAACGTTTGCATAACCCATTAGCCTACGGATTGTATGCGGTTGTGCGGTGGATCGTTGCCCCCAGGCTGCGGGCCATTGCTGACCAAAATTCGGAAACAAATTGAGGACCTCTGTCGGACGTAATGTCTGATGGGACTCCAAAGCGCGCTACCCATGCTGTTAAAAACGCGCGCGCCACCTCCTCGGCTGTGGTTGACGCCAGTGGGACCACTTCCGGCCAGCGCGTGGTGCGGTCCACCATTGTCAGAAGGTGTGTGCACCCCTGTGACGGCAGGAGGGGGCATACGAGGTCCACGTGAACATGATCGAACCTCTTGGTCGGGATGTGAAACGGCTCCAAGGGAGCTCTCGTGTGTCTGTGTACCTTGGCTCGTTGACAAGCCATGCAGGCTGCTGCCCACTCCTTAACTTGTTTGCGCAGGCTCGGCCATACAGATTTCTCTCCTACCATTTTGACCGACGCGCGCACTCCCCGGTGCGCCAGAGAATGAATCGAGTCAAAAACGCGGCGGCGCCACGCGGCCGGTACCACGGGACGCGGTCGCCCAGTGGAGACATCGCAGATTGGGGGGGGCATACCATCTTGCAGCACCCTGTTCTCCAGTCTTAACCCTGTTGGTCCAGACTGGAGCACGCGCACGTCCGCATCGCTAACCTGATCCGCGGCCATGGCTGCATAATCTATCCCTACGCGGACTGGGGCCGCCATGGTGCGCGAGAGACAGTCTGCCACTACATTCAGTTTACCCGCTACGTGCTGAATATCGGTAGTAAACTCTGAGATGGCGGCCAGCTGTCTTTGCTGCTGGCCTGACCACGGTTCTGAAACCTTGGCCATCGCGAATGTCAGCGGCTTGTGGTCAACGAACGCGGTGAAACGGCGTCCCTCCAGCCAGAACTGGAAGTGGCGAATGGCCAAATGGAGAGCTAACAACTCCCTGTGGAATGCGCTGTATTTTCGTTCACTGTCGCGCAAAGTCCTGCTGAAAAAGGCGAGCGGCTGCCAAGCCCCGGCTACATGCTACTCCACGACCGCCCCTATGGCCACATCTGATGCGTCAGTAGTGAGCGCTATGTGGGCCGTTGGGTCTGGATGTACTAACAATGCAGCGTTTGCCAGGGCTGTTTTGACCTCCGAGAATGCTCGCTCTCGCTCCGGAGACCATTCGATCTTATTTGTGGGTTTTTGTTTTTTGAGTGCGGCATACAATGGTTGCATGAGCTGCGTTGCGCAGGGGAGGAAACGATTATAAAAATTCACCATTCCCAAAAACTCATATAACGCCTTGACCGTTTGTGGCTGGGGAAAATTTGTTACCGCGCGCACTTTGTCAGGTAGCGGAACCGCTCCTTCTGGAGAGACGCGATGCCCCAAAAAATCAATCTGCGCCACCCCGAACTGACACTTCGCTGGGTTGATTATTAGATCGTGCTCTCCCAACCTCTGGAAAACTGCCGTGAGGTGGTTTTCATGTTCGTCTTTGGACGCGCTGGCTACTAAGATGTCATCCAGGTAGACGAATACGAAAGGGAGATCGCGCAGCACCGCGTCCATCATGCGTTGGAACGTCTGCGCAGTGCCTTTAAGCCCAAATGGCATGCGCAAAAACTCGATTAGACCAAACGGAGTTATTACCGCTGTTTTGGGTATGTCCTCAGCATGCACTGGGACTTGGTGGTAACCGCGGACCAAGTCTATCTTAGAAAAAAACACGCGCCCCCGCCAAATGAACGGAAAAATCTTGGATATGGGGGATTGGGTAGCGGTCGTGCGCTGTGGCGTTGTTCAACCTGCGGAAATCTCCACAAGGTCGCCACGAGCCATCAGCTTTCGGGACCATGTGAAGCGGGGAAGCCCACGGGCTGTTAGAACGCCTGATGATGCCCAACCTTTCCAGGTTGGCGAACTCCTTGCGCGCTATGGACAGTTTAGCTGCATCCAAGCACCGAGCTTTTGCAAAAACGGGCGGACCGGTGGTAGTAACAAAATGTTCCACCCCGTGTTTAGCAACGGCTGCTGAAAATGTGGGAACCGTGAGTGCTGGGAACTGAGTGAGCAGTGTGTGGAACTTACCGCTTGCAGCTGTGACGTTGGCTTGTGCTGTTGGCAGGGCCACTCGGGCTGTACAGGGAATAGAATAAAAAGAGAGTGCATTAACCAGGCGCCTGTTAGCAAGATCAACCAACAAACCATGTGAGCACAGAAATTCAGCCCCCAACATATTGAAATTCACTGCAGCTATGACAAAAGTCCATTCAAATGTACGGCCGTGTAGGGACAGAAGCAGAGTCCTCTCACCAAAGGTCTTAATCTCCGAGCCGTTCGCTGCCGACACCCCGGGACCTCTGGAAACCGCCAGCCGGTCAGCAGAGGAAGGTGTGATGAAACTCAACTGGGAGCCTGTGTCCACGAGGAAATGCCTCCCCGAGCGCGCATCCTTCAAGTAGAGCAGCTTGTTCTCCTCCCCGAGGGCCGCAGCTGCTACCGACCCCCGGTCTTGGCGTTTCCCGAGCGCTTGAACTGGCACAGTGGTATACATTTGCGTGCCTTCTCTGCAAAGCGGCGATGGTAGAAACAGAGGGTGTCTCCTCCGCGATCCTTGGCCCCCGCCGTCGCCGGTGGTTCTGCTACCGCCATCTCTGGCCCCCCGCCATCTCCGGCCGTCGTGCCGAACTCCGTCGCTGCTGCGGTGGCCGCGCGCTGTTTGCTGGCGTTGAGAATCCGGTGCGCCTCCTGGGCCAGCGCGCGGAAGTCCCGCTGGGCCAACAACGGCGAACTGGCCAGGGTCGCTCTCATGGCTGACGGTAGGGTCCTGAGGAAAATGTGGGTGAAGATGAAGTCGTCGTCGTCTGAGCCCCTCAACCTCAGCATGTTCTCCATCAGGTCAATGGGCGTGCCATCTCCCAAGTCGTTCAGAGCCAGGAGCCTCTCTGCTCTGTCCTCGACTGAGAGAGTGAAGCGCTGGATGAGCGCAGCCTTCAACCTGCCATATTTGTCGTGGGCCGGTGGCTGCTCCTATAGGCTCTCCACATGCCGAGCCGTGCGGTTGTCGAGCTTTGCAACCACATGGTAGAACTTCGTGTCATCTACCGTTATCCCCCGGAGGGTGAACTGTGCTTCAACCAAGTGGAACCAGGAGCACGGGTTGTCCTGCCAAAAGTCCGGTAGCTGGACCGTAGCGGCATACGGTGGGCTGGTGGCTCCCGATGAGTCTGGCCCGGGGGAATTTCTTTCATCCATGATATGTCTTAGGGTCACCAGTATGGAAATGTGAAAATGACGAGGCAGAGTTTATCTCACGAGTCAGGTTTATTCACATCTTCCAACATCAGCAAAGCAAAAAGAGGAAAAACACAGACATTCGTCCTTTATATATCCAGGACCTTCAAAGCTCACAGTCACATTGCATTTAATCACAAGTAACAATGCATCTTCTCTTAAATCCTATAACATCCTCCTCATAGTCTCTGGCAGACCAGGAAATCCCCCAAGGCCGTCTCTTGCATACCAAAGGCTAAATTTTCACATCCTCCTGTTATCTCCAAGGAGACCCAGTCCTTTGTTCTACTCTGAGATGTGAAGCTTAAAGTGATACATATGTGTCCCACAACGTGACCGATCATGGCCATATTAGCTTTCTGGGCTAAATGCTAAAAACAGGAAAAGGAAATGAGGAGTTCTTCTTTTTTGGTGTATTACGTGTCATCCACTGAGTCCTCCAACGGATGTCTGCCACCTTTTGAAACTGGCAAATCAGTAAAAATCAGTACAAATCTCCAATGCAGGCCCCAATGCAGGCAATCATGTGAGAGTGAGACGACAGGCACAGTGCCGTGCTCTGCTACTAGAGGCACGCAAAATTCTCACACTCAAAGGGTTAAATCAGCAACAAACTGATGAATAGGTTCTCATTGATGTTGCTGCCGAAAGCGAATCTTCCGGACAGTCATGCTATCCAGGGTATGAAAATGGTTTGCTAGCAGCTCCACGATGTCTTCAAAAGAGTCCGAAGCTCTGAGTGTGCACAGGACATGCTGGCCCTCAATACCCAGGTTGTGAACAAGTAGCGCACGTGTTCTTAACTTGTCGAGCTTACCCAGGTCGAGCACAGTGATGTATGTCTGGAAAGCCTCAAACCATCTCGGCCAAGGCACCGGCGGCTCGCCCAGGAGCTCGAGGAAGGGAGAAGTGGTGTGATACACGCCTCCATGAGTTAATCCTTCATCGCCAAATGTTTTGTATGGTAAAATACCTTGGGTAAAGATGAGGCAAGATGGCTGGACAAGCACAGCTTTATTGAACGTTATAGAACAGTGGTTGCACGGTAGGCACCAGGCAGAGGGCACTGGTCAAAGAGGCCACAATATGGATGCCTTCTGGTATTTATAGGGCGGTGCTGTGGTGGAACAGGAAGTGCCCACCACTACACTGCACTTCCCAATAAAGGTGCTGAATCACAACACTACACCCCTCTGTAAAAACATGTATTAACTGTGGTTTATCACATCTTTGGAAAAGCTGAGTTCAATTTCTCTAGTCACACCCAGGCCTGATTACTGCCACACCTGTTCTCAATCAAGAAATCACTTAAATAGGACCTGCCTGACAAAGTGAAGTTGACCAAAAGATCCTCAAAAGCTAGACATCATGCTGTGATCCAAAGAAATTCAGGAACAAATGAGAAACAAAGTAACTGAGATCTATCAGTCTGGAAAAGGTTATAAAGCCATTTCTAAAGCTTTGGGACTCCAGCAAACCACAGTGAGAGTCAATATCCACAAATGGCAAAAACATGGAACAGTGGTGAACCTTCTCAGGAGTGGCTGGCTGACCAAAATTACCCAGTGCAGCGACGACTCGTCCAAGAGGTCACAAAAGACCCTACAACAGTATCCAAAGAACTGCAGGCCTCACTTGCCTCAGTTAAGGTCAGTGTTCATGACTCCACCATAAGAAAGAGGCTACGCAAAAATGGCCTGCATGGCAGAGTTCCAAGACGAAAACCACTGCTGAGCAAAATGAACATAAAGGCTTGTCTCAGTTTTGCCAGAAAACATCTTGATGATCCCCAAGACTTTTGGGAAAATACTCTGTGGACTGACAAGACAAAAGTTGAACTTTTTGGGAGGTGTGTGTCCCACTACATCTCGTGTAAAAGTAACACAGCATTTCAGAAAAGGAACATCATACCAACCATAAAATATGGTGGTGGTAGTGTGATGGTCCGGGGCTGTTTTGCTGCTTCAAGACATGGAAGACTTGCTGAGGTAAATGGAACCATGAATTCTGCTGTCTACCAAAAAATCCTCAAGGAAAATATCCGGCCATCTGTTTGTGACCTCAAGCTGAAGTGCACTTGGGTTCTGCAGCAGGACAATGATCCAAAACACACCTGCAAGTCCACCTCTGAATGGCTTAAGAAAAACAAAATGAAGACTTTGGAGTGGCCTAGTCAAAGTCCTGACCTGAATCCGATTGAGATGCTGTGGCATGACCTCAAAAAGGTGGTTCATGCTCAAAAACCCTCCAATGTGGCTGAATTGCAATATTTCTGCAAAGATGAGTGGGCCAAAATTCCTCCACAGCACTGTAAAAGACTCATTTCCAGTTATTACAAACACTTGATTGCAGTTGTTGCTGCTAAGTGTGGCCCAACCAGTTATTAGATTTAGGGGGCAATCACTTTTTCACACAGGGCCATGTAGGTTTGGATTTTTTTTCCCTTAATAATAAACACCTTAATTTAAAAACTGCATTTTGTGTTTACTTGTGTTATCTTTGTCTAATATTTAAATTTGTTTGATGATCTGAAACATTTAAGTGTGAAAACATACAAAAAAATGAGAAATCGGGAAGGGGGCAAACACTTTTTTCACACAACTGTATATATGTATGTTTTTTTAATTATTACATTATATATCTTGGGGAAGGGGGTGGGTGGGTGATACCATGTGGATGTGTTACTTGTTCATCATGTGCAGTGTTGGGAAAGTTATTAAAAAATAGTAACTAATTATAATTACTAGTTACTTCTTTTCAAAAGTAATTGAGTTACTTTACCAATTACTGCACGATTAAAGTAAGTAGTTACTTGGAAAAGTAATTTTCACGTTACTTTTAAATGCATACTTAACTCATCTTGCATGCATTGTAGTGATCCGCACCGTGTGCCTCTGTTTACTAATCATTATCCTCAGCTGTGCTGGCTCTCACACCTGCACTCCTGCACGGAGAAGTCAACGCTCCTTGGGTGAAGTCTTTCTCATTTTGACTCGCCCTTCTCTACTGCTGGGAGTTACACCTCCCTTCCTCGCATCGACCCTGCACCTGTTCATCTGGGAGCTTCACCTCCCCAACACTACCATAACATTATTTCCACTCGAATCTTCACCTTCTACTCCTGCTTCTCTCCTCCTCTCTCCCCTGTGCACAGGTGGATCTTCATCTTGGCGGCAGACTCACCTCTGTTCCAGGCGGCGGACCGGATTCTGTCTCAAGCTGGAGGCCGCTTTGATCCCCCTGCTCAGTAAGTGCCTCCACTCATCAGACTCACTCTCCCTCTCATCCTCCAGCTGTGGCTGCACCTGCTCCTTCTCCCTCATCACAGACACTGCACGTCCTGAGCGGGACTCTGGTCACCTGGAGTGGACTGAGTTATTCTTCGGCACTTCAATTACTCCTGAGCTCTGTAAGATTATTTACTATTCAGCTCATTTACCCTCAGCGGTTGAACTGCTATTAATTCCCTCTCTCCACTCTTCCGGCAGGGTTGCCAGTTTGTTTGGGTTTTTTTTGTATACTTTATTGATCCCCAGAGGGAAAATTGAGGGCATCCACCTGGATGGATGAAGCAGCCACGGTACGGCGCTATCCCTTAACCATTCACACATACATTCACACCTAGGGCCACTTTAGGGTCTCCAATTAACCTAACCTGCATGTTTTTGGCCTGTGGGAGGAAACCAGAGAAATCCCGGAGTAAACCCACACAGATACGGGGAGAACATGCAAACTCCACACAGATCACTGTTGGTCAGGGGCTGGGATCGAACCAGGGATCCCATGGCCAAGGGTGAGTTGCTGTGTTGGCGCAGTGCTAACCACTGCGTCACCGCACCGCCCCAGTTCCCTCCTGCTCTGCTCCCACCTCCATTCATTCACATCCACTCACTCATGCACTTATACACTTTATAAATAAAGATCATTGTGATTTATAATGGAGTCTGTGTCTGCATTTGGGTTTTCGTGCAGCATGTCAGTACGTCTCCGTGTTGAAAACCCAGCAGACAGTGCTTTTGCACAATGCCTTAACAACATGGAGGCTCGATTAGATCAGCTCACTCATCAGCAGCAGGTGATCCTTAATCAATTGACACAGATTAATTCCTGGCTCTACCAACTTACCCTGGCACAGTCCTCTCACTCCGAGCCCAGGGGGTCAGCTGGGATATCACATCCCACCCCCCCTCCCGCACAGTCCACGCAACTCACACCAGTTCCCACGCCTACTCGTTTCAACGGTAAGCTGGGAGAGGCTCGTGGGTTTCTGCTTCAGTGCAGTCTGATGTTTCAGTGGGTACCGGGGGATTTTCCCACTAATCACAGCCAGATCAGTTATCTTGTTAATTTACTGGAGGGACGGGCACTCGCCTGGGCTTCAGTCGTGATGGTCCACCCCGATTATGCCACTTACACGTATGATCGATTTATTTCTGAATTTTCTGAGGTTTTTGATCATTCTGACTGGGATAGTGTTTTAACTTCCCGTCTCCTTAACCTCCGGCAGGGGGCCAGGTCTGCTGCTGATGACTCGGTTGACTTCCGGGTTGTTGCTGTGGAGGTGGGGTGGGAGGATGCCTCTCTTTGTAGCATTTTTACATGTAGCCTCAGCCCGAGTCTCAGAGATGAACTGGCCCGTTTAGACAAACCGTCCTCTTTACATGATTTAATTTCCCTGGCTATTAGCATTGATAACCGCCTAAGGGAGCGTGCTAGCGAGCGCCGTGGTGCTAATTGCTGGGACTCACAGTCTCACCCTCCCTCTCAGTCTCCACCCCTTGCCCTCCCTCCCCTGGAATCCTCAGAGCCCGAGGAGCCTATGCTGGTTGGTCTCTTCAAGTTGCCTCTTGCCGAGCGACAGTGCTGCCAGGCCCTCAAGCTATGCAGTTATTGTGCCAGTGCTGAGCATGAGGTCACCTCTTGTCCGAATCTACCAAAAGGGGGATTCCGTTCGTCGCAGTAGGGGGACTAACGGACACGATGACAACTAAATCCCTTACATGACTGATCTTATCCATTCACTTTCAATATAACCACATTGAAATCACTATTACGGTTCTCATTGATTCGGGCGCAGAGCAGAGCTTTATTTCTGAGAGCCTGGCAACCTGGCTTAAACTCCCCTGTCACAAACTCAAGACACCTTTGAAGCTGATTGCACTTTCTAATGTGCCCCTCATGACTGTCTCCAAGCAGACTGCCCCCGTCTCGATCTTGGTCTCAGGTAATCATTGGGAGCACATAATTTTTTTTGTGTTACCAGTCTCTGCCTCCCCTGTTATTTTGGGTTACCCCTGGCTCAGGCTCCATAACCCTGTTACTGATTGACAGACAGGCAACATCATTTCATGGAGTACTTTTTGTCTGAATACATGTCTACAGTTAGCAGCCTGCTCTCCCTCGGTGCTCATTTCTGCTCCATCCACACACATGCCCGATCTCTCCCTGGTTCCCCCGGAGTACCATGACCTCTCGCCAGTGTTCAGTAAGACCAAAGCTCCCTCTCTGCGCCGCCCCCCCCCCCCACCGCCCTTATGACTGCTCCATTAACCTCCTGCCAGGTGCTCCTTTGCCCTCCAGCCGTCTTTATAGCCTTCCTGCCCCGGAGTGTGAAGCAATGGATAAGTACATTAAGGAATCCTTAAGCTCGGGCATTATTAGGCCTTCTTCGTCAACGGTGGGGGTGGGATTTTTTTTTTTGTTGTCAAAAAGTACGGTTCCCTCTGACCCTGCATTGATTTTAGGGAGCTTAACAACATCACTGTGAAGGACAAGTACACTCTTCCCCTTATTAATTCTGCTTTTGATTCTCTCCAGGGGTCTACTGTCTTCACGAAGCTCGACCTACGCAATGCCTACTATCTGGTTCAGATTAAGGAGGGGGATGAGTGGAAGACGGCCTTCCGGACTCCGAGCAGCCATTTTGAGTATCTTGTGATGCCGTTTGGACTCACCAGTGCGCCGGCTGTATTTCAGCAGCTTATTAACGACATGCTGAAGGACTTCCTGGGTTCGTTTGTCTTTGTTTACTTTGATGATATCCTCATTTTTTCTCGTTCTCTCGAGGAGCATCAAGTACATGATAGAAGGGTCCTTCAGCAGCTGCTGGAGAATCAGCTGTATGTCAAGGCAGAAAAGTATGAGTTCCATACGGCATCTACCACCTTCTTGGGATTTGTCATTGGCTCTGGGTAAGCTTAAAGCTGTTGTGGAGTGACCGGTCCCCTCTTCCCATAAGCAGCTACAGCAGTTCTTGTTTTTTTTTTTTGTTTTTTTTTTGTTTGTTACTTATTTGTACCCGTAGGTAGATTTGGTTTGCAGTCTGGTGACAAGCCACTGGCTGCCGGTCGCTGCGTGCGCGAGCGCCCTAAACCTACATGTTTTTGGTATGCGGGAGGAAACCGGAGAAATCCCGGAGTAAACCCACGCAACACAGGGAGAACATGCAAACTCCACACAGCTCACTGTTGGTCGGGGGCTGGGATCGAACCCACGATCTCATGATCCCCGCAATCCCCCGGCCGAGGGTAAACTGTGCTGCCACAGTGCTAAACCACTGCGCCACCGTGCAGGTTTGCCAATTTTTACCGTCGCTTCACGTGACTATAGTTTGAAGGCCTTGCCACTCACCCACCTCACCTCCACTAAGGTCCCTTTTCGTCGGTCCGATGAGGCGGAGATGGTGTTTTCTAAACTGAAAACTGCTTTCTCTTCTCCCCCAATCCTGGCCCAGGTAGATCCATCCCTGCAATTCCTGGTGGAGGTGGACGCCTCGGATTTCGGGGTTGGGGCAGTGTTGTCTCAACACTCTCCCTCGGACAACAAGATCCATCCTTGCGCCTTCTTCTCCAGATGCCTGTCCCCGGCCGAGAAGAACTATGACGTGGGGGATCGGGAATTACTGGTCATCAAGCTAGCCTTGGAGGAGTGGCGCCATTGGCTGGAGGGGGCTTTGCTGCCATTTGTGGTTTGGACCGACCACAAGAACCTGAAATACCTGAAAACGGCCAAGCAACTGAATTCTAGGCAAGCCCGCTGGTCTCTGTTCTTCAGTAGATTCAATTTTACCATCACCTATCACACAGGTTCCAAGAACACTAAACCTTATTCGCTCTCCAGGCAGTTCTCCCCTGATACTGCCACGCCGGAGCTACACCCCATTGTCTCCCCCTCGTGCGTTGTCGGCACACTTTCTTGGGAGATCAAGGAGAAGGTTAAGAGAGCACAGGTAGCTGAACCCGACTTGGGCGGGGGTCCAGCAGGATGGATCTACGTCCCTTCCACGGTGCGTGGTCAGGTCATTGACTGGTTGCATTCTTCCAAGGTCATCTGTCACCCCGGGATGGCTCGCATCTTATCCCAGATTCAGAGGACCTTCTGGTGGCCGTCTATGAAGAAAGACGTCAACGACTTTGTTCGGTCCTCCCTCCATGGGTCACACTGCTATTCTCACTAATGTGGACAGATTTTCAAAGGCAGCTCAATTTGTCCCTCTTCTCAAGCTCCCTTCAGCCAAGGAGACAGCCGACTTGTTGGTCCTGC
Organism: Pholidichthys leucotaenia; assembly: GCA_020510985.1. NCBI lineage: Eukaryota > Metazoa > Chordata > Actinopteri > Cichliformes > Pholidichthyidae > Pholidichthys > Pholidichthys leucotaenia. The sequence goes on along the minus strand of CM035847.1, from coordinate 212,690,717 downwards.
ATGTGGTGCGCCTACACGGGATTCCATTTGACATCATGTCTGACCGGGGGCCCCAGTTTGTGTCTCAGGTTTGGCGGTCCTTCTGCAGGGCCATTGGGGCAACGGTCAGCTTGTCTTCAGGCTATCATCCGCAGAGTGATGGCCAGTGTGAGCGCGCTACTCAAGAGTTAGAGGTGGCCCTGAGGTGTGTTACGGCCTCTAACCCTGCTTCGTGGAGTTCACACTTGCCTTGGATCGAGTATGCTCATAACTCTGCCATTTTTACGGCCACGGGCTTCTCCCCTTTTGACGCGTTATTGGGCTACAACCCTCTGCCGTTCCCAGAAGAAGAGGAGGAGATCGCAGTCCCATCTGTGCAAGCCCACATCAAATGATGTCACTGGGTTTGGAGGTCTGCCAAGGCCTTCAACGCACCGCTGGGCGCAATTATGAAATTGCCATCCGTCGGAGGACCCTGGGTCTGCCCCACCGGGTCGGACAAAATGTATGGCTACCTACTAAAAACATCAACTTAAAAGCTGAGTCCAACAAGCTTTCTCCCCATTTTATTGGTCCTTTTCCCATCTCTCAAATGATTAACCCAGTTGCTGTATGCCTGTCTCCCCCCCCAACTATGCGCATTTGTCCTACCTTTCATGTCTCCCAGGTGAAGCTGGTTTCTTCAAGTCCTCTCTGTCCTCCACCCAAGCCGCCGCCCCCTCCAGTTATAATTGAGGGGGGCCTTGCCCACAAGGTCAGTCGCCTCTTGGATGTACGACACCGGGGCCGGGGTCTCCAGTACCTGGTGGACTGGGCCCGATATGGTACGGAGGAGAGGTCCTGGGTTCGGTTGTACCTCATCACTGATAAACAGCTCATCAGGGACTTCCATGGGACTCACCCGGGCAGGTTGAGTCAGCCGCCAGGAGGCATCCCTTGAGGGGGGGTACTGTAGTGATCCGCACCGTGTGCCGCTGTTTACTAATCATTATCCTCAGCTGCGCTGGCTCGCACACCTGCACCCTCCAATTAGGCAGCCTTTATCAGGAGTGGATTCCTGCACTCCTGCATGGAGACGTCAATGCTCCTTGGGTGAAGTCTTTCTCGTTTCGACTCGCCCTTCTCTACTGCTGGGAGTTACACCTCCCTTCCTCGCATCGTCCCTGCACCTGTTCATCTGGGAGCTTCGTCTCCCCAACACTACCGTAAGATTATTTCCACTGGAATCTTCACCTTCTACTCCTGCTTCTCTCCTCCTCTCTCCCCTGTGCACAGGTGGATCTCCATCTTGGCGGCCGACTCACCTCTATTCCAGGCGGCGGACCGGATTCTCTCTCGAGCTGGAGGCCGCTTCGATCCCCCCTGCTCAGTAAGTGTCTCCACTCATCAGACTCACTCTCCCTCTCATCCTCCAGCTGTGGCTGCACCTGCTCCTTCTCCCTCATCACAGACACTGCACGTCCTGAGAGGGACTCTGGTCACTTGGAGTAGACTGAGTTATTCTTCGGCACTTCAATTACTCCTGAGCTCTGTAAGATTATTTACTATTCAGCTCATTTACCCTCAGTGGTTGAACTGCTATTAATTTCCTCTCTCCACTCTTCCAGCAGGGTTGCCAGTTCCCTCCCGCTCTGCTCTTACCTCCATTCATTCACATCCACTCACTCACGCACTTATACACTTTATAAAGATCATTGTGATTTATAATCGAGTCTGTGTTTGCATTTGGGTTTTCGTGCAGCATGTCATACATAGCAAGATAATTTAATGAATTACGGGCTTATTAATGTTAGGCTTAAAACAGACTGTTTCAGACAGAGCTTTTAGAACATGTTCAGTTTGCTCTATCCTGCCTTTAGAGCTCTTATTGTGAGAAAATTTTTTTTGAAGAAAATCAACATGATATTGCCAGTAATTTCCTCATTTTGGAGTGAGAGTTGGCAACACTGCATAAAGCTGCCCATGTTTATCTTATCTTTATGATATGGATTTAATCTGATGTGCCGTGATCCAAAGATGTCCATTATCCACAGTCCAAATGTCTGCTGTGACAGAGACATGGTCCAGTTCCTCAATTTCCTTTTGGAGATCAAAATCCATTTTTGAATAATCTTTATCCAGGTAGCAAGTAAATGTTTTAACTTCAGTGGTTCACAGTCTGAGCTGTCTAATGGAAAGTCACTGTTTACATCATGTCTTCAGTCTGTAAGGATGCATCTGGTAATCAGTCGGTTTAATTCTTACTGGATCACAAACGGTCCAGATGCATACCTGTGCTTGAAATCCAGCCATTGCTGTTCAGATAGCGTAGTTCCACTAACACAGTGTTAGTTGTTAGCATAGCTAATTGTTATTAGCACAAGCTTTGTCGGAGCTTTGCTGCTGTTTTCAAGTGCTTCTCAAGATAGGTCTCAACTGGCACTTTAGCTTGCAACCCACAAATATGCTTTTGTCCTTAACTGCAACAAAGGAAAACATAATCTGTCTATTTCCACAAAAACAAAGTAGCTTCATCTCAGTAGTGAAGACTCAGCTCTTTGCAACATGTCACGTTGATTGACAGCTTGTCTCAGCTACAGTAGGGTCAGTTTGTATATTCATTTACGTGCGCTAAAAATATCTATCCATATGAATAAAATGAGTAACAAGTAATGCATCTGATCAAATTTCAGTAACTGTAACACATTACTGAATTTTTAAACAGTAATTTCGTTGTGCAGCAAGTTACTGCAAAAGTAGTGGCATTACAGTCCCAACACTGATCATGTGTCCCTGGTGTGGACGATAATTGTTTTCACATCATTAACAGTTTCCCAGCATCAGCTCTACGTGTCACCAACGGACCAGTAACTACAGAAACGTGTGTACGCCAACCTTGAAGTTGGCATGGGGCTGTACATATTTGCAGTCATTTCATTCTTGATACATCTGAAATTTTTTTGTGGAAAAGGACGTACGCCATGTTTTTGTGCGTAAGTACCCTTTGCGCATGAGGCACCCGGTGACTGACTTTGCTGTTGCAGAATATTCCACTTCTTTGCCTTAAAAAATTCCTGGGTTGCTTTCACAGTATGTTTTGGGTAATTATCCATTTGTACTGGGAAGTGCCGTCCAGTCAGCTTTGCTGCATTTGGCTAAATCTGAGCAGCCAGTATATCCCTATACACTTCAGAATTCATCCGGCCGCTCCTGTCTTTAGTCACATCATCAATAAACACTAGTGACCCAGTGCCATTGGAAGATATGCATTCCCATGCATCACACTGCCTCCACCATGTTTTACAGAAGATGTGGTGTGCTTTGGATCATGATTCTTTTTTGATTTGATTCTTGACTTGATTCTTTTTTCTAAAGCCCATCCAGGGACAAGAGTTGCAAATTAGCTAATAGCTATACACTCTATGTGCAACACATCAGATTGATTGTCTTTGATTAATTGTCTATGTTTATTGCACTGTCCCTGTCAAATAAACTAATCTACTACTACTATGAGCTTTTCCAAGACTTCTTCATACTTTTTTCTTTTCATCATTATGGAACAGGTTGATCTTGGTTTCATTTGTCCAAAGAATGCTGTTCCAGAACTGGGCTGGCTTCTTTAGATGTGTTTTGGCAAAGTCTAATCTGACCTTTCTATTTTTGAGGCTGATTCATGGTTTTCACCTTATGGTGAATCCTCTGTATTTACTCTCGTGAAGTCTTTTCTTTATGGTAGACTTAGATACTAATACACCTACTTCCTGGAGAGTGTTCTTCACTTGGGTGGATGTTGTGAAGGGGTTTTTTCTTCACCACGGAAAGGATGCTGTGATCATCCACCACTGTTATCTTCTGTGTATGTCCAGGCCTTTTTGAGTGCACTCTTTTCTCTGCACTCTTTTTTTCTCAGAATGTATCAAGCTATTGATTTGGCCACTCCTATGATTTCCACTATTTCTCTGATGGATTTTTTTCTTTTTTTCAGCATAAGGATGTTCTGTTTCATTTCCACTGAGAGCTCCTTTGATCGCATGTTGTGGGTTCACAGCAACAGCTTCCAAATGCAAATGCCACACCTGGAATCAACTCCAGACCTTTTACCTGCTTGATTGATGATGAATTAACAAGGGAATAGCCCATGCAGCCCATGAAGTAGCTTTTGAGTCAATTGTCCAATTACTTTTGAGTCCCTGAGATGAGGAGATTTTGTATAAAAATGGTTGCATTTCCTAAACTGTAACTCTAATTTGGATGTGACTGCTCTCACATTAAAGCTGAAAATCTGCACGTTAAGCCCATGTTGATTATATATGTAACTGTATTTTGAATATATTTAGGTAAACAACTAAAATAACAAAAGCTGTGTCAGTGTCCAAATATATATAGACCTAACTGTAGGCCCGCCCGTTTTGAACAAATAAGGCTAGTCGCGTCCAAACGTGTTTTTTTTTTTTCATTTTTAGCAAAGTTTACTAAATTGTCCTTTATATTGAAAACCATATTGGGAGTAGGGAATAGTAAATGATTTCAGATGATAGTCTACAAAAGTGCCTCTCTTTATAAGATATATGTGTGTTGGGCAATTCACACATTGTGTTAAGCTTTACATTTTTATGGTTGTTGGTAGCTGATGATATGGCACAGATGGCAGTAGCCGTGTTCCTTGTTTCACTTAAGCTAATTTGAGACACTGAACTAAAACGCCGCTTGTGGCTTATTATTTAAGCATTTTAACAGCTGTCATCTAGTAAGTTGATATTGTGGTGGAACGGATGGGGGATTCTCCACCCAGAGAAGGCAGCTGGGAAAAGGGGGAACAATGGACTGAAGAAGGAAGTGTCACCGGGGGGTCTCAGTCGGGACAGTAAGGACTGTTTGCCCCCTGGGCAGAGGAGAGAATGGCAGAGTCACTGGAAGAAGAAGGGTGTGAGAAGCGGTGCCGGTGTGATGTTATGTTAATGTGCCACACAGGTCTTTGTTCCAAATAATGTATTATGGTCAGAATGTCCGGGTCTCAATGCATGGAATTAAAGGTATAAAAGGAGAAGGCACAGAGACCCAGGAGAGCTTTTTCTGTACTGAATGTTGGAGAAGGAATAAAGTTCTTGTGTTGTCTAGCTCATTGCCTTGCCTGCTTCCTTTCTTCACAATATGTTTCTTTATATGTCTGGGTTAATAGGTGTTGGAAAATACACAAAAAAGAGGTTTGTGACTCAGGAGATATACCTATGCTCACCTGTTCATTTGAAACTTGTGCGACTTTTTATGAATGAATGAATTAATGAATCTTTATTTTGGATAGATTAAAAGTAAAGATTAAAAAAAGAAACAGACTAATATAACAAAGGGGGAAAGAAAATCCAACAAGGTCAAATTAGACAATAACTCCTCTGGTTATACAGTTCAACATAAGTTATCCGAAATGGGTGATGGCTGAAGCCGCAGCTTATATTGCCCACCCATATTCCATCCAAGAATTCAAAAGAAAAACAAAACAAGAGCGATTACAATTCAGAACATAGCTAAGACAAAATGTGGCAAAAAAAACTAAGCAACAACACAACACAGACTGGATATGACAATCCTTATGTGATTTTACATGTCATCTTGTATATATGTTTGGAGTATTTCTTCCTTTAGTTTTTATTTAAATTGTCCAAGCGCTGTACATGATTTTAATTCAGGTCCAAAACCGTTCCATAATCTGACTCCTTGCACTGAAACACAGTGTTGCTTGGTGGTAGTTCTCACTGAAGGTTTTTGAAATATATGTACATGTTCCTCTGAAATGATATTGTTTCTCCCTTATTTGGAAGAACTTTTGGATATTTGCGGGCAGTGATAGATTCTTCACTTTAAACATTATTACTGCAGTTTTAAAGTCAACCAGATCTTTCAACTTGAGAGCTTTTAATTTAAGAAAAAGTGGGTTTGTTGGTTCCCTGTAAGCAGCTTTGTTTATTATTCTAATAGCTCTCTTCTGAAGCATAAAGACTGGATATATGTTTGTTTTATATGTATTTCCCCATACTTCAGTACAATATGTCATGTATGGGAGTATTAATGAATGATACAAAGTATACAGTGTGGGTTGATTCAGCAAATATTTCACTCTGTGTAGTATTGCAATTGATTTAGATATTTTACCTTTAATATAATTAATATGTGACTTCCAACACAGTTTATTATCAATTATTACTCTTTAGAGAGTGCATAATGGTGTAGCATCTTAGGCTAGAACAAAGAGCAGAGTTTCCCAGAGTTTCCCTTGGAGATAACAGAGAGGTGTGAAGGACGAATGCAGTATGATCTTTTGTTTATCAGATGAATGCAGAGTGATCTTTTGTGTATCAGAGACTGCTAGGGGGATGTTAAAGGATTAAGGAAGTGAATGCAATGTGACCTTTGATGTGTAGAAGCGGCTGAAGGAAGGCCTGAGTATTTAAGAGAAGAGTCTTGTCTGAGATGCCCTCTTTCTGACTATGCTTATGTGTGAGATGTGTAATAAACTGTCTGCTTCAAATCCGCCTCGTTATTGACACACGCCACACTGGTGACCCAAGACGAATCATGCAACACGAGGAAAGATCCCAGGAGCCAGCCTTGTTGGGAGCCCCCAGCCAAGCATACGCTGTTACAATCCAGCTACTGGATTTTTGGCAGCACAATCCACGCTACTGGTTCCACCTAGTTGAGGCGCAGTTCGTCCTCTGGGGGATATCGGCGGATGACACGAAATTCTACCATGTGGTCGCAAAGCTCGACACCCACATGGCTCAGCATGTGAAGAGCCTGTTGGATCAGCCACCAACCAGCGACAAGTACGGCACGTTGAAGGCTGCACTCATCCAGCACTACACACTCTCGGTTGAGGAGAGAGCAGAGAGACTCCTGACGCGGACCGGGTTAGGAGATGGGTCGGCTATTGACCTGATGGAGAACATGCTGAGGTTGAAGGGCTCGGACGACAACCACTTCATTTTTACCCACCTCTTCCTCCGGAACCTTCCGTCAGCGAAGAGAGCGACCCTGGCCAATTCGCCGTTGCTGGCCGAGCGGGACTATCGTGCACTGGCCCGAGAAGCACACCGGATCATCATGGCCAGCAGAGAGCTCACGACCACGGTGGCAGCGACGGAGCTCGGCGCGACGGCCGGAGGAGGCGAGGAACCATTGACAGCAGTAGCAGAACCACCGACGACAGCGGCGGCGGGGGCCAAAGAACGCGGAGGAGACATCCTTTGTTTCTACCACCGCCGCTTTGCAGAGAAGGCACGCAAATGTATACCACCATGCCAGTTCAAGCGCTCGGGAAACGCCAAGACCGGAGGTCGGTAGCAGCTGCGGCCCTCGGGGAGGAGAACAAGCTGCTCTACTTGACGGACGCACGCTCGGGGAGGCATTTCCTCGTGGACACCGGCGCCCAGTTGAGTTTCATCATGCCGTCCTACGCCGACTGGCTGGCAGGATCTAGCAGCCCCGAGATGGCAGCAGCAAACGGCTTGGAGATTAAGACCTTTGGTGAGAGGACTCTACTTCTGTCTCTACACGGCCGTGCATTTGAGTGGACTTTTGTCATAGCAGCATTGAATTTCAATATATTGGGGGCTGATTTTTTGTGCTCACATGGTTTGTTGGTTGATGTCGCTAGCAGGCGCCTGGTTAATGCACTGTCTTTTGATTCTATCCCCTGTACAGCTCGAGTGTCCCGTCCAACAGCACAAGCCAACGTCACAGCTGCATACGGTAAGTTCCACACACTGCTCACTCAGTTCCCAGCACTCATGGTGCCCACATTTTCGGCAGCCGTCGCTAAGCACGGGGTGGAGCATTTTATCACCACCACCGGGCCGCCCGTTTTTGCAAAACCTCGGCGCTTGGACGCAGCTAAACTGGCCATAGCACGCAAGGAGTTCACCAACCTGGAGAGGTTGGGCATCATCAGGCGTTCAAACAGCCCATGGGCTTCCCCGCTACACATGGTCCCTAAAGCTGACGGTTCGTGGCGACCTTGCGGGGATTTCCGCAGGTTGAACAACGCCACAGCGCACGACCGCTACCCAATTCCTCACATCCAGGATTTTTCCGTTCACTTGGCAGGAGCACGCGTTTTTTCTAAAATAGACTTGGTCCGTGGTTACCACCAAGTCCCAGTCCGCGCTGAGGACATACCCAAAACAGCGGTAATAACTCCGTTTGGTTTATTCGAGTTTTTGCGCATGCCATTTGGGCTTAAAGGGGCTGCACAGACGTTCCAACGCATGATGGATGCAGTGCTGCGCGATCTCCCTTTCGTATTCGTCTACTTGGACGATATCTTGGTAGCCAGCGCGTCCGAAGATGAACACGAAACCCACCTAACGGCGGTTTTCCGGAGGTTGGGAGATCACGGTTTAATAATCAACCCAGCGAAGTGTCAGTTCGGAGTGACGCAGATTGATTTTTTGGGGCACCGCGTCTCTCCCGAAGGAGCGGTTCTGCTGCCTAACAAAGTGCGCGCGGTAGTAGATTTTCCCCGGCCGCAAACGGTCAGGGCTTTACAGGAGTTTTTGGGAATGGTGAATTTTTATAACCGTTTCCTTCCCTGCGCAGCGCAGCTCATGCAACCACTGTACGCCGCGCTCAAAAAACAGAAACCCGCGAATAAGATCGAATGGTCCCCGGAGCGAGAGCGAGCGTTCTCGGAAGTCAAAGCAGCCCTGGCAAATGCTGCATTGTTGGCACATCCAGACCCAACGGCCCGCATAGCGCTCACTACTGACGCGTCAGATGTGGCCATAGGGGCAGTCGTGGAGCAGCGTGTAGCCGGGGCTTGGCAGCCACTCGCCTTTTTCAGCAGGACTTTGCGCGATAGTGAACGTAAATACAACGCGTTCGACAGGGAGTTGCTGGCTCTCCACTTGGGCATTCGCCACTTCCAGTTCTGGCTGGAAGGGCGCTGTTTCACCGCGTTCATTGACCACAAGCTGCTAACATTCGCGATGGCCAAGGTTTCAGAACCGTGGTCGGGCCGGCAGCAGAGACAGCTGGCCGCGATCTCAGAGTTTACTACTGATATTCAGCATGTGTCGGGTAAACTGAATGTAGTGGCAGACTGCCTCTCGCGCGCCGTGGCTGCCCCGGTCCGCGTGGGGATAGATTACACAGCCATGGCCGCGGAGCAGGTTAGTGACGCGGATGTGCGTGCGCTCCAGTCTGGACCAACAGGGTTAAGGCTGGAGAGCAGGGTGCTGCAAAACGGTATGCCCCCCCTAATCTGTGATGTCTCCACTGGGCGACCGCATCCCGTGGTACCGGCCGCGTGGCGCCGCCGCGTTTTTGACTCAATTCATTCTTTAGCGCACCCGGGAGTGCACGCGTCGGTCAAAATGGTAGGAGAGAAATTTATGTGGCCGAGCCTTCGCAAACAAGTGAAAGAGTGGGCAGCAGCCTGCATGGCGTGCCAATGAGCCAAAGTACACAGACACACGAAAGCTCCCTTGGAGCCGTTTCACATCCCGGCTAAGAGGTTCGACCATGTTCACGTGGACCTCGTGGGCCCTCTCCCGCCATCACAGGGGTGCACGCACCTTCTGACAATGGTGGACCGCACCACGCGCTGGCCAGAAGTGGTTCCACTGGTGGCAACCACGGCCGAGGAGGTGGCGCGCACGTTCTTAACAGCATGGGTAGCGCGTTTTGGAGTCCCGTCGGACATTACGTCCAACAGAGGCCCTCAATTTGTTTCCGAACTTTGGTCAACAATGGCCCACAGCCTGGGTGTCACAATTCATCGCACTACCGCGTACAATCCACAGGCTAATGGGTTATGCGAACGTTTTCATAGGTCATTGAAAGCGGCTCTCAGGGCGTCACTGACGGATGCAAATTGGGTAGACAAGCTACCGTGGGTTTTATTGGGGTTACGTTCTGCGCCTAAAGAGGATTTGGAAGCTTCCCCGGCTGAACTCGTTTTTGCCCAGCCACTTTGGCTGCCCGGGGAATTTCTCCCAGATAATCCCGCGCCGGGCAGCTCCCCGTCTCAGCTGTTGCAGCGTAGCATAGACACAAGCATGCTGCTGGGCCCTGTTCACCACAGTTTTCCGCGCGTTTTTGTGCCCAAAACTTTGAAAAACGCGGAGTTCGTTTTTGTCAGACACGATGCACATCGCCCCCCACTGCGCCCACCTTATGATGGACCATTCAGAGTGCTGGAAACAGGGGACAAGCATTTTTTGCTAGATTTGGTGGGTAGGAGGGAAAGAATTGGCATAGACAGACTCAAACCCGCTTTTGTTGTGGCGGACAAGCAAGTGCTGTTGGCGAGGGCCCCTCGGCGTGGAAGACCGCCGCGGGGAGCTTCCCAGAGAAAAGATTCCCCAGAGCACCCACAGGCACAGACTTTTACCCCTCAATCATCAACCCCCCAGCATTCATCAGCCCTCCAGCATGACAGCGCCGCGGAGGCGGTGAATCCTGGTTACAGCAGATACAGGAGAAGACTGAAGCCCAAGCAACATGTGGATTGATGTTTATTGATTTTACCACAGCATATGGACTGTCATTCTATTGTTCTATCCAAGACGCTCGGGGGGGTTGTTTAGAGAGTGCATAATGGTGTAGCATCTTAGGCTAGAACAAAGAGCAGAGTTTCCCAGAGTTTCCCTTGGAGATAACAGGGAGGTGTGAAGGACGAATGCAGTATGATCTTTTATGTATCAGACAAATGCAGAGTGATCTTTTGTGTATCAGAGACTGCTAGGGGGATGTTAAAGGATTAAGGAAGTGAATGCAATGTGACTTTTGATGTGTAGAAGCGGCTGAAGGAAGGCCTGAGTATTTAAGAGAAGAGTCTTGTCTAAGATGCCCTCTTTCTGACTATGCTTATGTGTGAGATGTGTAATAAACTGTCTGCTTCAAATCCGCCTCATTATTGACACACTCCACAACTCCAAGAAATTTAGTTTCGGATACCCTTTCAATCTCTACACCATTTACACTGAGTTTAGATACTAAGTTGTTGTGATGGTTGTTAAAAACTATAAATTTTGTCTTACTTAAATTGAGCGTTAATTTGTTTGAATCAAACCACAGTTTAAGCTTTCCTAATTCCTTTCCGAGTGTATCCAAAAGTTGTTCCAAATTGCTTCCACTGCATAATAAATTAGTGTCATCGGCAAACAATATTAAATCCATTTTTTCCGAAACTTTACATATATTATTTATATACATATTGAATAACAATGGCCCCAAAACTGAACCTTGTGGGACTCCACAAGTAACCTTCAGTAACTGTGAGTTTTTGTTACCAACACATACATACTGATATCTATTCTTTAACTAACTACATAACCAGGACAGTGCTACCCCCCAATACCACAATTTTGTAGTTTCTTTAACAATAAATTATGATCCACTATATCAAATGCTTCTTTAAGATCCAGGAATACCCCAACTAAATACTCTTTATTTTCAACAGCAGTTGATATTTTTTCTATAAATTCCATTAGAGCAAATGCAGTTGTCCTCTTGTGTCTGAACCCATATTGCTGCTCACACAATAAATTATTCTTCAGTATGAAGTTGTCATTTCTCTCACAGAATATTTTTTCAAGTATCTTGGAAAATTGCGGCAATAGTGAAATTGGTCTATAGTTTGAGAATTCCCCTCTGTCACCCGTCTTGTATATCGGAATTACTTTAGCTATTTTCATTGCATTGGGAAATATACCTGTTTGGAGAGACAGGTTACAGATAGACGTCAGTGGTTTCGCTAAGCATTCAATAATAGTTTTGACTAAGAGCATGTCAATATCATCACAGTCCGTAGATGTTTTACTTTTAAACGATTTAACAATTTCAATGACCTCTCTCTCGTCTGTGTTCTTTATGAAAATGGAGTCTTTTATAGCAGTGCTTTTGCTTATTGTATCACCTGTAGGTGCCGTAATGGGTATTTCTCGAGCCAAATTAGGACCAATGTTAACAAAAAAGTTATTAAATTCATCTGCAGGTGAAACTGCATTCACACTTTGAGTCGTTTTATTATTTTTTTAAAAATTGGTTGGGTAGCTTGTATTTCTGTTTTTATTTCCAAGAATATTGTTAAGTATTGTCCATGTATTTTTAATATTATCTCTGTTTTTCTCCAGTTCTTTACTGTAATAGTCTCTTTTACTACATCTTATTATATATGTTAACTTATTTTTGTATGTTTTATACCGCTGCTCTGCTTCTTTTGTCCTTTTATTTTTTAGGAAAGCTTTATATAATAAATTTTTCTTTTTACACGCCTTTTGTAATCCTTTGGTTAACCATGGCTTATCGACAAATTTATGTTTAAGCTTTTTCTTTACTAATGGGCAATTTTTTTCATAAAGAGTGGTTACAATGTTCATAAATGTGTCACAGGCTTCATTTACATCTGATACATAAACTTTTGTCCAGTCTTGGTCTTCTTTAAAAGAACTGATTGCATTTTGTGATTTGTATCTGAACGATTCTAAAATTTTTTACAAAATTTTAAGATACGGGGGCCAATACCCCCGGGTATTGGCCCCCGTGTGGCCATGGATAAGTGCAAAGGTTGGCAAATGGTCACTTATATCATTTATCAATAATCCACTTTCTATTTTCTTATCAATAATATTAACAAACAGGTTGTCAATAAGTGTAGCAGTGTGAACTATGATTCTACTGGGATGTGTTATTGTGGGATATAGACTCATACTGTACATAGAATTTATGAACTCTGTAATTACATTTTGTTGATATGGATTTAGTAAATCAATATTTCCACAAATTACTACCATTTTCTTACTAGTAATATTATTGTACAGCTCGACTAATTTATCTCTGAATGTCTCAATGCAAGTTCCTGGCGTTCTATATATACAACTTTTAATTAGATTTTTTGTTTTATCTTGGTCAATCTCAACAGTGACACATTCCAAAATCCCTAGTGGCTAATAGAACCATAGCTGAAACTGAAATTTTTTATCTGTCAAAACAAAACTACATTCAGTGGTTGTCATTTATTTTAAACCCATCTAGTTGCAGTTTAAGTTTATTGATAGTCACCAGGGAAGATGTTCCTGCTGTTAGATCAGCAGATGCAGTGCAGTGCGATGGTAGTTTGAGCTGCGGCTATTCTAAAGATTCATTGATTTCTCAAACAACCACAAGCCAGCTCATGTATATGTATCATGTTTAGCACATAGAATATCAGCTTATAAAATTCACTCATCTGGCCTTGAGTATATTCATTATTTTTAATTGCTTATCCCAATTAGGTTTGATGGAGCTAATAAGGTGAGAGGAAGAGTACAGTGTGGAAGGATAACCAGTCCATTGCAGGCCACCACAGAGAGATTGGTGAGTCACTCTTATACTTCCATGTACTGGTACTATACAGGGGCATCGCAATAAATTAGACTGTCAACAAAAAGTTGATTTATTAAGATAATTCAATTCAAAAAATTAAACTTCTATATTATATAGAGTCATTACACAGAGTGATATATTTCAAGTGCTTATTTATTTCAATTTTGATTATTATGGCATACAGACCATGAAAACCCCAAATTCAGTTTCTCAAAAATTAGAATATTACATAAAATTAATTTTAAAAAATAGTTTTTTAATAGAAATGTTGGCCGACTGAAAAGTATGCCTATGTACACACTCAATACTTGGCCTCTGTTCAGATAAAAGTAAATTTTGCATTTCATTTGGAAATCAAAGTCCCAGAGTCTGGAGAAAGAGTGGAGAGGCACAGAATCTAAGTTGCTTGAGGTTTAGTGTGAACTTTCCACAGTCAGTAATGATTTGAGAAACCATGTCATCTGCTGGTGTTGGTCCACTGTGTTTTATCAAGACCAAAGTCAGCGCAGTCGTCTACCAGGAAATTTTAGAGCACTTCATGCTTCCCTCTGCTGACAAGTTTTATGGAGAAGCTGATTTCATTTTCCAGTGGGACTTGCCCCCCCCCCCCCCCCCCCCACACACACACACACACACTGCCAAAAGGGTCAAAACCTGGTTTAATGACTATGGCATCACTGTGTTTGATTGGCCAGCAAACTCTCCTGACCTAAACCCCATAGAGAATCTATGGAGTATTGTCAAGAGGAAGATGAGAGACACCAGATCCCAACAATGCAGACGAGCTGAAGGTCACTATCAAAGCAACCTGGACCTTCATCAGGCTGATCACCTCCCTGCCACGCCACATTGATACAGTAATTAATCCAAAAGGAGCCCGGACCAAGTATTGAGTGTGTACATGGACATACTTTTCAGATGACCAACATTTCTATTAAAAAAAATATTTTTTTAAATTAATTTTATGTAGTATTCTAATTTTTGAGAAACTGATTTTGGGGTTTTCATGGGCTGTAAGCCATAATCATCAAAATTAAAATAAATAAACACATAATTGTTTTGAATTCAAAACAATTAAACTTCTATACTATATAGAGTCATTACACAGAGAGTGATATATTTCAAGTGGTTAGCACTGCGGCAGCACAGCAACTCCCCCTTGGCCGGGGGATTCTGGGTTCGATCCCAGCCCCCGACCAACAGTGATCTGTGTGGAGTTTGCATGTTCTCCCCGTGTCTGCGTGGGTTTACTCCGGGATTTCTCCGGTTTCCTCCCACATGCCAAAAACATGCAAGTTAGGTTAATTGGCATCAAACTGGGGATTCTAAATTGTCCTTAGGTATGACTGTGAGAGTGAATGGTTGTCTGTCTCTCTGTGTTGGCCCTGCGATGGACTGGCGATCTGTCCAGGGTGTACCCTGCCTCTCGCCCAAAGACGCTGGGATAGGCTGAAGCCCCCCCGCCCCCCGCGACCCGAAAAGAATTAAGCGGAAGAAGATGAATTAATTAATTAATTACCTAAATAAATCAACTTTTGTTGACATTCTAATTTATTGAGATGCACCTGTAGAAACACAATTAACTTCACATGCATGACTTTGAAATGTGGAACGAAGGTGGGACACAAGAAGGAAATCCCCACAAGTACCCCCACAAGTTTGAAATGATTGCAATTTAACACTTAACTGCATGTCTTCAGTGATTCCTAAAGTACAATGAGAGGTAGAGCTTTCAGTTATCAGACTCATCTCCGGTGGAATCAGCTTACATCTGGGGTCAGAAGACAGACACACGCTGTAATTTTAAGACTAGGGTTAAAATTTCCTTTTTGACAGGCTCTCACTCCCAACAGGTGCCAGAAAATGGCTGCCCCTCTCTGCACCTCATCCTGCTGAAATTAGTTTTTCCTCAACTGTAGTCAAGTGGTTGCCATAGATAACCACTGATTGCTGTGGTTCTTGGCCTTGCGATTTAAAAGTGCTTTGAGATAGCTTGCATTGTGAGTTGGTGATATGAATGAAAATCTCAGAATGATTTGAACACATAACTTTTTAAAGGGTAACAGCGGTAACTCCTTTATCACTGTGCTGCCCTGGTTGACTTAGCAGTAAATTACTCAATACACAGTTTTTGCTTAATTTAGGATTTTTGTTGATAGAATATTTGGAGTGTATGCCTTAAAAGAACAAGTATAAGAAGGATGACATGAGGGCCATTCATTAAAGATTTCCCTTGACTCATTTCCTATGGACTGAGAGGAACCAAACTTGGCACAGTTTTTAGTCTTTGGGCGCATTCAAACGGCCACTGTTTGGTGCGGACCAAAGGACCAAACAGTGGCTTCCAAGCAGTGAATGCGCGTTGGAACTCTGGTGCGCACCAAACAAGCGAAGTCTGGACCCCTGAAAACAGGGGTCTTGGTTCACTTGCAAACGAAGTCTGGTGCACTTCGCTTGCAGTGTGAATCCAAATGGAGTATCCAGCGGACCAAAGGGCGGAAGTGCCCCTCGGCATTTGTGTAACCATAACAACACGTAGTCTAAGAAGAGGAAGTGACGTTTACTGTAGTACATTTTGGGTAGAAAATAACAATAAAGACTACCATGCAAATTCGAGAAATCCTTTTACCGGAGAAAACCAAGGAGAAAAATTAAAAAATGTCTCGTTTGTGGCGGACAAACAACCCAGCTAAAAGGGAACGGGTTTCCATTGTCGGTCCTGGCCAATCGATGAGCCTGTTTTTTCTTCTTCACCGAGATTTTTTCTTCCTGGTCAGTGGTGGTTTCGGCTACAACGCCCCAAACAAGCAGTTGTTGTAACTGCGTGACGTCCAGGCAGTTTGGTCTGCTGCAGTGTGAATGCAAATTCTTAGCATTCCCTGCCCAGTCGAACCAAGACCCCCGGACTATCCTGGTCTGAATGCAGCCTTTCTCTACACAGGTACCACCAAGGGTCACACACTTCTCCCATCACTTTATGCAGCTTTGGAGACCTCACCTGTAGGAATCTTTGCATCAGAAGCCACGACTCGACTTAAGAAATCAGTGTTTCATCATCTTGGAAGTGCTTGCCCTTCAAAAAATGACTTTGTGGTTGGAAAGAGGTGGAAGTCAGATGATGTGAGGTCTAGAGGGGAAGGGCGGTGAGGAAGGATTTCATAGCTGCAGGATTATGCTTCCGTTTTGGCAATATGCGAGTTGTGAACTAGGGCATTGTCTTGCAGGAGGTAGACATCTTTAGTCAGCATGCCACACCTCTTGGTTTTAATGGCCTTTTGTAATTTTAGCAGCAGTGGAGCACAGTAAGTCTTAGTAATTGTGGTATCTTTAGCCAGTAAATCCATCATCAATACTCCATGCTGGTCCCAAAAAAACTGTGAGCATAAGCTTGCCCACTGATGGGTGGACACGCTCTTCCAAGGTGTTAAGTCATAATGCTTCCATTGCTTCGACTGGGCTTTAGTCTCCAAATCAAAGTGATGGACCCATGTTTCCTCCTGTGTGATTAGACTGTCAGAAAAGTCCTCTTGGTTTTCTTGGCACATGTCCAAAAGAGCCTGGGAGCACATGACTCATTCCTGTTTCTGTAAAGGTGTGAGCAACTGGGAGGTCCATTGTGCAAATGGTCATGGATGATTTTTTTCCACAGACCCCACACTGATCTTGACATCTTGGGCTAGTTGGCGAACAGTTATGCTGCGATCCACCAAAATGGTGGCCTCCACTTCCTGGATGGTGTCTTCATCAGTGGTGCACTGTCGCCTGGGAATGGATGCCATTTCCACCAATGTCTGACCACAGTGGAACTGTCACTGCCAGTGCTGGACTACGTCATACGATAGGGCATCCTCCCCACAAGTCTTTTTCATCTCACCGAACGTCACCCATGGTGTGCAGCCTCTCAAGGACAGAAACTGATGACTGCTCTACATTCAGCTGGCTCTGTTATCACACCTTACTCCACCTTCGCACCTGTAAAAGAGAAACTCTTAGGAGTTTAGAGCTGCAAATCACCACGTGATCTATAGAGAATTTCACCCTCCTGCAATAAACATAAGTGGCTCACCAGAAATCTTTATTGAACAGCCATCTTAATTACAGAGAACAGATGTTGCTGTGAGAAAGTAGAATGGTCCACCATAAGTTGTCTTTCAATCATGAATTTGATCTTCAACATTAGCCAAGTACTTTAATCACCCTGGCACATAAGCAACTCATGAGCTCTGAGTGGAGCTTCTGACTCCATGACAGTTGTAGGGGGGTTTTGGTTTATTTTCAGAGACTTCTTGTGGGACCAGAAGAGAAAATGTTGTAATTCTGGAGCAAAACTGGCCATAGTTAAACTGTGGCAGAATGTCCAAGAACTGAGATATGCCAGTGAAGCGTCCTCTTTCGTAGTGACACAAACAATGCTGGGTATGTTTGCACAGGACAGGAGTCATTACAATATGTTGGGATGTGATGGAATCTCCCACTTGTTTCAGTCATCCTCTCTGTCTCTCTCTCCCTCCCTCTCTCTCTCTCTCTCTCTCTCTCTCTCTCTCTTTCTCTCTCTCTCTCTCTCTCTCTCTGTCTTACTCTGGCTGCTAATCAGCATTTGAAAGGCAGCTTTGACAGTGAGAAAGAAAGTGAGGGGGGCACATGGAGGTGGGGATAAACGAAAGCATGAGACACAGTGAGTTAGGGAGAGAGAGCCTGCCTAGTGAGACTGAGGCGAGGGGCTGTACAAGCATGCCTTTTATATTTACTAGTGACTGAGAGAGAGAGAGAGAAAGAGAGAGGAGAGAGAGGGAGAAATGGAGCAGCTGAAGGCAGAGACAACTGGTGTGCACGGCTTTCCCAAGAGGAAATGAAAAGAAAGAAGCTCAGCGAGGAGAGTGAATGAGTGAACGGGAGAGAGGAAGGGTGGGAGGGAGCATGCCGGCTCCAGAGAGAGAGCGAGAGAGCGAGAAAGAGATTCTCACACTGGCTGTGTCCTAATCCGAGTCCATCTCCAAGAAGCAGCGGAGCAGAGTGTCAGTGAAGTGAGTCTGCGAGCCAAGGAGAGCTACACCACACAAACACACACACACACACACACACACACTCTCACATACACTCTTCCCCGTATTCCTCGCGACTCTGCGATGTGTCCAGCTGCACGGGCACGGCTTTTGTGAAAGTGAGTGGGGGACTGACGCTGCCCTCTTTCCCAGCCCCCTTGGCTCGCACACACGCACACGCACACAGTGGTCGCTTGTCCGTGTTTAAGCCCGAGGTGCTGGTGGAGGTGTGTTGCGGGGAGGGGGGCACCGCCAGGGCAGCGCGGGGGCACCGGAGAGGAGGAAGAGGAGGAGGAGGAGGAGAAGAAGAAGGAGAAGGAGAAGAAAGGGAGGAAAAGGAAGAGTGGAGCAAAGTGGATCGGATCAACAGTAGCAGACTGAACACTGGAAATGCCTGTCAGGTGAGTGGATGATGGATCTGATTTACAGTGGACACACACACGCACACACACACACATGCATGCACACAGGTGCACACATACACGAGACCATACGTGCACTTTCTTAGTTTGTTTCAAGAAAGCCACAAGTAAAGTTGTCTCCCTTTATCAGACTTTTGCCGTCAGTCGTCAGACAAACTCCAGTCACCGATTAAATGTTGTAGAAGTCTTAGTGCTTTAAGAAAAACCCGTCTTTTTTTATTATTGTGGAATCATATCAGGTGAAAGCTTTTTATTTCATTTCCTCATTTATGGCAGAGCCAAAGTCTTGAAAACTTATGATGGTGAATGAACAGAGAGGTCACAAACATTCATCTAGAATAAAGGGCAGAACAGTTAAAATTCAAAAGTGCTTTTTTTCTTCTTTTTGGCATGACGTTTAAATCTAAATTTGCTCCAAAGAAAAATACGCAGATGAATTTCTGTATTTCTATGTAAAAGTTCACACTCATGATTTATTATAAATTGATTTTGATCTGCCTGCTTTGATTAGATAATTAAAATAAATGTTTGCTCTCCCAGTAGTCAGTGCTACTATTTTTTTTTTTTTTACACAAACTTCTTTGTGTATTTTATCTGTTTAGCCAAGTTAAGTCCACCCAAGCACGGAAAAAAAAAATCCATTCTTTACTTTTCAGATAAGCCAGATAATTCTGTATGTTTGTGTTCTGTGCTGGGCACCCCTGTTTCCACTGGATTTTGTGTGTTTGTCAGCGTACGTCTGTGTGTGTGCGCGACGTCGGGGCAGGGACAGAGCGGCTGCGTGCCCATCTGCACCTGCAGAGGCAGAATTGGTCACAGTTTACTGGCTTGGTAACATTTGCTGCCTTCAGGGTGTTTGCAGCAGGTGGTCCAAATTTGGCAGAATGACTGTGACAAACGCGTAGTGTCCACCGCTGCTGTAAAGTAAATAACAACATCAAACCATCAGGCAGTCATATCAGGGGTTTTTCCCCCCCCCCCTTACATTTTTTTCCTCTCTCCTTGTGCTTTTCGTGGCTTGTCACTTGATGTTTAAGTCAAACTCTCAGGATTCAGAGGAGAGGAATGTGCAACGCGTGTGAGTATGAGCGCGGGTGGGGAAGTGTAAGTGTTTTCTGTCTGAATCGCTGCCAGGTTCCATTCGTGCGTCTGCGTCTGTCCATATGTCGATATTTGTATTGAGCGTTTATTTTGTACACTCTCCGCCAGTTTGTGTTTGCTTTAAACGCTGCTCCGTTTCGCTCGCCGCCTACAGCATCATTTGCAGCCACACCTGCTGGGATTACAGGTGCTTCAGGTAAATTCCAACCAAATAACTGCCTTCAGTGCAAAGAGTGCTTGCGCCTGAACCAGGGGCTAATTCGCGTGCCGGGATGAAGTGTCTAAATGTTAATAGTAATTAAGACTTTCTATGTCAGGTTTTTGTAGTTTTTTTTTTTTTAAGACCATGTTGGCCTTTGCTTCCATAATGACTGGATCTTGACAGTGAAGGCAAATGGGGTCAGACTGAGTCCTGGCATGAGCCTGGTTTCACTTTATACCTCAGCCCACTGAGCCAGTAAGCCTCCTCGTCCACTCCAGCTCTCGCATGTGCACAGTGTTTTGGTCGTGACCTACCTTTCGGCCTTTTTTTCAAATTATTATTATTAGACCCAGATGCCAGATTTCTTCTTTGGCTTTTGTGCTTCAGGAGCTGCAATCCATG
The DNA here is from genome assembly GCA_020510985.1 of Pholidichthys leucotaenia. Classification (NCBI taxonomy): domain Eukaryota; kingdom Metazoa; phylum Chordata; class Actinopteri; order Cichliformes; family Pholidichthyidae; genus Pholidichthys; species Pholidichthys leucotaenia. The sequence goes on along the minus strand of CM035847.1, from coordinate 212,670,228 downwards.
CTCATGAGCAACTTTTCGAAAAGTTAAAATGTTGGTAGATCAGGGGAAAAAAGTAGAAATCTGATTAAAGACATTTCTGTTGTATCATTTTTATATTTTCTTTAGCCAGTTTTGCTTTATTAATGATCACCCAACTGGATAAAAATATTCACATCGGCAGTACCGGAGCGGGTCGGTATTTTATGAATTTATCTCGGGTGGTAGACAGAAGCCGACCGTCACTTTTTTGTGACTCATTGACAAGCTCTCAGGTAGACAGACACCCCAGCTCTCCTCCTCCCTTCCCCTTCTCCTCTCTTGATATTTTTGTCTCTCTCTGTTGCTCTCTTACACACGCACACCAAAGGTGGTCAGCACGCGGCGCGTTGACAGACAGCCGCTTGCACACGTCTGGCTTTGGCTGTGCGCGGCTCTGTGTGTGTGTGCGCGTAAGGCGTTGACAGTGTGTGGGTCTGTGACAGAGGATGTCAGCGCAGTGTCAGAGAGATGTGTTTAGTGTCACACTCTGCTGACCTGATCTCCGGTCGGACTGTCCACTCCGGCCCCGCTGTGGCTCCTTACATAACCCCCGCTGTCATTCACACACCAGCCTGAAGGGACCCTATAGCCTTTGTATGCGTGCGTGCGCGCGCACACACACACTTTCAAACCCACTTGCATTTACTTTGTGATATGCACACAATGCATCGGCATGCACGTTTCCTGTCACTTTCCCTCCAGATCAAAACTCAGAGGCGCTGCACTCCTTCATGTCTTTTTTTTTTTTTTTTTTTTTACTTCTTTCTCATTCTCCAGTTTATAGTAACGTTCATACCAGAAGTTACATAAATTAAAAACGCATCTGGAAATATTCAGAGCACTGAGCTGCGAGCGCTGTGTGGGAATAGACCGTGGAGCCAGCTGGTATCCTGGTTTCCCCGAGTGTGCTGCGAGACACCTACACAACTTGTGCAACTCCTATCAAGAGTTTGACACCGCTCTGAACTTTGACATTTGCACCATGTTAATTGATGTGCCCATATTAGCATGTGGACTTCTCCGTGCTGCTGTTCAGAATGAGACTGCGCTTTCAAGAAGTGTGTGAGTGTGTGTGAGAGGGGGAGATTGAGTGACCCTGTGTGCTGTTCTCTGGCCTGTGGTTATTCGAAGGTCAGGGCTGATGTGGTCTCTGCCTGCGGGAGTGGATTTACCATCTCCGGCCATATAGAGAGCTGCATCCTCTTGGCTCACCCTTCCGCTGAGAAGAAGTTTCTGTCTACGCTCTACATTTTGTGTTGGTGTACCACTGACTTTAAGACACTTAGGGAACAGTAAAAAAGCAGCACTTAAGGTATTTGAAATGAGAAGCTTGTATGTCTTAAAAGGCGAGTGATGAGGGCCTAGGGATGGACTAAATATTATTTGATGGGTGCTCTTTTTATGCTCCTTTTTTAAAAGTTATACCTTTCATACCTAGTATAACCTGGAAAACCACTGGCTCATCAGCTAATCCACTATAGCCCTCTTTATCTGTGTGTTAGTGATTCAGGTGTTATCCAGACCAACTTTTTGTGTTCTTTTTATACACGTAGATACTTTTAGAAACAGATGAATATTCATCAGACAATCGACAATGATCGTCTGATGGATTTTAACAAATGGCAACCCTCTTTTGTGCTCCACGTGGACTGTTAATCTACATGCACACACAGTAGTTCAAGCCTGAGTGGCCAATTGCCCCCAGCCTACAGAATCTCTTTATGTAGTTTAGCGTTCATCAAAAGGCAAAACAAACCCAAGAATATAACACATAATCATAATTAAATTGCATTTTAAGCCTCATGCAGTGAAGCGGTTTTGTCAACCTGTTAGTCTTCTGAAAAAAAAGAAAAGAAATTGCATTTATGATTGCATTTGAATCTTCCTTCAAAGTTTAGACTTGTAGAGCCTCTTTTTGACTGCTTTAACTACTGTCTGAGTAATTATCTCCAGTTTACTGGGGGGGGGGGGGAGGTTGTGCGAAACAGTCTTTTCGGAATGCATACATTTTCTCGTTCACATTTGGGATTCTGTGTGCTGATGGTCCCCGTTTCATATTTAATACAGCTCTCAGGTGCAGTGGAGCGTTTCTTCTGTGTACACTCAGGCCAAGGTAGACGATAATTATGACGGGCACAGACTGGGTTCTGTGCAACTTCACACCCGCGAGGAGTGGACATCAAAGCCTTCTGCAATAAAAGGAGAAGAAGACTATATTGATTACCACGGGTGGACATTAGCAAATCTCTTTCTCTCTCCTTTATTCATCTGTCTTCATCCGTCTATCATTTCCCCTCCTCTCTTCCTCTCCGCCTCCCTCTGCCTCTACTTATGCCGACTCCCTCCCCCATATGCTCTCCACCCGCCCCCCCCCCTTTTTCTCTGTCTAATCATTTATTTATCGCTGATCTCTTTATTCTGTGTTCTTTCTGTTTAGGGAAGGTGGGACTGTATGTTTCACATTCATACAGGTTGTTATCATCATCGTTCCCTTACACCAATATTGAGTTCCTTCTCTTCCTGTTCATCATTGCAGAACTACCTGGGGGTGGGTGGGGTGACACGGTCCAATCTAACGGCGTATTGATTCCATTAGATAATTAATGACTCAGCCAAGGGCCAGGGAGGAGCAAAGAGGAGGTTAGAGGAGAGGGATGTGAGGGTAAGGATGATGGGAGAGGTGCTGGGGGGAAGGAGACGCTGGGGGGACGCCAAGGCCCTCGAGAGTTGGAGAGAACCTTGGGTTAGGAATCATCCAGAGTCGTCAAGGTCAACCACAGCCGGAGCGCCAATACGGAAGCAGAATGCCGAGCGAGTTTGGATGTGGAATGCTGAGCAGGGGAGCGTGGAGAGAGATCTTCATGTCCAGCCGCTGTCGATTGATCAGCAGCTGAAAAATTGTACATTAAAAAGTCTTTTGACTTCCAAATCCTGAGGTCCAACCAGGGCCGTAATGCATGATAAGTAGTTTTCAGCCCTCCAACCAGAATACCAAACTTCATCTCCCCAGACGCTCCAGACACTCATTTACAACTACTCAACAACATGAAAGGCCAGATAGAAAACTAGCTACATCAAATATTCTGTTCATGTTATTTCCAGCCGTATTTTCTACATCTTCCACGATATCGAACGCTTTGGATTTGATAAAATATTCTTCAGAGGAATATCACATCACAGTTGTATGTGCACTTCACTTTTACCTTTAGTTTAGTTTAATTAAAGAAAAAATGGTCTTTTTAAAGAGTGTTGTCACTAAAAGTTGATATGAATACTGAATGCTGACTTATTTCGTATGTGGAGTCATGCTCTGCCTCAGTAGTAGACACACAGAGCAGAGAAGCCATTAAAGCAGGGTCTCAGTTCACGAAAATCTGCCAGATGCAAGTTTTGCGAGGCTCATTAATGCAAGTTTGATCAGCGGAATTTATGAAAATTTCTGCTTGCATTTTCAAATTTGGTTAAATTGATTAATCATCCATCATAATTTACCATATAAGGGTAGCCACTGCAGTAGGTCATCAGTCAGGAAGAACATCCCCAAAGTATCCCTAAAACAAAAGATGACCTCAAATGACAAAGTATTTTTACATTAAATTTTAAAGGATGTTCCTAAAGTTGCAGTAAGTAAAATACAAAGCCACTGCAGCTACTTTTCAAACCTGAATCACTGATTCCTTACTGTTTTTTATTTTTACTTTATAACCTTTTTTATGGGAATAATGTTACCTCTAAGCACTTGAGCCTTGTATTAATTTTTGAGGTTACCATATTTGTAGAGCAAATCGCCCAACATACTGATATCATTCCATTGTGAATGATGTGTTTCAGCAAATGTAAAGCCTTTATTATAAATTTAACTTTTGGGCAGCAAAATTCAGGAGGGCTTACATCCTTACACAGCATAGAGGCTCATTCAAAGAAAACACAAGTTCAACTCCATTAGAAGAATGAATGATTAATATTCCCAAGAATGATCACTGGTTAAATAAACTATTCTTCTGCATCATTCAGCTCAGCTTTGTGTCCCTTAAAAGATGATCAGCATGGTTCAGTTGTGTATGGGGTTATTTATCAGAGATTCACATCCATTCACTTCCATATTAAAATGTGACTCATCAGAGAAGTTGCGATTACAATAGACAGTAATAGTTCACCTTTATTCTCTTCTCAGTGTGACATTAGTCCACTATATAATTACATATTATAGCTAATAGCCACCGGAGTGGTGGCCTAGTTGATAAAGCATCCGCCCCACACCCGGGAGGCCTGGGTTCATATCCCGGCCGGGTCATGCCAAAGACCATATAGAAGTGGAACTTCCTGCCGTCCAGCTTGGTGCTCAGCAATGAGGGAAATTTGTGGCGGCGCCTTGCATGGCAGCGGCCCCTCTGATTCTAGGTGTGATTAACATTGTAGATAGGAGAAACGTGATTTCGTTCTACTGTACATGATTTGCTGTATGGATTGAATGACAGTAAAGTTGGCTTAACCTTTACCTAATAGTTGTTTGGTGCAATGTCGAAGTTTGTCAAAAATCCTAAAAATTATCAAATAAAGGAGACATTCTTTATATTTGAAGCTGTACATTGCCTACGCCTGGTCCGGCTCTTCACCTTTGCATGAGAGCAGTGTGCATGTGGTCTCTGGTGGGCAATGAGAGCTCCTCTGCCTCCACATTCGCAGTCTCGGCCAGGCTCTGTATTGGGCCCCAGGGGTTGGGGAGATGAGGCATAAAACAACCATGTCTGTACCTAGGGGAGCTGGTGGCATGGCGGCGGAGCCATTGTCTGTCAGCGTGCTGTTTGACTTAAATGTGTTCATTTGCCTGATACCCCCCGACTCCCCGCAGGGAGGGGTCGGAAGGAGAGGGGAGGGGTGCACTAACGAACCTCTGACAGCTGGAGGCCCTAATTAAACGTCCCCACTGAAAATAAACAGAGCGGGAGCCAAGTGAGCAGCCAGAGAGGAGCACACGGCAAACCGGCGGCCATGAGCGCTCGCCGCAGTGCCCTCCTTTCTGTTGCTGGTGAAGCCGTGCCAAGAGAACGTGGCTCTATAGGGTAGGGGTCTCAAACTCTTGCTCTGACTCTCTCTCACTCACTCTCACACACACACACACACACATTCTTGCGCCGTACTTATGAATATGGAACACTGCAGCAACACATTTCGAACACCTGTGGTCCCACTTGATACAAGTTGATCTCTAAAGCTGTGGGTGTTTTTTTTTTAACTCTCAGAAGTCACAGTTTTCTTCCCCGTATATTTCCCACTGTGCCCTCCCAGAATAAGTTGAGTCACTTCTGTGTGAGACAGTGGCTGTTTCACACTCTCTGCGCACACGACACTTCTGACTTTCAGGCCGCCGCTGTGCTGCTAGCCAGGTGGGGCATTAGCAGTCAAAGTGGCGGGGTCCATTTGGGCGAGTGCATTAATGGGCCGCCCCAACCTGCGACAAGGTTATGAGGCTGATTGAATAAATAGTGTGGAGGTCCCTGTCCATTACAGCCCCGTGTCTGCCTCGATAGAGGGAGATGGAGAGATAGTTTGAGACAGAAAGATGAAAGGAGAGATTAGATAAGCACAGATAGGGTCAATTAGGAGATAAACATACAGCGATGGGTTGGAGACAGCTTATGCATGCGTGTGTGGGAAGCGGAGAAAATTTAAGAGTAAATTGTTTCCTGACTGGGTCTCCTTTTGATCCCTTTGTCCTACTGTACACAGCCACAATTCGGCATGTAGTGCATTTATCCAGGTGAGGCACAGAAGGTGACAAAGGTGAAGTTGTTAGACAGAAGGGCACTGCCCTCCGCTCAAGCCTGTCTTCTCTTCAGCAGGTGCTCTGAAGAAGCTGTTGATGTGGCAGGCTGGTAGCTGGAGAGGATGTATAGATATAAGTTTACTGTGGCTGAAGCCCTAGCCTCAAAGTGCAGGACAAAATGTTCTGTCAATGAAAGAAAAGTCAAATCTAAAACCTGTGCAATTATGCAGATTGATTAAATTAGCACCTTGAATCAATTTGTGGCATCATCTGCTTTTTTCCTGCTCGGTAGTTTTATTCTTTGGTTGTACTACAGGAGGTTTGTATGATTCACGGCACAAAATAGTTTCTTCTGCCTTTGAGTTTTGGTATAGCATTTCAGTTTATTCAAGATTAAAGAGGTAAATTTAGTCTGACTGCCTCTAAGGGCCCACGAACACTATAAAGTTTGTCCCAAGCCTCAGCCTAAAGTCCACTTCTTTGAATACGCCATGCTTAATCGAAACCAACTCCTTCAACTTTGGCCTGCCTGGGAGAGGTAGGGTTCAGCCGTGGTTATTTTTCTCATGTACAAGTACACGCATGCATACAATATGTGCATATGATGTATAATGACCTGCTATGATTGCTGCAACCATTCCTTCCCACAATCCTTTTTAAAAAAGAGCGGTGGTGTGAGAGCCCAAACAGATAAAAAAAAACCCACTCTAAATAAGCTACAGAATCTAAAAAGTTGAAGAATTCACTGTGTTTTTCTTCATTGTTTATCTGAAACTACACTTCTTGTAAACAAAAGGAGGCTTGCCGATGACGTGAAGACATACATGTCAGTCGTATCACAACGTGATGACAAGGCAGCGGCACCTATACTTGTCTGCACTAAAGCCATGTGACTGCAGGACAGTCGTCTTCAGCATATCACAAACCAGCTGGCCCCAGTGAGAGGGAGCCTAAGCTTCCTCCCCTTAAGCCACCTGTATTCTGACTGGCTGATTCTCACAAACTGAAATGGTCATTTTGTTCTCATGGTGACTGTCTCTGAAATGGTGACCATTTCCACAGCTAAGTCACGCGTCACGTCGCGTCGTGTCGCGTCAAAGCGTTATCTTGTCCGCTTTTGGTTGTTTTTATTAACTTCGTTTTTAATTTTTTATCTCTTTTTACTGATTTTAGCTTTTTACTTAGTGTTAGCTTAGTGTTGGCCTAGCAGAAAGCCTGATTGACACACAGGTGAATCAGACCCCAGGCAGGGCTGTTTTCACCAGGCTAGGCTAACCTGTTTTTAGCTAGCTAGCTAGGCTAGGCTAATCTGTTTTTAGCTGTTTTTAGCTAGCTAGCTATTCACTTCTCGCCTGGAACATCATGACTCCATCCCCGACGTGTGTCAGCTGTGTGTCCCTCCTTAAGAAGGTTTCTGAGTTGGAAGTGAGACTCTCCAACCTCTATAAGATTCGGGAGGCTGAAGACCACCTAGACCAGGGGTGGGCAATCATGTGCCATGGAGGGCCATTCCACTGCAGTTTTTCTGTTCCACCCAGTCCCTTTATCAGGTGTTTCCAATGATTAGCAATCCTTGAAGCTGATCAGAGCAAACACCTGCTGAAGGGACTGAGTGGAACAGAAAACCTGCAGTGGAATGGCCCTCACTGCCCACCCCTGACCTAGACACTATAATTCTCGGGAGAACATCTGCCCCGGCAACCGACTCACAGCTAGCAGAGACGGCTACTTACCTGGGTGAATTCAGCACATCGCCATCCACTTCCACCCCTGCTCCAGTCTCCTCAGCTGTCCAGGACCCCAGCAATAAACACTGGCTTCAGCTTGGAACGAAACCCAAAAGCCCCAGGTGGTCTTTGACATCCCCGATGCGCACCCTGGACCTTGGTTGGGCCAACTAGCAAACATCGGCGATTGACCAGACATGGCCGCGCCTCTTCTCTCCCCCTGCTACTGGGAAACAGATTTGACATCCTTTCCCTGGAAGATTTTCCCCACCTGGACGTCGATCATCCTCCCATGGCCACCCCCCTCCCCCTCCTCCTTCAGCAGCGGCCCAAACCCGCAACCCCCGGATTAAAACTACTTTAAGTGTGCCAAACTATACACCAGCTCCAAAAAGAAGAGAGCGCATTAAACCGCCATCACAACAACAACATCGGCAAAATTATCCACCATTTCAGAAACCACCGACAAAGCCCCCCCAGACGACGTTGGTAATTGGTGATTCGATTATGAGGAACGTCAGAAGCAGGTATTGTGTCACTGACCTATTAAATGAATTCCCCTGCGCTAAAACTGTCATTGTACATGTTGGATGGAACAACATCCCAGATGAAGCATCGGCGATCTTAAAGAGTGACTTCAGGAGCCTTCTGTCCACTCTTATGAACTGTGGCAGACATGTGTTTATTTCTGGGCCCTTGGCCCCTTTCAGACGTGGTTGCAATTATTTTAGCAGAACTCTCAGTCTTAATACCTGGTTGTGTTCTACATGTCCTACTTTTAACATTGGTTTTGTAGACAATTTCAACCTGTTTTGGAACCGCCCATCATTTATGAGGCCAGATGGCATCCATCCAAATAGACTTGGTGCACGTGTTTTAAGGGACAATCTGTTCTATTCCATTCAGCGTTTTTTAGTACAGTGACTGATATTTGGTACGTTAACTCTCCCCGAAGTTCCTGGGTCTGCCGACCAGCCCTTCTTTGTTTCCACTTCTCATATTAATCCTATTAATTCAAATAATCCTCACTGTTTAGATCAGTCTTCAGTTGATAACCCCATAGAGATTGTCTGTCTCCCGTTACCCAAAATATTATAACCCAAGACAAATACAACATAACTTGATAAATTCACCCCTTTCTGCAGCTCCTTCTCATCTGCCACCCCTCAACTCAGCCCCTGTCTTCCCCCTTAGAGAACCTTTGTCTACTCCCCCCAAAGTTAATAAAAATATAATGTATAAACATCCCAAAGTGATTAAACAAAAAGTTGTTAAATCTCAAATTAAACATCAAGTCTCTAAATTTAATGATTCGACCTCTCTTCCTCCTCATAATGTGAAAATTAAATGCGGTTTGTTAAATGTTAGGTCTCTAACTCCCAAGTCTCTACTAGTTCACAATCTATTAATTGATCATCAGATTGATTTAATATCCCTTACAGAGACTCGGTTAGGGCAAGATGAATATGTTGGTTTAAATGAATTAACTCCCTCTGGTTAACTAAACTATCATAATCCTAGAAGTTCTGGTCGTGGAGGTGGAGTAGCGGCAATTTACCATTCTAAATTACTAGTTAATGTAAAGCAAAAAACATGTTTTAACTCCTTTGAGGGCCTGGTCCTCACTATGGGGCATGTTAGCAATCTTAGCTTAAACCCAGTTTTCTTTGCTATAGTTTACCATCCTCCCTCACCCTACTTTTATCTACCTACTAGTTTTATCCAAATTTTTAGCTGATTTAGTGCTGAAATCAGATAGAATAATTATAGTAGGGGATTTTAATATACATGTAGATGTAGATGGTGACTGTCTTAATAAGGCATTCAATTCAATATTAGACTCATTGGGGTTTTCCCAGAAAATAGAAAATTCTACCCATTATCTCCACCACACATTGGACCTTGTTCTGACTTATGGTATAGAAATAGAAAATCTGGTAGTGTTTCCTCATAATCCTGTAATGTCAGACCATTGTCTGTTAACCTTTGATTTCACCATTTCTGATTATTTGACTCCTAAAGAAAAATATTATTACAGCAGATGTCTTTCAGATGATGCTGTTACCAAATTTTTGCAGATTGTCTCCTCTATACCATGTGTCAACACAATGGAAATAAAAGATGGAGAGTGGGTTTACTCCGGGATTTCTCCGGTTTCCTCCCACATACCAAAAAACATTCAAGTTAGGTTAATTGGCATCAAACTGGGGATTCTAAATTGTCCTTAGGTATGACTGTGAGAGTGAATGGTTGTCTGTCTCTCTGTGTTGGCCCTGTGATGGACTGGCAATCTGTCCAGGGTGTACCCTGCCTCTCACCCAAAGATGCTGGGATAGGCTCCAGCCCCCCCGTGACCAGAAAAGGATTAAGCGGAAGAAGATTGATGGATGGATGGAGCTTGTTCCTTCTGTAATTGATAGCATGGTAGATAGTGTTACAGCCTCTCTGCATCAGACTCTAGACTTGGTGGCACCTTTAAAAAAGAGAGTCTAATCAGAGATTTCTAACCCCTTGGTTTAACACAGAAACTCGTAGCTTAAACAGAAGACAATGGCGTTCCACTAACAAAGAAAATGGCGTTCCACTAATTTAGATGAATTCTATTTAGCGTGGAGAAATCATCTCCTAATTTATAAAAAATCTCTTAGAAAAGCTAGAACAAGTTATTACTCTGCATTAATGGAAGAGAATAAAAATAATCCCAGGTTTCTTTTCAACACTGTAGCCAGGCTGACAAAGAGTCAGGACTCTGTCAGTCCTCGCATCCCCCTAGAGCTTACTAGTCAGGACTTTTTGAACTTTCTCAATCATAAAATTTTATCTATTAGAGATAAAATCAATCAGATTATTCCCACTGTAAACTTAAGTACAGCAACTGCTACAACTCCTTTAACTGATATCTGTTTGGATAAGTTGAAATGCAAAGTGTACAGAGCGACAGTACTGGCTACTCTATTGTACAGTGCTGAAACTTGGACTGTCTACAGAGTGCAGGTGAAGAAACTCCATGCGTACATGATGAGACACCTTCGAGCCATAATGAACATCTCATGGAAAGACAAGATGACCAACACAGAAGTGTTGAAACGAGCTGGTCTACTATCAATGGAGGACATGCTAATACAGATGAACCTGAGATGGCTCGAACATGTTGAGAGGATGGACCACCAGCGTCTCCCTCGGCAGTTACTCTACTCACAGTTATGCGAGGGCAAATGCAATCAGGGTAGACCAAGGCTCAGATTTAAAGACACTGTAAAAAGAAACTTGAAGAAGTTGGACATAGGCAGGAGTTACTGGCAGCAGAAGGCTAAGGACAGAGCTGTGTGGAGGAATCTGATCACACCTAAATGAAACAGTCATTGTCGCCCACGACAGACTGCTATGATGATGATGATGATGAAGTTTACTCTAATTGACCTTTTAGAGTTAGATAAAATAATCTCCTCATCCAAGCCTTCAACTTGTCTTTTAGACCCTATTCCTACCAGGTTATTTAAAAAAGTCTTCCTATTTATTGGTAGCCGTATTCTTCAAATAATCAATTCTTCTTTAACCTTAGGTCATGTACCGCAGGCTTTTAAAATTGCTGTAATTAAACCCTTACTCAAAAAGCCAACGCTCGACCCAGGAGTTTTAGCTAACTATTGACCAATTTCTAATCTGCCTTTCATTTCAAAAATCTTAGAAAGAGTTGTTGCTATGCAATTATTTGACCACTTACAGGGAAATGGTTTATTTGAAGAGTTTCAATCTGGGTTCAGAATTCATCATAGTACTGAAACCACCTTAGAGAAGGTCACGAATGACCTTCTTATCGCATCTGATAATGGACTCGTTTCTGTACTTGTCCTTTTAGATCTTTGTGCAGCCTTTGATACTATCAATCATGATATTCTACTTGATAGATTAGAACACTATGTTGGACTAAATGGAACTTCACTGCAGTGGTTTAGGTCTTATTTGTCCGATAGATTTCAGTTTGTTCATATCAATAATGAGTTTTCTTCCAACTCTAAGCTCAGTCATGGAGTTCCACAGGGATCTGTGTTAGGCCCTACTCTTTTTAGTTTATATATGCTTCCGTTAGGCAACATCATTAGAAAGCACTATATACATTTTCATCGTTACGCAGATGACACACAATTATAAGATAAGATAAGATAAGATAAGCCTTTATTAGTCCCACAAAGGGGAAATTCCAGGATTGCAACAGCACAGGGATAGCAACACTCAGAGCAACAATCAGAAGGCAAGAAAAAAAGCAAGCAAGCAAGAGCAGCTAATATACATATGTACATATTACTATAAAATATATATATACACACACACAGACACACAGTGCAGAGCATTGTAGCTGGATGGAATAAATATATGAATATATAAACACACAGTGCGGAGCATTGTAGCTAGATGGAATAAATATGTAAATATATAAACACCCACAGTACGGAGCATTGCAGCTAGGTGGAATAAATATGTAAATATATAAACACACACAGTGCGGAGCAATGTAGCTAGACGGAATAATATGTAGATATATAAACACACAGTGCGGAGCATTGTAGCTAGATGGAATAAATATATAGATATATAAATATAAACACACACAGTGCAGAGCATTGTTGCTAGATGGGATGAAACAGCATAACCGTCTACTTAGTTATCCTACATGGTTTGATTATGTGCCCATACATATTCCATACCTGTCAATGAAGCCCGATGATTGGAATCAGTTAGCCAAGTTAGATGCCTGTCTTAAGGAAATTAAAGCTGGACTTGTAATTTTCTGCTATTAAACGTGGATAAGACCGAAGTCATTCTTGTTGGTCCAAAAAAACCTTAGAAATACCTTTCCAAATCAAACTCTTAATTTGGATGCGGCTACTCTTACTCTGAATAGTTCTGTGAGGAACCTTGGAGTTGTTTTTAATCAAGATCTGTTTTTTAATTCACATATTAAATTTGTTTCTAAGACTCCTTTCTATCATCTGCGCAATATTGCCAAGATTAGGAGCATCTTGTCTCTGAGTGATGCTTAGAAACTGATCCACGCTTTTGTTAGCTCTAGATTAGATTATTGTAACTCTTTATTATCAGGTTGTCCTAAAATATCTTTAAAAAGTCTTCAGTTGATCCAAAACGCTGCAGCAAGAGTTTTAACAGGTACTAGAAAGAGAGATCATATCTCTCCGGTTCTGGCCTCCCTTCATTGGCTTCCCATAGAGTTTAGAATTAAGTTTAAAATCCTTCTTCTCACTTACAAAGCTCTTAATAATCAGGCCCCCTTTTATATAAAAGATCTGATATTACCCTATCATCCTAACAGAGCACTACACTCCCAAAATGCTGGATTACTTGTAATACCTAGAATCTCCAAAAGTACAATGGGAGGCAGAGCCTTCTGCTATCAAGCTCCTTTCCTGTGGAACCAGTTACCAATTTGGGTTGGGGAGTCAGACACGATCTCTGTTTTTAAGAGCAGGGTAAAAACCTTCCTCTTCAATATAGCCTATGATTAGGGAGGGATCTTGTGTCTCTTAACCCTCCCTTTGTTTTGCTGTTAATAGATTTAGACTGCCAGGTGACCTCCAATAATGTACTTGGCTTCTCTCTGTTAATGTTTGCTCTCTTTATGTCTGTTCTCTTCATCTTCTCTATCCCCTCACCCCCCAGCCAGTCGCAGCAGATGACTGTCCCTCCCTGAGCCTGGTTCTGCTAGAGGTTTCTTCCTGTTAAAAGGGAGTTTTTCCTCTCCACCGTCGCCAAGTGCTTGCTCACAGGGGATCGCCTGATTGCTGGGGTCTTTCTGCAATTGTGGGGTTTCCCCTACATTTGAAAGTACCATGAGATGACTGCTGTTGTGATATGGTGCTATATAAATAAAGTTGAATTGAATTATTTGTACATAATCTCACTTTGTAAGGTAAAGCTTTAGTAGTGTAGATAGCCAAATAACTGAAAAAAAACTTATTGCTTTGCAACCAAATTTAATTTCCACCCTGTGAATTTCAGAGAGCCCCTCCATGGACTGCCACCTTATCATGGTGGAGGGGTTTGGGCTAACAGACTTTACCAGGGCAAAATCCCAAGACAAATTGGTTCTGGGTGAAGGGCCAGACTAAGAGCAGTCCAGTAGATCCCTATAAAAACAGGTTACATCAAGGACGCAGCATACCCAAAAAGGTCACATGGGTCCACTCTCCATTGGGTCATCACATGCTGGAGGGGCCATGGGGATCATGGTGGTATATGAACCGGAGGGCAATCTGTGCTTTTCTGTTGGACTGCTGCCCTCGCGACCTGGACTCCCAGTTAAGCAGTAGAAGATGGCTGGATGGATAGATGGATTCCAGAAAAAGACAATTGTTTATCTTACCAGAAATCTATCAGCCAGAAAAGTACAGATTTAGTTGTGCTGTAGCATGTGCTTTGTGTGTTTTCAAAAACCAGCAGCAGTACTTAATCATGGTTTTAATTGATATCGAACAGCTCTACTTATCATCTTCACTTTACCAGCAGTCGGGCAATCTGATGCAGACTGATTTGTTGCTGCTACAATTACATGGACTGTCGTACAAGACTGAATTGATTTCCTATCCTTAATTGAGGAGTGCTTGTGAGCTTCATGACTACATACATTTTGAACAAACACTGCATGGTAAAAAAACTAAACTATACTCACTTTATCTTAACTTTGAGACCTATTTTTCTATTATTGATTAGTGAGATAGGGCACATTTGCCTCACTGTTTCTACCTAAATGTAAAATAAAAGCACTAAAGGTAAGATGTTTAATTGATCCAATCTCCCCTTTCAACAGCTATACTGCCTTTGTTGAACTGATTATTGACTCCTCTTCCTTTGACATTGTTCCAAAAGCATTTAGAGTAGGCTGTCTTAGCCCAGATTTGTAAAATGATATCTGCCAAACCTGCCGAGCTTCTGCTGACCCCTCTTAGCCAAGGTCAGCATAGCCATGCTCAAACTCGAGACAAAATCCATTTTCTTTTGCCCTGGCGAAGCTCTACTGACATGATTGTGCTGACCCAGCCGCGCCAAAGAAAGAGAGAGTTGGAGAGTGAGAGGCAGAGAGAGGGAGAGAGGGCATTTCAGGCTCAAGGGCATGACACTGGGGTGCTCGGGGCCACACCAGCCCTTTAAATGTCAGTACAGCATGGAGGGGAGGGAAACTGGTGAGGAGCGCGGCTCTGTTTGAGGACAGGGAGGAATATTGGCAACTTTTACAGCAGGAGGGTGGTGGAAAAGGCTGGCAGACGGCAGCAAAAGATCTGGAAGATATGATGGAGGAGGGTTTAGTCTTCCCACATGTTTGGTTTAAACTCTGCTTGAAGACATGATTGAGTATTCTCTCTGGAATGAGAAGTGACTTTTATAGATTTGTGATGTTCAGTCTTATTGTGACTTCAAAGGAGGGTTAGTGTTGTGTCTTAAGTCTGGTACCTTGGGTACAAACCCTGATGGTACATACAGTATCAAACAGCTGTTAAGTCATGGGTTCTTTTTCTTTCTTTCTAACTGAACTTACTGAGCATCTTGGAGGGCATTACAGGGGAAAAAATCCTAATTATAGTTCAAGACATCTGTGTGTCTGTCTTCTTTTAGATTTGATTGGCAGTTGGCAACCAGCTTACAGGTGCATTACCACCGCTGACTTGATTATCATCACTCTATATCTTTGTATAAAGACGGATAATTTTTTCACACATACAGTGGGGCAAAAAAGTATTTAGTCAGCCACAAATTGTGCAAGTTCTCCCACTTAAAAGATGAGAGAGGTCTCCAGTTTTCATCATAGGTATACCTCAACTATGAGAGACAAAATGAGAAAAAAAAAATCCAGAAAATCACATTGAAGGATTTTTAATGAATTAATTGGTAAATTCCTCAGTAAAATAAATATTTGGTCACCTAGAAACAAGCAAGATTTCTGGCTCTCACAGACCTGTAACTTCTTCTTTAAGAGGCTCCTCTGTCCTCCACTCCTTACCTGTATTAATGGCACCTGTTTGAACTCGTTATCAGTATAAAAGACACCTGTCCACAACCTCAAACAGTCAGACTCCAAACTCCACTATGGCCAAGACCAAAGAGCTGTCAAAGGACACTAGAAACAAAATTGTAGACCTGCACCAGGCTGGGAAGACTGAATCTGCAATAGGTAAGCAGCTTGGTGTGAAGAAATCAACTGTGGGAGCAATTATTAGAAAATGGAAGACATACAAGACCACTGATAATCTCCTTCGATCTGGGGCTCCACGCAAGATCTCACCCCGTGGGGTCAAAATTATCACGAGAACGGTGAGCAAAAATCCTAGAACCACATGGGGGGACCTAGTGAATGACCTGCAGAGAGCTGGGACCGGGAGCTGGGAAGTAACAAAGGCTGCATCAGAAACACACTATGCCGCCAGGGACTCAAATCCTGCAGTGCCAGACGTGTCCCCCTGCTTAAGCCAGTACATGTCCAGGCCCGTCTGAAGTTTGCTAGAGAGCATTTGGATGATCCAGAAGAGGATTGGAAGAATGTCATATGGTCAGATGAAACCAAAATAGAACTTTTTGGTAAAAACTCAGCTTGTCGTGTTTGGAGGAGAAAGAACACCATACCTACTGTGAAGCATGGGGGTGGAAACATAATACTTTGGGGCTGTTTTTCTGCAAAGGGACCAGGACGACTGATCTGTGTAAAGGAAAGAATGAATGGGGCCATGTATCGTGAGATTTTGAGTGAAAACCTCCTTCCACCAGCACGGGCATTGAAGATGAATTGTGGCTGGGTCTTTCAGCATGACAATGATCCCAAACACACCGCCTGGGCAACGAAGGAGTGGCTTCGTAAGAAGCATTTCAAGGTCCTGGAGTGGCCTAGCCAGTCTCCAGATCTCAACCCCATAGAAAATCTTTGGAGGGAGTTGAAAGTCTGTGTTGCCCAGCGACAGCCCCAAAACATCATTGCTTTAGAGGAGATCTGCATGGAGGAATGGGCCAAAATACCAGCAACAGTGTGTGAAAACCTTGTGAAAACTTACAGAAAATGTTTTACCTCTGTCATTGTCAACAAAGGGTATATAATAAAGTATTGAGATGAACTTTTGTTATTGACCAAATACTTATTTTACTGAGGAACTTACCAATTAATTCATTAAAAATCCTTCAATGTGATTTTCTGGATTTTTTTTTTCTTATTTTGTCTCTCATAGTTGAGGTATACCTATGATGAAAATTGGAGACCTCTCTCATCTTTTAAGTGGGAGAACTTGCACAATTGGTGGCTGACTAAATACTTTTTTACCCCACTGTAAGTTGTTCAGAACTCCTTATAAGAACTCCTTATACAAAGATATAGAGTGATGATAATGCACCTGTAGGCTGGTTGCCAACCGCCAATCAAATCTAAAAGAACAACTCCCTATGTGCGAAAAAATTATCCGTCCTTGGACTATGTCCTTGGCGGTTTTGTATAAGGAGCTCTTTATAAGATGCATTACCGCCACGTACTTCACTCTATATCATCACTCTCCTACCACAGGACTCGCTAAAAGATCATAGGATTGCCTGTGATGTCTATATGACGTCATATAGACATCATAGTATAGAGTGATTCAAGAAAGTCTGTGTGTGATCAAAGGCAGGCATCACTCACGATCATAGGACTCGCTATGACATCATCAAAGATCAAAGGCAGGCATCACCGAACGAGTGCTGACGTGCTTGCTTACACCCTTGCATACCTTGCTTACACCCTTACAACTGCTTTCTACGGGCATGCAGAAATACTTGCTTATACTTGGTTTCTACTGGCATGCACAGGTATATGCGTCATAGGCGAGCCTATTATCTTTTAGCGAGTTCTATGTTCGTGACACACAGACAGACACACAGATTTCTTGAATTATATAGAGTGATTGATGTTTGTCTTTAAAATCTTTATAATCTTTTCTTGAATTTGTGAATTTTAAAATTTTTTCCTAAATTTATTTGAAAATATGCCACTTTCTGAATTTCTTTCAAAATGCCAGAATTTGGAAACACAATCCATGTAGTGCATTTCCAGTGACACATGAATGAATTTATAATGGCTGAATTTCACATCTTGTCATGCATGTCATTTCAATGCTTAAAGGCTTAATTTTTCACTCCTTGTTTTCTTTCATGCCATGAATGGCCAGATGCTCTGCACGTGATGCACATATGCTTTAGACAAGGCCAGTACACACACAGCTGTATACAGTATATGCTTCATTTTTTTGTTTCTTCCAGGCAAAACGTTTGATACGTGTGCAGAGCCATCATCTGTAGTTTCACCCCAGCCCGATAGGTGGCACATTGTGCTGATACACCTTCTTCTTCCTCTTCTTTTAGATTTGATTGGCGCTTGGCAACTAGCTTACAGGTGCATTACTGCCACCTACCAGATACATATCACTCTATATGTTGCATCACTGAGCCTCCTGCTGATACACCTGTTTGTTCACCAGCTATATAAAAAAGAAGAAAAACAACTGACACCGCCGAGGACGCAGTCCAAGGACGGATAATTTTTTCACACATGGGGAGTTGTTCGGAACTCCTTGTGGGAGCTCCTTGTACATGGGTGTAGAGTGATGATAATCAAGTCAGTGGCAGTAATGCTCCTATAAGCTGGTTGCCAACTGCCAGTCAAATCTAAAAGAAGAAGAAGAAGCCACACCCATTGATAGAGTAGTAGGACACTTTTACTGAGTCAAGTGCATGGCAGTAATGCACCTGTGAGATGGTTGCGAACCGTCAATCGAATTTAAAAGAAGGAAAAAGAAGAAGAAGCCACACCCATTAGTGTGAGTAGAGAGAGATCAATATAAGGAGTTCTCCCTCACCTCGGACACAGTCCAAGGACGGATATTGTTTTTCACACATAAGGAGTTGTTCAGAACTCCTTATACAAAGATATAGAGTGATGATAATCAAGTCAGTGGCGGTAATGCATCTCTTGGCTGGTTGCCAACCGCCAATCAAATCTAAAAAAAGAAGCCACACCCATTTTTGCAACAACAATTGCGACTGCACAAATTCGAGAAAAGGAACTCCTGTGTTCACTAGTTCTTCTTCTTTTAGATTTGATTGGCGGTTGGCAACCAGCTTACAGGTGCATTACTACCACTGACTTGATTATCATCACGCTATATCTTTGTATAAGGAGTTCTGAACAACTCCTTATGTGTGAAAAAATTATCCGTCCTTGGACTGTGTCCGAGGTGCGGACTGTCTTGCACTGTCTGTGTGTCTGTCTTTACCACTAATCGTCTTTTGTCTTTTTTACCTTCTGGTCTTGTCACGTTTCTTTTTAATTCGTCATCTGGGCTGCACAGTGGCGCAGTGGTTAGCACTGTGGCAGCACAGTTTACCCTTGGCCGGGGGATCGTGGGGATCATGGGATCATGGGTTCGATCCCAGCCCCCGACCAACAGTGATCTGTGTGGAGTTTGCATGTTCTCCCCGTGTTTGCGTGGGTTTACTCCGGGATTTCTCTGGTTTCCTCCCACATGCCAAAAACATGCAGGTTAGGTTAATTGGAGACTCTAAAGTGGCCCTAGGTGTGAGTGTGTGTGTGAATGGTTAAGGGATAGCGCCGTATCGTGGCTGCTTCATCCATCCAGGTGGTGGATGCCCTCAATTTCCCCTCTAGGGATCAATAAAGTATACTAAATCTAAAAAAAATCTTGTTTCTCTTCTTCTTTACATGCTGTGTCAATGGCACCACCTTGTAAATGGGAAGTTGGATTTTGTGCATGTGTAGTCAGCACAGTCAGTGTGGTCAGAAAATTTGGGCTGCAGGCACTCAGCTGCGGAGCGGCTCCACGGAGACTGGAGACGACTAAATTTACGTCACACAAGCCTTGCACTTGAGCAGACATGCAGAGCGGAGGCGGAGCATAAAGAACTGCGGCCTATCATCTCCACTAGTTTGTACAAAAGGCTGCAGTTCACTTTTTGGCCACAGGTGTCATTAAACACAAGGGTTTCTTCAGGGTTACAAACAGGACTTTTAAATTATTTGTTATCATCTATCCAATTATTATTACTGAATGAACAATTCTCACTGATTCACTAACATTTTTCTCCCTTTTTTCTCTTTTGTTGCCACATCTCTCCCATATCCAGGTCTGAGCTCGTCACATCCTCAGCCAATCGGAGCCTTCGTTAACGGTGAAGTTGGCACGCGACCGGGAGAAGGATGGCAACCATGCCATTTGTCAGCGAGGGTAAATGTGTGAGTGTGGAATGGGATTTCCTACAAGGACTACTGGCCAAGCCTCCCACTCTGCCATGGTGAGACATGACGCACGCACACACACAAGCTGATAATGTATAAGCCTGTGCTCATGCCCATGAATTAATTTCTGCAGAATCAAATCCATACATTAACACTCTTGCACACGGTGACAGCCTGAAGAGTCCCCCCCCCCGTCTGTCAATGAAACACAACCCAGAAGACAAAAGTGTGTTCTCATCAGCGCTACATATAACCTGCACTGTTGCTCACCTGCCAATCCTATCAGAGGTGTGAATCCCCTACCCTTAGTGGGAGATTAAGTAAATTTGGCTGGAATTATTAATGGGCAGTCATTTACAGCCGGATATAAAAACTAAGCAGAATCAATGTGCGCGTATCGATTGTTCTCGGTGGCCGGGGTCGAGGCGGTATAATAATGAGATGTTACACAAGCTGGCAGCATGAGTACACACACACACACACACACACACACACACACACACACACACACACACACACACACACACAGATTTCACTTATTAGAGACTAACAGAGAGGAATGCAACAGCTGTGTCAGATGATTAAGATATAAACATATGTGCACACAATATGCGCAGTGCTTTCCTTTGTTCTTTTATATCACAGACACACACGCACACACACACCCCTGTTGGTCTGTCTTGCGATAAAAAATCAACAATGCAGACATGGGGGAGAATGGCCGGTTCTCCTGTAGCTCTTTCTATCTCTGTCACATACACACACACACTTTATTCCAGCGCAGCACCGACACAAATTGTGAAGTGGCTGTGACAACATAATTCCACCACTCAGGCCCCATTGAGGAGAGTCAATACCCAATCACAGAGACAGGCTACCTGAGCCCCGGCCCCCCTCTGTCACTCTGCCCCTCCCTTGCCTATTGATCCCTCAATCACAGCTTCAGCTCACTAGCCCGGGACCAGATTGGGGGTGGGGGGTGGGGGGGGGCGGCAGCGTGGGCTTGGAGAGAGCTGGGGGGGAAAGTGAGAAATAGGCAGCGAGATATTGTGTGTATGTGTTCACATATGGATTTTGGAGCAAATGGCATTATTAGGGCTGCGCTTTGCCCGATAAAAGAAGTGTCTCTTCTGTAATCACCAGGCCAATCTGCAAGAGATGGGCCACAATGGAGATTGTTTCACTTGAATCGTAGCAGCTATTCCCGTCATATAAAATTATGAAATGAGTTTTCTAGATTAAAGCTGAGGTAATTTATAAAGAGCATGACTTGAACAACAGGTGGTCAGTAAGCAATACCCTTTAATATTTTCAGTGCTGAGTCAGAAATTCTGATCTTTCCTTTCTTCTTTTGGCTGTTGATTGTTTACTTTTGTCTGGCCCCTTCTGCACCAATTTTGCATTTTTTTTCTCTCATACACCTTCTTCTATCCATTTCTCAGTCTCCAGAACCTGCGTAAGGAGAAATCTCGCAATGCAGCCCGTTCTCGGCGAGGGAAGGAGAATTTTGAGTTCTTTGAGCTGGCTAAGATGCTGCCACTGCCGGGGGCCATCACCAGTCAGCTGGACAAGGCTTCGGTCATCCGGCTGACCATCAGCTACCTGCACATGCGCACCTTTGCCAGCCAGGGGGACCCACCCTGGAGCCCTCTGCTGGAGGGAGACAGCAACTGCAGCAAAGGTGAGTGTCTTGCTCATGAGGCAAAGCCAAAGACTGTATATACAGTAACTATGGACATTGTGCTGCCACTTATATCCGTTGTTCAAAAGTGATGTTTTGCTTCCTGGATTTAAAGGTGTCATTGACTGAAAATTTTTGTTTTAGTCGGCTTTAACCTTCTGAAATATGTCTGTTGGTCACGTGATTATCAAAAAAAAAAAATAATCAAAACACTCACTTCTCTTAAAAAACACACAGACTTTATATAGTTTTTCCTCTCCAAGAAGTCATTTTAATGCTACAGGGTTTGCTTTGGAATGTCACTAAAAGGTTAACATCACTAGCCTTGATACCTGTCCACCCAGGAACCAAAGACGCTAGCTTAAGAGCTAACAGCAGTTGTTATTTTCTTTACATTTCAGTCACCCTAATAGGCATCCGTGTTTCCACCTGGTTTACTAATCCACAGTCAATAATATCGCTCACCTCATTCTGGCTTATTTTGTTATATTTTCACCATGATGCTACATGGTGCCATTAGCATTAAAGGTGGACTATGTAGAAATTACAGGTGATTACTGCCAACACCTGGCGGCAGTAAGGAAAGAACACCCCCCCCCCTCCAATCTCACACCCCTTCACATACAGCACCCCCCCCCCCATCAACTAGGCTGAAACAAATTTGATTTGTTTTTTTTTTACTGATGTCCCATGATGACTTCTTCAAGTTTTTCTACTCCAAATGAACCAGTAATTAACTCGTATCATTAAGTGTTTTGCCCTACTCTAGAAATTAATGTAGTTAACTATATTTTTTGTGAAGTAGTACATGTACTAATTGCAGCATTTACATCATAGCTTAGGGCAGTGTTTTTCAACTTTTTTTGAGCCACAGCACCCTTTTTACATGTTATAAAATGACACATTGTAGCCTATTACACTGTAATAGGCAAAAAAAATTGAGCAGGATGGTTCTGTTTTTAATCCACTTTTCATTTTTCGTTACATCTCTTCAAATACAGCCCACATACCAGCTGACTGACATTACTGGGCTCGCCTCGCTCATTTGGCTTCAGTCCAAAAAGCTCCCACACTGGAGCTTTGAAATTCAGTTTTCTGTTTATTTTTCCAAACTTTCTTGAATTGTGCAGCTGTCAGGAAACTCAGCCATAAGCATTCCGGCTGTGCTTATGATGTAATTTGTTTATACTCAGTGTGAAACGCAGTGTGATTACATACAAATCAGCACTGATATTCCACCGTTACTGGGAGAATAAACTTGTTTGAAAATGAGACTTACCAGGGGCAGATAGGTGAATGGCCCGGCGGAGCTCCGTCATGCTGTGGACAGAGTCCACACCAGCCTGTCCTGATTTGACGGGGGGGCAGTCTCCCTATTCAGCTCTACTCCTTGCTCATTCATCCATCCCAGCCCCCCATTAACTTTCACCCTGATGCTCTTATCCTCTTTTCTGTGACAGCTCCCTCAAAAAAAAAAGTATCCCACTTTGTGTGGCACTGGACAGAAAACGCGACACATAAACACATGGCTCCACCAAATAAAGGTGCATCTGTGTACACACAAACACCACAGTGTCTCTTTCTGTAAATATGAAAGCTATTCAGTGCCAACATGAAAAAAATTATGGCAATTATTTTGCAAAATGTTGGGAGCATTTTGCAACACCAGCCATTGAAACAGAGGACAGAGAGCAGCAACCATTGAACTATATAGATCAATGTATTCCAATCAACCACTGATCTGTGCTGAGTTTGACACAGGGTGATAAGACCTGTAAAAATGGCGGTAACTCTGATCAATAACTGCCAGCATCATTGACTTCAAGGCTCCCGTTGTGTTTAAGATCAGTTAAGATCAGTTTTACAGCTTAATGAAAAAAAAAATCTGAGATTTTTTTATTCTCTGTTACATATTCTGTTGCTAGAGGTGTTTTGTTTTAAATGTGTATGTTTTTATTGGGACTGACTGCAACATAATATTGTTCTACACTGCACCTTTGATGAAGTGCTTGAATGACAGTAATCTTGAATCTTAAACTCGAGAAGACGATGTAAAGCACATAAATGATGGTGACCAAGCCAAGCTGATCACACTTTCTCCCGAAGAGCATGTGACTGTCGCTGAATTTACTCATTAGTCCAGGAAATTATGTGTGCTGTGTGTTATTTGTGTTGAGGTTACAGACATGTCTGTAGAAGTATTTTTAAAAAATCTAAAGAGAATGTGCTGTAACAAAAATGTCTATGATAATGTGGGTTTAGAGTCACAGTTTTGACTTCTGGCCTCAGTGTTACTATAAATAGTTTTATAAGTGTCCCCCTGTGCAAATATAAAAAATTCTTTTGGACTAGTCTCCTGTTAGTAATAGTCATTTTTTTCATTTGCAGTGTACTGTGTGTAAGCAGGGAATCGTGTGTTCTTTTACAAGGATGTAAACATGTACATCATCACTATATACTGTATAATTCAAGAAATCTGTCACGATGTGACGATGTCTGTCACGACCATAGGACTCGCTAAAAGATCATAGGATCGCCTATGATGTGCCTGTGATGTCTATATGGTGTCTATATGACGTCATATAGACACCATAGTATAGAGTGATTCAAGAAAATCTGTGTGTGTGTGTCTGTGTGTGATCAAAGGCAGGCATCACTCATGATCATAGGACTCGCTATGACATCATCAAAGATCATAGGACTTGCTTTGACACCATCAGAGATCAAAGGCAGGCATCACTGAACGAGTGCTGACGTGCGTACCGGAGTGGTAGTAGTAGTGTGGCTCAGTTGGTAGAGCATCCGCCCCACACCCGGGAGGCCGGGGTTCAAATCCCGGCCGGGTCATGCCGAAGACCATATAAAAAAAGTGGAACTTCCTGCCGTCCAGCTTGGTGCTCAGCAATAATGGAATGGAGGTGGGAAATTTGTGGCGGCGTCTTGCATGGCAGCGACCCCTCTGATTCTATATACAGTATGTGTGTGATTAACATTGTAGATAGGAGAAACATAATTTCGTTCTACTGTACATGATTGGCTGTATGGATTTGAATGACAATAAAAAGATGGCTTATCCTGGCTTGCTTACACCTGCTTTCTACGGGCATGCAGAAATACTTATACTTGGTTTCTACGGGCATGCACGGGTATGCACTAGTTTAAACAAAGATTTTTCATATGTTAGTAATCGTGTATTTTTGTGTGTCATTGCTCATGTTTTGGAGGCAAAAAGTAAGTCCATGTAACTTAAATCATTAGAAGAAAAGCCATTTTTGAGAAGGTTAACAGCATTAGATTTGAGATTTGGCCAGTAGAGCTAATGATTAAACATTGTGTATGTCTCAAAAAAATTAATATAAGCCATTGCAATGCTCTGTGTGTGCGTGTGTGTGTGGGGGGGAGGCAGAGGATCCACAAAGAGGGAGGAAACTATTGGTGCAATTTGTAATTACAGAAATTAACTATATAACGAGGACAGTGTAATTACACAGCCCATCTAATTGCTGCTATTACTGAAGGGAAACGATGCTGCTACAGAACAAACAGATGCGTGTGTTTGTGCTTTTGTGTGTCTGTGTTCATGTCAGCTCTTGACAACTGTGAGGATGTTTGAAGAGAAAACAGACACATTAATAGCCTGTTTCTCTGGGACTCCATCTATGCATTATCACAATATGCAGAGCTCATTCCTGGTAAGATAGGATTGGTTTAAGGAGCATCACTCTATAAATTCAAGAAATCTCTGTGTGTGTGTGTCTGTCTGTCTGTCACGATCATAGGACTCTCTAAAAGATTATGACTGCCTATGATGTTCCTATGATGTCTACATGATGTCCTATGATGTTCCTATGATCTGTACATGATGCCTATATGGTGTCATATAACTATCATAGGACTCGCTAAAAGGACTTGCTATGACATCTTCAAAGATCAAAGGCAGCCATCACAGACCAAAGGCAGTCATCACTGAATGAGTGGTGACATCAAAGATCAAAGGCAGGTTTCACTATGGTTACTGTTGCCATGGTAACAATAACTTTTTATGGGCATGCAGAAATGCTTGCTTACACTTGCTTTCTATGGGCATGCACAGGTGTGCACTAGTTATTAACTAGTGCATACCCGTGCATGCCCGTGCATATCTGTGCATGCCCATAGAACCCAAGTATAAGCAAGTATTTCTGCATGCCCGTAGAAAGCAGGTGTAAGCAAGCACGTCACGACTCGGTCAGTGATGCCTGCCTTTGATCTTTGATGATGTTATAGTGAGTCCTATGATCTTTGATGATGTCATAGTGAGTCCTTTGATCTTTGATGATGTCATAGCGAGTCCTATGATTGTGACGTGAGTGTGTCTATGACTATGGTGTCTATAGGATGTCATTCAGAACTCCTTATACAAAGATATAGAGTGATGATAATCAAGTCAGTGGCGGCAATGCACCTGTAGGGTGGTTGCCAACTGCCAATCAAATCTAAAAGAAGAGGATGATCCCAGTGCTGTGGGAGTGTGGAAGTATGGCACCGATGCTTTTTTTCACAGAAAAGTCAGTGCAGTTATATTGAATAGTCATATTGAATGCCGCCGAGGACACAGTCCCAAGACGAATAATTTTTTTCACACATAAGGAGTTGTTGAGAACTCCTTATACAAAGATATCATCATCATAATCAAGTCAGTGGCAGTAATGCACCTGTAAGCTGGTTGCAAACCGCCAGTCAAATTTAAAAGAAGAAGAAGACGATTTCACAGCAAGCAAAAGCATACATGTATAACCTCTTTTGTGAGGCATAAAACAAAAATATGTAGCATGATAATTTAACTGGCATTTACAGGGATAGAACTACATTATGGGAAACGTATCACATATACCACCAGCTCAATTCTGAGAAGATCTAAGTTGTGCTGCTAACACGGCTCTGTGAATGTGTGGAAACAGGACTGGCAGCAGATCATGTGGGTCTTATATGTCTTGTTTGGGTTCATCGTGGGGATTCTTAATCAAAAATGGATTTTACAGAGTTAGTGGGTCGACACTCAGAGCCATTCCTGTACACTTTATGGTTTATGGTGAAGGAGGTTGATATGATTTGGTGGTGGGGTTGCTATGAAAAACTGTTTTTAATGCTGTGGCAATTTTTTTTCCATCAATGTACATGGGTTTGTCTTCTTTAGATTTGATTGGCGGTTGGCAACCAGCTTACAGGTGCATTACCGCCACATACTTCACTCTATATCATCACTTCTTCTTCTTCTTCTTTTAGCTTTGATTGGCGGTTGGCAACCAGCCTACAGGTGCATTACCGCCACTGACTTGATTATCCAATGTACATGGGTTCTTCTTCTTCTTTTAGATTTGATTGGCGGTTGTCAACCAGCTTACAGGTGCATTATCGCCACGTACTTCACTCTGTATCATCACTCTATATATCCACATACTTCACTCTATATCATCACTGTATATCCACTTGACTATCATCACTCCACACCCCTGCGCAAGGAGCTCCCACAAGGAGCTCCGAACATCTTTTTCTTCTTCTTTTAGATTTGATTGGCAGTTGTCAACCAGCTTACAGGTGCATTACCGCCATGTACTTCTCTCTATACTATCACTTTAGCCTATCACTCTCAGCTCCGAACATCTAGTCAAACCATGCTATATAGTATAATTCAAGAAATCCATGTACATGGGTTCTTCTTCTTTTAGATTTGATCGGTGGTTGGCAACCAGCTTACAGGTGCATTACCGCCACGTACTTCACTCTATATCATCACTCTAGCCTATCACTCTCTCATATGCTCCATGTACATGGGTTGCTTCATCATCACTATATACTGTATATAATTCAAGAAATCTCTTTGTCACGATCATAGGACTTGCTATGAGATCAAAGTCAGGCATCACTCACGATCATAGGACTCGCTAAAAGATCATAGGACTTGCTATGACATCATCAAAGATCAAAGGCAGGCATCACTCATGATCATAGCACTCACTATGACATCATCAAAGATCAAAGGCAGGCATCAGGCAGGCATCACTGATCGAGTGGTGACGTCAAAGATCAAAGGCAGGTTTCACCGGTTACTGTTGCCATGGTAACAGTAACTTTCTACGTGCATGCAGAAATGCTTGCTTACACTTGCTTTCTATGAGCATGCACAGGTATACATTTAGGACCTGAATCACGCACTAACAAAACAAAAACTGATGTATCTAAATGGCCTAACACATTCACACAACAAAACCTAAAATAGGGCGGGGATGGGTGGACTACCGTCCTGCTCACATGGCACGGTGGATTATTCTGCCACCTGATAAGCTAAAGAAAAGTCCATTAATAAACTAAAATCATTGCTGTGTCCCTAAACTAACAAAACAACCCCATTTTACAACATACATAAACATATGAACATCAGAACTACTAGTGCATACCTACGCCTGCCCGTGCATACCCATACAAAGCAAGTGTAAGCAAGCATTTCTGCATGTCCGTAGAAAGTTACTGTTACCATGGCAACACTATCCATGGTGAAACCTGCCTTTGATGTTTGACGTCACCACTCGTGTTTTTAATTGTAGGATTATGAATAGTTCAAATAATTCAAATATGTCTTATACTCTACAATTCTTTTTTTTTTTTTTTTTTGCAGTACTTTAGTTCTCACTTCGGTGAAATAAGCTATTTTAGCACCTTTCTTTTTTTGTGGGGGGGCAGTGAATTTTTTTTTTTTTTTTTTTTTTTTTAGTATTGATTACATTGACTACTAGCAATACTGGGGTAGTAGTTTTGAACTTTAAGTCAGCCTGAGTTTTTCACATTCATCCTCCTCCATTGTCAGTAATAAACAGAGGAGACTGTAGAAATGCATCATTTATTTTTTTAATAGAAGTTACTGGTAAGTTTTTGTACTTTACTGTGCTGTTTTGTTGCATGATATTTTTACTCTTACTTGAATACATTTTTAAAGAAAAACTTGTACTTCTAGTTACATTTAGTTGTACAGTTTGAGTTACTTGATGAATTAAATTTGGTGTGTCCATAAAAAAAAAAAAAAACCTGCACAGAGAGAAAACTGGTTACATATGTACTTGTTTTTATCCCCTGTCGGTCGAAGCCCAAAGGGGTTGAAGAGCCCTTTTGGTGAAGACCGAAGAGGGATTGTGTTATGGGTCGGTTTGTCCATCTGTCCATCCATGTGTCCCACTTTTGTGAACTCAATTCCTTCTACAGTTTTGTCCACTTGTTTTGAAACTTGGTACCAGAGTTTGATATACGCTGATGATACACACCTTGCAATGTGGCTCTCATTGGATGACCTTGAGGTCAAAGGTCAGAGATCACATTTTCCCTAAATCTCGTAAATGCAATAACTACTGAAAGAAATGATGTAGGCTTTTCAAATCGATACAGTAGTTCTATCTAAGAAGCATCTTGGATGACTTTCACCCGGACCTTACTATGGGTTTGGGGTCAAGGGGTCAATGGTCAAAGTTAACATTCCATTTGCACTATGGTAAATGCT
Source organism: Pholidichthys leucotaenia (assembly GCA_020510985.1). Taxonomy (NCBI): domain Eukaryota; kingdom Metazoa; phylum Chordata; class Actinopteri; order Cichliformes; family Pholidichthyidae; genus Pholidichthys; species Pholidichthys leucotaenia. The sequence goes on along the minus strand of CM035847.1, from coordinate 212,641,230 downwards.
AAATTTACTATCACTTTAAAATGAGTAAAGCTAGGGCCACCAAACCTGGTATACAGGTTCACCTTGGGATCCTGACCTCAGACCATGGGTTTGGGGTCAAAAGGTCAAGGTTAACATTCCCTATGCCTTATTACTGTACAGTGAGTAAAGCTAGAGTCACCAAACTAGGTACACAGGTTCACCCCGTGACCCTGAAGGGTGACTATGGATTTGGGATCGCAAGGTCAAAAGTCAACACCAAAATGACTTATAAACTATATCTCAACAACAAAGAAAGCTAGGGTCACCAAACCTGGTACACAGGTTCATTCTGAGACCATGACCTCTGACTGCAGGTTTGGGGTCAAAGGTCAAGGTTGGTACTCCCTATGCCCTCTTACTATAGAACATGTAAAGCTCCATACTTGCTACGCAGGTTCATCTCAGGATCCTGTCCTACAACTATGGGTTGAATACTTTGTTGTATATTTATGGATGACGTGGGTTTATCATAAACTGGTTGTGCCACCGTAATTATGTTGAAAAGTTGAAAACTGCTATCTGTCAGTAAGTACTGGGATTTTCAAAGAAAATGGAGGCGGGGGATGCTGCACTCACCTCATAGTGCTCTTGTTACCGTACTTATTATTATTACTCATGCTTCCCAGAAGTAACTGAATAATTAAAATTAAATGATTACATCAGCATAAAAAATAAAGTGATGAATAAAAAATTCAGTTTAATGCAGAATTGGTGGGAGCCCTGAGTGTGTGAGGATGAGACAGTCTCATTGGTCCTATTCCAGTCTCATTGGTCCTTTTCCATTTTCTAAAGAAACTCTCTAAAGATGATTGTTTTTAACTCATTTTAGTGAGCTAGCTTGTAAGTTTAATATTCAAGCATCATTGTGAATTAGGCTACTGACACAGGTGCATCAAGACATGCAGACAGAGGAGAGGCAGGAAGTCAAGCACACGAAGAGAGAATATCCAGTAACTTTTCAAAATAAAACACCTGGCAAGTCTGATAGTTAATAAGTGGAGAAAAAAAAATTCTGTGCAGTGAGGTACTAAGTGGTGCTGGTGGTTGGGGACCACTGCTTTAAAACCTTATACGACAGGAACTATGGGTAAAACCCAGAGGACGGGAACTTTCATAAGGACTGTTACTGTAGCTGGTGCTCTTACCTCTTGTATCCCTATTGTGAGTGTAGATCCATCGGTCTCCATAGATTTGTTTGTGGCGTAATCAATGGTGTTTATTTGACCAACTTGCCATTGTTGTTCATTAATTGCATCAGACATATTCAAACTACATGAGCACACAACGTGTGGCATTCCTTGGCCAGTAGACTGCATCCATACCATGGAGTCCTCGTCCATCCCCTCTACAGATAAAGTGAGCCTCTGCCGTGGCCCTCCACTGTCACTATATTGAGCAACTGCAAATACTTATCGCAACTTGAATTTGCTGCATAGTTAATCTGACTGTTCCTCTTTGCAGTCACGGTGGCATAAGATCCTCACTATGCTCTTTTCTGTTTTTTGGGGGGGGCACTCTTTATTTGCCTCTGTTTTGTTAACATCATGGTGGTGAGTTATATTCAGTCAGCACTGACGCAATCCCAGACCCCACCCAGCAGTTTTTCGTGGATGAACCGAAGTACCTACCTGGAGGCAGGGACTGATTTCAAACTGTACAAGTTCCCGAAAATTTCTCTTAACAGGGTTGGTTGTTGAAGTGTAGACACACCATGGGTGGAATTCTTGTAAATTTGGTTCCTAGTTACTGCAATGGCTACAGGGGCACCCCAACTGCTTTTTTTTTTTTTTTTGCTCTCAGGATGAGAGGATTCCACCATTGTGTTGCCTAGAAAAGAACCAAGAAATAGAGAGCCTAAGTCACGCCCCTTCTGCTTCTGCATATGGAACCTTAAATCAGAAAAAAAAAATCTCAATTGAAGTGAATGGCAAGAGAGAAATTATCTTTTGATCCTGATCAAATTTTGCCACAAGCTACACATATGATGTTTGTCAATTTAAAAGATAATTTTCAATGTAAGTAACGGTGTAGGTTGTTGTCTGACTTAAGGTATAAGGTTGTGAAAATACGTAAATTGAAAGACTACAAACACAGGGTCACAAAACTTACCTCATCATTTTCAAAGTCCTCTGGATCAGCTGCAGCCCTCAAAATATAATACAAATCATTTGTGTTGTTTTTTTCTTCTTTGGATGCTTCTTTCATCGGTCAGAAAACGGAGTGAGCTTTGAGAGGGGAACCGCCATAGTCGTGTTTGGTGACGTGTATAGTCCGAGCGGTTTCACAAAAACTAAATATTACTGTTTTTGTTATATGACAAGCGACAACTTTAATTACATGGAAAATTATCTTTTAAATTGACCAGCGTCATATGTGTAATTCGTGGCAAAATTTGAGATTTTTTCTGATTTGAGGTCCCATGTGAGGAAGTGCAGGGGGCGTGACTTAAGCTTTCTATTGTTTCATTTCCTCTGCTAGGCTCTCAAACAGTAAATAGCTTTCTTGTAATCTTTGCTGCAGCCATTATTGATTAATGCACATATCATGCTTTTGATTTGCATGTGTTTTGAATATTATTTTATTTGAAAATGGACCTTGGACAAGGTTTTCCAAATCAAAATTGCCTTTATTGTCATTGTACTCAGGTAAAGGAAATTGGATGCTCTGCATAAAACGGTGTACAAGTGTATATAAATATAAAAACACACTGTCATATAAAGTAATATAAGTAATATAAAGCACACCAAAGCTCCTTCGACCCCCACCAGTTCGCTTACAGGGAGAACCGGTCTACGGAAGACGCCATCACCACCACACTTCACAAAGTGCAGAGCCACCTGGATAAAAAACTTTCTCATCAACCGCCCACAGTCAGACTTGGCCCCCACCACTTCGCCACACTGTCTCTCAGCACTGGCTCCCTCCAGGGCTGCGTGCTAAGCCCTCTACTGTACTCTCTGTAGACCTTTGACTATATTCCAACCCACCCAACCACCGTCACCATGAAGTACGCAGACGACACCACCTTGGTTGGGCTCATCACCGATGACGATGAGAAGGCATACAGGGTGGAGGTAGAGAATTTGCTGCTGTTGTGCCAAGCAAACAACTTGAACTGAATGTCCAAAAAAACCAAAGAACTCTTACTGGACTTCAGAAAGAACAGACAGGACCACACCCCCTTCCTCATAAATGGCGACCGCGTGGAAACCGTCCCCACCTTCAGGTTTCTGGGCACCCACATCTCCTCTGACTTCTCTTGGTCTGTTAACACCAAGTCCCTGGTGAAGAAAACCCAGCAGTAGCTGGACTTCCTCCTTGTCCTGAGGAAGACCAATCTGGACCAGAAGCTGCTGCTGGCCTTCTATCGCTGCTCAGTGGAGAGTGTGCTCACCTACTGCTTGGGTGTGTGGTACGCTGGCTCCACGGCCGAGAACAGGAAGGTTGTATAGAGGGTCATCAACACCGCCCAAAAAATCATCTGCGGCCCTCTGCCCTCCCTGGAGGACATCTCCAGAGCCTCCTGTCTCAGAAAGATCAAGCCCATCACAGGACACCCCTCACATCCCGTCCACCACCTGTTTGACCTGCTTCCCTCTGGATGATGGTTCAGATCAATCAGATTCCACACCTCCAGACTGGCAAACAGTTTCTTCTCCGGGGCCATCTGAACTGCAAACAGTCAGAGCCCCCCCTCCCCCCCCAAACACTCACATGCACAGAATTGAGGACCTTTTTAATTATCACAATAACACACCTGTCTTTGCACTCCGCACTTTCATGTATACTGACCCATCCGTGAAACCACCACCATACCTATGTATATTTTCCATAATCCTTGGACCATTTTATTCAATCTTGTGTCCGATTGTGTGTTCAGCGCTCTGCACTTGTATGTACATTTTTTCATGTGTGAAGCCACTACCATACCATGTATATTCCCATAACCCTGGGCCATTTTTATTTCATTCGTGTGTGTAATCGTGTGTTCTGTAACTGTGTTTTATCTAATCCTTCTCTCTTACTTTACTGCGCAGTAGTCTGGTGAAGCACCCACAATTTCGTTGTGCTGTACAACTGTACAATGACAATAAAGCCTATTCTATTCTATTCTATTCTATTCAGTTCTAAATAATATACAAGCACAGTAAATGTAACACTAACAGTGATAGTAACATTAATAAAAATAGTAAGCACAGAATTTAAAGTTAATGCAAAAAAAATTTAATGCAACAAGTATGCATCAATTTATATAGCACACGGTCATGGAAAAACCAGTTGAAAATTAAATGCAAAAGGTATGAATTGATTTTATTGCACATGGGCAACTATTGCGCGCGCACGCGCACGCGCACACACACACACACACACACACACACACACGTGTATTACACAAGATTTTGTGTATGCAAAATGTATGCATCAATTTGAAGTTCTGTCATGATAAAATATTGCTTGACCTTAAAACTTTCAATTTCTGCAAATGTGTAGTTTATACATTGCAAGCAAGGTTTGAGATTATACAGATTTAATTTTTCTCTAAATTCTCTCTTGCTACAACTAGACAGTAGATATGCCCCAGTACAATCCAGAAATCAAACCCGTATCCTTAATTCCTTTTCTACATCACACAGCATGGAGTGGATGATAGCCATGTGAGCTCTCACTCGTAATGGCTTACTATAAAGCATGAACATCCTTGAGTTGTATGGTACAAAATTTTCCACTGAGCTTTAATCTTAAGTCACATAACTGAAAATTGATATTATGGGTGAATCCATTGGGATACATCGATATCTTATCATCCATCCCGCGCAGAGCAATCTGAATGTCTCCGTGATGCGAGCACATTCACCCACAGCTGTAGCCTTGACTGCACTCTTCACATATAAATTGTTTTTGCCTCAGTTTTTCCAGACTTTTTCTTGGCCTTGATAGAAAAGTACCCACCTTTTATTGTTGTGTAGGTAGTTGTGCATTACTTGTGTGGGAAAAAAGATCAATGTTATGTGCACTATTTGCTCAACATTAAGAAGCAATTCTGTTACAAATGTGAACAATAACTGTAAATGTACAGCACATCCCTGCAACGAGAAGGTCGTGGAAAATTGTGAGAAGCTCAACTAAAGAATTAAATTGCAACTCTTGGAGAATATTACAGCCTGAATTATCTTCTACATTTTGTCCGCTAGAGTAGGATCTGATATCTTTTTCTTATCTCATTTTATCACATTTTTGATTTTTTTTTTTTGGCAAGCAGGTCATAGACACAACAGGGCCTGCACTGAAAATGTAATGCTAATTTGGACATCAGTTTGAACAACTCTACCCTCATCAATGCTCTGGCAGGGTTTTAAGTGTGATGCATGACTTTAATTCCGTTATTGGAATGTGGTCAGAGATCCGGCTGAAAGGGAGAAGAGGCCAGAGAAACAAACGTGTGTGTGTGTGTGTGTGTGTGTGTGTGTGCGGGGGGGTGCATTCCTCCACATTCCCTCTTGTCCGAGGGTTTTTGGACTGGCGAAGGCCAACGGAGAGGCGAGGAAGGTGGAAGGCGGAGGAGAGGAGAGCGATGGAGCAAAGGGGAGGGGCCAGAGTGGCTTTTGTCTGCTTCCCACGTTTCAAAGCCAGTCTTGAAAAATGAATAGACAGAGGAAAATCAATTGCATGACCTTCACACACAGAGAGAGAGAGAGAGAGAGAGAGAGAGAGAGAGAGAGAGAGAGAGCAGGAGGAAGGGAAATGAGAAGGAGAAAGCGACAGATTATGGAAGGAAGGCACACAGAAAGGAAAGGGTGGACGCAGAAAAAGTAAAATGATCTATGATATACATCACTGTTTCATATGTGTACCTATTTCCAAGGCAGAGTCAACGACTACTTGAAACGATTTAGACTTCAAACCCTTCACATAAGTATATTTTTATCAATTTCTTCAGAAAAATTAGGCATCTCTTGAAGTCTCCAATATCACTCTTTAAATATATAATCAAATTCATCTGTGATTTTTTGGGGGGGGCCAGGAGTGAGGGTTGCACTTTTGGATTCATTATCATGAAGAGATAAAGAGAAAATTATTAATTGTATGATAAACACATTTGATTAATAAAGTGTTTGACAAGTAGACTTTGAGGAATCCATGTAGCAGAGATTTATCCCCAGTCGTCACAAACTTTATGTAATGGTTGAGCGACGACCATCTTTAGATAAATAAGGCAGAGAGAGGGAGGCGGGTTGTGCACATGAGAGTCTGAAAGGCAGCATGACGGCACGGCATTGAGTTTGGAATGGAGACTGATTTCCTCACAGAAGGTTGGTAAGAAGATTATTGGATCAGAGTGATGACGACAAGATGCCGTTTGACAGCGTGGGAAAGTGGAAATGGCAAAAAGAATAGAACAGCATGACCAGCCCAAACACCTGCAGGCACCTCTGAGAACACAGATTTTCTTTATTTAACTTTAAACTGCTATAGTTACAGTTTTATGACTTGGGTCCAACTCTTCACTCTCTGTGATTAAGATGTGTGCAGTGTTTGGGGAGTGATGCTGAAGCCTGCAGGTGGATGTTAGGGTGGTGGACGGGCTCAAAAAACAGGCTGCAGTGCAAGATGCCGTAACACTAACTTATTAAAGGGGCGATAAGGAAGATGTATGTTATATGTACATATATGTACAGTTGCTCCACAGCTTGAGGTTACTGCTAGAATGTGCTAAGAAGGTTGTTTCATTAACAACAATGATGGCATAGCACTTTATAATACACTCTGTAAATTACAGGCTATGTGCTGCCGGGGGGGGGGGGGGGGCAGTGTAAATACCAGAGAAAACACAGCAAAAATGGGGTTATTACCAGGGAGTAAAGCTATATTATGTCTCAACTTTGATCTGAAATAATGACCTTATAAGTACTGGTAAAAGCATAGACAACAGTATAAGAAGACAGTAAGTACTGGTAAAGACAGAAAAAAATAACAACTGGGGAATTACAGGGTAATTACTAAAAAATAAACATGGAAAGTTCCAGGATGAAAAAAATTATTTTTTACCACATTTTTACCCTGTTTTTAGCTTGGTTTTATTCTATTTTTTTTCAGTACTCATCCCATTTTTTGCTTTTTTGGCCCTGATTTTTTCCTTGTTTTTTACCCCTACTGCTAAGTTAATTATATCAGATCAAAGTCAAAGCATAATAATATAGCCTGCACCCCAATACTTACCTCTTTCTTATTCTGTTTTTTTTTCCCCTTTTTTGACAGTTTTTCTCCTACTTTTCCCGTTTTTTTGCATGCTTATTAAACTGGCTTTTCCATGTTTTTTGTTTTTTTGAGGGGTTTTTTTGCTCTTGTTTACACATTTTCCCCATTCTTCAATACTTGCCATGGTTATCCTTGTTTATAGTGTGTTTTCCTTTCTTTTTTCCTGTTATCCATTTTTCCAGCTTTTTTTTTTGGCACTTAACCCTGTTTTTTTTTCAGTTTTCCCATGTTTTACCCACTGTTTTTCAAGTGTTTTCCCATGTCATTTTTCAGTACTTACTATGTGCTTAACCTGGAATTTATGGGCTGTATTATAAAGGGTTACCATAACAATTATTAAATTTCAGGTTAACTGCATTTCTGCAACTAACTCTATAACATATAGTTAAAAGGAACATTTTGAGCATTTTCCAGGGATTAATTTTAACTTTGACATCTTTAAGAACATATGCAGTTTTAAAGCCTAAAAGCAATCCTGTGTTAATTTATCGTTCCTCAAAAAATGTTCCTGTGCCTTTATTTCAGACTGGCAGTTTTATGCCTGATCTGGTTGGGTAAAAGTTTTTTGAGTGATACTGGTGACAGAGATTGCCCTTGACTTTTTTTTCCATCTGTCATTTTGACAGACCGGGTTGTAAAAATTCTGTCACAATCTGTTATTACCTGTAATTTTAATTGATTTTAATTAGTTATCTGTAAAAATGATAGAAATCGTTCAGATTGTTCTGTCACTGCTGAAAAAAATCTGTCAATGGACAATTTTCAATTAATGCAACCTCTGCATGGTAAGGCCAGTTACAGCAAGCAATTGTTAAGCCTTTGCTGTCTATTAACCCTAATGTCTAAGTTATACCATAATGCCCTGTGTTACCACAGATTGTGCAAACAGGAGTTTTGTGAATTTTGAGAGAATGGAGTTTTGAGAATTGTGCACACCGGAGTGGTGGCTCAATTGATAGAGCATCCGCCTCACAACCGGGAGACAGGGGTTCAAATCCCGGCCGGGTCATGCCGAAGACCATATAAAAGCGGAACTTTCTGCCGTCCAGCTTGGTGCTCAGCAATAATGGAATGGAGGAGGGAAATCTGTGGCGGCGCCTTGCATGGCAGCGGCCCTTCTGATTCTACACATGGGGTGTGTGTGTGATTGACACTGTAGATAGGATAAAGCACAATTTCGTTCTTTGGTTGTATGGTTGAATGACAATAATGGGTGATTTAATTAAACAGGACAGTAGCAATTCCAATAGTATCAATATAACATCTGATAACAAACAAAGCAGACATGTTTTCTTCTTTACATAACACATCTATCATTGCTAGGCCAGCAGCAACTTCAGTAACCACAACCTTAGGCAAAATATTTAATTACTGTACTTATGGACTGTTCTTTCAAAGCAGTGGAACGGTATGCTTGTTTCTGTCAGTGTAATTAAAGAAAAGTTGTGTGCATTTCTATGTGAAATGATTTTCAATATTTTAATGGTATACATGTGACCCATGGACATATTTTATAAGAATAAATTCACAAAAACACAGATGTGTACAATATGACTAAGGCTAGGCTCACACGACTAATCTGAAGTTACTCTGATGTGACGTTGATCTGTTTTTTAGAGTTGTCTGAACCTTCAAATCTAATCTAAAAACTGATCTTTCAGACTGGATCGTAATCAATTTCATATATGGTACTAAATAAGATGCTGTTTATATCCTACATGCTGCCATATGACCCCATTGAGAACAATCAGATCAGAATTAATGTGGCTTTTTACCTCTGCACATGTGTAGAGCGCTTATGTGGTCATTTAGCACTGTTGTTAGCATCCATGCTAGCAGTTGCTACTAAAACAATTCTCTGTGCCACCATCTAGGTTCCTTCTTTTTAGTCAAATGCAAGCTACTTGTCATAAATGTGAACTGTTATGCCAGGAATTGAACAGTTTTGACTTGTAATGTGAAATTAGACCAAAAGGGTTTTTTTCTTCATGACTTTAATTATCCAGGATTGCCTCACAAACCACCAAAAAGACCATTTAAGGTGAACAGTTCCATATCAGTAATGTTATGCACTGAATATTGACAGAGGGTGTAGAGGAGCTGGGCAATGAAGAGGCGATTTGGTTTATAAGCGAAGTTTTAATGTTCAGCTCTTCTAACAAGTCTCATCTGGTGCAGAGAGCGGCAGAAGGGAAAAGAGACAGAATTTCGCCAACTCACTGATTATATACATGCACACAACAAAAGACATGCATAACAAAGGCTGACATCCCTCATTATCTTAATCCCCCCATTGTCTTGGTATTTCCTCTCCTCGTCTTGGGAGGTGATGGTAATTCCTCTCCTCGCCTTGGGGGGTGAGGGTGGCTCGTCCGGTCTCCCCCGCCGCGTCCGGGAACGTCTTTGTTCTTCACTCGGCGGGTGAGATTCCTTTGTCCTTTCAGAGGTGTGAAGTTCCTTACATATGCAATCACCAACATTTCCACATGCTCTAACATATGTAGGTTATGGAATATATGGTTAATATAGACCACAGGCCCCCCAAACAACTAAGAAAGGACAACAGAAAGGTTCACAGTCTAGGATAGTTATTACGACATACTACGTGTTACAGCTGTTGCCACGGAAGAAACTTTCCAGCAGCCATGCTCCTAAGAGAGTTCAGTGGTAAACATAGCAGCATAGTAAAATCATAAGTCAGTCCTAAACTGTTGCAGCACAATTAGTGAATAATTGTGGAGTGGTTGGTGTCAGTCCCTGTGCTGTCTGGGTTTAATTCTTCTCCCAAAACTGCTGTAGGTTGGTTTAGGCGTCCTGCTGGGACCTTCTTGTGAGGAATCTGCAGTGTGGGAAGGAGAGAGGTTATTTGTTCCCTACCTGGGGGCTGAGTCTTTTCTCTTGGGGGGTCTACCTCGCCGAGGTACTCTCGCCACCTGTGCAGGTTCGTCTTTCAACAAGAAGGCAGGTTTAAGTCTGTCAATGCTGACTGTTTCTTTTCTATCCCCATAACCAAGCACAAAGTGTTTATCACCATGTTCCAGCACTCTGAATGGCCCATCGAATGCTGGGCGTAAAGTTGGTTTTAGAGCTTCATGCTTAACAAAAACGAACTCAGCGTTTTTTAAAGTTTGAGGGACAAAAACCCGTGGGAAGGAGTGATGAGCTGGACCGGGGAGAGAGTTCGGTCCGTTGCTGCCTAAAAACCTTGGGACTGGAAGGCGCCCTGGCTCTGGGTTCTCTGGCAGAAATTCACCTGGGAGCCTGAGAGGTTGTGCAAAAACTAATTCTGCGGGAGAGGCGTCTAAATCCTCTTTAGGTGCAGCACGCAACCCCAATAAAACCCAGGGAAGTTTATTTACCCAATTTGTGTCCGTTAGTGAGGCTCTGAGGGCAGCCTTTAAAGACCTGTGAAAACGCTTGCATAACCCATTAGCCTGAGGGTGAAAAGCGGTGGTGCGATGAATTGCTGCCCCTAAGCTGTTGGACATGGCTGACCAGAGCTCTGAGACAAATTGAGGCCCCCTATCGGACGTGATGTCCGATGGGACGCCGAAACGTGCCACCCAGTTTGTCAAAAAAACGCGAGCGACTTCCTCCACTGTGGTTGCCGCTAGAGGGACTGCCTCTGGCCAGCGTGTGGTGCGGTCTATCATTGTTAACAGGTGTGTGAAACCTTGGGAGGAAGGTAGTGGCCCCACAAGATCGACATGAACGTGGTCGAACCTTCTAGCAGGGATTGGAAAAGGCTCCAGAGGGGCTTTTGTGTGTCTGTGTATTTTGGCGCGTTGACAAGAAATGCAAGTTTTTGCCCATTCTTTTACGTTTTTGCGCAGGCCTGGCCACACAAACTTTTCGGCGACCATTTCAACCAAGGCGCACACACCTGGGTGCGCGAGGGAGTGAATTGTGTCAAAAATACGGCGGCGCCATGTAGCTGGTACTAACGGGTGAGGTCGGCCGGTTGAAACATCGCATATTAGGGGGGGCACGCCGTCGCGTAAACCCTTTTTCTCCAGCCTTAACCCTGTTGGTCCAGACAGGAGTGCGCGCACGTCCGCGTCACTGTTTTGTTCCTCTGCCATGGCTGCATAATCTATCCCTTCATGGATAGGTGCTGCGTATGTGTCTGCGTTAGTGAAGAGTTCTGCTGCTGAGGCAGTATAATCTGTCTCCTCGCGCTCTGGTGGTGCCACAGCGCGAGAGAGACAGTCCGCTACTACGTTAAGTTTGCCTGCCACGTGTCGAATGTCTGTGGTGAACTCTGAAATCGCAGCTAGCTGTCTTTGTTGCCTGCCTGACCATGGCTCTGAAATTTTAGCCATAGCAAAGGTGAGCGGTTTATGGTCTACAAAAGCCGTGAAACTCCGCCCTTCCAACCAGAACTGGAAGTGGCGGATGGATAAATGAAGCGCCAGCAGCTCTCTGTCAAAAGTGCTGTATTTGCGTTCAGTTTGGTTTAGCGATTTGCTAAAGCATGCTAAAGGTTGCCAGACCCCGCTGACAAGTTGTTCTACAACTGCCCCTATAGCTAGGTCTGAAGCATCTGTGGTTAGTGCAATGCGGGCCAAGGGATCTGGATGAACTAACAATGTGGCGTTAGCTAGGGCGTTTTTTACTTCCGCGAAAGCGCGTTGGCACTCCGGGGTCCATTCGACCGCGTTGGAAGCTTTCTTTTTTTTGAGCGCGTCATATAGGGGTTGCATGAGCTGAGCTGCGTGGGGGGGAAAGCGGTTGTAAAAATTAACCATCCCTAAAAATTCCTGTAGCGATTTGACCGTTTGCGGCCGTGGAAAACCTTCTATCGCATGCACTTTGTCTGGAAGTGGAACTGCCCCTTCGGAGAGACTTTGTGTCCTAAAAAATCAATTTGCGATACGCCGAATTTGCATTTGGCTGGATTGATTATTAGCCCGTGCTCTTCTGGCCTCTGGAAAACCGTAGTGAGGTGCTGCTCGTGTTCTACCTCAGACGAGCTGGCTACCAGCATGTCGTCGAGGTAGACGAAAACAAAGGGGAGGTCGCGTAGGACCGCGTCCATCATTCGTTGAAAAGTTTGAGCAGCACCTTTGAGGCCGAAAGGCATTCGCAGGAATTCAAAAAGGCCGAAAGGGGTTATTACCGCTGTTTTAGGAACGTCTTCTGCTCGGACTGGGACTTGGTGATAACCGCGGACTAAGTCTATTTTTGAAAAAATGCGCGCACCAGCTAGATGTAGTGAAAAATCTTGAATGTGAGGGATTGGGTAACGGTCATGCGCTGTAGCGTTGTTTAGTCTGCGGTAATCTCCGCACGGTCTCCAAGAACCGTCGGATTTCGGAACCATGTGAAGTGGTGAGGCCCAGGGGCTCTTCGAGCGTCTAACAATGCCCAATTTTTCAAGAGTTGTAAACTCGTCCCGTGCTATGTTGAGCTTGGCCGCGTCTAAGCGGCGCGCTTTGGCAAAAATGGGAGGTCCCGTTGTCGGAATGAAGTGTTCAACCCCGTGTTTAGCCACAGTGGCTGAGAATTTGGGGATTGTGAGTGCTGGAAATTGGGTGAGGAGTTGCTCAAACTTACCTCCTGCCGTGGTGACGTTGGCCTGCACAGGTGGTGGAGAAACTTGAGCTGAGCATGGAATAGAAGCAAAAGACAGTGCATTAACCAGGCGCCTATTTGCTAGATCCACTAATAACCCATGTGCACACAAAAAATCTGCGCCTAACAAGTTAAAACTCACCGCCGCTACAACAAATGTCCATCTGTAGCTGCGGCCGTGGATGAGGAGGTGTAGGCTCTTTTCGCCGAGCGTGTCGATGTCAGAGCCGTTGGCTGCCACTGCTCCGTTGCCCCAGGTGCCCATGGCTCGATCTGCGTGGGAGGGCATGACGAAACTCAGCTGAGCTCCTGTGTCGATGAGGAACTGCTTGCCTGTGTGTCCATCTGTCATATATAACAGCTTATTTTTCTCGCCGAGAACCGCTGCTGTTAACGGCTCTCGGCTTTGGCGTTTCCCGACATCGTAAATTTGCAGGGGGGAACGCATTTCGCGGGCCTTCTCGGCGAAGCAGTGGTGATAATAACAGACGTCGCTCTGTCTGTTACGTTTTGGTCGCGTCGCTGTCACCGTGGCCTGGGTCTGCTCCGTGGGTTGTGGCTCCTCGTGGCTCAGAGCATCAGCTTTGAGGTCTGCGGATGCTGCTGTGGGTGTCAGCTCCTTGCAGGCGTTGACGAGCCGATGAGCTTCGCTGGCCAGTGTGCGGAAGTCTTGGTGGGTGTTGCACTTCATGCTGGCGAGTGTCCCCCTCATGTGTGGTGGCAGCGTGCTGAGGAAAATAAACTGGAAGAGGAAGTTGTCGTTGTCCTCCTCCTTGAGCTGCAGCAAATCCTCCATGAGGGCCTTCGGATTGCCCCCTCTGTGGCCGTAGACCGCCAGGATCTTCTCGGCTCTTTCTTCCGCTGATGGGACGTAGTTCGCCACGATGGTCGCTTTGAGCGTCTCGTATTTGTCCCGGGCCGGTGGTCGCCGGATCATGCTCCGCACACACTTCGAAGTGGCGGAGTCGAGTTTGGAGACGATATGATAAAACTTAGTATCGTCAGCCGTGATGCCCGCCAGTATAAATTGGGCTTCAGCCTGCTGAAACCAAGAGGCGGGGTCCTCTTGCCAGAAGTCTGGCAGCTTGACAACGACGGCGTTCATGCACACCATCACTGCTCTGCCCGCCGGGTGAGAGTGCCTTGCCTCGGCTCTCACGGCTGTGCTGGTGCTCGGTTGAGCCCTCTCAACCTCTTCTGCCGGGGGGAGCAGCTGTCCGTCTGCTCCTTCGTCTGCGTGGCTGCTGGCGTCTGCCTGAGTCGCCACGGATGAGTCGCTTGTGGGAGAACGCCTCCGGTCCATACTCGCGTCAAGGTCACCAGTGTAGAGGAGCTGGGCAATGAAGAGGCGATTTGGTTTATAAGCGAAGTTTTAATGTTCAGCTCTTCTAACAAGTCTCATCTGGTGCAGAGAGCGGCAGAAGGGAAAAGAGACAGAATTTCGCCAACTCACTGATTATATACATGCACACAACAAAAGACATGCATAACAAAGGCTGACATCCCTCATTATCTTAATCCCCCCATTGTCTTGGTATTTCCTCTCCTCATCTTGGGAGGTGATGGTAATTCCTCTCCTCGCCTTGGGGGGTGAGGGTGGCTCGTCCGGTCTCCCCCGCCGCGTCCGGGAACGTCTTTGTTCTTCACTCGGCGGGTGAGATTCCTTTGTCCTTTCAGAGGTGTGAAGTTCCTTACATATGCAATCACCAACATTTCCACATGCTCTAACATATGTAGGTTCAGGTTCAGGTTCAGGTTCAGGTTACTTTATTTGTACCCGTAGGTAGATTTGTTTTGCAGTTGGTGACATCCATATTTACAAGCCACAATTACATTCAACATAGACACAAACACAGGCACACATCTTACAAAATAGGTAAATATAAAATATGTACAATATAATTTTTATAGCTTGTTCAACTCTTTGACAGCAGCAGGGACAAAGCTGTTTTTGTAGCGCTGGGTTCTACTTTTTGGGACAGCAAACCTCCGTCTGGAGGGAAGAAGCTGAAAGTTGCAGTGCAAAGGGTGGGAGTCATCATTTAAAATCGAGTCGGCCATCCTCTGTACTTGTCTGGTGTACAGGGATGTCAGGCTCAGCTGTGACTCACCAAGCAAACGACTGGACCATCTGACTACCTGATCCAAGGATTTCCTCTGTTTCAGTTTTATCTGACCAAACCATGACATTAAAGAAAAGGATAAAACAGATTCAATAAAAGCCCGATAGAACATAGTCATTATGGTTCGGTCAATTTGGAAGCGTGCAAGTTTCCTCAAACAATGCAAATTTTGCTGACCCTTTTTGCACACCCTTTCACAGTTCACCTCAAAGTTCAATCCACTATCAATAATCGTCCCAAGATATTTGTACGATTGTACACATTCGGTGGTCTGGCCTTTTAGTATGGTGACTTTGTGCCTGGGAGTTTTCCTCCTAAAGTCAATAATCATATCTTTCGTTTTTGTTGTATTCAGCTGCAGGTAGGAATCCTCACACCAGTGAACAAAGTCATCAACTACTGGGCCGTGGCCACTCTCACCATCCTGGAGGAGACTGACAATGACTGAGTCATCAGCATACTTTATAATGTGTCTGTTGTCATGTCTGCTCCGACACATGTTTGTGTACAGGATGAAGAGTAGTGGTGACAACACACACCCCTGAGGAGAGCCAGTAGAAGAGCACTTTAGGTCAGACAATGTACCATTGACCCTTACTCTCTGCGTCCTGTTGGTTAAGAAATCCAGAATCCAACCCACCAGATTATTGCTTAAATCAAATTGTTGCAGGAGCCTTTCAACTAAAATATGAGGTTGGATTGTATTAAAGGCAGAAGAAAAGTCCACAAATAAAAGCCTGGCGTGTGTCCCATTAAAATCCAGATGTTTAAAAAGCATGTTAAACAGAGTGACAGTGGCATCCTCCACTCCTCTGTGAGGCCTATAGGCAAACTGCAGAGGATCCAATGCATGTTCAGTCTGCTTTAGGACCTCACATCTGACCAGTTTTTCAAAAATTTTCATTAAAATTGAAGTCAAAGCAACTGGTCTAAAGTCATTTACCGTTTTAGGACAGCTGGATTTTGGAACGGGAACAACCACGGCATCTTTCCAGATCTTAGGCACATGTTGTGTCTGTAAGGACTTATTGAAAATGTAGTGAAATATAGGACTCAGTTCATGTGCACAGGACTTTACCAGGCGTCCACATATATTATCAGGGCCCTGACTTTTGTTCACTTTTACAGCGCGGAACTCCCTTTCAACATCCTGCATCTCAATATTAAAGTGCTGATTGTCTTTGAGTTTCTGTTTCAAATCTTGGATTTCTGTGCTAAAATCAAAGGAGTCAAAACGACCATAAAAACAATTAAGAGCATTAGCCAGCTCTGTGTCTGAACTAAAACCATCTAAAAACACACGATTACTGCGCTCTGTGCTCTGAAGGCCTGCAATTTTTTTCATACTGGCCCAGGCCGAACCAAGTTTATTTGCTGCCATCTTGCTTTCCAATTCTGATTTATAATTCTGTTTTGCTCTTAAAATTTCGGCCTTTAGCTCCTTAGTGGCAACCTGTAGCGCAGAAACAGACCCCTGTTTAAAGGCAAGTGCTTTCCTCTGTAAGCAGGATTTAACTGATTTAGTAACCCATGGTTTGTTGTTGGGATATATTTTGACACGTTTACGTGGAACAAACTTATTTTGACAGTGAGCCATGTATGAGCATGTGAGCTCAGCCAGAGAGTCCAAATCATCCCCGCAGGCCATTATGAACATCTTCCAGTCTGTACAGTCAAAGCATTCCTGGAGGCTGTGCTCTGAATCTTCTGTCCACACATCAATGTCTCTCATCTCCACCTTGCCTCTTCTGAGAGCAGTTTTATATGTGGGCAGCAAATGAACACAGTTGTGATCTGATGATCCTAAAGGAGGAAGGGGGAGTGATTTATAGGCCCTCTCTATGGATCCATAGCACAGGTCCAATGTCTTTTTTCGCCTGGTTGGGCAGGAGACATACTGATGAAAGTTTTTAAGTGTCTTCTTTAAAGAAACATGGTTAAAATCCCCAAGAATGAAGTTTGGCGCCTCTGGAGAAATTGACTGCAGCCGCTGGATCACATCAGAGATGGTGCTGGAGGCGGAGTCAGCGTCTGCCCTCGGATGA
Organism: Pholidichthys leucotaenia; assembly: GCA_020510985.1. Lineage (NCBI taxonomy): Eukaryota > Metazoa > Chordata > Actinopteri > Cichliformes > Pholidichthyidae > Pholidichthys > Pholidichthys leucotaenia. The sequence continues at coordinate 212,624,210 of CM035847.1, read as the reverse complement.
ATGTACACAACTGTGATGAAAAGTTGGGGAAACTCTCGAGGCAAATAAAAGGGGCGAAGCGACACAGACAGCAGCTCCACATGGGGTGTACAGATGCGCTCTCTGACCGTGACAGATGTGCAGTACTGCTTATTAATGTATAAACATACTCCGCCCCCCTGACGTTTCCCCGTTACCTCTTCCTGCCGATCCGAGCGCAGCGGAGCTCCAAAGCCGTCAATCCACAGGTCTGCGTCTCGATCATGCGCAGTAAGCCAAGATTCAGTGAAAGCCATGACGCAGCAGTTCTTAAAATCCTTCTGGTAACGTACGTTGCCTTGAATTTCCTCCACCTTGTTTCTCACAGACTGTGCATTCCCAAAAATGATCGAAGGAAGAGGAATGTTACCAAACTGACGTCTCCTAAGGCGCAATTTCACACCTCCACGTCTTCCACGCTTCCTCCTGCCGCTTCTCTTTTCACCGCTGTGTCCGTCTCTCAAAATAAAGTCCGGCAGCTGGAATCTGGGCGCAATCAGAGACTCTGCACCAGCTGTGTTAAAGCGCAGCAACATGTCCCTGGAATATTGTATTCTGCCCGCTATTCTGCTCGCCATGGAGCCGAACGCGTTTACCTCAGAGACAAAGAGCCACAGCACAGAAAGCAGTAGTGCGAGATATGACAGGAAATCCATGTTGCAGATACCAGGGAGCTGTTCGCCATATATTCCACCAACGCTCCAGGGCAGAAACGACACAGAGGATTTTCTAAAAACGTAAAAAAGTACAAAAAACACACACACGCACACACGCACTATATCACCAAGCTGCTGGTCGCTGCGTGCGCATGCGCCCAAAGAGGTTTGTATTAGGTTTGGAGGTTTGGATTATATGGTTAATATAGACCACAGAGGGTACCGAAAGGGTCAAGAAAACAAATATTCAATGTGATATGCATACAGGTGGCAAAGAAAGAGGCAGAAGCACACAGGACCTAAAGAAGAAGAGGGAAAAGCTAAAGTAACAGAGCACAGGCATGCACACAGCGCCACTGCAAGAGTGCCTGGGTCCGTAACAGTTCCATGCTGGTTACTTATTTAATATTCATTGATGATACTACAGTTGTGTTCAAAATAATAGCAGTGTGTTGAAAAATGTGAATAAACGTCAAAATTCTTCAAATAAATTGTATTTTAATGAACACAAACGCATTGGGGACACTGCACATTCTATTTCAAAGTGAGAAAATTGGAAAAAGTAATTGAATTTGATAATATTTTACAGAAAGTCAAGAAATATAATGTTCAAAAAAATAGCAGTGTTGACATCTGTCTTTAGTGTGTTTGGGGTCATTGTCTTGTTGAAACACCCATTTCAAAGGCATTTCCTCTTCAGCATATGGCAACATGACTTCTTCCAGTATTCTGATGTACTCAAACTAATCCATGATCCCTGGTATGCGATAAATAGGACCAACACCATAGTACGAGAAACATCCCCATATCATGATGCTTGCACCACCATGCTTCACTGTCTTCACTGTGTACTGTGGCTTGAATTCAGTGTTTGCAGGACGTCTGACAAACTGTCTGTGGCCCTTAGACCCAAAAAGAACAATCTTACTCTCATCAGTCCACAAAATATTACGCCATTTCTTTTTAGGCCAGTCAGTTTGTTCTTTGGCAAATTGTAACCGCTTCAGCACATGTCTTTTTTTTTAAAGATGGGACTTTGCGGGGGCTTCTTGCTGGTATCTTGGCTTCACATAGATGTTGTCTGATTGTTACAGTACTCACAGGCAACCTTAGATCTTCTTTGATCCTCCTGGAGCTGATCATTGGCTGAGCCTTTGCCAGTTTGGTTATTCTCCGATCCATTCGAATAGTCATTTTTCTTTTTCTTCCTCACCTTTTTGGTTTTGGCTGCCATTTTAAAGCGTTTGATATCATTTTAGCTGAACAGCCTATCATTTTCTGCACTTCTTTATAGGTTTCCCCCTCTTTTATTAATTTCTTAATCAAAGAACGCTCTTCTTCTGAACAGTGTCTTGAACGACCCATTTCACTCTGTTTTTCAAGGACAAATGCACAGCCAGCATATGCAGCGTCAGTTGCCTTGATCCTTAAATAAGGGCCACCTGTTTAACACCTATTTTTTTCACAGAATCAATGACCTCACTAAGTGAACTCAGCACTGCTATTTTTTTGAACACGCCCCTTTCAGTTAATGATTCAGTTTCACAGAATCAGCAGCATGCACGTCATGCCTTTTGTGTCTGTTGGTTTTCTATACCTTTACTAAACCTTCTAGAAACTTACTTGCAGTGTAGAAGTTGAAATTCTAACAAAAACAGTGATTTATCTTGCTAGTGATGTGGGACTGCTATTATTTTGAACACAACTGTATATCTGTGGCAGGAAAATATTGACATTCAATAACATAAGTAGTACTAATACAACTTAGAGTATTGTTATTCAACCTTTTTTTGTGCTAACGAGCCCTTTTTATATTGAAAAAAAAAAAAACTCTCAGGGAAACCCACCAAAATTGTTGCAAAAAGAAAAAAGCTCATGCACACGGTGTTTTGTCTTAATAACAGGAGACATGAGCCATGTTGAACCGAGCAACAAACTGACCTTTATTGAGATTAACACGGAATATACATACCGGTCGTAGCCTGCCTGACGTGACCACGTTGACTGCCTAGCGTCGGCTACGGCAGGCCCCAAGGGCCAAATCCCTATATCGCATCCCCCCCTTTACAAAACGTGAAAGATACCACAGAAAACAAGACCCCCCCCATTACCGTTAGCATGACAGAACCCCACAGAACACATACAATATATACATTGAATGTTTTCGTTTTTCTTTTTTTTTTCCCCACATATTGTTGTTTTGGTTTTATTTTTTTGAACACACAGAACAACAGGGCTAGTAAGCTAAATGGGCACCTGGGTAGACTGCCAGGATACCCTCATGTGTTGGAGCAGATTATTCTGCCGCCAATGCCCAACACGCTTCAGCTAAAGCTACTTGTACTACAAAGTCATCGAGGTATCTGGGCCTCTGACGCGTCTTAGCCGAGTGCCTCACCAGAGAAGGACCTGCTCCAGGCTCCATCAGCCGCACCTGAGAGTCCCCAACACCCCCATCAGACAAGTCCCAACCCTCATCAGTCCAATCTGCCGCAACTCCTGGACCCTAGGCTGGCAATGACTTCCTGAGTCGGCTGGAATGCCACTGTGACCCATTTGAGAGTTTGAATGTGTCCCGGCCCAGCCCCATCACGATCTGTAGGGGCCCCGTCCAGAAAGGCTGCAGTTTATGCGTGCGGTTGGGATGCTTAATCCAGAACCGGTCCAGCACATCGAGTCCATGGGCCTTCACCCTGTACTTCCTGTCGAAACGTTGTTTCATTTTCTGCTGCTGGGCGACGACCCAGTCTTGTGAGGGGTCTGTGTCCCCTGAAGGTAAGGTTGAGGGGGGCCTTAGCCGGTTCAGAGGCAGATGGAATTCACGCCCCAGCATGAGCTTCGCCGGGGAGCACCCTGTTATGACGTGGGCCGTTGCCCTATAGTGGAGGACCGTGTTCTGGAGGGCATCTGGGAACATGAAGCCGTCCGCCAAATGGGCTCTCAGACCATTTTTTAGGGTCTTGTTGAATCGTTCCACGCCCCCATTGGCCTGAGGGTTGTAGAACGCATTTCTGATGTGCTCCACGCCCCTATCACCCAAAAACTCCTCAGAGGTGAACTGTGGGCCATTGTCTGTTGTGATGGCATCCAGGACCCCCATCTGGCAAACAGCGACGAGGGGAAACTCGTGACCACATCCGTCGTGACCAAGTTAGTGGGTAACATCTCCGGCCATTTGGAGAACAGACTGTAGACCACTAGTAAAATACGGCTGTTTGGGGGAGCTGTGTGTAGCTCACCGCAGATGTCCAATTGGATGTGCTTCCAAGGGCCCTCTGGGTACGGTAATGGTCGCAGGGGTGGGCGGCCCCACCGGTCTTTCCACTCTCCAAACACGGAACACAGTTCTTTACTACAGTTTCAATGTCCTTATCGATACCAGGCCACCAAATCAAATCCCTGCAATGCTGCTTCACCCTGACCATACCCAGGTGACCCTCGTGGAGCAATGCCAGAACTCGTGATCTCAGGGACACTGGAATTAATGTGCAGTGTCCCCTTGCCACACACACACACCATTACAGCAACTCAGTTTGTCTCTGAACTGGTGAAAAGGCACCAGATCGCCCTGTACTTTTGTGGGCCAACCCTCCCTGATGACCAAACACAGTTGTGACAACGTGGGATCCCATTCCGACTCCGCCTGGAGCTCCTGGAGGGACACCATGTCCCAGAGGGGTCTGTGCAGCGTGTTGACCAGGTCCGCCTCCATGGGGTTGTCATTGTCCGGTTGTGCGATGTTGGCCGTGGCACGGGACAGGAGATACACTACTACGTTCCCTTTTCCAGGGGTGAATTGGGTAGTGAAACTGTAGGCCCACAGCTGCTCAGTCCACCTGTGGATCGATAGGGGCCTGTGTCCCGAGCCCGTCATTTCCAGCAGTGTCGTCAGTGCCCAGTGGTCCGTTCGCAGGGTGAAATGGTGACCGTAGAGGTAAATGTCCCACCGTTTGCACGCCCAGACACAAGTGAGCGCTTCTATCTCACCCACGACGTATTTCTGTTCAGCCGCCAAAAGGGACCTTGATGCAAATGCCACTGGGCACTCAGTACTGTTTTGCACTTGAAACATAATCGCCCCCACTGCCAAACCAGACATGTCACAAGTCACAAAAGTCAGCTATTTTTGGTCAAAGTGGGCCAACAGTGAAGGGGAGGGGAGTTGAGACTTCAGCCTAGCGACCGCCGCTGAGCAGGCCGGAGTCCACTGCCACGGCGCGTCTTGCTTCAGAAGGGCTTGGAGGGGTTCGATAGTCTCTGAGTAATGGGGAATGAAACGCCCGTAGAAGTTCACCATGCCCAGGAACAAGGAGATTTGTGCGGGTGTCATGGGATCGAGGAGATGCAGGACCACCTCCACGTTGGAGTGCAGGGGGCTCAAGCCCTCGGCCACCAGCTAGAATTCCACAAACTCAATGGAATCCACCGCGAAGATACAGTTTTCCCTATTCAATGTGACTCCGTGCTCCAGCAGCACCTCCATCACTCATCTCAAACGACTGTCATGTTCTCCCGACGCGCCATGGACCACAATGTTGTCCAGGTACACCACTACACCCCTGAGGCTGGCAAGAATTGTAGACATAATTTTCTGAAAAGAACTTGGTGCTGAGCTCAGACCAAAAGGCATGCGGGCGTACCTGAAAACGCCCATGTGAGTCACGAACGCTGTCAAGTCCCTGCTGGCTGGGTGGAGGGGCACCTGCAGATAACCCTGGCAGAGATCCAGCTTCGTGAACACCTTTGAGCCACTGAACATTGCGGTGAGTTCCTCCATCGTGGGGAGCGGGTATTTGTCTGGGATGATCGCTTTATTAACCATCCTGAGGTCAATGCACGTCTGAATGCTGCCCATGTTCTTGGCCACCACGATGTTTGAAATCCATGGTGAGGCATCCACTTTCTCGATGATGACAGCTTTAAACAGTTTATTCGGTTCTGCCGTGACGTCATCCCTCAGGGTGAGAGGAAGCCGCCATAGCAGTTGGATCTTGGGTGTCATGCCTGGGTCGGTGAGCGGGCGGTGGTTGAACACTTTAATACATCCCAGGCCAACAAACAACGCCGGCCAGCGGGCATGCCACTAGGGGGACACTGTCAGCATAGTTGAGCCTGCTGGGTCCATGATGGAAAATCCTAACTCACCCAGCAGATCAATTCCTATCAAGTCGGCCCCCTGGTGTGAAACCTGAAAGGTAAATGCAGGAATAGTCCTTGACCCACATGTTACCAAGAAGCTGGCTGTGCCCACCATGCCAATTTTAGCTTGACCGTACTCAAACATTTTCACCGCCCCTGCTTTAATGGCTTTGCCCAGGAAAAGTCTTTTCAATGTGTCTATGCTCAGAATAGATTTACCAGTGCCTGAGTCCACTATAAGCAGCACATCGACCTTGTCAAGCTGCAAGATGTACCACTTTAACGGCCCCTTCTTAGTGCCCGCCATACACACCGACATCATTCTTTCGAGCTCCGAAGCTGTTAGTTTACTAGCGGTGGTGCAGACCCTGGTCCAGTGATTAGAACGGTCACAGTTGTAGCACTTCTTTCCTCTGGCGAGGCAGGTGGACATGCCCGCCCGGTGACGAGGATAACCACAGCCACCACATAGACCCCGAGCTCCCGCTCCTGCCCGTGCCACAATCCGTCGCCTTTTGGGGGTCCGCCCTGACTAATTAGCTGTGCTGCTAGCGGCCTGACATGGAGGGGAAGCTTGGGTGGCTAGGTTCTCTTTAGCTAGCACTTGTAGACCTAGCTGGGTAGCGGACTCTATCTGGCTGGTCAATTCAATCACTTGCTTCAGCATGAAGACGTCCGTAGTTAGCATTAGCTTCTCTTTGAGCCACTTGTTGCTCGTGCCGTGTGCTAGCTTGTCACAGACTAGCTCTTCCTTGATAGGCCCGAAGGCGCACAAGCTCGCTAGGCTACAGAGTTCCATTAGGAAACGTTGGGTGGACTCACCAGCTTGCTGTCGGCGATTGAAGAACTTATGTCTTCACGCTGTGATGTTGTACTGGTTCATAAAGAAATTCTCCGTTATGTCCAAACACTCTTCAATGAACCTTTGCCACCCAGTGCGCGAAACACGCGTTGGCCTTCCTCACTGAGGCAGTGCTCAAGCAGGCTCTTCCATCTCTTTTCGTCGGTGCCGCCCAGGCCAACTGCAGCAATATATTCTTCAAACGCCTCCAACCAGGGGCACCATGGTGTAGCTGGCACATCCGGAGACTCTAAAAATGGAGGTGGTAATTTTACGCACACTCCCATGGTTTAATCCGGTGTCGCCAAATGTTATATCTTAATAATGGGAGACATGAGCCATGTTGAACTGAGCAACGAACTGACCTTTATTGAGATTCACATGGAATATACTTACCGGTCCTAGCCCTCCTGACGTCACCACGTCAACTACCTGGCGTCGGCTACAGCAAGCCCCAAGGGCCAAATCCCTATATCACACTTGGGCCAGCACCTTGCTGCGTGTCAATGGTCAGACCTCCATGTGGATTAGTAAGTTTCTATACTTCACTTCCATTTTTGCACATAAAGATGCAAATATGCGTCTTTTCCGAGGTCTTGTCTTGACAAAGTTTACCATCCGCACATCATCCTCCAACACAGGAGCTAGGTCTCCTGGTAAAGTCTTGTCAATGAGTGCCTCACAATGCAAACAACAGTGTGTAACAACATCTGGGTGTCTCTCTTTCACTGTGCTAATGAAGCCTTTGGTGCACCCAACCATGGCGGCTGCTTTATCAGTACAGGGCCCACTTCACAGTCTGAATCTTTCCTCTTCAAAAAATGTATCCATTGCTGTTTTTCATCTAGGCATTGCAACCTCTAGCACATCTTAACAAGTTCATTGGCCTCCATAAAACACATGAAGAAAAAGAAAATGGCAGCCATTATTATAGCATTCATACTGTTACCTGCTGACATGGAAGAGCCAATACAGGTACCCATCCACAACAATGACAACAGCAAATTATTTGCTATTTTTTGGATAAATTAAGAAGTGAAATTAGACAGTTTCCTGAGGACCCCTGAAATTTCTCTCAAGGAAAGGTCCTAGGAGCCCTAGTTAAAAAACAGGGACTACACATAAAACATGAAAACATAAAATATAGAACATAAAACAGAAGTAAAAATGTCAGACAAATTAATCTCTTAAGATGTCCTGTAAAAATTTGTTTCCATTCAAACAAATTTAGTAGGTGTCAAGCTTTAATAAGTGTGTGCGGCAACTGGAAATTCCCCCTCAGAGCTTTTTTTTTATACAAGGTACAGTACAATGACAGCTCACTGCCAGCAAGAGGGCCAGCTGAAGTGTTTTACTGTCTTGGCTAGTGAGGTCAAACACACCTCTCTGTTCCCCTGCGCTGGTGACATTGACTTTCATTCTGCCTCCAATCGCCCACCCTCCCCACATTCATTGCCTTCATCTCCCTCACCTCCCTACTGTCTCCCCCCCACCTTTTTGCGATCTCCCCCGCGTCTGCATCCCCTCTAATTCACGGCGTTTAAAGCAGCCTGGGCTTTTAAGGGAAGTTAATTGCACTCAAATTATGTTCGACCGCGAAAGGAGCAACGGAGCGACGGCGAAGAGACAGAAAGATAGCGGGAAAGAGAGAGGGATGGATGTCAGGGTGAGAAGATAATTGTGCCAGAGAAGGATGCTGCGATTAGGGTCACTCTTTCTCTCACTGTCTTTCGAATGGCCAAAACGTCACATGTGGATGGAGGTAAACAGCTTTTGAGTGTGATCAGGCTCTTGTTTTGAAAGGGCAAAACTAAGGCGGAGGAGCAAAACCCGAGAGTCGAAGGCAAATGAGAAACTTGAGGGGGGGAAAATGAGATTTAATGCATCTGTTTGGTTCCCATGGTAACAGTCTAAACTGGTTAAAAAGGTTGACAAAGTGGGGGTGGAAAGTAAGACACGCAGTGTACGTACATGCACGCTAGCAGGGGAAGCCCGCATGTGTGTGGTCACCCCACATGGACTAAATAATGTTAGACAAAGGTTTAATGAAAATCATTCTGATTTTTCATTCAATCATTTAAATCTTTTCTGCTCGTGAGACCCTGAGTGCTGACCTGTGAGTCAGACTATAATTAGCATGTCCACCCACGCCTTGTCCCATTCTGTCGCTTATTCCCACAATGAAATTAAACTTCTCAGCAGAGTTTTGAGGAGTTAATGAAATGGAAGTGGCAAAATGGATGCGTCAAAAATCTCAGGTGCACATACAGCTTTGCATAAATATGTCTAAAAGGAGAATGCTACTTACATCTTGAAATAGCTCATATTTTATGCTGAAAAGAAAGGAGCATCAACAAACGTCATAGATATTTTTTTAAGTAAACCAATAGCTTTTTACAGACTACCGAGAAAAGTTGTCACGTTCATTTTTCCCCTCAATTTTTAGAAGAACTGCAAGTCAAAATCCTCCACAGTCCATCTCAGAAATGGAGTGGTAAAAAGTACAACAATTCTATCCATCTTTGTAGATTTCACTTTTGCAAAGCCTGATCCCTTCAGCAAGATGGTTTGGTTGAATTCAAGCCACTCTTTTCCATCTGGACTGGTACTTACTGATACAGAATCTTGACATAATAAATTTTTTAGCTGACAGTATAGTAACCTACTCCACAGTGACCTTTGTGGAATATAAATGTGTCTGCTTTGTAGCAATGTGGGTCATCTTTCTATTTAAACAAGCCACATAAAACTGCAGCTCTGAGACACTAAACATTCTACCTCTACAGATGCATTTTGATTTCCTCTTATACCTTTAAAAGAGGGATGTCAGACAGGGGTTGTCTGAAACATTATAAAGGTGTAGAGAGGAGTGCCCAGGTTAAACCCTTAACCCTAGCTTTTTTATTCCCAATCAGTAGCAGCTTTTGCTCCTTCAGACAGTATGCTGTTTGGGAAACTGGTGCACATCTGTTAGTACATTGGAGGGGGTCCTCAAATGTTTTTGCCAGGGGTCCGCATTTATTTTTTCTAGTGGGCCAGAGGTCCAGAAGTGCCAACATTGTGCATGGGTAGATACTTCATTTCATTGTTGGAGGGACAATAAATATAACATTTTCTCCAAAGTATTGTAAATATTAAGGGGACACTATAGGTATTATTGTAGGCAGCCACAAATTTATGAGAAAGAATGTACACTTATGGGGGGGGGGGAAGCTGAAAATTTACAAGAAAAAAGTCATAAATTTATGAGAAAGAAAATTCCAAATTTACAAGAAAAAGTTGCAAATTTACAAAAAGTCAGGTTTAATAGAAAAAAGTTACAAATTCATGAGAAAAAATGGGTAAATTTGCAAGAAAAAAATGACAAATTTATTTCAAGAAGGTTACAAATTTACAAGAAAAATGCAGATTTAATATGGAAAAAACAGCAGATTTATAAGGAAAAAGTGGGAAATTTACAAGAGAAAAGTTGCACATTTACAAAAAAGTGGCAAATAAGAAAAAAGTTGTGCTATGGGTGGGGTGCATTATGTGGTTTCCCCTGCTTGTCTGCCGCCATTGAACATTTTGCCCTAATTTGACGATGGGTCCTTGTCAAAGAACTCATCCCATCCAGGGCTGTCCTTTTGTGCAACAATCCCCATCTGGGCTGGTGGCATTTTTGTTGTTGTTGTTTGTTTTGTTTTTTTCAAATTGTATCAAAAGGCTTTGTGCTCTGGACAGAAGACCCTCGTGGCCCGGATGCAGACCGGAGTCCGCCATTTGAGGAGTTTCAGTATATTGTGATGCTGAAATCAGTTCTGATTTGAGAGAGCATGCTGTCCATTATGGCGGCATGTAGAGTACCTCCATATGGTGAACGCACATCAAGTCTTCCTCTGTGTGATGTTGGCTGTCCCTTGGTCTCCACCTTCTTCTGTTAGATGGGATTAAAATGTTACACTCACTGATGAGGTTCTGGCTAGAACTGGAAATCCTGGCCAAACTGAACTGCCCATCTAAACTTATATTTTTCAGAATCTTTCAGAGAAACTTTTAAAAATGCAGGCAGTCCTACAAAATTTAAAGAAAGGCTAAATAAAAACTGTATTTAATTTCACTTCACAAGGTTTAATGTAGGTTGATAGCAGGGCACAAAGAGAGGCCAGAGGGTTGATCCTCAGACACAAGAATGTGTTCCATGTTCACCAAGTTCTTTCGTAAGTGGACTAAGCTTGAAGCTCAAAGCTGATGACCGCACAACGGGAACCTTTATATTAGTTAGATATAACTAACTAACTTGCGCCATGGCCAGATCACCACGTGGTGAAGTCACCTGCGTAACATCCCCATGTCCAAACACTACATTTACACCCCCCCTTTGAAAAACCAAAGAATTTATAATAACTAATCAAACAAATGCTACTAACTGGGCACCCAGGTAGACTGCCAATATGCCCCCATGACCAAGTGGATTATTCTGCCATGTGATCAATCATATCCTAACTATCAACAAAACAGTTCAGAAATTAGTTATAAAGTACTCCAGGTGACGGGGTCTCTGTCGAATCCGGGCCGAGCAGTGCTCAGGCTGTGCAGCCGCTGCAGGCTCCGATGGACGTCCTTCGGGGGCTGCGGGTCCTGCATTGCCAAAGTCTCAGTCCAATCCCGTCAGATTGGTCACCGTCTCCTGATCTGGGCCCGAGGTCATTATCACCTTCCTGAGGTGGCTGGCATGCCATCGTGACCCATCAGTGAGATGAAAGGTGGCTGGCCCCAACTGAGTTGTCATCTGCATCGGTATTGTCCAGAACGACTGCAGTTTGTGTGCGCGGTTGAGGTTCCAGATCTGGACCCAGTCGTGCACCGCGAGTCTGGGCTGCTTTGCTTGGTGTTTCTTGTCAAACCTTTGCTTCATGCGCCGCTGTTGTTTAACCACTCTTTCCCTATGTCAGGGCATTTCCGTTGAAGTGTTGTCCAGTCGGGGGCGCAGTCGGTCCAAGGGAAGGCTCATCTCATGTCCCAGCATCAGAAGGGCTGGAGAGCTACCAGTCGTGGCGTGTTGCGTGTAACAGGGTGCTCTGGAGTGTGGCCGAAAATGGGAGTCTGTCTGCTAGATGTGCCCCGAGACCGTTCTTGAGTGTCTGATTGAACCTCTCTACCCCCCCATTTGCCTGAGGGTGGTAGAAAGTAGTCTTTATGTGCTTGATGCCTCTTCCTTTCACGAACACTGCAAAGCCCGCTAAAGTGAACTGTGGTCTGTTGTCTGTTGTGATTGCATCTGGCATACCCCAGCAAGCAAACAGGGAGGAGAGGAAATTGGTGACTATGTTGGTGGTGACTGATCCGGTGGGCAACACCTCGGGCCATTTTGAATAGAGGTCTTAAACTACCAGCAAGAAACGTTGATGCAGGGGGGTGCTGTGCAGCTCGCCGCAAATTGGATGTGTTCCCACGGGGCTGACGGCCATGGCAGAGGCTGCAGGGGCGGAGGTGGTGGCACACTGGTCTTACCGCTAGCTAGGCAGGCCATGCAGTCTTTCACCATGATCTCTTTGTCCTTGTCAATGCCTGGCCACCAGACTGAGCCTCTACAGTGCTGTTTGACCCTAACGACGCCCAGGTGGCCCTCGTACACCATGGTAAGGACGCGGCCTTTTAATGCTTCTGGGATCACTGAGCAGAGCCCCCTTGCCACACAGATGTCGTTCCAGCACAATAAATCATCTCTGACTCTGTGAAAGGATGCTAGCTCTTCTGGCACGTTGGACGGTCACCCGTCGCGTATAAAGATGCAGAGCTGGGTCAGTATTGGGTCCTGTTCAGATGCAGTTTGGAGCTCCTGTAGGGAGACAGTGGTTTGAGGTGGGCCATGCAGCATGTGGACCAGCTCCAACTCTAAGGGGTCCCGGTCGGCATTTGGTGAGGTGTTGGGCGGGGTCTGGGACAGTAGGTTTGCCACTACATTCTCTCTGCCCGGCGTGAACTGGGTGGTGAAGTTATATGCTTGTAACCTTTCTGTCCACCTGTAGATGTGCAGAGGTTTGTGTCCCAACACCGATGTTTCCAGCAACGCCGTGAGGGCCCTATGGTCTGTCCAGTGAGTGAAGCATCATCCGTACAGGTACATGTGCCAGCGTTCACATGCCCAGATGCACACTAACGCCTCCCTCTCCCCCACTGAGTACTTCTGCTTGGCTGAAGTGAGTGACCTCGAAGCAAACACCACTGGGCATTTGGTCCCCCTTGAAGTTGGGACAGTACTGCTCCTACTGCTGTGTTGGAGGCATCACGGGACACAAACATGGAGCTTTGTAGGTTGAAATGGTCCAACACTGGCGGGGAAGTGAGCTGTGTCTTCAGTCTGTGGATGACAGTGGAGCATGCCGGGGTCCACATTCAGGGTGCATCCTGCTTCAGGGGGGTGCGTAGTGACTGTACCATCTCCGAGTAGCGGGATATGAAGTGCCTGTAAAAGTTTGCCATGCTCAAAAAAGATAATAGCTGTGCAGGGCATGACAGTTTGGGTAGGTGCAGTACCCCCTCTACGTTTGAATGTAGTGGGCTCAGGCCCTCGGCGGTCAGCTGGAATAACACAAACTCGATGGTTGACGCTTCAAAGATGCATTTTTCCCCATTGAGTGTGGAGCCATGTTTTGCTAGCACTTCCATTACCCTAGCGAGGTGGGCGTCGTGGACCACGATGTCATCTAAATACACCACTACTCCTGGTAGGGCGGCAAAGATGGTGGCCATGATTTTTTGAAAGTAGCTCATAACTGAACTGAGGCCGAAGGGCATGTGGGTATACCCGAACACTCCCGTGTGGGTGAAGAAGACCATTAGGTTGCGGCTGTCCGGGTATAAGGGGACTTGCAGGTGCCCCTGACCGAGTTCCAGCTTGGAAAAAACCTTTGAGCCATGGAACGCCATGGTCAGTTCCTCTGCTGTAGAAAATTGTCAAGAATCACTGCATTGTTTACCATCCTGAGGTTGATGCACGGCTGCATGACTTCTTCGCCACCACCAAGTTGGAGATCCAGATGGATGCGCTGACCTGCTCAATGATGCCAGTGTCCAAGAGCTTCTGCAACTCCGCCATGATGTCATCCCACAGTGTGAGGGGCAGCCGGCGAAGTGGTTGGATTTTTGGGGACACTGTCGGATCAATGAACGGTTGGTGGTTGAAGGAGGTGAGGCAGCCCAGTGCCGCAAAGAGCATGAGCCCATCCGGTCGGCAATGCAGAAGCCCAGCTTGCTGATCAAGTCAAATACCCAGCAGGTTGGCCCCTTGGTGCATCACTTGGAACGTGAAAGCTGGGGTGAATTTAGAGCGGCAGTGTACTGAAAATGTGACCGTCCTGCCATGTCAATCTTGACATGCCCGTAGCCAAGCAGGTCTTCCGTGTTAGCTGCGATAGTCTTCCAAGGGAACAGTTTTCTGACCCTGGACTCGCTCAGAAAGGACTTCAAGGCTGCCGTATCCAGCAGCAATGGCATGCCAGCGCTGTCCAGCTCCATTGTGTACCACTTGAATGGCCAGCTCTTAGCACCTGTAGAGTTAATGGTGGTGGGGCCGGGTGGACGGGGCCCTGGCTTCTTGATATTCATGCTGGCATTTCCGCCCCATGGCTGGGCAGGTGGGGGTGCGAGCCCGTTGTGTGTACAAACCACAGTCACCGCAGGGCTGATGTTCTTTTGTGCCAGTCCGCTTCCTGCCTTTCTTCTTTCGGTTGTAGCAGGGAGGTGCGGGGATGGAGTGCTGGGTGGCGGTGGTGACGGCACGTGCTTGCAGGGCCAGAGAAGGGGCTTGCAGGCTAGGTGTTGTTAGCTGTTAGCCGAAGCATAATGAAGAGCTTGTCGAACTCTGGCTGACTGGTGACTTGGATTCGGTGTGCAGTCTTTGCGACATCTAGATCATATGTAACCAGACCATACATCTGGCCACATTCCTCTGCACACTTCAGAGCTGTGCGCATGGTGTCTGCAACAACGTCATCTTTTGTGATGGGTTGGTTCAGGTTCGGCATATAGTGAACAACCTGCTTCAGCAATCTATCTTGGTGAAGACAGATTGTTAATTAGTTGTTGTTAATTAGTAATCGTCTTATCCACATACCCCAGGAAAAATTGTGTCTTAAGTTGTGCATATTGTGTTTAGAGTCACTAAATTATCTTTTACAAAAAGAATTTTTGTTGTACTTGAAAGTGTAATTAAATTGGTAATTAGTCGTTAATTAGCAGTTGTCTTAATTAATAACCCCAGATATTTTGGTGTCTTAAATTGCATTTTTGTTCATTTGAAATAATGTTTTATCCATAGCATCAATCAAAATTGTTGTACTCCCTCTTTTGAATAAGTTCAGTTTTGAGGGTCTTCATATCCCTTGGGGTCAAAACACCTCCGTCTTATCTACAAACCCCAGGAAAAATTGCGTCTTAAGTTGTGGATATGGTGTCTAGGATTAGTAAATTATCATTTGCAAAAAGAATTTTTGTTGTACTTGAAAGTTTAGATAAATCGTTAATTGGTCGTTAATTAGTAGGTGTCTTAATTAGTAACCCCAGACATTTTCATGTCTTAAGTTGCATCAGTTTAATGTGAGGGGTGATCTAAATGAAACAGGCTTGAAACGGTTGTTGTACTCGAAAGTTTGTTTAAATGGATTTTTGGGTCCCCTTTTGAGACCCTCATGGACCAAACCCCAGGATTGTGCAACTTAAGACGCCCCATTCTTTCATTGATAGGCGATTTACAACAGAATTACACACTCAAACCTTTCGTACTCAATAGTGTGAATAAAATCCACCTGGCTCTCCAACTAGCAGCCTCGGGCTCATGGTATACTCCGCTAGCTTGTCTCACACCAGTTCTTCCTCTAGGTGGCCAAAGGCACACATGCTAGCCAGGAAACAGAGCTTGGTGACATACTGTTGAGCTGTCTTGTCCACACACTGGCGGCATTGGATAAAAGTGATTCTTCGCACCATGATGTTATGTCCGACAGCGAAATGTTTCTCCATCAAAGCAACACAGTCCTCATACATGTCCGCAGAGCCAAGACAGAGTAAAGCATGTAGCCCCTCGCTGCCGAGGCTGTGAATTAGGACATCCCTTAGCCTCTCGTCGCTAGCATTGGCTAGGTTAATAGTGCTGATAAAGTTTTTGAATGAATCATGCCAGTGGGCCCAAGGGACCGGTGGCTCACCTGGCAGGATGAGGAATGGTTTCAGAGGTGCCAGTGAAATGTTTGTTATCCTCGTCGCCATTGTTATGTTTGCGAATAATGAGCTGACAATCGTTATGAACTGAACTCTCCTTTATTCGCCATTAGACTGAACTATATACAAAGGGGTGGCGCCCTATCGCGCCACGGCCAGTTTGCCACGTGGTGACATCACCTGCATAACGTCCCCACATCCAAACACCACAGCCAGCAGAAATGCTACTTTTATTTTACTTTATTTAACATTTATTTATACAGAGGGGTTCCACTGAGAGGCAACCTCTCTTTTTCAAGGACGTCCTGTTCATACTCACACATTCATACCTGGAAGCTGCCCAGTACAACCACAGACTAACCTGTGGCCACTGAGCAGCTCCACTGGAGCAGATGGGGTTACGGGCATTGCTCAAGGGCACCACAGTGGGGTTAAGGAGGGTGGGGCAAACACTGCTACATTATCTGTCCCACCCAGATGTGATCCTGCCAGTCCAGGGACTGAATCGGCGGCCCTCCGCTCACCAGTCCACATCCCTAACGGTAACCTCAGCTGGATTACTGTATTGCACTTTATTTTGGAGTCAGCCAGTCTTCCTTCTCACATCTCCAGTTGGTTCAGAATGCTGCTGCACGTCTTTTAACTGTAACACATAAGAGGGACCACATTACACCCATTTTACCTTCCCTTCACTGGCTGCCTGTGCACTTCAGGGTTCATTTTGAAATTCTTTTATTTGTTTTTAAATCATTAAATGGCCTTGCCCTGCCTTACCTCTCTGAGCTTCTTTACTTTTACACTCCTGCTTGGTCTCTCGGGTCAGCTGATCAGCTGCTTCTGGAGATACCGAGATCGAAGAGGAAGCTCAGAGGGGCCAGATCTTTTTCTGTCGCTGCTCCTAAACTGTGTAACAGTCTCCATTTGCCTATTAGGCAGGCTCCTTTACTGTCCATTTTTGAAACTTAAACTTTTTTGAACCATTTTTGAAATTTTGAATCTTAAAACTCATTTTTACTCCTTGGCCTTCAACCCAGCATGAGACATTGATCTCACTTGTTTTATTGTTGTTATTATATGATTGTCATTTTTGCCAGGCTTGTTTTAGACTTTTTCAGTTGTATTTTATTGTCTTTTATTTCCTTTTATGTATTATATGTCTTCAACATTTTATTTATTCTTGATGTGCAGCACTTTGTGTCAGCTGTAGCTGTTTTTATAGTGCTTTAGAAATAAAGTTAGATTGGACTGGATTCGATAACCATTGGGCCACCACTAGTGCTGACCCAAGGAGTTGTGATGCTCTGGAGGAAGAAAGCAGATGAGACACGAGCTGACGACACAGAACTTTATTTCTCCTCCAACACAGAACAGAATAACTCTGAGTGCCAAAGCGAACTCTTTTATACACTTTCTTCCCGCCTCTGGCACCCAGGGTAAACACATTAACATACCAGTTACCAAGCATGTACACACATCAACATACACATTAACATACACGTCACAGAGCAAGGCTTAATACAATACATTTGCACGCCTGCGTCCTCAGGTGTGAACCTGGCACAGTGGGGGTGAAAGGTACATCTTTATCTCTCGCCTCTTCCGCCATTACCATCTCTAACTATCTTCCCCCCAACACCCCGAAGTGCTGGGTGGAGTGCCATCTCCTTTGTGTCACCACATGCCCCCCCCCGAATACCCAGCAGGGGTCCTAACCCTCTGGACCTTTGGGCTTGAGCAAGTGCCTGTAATGGCTGTAGTGTGGGGTCACCGGGCCGGCCGAAATGCTTTCCTGTCGAGGTGGGTAGGAGAAAGACTCAGTCTCTGGATGGGGAAGGGGTGGGGAGGGGAAAAAGTTAGTTTCCTGAAAACAGTCCACTGCAGGGACAGCATAAACTTGCGGACCCACCGTAGGTGGGCGCCCTTGCTGGGTAGCTTGAATCAGCACCACCTGCTCATCTGCCAACACATAAGCGGGCTTTAGCCTGTCTATGCAGATGGTTTCCTTACGCCCTCAAGGTCTAACACAAAATGTTTTGCCCCTGTTTCCAACACTCTGAATGGGCCATCGTACAGCGAATGCAGCGGGGTTCTGTGGGAGTCGTGCCTAACAAAAAGGAATTTGGCATTTTCCAGAAGCTTTGGAACAAAGGTGCAGGGAAAACAATGGTGCACTGGGCCGGGAACGCTGGCAGCCCCTGTCCCGGGAAAAAGGTGCGTGGGCAGATCAGTACCGGGGGCAGGGCTCTCTGGCAAAAATTTGCCGGGGATCCACAACGGCTGAGAAAAAACGAGCTTTGCCGGGGAAGCTGTCAGACCTTCCTTAGGCGCGGAGCACAACCCCAGTAAGACCCAAGGCAGGCGGTTGACCCAATTTGTGTCTGTTAGCAAGGCTCTGAGCGCTGCATTAAGCGACCTGTGAAAACGCTTGCACAAACTGTTAGCATGTGGGTTGTATGTGGTGGTGCGATGGATTTTGACCCCCAGGCTGTCGGCCATCACAAAATTGGACATCCACAAATTTGGATGCCATTAGTTTAACCGAGGCTCGCACACCGGGATGTGAAAGGGAGTTGACGGACTCCAAAACATGGCGGTGCCAAGAGCTCGGAACCACTGGGCGGAGGTGGCCGGTGGAAACATTGCAAAGCGGGGGGGGGGGGGCACCCTTTTTGTACTGCCCTGCGCTCCAGCTTTAATCCAGTAGCTGCGGACTGGAGCGTGCAAATGTCTGCGTCCCCGGATTAATCGGCAGCCATTGCTGAAAAATCGATGCCCATGTATACCGGAGAGACCAGCGTGCGTGACAGGCAGTCTGCCACAATGTTAAATTTACCGGCTACATGTTTGATGTCGGTCGTGAACTCCGAAATTGCGGCCAAGTGCGGTTGCTGCCGAGCTGACCACGGTTATGAGACTTTGGACATCGCGTAGGTCAGCGGTTTGTGATCGACAAACGCGGTAAACTCGTGATCTTCCAGCCAGAACTGAAAATGACACGTAGCGAGGTGGAGAGCCAACAAACTCTGTCGAAAGTGCTATACTTACGCTTGCTGTCACGCAAAGTACGGCTGAAAAAGGCGAGGGGCTGCCACAAACCGGAGACGTACTGCTCCACCACGGCCCCTACTGCGACATCCGATGCATCTGTGGTGAGTGCTATTTGCACTGACGGGGCCGGGTGGGCCAGCAAAGCTGCATTGGCGAGTGCTGTCTTGGCACCTGTGAAGGCCTGGGCCCATTCGGGGGTCCAGTCAATGCTATCTGCAGGTTTCTTTTTTTTGAGTGCGCTGTACAGTGGCTGCAGCAGCTGGGCTGTGCAGGGGAGGAAGCGGTTGTAAAGACTGACCATCCTCAAAAATTCCTGCAGTGCCCTTACAGTCTGCGGACGCGGAAAATCTGACACTGTGCGCACCTTGTTCGGCAGCGGGATCGCGCCCTCCGGCGAGATGCGATGGCCCAGGAAGTCTATTACCAGCAGCCCGAACTGACACTTCGCTAGGTTAACAATCAGCCTGTGCGCTTCCAACCGTTGGAACACTTGTCTGAGGTCGGCAAGGTGCTCCTCCTCTGACACGCTAGCCACCAAAATGTCATCTAAGTAGACGAAAACGAACGTCAAGTCACGGAGCACCACGTCCATCATCCTTTGGAAAGTTTGTGCTGTGCCCTTTCACCCGAACGGCATGCGCAAAAACTCGAACAGACCGAAGGGAGTTATTACCGCCGTTTTGGGAACATCCTCTGCGTGTACCGGGACCTAGTGGTAACCACGGACCAGATCCAGTTTTGAAAAAATGCGTGTCCCAGCCAGGTGCATGGAAAAATCTTGGATGTGCGGGATGGGGTAACGATCGTGTTCCGTGGTGTTGTTCAAGCATCGGAAATCGCCGCACGGCCGCCACGACCCATCAAATTTGGGCACCATGTGCAGCGGGGATGCCCAAGGGCTGTTGGAGTGCCTAACAATGCCCAAGCATTCTAAGTTAGTGAACTCCTCGTGCGCGATGGTTAATTTAGCCGTGTCCAGGCGGCCAGGGAGCGCAAAAACAGGCGGACCTTTTGTGGTGATAAAATGTTCGACCCCGTGCTTGGTTACTGTAGTGGAAAAAGTGGGCACCGTGAGTGCTGGAAAATCGGACAGCAAATGCTGGTACTTACCCCCTGGAGCTAGAACATTAGCATGTGTTGGTGGCCCAACCCCCCTAAGATGTGCAGGGAGGAAAAAGATACAGCGTCCACTAAACGCCTGTTGGCAACATCAACAAGTAGTCCATGAGCACACAGAAAATTAGCACCTAAGATGGGGACTGAACATACAGCTACCACAAAATCCCACTGGTAATTGCGTCCATGTAAACATACAGTCACCGTCTTTTCTCCAAACATCCTGATGCGGGATCCATTGGCGGCCGTTAAAGATGGGCCACAGCCTTCTGCCAGCCTGTCTGTGCTGAATGGCAAAATGAGGCTCTTCTGGGAGCCAGAGTCTACCAAAAAACGTCTCCCTGAATGTGTGTCCGTGATAAAAAATAGCTTCTCCTGTCACCAGCGGTCGCAGCTGCTACTGATCGCTGGCTGTCCCATTTCCCAGCTTCTTGAAGTGGCACGGCGGCAGACGACACTGTGCTTCCTTGCCAAAATGGCGGTGATAAAAACACAGTGTCCCGGTCCCGTTTCTCCGGGTGGCCGTCCCGACCACCACTCTCGGCTCCTCGACCTTGCTGGGTTCCACCAGAGATCCTAGTCTTTCTGCCTGAACGCTGAAAGCCCTGTTTCCCAGGATGATGTGGTCTGCCTCCTCTGCCAGTATGTGGTAGTCCCTGGCCACTGGCAGCGGTGAGTTAGTGAGAATCGCTCTCGCAGAAGTCGGTAGGTTTCTGAGGAAGAGGTGGGCAAAAAGGAAAAAGCCGTCCGTGCCCATCAACGCAAGCATGCTCTCCATCAGGTCAACAGCCGATGTGTCTCCTAGCTCTGAGCGGGTAAGGAGCTTTTCTGCCCTCCCTGTCTGAATGGGTATAACGGCGCAGCAGCAGCCGCTTGAGAGCGCCATATTTCCCTTGGGCTGGTGAGGCTCGGAGTAGACTCATGGCTCGCTGCATGGCGCGTGCATCCAGCAATGCCACCACATGATGGTACTTTGTGTCGTCTGCCATGACTCCACGGAGGGTGAACTGGGCTTCCACGTGAATAATCCAAGCGGCTGGGTCGTGAAGCCAAAAGTCCGGGAGTCTGACTGCAACGGCGCATTTGCAGTGGGAGACTCTAGCGGGAGTGTCTCCGTGGTGGTGCTCCATCCGTTTTCTATTTCACATCTCTAGGTCACCAATGTGGAGGAAGAAAGCAGACGAGACACGGAACTTTATTTCTCCTCCAACATAGAATAGAATAACTCTTGAGTGCCCAAGCGAACTCCATTATACACTTTCTTCTCACCTCTGGCACCCAGGGTAAATACATTAACATACCAGTTACCAAGCATGTACACACATCAACATACACATTAACATACACGTCACAGAGCAAGGCTTATTACAGTACATTTGCACCCCTGCGTCCTCAGGTGTGAACCTGGCACAGCGGGGGCGAAAGGCACATCTTTATCTCTCGCCTCTTCCCCCAGTACCATCTGTAACTACCCCCCCCCCCCCCAACACCCTGAAGTCCTGGGTGGAGTGCCATCTCCTTTGTGTCACCACAATACATTAATTTACATTCTGAACTAGGGAAATCCCAGCACCACCCAGTGAGTGTCTTTAGATGTTCTGTGTGACTACTTAAATTCTGACTTTTAGACACTCTTAGATTAAATCGTTAGATGTAAAAATATATAATGTATATAATTATGGTGATGTATAAACAAAAACAAAAATCTCTGAGAAAATAACTGAGCATATTAAAAACTGTTTCTTTTACTACCAAATCATTTTGCTAAATGAAGTGTTATATTTTTATTCTTAGAATGAGCCATTTAGGGCATTGACAGACTGACTGATGTGGATGTTGTACTAGCCTGTTGTGGTGAAGAGAGAGCTGAGCTTCAAAGCAAAGCTGTCGATTTACGGATCAATCTACTTTCCTACTCTCACCTATGGCCATGAACTTTGGGTAATGACTGAAAGAATAAGATCACAGATGCAAGTAGCTGAAATGAGCTTTCTCTGTAGGGTCGCTGGACTCACCCTTAGAGTAGAGTGAGAAGCTCAGTTACCTGAGAGAGGCTCAGAGTACAGCCATTACTCCTCCACATCAAAAGCAGCCAGTTGAGATGGTTTGGGCATCTGATCAGGATGCCTCCTGGACACCTCTCACATGAGGTGTTTTGGGCACATCCCACTGGGAGGACACCCCAAGGCAGACCCAGGACATGATGTTTCCCAGCTGGCCTGGGAACACCTTGGTATCCTCCCTGAAGGGCTGAAGAAGGTGGTTAACTAACTAACTAACTAACTAACTAACTAACCTGCACCTATATAGCGCTTTTCTAGTCACAAAGACCACTCAAAGCGCTTTCACTAATACTAACCCTCTATTCTAAGGGCCTATAGGAAACAGATATCTAGGGACAATTTAGAACAACCAATTAACCTAACATGCATGTCTTTGGATTGTGGGAGGAAACCGGAGCCCCCGGAGTAAACCCACGCAGCACAGGGAGAACATGCAAACTCCATACAGAAAGGTTCCAACCCCTGCCAGCCTGGGGATTTGAACCAGGAACCTTCTAGCTGTAAGGCAACAGTGCTAACCACTGCACCACCGTGCTGCCCAAGGAGAGAGAGAGAGAGAGAGAGAGAGAGAGAGAGAAGACTAGGCTTCTCTGCTTAGACTGCTGCCTCCGTGACCTGGTCCCTGATAAGCAGTAGATGATGGATGGATGGATAATGGGCCATGTGGTGGGCCCATATACACAAAGGAACAGCCATATTGAAGCCACCATTTTACTATGGTAGCTCATAGTGGACAAACATCAATGTGTGCCTTTTGAGAGCCCTGTGGGTTTCATTGCCATCCATCTTCTTCCGCTTAATCCTTTTCGGGTCGCGGGGGGGCTGGAGCCTATCCCAGCATCTTTGGGCGAGCGGCAGGGTCCACCCTGGACAGATGGCCAGTCCATTGCAGGGCCAACACAGAGAGACAGACAACCATTCACTCTCACAGTCATACCTAAGGACAATTTAGAATCCCCAGTTTTGATGCCAATTAACCTAACTTGCATGTTTTTGGCATGTGGGAGGAAACCGGAGAAATCCCGGAGTAAACCCACGCAGACACGGGGAGAACATGCAAACTCCACACAGATCACTGTTGGTCGGGGGCTGGGATCGAACCCAGGATCCCCCGGCCAAGGGTGAGTTGCTGTGCTGCCACAGTGCTAACCACTCCACCACCGCGCCACCCGGGTTTCATTGCCGTAGTACAAAAAAAAAAATTACATGCACAGTGGTGAAATATTCACCCGTAGTGTAGTCATTGCAGGACAGAAGCCTACTGGATTCAGTCTCAGATGAAGACAAATTAATCGATATATATTTGGAAGAATTTTGGCAACTGATGACCACGGTCTGTTCAGAAAGTCCTCTGAGAGGGAGTAGTAGCTGGAGGGCATTTCAGATTGTTGCTGTTTCTGACTTGACCACTAGATATCAGCATTTGCTACACATTGTACTTTTAAACTCTAATGTTACTTATTTGAGTTTGAAGGCGCCAGGAGAAAGGGCCATAAAGGCCTTGATCACACATCACTGAATTTATGATTTTTTTTTTAAAGTTGTATACCTACTGTCCATGTAGTGGCCAAAAATTAGTTTCTGCTAAACACATTTGCCCTGATATCATAAGAGATAAGTTATATGATGGGTTGTTTTTACACTCGTTATTATATTATCATTCATGTCATTATTGTTCCTAACTCCGTGTTTAGACTTAGAAGTTACTGTTAAAAACATATTGAAGAGATAATGAGTCAAAAAAAAGCATTTTATAAGCCATAACATTTAAGGCTATACAGAGAGCAATGCAAAGGCCTCTCTCTCGTACACACACCCGCACATATGAAAGTTGGGGTTCACAGCTCCACTACAGAAGGATCTTTGTTCTCAGGCTGAGATACCAGCACCACACTGAGAGTCTCTCTCCCTCTTCACATGTGTGCAAGAATACACACACACTCCCAGCCCAGCTCCAGTGTTTTGGTTTCCTGGCGGCCCCATTGTATCATGGCAGTCTTTAATAAATGGTCCTCAGTGTATTTGTGTCTGCTGTGTGCGCGCAGGGGTGTGACTCATCTGTCAGCCCCGCTGGCCTCGTGTCACATCCAGCGTTTCCTTCGCCCCGCTGACACTACTCAGCACAACTGATCACCCACCATCACCTTCCTCCTCCAGGGATGTGTGGAATGAAAGTCGGAGTGTGCACACTGCTGGTTTTTAGTCAGTCTTTTTTCTTTCTTTCTTTTTTTTTTTTTTTGCCGGTAACATCAAGGTGTGTTTGTGTCCTCTGATTCATTCTCATATGGTCATGATGGGGGTTGCTTCTTGTGCTGGAGCTTTCACTGCCCCATGAGGGAGCCCAGGAGGAAGGCAGGCAGGCAGGCAGGCAGGCAGGCAGGCAGGCAGTGAGCGAGATGGGCTCCCCATCCCCCCTCCAGGCAGGGACTGGCTAGGCTGAAGGGTCCCAGCACCAGACCCCCTTTTCATAGCCCTGAATGGACTTGCCTTATTTAAATTCACACTCTGTCACACAGGGGGACCCCAATCTCACAATGCCACTGTGGCTTTGTCCGGCAACTCTGTATTTATGTGTGTGTGTGCGCATGTGTGTGTGTCTGTGTGAGGGAGAGAGAGAGAGAGAGAGAGAGAGAATTTGTGTGTGCACGTTGTTTAATCGGAGGCCATGTTGCTGCTGTGTAATCTGTTCATGAGAATTCATTGCCGTGTGTGTTTCTGTAGCTCTAATGGAATGCCTCCCATTGGTGTTCACCACAACTACATCACAACCGAGCAGCCGTGTATTATATACAGTATATATATATATATATATATATATATATATATATATATATATAAAATATCCGTGTATGTATGTTTCGACCCTCCCTCTGTGTTCACTTGTAACCCAGAGCAATGCTTTCATTTTCCTGTCATAATGTGTATTGATTTCAGGAGCCTTGCAATGACGCACACTAACACGCAGATACCCGATGATCCCTAAAGTCCCACGGACAGACTCGCACATCCGTATGCTCCCATGCCCACATTTTGGGCAGCGAAACGCGCATGGTTTGTCTCTGTGGGACAGGGAACGTTGTGTTCAAAAGCAGTCCTGCTGGAGTGAAATTACTTCTCACATATGGTCCCCACTTTTGCAGCCGTGCACTTGCAGGTGCGCAAACGCCAACACGTGCTCCCTCTGACATAAGACAATAAGTACACCTGATTGTGAAATTAATCTCGCACATCACTGCAGCTCCCCCCCCCCCATGCCCGTGTTTGATTTGGAGAAAGTGATCACTCCCGTCTTCCTAAGGGTTTTCTCATTTTCCTCCACCCTCTGTGCTGCTCCTCTCGTACCTGTCTCCACCCCCCCCCCCCACCTAACCACCTCCAACTCTATTTGTATTGTAATTGCCTTGGTAAACAGCACCACTTTGGCACTGAAGCAGCTCTGATAGCTTGTGTTTGGGATGCATTAAGAGTAGTGATGCAGACACTGTGTGTGTGTGTGTGTTTGTTTGCGTGTCTTGCATATATTGAGCGGTGTGCGTCAAGTAGCGCCCTACCTTATGTGCGGTTTTTCTGTGAAAGCACAATTCGTAATTGCTTAATTTTTATTTATTTATTTATTTTTTTTTTGGGGGGGGGTTACCACAAGACATCAATGATACCACATTAAAACTCAGCTGCTGACTGACCGATTTGTATAATGCTTGTAAATCAAATGTGTATTACTCATGATAAATACAGTATATAATAATAGTGAATTCCCTTTGTCAGACCAAGTCAGATTTGGGGTGGGCCTGGGGTTGCCAACTTTCTCACAGCCAAATAAGGGACAGAGGGTTTTCACTATTGCTTGTTCCCATGATGTTGTGGACATCAGTGCTGTCATAATACTGGAATTATTTTTTTTTTTTACCTTGATAATACCTTAAAAAATACTGATATTCAATGTCATGTTTGATACAACTTTGAGCTAGAAAACACAACTACACTGCAAAAAGTCAAATATAAGTAAAATAAAACAAATTAAGGCTGTTTATGCTTTTTTGTTTGACAAGATACTTATTCCTGCTTTGCAGTTTGTGTAAGAAAATTTTACATGCTTTCCAATAGTTTTAACTTGTTTTATGCAATTTGATGTCAAGTTTTCTTGCTCTGTTGGCAGATAATTTTACTTAAAATAAACAAAAACATTCTTGCAATAGATAATTGTAGCTAATTTTAGAAACAATATCTGCCACCAAAGTAAGATTAAATTGCTTAAAACGAATAAAAACTTTTGCAACGCAAGTAAAACCTTACAGAAAACTGCACAACAAAAAGAAATTCTTGTCTCGTCAAAATTATCTTGTGAGAGCAAAACAAGCATAAAGCCTTGATTTAGGATATTTTATCTTACTTAGATTTCCCTTTTTACAGTGTGACAGATGCTACTGCCTTCGGCATAACATTACATCAGTGAAGTATTCCTGATTCAAACAAGCACAACATGGAAATAAGTGCTCGCACCTTATTGCATTATCCTAATTTATAGAAGGTGTTTACAGATATATTTATATGTACATTTTATTTATTGAATAAAATCATCATCATCATCAACAGCAGTAATGCAAAACCTGGACTGGAAAGCACTGCAAATAGCATGTCTTACCTTTTTACAAGTCTTTTCTTCTGGCCTTCTTTAAAGAAAAATCCTTCATTATGTCCTTTAAGTTCAGCTTACGAATATTGTCATACTCTATGGATGCATGCTTGATCCAGTGTACTTTTTCCTACGTTCGGAGTCCACTGTCCCACACACAAACTTTTCCAGACCGAGCTAATTACTTCTTACCTCTCACTGGTGCTTGCATAGTCACATGTCAAAACAGTTCCTCTGATAGGCTATTGTTATGTGGTACCCAGGTGAGGCACTTATAAATTAGACCAATCAGCAGCCACACATGAATATCAAGTGATGGACATATAATTTGACCAATTAACTCTTTGTGTGTGTCTGTCACCGAATTGTGACATAACCCCAAGTGGTCAAGAGTGGTAAATAATTTTTGTCAATAAAATAGTTCAGATTTCTAAGGCTATAACCTGAAAGTGGTAAGAGATAATGGCTTACTGTCAATTAGAAAGATGTAAAATAATATCCAAAGTTTCAGATAGGAATAAATTTATGCATCTAATTTGCATAATGTCGCGGCACCTCTTTAAATTCCATAACTCAGTCAAAACTGGACTTTGGACGTATTTACACAAAGAATGGTTCAGTCTTTTGACACTGATTTTTGTACAGAGGTACCTCATCTTATCTTCAAAGTATATGAACAAGAAATAAGTACAATATAAAAAAACACACAAAAAAACAGAAATGCCTCACTTACTTTTGACAAAGGGGGGCTGGCTGGCTGACTGGTGTGGTCGCTGTGTTTTCACCCATCATGGTCATTATTTTGCATTCTGTTGGTCATTTAAAGTCTCTACCACATCTACAAAGTCTTATGATTATCCCACATAAATTTAGCTTGTATCCTGCTGCTATTTTCCGCATACAAAGCCGACAAAGTGACGGTTACCGATCATGGCCATGTTAGCTTTCTGGGCTAAAATGCTAAAAACAGGAAAAGGAAATGAGGAGTTCTTCTTTGGTATATTACGTGTCATCCATTGAGTCGCACTCTGCCACTAGGGGCATGCAAATTCACACACTCAAAGGGTTAATAACAATGTGATCTTTTTCACTGGCTCATGATAGGCCCTGATCTCCGTAGGCCCCAGGGCTTCAGCCCTGCCTAGCCCATTCATTAAGGCAGCCTTGAATATCGGATAACACACATCTCGCTTGTGACAAACATATTTAGTCCAATAAACGGGACGTCACGGCTAAACCGGGACAGTTGGCAACCCTAGGTGTGCCCAGCAAGTATTTCCAGGCCATGAAGTCTTTTCTTTTTCCTTTGCTTGTGAAGTCAGACAAACCTTGGAAGTTCTTACTTGGAAGACAGCTCTTGAAATCAAGATGGCTGCACCCCTGTGCTATACATGAACTATACTGTTTATGAGCATGTCAGTTTTAAATGTCTCCTGTAGTTGGTCCTACACAAAGTACTGCTCATTATTGTCTATGTCTATCTCTGAACTTGTTGCTATTTGTTTTTATATGTAATTTATTGTGTACTGTGTTGTTTTCAGTGGGTGTTGCTAGCATAAGCTAATAGCTAGCTGGTTAGCACAGACAATTCCCCCACCTCATATTAAAGAAAAGAAAAACTAATTTGAAGTACAAATTATTACTTAAATGCCAAAGAGTTAATATCTTCTTTATACTGTACTGCATTAGATGAGTCAAATGATCAGGGCTTGACATTAACACCGGCCAATGGCTGGTGGATTTCAGCAGTGGCCAGTAAGAGAGCCACACCCACTAGCCACTTTGCCCAGTTGTAGTTTTCTCAAATGGCATCTAAAATAATAAACTGATTGCAATGTGAGACTGCAAAACTACAACTATCATAAGCAGTTTTTTTTTCTAATCAGTTTTCTTTTTCTTTCTCCTGTTTTTTTCTGGTGAAAACAGGCAGTATCCATTTAGGTTAAATCCATCAGCAACTACTAATGACGACGTGCAGCCATGAAGTGGTGTCCCAAGTCATAGGGGTAGGCGAAGGAGTAGGGGTACAAATGAGAATTGGGATGGACCAAAATCTACCTGCACTTCACTCTCATACTGCAAATATTGTTTTCTACTGTTTTACAGTATTTACTGCGCTTCATAAATAATTAAACAGAGTTTCTCTTGCTATTTTTATGTATATATAAGGGTAATTTACATTGAAAAAGGTTGCAAATTTAGTTCAAGTAAATTTTAGCATGTAATAGTCAAATTTGATCATATTAAACAGAATTTTCCAAACACAAAATTGTGGCTGGTGAAAAGGCTGAGTGGCTCGTAACTTTGGAAAATCACTAGCCACAGTGGCTGGTGAGCAATAAAGTTGATGTCAAGGCCTGTTCATTCATTCATTAATTCCATTCATCTTCAACTGCTTAATCCTTTTTGGGTGGCTGGGGCAGGTTCAGCCTTTCCCACCATCTTTTGGGCAAGAGGCAGGGTACAGCCTGGTTGCCAGTCCATTGCAGGGCCAACACAGAGAGACAGACAACCATTCACTCACATTCATACCTATGGACAGTTTAGAATCCGCAGTTGATGCCAGTTAACCTAACCAATGATTATGTATTTTGGTTAAATTTGTCTGAAAACACCAGTGATTTTTTTTTTTATTTCTTTATTTTACTTTTGTTGTTGTAAATGTATTCAGACACAGACTTTACATAAGTTTCACGCTGGAATCTTTCACATGCTTCTGGATATAGAAATTCAAATAGATAAGGCAAATATCCTTAACATTCAAGGATTTCTGGTCTCTTCTGGTCTTCTTGTTAGTCCGACATAGCCGCAGCATCCGTGTGATATTGGATTTGGCAGAGATTTTATGCCAGATGCCCTTCCTGACACAACCCTCCCCATTTACCCAAGCTTGGGACTGGCACAAGGAGTACACTGGCTTGTGCTCCTCCCATGGCTGGGTAACCACAACTTTGCTTTCCCCATTTTTATGCTGAACGCCAAGCTAGGAGGCAGAATGTACCAGTTTTATATGGTCATTAGTGTGTGGTCTGGGGCATGGAGTGGGAACCCACAACCTCCCAGATGTGGGATGGATGTTTTAGCACTAGGCCACCACTTTCAAGGATTTTTAGTGGCGTACAGTATTTTTTCAGTTATTAGTGAATTGACGCTGCAGAAGTGACAATGTTGGAACCATAATATTTAATAGGAAAAAAAGCTTGATTCAGTACTGTTGAATAACAGTCACTGATTATTACTTTGTAATTTCAGACGTGGGCATCTGACATGTAAATAGAGTCTATCAGAAACTTTAGCATGTACAGTACATAATGGTTACCCCACAATGCAGTGCAGCAGTGATGCACATAAGATATGTTGCTGGGTGGTGATGAAGACTAGGGACAGCTCTGACTTTAGTTAAACCACATACTTGTACTAAGTGTTTAAATATGTGCTTTTACTTTGCTAGAAATGAAAATACTTTCACAGTTTGTTATTCTTAACTTAGTTCATCCCAAAGAAGATTAGGTTACCATAGTAACATGTCTCCAATTTATAGCTATGCTGTAACTTGATGTGAGTGCACTAAGTAATGAGTCTGAAAAGACAGATGCAGCTATTTATTTACTCAAAAGTCTGTTGGACGATGGAACACATATTTAGTATTAAATATCTGTTTTTTCCCCTCCAGTTTCTTAATTTTGCACGCTGTCTAGATTCACTGGAAAATTCAAATGGAACAGAGAAACTTTTAAATCTACGAGCTAATCCTTCATTGACATGTCAAAATGTTAGCATGAAAAAGGCCGACAGACCAATGTTTTGGAACAACATCAGCACTAAAATGTTCATGTCAATCAGTGTCTCACATGTGTTTTTTTTTCTGTCTGCAGTTAGACGTTCATCTCATTCTCTGGCTACAGACATGTTTGAGCAGCACCTTGGGGCTCATCTCCTTCAGGTAACAACCACAGCACCACACACACCCTACTTCTTCCACTGTTACTATTTAGACGAACTACAAGTGTTCACATGATGCATCAGCTTTTTGACCATCCAAAGACAACATTTCACGATGACTATTTAACTTAAGAAACATGTATGTATGTGTGTGTATGTATATATATATGCCTACAGCAGTGTTTTTCAACCATGGGTCCCTGGTATGTTCAGGTTCTTTTGTGGGAAATTGTTGTTGTGCATGGGTGCCCAACGATGGCAAATCATTTGCAATTTTTTACACCAATTAAGAAGTGAAATTAGAAACTTCTGCTATGGAACCTAAACATTCCAGGGACCCCTGGCTGGAAAACACTGGCCTGTAGTTTAGAGCTGAAAAATAATCAGTCATCAAAATTACCTTGCTCAGTAATTATCTAGGAAGCGTGTCATCTAAATAGGCATTTAGACAAAGGAAACAGAGACACTAAGGAAAAAATCAGACAACTCTTTTAGACCAGGGGTCTGCAACGTGCATCTTCACAGGCACATGCATTCACCCATAACCAGTGGCTCTCTGTGACTGCCTAGAAACTGAAAGGAAAACTCATAAGATAAAAGTAGCAAATTCACAAGGGAAAAGTCTGAAAACTGTAAGAAAAAAATATGCAAAAGTATGAAAAAGTTGCAAATTCACAAGATTTTTTTTACATTAAATAATTAAAAATTTACCTAAAAAAAGTGTCACATTTTTAGAAAAATTGCTAATTTTTTTTTTTATTCCAACAGCAGAAACAACAGCAACATTGTTTTTGTCATTGGAAATACAAACAAAACAAACAAAATTGAAACCAGTGAACACTCAGAGAGTGCATACCTCCACCGAGGCCCTATCTCGCACTGTTAAAGAAAGTGAAAAAGGGATTCAGAATCCACATCCTGACCCAGAGCACCTCCAAAATTGATGGGTTCATCCACAATCCAATGATCGCCTCTGGTGAAAATTTCATCAAAATCCATCCAGTAATTTTTGCATAGTCCTGCTAAAGTCAGACAAACATGAAACACTTGGTGGGCGTAGTTAAATTGATGTTGCAAAGTTGCAAATTTTGGAGAAAATCTCACAAATTTAGAAGAAAAAAGTCACAAATTTAGAATAAAAAAGTTGCAAATTCTCAAGAAAAATACAAATTTAAAAGACAAAATTTGCATATTTACAGCATAACATTTCAAATGTGAATGAAAAAACTCACACGTTTACAATTTAAAAAACTGCAAAATTATGGGAAAAAATGTGCAAATTCACAAGATAAACATCAGCAAGTTTAGCCAAAAAATGCCACAAATTTACAAGGAAAAAAGTCATACATTTACGTCAAAAAAGTCTTAAATTTTAGGTTGACAATTTAAGAGAAAATTTTCCACAAATTCATTAGAAAAGTCACAAATTTATGAGAAAAAGACTATTTGAAAAGAAATTGCTCAGAAGAAGTTTATAATTTATAAGAGAAAAGTCACAGATTAACAAGAAAATATTGCAAATTTATGACAGAAAATTTCCAAATTAACAAGACAAATAGTAAATTCTTAAGAAAAATTTTGTCAATTTAAATGAAAAGAGTCATACATTTAGGTGTCAAAGTCTTACATTTTTAGAAAAATTGCAAATTTGTGAGAAAAATGTCACAAAGTCACATTTAAGAAGAAAAATCTCTCATGTCACTAATGCTGATAAACCAGTATACAGTATCTCACAAAAGTGAGTACACCCCTAACATTTTTGCAAATATTTTATTATATCTTTTAATTGGACAACACTGAAGATATGATACTTCGATACAATGTAAAATAGTCAGTGTACAGCTTGTATAACAGTGTAAATTTGCTGTCCCCTCAAAGTAACTCAACACACAGCCATTAATGTCTAAACCGCTGGCAACAAAAGTGAGTACACCCTTAAGTGAAAATGTCCAAATTGTGCCCAAAGTGTCAATATTTTGTGTGGCCACCATTATTTTCCAGCACTGCCTTAACTCTCTTGGGCATGGAGTTCACTAGAGCTTCACAGGTTGCCACTGGAATCCTCTTCTACTCCTCCATGACGACATCACGGAGCTGGTGGATGTTAAAGACCTTGCGCTCCTCCACTTTCCATTTGAGGATCCCCCACAGATGCTCACGAGGGTTTAGATCTGGAGACATGCTTGGCCAGTCCATCACCTTTACCCTCAGTTTCTTTAGCAAGGCAGTCTTGGAGGTGTCTTTGGGGTGGTTATCATGTTGGAATACTGCCCTGTGGCTCAGTTTCCGAAGGGAGGGGATCATGCTCTGCTTCAGTATGTCACAGTACATGTTGGCATTCATGGTTCCCTGAGTGAACTGTAGCTTCCCAGTGCCGGCAGCACTCATGCAGCCCCAAACCATGACACTCCCACCACCATGCTTGACTGTAGGCAAGACACACTTGTACTCCTCACCTGGTTGCCGTCACACAGGCTTGACACCATCTGAACCAAATAAATTTATCTTGGTCTCATCAGACCACAGGACATGGTTCCAGTAATCCATGTCCTTAGTCTGCTTGTCTTCAGCAAACTGTTTGCAGACTTTCTTGTGCATCATCTTTAAAAGGGGCTTCCTTCTGGGACGGCAGCCATGCAGACCAATTTGATGCAGTGTGTGGTGTATGGTCTGAGCACTGACAGGCTGACCTCCCCACCCCTTCAACCTCTCCAGCAATGCTGGCAGCACTCATATGTCTGTTTTCAAAAGACAACCTCTGGATATGACGCTGAGCACGTGCACTCAACTTCTATGGACGACCATGGCGAGGCCTGTTCTGAGTGGAATCTGTCCTTGGCCACCATGCTGCAGCTCAGTTTCAGGGTGTTGGCAATCTTCTTACAGCCTAGGCCATCTTTATGTAGAGCAACAATTCTATTTTTTAGATCCTCAGAGAGTTCTTCTCCATGAGGTGCCATGTTGAACTTCTAGTGACCAGTATGAGAGAGTGTGAGAGCGATAACACCAAATTTAACACACCTGCTCCCCATTCACACCTGAGACCTTGTAACACTAATGAGTCACAAGACACCGGGGAGGGAAAATGGCTAATTGGGCACAATTTGGACATTTTTTTTTTTCTTGCCTTCTGATTGTTGCTCTGAGTGTTGTTATCCCTGTGCTGTTGCAATCCTGGAATTTCCCCTTTGTGGGACTAATAAAGGCTTATTTTATCTTATCTTATCTTATTTTCACTTCGGGGTGTACTCACTTTTGTTGCCAGCAGTTTATACATTAATGGCTGTGTGTTGAGTTATTTTGAGGGGACAGCAAATTTACACTGTTATACAAGCTGTACACTGACTACTTCACATTGTATCAAAGTGTCATACAGTGGGGCAAACAAATATTTAGTCAGCCACCAATTGTGCAAGTTCTCCCCCTTAAAAAAGGAAAGAGGTCTCCAATTTTCATCATAGGTATACCTCAACTATGAGAGACAAAATAAGAAAAAAAAATCCAGAAAATCACATTGAAGGATTTTTAATGAATTAATTGGTAAATTCCTTGGTAAAATAAGTATTTGGTCACCTACAAACAAGCAAGATTTCTGGCTCTCACAGACCTGTAACTTCTTCTTTAAGAGGCTCCTCTGTCCTCCACTCATTACCTGTATTAAAGAAGTCCCAGACGTTGGCCCTCTTGTGGCCACTTGATGGTCCCCCTATGGGTTTTCTAGCCAAAAAGGCCAAATGGCCCCTCTCTGGGACTTCTAGTGTTAATGACACCTGTTTGAACTCATTATCAGTATAAAAGACACCTGTCCACAACTTCAAACAGTCAGACTCCAAACTCCACTATGGCTAAGACCAAAGAGCTGTCAAAGGACACTAGAAACAAAATTGTAGACCTGCACCAAGCTGGGAAGACTGAATCTGCAATAGGTAAGCAGCTTGGTGTGAAGAAATCAACTGTGGGAGCAATTATTAGAAATGGAAGACATACAAGACCACTGATAATCTCCCTCGATCTGGGGCTCCACGCAAGATCTCACCCCATGAGGTCAAAATGATCACGAGAACGGTGAGCAAAAATCCCAGAACCACACGGGGGGACCTAGTGAATGACCTGCAGCGAGCTGGGACCAAAGTAACAAAGGCTACCATCAGTAACACACTACGCCGCCAGGGACTCAAATCCTGCAGTGCCAGACGTGTCCCCCTGCTTAAGCCAGTACATGTCCAGGCCCGTCTGAAGTTTGCTAGAGAGCATGTGGATGATCCAGAAGAGGATTGGGAGAATGTCATATGGTCAGATGAAACCAAAATAGAACTTTTTGGTAAAAACTCAACTTGTCGTGTTTGGAGGAGAAAGAACACCATACCTACTGTGAAGCATGGGGGTGGAAACATCATACTTTGGGGCTGTTTTTCTGCAAAGGGACCAGGACGACTGATCCGTGTAAAGGAAAGAATGAATGGGGCCATGTATCGTGAGATTTTGAGTGAAAACCTCCTTCCATCAGCAAGGGCATTGAAGATGAAACGTGGCTGGGTCTTTCAGCATGACAATGATCCCAAACACACCGCCCGGGCAACGAAGGAGTGGCTTCATAAGAAGCATTTCAAGGTCCTGGGGTGGCCTAACCAGTCTCCAGATCTCAACCCCATAGAAAATCTTTGGAGGGAGTTGAAAGTCCGTGTTGCCCAGCGACAGCCCCAAAACATCACTGCTCTAGAGGAGATCTGCATGGAGGAATGTGGCCAAAATACCAGCAACAGTGTGTGAAAACCTTGTGAAGACTTACAGAAAACATTTGACCTCTGTCATTGCCAACAAAGGGTATAACAAAGTATTGAGATGAACTTTTGTTATTGACCAAATACTTATTTTAACGAGGAATTTACCAATTAATTCATTAAAAATCCTTCAGTGTGATTTTCTGGATTTTTTTTTTTCATTTTGTCTCTCATAGTTGAGGTATACCTATGATGAAAATTGGAGACCTCTCTCATCTTTTAAGTGGGAGAACCCACACAATTGGTGGCTGACTAAATACTTTTTTCCCCCACTGTATCTTCAGTGTTGTCCCATGAAAAAAATCTAATAAAATATTTACAAAAATGTGAGGGATGTGCTCGCTTTAGTGAGATACTGTATAGTTGTAAATCAGTAGTTCTAAGTATTGTGGTTCTGTGTGCATTTTTGGACAAAAATTGGTCATAACGTCTCTTTCCATAGAAGAGGTTGTCTGGATAATCAGGTCATTATCATTTCTCTCATGTGGTCACGGCAGGAGTTCAAACTCATTCTCACTACTGTGAATCCTCAGCTTGGTTTAGGTGAGGGAAATGCCTTACCAGACTGTGCAGAGGGCATCTTTCACAACAACCCGCGCTATTCGCACACTGACCCAGCAGACTTTACAGTGCAGCTGTCAGGATAAAGACTGGCTAATATCTGCTCAAACTCTGTTGGACATTTGCGTTCTGATGTGCACTTTTGTCAGGTTATATGTGGAAAAAGGTCAGGACTGCAGAGCTTTATATTTTTACCCACATTCTGAAAAACACATTCACTGCCACACACACTCATTATCATAACAGGAGATCTGCTGCTGTAAGGAGATTAATCTTAAGACCTTTCTAAGGCCACTTGATTGAATTTAAGATATCATATTTGCAAAATGGTGAACAGTATATGACCACATTAAAATTAGCCCTTTTTGGCCTTATCTAGCACCTCACAGTGATATTAACATAAGACCATTGCTGGCTGGCTGTTAGTGGTAGCTGCCAAAACAGTCTTCAGCCATATAGGCATAATTAGCGTCGTTGACTGTATTCTATTAATCTTCATTTAAACTCTCAAGCGCTTAGGTTGTCTTGGGTCTGGGTACTTTCTGCCAACATGCTGTAGCATTGATATTGTACCGTTATGGTATGCTAGCTCTGCTTTACAGTGTACACACTCTACGATTTACTTTGATTTAAGCTTGAAATGATCCCAGACTTGAGATACTCTTTGTAATTTTTCTCTGACGTTTATTATCATTTTTTTAATATCTCTGTTGCTTTTCTCCTTGCTCCACTGAATCCATGATATCATACTGTCAGACAAACCCGCGTCTCGTTTCCGACACACAACAGAAGGAAGGTCGTATCGACGTGAAGCACTGCATTAAGTGAAGCCTCAATACATAGAGTTGATTCAATCATTTTTTAGTAATTGAGTTACTCGATTTATACACAGAATCGTTTCACCAGATAATTAAACACCTGAAAGTGCACTCACAACCAAAGGTGGTTTCTTGAGAAAATGTTGCAAATTTACAAGAAAACGGTCAACAAAATATGGGGAAAAAAGTTGCAAATTAGTGAAAAAATTTGGGAAATTTACAAGAAAAACTCAGTTTTACAAGAAAAAAAAAAGTGTTGCGCATTTATGAAGGAAGAAAAAAACATAAATTTACGATAAATTATGGAGAAAAAAGATGCAAATTTATTTTAAAAATTACAAGATTACAAATAAGTTGCTAATG
This sequence comes from Pholidichthys leucotaenia, assembly GCA_020510985.1. Classification (NCBI taxonomy): domain Eukaryota; kingdom Metazoa; phylum Chordata; class Actinopteri; order Cichliformes; family Pholidichthyidae; genus Pholidichthys; species Pholidichthys leucotaenia. The sequence continues at coordinate 212,587,030 of CM035847.1, read as the reverse complement.
TACGGGCAAAAAGTTCCAAATTTGCAAGAAAAGCACTGCAAATGTATGACGAAAAGTCAACATTTTAAAAAGTGTCAACAAATTACGAGAAAAAAGTTGCAAATTTAGGACCAAAGGAGCATAAATATCCCCAAAAAAGTCACACTTAAGTTATAATTTTATGAAAAACTGTGGACAATTTATTAGTTTAAACAAAAAAAAAGTTAAGAGGAAAAAGTTTCTACTTTACAAGAAATAACTGCTGCCAGTTGCACTCATTTTCCTTTCCATTATGACCATGTCTGTGGTAATTTTTTAAGGACAGTTGAAAGGGAGATTTAAGGATGTATTTTTAAGACTGAACAAGGCAGTACATTTTGGATAAACTGGTAAGACTTTTTTTGGTAAGACCCTCTAAGGACCCGTGAGCACCCGGCGCAAACCTCCGGTGCGTCGATGACGGCTGCCTCCCTTCTGCGCTCATCTGTGAGTGCAGCCTGAAGGGCGTTGCGGGGCTGCAGGGCTGCAGGGGTGCGGGGCTGCAGGGCTGCAGGGGTGACGAAATGCAGCGTGTAAACAATGATGAGAGGGCCGGGAACGCTGAGGGAGAAGGGCTGGTTGGGCGAGCAGCGCGAACAGGTGGGACAGGGAGCAGGTGTGCGGATTAAAAAAAAAAAAAAAGATGGAGGTTAGACGTGAAAAGATTGCAGTAAAACAAGGAAACGTTGCATGTGTCCGCTGTCCGCTGGCATTTAAAGGGAGGGATGAAAGGCTGAAGGAGCAGCGTTGATAGAAATCAAATTAACACTCCAGAAAAACTGTATGATTCTTCCCCGCCAGCCGTCCTCCCGCCGTAATAGCCTGATAATTGCACTTTAGTTCTCCGACATTGAGGCGGATGGTTTCCCCCTTGCCGCGACACGGCGCCCCACACCCCGGACGCGCATTTGCATACTGGACGTGTCGGCTGCATAAATTAGCGCTGCCACTTTAAGCGCAGGGGCTGACAAAACAACAATCATCTCTCTGGAGCAAAGTGGCCGCGGTGCGGTGTGCGCGGAGCCGCGTCGTCTCACCTCCTGGATGCTTGTTATGACGATTAATATTATTCTGTGAAGCAGCCCCCCCCCCCCCTCTAATCGGCCGGCTGTATACCTTTCACTTCTCATTAGAATCAGTGCAGGCTGTAATGACTGGTTTTATCTGTGTCTGCGTGGACGATGATCCACGGTGAAGCTTTTGGGTGCCAGTTTATTACAGCCCTGGTCCATAAGCTTCTCCCGTCTCTTTGGCTCAGCTGCTCTTAATGTGTGGCGCGCATGTGAGCCTTCATCTCTGGCTTTAAAACACAGTTTATGTCCGCAGCTCCCGTGTGCTGCCTCAGCTCACAATCTGTCGGAGTTGGTTCATGCCTGTTCACGTTTATGCGTGTGCGTGTGTGTTTGTGTGGCGTGTTTTTGTGCGAGCGCGCTTGTGAATTGGGAGAAGGGGCCGAGGGGTGACGGGTTGTTTGTTCTCCAGCTCATTGTAATTTGTTCGATACGCACTAATTGCTCTAATTTGTCTGTCTTGTTTCTGCTTGCCTTTATTTGTGTGTGTGTGTGCGTGTGCAGTCTCTAGATGGCTTTGTGTTTGTGGTCAGCCAGGAGGGACGTTTCCTCTACATCTCTGAGACAGTTTCCATCTACCTGGGTCTCTCGCAGGTAAGACGGCCTCATCTTCCTCCCTCTCTCTCTCTCTCTCTCTCTCTCTCCTTTATATACGTGCGCTTCTGCACACACGTGTCTCCCTGCTGCTCATGCGTGTATATCCTCTCCCCAGAGTGTGCTCGTTTCTGCATATGTGTGTGTGTGTGTGTGTGTGCCAGAGCGAACGTCTCTGACTGCGCTCTCCGCGCTCGTCTGAGGAGCGCGACTCGCGCAGGGCCGGCAGCGCCCCCCCACCCCCCCACCCCGAGCGCTCTCCGCCGCCCTCTCCCCCTCTCCAGGTGCTCACCTCTGTTGATTGCCTGTGGCCTCTTGTACTGTGAATGTTAAGTCCTGCCATTTTGCCCAGATGCATAAATAATAACAGTAATTACTGGCCCAGCAATCAAAGTGTCGCCCTAGCGCGCTGGGCCTGTCTAGGGGAACAAATCGATAGGCATCTTAAAAGCCACATTGATTGTAGGGAGGGGGAAAAACACCAAGGGGGATGGGAAGATAGATAGAGACAGCCGGGGAGAGAGAGAGAGGGGGAGGAAAGGAGGAGAGGTGTGATAAGAGAGAGATGTTTCAAACTAAAGAAGAATGGGTACGGAAAAAAAAAGAGGAAGTTAGTGCAACAATGAGAGAAGTAATTGAGTGTTCCATAATGTGAACATTTTCTGAGATTGAGGGCGCTTGAAGAGAGGGTCAGGTTTTTCTTCATTGTACACTTAGCAGTTGTTGGTCACTGCTATCTCTGCCTGTAGTCTTTACGTATAAGCCTACATTTTTTATCTGTATCACAATAATAACATGCACACAAAAGACAAAAAGGGATGCCTAAAATGGAGAAAAAATAGCTTACAGGCATCATGGTTTTACACTTAAGCATTATCATTTTCAGTATATTCGTATTTGGTCTTCATAGGCTATTTAACATGTACAGAGACATAGAGACTTTTAACCTAATCTGCACACCAACATTTTCTAATCACAAGCCATATTGTCACCCCGGTAGTGAAGAGCGGTGTTTCAGTTTCAAGATTTTGCTCATATTTAACAGGTCCACTCTAAAGTCATTGTAGGTACGTCTTCATTAAATCGGGACAGAGTGTCTCAATCACATTTATTTATTTAGTTGGGTGGGCAAACTTAAGGTTTTTTTTTAACCTTTATTTATACAGGGTAGTTCCATTGAGAGGAAACCTCTTTTTCAAGGACGCCCTGCTTCCAGTCACAGTGGGCAGCACGGTGGTGCAGTGGTTAGCACTGTTGCCTTACAGCTAGAAGGTTCCTGGTTCGAATCCCCAGGCTGGCAGGGGTTGGAACCTTTCTGTGTGGAGTTTGCGTGTTCTCCCTGTGCTGCGTGGGTTTACTCCGGGGGCTCCGGTTTCCTCCCACAATCCAAAGACATGCATGTTAGGTTAATTGGTTGTTCTAAATTGTCCCTAGATATCTGTTTCCTATAGGCCCTTAGAATAGAGGGTTAGTACTAGTGAAAGCGCTTTGAGTGGTCTTTGTGACTAGAAAAGCACTATATAAGTGCAGGTTAGTTAGTAGAGTCGCACATTCACACCAGGAAGCTGCCCAGTACAACCACAGACCTGTGGCCACTGAGCAGCTCCCCTGGAGCAGCTGGGGTTAAGGGCCTTGCTCAAGGGCACCACAGTGGGGTTAAGGAGGGTGGGGCAAACACTGCTGTGTTATCTGTCCCACCCAGATCTAATCCTGCTGGTCCAGGGACTGAATCGGCGACCCTCTGCTCACCAGTCCAATGCCCTAACCATTAGGCCACCTCTGCCTAGTTGATGAATGATTAACACCAATTCCTTTCAAAGCCACAAATTTTTTGTTGTTGTTTTTTTATGTATGCACGCACTGTGTTTGGGATCCTCAGCACGCAACGTACTTGCAGCTGTCAGCCAATCATCATCAAACCCCATTCAGAGCTCAGCACATTCAAGCAGCCTGAATCCTGCAGGAGAGAGATGGGTCAGAGTTAGGATTGTGTGTCTTAAAGGTGCATTCAGACCAAGCATGAAGCAGATTTTTCACATGGCACGATTACATACAAAGTCAATGTAAAGACATGAATAGATGTGAATTCACATCTGAGTGCTACCCAGCATTGATATTTTACCATCGCCAGAGTGAGTAAACTAGTTTTAAAATGAAATTGCAACTCATCAGAGATGGACCAGCTGAGATGATGTGTCTTTAGTTTGTACCACCCATGAACTCCTACTACTGATGAGTGAATGAAGGCTAGCAGCACCTGAAACTGAACACCGGCCAGCTTCAGTTTAGAGCTGAAAATAACTATCATAGAGATGCAGTTTCTGGAGGAGGCAGCAACATTTTCCCAACTGTGTGCTGCACCGGATAACATGGTAAACCTAAACATGACGACATTTTGGGTATTACCACAGCAGATAGAAATCAGCTACATAAGTTCTGAAGGCGTCCCCGCCCCTCTGCAAGGCTATACTTGTGTGAGTAGAGGGACGTGAATTTTCACTTCAGTTTGGCCTGAACACACAACTTCTTAACGTTCCGTGTCCTGTGGATGGGACATTTAAATGTCTCTGTTGCGACACAGTTAAGTATGGTAGACATGTTTAGAGTAGGTAGTCATGCCTTCCATCATTTGAAAGCTTAGAATTTCATCTATTTGGTTATTAAAACAGATTTTGTTTTGATTCCCTGCGCACTATCACGCAGCGCACGGGGGAAGAAATGGAAAACCCAATTGCAGGAGTAGAACGTGCACTTTATTAACAAAAATCCCAAACAATAAGTCCAGCAACAGTCACGACTTGAACAGCAAGTAGAGAAGATGCAATATAGGCCACCAGACAAACAGGGATGGTGCCCGGACGCACAGCAGCCCATGGAGAGAGAATGCCTAGTGCCACAGCATATCTGTCAGCACCAAGAGAAAGGCAGACATAACTTATGGGCTGCAGCGATCCAAGACAGTCCGTGCTGTCTGGAGGATGGAGAAAAGGCAGGGTCAGCTGCTAACACCAAGGAAATACACAATCTTGACGTGTTAGAGAAGACGGCGAAGTCAGGCTGAATGTAAACGAAGGTAGTGGGTACAAACATACACGGAGGAACACGCTACCGTGTATGAAGCTCAATGCTCCGGCGGTCTCTTCCTACTAACACAGCGTTAAAGTAATAATAATACTAATGAGGGAAGAGACTGCCAGTGAGAGAGTGCGTGGGCTAAACTTAATTGACACCATGTGTGTATGAGTGAGTGTCTGTGCGCATGAATGGGAGTGAATGAAGTGTGTGCGTGTATGTGTGTGAAACACCCGTAATGAGACACAGCTGATGGCACTGACAGGAGGAGGAGGCGTGCCCAAGCTGTCAGGGAGCAAAGGACCCAAATAGCTCCCTGAAGCGCCTGATGGAAAATAGGGCAAAACAACCATGGGTCAGACATGACAAGATTTCAGACAAAATCATAACACTGGTTTGAATAGGACATCAAACGAGCTAGCACGACATAGCAATATAGCATTTACTCACCAAAGAAGCTTCCTTGTTGTGCTTGAATTAATGATAGTTCAACAAATATGGTCCATTTGTATTGCAAAAGGTCCAATAGATCCATTTGAGTAAGATTTATTGTCCATCTAGATCATCAAAGGGGAAACTGTCCATAAAAATCGCAGCATTGTTTGAAACTCAACCAGCTAACATCGTGCTTTCATTGCATGCGTGATTAAAAAAAATACATTTCTGGTAGAGACAGAGCCGGAAACAGAAGCCCAAAAGACTTGTCTGGCTGTCTAGATTTGATTGATATCTCATTTGACCCAACAGGGCCTCCCTTTGGGTTTCCATAGCCTTCAATAACCATTGAGTGACAACCGAGCATGAAGACACCAGCGCCACGGCTAATGGGAACACAAGAAGCAAATTGCAGTTGAGTTTGCTTATTATGGACATGTCGTGTAGCTAATTAATTTCTGAATTTAGCGATACCTAACAGGACTGGGTTCATCACACACGCCCACTATAAAGCCTGTGTGTAAAACTGACATAAAAGCTTGCGTAACGCTTACGTGAATCCAAGCGGCGGCAGCATTGCAACATCACTCACTTTTTGAAAAATGGCTCAAATTAACATGAACACCAAAGAAACGATCAATTACTTGACCTAGTCGAGTGACGAGTCGTCAGCTGAAGAATGGAAGGTGGACGACCGTGATTCCATTTGGCACAGCTTGGCACAGTTCAAAAATGCCTGGTTACAGCCTGAGAAAAAGGGTGTGTAATATACATTTTTTGTGGTATTGTTACAAAATTTTGACCTGTTGGTTCTACATTCCTATTGTGTTTTCCAGCCAGTATCTAATAGCTGTATGTTATTGTCAAGCATCTGTATCTAAAAAAACACCCAGGCAAACTTTATTTTCTTTAAATTTAGTATGTTTAGACCACTGTTAGTCAGTGGCTGAAGCACTTAAAGGGTTTCTGACTGTTTTGCCCAAAAATTAGTGTTTTCTTTTGAATGAGCCCAACCCCATGAAGATGCTGCAAAGGGTTGAAGAACAGCTTTTGATTTACTTTGGGTATGTTATTTTCAGTCATTTTTAGGGAAATTGGCTGGAATGTTAAAGGGTGTTCATAGGCATCATGCTATGGTGTGAAAAAGGGGACCGAAATCATCACTTGAGAATGTGTTGCTTGTTTTTCTTTCCTTTTTTAATAAATCAAATTTAATATCGTTGTTCAATGCCAGTTTATTTCACACCATGTGGCATTCACTTGTTTGAGAAAATATACAGCATTTCAGAATCTATAAAAATGGTGGAAAAATGCATTTGTGGCCACAGGAAAAAAAAACAAACTGCTTTTTGCCAATCTTATTTTTAACACATTCACACAAAACCAGACTTATCATTTCTTGTGTGCTCAGTCTTGCTTGCCACTTTTAAGTGAAGTGAGTAAATAATGATTCAAATTTTCTTGAATTTATTATGAATGTGTATGTTAATTAGTGAATGTTGTATTTTTTTTTCTTTTGTTAAAACCTTAAATAAGTTGTCATGGCTAAAACTTGGTCTGAATAACACCCCAAACTGACAAAATATTACAGACTCGTTGGTAATGGCATTAAAAACAGTATTAGTCAGGGGGAAGGATTTTATGTATAATCTTTTATGATAAATAGGAAAATATCAAAAAAGAGTAAGCTCACTTAACACTAGGTTTTGGAAAAATAATTGTTTTTTATATGCATCACATCACTGTATGTGGAAGATTCTGAATGGATGCACAAAAAGAATCAATTTTTAAAGATTCAGAGTTCACCAGCAACCGATGTCTGCCTATACCAGACATTGGTTGTAAACAGGTACTGTAGTAACTGTAGTGGGTTATACTAAAAGGTAAAGAAGTGTATTGTCATTGTCGTAGTCCACATTCAAATTTAGTAGAACACACTCACATGCTGCATAAATTGCTGGTTCAATGTAATCTTCCAGTACCCTTGTCCCAGCTCTCTTCCATTTGTTTTATTATTAACAATACAGCAATATATATAATATAGTGAGAAAAAAGAAATTGTGAATTTAACAAAAAGAAACATGTATTGATAACTGTTTTATCACCGCATGGCAGCCCTCTGCTCTGAACTGTAATTGAATTAAATCTTGAGGTGGCTAGAGACTGCTGGAGACATCTTTTGGAGTCTTTATGCTGTGACTCTTCCAACCCACAAGCACAGCAGCAGGCGTAGGATGCTCTTCATTTTGTAACTTTTGTTTACGCGTGCCACTTCTCTGTATCACTGAGGGTCAGTACCTCAACTGCAGCTTGAGGAGCAAAAACAGAAGAAACTTCTTTAAGCGTCTAGAATGCGTCCTCACATCACTCACATCCTTGTCAGGAGGAAGAGACACGAGTGAACGAAACTAGGAGATAATCAGAAGCACCCGTAGGCTTCACAGATGAGACCAATGTACAGCAAGAAAGGAGAGGATGAATTAAGTTGTTGCCCAATTACTTCTTTAATGTACAGTTGCATTTTTTTTGGGGGGGGGGGGCTGTTCTTTAAACTGACCAGGACTGTGGTTTCGCTTTGTGTTAATGCAAATTAAGATAAAGACATGCACTCTTTTCCACAGATAACTCACGTGCACGCTCACTCAAACTGATCAAACATGTAAGAGGGGGAAAACGTTCAAACATAACCAGCCAGAAGAACAAGTGTTAGCTGCAGGTAGACGGTACAAAATACAGAGATACAGAGAGAAGCAGACAGACAATTACAAGAGAGAAAAGAAAATAAAGCCAAGGAATAGGGGAGAAAAAGGGAGACATGGGTAAAGAGGAACGAACGAGTCTGAGTGTGTAAATAGAGTTTAAATGTGCAGTAGGAATGAAATTCACCTTGGGATTGCCTAGGTAAACAAGACAGCCGTGGCTTTGGTGGAGATGCTAATAAAACAGAGCTGTTCTTATCAGCTGAGCAGATGGCCTAACCCATCACATCTACTCAAACAGGACCTAAGCCATCAGCATTCTAATGAAATTATTTATGATCAAAGATTACTCTCAAAACCTTAAACATACAACCTCCCTGAAAAGATGAGAGCGGGTGGGTGCAGTGGGGGTTTATGATCAGAGAGGCACCGTCAGAGAGGGCAGACAGAGTGAGTTTGGGAAAATATGAGAGCGAGTATGGATTGTGTTTATGTACACAAATGGTGAGAAACAGACACACACACACACACACACACATGAAAAGAGAGAAAGAAAATGTGGGAGAAAGAGAGGACAAAACATTTCGGTATACATTGTGGAGGCAGACACAGGGGAGAGGGAAGGACAGACAAACAAATGATGTTCTGAGCTGAAAAAGTATAACTGGTTGTTTGTTTTAGAGGGCATGTCGCCCCTGTGGGCCGCCCCTGCCCCACGTCTCCTGTCCCCCCTGTCTGACCCCTCTGCCCTGGCTTACACCCCGGGCCGCTCCCCTGACAGTGGGGTTGCTTAGCCGGCTTAGCCCAGGTCAGGCACCTTGACCAAGGGCACAGCCCGCCGCCCACTCCCCTGGCGCGCAGGTAGTTGCTTTTTTTTTTTTTTTTTTTTTTTTTTTTTCAATGGGTCTCCAATCTGGAAGCATGGGGGATAAACCTGGGAACAACTCATTGAAGATGGGGGAGTTGGCGGGGGGGATTGGATGGAGAGACAAAGGCTTGAGAAGATGAGGACTCAGAGGGAGGAGACCCAGAAAAGATGAAGATCTAAAAGGAGGAGGAAAAAGGGGGATAAATGGGGTAAAGAGAAGGGTGGAAGGATGGTAGATTGAGGGAGGAGAGAATTGATCTGCGAATGGTTAGTATGCAGCCCCCGCTCCTCCTCCTCCTCCCCCTTCCTCCCTCTCTCCTCTCCCATCAGTCAGTGAGGGCTGAGGGCTGAGAGTATGTTGTGGACCACTGCCCGGATGCCTCATACATATTAAAGCCCCCTGCTATTATTTATATCATGTCTCTCCTTCCCCTGCTCGCTGCCCCTCATCCCCACCACACCACCATACATGCGCGCACGCGCACATCTGCACACACACACACACGTAGACAAACACACTCACATACATAGATACAGATGCACTGACAGACAACCGCTCACACAAACAATGACACACAGTGACACACGGAGACATAAAAGCAGACAGTCTGGTCACATACGCAGAGAAACAGGCGCGCCGTGTGCCTGCATAAAGTACACACGCACGCACACACATGCACTGTGAGAGATTTGAATGATCTCGGTCTCTCCTCACACCTCCCATCGCGCCACATTCTATACCTGTTTTTATGTCTGAGCCCAACTCATCCTCACAATCGTGTCGTCTCTTCCTCATCTTCTCATTTCTGTCTGATCTTTTTTCAATCCAGCCCCTGCCTCACCCCACCCTTCTCCTGCCTGTGATGGAGTGATATTATTCGGATAGGTCTTAAGCCCAGTAAAGCCCATAAGGACCTGTTTGTCTCTCTCTACCTTGTCTTCCAGTGCCACAGGGCCAGGGGATTGTGTCTCTTCAGATGGGCTTGTCCGCTGAGCAGAGGCAAATTTAGTCCTTGAAAGGGATTTTTCTTTTGGATCAGGAAATAAAGGCAAGAGAGAGAAGCAGATATTTATATCTTGATATAATCACTATTTCCATTTTTTTCACATTGGTTTTTTTCATGTGAAAACTCCTGTCTCTTAATGCAATACATTAATGAAATTGGATATGGTTTGAGCTATAAAGAGATGCACGAGAAGAGGAATACACTGGTGTTGTTGCACAGTATCACCACAGTGAAGACAAGATGGATGAGGGAAGAAAAACTGATTTAAAAAATACTTTTAACCTTTGGAAGTAAGCATTATAAAACTTCATATTTAAAAGTGATGCATTGTGATGGCTTAAGAAAGGAGCCAAAATTCCAACTGTAACCACAAAATGTAAAGTTTTTTACAACATTTGAAATTTTACTCCTCCACTGGCTTCAATTAAATCCTTTTGTCTACGCTGTCTATGATCAGGTGTGCTTTTATGTGATGGTGGCGTTACCTGTTTCCCCTCCAAATTACTTCACACATACCTGTAATACTCAAACATTCAAAATAATTGCTAAAAGAGAAAATATTTTTTTTATATTAATATATTCATCATTCATTCATCTTCTTCCGCTTAATCCTTTTCGGGTTGCAGGGGGGCTGGAGCCTATCCCAGCATCTTTGGGCGAGAGGCAGGGTCCACCCTGGACATATTGCCAGTTCATCTCAGGGCCAACACAGAGAGACAGACAACCATTCACTCTCACAGTCATACCTAAGGACAATTTAGAATCCCCAGTTTGATGCCAGCTAACCTAACTTGCATGTTTTTGGCATGTGGGAGGAAACCAAAGAAATCCCAGAGTAAACCCACGCAGACACGGGGAGAACATGCAAACTCCACACAGATCACTGTTGGTCGGGGGCTGGGATTGAACCCAGGATCCCCCGGCCAAGGGTGAGTTGCTGTGCTGCCGCAGTGCTAACCACTCCTCCACCACACTGCCCTATTAATATATTGTATACATTTATTTGTAATATATTTGTAACAAAAGTTTAAAACATAATGATTGGGTTGAGACATGGATTGCACATTCAGTTTTCCCTGTATTTTGGAGATGTACAGTGCGGTTAAAAAGTATTTTTCCCATCCCGAATTCTTATATTATTGCATATTTGTCACATCCAAATGTTTCAGATCAACAAACAAATGGTAATATCAAACAAAGATTACCCGAGTAAATACAAAATGAAGTTTGTAAGTAATGATTTCATTTATTAAGGGAAAAAAGCTATCCAAACCTATCTGGCCCTATGTGAAAAAGTAATTGCCCCCTTGCTACATCATGAATTAACTGTGATTAACCACATTTTTTAGAACGCTGAGTTCAATTTCACTAGCCATACCCAGGCCTGATTACTGCCAGACCTGATTAATCAAGAAATCATTTAAATTGAACTTGTTGACAAAGTGAAGTAGGCTAAAAGATCTCAAAAGGCAACATATCATGCTGCAATCTATATGAATTCAAGAACAGATGAGAAACAAAAACCCAGAACAACATCTAGAGAACTGCAGGCCTCACTTACCTCAGTTTGGACACTGGTAAATGATTCAACAATAAGAAAGAGACTGGGCAAAAAGGGCATCCATGGTAGAGTTCCAAGGCAAATACCACTGCTGCCCAAAAAGAACACAAAGGCTCCACTTACATTGGCAAAAAAACATCTTGATGATCCCAAAGACTTTTGGGAAAATATTCTGTGGACTGATGAGACAAAACTTTTTGGAAGGAATGCAGACCTTTACATCTGATGTAAAACTAACACAGCATTTTATCAAAAAAACATCATACCAACAGTCAAACATGGTGGTGGTAGCGTGATGGTCTGGGGCTGCTTTGCTGCTTCAGGACTTGGACGACTTTCCGTAATTGATGGAACCATGAATTCTGCTCTCTACCAGAAAATCCTGAAGGAGAATGTCTGGCCATCAGTTACTGACCTCAAGCTCAAGCCCTCCATTTCAGCTTAATTAAAACAATTCTGAAGATAGACTTGAGGTTCCATTGGACACAGCAATGATGATAGAAGGACTACAGCTCCTGACCAGACAGAGCAAATAGAGTAAAGTACGTGGCGGTAATACACCTGTAAGCTGGTTGCTGACCGCCAGCATCGACCCCAAAGTGCTGGGCAAAGTTGGCGGCTATGCCATGCTGTTCTTCCTCGTCACCACACTCATCGCGTCCTCCATAGGGGTGGTGATGGCTTTCATCATAAAACTGGGCTCGGTGTCTGTGTCCAAACCGGCTGGCCTGGATGACGAAGTGTCCGCACATAAAGAAGTTATAGACTCCTTTCTAGACTTGATAAGGTGAGCAGAAGCCCTTGATTATCCCCCACACTCTTTAAAACAGAAGTGTGCTAGAAGGTACTTTTTTACTAACCCATCTCATTTTGAAGCCCACACGTGTTATTTTAAACAAGCTCTTTCAGGACCCTCTCACTAGTAACTAGTGGTTAATAACCACCTGGTGTGGCTGATTTTAGCGCTTTCTGCAGTGCTGAAACCTGATGACTGGACAACATCAAAACAGTTGAACTCTCTCAATTACTAGACGTCAGAGGCATGCCTACCTAATGGCATTCACCGCTATTGTGTGTCCTGGTTGTTGTCATACCACACTGGAGTTGCATCATTCAAGTTTACTTGCTCCTATCAGAATAGCCTACATATGACACCACACCCTTTTCAAGGCTTCATAATGGTTGAGGAGGGGTGAAAAACATGAGATACATTTCCTTCTTGGGAATAAATTTTGTATCTGTGTCAGAAATCTAATCAGTCAACTCTAAAAGAAGAAGAAGAAGCCAATGCACTGTTGTACTGTTTTGCTTGAAAAACAAGGAGGTTATGTTTTTACCACCAAGGAGGTTATGTTTTTACTGGGGTTTGTTTGTTTGTTTGTCTGTTACCAACATAACTCAAAAAGTTATGAACAGATTTTGACGAAATTTTCAGGAAAGGTGTGTAATGGCACGGGGAACAGATGATTAGATTTTGGTGATGATCTGAGAGTGCATACCTCCACCAAGGGCTTTGTTTGTATTTGTGCAGCAGGATTACACAAAAACTACTGGATGGATTTGGATGAAATTTTCACCAGAGGTGCTTCTTGGCCTAGAGAGGAAGGCATTACATTTTGGTGATGATCTGGGAATGCATACCTCAGCCAAGGCTCTTATCACAGTGTGTCAGCCACAATACTCCAAAACTAATGGACAGACTTTCATGCAATTTTCACCACAAGTGGCTCTAGGCCTACACACAAACCCATTACATTTTGGAGGTGATCCATGAGACTGAAGGAGCCTTGGGGGAGGTATACACTCTCTGAGTGCTTTTCTAGTTTAACAATGTAATGATAAACTTTACCTTGTATACGTATGCCTGGGTTGAAGCCAGGCATAAGGATCTCCTTAATGCCAATACTTGCCATTGCCAACGCATTGTTGTATTGTTTTGCTTGTTTAACAAAGTTTTGATGCATCACTGAGCCTATGATGTGCCTAGGATGTCTATATGACATCATATAGACACCATAATCATAGACACTGACACACACACAGATTTTCTTGAATCACTCTATACTATGGCGTCTATATGACGTCATATAGACATCATGTAAAGATCATAGGAACATCATAGGCGATCCTATGATCTTTTAGCGAGTCCTATGGTCGTGACACACAGACAGACACACAGAGAACAATACCCCCTGGCGGCTACTTGGTAAGTTTGGCCACGCCATCTACGTCACTGGGTGGGCGTAACTTCCTGGATAAAACTGCAGGTTACAGCGTTGCAGGCCAGGAAGCGGTTTAGTAAACTGGTGGTGTAAGTTTGCGTGTGTGCTTGTAGTATTAGAAGCATCCCCTGTCATGCTAACATTAGTTTTAATATAGTTTTCTGATTTTCTCGAAGTTAACTATGGCTGAGAAGACAGACATGGAGAGTGGGAAGACGTTCAACGGTGATGCTTATCTGGAGGAACCGGTGGCCAACGGAATTAACAGCCAAAAGATGAAGGCCTCGGTGCCGCTGTCCCAGCGTGTGCTAAAGATCGTGAAGACCAACCTGCTGGTGATACTCACCGTGGCCGAGGTCATCGTCGGGGTCTTCATTGGTGTCGGGGTGCGCAACGTGGAGTTGACGAAGGCCCAGGTAATTTACGTGGGCTTCCCGGGGGAGCTGCTGATTCGCCTGCTGAAGATGATCATCATCCCGCTGGTGGTCTGCAGTCTGATCTCCGGAGCGGCCAGCATCGACCCCAAGGTGCTGGGCAAAGTTGGCGGCTATGCCATGCTGTTCTTCCTCGTCACCACACTCATTGCGTCCTCCATAGGTGTGGTGATGGCTTTGATCATAAAGCCAAAATCTGTCCGCCAGGGTGTCCAAATTTTTCTCAGTGAATTTACAGCTTTCGGGCGGCATGGTGCAGGAGTGGTTAGCACTGCAGCAGCACAGCAACTCACCCTTGGCCGGGGGATCCTGGGTTCGATCCCAGCCCCCGACCAACAGTGATCTGTGTGGAGTTTGCATGTTCTCCCCGTGTCTGTGTGGGTTTACTCCGGGATTTCTCCAGTTTCCTCATGCAAGTTAGGTTAATTGGCATCAAACTGGGGATTCTAAATTGTCCTTAGGTGTGACTGTGAGAGTGAATGGTTGTCTGTCTCTCTGTGTTGGCCCTGTGATGGACTGGCGATCTGTCCAGGGTGGACCCTGCCTCTCGCCCAAAGATGCTGGGATAGGCTCCAGCCCCCCCCCCCCCCCGCCCCGCGACCCGAAAAGGATTAAGCGGAAGAAGATGAATGAATGAATGAATAAAACAATTCTGCAAACAAGAGTGGGCTAAAAATTCCTCAACAGTGATGTTGCCAGTTATCACAAATGCTTGATTGCAGTTGTTTCTGCCAAGGGTGGCACAACCTGTTATTTGGTTGAGGGGGCAATTACTTTTTCACACAGTGACAGGTAGGTTTGGATAGCTTTTTCTCTGAATAAATTAGATCATTTAAAAACTGCATTTTGCATTTACTTGGGTTATTGTTGTCTAACATTAAAATTTGTTTGATGATCTGAAACATTTAAGTGTGAGAAATATGCAAAAATATAAGAAATCAGGAAGAGGGCAAATACTTTTTCACAGCACTGTGAAAAGGTATTATTTAGTTGTATTTTTTTTCCCCTGACTGCTGCTGTCAAATCTCGGCAGAATCTGTTATATCATGGGGGCCACATTGTTGTGAAATGCTTTAATAAGTTTTAAATTAGATTTTTTCCTAATAAGTTTTAAATTATTAGGTCTATGCCAAGGTACTGGAGAGGAGAGTCCGGCCGTTGGTCGAACCTCGGATTCAGGAGGAGCAATGTGGTTTTCGTCCTGGCCGTGGCACATCGGACCAGCTCTTTACCCTCTCGAGAATTCTTGAGGGTTCGTGGGAGTTTGCCCAACCAGTTTACATGTGTTTTGTGGACTTGGAGAAGGCATTTGACCGCGTCCCTCGTGGATTTTTGTGGGGGGTGCTTCGGGAGTATGGGGTATCGGGCTTGTTGTTACGAGCTATTCGGTCTCTGTACGACCGTTGTGAGAGTTTAGTTCGCATTGCCAACACTCGGTCGGAGTCATTCCCAGTGAGAGTTGGACTCCGCCAGGGCTGCCCTTTGTCACCGGTCCTGTTCATAATTTTTATGGACAGGATTTCTAGGCGCAGCCAGGGAATGGAGGGTGTCATGCTTGGTGACCACAGGATCTCATCTCTGTTGTTTGCAGATGATGTTGTCCTGTTGGCTTCATCCAGCAATGACCTACAGCTCTTGCTGGGACGGTTTGCCGCTGAGTGTGAAGCGGCTGGGATGAGAATCAGCACCTCCAAGTCCGAGTCCATGGTCCTCAGCCGGAAAAAGGTGGATTGTCCTCTCCGGGTTGGGGACAGGCTCCTGCCCCAAGTGGAGGAGTTTAAGTATCTTGGGGTCTTGTTCACGAGTGAGGGGAAAATGGAGCGAGAGATCGACAGACGGATTGGAGCAGCATCTGCAGTGATGCGGACGTTGTACCGGTCTGTTGTGGTGAAGAGGGAGCTTAGTTCTAAGGCAAAGCTGTCGATTTACCAGTCAATCTACGTTCCTACTCTCACCTATGGTCACGAGCTTTGGGTAATGACCGAAAGAACGAGATCGCGGATACAAGCGGCTGAAATGAGCTTTCTCCGTAGGATTGCTGGACTCACCCTCAGAGATAGGGTGAGGAGCTCAGTCATCCGGGAGAGGCTCAGAGTAGAACCGCTGCTCCTCCACATTGAAAGGAGTCAGTTGAGGTGGTATGGGCATCTGATTAGGATGCCTCCTGGACGCCTCCCACTTGAGGTGTTTCAGGCACGTCCCACTGGGAGGAGACCCCGGGGCAGACCCAGGACTCGGTGGAGAGACTATGTCTCCCAGCTAGTCTGGGAACGCCTTGGTATCCCCTCTGAAGAGCTGGAGCAGGTGGCTGGGGAGAGGGAAGTCTGGGCTTCTCTGCTTGAACTGCTGCCTCCGCGACCCGGACCTCCGGAAAAGCGGTAGAAGATGGATGGATGGATGGAAGTTTTAAATTACAGTCAGTCATTTCACATCTGCTTTCTAAACTCCATCTGGTGCCCATTGCTTATAGTATTTAAACGTGATGTTTATTTCAGTTTGGCACAGTTTCAGAAATAGTTGTGCTTTGCTTCCAGACATTAAGCCCCCCATGTCCGGCGTTGAAAAACACGTTGGGATTTCCTACATCTTTACCCCTCACTGGTCGCTCTTTGTCAATCGCTCGCGTCCCTCCGCTCCCACCTTCCTGCTCCCCCTTCTTCCTCTCCCCCAGCTGTGATGTCCTTGAGGGCCTGCTGAAGCTCCCATAAAGCTTGCAGTAAATGGCTCTAATCCGGTAATAAATGGCTGTGTCCTACAGACAAGGGTGTGAGGCTGCTGCAGCCACAGCTTTATCAGATGAAATAGTATTGGTGCGCGCACACACACACACACACACACACACACACACACACACACACACACACTTTCACAGATGTAATAGAAGCTGCACAGATGTGTGTGAGCACGCATGCTGTCTCTCCCACCTTTCTGACTAGCGCACACGTGCACACGACCGTGCACGCACTTATTTATGCAGTTTCAGATGGAATCACACCTTCCTCAATTGTGCTGCTTTTATGGATGCCATGCAAGAGCAGCACCATTATTACCTTTAAATGATTAGAGATGCGACTATGATGCGTTATGATGATGGGATCATATAGAGCCATATGAGCTGTTGCAACCACTCTTTATGCCTGCCGGGATGGGCCGTAACTGAATGAAGGAGCCGAGAGGGACATGGGAATAAGAATTGTAGTAATGTGACCTTTGGAGATAGTTGGAGTTCAGATGTTTTTAATCAGCAAATACAATTGATTTTTGTCTCCCTGGGTTTTATTTGTGTGCTACTGTAGTCACTTGGTCCTCTGAGGGTGGACTTTAGAAATGTATGTGTGTGTATGTGGGAGGAGAGGTGGTGGTTTGGGGGGGGGGGTGTCTTACAGCCCCCACATTCCTTGTTGAGTTGTAACCCGGAGCGGCGCTTTCATTTTCCCGTCATAACATGTATTGATTTTTTCCTGTGCGGGTGCGTGAGTGTGTACTCCTTCAGTTATTTTCGCTCTAAGCGTCTGGTTTTGATGGGTGTGTGTGTGTGTATGTGTGTTTCTATTTAGGTGGAGCTGACCGGCAGCAGCGTGTTTGACTACATCCACCCAGCGGACCACGTCGAGATGGCAGAGCGGTTGGGAATCAGACCCCACCTGCGGGCCGAGGCTGGCTGCCACACAGGACCCGAGAGCGCCTCCAGCTCCGCGTCCACGTCCTCCTTGGCTGGTACCCCTGAACCTGGTACTTCTATACTCTTGATTTATAACTAAAAAACAGAAAGAAATATTAGCAAATATATTTTTTATGGCATCACCAAATGAACTGTTTGATAGTTGAACTTTGGTTTAAAAGTTGCTTAGTGCCATAATATTTGGTTTGTTGAATAAATTAGTTTTGTGCTATGGATTACAGTATAATAGCTGGTAAAACTTGACTACAATGATTGCATCAGATCATATAGCATTTGATGTGCTATAATTGCCTCACTTATAAGTTATTTTCAAATATGTTTGCTGTTTTGGGCGTTTGATATGTGAACAGAGCTTGACATTGTCAGCACCCACCAGCCAAAATTCAGCAGTGACCTGTAGCTCAGTGACTCTTAAGAAGCACTTCAGAAGGTGGCTGATTGTGTTGTCCCTGAGAAAAATCAACTTGAGAACTAAATTTACTGCGTTTTTGAGGCACAAGTATTAAAACCCTCTTTATTATGAAATCACGAAATTACAAGAACACACAAGTTTACGTTGGAGTGGTGGCCTAGGGTAGAGCACCTGCCTCACAGATGTGATATTGTGAGTTCAAGCCCCAGCTGTGTCATACCAAAAGACTGGTATGACACAAAAATGGCACTTTTTGCCTTCTAGCTTGGTGCTCAGCAAACGAGAATGGGGAGAGGAAAGTTGGTCACACAAATTTATGGAAAAATGTAATTATATTATACACTGCCTCACCCCCCAAAAAGTCACCACCTGGATTTAACTAAAGAAATATTAGGTAAGAGCCTCCCACTGGTCAGGTCGAGGTTCAGCAAGTTTAGTTTAGTTTATTGGTTTACTGTATTTGTCAGGGACCATGTACAGAAAAAAACAATAAATACAGGGTAAAGATGTTCTGTTCCAGATTATAGCATGCTCCCTAATTTCTATCTGTAGTCCCTGAGGCAGGCAGGAAGATATTAAAAGAAATACAGCACATATAGAAAGCAATTCAGGTCTGGTTTCAGAAACTGTTGATCCTGAAACAAGCAGGGAGTAAGTTTAAAAGGTAAAAAGATCAGGGAGACGGCACACAAAAAAACAATTTAAGAGTACAATTTCAAATCCAAAGTTGTGTGCCCAAAAAATGAGGTCAGCTCACTACCTGAATATACTGAATGACCAGGTTACTCCATCAATGGATTTTTTCTTCCCTGATGGCATGGGCATATTCCAAGATGACAATGCCAGGATTCGTCGTGCTCGAATTGTGAAAGAGTGGTTCAGGGAGCATGAGACACCATTTTCATACATGGATTGGCCACCACAGAGTCCAGACCTTAACCCCATTGAGAATCTTTGGGATGTGTTAGAGAAGACTTTGTGCAGTGGTCTGACTCTCCATCATCAATACAAGATCTTGGCGAAAAATTAATGCAACTTCGGACGGAAATAAATATTGTGACATTGCAGAAGCTTATCGAAACAATGCCACAGCGAATGCATGTCTTAATCAAAGCTAAAGGCGGTTCAAAGAAATATTAGTGTGTAACTTTTCTGGCCAGGCAGTGTGTGTGTGTATATATTATATTAGGGAAAACAAGTATCGAACATGGTAAATGGCGTTCACTTATATAGCACATTTTACTCAACTCTGGATGACCAAAGTGCTTTTACAGATCCTGCTATTCACCCATTCACACACTGATGGCGGCAGAGCTGCCATACACAGGTGCTGGCCTGACCCACCAGGAGCAACTGGGGGGTTCAGTGTCTTGCTCAAGTACACTTTGACATGCAGACTGCAGACAGAGCGGGAATCGAACCCTTCACTCTCCGATCAGTAGTCGGCCACACTATACCTGCACCACAGCCGCCCATGTCAACATTTTTACCATTAAACGTATTTCTGATGGAGCCATTGGCCTGAGCTTTTCACCAGATAACAGTAGCAACCCAAGTAATCTATACATACAAAGAAATCAAGGCAACTGTGTTCACAAAACGAGTTATATTTAATAAGGTGGAATGGCACAGGGAATTAGTATTGAACACATGAAGAAAAAGAGTTGCAAAAAGGCATAGAAAGCCAAGAAATCAGCTGAAATTCATCAGAATTTAGAAAGCCATCCCACCCTCCATCAGTTCAAATTAATTTCAGCTGGGTAAGTCCTGATTGATAGCTTTTAAAAAGGTCTGTGAATATCAGATTGTCACACCACGAAGAACTCATGATGGGTAGAAGCAAAGAGCTCTCTCTAGATCTTCACAACCTTGTTACAAAACATAATGACGGCATTGGTTACAGGTGCATTTCTAAACTGCTGAATGTTCCAGTGAGCACTGTTTGAGCCATCATTCGGAAGTGGAAAGAACATCATTTTACCATAAACCGGCCACGACCAGGAGCTCCTCGCAAGATTTCTGACAGAGGAGTCAAAAGAATTATCAGAAGCGTTATCCAAGAGCCAAAGACCACTCGTGGAGAGCTCCAGAAAGACCTGGAGTTAGCAGGTACTGATGTTTCAAAGAAAACAATAAGTAATGCAATCAACCCACATGGACTTTATGGCCACTCACCTCACAAGACTCCATTGCTGAAGAAAAAGCATGTTGAAGCTTATTTAAAGTTTACTACACAACATTTGGGCAAGCCAGTAAAATACTGGGAGAATATAGTCTGGTCAGATGAGACCAAAATTGAACTTTTTGGATACCACAACACACATCATGTTTGGAGGAGAAATGGCACTGCACATCAGCCCAAAGACACCATACCTATAGTGAAGCATGGATGGATGGATGTACTTTATTGATCCCAAACTGGGAAATTACATCATTAGCATCATGGTGTGGGGTTGTTTTTCAGCACATGGTACAGGCAGACTTCATATAACTGAAGGAAAGATGAATGGACAAATGAACAGAGACATCCTTGATAAGAACCTGTTGCCATCTGCCAAAATGCTGAAGATGAAACAAGGGTGGACATTTCAGCAAGACAGTGATCCCAAACACACAGCCAAGGAAACTCTCAGCTGGCTCCAGAGAAGGAAAATAAAGCTGCTAGAATGGCCCAGTCAGTCACCTAACCTGAATCCAATTGGAAAATCTATGAAATGAACTAGAGCTGGGCGATAAAACGATAATAATTCTTGTGAAATAACTTTTCCTCGATAGAGACATAAAACATTTTCAATAGAACTTCGATAGAACTCATTCATTCGTGTTTTGACAAACAACATGAAAAGCCAATGAAAATGAGAGGACACAGCACTGAACCAATCATGTGGCTGGAAGTCACGTTCGATTGACACACACAACAGTGTGTTTAGTAGTGATGTTTGATACCACTGATTTCCTTTCCGATCCGATACGGAGTAAAATTCAGGCTGGTATCGGCGATACCAATACCGATATTTTTTGCGACTACACCTAATATGTCTTTTAAATCTAAAAAAACGCATGACGCACTTACCCAGGCAGAAGAAAAAGTAGTCCTACCAACCGCATGTCACTTAGACAACATCTCAATAGTTTAGTTACTTTTCACCGTGTTTTTGTTAAGGATCTATATATGTATACTCGCTGCTCTTGTTTTTCTCTTGCCTTCTGATTATTGCTCTGAGTGTTGCTATCCCTGTGCTGTTACAATCCTGGAATTTCCCCATTGTGGGACTAATAAAGGCTTATCTTATCTTATCTTATACCTTACCTCAAATGACTTAAGTATCAAAAGTATCGATATTTTATTTGAGTATCGATTTTAGAGCATAAAGATCCGGTATCGGAGGTATCGATATTTCAGGATCGATCCGCACATCACTAGTGTTTAGGCATGTATGACCAGCATGTAGCTGGGGCTTAGTCTAGCACACCTGCTAATGTTTGGGCTAGCACAACTGTGTAGAAGACGACAGAAAACATCACTGAAAAGCCCAGTGACAGCGTTACCAAAGGAGACACTGAAATGGACTCCACCCAATGTTCAATAGATGAGGAGATTGTTGAAAAGAACGGTCCGAGGAATTCAGTAATGTGGAGATATTTTGGCTATTTAAAATCTGACAAGAAGCAGCTTAGTGTGCACTGCAAACTGCCAAGCACGTTCCCACAAAATCAGGTAACACTACAAATCTTTTTTTTACCATCGGAAGCAGTGCCATCCTGTTGAACACACAGAATGTTAGATTTAAGTGACTGATTAAAGTAACTGACCCTTGTTACCAACTCTCTGGCCGTAAATATTTCTCCCAGACGGCACTTCCCCGGCAGTACACGGAATGTAGAGAAACATTGAAAAGGAGTTGCAAAGTGTGCCATTCTTTGCTACTATGTCAGATTTGTGGTCCAGTTGCACATCTGAACCATATATGAGCCTAACTGCCCACTTCATTGATCAAGATTGGAATTTGAAAAGCAAATGTCTTTAAACTTTCCTGAAGACCATACAGGTGAAGTCTTTGCTTTAGGACTGACCAAAGCATCCTGGAGACTGAGTGAAGACAAGTCTGCATCATGACAGACAGTGGGACAAATACAGTGAAGGCCACATCACTAAACAAGTGGGCACAGCTGCAGTGCTTTGGGCATGTACTTCACTCAGCTATCGGTAAGTTGGTGAGCAGAATATTATAAAATATTTATATTTTATAATTATTTTGTTTTATAATTATTTGAAATACAGTTGTATAATGTTCTACACTACATTTGTCAGGTTCAACTTCTTCATCCATCCATCCATCTTCTACCACTTTTCTGGAGGTCCAGGTCGCGGAGGCAGCAGTTCAAGCAGAGAAGCCCAAACTTGCCTCTCTCCAGCCACCTGCTCCAGCTCTTCAGAGAGGATACCAGACATAGTCTCTCCAGCGAGTCCTGGGTCTGCCCCGGGGTCTCCTCCCAGTGGGATGTGCCCAAAACACCTCAAGTGGGAGGCGTCCAGGAGGCATCCTGATCAGATACCCATACCATCTCAACTTGCTCCTTTCAGTGTGGAGGAGTAGCGGTTCTACTGAGCCTCTCCCGGATGACTGAGTTCCTCACCCTCTCTCTGAGGGTGAGTCCAGCAATCCTACGGAAAGCTCATTTCAGCCGCTTGTATCTGCGATCTCGTTCTTTCGGTCATTACCCAAAGCTCGTGACCATAGGTGAGAGTAGGAACGTAGATTGACTGGTAAATCGACAGCTTTGCCTTAGAGTTTAGCCCCCTCTTCTCCACAGCAGACCGGTACAACGTCCGCATCACTGCAGATGCTGCTTTGGTCCGTCTGTCAATCTCTCGCTCCATTCTCCTCTCACTCGTGAATAAGACCCCAAGATAATTAAAACTCCTCCACTTGGGGCAGGAGCCGGTCCCCAACCCGGAGAGGACATTACACCTTTTTCCGGCTGAGGACCATGGACTCGGACTTGGAGGTGCTGATTCTCATCCCAGCCGCTTCACACTCAGCGGCAAACCGTCCCAGCAAGAACCGTAGGTCATTGCTGGATGAAGCCAACAGGACAACATCATCTGCAAACAACAGAGATGAGATCCTGTGGTCACCAAGCATGACACCCTCCGTTCCCTGGCTGCGCCTAGAAATACTGTCCATAAAAATTATGAACAGGATCGGTGACAAAGAGCATCCCTGGCAGAGTCCAACTCTCACTGGGAATGAGTCCGATCGAGTGTTGGCAATACAAACCAAACTCTCACAACAGTCATACAGAGACTGACTAGCTCGTAACAACAAGCTTGATACCCCATATCCCGAATCACCCCCCACAAAATACCACGAGGGACGCGGTCAAACGCCTTCTCCAAGTCCACAAAACACATGTAAACTGGTGGGGCAAACTCCCACAAACTCTCGAGGATTCTCGAGAGGGTAAAGAGTTGGTCCAATGTGCCACGGCCAGGACAAAAACCACATTGCTCCCCCTGAATTCGAGGTTCAACCAATGGCCAGACTCTTCTCTCCAGTACCTTGGCATAGGCCTTCCCAGGGAGGCTGAGGAGTGTGATCCCTCTAAAGTTGGAGCACACCCTCCGGTCCCCTTTTTTGAAGAGAGGAACCACTACCCCAGTTTGCCATGCCAAAGGCACTGCCCCAACCTCCATGCAATGTTGCAGAGGTGTGTCAACCATGACAGCCCTACAACATCCAGGGCCTTGAGGTACTCAGGGCGAATCTTGTCCACTCCTGGGGCCCGGCTGCCAGAGAGATTTTTAACCACCTTGGCGACCTCAGCCCCTGTGATAGGCGAGTCGTCCTCCCTGTCCACAAGCCCTGCTTCCTCTGTGGAAGGCATACCAGTGGGATTGAGGAAATCCTCAAAGTATTCCTTCCACCGCCCGACGATATCCCCAGTCAAAATCAACAGCGCCCCATCTGCACCATACACAGTGTGGACAGGGAGCTGCTTCCCCATCCTGAGCCGCCGGACAGTTTGCCAGAATCTCTTTGAGGCCGACGGAAAGTCTTGTTCCATGGCCTCACCGAACTCATCCCATACCCAAGTGTTTTCAGCAACCACCCGAGCTGCACTCTTGGCCTGCCGGTAACTTGGCCTGCCGGTACACCTCAGCTGCTTCAGGAGTCCCACAAGCCAACCAAGCTTGATAGGACTCCTTTTTCAACTTAGTGGCCCCCCCACCACTGGTGTCCACCACTTGGTTTGGGGGTTGCCACCATGAGATGCCCCGATGACCTTGCAGCCGCAGCTCTGGGCCGCTGCTTCAACAATGGAGGTGGAGAACATGGCCCATTCAGACTCCATGTCTCCAGACTCCCTCGGAATGTGGTTGAAGTTCTTCTGGAGGTGGGAGTTGAAGACCTCCCGGACAGAGGCCTTAGCCAGACGTTCCCAGCACACCCTCACTATACGTTTAGGTCTACCAGGTCTGAATGGCATCCTCCCCTGCCATTGGATCCAACTCACCACCAGGTGGTGATCAGTTGACAGCTCTGCGCCTCTCTTTACCCGAGTGTCCAAGACATACGGTCGCAGGTCTGATGACACGAGGATAAAATCGATCCTCGACCTGCGACCTAGGGTGTCCTGCTGCCAGGTGCACGTATGGACACCCTTATGCTTGAACATGGTGTTCGTTATGGACAAACTGTGGTTAGCACAGAAGTCCAATAAATGAACACCACTCGGGTTCAGATCGGGCAGGCCGTTCCTCCCAGTCACCCCCTCCAGGTTTCACTGTCATTGCCCACGTGCGCATTGAAGTCCCCCAGTAGGACAATGGAGTCTCCAAGAGGAGCACCCTCCAGCACCCCATTGAGAGACCCCAAAAAGGGTGGGTGCTCTTCAACAACATTTGGTGCATAGGCACAAATGATGGTCAGGACCCGTTTCCCAACCCGAAGGCGCAGGGAAACAACCCTTTCTTCCACCGGGGAAAACTCCCAATATAGAGGCAGCAAGGCGGGGGGATACAAGAATACCCACCCCTGCTCGTCGCCTCTCACCCAGGGCAACTCCAGAGTAGGCCAAGCTCCAGCCCCTCTCCAGGAGACTGGTTCCGGAACCGAAGCTGTGTGTTGAGGTGAGGCCGACTATATCTAGCTGGTATCTGTCAACCTCATGCACCAGCTCAGGCTCCTTCCCCACCAGAGAGGTGACATTCCAGTGTACCAAAAGCCAGTTTAGGAAGCTTGGGATCAGTCCACCAAGCTCTCCGCCTTTGACCGCCACCTGATCCACATAGCACCTGACCCCCATGATCCCTCCTGCAGGTGGTGAGGCCACTGGAGGGCAGACCCATGTAACTCCTTCGGGCTGAGCCCGGCCGGGTCCCATGGGTGGAGACCCGGCCACCAATTGCTAGCCATCGAGCCCCTCCCCCAGGCCTGGCTCCAAGGTGGGGCCCCGGTCACCCCATACTGGGCGGGGTACACTGAATCATTGTTCTAGTATCTATCATGTGGCCCTTCACCCAGGACCAGTTTGTCTTGGGTGACCCTATCAGAGGCAAATTGCCCCGGACAACATAGCTCCTGGGATCAGTGGGGCACGCAACCCCCCCCCCCCCACAATAAGGTGATGATCTATGAGGGGAGGTTCAACTTCTGACGGAAAATAAATATTTAAAAATGTGAAGCTATTATTATAGCAGCTATAATTAGATTCATTTTAAATATTTATTTTCTGTCAGGTTCAACTTCTGATGGAAAATAAATATTTAAAATTAATCTAATAATAGCTTCACATCTCACTTAGGAGTAAAAAGGAGCCTTTTAGCTTGACAGAAATAGTGATTTGATTCATATCACAATATACATCGATATCGATCAATATGAAATTTTTTTTATTGTGATTGGAATTTTTTCGTATCGCTCAGCGCTAGAATGAACTGAGAATCAGAGTTCATAGAAGACACCCATGGAACCTTAAATATTTGAAGACAGTTTGTATGGAAGAATGGGCTAAAATCACTCCTGAGCAATACCTGTGACTAGTTTCTCCATACAGGAGGTGTCTGGACTTTGGAAGCTGTTATTACCAACAAAGGCTTTTCTACTAAATATTAAATGTTCAATACTTATTCCCTGTGTCATTCCACTTTATTAAATATAACTTGTTTTGTGAACACAGTTGCCTTGATTTCTTTGTATGTATGGATTACTTGGGTTGTTACTGATATCTGGTGAAAATTTCAGGTCAGTGGCTCCATCAGCAATATGTTTAATGAAAAAAATGTTGTGTTCAATACTTATTTTCCCCACGTTTGTGTGTAAAAAGAAAATAATTAACACAAATCTGAATAAAGTCACACAAATTTGCATTTAAAAGTTCTTGCTTAAAGTATTAAGCCACTCTGTGGCTTAATGCAGATGTTTTTTTTTTTGGGGGGGGGGGCAAAAGTTACTCAAAATGTCTCTTTTAGTTGCTGACCACTTGGTTAGTGAAAGGGCTGAGAGGCTAATAAATTTAGACTGATACCACATACGTTGAATCTTGAGCACAAAACTAATGTAAACAGTAGTGACTCGTGGCTAATGCCACTGAGGATGCAAACAACACATGCAAGTGCATGTGCACAGACACGCTTTCTATACTTGTGAGGACCCCAAATTCTGTTGCTTCTCACTCATTCAGTACACATACATACAAAAACACACAGTTTGCAGCCCTTGCAAAGACATCCCAATAACCACTATGCTGACCACAGCAGCCTGCTCATGCCTCCCTCAACATGATAAAACCTGACCAAGAAAAGCAGACCTCACTACTCACAAACACAAGATTACTCATCTTAACCCCAGCACCAGATATTTTCACAATCATATAAGAGGTAAAAAAACAAAACAAAACACGTACATGCATTCAGGAGGGAAATATATTTTAAATTACCAATTCTTTGCAGTGGTCCAAGCAAGCAGTTTTGCTAGTTCTGTTAAGCCACTTAGCTCCTACACTCAATTATCGGTATCCACATCCCAAAAGCGTGATTTTGCTGCTCGTGACTTGTTGGTAATGCTCATTTGAGGAGTAGGCCTTAAGTTGCTCTTGATCTGCAGCTGGAGTTAAACTATAATTTCCAAAACTTGTTGATAAGTAAATACTGTATTCTTCTCCATTCAAGGTAGGCTGGCTGGTTGAAATTTGTTGATACAGTGACACTGGAAAAAGGAGACTTGCCTCTCTTGAGTTTTTTTTTTTTCCTCACGAAGCAAGGAGATAGATAATTTTACCTAGCAGCAAACATGAACTGATTCTAATTAATTAATTAATTTCACTAAGATAATTTCACTAAGTCTTTGCTGTTCTCACAGGTGCCTGGCCGAATGTCACAGTGAAATACAGTGATGTGAGAAAGTGTTTTCCCCCTTCCTGATTTCTCATTGTTTTGTATGTTTGCCCCTCTTAAATGTTTCAGATCATCAAACAAATTTAAATATTAGACAAAGATAGCACAAGTAAACACAAAATGCAGTTTTTAAATGAAGGTGCTTATTATTAAGAGTAAAAAAATAAATTCAAACCGACATGGCCCTGTGTGAAAGTGATTGCCCCCCCCCCCCAAAAAAAACAAAAAAACAAAACATAAATTAACTGTGGTTTATCACATCTTTGGAAAGCTGAGTTCAATTTCTCTAGCCACACCCAGGCCTGATTACTGCCACATCTGTTCTCAATCAAGAAATAACTTAAATAGGACCTGCCTGACAAGTGAAGTAGACCAAAAGATCCTCAAAAGCTAGACATGCTGCAATCCAAAGAAATTCAGGAACAAATGAGAAACAAAGTAATTGAGATTGATCAGTCTGGAAAAGGTTATAAAGCCATTTCTAAAGCTTTGGGACTCCAGCGAACCACAGTGAGAGCCATTATCCACAAATGGTAAAAACATGGAACAGTGGTGAACCTTCCAGGAGTGGCCGGCCGGCCAAAATTACCCCAAGAGCGCAGTGACGACTCATCCAAGAGGTCACAAAAGACCCCACAACAACATCCAAAAAACTGCAGGCCTCACTTGCCTCAGTTAAGGTCAGTGTTCATGACTCCACCATAAGAAAGGGGCTATGCAAAAATGGCCAGCATGGCAGTTCCAAGACAAAAACCACTGGTGAGCAAAAAGAACATAAAGGCTCATCTCAGTTTTGCCAGAAAACATTTTGATGATCCCCAAGACCTTTGGCAAAATACTCTGTGGACTGACAAGACAAAAGCTGAACTTTTTGGAAGGTGTGTGTCCCATTACATCCAGCGGAAAAGTAACACAGCATTTCAGAAAAGGAACATCATACCAACAGTAAAATATGGTGGTGGTAGTGTGATGATCTGGAGCTGTTTTGCTGCTTCAGGACCTTGAAGACTTGCTGTGGTAAATGGAACCATGAATTCTGCTGTCTACCAAAAAATCCTGAAGGAGAATGTCCGGCCATCTGTTCGTGACCTCAAGCTGAAGCGCACTTGGGTTCTGCAGCAGCACAATGATCCAAAACACACCAGCAAGTCCACCTCTGAACGGCTTAATAAAAACAAAATGAAGACTTTGGAGTGGCCGAGTCAATGTCCTGACCTGAATCCGATTGAGATGCTGTGGCATGACCTCAAAAAGGCGGTTCATGGTTGAAAACCCTCCGATGTGGCTGAATTACAACAATTCTGCAAAGATGAGTGGGCCAAAATTCATCCACAGTGCTGTAAAAGACTCATTGTCAGTTATCACAAATGCTTGATTGCAGTTGTTGCTGCTAAGGGTGGCCCAACCAATTATTGGGTTTAGGGGCAATCACTTTTTCACACAGGGCCATGTAGGTTTGGATTTTTTTCCCCTTAATAATAAGATAAGATTAGATAAGCCTTTATTAGTCCCACAATGGGGAAATTCCAGGATTGCAACAGCACAGGGATAGCAACACTCAGAGCAACAATCAGAAGGCAAGAAAAAACAAGAGCAGCTAGTATACATATGTACATATTACTATAAATATATATATATATAGACACACAGTGCGGAGCATTGTGGTTGGTGGATGTGCAGCAGAAAGTCTAAGCTCTCTCTCCGTGGATGCGGCGGGCCAGCTGGATGTCTTTGGGCATGATGGTGACCCTCTTGGCATGGATGGCGCCCAGGTTGGTGTCCTCGAGGAGACCCACCAGGTAGGCCTCGCTGGCCTCCTGCAGAGCCATGACGGCGGAGCTCTGGAAGCGCAGGTTGGTCTTGAAGTCCTGAGCGATCTCCCTCACCAGGCGCTGGAAGGGCAGCTTACGGATGAGCAGCTCCGTGGATTTCTGGTAGCGACGGATCTCTCTCAGAGCCACGGTACCGGGCCTGTAACGGTGAGGCTTCTTCACTCCGCCGGTGGCCGGAGCGCTTTTCCGAGCAGCCTTGGTGGCCAGCTGCTTCCTGTGGGGCTTTTTCTCCAGTAGATTTACGGGCGGTCTGCTTGGTTCTTGCCATCGCTCTTTATTATTCTGTCTTATATTTCTTGCACGCCGCCTAAACTCCAGCCCGGCACCCGCGTCGTTTTCGATTCAGTTCCCCAGTATGTCGAGTTTCTCCGTTAGCACCGGGTGGCGGTTGAGTGCTAGCTAGCTCTTTCCTGCTGTATTGTTTCCTGCTGTAAACAGAGGCTCCGTCCGCCGACTCGGGAGACCTTTGGGGCGATCTGTGTGTCCGTGATATATATAGAGTGAAAGGTGTGCCGGATCAGAAAGTTATCACCGGATCAGAAAGAAGAAGGAAGATAAAAAGACTCAGAATTGAGCCGCTGTTGCAAAAGGCAGCCAACTCGTGTGGCACCGGAACCGGAAGAATAAACCCCTTCGTTTAAAAAAAAAAAAAATGCATTTTGTGTTTACTTGTGTTATCTTTGTCTAATATTTAAATTTGTTTAATGATCTGAAACATTTAAGTGGGACAAACATACAAAACAATGAGAAATCAGGAAGGGGGCAAACACTTTCTCACATCACTGTAACTATGCCTTAAAGAAAAAAACAGTGTATATAATATTCTCTGCCTCCCTATCTTCTGCTGAATGTAAAGCCCATATGTGAATGACTTGGACAGGAGTCAATTCAGACAAACTGAAACTCAGAGTCTTTAAAGGTGCTCGTGTTGTGCAAAATGGTGTGTTCATGGGTTTTAACTAGGGGTGCACCAATTGTGAACTGACACCGATGTTTAAAATAATAAGTTAGTCACTGACAAATAGCTGATATTTATTGACGGAAATACTTAAAATGATTCAGTCCAGGATGTATTCTAAATTTGCAGGTTCACGCTTTCATTATTTGCAAGTACTCAGATCTTCTTTAAAACAAGATTTATGAACAGCAGTTGAAACTTTATAATGGCCATGCAGTTAATCTTTACAGATGGTTTAGAATTCAAACATATCAAACCAGACTGTTCAGATAGTTAATGTAAAGCTACTGATTAAAGTTTAAATAACTATGATTATTATCATAAGGTAATGCTGTTTATTTAATTAAATGTTTTATTGGAAAAAAAGTCTTTTATTTTACTCTCATTCTCAGCAGCTCCATCCAGTCCACACTCGCCTGCTGACGATCCCCCCGACCGTGGCTTCTTCATCCGCATGAAGTCCACTCTCACCAAAAGAGGCCTGCATGTCAAATCGTCTGGATACAAGGTACCCGAGGAAATAATTTATTATAATTTTAATCTATACTTTGCATGCTTTGATTTACCTGGTTCATCATGGGGTGGAAACATAACAAGCAGATCGTTGTCATTTTCTCCTGCACTGCCAATCTCTGACAGCACCGCCAAGGTGGTCGTTTTCTGGATGTTTTATGGCTGTGACCTTACATCACACTGAACTGCTGCGCATAACACAGCCTGCACTCACTGCTGTAATACCAGAGCTGCTACTTAGGATCTGCCATTGAATTGTGCTTATTCATATATTGATGAATGCAATGTTTTTCTTCTTTTACTGCCCCACAGCGCATCGATCAATTTTAATTTCATATTATTATTATCTCCTCATCGAATTGCAAATTCACCTTCATGGAAATGCGATCTGATTTTCAGGTGATTCACGTGACAGGTCGAATCCGCTGCCGCCCCGCTCTTGTCCCAGGCTCCACACGCTCAGTGCGTCGGCCGATGGGTTTGGTTGCACTGGCACACACTCTCCCACCTTCCACCCTCAATGAAGTCCGCATGGAGAGTCACATGTTTGTCTTCAGGGTTAACATGGACCTACAGGTTACCTACTGCGAGAACAGGTGAAGCCAGAGGAATGCTAAATCTTGTTTTGATTTTTGGCGCTCTCCCCACTTTGACGTATTTTATGAGTAGTTGGCAGAGCACCCAACAGTTGGTGGGTTTAGGAGACACATCTGCTTCTGTTCAGTTGACAAATGTGTTTTGTTTTTTTCTTCCTTCTGTGTCGCACTGCTTTACAGGATCTCTGAGTATATGGATCTGACTCCAGCAGAAGTGGTGGGACATACCTGTTATCACTTCATCCACGTGGAAGACCTGGAAAACCTCCGGCAGAGTCATGAGGACTGTGAGTCACATCCGTATGCATACATGAAATTCATCTCCCACCCCCACCCCTATCCTTCACACAATCTGAACTTGGCAGCAAGGGCAGCCTGTTGAAATCACATTCTGTCCTGGTGTGACAGGCGCCCTCTGCTGCCACCATCATGAACTGCCAAACCAATGTCAAGCTTCTTTCTCTCTTTCACTAGTGCTGAGGAAAGGCCAGGTAGTGACAGGTTATTACCGCTGGCTCCAGAGGCGGGGAGGATACCTGTGGATCCAGTCCACTGCCACTGTGTCCATCAACCACAAAGCCCCTCATGAACGCAACGTCATCTGGGTTAACTACGTCTTGAGGTCAGTGGAACTGCAGCGAAGCCAAAGCCTGTTCTGTTTACAAATGCAGGTGTCTCTATGAAGGGATAGATGATGAAATGTGGGGGGTGGGAAGGGTTATCAGGATAGTGAGTCCAGCTTATCAGAAAACTGGTGAGAATGCATACAAAGAAAAACTGTTGTTTAAAAAAAAAAGCATTTTCATTGTAAATTTTCACATTTTATCATAAATTTGCATGTTTTTAATAGTTAATTTGGTACTTTTTGTACTGTAAATGTATGACTTACTTATGGCAAAATTTGAACCTTTATTGTAAATTTGCATCTTTTTGATTGTGAATTCATGACTTTCTGGCTAGTAGAGCAACTGAGCTACACGCCACTGCTAAATTCCACTAACGTTTGGCTAGTGGGTTGATGACTACATTATATATCTCAAGCCCTGATTATATTATATATACTTACATAGGGACCTATTATGCTGATCCTTATTTCCTGTCTTATTTAGACAGTTAAAAATCTCTCATTTTAAACATGACCAAAATTTCAAGTAATGATGCGATGCCGGTGTATGTACAACTAATCCAAATAAGCCAAAGACATATTTACTGAAAAGTACTCCTCTATATTTGTCCTGTTGGATGCCCTAATCTGGCACCTAATTTCAGACACACAACTCTGGTTGTAAAGGCAACCCCAGCAACGTGCTGTTCTGTGTTTTTGTTTGTGAGGATCAACCAATCCCAACAGAAATAGATTAAAATGACTGTAGCCTTACAGATGTGAACAAATTTGTTGGTAACTTTCTGTTAAAGAAAGAAAATCCCACAGTGGTCACTGAAATAACTTGAATCTGATACTGAATGCACTGAATGCATATGCAATGTATACTGAATGCATACTGAATGCACTGAGGAGCTCATTTAGCAGCAGACTACATCATCCCAGGTGCACAACCGAGAGGTTTCACAGGTCCTTCCTACCAACGGCTGTCAGACTGTACAACCTAAGCAGGGCTGCTCGCAGAGACAGCAAAAAAGGTGTAACAACCTAATAGTTTTTTGAATGCAAAAGATGCAATAGACTTACACAATGGTCCTCTCCGGCATACAACTAGGAAAATACCGGTCGCTATGGAGGGTGAGAATATGTATGGGCACATAATCATACCATGTAGGATAACTAAGTAGACGGTTGTGCTGTTTCATCCCATCTAGCAACAATGCTCTGCACTGTGTGTGTTTATATATTTACATATTTATTCCATCTAGCTACAATGCTCCGCACTGGGTGTGTTTATATTTATATATCTGTATATTTATTCCATCTAGCTACAATGCTCCGCACTGTGTGTTTATATATCTACATATTATTCCATCTAGCTACATTGCTCCGCACTGTGTTTATATATTTACATATTTATTCCACCTAGCTGCAATGCTTCGTACTGTGGGTGTTTATATATCTACATATTTATTCCATCCAGCTACAGTGCTCTGCACTGTGTGTCTGTGTGTATATATATATTTATAGTAATATGTACATATGTATATTAGCTGCTCTTGCTTTTTTTTCTTGCCTTCTGATTGTTGCTCTGAGTGTTGCTATCCCTGTGCTGTTGCAATCCTGGAATTTCCCCGTTGTGGGACTAATAAAGGCTTATCTTATCTTATCTTAATCTGACAAAAGTAATAAATAAAATTTTTCTGAAAATTCCATCCATCCATCTTCTACCGCTCTTCCGGACGTCTGGGTCAGTCCCCTCATGGATCATCACCTTATCGTGGTGGTGGGGTTTGCGTGGCCTAGTGATCCCAGGAGCTATGTTGTCCGGGGTAGTTTGTTTTTGGTAGGGTCACCCAAAACAAACTGGTCCTGAGTGAAGTGCCAGATTAAGAACGATCCAACAGACTCTGATGATGAATGCTTGAACAAGGATTCAGTGTACCCTGCCCGGTATGGGGTTACTGGGGCCCCACCCTGGATCCAGGCCTGCGGGAGGGGCTCAATGGCTAGCGCCTGATGGCCAGGTTTCTGCCCATGGGACCCGGCCGGACTCAGCCCGAAGGAGTTACATGGGTCCGCCCTCCAGTGGGCTCACCACCTGCAGGAGGGACCATGGGGGACCGGTGCTATGTGGATCAGGTGGCGGTCAAAGGCAGAGACCTTGGTGGTCTGATCCCAAGCTTCCTAAACTGGCTTTTGGGATGTGGAATGTCACCTTTCTGGTGGGGAAGAGCCTGAGCTGGTGCATGAGGTTGAGAGATACTGGCTAGATATAGTCGGCCTCACCTCAACACACAGCTCTGGTTCTGGAACCAGTCTGGAACTAGAGTGGCCTACTCTGGAGTTGCCCCGGGTAAGAGGCAGCGAGCAAGGGTGGGTATTCTTGTATCCCCCACTTTGCAGCCTCCTGACCATCATTTGTGCCTATGCACCAAATGATGGTTCAGAGTACTCACCCTTTTTGGAGTCTCTGACTGGGGTGCTGGAGGGTGCTCCTCTTGGAGACTCCGTTGTCCTACTGGGGGACTTCAATGTGCATGTGGGCAACGACAGTGAAACCTGGCGGGGGGTGATTTGGAGGAACGGCCTGCCCGATCTGAACCCGAGTGGTGTTATTGGACTTCTGTGCTAACCACAGTTTGTCCATAACGAATACCATGTTCAAGCATAAGGGTGTCCATATGTGCACTTGGCACCAGGACACCCTAGATCGCAGGTCGATGATCGATTTTGTCATCATGTTATAAGACCTGCATTGATATGACTTGGACACTCGAGTTAAGAGAGGTGCAGAGCTGTCAACTGATCACCACCTGGTGGTGAGTTGGATCCGATGGCAGGGGAGGATGCCATTCAGACCTAGTAGACCCAAACGTATAGTGAGGGTGTGCTGGGAATGTCTGGCTAAGGCCTCTGTCCGGGAGGTCTTCAACTTCTACCTCCGGAAGAACTTCAACCACATTCTGAGGGAGTCTGGAGACATGGAGTCTGAATGGGCCATGTTGTCCACCTCCATTGTTGAAGCAGCTGCCCAGAGCTGTGGCCATAAGGTCGTCAGTGCATCTCGTGGTGGCAACCCCCGAACCAAGTGGTGGACACCAGTGGTGAGGGGGGCCATTAAGCTGAAGAAGGAATCCTATCAGGCTTGGTTGGCTTGCGGGACTCCCGAAGCAGCCGAGGTGTACCGGCAGGCCAAGCGGAGTGCGGCTCGGGTGGTTGCTGAAGCAAAAACTCGGGTGTGGGAGGAGTTCAGTGAGGCCATGGAACAAGACTTTCGGTCGGCCTCGAAGAGATTCTGGCAAACTGTCTGGAGACTCAGGAGGGGGAAGCAGCTTCCTGTCCACACTGTGCATGGTGAGGATGAGGCGCTGCTGACTTTGACTGGGGATATTGTCGGGCGGTGGAAGGAATATTTAGAGGATCTCCTCAATCCCACTGATATGCCTTCCACAGAGGAAGCAGGGCTTGTGGACGAGGGGGACGACTCGCCCATCACAGGGGCCGAGGTCGCCAACATGGTTTAAAAAGGTCCTTGGTGACCGGACCCCGGGGGTGGACAAGATTTGCCCTGAGTACCTCAAGGCCCTGGATGTTGTAAGGCTGTCATGGTTGACACACCTCTGCAACATTGTGTGGAGGTTGGGGACAGTGCCTTTGGCATGGCAAATCGGGGCGGTGGTTCCTCTCTTCACAAAAGGGGACCGGAGGGTATGCTTCAACTTTAGAGGGATCACACTCCTCAGCCTCCCTGGGAAGGTCTATGCCAAGGTACTGAAGAGGAGAGTCCGGCCATTTTTTCAAACCTCAGATTCAGGAGGAGCAATATGTTTTTCGTCCTGGCCATGGCACATCGGACCAACTCTTTACCCTCTCGAGAATCCTCAAGGGTTCGTGTGAGTTTGCCCAACCAGTTTACATGTGTTTTGTGGACTTGGAGAAGGCATTCAACCATATTCCTCGTGGTTTTTTGTGGGGGGTGCTTTGGGAGTACGGGGTATCAGGCTTTTTGTTACAAGCTATCCGGTCTCTATACGACCGTTGTGAGAGTTTGATTCATATAACCAACACTCGGTCGGACTCATTCCAAGTGAAAGTTGGACTCCGCCAGGGCTGCCCTTTGTCACCGATCCTCTTGACAATTTTTATTGACAGGATTTCTAGGCGCAGCCAGGAAATGGAGGGTGTCATGCTTGGTGACCACAGGATCTCATCTCTGTTGTTTGCAGATGATGTTGTCCTGTTGGCTTCATCCAGCAATGACCTACAGGTCTTAATTGGTCCGGTTTGCCGCTGAGTGTGAAGTGGCTGGGATGAGAATCAGCACCTCCATGTCCGAATCCATGGTCCTCAGCTGGAAAAAGGTGGATTGTCCTCTCCGAGTTGGGGACAAGGTCCTGCCCCAAGTGGAGAAGTTTTAAGTATCTTGGGGTCTTATTCACGAGTGAGGGGAGAATGGAGCGAGAGATTGACAGACGGATCAGAGCGGCATCTGCAGTAATGCGGACGTTGTACCGGTCTGTTGTGGTGAAGAGGGAGCTAAACTCTTAAGGCAAAGCTGTCGGTTTACCAGTCAATCTACGTTCCTACCCTAACCTATGGTCACGAGCTTTGGGTAATGACCGAAAGAATGAGATCGCGGATACAAGCGGCTGAAATGAGCTTTCTTTGTAGGATTGCTGGACTCACCCTTAGAGATAGGGTGAGGAACTAAGTCATCCGAGAGAGGCTCAGAGTAGAACCGCTGCTCCTCCACATTGAAAGGAGCAAGTTGAGGTGGTATGGGCATCTGATCAGGATGCCGCCTGGACATCTCCCACTTGAGGTGTTTCAGACATGTCCCACTGGGAGGAGACCCCAGGGCAGACCCAGGACTCGCTGGAGAGACTTTGTCTCCCAGTTGGTCTGGGAACACCTTGGTATCCTCTCTGAAGAGCTGGAGCAGGTGGCTGGGGAGAGGGAAGTCTTGGCTTCTCTGCTTGAACTGCTGCCTCTGTGACCCGGAGCACCGCAAAAGCGATAGAAGATGGATGGATGGATGGATGGATGGATGGATTTTTCTGAAAATTAAATAATGAAAATCAAGCTTTTGAATTTTGGTTCAACAGAATCATTTTAAAAAACAAACTAATGAAACAAACGGACAAAAATGATGATACCCTTTGCAAAGATTGAAAATAATTTGACCATAGGGACATGTTAAACTAAGGTGTGCCCTGTAATTAGCATCACAGGTGTCTTCAAACTTGTAATCAGTTAGTTTGACTATTTAAAGGGTGAAAAGTAGTCACTGTGGTGTTTGGTGTCATGGTGTGTACCACCACTGAACATGGACCACAAAAAGCTAAGGAAAGAGTTGTCTCATGAGATTAGAAAGAAAATTATAGACAAGCATGTTAAAGGTAAAGACTATAGGACCATCTCCAAGCAGCTTGACGTTCCTGTGACCACAGTTGCCAGTGTTAATGAAAGCCGCAATGTGCTGATGCCTCGTGCCAGAGCCTTGGTGGAGGTATGCATTGTCGGATCATCAGCAAAATGTTATGGGTTCCTCTCTAGCCCAAGGACCACCTCTGGTAAAAATTTTATTCAAATTCATTCAGTAGGCTTGGATGCGCAGTGAGAACAATCTGCAGTTCACATGCCCGTACTGTCAGCAGCAACCAAGAGCCACCAAACTGAACAGTTCAACGCCACATGCTGTATTGTGCTGTAAAAAAGTCACACTGCTGCCGATAGTGGCCCGGCATAGTCATTACAATACCCTTTTCCCCGGCTCCATTGATGTTAAAGGTGAGTTAAATTTGTATTTATTTTGAAAACAAAGCCTTATCTCGGAATTCTGGCAAATTAAAAGTCGAGAAAATATGGCAATGCAATGATACAAGACTTTAGTTGCATTTAATTCTGACTGGATGAGCTGAAAACCAGCCAGACACAGACACGATGACTGATTACTGTATGCCTCCATTTTCACTGAGGCATTATGAAAACACCATGGTGCTGATGCTTTGGTGCTAGGGCCTTGGCGGAGGTATGCATTCTTGGATCATCACCAAAATATTATGGGTTCTTCTCTAGCCCAAGGAAAGCCTTATCTCAGAATTCTGGCAAATTAATGGTGGAGAAAATATGGCAATACAATGATCCAAGCCTTTAATTCCCACTTAATTTTGACCGGGCGAGCT
The DNA here is from genome assembly GCA_020510985.1 of Pholidichthys leucotaenia. Lineage (NCBI taxonomy): Eukaryota > Metazoa > Chordata > Actinopteri > Cichliformes > Pholidichthyidae > Pholidichthys > Pholidichthys leucotaenia. Next base: position 212,548,865 of record CM035847.1, on the reverse strand, counting down.
GAAACAGAGAGGTGGACAGACGGACAGATACACACACACATCCACAAACAGACGTATTAACCGATTACCGTATGTCTCCGTTTCACTGAGGCGTAATAAAAAGTATAAGGTTCATGGGACTGTAGTCATACTCCCAGGACAAGGATGTAAGAGAAAATGCAACCCCACGTTGATCAGAAGAATAGTGCGCATTGTAGAAAAAGAGCCTAGGAAACCATCCAAAATCATTCAAGATGAACTCCAAGGTCAAGGTGCATCACTTTCTAACTGCACCATGGGTCACATTTTGAACTAGAAAAGCACTCGGAGAGCGCAGACCTCCGCCAAACGCCACAGTTCCCCCCCATACAGTGTTTGTGTGTACGTTTTCAGATTCCTTGACCATGAAAACATATGACTAGCAATTGGATTCACAATGATAGGATTAGTGGTTCAGTAGTAAAAGCATTACCTCCTTGGCGGAGGTAATAAACTGAAGTGTTGCTGTTGTGTCCATCTCCTCCATCTGCAAACTCCCAGGCTGCGGGCGTTGCAATTTATCGCACAACCGCGTACAACCCACAGGCCAATGGGTTATGCGAGCATTTTCATAGATCACTGAAAGCAGCACTCAGGGCTTCACTGACGGATGCAAATTGGGTAGACAGGTTGCCGTGGGTTTTATAGTGGGGTTGCGCTCCACGGCAAAAGAGGATTTGGAAGCTTCCCCGGCAGAGAGCTTGTTTTTGCGCAGCCCCTATGGCTGCCCGGGGAATTTCTGCCAAGTAATCCCGCGCCGGACAGCTGCCCGTCTCAGCTTTTGCAGTGTAGCGCAAACACAGGCACGCTGCCGGGTCCGGCCCACCACTGTTTTCTGCGTGCTTTGGTGCCTAAAACTTTGAAGAACGCGGAGTTCGTGTTCGTCAGACACGACGACCAGCGCCCTCCATTGCGCCTGCACACATGTTGAAAATGGCGGTATCTCACAATGTTAAAGAATCCTTTAAAAAATTCCTGTATCCAGACGGTGATCCGGATCATCTCCAAAACTTAATCAGTTCTTCCTTGTACCATTTCCAACAACGCCTGAAAGTTTCATCGAAATCCATCCAAAACTTTTTGAGTTATCTTGCTAACCAACAGACAGACAAACCCCGGCAAAAACATAACCTCCTCGGCCTGCGGCCTGGCGGAGGTAACAATAATGGACTGCATGGAAGAAGACCTGGAGGGCTCCACTATTGACAGAAAAACATTTTTAAAAAACAGCCAAAATGCATGCTGACAATTCCTAAAGTTTCTGAGAGGTTGTCCATTGGAGTGATGAGACAGATCTGGAGCTTTCATGCCAGTCACATCAGCTCTATGTTTACACAAGGAAAAATGAAGCATACAAAGAAAAGAACACTGTACCTGCTGTGAAACACGGAGGAGGGTTCAGTAATGTTCTGGAGCTGCTTTGCAGTTTCTGGCACAGGATGTCTTGAATCTGTGCAGGATGCAATTAAATCTCAAGACTATCAAGGCATTCTGGAGCAAAATGTGCTGCCCAGTGTCAGAAAGCTTGGTCTCAGTTGCAGGTCATGGGTTTTCCAACCCAAAACACACAGCTAAAAACACCCAAGAATGGCGAAGAACTAAGCACTGGCCTATTCGGAAGTGGCCTTCTATGAGCCTTGATCTAAATCCTATTGAACATCTGTGGGAGGAGCTGAAACATGCAATCTGGAGAAGACACCCTTCAAACCTGAGACAGCTGGAGCAGTTTGTTCATGAGGAGTGAGCCAAAATATCTGTCAACAGGACAGAAATCTTATTGAGAGTTACAGAAATCGCTTGATTGCAGTGATTGCATCAAAAGGCCAGTTTCATTATTTTTTTTAATGATTCTGTTGAGCCAAAATTCACAAGCAATGTCTGATTTTCATTAATTTTCTGAAAAAAAAAATCATTATTACTTTTGTCAGTTTCAAGTTATTTCAGTGACCATTGTGGGATTTTCTTTCTTTAACAGAAGATTACCAACAAATTTGTCCAGGCCTGTAAATGTAGAGTGATCTAAAATTGAATATAGAATAATTTGGGATTATTTTTTTTTTACAGTAAATCATCTAAAGTTGACAGTAACAATATGTAGATGGAAATTAGTATAATAAGCTCACTTTAAATTAAAACTCTGTAGGCTTTGACAGTGTTTTTAAGCAACTTCCTATTTTTAATTTTATTTTTAGTCTTTCAGCTGCTCACCTTCAAATATGCCATTATTGTCATTATGAATTAGATAAAATCTTATGAAAACGGTTTGCAAATCATTATTTTAAAGCTGTACTTTGGTTTCAATTACAGTATGAACTATATTTTAAATGTATTATTACCATTATTAAATGCATTTTTTATATTTAAAAGTCAGATCAGATAAAATATGCATTTCCATGTTCATATTGTTCCAAACCTCCACATACACTCACAGAGATCATAACAAAACATGTGCGGAGCGGCAGAGCAGTCAGACAAAAACAAGAGGAGTAGGCTGAATTTCAATGCTAATTGGACTGAAGCTATATAATTACAACAAATGGATGTCAGAATTTTGGGGCTGAATGGTGTTTTAGTTAATTAGTGCTGTAATTACAAGAGCTCATTAACTTCTCCAACAGCCTCCTTCTTGTCTGAGCTTTACTGCGTATAGGTGGGCTGCTGAGTGGGGCTTAGTGTGTGCGGGTGTGTGTGTATCTTACAGGGTGTAGTCTACACGTGTCTGTATGTGTCAATGTTTGTATACATGCATGTGTGTTAAGTTTGTGTTAGGTGGAGGTTAGAAGGGTGTGAGGCAGTTTGGCTATTGGAGGTTGTTATTAGGCTGATTATATGTTGTTTCCATCTCTAAGTATTCACTCAAATCAGCATTGCACTAGTGTTTTTTTTTAAGTGGCTTTAAGTGGTAGATGATCATTTGTGTGTACGTCCATCTTTTCCCCTCCCTTTTTTTCCGCTTCCACATCTAACCATCTAGTCGAACGGAGTTGCCTGACACTCCCCTGGATCTGCTGCAGCTTCCAGAGAGCATAAGAGCAGAGCGGCTTCGAGTCAGCTCATCCCCCATCGATAGCTCCCCGCAGGCCCGAGGTACAGTTCCGTGCACATTACTGTATTCCCCGTGATGTCTGCTGACACGTGAGAAAACACCAGCCTGTAGCTCTCCTTTTAATAAAAGTCTCCTTCCTCCTCAGGCTCGCAGCCGGCAAAGAGCTCAGTGGGAAAGAGCAACCCTGACACTAAAGCCAGAGAAAAATTCAGCACCACTGCCATCCAATCAGAGGACAGGAGGAAGCGCCTGCTGAGGTCCAACCCTGAGGGCGCTCCTCCTGAAACCCGTCGTAGACTGGAGGAGCTCCGTCACGCAGAGGAGAGCATATCAGCCTCTTCAGACCTGGCGAGCGAAAGCGAGGGGGAAGATGATGAGGAGGCGGAGTGGGACCAGGGGGGAGACAGCGACAGGTTGAAGCAGGAAGACAGCGGAGGTGGAGGAAAGCCAAGCAGGGGAGGAGACACTCCGACCAGAGGTGATAGAGGGGGGAGGGTGCACAACGGACGGGCTGTGATCCAGCAGCTGAAGAGTGTAGTGACCACGTCCCCAGTGCCTGGCAGCCCCAGCATCAAGACTGAGCATGAAGCCCTGGCCACAGGAGGGCGCTGGGGCTCACACACGCAAACCTCCACCTCACACACGCACACCTCCCAGCCCTCTCACACCCACACACCTTCCAGCAGCCTCAACGGTGACAGCCCCAACACTCCAATCCCTGACTCTTCTTCCAGCAGCGAAGCTCCGCCAAAGGGGCTTTTTACTCCTCCCTCCCCGGCTTTGTCCCCAGCCATGTCCGTGTCCTCCCCGCTGCCCCGTGAGGAGAGAGTTGTGCCAGGTGTGGTCAGTCGAAGCGGTGGCGGCGGCAGTGGTGCAGGTAATGGTCCTGACTTTGAGCTGCTGCAGAGACTGGCTGCAGGCGGTGCAGCGGGGCGGGTCCTCTTCCACCCGCTTGCCCTCGGCCCACAGGGCCCCCAGAGCCTCTACGCTCCAAGCACCATCCGCTACGCTCCACCTGAGCTACCCCCCTCGCATCACCACAGCACGGGACACAGTGATGGCCTGCAGCTACGCTCAGACCACCACAAGGGACCCCCACCGGCCTTCTTCCCCCACCTACAGCGGCTGGCTGGCCTGCCACCCTTCAGTGGTTTCTCCCCATCTGACAGCCCTTTCTCCTCCGGCCTGCCCTTCTGTATGAATGGACTGAGGGGGGCTGCGGGCACAGAGGAGGACTGAGTGTCAGATTGGAGGAGGTGGGAGAAAATAAAAATGAAGGACAGAGTGCGGAGTGACAGGACAGAGAGGAGTGAAAAGAGCAGGAGAGACAGGAGTGGCAGCACATTAAACCTCTAAGGACGTTACTAATTGGACAACGAGCTGAATAACTGCTATCTAAAGAATGTGACAAGCCGCTGCCGTAGGAATTTACAGCGTCGGCCTGCCGTGAGCAAGTGACAGTGACTCTCTGAGAAAATGGGCCATGGACACTTTTGACTGGTTGTCCCTCAAGACTTTTCATCAACAATAATGAACTCTGCTCGATGACTTTCTCTAGATGACTGTGTTGATTTATGTGTCTCTTCCACTAAGAGAAGCCATATTGTACAAAGAGACAAAACCATGAAGACCCTCAGCTCACATCCTTGCAGCTGTCACGCCAGTTAGTCCAGTTAACCCTAAAATCTGTAGAAAGAGATGGACAGTTGTCTGTAGGAATGAAAGGGAAATTTTTATTATTGCAGTATTATTGGGCTACAGCTGAGGATATGATTAAATGGTTTCATTTAAAATGGGTGGAGACAGCCTTCTGGTGTTTTGTATCAATTCTCAAAATAATATTAAATAATGAAGAAGAAAATCCAAGTATTCATCAGTAAGTCATACTTAAAGCACACTGTTAGGACAAAAGTATGAATAATGTAGTCCCAGACATTCCATTATATATACGGGGAGGAAATGCAATGAGGCAGGATGCTATTTCTGTTGTTTGATTATAAGAAGGTAATTTGTTCAACAAGTATTAATTATAGTATATTTTGTATGATGCTGCAGATGTTTGAAATGTGTAAGAAAGCCATATTCTTTTTTTTTTTTTTAGCATTTTCTTCACCATATCAAGTGGATGAAAAAATGGTGTAAAATGACTTTGTTTTAGTGGATGTACAACCATCCAAAAAAAAAAAAATCTGTAAAAATGAATTTGAAAGGGGAAGAATTTTTTTTTTATATAAGTTGTGGGGGTTTTTTAAATCCTCTGTTGTTTTCTGAGCACTTACTGAAATTTGTTCTGCTGTGAACTCAAAGCACTTCATGACTTGATGTGTGATACTGTTAAAACAGAAAATAACACCTGAGTGGTACTAATATCATGGCCACCTGTCCACCGTGTAGTGGAGGGGTATAAATGCTCTTAAAAAGGTAGGCGACAAACAGACTGCACACGTGGTCATTAAAATGAGACTATCAGAGGTCAATAAAAACACAGAAGAGCTATTCTGATATTGGTTTCACTTTACAGTAAAAGATGCAATTTATGAATCTGTTTATATATACAATTATGAGGACTATTTAATAAAGATTTTCTCAGACTCATTTCCCATGGATTGAGAGGAGCCAAACTTGGGACAATTATTAGTCTTTCTCTATATACTGAAGGTACCACCAAGGGTCACACTTCTCCCACCGCTTTATGCAGCGGTGGAGGCCTCACCTGTAGAAATCTGCAGGCTGTGTCAGAAGCCATGGCTTTACCTAACAAATCAGTGTTTCATCATCTTGGAAATGCTTGCCCTTCAAAAGTTACTTCATGGCTGAACAAAGGTGGAAGTCAGATGATGTGAGGTCGGGAGAGTAAGGGGGATGAGGAAGGAGTTCATAGATGCAGCGCCATGCTTCTCTCTGGGCAACATGCAAGTTGTGGACCGGGGCATTGTCTTTCAGGAGGCGGACACCTTTGGTCAGCATGCCATGCCTCTCAGTTTTGATGGCCATCCACAATTTCTCAGTCCCTCCAGGATTTTGCAATGTTGCAATTGTACTAATTCCCGTGACTTCAGCAGGTCCTGCATAATTTGAATTTCGTCCAATCACTGCAACTTTACTGCAATTTTGGCCAATTGTCATCAACTTCCGCCAATTTTGCCAATCAAATTTGTCCCTGAGTAGCGTGCAAATGTGTACGTCATCAGTCTGACCAATCAAATGTGGCGCTGCACCGCGCTCACTTCCGTGTTTACAGTGAGTATATACAGAACACATCAGCAAAAAACAGTGTATGATTTAAAACAAAAACACTCACCTGTGAGTTTTCACACATTGTTCCTTTCTCCGTCTCCCCCAGTCCACTGGTGAACGTCTCCTCAAGTCTCCGTAATTGCTGCGTGTATGAATTGCTGCGTTTGTGTTGAAAAATGTCCGCCTGCCTGAAAGCATCCCTGTCTCGGGAGCACATGTGAGGAGATATGCCGTGAAAACACAAAAAAATTAGCGAATCCAATACTACAGCTGGTGTTGTAACAGTTTATATGCCTTTGGAGGTAAAAGTCACTACTACAGCTTGTCAATGAGTTTTAAAGCTGTGAATCTGTGGTCTGGACACGGGCCAATGTGCAGTTCAGGCAATCCCCAAGGAGAACCCCACAATTTACCGCAACAATAAAAAAAAAAAAAAAAAAATCCCGCGAAATCCTGGAGGGACTGATTTCTTCATAGTGAAGCATGGCAAGTCCCGATAATTGTGGTACTCTTTGCCAGGAAATCCATCGTCAATACTCCATGCTGGTCCCAAAAGACCGTGAGCATGACCTTGCCCTTTGAGGGTTGGACACGTGGCTTCTTCAGAGGTGATAAGCTTCAACTGGGCTTTAGTCACCGGATCATAGTAATGGACTTGTGTTTTGTTCTGTGTGATTAGTCTGTCGAAGAAATTCTCTTGGTTTTCTAGTCACATGGCCAAAAAAGCCTGGCAGCACTTAAATCATTCCTGCTTCAGGAAAGGTGTGAGCAACCAGGGAATCCGTTGTGCAGACAATTTCCGCATCTGCAAATGGTCACGAACGATTTTTTTTCCACATATCCCATGCTGATCTTGACATCTTGAGCTAGTTGACGAACGGTGATGCAACGATCCACTAAAATGGTGACTTCCACATGCCAGATGGTGTTATCAATGGTGCACTATGGCCACCTGGGAATGGGTGGTGTTTCCACCGATGTCCGACCACATGTGAACTGTCGATGCCACATAAGTGCTCAGATCTCCATATGTTGGGGCATCCTCCCCATAAATCTCTTTCAGTTCATTGAATGTCTCCCATGGTGGGCAGCCTCTCAAATACAAGAACCCGATGACCGTGCTACATTTAACTGGCTCCATTATCACACCTTACTCCACCTCACTCCAGTAAAAGAGAAACTCTTAAGAGTTCAGAGCTGCAAATTGCTATGTGACCTATAGAGATACGTATTATTATACATGTGCAATTTCAGCCGCCTACACTATCCAGAAGTGGGTCAGCGGAAATCTTTAATGAGCTGTCCTTGTAACATTTTTTTATACAGATTGATTGAATTTTCTGCACATAAAAGTCACAAATACTTTGATGCTCATTTACAAGATCAAACAATTAATTTCCGGACTAGATAGGAAAAATAATTGGCAAAATCTTTGTATCAGTAATATTAAATTCATAATCTACACCTTGCGATAAAGTCATTCTGATCCATATATAAATAAATTTATAAAATTTGTTTAAAAACCAATCTTCTGGCACTTTTTTCTTCAAACTGAGATTATGGTCAATAGTGGGAGTTTACGAGTAAAGCTGTCAGGAAAACGGGGAAAAACATCCAGTTGTTTGGATCTGGTGTGCTCTCCACACCCTTACAATATGTGAGTGTCTGTGTGTGGGTGCGTGTGTGCAAGAGTGAGTTTGAGTACTTGTGTGCGTTTGTGTTTTGAATCCTTTTTGTTGCTGAATTAAATGGCTAACCTTTTGCCCATCACTGTGAATCTAACATTATCCTCCCATCTTTGTGAATACTCCACCTGCTCATCGGATAAAATGAACAAATGTAAAAACATGAAAACTGTGATACAGATGATGATAACAATAAAATATTCCATTAGAGGAGCACAACTCAATGTTTGCTTGTTTCTTATTTGCTTGCAAAAATTCAGCAATCAAGAATTACACCAGGCTTTTTATCTTAAATTTTATTTCATTTTGTGTTTGTTTATACTAGTGGTGTTGCCGTTATCGCGTTAACTGCCCATTAACGTTTTGCCCCCGTTAACGACAAATTTTGTGATCGCGGTTAACGGCAGAAAGCACAAATAGTACTTTTTGGCCTAGCGGCTCTCCGTACCAAAGCCACTCTGGCCACAGACACTGTACACACCATGCAGACATTGCGAAGTCAAACAAGCTGGATTACAGCAATGGAAATCCCCAAAGTGCTGTCATATTTAAGTTTACAACGTTATCTGTTGGAGCTCTCATCTGGATAATTGTTACAGCCTCCTCCAAAACTTCGCCTGGATGTTGGGTTGTTCTTCTGTGGACACTGACTAGCTTAGTAGCTACATGCTAGGTTGTAGCTGACCTTCAGCAGCTGACATGGACAGAAATTCACCTGTTTTTATCCTCATAGCTTTGGGTCCAACTGTTGGTGAGTAACAGTCTAAAAAAATTCTCAAGCTGTGTTCATAAGGTCCGTTCACTCCCCCGCCGTTTTTGCAGCACGGTGGGGTGTCATCACGGGCGAGATAGTTGTTTATGATTGCAGTTTTTCTGCTAAAAGGGAAATTGTGTCTGTTGTGACAAATGAGGTCCATGGTTTTGTGTTGATCTGTTTAAAAGTTGTGGATGTTTGCTATGGGAGAAAGAGCAAGCTCCATTTGCGGCTGATGGCTGGTTTAATGCTGAGTTGTGTTGCAGTGACGTTACTGAGCCCTGACATTCCATTGTTTGCACATGCAGTCACATGCAGACTTTTGAGAATTTTCTGGAGAATAGTCTGGATAGTTTTTCTCATTTTGGATATGTTGAGAGCTTTAATAAACCTGCAGGTGAAGACAGCAAGCATATTTGTCCACTCCTATGTTCATAACAGTATGACAAATTTGAAAATTTACCAACTTAAGGTACACTATATCTGTATGGAAAAACACATGATTAACGCGTTACTAATCACGATTAACTCAACATTCCAAAAGATTAATCACGATTAAACATTTTAATCGTCCAACACCACTAGTTTATACATACACTACCGTTCAAAAGTTTGGGGTCACCCAGACAATTATTTTGTGTTTTCCATGAAAAGTCACACTTATTTACCACCATGAGTTGTAAAATGAATAGGAAATATAGTCAAGACATTGACAAGGTTAGAAATAATGATTTGTATTTGAAATAATAATTTTTTCCTTCAAACTTTGCTTTCGTCAAAGAATCCTCCATTTGCAGCAATTACAGCATTGCAGACCTAACATGATTGCACAAGGGTTTTCTAATCATCCATTAGCCTTCTGACGCAATGAGCAAACACATTGTACCATTAGAACACTGGAGTGATAGTTGCTGGAAATGGGCCTCTATACACCTATGTAGATATTGCACCAAAAACCAGACATTTGCAGCTAGAATAGTCATTTACCACATTAGCAATGTATAGAGTGTATTTCTGATTAGTTTAAAGTTATCTTCATTGAAAAAAAGTGTTTTTCTTTCAAAAATAAGGAAATTTCTAAGTGACCCCAAACTTTTGAACGGTAGTGTACATAATAAAGTTGTGCACATCTGCATAGAGTTGTCATGCATATTTTTTTAAAATGAAAATTATCAGTATGTTATGTTCATTTGCATCTCAATAAATTAGTAACTCAATTCCAAAAATGAAATTCAAGTAGATTCATTACACACAGTAACATATTTCAAGTGTTTATTTCTTATTTATCTTTTGTTCTTATTGAGCTGTTTATTTCTTTTAATTTTAATGGTAGTAGTAGTAGTAGATGGTTATGGCTTACAGCCCATGAAAACCCAAAATTCAGTTTCTCAAAAAATGAGAATATCACATAAAATTAATTTAAAACATTTTTAAAAGAAATATTGGTTAACTGAAAAGTAAGTCCATGTACACACTCGATACTTGGTCAGAGCTCCTTTTGCATGAATCATCACTGTGGCGTGGCATGGAGGTGATCAACCTGTGGTACTGCTGAGGTGTTATGGAAGCTCAGGTTGCTTTGATAGTGACCTTCAGCTCATCTGCATTGTTGGGTCTGGCATCTCTCATCTTCCTCTTGACAATACATCATAGATTCTCTGTGGGGTTTAGATCAGGTGAGTTTTCAGGTTAATCAAGCACAATGATACCATGGTCATTAAACCAGGTATTGGTACTTTTGGCAGTGTGAGCAGGTGCCACGTCCTGCTGGAAAATGAAATAAGTATTTCCATAAAGCTTGTCAGCAGAGGGAAGCATGAAGTGTTTTAAAATTTCCTGGTAGACAGCTGCGCTGACTTTGGATTTGATAAAACACAGTGGACCAGCACCAGCAGGTGACATTCATTCATTCACTCTGGGACCTTGATTTCCAAAACCTTATTTGGGGAGCCATATCCTCTGCTGAACCTTCATAACACCCCATCAGTACCACAGGCCGATCGCCTTCATGCCACAACGCATTGATGCAGTAATTCATGCAAATGGATCCCTGATCAAACAGTGAGTGTGTACATGAACATGTGTTTCAGTCAGCCAAGATTTCCATTAAAAATGTTTTTTTTTAGACTTCCGGTCTGGACGCCATGGCGACTGCAGCTTAACACTGAAGTTCTCAGACCCAATCCAGGATAACACATTGAAAATCAAACAACGGATTTTTGGAGGAGTGAAAATCAAAAGACAAAATCATCATGTCTAAAGGAAAACAGAAGAAACTGAAATTCTCCAGGCCAGGACACGTATCGGCCGGAGAATCCGAACTGGAAGATCTCCGTTCAGAAGACGAGGAACTGGTGATAGCTAACAAAAGGGTTAGCCTGAAATCACTATTTGAGGAGCTACGACGATTTCGCCGAGATGTTACGGCCGAATTTCGGGAATTCAGAGAAGAATTGAAAAGGACAAACAGCAGAGTGGACCAGGCCGAGAACCGAATCTTGGAAACAGAGGATCGAATAAAAGTGCTCAAAGATTCTGTGCTAGACCTACGCAAAAGACAAGCAGCTATAGAGGCTAAGCTAACCGACCAAGAAGGAAAACAAAGAAGAGACAACATAAGAATTCATGGTCTGATAGAAGGAACCGAAAATGGTTTTAACTCAATGGCAGAATGCGTGGAATCCTTACTAAGAGAGAAATTGGATATTCCACAAACCACCGACTTGAAGATAGAAAAGGCACATCGTTCATTAGCCGCTAGGCCGGCGGCGGAAGCGCCCCCACGTTCGGTGTTGGTAAGATTTTCCAATTTCAAAATAAAACAAGAGGTTGTAAGACTGGCCTGGCAGAAAAAAGGATTTATGCACCAGGAGAGAAAAGTCTACGTGGAACACGATTACGCCCCGGAGGTCCTTAAAAAGCGCAGGGAATACAATGACGCGAAAAAGGTGTTAAGAGAGAAGAAATTGCGCTTTCAGACACCATTTCCTGCGAAGTTAAGGGTCTTCTACGGCGATGAAACGTGTCTCTATAATTCGGCGGAAGAAGCAACAGCTGACATGGCGAAAAGAGGCCTCCCGGTAACGGTATTTAAACCCACCGCAGACCCGAGTGAGAAGATCAAAACGCAAACATGGACAACACAAAGACCTTCAAAATCCACGGACCAGCAGCGGGAAACCCAGCACCAGAGCGTCGCGGATAAACTATCCGTTTTCAGGTTGGAATAGCGACCTTTTTTTTTTTTTTTTTTTTTTTCTCTTGAATCAATCCGCACATCCAACCCCCCTCATACAAGGTAACAAACATTAAAGGAGATGCATATTCAGCATGTGGTAAAACATTTCATGGAACAATCATATTATTTGAAACAAATAAGTCTTTGTAATAAAAAAAAAAAACTTGTTAAAATAGAAATGTGACAATAATCCACATGTTCTCCTCATACTAACAAATACTGTTTTTGCGTGAATGTTTGATGTGATGGGGGTGGGAGGGTGCACACAATTTCACAGGGTTTAGGCATAAAAGGAAAAAAAAAAAAAATCATTACAAGTTTGGATTGGGTTCTGAAACTCACGTTAAAAGCATGGGACTACTTTCAGTGGTAAGAGAGGGCCCTCAACACGTAACAGAGTTTGAGGAATTTCCCTCAGAGCCTTCACTCCATCAAGGCTCTTACAGGGTCTTTAAAAAGACCTCAGCTCAGGAAGTTCTTATGACAGCTTTTTGTTTTAAAGTTTTTTACACTATGTTCTTAATGTTTTTCTTGTTTTTAATGTTCTTTCAGTTTCTGAGTAGCACAAAAGAGGGCCACCACACAGTTATACTAAACAAAACAACACAATGGAGAAACAGGGTGTAACCAAAATAATTTCATATAATGTAAAAGGAATCCTGAATCCAGTTAAAAGATCCAAGATTCTAGGCAAAATGAAAAAAGACAAAGCAGGAATAATACTTTTACAAGAAACCCACCTAACAGACGTGGAACACAATAAACTCAGTAGACAAGGGTTTAAAATGATCTCTTCATCTTCATATAAATCAGGGAGGAGGAGGGGAGTAGCGACATTGATATCAACCAAAATTACATTTGAAAAAAAATCAGAACACAAAGATAAAGAAGGGAGATACAGTTTGGTAACTGGGCGGCTAGAGGGAGAAGATATCACCCTGCTGAATGTGTATGCTCCCCCAGGGGCTAACTGGAAATTTTATAAAAATGTATTCGACCTAATGATAACTAAAGCTCAAGGTTTAGTGATATGTGGTGGGGACTTCAATCTTAGACTGAATCCATACTGGGATGCTTCTGGTAATTCCCCACATCAAAATAACACCCAAAACAGGAAGACTCGGATGCTACTAAAAGAATTGGGAATCTGTGACGTGTGGAGGGAACTCAACCCCAGTGTAAAAGACTATACATTTTACTCAACTCCACATTCATCTTACTCAAGGATTGACTATTTTTTATGTTTAATAGAGACATTGGAAGAGTAAAAACATGTAAAATAGGACTGATGGATCTCTCCGACCACAGTCCGATCTACATGGACTTAAATATCCAAAAATACACAAATAATACATTTTCTTGGAGGTTAAATTCAAATGTCCTGAAAGGACCATTGAAAGATGAATTGGAATCAGATATTCTCAGATATTTGGAAGATAACGATAATGGAGAAGTATCCCCTTTAATACTGTGGGATGCATGTAAAGCTGTAATAAGAGGAAAGATTATTGCAAAACTGGCAACCCAAAAGAAACTAAGACAAGAAAAACTATCCACATTAGAGTCAGAACTTAGGAACCTAGAAAAAGAACACAAAGGCAACACTCATTCTACTGACTCGCTCAAGATTAAGGAAATTAAAAACCAAATAAATGAGATCTACACAATAGAAATCCAGAAGAAACTTACATTTCTGAAACAAAAATACTATGAAACATCAAACAGAAAGAGCAATCTACAAAATCAGAGACCCAGTATCAAAGGAAATAAAATTCAGAATTCAGGATATTCTTAAAAACTTCGAGAATTACTATAAGAACTTATACTCCCACAAAAAACATAAAAACGCATCCGAGGCATTCCTAAACACATTAAACCTTCCCCAACTTACGGAGTCACAAAATAAAACACTACTGTCAGAAATACATCCTAAAGAATTGGAAAAAGCAATTATGAAACTTAAAGCTAACAAATCCCCAGGAGCTGATGGCTATACAGCAGAGTGGTACAAAACCTTTAAACAGCAACTATCTCCTCTCCTCCTGAAAACATTTAATTATGTCCTCCACACAGGGGAAATCCCCCCCTCCTGGAGAGAAGGGGTCATTGCAGTTATACCTAAACCTGAAAAGGATAAACTAGAGTGCTCCAACTACAGACCAATCAGTGTACTAAATCAGGACTATAAGCTTTTTACCATTATCCTTGCCAAAAGGTTAGAAAATATACTGACAGACCTAATTCATTTAGACCAAACAGGTTTTATAAGACAAAGACAGACACAAGACAACATTCGACGCACTTTACACATAATTCATCATATAAAAAAATATAACTTAAATGCAGTCATATTGGGATTAGATGCTGAAAAAGCATTCGATTCGGTTGACTGGTCTTTTCTATATAGAATCTTATCCAGTTTCAATTTTCATAACAACTTCATTAGAACTATACAGGCATTATATAAAAAACCAACAGCTAAAATAAGGATTAACGGTAATTTATCATCATCTTTTGAACTGGAAAGAGGATGTCGTCAGGGCTGCCCCCTGTCTCCACTGCTCTTTGCAATCTTCATAGAACCTCCGAGCCAATGGATAAGACAAAACCAAAAAATTCAAGGTATTACACTTGGTCAGAAGGAACATAAAATAGCACTCTTTGCTGATGACATTTTAATATACCTAGGGCAGCCGGACACTTCTTTACCAGAACTAACCTCAGTTTTTTCAGAGTATGGAGATTTATCGGGGTACAAATTAAATATGCATAAAACCCAAGTTTTAACATTCAACTATGACCCAAATCATTATTCACTAAGCAAACTCAAAACTAACTGGGAGTCGGAATCTATGAAATATCTGGGGGTCAATATCCCGAAACAACTCAACAAAATTATATCACTAAACTATGATCCACTGGTGACAAAAATAAAATCTGACCTAGCAAGATGGAATATGATACCATTCTTGGGTACTGCACAAAGAATTGAAGCAGTCAAAATGAATATACTTCCACGTCTTCTATACCTTTTCCAAACAATACCGGTAGAACCTCCCAAAAAAACATGGCAGGAGCTGGACAGAAGGATCTCAAGATTCATATGGCAGGGCAAGAGACCTAGAATCAGATATAGAACCCTACAGCTAAACAAAGACAAAGGTGGGCTCGCGCTGCCAAATATCAGGGACTACTTTAAAGCCGCACAAATTAAAACTTTAGTAGAGATATGTAACCCAGTCTACACTGCACAATGGAAGGAGATCGAATGCCAAATAACAAGTGACATCCCCCTACAGGCGATAATAGGGAACAATGTCTTACCTAAGCTTTTGAATAACACTAACCCGTGGATAGAGACCCCGCTAAAAATTTGGTTTAAGATAGTCAGAGAGAATCAAACTAAAGAGCCCTATCGACTTCTGCAATGGATCGCCTATGATCAGGACTTTACTCCTAATAAAACAGACACCAGATTTAAAAAGTGGAAGGAGAAAGGGCTGATAAAATATTACGATTTTTTTAAAGGGCAAATCTTAAGAAGTTTTGAAGATTTGAAAAAACAAGGCCTAATAAATCAAGACCTTTACAGGTTCTTCCAGCTTAGACACCACATAAACAATATACTTAAAAAGGAGGTTTTGGAAAGGGCCCAGTCAGGTGTTCTGAAGGTCTTCTTAATGGCATATAAAGGGATCCCAGGGATCAGATACATTTCTAAAATATACCAAGGTCTTCAAGACTTAAAAGGAGACAACACATCTTATATAAAAGAGAGATGGGAAAAAGAGGGGAATTTCACTTTACAACTGGAAATATGGGAAAAGCTAAATAAACAGCAATGGAAAAGTACCTCATCCCTGCAGTGGAGAGAATTTGGATGGAAAAACTTGGCAAGATTTTTCAGAACACCTGCACAAAACAAATTTACCCATAAGGGATTGAACTGTTGGCGCTTGTGTGGTGAAAAGACTGCAAATCATTTTCATGGGTTTTGGTCATGCCCAGTTATCCACCAATATTGGACCAAGGTACAGACAATATTGGGGAAAATATTCAAAATTACAGTTCCCTTTTCTTTTGTAACTTTGTATTTGGGTTTACTACCGGACTCACTGGAAAGACGAGGAGAAAAATACTTATTCAATGTTTTAATATTGGCAAGCAAAAAAGCTCTAACTAAAAAATGGATGTTGAAGGACTGTCCTACACCTGAAGATTGGACTAACGTGATCCAAGACATTTACTCGATGGAAAAGTTGACATTCGCACTGAGACAGGACATGGATGTGTTCATGAACTTTTGGCAACCCTGGACCGCATATGTGTCTTCCATTAGATCTAATCTTTGACAAATACCATTTCAATAATGGTTCCGCTCTTTGTTCCAACGCTACTCAGATGCTCTTTTATCTTTATTTACTTACTGCACGGTGAGTAAATAACCACTGCACGGTGGCGCAGTGGTTAGCACTGCGGCAGCACAGTTTACCCTTGGCTGGGGGATTGTGGGGATCGTGGGTTCGATCCCAGCCCCCGACCAACAGTGATCTGTGTGGAGTTTGCATGTTCTCCCCGTGTTGCGTGGGTTTACTCCGGGATTTCTCCGGTTTCCTCCCACATGCCAAAAACATGCATGTTAGGTTAATTGGCTGTTCTAAATTGTCCCTAGATATTTGTTTCCTATAGGCCCTTAGAACAGAGGGTTAGTATTAATGAAAGCGCTTTGAGTGGTCTTTGTGACTAGAAAAGCGCTATATAAGTGCAGGTTAGTTAGTTAGTTAGTTACTTTTTCTTTTTGTTTGTTTTTTACTGTTTTTTTTTTTTTTTTTTGTTATTTGTTTCTTGTTTTTTTTTCTCTTTAATTTCACTTTTTCTTTCACTTTAAAAAAAAAAAAAAGGGGTGTTGTAAGAATTAATCTTCCAATGTTGTCAGATATCAGAAAATAAGGGAACATGTGATGAAAATGTAAACACTGCATTGCTGTAACGACCTGTATACCCTTTACAAAAACTTAAATAAAAAAAAAAAAAAAAATGTTTTTTTTTAATTAATTTTATGTAATATTCAAATTCGGTCGGAGTCATTCCCAGTGAGAGTTGGACTCCGCCAGGGCTGCCCTTTGTCACCGGTCCTGTTCATAATTTTTATGGACAGGATTTCTAGGCGCAGCCAGGGAATGGAGGGTGTCATGCTTGGTGACCACAGGATCTCATCTCTGTTGTTTGCAGATGATGTTGTCCTGTTGGCTTCATCCAGCAATGACCTACAGCTCTTGCTGGGACGGTTTGCCGCTGAGTGTGAAGCGGCTGGGATGAGAATCAGCACCTCCAAGTCCGAGTCCATGGTCCTCAGCCGGAAAAAGGTGGATTGTCCTCTCCGGGTTGGGGACAGGCTCCTGCCCCAAGTGGAGGAGTTTAAGTATCTTGGGGTCTTGTTCACGAGTGAGGGGAAAATGGAGTGAGAGATCGACAGACGGATTGGAGCAGCATCTGCAGTGATGCGGACGTTGTACCGGTCTGTTGTGGTGAAGAGGGAGCTTAGTTCTAAGGCAAAGCTGTCGATTTACCAGTCAATCTACGTTCCTACTCTCACCTATGGTCACGAGCTTTGGGTAATGACCGAAAGAACGAGATCGCGGATACAAGCGGCTGAAATGAGCTTTCTCCGTAGGATTGCTGGACTCACCCTCAGAGATAGGGTGAGGAGCTCAGTCATCCGGGAGAGGCTCAGAGTAGAACCGCTGCTCCTCCACATTGAAAGGAGTCAGTTGAGGTGGTATGGGCATCTGATTAGGATGCCTCCTGGACGCCTCCCACTTGAGGTGTTTCAGGCACGTCCCACTGGGAGGAGACCCCGGGGCAGACCCAGGACTCGGTGGAGAGACTATGTCTCCCAGCTAGTCTGGGAACGCCTTGGTATCCCCTCTGAAGAGCTGGAGCAGGTGGCTGGGGAGAGGGAAGTCTGGGCTTCTCTGCTTGAACTGCTGCCTCCGCGACCCGGACCTCCGGAAAAGCGGTAGAAGATGGATGGATGGATGGATGGAATATTCAAATTTTTTTGAGAAACTGAATTTGCAGCTTCATTAGCTACAAGCCAAAAATCATCAAAATTAAAAGAATTTAACACTTGAAATACCGTGTATCACTCTGTGTGTAATGAAGCTATACAGACGTGGACAAAATTGTTGGTACCCCTCTGTTAATGAAAGAAAAACCCACAATGGTCACAGAAATAACTTGAATCTGACAAAAGTGGTAATAAATAAAAATTCTATGAAAATTAACCGATGAAAATCAGACAATGCTTTTGAATTGTGGTTCAACAGAATTATTTTAAAAAACAAACTCATGAAACAGGCCTGGACAAAAATGATGGTACCCTTAACTTAATATTTTGTTGCACAACCTTTTGAGGCAATCACTGCAATCAAACGATTTCTGTAACTGTCAATGAGACTTCTGCACCTCTCAGCAGCTATTTTGGCCCACTCCTCATGAGCAAACTGTTCCAGTTGTCTCAGGTTTGAAGGGTGCCTTCTCCAGACAGCATGTTTCAGCTTCTTCCACAGATCTTCAATAGGATTTACATCAGGGCTCATAGAAGGCCACTTTAGAATAGTCCAATGTTTCGCTCTTAACCATTCTTGGGTGTTTTTAGCTGTGTGTTTTGGGTCATCGTCCTGTTGCAAGACCCATGACCTGCGACTGAGACCAAGCTGTCTGACACTGGGCAGCACATTTCTCTCTAGAATACCTTGATAGTCTTGAGATTTCATTGTACCCTGCACAGATTCAAGACACCCTGTGCCAGATGCAGAAAAGCAGCCCCAGAACATAACAGAACCTCCTCCATGTTTCACAGTAGGGACAGCGTTCTTTTCTTGGTATGCTTCATTTTTGTGTCTGTGAACACAGAGCTGATGTGCCTTGCCAAAAAGTTGCAGTTTTGTCTCGTCTGTCCATAGGACATTCTCCCAGAAGCTTTGTGGGTTGTCAACATGCAGTTTGGCAAATTCCAGTCTGGCTTTTTTATGATTTCTTTTCAACAGTGGTGTCCTCCTTGGTCGTCTCCCATGAAGTCCACTTTGGCTCAAACAACGATGGATGGTGCGATCTGACACTAATGTACCTTGACCTTGGAGTTCACCTTGAATGTGTTTAGAAGTTGTTCTGGGCTCTTTTGTTACCATTCTTATTATCCGTCTCCTCCTGCGGCCACATCCAGGGAGGTTGGCTACAGTCCCATGGATCTTAAATTTCTGAATAATATGGGCAGAGCTGTGTGGAGGAATCTGATCAGACTTAAATGAAACAGTCATTGTCGCCCACGACAGACTGCTATGATGATGATGATGATGATGTGCAACTGTAGTCACAGGAACATCAAGCTGCTTGGAGATGGTCTTATAGCCTTTACCTTTAGCATGCTTGTCTATAATTTTCTTTCTAATCTCCTGAAACAACTCTCTCCTTTGCTTCCTCTGGTCCATGTATAGTGTGGTACACACCATGTCACCAAACAGCACAGTGACTACTTGTCACCCTTTAAATAGGCCAACTGACTGATTACGAGTTTGTAGACACCTGTGATGTTAATTAGAAGACACATCTTGGTTGAACATGTCCCTGTGGTCACATTATTTTCAATCTTTTCTAGGGGTACCATCATTTTCGTCCAGGCCTGTTTCATGAGTTTGTTTTTTAAAATAATTCTGTTGAACCGCAATTCAAAAGCATTGTGTGATTTTCATTGGTTAATTTTCATAGAATTTTTATTTATTACCACTTTTGTCAGATCCAAGTTATTTCTGTGACCATTGTGGGTTTTTCTTTCGTTAACAGAGGGGTACCAACAATTTTGTTCACGTCTGTAATATGGGGCAGCACGGTGGTGGAATGGTTATCACTGTGGCAGCACAGCAACTCACCCTTGACCGGGGGATCCTGGGTTCAATCCCAGCCCCCGACCAACAGTGATCTGTGTGGAGTTTGCACGTTCTCCCTGTGTCTGCATGGGTTTACGCCAGGATTTCTCCAGTTTCCTCCCACAGGCGAAAAACATGCAAGTTAGGTTAATTGGAGACTCTAAAGTGGGCCCAGGTGTGAATGGTGAAAGGGTTGGGCACCGCACCAGTGGCTGCCTCATCCACTCATGTGGATGGCCTGTAATTTCCCCATTGTGCGATTAATAAAGGAATCTAAATCTAATATATGGGTTTCATTTTTTGAATTGAATTACAGAAAGAAATCAATTTTTGATGACATTATAATTTATTGAGATGCACCTGTATGTATCTTAAGACATCAGTAGTAAAATTTCTAGTGAGATTTTTTTTATCCTGTATTGTTCTTACATATTATATGCAGTATTTTGACCGTACAGACATTGTTTCAATATTGATCAGTGATATACAGACATTTTTACAGGTAATTTGAGATTCTATTAAAGAGGATCAATTATTTTCATAAGATAAGATAAACCTTTATTAGTCCTACAATGGGGAAATTTACAGTATTATAAGAAGAATATAAAGCATTTTTTTAAAAGTACTCAAGTATACCAAAACACTTTGTCACATATTTATTCATATATCTATGCTAAAATAGCCTTTAATTCATTTACATTTTATTTGAATAATACTGATTCATATCATTTCTACCATTGTGGAAGGCAAAGACCCTGCAGTAATACAGAGAGAAACCCAATGATCAGGATATCTCTTAAGAGCCAGATCTTGTAATTTGTGGGATCTGATGTGCAAAATTTTGATAAAGTAGATAAAGAGGGTGAATAAGTGTGAGTGTGTAAGAGCGAGCACAAGTAAATGTGAGTGAGTCAGAGCGTGAATGAGAGTGTATATATGAGTGAGCATGAGTGGAAGGAAACGTGTGAGTGCGAGCGACTGTGAGGGTGAGTGGGAGTGGGAGCAAGACTGAACAAGTATGGGAGTGTGGGAGTGCAAGTGTGAGACTGTGTGAAGGAATGGGAGAGTGAGTGAGCGAGTGCATGTAAGTACGAGTGAGAGTGTGAGAGTGAGTGTATGTGCTGGTGGGGGATACTGGACTGAGAGGATGGTGCCTCCTGGAACCTCCTGGCTGTGTGGGCTCCCTTGAATTGGGGGGGCTGGCCCCCTGTGGGGCTCGCCACACCTTTCTGCTACCTTCCCTGGGTGTGTGGGCCTGGGGGTTCCTGGGGCGTGGGTCGGGGGTGCTGGGGTGGGCGCGGTCCCGCTGGGGTGGGGTAGGGTGGGGGGGTGCAGGCCAGTTTCTGGCCTGGTGGGGGGGAGTCTCCTTCTGGTGCCTGGGGGCTGGGGCTGGCCCCGCTGAGGGGGCGAGGGCAGGCTGGTCTGGGGGCGGGGGGTGTGCCGTGCTGGCCTTCCTTGGCCATCCCTCCTGGGGCGGCTGCATGGCTGTCCTGGGGCCTGCTGGCTTTGGGGAATTTGTGCTCTGTGGGGGTTGGTG
Source organism: Pholidichthys leucotaenia (assembly GCA_020510985.1). Classification (NCBI taxonomy): domain Eukaryota; kingdom Metazoa; phylum Chordata; class Actinopteri; order Cichliformes; family Pholidichthyidae; genus Pholidichthys; species Pholidichthys leucotaenia. The sequence goes on along the minus strand of CM035847.1, from coordinate 212,527,422 downwards.
GCGCTGTTTGTTTGCCCCCTTCCTGATTTCTCATTTTTTTGTATGTTTACCTATGGTCACACTGCAGGTTTTAATGCTCAATTTCAATTTTTTTGCACAAATGTGACCCATATCTGATTTTTTAATGACTGTCTGAACAGCACATATCTGATTTTTTTTCACACCAGACCCAGGCCACTTTCATATGTGGTACGAATTCGGACACGTATCTGATATTTTCCAAAGCGACCTCAGTCATGTCGTATTTCATCAGACTTTTTCCTCATTGAAGTGAGACAGATGCTACAATTCCGCGGTGGAGGATGCAGCAAGCATGGCAGACACAGCTGATTTGTGCTCTCTTTTTACTCAATCTTCTTCCCTTTATCACTGGATTGTAATTTTGTCAGCACCAACTGCACAATAACTTCAAAATTTCAGGGGGGTGGGGACTGAAACCGCCAGACAAGCAAATGCACTAACGGCACATTTACTGGATGCTGCAAATTCCTTTTTCCTTGTAAACGGCACACCGTGAGTCCTGGCTGCTGTAACATCTAAAATGTAAAGTTAACATGGACATGACTGTGGAGCAAAATGGCCAGATAGGGGGACACACAGGAGAGGGGAGTCTGATGGCTCCTCCTTCCTGCAGCAGGACCGGTGTTATGCCGCTGGTACGAGCCGTGTAGCTTGTTAGGGCAAGAGCCACTGACAACATCAGTGGGCGACAGCCTGATTGTAATTGCAAGGATTATTTATTATTAACCTTATTGATATAGGTAATCTCATTGAGATACGGGGTCTCATTTTAAAGAGAGCTGTTTAATCGATCATTTCTGTTGAAGCAGAGCTGATCACAGCGGTCATCTGGTGTGCAGAGGAAGGGAGCTGGTCTCATATTTATCCATCCATCCATCCATCTTCTTCCGCTTAATCCTTTTCGGGTCGCGGGGGGGGGATTTTAACATTTTATTTTGCTGCGCTGCATCAGGATCAAGAACTTCTGTCCCCCAAACACAACGCTGTGCCTGACGTTATGTTTTCTTCTGCGCATGCGGGTCATTTCATAGCTGTAGATCATTCACACTGGAGTCTGATGGGGGTCGCATTTAAATAATAATGTGAACGCCCACACAAAAAAATCAGATCTTGGCAAAAAATTGGAACTGAGCGTCAAGACCTGCAGTGTGACCATAGCCTAAGTCACACTTACATGTTTCAGGTCATCAAACAAATCTAAATATGAGACAAAGATAATACAAGTAAACACAAAATGCAGCTTTTAAATGAAGGTCTTTATTATTAAGGGGAAAAAAATCCAAACCTACATGGCCCTGTGTGAAAAACCACAGGCCACCACCATATTTTACTGTTGGTATGATGTTCCTTTTCTGAAATGCTGTGTTACTTTTACACCGGATGTAATGGGACACACACCTTCCAAAAAGTTCAACTTTTATCTCGTCAGTCCACAGAGTAGTTTCCCAAAAGTCTTGGTGATTATCAAGATGTTTTCTGGCAAAACTGAAATGAGTCTTTATGTTCTTTTTGCTCAGCAGTGGTTTTCATGTTGGAACGATGCCATGCAGGCCATTTTTGCCTAGTCTATTTCTGATGGTGTAGTCATGATCGCTGACTTTAACTGAGGCAAGTGAGGCCTGTAGTTCTTTGGATGTTGTTGTGGGGTCTTTTCTGACCTCTTGGATGAGTCGTCGCTGCGCTCTTGGGGTAATTTTGGCCGGCCGGCCAGTCCTGGGAAGGTTCACCACTGTTCCATGTTTTTGCCATATGTGGATAATGGCTCTCACTGTGGTTCACTGGAGTCCCAAAGCTTTAGAAATGGCTTTATAACCTTTTCCAGATTGATAGATCTTAATTACTCATTTGTTCTTGAATTTTGTTAGATCGCAGCATGATGTCTAGCTTTTGAAGATCTTTTGGTCTACTTCACTTTGTCAGGCAGGTCCTATTTAAGTGATTTCTTGATTGAGAACCTGTGTGGCAGTAATCAGGCCTGGGTGTGGCTAGAGAAATTGAACTCAGCTTTCAAACCACAGTTAATTTATATTTTAGTGGGGGGGATCACTTTTTCACACAGGGCCATGTAGGTTTGGATTTTTTTTTACCCTTAATAATAAAAAAATTCATTTAAAACTGCATTTTGTGTTTACTTGTGCTATCTTTGTCTAATATTTAAATTTGATGATGTGAAACATTTAAGTGTGGCAACCATACAAAAAAATGAGAAATCAGGAAGAGGACAAACACTTTTTCACACCACTGTATGTTCCTTTACAGGTGCAGATACCAGACTCGTGGTGAGACCTTTTCAGAAGAGGAAATAGTTCGTCTTCTGTTTGTTTCGGTTGTGTCAGTTTGTTTTTTTTCTGTTTGTTCCTCTCTTTTTCTTTCCCCCTCCCTATTCCCCCCCCCCCCCGTCGGGTCTATTATGGGTAAAACAATTTAAATACAGTATTAAAGTTATTACAAGGAGTCAATAAATAATATACAGTACATACAGTATATATGTGCTGTATAAAGCTTCTTTTGGCAAAGTACATCTGTTTGGCACAATAAGGGAAGCATATTTCTGTTCTGCTTACCTAGCTGCTTGACAGGACAAGGGGGAAAAAGTTAGATAAAGATACTCATTCAATCTATTAAATCAAACTGTCAATGATGGAATAGCTCATTCCAGCCTGACGAAGTCACCCCAAGAGTGTTCAGATCTCCTGACCGTTGACCTTGACCTTAAACACATCCTAGATGCAGACTGATCTACTACGTGCGTAAAGTCAAGATCAATGGCCTAAAAGTAGTAACATTTTATGTGAAATCATAAATGCCCAGAGCTCCTGACCTCTGACAATGACCTTGACCTCAACCTGGATGTAGACCTACTTAAGGGTCATTGTGAGTGAGTTTGGTGAGAATCGAAGTAATTGCCTAGGAGGCAAGGCTGCCTTAATGAACGGGCTAGGCTGGGCTGAAGCCCAGGGGCCTATGAAGATTAAGGGCCTATCATGAGCCAATAAAAAAGATTACGTTGTTGTTAATTGGCCGAATCCTATATCCATTACTTGATATTTGTGTGTGGCTGCAAATTGGTCAAATTTACAAGTGCCCCATGTTGGTACCACATAACAATAGCCTATCAGAGGAATTGTTTTGGCATGTGACGATGCAAGCCCCAGTGAGAGGTAAGAAGTAATTAGCTCAGTCAAAATGTACGGAAAAAAGTTTGAGAGTGGTGCTCATAAATTTATTGAGAGGAAAAGAACCTAGGAAAAATGAATTGCTCAAAAAAAAAAAATCCAGAAGAGCTAAGGATTTTTCTAAGCTGGAGCATTGAGTGGAGGCGAGGCTGCTAATTACTGCAACAAGGAGACAGATAAGCTATTAAAGGACTCATCTGGAGAAGACTACCAGATCCCGCTGAAAAAGAGCAGGCCAGTGGAAAAGGCAAGATGAGAGATGGAGACCAGCACAAGAAAAGCCACGTTGCTGGGAAAAGCCATGATAGCTTACATCAGACAGCTGTGCGTGAGACAGTGGACTCGGAACTTGGTAAAAAGTAGACTGGATCAAGCATGCTACTAAAACTGTGCAACCTCACACTGATGTCAAGAGTATGACATTATTTATGAGCTGGACTTAAAGGACATAACAAAGGATTTTTCTTTAAAAAAGGCTAGAAGAAAACACTTTTGTTTTTTTTTATTTAAGTTTTTGTAAAGGGTATACATGTCATTACAGCATTGCATTGTTTACATTTTCATCATATGTTCCCTTTTTTTTGTTTTTTGACAACACTGGAAAAATAATTATTACAACACCCTTTTTTTAAGTGAAAGAAAAAGAGAAATTAAAGAAAGAACAAAAAACAAACAAAAAAAAACAAAACAAGAAAAAAACAAAAACAAAACAAAAGAGCAAAAAAAATAAGAGTATCTGAGTAGCATTGGAACAAAGAGAGGAGCCATTATTGAAATGGTATTTGTCAAAGATTAGATCTAATGGAAGACACACATGCGTTCCAGGGTTGCCAAAAGTTCAAGAACCCATCCATGTCCTGTCTCAGTGCGAATGTCAACTTTTCCATTGAATAAATGTCCTGAATCACGTTAATCCAATCTTCAGGTGTAGGACAGTCCTTCAACATCCATTTTTTTGTTAGAGCTTTTTTACTTGCCAATATTAAAACAGTGAATAAGTATTTTTCTCCTCGTCTTTCCAGTGATTCCGGTAGTAAACCCAAATACAAAGTTACAAAAGAAAAGGGAACTGTTATTTTGAATATTTTCCCCAATATTGTCTGTACATTGGTCCAATATTGGTGGATAACTGGGCATGACCAAAACACATGAAAATGACTTGCAGTCTCTTCACCACACAAGCGCCAACAATTCAACCCCTCACGAGTAAATTTGTTTTGTGCAGGTGTTCTGAAAAATCTTAACAAATTTTTCCATCCAAATTCTCTCCACTGCAGGGATGAGGTACTTTTCCATTGTTGTTTATTTAGCTTTTCCCATATTTCCAGTAAAGTGAAATTCCTCTCTTTTTCCCATCTCTCTTTTATATATGATGTGTTGTCTCCTTTTAAGTTTTGAAGACCTTGGTATATTTTAGAAATGTATCTGATCCCTGGGATCCTTTTATATGCCATTAAGAAGACCTTCAGAACACCTGACTGGGCCCTTTCCAAATCATCCTTTTTAAGTATTTTGTTTATGTGGTGTCTAAGCTGAAAGAACCTGTAAAGGTCTTGATTTATTAGACCTTGTTTTTTTCAAATCTTCAAAACTTCTTAAAGTTTGCCCTTTAAAAAAATCGTAGTATTTTATCAGTCCATTCTCTTTCCACTTTTTAAATCTAGTGTCTGTTTTATTAGGAGTAAAGTTTTGATCATAGGCAATCCATTGCAGTAATCGATAGGGTTCTTTAGTTTGATTCTCTCTGACTATCTTAAACCAAATTTTTAGCAGGGTCTCTATCCACGGGTTAATGTTATTCAAAAGTTTAGGTAAGGCATTGTTCCCTATTATCGCCTGTAGGGGAATGTCACTTGTTATTTGGCATTCCATTTCCTTCCATTGTGCAATGTAGACTGGGTTACATATCTCTACTAAAGTTTTAATTTGTGCGGCTTTAAAATAGTCCCTGATATTTGGCAGCGCAAGCCCACCTTTGTCTTTGTTTAGCAATAGGGTTCTATATCTGATTCTAGGTCTCTTGCCCTGCCATATGAATCTTGAGATCCTTCTGTCCAGTTCTTGCCATGTTTTTTTGGGAGGTTCTACCGGTATTGTTTGGAAAAGGTATAGAAGACGTGGAAGTATATTCATTTTGACTGCTTCAGTTCTTTGGGCAGTACCCAAGAATGGTATCATATTCCATCTTGCTAGATCAGATTTTATTTTTGCCATCAGTGGATCATAGTTTAGTACAGTATTATAATTTTGTTGAGTTGTTTTAGGATATTGACCCCCAGATATTTCATAGATTCCATCTCCCAGTTAGTTTTGAGTTTGCTTAGTAAATATTGATTTGGGTCATAGTTGAATGTTAAAATTTGGGTTTTATGCATGTTTAATTCGTACCCCGATAAATCTCCATACTCTGAAAAAACTGAGATTAGTTCTGGAAAAGAGGTGTCCGGCTTCCCCAGGTATATTAAAATGTCATCAGCAAAGAGTGCTATTTTATGTTCCTTCTGACCAAGTGTAATACCTTGAATTTTTTGATTCTGTCTTATCCATTGGCTCAGAGGTTCTATGAAGATTGCAAAGAGCAGTGGAGACAAGGGGCAGCCCTGATGACATCCTCTTTCCAGTTCAAAAGATGATGATAATTTACCGTTAATCCTTATTTTAGCTGTTGGTTTTTTATATAATGCCTGGATAGTTCTAATGAAGTTGTTATGAAAATTGAAACTGGATAAGATTCTATATAGGAAAGACCAGTCAACCGAATCAAATGCTTTTTCAGCATCTAATCTCAATATGGCTGCATTTAAATTATATTTTTTTATATGTTAAATTATGTGTAAAGTGCGTCTAATGTTATCTTGTGTCTGTCTTTGTCTTATAAAACCTGTTTGGTCTAAATGAATTAAGTCTGTCAGTATATTTTCTAACCTTTTGGCAAGGATAGTGGTAAAAAGCTTATAGTCCTGATTTAACACACTGATTGGTCTGTAGTTGGAGCAGTCTAGTTTATCCTTCTCAGGTTTAGGTATGACTGCAATGACCCCTTCTCTCCAGGAGGGGGGGATTTCTCCTGTGTGGAGGACATAGTTAAATGTTTTCAGGAGGAGAGGAGATAGTTGCTGTTTAAAGGTTTTGTACCACTCTGCTGTAAAGCCATCTGCTCCTGGGGATTTGTTAGCTTTAAGTTTCATAATTGCTTTTTCTAATTCTTTAGGTTGTATTTCTGACAATAGTGTTTTATTTTGTGACTCAGTAAGTTGGGGAAGGTTTAATGTATTTAGGAAGGCTTCGGATGCGTTTTTATGTTTTTTGAGGGAGTACAAGTTCTTGTAGTAGTTCTTGAAGCGTTTAAGAATTTCCTGAATTCTAAATTTTATTTCCTTTGATACTGGGTCTCTGATTTTGTAGATTGCTCTCTCCGTTTGTTGTTTCCTCAATTTATAGGCTAGTAATTTTGCCGATTTGCTGCCTGCTTCATAGTATTTTTGTTTCAGAAATGTAAGTTTCTTCTGGATTTCTATTGTGTAGATCTCATTTATTTGTTTTTTAATTTCCTTAATTTTGAGCGAGTCATTAGAATGAGTGTTGTCTTTCTGCTCTTTTTCTAGTTTCTTAAGTTCTGACTCTAATGTGATTAGTTTTTCTTGTCTCAGTTTCTTTTGGATTGCCAATTTTGCGATAATCTTTCCCCTTATTACAGCTTTGCATGTGTCCCACAGTATTAAAGGGGATACTTCTCCATCATCATTTTCTTCCAAATATCTGAGGATATCTGATTCCAATTCATCTTTCAGTGGTCCTTTCAGCACATTTGAATTTAACCTCCAAGAAAATGTATTATTTGTGTATTTTTGGATACTTAAGTCCATATAGATCGGACTGTGGTCAGAGAGATCCATCAGTCCTCTTTTACATGTTTTTACTCTTCCAGTGTCTCTATTAAACAAAAAAATAGTCAATCCTTGAGTATGATGAATGTGGTGCTGAGTAAAATGTATAATCTTTTACACTGGGGTTGAATTCTCTCCACACGTCACAGATTCCCATTTCTTTTAGTAGCATCCGAGTTTTTCTACTTTGAGTGTTATTTTGATGTGGAGAATTACCTGATGCATCCCAGTATGGATTCAGTCTTAGATTGAAGTCTCCATCACATATCACTAAACCTTGGGCTTTAGTTATCATTAGGTCAAATACATTTTTATAAAATTTCCAGTTAGCCCCTGGAGGTGCATATACATTCAGCAGGGTGATATCTTCTCCCTCTAGCCGACCAAGTACCATGCTGAATCTCCCTTCTTTATCTTTGTGTTCTGATTTTTTTTTCAAATATAATTTTGGTTGAGATCAATGTTGCTACCCCCCTCCTCCTCCCTGACTTATATGAAGATGAAGAGATCATTTTAAACCCTTGTCTATTAAGTTTAGTGTGTTCCAAGTCTGTTAGGTGGGTTTCCTGTAAAAATATTATTCCTGCTTTGTCTTTTTTCATTTTGCCTAGAATCTTGGATCTTTTAACTGGATTCAGGATCCCTTTTACATTATATGAGATTATTCTGGTTACACCCTGTTTCTCCATTGTGTTGTCTTATTTAGTATAACAGTGTGGTGGCCCTCTTTTATGCTACTCAGAAACTGAAAGAACATTAAGAACATAAAAAACATTAAGAACATAGTATATAAAACTTTAAAACAAAAAACTGACAAAAGATCTTCCTGAGCTGAGATCTTTTTAGTGACCTTAGAAGAGCCTTGTTGGTGTGTTGGCTCTGAGGGAAATTCCTCAAAATCTGTTACGTGTTGAGGGCCCTCTCTTACCTCTGTAAGTTGTCCCATGTTTTTAACGTGAATTTCAGATCCCAATCCGAACTTGTAATGATTTTATTTTTTTTTTTTTTATGCCTATACCCTATGAAATTGTGTGCAACCTCCCACCGCCATCACAGCAAACAGTCACGTTAATACAGTATTTGTTAATATGGAGAGATCATGTGGTTCATTGTCACATTTCTATCTTAACAAGTTTTTTTTTTTTTTTAAAGACTTATTTGTTTCTAATATTATGTCTGTTCCATGAAATGTTTTACCACTTGATACTTGCTGATTCTGCATCTCCTTTAATGTTTGTTACCTTGTAGGAGGAGGGTTGGATGCGCAGATTGACTAAAAATATTGTTATTCCCTCCTGAAAATGCTCAGTTTTTCCTTATAGCCCTGGAGCTGGGTTTCCCGCTGCTGGCTCGTGGATTTTGAGGGTCTCTGTGTGCATCACGTTTGAGCCTTGATTCTTCTGCTGCGGGTTTATCCATCGTTACCGGGAGCCCTCTTCTCGCCATATCCGTGGTTGCTTCTTCAGCCGAGTTGTAGAGACACGTCTCATCCCCTTAAAAAACCCACAGCTTCGCCGGAAATGGAGTTTGAAAGCGCAGTTTCTTCTCTCGTAGTACCTTTTTAGCGTCATTGTATTCCCGACGCTTTTTAAGGACCTCTGGGGCGTAGTCGTGCTCCACAAAAACTTTTCTCTCTTGGTGCATAAATCCTTTTTTCTGCCAAGCCAGTCTCACAACCTCTTCTTTTATTCTGGAGTTGGAGAACACCAACTTGGCGGAAGTGTCACCGATCTTGGTGGCGCTTCCGCCGACGGCCTTGGGGCTAATGTACGGTGCGCCCTTTCTATCTTCAAGTCGATGGATTGGGGAATTTCCAACTTCTCTCTCAGTATGGATTCCACGCATGCGGCCATTGTGGTGAAACCGTCCTCGACTCCTTCTTTCAGACCATGAATTCTTATATTGTCTCTTCTTAGTCTTCCTTCTTGGTCGGTTAGCTTAGCCTCCAGTCTTGACTGTCGTTTGAGTAGTTCCAGCACGGTTTCTTCCAGCCCTTTTATTCTTTCCTCTGCTTCCATGATTCAGTCCTCAGCCTGGTCCACTCTGCTGTTTGTCCTTTTTATTTCGTCTTTAATTTCACGAAATTCGGCCCAACACTCTCGGCGAAATTGTCTTAATTCTTGAAGTACCATTTTTAAGCTAACCGCGTTGCTAGCTTCATTCAGCTACTCCGCTTTCAAGTGGATGTTCTCCAGGTCAGATTCTCCGGCCGATGCGTGTCTTGGCCTGGTAAATGTCGATCTCTTCTGTTTTCCTTTAGGCATAATGACTTTGTCTTTTGATTTTCACTCTTCCAAAAATCCGTTAAATCTGATTTTCAAGGTATTTTCATGGATCGGGTCTGGGAGCTTCAGCGTTAAGCTGCTATCACCATGGTGTCCAGACCGGGAGTCTAGAAGAAAACACTTCTAAAAAGGTAAGACATTCTAGGTAAGGTAAGTCCAGGCTCTGATACCACTGACACTCATGGCTCTTTCCAAGACAAGCCGGGGCCCGGTATGGAAGTAGTTTCCTTAATTCTTGCTTTAATAAGTAGCAGAAAAAGGTTGGTAAATTTTCAGAGAAACAAGATCCATCCTACACATCCTGTAAATTTATCAAATCTAGTGTTCATTTCTCACCAGTCACAGCTTAAACAAAATAAAAAACTGGCAGATGACGCTCTTAACACACTGAAACTAGCTTTATTAAATATTAGGTCTTTGGCAGGAAAAACATTTTTAATTAATGATTTCATTATAAAACACAAACTGGATTTTGTTTTTAACAGAGACTTGGATAGATAATAACGGTGGATCTTTTCTTATTGAAGCAGCCCCTCCCAACTACAGCTTTATAAGTGAACACAGGCTGCATAAGAAAGGAGGAGGAGTAGCTGTTTTGTTTAATGATTCCCTCCAATGTAAGCAGATGTCTTATGATAAGTTTACTTCACTTGAATATGTGGTTCTTCAGTTGAATTCCTCCTCCCGTGTGTTGTTTCTTAATGTTTACAGACCACCTAAATACCATGCAACCTTTTTTGATGATTTTACAAAGCTGCTATCTATTATCTGTGTTGACTCTGACTGTGTAGCTATTGTTGGTGATTTTAACATCCATGCTGACAGCCCCCAGGACAGAGGGACCAAAGAATTGTGTTGTGTCCTTGATAACTTTGGGCTGACTCAGTATGTAATGGAAAAACATATAACAGAGGACACAGTCTGGATTTGGTCATCTCCAAAGGTCTGAACATCTCTAAGGTTATGATGGACGTTGCTCTATCTGACCATTCTTGTGCTTTCTTTGAGAGTGCTATTAATGTCAACAGAAATATCCAGACAGAGGTCATCAAAAAAACAACAAAAAAAACAACAGTACATCAGTGATAATACCAAGCTTTCTATTCCTCATCCCTCCAAACCCCTTCACCTTCAGTAAATGAGCTCGCAGAAAATTTCAATGGTATTATTACAAATATCATCAATGCCATTGCTCCCATCAAGGTGAAGTTGGTCACTATTAAAAAGAAGCCTCCATGGAGAAATGCCAAACTAGTGAGAGCTGAAAAAAGAGAGTGTTGAAAAGCTGAACGCAGGTGGTGATAAACTAAGCTACAGGTTCATTATGAAATCTATAATGACAGATTGAGCATTTATAATTTGGAGCTGAGAAATGCAAGGCAAGCATATTTTTCTGACATCATTGCTAAAAACAACAATAATGCACACACCTTGTTCACTACTATTGACAGGCTAACAAATCCCCCTGTGTCAGTTGCTCATTAACTTCTATCCAGTCGTGTCTGCAATGACTTTGCCTTTTTCTTTACTGAGAAAATTCAGAAAATTAAACAGTCAGTCAGTGCTCCAACGCCAGGTGCTGGAAATGTGCTTCCTCTGTGTCCACGTAGAGAAGATATATACACCGTGGTGAATTTTTTTCCAATCAATTATAAAATCTTTGATGACATCATATGCCACCTGAAATCTACTACCTGCTGCCTTGACAGGGTTTAAAAAAACAAAACAAAAACTGTTTCATATTGTATGGCCTCAGATCTACTACAGATCATAAATATGTCTCTGCATTCAGGTGTCTTCCCTCAGTGCCTTAAAACAGCTGTTATCAAGCCATTGTGACTAGAAAAGCGCTATATAAGTGCAGGTTAGTTAGTTAGTTAGTTCTAAAAAAGAGCAACCTAGACATCTCACTCATGAACAGCTATAGGCCCATATCAAACCTCCCCTTTCTTAGTAAAATAATAGAAAAAGCTGTTTTTCAACAATTGTACAACTTCCTGACATTAACTATTTTGATGTCTTCCAGTCAGGTTTTCGGCCACACCACAGCACTGAGACAGCTCTAGTTAAGGTCCTTAATGACATCCACTCCAATACAGATAATGGCAACATTTCAGTCTTGCTTCTACTGGACCTTAGTGCTGCATTTGACACAGTCGACCATAGCATCTTACTAGACTGGCTGAAAAACTGGGTGGGACTTTCCGATACAGCACTTAGCTGGTTTGAGTCCTATTTAAAAGACAGGGACTATTTTGTGTCTAAAGGTAACTACAAATCTGAGCAAACAAAAATAACCTGTGGAGTTCCCCAAAGTTCCATTTTGGGACCTTTGCTTTTCAACATCTGTATGCTCCCACTAGCTCAAATCATAAAAAACAGCAAAATATATTACCATAATTATGCAGATGATACACAAATCTACAGATTTGTGGGGGACTACAGATGCAAATTAGCAGTATTGCTAAATCTGGCACACTTACATTTGTATGTAATGTTCCTTTCAAATAAACATTAAACTAAACTAAACATAACTGTCTCACCATGAGACTATGGTCCAATTAAAACCCTGATTAAATGCATTGGTCAAATTAAAGAGTGGATGTGCCAGAATTTTCTTCAGTTAAATGAAGACAAAACCAAAATAACAGTTTTTGGAGCCAAAGAACAAACACTCAAAGTTAGTACTCAACTTCAATCAATGATGCTAAAAACCAACAGCCAAGCCAGAAATCTGGGTGTGGTTCTGGACTCAGACCTGAATTTTAACAGCCACATTAAGACAGTATTGAAGTCAGCCTATTATAACTTAAAAAACATTGCAAGGATTAAAGGTCTGATGTCTCAGCAGGATCTAGAAAAACTTGTCCATGCATTTATCTTCAGTAAAATACATTTCAAATCTGCTCGTCTATTATGAACCACCCAGAGCCCTCAGGTCATCAGGATCAGGCCTACTATCTGTCCCCAGAGTTAGAACCAAACAGGGTGAGGCAGCTTTCAGTTTTTATGCCCCTCACGTATAGAACAAACTCCCAGAAAGCATCAGGGCTGCTGAAACGCTCAGCTGCTTTAAATCAGTGTTAAAAACTCTCCTATTTGCCATGGCCTTTCAGAAGAACAATTCTTAATCTCCTACAATGTACTATAACCTTTATTTCTATCTTATTCTATTTTTAGCTTGTCTTTGTTTCGCTTTACTTTTTAGTTTGCTTTTAAAATTTTTATGTATTCCTTTTGCAACTTGCTGTAATGTTTTATGTAAAGCACTTTGAATTGTCTTGTACATGAAATGTGCGACACAAGACTTGCCTTGCCTTGCCTTTCCAGTCACCTTTACAGGTTTTAAGAAATTTAATCTTACTTTGTTGGCATATACTGTATATCAGTCCGCCATGGTCTCCGCCTTTGACCACCACCTAATCCACATAGCACCGGACCCCCATGATCCCTCCTGCAGGTGGTGAGCCCACTGGAGGGTGGACCCATGTAACTCCTTTGGGCTGAGCCCGGCCGGGTCCCATGGGTGGAAACCCGGCCACCAGACGCTAGCCATCAAGCCCCTCCCCCAGGCCTGGCTCCAGGGTGGGGCCCCGGTAACCCCATACCGGGCGGGGTGAGGCCATGGAACAAGACTTTCGGTCGGCCTCGAAGAGATTCTGGCAAACTGTCTGGCGGCTCAGGAGGGGAAAGCAGCTCCCTGTCCACACTGTGTATGGTGCGGATGGGGCACTGTTGACTTCGACTGGGGATATCGTCGGGTGGTGGAAGGAATACTTCGAGGATCTCCTCAATCCCACTGATACGCCTTCCACAGAGGAAGTAGGGTTTGGAGACGAGGGGGATGACTCACCTATCACAGGTGCTGAGGTCGTCAAGGTGGTTAAAAATCTCCTTGGTGGCCGGGCCCCGGGGGTGGACGATATTCGCCCTGAGTACCTCAAGGCCCTGGATGTTGTTGGGCTGTCATGGTTGACACGTCTCTGCAACATTGTGTGGAGGTCGGGGGCAGTGCCTTTGGCATGGCAAACTGGGGTGGTGGTTCCTCTCTTCAAAAAAGGGGACCGGAGGGTGTGCTCCAACTTTACAGGGATCACACTCCTCAGCCTCTCAGGAAAGGTCTATGCCAAGGTACTGGAGAGGAGAATCCAGCCGTTGGTCGAACCTCGGATTCAGGAGGAGCAATGTGGTTTTCGTCCAGGCCGTGGCACATCGGACCAGCTCTTTACCCTCTCGAGAATTCTTGAGGGTTCGTGGGAGTTTGCCAAACCAATTTACATGTCTTTTGTGGACTTGGAGAAGGCGTTTGACTGCGTCCCTCGTGGTTTTTTGTGGGGGGTGCTTCGGGAGTACGGGGTATCGGGCTTGTTGTTACGAGCTATTCGATCTCTGCACGACCGTTGTGAGAGTTTGGTTCGTGTTGCCAACACTCGGTCAGACTCATTCCCAGTGAGAGTTGGACTCTGTCAGGGCTGCCCTTTGTCACCGATCCTGTTCATAATTTTTATGGACAGGATTTCTAGGCGCAGCCAGGGAATGGAGGGTGTCGTGCTTGGTGACCACAGGATCTCATCTGTGTTGTTTGCAGATGATGTTGTCCTGTTGGCTTCATCCAGCAATGACCTACAGCTCTTGCTGGGACGGTTTGCCGCTGAGTGTGAAGCGGCTGGGATGAGAATCAGCACCTCCAAGTCCGAGTCCATGGTCCTCAGCTGGAAAAAGGTGGATTGTCCTCTCTGGGTTGGGGACAGGCTCCTGCCCCAAGTGGAGGAGTTTAAGTATCTTGGGGTCTTATTCACGAGTGAGGGGAAAATGGAGCGAGAGATTGACAGACGGATTGGAGCAGCATCTGCAGCGATGCGGACATTGTACCTGTCTGTTGTGGTGAAGAGGGAGCTGAGTTCTAATTCAAAGCTGTCGATTTACCAGTCAGTCTACGTTCCTACTCTCACCTATGGTTACGAGCTTTGGGTAATGACCGAAAGAACAAGATCACGGATACAAGCGGCTGAAATGAGCTTTCTCCGTAGGATTGCTGGACTCACCCTCAGAGATAGGGTGAGGAGCTCAGTCATCCAGGAGAGGCTCAGAGTAGAACCACTGCTCCTCCACATTGAAAGGAGTCAGTTGAGGTGGTTTGGGCATCTGATTAGGATGCCTCCTGGACGCCTCCCACTTGAGGTGTTTCAGGCATGTCCCACTGGGAGGAGACCCCGGGGCAGACCCAGGACTTGGTGGAGAGACTATGTCTCCCAGCTGGTCTGGGAATGCCTTGGTATCCTCTCTGAAGAGCTGGAGCAGGTGGCTGGGGAGAGGGAAGTCTGGGCTTCTCTGCTTGAACTGCTGCTTCCGTGACCCGGACCTCCGGAAAAGCGGTAGAAGATGGATGGGTGTATGTATGTATGTATATATATATATAATTTTTTTTAACTAAAATTATCTATTGCCAGAATTTTTTGCTTATTATCTTCCAACAGAGCAAGAAAATTTGATTTATCAAATTGCTTAAAACAAGTTAAAACTATTTGAAAGCATGTAAAGTTTTTTTTTTTTTACACAAACTACACAGCAAGAATAAATATCTTGTCAGACAAAGAACAAGCATATACAGACTTAATTTATTTCATTTTAATTATATTTGACTTGTTGCAGTGTGGTCGTGTTTTCTAGCTCAGCTCACAGTTCGATTAATTCTCCAAGAGAATCAGAAATGAAACCATAGTGCTTCAGGAAGTAGAGCAGGTTGCCCAATAACCAGAGGGTTGGTGGTTTGAATCCAACCCCCCACCTTACTGTTGTGTTCTTGGGCAAGACACTTTACCCACCTTGCCTCCAGTGCATTCATGGTTCATGGCACTGGTGTATGAATGTGAATAAATGTTCTGTGGTGGTTGGAGAGGCCAATGGCATGGATTGGCAGCCATGTCTCTGTCAGTCTGCCCCAGGCCAACTGTGGCTACAGAAGTAGCTTACCACTATTGTTATCTGTGGAGTGAATTAATAATGGACTCATGACTTGTAAAGGGTCTTTGGGTGTCATGAAAAGTGCTGTATGAATGCAATCCATTATTAAAAACATAGCTTTTATATATTTTTAAACTGAGATTCTGTTGGGGCGGGGGGTGGGGGGCTACAAAACTTCTCAGCCCCAGGGCCTAATGGCAAGTTACGGTGGCCCTGCTAGAAGGAGGAGTGATTTTTCTAAACGCACATAAATGCTCAGCTCTCCTGACCTTTAACCTTGATGACAACCTAAATGTAGACCCACCTGAGGATCATTGTGAGTTTGGTGAGCACCGGGGTAAATGCCTAGGAGGAGTAAGGATTCCCATGAAATATGGACGGACAGACGGACAGACAGCTCCTTTCAGCTTTGCTAAAAATTATAATGGCAGTTGTTTTTGTTGTTGTTTTTTGTTAGTGCTCTGTTGACGGATTCTGTTATTCATCATACATATTTGTATAAATTTTACCACCACAACTTCAGCAGACTCTCACTCCAGTGCTCTTACAGCATCTAGTTTGCAAGTGCCCCTGGTGATTTCTTTTGGTGCAATGTTAGCATTAGACGATTCAGATACTGTTGGCAAAGTAATAAGACTAGCAGGATCCACTTGTGTATCTGAAAATAATTAATTCTGAATAAAAAACGGAAACAAAAAATGTTGCATATTATAATTTTAACAAGTAGCGTTTCCACAATAAAGCCTCTATGAGAGTTTTTAAATTGTATATGTAGTTTCATTATGGGACAGCACAGTGGCGCAGTGGTTAGCACTGTGGCAGCACAGCAAGAAGGTCAGGGGATCGATTCCACCCTTGACCATTGTGGATTCGATCCCACACCCTGACCATCAGTGATTCTTCTGTGTGGAGTTTGCATGTTCTTCCCGTGTCTGCGTGGGTTTACTCCGGGTATTCTGGTTTCCTCCCACAGGCCAAAGACATGCAGGCTAGGTTAACTGGCATCAACTGGGGATTCTAAATTATTCTTAGGTATGAATGTGAGAGTGAATGGTTGTCTGTCTCTCTGTGTTGGCCCTGCAATGGACAAGGGCAAGACATTGAACCCCCAGTTGCTCCTGGTGGCCTGGTTAGTGCCTGTGTGTATGGCAGCTCTCCCACCATCAGTGTGTGAATGGGTGGACTGCAGGATCTGTAAAGCGCTTTGGTCATCCTAGATGAGAAGAAAAGCGCTATATAAGTGAACGCTATTTACTATTTTTTCACAAATACTGTAGACTCACCGTTGGATCCCCAAAAAATCTCTCCTCCTCCTCCTGTTAAGCAGTTGGGCATCTTCTACAAGTTCCACTATATAGTGATGGTGTGCCTTTGGGAAAAAAAAATTAAGTGTATTATTATTATTATTATTATTATTATCATCCATTCTATTTTTTTTTAAAAAAAGGCCAGCTGCAAGTATTTTTTAACTATTCTAGTCTAAAAGGTTTTTTTTTCTGAAATGTTTAATAACAAGGGGGCATGATGGGAAATATGTTCAGATATACTTGACTACTTCCTGGACACTGCCAGAGCAATGCACAGAGTTGCCAGGTTTTTTTGTGCTTACTAGCTACTGTGACTAGTAAGCACAGTAGATTACTAGCTAGTAAACTGTGTTCTGCAAAACCGCCGCCCCCGGTTTTGCAGAATGCGGCGGATCTAGGGGAGCATACCCCGATAAAAAACAGTGCCCAGGTGTGGCGATCCGAGCATGTACAGTGGATATAAAAAGTCTACAGACCCCTGTTCAAATGCCAGATTTTTGTGATGTAAAAAAAGAGACAAAGATAAATCATTTTAAAACTTTTTCCACTATTAATGTGACCTATAACCTGTACAACCCAACTGATAAACAAACTGAAAACTTTTAAGGGAAAAAAAAAATTAAAAACTTACAATAACCTGGTTGCATAAATATGCACACCCTTAAACTAATACTTTGTTGCAGCACTTTTGGCTTTCATTACAACACTCAGTCTTTTTGGGTAGGAGTCTATCAGCATGGCACATCTTGATGTGGCAATATTTGTCTACTCCTCTTTGCAAAAATGCTCCAAATCTGTCAGATTGTGAGATCATCTCCTGTGTACAGACCTCTTCTGATCACCCTACAGATGTTCGATCAGATTCAGGTCTGGACTCTGGCTGGGCCACTCCAAAACCTTAATCTTCTTCTGGTGAAGCCATTCTTTTGTTGATTTGGATGTGTGCTTTGGATCATTGTCGTGCTGAAAGATGAAGTTCCTCTTCATCTTCAGCTTTCTAGCAGAAGCCTGAAGGTTTTGCGCCAACACTGACTGGAATTTGGGACTGTTTATAATTCTCTCCACCTTGACTAAGGCCCCAGTTCCAGCTGAAGAAAAACAGTCCCAAAGCATGATGCTGCCACCACCATGCTTCACTGTAGGTATGGTATTCTTTTGGTGATGAGCAGTGCTGTGTTTGCACCAAATATACCTTTTAGAATTATGGCCAAGAAGTTCAACTTTGGTTTCATCGGATCATAACACATTTTCCCACATGCGTTTGGGAGATTTCAAATGTGTTTTTGCAAAATGTATCTGGGCTTGGATGTTTTTCTTTGTAAGATAAGGCTTCCGTCTTGCCACCCTACCTCATAGCCCAGACATATGAAGAAGATGGGAGATTGTTGCCACATGTACTAAACAGCCAGTACTTGACAGAAATTCCTGCAGCTCCCTCAATGTTGCCGTCAGCCTCTTTCCAGCCTCCCTGACCAGATTTCTTCTCGTCTTTTCAATTTTGGAGGAATGTCCAGTTCTTGGAACTGTGGTTCTTGTCACTGTTGTGCCATATTTTCTCCACTTGATGATGACTGTCTTCACTGTGTTCCATGGTATATTTAATGCCTTGGAAATTCTTTTGTACCCTTCTCCTGACTAATATCTTTGAACAGTGAGATCCCTCTGATGCTTTGGAAGCTCTCTGTGGACCATGGCTTGTGCTGTAAGATGTGACTACAAAAATGTCAGGAAAAGCCTACTCGAACAGCTGAACTTTATTTGGGGTTAATAAGAGGCACTTTAAATGGTGGCAGGTGTGTGCTGACTCCCATTTAACATGAGTTTGAATGTGATTGGTTAATTCTGAACACAGCCACATCCCGTTATAACAGAGAGTGCATATTTATGCAACAAGGTTATTGTAGGTTTTTTATTTTTCCCCCTGAAAGACTTTAGTTTGTTTTTCAATTGTGTTGCAAAGGTTATAGGTCACATTAATGGTGGAAAAAGTTTTAAAATGATTTATCTTGGTCTCATTTTTTTTTACATCACACAAACCTGGCATTTGAACAGGGGTGTGTAGACTTTTCATATCCACTGTATAGAACTATTGAAAAGATGACAAGCACACTGACTACCAGCACCACTGTTCCAGCCCGTGACTTGCCAGCTGCAAGTATGAACCTTGGGCCTGATGATGGTTTAGCCCAAAATCCCAACGGAAGGACTATGTCTCATTGCCTCACTCATTGCCTCATTGCCTCACTACTGGCGGAGTCGGTATTCTCTTTTCTCCAAAAGCCAGCTCTAACTTAATCCACGTTGAGAAGATATCTAGCCAAATCTTGATTGCCAAGCTCAACTCTATTCCAGCGACCTCCGTAGTATGCTGCTATAACCCGCACAATTCTAGATCAGAGGATGAAGTTGTCGAATTCTCCCATGAACTTGGAGAACACTCCTGTGCACAACTTGCTCCTTATATGTGGAGATTTTAATGCCAAGGTTGGTACAGACAAAGTGCCATTCTTTTACAGCGCTGATACAAATCACAGTGGGGAGAAGATACTCGACTTCACAAATGAATTCAATCTTGTTGTCACGAACACACACTTCATGAATTCTGCTAACAAGCTGTGGACTTTCCAATATCCATCTGGGCATCATGCTCAAGTAGACTACATCCTGACAAGGAAGAAATAGATAAATCACATCAGAAATGGTGGTGCATACTCCTTGTTTTGCACCCTGCAATCTGGTCATAGGATTGTGTCATCAATGGTAAGTCTTAGCCTCTGTTGCTCCAAGAAGGGCAAAGTGAATCCAATTAAGCAAATTGACTGGGCCTGCACCTGCAGAAACAAAGACATTGTGGATGAATTTACTCAAGGCTTCAACCGGTTCCAGTTGTTGTGCCCTGATGACGGCTCGCCCAATGACAAACATGATCTTGTCTCTTCCTGCGTGGAAGAGGCAGCCCTCGACACTGTACCAAGGAAGGGAAAAATTGGCCTTAAATCCATCAGCAACCATGACTCTATATTGAGTGCTTGTGCAACCTTAATTTCAGCCAACGAAAAATACGACCAACAACCTTCACCACTGAATAAAGAGCAAGTGTCATCTGCTCAAAAATCCCTACAAGACGCTTACGAAAATGCAACCATCGATTACATTCAAAGCAAGACCGAAGACATTAAGTTATGTCATACATCACAGCAGCACGGTGCGGCCTGGAAGACTATAAATGGAATTACAGGCAGAAAAGAGCGACCATCTGTCACAGTCAAGGGCAGATCACCCGACAAGCGCAAAGAAGGTTGGCTAAACCATTTTATGAAACTTCTTGGCAAACCTCCAGATGTGTCACATGATCTCTCACTTACCCAAATTCCCAGGGACCTAAACATTAACACAGACCCTTTTATGATCAAAGAGCTTGAAACTGTTATCTCGGAATTATCCTCCAAGAAGTGGTCTGGTCCTGACAACATTCCTCCACTTATATGGAAAGACAGGAACTTCATTCCGTAGAGATCTGCAACCTTGTGTTTAGATGTTGCACCAAACTCATGGTTAACTTCGAGCACGATACCTACAGTATACCTAAAAAAGAGAATCTTACCCTACACCAGAACTACTGTGGGATCTCTCTGACTGCAATAGCCCTCGAAGGCTGCAGTGAACAGTCGAAACATGTAAAGAAGGTAAAAACATCTCCTTTCTATTTTTGTCTTTAATAAGAAAAAAGTAAATAATTAAAAGAAGATAAAATGAACCTACTTGAGCTAGTACCTAAATCAGTTAATAAATATTTCTAAAATGCAATAAAAGTTTGATAATTCATGTACAGTGTTAAACTCAGTTAAAAAAACAGTTCATGGTGTGTTTGACATGTTAAACAGAAGCTGATAACATTGCCTTTGTCAAATATAAATAACGTTGGATTCAATTTAAGTAGTTTCATAAACACAGCAATATAGCCTGCTTAGTTACAACCTAACCTTTTTGGAGCATAAACCTGTCTATCTTACCTGTTTGAATAATTTAAGCTCAAAATTATTCTAAGTCAAAAAAATCAGGCGGAAAGTTGGATTTATGTACATTTATTACAAAAATATATAAGGTGTCACCCCAATGGCTACTTTGGGGGAGAGATTACAAAGCATGGCATTCAGACACACCTAGAGTCTCTAAAGGATTCATTTCTCTAGGTCTGATATATATACAGTAGGTAGGAGAAAGGAGAGGGAGGATGAGGATAAGGGAAGGGACAGAACGGGACAGTCCTGATAATCAAAGCTTATAAGATAAGCTAAGATAAGCCTTTATTAGTCCCACAATGGGGAAATTCCAGGATTGCAACAGCACAGGGATAGCAACACTCGGAGCAACAATCAGAAGGCAAGAAAAAACAAGAACAGCTAGTAAACATATGTACATATTACTATAAATATACTGTATATATATAGACACACAGTGCGGAGCATTATGGTTGGTGAATGTGCAGCAGAAAGTCTAAGCTCTCTCTCCGCGGATGCGGCGGGCCAGCTGGAAGTCTTTGGGCATGATGGTGACCCTCTTAGTGAAGAAGAGACCCACCAGGTAGGCCTCGCTGGCCTCCTGCAGAGCCATGACGGCGAAGCTCTGGAAGCGCAGGTCGGTCTTGAAGTCCTGAGCGATCTCCCTCACCAGGCGCTGGATGGGCAGCTTACGGATGAGCAGCTCCGTGGATTTCTGGTAGCGACGGCTCTCTCTCAGAGCCACGGGCCTGTAACGGTGAGGCTTCTTCACTTCGCCGGTGGCCGGAGCGCTTTTCCGAGCAACCTTGGTGGCTAGCTGCTTCCTGGGGGGCTTTTTCCTCCAGTAGATTTTACAGGCGGTCTGCTTGGTTCTTGCCATCACTCTTTATTATTCTGTCTTATATTTCTTGCACGCCGCCTAAACTCCAGCCCGGCACCCGTGTCGTTTTCGCTACAGTTCCCGGTATGTCGAGTTTCACCGTTAGCACCGGGTGGCGGTTGAGTGCTAGCTAGCACTAGCTCTTCCTGCTGTAACGTCTCCTGCTGTAAACAGTGGCTCCGTCCGCCAACTCGGGAGACCTTTGGGGCGAGCTGTGTGTCCGTGATATATAGAGTGAAAGGTGTAGAAAGAAGAAGGAAGATTAAAAAAAGGCTGTTGCAATGGGCAGCCAACTCGTGTGGCGCCACCGGTCCGGCGGAACTGATCTGGGGAAACGTCACAGACACTCTGGAGACATGCACATGAGCTCCATAAAACTAACAGAATGTCTATATACCTAATCTATAGAACTGATCCATACAGGCTGAGGAGTTCCTGTGCATTCCTGTGACCCGAAACGGGACATGTCAAAGAGATTATAAAAGTGGCTTTGATCATTTCTTTCGCATGTACTGATCCTGTACTGATCTTCAGTCTGAACTCTCTGAAATTGCTCACAGAAACATGCCAAGAATATATTAACTTATTTCACATGGAATGCACATATAAATATTAAACATGGAATATGAAAGGTATGATACTTCTCAAATATAATAATACATTATTAAAATAATAATGTAGATTATATGGAATTTTTCTATCATTACCCTTTGTTTATTTGTATTGGTTGTTAACCAATCCGAACAATGGGGCAGGATGATCAGTACACCTACAGTGAGCTCAATGCCAGGAGTTGTGAGCAGATGACTGATGATGAGCGGACGTTCAGTACATGTAGCAATGTCACAAGCTACTAGAACACTAAGCCTTTTCTGATGGTGGATACAGAATCTACTGAAGAGTTAAAGGACTTTCTAGACCTGTGCCGAAGGACTGGGTCAGGAGTCAATCCTTGGACTTTGGTTTGAGCATAGAAGAATCCTAGTGCAGCCATCATCCCGACAGCCCCTGGTCTTCCCTAGCTTTCTACTTCCCCTTCATCTCATCTCACAACACACCATTGCCCCACTCAAGTGACACCACTGCTCCAAGGTTGTGAGTAACTAATGCACGTGCTCTTTTCTTTGTTTATTTTTGCTTGCTTTGCAAGTGAAGGGGTCAATCAGCTTTAGACCACACCGCTCCAAGCATTGACACAGGCCTGCAACAATTTTTTTTAGAACTCTTTAGTAGCGGTTTGTGTGTGCCTGTGTGAGTGAGTGTATGATTTGGTTAGTCACCGTGTTTCATTTTTGTTGTATTCAGAGAAGCCTTTTAACATTTAAAGGTACATTTCATTTTGTTATTTTGCTGGTAAAACTTGTGAACTGAAACACTGAGAAAGATTTCTTATTTAATTTTATTTATTTTTTATTTCATCTTCATTTAAGTTTAAATACAATAATTCATATTTTTCACTTACAGCATGTGATTTTTTATTTCATTGCAAGAAGTTTACTTGTGTTAATTCTTTAAAAGAGAAACTGGTTAAAAACAGAGATAGCAAATAAATTTAATTCTTAGTAGGAGCTAAAGTTAATTCATTTAATTATCCTGCTAAGTGAAGGCACAGACCATTTTGTTTTTTCTATAGCAAGTTAAAAGGTATAACTGAGTCAATTGTTTTGCATTACAGGTATAAATGGCAAGTCATAATAATACAGGAACCCAGGGCCCAGCCCACAGTACTATTACACTCTTATTACTAGTCTATAGGTAGACTCAGCTATTAGCTACATGGGACGGGTGCTACAATAATTTAAAAATCTCCAAATCTCCACAGTTTCAACCCAGTTCATGTCCACCATATCGGAATCTCATTCAGAGTTGTAGCTGAAAGTTAACAACCCTGATTTTACTTGTATGTTGGTTTGTGTAATTTTTCTTTTAAAATTGTAAGGTTTTTTTTTTCATTTAACTTTGTGACTTTTTCCTAATGAATTTTTAAAAAACATTTCTTAGAGTTGCAGTTTTCCTTTATATTTGAGGCTTTATTTTTTGTAATTTGTCTTTTTATGATTTCTTGTTATAAAATTTGTGACTGTGCAAATTTGTGATTTTTTTTTCCATCCATTCATCTTCAATTACTTAATCCTTTTCAGGTCATGGGAGTGCTGGAGCCTATCCCAGCACCTTTGGGTGAGAGGTGGGGTACACCTTGGACAGATCACCAATCCAACATAGAGAGACAGATAACCATTCACTTCCAGATTAGATGGGACAATACCGAAGGACAATTTATCCCCAGTTAATGCCAACTATGTAAATGGGCATGTCTTTGGGAGCAGGGGTGGTTCCAGTATCAGAACTTTAGGGGTGCTGAGCGCCCAATGAGCTCGACCACACACCCACCCTTCACACCCACACACACACACAGTTATTTTGTTAGTTATAGATAGATAGATTAGTTTATTTGACAGGGACAGTGCAATAAACATAGACAATTAATCAATGACAATCAATCTGATGTGTTGCACATAGAGTGTATAGCTATTAGCTAATTTGCAACTCTTGTCCCTGGATGGGCTTTAGAAAAGAGAATCAAGTAAAAAAAGAAAAGGAAAATACACAATAACCACATACATCAATGCAAAAAGATTATAAATACACAATTATAAATATTATAAATATTATAAATACACAAATATAACAACCTGATTCACATTTGCCTATTTCAGGCCTCCCTCCCTTCGTCACTCATTATAAACAAACACATTCATTCCTTCCCTTCATTCACTCTCACTTTGCAGACAATCAATTCATACATGAGTACATCCTTGTTTATTTTTCAGCCAGTTTTTAACCTTTTTAGTGAATGTTTTAAAGTCCGTTATTATTTTAATTACATTTGGCATTGTGTTCCAGATGTGACTGCCCTTTATAGAGAAAGCTGTTTGTCCAAATGTGGTTCTGCGGTGGAATATTTTACAGTTATTGTTAACAGAACTCCTGGTGGCTCTGCTGCTGTCCTGTCTTTGGACGAAACCAGCAAGTGGCTCGGGTGCTGATTTATGGAAACATTTGAACGTTAATTTCAGAAAACAGAGGTCAATGAAACTCTCAAAACTCAATAGGTTGTATTTTTTTAAAACATTACAGTGATGCCACCTAATGGGCTTTTGGTCCAAGATTTTTAGGGTTTGATTATATAATGAACCTGTATGTCTTATTGTGGAAGGGGCTGCTTGAGCCCAGACTGTCAAACAGTATGATATATGAGAAAAAACCATAGAATGCATATACAGTACAGCTGCTTCGTAAGGTATGTAATTTCTAATTAATTTAAAGCAGTTCAGATTTTTTTTTTACTGTTTTTGAAATTTTCTTTATATGTATATAATGTATATATATATGTATGTATATATATATGTATATATATATATATATATATATATATATATATATATATATATATATGTATATATATATATATATATATATATATATATATATATATATGTGTGTGTATATGTATATATATATATGTATTTTCTTTATATATATATATATATATATATATATATATATATATATATATATATATAATCTTTCATACATCTCCTCCCTGGCTTCTAGTTAGTAAACATGGTACATGATGATAAAAACAGTGACAGCTTAGATTTAATATTTTGCTTATACCAAAACGACAGCAGCTTCTTTCTCTTGAATTCAAACAGTGCACAGTAGTTGATTGACAATGCAACCATTAAAGAAAAATGCCTGCTAGCTCTCTTAGCCAGGGCTGCACTGGGGCAAAAAAAAAAAAAAAAATGGCCCTGGCATTTTTGGTCCAATTTGGTAAGCTGGAACATTCAACCATCGCACTTGGTCTATGGTCTAATGGTCTAACAGACGTCAGAATCATCCCACTTTTGCCCTTAACAAGTGAATCCCTGTGGTTAGAAAGAAAGAAAGAAAAAGAAAGAAACGTTATCTATTTTGCACAAATATTCTCTCATAATTTTAAAGTCTCAAAATTTTCCAAAGGTGCACAACTTTGAGAAGAAGCCACACAATTACAAGGAAAAAAAATCAAACATATATACAATAAAAGCTTCAACTTTACTAGAATAATGTAACAAATTTATAGGGACGAATGCCTATTTATAATATGTACTAAATTCATGAGAGAAAAAAAAATGCAAAATTACAAGAAAAACAAACTTGAATTTAAAAGATAAAAGTTACAAATTCATAGCAAAAGTTGCAAATTTATGAGGAAAAAATTCACATATGTACAATTACAGTAATTGAGAATGTAAACACAGGAAGTTATTTAAAAGATTTAATAAATTCATTAAGAAAAAGAAAATAAATTGTTGAGACAAAAGTCAGAAAATCACAAGAGAAATGTAGCTTAGTTACAATAATTAAAAAAATTACTGAAAAAAAAAATCCATGGAAAAATGACAGAAAATTATTGAGGGAAAAATGCAAAGACGGAAGAAAAAAGATGCCAGTTTATAATATAAAAGTCACAAATTCAAGAAAAAAAGGTCAATCGGTAAGCAAAAAATTTTCACGAAGTCTCAAATTTCATGAAGTTTCTTAAAAATTCTACAATTACTACACCTTACAGTCTAATTGTGTCATGGACCTCCCCGTGCGCTTTTACACAGCGCACGAAGAGGGGAGAAATGATGAGGATTTACGTGCAAGGGTACACCACAACACACTTATTAACATAAAGACTGACCATTCATAAAGGGTGAAGACTTACAAAAATACAACGATAACTTACAGTTGGCGTTCGGGGGCCAGCATCGCCCAGTGAACGCATGAGGAGAAATGGTATTAGCCCCAATGATGTCCCGGAGCCAACATCGCTCAAGGGACGCCAGCGAACCACAGCAAATGCAGAGGGGCTAACCCATCGTGGTACACGGATGAATAGGATTATCTATGGACAACGCAGCAGACAATACATTCAGTCAAAGACCCAGCAATGCGTGACTGGCAAAAGGCTGCTTAAGTACACGAACTGCTGGTGATGATGTGATTGCGAGCACCTGGGCGAGGAGCGGGGAGATGGCAAACTGGAGTGGGAACAGCTGGAGATAATGAGAGAAGGGGCGTGGCCGGACCGACAGGCTGTCAACCAGCGCTCACAGAAGAGTGAGCCAAAGAGAGCTGGCTCACAGCTGCCGGCCAGAGAGCAGAGACTATGGTAAAGGAAGCAGCACAGAAATACATAATAAACACGTATACCGCGGCACCTAAACCCACAGGGAGGTCAGGACCGAGCCGGGGAAACCAAGCCGGCTCAGCTCCTGACAAATTGGTGCCTCACTTTTCACTCTGCACCTGATAGTCCTGCATTGTACAGCGGGTATGATTCATGAATCTATACAGGTCACCATCTATTCATCTATGATGTATTTAAGTTTTTAGCAGTTTTACTTTCCATGGGTAATTCCTTTGTCTATTATGCTGTGTGTTTCTGTTGTTTGGTTGTCTACTGTCATGCTGCTGTTACACTGTAATTTCCCAGTTTGGGATCAATAAAGTACAACTATTTAATTAAAAAAAGAATTTTTAAAAAATCATAAGAAAAAGTAGGCAATTTATGAGAACTCTCAAGTCACATAAAAAATAGTCACATTTTTAATTTAAAAAAATCTGTAATTTAGGTGATAAGAGTTGCCTCAAATTGCACACAATGTAGGTTATCTTTGTATATTATCACTCAAATATACATAACAGTAGTTACCCCAAAATAGTTAACAAGTTACTGAGACGTGACTTTAGTCTGGACAGTTTGAGGTTTTTCCTCGTAAATTTATGGCAGTTTTATTCTAAATTTACTTTTTCTTTGCAAATTCGAAAGATTTTTTCCCCCACTTACACCGCGTTCTAAATTATTATGCAAATGATATTTGTTTCCGATTTTCCTAAATAGTTGATGCAAATGACAGTATAATTTTCAAGTCATCAACCATCAGAGCATAATTCAAATTTTATTGAACAAACCTCCCAATGATAACTTTTTTTTTTTTTTGCAAAAATAAAATAAACTCAAAATGCACCATTCCAAATTATTATGCACAACAGTTTCAAAATATTTTTTGGTTGTAAAGAACTGAAAATGGTCATTTGTTGAATTTGCAGCAGTAGGAGATCATATTTACTGAAATCAAAAGCTATTTCAATCAAAAACATCTTAACAGGCCAAGTTACATGTTAACATAGGACCCCTTCTTTGATATAACCTTCACAATTCTTGCATCCATTGAACTTGTGAATGTCTGCTTGAATTTCTTTGCAAGATGTCAGAATAGCCTCCCACAGCTGTTGTTTTGATGTGAACTGCCTCCCACCCTCATAGATCTTTTGCTTGACGATGCTCCAAAGGTCCTCAATAGAGTTGAAGTCAGGGGAGAATGGGGGCCACACCATGAGTTTTTCCTCCTTTTATGCCCATAGCAGCCAATGACACAGAGGTATTCTCTGCAGCATGAGATGGTGCATTGTCATGCATGAAGATAATTTTGTTATGGAAGGCATGGTTCTTCCTTTTATACCATGGAAGAAAGTGGTCAGTCAGAAACGCTATATACTTTGCTGAGGTCATTTTCACACCTTCAGGGATCCTAAAGGGGCCTACCAACTCTCTCCCCATGATTCCATGCCAAAACATGACTCCGCCACCTCCTTGCTGAGGTCACAGCCTTGTTGGGACATGGTGGCTATCCACCAACCATCCACTACTCTGTCCATCTGGACCATCCAGGGTTGCACGGCACTCATCAGTAAACAAGACTGTTTGAAAAGTAGTCTTAATGTATTTCTGGGCCCAATGCAACCGTTTCTGCTTGTGAACATTGGTTAGGGGTGGCCGAATAGTAGTTTTATGTACAACTGCAAGCCTCCGGAGGATCCTACACCTTGAGGTTTGTGGGACTCCAGAGGCACCAGCAGCTTCAAATACCTGTTTGCTGTTTGTAATGGCATTTTAGCAGCTGCTCTCTTAATCCAATGAATTTATCTGGCAGAAACCTTCTTCATTATGCCTTTGTCTGCATGAACCCGTCTGTGCTCTGAATCAGCCACAAATTTCTTCACAGTACGATGATCAAGCTTAAGTTTCCATGAAATATCTAATGTTTTCCTACCTTGTCCAAGGCATTGCACTATTTGTCACTTTTCGGCAGCAGAGAGATCTTTTCTCTTTCCCATATTGCTTGAAACCTGTGGCATACTTAATAGTGTGGAACATCCTTCTTAAGTAGTTTTCCTTTAATTGGGCTCACCTTGCAAACTAATTATGACAGGTGTCTGAGATTGATATCAGTGATCCAAAGAGCCCTGAGACACAATGCCATTCATGAGTTTAATTGAAAAACAAAAAATTGAATGTTTGACACTAAAATTCTATTTGCATAATAATTTGGAATATGGTGTAAATCAACTTTTTCTCATAATTTGTGTGTAATGCAAATTTAGGATTTTTTTCTTGTACATTTGAGATTTGTGAGGTTAAATTTGTGAGGTTTTCCTCATAAATTAAAAATCAAAAATAAAATAAGCAAAGATGCAGTATTTTGTTATATTACAGGCTATTTATAGCCTATTAATAGCCTATTTTCTAACCAACACCCCAGGTGAAAACCTCACATACTTTGAAACCTAAATGTTTGTAGGTACGCATCATACTCTTTCTGAATAAATTCAGACAGACCCAAAAACTATTCATAACACTGCAGAATATTCCAGCTGAGGCTGGCGTCATACAACATTATGACATGATTTCAGAAACACCCAGAAGCAGACACAGGCTCAACAACAATAATGATCTTTTATTGAATGAAAGTGGAGGAGTGAGTGTGTGTATGTTGTGCATGTGGTGTAATGGGAGCAGGAGCGTGGACAGTAGGACAGGTCTGGCAACCCTACAATGACAGCAGAGACAGGGGATTAGACACAGGCAGGCAGATAATAATATTAACAGAGAATTGATAGTCTTACAGCAGCGAAGAGTTAATCTGGTTCCAAAGAGATGACAATCCAATACCGCCTCAGCGTCCCGCTGTAGTGCCATAGTGCGGGTGCAGAGTATATACAGTGCTGATTAGAGTGAAGAAAACATGCTGTGTGCTCCAGCTCACCAGTTGCACGAAGGGAATAGTCCACTGTCCACAGACAAGATCCAGTCCGCCGCCAGGAGGAAGGAGAGGTCCGCCTGGAGGTTGGTCCACCTGTGCACAGGGAACAAGGGAAACAAGCAGGTACAGAGAATCAACTCTGGAATAGCTTACGTAGTGTTGGGGAGATGAAACTCCCATATGACGAAAAGCTGAAGACAAACAAGAGAGACGAAACTCTGGAGGCGTAGAGCTGAAAGCAGAAGACTCCCGCACCGAACTCTTCCTGGAAGAAAGCATAGATGTCTCTGTGCTGCCTTCTGGGCAGAGTTCCTTATAAAGGGTGCTTAATGAGGAGAAGCAGGTGTGCCCGCAGCTGTGGAAGATAATTAGGGCAAAGGGCACACAGCGTAGATCACCACACATTATGAGTGTGTTACCTGTAGAAGAGCTGCAGCAGCCTTCTGTCCCCCCACTTTTCACTGTTGGGATAGGGAGGGACCTCTGTGTGTGTGTGTGTGTGTGCCAGGGCTGCAGCGTGTGCAGTTACAGGGGAGAGAACGTGTGAGAGGAGGGACCATACCATTTGCGTGTCAGGGGTGTTTTCATTTTCATTTTTAAAAAGTTTAAATGACAAACTCCTGAGTATGATTTGGATGTTATTTCAGCTCGTCAAAGATGAACTAAAATTTTTATCACAGATTTATTTTTATCACAACTTTTCTCACTCCAATTTTTAGGGGTGCTAAGTTTAAATTTAAGGGGGCTACAGCACCCCTAAAAAAGGCCTAACGCCACACGTTTGAGAAGAAGAAATGCTCTCTTCAGAGGAAACCAGAGTACCCGGTGAAAATCCACAGACATGGGGAGAACATGCAAATGCCATACAGGAAGGTCACCGGTAGCCAAAGGTGGGATTGAAGCCACAACCTTCTTGCTGTGCTGCCACAGTGGTAACCAATGCGCCATCAAGCTGTCCGTGAATTTGTGATTTTATCTACTAAATTGGTGACTTCATCAAAAATTTAGGACGATTTTTGTCACCTGCCAAAGTGACAAAAGCTGCATTTATGCACCCGTGTCATGTCAAGGCCATTGGCGACATACATTGCCAATGCAGTGAGTGGCAGTTTTATCTTGTGTGCTGGTTTAAATGCATTCTTCCTTTGCCAAAACAGGTTTCTACCGATGTGTAGAGTGGTTTGTGTTTGTCGCGTATTTTTGTCTATTAAATAGCAGCAGACAAGAGAAGACTGTGATGGAGTTGGAGCTAATAAATGTTAAAAAAGCAACTTTTCATACGATCACTGTAGCAGAGAAACAAGACAAGACGTTACGGTACTGTCATACGGTACAAACCCTCTGTACAAAACCTCATCTGTACAGAGGACTCGTGCAGGCAGGTTCAGGTGCAATAACAGTTTAATTAACAAAACTTAACTCAAAAGGAAAACAAAGCAGCGCATGGGCTGAGAGCTACCTAAACTAAACTGAACTTGACATGGAGGGCTAAATTAAACTTGGCAAAGAACAAACAGAACGAGGCAGGGTAAACTTACATAGACAGGAATACAAGCAGTGACAGAACCTGGTAACGGCGTAATGACCTCTCAACAAATACAGAACAGAGACCAACATATATAGGGGAACTCATAATGAACTAAAAGAGAGACAACTGAGACAAATCAGGGCAGCATGTCATGATTTGGTGTTTTGATGAGGCTTAAGTGCAGGGCAAACCATTTCATAAGCATACGCAGGCTCAGATGAAAAGTTAACACCACTTTAATGAAAACCCCAAACCCTATACAAACACACTACCTTAAAGAATAAATACACACACCACAATTAACCCAAAACCTTATACAAACACACTTAAAGAATAAATACACACACCACAATTAAGGGAACCCACAACCAAAATGCCACACTATATACAAGGAAAACAGTTGCATGCTGGAGCCACATGCAGCCTAAGAGGAAAGAGAGGAGAGAAATGATTAATGACGAGTATGGCACACTGAGAAATGACAACTGAGGAAATGGATCTTATGATACTGGCAGAGAGCCCAGCAGTGAACTCCAGCTTGGGAAAGGTGAAGAGGATCTGGAGACTGCAGGGAAGGAAGAGGAATGACTGGTGAACCTGGGTGGAGAAGCTGTAGTCTTAAAGAGGGATGGTTCAGGCGAGCGTACACATACAGCTCCGGCGAGGCACCGCTGGAGGCGGCAGGAAACCTGAGAGGAGGAGAGGACAAAAGGTAAGACAATTCGAGGAAATAATAAATTTGTCAAACAACAAGAACAGCAGTTGTGAGGCGGCACAAACCCAATGATCCAGTGGAGAGCTCTTCACACTCTGGCCCTTAAATACGCTGGTGAATCAGGAAGCAGCAGGTGTGTAATCGCACAGGTGCGCTGATGAGCTCCGGAGCCGGGAAAACAGAAGCAGGAAGGGAGGGGGAAGGCAAGCTCGCCTGATCATGACAGTGCCCCCCCTCCCCCCAAGGGGCGCCTCCTGGTAACCCCCTGGGCTTCTGTGGATGGGCAAGGTGGAACGCCCGAACCATACCCTCGTCATGGAAGTAGGATCTCGGAATCCATGATCTCTCCTCTGGACCATAACCCTTCCAGTGTACCAAATACTGCAGACCCTGGCCTTGATGGTGCACACCCAGAATCCACTGGACGGTGTAGGTGGTTTGTCCATCTTGATCTGGGGAGGTGGAGGGGGGTCTGGAGGAGGGGACAAGGGGCTGATGGAGAGAGGTTTGATTTGTGAAAAGTGAAAGGTAGGATGAATGCGGAGAGATGGGGGCAACTTCAGCCGGACAGTGACGTCTTTGATGATGCGGGAGATTGGGAACGGACCCAAAAAGCACGGGGACTTCACCAGTACCCTTTCAGTGGATAACCAGACCTTCTGGCCCACAGAGCATTTTGGCGCTGCCGCACACCTACGGTTGGCATACAGGCAATTCCGCTCAGACGATCACTGAAAAGCAGCCCGAGTGGACCTCCAGAGGCAGCGACAGTGACATGCGTGGGCCTCCACTGAAGGAACCGTGATTTCCCTTTCCATCATTGGTAGATGCAGTGACGTGTACCCCATGGCGGCTTCAAATGGTGTCAGCCCCGTAGCGGAGGAGATGGCAGAATGCAGAGTGCATACTCCACCCAGGTCAGGTGGGAGCTCCAGGTTGATGGGTTGCAGGATGCCACACACCTCAGGGTGGCCTCCAAGGACTGGTTTGCACGCTCGGCCTGACCATTACTCTGGGGATGGTAACCCGACGTGAGGCTGATGGAGGTGCCCAAGGATCGACAAAAGGCTCTCCACACCCGTGAAGTAAACTGTGGTCCTCGATCAGAAATACTGTCTATGGGGATGACGTGTAACCGGATGATGTGGATGGACAGGAGATTGGCTGTCTCGGCAGCAGAAGGGAGACCAGGAAGGGGAACCAAGTGAACGGCCTTGGAGAAGTGATCAGTGATGGTGACAATGACAGTGTTACCTTGTGATGGAGGGAGACCCAAGACAAAGTCAATGGCAATATGGGACCAGGGACGGGAAGGGATGGGGAATGGATGGAGAAGACCAGCTGGGGGTGAAGAGTCTGATTTATTGGAGACACGTGTGGCAGCCTTAACATAGTCTCTGATGTCCTTCCTGAGGGAAGGCCACCAAAACACCCGCTGAATAAGTTCCATGGTGCGGGTGATGCCAGGATGACAGGCAAAAAAACTTGTGTGCCCCCACTGGATAACGTCACTGCATAGAGGGGAGGGCACATACAGCCTGTTGGACGGGCCTCCCTCAGGGACAGGTTCCACCAACTGGGCCTGCCAGACCCTCTGCACAATATCCCAAGTCAGGGCTCCCAAAATGCAGAAGGAGGGCAGAATAGTGTCCGGGAGGGAGGCAGCGGCTGCAGGAGGGAAAGTGGAGATGGAGTCGGCGGAAAACTGGTGTGAGAGAGCATTAGGTTTAACGTTACAAGACCCTGGGCGGTATGTGATAGAGAGGTTGACCCTAAGAAAAAACAGGGCCCACCGAGCCTGCCGGGCTTTCAAACGTCTGGCCGATCCAAAGTATTCTAAATTTTTGTGATCCGTCCAGACCATCACCGGCTGATTAGCTCCCTCCAACCAGTGTCTCCACTCCTCCAGCGGCAATTGTGTCATAATTTCTCTCGGCTGGGGTCAGCCGTTGAGAGAAAAGCATGCACGGGTGGAGCTTCTGATCGGAGCCGGAATGCTGTGAGAGCACAGCGCCCACCCCTGAATCAGAAGCATCCACCTCGACCACAAACTGGGCTTGGGGATCTACCTGTGCCAAGATAGGCACGGTGGTAAATTTCTCTTTAACTGTAACAAAAGCCCACTCAGTGGCCTCTGACCACTTGAATGGGCTCTTGGTAAAAGTCAGCTGGGTAAGGGGCAGAGTGGTTTTACTATAATCCCGGATGAACCAGCAGTAGAAATTGGCAAAACCCAGGAAGCATTGAAGCTCCTTCCTGGTTTGGAGAGTAGGCCAGTCTACTACCTCCTGAATCTTTACTGGGTCGGGCTTTAACGTGCCCCTGCCCATAGTAAACCCCAAGAAAGAAGTGGAGCAGGTGGAAAAGTCACATTTCTCAGCTTTCACAAAAAAGCTGATTCTCAAGCAGCTGCTGCAGGATAGTCCGGACGTGGACCACATTTTCCTCCAGTGTGCGAGAAAAAAATCAAGATGTCATCAAGGTAAACAAAAATGAAATTGTTCACCATGTCCCGGAGGACGTCATTGATTAATTGCTGGAAGACAGCGGTTGCGTTGGTCAAGCCAAAGGGCATGACCAGATGTTCAAACTGACCCAAGTACATTTTAAACACCGTCTTCCATTTGTCCCCCTCGCAGATACGTACCAAATGATACACGTTCTGAAGCTCGAGCTTCGTATATACCCGCACCTGTTGGAGGAGTTCAAAGGCCAAATTAATGAGCGGCAACGGGTATTTATCTTTAACGGTGATGGAATTAAGCTCACGATAATCAATACATAGCCGTAGAGTCCCATCCTTTTTGGTGACAAAAAAGAACCCTGCGCCGAGAGGAGCGGACAACGGACGAATTAGGCCAGCGCTAAGGGAGTCCTTCATGTAGCTCTCCATCGTTTCCCTCTCCGGCCCAGATAAACTGTAGAGCCGGCTGGATGGCAGCCACGCACCTGGAAAGAAGTCAATAGCGCAGTCGTAGGACCGATGAGGTGGCAAAGATAGGGCCCTCGACTTGCTAAAGACCTCCCCTAAGTTATGGTAGGCCTCGGGCACGTGGCTGAGATCCGTCGGCTCAGCTGAAGGGGAGGAGGGAGGGAGAGAGGGTGAGCAGGCAGCAGAACGGAGACACGACGACAAACAGAATGAGCTCCAGGAAGAGAGTGAACCCTGGGCCCAGTTAATTATCGGATTATGTTTGTGACGCCACTGATACCCCAAAATCATAGAAGCGGAAGACTGTGGCAGCACAAAAAACTGGATTGTCTCGCGATGGTTACTGGACAAAATGACCCAAATGAGCTCAGTTTGCCGGGTCACCGCAGTGAGACTACAACCAGATAAAACGGAGACATTAACAGGTGCCGGGAGATTACTGGTGGGGAGTTGAAAGTTTTGAATCAATTCCTGATGAATGAAATTTTGCGCCGTCCTGGAATCCACCAGAGCGGAGGTTTTACACTCAGCTCCCGGTAACTGGATAAGAGCCAGAAGTGTAAAACAGCTGGGGGGATTTCGAGAAGAACCCCCCCACCAGACCCCCCACGGTTACTGACGGGCCAGTTCTTTTGGCCGAATTGGGCATTTAGAGATGGCATGGTCAGTAGTTCCGCAATACATGCAGGCCCCCACCTTTTCCCGGTGCCGGCGCTCCTCCGGAGTCAGATGATTCCTAGCCAGGACCATCGGTTCCGAAGGTGTCACTGTGGAAGCAGCACGAGGGGGCGGGGGAACCGGCCGTGGAGAAGGCGAGGAAGCAGCGGTCCTCTGCTCCCTAGCGCGCTCCCGGAACCGGTTGTCTAGGGCCACTGCCTGTGTGATCAATTCATCCAAAGAGGAGGGGTTCACCCGGATAGCCAGTTTGTCACAGAGGTTGACATTCAAACTCCAGAGGAAGACGCTACGTAGCGCAGCGTCATTCCACTCGGAGTCTGCCGCAGCGACCCGAAACTCGACTGAGTAGTCGGCAACTGACCAACTCCCCTGCCAAAGCCTCAAAAACTGGCAAGCGATGTTCCCCTCGCTCTCTGTGTGATCAAATGCCCGGGTGAATTCCTGAACAAAATGTTCAAAAGTATATTGGGCCCCCTCACCACTCAAGATGGACTGAGCCCACTTGAGTGCCCAGTCGCGGAGTAACAGGGTCAGGAACTGAATCTTAGCTGAATCATCCCTGTATTCCCCCTCCACCTGCTGGAAATACATCCGGCAGTGTAACAGGAACCCTATACATCCCCCAGGCGTGGGAATGGAAATGGTCCTGTGGAAAACAGGAGCTGCCAGGACAGTGGGTGCCAGGGGGGGGGGGGGGGCGTGCCAGAAAGTCAACACAAATGCTCTGTAACCGTAGTCAATTGATGGGTAATAGTTTGAAGCTGCTCAGACAAAAACACGACCTGGTGCTCCATGGCTTCCAAACGCGAGAGCACTGACGGCTCTCCTGAAGCAGCACCCGCTAAGCCTCAGTCCTGGCTGGATCGTTCTGTCATGATTTGGTGTTTTGAGGAGGCTTAAGTGCAGGGCAAACCACTTCAGAAGAAAACGCAGGCTCAGATGAAAAGTTAACACCACTTTAATGAAAACCCCAAACCCTACACAAACACACTACCTTAAAGAATACATACACACACCACAATTAAGGAAACCTATAACCAAAATGCCACACTATATACAAGGAGAACAGTTGCACACTGGAGCCACATGCAACCTAGGAGGAAAGAGAGGAGAGAAATGAATAATGACGAGTATGGGACACTGAGAAATGACAACTGAGGAAATGGATCTTACAATACTGGCAGAGAGCCCTGCAGCAAACTCCAGCTTGGAAAAGGTGAAAAGGATCTGGAGAATGCAGGGAAGGAAGAGGAATGACTGGTGAACCTGGGTGGAGAAGCTGTAGTCTTGAAGAGGGATGGTTCAGGCGAGCGTACACATACAGCTCCGGAGACGCACCGCTGGAGGCGGCAGGAAACCTGAGAGGAGGAGAGGACAAAAGTAAGACAATTTGAGGAAATAATAAATTTGTCAAACAACAAGAACAGCAGTTGTGAGGCGGCACAAACCCAGTGATCCAGCGGAGAGCTCTTCACACTCTGGCCCTTAAATACGCTGGTGAATCAGGAAGCAGCAGGTGTGTAATCACGCAGGTGTGCTGATGAGCTCCGGAGCCGGGAAAACAGAAACAGGAAGGGAGGGGGGAGGCACGCTTGCCTGATCATGACACAGCAGGTTAAAGGCACAGGACGGCGGGGGCTGCACACACACTCACAGATAGGGGATGCATATGAGTTGACAATGAACATGCAGGCACAATACAGAGATGGCAGTGACAAAAACATAATCATAATACTACACAACCAATAAAGACAACAGAGACCAATGGGGATGAAACAACATTACTAAAGATGCAGGACAAAAATACTAAACAGTAAAAATAAACAGAGATGACAAAATATAATCAAATACAAAAAGACAACCATAAGACACAGACACCAGAAAACAGGGGAAGACATGGCATGACAGAGAAGAATCAGGGAACATGGGGCACTACAGTGGAAAACAAAGCTAAATGAACATAAAGCGTGGGCACGGTCCTAGCCGTGCCCTTGATCATGACAGGTACGTCCAACCACCGCCGCTGCTGTCATTTGACAATCTGTGTAATTACAGAGATTAGGATGAGTCATACAAGTGCTTTCTCTCTGCTAACTTCAATATTCTTTTGAATTCGGACCCTTGCTTATCCTTCTCGCTTTGGAAGTGCCGCAGCAGTGAGCGAGCAGACCAGAGCAGGGATGAGAACCAGGAAATGTGAAGGATGAGACAAAGCAGACCAATCACAGCTCTTGTAGTCTTCATCACCGAAGTGCACCTCGAGTGATGCAGGAGGGTATTGTGTTGCTACTGCAGTGACGCCGTCGCCGCTGTGGCAACTTGACACAGGTGCATAAATCCAGCCTAAGAGTGACTGAACTACAGGCCACTGCTGAATTTCACCAACATTTGGCTGGTGAACCCGTGCTCATATCAGGTCCTTCTGAATGCTTACTGCTTTTGAACATCTTCCTGAGGTTTCTAGCCCTAAAATGCATGTTACTGTTGGTCAATAGGCATGTCCTACACTTGGTTTCAAGTTAGAAAAAAAAATTATTCTTATATTTAAAAAAACTAGAATGAAGTAGATGAGAGTTAATCTGACAAGACATTAATGAGTGCGAGGGATTCAGCAGATACTCTGCCATAAATTGGTTCTGAAATGAACACAAAAGCACAGAGATTTCATGAAGAGTCTCTCACGTATAGAGAGACTGGTATATGCTGGCACGCTTTACCAAGAGTGTGTGCGCATTGGTGGTTTGCTTGTACGTGTCTGTGTGTGTATCTCCGCAAATTTGTGTGTGTTGTCTGAAGCAGCCCCAGGGAGGGGCTCTGACATTGAAGACGGGTTAAATCCTGTTTTACATTCAAGTGGCAGGCCCTAGTTCATTAGAGTGAGGATCATTCCTCCTCAAGACCAAAGGAAGCGCATACTAAACAAGAGCAGTTGTTGGGGAGAAAATGCCATTGTACGTGCAAAACCGTATGCACTGTATAAGTGTGTGTTGAGCTGCAAAATAACCTCTCTTCTTTATCTCTTCTTTTCCGTGGAGTAACATCTTTATAAAGAGAAGTAAAGGTGCTGCTTGTACAGATGAAATCGTTGTGCTATATTTGTGTGCATGTGTGTCTGTGTGCGATTGTGTATGAGCATAAGTCACAGCGGCTCTCCTGACTGTCTTCCACTCAGGCTGTCATTGAGTCACCCGTATGCCCTCTCTGTCACTAACTTTGATGGCTTATCTTACCCCTTGAATTAGAGTCGTGCTCCCGGGGGAAATACCTTGGCACATGTAAATGCATTTGAAAGAGTGAAAATATGGCAAGGAATAATAGTGTGAGGGATGGAGGGAGACACTTTCCACCTGACATATGGGCTCCTACACTCTTTCTTTCCTTGATCCTTCTCCACTGTGTCTACAATTTTCATCTTTGCCATTGTCTCCCAACATTCTCCTCTTTCTCCCCTCAGCCAGGAGAAGGCCAATCCATCCTTAATGCGGTTCTCAGAGACAGATCCTTTGATCCGTGCGTATGGCATTTAACACCTGAAAGCAGATGAGCGCTCCACGCTCAAAATAAGCAGAGGTTGTGACTCCAACTTTCAGCACCAGGAGTTTAAAAGTGAATCTGGGAGTTTGGTGGGTATGCGAGGCAAGGCCTGGACCCTGGCCTGTGTTGTGCCGGTGTTGTGGTTTCTATAGCTGCTCAGGGTCTGGGGTAGATGGTGTTTGTCAGTGAGGGCGCGTCTCCTGCCTCTGGGCGCCCTGCCCTTTAGACGCGCCAGGCCTCAGGAGCCTCCTGCATGCCAAACAGACCTGTGCAGTCAGATGCAGCCACAGAGGAGAGGAGCGTAAGAAGAAGGAGGGAGGGGAGGAGGAGAAGAGTCCAGAAAGAAAGACAGAAAGGACTCAAGGGTGAAAGGGTAGGAGAGGATCTGAGATGGGCTCAAGGGAGAGGAGGTTGGGGTGCTCGTCACACTGCAGCAGCCATCTAGGCGCAGCCTGCATGTGAAACTCGAGTGTTTCCGAAACGCCCTGGGAGTCAGCGGAGGAGAGGAGGAGAGTGGGAGAGGAGGAGAGGAAAAGAGGGTGACTCCGAGGTGAGGCTCAACAGCAACTCTGTGTGTCGATGGCTGGGAGATATCACAGACCTTTGCTCTAACCCAGCCACCGATGGTTATCACGGAAAAAAACCCCATCAGTAAGACTCCCACGCACACATATAGCAACCACATGCTGCTCGGTTAAATTCATACATGTCTGCAGATGAGCAGCTCATTATAAAATTATTCATGTACAGCATGGTTGTGTGGACAGTTTGTACATCATTTGACTCCTACTGCAGGGAGGGAAACTACTGGCTCTGACAGCCAGGGCTTGACATAAAACTTTTTTGCTCACCAGCCACTGTGGCTAGTGATTTTCCAAAGTTACTAGCCGCTCAGCCTTTTCACTAGCCACAGTTCTGTGATTGGAAAACTATGGTCAATATTTACAAATTTGACTATTGCATGCTAAAATGTATGTCAACTAGATTTACAACCTTTTTAAATGTAAATGACCCTTATACATACATAAAAATAGCAAGAGAAGCACTGTTTATTTATGAACAGCAGTAAATACTGTAAAACAGTAGAGAAAAATATTTGTAATATGAGAGTTGAGTACAGGTAGATTTGGGGTGTGTCCCACTTCTCATTTTTACCCCTTCCCCTACCCCTTTGCCTACCTCTATGAATTGGGACACCCCTTCATGGCTGCACTACATCATTAGCAGTTGCTGATGAACTTAACCTAACCTGTTTTCGCCAGAAAAAAAGAAGAGAAAGAAAAAGAAAACTGATAAAAAAAAAAACCCATCTCATCGTAAGGAGAAAAATGCCTCAAATTTACATGAACTATTCTAATCAGTAGAAAAGGTCAGAAATTTACTCAAAAGAAAGTAAATTCACAGAGAAAATTTTGGATTTCCTGGTGGCTGGTTTTGGCCCGTGGGCCATATATTTGACACCCCTAGACCAACCCATTAAAAATGCATATTTAGAGGATAAACAACAACTTCTTGCTCTAAAAAATAATCATGTTTAACCACAGATGTAGGAGCTGATGTGGCGGGAAGTACAGGGATTAGCTACTCACCACTGGGAGAATGGGGATCAGTGGCAGTT
Source organism: Pholidichthys leucotaenia (assembly GCA_020510985.1). Lineage (NCBI taxonomy): Eukaryota > Metazoa > Chordata > Actinopteri > Cichliformes > Pholidichthyidae > Pholidichthys > Pholidichthys leucotaenia. Next base: position 212,486,755 of record CM035847.1, on the reverse strand, counting down.
CTTCTGGTAATCTGATCACTGGGAGTGAGGTCAGGTGTGTTTTTCTGGCTGCTGTCTGTTCGTTGCCATTTCTGCAGACTGGCTGCAAAATGAACTCACCGCTGGCGCAGTCTGGCTCCACTCAGTACTTGGTACAGGAGAAGCCGCCACCCACCATGGCATTTCTTCCCACTGGGCTGAACGGGTAGGACAGGAAACCAACCCATGGAGTAGGCCGTCTACAGCTTCTCCAGACTCCATCCACAGTGACAGTGGACCAATGATCAGATGCTCTGTGCAGATAGTGCTTATGAGAGTTGTAGTTTCATAGTCTCACATTGCAATAGGGTTATTATTTTAGATGCCGTTTGAAAAAACTACAACCTGCCAAAGTGGCTAGTGGGGGTGGCAGTGTTATGGCCACTGCTGAAATCCGGCGTTAATGTCAAGCCCTGCTGACAGCACTTACACATTAGATTTAACCTTGTTGGCATAATCAAAAAAAAAAAGAAGACAACTTTTTATGACTTATGGATCTTTACAGTAAGTGTCCAGATAATGTGCTGCACTTTGATTTTAAAACAACAAAATACAAACCCCAATTCCAGTGAAGTTGGGACATTGTGTAAAACATAAATAAAAACAAAATGCAATGATTTAAAAACTCTGTCAACCCATATTCAACTGGATACACTACAAAGACAAGATATTTAATGTTCAAAATGATAAACTTTGTTTTTTTTGCAAATATTCACTTATTTTGAATTTGATGCCTGCAACACATTCCAAAAAAAAAAAAAAAAAAAGGGACAGGGTCATGTTTACCACTGTGTTACATCACCTTTCCTTTTAACAACACTCAGTAAGTGTTTAGGAACTGAGGGCACCAATTGTTGAAGCTTTAGAGGTCCAATTCTTTCCCATTCTTGTTTGATCTGTGACTTCACTTACTCAACAGTCCAGGGTCTCTGCTGGCGTGTTTTGTGCTTCATGATGTGCCACACTTTTTCAATGGGAGACAGGTCTGGACTGCAGGCAGACCAGTCTAGTACCTGCACTTTTTTACTACGAAGGTATGCTATGATAATGTGCAGAATGTGGTTTGGCACCATCTTACTGAAATAAGCAGAGACATCCCTGAAAAAGACATTGCTTGGATAGCAGCATATGAGGAGGGGCTGAAAAGTTCATAGTGGTCAAATTTGACCAAATGTGGTTTATTTTTAAACCGCAGGGATCCAAGTGCTGCAAAACTGATGGAAGAAGTGTGTGGAACAAAGGGGAGGCTATGTTGAAAAATAAATCACATTTGGTCAAATTTGGCCACTATGAACTTTTCAGCCCCCCCTCGTATGTTGCTTCAAAACCTATATGTACTGTTCAGCATTAATGGTGCCTTTGCAGATGTGCAAGTTACCCATGCCATGGGCATGGATAACTTGCACACCCCCATATCATCACAGATGCCGCCTGAGGGATCGAAGGTCACTGGCATTCAGTGTTGGTTTTTGGCTTTGCTCCTTATGTGCAGAAATTTCTCCAGATTCTCTGAGTCTTTTGATGGACTGTAGATGATGAAAACCCTAAATTCCTTGCAGTTGCACATTAAGAAATGTTCTTAAACTGTTGGACTATTTGCCCACGCAGTTGTTTGCAAAGTGATGAACCTTGCCCCATTCTTGCTTATGAATGACTGAGCCTTTTGGGGATGCTCCTTTTATACCCAGTGAATCATGACACTCACCTGTTTCCAATTAACCTGTTCATCTCAGAATCAGAATCAGAATAAAATTTTTTGCCATTGTTCATGTAATACACAAACTAGGAATTTGTCTCGGTGCAATACTGCAACATTAAACATAAATTAAAAAAAGGAAAACTATGCATGCAATAGAAAATTAAATAAAAATAAATAATGCTATTCTATACAATTTTTAATGATAATTGTACGTGAGTTGAGCTGCTGTACCTAGTGCATAAGAGTCTGATAAGTCATTTAGTGTTCAGCAGTCTGATAGCAGAGGGGAAAAAACTGTTCATATAGCGAGAAGTTTTAGTCCGAATGGACCGTAGTCTTCTGCCTGAGGGGAGGGGAACAAACAGTGCGTATCCAGGGTGTGAAGGGTCGGCTATGATCTGACCTGCACGCCTCCGGGTCCTGGAGATGTACAGGTCCTGGAGGGATGGAAGCTTACAGTTGATCACCTTCTCAGCAGCGCACACAACGCGCTACAGTCTTAATCTGTCCCTGACAGTGGCACCAGCGTACCACACGGTGATAGAGGTAGTGAGGATGGACTCGATGATGGCCGTATAAAACTGCACCAACATCTTGGTAGGCAGCTTGAGCTTCCTTAGCTGCCGTAGAAAGAACATCCTCTGCTGGGCCTTTTTGATAAGGGAGCTGATGGTCGACTCCCACTTGAGATCCCGGGTGATGGTGGTACCCAGGAAACGGAAGGAATCCATAGTGGTGATAGGAGAATCTGTAAGGGAGCAGCGCGCGTCGTGCGCACTGCTGAGAAGGTGATCGGCTGCAAGCTCCCATCTCTCCAGGATCTGTACATCTCCAGGACCCGGAGGCGTGCTGGCCGGATCATAGCCGATCCCTCACACCCTGGTCACGTACTGTTTGCCCCCCTCCCCTCTGGTAGAAGACTTCGGTCCATCCAGACTAAAACCTCCCGTCACATGAACAGCTTCTTCCCCTCTGCCATTAGACTGCTGAACACTAAGTGACTCTCGTGCACCATGTACAGCAGCTCAACCAGACTCATGTCAATCATCACTGTTTTCTTCCTGCATTACCGACTGCACTATATAGTTCTCCACAGTATCTGCTGCTGGCTAATATATATTTTAACTGTTGACCAGTATCACTTAATCTTATCCTACACTTTATTACATGTATAGTTTATTTCTCTTATCTTATCATGTTTAATGTTGCAGCATTGTACCGAGACAAATTCCTAGTTTGTGTACTACATGAACAATGGCAATAAACCTGATTCTGATTCTGATTCTGAAGGACAAGGGGAGACAGAGGGGCAGTGACTTTCCTAAAGTCCACAATCATCTCCACTGTCTTCTGAGCATTCAGCTGCAGATTATTGTGGCTGCACCAAGACGTCAGCCAGGCCACCTCCCTCCTGTAGACGGATTCATCGCCGTTGGAGATGAGCACGATGAGGGTGATGTCGTCCGCAAACTTGATCAGCTTGACAGACTGATGGCTAGAGGTGCAGCAGTTGGTGTACAGGGAGAAGAGCAGGGGGGAAAGTACACAGCCCTGTGGTGAAGGACATCATTCTGATTGATCGTCACTTCCTTGTGGTAACGTATCGTCACTTCCTGTTTTGCTGTCTGCCGGTGTGGTTTGCTCTACAGCCACTAGCTAGCCACTAGCTATGGCTACTAGCTCTCTTTCCTCTCCTCCTCTGGTGTGCTCTCTCTGTCAGATGTTTAGCTACACCTCTGCCTCTTTTAGTGATAACGGTAAATGTAATAAATGTTGTCTTTTTGAGGCGCTCGAGGGGAGGTTGTCTGATTTGGAATCCCAGCTCCGCTGCATTGAAACACCGTCTGCGCCAGTTAATCTCGATGGACGCCCCTTAGCTGCAGCGGAGCTAGCTAGCTTAGGCCCCCCTGTCAGCGGTTCCCCGGCTCTCCTCAGCAGCGAGGAGACTGGGTGGGTGACGGTGAGAAGGAAGCCTAGTCGCAAAGCCCCGGTACACCACCAACCTGTTCACGTTTCTAATCGTTTTTCCCCGCTCAGCGACACACCTGCTGAGGAAAAAACTCTGATCATTGGCGACTCTGTAGTCAGAAACGTGAACCTAGAGACTCCAGCGGCCATAGTCAAATGCATTCCTGGGGCCAGAGCAGGCGACATCAAGTCAAATTTGAAAATGCTGGCTAAAAGTAACTGTAAATATTCCACAATTGTTATTCACGCCGGCATTAATGACATCCGTCTCCGGCAGTCGGAAGTCACTAAACTTAATATAGAATCGGTGTGTGACTTTGCAAAAATGATGTCTGCCACTGTAGTATTCTCTGGGCCCCTCCCCAATCTGACCAGTGATGACATGTTTAGCCGCTTGTCATCCTTGAACCGCTGGCTGTCTGTGTGGTGTCCTAAAAATGACGTGGGCTACATTGACAATTGGAGCTCTTTTTGGGGAAAACCTGGTCTTATGAGACGAGACAGCATTCATCCCACTTTGGATGGTGCTTCTCATTTATCTAACAATCTGGCATCTTTTTTATCCAAATTTCCAAAACCCTGACTACTCAGAGTTGGGACCAGGAAGCAGAGTCGCAGTCTTACACGCCTCTCTGCAGCTCCTCTTCATCCGCCACCCCTCAACTTAGCCCCTGTCTTCCCCATCAGAGAATCGTTGTCTGCTCCCTCCAAAGTAAATAAAAATATAATGCATAAGCATCCCAAAGTGATAAAGCAAAATACTGGTAAAACTCAAATTAAACATAAAGCCTCTAAATTGAATGATTTGGCCTCTGTTCCTCCTCATAATTTAAAAATTAAATGTGGTTTATTAAATATTAGGTCTCTAACTCCCAAGTCTCTGTTAGTCCATGATCTGTTAATTGATCATCAGATTGATTTAATTTCCCTTACAGAGACTTGGTTAGGGCAAGAGGATTATGTTGGTTTAAATTAATCAACTCCCTCTGGTTATTTAAACTGTCAAAATCCCAGAAGTTCTGGTCGTGGAGGAGGAGTAGCAACAATTTACCATTCCAAATTACTAGTTAATGTAAAGCAAAAAACATGTTATAATTCCTTTGAGGGCCTGGTCCTCAGTATTGGGCACTTTAGTAATTTTAGGTTAAACTCAATTTTATTTGCCATAGTTTATCGTCCCCCATCAACCTATTCAGAATTTTTATCCGAATTTGCTGATTTCTTAGCTGATTTAAGATAAGATAAGATAAGATAAGATAAGATAAGCCTTTATTAGTCCCACAACGGGGAAATTCCAGGATTGCAACAGCACAGGGATAGCAACACTCAGAGCAACAATCAGAAGGCAAGAAAAAAAACAAGCAAGCAAGAGCAGCTAATATACATATGTACATATTACTATAAAATATATATATACACACACACAGACACACAGTGCAGAGCATTGTAGCTGGATGGAATAAATATATGAATATATAAACACACAGTGCGGAGCATTGTAGCTAGATGGAATAAATATGTAAATATATAAACACCCACAGTACGGAGCATTGCAGCTAGGTGGAATAAATATGTAAATATATAAACACCCACAGTACGGAGCATTGCAGCTAGGTGGAATAAATATGTAAATATATAAACACACAGTGCGGCGCAATGTAGCTAGATGGAATAATATGTAGATATACGTATAAACACACAGTGCGGAGCATTGTAGCTAGATGGAATAAATATGTAAATATATAAACACACACAGTGCAGAGCATTGTTGCTAGCTGGGATGAAACAGCATAACCGTCTACTTAGTTATCCTACATGGTATGATTATGTGCCCATACATATTCTCACCCTCCATAGTGACCGGTATTTTCCTAGTTGTATGCCGGAGGGGACCATTGTGAAAGTCTATTGCGTCTTTTGCATTCAAAAAACTATTAGTTTGTTACGTCTTTTTGCTATCTCTGCGAGCAGCCCTGCTTAGGTTGTACAGTCTGACAGCCGTTGGTAGGAAGGACCTGCAAAACCTCTCGGTTGTGCACCTGGGATGATGTAGTCTGCTGCTAAATGAGCTCCTCAGTGCATTCAGTATGTCCTGCATAGGGTGGAACTCGGACTCCAGCAGAGATGACAGTTTAGCCACCGTCCTTCTCTCTCCTATCTCCTCCACCGGATCAAGGCGCTGCCCCAGGACAGAGCTAGCTTTCTTGATCAGTTTGTTCAGTCTCTTCCTATCGGCTGCAGTAATGCCACTGCCCCAGCAGACCACTCCAAAAGTGATGGCTGATGCCACCACCGTGTCATAGAATGTCTTCAGCAGCGCCCCTTGTACACCAAAAGACCTGAGTCTCCTCAGCAGGAACAGCCTGCGCTGTCCCTTCTTGTAGAGTGCGTCAGTATTGTGTGACCAGTCTAGTTTATTGTTCAGATGAACACCCAGGTACTTATAGGATGTCACCATCTCGATGTCTGTTCCCTGTATATTTACTGGTGCTGTGAGGGGCTGCCCATGCCTGCGGCAGTCCACCACCAGCTCCTTAGTTTTCCTCGCGTTGATCTGGAGGCATTTCCGATGGCACCAGTCCACGAAGTCCTGGATAAGCCCTCTGTACTCAGCTTCATCTCCATTGGAGATGAGGCCAACGATCGCAGAGTCATCAGAGAACTTCTGTAGATGGCAGTGTGTTGTGTTGTGTGAGAAGTCCGCAGTATTAAGAGTGAACAGGAAGGGAGCCAGCACCGTTTCCTGGGGGGCCCCCGTGCTACCGATGATCATGTCGGACACACAGTCCCGGGTTCTCACAAACTGAGGCCGGTTCGTGAGGTAGTCCAGGATCCATGATGACAGGTGCTGGTCCACCCCTGCGCGCAGCAGCTTGTCCTTCAGGATCATCGGTTGGATGGTGTTGAAAGCACTGGAGAAGTCAAAGAACATGATCCTCACCATATTCCCGGGCTTCTCCAGGTGGGACAGAGAACGGTGAAGGAGGAAGATCACCGCATCCTCCACCCCAATGCCATGCTGGTAGGCGAACTGGAGTGGATCCATCGCTGGTTCCACCAGGGGGCAGAGGTGAGCAAGGAGCAGTCTCTCCAGGGTCTTCATCAAGTGGGACGTCAAGGCCACCGGTCTGTAGCTGTTCAGGTCTTTGGGGTGGGAAGTTTTTGGTACAGGTACCACACAAGATGTTTTCCACAGCTGTGGTACCCTCCCCAGCTTCAGGCTCAGGTTGAAGATGTATGTCACAATCCCACACAGCTGGTCTGCACAGGACTTGAGGAGCTTTGCGCTGATGCCGTCCGGTCCCGACACCTTCCTCGCCTTGATCTTCCTCAGCTCCGTCCTCACCTGGGTCCTGGTCAGGGTCAGGATGGGGGGCTGTGTGTTGGGAGTGGGGGGGTGTTGGTGGAGTGGGGAGTGGGCAGCAGGACTTGATTTCTTTAGAGGCAGCAGTGGTTGCTGTGCAGTCAGGGGGGAGGGCGGTTGGTCAAACCTATTGAAAAACAGATTCAGGTTGTTCGCCCACTCCCTGCCCCCCGTGGCCTGGGGGGAGGTATTCTGGAGCCCAGAGATGGTTTTGAGGTTTCTCCAGACCCCGCTGATGTCGCTCTGTTGCAGCTTGTCCTCCATCTTCTTCCTGAAGCTGTCCTTGCCTTCTCTGATCTTTCTCCTCAGCTCCCTCTGTACGGACTTCAACATCTCCCTGTTCCCGACCTGAAGATCCTCTTCTTCTCTCTCAGAAGTGTTTTTATCTCAGGATTGATCCAGGGTTTGTTGTTTGAGCAACACCGTATGGTCTTGGTGGGAACGGATTTGCCCACACAGAAGCTGAGGTAGTCTGTGAAGGTGTGAGTGAGGCCATCGATGTCCTCACCATGTGGATCGCAGAGCTGCTTCCAGGCGGTGGCTTCAAAACAGCCCTTTAGAGTGTCCATTGTCTCCTCAGACCATAACTCCACTGTGCGCATGGCCGGAGGTTGTCTGTGCACTAGGGGTTTGTACACCGGCCGGAGATGAACCAAGTTGTGATCCGATCTCCCGAGTGGGGGGAGTTGTGATGAGGTGTACGCCTCCTTAGTGTTTGCGTAGAATAAATCCAGTGTTTTATTGTCTCTAGTGTGGCATGTGACATACTGGGTGCACGTGGGTAGAATGGGAGATAGTGAAACATGGTTGAAATCGCCTGAGATGAGGAGAAGAGCATCTGGGTGTTCTGTCTGCAGCCTGCTGGTTACTGAATGGATGACGTCACGCGCTGTCCCAGCGTTCGCCGTCGGATTTGCATAAACAACAATGCAGATCACGTGTGAGTGTTCTCTCGGGAGATATGTAGGCCGCATGCTAACAGCTAGCAACTCAATGTCAATTTAGTGCTGAAATCTGATAGGATAATTATAGTAGGGGACTTTAATATACAAGTGGATGTAGATAGTGACTGCCTTAATGTGGCATTTAATTCAATATTAGACTCGATTGGGTTTTCTCAGAAAGTAGGAAATTCTACTCATTACCTCCACCATACATTGGACCTTGTTCTCAGAATCAGAATCAGAATCAGAATCAGATTTATTGCCATTGTTCATGTAGTACACAAACTAGGAATTTGTCTCGGTGCAATGCTACAACATTGAAACATGATAAGATAAAGAGATAAACTAAAAAAAAAAAAATTAAAGACTAAAACCATGCAATAAGTATAGAATAATAATAATAATAATAATAATGAGTAATACTAGTCACAGCAGTTTTAAATAAATTAGCAAGTAGCAGATGATGTGCAGTCGATAATGCAACAGAAAAACAGTGATGAATGACATGAGTCTGGTTGAGCTGCTGTATATAGTGCACGAGAGTCAATAAGTCACTTAATGTTCAGCAGTCTGATGGCAGAGGGGAAAAAGCTGTTCATGTGCCGGGAGGTTTTAGTCTGAATGGACCGAAGTCTTCTATCTGAGGGGAGGGTGGCAAACAGTACGTAACCAGGGTGTGAAGGATCGGCCATAATCCGGCCTGCACGCCTCTGGGTCCTGGAGATGTACAGATCCTGGAGAGATGGGAGCTTGCAGCCGATCACCTTCTCAGCAGTGTGCACGACGCGCTGCAGCCTTAGTCTGTCCCTGGCAGTAGCTCCTGCGTACCACACGATTATGCAGGAGGTGAGGATGGACTCGATGATGGCCGTGTAGAACTGCACTAACATCTTGGTGGGTAGCTTGAGCTTCCTCAGCTGCCGCAGAAAGAACATCCTCTGCTGGGCCTTTTTGATGAGGGAGCTGATGGTCGGCTCCCACTTGAGGTCCCGGGTGATGGTGGTGCCCAAGAAGCGGAAGGAATCTGCAATGGTGATGGGAGAGCCTGTGATGGTGAGGGGGGGCAGGGGGGTTGTGACTTTCCTGAAGTCCACAATCATCTCCGCTGTCTTCAGAGCGTTCAGCTGCAGGTTGTTGTGGCTGCACCAGGACACCAGCTGGGCCACCTCTCTCCTGTAGACGGACTCATCGCTGTTGGAGATGAGCCCGATGAGGGTGGTGTCGTCCGCAAACTTGATCAGCTTAACAGACTGGTGGCTGGAGGTGCAGGAGTTGGTATAAAGGGAGAAGAGTAGGGGGGAAAGTACACAGCCCTGGGGTGATCCGATGCTGATGCTAACAGAGTCTGAGACAGACTTCCCCAGCCGCACATGCTGCCTCCGGTCCGTCAGGAAGTCGGTGATCCACCTGCAGAGGGAGTCAGGCAGGCCGAGCAGGGACAGCTTGTCCTGGAGCAGAGCGGGGCGGATGGTGTTGAATGCAGAGCTGAAGTCCACAAACAGGATCCTGGCGTAGGTTCCCGGGGAGTCCAGGTGCTGCAGGATGGAGTGGAGGGCCAGGTTGACTGCGTCGTTCACAGACCTGTTGGCATGGTAGGCAAACTGTAGCGGGTCCAGGAGGGGAGTGGTGACGGACTTGAGGTGGGACAGGACCAGGCGCTCAAAGGACTTCATGACTACAGAGGTGAGCGCTACAGGTCTGTAGTCGTTAAGTCCAGTAATCCGTGGCTTCTTGGGGACAGGGATGATGGTGGAGGATTTGAGGCAGGTCGGCACGTGGCATTGCTTAAGGGAGGTGTTAAAAATGTCTGTGAAGACAGGAGCCAGCTCTTTCGCACAGTGTCTCAGGGTGGAGGGAGACACGCCGTCCGGACCGGGGGCCTGACATATGGCATAGAAATAGAAAATCTTGTAGTGTCTCCTCATAACCCTGTACTGTCAGACCATTGTCTGTTAACCTTTGATTTTATTATTTCTGACTATTTGGCTCCTAAAGAAAAATATTATTACAGTAGATGCCTCTCAGATGATGCTGTTACCAAATTTATGCAGATTGTTTCCTCTATGCCATGCGTCGACACAACGGAAATAAGCTATAGACAGCTTGCTCCTTCTGTAATTGATAACATTGTAGAAGTTACGGAAAAACAGACAGGATACGTGTAAGTCTGTCTGGAAAAACTTTATTTACATTTTTTCACTTCCTGCTTTTATCTCCATCCAAAACGGAAAAACTCCGCCTTCACATTAAAACTCCACCTTCACATTAAAAGATCCAATTTTGTGTGTGAGACCAACAACTAATATCACCACACAGGCCCCCCCAGAACACACAAATAACAACATAAATAAACATGCTGACAAAAAACAAACAAACAGCATGAACAAAAATCCAAAAGAAAATAACTCAAGAAAACCTCTAAGGCAACCTAATTACCCTGCCCCGACGACTGCACTGCACAGTCCTAGGGGGCACAACTGTAACTGGAGCAGAAACAACCTCAGGCGCAGGGTTGGGAGGGCGCCCCCGCCGAGCCGGGCGGGCTAACTCAACCTCATTGTCACAAAGAACATGCGCAGGCTTCAAACGATCCACCGAAATCCGATCCTGGCCAGTCCCCAACTCAACCAAAAAATCCTTATGGCCTGTTTCTAACACCCGAAAAGGGCCATCATAAGGTGCCTGCAGGGGAGAACGATGGGCATCGTGCCGGACAAAAACATATTTAGCCGACCTAAGGCTATCAGGGACGTAAGACTGAGGAAGGCAGTGGTGCGCAGCCACAGGAACAAAAGCCCTAGCTTCCTCTCGACACTTAGGCCTCTTAACCATACTGGGACCTAACCCTGGACTGGTAGGAAGAAACTCCCCTGGAACCCTCAAGGTCTGGCCAAGGACCAACTCAGCAGAAGAGGAATGCAGGTCTTCCTTGGGGGCTGAACGCAAACCCAACAAAACCCACGGTAATCTGTCCACCCATCCACTATCCACCAATGACGCGCGAAGGGCCGCTTTCATAGTCCGATGAAACCGCTCGCATAGCCCATTAGCTTGTGGATGGTATGCTGTGGTCCGATGAAGTTTAACCCCCAAACTACCAGCTACTTCATTCCAAAGTGCAGAGGTAAATTGCGGGCCCCTGTCAGAGGTAACGTCCAAGGGGACACCAAAATGGGACACCCAAGAGGAGATAAATGCCCGGGCAACATCAGATGCTGTAGTTGATGTCAGGGGAACCACCTCTGGCCACCGCGTAGTCCGGTCCACCATAGTGAAGAGGTAAGTAAAACCGCGAGACGGAGGAAGAGGTCCAACTAGGTCCACCTGAACATGATCAAAACGTCGCTCCGGAATCCAAAAAGGCTCCAATGGAGCCTTTATGTGGCGCTGCACCTTAGCACGCTGGCATGCCACACAGGTTGTCGTCCAAGTCTTCACATCCTTTCTAAGACCCGGCCATACAAACTTGGCGCTCACCAACTTGACCGAAGCCTTAACCCCAGAATGCGACAAAGAATGAACAGTGTCAAAAACACGACGACGCCAAGCCACAGGCACCAGAGGTCGTGGTTTTCCCAGTGTAGTATCACACAGAAGAGTGGCGCCACTGTCTTGAAAGCAGACATCCTCCAACTGCAAACTGGACTCCGTGGAACGAAGCACCTGCACCTCCGGGTCCAACAACTGATCGGCAGCCATCTCAGCATAGTCCATGCCCAAATGAACAGCAGCAACTGGTGCACGAGAAAGACAGTCCGCCACCAAGTTGGTCTTACCAGCCACATGCTGAATGTCTGTAGTGAACTCGGAAATAGCCGAAAGCTGCCGTTGTTGCCGAGCTGACCAAGGTTCAGTGGACTTGGCCATGGCAAACGTGAGAGGTTTATGGTCCACAAAAGCGGTGAATTTACGGCCCTCCAAAAGAAACCTGAAATGCCTTGTCGCCAAGAAAAGGGCCAACAGCTCCCTGTCAAAGGTGCTGTACTTCCTTTCTGACTCGCGTAACTGTCTACTAAAAAAGGCTAGAGGTTCCCAGGAATTGCCCACCCACTGCTCACAAACTGCTCCGACAGCATAATCAGATGCGTCGGTGGTAAGAGCAATGGCGGCCGTGGGATCTGGATGAGCCAACAAGGCAGCATCAGCCAGTGCAGCTTTAGCCCCATCAAAAGCACATAACCTCTCATGAGTCCACTCAATGTCCTGATTACCCCTCTTACCCTTCAAGGCCTCATATAGCGGACGCATAATATGGGCAGCATGAGGTATAAAACGGTTGTAAAAATTAACCATGCCCAAAAACTCCTGCAGGGGCTTGACAGAGGAGGGGCGTGGAAAAGCTAAAACTGCTTCGACTTTAGCCGGGAGGGGCACGGCACCCTGCTGGGATACCTTGTGCCCCAAGAACTCAAGTTCTGAGAGCCCAAACTGACACTTCACGGGATTCACTATCAGTCCATGGTCACAGAGGCGTCTGAAAAGCTGGCGAAGGTGCAACACATGTTCCTCCACCGAAGCGCTCGCCACCAGTATATCGTCCAGATATACAAATAAAAAAGGCATGTCCCGCAACACAGAGTCCATAAGCCTTTGAAACGTCTGCGCAGCACCCTTAAGGCCGAACGGCATCCTCAAGAACTCGAACAGTCCAAATGGAGTGATCACCGCTGTCTTGGGGACGTCCTGGGGATGGACAGGCACCTGATGATAACCACGCACTAAATCCACTTTAGAAAAAATGACTGTCCCTGCCAGACGTGAAGAAAAATCCTGGATATGGGGGACTGGGTACCTGTCGTTGGTAGTAGCGTTGTTAAGGCGCCTAAAATCTCCACAAGGACGCCAACCCCCATCTGACTTAGGGACCATGTGGAGGGGAGAAGCCCACGGACTGTCGGAACGGCGCACAATACCCAGCCGCTCCATATTGGCAAACTCATCTCTAGCAATGGCCAACTTAGCAGCATCCAGACGGCGTGCACGAGCAAAAACAGGTGGACCCACAGTAGTAATATAATGCTCAACCCCATGCTTAACTACTGCCGCAGAAAACGTAGGCACAGTGAGAGCAGGAAACTCAGAGAGAAGGCGCTGGTATCTGTCTCCTGAGGCGAGCATGTTAGCAAGCAGTGGACCAGCCCCACCCAGTGTACATGGATAAGAATCAAAAGACACAGCATCAATCAAACATCTGTTAGCTACGTCAACCAACAGTCTGTAAGCACACAAAAAATCTGCGCCAAGAATAGGAACTGCTACAGATGCTACCACAAAGTCCCAACTAAATTCACGGCCGTTAAAACACACAGTAATGAACCTGGTGCCAAAGGTGCGAATAGGAGTACCATTAGCAGCGTCCAGTGGAGGTCCATGTTCATATTCCATGACGTCAGCCGAAGAGGGGGGAACGATGCTCCGCTGCGCTCCCGAATCCACCAAAAAACGGCGTCCAGCTGCGCAGTCCTCAATAAAAAGCAGCTTATTGCTGGTGCCGGTGCACGCAGCTGCTAGCGAGCACCGGCCTTCTCGTTTCCCTGTGGCTGGAAAGAGCACGGTGGAATACAGCGCCGAGCCTTCGGTCCAAAACGGCGGTGATAAAAACACATGCTGCTCTCTTTCTTACGGCGATCCGATACTGCGGCCACACCCACCGAGACTTCTCCATCAGACTGCCCAGGCGGCAATGCATGCACCGACAAATGACGAGAAGCCAGCCAAAGCCTGTCCGCTTCTCCAGCCAAACCCCGATAATCCTTAGTACAAATGAGGGGCGAGCTGGCCAGGACAGTGCGCACTGGAGGCGGAAGATGACGCAGAAACAGGTGGATAAACAGAAATGAACTGTCTCCTGAACCAAGAAGTGCCAACATATTCTCCATCAGCTCAGAAGGTTTGCTGTCCCCCAAACCAGTCATAGACAGAAGACGATCAGCGCGCTCTATATCAGAGAGCTGGTACAGCTGCAGTAGAGCCCTCTTCAGAGTGACGTACCTGTCAGCGAGAGGCGGATCCCGGAGCAGTCCCAACAAACGGCGAGTAGTGGCAGAATCCAAAGCTGCGACCACATGGAAATACTTCGTGTCATCTGTGGTTATTCCGCGCAGATGGAACTGAGCCTCGACATGCTGAAACCAGGGCTCCGGGTCGTGCTGCCAAAAGTCCGGTAATTTAATTGTAGCCGCAAAAACAGCTGGTATGGGAGCCGCAGTGGATACAGACGCCGTGGCGGCGATATCAGAAGAAGTCGCTTGATTAAACATTCTTCAAATGTCGGGGTCACCAATGTAGAAGTTACGGAAAAACAGACAGGATACGTGTAAGTCTGTCTGGAAAAACTTTATTTACATTTTTTCACTTCCTGCTTTTATCTCCATCCAAAACGGAAAAACTCCGCCTTCACATTAAAACTCCACCTTCACATTAAAAGATCCAATTTTGTGTGTGAGACCAACAACTAATATCACCACAACATGGTGGATAGTGTTTCAGCTTCTCTGCATCAGACTCTAGACTTGGTGGCCCCCTTAAAAAAGAAAAAGTCTAATCAGAGATTTCTAACTCCTTGGTTCAACACAGAAACTCGTAGCTTAAAACAGAAGACTCGTCAATTAGAAAGAAAATGGTGCTCCACTAATTTAGATGAAATCTATTTAGCTTGGAGAAATCATATTTTAATTTATAAAAAATCTCTTAGAAAAGCTAGAACGAGTTATTACTCTGCATTAATAGAAGAGAACAAGAATAATCCCAGGTTTCTTTTCAGTACTGTAGCCAGGTTGACAAAGAGTCAGGACTCTGTCAATCCTAGCATTCCCTTAGAGCTTACTAGTGAGGACTTTATGAACTTTTTCAATAATAAAATTTCATCCATCAGAGATAAAATCAATCAGATTCTTCCCACAGTTAACTTAAATACTGTAACTACTACAACTCCTTCTATTGATGTCTGTCTTGATGAGTTTACTCCAATCGACCTTTGTGAGTTAGACAAAATAGTTTCCTCATCCAAACCTTCAACTTCTCTTTTAGACCCTATTCCTACCAGGTTATTTAAAGAAGTCTTCCCACTTATTGGTAGCCTTATTCTTCATATAATCAATTCTTCATTAACTTTAGGCCATGTACCGCAGGCTTTTAAAACGGCTGTAATTAAACCCTTACTCAAAAAGCCAACGCTACATCCAGGAGCTTTAGCTAACTATAGACCAATCTCTAATCTCCCTTTCATTTCAAAAATCTTAGAAAGAGTTGTTGCTACGCAATTATTTGACCACCTGCAGGGAAATGGTTTACTTGAAGAGTTTCAGTCTGGGTTTAGAATCCATCATAGTACTGAAACAGCCTTGGCGAAGGTCACTAACGACCTCCTCATTGCATCTGATAATGGACTAGTTTCTGTACTTGTCCTTTTAGACCTTAGTGCAGCTTTTGATACTATCGATCATAATATTCTACTTGATAGATTAGAACACTATGTTGGACTTAATGGAACTTCGTTGCAGTGGTTTAGATCTTATTTATCTGATAGGTTCCAGTTTGTTCATGTAAATAATGAGTTTTCTTTCAACTCAAAGCTCAGTCATGGAGTTCCACAGGGATCTGTGCTAGGCCCTACTCTTTTTAGTTTATATATGCTTCCGTTAGGCAACATTATTAGAAAGCACTGTATACATTTTCATTGTTATGCTGATGACACACAATTATACCTGTCAATGAAGCCAGATGATAGTAATCAATTAGCCAAGTTAGAAGCCTGTCTTAAGGAAATCAAAGCTTGGATGACTTGTAATTTCCTGCTATTAAATTCAGATAAGACTGAAGTCATTCTTGTTGGTCCAAAAAACCTTAGAAATTCCTTTCCAAATCAAACTTTCAGTTTGGATGCGGTTACTCTTTCTCTTAATAGCTCTGTGAGGAACCTTGGAGTTATTTTTGATCAGGATTTGTCCTTCAGTTCACATATTAAATTTGTTTCTAAGACTGCCTTCTATCATTTGCGTAATATTGCCAAGATTAGGAGCATCTTGTCTCAGAGTGATGCTGAGAAACTGATCCACGCTTTTGTTAGCTCGAGATTAGATTATTGTAATTCTTTATTATCAGGCTGTCCTAAAACATCTTTAAAAAGTCTTCAGCTGATCCAAAATGCTGCAGCAAGAGTTTTAACAGGTACTAGAAAGAGAGATCATATCTCTCCGGTTCTGGCCTCCCTTCATTGGCTTCCCATAGAGTTTAGAATTAAGTTTAAAATCCTCCTTCTTACTTACAAAGCTCTAAACAATCAGGCTCCTTTTTATTTAAAAGATCTGATACTACCGTATTATCCTAACAGAGCACTACGCTCCCAAAATGCAGGATTACTTGTAATACCTAGAATCTCCAAAAGTACAATGGGAGGCAGAGCCTTCAGTTATCAAGCTCCTCTCCTGTGGAATCAGCTGCCAATCTGGATTCGGGAGTCAGACTCGATCTCTGTTTTTAAGAATAGGGCTAAAACCTACCTTTTTGATATAGCCTACAATTAGGGAGGGATCATGTGTTTCTGAACCCTCCCTTAGTTATGCTGCTAATAGGTTTAGTCAGCCGGGGGACCTCCAGTAATGCACTGGGCCTCACTCCTTTTCTCACTCTCAATGAAATATTTTTTTTGCTGGTCATTAACATTTGTTTGTTCTCTCCCATAGATTGAGTCCCCATCGTGCTGTTTGCTCTCTACATGTCTGTTCTTTTCTTCTTCTCTATCACCTCACCCCACAGCCAGTCGCAGCAGATGACTACCCCTCCCTGAGCCTGGTTCTGCTGGAGGTTTCTTCCTGTTAAAAGGGAGTTTTTCCTCTCCACCGTCGCCAAGTGCTTGCTCACAGGGGATCGCCTGATTGCTGGGGTCTTTCTGCAACTGTGGGGGTTCCCCCTACAGTTGATAGTGCTATGAGATGACTGTTGTTGTGAAATGGCGCTATATAAATAAAGTTGAATTGAATTGAATTGAATTGAATTGAATTGATCCGGTGGTGATGCTCACAGAGTCTGAGACAGTCTTTCCCAGCTTCACATGCTGCCTCCGGTCCGTCAGGAAGTCAGTGATCCATCTGCAGAGGGAGTCAGGCACGTTGAGCTGGATCAGCTTGTCCTGGAGCAGAGCAGGGCAGATGGTATTAAATGCAGAGCTGAAGTCCACAAACAGGATCCTAACATAGGCTCCCGGGGAGTCCAGATGCTGCAGAATGGAATAAAGGGCCAGATTAACTGCATCGTCCACAGACCTGTTGGCTCTGTAGGCAAACTGCAGCAGATCCAAGAGAGGAGTAATGATGGTCTTGAGGTGGGACAGGACCAGGCGCTCAAAGGACTTCATGACTACAGAGGTAAGCGCTACAGGTCTGTAGTCATCAAGTCCAGTGATCCGTGGCTTCTTGGGAACAGGGACGATGGTAGAGGTTTTGAGACAGGCCGGCACGTGGCATGACTCCAAAGAGATGTTAAAAATGTCTGTAAAGACAGGAGTCAGCTCCTCCGCACAGTGTCTCAAGGTGGAGGGAGACACGCTGTCCGGACCGGGGGCCTTGCGTGGGTTCAGTCTAGAGAACTGTCTGTGCACGTCCTGCTCACTGATGACAAGGGCAGGAGGGAAGGAGAGGGGAACCGCCTTTGATGAAATGGGGACCATGTAGGCAGTGACGCAGGGGGGAGGGGAAATATTGGGCACAGCTGACGAGGTGTCAAAACGGGCATAGTGTTGGGACAGTCTTTGACAAAGGACTTTGTCATCCTGTCCCTTAGAAGCCTGAGGCCGATAGTTGGTAATTTGCCTCAGTCCTTTCCACACAGAAGCAGAGTCGTTAGCAGTGACCTGCTGGTAGAGTCTCTCAGAATACACAGAATTAGCTTTCCTCAACTCTCTGCTAAACCGGTATTTGGCCTCCCTATAGCAGTCCCTGTCTCCACCCTTCAGCGCCGCTTCCTTCTCCTTCCTGATCTGTCTGAGCTTAGCTGTGAACCAGGGCTTGTCATTAGAGTAACTCACCCTGGTGTGCGATGGAAGAAAGTGCACCTCACAAAAGTGGATATATGAGGTCACAGTGTCCCTATATTCGTCCAGATCATGCGTAGCTCCTTTAAACATGTCCCAGTCAGTTGTTTCCAAGCACGTGCGCAACTTCTCCACAGCTTCACTGGTCCATTTCCTCGTAGTGCTCACAACAGGTTTTGTGAGCTTCAATCTCTGTCTGTATGTGGGAATCAGATGAACCATCACATGAACAGATAGTCCAATCGCAGCGCGAGGAATAGCACGGTACGCGTCCTTAACTGTAGTGTAACAGTGATCCAGCATGTTCTCCTCTCTGGTAGGACATTTAATAAACTGTTTGTACCGGGGAAGTTCATGGCTCAGATTGCTCTGGTTAAAGTCGCCAAGCACAATAACCAGAGAATGCGGGAAAGTCCGCTCCACTTGCTGAATGTGATCTGCGAGTGTGCGCTGAGCCTCGCGCACATCCGCGTCGGGCGAGATATAAACAGCAGTCAAAATAAATGAAGCGAACTCACGCGGAGAATAAAATGGCCTGCAATTAATAAATAGATATTCCAGAGCAGGAGAACAGTATTGGGAGATCACAGTCACATCGGTGCACCAGCTATTGTTTATGTAGAAGCAGACTCCTCCGCCTGTGGTCTTGCCGGAGAGCCCCGTGTCGCGGTCAGCACGGAACAGCTGAAATCCCTCGAGGAAGAGCGCGCTGTCCGGTGTCTTTTCCTTGAGCCAGGTCTCAGTAAAGCAGAGGGCACATGAGGCGGAGAAGTCCTTAACTCGCATCAGCAGTT
Source organism: Pholidichthys leucotaenia (assembly GCA_020510985.1). Taxonomy (NCBI): domain Eukaryota; kingdom Metazoa; phylum Chordata; class Actinopteri; order Cichliformes; family Pholidichthyidae; genus Pholidichthys; species Pholidichthys leucotaenia. The sequence continues at coordinate 212,467,938 of CM035847.1, read as the reverse complement.
TCAGCTTGTCTACCTTGTTACAAAGTGAGTTAACATTGGACAGAAATATCCCAGGTAAAGCCGTACGCATGCCTCTCCTGCGAAGCCGCACCAGGGCGCCTGCTCGTCTTCCTCTTTTTCGCCGTCTCACTTTTTGGGCTAAAAAATGAACCAGATCGGTGGCAGGAGCTAAAAAAAACTGGGAGTAAGTCCGTGGGAGTGAAAGTCCTAATACTTAGTTGCTCTTCACGGGTGTAAGAGCAAGCAAACACACAATTGACGAACAAAAACAAACAAAACAAAGCGCAGTGAAGCACCATAGCGACCACTGTGGGCGCCATTTTGATATATCTGTGGAACAGATGAGCATTCCTCAACTTTTCCAGTCTTTTGGTGCCCCTATCGCAGCTTTTTTGGAATGTGTTGCACACATCAAATTCAAAATGAGTGAATATTTGCAACAGAACAACATAGTTAATCAGTTTGAACATTAAATATCTTGTCTTTGCAGTGTATTCAATTAAATATAGTTTAAAAATGTTTTTTTTAATCATTGTATTTTTTTTATTTATGTTTTACACAATGTCCCAACTTCACTGGAATTGGGGTTTATGATAGCAATCAAGAATAACACCAAAAATCAAGTTAACTGCTATGATTTAGGGCTGCAACTAACGACTATTTCAATAGTCGACTAGTTATTAAGAACTGCACAAAAAAACCCCAGTCTCTCTTATTTCTTTATATTGTGAAAAATAAAACATTTTTCTTTTAAAAAAAATAGAGCATTTGGGGAACAACAAGAACAAGAATTGCAATTGCCAATAAAAAATTTTTTTCTTAAAGTGCATAACAAACAATGCATGACATTTAACACGTGTGTGTGTGCGCACACGAGAGAGAAAATCTCTTACGTTTGTAAGGGTTGTCTCATATTTCTTCTCTATCAAGTGGGTGAAGCGGGTTCTGGATGGCAGCGTATATTCAGGGTTGAACTGGTGAATCATTTGTTGAAGTCCTTCCCCGTCAACCATGGAAAGCAGCCTCATGTCTTTGACCATAATGTTTAGAATTGACTGTGTGAGAGCAGTAGCTTGGTGCTACTGTGTACACGTCTGCTTTTCTCTGCAAAAAGCCATCCATGGTCCCCGTCCTCTTCTTTACGCTGCATAAATTTTATAATGAAATTGTCAGACAAAATGACATTACTCTTTAAACTGTCATGATTCTCCACACATGCGCCTACAGTAATAGGCTAGCTACTAGCATGGGAGCTAATTATCTTACAGAGGGGCGTCTGACTCTTCCAAAATGCGTTTCCTCTTCAAATGCCTGTGCATCACTGTAGTGGCCCCATGGTACGCAAGGCTCACTTTACAGAGCTTGCACTGAACAGTTTTGTTGGCTGAGTCATGTACAAAATGTTCCCCAGCTTTGGAACGTTTGTTTTGTGTGAACTCCGCTTCAGCCTCTGTCATGGTACTACTTCCCCTGTGTTGTATCCATAATTATACCCAAAGAAGACAGGGCATGACGTCCAAACAGAACTTTTATTGAACACAATATAACAAGACCCTACAGGGTTTCGACGCTCCCTGCCGACCACAACGAAAGAGGAAGTGCTCCTCTCCGCCATTGCTCTTATACCCTGGTTGGCATCACTACCACAGGGTTGAGTGCCAACCCTCTCTAAACCATGACATATTCCCCGGTCCGCCATCTTGCCACTGTACAACCTATTTACATACATAACATTCCCACCCTTCAAAAAAAAAAAAAAACATGCGTATAGATACCCCCCACCCCCAAATTTTTCACCCGATTCAAACTCTAAATATAAAATATGTACAAAAAGAAACAAACTGCCTATCCATTCACACAACCAAGGCTGGGGGGCTGGGTAGACTGCCAGCGCCCCCTACACGGCTGGCGGGGTATTCTGCCGCCTTGTCCCTAATAGTCCAGGATAAAAGAAAACAAACCGTATAACTAATTAAATTAATCCCCAAGACACACATGTATATACACAGAAAACAGCAAAAGTATAAATTCAACAAAACCTAAACAACCCTTATTGGCAGCCCCCACCCAACACACCCACCCCACGCAAGGACAAGACAATCAGTGTTGGGTATCTTAAACAGACATTGTGGAGTGTGTAAATGAAGAGACAGCTTCATGTCAGATGATTTCTTACACACTCACATCTCACAAGCACAGAACAGACTGACTGGTTCCAGCAAGCACTTCTCTCTATATAACAAGTCACCTTCACAAGCTTCAAGGCACTTCCTCATACACAGCATGACATTTACACTACACTTCATTCAACCCCCTCTCACCCTCTTGGGCCTTGTTCTCCCATGTGTATTCATTGTCTCTGTCTGAGGTGCAAAATAACCTAACTTCCATACCGCCCCCCCCAGCATCTTAGATAGAACAATAGAATATCAGTCCACATGCTGTTTCGGCTTCAGTCTCCTCCCATCTCTGCTGTAACTGGGGTTTACCGCCTCCTTGGCGCTGCTGTGCCGGTGGGGGGCTGCTGGGAGTGTGTCTGACTGCGGGTGGGCCGTGGCGAGTGGGGGGGGGAACTTCGCCCTGTCCGTGTGGCTGCTCTGTTCCATCGCTTCCCTGGGGAGCTCTCTGTGGGGGTCTTCCACGCCGAGGGGCCTTAGCCAACAGCACCTGCTCGTCTGCTGCTACAAAGGCGGGTTTAAGTCTGTCTATGCCAATTTTCTCCCATTTACCCCCCCAAGTCTAGCACAAAATGCTTATCCCCTGTTTCCAACCCTCTGAACGGTCCATCCTAGGGTGGGCGCAATGGAGGGCGGTGGGCGTCGTGTCTGACGAACATGAACTCCGCGTTCTTCAAAGTTTTAGGCATGAAAACACGCGGAAAACAGTGGTGGGCAGGGCCCGGCAGCGTGCCTGTGTTTGCGCTACGCTGCAAAAGCTGAGATGGGCAGTTGTCCGGCACGGGATTATCTGGCAGAAATTCCCCGGGCAGCCGTAGGGGCTGCGCAAAAACCAGCTCTGCCGGGGAAGCTTCCAGATCCTCTTTTGGTGCGGAGTGCAACCCCAATAAAACCCACGGCAACCTGTCCACCCAATTTGCATCTGTCGGTGAAGCCCTGAGTGCTGCTTTCAGTGATCTATGAAAACGCTCGCATAACCCGTTGGCCTGTGGGTTGTACGCGGTTGTGCGATGAATTGTAACACCCAGGCTGTGGGCCATCACGGACCAGAGTTCGGAAACAAATTGAGGGCCCCTGTCGGACGTAATGTCCGACGGGACTCCAAAACGCGCCACCCATGCTGTTAAAAAAGTGCGTGCTACGTCCGCGGACGTGGTTGCTGCCAATGAGACTGCTTCTGGCCAGTGCGTGGTGTGGTCCACCACTGTCAGGAGGTGCGTGCACCCCTGTGATGGCGGGAGGGGGCCTACGAGGTCCACGTGAACGTGGTCGAACCTCTTAGCCGGTACCCGAAACGGCTCCAAGGGAGCCTCCGTTTGTCTGTGTACCTTGGCTCGTTGGCACGCCACGCAGGCTGCAGCCCACTCTTTTACTTGTTTGCGTAGGCTCGGCCACACAAACTTCTCTCCCACCATTTTGACCGACGTGCGCACTCCTGGGTGCGCCAGAGTGTGAACCGACTCAAACACACGGCGGCGCCATGCGACCACCGGACGCGGGCACCCCGTGGAGACATCGCAGATTAGGGGGGTGGCATGCTGTTTTGCAGCACCCTGCTCTCCAGCCTTAACCCTGTTGGTCCAGACTGGAGCGCGCGCACGTCTGCGTCGCTAATCTGCGTCGCTAATCTGCTCCGCGGCCATGGCTGCATAATCTATCCCCACGTAGACCGGGGCCACCACGGCGCGCGAGAGGCAGTCCGCCACCACATTCAGTTTACCCGACACATGCTGAATATCGGTAGTAAACTCTGAGATCGCGGCCAGCTGTCTCTGCTGCCGGCCCGACCACGGTTCTGAAACCTTGGCCATCGCGAACGTTAGTGGCTTGTGATCCATGAACGCGGTGAAGCTGCGCCCTTCCAGCCAGAACTGGAAGTGGCGTATGGCCAGGTGGAGAGCCAGCAACTCCCTGTTGAACACGCTGCATTTACGTTCGCTGTCGCGCAAAGTTCTGCTGAAAAAAGCGAGCGTCTGCCAAGCCCCGGCGATGCGCTGCTCTACGACAGCCCCTATGGCTACGTCTGAAGCGTCGGTAGTGAGCGCTATCCGGGCCGCCGGGTCCGGATGCGCCAGCAGTGCGGCGTTTGCCAGGGCTGCTGAACGCCCGCTCTCACTCCGGGGTCCATTCGACCCTAGCCGCGGTTTCTGTCTCTTGAGCGTGGCGTACAATGGTTGCATGAGCTGCGCCGCGCGGGGAAGGAAACGGTTATAAAAATTCACCATCCCCAGAAATTCCTGCAGCGCCCTGACTGTCTGAGGCCGGGGAAAATCCGCCACGGCGCGCACTTTGTCAGGCAGGGGGATCGCTCCTTCCAGAGAGATGCGGTGCCCCAAAAAATCAATCTGCGTCACGCCGAACTGGCATTTCGCTGGGTTGATTATTAACCCGTGCTCCTCCAGCCTCCAGAAAACCGTCCTGAGGTGGGTTTCGTGTTCGTCTTCGGACACACTGGCTACCAGGATATCGTCCAGGTAGACGAACACGAACGGGAGATTGCGCAGCACTGCATCCATCATGCACTGGAACGTCTGTGCCACGCCTTTTAACCCGAATGGCATGCGCAGGAACTCGAATAAACCAAACGGAGTTATTACCGCTGTTTTGGGTGCATCCTCAGCGCGCACTGGGACTTGATGGTAACCGCGGACCAGGTCTATTTTGGAAAAAATGCGTGCTCCGGCGAGGTGGATGGAAAAATCCTGTACGTGGGGAATCGGGTAGCGGTTGTGTGCTGTGGCGTTGTTCAACCTGCGGAAATCACCGCACGGTCGCCACGATTGCTCAGCCTTAGGGACCATGTGTAGTGGGGATGCCCATGGGCTGTTCGAACGCCTGATGATGCCCAGCCTTTCCAGGTTGGCGAACTCCTCGCGCGCTATGGCCAGTTTAGCTGCGTCCAAGCGCTGAGGTCTTGCAAAAACGGGCGGCCTGGTGGTGGTGATGAAGTGCTCCACCCCGTGTTTAGTGATGGCCGCCGAAAGCATCGGGACCGTGAGTGCTGGGAACTGAGTGAGCAGTGCGTGGAACTTACTGCCTGGAGCTGTGACATTGGCTTGTGCTGCTGGCTGGGTCACTCGAGCTATACAGGGGATAGAGTCAAAGGACAGTGCATTAACCAGGCGCCTGTTAGCAACATCAACCAGTAAACCATGTGCACACAGAAAATCAGCCCCCAGGATATGGTAATTCAGTGCTGCTACGACAAAAGTCCACTTGTATGTACGGCCGTGTAGAGATAAGATCAGTGTCCTCTCACCAAAGGTCTTAATTTCCAAGCCGTTTGCTGCCAACATCCTGGGGCCGCTAGGTCCTGCCAGCCGGTCGGCGTAGGTCGGCAGGATGAAGCTCTTCTGGGCTCCAGTGTCCATGAGGAAATGCCTCCGAGCACTCGTCCGTCAAGTAGAGCAGCTTGTTCTCTTCACCGAGGGTTGTAGCTGCTACCGACCGCCGGCCTCGGCATGTTCCCGAGCGCTTGAATTGGCACGGTGGCGCACATCTGTGTGCGTTCTCTCTGAAGCGGCGGTGATAGAAACAGAGCGTGTCTCTCTGGTGCTCCTTGGCCCCCGCTGCTGCTACTGTCGGTGGCTCCTCGCCTCCTCTGGTCGTCTCGCTGGGCTCCGCCGCTGCCGCGTTGACTGTGATCGCCCTGGTGGTGAGGATGATCCGGTCCACCTCCTGGGCTAGCGCACGGTAGTCACGCGCGGCCAGCAACGCCGAATTGGCCAGAACCGCTCTCGCCACTGTTGGAAGGTTCCGGAGGAAAAGGTGGGCAAACAGAAAGTGCCCGTCGTCCGTGCCCATTAACGCCAGCATCTTCTCCATCAGGTCTACGGCCGACCCATCTCCTAACTTGGTCCACGCCAGGAGCCTCTCCGCTCTCTCACATTCCGAGAGCGTGTAGCGCCGGGTGAGCGCAGCCTTGAGCGCCTCATTTGTTGCGGGCTGGCGGCTGATCGAGCAGGCTCGCTACCTGCTGAGCTGTGTGGGCGTCCAACACTGTGACCACATGGTAGAATCTGGTGTCGTCTGCCGTTACTCCCCGGAGGGCGAACTGGGCCTCGGTGTGGTGGAACCAAGAGCGCGGGTTGTGCTGCCAGAAATCCAGTAGCTTGACTGAAACCGCGCACGCGTGGCTGGGGGTTCCAGTCTGGGCTGTCTGTGGGATGGCTGCTGCCTCGCTGGGGCTTCCCGACCGGGCCGGCTCCGGGGTTCTTGCCTCGTGTTCCATAATACATCTTGGGTCACCAGTGTGGAGTGTGTAAATGAAGAGGCAGCTTCATGTCAGACGATTTATTACACACTCACATCTCACAAGCACAGAACAGACTGACTGGTTCCAGCAAGCACTCCTCTCTATATAACAAGTCACCTTCACAAGCTTAAGGCACTTCCTCATACACAGCATGATATTTACACTACACTTCATTCAACCCCCTCTCACCCTCTTGGGCCTTGTTCTCCCATGTGTATTCATTGTCTCTGTCTGAGGTGCGAAATAACCTAACTTCCATACCATTAACAATTTCACACTATCGTCAGTCAATATCATAGTTTATCAGGACAAGCCTTCGAACACCCATTAACGGCACATCAAACACCAAAAGGATTTTACCTCTATATATTTCACAGTACAAACCACCACTCACCTAAATTAAACAATTCAGCTATATTTTATTGTTTCTCTTTTCCTTTTTTTTTTTTCTATTCAACAATTCAAAACCAAATTTATGCATGTACCAAACTAATCAGTGAGTTACTCCACCTGTGCAATATTCACATAACATGTTCAAATAATATAATTACCCTTTAACAGTTATACGTCTGGCTGACATTTCACATTTCTACTTTTTTTTTTTTTTCTTTTAACATGCATTACAGACAACTCGGTGCCTGGTAACTCACCAAAATAGAAATATCAAACAATTTAGCAGTGACATCATTCACAATATTGCTCATTTTAAAACTTAGAAGACTAAAATGCCTCAAAACGTTACCATCTTAAAAATTTAGCAATCAAACAACAAAATTATTTTTCTTAGCATTCCAATTAAACACTTGGGGCACCGACTCAACAACAAAACTATTTACATTACCATTGGGTTAACCATTAAACTACACCCAAAATACCAAACAGTCATCTTTCACAGCCCAGGGAGATCCTTTCGCCTGGATCATCGTCTGGGGGATCCCTCCCGGAGTGCCGCAGTCTCTTCGCATCCAGGGATGAGCCACGGTGTTTGCTTCTCCCCACCATGTGGCGCAGGTCATCAGGATGTCTCCATGTTTTCTCGGACAAACACAGACACCCATCCTCTCGAACAGCCTCAACCTGGAACCGTCTCCGGTTGTCACGTCGCTCTTGCAAACCATGGCCCCCTCTCATGCGGGCCTCAACCCTAGGCCGAACCAAATTACCAACCCACAGGGAGGCCCTCCTACTCTTCTCGAAGCCACCGTGTTGCAAGCGGGCTTCCTTTTCTGAACCAGTCGGCTCGCGGGTCTGGTCCGACGACCTCTTGGAAGGTCTCCACTTGGAGCATTTCAGAACAGCGCTCCTCGGTCTCACCCCCTTAGTCCTCAGCGTGGGCACCTCGTCCTTATACGCTCCTACAGGGGTCCCGTCATGCCGCCCAGCTCCCACACCAAGGGCTGCTTGGGTAACGGCATCGGGTCCATCCCTAGGTGGCGTCGCATGGTGCCGGGCTTGCGCTCCCCTGGCCACATCCAACCAGTCTGCATCCCACACCTCCTCCTACCCCTGGATCTGGTGGCGGGGAAACGGTCTCTTCACTGTGGCCAAATTTAACATGGAGATCACTGCTCCCGTATCCAATAAGAGCGGGACCTCAATGCCATCAAAGTCAGTCATGCAGCCAATCTGGTTTGCGGTCTCCAGGGAGACTGTGTGAACAATGGTGGGAGCCTTCTGCGGAGAATCCGCTCCACGCTGTCGATTCTTCCGCTTAATGATGCATCCCCTGGTGAAGTGATTTAACAGACCACACTTCCCACAACACTTGCTCTTCACCGGACCCAACCTGGATTTACAGCGGTGTAAGGGGGACCCACAGCCACATCTTGGGGTACCCGGGGCGGACCTTGTTTTCACAACGAAGGCAAACTCCTCTTCTCCGCTGTCCTCATCCTCAGGGTCCAACTGCATGCCATCACACGAGGCTCACCTTGGGTCGGAGGTGAGCACTTCTCAAGGCCCCTTGCTATCATTTCAGCTGCCTCGAATTGCTGCGGCAGCTCGATAGCGTCGTTCAACGTCAGCTCACCTGTGAGGGTTAGGAGCCTTGAATGAGCCGCAGGGCACCGAACATGCTCCGCCAGTTGGTCTCTAATCATCTCACCCTCCAGATTTCTGAACTTGCAATCCTTCACCAGCTCCCGGAGGTCTGCAGTAAATCTTCTCACAGACACATCTGTCTGCTGGCGGTGCTGTCCAATGTGGATATGCCAGACAGTGATCTTTCCAGTGGCGCAAAAGTAGTGCGCCATTAACTCCCCGAGTTCGTCAAAACTATCAGCTCCACCAAGATTCTCCAACATTCCTTGCCTCTCCATGCCCAAATTATGCACTAACAATACTCTGGCACAAAGTTTTTTTAAGCTCACCAAGAGTTAAAACTACCACACAGTTTGTGAAGACGGCAAACCATCCAGGCCACACCACAGGAGGCTCGCCTGGTGACTCCAGAAATGGCCGAAAGTTGGCAACTGACCTCTCCATAACCACTTTTACCTCGTCGCCAAATGTTGTATCCATAACACAGGGTTACAAAAATATTTTTTTTGTAAGTTGTCTGTGTTTTTTCAACTGATTTAACACAATTTTGCACTGATGAATCCAAAAATGACATCCGTTTCTCTTGATCAGGTGCCAAGTAAAAACCTGTACTTACTTAGTACTTACTTGGTACTGTGCATGTACTTACCTTTATATAAAGGCAAGTACATGTAAATTGAATGTTACATCATCATTGTTTAAAATTCAGAGAATTTCAAGACAAAAAAGAATTTTACATCATATAAAGCGAAAATACCCGTACATGTAAACAAAAACGTATAAGACAACATGTGGCCATAATTCAAAAAGTTGACCTGATAGAGCAAAACCAATGTGATTTTTGGATTCAGCACATCAAAATTGACCTAAATCAGCTTAAAAAAAAAACAAAAAACAACTTAGACAATAAATTTGGTGTTGACCAGTGTAATTAGACCCAAATAAGACAGGGCGTGACGTCCAAACAGAGAACCTTTATGGAACACAATATAACGAGACCCTACAGGCTTTTGGCACTCCCTGCCGACCAGGCCGCCAACGATGAAAGAGGAAGTGCTCCTCCCCACCATTGCTCTTATACCCTGGTTGGCATCACTACCACAGGGTAGAGTGCTAACCCCCTCTAAACTATGACATATTCCCCGGTCCGCCATCTTGCCACTGTACAACCTATTTACATACATAACACCCTGCTCTGTTCCCAGCAGTGTTGCCAGATGGGAAATGAAGAAATATTGTACTATCACTTTAAAATTATCGGATTTTGACCCAAACTACCGTATGTACTAAAATAACTTGAAAAATCACAGACTAGGACAGTGCATTCAAAGCTATTCTATATGTACAGTATGGAAGTAACCTAAGGAATAAATGCAGAGGCTCGGCTATTTGAGTGAAACAACTGTTATAAGCATTGTCACACTTAAACACACACACACACACACACACACACACACACACACACACACACATATCTGTCCGTCTGTCTGTTACCAGCTTTTTAGCTCGCCCAGTCATAATTAAGTGCAACTTGTCATATTGATAGAATGAACAGCTCACGTGCAGGAAGCCACACCAGAGTAAACACTCACAACACAGAGAAACAACGTTTAAACAGTTTAATTTCAAAAGAGGAGCACAGTTATGGAAAATGTCACTCGCCAGAGGAAGACGCAGCCTGTGGGGAGAGACGAGAGCTATTAATGAGAGAATGGAGGTATGGGAAAAGGAGAAGATAAATTAGCCACTTACGTGAGCCGAGCAGAGAACCCGACAGAAAAACCCAGTGGAACAGACGAACCAGCAGGATGAAGCGCACAACAATCTCCGGAGATGCACCGCATGGATGGCAGCATCCTGAAATAAAGGGAGGAGAGAGGATTGTGAGTAGACAAAACCTCAAAATAGAATCTATACTTGCTTGTTGTCTACGCAGGCAGTATATCCAATGAGCCAGCGCTGAAGCTCCCGCTTGACGGTCCTTTAAAGCACTGGCAAGGAAGAGGCGGCAGGTGCGTCCACTCACGCAGGTGTGATGATTACCTGTGGAGCCTGGGAATCTTTAGCAGGAAGGAGGGGGCGTCCGCTCACCTGGATATGACAGTGTCCCCCTCCCATCAAGGGGTGCCTCCTGGCAGTCCACTAGGCTTATCCGGATGTGCTTGGTGAAAGGCCCGGACCATCCCTTTGTCGTGAAAGTGGAATTTGGGGATCCATGACCTATCTTCAGGGCCATAGCCCTCCCAGTGGACTAAGTATTGTAAGCCCCAGCCCTAGTGGCGACCATTCAGAATTCTCCAAACGGTGTAGGTGGTCTGGCCATTGAGGATCTGAGGAGGAGGAAGTGGCTTGGGGGGGGGGGCAGAGAGGACTGGCGAAGAGGGGTTTGATGTGGGAGATGTGAAATGTTGGGTGGATGCGGAGGGCCCATGGGAGCTGTAGGTGGGCCGAGGCATCATTGATGATCTTGACAATAGGGAACAGACCCACGAAGCGAGGTGATAATTTCCTGGATTCAGTTTTCAAGGGAACCTGGTCTGCTGATAGCCACACACGCTGCCCAACCACGTACTTGGGAGCTGGGGTCTGTTTCTGGTCAGCATACTGGTGGTTACACTCCGCAGAGCGAAGAAGGGTGGCTCGGGTGGCTCTCCAGAGCCGGTGGCAGCGGCATGCATGAGCCCCCATGGACAGCACCGTGACTTCCCTCTCCACCATGGGCAACGGGGGGGGGAGTGTACCCCACAGAGGCCTCGAACAGAGTGAGCCCCGTGAAAGCGGAACTTGCCAAGTTGTGGGCGTTTTCCACCCAGGTCAGATGCGTGCTCCAAGTGGAGGGGTTTTCAGCTTCTACACATCTGAAGGCAGCCTCCAGGGACTGGTTGGTACACTCAGCCTGCCCGTTGCTTTGTGTGTGGTAGCCTGACGTGAGGCTAACTGTGGTACCAAGTGACTGGCAGAAGGATCTCCAAACTTGTGAAATTAATTGTGGCCCCCGGTCAGACACAACGTCCACAGGGATCCCATGAAGGCGGATGACGTGAGAGGTGAGGTGGTCAGCAGTTTCGGAGGCGAAGGGTAATTTAGGGAGGGGCACCAAATGAATGGCTTTGGAAAAACAGTCAACAATGGTGAAAATGATAGTCTTGCCATGAGAGGGGGGAAGTCCTGTGACAAAGTCCAAGGCAAAGTGGGACCAAGGTCGATTGGGAATGGGTAGGGGGTGAAGAAGGCCATCAGGGGGTGAGGAGTTGGACTTGTTGTGAGCGCAGGTCTGACATGCTTTTACATAGTCTTGAACGTCCCTCTGCAGCGTGGGCCACCAGAACACTCATCGGACCAGGTCTACTGTCCGAATTACCCCAGGGTGACAGGCGAAGTGGCTGGTGTGGCCTCACTGGATGACATCACTGCGGAGGGTAGCAGGAAGAAACAGGCGGTCTCTGGGGCACCCTGCTGGTTCAGGCTCCAGGGACTGTGCCTGTCGGACCCTCTGCTCAATTTCCCAGGTAAGGGCTCCAAGGATACACGAAGGAAAGATGATTGGCTGGGAGAGGGACGGGTGGGTCGAATGGTCTGAACTGAACTGTCGGGAGAGAGCATCTGGTTTGATGTTGTGAGTCAGGCCTGTATGTGATGGTGAAATTGAATTTAAGAATGAATAAGGCCCAGCGGGCATTCCTGGCATTGAGTTGGTGGGCCGACCGGAGGTACTCTAAGTTTTTGTGGTTGGTCCACATGACTATAGGATGGACCACTCCATCCAACCAGTGCCTCCACTCCTCTAGGGCCAACTTAATGGCTAGGAGCTCTTGGTCACCTACGTCGTAATTCTTCTTGGCTGGGGTGAGCCGCTGAGAGAAAAACGCGCATGGGTGGAGCTTCTGGTCGGAGGTCGAGCGCTGCGAAAGGACAGTGCCTACCCCCGAATCAGAAGCGTCCACCTCCAGGGTGAACCGGAGCTGAGAGTTGACTTGGGCCAAGATGGGTGTATTGGAGAACAGGCTCTTTAATTTGAAAAAGCCTGCTCGGCTGCCTCAGACCAGAGAAATGGCACCTTAACGGAGGTCAGTTGTGTAAGAGCCTGTGCTCCCCCACTGTAGTTCCTGATGAACCTGCGATAAAAGTTCGCAAACCCCAAGAAACGCTGGAGCTTCTTGTGGGAATGGGGTGTAGGCCAATCCAGCACAGCCTTCACCTTGGCCGGGTCAGCTCTCAGTTCCCCCTCCACCACCATAAATCCCAGGAAGGAAGTAGAGCTGGTGGAAAACTCACTTTTCAGCCTTCACAAAAAGTTGGTTCTCCAGGAGCCATTGTAACACAGCTCTGACATGGACCTTGTGTTCCTCTGGCGTGCGGGAAAAAATTAATGTCGTCCAAATATACAAACACAAATCAATTCACTATATCGTGGCGTCATTAATAATATGTTGGAAGACGGCGGGGGTGTTATTAAGCTAAAAGGCATGACTAGGTACTCAAACTGCCCCACGTGTGTTTTAAAGGCCATATTCCATTTGTCCCCCTCACGAATACGAATTAGGTGATATACATTGCGCAAATCGAGTTTGGAGAACAACCGCACATGCTGAAGGAGCTCAAATGCAAAGTTTATTAGGGGCAAAGTGTCATGATTGGTAATAATTGGCAGCTCACGTGCAGGGAGTGACACCAGAGAAAACACACAATGACACAGAAGAAAATTAGTTTGGATTTTATTAATTCAAAAGGGAGAGCTTTGTTAATGAAAGACGTCACTTCGCCAGAGGAAGACCCAACCTGGAAGGAGAGACGAGAGCAGGTTAGATAAGGAGGGAGACTGAAAAGGGAAAATAGGACTGCACTCACGTGGGAGAAACAGAGAACCCGGCAGCGAAACCCAGCATAAACGGCGAACCAGGAGAGGAAGCTGGAAGGCAGGGGTAGAGCTGGGTGAGGTGTCTGACTGGGTAGATATGGCTGCAGTAGTGGTGATAATGATGAGGCAGGTGAGCGCACAACAATCCCGGAGATGCACCATGAAGATGGTAGCAACCTGTAGAAGAGAGGATAAGAGGAATTAATAAATTTCCTCTGAGAGAGAGAGAATATAACTTACTTGCTTATAGTTGGGAGTATACCCAACGAGCCAGCAGGTGTGTCTCATCACGCAGGTGAGGTGATTGCCTGCGGAGTCAGGGAAAGTTGAACAGGAAGGGAGAGAGTGTGCTCACTAGACCATGACAAAGGATATTTGTCTTTGATGGTTATCACATTCAGTTCCCGGTAATCAATACACGGGCGCAGAGATCCATCCTTACCAACAAAAAAGAAACCTGCTCCAAGAGGAGCGAGGAGGGCCGAATGAGGCCAGCATTCAGCAAGTCTTTAATATATCTCTCCATTGCCTCCCTCTCCGGACCAGAGATGCCATTAAGTCAACTGGACGGCAACCGCGCACTCGGGAGGAGGTCTATAGCGCAGTTGTAAGAGCAGTGAGGAGGGTGAGAGAGCCCTCTCAACTTGCTAAAGACTTCCCCCAAGGTCATGATAGACCTCGGGTATGAGGGTGAGGTCCAGTGGTTCTACCAGAGGGGAGGAGATGGGTAGAGATGGTGAACACTGGGCCGAACGCAAACAGGATGCCAAACAATATGGGCTCCAGGAAGAAATGGAGTTTTGTGCTCAATTTATAATGTGATTATGCCTCCGGAGCCAAGGGTAACCCAGAACCACCGAGGAGGATGAATTTGGGAAAATGAGGAAAGATAATTACTCCCGGTGGTTCCCGGAAAGAAGGACAGAAATTGGCACCATGCATTCCAAAACTGAAGCTACACTTTGGCCTGATAAAGTGGTGACATTCAAGGGAGTGGGCAATTTAGTAGTAGGAACACCCATCTCCTGAACGAGTTGGGAGGAAACGAAATTCTGCTCTGCCCCTGAATCAAGTAAAGCCGTAACCCTCCTCTTGACCCCCGGCAATTGGATAAGGGCCGAAATAGAGAAATTACTGGGGGGATGAAGATGAGTTCCGCGCATCAGACTTCCCATGGCTACTGATGGGCCGTGTCTTTTTGGCTTCAGGTGGCAGTCGTCCAATCTGTGCTTTAAAGAGCCACAGTACATACACGCCCTCCTCCGCCACTGGTGCTCCTCCGGAGTCAACCAAGATCGGCCGAGCACCATCGGTTCAGAGGAAGAGTCGGCTCCACCTGTGTCAGTAGCCTGGACGGCCACACACGTGAAGGGCGGGTGAGAGGAGGATTTGCGCTCCACGTGCTTGCGGTATCGGCTGTCCAACCCGACAGCCTGATCAATTAGACCATCCAGAGAGGAGGGAAAAGCGTGGACCACCAGGCCGTCATGGAGGTTGGGGTTTAAACCCTGAAGGAAGGCGCTATGTAGTGAAACGTCATTCCATCCAGAGTCTGCTGCGTCGACCCAAAACTCCTGAGTAGTTGGCACAGACCAACTTCCCTGGCGGAGAGACAAGGCGGCTCATTATGTTGCCCTCACTCTCCGTTCGATCAAAAGTACAGGAGAATTCAGTGACAAACGATTGAATGTGTAGGTGGGACCCTCTGGGCTGTCGAGAACAGACTGGGCCCAACTAAGGGCCCGATCACGCAGCAGGAGGGTCAGGAAATGGATTTTGGAGGTCTCGTCCGGGTATTTCCCCCCCACCTGGCCCAGGTATAGCTGAACTTGACAGGATATCCCTACATTTCCCCACCTCCCCCGCGTACGGAGCCGGTGAGGGAATGGAGGTAGTTCAGCGAATGATGAAAGAAACTGGGGCAGCAGGTGGAAAGGAAGAACGCGAGCGAGACATATGGGCCAAATGCTCGGTGACCGTGCCCAGCTGCTGCGTAATTGTTTGCAGCTGTTGCGTAAGAGCGGCCACCTGCCTCTCTGTGGCATTGAGGCGGTAAAGAGTGGAGTGTTCTCATTTTTTTGGACTTCCGGTCTGGACGCCATGGCGACTGCAGCTTAACACTGAAGCTCTCAGACCCAATCCAAGAAAATACCTTGAAAATCAAACTTAACAGACTTTTGGAGGAGTGAAAATCAAAAGACAAAATCATCATGTCTAAAGGAAAACAGAAGAAACTGAAATTTTCCAGGCCAGGACACGTATCGGCCGGAGAATCTGAACTGGAAGATCTCCGTTCAGAAGACGAGGAACTGGTTGTAGCTAACAAAAAGGTTAGCTTAAAATCGCTTTTTGAAGAGCTACGACGATTTCGCCGAGAGGTTACGGCCGAATTTCGGGAATTCAGAGACGAATTAAAAAGGACAAACAGCAGAGTGGACCAGGCCGAGAACCGAATCTTGGAAGCAGAGGAACGAATAAAAGTGCTCGAAGATTCTGTGCTGGACCTACGCAAAAGACAAGCATCTATAGAGGCTAAGCTAACCGACCAAGAAGGAAGACAGAGAAGAGACAATATAAGAATTCATGGTCTGAAAGAAGGAGCCGAAAACAGTTTTAACTCAATGGCAGAATGCGTGGAATCTTTACTAAGAGAGAAATTGGATATTCCACAAACCACCGACTTGAGGATAGAAAAGGCACATCGTTCATTAGCCGCTAAGCCAGCAGCGGAAGCGCCCCCACGTTGGGTGTTGGTAAGATTTTCCAATTTCAAAATAAAACAAGAGGTTGTAAGACTGGCTTGGCAGAAAAAAGGATTTATGCACCAGGAGAGAAAAGTCTTCGTGGAACACGATTACGCCCCGGAGGTCCTTAAAAAGCGCAGGGAATACAATGACGCCAAAAAGGTACTACGTGAGAAGAAACTGCGCTTTCAGACGCCATTTCCTGCGAAGTTAAGGGTCTTCTACGGCGAAGAAACATGTCTCTATAATTTGGCGGAAGAAGCAACAGCTGACATGGCGAGAAGAGGGCTCCTGGTAACGGTGTTTAAACCCGCAGCAGACCCGAGTGAGAAGATCAAAGCGCAAACATGGACAACACAGAGACCTTCAAAATCCACGGGCCAGCAGCGGGAAACCCAGCGCCAGAGCGTCGCGGATAAACTGGCCGTTTTCAGGTTGGAATAGCGACCATTTTTTGGGGGGGAGTCAATCTGCACATCCAACCCCCCTCCTACAAGGTAACAAACATTAAAGGAGATGCGTATTCAACATGTGGTAAAACACTTCATGGAACAGTCATAATATTTGAAACAAACAAGTCTTTTTAATAAAACAAAACAAAACAACTTGTTAAAATAGAAATGTGACAATAATCCACATGTTCTCCCCACACTAACAAATACTGTTTTTGCGTGAATGTTTGCTGTGATGGGGGTGTGAGGGTGCACACAATTTCACAGGGTATAGGCATAAAGGGGGAAAAAAAAATCATTACAAGTTCGGAATGGGTTCTGAAACTCACGTTAAAAGCATGGGACAACTTACAGGGGTAAGAGAGGGCCCTCAACACGTAACAGAGTTTGAGGAATTTCCCTCAGAGCCTACACTCCATCAAGGCTCTCCCAGGGTCTTTAAAAAGACCCCAGCTCAGGAAGTTCTTTTGACAGTTTTTTGTTTTAAAGTTTTATACACTATGTTCTTAATGTTTTTCTTGTTCTTAATGTTCTTTCAGTTTCTGAGTAGCACAAAAGAGGGCCACCACACAGTTATACTAAACAAAACAACACAATGGAGAAACAGGGTGTAACCAAAATAATTTCATATAATGTAAAAGGAATCCTGAATCCAGTTAAAAGATCCAAGATTCTAGGCAAAATGAAAAAAGACAAAGCAGGAATAATATTTTTACAAGAAACCCACCTAACAGATGTGGAGCACACTAAACTCAGTAGACAAGGGTTTAAAATGATCTCTTCATCTTCATATAAGTCAGGGAGGAGGAGGGGAGTAGCGACATTGATATCTACCAAAATTACATTTGAAAAAAAATCAGAACACAAAGATAAAGGAGGGAGATACAGTTTGGTAACTGGGCGGCTAGAGGGAGAAGATATCACCCTGCTGAATGTATATGCACCTCCAGGGGCTAACTGGAAATTTTATAAAAATGTATTTGACCTAATGATAACTAAAGCTCAAGGTTTAGTGATATGTGGTGGGGACTTCAATCTTAGACTGAATCCATACTGGGATGCTTCTGGTAATTCTCCACATCAAAATAACACCCAAAGCAGGAAGACTCGGATGCTACTAAAAGAAATGGGAATCTGTGATGTGTGGAGGGAACTCAACCCCAGTGTAAAAGACTATACATTTTACTCAACTCCACATTCATCTTACTCAAGGATTGACTATTTTTTTTATGTTTAATAGAGACATTGGAAGAGTAGAAACATGTAAAATAGGACTGATGGATCTCTCTGACCACAGTCCGATCTACATGGACTTAAATATCCAAAAATACACAAATAATACATTTTCTTGGAGGATAAATTCAAATGTCCTGAAAGGACCATTGAAAGATGAATTGGAATCAGATATTCTCAGATATTTGGAAGAAAACGATAATGGAGAAGTATCCCCTTTAATACTGTGGGATGCATGCAAAGCTGTAATAAGAGGAAAGATTATTGCAAAACTGGCAACCCAAAAGAAACTAAGACAAGAAAAACTATCCACATTAGAGTCAGAACTTAAGAACCTAGAAAAAGAACACAAAGGCAACACTCATTCTACTGACTCGCTCAAGATTAAGGAAATTAAAAACCAAATAAATGAGATCTACACAATAGAAATCCAGAAGAAACTTACATTTTTGAAACAAAAATACTATGAAGCAGACAGTAAATCGGCAAAATTGCTAGCCTATAAATTGAGGAAACAACAAACAGAAAGAGCGATCTACAAAATCAGAGACCCAGTATCAAAGGAAATAAAATTCAGAATTCAGGATATTCTTAAAAGCTTCGAGAATTACTATAAGAACTTATACTCCCACAAAAAACATAAAAACGCATCCGAGGCATTCCTAAATACATTAAACCTTCCCCAACTTACGGAGTCATAAAATAAAACACTACTGTCAGAAATACAACCTAAAGAATTGGAAAAAGCAATTATGAAACTTAAAGCTAACAAATCCCCAGGAGCAGATGGCTATACAGCAGAGTGGTACAAAACCTTTAAACAGCAACTATCTCCTCTCCTCCTGAAAATATTTAATTATGTCCTCCACACAGGGGAAATCCCCCCCTCCTGGAGAGAAGGGGTCATTGCAGTTATACCTAAACCTGAAAAGGATAAACTAGAGTGCTCCAACTACAGACCAATCAGTGTATTAAATCAGGACTATAAGCCTTTTTACCATTATCCTTGCCAAAAGGTTAGAAAATATACTGACAGACCTAATTCATTTAGACCAAACAGGTTTTATAAGACAAAGACAGACACAAGACAACATTAGACGCACTTTACACATAATTCATCATATAAAAAAAATATAACTTAAATGCAGTCATATTGGGATTAGATGCTGAAAAAGCATTCGATTCGGTTGACTGGTCTTTTCTATATAGAATCTTATCCAGTTTCAATTTTCATAACAACTTCATTAGAACTATACAGGCATTATATAAAAAACCAACAGCTAAAATAATCCCCCCTCATGGATCGTCACCTTATCGTGGTGGGGGGGTTTGCGTGCCCCAGTGATCCCAGGAGCTATGTTGTCCGGGGCAATTTGCCTCTGATAGGGTCTCCCAAGACAAACTGGTCCTGGGTGAAGGGCCAGACTAAGAACGATCCAACAGACTCTCATGATAAATTGTATATCAAGGATTCAGTGTACCCCGCCCGGTATGGGGTTACCGGGGCCCCACCCTGGAGCCAGGCCTGGGGGAGGGGCTCGAAGGCTAGCGTCTGGTGGCCAGGTTTCCACCCATGGGACCCGGCCGGGCTCAGCCCGAAGGAGTTACATGGGTCCGCCCTCCAGTAGGTTCACCACCTGCAGGAGGGATCATGGAAGTCCGGTGCTATGTGGATTAGGTGGCAGTCAAAGGCGGAGACCTTGGCGGACTGATCCCAAGCTTTCTAAACTGGCTTTTGGTACGTGGAATGTCACCTCTCTGGTGGGGAAGGAGCCTGAGCTGGTGTACGAGATTGAGCGATACCGGCTAGATATAGTCGGCCTCACCTCAACACACAGCTCCGGTTCCGGAACCAGTCTCCTGGAGAGGGGCTGGAGCTTGGCCTTTTCTGGAGTTGCCCCGGGCGAGAGGCGACGAGCAGGGGTAGGTATTCTTGTATCGCCCCACCTTGCTGCCTCTATATTGGAGTTTTCCCCGGTGGACGAAAGGGTTGCTTCCCTGCGCCTTCGGGTTGGGAAACGGGTCCTGACCATCATTTGTGCCTATGCACCAAATGATGTTTCAGAGTACCCACCCTTTTTGGAGTCTGTGACTGGGGTGCTGGAGGGTGCTCCTCCTGGAGACTCCATTGTCCTACTGGGGGACTTCAATGCGCACGTGGGCAACAACAGTGAAACCTGGAGGGGGGTGATTGGGAGGAACGGCCTGCCCGATCTGAACCCGAGTGGTGTTCAGTTATTGGACTTCTGTGCTAACCACAGTCTGTCCATAACGAACACCATGTTCAAGCATACGGGTGTCCATATGTGCACCTGGCACCAGGACACCCTAGGCCGCAGGTCGATGATCGATTTTGTTATCGTATCATCAGACCTGCGACCGTATGTCTTGGACACCCGAGTAAAGAGAGGTGCAGAGCTGTCAACTGATCACCACCTGGTGGTGAGTTGGATCCGATGGCAGGGGAGGAAGCCATTCAGACCTGGTAGACCCAAACGTATAGTGAGGGTGTGCTGGGAGCGTCTGGCTGAGGCCCCTGTCCGGGAGGTCTTCAACTCCCACCTCCGGAAGAACTTCAACCACATTCCGAGGGAGTCTGGAGACATGGAGTCTGAATGGGCCATGTTCTCCACCTCTGTTGTTGAAGCGGCGGCCCAGAGCTGCGGCCGCAAGGTGGTCGGTGCATCTCGTGGTGGCAACCCCCGAACCAAGTGGTGGACACCAGTGGTGAGGGGGGCCATTAAGCTGAAGAAGGAGTCCTATCAAGCTTGGTTGGCTTGTGGGACTCCCGAAGCAGCTGAGGTGTACCGGCAGGCCAAGCGGAGTGCAGCTCGGGTGGTTGCTGAAGCAAAAACCCGGGTATGGGAGGAGTTCGGTGAGGCCATGGAACAAGACTTTCAGTCGGCTTCAAAGAGATTCTGGCAAACTGTTCGGCGGCTCAGGAGGGGAAAGCAGCTCCCCGTCCACACTGTGTATGGTGCGGATGGGACACTGTTGACTTCAACTGGGGATATTGTCGGGCGGTGGAAGGAATACTTCGAGGATCTCCTCAATCCCACTGATACGCCTTCCACAGAGGAAGCAGGGTTTGGGGACAAGGGGGATGACTCGCCTATCACAGGGGCTGAGGTCGCCAAGGTGGTTAAAAATCTCCTTGGTGGCCGGGCCCCGGGGGTGGACGAGATTCGCCCCGAGTACCTCAAGGCCCTGGATGTTGTTGGGTTGTCATGGTTGACACGCCTCTGCAACATTGCGTGGAGGTCGGGGGCAGTGCCTTTGGCATGGCAAACCGGGGTGGTGGTTCCTCTCTTCAAAAAAGGGGACCGGAGGGTGTGCTCCAACTTTAGAGGGATCACACTCCTCAGCCTCCCTCGGAAGGTCTATGCCAAGGTACTGGAGAGGAGAGTCCGGCCGTTGGTCGAACCTCGGATTCAGGAGGAGCAATGTGGTTTTCGTCCTGGCCGTGGCACATCGGACCAGCTCTTTACCCTCTCGAGAATTCTTGAGGGTTCGTGGGAGTTTGCCCAACCAGTTTACATGTGTTTTGTGGACTTGGAGAAGGCATTTGACCGCGTCCCTCGTGGATTTTTGTGGGGGGTGCTTCGGGAGTATGGGATATCGGGCTTGTTGTTACGAGCTATTCGGTCTCTGTACGACCGTTGTGAGAGTTTAGTTCGTATTGCCAACACTCGGTCGGAGTCATTCCCAGTGAGAGTTGGACTCCGCCAGGGCTGCCCTTTGTCACTGGTCCTGTTCATAATTTTTATGGACAGGATTTCTAGGCGCAGCCAGGGAATGGAGGGTGTCGTGCTTGGTGACCACAGGATCTCATCTGTGTTGTTTGCAGATGATGTTGTCCTGTTGGCTTCATCCAGCAATGACCTACAGCTCTTGCTGGGACGGTTTGCCGCTGAGTGTGAAGCGGCTGGGATGAGAATCAGCACCTCCAAGTTCGAGTCCATGGTCCTCAGCCGGAAAAAGGTGGATTGTCCTCTCCGGGTTGGGGACAGGCTCCTGCCCCAAGTGGAGGAGTTTAAGTATCTTGGGGTCTTGTTCACGAGTGAGGGGAAAATGGACCGAGAGATCGACAGACGGATTGGAGCAGCATCTGCAGTGATGCGGACGTTGTACCGGTCTGTTGTGGTGAAGAGGGAGCTTAGTTCTAAGGCAAAGCTGTCGATTTACCAGTCAATCTACGTTCCTACTCTCACCTATGGTCACGAGCTTTGGGTAATGACCGAAAGAACGAGATCGCGGATACAAGCGGCTGAAATGAGCTTTCTCCGTAGGATTGCTGGACTCACCCTCAGAGATAGGGTGAGGAGCTCAGTCATCCGGGAGAGGCTCAGAGTAGAACCGCTGCTCCTCCACATTGAAAGGAGTCAGTTGAGGTGGTATGGGCATCTGATTAGGATGCCTCCTGGACGTCTCCCACTTGAGGTGTTTCAGGCACGTCCCACTGGGAGGAGACCCCGGGGCAGACCCAGGACTCGGTGGAGAGACTATGTCTCCCAGCTAGTCTGGGAACGCCTTGGTATCCCCTCTGAAGAGCTGGAGCAGGTGGCTGGGGAGAGGGAAGTCTGGGCTTCTCTGCTTGAACTGCTGCCTCCGCGACCCGGACCTCCGGAAAAGCGGTAGAAGATGGATGGATGGATGGAACTTCATTAGAACTATACAGGCATTATATAAAAAACCAACAGCTAAAATAAGGATTAACGGTAATTTATCATCATCTTTTGAGCTGGAAAGAGGATGTCGTCAGGGCTGCCCCCTGTCTCCACTGCTCTTTGCAATCTTCATAGAACCTCTGAGCCAATGGATAAGACAAAATCAAAAAATTCAAGGTATTACACTTGGTCAGAAGGAACATAAAATAGCACTCTTTGCTGATGACATTTTAATATACCTAGGGCAGCCGGACACTTCTTTACCAGAACTAACCTCAGTTTTTTCAGAGTATGGAGATTTATCGGGGTACAAATTAAACATGCATAAAACCCAAGTTTTAACATTCAACTATGACCCAAATCATTATTCACTAAGCAAACTCAAAACTAACTGGGAGTCGGAATCTATGAAATATCTGGGGGTCAATATCCCGAAACAACTCAACAAAATTATAACACTAAACTATGATCCACTGGTGACAAAAATAAAATCCGACCTAGCAAGTTGGAATATGATACCATTCTTGGGTACTGCACAAAGAATTGAAGCAGTCAAAATGAATATACTTCCACATCTTCTATACCTT